>CM035769.1:25870000-30670000 GCA_020466155.1 Pachypeltis micranthus
GAATGCGCGGTGAACTCCGAAAGCTTTGATACCACTCACTAGTTCACGATGTGACTGTCATAATGTTGTCAGATTTAAAGATTCACCTTTCTCGGCCACAGATCTTACGCTGTATGTGAACCGGGAGATCTAAATCGCGCTGGTGCGCTGCTTCTGGTCAGGTCCACTCTCAAGCAGTCACACTTTCTTCCGACTTCTGAAGACGGGTTACAGATGACTAGCTGCTTACTTCAAGCTGGTTCTAGTTGCTTCCTCAGAATGTAAAGCGAGAAACTTGATTTAATCAATGACTACGCTACTTAGCTTCGTGCGTGAGCTGGCTTCCACGTTGGAGGGGATTATAATGCCAAAAAGCCATCCTGGCACTCCCTGAAAGCTAAGCGCTACGGAGGAAACCTAGTTGCTGAAAGTTACGAGAAGATATATCTTCTCGTAACTTGAATATAACAGAGGAAAGAGATTTAACGGTCATCTACGCAATAGAGGGAGGAAGATTTTTGTGGTTTGATGAGAAGGGGGACGGATGTGCGTGTGCGTTTATAGGTGGATTGTAAATCCAACCGTAAAGGAGGCTGAAGACTGAAGAAAAAAAATATGTTATGACACACTAGGTCAAAGAAACCCCTTGAGGGATACTAAGTATAGGCGTGGAAAATACATTTAAAAAATGCCAAAATAAATACACTTCTATTGAGAGAAACAATAAAAATTAAAAACCTAAAGAAGCTCCGTAACAAAGTGAACAACTTAATAAACCAAAACATCGACTACACGATCCGACGAGAACAAACCGAAAACGATCCGCCTTGGTTGAAGTCCTCAAAAGAAAGGACGACGCTCGTATCATTGATTCCGACAGTCTGAAAATTCGCGATGCTCCCCAAACAGAAAGTGTTATGGTTGAGCTCGACCCAAAAATGCTTGAGATGCTGCGAAGCAGCCTATAAAACGTGACTTCACTTGGCGGTGAACGCAATGAACCTGAATGGACACAATCGGATCAGGTGAGTTATCGTTTTTACTTTCCTTGTTCTGAAAGAAAACATTTTACAGTCGCCGATTGTCGATGTTCGTTTGCACCTTCCTTTCCTTTCTGTTGAGCTGACATAGGCATAAGACATTTGAAAACTTCGGGATTAGAATTTCACGATGAACTTCTAACCGTACTTTCGCCCGGATCCTTGAGAAAATTTCTTCAATGGCTACAAAAGACGTCAAAGGAATAATGAGACCCCATTAAAACTTCCCGAAGTGAAAATACTTTCCTCATTTTCCCAATTAAATTATACAAAGGCCGCGTTGTCAAAAATTATTGTCTCCTTTAGAGAAACCACAATACACCGAGCATGTGGAGCAAAGCGCAGAGTTTTGCCTTGGGCTCAAGTAAACATTTTGTTAAACCGTTTCGTATTCAGAGAGCATGAAGGTTCTATTCAGTCTCCCGGGATCCTAAAATATTAAGTCGTTCTGAACTGTCGATTTGAAACGGTTGACAAGATCCCGATGTTTTCTTACTCAGCGGCGAAGCTCTGAAAGGAAAACGAATATTCGATAAAATATCTAGGAGCCCTCGAGGAGTCCCCCCCCCCTTCTCCTTCCACAATTTCCCGTTAAAACCGAAGTTTCAAGCGCATTCCTCGATACTGAGCAGCACAAAAGAAAACTCCCCACCCCGAGGCCTCAAAGCTGTTTGTTATTGAGAGGGAAATAAAACCGCAGCGCCGATTCTCGGGACTATGATATCAAACGGATGGATATGAGTTTACCAACAATAATAATATTTTAACAACATCTCGATCTCTCGTCGCGGTTTGTACGATTTTTTTTGGGCGAGCGAAGCTAGCAATAAATTAATTGATAGTCCTAAAATCTTTAAATTTAGCTGAGTAGCCGTAATTGTTGATTTTCTTTTACAGTGGTGGGACAAATGTGCATAAAAAAACCAGATTTCAAACAAAAAATAGAATATATGGACCAATACTTCAGACATTTGATTTGTTATGACCAGGATATACTTGAATGAATCTTGGAGACGTGTTTTAGTTGAGCACGAACTTCTAATTGAAGAGTTGGTATATCACAAGATTTGAAGACTTATATGTACAAGGGAGAGGTGACTTGAGCAGGATGTGAGGCTGACAAGGAGGGCTCTGAAGGCGTGAAACTGATTGTACGGGCAAGGAAGGAGAAATCCGAATTAGATGTCGATGAGAGGTGACACAAGAGTCCGTTGGGAGAATTGGAGACGACTGTATCGCGAAAGGTGCTGGGATGACTGTGTGTTGGGAAAGCTGGAGACGACTGACATTCGCAAATGAGTGTGGGAGGAGCTGACTGTTGTGGAGAGTAATGTGAAAAGGAGGGGAGGAAATGATATTTCAGAATGTCCAGACAAAGGGGGAAATCCGTCGTCAATTGGAAATAATGTAAGGGGTGGAATTTTCTTCGGTAACAATAAGGGGTTGAGGACGAAAGTCTTTGGGGAAACAACGATTTTGCAGTTAAGGGCCAGGGAGTCCCGTTAGGGCAGGTGCGGGAATTCCGAGGTCAAAAAACCCATACGCATCTAACATGATTAGCAAGCGAGAGAGAAAGAGAGAGAGAGAGAGAGAGAGAGAGAGAGAGAGAGAGATTGATTGATTGATTGATTAAGCGGTTTATTTAACCAACCAGGGAGGATTAGGGCCATAAGGCCCTCTCTTACATCATCCCTGGCAAACAGTATTGGTTACAATCGGTTGGTCTTGTGCGGTGCACAGAGTAAAAACAAGAAAAAAATATAAACATAAATAAATCACTTCTGGATTGTCCTTTCTTTCTCTCTTCTGTCTTTCTTCTTCTTCTTGTCACTTCTACGACTTCTGAGTGCTATTTCGTCCTTTCCTACTCTTCGCGTTCCTCTAGAAGCGCGTTCTTGTAAATACTCTTGAAAGACGCAACGCTCACGGAGGTGTCAAATAGGGCTGGGTTTTCATTATAAATTCGAACAGCTGTGGCAGTGAATGATTTATTGAAGATGGTGGTTCGATGGCGAGGGATTTGAATTAGGCCATGTCGTGTCTCATGTTGGTGAATTGAGTGGAGGAATGCAAATTTTTCGGCGATATAGGGAGGGTTCTGGAATTTTAAGCTCTTAAATAGGAGCAGAGCAACAGTGTATCTGATTTTTTGTTGGATCTTCAGCCAGCCTAAGCTTTTATAGTACGGTGTAACGTGTTCGTCCAACTTTAACCTGTAAACAAATCGTACTAAGGCATTTTGTGCTCTCTGGATAGCTACCAGTTGCTCGCCATTGAGGTCACACAACGCCGCCAACCCATAACTGAGGTTATGGGCGACGAGTGCCTGTACTACCTTGAGTCTTACATGGTACGGGAATTCTGTAGCGAGTCGTCGAAGTTGGTACAATGCTCTAAAAATTTTCGCCGTTGTCTTGGATACCTGTGGCCACCAAGAGAGTGTGTGGGTCATAGTGATTCCAAGGTTCCTAAGTTCAGTACTGTATGGCAGGCTCTGGTTGCTTATGTGGACAGAAGGAATATCTGTAAGGTTGATCCTCGAGAGAAGTCTAGTGTACCCACACAGCATGGCTTTGCATTTCTGGGGGTTAACTGACATCCCATGATTGTTACACCAGACTGTTAGTGCCTCAAGCTCTCGATTTAGTACCTGTACTAGCTCATCGACTTGTGAAATGTCTCCAGACAGATAAACCTGTAAGTCGTCCGCGTACAACATGTATCTGCTCTTCTTAAAAACCTTGAACACTGTATTTATTGCTAGCATGAAGAGCAGCGCGGAGAGAACAGAGCCCTGGGGTACTCCCGTCCGGATATCAAGACTTGTGGATAGTGTTCCGTCTGGTCGTTTGACGCTCTGTGTGCGCTGACAAAGGTACGACGCAAACCATTTGAGCAGAGTGCCAGATACCCCTACAGAGCCAAGGATTGCCACTAGCAGATCATGTCGGACTCTATCGAATGCCCGTGAGAAGTCAATCATGACAAGCACCGTTACTGGATTATTACTGATGCCGGATGTCATCAAAGACTTTGATGAGGGCAGTCTCAGTGCTGTGACCAGTGCGGTATGCTGACTGCATTGGATCAATGACGTTGTTCTCAGAGAGAAACTGGTTGAGTGCAGTGAAGACAATCTTGTCAAATACTTTCCCAGCTGCACAAAGAATGCTTATTGGCCGATAGTCATTCACTTGAGTCGGTTTCGCTACTTTTTCGACGGGGGTAACAAGGGCATGCTTCCAGCAGGATGGATATTGTGATAAGTTGAGGGAGTAGTTATAAATGTGACACAAGACTGGCGCTACGACATCCGCTAGCATTTTTAAGGCTGTGATGGATATCCCATCGTTCCCTAGCGCAGCTGAATTTATGGACATGAGCATCTTTCGTACAGTCTCTTCATTAATTATTTCTATCTGAAAGGGGAAGAGAGAGAGAGAGAGAGAGAGAGAGAGAGTGAGCGAAAGAGAGAGAGAGAGAGAGAGAGAGAGAGAGAGAGAGAGAGAGAGAGTGAGCGAAAGAGAGAGAGAGAGGGTGAGAAAGAGAGAGATTGATTATGTTTATTTATCCACCAGGGGAAATTAGGGCCATAAGGCCCTCTCTACCATTCCCCCTGGAATCAATATACAACATCCTCTTGTGCTACAAAATTGCATTGCCCCCTCTGTTTCACATTTCCACAAAAGCGTCAAATTTATCTTCCCACAGGAAGCTTAATCATACCAAAACACCATTCATGCTAATATAAATTACACTCATACCAACACATTCACGCCTACTGACACATAAACATTTACTTACCGCTATTCGAGAGGAGTGAGTACTCGTATATTCCTCCCCCTCTCAGCAGCACACACACTAAAACTAATATACACAACAACCAACCTCATTCATGCCAAAATAAGTTACACTCATACCAACACATGAACACTCAACTGCTGCTATTTTAGAGGAGCGAGTACTTGGATATTCCTCCTCCTCCTCTCAGCAGCGCACTGACTATCTTAACTAACATACACAAACACAACGAACAAATCATCTTACATCAACATTTTATACACTGGGGATCGAAAAATTTGCCATTACATTCATTTGAAATATACCAAACAACGTCACAATCAATCAATACCATATAATCCCAGGTAGTGTTCACTTTACTTTAGCCAACAATCTGGTTTTCTACAGAAATCTATTTTGAACAAGCGATATTTATACACAATAATTACACAAAAAACAAACACAATAAGGAACATGCAGTTTCACAATTTCTAAACTGTTCGGTCTTCAGAGAAAAGTCAAACAGGTTCAAATTCTCATTATGAACCTTGATTGCCTGCCAGACGAATGATCTTTCATAAGCTATTGTGCGATAAGCAGGCACCTTCAACACGCTTTCTGTATTGCGCGTGTTTCTATACTGCACCGCTGACATGTACACAAATTGCCTGAACAAATAGTCTAGTCTGGTTTACGGAACTTCAAAAAGAGAGAGAGAGATAGAGAGAGAGAGAGAGAGAGAGATAGAGATAGAGAGAGAGAGAGAGAGAGAGAGAGAGAGAGAGAGAGAGAGAGAGAGAGAGAGAGAGAGAGAGAGAGAGAGAGAGAGAGAGAGAGAGAGAGAGAGACCGGGGTATAATTTAATTGTGGTGTTACACTACCTGTACTTAACAAACAAACAAAAACACAAATAAAACACCCTTTTGAGTTGATGCCTTCAAACACTTTAATCTTTGGCAAATTATAGAGGTGACCTCTCACTTATGGGAGTTCAACCTTTCGAGAACACCTTGCTGATTGATACATTGTTTTAAAAAAATATGTTCTCCTAAATCCGAAAATATTCGAGGTCCTCTGGAGTTTGAGACGTTTATCACGCAGAGGTGTCGAGCATGTTATTGTGGGAGGTGAAATGGCGGAAAATCATTGGGTGTGAATTTGTGACCGTCTAATTGCCACTTTCACTTTACGAGAAATTAACTTCTCATTTGATTTTTCGCTAGCGCTCCGTCGAAACACAAGGTTTTCAGGGAAACAATGGGTATCTCGGCCGAAAAAGTGGCTCGAGTAAACATTTTTACCAAATTGCTCGTCTTAAAGGAGCTCGGTATTTCAGAATCCTTGATGTAGCTAATGGATTCCACTTGAGCTAGTAGAAGTTAATTGGGCGTGTGTGTGTTTGTAAGTAACCAAGTTGAGCTGAGCTTCAGGAAAGAAGCTTTAAAAAGCTTTAACATCGGGCTTTCTCGTTTTTCACTCAATCGGAAACCTAAACTTTAAAAGTTCTCGAAACGTACAATTACACAATGTATTTCTGACCGTACTTCCCCTCGAGATCGGTGAGCCGATTTCTTCGATGGCTACAAAAGACGTCAAAGGAATAATGAGACCCCATTAAAACTTTCCGAAGTGAAAATACTTTGCTTATTTTCCCAATTGAATTCTTTGTACAAAACGAACTGCCCTCGACCGTTTTTCAATTGGATAGAAACTGACTCGAACCTGAAAGTGGCTGGCGCGGAAACTCAAGGAATGCGTGTGGAGAGGTTAGATACTCGCTCTCGGGGCCCCAGAAACGACTCCGTTGGGATATCGTTGAAGCCCGTAGCTCGAGTTGCAAATTACGCTTTTAGCCCTATGAATGGTTAAACTTTCCTTGGCAAGGGGCAACTCGGTATTTCATAGTTGCGCAGAATAATGAACTACTGAAACGGGGTTCATTGACAGGGTGGACCCAATTCCGGAGAAACGGCGATTCTACGCGGGTTTGTGGATGTCAATCGATTCGTCCGAGCTCTCAACGTGATAAACCTATCTAGTTCCCCAGACTCCGAGGAACTGTTCTAGTGTGGGCCCAGATTTACCCAGTATCCAACCCTCAACCCTCGAAGAAAGCATAATTCGTAATTTCAGAAGTACTTGACTTATTAATTAAAGTTTACTTTTCTTCAGATTTTGACGATTTGAGATCTACTGTTGAATCCAAAAAAACCTAATTTTGGTGTGTGCGTGTATGAAGTTCAATTTCCGGTTTTCGGTTCAAGTACCGATGTAATGCATAGGGAGAACGTGGCTTTTCAGGGGAAAGACTGGGTTTTCACCAAGCATTGATCCGTCGCAAAACAGCAGTTTGAGATTATTTCGCAGTATTCAACGTTACTGAATGAACCGAGGATTGTTTGGACGCGATATTCTTGCTTAAATTCGCTTTTCTCAACGGCTTTCTCACAGTTCAAAAGACAAACGGACATTTTAGTAACATAAAATCTGACCAAAACGAGGAGTTTCTCCCGCAGAACTACGTTTTTCTCATTTCATTCGCGATTTTTTCCCTTAAAATCATATATGAAAACCGATATTTTTACGCTTACAGGCGAACAGAACAAAATTACAGGAACTTAGAGCGTTTGACAAAAGTATATGTATCTGAGAATCGACTACGTAGTCCTTATTAATTTCATCTTCCACCCGTTTCGAAAAAATTTGGTTTCCCATCAAGAAGACAGAAAACGTTCTTTCCAATGGTGTAACCAAATTTGAATTTGCTTGTAAATTAAGGGAATTATAGCCTTTTTAGCGCGATGAAAGTAAAATACACGAAAAAACAAATATTAAATTGACCGTAAATCGGATTTGGAGTATAAAAAAATGTAATAGGGCAACTTTGATCAGAAATTAGCTGCAGAATCGGTTCCTGTACAGCAAGCATTACCTAATTGAATTCCCCGAGTAGCAGATCGTCGAATTTACGGGGTTGAGGAAAAGCACGTTGGTCAGCGGCCGGTATTACCCTCAATTTCCTCAAATTTGGTTGTTTTCAAATACGCGAAAACATACAGAAATAATTCAAACTGCATTACAAGCAGGAGCAGTTCCTGGCCGAACAATATCTTAATAAAGCAATGTGCATCATAATTCCGGTGCAGAATATTTGGTCCGGTGAGAGAACTCACCAGCGACATAATGTACTTACGAGTTACTTCTCAGCAGCTCTTCTGGTTAAGTAGCATGAGGGAGTATATTTGTTTTCTTTATGAATTAATTGGGTGGATAGGTTTTTGAGTTTTTTTTTTCAGATCTTATCTTTTTTTGTGGTTTTACTCCAACATCACCTCAAATTTGATATTTGGATTGAAAACCAACAACCGCGGTGAGAAAATCGACCTAAAACTATAGTTATCGTAGTGATCTAAATTCCAAATATTTGTGTGATTGATCTGGCAGATATGTGTGCGGTGGTTTATGGTTGTACATAAGATAAATAAAATAATGAGGACTTGTTGTGGTTAGGATCGACTACAGTATGTTGAAGCTTAAAACAAGAAATATAGCTTTGTTCGTTGGATTTTGTTACAATAGTATGAAGAAGTAAGATAAGAATGAATAAACATTGTCGGATACTGAATAATTTAGAACTTCTTACCTAAAATATGACGCCCCAGAATATCTTTCAAAGTTTGTTTTTGAGAACTACGAGTTCCGCCACGTGGTAGGCACCACCCCCCTCCCCCTCACAATCCCCAGCAACCACCAACGGTCACATTCTGACGTTGAGCAGCAAAGGGAGTAAGTGACAATGGCCATACATTTTTTATTGTTTATACACCAGTGTGGAGCGAGGCACATGGAAGCACAGTATTAAATTCAGAAAGTAAATGCTAGTTCCTCAAGGTCCTTACAGACTAATAGATTAGGTCACAAATGTTGAATTATGAGTTGAGCAGACATTTTCTTGGTTTATCCACTGACGGCAAGTCGAGAAACTCCAACTGGCAATTTTCAACTAATTTTATCAACTTTTTTTACCGGTCTTGGTTTAAAAGGAAAAAAAGTAGAGTTTCTCGCAGGTTTAAAGTTCTACTGAGCTGCAATCTGACGGAGCTCTGGAAAATTTTGTGCGCAGAATGAAAACCACAATTTAGGTTGAATTCAACTTTCTTGGAAGCCCTGAAATTAGAAGGGGCTCGTTTTTTGGTACACCTTGTCACCAATATTAGCCACACCTCTGGAGAGTGTGATAATGTTTTATGTTATTTACGTTCCTAGCGTTCTAGTCAATTAATCGTAGACCCCAAATTATGCCACCCTTCTTCTTGTTTCCAGTCTTGAACAAGATTTATTAGATAGCATTCAACAAAGGGCATGCAAAGACCTACTATGCTAGAATGAAGGGAGAGATAAAAAGGAGTTGTTTTACCTGTAGGGCAGGGGCTGTCGATGGCGTATTGATTACACATTAAGTTGTCTGAAACGTTCACGCAGGTGTAACAAGTCACTCCACCTGGAACAAGAGACTTCAGCTATCAGAGCAAGTTCCCATCGTAGCCTCTAACAAACTGTTCTTTAGAAAACTGTTACTATAAAATACAAAACTATCACAGTCGAATTCGATTCGTGCAATTTACAATAAGAATCTCAGTTGACGCTAAACGGGCTGTAGACATTTTTCTTTAAATGCTCAGCAAGCGCAGAGCAAAATATAATTTGGAAAAACTATCGAAATTCACGTAGTACGATATTATTCTCAACAGAATTGTTTGAATTTAACGATTTTGTCGACGTTTTGAAGAACACCCCGTGACAACCCTCGATCAAAACTGTTGAAGTCTCATTTCCATTTCTTCAGTCTTACGAAATTACGAGTGGCGACCAAAGTAAAGCAAGCGAAACATCTGGTGCGTAGTAACACACAACTCTCCTCAACCCCCGTAACACAAGGGCGCTAGTATCTTCATTCACCGTATTTCTGCAAAACAATTTATTGATGTAGAAGCTAATTATTCGAAATTGTTAGAGCCATTTTCGAGAAAATCGGAAAAAGTTGTCGGTTGTTAGACACTCCGTCTAGTAAAATCAAATTCACTTTCGCGGATAAACTAGAATTTTTGAAAATGTTCAAAGTAACACGATTTTCGGCACACTTTTGTTGTTATCTTGGTTAATTATAATAATAAGTCAGCGGAATAGTTAAGGAAAACAACATATAAGTATTGCCGACTGGAAGAGATTTTGTGAGTTTGGTGAAAATTGTTGAAGCCGTTTTGCCAGAAGTGAAAAGAAAACACCTAATTTTGCTTGATAGACCTAACTATATCTCCGTTGGAAACATTTCCTCGTAGATATTTATACAGATGAAAAGTTAGGTATTGATCAGTAAGCGGTAGTTTGAAAGACTCAACTGTCAGACGATGATGTCTTTAAGTGAAAGCGCTCGTCTAAAGCATCTCACCAGCCAGAGAAGACCCGCCAAACAGGTACGTTAACTTAAATGTTTTAAGAAATTTCAACCGTTTTTGATAAAAATAAAACTTGACGATGATGACTTGGGGATGGCCATCCCATTTCTCACCTGGAATCAGATTTGACGTAGTTTTTCCTGATGTGTTCCTGACTTCTGATTTGTGTTTGACGCCACTAATTTAGCATTTCTGGCGCCAGTTATCGAACATGGCCGTAGTTGTTAGGAAGAAGTGGCAGAAAGATAAGAAGCTCTGTGTTCCTTAACCTACTCCCCCCCCCCCCTCACTACAAATACGTTGAAACAAGGAGTCTGTTGTGTTCGCGAGCCACAGCTGATCTAACACCCACTGCAACACGCCGAGAAAACGCAAATCGGTGTGCTTCTCCTGTCCCATTTCTCAATCATTCAGTCAGTGTCTTTCGCCGGTATTTTTCGTTCGATTAATTAGTCCGTACTGTGCAGTGCAGATTGCGACACTAACCTTCAAAGCTGCGTTGGTCGAATCCCCAAGAAGAATTTTAGCCAGTGGACTCTAGAGTTGCAGTTCCGGGTCATGTAGTGGAGAAGCAAACCCGATCATACTTCCTGTGGCTCTCCGGCATAGAACGGCCTGAGTACATAGTTCATGCAAGGTCTGCGCATCTGGGAGCCAGCCACCGCGTCGTCCAGATTACATTTTACACCTATCGTTCGCCGCAGTAGCTCGGTATTATTTGCTCAGTCGAAAACAACGTATGCGGAAAAAAGATTGTCTCAGGAGCGAGTGAATTCATTGAGCAACAATTCCATATTGTTGTTACATAAGACTTACAAGATTGGCAAAGGAAGCTATTCGTAAGCTCCATCGGTAAGAGGCAAACCGTTTATGCGGGATAACTATTCAAGAGCTCAAAGTATGGTAATCCATCGATTCCGATCGCATAAAAGTATTGATAGAACCGTTTTGGTATTGAGATTTTTATTTGCGAGGTTTTATTATCATAGATTTACATAGATAGTCGAGAGAGGGGGAAAGATCAACCAGAATAACATTTGGAAACAGCAAAAACCGTGTTGGCGTATTTCGGAGGGAGATATACGGCCGTTAAGGTGAAGGGGCAGAGGGATGCAAATGAAGGTGAAAAATCTGCGACGCTTTCGGGACTTGGTAAGAAAACAGAAATCCTTTCTATATTCAAGCCCGGGCCGGCGACATAAACAGGGCTCCAGTTTCTCTCTTCTCAACCAACTCAGAGCCGTAGGAACTCGATGAAACGTCGCTCCCCTTTCAAAGCAAATACATGTCCATGTCACTTCCATCTTGAGAGGGCACGTACGAGGTTTAAATTTGAGACGAGCGAAGAGGATAAAGCTGTATCTACATCAAGGATCCCGAAATGCAAACCCGCGTGACAAGGATGTATAACAGACGTTAATGCTGGAAGAAGGACGAGGTTGGGTCTTGTAGAGGTTAGTAGAGGGGGCTTAGCTCCACCTACATCATCAATTCCCTCAGAAATCTCCCGTTTCCTCTTGAGGTCAACATTCCATCATTTATGCTTCTTACGGTCCCTGATCCGCCAATGGAAAGTACCGGCTGTACAACGTCACTCAACTTGCAGGGGCAGCTAGCACTTTTATCACAAGATGAGGAACGTCATCAGGTTTCTCCGTTCATTTCACACAGTGCGTCAACGCGCAATTATTTCCGTAACATTTTCTGGAGAAACAACGAACTACAGATAACTCACAAAAATCGTCCAATTTGATGCATTCGCAAAGTCTGAAGTATCACAGTTTGGTGGCGTTCACGAAGCGAGTGTAGGACAGATATCCCGATTCACTAGTTTTGCAATTCGCGAGTGCGTTGCTCCAACTCCTCGCAGAGAGAAAGCGAAAGGATTGTATTGTACCTGGCCACTGTACCAGCAAGTCTTTTTCCTTATTAAATGACTATTCCTGAACCCTCTACAAGCATCTATCAAGAACAGAGTCTATTGGCCACCGGTATACCTTGAAGACATTGTGGGACTTTAAACCTTTTTACCGAAACATCGTCCGTGCACAGTCACTATTTGGTTAACGTTGGGCAAACATTTCTGCGCCCCTAATTACGGGCACCTCTGCCAGGCAGTGGCACATTCAGCTCACAACAGAAAGGGGCAGCAAGCAAATGTGATCTTGAAATTTTGCTCACCTGATTGTCATTAAGACACACCACAACTGGCATCATCCCAGGGCTGTTCTTCATCTCCTGCAGTTTTCAAGGTTCGATCCAATTCCGTACACTGCGATCCATCCAACTTTACATGCATCGCCAATTATTCGTGCTTCGTTACAATCTCTCCCCCTCTATCATCTCTGCTGCTTCCAACTACTTTCCACCAGTAACACCGTTCCAAATATCTTCTGCACTCCATGCTGCCGCATTAACCGCATTTTTCACCAATAACTCGTTTTTGGTATATAGAGCTATACCTCTAGATGAAGTCGAGCTTTCGTTGCTTATACATTTCCTCAAGAGAACTCCTAATTTTAATACAAACATCTTTATCCTTTTTTAATTTCCAAATACTCTCCTTATTGTTCCTCTCTCATTCAACTTCCTCTTTTCACCCTTTTTTCGTTCACATTTCGTTTATCGGTATTTCTACCCCATTTTTCATTTTTACAGGAATATATTAAGTTGGGCTTTAAACTCGATTGCCCGTTACGAATTGTAGAAAGGTAGCTACGATAATTTGTCTTCACTTTTAGGTGCGAAACAGGAATGTTGTCATTGATACAGAGAGGGTAGAGTGACGCAGGAGGAAGGTTTTGATGCCGCCTCATGCTCTTTTTTAATGCTGAAGATATTCATGGGCTTTCACAGATCGGTACGGACAACTTTGTAAAGCAGCGAGTAATTTCGGGTCGTATTATTATTGAAGGTATTCAAGGTTGTGGAGGGGATGATAGTTGTGTCGTTGGCAAGTTCCAGAATCGGCCTAAAGACCTGGTGGGGAATTGAGTTTACAGTGAGAGCCTCCAAGCTTGAAGCCGTGTGGACCTTGGTGTCCAAGCACTTTGTGCACAGATACTACAGCAGAAGCTACATCTCTTTTGGACATACTTTCCCCATATCTTTGGGAGGTTGACAGTAAGAAGGTCTTGTTAATTGTGAGATACCTTCGGCGTATTGCCAACTGCCCCGTTGTCTGTGGTAGCTAATTAACAGTCAATCAAAGGAATGTACTGACCCAATATCAGGGAGCTGCGCTCCTGTGGATCACCAAGGCCTACAAACCAGTATCCACTCAAGCACTTCAAGTGATCTCTGGCTAGTTACCGGTTGACATAGGGTCCTTGCTCTGAACTGAACTCTGTATAGACCTCTCAACTAAACGAAAACTTGCTCCGCTAGATGAATGAGCAATAGATAAATGGGTTGCACTTCGCTCCGAACTCACGTGGTTTGTTTTTTGAACAAGTGGCGTGTACGAAGGGATCCAGAAGATAATTATCAAATAGCGAAGTTCATCATCTCATAACTCGTAACGAGCCGTCGAAGTTTCAATTGGGAACATGCTGGTAACTTCACGTGTGGACGTGGAGTTACTCTCCGTCTTGCTTTAAACTCTACCCTAGTTAGTCTAGAACCTGCAGCGAATAACATCAGAGAGAAGGATGTATCGCCGGAAGACAAGAGCAAGAAGCACGTTTTTGAGCGTGAAAGGATTTATGCTAATACGACCTTTTCGAAAACGTTCCAATACAAAACGACCTCAGGAGCTCTTCAATTCCTGCTCAAACCGTTCGTAATCTGTTTAGAGGGCCCGACTTGAATTCCAAACATCTTGTCAAGCGCCTCGTTTGTCATGGAAGAGATTTCTTGGAGAGAATTCAAACGGGACTGTCAGTTGTGCAGCGAATTTTCTCCGACTTATTAAAATGATCTAATAAGCCTCCGATGGTTACGTGACTATCTATCTGAGCAGACTATTTCGTTACTGGCTAAAATGTTTAACATTCCCCACCTGAGGCACTGTAGCCAACATAATTTTTGACAGCTTTAAATGAATTCGATTTTTCCGATCCAGTTAACTTCTGAAGAAAAGTAAATATGTGAAGAAAACTCATCTTTTCTTGTCAAAGTAACGCACTTTCCTTATTCATGGGATTGACGAAAGTAAAAGCAAGATCTTCTGTGTGTGTACGGTATGTTTCGTTAAGCTAGTGAGTATAATATTATCTGATGCACCCATACGCAAAGGGTTTGGGAGCAATTCAGTACATACTTTCCGCAATATCGAGACGCTTGGTGACACTTTTTTCTCCATCCTACACGCCCAGCGCCTCCAATGCCCATACGTTGCCACTTGTTTGAAAGAGAAGCCAAACCTTCCAGCTTTGACTGTTACTAAGCAACCTTATAGACATTTCGTCCAGTTTGTGAAGGCTACGACAAAAAAGTTGGTCACAGCTTATGTCTCCCTTTGAAACTAGCCACCCAAATGAACAGTTACATCAGGTGCAAAACCAGATTAAGAACACCTCGCAGATCGTATGGATTCCCCATGGTCATACTCCCACGTGATAACACAGCTCTATAATGGGAGGCTGGCTAAATGACAACCTGCCGTGCCTCCACAGGACTGGGTTCAGTTGGCACATAGCGAGTTCCTGTGCTCTTGCATGTCAGCGAAACTGCAACTTCCATGACTTTTGACTGATTCAACTCTCTCATCAGTGTTAAAAGATACATTTGAAAGGGTAATAGGCACGTATCGCTCTGCCACTATTCATCGATCATGTTGTAGAGCCTGCCCACCTCACCGTCACAGCTGGACAATCTTGTGAGCAGCACTGCTCGACCTGCTGCTGCTTTGCCTACAGGTCACAGGGCATGCTCCCATTGCCTTCGTGGATTACTTCATGGAGGTCCCAAGGCAAACAACCCTAGGGTGGCGAGGCTTCACATGCAATGAGCAATGAGGCTCATGAGCGACGAGGCAGCTACAAAAACGCAGGTGGTACCCCTCTACTCTGCTCTCTTTGTGAGTTCCCGAGTGGAGCTGGCCACAAATATTCGGGTGGTGCCAGGGGCTACAGTTAGTTACTTGGGCATTGTCATCTACCCGACAGATATACTGGCTGAGCACCTAGCGCTACTTTGGACTAAGTGCTTGGACCAGATGCCCTCACCCTACAGATGCTGGCAAGTACTGCACCGCTGGATCTTTAGCTGGACTTCGCAATCCAACCCTAGCTGAGTATTGGGGGGACACTTCATCAGCAAGAATCAATTCAGTGCCAGCCACGATCTGGTCGGAGGAAATTGCCAGCCTTTGGGAGACGAGGCGGGATGCCTTTGTACCACCTGTGCCATAGCTCGTGGGGATGGACTGAGGGCGCCCACCCATCACTCTGGCGATGGGGCGTTCAACGTACACCTAGAGTTTTTTAACAGCCGTACTTTCGACTGCCGTGTAGCATTGGGTCTGGAGGGAAAGCTAACTGTGTTCTGTTTGCCTATCCCGTGCACGAGGACGTACGATTGCGAGCTCGGCTTCCTCCCAGCTCCTCCTTAACAGGGCAACAGTGGGCAGGTTCACTAGGTTCGCGCGAGCATGGACAAACCGCTTGCGTAAACTGTAGGCATTGCGCCACCCTGCCGCCCCGCCCCTGGGGTAGGGGTCGGGGCTGAGATCCTCCCCTACTCACATTAGGGAGTCCTGGCAACCCCCCCCCCCCACTACCATATATGGGGTCAGTAACAATGAGCCAGTAGTCATTCACCATGCCTGGCTTATTTCACCCATTTAGCTTGTTCTATAGCTTGTTTCACTGTCTAGTTCTCTGTTATGCTCAAACAAAAACTCACGTAGACAATATTTGAAAATATTGAGATATCTACTGGACTGTACTCAGGATTTTGTTGAAAACTTCTTGTTCTTTGTTAAGAAATTATGTATCAGTTTTTAGGAGAATATGGGCCCTCCACGCCTGCCAGCAATCCGATCGGACGAAGCGCATGGTTGTTATGGGCAAAACATGGTTAAAAAATTAACAAAAACGCAAATTTAGCAGTTTTAAAGCAAATATGCCGCGTTCGGTATCATTTTCAAGGTATTTTTAGGTGCTAGGTCGAATGTAATGATCATCAGTGGTGTACAGCTGCGTCTAGATTGAGTAATTATAGTGAGCCAAAGTCTCAATTAAAAGAACTCGTGTGTCAATGCAGCGAAAGTAATCGTTTCATCGTCTCACTCTATTGGCGCTGCCCGTTGATACGTCATTTTCGTCGTTCCGTTGCAGCCAGGTAATGCTTCGTATGGTTTACTGGGATTTTTTGATGTAGGAACGAGTGGATCCTCAGAAGTGTGAGACTAGGTCAAGCGGTTCAAGAGAATAATGAACCGTTGTGTAATAATTTGCAGTGTTTTCTTCTTATTTCTTATGTTCCTCGTTTGATCTAAACTTTGATCCCGTCAATTGCAACCTCAGGGAGTTCGCGGGATGAATAAATATATTTGTTCGAATGATCAAGCTCCCTAATCGAAGTCAAGTCAACACGTTGACTGGGCGGAAGTTGTGCGAGAGAGCGTAATGAACCTTGGCGAGAAATTCGCAACGGTTTTCTTCTCTGGAGGCCTAATAAATCGGGTATACCTCAATGGCAGAGTAATTAATCTGCAGAGATAACCCGTTTAATTTACTTCCGCCGTCGCGGCGCTTTATTTATCGTCAACTCGATTTAGGAGGATGAGAATAAAAAGGTGCAAAACTCCGAGGGACAATTAATAAAGTTTTTGTAATAAACAGAAAAACGTATTCGGCGGTTGAAAGGAAAAACGAGAAAATATGCGGCGAGAGGTTTGAAAAACGGCGGAAACCCGTCGGTGAAGTTATCACGCAGCATTTCTCACTCCGCGCATTACCTAAATGTCTACCATCCCCTCGGAGCGTGTGTCACCAGTTCGCGGGATCAACGTCCACATGATAAATGCGGCCTCGAAAGAAAATAACGACTATCTGTCAGAAGGGCGTTTACTTTGACTGAACTCCCGTTATATTCGGTTCGCAATTTTTCCTTTGTTTCACTGGAATGATTACTCGGTTCCGTTTGATTCATCTGTAACGAAAACCTCAAGTACTGTTCATCAACAAGTCTGTATTCTTTTCGTACTGACTGTTGTAGAGCCCTCAGACAGGAATCTTGCGATCTAGTAAGCGGTTAATGTCAATCGTTTATGAATATCATGCAGATTTCGGTCTTGCCAGCATTTTGAACCCAAACAGCAATGTTTTTAGATTGTTTTCATGGAATGGTGGTAGGATTTCGAAGTGTGGCTCTGACACCGAAGGACTTTGATCGCCCTTTGCTTCTGTCCCCCAGGCATGGAAAGCACGCAGAGTGCAGTGCTGTGGAGATGGTCTTCACCTTGCTGACCGAACAGGCCAGAGCCAGAGCCCAATCAGGTCGATGTTTACAACATACAGTTTGCCTTCTAGTACTCTGGAAAAGGAAGTTCTGCTAACATTCTTAGTTTCCCGTGGGTCTCTGCAGTGGCTGTAGTCTTGTCCAATGGCTAAATCAATAACCAGGTGATCTGTATGTGCCACTGCTCGGACGACTCATCGTTTTGACAAATATGGTGTGAGACACAGCGGTGATATCTATGTATGACCTTCCTTCCTCCCGGCTCATCAAGGGTCGCTCCAGTGACGGTATCCATGGCGTCAACAAAAATTGCCCTTGGTGGGCGGGCTGTTGACGTTTCTACCGTCTCATTCGATTCCTCAAAGCAGTGATGCGGCGTTCACATCCTCACGGACCACTCAGACTCGTTCTGGTAGCCCGAGTGATTAGAAATTGTAGAATTACCTGCAGAATGATATAATAAACAGCTCAGAGCTGCCACCTCAAATGAGCAGTGACCAAGTGCTGGCTTTTCAGGTGAATCATCAGTGCGAGCATATCCAGAGACGGGTAAATGCAGTCAACTGCCGCCTTTGCTCCCGTTCTTGCTCCAGGGCCCACTTGTGCCTGTAGTCTCAGCCCAAGGGTTTTGAAAGGGTTCTCGGATGGCGAGAACGCTGCAGCGTTCATTGTAGTGCATATCGCGGTACGCGTTTGAAGAGCAAAGCAGTGGGCAGCCCTGCCGTATAATGCAGCGAATTACTTTGCGTTCAACGCATTTGAGAGGCACCTCTTGTTGCAGTCTTTACTTAAATGTGCCTTCAATTGTTTCAGGTGGCCCGGGGGCTGGGAATTTTCTAATTCGGCATTGCTGTCACACTGCAGTTCAACAATTAAGAATAGAAAGAAGGCTTTCTCCTGCTAAAACGATTCTTTCTTAACCCAACATATCTTAAAACCCATATCTCAGGTGAGCACAGGAACCTAAAGTGCTATGCCAGGCCAAATGTTTCACAGGTCCATGCTTAGCCTCCTAAGGAATGCTAGGTCTTCTTTCATATCCACCTTTGAAGACCAACCGAAGCACACAAAGCAACCGAAATACGAATTCCAATCACAGAATCGCGTCTTCTTTCGCCGGTTAGAAAGAAGCATGCGCCGCATGGGCGCTCACTCAAGCTATTTTCCCGTTCTTACTCTTTCTCTTAGTCTCTGAAAATAGATGTCTGAACCCGAGCATTGAAGCTGAACTCCCTGAGGCGGTTTGACGGTCCCGCATTCCCCCAGTTCTTATCAATATTCATTACGTAGTCAGGGAAACCAATCTGGAAAGACGACGGCCAGGAATGAATTCGTGCAGCTCTCCAGAGCCCCAGTTAATGAATCTACCTTTGATAGAGCTGACCACTTCTTTTTACAGGTCGAGTAATCAAAAATTGCCTAATTTTCGTAATGGAAATGATTAAGTTCGTCGGGCATCCTCTTAGTATTCATGGAATTCAGCCGAGTAACCTTGTATTATTAATTAAGGCTGTCTGCGGTTAGAATTGTTTCAGGGGGGATTTACTCAGAAGTGCCTACCAGCTCGAGGTAACTTGGCAATATTATTGCGAGCCGTGGACGCACTCTGAACAAATTGATATTTCCGAAACAACTTGCCCATAGAATTGCAAATTCGAGTACAAAATTTACTCACTACTTCCTGATTTTGATGATAAACCCACCTTTTTGATCAGTTTTGTTCGCGCCATCCCGGCCTATTTCATGGTTATGTCTTTAATTGTTTCATGAGTACATGTTCCTACTCATACGATAAAAAAGAGAAAATGACCACGAAGTTGACAAAACAATATTACAGTTTCATAATGATTGCAAGTTAGGCTGACACATAGATACCTTATAGCATTACCTAGAATGAAATCCTTATGATTTTTAGTTACCCCTAACCTTCAAATAGCACTTGTTTAAATTGTACAACTGTCGTAATATTATTTTGTGAGATATAGCATTTTGAGTGTAGCAAATATTTTCAGTTTGAAGAAAATGGATAAAAAGGAGTTTTATGTAGTAATAAAGCACTGCTTTTCGGCGAAAAAAGAAGCTGTTGGACACAGTTGATGTTGATAAACATTATTCGAGCTCTGCACCGGGAAAATAAACCGTCCAGAACTGGTTTATTATGTTTAAACGATGAGAACCGGAGACAATGCGCGCGCAGTGGACGCCTAAATGAGGCAGTTACCGATGAAAACAAGTCCACAAATAATTTTGTATGACCGTAAAATGAAGTTGATCGAGACATCTGGGACACCAAAGATATCGAAGTAACGTGTTGAACATGCGAATGGCTATTTGGGTATGCGAAAGATCTATTCACAATGTTAGAGGCTACGAATTGATGATTCTGAGCAGTGTTTGGAGCTATTCCATCGTAATAAACTCAAATTTATGCGTCGATATGTGACGATGGATGAAAAAAGGCACTTTTCACACCAGAGTTGAGTAGACAGTGATGAACCAACCCCCAAAGCGTGGGAAAACGCAACAGTCGGCTGACAATGTTATGGTAACAGTATTCTGGGATGTGCATGGTCTTCATCGACTAATCCTCAAAAACCCCTCAACGCGCGTTTGGGAAAAATCTCGGAAAACCCCCATTTGACGAACACGAAAGTGCTGTTTCGTCGAGACAATAGAACGTGTCACGAATTGATGAAAACGACGATAAAATTGCATCTATTTGTCTCGACGGAAAGAAATTTAGTGCCGATGAGGAGGTAATCATTGAAACTGACGCCTGTTTTGTGGATAAAGACAAATCGTGCTATAAAATTGGTATCGAACAATTGCGTGACCGCTACAGTCGTTATACCGCCCTCGGATATTGAATAATAAAATGAAATCTTATCAAAAAACATTTTTTTCCTGTTAACCTACGAACTTATCAGCCCACCACATGGAATCCAAATGCAAAGTAACAAGATCATTTGTACCAACTTCACCCAAGTTTTCAGTTTTTCGTGGGAAAAGCAACAGACGCAGCTTTGAAAAAGTTACGGGTGATTTTAAGCAACATCAACAGTTTTGGATAGTGTGCCAGTGAACACTAGTACGTTTTGGAATGCTAGTAAGCAGACCACGGTTCCATTGACCCTACACTGTCCAGCCAATGGTTGGTTTTTGACAAACTGTCTAAATTTAGATTGCAACGTTGAAGCCAACTGCTAGTCATTTACTCGAAAAATAATAAAACAGGAAATTATAATGAAATATAATATTAAATAACTCATGGTGCGTATTTTGAAAGGGGTTTCAACTCGGTGAATACCAACTGCAGTGAACTTAGCTTTAAGATAATCATTGTAATCAAATTAGCTTAAGTACACAACCAACAAATAATATTTTTTTTATAATATTTTATCTCAAAGTATGGAAATACGTTGGAAATAAACCACTGTCTGAAGGTCATCCACCTAGGTTTCCCCTGGGCCCAGGTCCACCCCCTGAGAACACTGGGAGATTCCCCAGCGCACGAAGAAGGGGGTACCTCGACCTGTATAAATATCGGAAGGGCCTCTAGCCACTTCAGGCAGTCCCATTCCGACCTCCTGTCAGTGGCTACTCTCAAAAAAACCTCTTTTCATTTTTAAACCTAAAAAAAGAAAATGACTCTTTGCTTATTGAGTGTAGCTGTTACTCTACCCTGTAGAGTGTACTTGTCTCCTCAATAAACTGGTGTAGCTGTTACTACCCTTCAGAGGTTCGTACTTGCTCCAGCATACAATTCAATTGGTGCAGCTGTTGGCGCTCTTCAAGGACCGTACGTGCTCCCAATTTTCGTATGGGATGAGCTGTTGACCCTCCTTCAGAGGTGTACTTGCTCCCACACGAGGTGTAGCTGTTCCTCATAACGAGGGTACTTGCTCCCTCAAACTAGGGACACCTCCTTCAGGGGTGGACAAGGTGGAGTCACATTTTACAAAAACTAAATATGAAAGTCGGACATGCCAAATCCAACCAAAAAAAATTATTAACTTCAAAAAAGTCATAACGCTTACTATTCAAATTCCCACGAACAAATTCATGGTGAAATCATAAACTTTGTTTAATAGTCGTCGATGCTTTTAAACGCTGTTAACATTCACATTTCAGAGCGGGGTGTCCTGTAGGAATTAAATGAAGGCCAATTTTGCCTCTTTGAGGCAGTGCAGTTCGCCACCTCGATAACACTGTTCTGCGAAACTTTAAAGTTTTCGAGGAACAAAATGCAAATGAAAAGGAAGAAAATGAATTTTTATTGGCTGGTTGAACGCCACGGCCTTATGTGTTTAAAGCAGTTCTTCTACAATGCCTTCGTAATTTGTTGCTCTTTTACAGCCAAAAAACTGTTGACACTTTCAAACACAGAATAAGCTTTTTTTTCAGTTTCATCTACTTTCCATTTCAATTCCGAGTCCTTAAAAAGAGCTCGAATCTGCGGCCCCATGAAAATCTCCCCTTCAGTATTTGCTTCATTTAATTTATGGAACTTTCCATTCTTTCTTTTCCATTGCTTTCACGAAGTTCTTTATCAGTTCTGATTTGATATGGAGGGGAGGGAGCACTTTTTTTCTACCAGCGGAGGAGTGACAATGTTTTATGACCACTTGTGTTAGTTTTATGAAAATTCGACGGTACATAGGACAAAGCTGCTTCCGATGAATGCAGATTATGATTTCAATATTAATATTAATATTAGTAGTAATATTTTGATTGTTTCTTCTCCTGATGTGTGTTGAACTTGATGTACCAACGCTTATTTCGCAGTTACCGCGAAAGGATCAAAACAGAGCTGTTTTGTTTTCCGGGCTCGCACAGGCTTTCCCAAAATGTTGGACAAGACTACATGAGACCGTCCAAATCATAGTTGAATCACAGCTTAGATGTCTCCCTATTTATCAATTAGGCAATGCGTAATATTTGTAATCCTAGCGGCGTCACGTTATATTAGCCCTTCAACTGCTTTATCCTTAATTAAACCCTCAGCTTCTTCGTGGATTTTGTCGGTTGTCTCAAATTCCTAACTAAAGGACACGTTAATGCGTTTTCATCAATAAATTGTTGGGACGTGCGAGATTTCGAATACTGTTGTTAGTCGCGAACCCCTCTAAGCTCCAGTTGGAGGTTGGTCGCTCAGGCTTGGGTCCTCTTGCTCGCTGATCCCACTCTCCCTAACGTTAGAGCTCATTCAATCTAACCATAAAACCCCCACTTCGGGTTTGGCGTCCATTAAGGCCAAATCCCGCGTTTCGAGGTCACTGTATTTAAACTCCCTTTCTTGATTATAATTGAGTCTCCACCCCAATTGTTCTTTCGATGAATATTTCCTCGTTTTAAAAGGCTACTCTGAAGCAATAAAAGCAGTAATTAAAAACGTGAACTTGCGCAGAAGGGAAGTGAATGTTCCGCATTTATCTCGCAATGTTTCGGATCTTCGAACAAACGATTGCGTGTGCTACTGCGTGTAGAGAATATTCCACTACGTACTTGTTGCCAGGTCGTCTACTTTTAAGTCCGCCCAGGAGTAGAGTGTTGGCAGCCAATAAAAGCTTTCGTGATGAGAATGAGAACTTGGGCTGGGAACGACAGAAAGCTGAGATTTTAATGTATGAGCAAAAGCGTTTTAAACGTATTTTCAAAGGGGCTATTGATCAAATTTACATCTCAATAGAAGGCTCTCAGATAATCTTGCTTTATGGCGGGACGCAGGAATACTTGAAAGATTTTAGAAGGGGTTAGCTTCGAGTAATTTTTTATAGTTGGCTAACATCAATACCAATTACAGCCTCCGTTGGGGCCACCTGAAAAGCATTGATCTCAACTGAACAATCTCATTTTCAATGAGAGCAATCGCTGTGGCCCTCTTGAGAAAAAATCCGTCCCAGTCGTCTACTTGAACACTAGCTCCAGGCGGCTATAGAAGTAAATAACAGAATCACCTCTTTCCAGAAGGCATCTAACTCGAGGATCCTATTGCGGGGTGAAGTGTTTTACTGATATTTCACCATTCCGCTATGGGTAAGCCATAACGAAAATTTGAAATAGGGATCAAAAACGCAAAACGCGTTATTATTCTTCTCACAGTCATCATTATGACCCCCGAGAAAGGTAGAAAATAATTAAATATGGTTTGACTTCCCTGTTGAGTGTTGCCAGTACAGGATTTAACCCCCTGCATACGCAAGTCAAGTGATCTCCATGGAGTTAGTAGCAGAGCAGGTGAAACTGTTGAGCTAACGCCTACTTGGGAGTGACCAAGGGCTAATAGTATGTACAAAAGCTGTGCATTTGCCTGATGTTGATGGCCTTCTGAGAGGATTGAAGACAAGTAAATAGTAATCTGTCGGAGCAAAACTGTTTGCAACATTTTCAAAAACAAACCCTGGATCTCGTTTATTACAAAACTATATTAAATTAAGACAATAACTAAGATCTAATCAGTTTGAGGTACTACAAATAAATACGCTGGAGAAAAAAGGGCCAGGTCTTTTTCCTTGTCAAAATTACTGTTCCTTAATACTCATAAGAGAGTTGCATCAGTCGAAAGTCATGGGGTTGGGGTTTCGCCAGCATGCGAGAGCACAGGCACTTGCTAAATAACCCAGTTCTGTGGAGAATGTAATCATTTAGCCAGCCTCCCATTAGAGAGCTATTGCCCTGTGTTACCACCCAGAGATATGACTCTAGGGAATCCATACCATCAGGGAGAAGTTCATAATCTAGTTTCCCACATGATCTATTCATTTGAGTGGCAAGTGTCCCACGAAGAGGTTACCCGGTGACAGCGTTTTTTTGGCATAACTGGGCGAGGGGTTGTAAGGTTGCTCTTGGGCTGTAATGCTCCTCAACTCTCTACTTATATGTGCATCTGTTTCGGGGGTTTTGAAATGTTTGGAGAGCCGCTGACTCAGGCAAAAATTACAGCGATCTCGAGCTCTGATCCGTTGCCCAACTTTCGTCGGATTATGAATCTTCGTCTATAACCACTAGACTACTATCGCTAAGGTATCTATAATGGGCAGTCAGGCAGCATAATGGTACACACTGTATACACACAGACGATCTTCATTTTCTTTCGTCAAACCAATAAGTAAGGAGTAAGTGCGTTACTTTGACGAGAAAAGATGAGTTTTCTTCACATATTTACTTTTCTTCAGAAGTTAACTGGATCGGAAAATTCGAATTCATTTAAAGCTGTCAAAAATTATGTTGGCTACAGTGCGTCAGGTGGGGAATGTTAAACATTTTAGTCAGTAACGAAATAGTCTGATCAGATAGATAGTCACGTAACCATCGGAGGCTTATTAGATCATTTTAATAAGTCGGAGAAAATTCTCTGCACAACTGACAGTCCCGTTGGAATTCTCTCCAAGAAATCTCTTCCATGACAAACGAGGCGCTTGACAAGATGTTTGGAATTCAAGTCGGGCCCTCTAAACAGATTACGAACGGTTTGAGCAGGAATTGAAGAGCTCCTGAGGTCGTTTAGTATTGGAACGTTTTCGAAAAGGTCGTATTAGCATAAATCCTTTCACGCTCAATAACGTGCTTCTTGCTCTTGTCTTCCGGCGATACATCCTTCTCTCTGATGTTATTCGCTGCAGGTTCTAGACTAACTAGGGTAGAGTTTAAAGCAAGGCGGAGAGTAACTCCACGTGCACACGTGAAGTTAGTAACATGTTCCCAATCGAAACTTTGTTGGCTTGTTACGAGTTATGAGATGATGAACTTCACGATTTGAAGCTTATCTTCTGGATCTCTTCATGCACGCCGCTTGTGGAAAAAACAAACCACTTGAGTTTGATGTGAAGTGCAACAGGGCATGTCTACCGTGCGACGTCACAGTTTTATTGTATCCACAAGAGTAGTGTATGAATAATTTTATTTTGCAATTTTTTAGTCCTCTTGAAATTGTAGCAGATAAACCAAGCGGTAAGGATTAAAATAAAAAGTGACTTTGCCCAGAAGGAGACTACTCGGAATCGTTGGATGATGGCTGGCTATCCAAGGCACCACCCAGTACCTTCTTGTGAAGCAGTTTCTTGTAGGATGGGTTCAATCCGAGGCCTGGCCGACCCCTGTGCATCCGTAAATGCCATACGTTTCTTGCATTGTTCCTCTCTGTCAACATCCAGCGCTCTTGTGAGTACTGTTTTCTGTCCAGCGCGCCAGAAATGTCAGTAATGGCGTACGACTTGTGTGCGCCCACAACTCCGCTCCACCATTGTCCTGTGAACCACTGCCCACTGCATAGGTATCTGACGTGTCTTCCTCTGAAGCCAAATTGTTTGAAAAGGCATCCCAGCACTGCATGTGATACTCCTGGTATGCAGCCTGAGTGGTGGCAAGATCACATAGTCCTGCTTTGTTTTCTACCGCAGGGCGAAGGACTGTTTTTCCAAGATGAAGCTAGGACGATACTGTTGCCCACCAAAAGGAGCTTCAGCCAAAAACTAACGATATTCAGCTGAGGACTAATATTTTTGACTGATCACGAGATACTCAGGGGAGTATAAGCCGCTATATGTGCCACTCTTCATTTCCAAATCGTATTGTCGTTGACGTAGATTTACGTTGAACACAGCGCAATAAGAATGTGTTTTTCTACTTGAAAAATGTGTGTCACGCTTAGATAACTTCTGATAGCTGATATGTTCAAGAGTAAGCGGCGTTATAACTGATTTGACGAGCCTATACGTTGATTCTCAACTCTAGAGCAGACACAACAGGAAAGCCTGTTCCATCTGCGAGAGTGGCTTACGTGTCTGAGCGAAGCGGGTGTATGCTCAAGCTCCTTCCTACCTTCTACATTGTTCATGCACTCCGTCACGCTTATTATAATGAAGTATAATATCGAGGAAATATGCTGGATAAAGGTTGAAAAACCTTGACATCCTTCAAAATTACACAATTCGTTTCGTGCCCCCAGACTATATGTACTTGAACCGATAAAAGAAATTCGTACGTAGAATACTGAGGAAACGGATAGATGATACAAGCGTGATATGGGACCCAATAATTAGATGCTTCAGCTACTAGGAATTAATGAGAAAGTTGTTTACCGACCCGTTTACGGATTGTCGATATCCTAACCCCACAAGCTGGCGTTCTACGTTCGATTAGTCGTGGGAGCTCATAGCACTGAACTAGTTGTACGTTAGAAGACCGTGCAGACGGCAATGAAGTCAAAACTATACCAACGAGAAAGTGTGCAAAACTAGGAGTTTGCTGTGAAATGTCTCGTTGGTCTGGATTTGGACCGTGTTAACAAATTTTGTCAAATGGTGATTGAATTGAAGACAATTTCGATTTCAGGTGTTTATGATAGAATGCTCCTAAACATCGAGTTGATTGTTATGGACAAAGAATGGTTAATAAAATTAACAAAAACGCAATTTTGGTAGTATACGCCGTGTTCGGTATCGTTTTCAAGGTCTTTTTAGATGCAGGGTCGAATGAAATGATCATCAGTGGTGTACAGCGGCGTATAAATCGAAAACAGTGTAATTACAGTAATTATAGTGAGCCATAGTCTACTAATTCAAAGCACTCGCAGGTCAATACAGCGACAGCAATCGTTTCAGCGTCTCACACCAACCACCCGTCAGCTGGACACGTTACGCCGTGCCTATTGCCTACAGAATAGAATATGTCATTTTCGTCAAATGCTGGCTGAGGCGAGTCAAATCTTCATGACCTCAGCCTAGTCAGCACCAACGTGGGATTGTTTTATTTCTGCTCCATGTGCACACTTTTTATACATTTGTACTTAACGTGAGGCGAGCAGAAAAGGATCTGTCTCACAGTTTTCTTCCTCCGTTCCAAATCAGGCCAGAACTCCCGTTTCCCCACTACTAAGCGGCTTCAGGATCACGTCTAATAACGAATTTCTCATTGAAGAGCCTGTAAAGTTTCCGCAGAATTCGAGACCGTGATAAGACTATGAAAAGACGGATGAAGGGGAGTTGGCGAAGGATCCATCATGAACTGGTCCTTTACCTACGCTGCAAATGTAGAAGCGACATCCTCCTATGGAAACCTTAAGCTTGAGGCATTAGACAGTCGACACTACAACCTCCAAAGAAGACCTACTCGTTTCAAGGTTGGCGATCTAGTCTTGCGAAATTGTTATCTGCCATCGACCGAAGCACTGCCTTGCCAAGCCACAAATATATTGGTCTTCACAGGGCTTAGATGTAGGATTGTGGCACCCTTCGAAGTTGAAACCACATAGCACCACCCACACCGCTGGGTAGGTGTATGTAACATGAAATAGAAGGACCGGGACGAAATACGTGGTTCGGTAGACGGTAAATTGCTAACGCCAGAGAGCGTCTCTGAGCTATCAGACGTTCATAGCAGTCTGTTCGAAATCCCCTCTTTCCTTCCAGGAAGAGGAGAAACTTTCCAGAAGCAAAGAAACTCACGTTTACTTGAAAGTAAGGTCCCTTTAATAAATGACAATGAAATGTATCAGCAGTAAAAAAATCTTCCAAGTTGTGAACTAATCTTCTTAGAAGTTGTCATGGTTTTCGGCGGGCTACCGATGGTGGAAACACTGTTGCCCCACCTGCACCTGCACCCGTGCAGTTCGCCGCTGTTTCTATCAGCGGAGGAGCCACATTTCCAGCAGAACAGCTACCGGCATTGCTCACGAATCTCTCCCATTTTTTAAGCCGGTGAATTATTATGCCTTTATATTGTGTGATGTGAGATAAGCGATCAGAGCTTGGTGTTTCATTTTCCCCATTGCCTCTTTATTGTCATTTACTACAATCCAAGCATATGTTATTTGTTTCATTCTAAAAGGAGTTCATTTCATTTCATTTCTATTTTTACTTTCCGCTACCCGAAGGGAAGGAAAGTATAGTAATCGGCCCAAAAAAAAAATTGGGTTTTCTTCAGATCTTTACGTTTCAGACCCTACTGAGTCTAAAAAACCTAATTTCGGCGCGTGGTCCGTGTGTATGTGTGTGTGTGTGTAGGTGTGTATGTGTGTGTGTCTGTAGTTCGATTTGCGGGAGAATGGCTGATCCGATTGAGCTGGTTCTTTTTTTGTATTGTTCGTTATTTTTTGTAGACACCAAAATAAGGTTATGGACGATTTCGGCCGATGGGAAGGAGGGGGGGGGGCGGGGGACGAAAATTTACCAAAAACTAAGGTTTTTCGCATTTTTCTCGAAAACGGCTCTAACGATTTTGATTAAACTTTCAAATTATCTTCTCCTAATCAATACCTAACTTTTCTTCTCCATACATATCTCCATGAAAATACGGTGAACGGAGATATGGGCCCATGAAGCAAAAATAGGTTTTTAACGCTTATTGGCAAAACGGCTTCAGCGATTTTCACCAAACTCACTGGATGTTTTCAAATAGTTAATACCTACATATTCTTTTCAATAAATGTTCCTGTGACGGTCCATTGAACAGAGATACAAATCAAAATGTGTCAAAAATAACGTTTTTTCGAACATTTCCGTAAATTTCAGGGTAACTTCTTCACCAGATGTGATAAATTCTAATGCAGTGTCTTTTAGTCACCCATACCAACATTTCGTTCTCCATAATTATTTCTGTATATATTATGTTGAACGGAGATATAAGCCAAGTTAACTCAGAAAAGGAGATTTGTCGAATATTAATTTATCGGTATTCCAATTTTCTCAAAAACGGCTCTAACGATTTCGATTAAACTTACGGAGTACTCTCAGCTAACTAGTCCCTACATTTTGTTCTCTATAAATGTTCCTGTAAAAATGCGTTGAACGAAGATATAGCGCCCGCCTATGCAGGTGGTGTTCGAACTTGAAGGGGTGGCGGAAAGTAGTGTGTTGCTACGCACCAGATATTTTCCTGATTAAATTCAAGTGGGTCCTAGTTGGTTTATAATTTCATTTCCCAGTACTTTCCTGAGAGGCGTTATTTGTTTATTTTACATCCAGTGAGTATATTCAACTTGTTCCTTTTTGTGGCCCTGACACGACTTTCACTCGTGTCCTGTCCGCGGGTTATTCTGTAAAGGAATTTCCCAAGTACGTCACAAAGTGAAAACTCACCTTGCTGCTTTGAAGACGGATGTGAGTCTGAAGTAGCGTCAACCATTGTGGCAATTATAAACCAGCTAACGATAAGCCCCCAACATCCATCCACCATCACTAGTCATCAATGCGAGCCTCTGCATCACCTGAAATTGAAGAAAAGACAAATTGAAAATAGTTGTTTCATTGAATTTACTTAGGTGTATGTTGTAGTAGGAAGTTTTAGCATAGTATTTTAACTTTTAATGCTACATACCTTAAAATGATTAATTATACAATTAGTTTTTCACAAACTATTTGAAGGTTAGAAATTTTCTTTAAACTCTTTAAATAGACCCAAACGTTAGAAAAAGCATTTATTGTTAGATGTTCTTGACTGTTGTACAGTAAATGCATATGGTTACTGGAGGCAGTCAATAATGGCACGTATTCAGTGGCGGCTTTTCGAGATTTGATGCTCTCTCATAGGCGTTATGGGATAGGCTGAGTCAACGGCCCATTGTGCTAGATATGCTTACACACATTCTTACGCATGAACCATTGGACGGGCTCAACCAGGCTTAGCAAGTGTCTACCAGTAGTGGTCTCAGTCTCCAGCCTATGCCAGTGCAAAAGTGGCGAAGCGTTGAAAGGTTACTTCGAACACCAGCAGCCGATCTGCCGCCACAGGTAGACGAGCTCCAGCCCGTACGTTATCGTAAAGTGAGCAGTCGAGCCGGTGGTGTGGTTGATTTTTACTTCAGGGTCACATGGTCAATCCCAAAGCTCGACTGGTTCTGACCACTATATATATGGTGTATATATTGCACAATCTTCGCATGCAACTGGATAACGAGTTGAGGTCTCTTATTTACCAGCTCTCAGAATCTTATTTTCGAGTACCGAAGTGGTGATTAAGCGTTCGAATCTTCACCGACCACGCAGGGCTCTAGTCTTTCGGCCTGATATAACTTGGCAAAACAGCAAGTTCAAAGCTATCAGCTCTTAGTGAGTTGGTGCAAGCATGTCCAGAGAAGGGTCAGTACAATGCAGTGAACTGCCGCCTTTGCTTCCGTTCAATTCTGGTGAATTGCTACCCAAAATTATGTGTTGAAACTGCTTCTTAAGAAGGACCTTGGGACAGCAGAAAATGGAGTGTAGCTAACCATTAAACATACACTCCATTTTCTGCTTAATAGCTTACTATTAAACATACACACCCACACAGCGAGACGAAATGATTTTCGGTTTTCTGATCGCAGGAGACCTCAAAACATTAACATCAGTTCATTACTCAATTTTCATGTGCTTTGGTCGATTATTAAACTTTTCGTTATTTTCGGGTTGTGGAGACTCGACAGAGAAGTTTGCGGCTTTGAAACTCATTCACACAATTTAACTGATTGATGGAGTTCACTGTTTATTGCTGCCACTGAACCTGCGTTTTTTGTCTCATTACTTTTTCTCCCAAAGCGCTGTCTAAACCTGGGATTCCTGAACCTTTAGAGTTCTCCTGACTTACCGTCTAAATTAGTACGTTTCATGTTGAATTCAATTTCAGTCAGGTCTACAGGAACGTGGAGAGCGCAAACCGAATTCCTCTTTCAACTCCTTCGGAATTAAAGTAAGTTCAAAGGCAGGAAAGCGAATTGGGAGAGCCCCACTTTTCAAGTTCCTTTGTAATTCTCTCTCTAATCCGAGGATTCCCGAGTTATCAAACCTCGAAAACGTTGATGTTAGAATTAAAGGGGGTTTCAACCTAAACGTTTCGTAAAGGATTTAGAGTTCGCGAGGGCGGATCGAACGTGGAACGTCGGCCGAGTCGAACGTAACATATTGTCACTTAAGGATTTCAGATCCCACGAAATAAGGTTTAAATCCAACTTGCTCGCAAGTGGAAACGATTGCGGATAAACCAAGTTTTCCTCGCAAAACATCCTCTTCTCCCTCGAAAAGGGGTTCTTTCGGGGATTTCTGCTTTTATCTATGCGCAGGTGTTGAAAACGAATGAGGGCTCCACGTGCAATAAATCTGACGGTAAAGCGTCCGGTGAAACATCACGCTATTATCCTCAGCCTACTCTACTGTGCAACGTTGTTCTCAAGAGGGTATTCTGATATTAAGGGCCAGTTTTCGCAAACATATTTTGACGTGGACGTAAAACGTTTTCACTAACATAGCCATTTCGATACGCGGAAAATTTGTTCCGTTTTCACACTTGCCAATTAGTAGATGAGATCGAGTTACTGTTGACAGCGCTAACTCAATTGTGAATATCGCTGGAGTAGCTTGTTATTCTCTGTCATGAAAAATCGTAGGAAGATAATTTGCATCTACCATCTACCAATTGTTCACGCCGTTAGACTCCCCTCACTGTTTAACTTGCTGGGCCATTTTGACGTAACGCGCTCTAATACGTCAGTCAGCAACAATTTGCCCTGGTCATGTCCCTTTGACGATGATTTCCATATATATATAGTTGTTTTTCCAGCGCAAATTCATCCACATCTGCTGGTTTGCTCTCGGTGGGTCATTTCGCAGTGCGGTGCAGTTTGGTGATTCAGTGAAGCGTAGCATGCTAGGATTGCGCCACCAGTTTCTTTCAGTTGACTATAAGTTTACCGACTTTTACAACGGAACAATGTGTCCGTTCCAGTCTTGCAGATGGTCAGTGCTCAACTTGGTGAGGGTCGTGCCTGTAAGGGACTCTCTCACTCGGTAATTTACTGTGTTTTACAGAAGCACCGAATGACAACCAAAAAGAATGGAAGCTAAGTGGGCAGTGTCCGGTGAGGAGGCCTCCCAGATCCTGTCTAGTGTCAGCATTGCCTTCGCCCTTAGACAGGAATGCGCAATACGCATGAGTTGTGTTTTTTCCTTTGATCTGCTGGCGCCACTGAATGAAACTCGAAGCACGAGATGAGGTTCGGCGTTGATTTGGCGGAAGTGTCAGCACAGGCCGCTCACGAAGGCTCCGTGAGGGCTGTTAGCAACAACTCAAAGAAGGCGTTCTTATGGGATGGTCCAAGAACCAATCCCTGCACAGATCCCTCCTCAATTTATTTTTGTACACACATGTATCTCCATTCCATTGGGGCAGTTCTATTCGTCAGGTGGGAAAGCACTTACATTCAAGGAGTTATCGAGTTAAGGACTTCGCAGAAAGTGGCCCCCTTACCTTCTCCCAACATGTTAGATTCTATCTTATCCCTAGACTCTAGGCTTTAACTCCGCTAGAGCCCTGCAAAGGTCGTCTGTTGTCCAAGATGCCATGCTGAATCACGGGGCTTTTACTACACTTTGAGCTCCTTTCGAGTCACTAAGTAACGCCTCTGTGAAAAGAATTGCCGGGAAAACGTCGACGCAACAGGAGCAGTGTGTGTCTAAGCGCGTCGCATTTAAGACCTTCTTTACGTCGGGGTTGCCTGTTTGTTTGACTAGACGTGACCCACGGGTTTTCTGAGCTGACTGCTTGGGAGGTTGAAGCCAATTTATGAAAAGTTGGAAAAGCAACCTAATCACCCCCTCAGCTTTAGTATCAACAAGGAGGAACTTTGTGGTGATCGCACGTTTTTCGTCACGTGATACGTAAGTGGGCGAAGGTTGTGAGAGAGGCCCCCAGAGAGGTTGTAACTGTAGTGCTCTGAATAAAAATCAACAAACTAACAGGGTGAAAAAAGAGGTTGGTTCCAGGTGGCCAGAACTCGTTGGGACGAGAACCACAAAGTTTGGTAAGTCAGGCGAGTTGAGCGGTTTTACAAGGGGAAAACAGATAATATTTGACGTAAATGCTTGAAAGGGCTCAAGTTTCCTTTTTAGCTTCAGGAAAAGGAAACGAGTCAAAGGGGGGTCGAGAAGAGCCATTTTTCTGTTGGATATGGGGGGGGGGGTCCTTTTGATGCGGCCCTTTCCCCCCCAACTCCCTTTCATCGCCTTTTGCGGCTCTTCTTCGAATTTAATAACTCAACAGTTCCACCTCTGAAATGGCAGCACGGAGCGGCGTTGCAGCTATCGATATGGTCTGCGGGCAATTCAACACCTTCCTGTTCCGCAGGCCTCTATCCCGTCATCCTGCATTCTCATCAGTGGCAAAGCCCTTGTATCCCCAAGAGACAGGCTGGAATGGAAAAACGTTAGGGCTTTTTCACTTTGACCAGAGCTTGGGCTTTGAAGAGCCTCAACTTCGTGACGAGTTCGTTGTCAGTGCTCCAGAAGAAGGAGAATGTCAGGGGATGGAGTTGGTCGAGGCTTTCGAACAAAGAGAAGCGCCGAGGAGAAACTTTGAAAACTTCGATCTCATAACTTTTTGTTCTTGAAGTAACGAAACTGCTTCTATACGCTCTATTAGCTGATCTTGTGCTGCTATTGAAGTGTGGCCAGCCCCATTCTCAAGCGCACCCAAAATAGCGAAGCTTCTTGGAGAGACCGCAAAATAAAAAAGTCTTGGGGTTGTTGTGAGGAATAACGTACACAAAGATGGTTTTAGTGTGAGCGTTGAACACCAGTAAAACATTGATGGTGGGGATTCCAATACATTACTTCAATTCAAGGCTTTCAATTCTTGACATGGAAGCGAACTAAGTGCAATTTTCCCACGCTCTATTTCCACATTCTGAGATTTCGTCATGGTTTTTCCTAACGAATATTTGAGAGGCCACAAACTTGCTTCGAAACAATTTTATTGACCAGCTTTGTAACCAACAAATAATCTTACAATTGTTGGAAGCTGTGCGTGAAGACCCTATTTGAACTCGACGATTTTAATGTTGGAAAACTAAGTCTTCACTTCCTTTTCAGAAGAACCGATTCACACTGGGGGTACACCAACCAAAAACATCATTAATAACTTCGCTGTAAGAGTCAAATAGGTAAACGTGTGTTCGACGCAAGCGCCGAATCCCTCCTGGTTTTTGACCTCGGAATTTTCGCTTCTTGCAAGGTCATTGTTCCTCCAAAGGTCTTTGCGCCCATGGAAATCCCAAATCGGCGGATATTTCCAACGGTGGTTTTCCCATCCTAACCCTCTCCTCAATTCTCAGATTCCTCCCCACACCAAATACCTTCTCCCAAAAAATCATTCTGTTACGAAGTGTCGCCGAAGTGAGTCGTCTCCTGTTCTCCCAACACTTGTTTCCTAACACCTCTCGCGATACGGCCGTCTCCAATTCTTCCAACGGATACCTCTTTCACCTCTCATCGACTTCTAGTTCGGCTTTCTCCCTCCTTCCCAGTACAACCAGTTTTCCCGTCTTCAGAGCCCTATTTGTTTGCGATATCATACTCAATTCATCTCCCGTGTAAGTCACCTCTTCTTTGTACATCGAAGTCCTCAAATCTTGCGATATACCAGCTCACCAATTACAAGTTTGTGTTCAGTAAATACCCGTCTTCGAGTTTTATTCACGCCTATCCTGGTCCAAACAACGTGCGTGGGAGAGAAGACACAACTGGAAAATGGTTGCATCTTTTCAGCTAGCAGGAAGTCAGCTTCAACTTTACTGCGCTTAGACAGCCGCAAAAAGATATAAACAAAGGAGGTCATTCGTGCGTGATTGAGAAATGCACATTCGATGTGCAGCATAACAAACTGTTTCTGTCCTCCCACGCATCAGACGCCTACGTGTGCGGTGTGACTACTATCAACGTTTCATGGGTCTCTGTCCATTGACAACCTCTAGGCCATACGTTATCCGAGGTCGTTCCTGTTTCTAACTTATTTGATTTTCTGTTTGTTCCCCACGACGTCAATGTTTCTGAAGATACTAGTAACATTTGAGCGGAGTGTATGTAGAAAATATCTGGTGCGTAACTAGACACAACTTTCCGTAGCCCCCGTAAATTGGACGGCTTGCTGTATATACTGGCGCTGTATCCTGCGTCAGACCTGCTGTATGTTGTTCGACGCATTTCTACGGAAACATTTATAGTGAACAAAATGCAGGTACTAGTTAGTTGAGAGTACTCTGTGAGTTAGTTCGAAATCGTTAAAGCCGTTTTTAAGAAAATCGGAAAAATAAATTTTCGTTGGACTCTTTTTCCTAGCTATCATGGCTTATATCTCCGTTCAACAGATAGATAGGAAATAATTACGGAGAATAAACTAGCTCAATCGGTCCAACCGTTCTCCCACAAATCGAACTACAGACACACAGACCACAACCTGAACTTAGGTTCTTTGGATTCAGTAGGCCTCGCAACGTAAGCATCGGACGACTGTTTTCAGTTTTAGCCCCTCTGCCTGTGAACCACCTCACTGTGCTTTGTCCAAGTGCTGTGCTGAGTTGCCTACTCGCTTCTGGTTTCGTATAAATCCAAGATTAGCCAATGAATGTACGACTTATTATATTTTGGAGCATGTTGGCATGGATAACCATCCTATTGTCTCACAGGAGTGAATATTAGAGTGCTGTCTTGGAATTCTGACTCTCTGTTTGCCTTCAATCACAAAACAACTATCGCTACCTGGCCTAAGGAAAGTTAATATGATGACTAGATATCGCAGTCTTCCAAAAGTATGTTGATTTGCTCTCGTTCATGCTGGACTAATTTTTGTAATTTTCGCAATTGTCATGTACTACAGTTCAAATCACAAGGTTAGCCCCGGGTTTGCTCCTGGGAGGATTTAAACAGAAAGTTACGCGCCCACAGACGAGTATTATTTAGTTTAAAATATTTGAAAGTGCCAAGAGAATTGACACTTAACGTCCACCGTGGTACATTTTGGCCTTCACCTTCCCTTCGTTCCCGCAGATAAAAACGACCAATAACCATATTTTGGCGCCCTGAAATAATCACGAACGAACAGTAGAGAGAACTGATTGCTACACTTTCTCCTCCGTTTAGGCTGAGGAAAGTAATAAAAGGATAAAACCTGAGGTAAAATTTGTTATGGATATAGACCGCACAAAGGCGGACCTCGGATTTTATGGCTTTAGGGGTTTACGATTCCAGCAAATGTTTTTCAAGTTGTCGGGTTTCCGCCATCAATAAACCAGTCACGTAGTCAGCAAAATGAACAAACTGCAGGAACGAGTACATCGAGTGAAACTGTATAAAACTTTCTAGTTATACTACGTTATAAAATACGATGTAACAATAATTGCGTTATATTATGCAATAATCATTACATTCAGGAGGGGGAAACTGGCTTTCGGCTGGTTTGCCTGGATAAACGTTCAGAGGTTCAGAACGTGAGGGTTTGCGTTAAAAATTCGACGTTTTTGAGAACCAGCGCCTTTACACATCAAATAAACCTACTAGTTATTACACTTCACACTGTATATACCTAGAGATTGACGTATTAGTCGTCCAATTGTCTAGATTCAAATTCGTACCCTGAAACTCGTGGTTAACACAACTTTTCAAACGCTCCCTCTCGCGCAACTCGTGAATCATATGGCAAGCGGGTAATTTAAACCCCCTTCCATGTTCCCCAGTAAATTGAAAATTAACGACATCTTTTTTTCCTCGCGAGCGCTTCGAACTCGCATCAAAGAACCGGAGCTCATCTTTTCAAACGCTGCTGAAAAACCGTTGGTAAAGTTCGTCACATCTGAGAACTTGATGAGATTCTGGGCAGCCGTTTTGGCAAAAAAAGAATTTTAAGGGCGGTATTTGGTCATCTCTCTCACAATCTATCCCTCTCACTCTTTGCTCTCTCTCTCTCTCTCTCTTTCTCACTTTGTTAGCTTAGCCGGCCCTCAGCTGATTTGCTTTCCATTCACCTCTCGTCGTCGCCTCTTCCTTGCTGCCTGGAATTAACTCCTTTGTCTCATCTGCGCATTTTAAGCTCCAAGAGAAAAAGTGGGAACGAATTTTTTTGTCTGAATAATACAACTTATTACTCGTCGGGTCCTGCCGTTAGTCTGGAGGACTAGTTAATTTCTCGAGGGTCCCTTCGTGAGGCCAACGAGAAAAAGAGACACATAAGAGGAAACCGAAGAAAAATTCTGTTGGGTTGAAAGCAAAATCTGCTCGTTCTATCCCTTCTACCGTCGTGAGCGAGATGGAAGTCATGGATGTGTGAAGTTATTTGGACATAGCGCTATAAAGTAAAATAAAATTAAAAGCAAATTCAATTTAATGCGCCAATTCGTTAGACGCACTTTGTGCATCTTGTCTCCGTTAACCTGGAATGATACGTGGCTGCTATAGAACCACTGGCGTACGCTGGTAAGAATCAAACACGCGCCTAGTAGGGCCCTCTCAGGGGAACCGCTCCAACCAGGGTGAACTTGAGTTGTTGTGAAAATATCTCTACTGAGTTTCACTGCACAAACCAAAGTTGGTGAAAAATATTTCAAATTTACTAATACTTCGTGTTACCAAAGGAGTAGAACGGAAAGTTCGCTGAGGGAACGGGGGTTTCCAACGCTGAAAATGGGATGATGAGAAAGGGATCTTTGTGGGGGCCCCGAAGTCGTAACTTGGCCTGATTTACTGACTCACTCCTGTCCCAAACTGGTAAACCTCTTCTTTCCTCAGCCTTCCCCGCGCAACATCCAATTAGCATACGTTGATCGTTTCACGTTTGCGCCGGTACTTCCTAATTAGTCGCACTCGAGTTTACCATCTGACTGTCAAGGAGGCGAGACTAAACGAGGTGGAAGGGCGTGAGGTTTAGCTCTTCCTTGTTAGTAGCGTCAACTTTCAAACAGGAGGACCTCAAACATCGAGAGGCGCTTCACAGTGCTTGGATACATTCTCTCTTTCAAACAGTGTTATCTCAATCAAATAACAGCGAGGAAACAGTGAATAGGAGTCGTTTATTAAGGGCATCAGAAGCAACAAGACACATCGCTACAAATATATAGATAATTCCACTTTATTCGAAGAGTCATTTCATTACTAACGGAGCATAGTGTAATTTCTTTATTTAAAAATCGTTTATATACATATATTTCAACAATCCTAATGATAAACAAATATTTTAAAACTAGGTACGGTTTGTCCTTAAATTTGTTGCCGTTGGTAAGATTCATTTTTCAAATTTACAATCATTTGTATAGCTTACAAGTTCATGTGTATACGTATTTGAGCATTCGTTATGTCGCAATTTCGTTTTCTTTATTGTTACCATAATCACTTTTTCCGTTTCTTAGCCCTACGTAATAGAAAGGAAACTTACGCAGTCGACTGGAAGGTACGGCTGCAGCCAGCGTGCAATGGTTAATGACGTGAAAGAAAGAAGGGGGAGGTATTACTTGTTTTTGTTTAATTTTGTTATTAATCCCAATGCTACTTCCTTTAACGCGTTCAAGAAGGATTTAATTTGCCAATTTGCTCAATATACGTTTTATCGTTACTCGATTATTATTTTGATTGAACTGTTCTATTTTTAAAATTTGTTGTATAATAAAATCTGACTACGCGGATTCATCCAGTAGAGTGGCAAAATGAACATTCTGCAAGTGTACCCTTTCCCTGCATGAAACCCGTTTAGCTCGTTATATGCAATCAATCCATGTACTAAAAAGAGCCGTGAAACGGTGTATCAAGAGCTCAGTTCAAGGGCAGTTCTAGAGCACGAAGCATCCAAGACAAAGAAAGCTAACTTGTTAGTATTATTTTACTCAAGCGATGAGGTGGGGGATTCTGATATCATTCACAGGAGTAAGTTTTTTTTTTTTTGGTGTTACAGGACCCAATTTTAGCCTTGCCGTGAAGCTACGACATGTGAAGCACTAATTAGCAATAAACATCTGCGCACGAACGATCTTTTCAAAAAGACTCATGGGCAGCTCTAAAGACCATTTTGACCTGCAACTTGCAAGGAAGTGGAATGGGCGTGCTTTCAAATGCTATACTTCTCATAGGGCCCTGACCTAAGAGCGAGCAGGTTTTCTAGTAAGAACTTGGTTCGGGGATGGGGGGGGGGTGCCCACTGGTAAAGCCAGACGTGGACGAGACAGGCAAAAAGGCTTATTGTGCTTTCCTGGTCAACAGCCATAGTAGTGCTCCGTCCTGCGAGGCGTCCTTACTACCTGCCCCTGATATGGCCGAAAGTCACTAATCACTTTTCTCAGGTTTTATTCCAAACTATAGCGGAATCTAAGACGAAAAAGAAAGTATTTTTACTGTTTTCTGTTCCTCGCAAGGCGGAGGTAATTCCATCCCTTCCCACCCATCCACTAAAACTGTTTGTGGTCAATAAACCACGCGGTTGAAGATTAACAGCCCTATGCGTCTTCGGAATGTTCAACATTGGTTTGTGGCACCGATTTTTATTTTCCACAGCGTTCCTAACGATTTGGATCACATTTCTTGTAGGGATAGATTCCAAAAACTGAGCAGTAATGAGCCATTTTCATTGGTGGGAAACAGAAGGGTGCAGTGCAATAAACTATAACGAAATAATCTGCCGCTACACTGATATTTATTACTCAGCAAGTTTTTATTAAATTCCGCGCGGTAACCTATGAGTTAAAAAAAGACGTTCTTGGAACGTTACATCCGTCGCTTGAGCTGACTGAAATACAAATACGATTAGTTGAGAAGGCGATAAAAATCGTTTAAGAGTACGCCGTGCTACTAAATTTGGCAGATGCGTCGCACTTCAAATTTGTAGAAGTTTTTCAACTGATTTAATGTTGTAAATTATATAGTTCATATGTTAAAGGGAAACTTGTGTTTTGAAGAGAATCTAATCGGCTTGTGTTAACGTCCCTAATAACTCATCACAACGGGCGTGCTTGATCAGATTATGGTTGGCATTCAAACTAATCCTATTTGATTTACGGATAATGAGATCAACGGCCTCTCTGTAGTCATGAGTTAAGGTAGGACTAATTAGGTCAAGGTAGATCACCTAATGAAAAGGAAGTTTTCTCTTTAACTCAACAACGGAGATAAGTGGAGAGCGAAGTTCTCAACAGCAAACAAGTTAAATAAGTTTATCAATTCTGTAGTTAAGGCGAGGATAGTTTCTACGTACAATAATTAAGTTTATAGGGCGATGCTGATAATTAACGTAAGATAATAAACGAGAGTATCATCACACTCGTTAAAACACGTTTGTGTTAACCACAAAAAGCTGCAACTCCAACGGTCGTTAATGAGTTTACGACCCATCTATTTGCAGCTGAGGCACAACTTCGTGAGAGGGTAATGAAAACAGGCGTAATCATATGTGAAACGTAAGTTTCTTCGCCATTCAATTTACAGGTGCTTTTGCCGCTGCAACGCCACGCGTTATTACCTCAACACAAATCTACCTTTCGTAGTTTAATCCAATAAATAAGACTAATAATATCGGGGGTCGCTTTTCGCCGCATTATTGTTTTGGATAGGTTCGCAACATTATCCCTCCAGATAGGAAATCCTTGAGGTCAGACTGCCTGGTGGTTGGAAGGTGAGAAATCTTAAGGGACCTACAAACCACACATCCCTCCAAGGGCTAAGCCCTGACCTGAATTGCTGCATTAATAAAGCCTATTGTTGATTTTAGATGAAGCTCTGTGCATATGCGAGAAATGTTGTAGTAATCTCATGTAGAAAGATGGTGCGACGCAATCTCACTGGATACGGTGAAAATTACTCCCAGAGTTTAATCGAAATCGTTGTGAACCATTATTGATAAAATTCTGATGTTGAAGCATGTCAATAATAATACGGAGTAAAAGCAATTGCCCACTTCCAATGAGTTCGAGTTATACCGTTATATTAATGCCGAAGAACGCAACTGACTGCGCGTTACAAAAATAATTTCGATTTTGATTAAGTTATAACCGTTTTTGCAAGAAGTTAATACTTCGGACCATACCTTCGGGCTCAGTGTTTTGGTTTTTATTATTCGTTCTGAATAACAGCTATGTTTTCGGTCAGGAATATTTTTTACCCACCGTGAAGGGGGAGGGGGCTTAAATAACCTTTTTAACGTTTATATCAAGCGTGAGGATTCTAAATCTGCTATCTTCGTTCGTCGTCAGGTGTCTATACCATTCCTTGCTTTTAACGTGGTCGTCACGTCGTGCCAACACCTACCGTCGACTAGAAAATGTCAATTTTCGTTGTTCCGTTTCAGTCAGGTCTTGTTTCGCATCGTTTGATAGTCTTTTGAGGTGCTGAATCGAATGGAATCGGTCTTCACGACTGCGTCAAGCTGGATAAACAGGAAACTATGGCTGCAACCCTTGGCGGCGTTCGACAATGCCCAAAATTTGCCAACAATGTCACAATCGTGACGTGAGCGAGAATAATAAACCATTGTGTGATAATTATCAGCGTTTTTTGCTCTTATGCAATACGTAATCAGTGCCACGCCCGATTCAATGCTTCAGTTAGCTGTTTTCTTGGCTTCCCAGAACGTTCTGGCCAGAAATTCGTGAGAGATCCGGAATTGTCCAACCCTGATGCTATGAAATGTTAACTTCATCTACGTTCAAGCTCGTCATATTAGAAAAGAAGAGGACGTCTCAGATCAGGAGTAGTGATATAATTGGATTCTTTAATTTTATTTATTCCATGGGCGAATAATTCAGTTTTAAAAATAAACTCAGTGGTTGACGAGTGGTTAAAGGGTTTGGATGCAAATAGAACTTACCATGTAAGCGAACCAAAAGGAAATGATTTCGGGGTAATTCAGGGTTCAACTTTGGGGCCAATGCTGTTTTTAATTTACATAAATCCAATTTTCAAATTGGAGGTTCCCGCGAAAATATATTTACTTCGATAAACCGAAGCGCGATTTGCTTCGATTGTTCTGTTGTAGGGCCTTAAGCGGGAAGCGCTTTTTAGGTGAGCGAACAACATGTTGAATAAGGAATGAATGGTTAACCGAAAGTGTGCTAACTCATAATGTACAAAAGAGTAAATTTATGGCAATTTCAAGCACCACGCAACCAGCATTGCACATGTCTGGCTGTTTAATAATCCATTCGCATGTGGGGCTGTGCTCGTCCACCTTTCTGGAGGGTAAGTGAAGTATTGACGACAGGCTCTCGTGGGGAAAACGTGCGGATTCTGTGGTACGGAACTATAGTGAATTCACCCCAATTTTTTATAATAATAGGTAAGTGTTGGGCAGAAAGACCTTAAAAACCATTTATTATTTCCTTGTACAGTCCGTGCTGCAATATGGCATTATTGTGTGGGGAGGGGCACTGATTCCTCCCTTAAATAAAATTTGTATGATCCAGAAGGCCAGTTAGAAAATTATAGCCCGTAAGCCACTCAGATATCCTTCCGCTGATCTCTTCAGAGAAAACCTTGCTTTCTCTCTCAAGGAGCTCTTTTGTGAGGAACGTCCTACTTTCATAAGCATGCTAATCTGCTGGACATTACCCCAAGGTCAGCTCAAGGTCATTACTCTACAAGATTTGCCCTTCAGGGTCACATAGTCAATCACAAACCTCGACTGGTTCTGACCACTGGAAGCTCTGTACATATTGCACATTCTCCACAAGCACCTGGATAACGAGTTGAGGTCTCCCGGTCGCCACAATAGAAGCAAATATAGAAAGCTAATTTTTTCATGGTTTATAACGAAAGGGTATGATTTTTTGAAACGAACTTGAGAAGTGTATACTCCCAATATGTTTCACACATTTTTGAGCTATTTGTAAGATTGTCTTTTCCACTTGGTAATTACCTCCTTCCTGTTTTCATTTTGTGAACTGTACATACTTATTTTTTTCTTTTAACTGTTTCAGTATCGTGTGTGAAACAAGTCGTTCCCAACACCACAGGCCTAGCCTACAGTTGGGATCTATTATTCAATAACCTATAATAAGTTTTCTTCTTCTTTTAATGTCTATTATTATGAAGTATTAATCTATCTCTCTCTCTTCCCCCCTTCCTCGCCATTTCGATCAATATAACAAAGATGCTTATAGAGTACACATACGGGCTTACTGCTAAAACTTGTCCCCACACTCTGGTGATGTGTTCGCTCTCATATATTCTGTCGAATAATCTGGTTAACCTGCTCATCCACGAATAGTTTAAGAACTTCTATCCATATAAACCTGATCTGGTGGTTTATTCTCTTCGGGATTTGTTGATCATCCAACTTTACAATTAATTATTCCTGGTTCTCCCAATTTATTAAATTTTACTCATGCGTTGCCTCCGAATGTGTATTATTCGCATCTTATTAGTTGATCATTATGTGTCGGCTTTTCTAGAGTTGCCTGAGATAGTTTCAAATCTTCCTTTCTTTTACCTAGGAGGTGTTCGAATTTCTCCGAAATTTATCCCATCCACGTATTATATTTTCGTCGGTCATCTATAGTTGCTGTATTTAGATTTACCATTGTTACGGGCAAAAGATTCACCTACTTTTAAGGAGCGCACGCTGTTTGCTTTTTTTTGCTCTTTTTTCCGTTCTTTATTTATTTATTATGTTCCCCTGGCAATGTCTTAGCATTTACAACCATCGTCGGCGCGGCGAATGGCATCTGACCAGACAGGGCGAGCTTACTGCCGTTCCTCTCGAGGACGCTTGCCGATCTGCTGGGCTCGTAACTCCGGCAATGCGCTCGCGAGAGCCTGGAACAGAAAGTTGATCGGAAACGCCTTCTTGTTACGTCCTCAACCAAGTTGTGCTCCGAAGAGATATGTACACATTAAATTTTGGTTGGACGCATTCTTCTAATTTCGTGGCGTCATCATGATCACGACACAACAGTCGCGCAGTGATCTTGCCACTCGTACGTCGTCGACCTGCCTGAATTCTTCGACATTCCGCTGCCGAGAACACAATTGATTTATTGATTTACAATAGTTTCCTATTTTTTTCAAGTGTATTATTTCCTAATTAATAATCACAATAACTGTTGGAGAGTTACACACAAAACTGGGTGTGCATGCGCTGGTCTATCGAGATCCGCTAGAAAAACTACCGGTCGATTACTTCTTTGTGTGGACTGTATAATAGGTACTTGTAGTATGTGAATTTCGTAAAAAACAATAGATTGTGTTGCACAAGTTGGACAGAATGCAGTACTCACCATGCAGCTCCAGACGTAGAGTTTCCCTGGCCAGGGAGAAGAGGAAGCGGTGATGCACTGCCACGTGATTGGGACAATTAGAGAAGCAAAACACAACGAGTTCCGAAATTCACACACAAACAAATTGCGTCTGACAATTGACAAAATGCCTTTTCTTAACAAATTAATAAACGAAATGATCACTAAAAAGGCAAATGATTGGAAATTAACAAAAGGGAAAATGTAAACGAGCGGGTGGACTTGGCGGGAGGCGACTTGCACGAGAGGCAGGAGAACGCGGAATGAACAAAAGGCCGCAGCGAGAGCTCTCGTAGGCGCGGCGAAACACGATCGAGCTAGGTCGGTCTGCGCTCAATGGCCAATACAATAACAATTATAGAAGCATTAACTTTATTTAAATTTTATATCCTATTTATTCCATATGTATACAACACGAGACACTCGTATTACGTGCTCGTCTCAATTAATTGGATTTTGCTCTCCACCTCATTTTGCGCGAACAACCGCTATAAAATCGTGTTTGTTTAGTCAACCAGGAAAATCCGAGCTAAACGACTTCTGGAATGTTGTTTAAAACTAAAAACTATAAGAATTTTATCACATACGGTATTTTTCTGTACGGTTCGTTTAGTTTAGAATATTACCTCGTTCTTCTCAGCTGGCTCTATCGATATCAAAAACAACATTTCTCCAATTCAGTAGGTTGTACCTACCTGCGCCTGCACGACTGAAAGTATAAATGATTCCTCTGTAATTTCGCCAAAAATAAACCAATAGAAGGTTGACTATTGAAGATATAGGGTTTCAAAACCAGCCAGGCAATACGGGCTCACCCAACAGATAGGTTGACTTTGAAAAGAAAGTTGCATCGCAAAAAGAAAACTTTAAAGCAGCCGAGTCGAAAGGGCTCTCGCTCAGAACAAAATATTCCCTCATTTTTCTCGAACGCTTAGATTATTTACCACCTGATCGTCTCGTGATAGCGAAGTGGTGAGGGGGAGTTGAAAAAGCTAGGTAAAAAAGAGTGTTTAATTTTACCTGACTTCCATCGCTCGTCGTAATGGCGCAATGTTTCTTTGCTCAGGACCGTGAAATTACTTCTGCCGATTTCCATTTAGAAAAGAGAACTTAAGTCTCTCGACGTTAACGAACTCCTTACTTTATTTAACCCATTATATTTAAATTGGATCGCTTTAAACCGGTATTTTCACCACTTTGATCTTCTCTTGAAAAAAAGTTGACGAATGAGGTGAATTCCTTTGCTCTAGACGCCGCAATGTTAGCGGCTAGTGAAATGTACCATGTCCAATGTTTAACTTATTCTTGAACTCACTCACTCTCTCAGTGAACTATACCCCCCGGTGGAGATCTACGACCTGTACTGTTCTGCACGAAGTGAATTAACCTGAAGAGGTTCGTTTCTTTCAAGGCACGGGCACACTCATTAGCTCTGTGTGAGAATTGGCTGAATGCGACAGATGCTCTTTACAACTACAGAAGCGCATATTAATTGTTTGTCCTACTAATTAATGCATAAAGGATCTTAGAACAAATGTCCTATAAAAAATATTCCCTCTACAGCCACACCCCTCTGATCATCTTTTTTCAATAGGATCACGATGTTGTGTGCGTAATTAGAAGTGGAGAAGAATGAGTGGGTTGTCTCATTATGAGTAATCGTAATGAAGGCTTGTGTGTGTACTAATCAGCATTTTAGATTATACGGCGTGTTAGATATGCTTTTTAACCCTTTACTTCTGATTTCTTCGTCATCAAATGCGCCAAGTTGCTCTTCTGTTTTAGAACCATAACCGGCACTGGTTCATTTCTCTCAGTTACCTTTTGCACCCACTCTTGTCGCAGGAATAGGATCCCTCTGTCACAGAATGTGGAGAATAGATTATATATTGATCTGTGGTGGCCGCCGTTTTGCATCATCCTCTGCGGATAGGAGCCAGTTTTGCGTTTTTTTTGGAGAGCCAAAACGTCTTCCTTGTACTTGCCAATAAGTGGAGCCTCTGTTCCGATTTGGCGACCTGGTCCATTCCTCTACCCCCTGTGTCGCTAGATACTTTATCCTCGAAAGAAGGTGTGATAGGGATGTGCAGTAAAAAGCCAGGACAGAAGGAGTCTGAGGCCAAACACGAGGAAACAAGAAACCACGTGCTGCCTTACTGCAGTTCCGACAATACTGAGCAACGGTTGTTTAAAGAGCAGCCAAACTTTCAAGCTCTGACTGCTAGTAAGCAATCGCTTGAAAGGATTCCTGGAAGGACACACCGTATTCATGTGGTTTGTGTTTGCAACAAGAGCCATGAACACATCTAGGAGATTAGCATCAAATAGCAATCCTTAAAACTTGTCTCAGATCTTAAATAAACAAATAACTCTTATTGATGAGAAAATAAAGAAATGAAATTAAAAACGTAATGGGGCCCACTTTGAATTTAATCATAAAATAGAAATGAAATGAATGAATCGAACTCCTTTTAGTATTCAATCAACGTAACCTAATTGCTCGGTGTGTGATTAAAGACGATAACGCTCAAGGGAATAATAATCAGGGATTTGCTCACCTCTATCCAACAATATTCAAGCGAGGGAGGCTCAATCGGTAGGTCGCAGGGCGCGTGAAAGATCAGAATGTCCAGCGCCCCAATTCACCTCTGGGAAAACTGAACCAGATTCCTTATCCAGGCCCACCCCGCGAAGGAAGGAGATCTATACCATTCGTGAATGCATACAACAGTGAGCGACGGTTGTGGAGCAGCAGGCAAACCTTCCAGCTTCGACTGCTACTAAGCGAGCTTATAACCGTTTCGCTCAGTTTGCGAAGAAGGTTATGACACAAAAAGGGCTACAATCGATCTCTACTTTTGAAACTCTCCCTCCCCAAGTAAATTGTAAGATCAGATGGGGAACCGGATCAAGAACTCCTCCAGATGGTTCGAATGCCCCAGGGCCATACCTCTGAGTGGGAACATATAGCTCTCTAGCGTGCGACTGGTTAAATGACAATCTGCCATACCTCCACAGGTATGGGTTCGGTGCAAACTAAGTGAGTGCCTGGGCTCTTCCACGACAGCGAAACCGCAACCACCGTCTGATGCAACTCTCTTATTCGTGTTCATTTTGATACAGAAATAGACCTGACAAACCTGTAGCTGGTGCTCAGGAGTTTACCATCATTGCTGAACCTTTCATTAATGGAAGAAGCGAGCGGAACAATGCATATGCAACAGCCATGTCCTTATATCCTTTATATCGGCGTCCACTAGCCAAGGCTTCATTTCAGTGTTAGTCGTATAAGTTAGTGCCTCCGATGTGTCTCACTCTCCCTGGGTTTGATCAGCCCTGAACACATCTGTAACAGTATGTTCACAGAGATAGTTGATACTGCTACTGAGAGCCTTACTGGGAGAAAGTAATTAATAGTAGTAAAACCCCTTAGAAACTCTGGAACATCCGACGAACCGCTCTATAAACGAAATGTTTCGGCTCATTCCGTGAACGTTTGAGGTCTGGCATGACTCGATGAGCTCTTTGATCATCTGTAGAACAAAAACGATGTCAAGACTTGAGAGATGCCAAAGGATATATAAGGAACTACTCTATATTCTCGGTCTTTAATCTGCTTTTTCATTATCTTCTTGTACCATTTATAACTCTGGGGAGAGCCTCGAAGTCAGCGGCTGCGGTCGTTATGAATTCATTCCAAATGGGGTTGCGGGAAGAAACAATTAACAAATCGCCGAAAGTTCAAGAGTGACGGTCTTCAGGGAACCACCAGCTCACGGCTTACCTTCTAACCATACTGTTAGGGCGACCTCTTCAGTATGTGAAGTTCAGTGGATATTGTTAATGGAATGAGCAAAGACAAGCTTACTTCATTGAGTAGTTTGCTCGTTACTTGTTTGGCGTATGGAAACTAGATATTTACTGAAACTGAATGCGAAGGAAGTTAAGTAGGGCTGGGCTCGAGTGAGACGTTCGAAACCATCAAAGTTAACTGTAAGACATTGTGATGACTCTTCCCATAAACACCGTCTGGAAGTCTGGGTTTGAGCTATGTATCAATGCCCGGTGCCGTGCATCTGGGCATTCAAGCCGCCACTCCATCGTTCCAACCACTATTCCTCTCATTCACAAGAAGGTGTTACGAGGGAATTGGAAGTGTTAGAGAGCAGCCGACTAACGCAAAAATTACAGCAATTTCGAGCTCCGTCACTATATGCGAACTTCAGAAAACGAATCTTCGTCTTTGACTACTGGACTACGATCACTTATAGTGCTAATAATGGGAATCAGGCGGTACAAAGGCCTTCAATCAGACCTCCTGGAGCAGCATCGTATGCGCGGCAAATACAGCCGTGAACAGACAGGAACTGTGTGAAGTAAGAAGTTCAAGTTTCAATTACTCCTGCTGTTTCCGATTCTAATACTTATTGTCTGTCGGAGTTTTGTTGTTTTTTTCGTACCTATCAGACTGGGCGCAGACAAAACTGAGATAATATAAGAAGAAAACAAGTACCTGTCTATAGATGAAAATCTCAGCGAGCAGCTGAACCTGTCAATGAGGACTTACAAATATTTTCGAAATGGTTACAAAAATGTTGCAGGAAGAGGATCATATTTAGCGATAACCAAAATAGATTTCGTTATTGTGTTAATTTAAAATGAACAGCAGAGTGTAGGGACATAACTTTCGTTGAATGTATCCACTGTAAATTTGAGCTTGGTATTTTGACAATGCGACCGATTGGCTTAACTTGTCGTATTGTTATACACTCTAGTAATCTATCGAATAAGCAAATCGAATAAGCAAATAAGCACTCTAGTAATCTATCGAATAAAACTGTCAGGAACGTCACAAACCTATCGACTTTAGGGTAACCAAGTGAGTTGGGTGGGCTGGAAGAGATAAGGGAGAACTTGAGGTTAGTAATTGGGGGGATAACTCAAAAGACTGAAAGGAAGAGTTGAGTTTGAGAGACGGCGCTTCCCAGCAAAGTTGGAACAGAAGTTCAAGGGAGAAGGAATTTTGTTAAGTATATACGTGAATAAGTTGTACCATTGTGAGGAAGGAAATGTACTATAACTACCTATAACTGTTTCTATTAACTTACAATATGAATTCTTCTGATCAATACCAACTTTTGTTCGTCCATAATCATCATAAAATGACGTGAACGAAGAAATGGGTGTAAGAAGCATAAGGGTATATTTTTCCAAACTAGAAACAACGTGCTGCTCCACTTCAGTTCTTACAACAGTGAGCAACTGTTGTTGAAAAGCAGACAAATCTAGCAGCATTGACTGCTACTAAGCAAGTCCATAACCACCTCGCCCAGTTGGCAAAGAAACGTGGCCACGGTTATCTCTCCCTTTGAAACGTGCCATCTACTACAGTTAGATCAGGTGGGAAACCAGATTAAGAACTCCTCCCAGACGGTACAGGATTCTCCAGGTGGCCAGACCGCGTGGTTTAACATGGGCAATAGCTCCCTACCGGGAGAACGGCGAACGATGAAATAGCTGCCGTACCTCCGCAGGTCTGGGTTTGGTGGATGCTGTGCGAGTGGCGAGCCATTTGCATGATAGCAAAGCGCAATCTCCATGGCTGTAGACTGATGTTACCCTCTTCGGAGGTTCACGAACAGTCATTTGATAAGGAAACATATCTGTCGCCACTAGTCACACTCTCGATAAACCTTTCGCAGTCAACTTATCTACAGCCATGCTAAAGTGCAACGCTTTGGCGGAGTGTTTTATATAATATACACCGTTTTCTTCTACACTACTACCATGATACCCATTTCTTGAACAGACATATCAAGCAACACTTGAAAGAATGAGATTCAGAATACAGGGTGACATGTTCCGAGGTACCTGGACTCCTAAAGGTTGTATTTATGAATTATCATGAAAATTGAGGGGTTCTACTACTGGTCAAGAGTGCTAATGCCGAAATAAAGTACGCCTCGAAATAGGTTAGTGTTTTTTAGTAGGTTGATCCGTCTGTAAGTAGAAATTTAATACTTTTCAACATAAATAGTTGCATAAACGAAATTCGTATTCGGTCTCATATTTAAAATCCCACGAGGGGATCCAGGTAACAAGGTAGTAGCGTTTTTCAACCACATTTTTTTTTCTTCAGCGTTTCACCGCCTGGAAATATGGGAGCTCTAAGCCACAGTTCATTACAGCCCCCTCACCACACGGAGTCGAGTGAACGTCATAACAGCACTCAACCTGAAATTTATGGCTGTTGAAAGTTCCCACCGGTTCCAACTTTTCCCTTATTTTCCTCTCAATAATGTAAAGGATGAAAAACTAACTAAGGTAACTCCGTTATACGGAATTCTACCAAGTTGCTATGCAAACATTCTTGGAAGTGTTTGAGTTCCGAAACTTAATGTTGAACTCTCACTTTATGACTGCACGCTTGATACTGAAACAGGTAAAGCATATATTGTTTGCGTTTATTATTAAAAATATCTAAAAAGAACCAGCGAAACGTACTAGGAACGTCGTGAACGAAGTTGCGCGAAGCGTAGCATTTACGCACTAAATTGTCGTTTGGTGTTCTACTAACGTGTTTACGGGGAACCAAATTCAGGAATTAGTTAACAGAAACCGTTTGAGTAATTTATATTAAAAAATCGGTAAATTATTCCACGTACCGCTTATTTGTGTTGTTTGTTTTCGGTAACATCTTCATTTTACAGTAGTTAGAGTTTACGGAATAAAATGATGTGGATTGGTGCAAGAAAAGTTGGTTCGTTGTCGTATGTTTCATCGAAAAATCATATGATCACATGCTTTCACTTCAAAAGATACTGTGTGGTACTGTTTTACAATGATTGTGCGTGGGAGGGCAAAAGGCGGGGAAGTTTTATTGGAGTCAGTTTGGCATTTGATGTGAAACATTCAGAAATCGTAATTAAAAAGCCACGAGCTTTGGTTCCGTTTTTGTTACTGTCTCCACTCGAAGGGAGAGAAATATATCGGGTAGAAAACGTAAAAACAAAACGCTGCAAATTATTACACAACGGTTTATAATTCTCTTGAACAGCTTGACCTAGTCTCACACCTCCGAGACCCATCCCATTCGATTCAGCATCTAAAAATACCAGTAAACGATACGAAATGCCTAACTACGACGAAAACTACAAATTCCAGGCGCTTGTGGGTACCGGCTGACAATTGGCACGACGTCGTTGCGACCCGAGCTGGCGGGTGGTTTTAACGGGGGGGGGAGTACAAACGATGAAACGATTACTTTCGTGGTAGTTATTATCCCCCCGAGTTCTTTCAATTAGTAGACTTCGGCTCACTATAATTACTGCGATTCAGCTATTTTCGGTCGAGACGCAGTCGTACACATCTGAGAGTTGTTTCATTTGATCCAGCACCTAAAAATACCTAGAAAACAATACCGAACGCAACGAATTTGCAATGAAACTACCAAAACTCCGTTTTTGTTAATTTTCTAAACCATTTATTGCCCATTACTACCGCTTCGTCCGATCAGATTGCCGAGCAAGTGGGCACAACTAGGTACCAAATGGGAGTTTTGTGCGAAAGAACAGATTTTGTAGAGAAACATTACAGGCACAAAACGGCCTGGACGGCGAACGGACATTGTAGATGTAGAATCCCGATGTCTTGAAACGTAAAGTATCAGAATGAATAATAAACCAAAAGTACGAAAAATTACGTCTCGCTCTTTCGGGCTCTCGTGCGTTCGGTTTGTTTTGATCCTTTTTTTCTATTAAGAAAACCTAACGTTTTCCTACAATCGGTCTCATGCGCTCGTCACGAATTTTTCTGCATGAGCAATGATTCAAATCGGCAACTTTTTTGGTGTTCGCGGAGCAACGCAACAAGAACCCCGGCTCCGGGCGCCCCGCACGTCTATTCCCAGAACTAAGGTAAACGCTCTTGCAAAAGTATATCAATTTGTTACTAGTCAAGCTGTGTTAATTTCACTCATTATCTCGTGTAATGCAGTCCGTTTAAAAATAAAAGGACTTATTGCTCCTGTGAAGGTCTATACAGAAAGTAATTTGCCCACACCTAATCTAGGCCTAAATTACGGTTCTCAGTGTTTTCCAAGACTGATCAAACTGAACAAGTACAAATTGGATAAATGCTGAGGAGGGTTTTTTTTTTCAAACGTATAGATAGCCATACAATTTACTTATTTGGCAGTCAGATGCTTCCCTGATACCGTTAAATCGACGTCAATTATATCAGCGTTTTAACCGTTGATTACAATGGTGGGGCCCACCGTTTGTGAGAATACACGTTTTAAATCTCTGACTAGATAAATGATTAGTTTCAAACGTCAGTTGGTTTAGGCAAGCATGACGACAAAACGAGCTCAGTTGGTTCAAGCAGGTACTAGGAAATTGAATTCACACAGCAAATTGCTTTTGTGTATTTTATTCTGGGATGAATTATGATACAAATATACGCATATCTGGTAGAAACGTTTTCCTTGATTTGAAATGAATAATACCGTCCAGTAAATGAAGTTTTAAAAAACTGCACGGTCATAAGAAAAAAGTACAGAGAGGTAAATTAGGTTTCGACAAATAAACGTTTTACGTATGAGAAAAAACGGAACGTTCGTCTAATTGGGCAACACCTGGCAGAATTGAAGCAGTAATCAATACACATTTGTAGCTGACTGTGGAGCTTGAACAACCACCCATTTCGATGCCCTAACAACAATAATTAACTTCAAGTTCCACCCTTTTGTTGCACCAGTACCGAGATGAAGACTGCCAAACTGGAACACAGCATCTCTCCCATTAACAATATGGGTGTAGAGGTGCACGGCCAGCCAAGCGTAAAAGGCAACGCTTGCTTAAAGGAAAACATGCTTTCGCCTGGGTCTACAGAACAAATTAAGCCCGGGCTGCTGAACCTATGGAAATCCAGATCTTCTCACATACTCAACCTGCTGAGTAAATGTAGCTTGGAAACTGGCAATATTTCACTTTTACAGACACCCGGATATTTGCCACCCTTCCCTAAAGAACCTCAGCACGAATTTCACAACCGTCCTGGCTAGGAAGTTCCACACTAGTCCCTCACCAGGTAATTTAATGTATAAGTCGTTTATTCTAAATACTGAGCCAGAATAGATTCAACCTCTTCATATGTTAACCGGGCGTCAACACCAGAGTTGAGAATCAGAGATTCCAGGTACCCACAGTCTTTGTAAAAGCTCCACCTGCGTGGGTATCCGCAACCACTTTAGCATAGTCACCACCACACTGGAAGGGCTACTTGGACTCATCTCTTATTTATTTCTAGATAACTAAATCTTAGTCTTGTTGATGATGAGCATTCAAGATGAATAGGCTAAAAAGAGAAGAAAGGAATGCATGTAAAGCGTGGACATAGATTAAGTTAAGAATGCCACCTTTTTGCTATCTTCAAATGAAATGAGTTTTATTTGCTAAGGAAATTGTAATTCAAACCACCAGGAAGAACGTCAGGAAGAACTGCCATAATGACTTGATGAACGATGATTCTCACCGGAGCGTTGGCAAGTATTTTGGAACTGGGCGAGCGACCTTATTCCAACGCGTCGAACGATCAGGTAGGTGGATGTAAATATTACAAGTGAACTAATGGCTAAGATCAGGCACCCGTAGTTTTTAGAGCGGAGCAAGTCACTTTTATGAGGATTGGGGCATTCAATGATTATTATCTTTAGCTATAATCTGATGGAAGACACCCAGACAGGTGTGCGTGGCTGTGGTGTGAATATACTCGAGGGATTTTTAATATCAAGAAAATTGGCCACGCGCAGTCCTCACGAGTAATGCAGGAAATCCCATAAGCCCCTCATCTAGTAGCCAGCTATTAGACGAGTTCTATTACGAGATTATTGTGTGTCCTTCGTGTGTTAATAATACCTTTCTCAGCCCGTAGATGGGAGAGCAACCAGGACAATACCGGGCTTACAAAAACCCTCGCTACGAGCTTCCTCGCGGTTTTATATTTTTTTGTGTGTGTGTGAGTGGGTGCTCTCAGTGTCACAGTATTCAACCAGCTACTGCCGCGAAGATTGATTCTAGTCTCCGCTTCTCATCAAGTTCCAAGTAGGGCGGCTCACAATGACCTGTTGTCCTCGCCCCAATGATGAATGGAAGGAAATTACTTGAAGCACCATTCCCTATTTCTTCAGGTCTAAGCTCATCACCCCCGGAGTTGGTTCATCCTCTTTAGCGCTGGAGCAAACGAGGGAGCCAAATGGCAACTTGAGTTCCGAAGATTTTCTCTTCCAGCGAGCTGAGGTGCTTTCCTATTATTTTCCAAAGAACAACTACTCTCTATTCTTCAGAATCGTTGAACGTGAAAGTCCAGGGATTCAGAGAAACGTGAGATTACGATTAAACTCAATGGATAATTAAAATGAACAAAATCGGGATAATTCGAGACTACTTTAGGAAACTCTTACAGCTCTTGTAACGTTGCAGCGTCCCTTCATAATCAATCCGCTATCTTGAAGTACGATTTACCTGGAGTGAAGGATGGATCCATTTTCATTTATGAGTAGCTGCATTGCACAATCAAGATTATGCAACTGCGTTAATGAGACAAGTTTAATTGAGCTTAATATCTAACGCTTTTCAGTTCACCGTATTAATTTCTACTGCCGTTGTTGGCGATAGCAGTTAAACCACGCAGTCACAGATTGAATATCCTCAAAATTCTTTACCCGCGAGATCTGGGTAATTTGGCACTTGTTTGGTTCGCCAAGTTTGCCGCAGAAAGTTACAAAAGCAATCGCGAACTGAACTAGTTGCAGCGAGGGCTGATGATTAGTAGTGGACGGGGAGAGGGATGAGGTACAAGAGTTGGTAGAGTGAATTTTGGATGGTTTCCAAGCAGTATTTCTTCGGTCGATCCGATTTCACTTTACTGAGCGACTTCTCGTGAAAATCGTCGTATTGACAGTTTCATAAATTCGCTATGCACGGATCACTCCATAATGCTCGTGGCATGAGTAGGAGCATATCAATAAATTCCAGAAATTTAAGCGCTACCATCTGTTACGTAAAATGTGAAGAATAGAACAGTTGTATGCATGTGAGGCTGAGGAAAGTTGTGTGATGCGTCGTACCACATATTTTTTTTTACAATTTAAAATCATTCGTTGTGAAACAAAACATGTGATATATGACGTTCAAACCAAAACTGGTCGGTGATGACGTCAACACTTCATTCTTTAGATATTCCAGGATTTTTTCCTGAACGCCACTATCGTAGTAATTGTTTTGATATTCAATGGAAGAAATCCAAACAGTGTAGGAATATCTAAAGAATTACTATAGATAATATAAATAGAATATCTAACTTGTGATAAAAGTCCTCATTAGCGTGTGGTGTTGATAAACAATGTTTATGTTTGCTGTTGTCGGTGCGGTAATACTTTTTCACTCAAATGGGCAAAGGTCATTCATACACATACTCTAGTTGCTTTTATACAAAAATTGTCGTTGGCGTGAGAACTTGAAAATTTTTAACTGATAAACAATCGGTACGAGGTTTCCACAAACCAAACTTCTGCGATTTCTGGTCTGCATGTGACACCGTACTCCACACCGCGCCTGAGGAATTGACAGTATTAGTGTACTCGTACTGTCGAAATATTCCATAAATTAGTGTGCTCTAGATTTTTACGTGGTATAGCATCAGTATGTCTTTCGATCAAGCCAACGTCATAATGAAGAGAAGCCTTTCTCGTGTTGTCGCGGTGTTCCACTACACCTTCGTTTATGTTCCTTCCTCAATGAAGAGTTGGACCGAAATACATTATAATCCCTGCATTGTCTAATTTTGTACAGAAAAATGCTGATAGAGTGCCTGATGGATCTAGCGCTACTTTACTGGACCGATGCTACGAATTCATAATCGAAACTTTAACCGTCAAAGCCTTTGTTAAGTGGCCGATTTCGAACGGGGCCAAATTTCGAAAAATTAGTCTGCGACTATTCATGTCGTTGGTGTAACATTTTGAACAGAGCTAAATTTTGAAATCCCGAAAAAATTCAACCTAGATTGTTTCTGCCGTATGAATCGATCAATAGCTTGCGGCTACATAACCTTCTCTCTACTCGTCGTTGTTTAGCTCGCGCTCAAAAAAGAGGTTATCTCAAGAAGAATAGTCTAAAGAAAACGTGCGTTGCGCAGGCTGCAGCAGTACGGTGAGAACCATTGTAGCGTTAGCCGAAGTAGCGAAGATAGCCTCTTCGAAAACCGTATGTGCAAACTCACTGCCCCACATCACAAATTTGCCTTGCTGAGCTGAGCTGTGCTACAGTTAATAATTGCACAGTCCACTTACTCATCACTTCAACGTGGGGAGATTCAGTTTCTTTACGTCTCTGTTTCTCTGTTTTCAAATTCGTTCCATATTCGTGTGTGTGTGATCATTCAGGACTTCTTTTCTAAACAGTCAAACTTGCCATTATGAATGTGTAGCTATGTTCAGCCCAGTGCTACTTTTGAATTCGTTCGATGACCAGTTATTTATTGTACATTATTGAATGTTGTACATTTAATTATTGAAGTGAATGTTCAGCTTGAACCATCTTGTTACTTCCTATTCCTAGAAAAACAATACTTTTTAAAGATTAGAACCCTGTGGGTGTCCATTTTCGACCAATAGCTGTGGAATCATAAATGCGAATGACAATTAATTTGGCTACTGATTCATTGTTAATGTTCAACAAATCTCTAAATAAAAAACTGCGTTGTGAGACGCTGAAAATTATGTGAAGGAACGGAGTAGAAAATAATTTCCTACGTGTTATTGAACCAATTGATGGGGTTGACGAGGGTAGAATACTTGCCGAATTACGCAGGAGCACGGAGCGTTGCATGATCCATCGCGTGGACATAACCGATCGACAATTTCCACTGTATGTAGTCGTGAGAGAGACGTGAGAATTTCTGAATGAGGTTACTTCGAGCAGCAATAGGAGAAGAGGAAATTGAAAGGATACATTCGCATCGCGATACTTTGTTTATTTTTCAAAGGGGATAGCTGCAAACCCATTCACTGGGCGTAAACGTAATTCATCCTGGTTACATTAAGAGTCAACTTCGATGATTTAAATAGTCTCGAAACCAGTACTCGCTCAGGTGTTAATTTTGTTTAGTCGCGGAAGGCGAGGCGACGACGATTGCCACCAGATTTGGAAGTGTATCTGCATATTCAGGAAGAGCACAACTCCTACTGCGTTATAAATTTGCATCAGAATTGAGTGTTTGCTTAGGAGGAAATGAGGGAAGGTTGTTGAAGAGGCGGTGTGATGGGTTGAGGGCTCTGCGCGTTGATTGCTAAACCGCTCGGAGAGCCCTAGTCTCAGCTACTCGTATTGCATTCACTGGAAGTGGTTTAAGACGGGTGAAGAACGTTGGAGAAAAGTGGACGAGGAAGTGGGTTTTCTTTAAGAATTCCATTTACGTCTTACTTCGTAATGGGGAGAGGGGAGTGCGGCAGTGGTGTGCTAAAGGCAGGGAGCTGCTGCTCTTCCATTCAGAGTGACGGGGGTTTTCGATGCTCCGATGTAACGATAAGATGACCTACAACACGTTTCGTGCGTGATTTAACTAGCATCCTCGGCATCACTGGATCAAGACAGAAGTGGGTCTTGTAGTTATTTTAACAACTAATAATTTTGATTAATTAATAATATTTTAATTATTTTGAAGTTGCGGTTCACGAATTCATATTAGCAAGGGCTAGAAACCGTATTTTTCGTTTTGGAGACTTCAAACTCAGCCAGTAGATGAAGTTGTTTACAGTACCCTTCGAAGTAAACACAATCTTCTTTCTATGGGGAGGAAAACATACATACCTGACATCATGCTCCTCCACAGACTTTTAGGGCAGTATTCATAGTTTCCACTCACATCGACCATTCATTCGCACCTAGTCAAGGGACGCCCTATAGACAAGGGGGTCATCTTTATAGCTATTGTTTACAGTTATTGACGCCAACATTTTATTCTATGTATTCGGTTCGGTTTTATTCCCATTTCGTGGTTCAGTTTTATTGTTAAATTGCCACATTCATCACAGCATCTATTATGACGACGGAGAAGAAAAGGTTTTCGCCTGAGATGATGAGCGCAGGGAATAGCCAACCTCTTTCTCTGCGCGCTTCTTCCTAATCAACACTTTGCACCAGTAACCTCTAAATCGACAAAAGTCTCTTTCCAAAAGAGAGAATTTCGATATTATTTTCAAGATTAGGCGTTTTTCCGAATATGATCACTCGCGTTACTATATTCATTTCACTCCGGATCCATTATTTAAAAGAGCTTGTAACTAACGAAGCAAACTACAAACTGTTAAACTGAGCTGTTTAGAATACGAACTAACACAAAACAATATCATCTATTATTAAATGAAACATTAACATTAACAACTGACTGCATTTTGAGCTTGCACGTGATAGCCCTGTTCACGTCCCTCAGTCAGATTTCCGTACGCATGAGTTGAGTTTCTTTAAAGCGATTACTGATTAGGCGACTTTGAATGAGAAAATTCTCTTGAGTTGCCCTCACGTTTTACTCGAGTGCCCCACTCACGCAACGCCATTAACGCATAGACATCCACTTGGCAAGATGAAGTTTTGACGGTTGTTCCAACGTCTTCTTCATCAACCGACTGTTTGATACAGTAGATTGATGATCTGTGGCTATCATTTAGTTTTTATGGTGTACCTAGGCTCGCCCTTGAACGGTTTATGAATGAATAAGTAAAGAATCTTATCACCTCCTCACATTCAATTGAACTGGTGAGATTTCGATCATTTTATGCGGAGTGCCTACTATTTCCTTCTATCTTCTGGGGCGTTACTGCCTCAAAGAGTCACGTTCTCCGTTGATAAACGGTCAAACCAAGAAGTCTTGATAATTAGGGAAGTCAGAATGAGATTCCAAAGTAAAGTAACGAAGTGGAAGAGGGTTACGTGACCCAAATCTCAAAATTGTTTTTCCAGAGTTACGCTATTTATTGCTGCCGTATATTTGTCGGCGATCGAAAATGATTGTATCTGTTAAACTTCAAAAGGGCAGTTTGGCCAGTTATTCTTTTCGCAGTGGGAAAGCCCTCAAAAGTTAGAAGTACAGGCTGTTATCGAGTTGAGTTCGTTACAAACATGTCAGATTCAATTAACGTCGTTCTGCTTCTTTCAGCAAGTTTCACCCGACGTGGTTTCCATCAAAGAGGTCGATGCTGCTCTTCGCCGTAATTGTGAGTTATATACCTACGTTGCATGACGTTGTATGATTTTGCACTTTGCTGCGATTTTCGGGTGGTATGAGATTCAATAACGTCAGTGAGAATCGCGCTTATAGGCAGGTGGCAATTGTTTTGAGTGTTTAGCTCCATAGAGCCAGTTCGTGGAACACGCTAGCTCGACATTAGAAGACAAGGTATTTGGGGAACAGAAATCCTGTTCTTCCTCAGTATTCTTTCCACTCCTAGTGCAATGATACGATTTCCTACGTGTATGACAGATCAATAATTAAGGTTAACGTACCCGTTTGGTTGGTCTGTCTTCTCTGGCTGGTGAGATACTGTGGGCGAGCGCTTTCAATGTTAAGACATCATGCCCCGACTGTTAAGTCTGTACAGTCAGTTATTTGGTCGTGGCCTTTATATAGGCAGAGAGAGGTGAATGGGATGGGGGGGGGTTAGAAGGGGAAAGGAGCTTGTTCATACACCTCCTGGGAAATCCATTGGAAGTGAAAGGAAAGGAGTGTAAGAGCATTTTGTATGTCTTCGGTAGTCTGTTGGTTTTCGATTCTAAGGGCCGGTTAATCAATGTCATTTGCTAGCTTGGCTAAAGGCTGACTAAGTCAGTCGTTTGTTAACTCCCGAAGACGCGTTCATCAATTCATTTTGACGCGTTAGCGCTAGCTGTTAGTTATTTTTTAAGTCGTCTCTTCGCTCTTTAGTTATCGGATAACTAACCGTTATATCTGTCAAATAATGTGTTTCGCTCGCCTCGATCTGTTTTTATTGATTTATTATCCGTGTTTATTTATTTCCGACCTGTTATTTCAGTTATCAGAAAGTTGTACAGTTATCTGAAAAAGTTTGTTGGCAGCCATGTTCGATTGTGTTTCGTTTGCCTCGATCTGTTTTCGTTTGTGCTCTCGTTATCATATTATTATTATCGTTGTATTATTTATTGGGGTTCTGCCAACTCAATTTAAAATCATTCTATAAGCAATGATTCCGACTGGGAGCTCACAGACTCTAATTTCTCCGACGAAGAGACCAGGTCCGTCCGAGAATCGAGTTTGTTGACACGCTCGACGACGTAAATTGTCATACTATGTTCCTATTGTCGAAAGAAACAACGGTGTTCGTACTTTCGCTAACTCTAACGAGGATAGAATCGCCAAGTAATCGAAATCACGCAATTTCGTCAATGAAGAAACTCCTAACGCTCAGGTTCTACAGCCTCGATAAGTAAAGACTAATATTTTATCGACCTACCACGTTACGTTCGTGCATGATATAACTTACGTCAAGATCGAAAAGTAATTTAGAGCTTTCATCGAATGTTTACGTTTCAATTTCATTAGTCCCAAAATCTGTTTCGTCGAATCACAACTTTCCTAATCCCTTCGTACGTTCGGCGGGTTTTACCAAGTAATGCAATTGTGTTTCTTATTGTGTACGTTGGAACTGATAGAGAAGAACGTTGTGGCATTTACAGGGGCATGGTTAACGTATGAGGAGACGATTGTTGTGAAGTTCCGTTTTGATTCTTTTGGAATTATAGGAAAAAGTGAACCGTGTAAAATATATGTTGTTTGCTTATTTCTGATTATTATTGACCTTCCATTTCGTAGCTTATTGGAACATGAGTTTAGTGTGAACGATAGACCAGAATTATGCGTTTTGACCTCAGTGAGAAGTATAATTTTGTGCTCATAACTTTCTGTGACCGTCCGATATTGGTGTGGGATCTTGAATATCAAGTTTGAGCTGACTAGGTTCAGTCGTTCTTTCTCATTCGTGTCTACAATCGCGCACCATGTTCTGAAAAGGGTGCTTTTGGAAGTTAGAAACGTAAATATCCGAAGAAAACTCAATAATTATCTTTTTTACCAATCACATAGGCTATACGAATGTAAAGGTCTTTACTAGTCGAGGCGATTATTCGTATAAATTTCGGAATTATGCAGAACACGTAAATAATAATTTTTGTTTTCTCTTTGCTGGTTCGATGCTATTAGCTGTAGGCGACTTTTGTGGCGTTAGTAAAACTTCTGCCTCCCTCATTGTGAAACTAGTTTCCCAGACCATTGTTCACTTGCCCTCAATTTCATAAAGACGATGTCTGGAGAAGAACAAATCTCAAAAGCCCAAAGAGCGTTTTACCACTGGGCTAGAATGCCACAGGCCATTGGTGCTATCGACTGTACACACGTGAAAATGTCAATTTTTGTGAAACACCGCACATTTGGTAATGAAAAGTATCATGTATCGTTTTTTAACTTTTTTGAAAGTTGTTTGGTATATGATTAATTTTGAATAATACACGTAATGTTTTCTGTAAGGAACATTTTTTTTTACTTATGTTGGCCCCACTCACGACGGAAAGTTATAAAATCGACGGAAAAAATCACGACGAACATTTAACAAAAATAATCACAATACGAAAAATGGGCTACACAATAAGAAGAGGTGTAAGAAAAGAATGAGAAGTAAGTAAAGATAAGAAGAGAATTGAAAAAAAACCCTGCAAATTATTACACAACGGTTTATTATTCGGATAATCAGCTTGACCTAGCATTAATGCTCCGAGACCCATCCTGTTCGATTCAGCATCGAAAAATATCATAATGAAACCCAAAAAAAGGTCGAAAAGAACTGAATAGTAATATTAAAAAAAAAAAACACGAAAGTATCTAGAAAAAACTGAATTTTAATATGAAAACATGCACGCTAAATACTAATATCAAAATTTAACCAAAAATCTATGAAAAAAAACCAAAATGAGAATGAAACGAAAGAATCTAAAAAAATTGAATCGTATTAAAACCAAAACGTCGGGGAAATTGGAACGGGGGCGCTCGAAGCGAAAGGCGAAAGGGGTGGCGTCGTTGGGAGGCAAGCGAGCCTCGAGCGCGGTTGCTTTTTTAATGAGACGGGTGGGGCAGGAGGGAGTTCAAACGACGAAACGCTGTAGCTCCCGCGTTGTACAGCGTTTCGTTAATTTTTTTAACCGTTTTTTGCCCATTACAACCACGGGCTTCGTCCAATCGGATTGCCGAGATCAACTAGATACCAAATCGGATTTTTGGGCGAAAGAACGAATTTTTTAGACCACGTTAAAGGCACAAAACGGCCCGGATGGCGGACGGGGGACAGGGGACGGCGGACGGACATTGCAAATTTGGAATCTCCATGTCTTGAAACGTAAAGTATCAAATTTTGAGGGGGGATTGTAAAAAATTTTTGTGACCGAAAACATAGGGTTATTATTCAGAATGAATAATAAACCAAATGAGAAAAGTATCAAGTACGATCACAAATATATTATTTAAGAATTCTGCAACTGATATTTTGGGTATTCGAATGAAAATGTCAAATAATGAAATCGAAAGGCGGCAAATGAAGGTGGCTCAATGGTACCAACTCTCCAACACATTGTTTTGGATGACAACGCCTCAAGTTGCCTCTTCGTTCGTGGGATTCTCGTTTGAGCGTAGTGGTAGCCCTTTCCCCCCCACAGTCAAACTCTCGCTAGCTAACTATTAGTCAATTAGGGATTGATGAACGCGATCCGAGCTCTAGTATTTTTTCAGACGGCTTTTAGACTGACTTAATGGCCAGACGATGATGTCTTTACATCAAAAGCGCTCGCCCACAGCATCTCACTAGCCACAGAAGATGGACCCACCAAACAGGTACGTTAACTTCACTTAGTGGCGGAATTAACCCAATCACTTTAGTACCTGATAAATAATTCCTTCATACTACTACACAAACAATATCGTCTAAAGTTGACAGTGAAAGTTTCTTGAATGGCACATTGAAAAAGTGTTCATTCACTTTTAATGACGATTGGTTTTCTTTTTCATGTCATTTATTTTTATAGTTGATCGAGAAGTGCACCAATTCCGTCTGATAAGTACCATTAGAATGGAATAAATGAAGCAGGACGTTTACGTAGCGACACTTAGCCTGAGTTCTGAGAGGCACAATCTCATCAGAAATAGGACTAATTGCTTGAGGATGAAGACAATTCCCTGGCTCTTGGGGGGTCGTTGAAAGCTCAGGTCACTTCTGGGACGGCGGATACCAGTACGATACCGGGGTTAGTTAGGAGGGTTGCCGGACTGCTGTAAAGGAGGGGATGCTGCAAAGCGGAGGAAATCGGTAAGAAGAGCTTTGCCTCAAGTAATCTCGCAGTTCTCCCCAGTCCCTCGTGCCGACCCTCAACGTCCATCTTGAGGAAGACCGCAGTCCTCGCGATGTTGCAATATCCTCAAAGGCATTTTCACCTCCACGCCTTTCACCTTTACCTTCAGACTGGTCATTCTCCGCTCTTCTGAGGACCGTCCAATTATTAATTAAACTGAAGCTGTTCACCGCAACCGCCAACAAAACGTTAACTGTTCTCCTCCACCTTCAGGTGCTGAAGCCAATTACCTTCTATTAAGACGTCAACCACGTCGGCATTGCACCAATCCTTCGTGAAGAGGATTGCGTAATTAATAAGATAATATTAATGCTTTCCCCGATGTCATGAAGTCGCTTTCGTTGCTTCGCAGAAACTGAGAACTTTCAGGCTTCCTCGGGTGTACCGCAATGCTTCAATATCTACTTCCTCTTCCTCTTTGAATATTAATATTAAGTAGAGGGCGGGCCTGCCTTTTATGACAACAACTTGCGTCATACAGTACTGCAACCAGAACATCGGTTAATTGAACCGAATCGTTTTAACTTGAACAGGCTTCAATTTCATCTTTCAGTGGTTATCAGAATGCGTTATGCGCTGGGCTTATGCACAATATTATTTGAGATTTATCTATTCAGCATTTTAAGGGTAAAACGCATCATTAGAGACTGGAATAATAGAGGTGCTGTTTTTTTGGTCGGATGCCCTGTAAACACAGGACAAACGTTGCATCGTTGCTGTCCTTCCTTTTAAAGGGGAAACGTCGTACAGTTTATTCAAATAGTGACCTACTAATCTAATTTGCAGTTGGCGGTACACTTGGGAATAATCAGCGATACCGCTAGAGCTTGGAGAGTTAACAGATAAATTTGAAGATTATCAAGATGCCGTTGTCGAGTTGAGCGCTGCAGTAAACGCAAAATATAGGTCAACGAGTCTTGTTTTTAACCTCTTCGCGATCATTATGCGCTCTTTTGGCGTAATAAGGCTAGATATTTTAAAGTTATCCCCCTGCCCTTCCATTAACATAAAGATGGAGAAATGAATGAACTGTTTGAACCATTTTGTGACTCACCTTCTCTCGACGGCTCTTTCAGAGGTCACAAGGTCACGTTTACTTTGAGAGCGTAGGAGTTGAAGTAATAGCGATGAGAGCTTGACCGGCCCAGCCAAGTCTCTGTTGATGGTGATGGTAACACGATACTCCTCGACTTGCCAGAACATCGAGAAGCATCTTTTCAAGAAGCAACTTTAGGTAACTTAAATGGCGAAGTAGACTCGAACTCGCTCAATTTCACCTCTAATATCGTGTTCTCTACTAGGAAGAGTGGAAGGTAGTGCTGTGTTTTGGGAAGCGTTAAATTCAAAATTTCTCCGACGTGAAAGTGCTAAGCATCTTGCTAAAAATATTTAGTTCGTTGCTTTCTAGAAATGTAACGTCAAGACTGTAACTGCGTGTTTTCAATTTTGGGTCCTCCTCCTTCTGGTTATTAGTGCTAAAAGTTATTCGGCAGTCCTTGTCAGTCTACTGACGGGGGTTTTGGAAATGTTCGGCGAAGCCCCTGACACGGGAAAAAATTACAGCGATTGCGAGGAGCTCCGATCCATTGTAGCCCAACATTCGACGGAATTATGATCCATCGTCTTTACCACTAGACTACGATCGCAAGGTTGCCAACAATGGGAATCAGTCCCCTCACTGTGTTATTTCTCTCTCAAATTGTTTTCAGTCCTACCAACTGCGGCAATTGTTACGAGGGGGGTTTGGGGATGTTTTCGAAGAGCCCTGACTCAGGCAAAAATTACACCGATCGTGAGGGTTTGATGTAGGGTTCAACTATTGATCTGACAGTATCATGAAGATAGTATAGTTATGAAAATAACTTTGAAGACGTGATTATTGATATCTTGACAATTTAGTTCAGTACGTATTAGTACGGGAATTGTTGCTCTAAGATTGAAAGCTGGGGAAAAACTCCTAGCGGTACATGTTAGGGCCAAGGACGCTGAACTGATTCAGTTACAGCTGATCCAAACGGGCAGTGCATTATGTTTTCTATGTCTCGGGGAATTTAGTGTCATTGTGAAAAATCAGAAGTTGTACGCCGCTTCATCAGCTCAAAGAAAGGACGAAGTGTTTCATTTGGTTAGTACGTAAAATGTTGAACTATAAGTTAAGTTTCATTAGATTGAGGACCCAAACAGGTACTTTTGAAAGACCTCGTGTCGAAATAGATTTGATTGAGCTAGAAATCCTTTATTCTTTCGTCTTATAACAACTACCGAAATGCTTTAACTATTCCTTTTTGGCTCTTCTTCCTTTCTGTAACACCTCAGATCTTCAGATTTTGTGTCCTAGTGAACCAAAAAATTATAATTATACGATTTGGGATTCAATGAGCCCCTGAGAAAAGTATTCAAAGCGTTTGGCTGCCAAGGCCGGGGAGCCGCATAGGATGTGCTCTGCCGTTTCGTCCTTTTCACCGCACAATCTGCACTCCATCGCCTCTGAGAGGCCAATCTTGTTGAGGTGATACCTAAGTGGGCAGTGAGTAAGCTAATCGGAACTCTCAGATCCTGTCAGGAGAGTGTCAGCATTGCCTTCGCGCTTAAGCGTAACAAGCCCTTTCGCCTGTCTTAGGCGTGGCTGGCAATGCCGATGGGTGCTCCTTTCCTGTGTCACCCATCAGACCACGATTCAGGTAACTTTTCGTCACTCCGGCCTGATGGCTAGGGATTCCGTACCCCTTTTTGCAAGGCAGTCAGCCTTTTCGTTGCCATCATGCCCCATATGTGTGGCACTCAGATAAGAGAGCCTATTATGGGCACCACGTCGCTTGAGTGCTTGAAGACACTCCCATACCAGCCTGGACCTGATGGTGTATTCTGCAATAGCCTTAAGCTTTTAAGGCTGTTCGAGAATATGTAGATCCGCTTGCCCTTGAGTCCTTTAGTCAGGATATTCTTCTGCGTAGATCTTTATTGCTAGGAATTCCGTTTGAAATATCATGGCGTACTCTCCCAGCAGCTTAGCAAGACTGTAATGCCCACTCCATCACTGCCCCCCCCCACCATTACAGAACCATCAGTGTACCACTGCAGGGCGCCCAACTCAGTCTAGAACGAGTCATTCCTGTGAGTGGACTCTAATACTGAATGGCAGCTGAATGTTCTTTCGCTCTGGCATGACGTCAGTAGCAAGGACTGCTGCCTCTTCCAGCTTGAACTGTCTAGTCGTTCGTCGTAGGCTTGTCTTAGTCCTGGTAGAAACATTTCCTGTCTACAAAAGTAGTACTGCCCTCAGGTATGCGGTCCTCTGAATGTGTATTCAAAAGGATTTCCATTGCAGCAGTGGGGAAAGTACACATAGCCCCTGCTACCAATATTGTTAGATGATGAGTTTTCATTGAAATCACAAGAGCGTTTGACAAACTTCTAAACAACCGAAAAGGTGTGGATACTGGATCCTCAGATGTCATCTCGAACTGTTACGAATACTGACATGTGTCCGAACAAAGAACAATCAAGGATAACCCAGAAGACTACATGGAAAACCCACCGCATGCTCCGAATTCCCTCCTAGATGTGAAAACACGTGTAGCCGCATTCCCATCTATTATGTGAAAGCTTTTTCAGTCTACCAGTCGGTTGTATTGCTCTTCTAGTCAGGGAAGACGATCTCATCTCATTCAGTGACTATGATCTCAAACCAACTGGCACACTTCAACTGACTTTAGTTGGTAGCCTACTAAATGACATGTGTTTTGGAAAATGGGAGCAACTTGAAATTGAAAAACTTGAGGTCCATGATGGATGTGCAAACAGTCTACGTGGAAACTTGATTGAATGAGAATAAATATTGGTTGAAGAGTTTTCACTAACATTAGGGAAACATCAGGCTATCTTCGAATGTTGCTTGGTCGTATGGAGAGAAGGCGTTCGGTTCGCGACGGTTAGAATCGAACAACTTAGCACTTCTGATCCAACGAATATCTTCGACGAGAAAAAGCAATCGCCTTCTATTTTCTCTGTCTGCTTCCTCTCGCTCCACATCAACGTGTGCGGGTCAGGGAACGCTGTAACTGCTTCTTATCGGCCTCTCAAATACCCGCTCCCCTGTTTTTCTTCCTTCCCACGCTCGCTTTCCCAAATGGGGAGCTTGGATCCCAAGTTATTTTTCCTTCAAGTGAGATTCCTCTCAAAGGAAAATACTCTATTTTTTCGTTTGCATCGGACGATATTCCGCTGGCACAAAAAACTGTTAGGCAAAGAATCGTGTGAATCTGTGTAAAAATGATTAAGCAATTATAATGATGAAGTTGTATAACAACCTTTACTCTTCCATTTCTTAATGACATGTTGAGGAATCGCAATCGTCTAAGTAAGGGCAATAGGAAAGTTTGTGATTTAATAATCTTCAGGTTTGATACGAACTGAGCGACACGTGAGAGAGGGCCTGCGATTGGTTCTGTAACTTGTGAATGTCGTATTTTTCTAGTTGCCTCTAGCTCGAGAAATAACAGATATTACATGGGCTGATCAGGACCAAATGCGAAGGTTTTAGGGTTCAGTCCTTTCAAAACATGATTCATGGATGCAACTGGTTTAATTGACAGGGTAGAGTTGACACCTTGCTATGGCTTCCATGAGCTCTAGGACAAACAACCACCTGATAATTGAGAGCCTACATAACTGAGAGCATCTTTGACATTATACTCCTGCTGTTTAGTGCACAACACCGAGGAATCCATTACCCACGAACACGCCAGTAATATCCTTCATTTTCTCACGCTAAACAGTAGGGAAAGCGGCCGGTTTGCCGGAATTTCTTTTTATCAACTAAACCAAGTAGAATGGCTTGTTTTTCTGGGCTAATTGAGGTGCTCCACCCTTTGTACCATAATCAAAAAGATATTGATACAAGCTAGTGGTGGCACTAGATATGTGGAACACAGTATTTGTGGAGGATGTTGGCTGATGTGATTATCTCCCAATACTGAGTCCGTCACTAAAAACTCAATGCATTACAATCAAATGTCAAGCTGGCCTCAACGCAGTCGCTCAGCATCACGATTGGTTTTTCCTGACTCATTGCAAATATTTCAGAAACGAGATTGTTCCTTCGCTTCCCTTCAGCAGGCATGTTTCAGTTGAATTTTCATAGGTAACAATAAGGGGTTGAGGACGAAGGTCTTTGGGGAAACAATGATTTTGCAGTTAAGGGCCAGGGAGTTCCATTAGGGCAGGTGCGGGAATTCTAAGGTCAAAAAACCTATACGCATCGAACATAATTAGCAATGATCTTGACATGGGATGCAAAATATCTTTTCCAAAATTATACCTTCAGAAGAGTTTTCTGCGTCAACTTTTGTCTGTTGTAGCAGTCATACAATTAAATCTGTGAGAGACAGAAAGAGAGAGAGAGAGAGAGAGAGAGAGAGAGAGAGAGAGAGAGAGAGAGAGAGAGAGAGAGAGAGAGAGAGAAGAGAGAGAGGGAGAGAGGGAGAGAGAGAATGAATGAATGAATGAATGGTTTATTTAACAACCAGGGAGAATTAGGGCCTTTTGGCCCTCTCTTCCATTCTCCCTGGAAAACAAACATAACTGAATTTCCTCAGCTTTTTGCTAATATGAACATTATTTTCTTATAAACATATGTTGTGTGCTCGCAGACTCGCTTACAATGTGCGAAACAACCGCTATTTCATTAACACATTCATACCAGATAAATTGCATTCGTGAAAAATAAATTACTTTCACTCCAAATAAATAACTAACACACCATTCACACCAGCTGGTTGAGGTGGGTGAAAAACCCCAGCCAGCCTCGAGCCCCCCCTCCTACGGACCTCCTCTGAACTCGACATGCAGAGCGTTGGACAGTGGAGGTCCTGAGACGGTCCCTAAAAATTAATAGAAAGGCAAAACAACTCATAGTAACATATAAATCAATAAAAAATAAAACAATTCGGAAACAACATTACAAAAAAAAATAAATAACATCACTGAGCCCCAGCCTAATTCTATCACCGCCTCCCCAAACTGGCCAGGGCCACCCACTCACTCGCCGTCATTCATTCATCCATCCTTTCATACAGTACACTGAACTTTAGACCCAGAGAGAGAGAGAGAGAGAGAGAGAGAGAGAGAGAGAGAGAGAGAGACAGAGAGAGAGAGAGCGTGCTGTTGAAAGGAGCCACGATATGAGTGGAGGATATGAGCCTCTTTTCAATGGCTGAACGCTCTACAAGAATAGTTTCAGTGGAGAAAAGGAGCTCGTACGGTGTCATATGCGCATTACAGTGCCTCAGCTAGCTGTCATGGTCGTAGGGGCCTTACTCGCCAATCACCTACAAGGGGACCGTGACCGGCGACTGCTGGTAGTGTGGCAGAGGAGTGGACAGCCGGTTCCTATGCACGTTCAATGTGTAATGTTTTTGAAGGACGTGAAGTCATGAAGAGGTGCATATCTGCCTCACTCAATTCCTGTTATGCCATGGATTCTGCGATACCAATCTACAGCAGCTTGAGATGTTGCACTCATGGACATATTCCTAAGTAATGTGCGGAATCGTGACAGAACACGAAGGGCCACCTTATTCCACCGAAGTCACACTTCTACATGGGGTTTTGTAGATGTTCAATACTGTACATGCTTTTTCAAGATGTAACTGTTCCTAGGGTGCAGCCATACTAGTTTTCTCGTTATCAGTACTGCAAATAACAATTTCCCTAATAACGACGAGTCTTAGCTGTAAGAACAGAGACGTGTGCTGTATAAATTTCGTCTCATTTTCAACGTTTATATCATCAGGAACATCACTGAGGCTTTCATTTCAGTTCATTCGTTTTAATCGAAGAAAAAAGTTGCTGGCTTTATACATGGACGTTGTTGGAGTTTCGAAAAGTTGTTCGCGCGAACTATCATTAGGCATTCATTAGTCATTTAAATACTCAAAGTGAACACCTTTTAACATCCTTGTTGCCTGAGATGGGGGAAAACTGGCTGAGACCGCAATTAGAAAACGAAATATAACGGTAACGAGAAAGGCGACTAAACGGATAGAAAATCCTGCCCAATTTGTTTTCAGCGCTTTGACACGTCTATTTCATACTTTGACAGTCGAAAGTCATCATGCATGAGCCCAAGTACAAGCTGTTGCGCATGTGTTGCTACGCGGAGGTATGCCCCTGGGGAATCTGCACCATCTGAGGGTAGTTCTTAATCGGATTTCACACCTAATTCAACAATTTAGTTGGGTGGCAAGTTTCAAAGGGACAGATCAACTGTGGCTACTTTTTTGTGTGTTAGCTGCTCTGCCTTCTTCCATCGCTCATTGTTGTAGGACTACAATGGAGCAGCACGGGGTTTCTTGTTTCCTCCATACTGCAGGATCGAGAGTCTTGAGAGCTTTGACAGTGACGAGTTTGGCACATGGCTAACTTGAGAAATCGTAGCTCGAACTCTGGTTTAAGAGTCTTTGGTAGCACGCAAAGGTTGGTAGCGATGTTGAACGGTTCCGATCGTTTTAGTTGCTGATGCGTCCTTCGTGGTACGGACTCGCAACCTTCGACCCTCCTTTCGAGAGGGGTGGAGAGCTATTGAGGGTTTTAGGCAATAAGGTGTGCCAACTTGCAGGGTAGAAGAGTTGGCGAGACGAAAAGAAAGAGAAGCCCTTCTGACTATTATAATTCTGGATTTAACAAAAGGTAATTGGTTCATTTATTATTTGCATTGTTTCATTTACATCGTTGTACTCCGTTGAGATGAAGCGTACAACTAATGAGGCAATCGGTTACGAACATTTCATTTTAAGGCAGGTGCTGTTCGTCAGCGCAAGAGCATTTCGTACGCTACCTTGTTACTTTTTCGCGGATATTCCGAACTGTAAATACGTCGCTCATCGTTTGAAAAGTAAGCAGCCCAGAAGAGGCGGCGCATTTGGTTCGATGGAATGGAATTCCATTACGTTGGGACGAGGACATTGTCTGCGGCATAAATCAGAGGATTTGCTTCCAGTCGAAGCGGAAGCCGGATTATGGAAACAGACGGAGTTCAAGCTCAGGTTATTTCTCCACGAGCAATAAGCTCTAATGGAAATAGCATTTTTTTCACGCGCGTCTCGTAACGATCCGGGACTTTATACACTCGTGGAAACTGGGACTGGGAATAATTAATTGCAGCAGAAGTTGTGCCACGAAACTCGTTGGGAAGTTAACTTGTGCTTCCGCTGCGATCGCACGTGGCCTCGTTCGAGCGGAAAATTGGATATAACTCGCGGAATATAATTTTTTTTCGTCGCCACACTCGAACGGGTCCTTCGTCATCTCATCGAGTGCTACGGGCTACAGGTGACCTGCACATGGATAAATTTAGGGCCTCACGTCCACCTCTTGCCAGGCTTCGCTCGTGCCGTTGTTCGAAACGGGGGTAGGAATGTAGATTGGATTTTTGACGCGAGACAGGCTTGAATTTCTTTCTCCCATTTCCATCTCCATCCATTTCTCTTTATTTTTATTTGTACTCCCCAGGTGGGTAAAATACGACTGAGGGAACACCGGTGTGAGTGTTGAACTCCATTGGGAACGATGTGGATCTTCCATTACATGCCTCTTGGCCTTGGTTTGGAAAAGTTGCCCTTCAAGTGGTTTGGATTCGGTCAATTGGGTTCGAATGAGGAAGGAAACTGGAAACTATTTCATTATTCATCCCGAGTTTAGTCACGGTTCCGATAAATCCAGCAGCCTCGAATACGTGCCTCGTACAGCATTCAGCGAACATCGCTTCACCAGCACAACGAAAGAAGCCAAGAAGAACGTAACATGGTATGTACGAAGTATTCTATCAAAGAGGTAAAACTCTCCGATCTTTCTGTACATAAAATTAGAGAAATGAAACGGACAAGTCCTGTACCGATGTTTTTTCGCGTACTGCTCTCCCTAAAAGTGGTTCAAACAATTTAGGCGAAAACTTGAAAGGTGGTTTTCAATCACTTCATATTTGATTCTGATTGAAACATTTTTTTCTCTATAAAATACGTCGAACGAAAACAGCATTTTCGAATTTGCTTGAGAGTCAAGAACGTTGTGTGACGTGCCCGACTGCACTTCTTGCACAGCTTCAAAGCAGTGCGCGCTGATGATGATAGTGAATCTGTCATCTTATTCTTAGAAGACATTCCGATTGGTACTCCACTGCGTTTCACTTTAGAGTCTGTTTGGTTAAATAGGAAAGAAACTGAAAACTAAGCTAGTCGGCTGATCAGGATAGGAATTTGTTCTGCCATTCATGCACCGCTCCCAAAATCGCTTCGTTTCAAAACGCAGCCTGGTTGATTAAGAAAGAAAATACCTGGCGCGACGCATCACACAACTTTCCTTAGCCCCGCATGCGTCCAGCTATTTTCATGGCTTTAGCTACTAATCCCATTTACTCTTCACTCAGTTCATTTTAGCTTGGTAAAACATAATTTCACATTTTACATAGAAGGCGCTTAGTGCTGCGGAATTATTGAGGTGCTTCTACTTACGCTACGACCTTTGTTGAGCAGTGGCTGCACCGTGAATTTATGAAACTGTCAACTCGATGTTTTTGAGAAGAATCGTGTTTTCTGTTTTAGAACTATCGGGTAAAACATCTGAGAAGTATTAATAAGTGAAGCTGAGGTAGCTCAAATTCCGAAGTTTCAGAGATTGCTCCTAACTATTTTACTTTTAAAATAGAACATTGAACTTATCGTAAAGGTAGTTTATTGGACACCAACACGTAATTTATTGTGCTGCTTTCATAATGTTCCAGCCGTTGAGAATTTTATGGTACTGTCGTGTTATTGGCAGTCGAGTATGCTAAGAAGGGGGGGGGGGGCTGAATAAGCTAACTAGCTGTGCGGGGAACTAGAGTGGAGAGAGGGTGAGTAGAGTTGTGAGTAGCAATAGAGCTGACAGATGAGTGTCTATCGCGAGAACTGTCCTAGCACTCACTGGTTCTCAGTAGAGGCAAGAGAGAAGAGTAGAAGGTGTTGGAGGGAGTGGAGTGTGCAGTAGACGAGGTCGACACCAAAGTCATACATTTCGCAGTAGAAGGAGATGGCCAAGGGAACGGTTACACACATAATTGATAAGCGAGAATTGGACGGCGAATCCGCCCAACCAGAGCACCATGAAGGAAAGCCAAACCTCCCATAACTCGCCAGGTAGCAGATCGAGGGAGTAGACAAAATATACCTTGGGAAAACCAACCCTGAACCCAGGCACCGTAAAAAAGGCTGGTGTACTCATTCGAGGAGGCCAACGTAGCAGCCACAATAGGGGAACCAAACTACGGAGGCGTATTCCGGAGAATGTGGCCCACGTCCTCTTTGTCTGCCCTCTGTACAGCGACGCCCGAGAGGCTCGAGGCAGGGCCCTGCAAGGCAGCAACCCACCAGTTCCATGTCTTGGAGTGAGCCAACCTGTGGAAGGACCTGGTGACATGGTGTGCACTGCCTCGGACGAGAATGGGGTATAGGGAACAACTCCTACGAGCCACCAATGTGGCACCACGACCTGTGGTCGACCATTGCTCACCACAGCGTAGAGTCGCGTGCACATCGCGCACCCACGAGCTACTAGGCCAAAACTGGTCTGGCTTGTTACCCCATTTGGTTTGATACTGAGTGGTGAGGGCACGGACAACCGAAAACTAAGGGTCCACTCGATTGTCTGAGGGAATGTAGATAGTTAAGTGTGTGTGGAAATATCGAGACAATGGCACATCACATTGACCAGTGGTGAGTGCAAGGCCGCATGTGAAAGACCAATAAAAAAATTAACTGAGCCGAGACTGATTAATGGTATTGTCAGTTTTTTCTGTGAACCCTGATAAAAATCTTGACACTATCCGGATACTCTGAAAGGGGAACACCTTCGAGTACAGGACAGATCCGATTCATGACGAGAATGACGAGGAGAGGTCCAAAGTGAGATTCCTGTGGAACACCAGAAGTTGGAGGACAGTGGACCACAAATACTGACAGAAAACGACCAAAGAAGTCCGTGAAGAAGCCTGAAGAGTGCGCAGCATTAAAGAGGGAGGTCCAGCTAGGTTCACAGCGCAGGCACACAGTAGAGCAGGAGGAACTCTGCCCATCATGGTTGTGGGTTTTCTCGGGAGGTTCTTCAATACTTCGTCAAAATTATAGAAGAATCGTCCCTTTTACCAGCTGGGGGTTCCTGAGCTAGTTACAAACAGTTCATTAAATCTTGATTAGTCGCTCGCTGGTGATTGGAACGCCACATATGCGCTGTGTCGGCCATTTCATTAAACGACCTCTAGTTTGATTACACACGACTGCAGCAATGAATGAGTGCACTAATTGCCACGCAAGCACTTGACAAGAGGACGGCAAGGGTCAAATGAAAGAGGAAGGCACCAGAGGAAAGTTGAAGCGTTGAAGTTCCACCGCACGTCGGACAGGTGGTTGGTTAGCGCCATCAAATTAGTCGACACGGGCTGCCCCTAAATAATATAAATCCGGTTAAGGAAGTTTGCCGTCGTCACATCGCAATGAAGCGGAGGTTCGCTCCCTTCAAAGAAAGTTTGCCCCGACGAGTTCTGGCGGAGCCGACGACGCCGAGGGGCCAGGGCGTTGGAAGAGCGACGGCGCTCCATTTGATCAGATAAATAATAGAGATAGTCGAAGGGGAAGTTTTCACCTACCAACTCCCTCCTGGTGTGGGGATTGTCCTTGCAACGCCGGAAAGTTCGTTCGGGATAAATTATCGATGTTGAGCGGCGTCGTCGTTGTGAGAGTTAAAAGTAAGCGAGTAAGCGTGGTTATTCAAACCAGAACTAGCATTATGCAAATCTAGTTGACTTAGGGAATTAAACTTCCGTCGGAAACGACTCATTATGTAGGAGAATGAGCGCCATAAAAAGTCCGGATTGCGAAATACTGCTACGCCAGTTGCACGCCATTTTCTTAAGTGCAGGTTTTTCTTCTAAGTTAAAGGAACATGTTGGTTGTATTGTATAGAGAAACACATCCTATAGCTGGCCGTAGAGCACCATCTCGTTTGTCACGTCTGGTACTAAAATATCTATACTATGTTATCTGTCGAATATCAGCGAGGTCTTAGGTAAGCGTAACAAAAATGCAATAAAAATAATGTTTCTAAGGAATGGTTGTAGTCAGCATGATTTTTCAAGCCCTTAAGTAGTTTTTAAATTTCCCAAACATTTCCAGTGGGTACATCATTTGGTCGCCATTCACCTTACGCCAAAGAAGTGAGAGGGGGTTGTAGGCGAGGCCGCCTATCACCTCATTTAACCATACCACCTGACCTGCCACACACGAGGGGGGTTATTTTTGGAGATTGGACGATATCCTGCTAGACGAATTCCTAATCATGTTCGAAGTGAAATAACATGAACCTACATAGTTAATATTTCATTTAATAATTAGTCACGTTGTTTAATAATCGTCCCTTCAAGGTTACCTGATCAGCACATCGCCTAGTTCACTGCTGGAAAACCTGAAGAGTCACCGCTTAATCTTCAATTGCTGCACCGCATCAAAAGTTAGTGCGCATAAGCGAACACACAAGGTAAGTTACTCGTCCTCATTTTCACCACACACTTTTCTGCAACCCCCGTGCTATACGGGCACTGTAACTTCGTTCAACGCATTTCTACCGAAACATTTATGGAAAACAAAACTAGTTATTTGACAATCTCTTAATGCTGTAGTGCAATGGTTGCTCACCAACGGTCGTATCACGAGTAGCAGCAACTCAATAAATTCTGGAACATTAAGCGCTACCACATTCTACGTGTTTGTTATGTTTTACTAAGTTTATATGAACTGAGTGAAAAATAGATTGGTGGTTAGCTAAAGCCGTGAAAATCGCTCAACGTACGTCAAGCTAAGCAAAGTTGTATAGTGCGTCACAGCAGGTATTTTTCAGCAAATAAACGCACGCTTGTTGGCTTTTTCGAGCAATCGCATTAACTCGTTTCAAACAATTTCATCAGCATACAAATTTCCATGCAAATTGGTCACTTTTTTCGGTGTTAGCGAACACTGTGCGCAGCCATCTCCGAAGCTACCTGTACAACTGTTAGGAAGTCGTCCAAAAGTACGATAGTTAGCGGTTTATTGTTCAAGCTGTGCTAATCTCATTTGTCATATTATACAACTCATCTCTGAGGTGAGGAGTTTCTGCTCCTGGGACAGAGCACAGAAGAAGTTATTCGCCAACATTTCTTGGTCTTTAGTAGCCTAATCATTCTGTTCGATAAATCTTATCCACTCGAGCATGTACGCACATTTGCTTAATTTGCACCGCCAAAGTAGTCATCGAAGTCTGAATCAGTCATCTCATCGTGTCGTAAAACCGTTCCTGCCATAACCGTCCTGTGGCTTTTCCATTATTTTGTGCTCTTCATTCTTCTGTCAAGAGTTGATTGTATTTTAGGTTTACTTTATTTTCCCTCGTCCCTTGAAGCATTTCCTTCCGACTAAGTATTGAACTGAAAACATCGAATCGCATTGTTGACCTCAATGATAAAATCCAGGGTGGTGTGGAACTGAACTGACCGTTTTCTCAATTGAAACGCAATCAGATAATATACCTCGACTGAGAGGCATAGCACAGGGTGACTTGAAAGGGTTCTGTAACTTCGTTTAAGGCCCGCACTAGTGGACAACTGACTGAACCAGTTATACTATCGTATTATTTAGAATCTAAAATTTGTTAGGAAGTACCTTGAACGGTACCCGCACATCGCAAACATCAACGCCTTGAAGAATTCCACTGCTACGAGCTGCTCGCGTTTCTTCCGGTTACATAAAGTTCAATTTAACGCTTAATGAACATCTTTGTCAGAGGGCTTGAGGTCTGAGGTTGAAGCGCGTTGAGTTACAGTGAGCACCGCTCAGTGTGCAAGTTTTCCAGAAGTACAAGTCGGAGCTCGAATTTGATGCTAAATATACAACGCCGCGGGAAAATAAACCTCGTTGACATGCCCTTGAATGGATGTTTATGGTGTTGACACGTCGTAATACTTTCAAAGGAGGCCGGGAAAGGAATCCTGTACTTCACCGCTCAAATGTAACTAACGACAGTTTATTCGACCCTTACAACCCAAATCCAATTTGCCTTTCAGTAAATCATTGCCTCCCTTAGCTGCCACCTCATTTCTTTCTTCTCGTTTTCCCTTCCTCGGCTCAAGATAATGTAGTTGACTTCATGCCTCCGTGTTCGTAGGTTTATCTCTTTCTTTCCCCTGATAGTCTCTCGCCTCCCCTGACGTCTTCTCCCATTTGTCGTCTTCCCTCCAGCCTGAAGATTAAGAGGGTCATATCGCTTTCCAAACCATTCAGCGCCGAAACCAATCCATTCAAACCTTCGCTGCCCTTTTCCTGATCTCATTCGTCATTGAAAACACTTTACCATCCAAACCATTCCTCTCACTTGAACAGTTGCGAGTTTTATCACTCTTTTACGAATTTCGTAACGCAGAGCGACACAATATAACGAAATAACAGAATTATTTTTGTGGGTAGAAACACTCACCCAGACTTATTAGATCACAACTTATCACATAGCGATATATTAGCGATACACTGGCAGAGCTTGGCCCATGTATAGTTAATGGCTGGCTAATAGAGAATGGCTTGACCCACAGATTTCCCTAAGACCAATTTGTGACTCAATATTTGTCGATCCTGAACAAATCCCCTGAAAATCACGAGATTCGCCTCCACAATTTGAATTGTGAGTTGACTCGGTGTGCAGGTTGTTCTGAGGTAAATAGATTTTACAGTGCGAAATATTTATGCCATGTCTTGGACTCTAATAAGAAGTTCAAAAGTCAGATTAATTTGGTGAGCGCGAGGTTGAGGAAGCTCATCTATGTTTTCTCGCAGCTGCGAAATACTTTAACCCCGAAGCTTAGTCGAACTATTTATTTTTTACGGGCGCAACCCGGTCTGCCAGCTAGCGGTAGTGCCTACCTAGCGACTGTCAACCCCGTGTTCATTTCCCAGAAGATTCTTTTGCGGGTAGCCACAAAGAGTCGATTATTGGAGCACACTGGCCTTATCGTGAATCTATGGCAAATTTCGGAGCTGAGCTCCCTTGTTGAGAGGCTCAGTTTGATGCAGGTTTTGAAGGGCAAAAATTTCTCCTATCCAGCCTGTTGGGTGCACGAATTGGGGAGCTTGAAACTAAGAAATAAATGGACGTGGTGAGCGTGAGTGAGGACTGTATTACACTTGACAGAATAGCTTTATCAGTTTGAGTGTGAGTATATAACCGCTTACAAGGAGACTCAATGCACGTGAACTGGTTGAGGAACACTAAGTGGAGAGAGAGAGAGGGAGAGAGAAGGAGAGAGAGAGAGAGAGAGAGAGAGAGAGAGAGAGAGAGAGAGAGAGAGAGAGAGAGAGAGAGAGAGAGAGAGAGAGAGAGAGAGAGAGAGAAGGAGAGTGAGTGAGTTGTGAGTAGCGCGAGATTTGAGAGACCAATGAGTTGGGAGAACTGGGAAGACGACTGTAACTCTTGAGTGCTGATGGATGACTGACTTGGAAGGAGCTGTCTGTGGAGAAGATTGAAATAAAGGAGGGGTAGGACTGGTAATGGATACTTTTTGAAAAGCCCAGAAAAGGGGGAAAGCCGTGGTCAACCAGAAATAACTGAAGAGGTGGACTTTCCGCAGGAAAACAAAGGGGGTCGGTGCACAAGGAAACGATGACCTTCCGCTAGGCCAAGTGAATCCCGTTAAAACAATTTCGTACATATGGGAGGTCAAAGACCCAGCTAATTCAGCCTGGCGAACCCAGCTCATGCGGCGACCACTAGATTTAAGCTTGAACAGCATTTTGCTCTACCTCTATTCAAAACTCCGGCAGCTTTAAATTTTTTATTTACCAAGGACATTCGAACTACATCCTCCCGGCTAATATGAAAGAACATCTGTCCAGGCAGCCCAACAAAACAAATTTAATATTGAAGCGTTAATTTTTGGAAAACTAATAGCCTTAATTAAAGTGTATTCAGTTCAAAAATTATATTATCGTTCTGTCTATAGGAGTGATCATGTCTATCTTAAGAAATTTACTATGAAAAGTGGCCTTTCTCTCTATCACGGGCATAGCCAATTAGGGGAACTGATTTTTCTTGATTTCGCTGATAAAAAACCAACAATTGTATTATTTAGGAAAATATAATTCCAATTTCCGAATTTTTCGTCTTAGCTCTGGGCTGAGGAAAGTAAAAAGTGAGAACAAAAGTGAACGTTTCGTATAGCCCAGTTTCCGCTGCTTATAAATTAATTAACTCGCGACGGCGGAAGGGTGGGGTACATATTTCATCGTTAGCGCCTAGCGCGATCACTTAATTAAATACGTCTGGATTTCGGATTCTGCTCCCATAATTCCAGAGGTAGTTAATACATGATGAGAAGAAAAGCTGTCATGTAACCTTAAATGGGATACATTTTACCACCCCCAGAATTACACTTTCCACGGCAAACTTTGTATTTCAAGTTCGTTTTTAAGTTTTACGAGCAAATTTCCACAAAAATTTAATGAAAAGAATTTTATTGATAAAAAAGAATATTCAAAATTACAATAAACTGAATTGGTTAACTAACTGTTACAACTCTTCTTGAGTCAATGCCTCGTGCTAAGATTCGGGGTATAATAGTTAGTGTTCAGTCAATTTATCAAATTAATGTTAAATGTTAACGTCAGCCTAATTACGCCATTTGATATTACAAATTAAATGTTAAGCCTATCTGTCTAAAATGCCTACTGATCTCTTCCAGAAAAATGTTCCTTTACTTTAATTTTGAATAGATTTGCCACTAATCGTTTCTGCAGGTTGTAGAAAATGTCAACTCCCCCACGTAAGATAAATTCTGGTACTTAGTGCAGTATTCATCCTGGGTTTCGGGAAAGTAATCCTGTCTGCCAACATTGTAGAGTTTCTCAAGACAAGAACCTTATAGATATGGAATTCAGGGTACATGCCGTTAACTCATAAAGCTTTGTCTATTTCACAAATTTCAGTTGGATTTCACAAAATTTTCGAAAAATGTTAATTGGACATCTTTTTAATTTTTTTTGTAGAATTTTCACCAATATCTTCCGCATAATAAATATTGTGTTTATTTTAGTTTAGGAATCAGAGTACGTAATTTTCCAATAAGCCATTTATGCGAGTTTCCCATGCCACAAATTCATCGATCACAACTCCTAAATATTTACTACGGGAACCTGTTTGAAGAACGTCTCTACGGGACAGACAAGTTTTCCCTACTTTAGGCACAGATGTTGAGGGTAAGGGTGAACGCGATAAATTTAGTTTTTTGATAATTCACTTTTAATGTTGAACCATTTCTGCAGGGTAGTAACATTGCTTTTTGTTTTATTTATTACTTCCTCTCAGGACGATCCCGACAGTATGCTGCGTCATCTGCAAATTCCATCCATGTTTGAATCGAAAACATCATTGAAATAAAAGATCAGGGCAAGTACAGTACCCTGCGGTACGTCACAGGCTACTTCACGCGAATCGCCAAGTTCCTCGTCAACCTTTACCATCTTTGTTCCTTGTTGTCTAGATAATGCCAAACTCAATGTATGGAAGTTCAATTTTTTGAGCACTCCTATAAATATTGAATGCGGTATCACCTCGAATGCTACTAATAGGGCTCTCTTTCTTTGTCTAGGGTATTGACGATTTTTAAAATTAAACGAAGAATGGCATCTCGCGTAGTAGTGCCTACCCGGAAGCCATACTAATAAGTGTTAAATATCTATTTAGTTTCCAGGTCTAAATCTATATAACTTTTCGTTCACTTTGGAAGTGTTCGGTAAAAGGGATATTGGTTCGCACTAATTAGTGAGCAATTCCTATATCTGTTTTTGAAATCGTCAACTACGAAGGATGATTCATCTTTTAATGATTTCTCTCGAATGTTTCGTTCGCGAATAGCAAAACCGATTGAGCTCGTTCATTATTTTTTGCTTCCCTCATTTTTGAGAAACGAAAATACGGCCACGGGTTCGTTCTATCGATGGCTTCGGGGTGGAGTGCTAAAACACTACACTAACAAGGCGATGAAAACGCCAAAATCCAAATTTACTGTACTTGGCTGAGACACTTTTGGTAATACTCTGCCACAACTACCGTCCACGGAACCTACTTGACCTCTTTACCTCTTGGATTTTTTTGTTTCAGCTCGTGTATATTTTTTAAGATTGCCCAAGTTAATTCAAGTATGAAAAGTAGATAAGTCACATGACAACATTCATAATTCTGTGTCACCTAACGGTCAATGGGTTTGCAGGTAACTTTGATTAATAACTACGGTTTCAATTTAGAGCTGCCGGAAAGGTCATTTTCACCGGAGCGTTTGCATGCAAAACGAGGGCTATCAGAACATTAATATGGTTGGAGGCGAAGGGCACGAGGTCGCTGGATAAAATTAATGTTACAATAAGAGAGGTCGTAGGGTCCTTGTCTAGCGGAGCACATTTTATTGATCACAGTACACACTCACACTGAGGCTATCTGACCCCGGGACTGGAGAGCTGAATGGGCAACTGTGTTTGCGATAAGGCCGTATTAGGGAGAACCGGCTCCGTTTAAACCCTCGTAGAATTTTCTTTAGCTTGCCCTCTCTCGGTAATGCGGTGCTGACTCCGGTTTTAGAGCTCGGATGTTGGTCCTATAATCATTTCGAACAGAACACGGAGCCAATTACGAGACCGAATGAGCGTATTTGTTATACACGGTTTTGCGGGGGAATTGCTATATTCCTGCACGTCGTACCTTCTATTCCGTGGCTTACAAGGCAGCTGAAGTAATTAAATGCACACAATAGTTTACGTATATTAAAAAAATTCACTACATTCACAATCTTTGGACATTTATTATTTCATTACTGTAAGTGAAGCGGGGGTATCAAAAAATAACTAAATAAATTGAGATTAATAACACGGGGAGGGCGTTCAGACTACCCTACGCCATCTCTAGGGGTAGAAAGCTTTGGAGGGGAAAGGAAAGAAGGATTAGAGGATGTTTCATGATAAAACTCCCACCAGTTCACATGTGACCAGAGCAACACGCGGGTGGTGATTCCTCGAAGGACACCAGCCTACGCGCCTAGTTGGCGTATCTCCTCAGCAATTTTCTTTCGTAAGTTAAATGTTGCAACCCTGATATTACTTGTCTTCGATCCACGAGCTTCTGACACCTTCGTACAAAGATCCGCCCTGTCTGGGGAAGATGTGGGCTTGCTGATACTACCTGGACATCCAGGATCACTACGAACTGGAGATGGCGACGATATAAGGACTCAGTCCTTTTCCAGAGACATCCACCTGTATGTCGTTCCCCATAAATGCTCTTCGAAATAGCCCATTGTTCGCAGATCAACAAAATGTGAGAAAAATAGCGATTTTTATGTTTTCGACATTTTCGCAGTATAACACTGCGTATGTGAATTTCATCAACCTGGCAAAGTGTCTTCTAGCAACCTTTTGTCTAATTTTTCCTCCACAACTATTTCCAATACAACGGATTTTGTGTGTCGCAAAGAACTAGATAATTTTTTCGTGAGGAACCGGTGGTGAAATAGTTCGCGTATTTAGGCCTTACTATTAGTCTGTTTGGCACTTATTAGTCGTTGCTGGAGGATTCGAGTGTCAAGTAAGGGGAGTTCGCGTACAATAACACGTGTCGAATAATTTTTAAGACAACGCAATTCGTCGGAGAGTCGTCGAACACTTTTGGTTCAGCAGTACTCTCAACTGCCCTGTATTTGGCGAAACATTTTGAGTTTAATTATATGGAAAGGCGGGAAGGAGTGCATAAGATCTCACGAGGTTGAAGCGTGAATATTTCATCACTTCCAAGAAACATCGGTTGCCTATTCTCCGAGTGGAGCAGGAAGGTGCAATTTTCATTTCTATGCGCACTTAGCCTGCACCGCGGAAAAACCCAGGTCGTAGGTTCACCTTGACTGCCCAACAGTAATACCATTGCCTCCTGCTCGATCGTGCTGGGTTGTAAGCAAAACAATTAAACTAAAACTGTCAAACCTTTTCTTTTGGAGCGGAGATTCAAGCTGCTATCACTCATATCAGGTTTCAATGACATAATATTATAGCACAACGAAGTTCGTGTAGATTCGCTACAACTTAATTAAAACGCCAAGGTGTCTAAACACAATAATTTCACGACTACTTTGGCTCTTCAGTCGAATCGATTTTATATTAATGCCGAGATTTTTATGAAGCCGATTTATGCTTCCCGTCTCAATTCTTCGGCTCATTCGATTTGCATTCGAGCAAATAATGGAGTTCTTTGTTGATTTTTCATCGCCCGAGCGAAGAGAATTGAATGGGTGAAAACTTCCCCAAGCGGGACGTTGAGCGGACGGCTGTTTTATGAAAATAATGGCGGTCGTTTTAAGCCCCTTAATTTTCACGAATGGCAGTTCTGTCTTGGAACGAACTTTTACGAACTATTTAGCGAGTCGGGGGTATAAGCTTACGACAAAGAATAACTTAATGCCAACTTTAAACTTCGTATAACTTAATATGAAAAATGAAATGCAAGTTGAAAATAAAATAAAAGTTGTCGAGAACTAGCACATGACGTGGCTGTTACTCAAGGCTCAAGAACTACAGGTGAGGAATTATAAGACGTTTCGTAATATTATCGTGACAAGCCCAATAACTAAATTCTCCAATTCTTTCAATTACCTGAGCCGTACATCTCAAATCACGTGGTTATAACATATATTCATCAGGAATACCAAACCAACAGAGTACAATAACCCGTGATAATTCCTTGATGTGCACAGCTGCACAACATCTCAATCATCATCATTGCCACGGACGAGCGCTCTTGTTTAAAGATGAAGGGGCCACTTTTGTTGGTTGAAACGAGATCTCACTAGATGAAGCCAACCAACCTCCTGCTACATGATTTTAAATTGCTGGAAGTCCAAATCGACGAGGCTCAACGCCATTAAAATGTCATTTCCACAACTGTGGTGAGGGCCTTGTTCCCTTTTCTTGGAGGTATTTCTTGCCTTCGTATTCCCGAGATGAGGTACGCAACCTATGAAAATATCCCGTGAGACGCATCGCAAGCAACTTTCCTTAGTCTCACTAGCGTTCAGCGATTCTCTTGACTCTAGCAACTAGTCAAATCCGTTTTCCAGACCGTTAATAATAACGTTCTACATGACCGTGGGAGGCGCTTGTGGTTCTTGAATTTATTCGGGCTTTTCATAGTATGTCACAGCCAAGTAGAGCGACAAAATCAAGGTCGTTCGATGGGTGACCTACTATAGCTAGTTTGGAATAGTCGCTGAAAAGAATTGTTGGGATGAGCGTACCGAAGCTTCGTAGCTGGGAGCTGGGTATGCGGTCGTGCTGTACTGTCCTCAGCGGACAAGCGTACACTGGTGCAGGTACGGTGCGTAAAGGCGTTCGAGATTTCAGCATTAGGAAGCGAGTGTTGACGGTTGCTCAGAGTATCGACTTCTGAATGAGAAAACAAGTGTCGACAATATTTCATTCATTCTCTTCCTTAGCCACTCAACTCATAGCAATTGTTTTGATTCGTCTGTTTTCGATGCCAGGTTAATCACTGGCTGCTTTGAGACATCCCCTTCACAACAAAGCATTTCCAACAAGGAGCATTTATAAGATCCACCAGAAATAATGTTGAACCGTACATTCTACCATAAATCAACAGAAAACCTCCTCAATTGTGACGTAAATATACTTATCTTGGAGTATGACGACAGTTCTAAAGAATAAATCTGAGAGACCCTTATTTTTCCTTAAGCGTTTACAGTTTGAACGCTCCCAGGATGAACAGTGTACCATTTGTCACTTTCACCCCAAATCACCCGACGCTCTCCATCTATTGTCCACCTGTCCATTGATGATCCAACCTCTCCGTTTTGTTTTCGAATATTTTCATTCACTGAATAACTGTGGCTGAACCCTCGCTCTGTATTCTTCGTTAATAACGCGAACCTGAAATCCGGAATAGCGTCCCTTTGTCAATAAAACGACTTCTTGCTCTTTGTTTTCAAACGTCATAACGAACATTGAGTTCGATTCAAGCGAAAACAGACAGCTGAAACAATATGGATGTTTTTGCGGTTCATCATTCATCATTCATCATAATTGACCGTGAAAACCGACGGTAAAACAATTTTCCAGACTTACCGTGTTCAGTATTGCGAACGAGGGACGTATCGGATCATAAAATCACAACCACTTTACGTGTTATTAGAATCGGTATTATATTGATCATTGCAATACAGAATCACCTGCCTAACCCCGAAGAGCCTAATGGTACCTATCTTATAGGGTTTTTGGAGAGCTCGAGGTTCTCCGTTATCGAAAAGAGCACGGAAACTAACAAATGAGACATCCTGGTTTCCTCAGCATTGTCATTCTCTTCGGTGGCACCACTGTGCTACTGTTCGTCCATCACTAGACTTCTCTGTCTTTAAACCACCCGTAAAGGTGAATAAACAAGTACTGGATGGAAAGTGGTTGACAGGAAAAGATAAGCGAGTCGCTCACAGCATTCATTCCAATTCACTCACTCGCTTTTCACCCTAGCGAGTCTCTTCTTTAACACCAATTTGGGCTACACATTACCACGCAATAATAGATAAATCCTAACACCTCTCTCTCCCATTTTTAGTTTCCGCTACACAAAAGGTAAGAAAAGAGGTGTGATCGCGTTAAAAAACAGTTGGGTTTTCTTCGGATTGAGGCCTACTGAGTCTGAAAATCTCGGAGTGCCTGAAGTTCGATGAGCTGGTTCGTTTTTTCTTTTGTTTGTGATTTTTTATAGACGCGAAGATGAGGTTATGTGCGATATCGGAACATCGAAAATACGGATGGGGGGGGGTAGGGGGCAAAGTGGTACCAAAAATGAGAGTTTAGCATTTTTCTCAAAAGCGGGTCCAACAGTTTTTATTAAACTTTCAAATTATCTTCTAATAGTTGATAACAACCTTTTCTTGTTCATAAATATCTCCATGAAAATATGGTGAACGGAGATAAAGACCTATGTAGCAATGTTCCTGACCGATAATATAAATGAATATGAATGAATGATAAAACAAAAAACTCATATCACCTTGACGGATAGAGATAGAAAAGTGCTGTTGGTACTCCATTTTCAGTCTAGTTTTACCAAATTGTTTTTGTTGCACCAAGTGTCCACACTGCTCGAGTTTCATAAAAATAAATAAACGTGTCCCTCAGAATATTGAGGGCGATCTCCCTGCAGGCTACCCTTTCGTTTGTTAGAGCGTCTGCAGCTAGCTCCGAGCTAATAAACGGATAAAGAACGATTGTCTATTTCCACAAAAGTTGAGTTAGAATGATTGATCGATTTCGACGGTTAAGTCATCATCAGTAACAAGAACGCAAAGGTAACTTAACCGTCGAAATCGATCTCGCATTGTAAATCAAATTTAGTGGAAATAGATAATCGTTCTTTCTGTGTTTTATGATTGAAATGGGGTTCTACAACTTCGTCGCGAGCGATTTAGTTCGTAGCTCCGTGCTGCTCTTCCCAGCGGGCGGGGCTCCGGCTCGTCGACTGCCTCAGTCCGCTCTCAACGGGAGTCGAGTCACCGGAAGGTTTCACCAAACGCTCACATTTGTCGTTCAAAACGATCATCAATGATCGCTGGTCTGTGATTTGTTATGCAATATAACGGGTTTCACCAACGTGGTTTACGATTAAAACATTATAACAAACCGCGAATTCTTCAAAACGGAGTCGTAACGGTTAGAAGTTGACTCGGTGCGTCGCGGTTACCGCTCGCCAAACAAAGACCGTTTTGCAGACGGCAAACTGCTTATAACTTAATAATACGACTTTTATAGCTGTTTTTCATTTTGTCTTGAATCTTTTCTCGAATTTTGTTTACTCGAAACGCACGAAGGGCGGACGAAAATTCAGGGTTCATTTCGGCAGTTCAACGAAACGAGAAGGTTATGATTTTATTCGGATATTTCGTAATCAAATGATTCTGGTTCAATGATATGTCATCGGGGCATTCGAACACACACTGAATTTGTTAGAGAATCAATGAAACGGCTTCTGTTGAACGACTTCGTCACAAACTCCTCTGCTCTTTGTTCGTATATCTTTATTATTAAGGCAATGCGCTTATACATTCAGTTCATTCAGTTTATAACTACGTTCTACATAGGATCTGGTGGCACTTGACGTCCCAGAATGTTTTGAATCGCTCCTACTTGTGCCACAACCTTTCATTTTATTACGAACTTTCCAAATAAAATCATAACCTTCTCGTTTCATTGAACTGCCGAAATGAACCCCGCAAGATGAAAAGCAGTTATACCGCAGTTATTATCGCGATTACACCGTGTTTGGTATCATTTTCTAGGCATGTTTAGAAGCTAGGTGAAATGGAACGAGTTTCAGAGGTGTAAAAAACTGTGTCACCAAACAGTGAAATCACAGTAATTATAGTGAGTTAGCGAAAGTAATCGTTTCATAGTTATTTCGTACTTAAGATTTGATCAAAATCGTAGATCTTTTTGAGAACGAGAAGATTTCGTGTTTTGATCACTATGGTAACTATAGTTACTTTTGAGCCGGTTGTGCTTGTGTCAATCAAAATGTCGCAATTGAGCCGATTAGTTTCAGTCGTTCTCTCCCCATTGCGTTCACAGGCGGACAGAACGTTTTAGCAAATATTGGTTTTTGGACACAGAAGCGTACAAATCGGACGAATATCGCACAAATATGGATAGGGCTCAAAAAAGTAGGAAAATCTCGTGCAAATCAAGTCAAACAGATCTATCATCTATCATTCTAGATAAATAGACTAGTATGCTTGTTGAACCCCAATATTCGCGATTTTTAACAAACAAAAGGTGGATAGAAGTTGTAGGTAAATTGTTGATTTAGGACGATGCCCAGTCCCGAAAATGGCTGGTCAATTTAATCGTAGATTTGTTCATTCTGATCTTTTAATCTTTTCAAATGACCTTGGTGAAACCCGATTTAATAACTGAAAATTCCAATTTATCAATTAAACTTTGAAAAGTTTGGTGACACCAGCGCGCGGTCGTGTTTCGTTTTCCGCAACAAATATTCTGTTTCTCGTGAAACCGATGTGAATCCGCGATTCGCCAATATTAAGTGCTATTAATCGGTGAATTTTCGTTCCGTGTTCCACCAGTCCGGGGACATTTTTACTCAGTGCGCGGCAAGCTGTGCGTTTCCGTCAAACCTACGCACTCCCGTCGGGAATGTTTCGTCTGTTTGAAGACTTCAATGGTGAGTCCTTACACAATATGTCATTCTGGTACATGAGCCTTACATATTATTGCTTCCAGCTCATCTTGAAAATAGCTCAGTTGAAGCCGTTATTTGATAAATATCACTGCGAGAAACGTCTAAGCTAAGCATTTATTACGCCACAATAGGCTTGGGGCGGTGGTTTACGGGGTCCAGTGTTATGTGCCAGGAAAAGGTGTGTGGGTGGGATGAACATAGGAAGAGACATTGCATTCGAATAGCTGACACATCTGGCCCTAGTATGCTGTTCAGTTCGCTGGGGTCACATCAAAAGACCCAATGCGATGCAAACGGATAGCTGCCAATCGAAAATACTCTGATTTGACAAAATGGTTGAGTTTTCGTTTTCATGAAATGAAAAGATGTTTCACTCACAGGATGGATATGGAAAGTATAGGTATAGGGTATAGCAATGAGAATGTAAAAGGTATTCTTCAGATCTTTGAGTCTTGAGAACTACTAATCGAAAATATCTGGTGTTAGCACCGCACCGCACCGCACCGCACCGCACCGCATCTTTCTTAGCCCCACGTATAAATTCTATGTAATAATTACCAAGAACACCAAGGCCGTACATACTTGAAAAACAACTTCTAGAAACTAGAAGCGCTTCAGTTCCGGAATTTATTCTCCTGCTCTCATTATGTCACGACGTATTTGGAAGAACCCCCACCGTATAGGTAACTAATGAGACTTGCCAATGCAATTATTCTGGGAAGGTTTGTTTCCCAGTTGTGGAATTAGAGGAGAAACACAGCGAAACAAATTATGCAATGAAACGACGATAGTTTGAACGGTTTTGAATTTTTGTGGGTTCTTCGGACTATGTAATTATCGCACTATTCTACTACCATCATGATGTGTCTGATGAGCGGGGTCAGTAGAGAAAAAACTTCACAGGAATCGCTTTTTTTCGAAATTTTTGATAATTTATTGCATTGCTGCTGTAATTGATCCAAGATTGAGAAATTTATGGTACTTTCGGGTTATTTGGAATAGATCATACAAAACACGAGCGTAGCAACACACAACTTTCCGCCACCCCCGTAAGTTCGAACACCGGCTACATATGCTGGTACTATATCTTCGTTCAACGATTTTCTACAGAAACATTTATTGGGAACAAAATGTAGGGACTAGTTGGTTGAGAGTACCCCGAAAGTTTGATCGAAATCGTTACGGCCGTTTTTGAGAAAGTTGCAATACCGATAAATTAATATTCGACAAATCTCCTTTTATGAGTTAACTAAGAGTATATCTCCGTTCAACATATATATATACAGACATAATTATGGAGAACGATATGTGGGTTTGGGTGATTAAAACACACTTTGTAAGATTGATCGAATTTGGTGAACCAGGTACTCCAGAATTTACGGAAATGTTCGAAGAAACGTTATTTTCGACACATTTTGATTTTTATCTCTGTTCAATGGACTGTAAGAGGTACATTTACAGAGAAAAATATGTATTTATTAATTATTTGAACAGAGTTTGGTGAAAATCGTGGTAGCCATCTTGCCAAAAAGCGTAAAAAACCTATTTGCTTCATAGGCCTATCTCCGTTCACCGTATTTTCATAGAGATATGTATACAGAAGCAAAGTTTTGTATTAATTAGTAGAAGATAATTTGAAAGTTTAATCAAAATCGTTAGAGCCGTTTTTGAGAAAAATGCGAAAAACCCTAGTTTTTGGTACAATTTCGTTCCGTCCCCCCTTCCCCTCAGCCGAATCTTACCCATAACCTTATTTTGGTTCCTACAAAAAATAACGAACACAACAAAAAAAGAACCAAATCAATCTCGGATCAGCCATTCTCGCACAAATCGAACTACTGAGACACACACACGGACCACGCGCCGAAATTAGGTTTTTTAGACTCAGTAGGCCTCAAAACGTAAAGATCTGAAAAAAACCCAAAATTTTTTTTTGACTTCATTACTATACTTTCCTTCCCCTTTGGGGTAGCGGAAAGTAATAAAAATTGAATTCTCATATCACGAAAATGACGTGAGCAGCACAATAAAATATCCAAAGATTTTATTTCAGTGTAGTATTTGCATAATAAATCTCTGTCGTATGAGATTAGCATTCTAACAAAAATCCCAACTGTACGACGAGAGTTTAATAACCCACATAAGATAATCATTAATTCTAGAATTGAAATCCTTTTACTAACTTGTTCACAGTGTTCCCCGTATAATTCTAGAAACCTTAACACGAACCTTCCCCAAAAAATCACATTGCAAGTCCCATCAATTACCTACACAGTGGTTTTTCAACAAAAGTCGGGGTATAAGTGGCAGCAGCTCATTAAATTCTGAGACTTGAGGGGTTACCAGTTTTGAAGCAGTTATTAGTATCTAAAGCCATAAAAATCGCTGAAGGTACGTGAGGCCGAGGAAAGTTGTGCAATGCATCGCATCAGATTATTTAGATTTTTTTTACTTTCCGCGACCCAAAAGGTAAGGTAACTATAGTGATCGTATAAAAAATAATAGTCTTCTTCCGATCTTCACGTTTTGAGGCCTATTCAGTCGACCGGAAAGGGGGACGAAAATGTACCAAAAGCTAGGGTTTTTCGTATATTTCTCAAAAACAGTTCTAATGATTTTAATTATACTTTAAAATTATCTTCTACTAGTCAATACCTAATTTTTCTTCTCTACAAAGATCTCCATGAAAATACGGTGAACAGAGATAAAGGCCTAAGAAGCCAAAACAGGTTTTTCACGCTTTTTGGCAAAACGGCTTCAACGATTTTCTCCAAACTCGCAGAATGTTTTTAAATAGTTCATTCCTATATATTCTTTCCAATAAATGTACCTCTGACAGTCCAATGAGCGGAGATAAAAATCAAAATTTGTCGTAAGTAATGTTTTTTTGATCATTTTTGTAATTTCCCGAGTAATTGCGTCATCGGGATTGATAAATCTTGCGGAATGTCTTTTAGCAACCTATACCCCAGATTTTGTTCTCCGTAATTATTTCTGCATCTATTTGTTGAACGGAGCTATAAACCGTGATAGCTCGGAAAACAAGATTTGTTGAATATTAATTACCAGAGTTAACGTACCTGTTAGGTGAGTCCGTCTCCTCTGGCTTGTGAGTTACTGTGGGCAAGCGCTTTCGATGTAAAGACATCATCGTCTGGCCGTTTAGTCAGTACTGGAGTCAGTCAGTTGGTCGTGGTCTTTATATACAAAGAGAAAGGTGAAGGGAGTGATGGAGCGTTGGGGAAGGGGCGGGGAGAACTGACTGACTCCAGTACTGACTAAACGGCCAGACGATGATGTCTTTACATCGAAAGCGCTTGCCCACAGTAACTCACAAGCCAGAGGAGACGGACTCACCTAACAGGTACGTTAACTTTAGTATTTGCCTACTGGCGGACACAACCCAATTTCTTTAATTAATTACCAGTTTTCCAATTTTCTCAAAAACGACTAATACGATTTCAATCAAACTCACGAAGTACTCTCAACTAACTAGTACCTACATTTTGTTTTCCATAAATGTTTTTGTAAAAATGCGTCGAAAGAGTATAGAGCGCCCGCATACGTAGCAGGTCGTCGAATTTACGGGAGTTGCAGGAAGTTGTCTGTTGCTACGCGCCAGATATTTTTCTCTGCCCTTCCACTTCTCAAGGGCAACTTCTTCACAGTCTCCTGGCAGGGCTTCCGGGTCGTGATTAGCACGAAAAGAAAGTAGTACTACGGTTGAGATTCATTTCATTTTTCATCCTCGGTTCCTGAATGTGGTACCTCATTCCAAAATTAGCCCTACCCAATATCACCATCTGCCAACCCATAACAATCCTTTTCCCTGACAACCTATATATCCCGCACAGAAAGGGTTAACTACTACACTATGAACGACAACAGTAGTACTCCATCATTCGTCCACACGACTCTTGCTGTACCCAAAATGACACACGACTGGGGGATAGAATGGTCTGTATAAAGGAGGTTGAATTTGACCGTTAAATATATCACAAATATAGTACTACCAATGTAAGCTATTAGTAGTACTATATACTACTAATTAATTATACGAACCATCGTGGGAAGGATGAAAAGATGCTGGGACTCAGAGGCGCGAAAATTTAAAATAATCGAAAAAATGATAAGGTTTTACCTTGGTTTCGTTATTGCCTAATCAAGGTTGACAAACGGCTCCTGACTAAATCACGGTTTTCCAATATCAAATACGATTCACACGAAATTAATTATTCGCTCAAACCGAAGGAAATAGGGATAGTGAGGGAAACAGCTTGGAAAAAAGCAAAAAGGGTCGCACACAAGGAGGAAGCTGGCAAGCGAGTGGAAGCTCGGAAGAGGAACGAAGGAAATGAGAAGAGGGAGGGAAAAAAGTTGAAAACATCTCTTTGAATCAGCCCCTCCACCACCAAATACGTTTCAAACAATCCCTTTGAGTAAGAATGGTGTGATACCCTCGTCATCTCTCGTCCATGCTTCGTGAATTTGGTTGAACAACCTCATTCAATTCGTCCAGTTCTTCATGATTCCTTACTTAACAATCATGGCGGGGTACCACCGATAATGGAAGCCCTGCGGCATACTCCTCCCTTTTCTAATTTCGATTTTATTACGTCAGAACCCTGAAAGTTCTTCCAGTCGAAATTCAAGTAAAAGCTGCGGTTCTTTTAGCTGGAAGCGCCAAAAGCCTTTCTGTTTAAAACACTGCTGTGCCCTCGGTGCTAATTAAATGCTGACAAGATCCACATGTCGCACGGAGGATTTTCAAAGAATCGAATGCATTAGGAAAGCCAAAGAAATTTCCATCCGTTCTTCCGGTTTAGCCGTCCCCTTGGGAAACAACCATACATGGAGCGTTTCATGGTTTTCCACGCATTCATTAATGTTACGGGCAAGGTTAGACGTTAAATAAATGAAATAGCAGCAACTCAGAGATTGAACGTCTCGATTTCAACTTGTTTGAGAGGCTCTTGTAACTCGATTTAATGGCAGAAGCCCTTTACCAATAAACGGCCGTGCAAAGAAAAAAACGGCACTTTTTCTCTCAGAAGGAAGCATCAGCTGGGAGAACGGCCGCTAAATGTCGAGCTCTGGTGGATTACATGGCAATAATTTTCTGGGTTATAGACGGAGGGTAGTTCATGCGTTCCCCTTTATTGTGAAGGGGTCTCCTCAATCGTGGCGTCACTGACTCGTCCAAGTGGCCGAGAAATGTAATAACCTCACGTTTCTCTTCTTAAGCTCTGAAACGTGTCGCTAAAATGCCTCACTATCGCCTTTATTTCGTCTTTCTGACAGAATCTTTTCTAATGTTTCACAAGTTATTGCTTCGTGCCAACAATAGAAATAATCAGATGAAAATTTACACTTCATGTGGTGATCATTTCACTATTTTGAGAAAATGAGAACGCTATAGTGATAAGGGATAACACAACAAGAGAAATGAAATCTTTCAATTGATGGACCACCACTTATCTACGTTGTAAATTGTCCCTGGTCTTCAATCTGAACGTTGTTCTCTAGGTGTAACTGCTCTGACCTATTTACTCGTCTGAGTTTGCTGCAACACCCCCCCCCCCCCCTAGCAATCAGCGCCTTACTTTCAATGATTCGAGCCCTGCCGAACACAAGGACTATTTCCAGAGCCGGCAACGTATTTTTTCATCTGCGAGGTTTCTCATAGTTCAGTGGGCTTTCCTGTAATCCCTCTTCCCTTAACTCACTCTCACCTTTCATTTTGCCGCCAGTCTACCCCAGAGCTCGCTCTCTTCCCTATCTTTTGTCTGCGCAAACATCAGTTCGATTATTTCGTGGCTTAAACCCTGCCGACACAATGAGAACAGCGCGTTTGTCAAACGAAAGGAACAACATGATAATAAAATAATTACAACCAGCCAGAAAAGCGGGAAGGGGATGAGGGTTCCCTTAACCAACTGATGGGATACGGAAATTGACGGGATTTCCCACCCCACTGTAGGCAGAAAGCCGTCGAAAGCAGACCATTTCAATGTTAATTGAAAATTTGATAGGGTCTCGCAAATTGGGCAGGAAATCATCTGACCAGTTATATTTCGATGTTAATAGGAGGGACCGAGTAATAACAAGGATTCAGCAGAGACCTTTTATTGACTCGATTGATGAGAGGGCTTTTCATTTACAACGCTACTAAGTATTTCTTCATGCCAACACCCAACAACGATCAAAGGTAATAAAGAAATTGGGTTGTGTCCGCCAGTAGGCAAATTACTAAAGTTAACGTACCTGTTAGGTGAGTCCGTCTCCTCTGGCTGGTGAGTTACTGTGGGCAAGCGCTTTCGATGTAAAGACATCATCGTCTGGCCGTTAAGTCAGTACTGGAGTCAGTCGGTTAGTCGTGGTCTTTATATACAAAGAGAAAAGTGAAAGGTGTGATGGAGCGTCGGTGAAGGGACGGGAAGGAGGTCATGTACCTCAGGGTGAATACCCCCTAGAGATAAATGGGACGTGTTGGATGGATGGTCTGTCAATTGTGGAATTTACGTCTTTTTGTGTAGGGTGGTCTGTAAATCCGTCAGTTGGTTGTTTTCGTTTGTGTAGTGTTTTTGAGTGGTGTGAATATGGTGTCGCATTTTGTGTTGATTTGTTCATTTATGATTTGTCCATTGAAGTTTTTGTTTATAAATTTCCATGTTTCCTAATATGTTCAGTTTTCGTCCTTTGTATTGTTTGTGTAGTAAGATGGTGCAGTCCTGTATTTTGGTGGGTTCATGTCCAGTTGTTTTGAGGTGGTTGGCAAAGTTTGAATCGTCTTTGTTCCTACTAAGAGATTTAATGTGTTCTGAGTATCTGGTCCGTATTTTTCGTCCTGTCTGTCCTATGTATGCGTTTTTACAAGTACAAGTTATTTTATATACCCCCCGTTTGGTCGAGTGGGTCTGTACTTTCAGTCTTTGCAGTTAGTTTGGTTCTAAGTGTGTTGTCCGTACGTAATGCAATTTGTATACCTTCCTTTCGGAGGATATTAGTTATTCCGTATATTTGTGGTCCCGTGTATGTGAATGTGCAGCGTTTTGTTAAAGTCTGTGTATTTTCTGTTTTTGAGTCGTTTGTTTTGGAGTCATATTGTCTTAATAATTTGTTTATTGTTTTTAGAGTAACCGTTATTTTCTGCGATAGTATTTATAATATCAAGTTCTTTTTTGTAGTTTTGTTCGGATAGTGGGATAGTTTTTAGTCTCCGTATCATGTGTCTGAATGCACTTAGTTTGTGTTGTTGTGGGTGGTTTGATGTGAAGTGTATGGTCGTGTCGGTAGCGGTAGGTTTTCTAAAAATGTCGTATTGCAATTCGTTGTCCAAACGTGTGATTTTTAGGTCCAAGTAATTAAGAGTTTTGTTTTGTTCTTTGTCCATGTCATATTGGATGTTATGGTGGATATTGTTTAAGTCTTTTAGTATGTCGTCGGTGTTATCGCGGCCTAATACGCAGATGATATCATGGGGTATGGGAAACCCTACCTCGTCTATATTAACTGAAATATTTCTACAACATTACGAAGAAACTCACATCCAGACCTTAATGACAAAACACGATATCAAACACTACGCCAGATATGTAGATGATATCATCTGCGTATTAGGCCGCGATAACACCGACGACATACTAAAAAGACTTAAACAATATCCACCATAACATCCAATATGACATGGACAAAGAACAAAACAAAACTCTTAATTACTTGGACCTAAAAATCACACGTTTGGACAACGAATTGCAATACGACATTTTTAGAAAACCTACCGCTACCGACACGACCATACACTTCATCAAACCACCCACAACAACACAAACTAAGTGCATTCAGACACATGATACGGAGACTAAAAACTATCCCACTATCCGAACAAAACTACAAAAGAACTTGATATTATAAATACTATCGCAGAAAATAACGGTTACTCTAAAAACAATAAACAAATTATTAAGACAATATGACTCCAAAACAAACGACTCAAAAACAGAAAATACACAGACTTTAACAAAACGCTGCACATTCACATACACGGGACCACAAATATACGGAATAACTAATATCCTCCGAAAGGAAGGTATACAAATTGCATTACGTACGGACAACACACTTAGAACCAAACTAACTGCAAAGACTGAAAAGACAGACCCACTCGACCAAAGTGGGGTATATAAAATAACCTGTACTTGTAAAAACGCATACATAGGGCAGACAGGACGAAAAATACGGACCAGATACTCAGAACACATTAAATCTCTTAGTAGGAACAAAGATGATTCAAACTTTGCCAACCACCTAAAGACAACTGGACAAGAACCTACCAAAATACAGGACTGCACCATCTTACTACATGAACAACACAAAGGACGAAAAACTGAACATATTAGAAAACATGGAAATTTATAAACAAAAAAACTTCCAATGGACAAATCATAAATGAACAAATCAACACAAATGCGACACCATATTCACACCACTCAAAACACTACACAACCGAAAACAACCAACTGACGGATTTACAGACCACCCTACACAAAAAGACGTAAATTCCACAATTGACAGACCATCCATCCAACACGTCCCATTTATCTCTGAGAATTATTCACCTAGGTACATGACCTCCTTCCCCGTCCCTTCACCGACGCTCCATCACACCTTTCACTTTTCTCTTTGTATATAAAGACCACGACTAACCGACTGACTCCAGTACTGACTTAACGGCCAGACGATGATGTCTTTACATCGAAAGCGCTTGCCCACAGTAACTCACCAGCCAGAGGAGACGGACTCACCTAACAGGTACGTTAACTTTAGTGATCAAAGGTAAGTTTCGTGGATTAGCTGTGTCACGTTCTTACACGTCGCTCCTGTGAAGGGTCGTTGGCTGCGCAATTTACGATACTATTGTAAACACAAAAATCCTCTGGCGAGTTGCGCATGTAACTCATTGTATTCATAAAGCGATTCCGTAAATAACCGATATACTCCTTGTAATCATGCAACATTAACCCACAGAAAAATGAACAGGTGCACGAACTGACCTATCTCTAACTGAAACTAACTGATCTTGTTGAATAATTTAACAAAAGGGTAGGCTTAAAGTATTCAGTTTGTTAGTTGCACTTACTCATTGAAACCAATCTATCTTTAACAATTATGTATGGAAAATTTGATTTTCCTCAGTTTTTATTTCTGTGGATATGCAATACGCACAACAGTATGACATGCTTGCTTACGTAAATCATCAATATTTGCTAGGATGGTATTACTAATCATGGACAGTTAGAAGAGGTTGCTTTAGGACACATAAAAAAATTTCTTGACGAAAGACGAGAGCAAGGTTTGAAGAACTCAGACAAATATATTGTGACGCCAGGACTTCTGTGCTATGTGAGTTAACTGCAAGTGGTGCCATTTTAATGTCAGATTAGACGGATGTGCTATACGTAAGGTTGGGGTTTTTTATTCAAATGAAAATCGAAACTTGAAATCGATCATAAACCAAATTGTTAGCAAAAATCAATTTTCTAAAGATTGCGTTTGAAAACAATTGTTGTAGGAGGTGGATCTTGGAATCTGCGTGAAATTTATTTGAGCTTGGTTTTCCTAATCATAAGCATGATATAGTCCATTTCATGTCCTTCAGTTCCATACTCCTGTGCACTTGCCTCTATGGAGCACGAGGTGTTGAGGTGTGTTCATGAAGCAACACAACGTCATCTCCTTAGATTGAAAGGCTTCGTCGACCACCGACATCAGCTTTGTAAGCGCCGTCTCTGTCGATTTACCCTTCAGATAGGCATGTTGTGCCTTAGAAAGGGGTTTCTTTGAAGACCTTTTCCACGACCTTTTAGGGAAAAGAGGATACTCGTAGACTTAGGGTCTCTGTGATTTTGCGGTTGGGAAGTCACTGCCTGGCTTGGGCAGCAGCAACGTTCTCCTCCATGGGTGGGGCACATGGACCATGAAGAAACTAGCTCTAAAAGTTCTGATTTGGAGAGGCAGTAGAACTGCTGAAGCAGGGGTGGGAAGACCCCTTCCCTCAAGGATGGGGTTTAAAGAACTTTATTGCTCATTTCACCTTTCCAAAAGTGAAGATGCCTACTTTCGGAGAAGATAAGCTTGCCATTCAGACGGTTCCTGGTTGGAATAATCATTTCCCCGGCTTTTCAAAACGAAGCTCGCTCGCAGGGCACAAAAGAGGAAACAGTCAGCAAATATTTTAGGGCAAATCGCAACAGGAAAACATTTTGTCACACGTACCTCTTACCGACGATTGTGCAAGTGTCACAAATATGAACAACTGAAAAACCTCCCCTTCCTTCTTCTTTCATCCACATTAAAAGCCGCCTGAATAAATTTTCCATTGCCTACGCAATTCATTTTCAAATCTTTTATAAAAGATCATTTCTTCTAGATATTATATGGAATTTGTCGCGTGGGAAAATCACCAACTCACCGGTGCGAACTATTTGAGGTTGGCCAATCGATATTTTTTTGTTAACATGTAACCATCAGAAACCCTAAATCCTTTTTCTCTTCCTGTACCTGGGCGGCATTGAAGTTTTCTTAAGTATGGATTACGTTTAAAGAATATTTTATTGACCTTACGTTCTGTGAACCAATTCCGCGAGTGGTTAATTATGCGAATAACCTGGCTTGGCTTTCGTAATCAATTATCGACTTGCAGGTTAACACATTAAATTCCAATCTGGAATGTAACTGTTATGTGAAATCTGCGTACTTATGGCAAAGTGTGTCCGTGATAGGTCAGTCGAAAGATCGACAGGAATGTTTTTACTTGTTTACACTTTTATGTTCAAATTAGTGACGAATGACTCGAGCCAATTTTCGTTCTTCCTACACGGACCTTTCAGGAGAGCGCACACTATAATGGCATCGTGGTTCCCTGTCGTGAACGGCGGCTTTCAGACGTTTGGAATGGAGCTTTATTGGAAATTTAAGGAGGCCAAATTAGGTACAGCTTTCGGGCTAATTTCATTCATGTTCATCCTGCGAAACTCAACTGAACCTTTCGTCGGGTTCAGGCCTTCATCAACCGGAAGCGCTGCGAGGCAAATTCCTATTCTATTCATCCCATCAGGGTCAAATTCGGAACTGACCTTTATGGAAATGCAGTGCGGGCACCCGTCAAGATCAATTGGGTGAGCGTTTATTGCTAATAACTTGAATAAAGTGTAATTTCGCAATAAATTACGACTGAAACTTACGAGCCAGTTTTGATATTAATCTTAACTTAAATAGAGTTCCAACGTCGTTATGAAATTGGTAGTAAAAATATCAGAATAAGAACATCTTATCGAAGCCTCACAAAACTTCTCATCTCGTTGAAACTTAGTAGAGGAAATATCCGAGGCATAAACAGAGATAAGTCCAGGGGTTCAAAAAAAAGTCGTTAAGTCTCCCGATATACGATTTTACTGCAACTTCTGATCCGAGACAACCCTCGTATTTACTAAACCACAGTTTTACGCCCGGAATATTTTTCAAGTAATCTGGAGGCTCGAGATCATCGTGAAATTCCGCGGTGTCAACGGGCGGTGAAGGAAATATCCATCTTCGAGTCTCGAGACCCTCTCGGAATGAAATAGTTGAGAGCTCGGGAAGAGGAATTTGAGGATGGAAGGGATGTCAGTTGTAAAGTGGAAAGAGAGAGCGTTAACTTCACATAACTTCGCTTTTAGGCGCTAAAGAGCGTCGAAACTTCGTTGGCCTAAACGGGTCATTTTAGGTGAGCTGATTTCTTACTGGCTGCACTATAACATTAACGCTATATAAAATAAGGCGTACGGTAATACTTATTACTTTCCGCTACCCATTGAGTGGTACTGTGATCGTGTCAAAAGAAGTTGGCTTTTCATCCCCACGTTTTGAGGCTTTATTTGAACTTTAAGGTTTTGTTTTACCTTTTGTTTACAGCCCCGGAATTTATTGCGGTGCTCCTATCTGGGCCAGGACACCAATCAGTGCACAGGGAATTCCGTCCATTCGCCTGACTTAACTATTTACTTGAGTGCAAGTTTCAAACGGGTGAAACCCTGCTTAGTAGTAGTCAAAGCCGTAGCTTCCTGTTGTCGGAACTACAATGAAGCAAAACGTGGTTTCTTGTTTCCTCCGCATTGGAGGCACAGGACGTGCAGGACAAAGCCATTGAGAGAAAAGAAGTGGAGCCGCGCATTGAAGTCGCCATATCCCGTGAGGAACTCTAGCTCAGCCCACGTTCTTCAAGGGCGTTCAGAGATGTTGAGGAAAAAACTCCTTTTGGCAAGAATTACCATCTCACCTGCGCTTATCCAATGCCCATAGCGCGTTGTTTTCGTTCAGAGGCTAGGTCTATACGGTATTTGGCCGTTTTCACTCTCCATGTGTCGACCATGCACCCACTGGCCAAGTCAATTGCCCAGTGATCAATTGGTGATTCAATGAAGTTCAGCTTCCTGGCAGTACTTTCTTCTTCACCTTCCGGTATCAATTGCAGTGATGTGACGTGATAGCACCAGCTGCCTCAAGCCCACTGATGTCCCAACTCCCCTAAATCTATAGAACTGGCCAAGGCTGTTATATTGTGGATACTCCCTATCGTGCCTGCTGTTACCAGTCTGAACTGACTCATTTAGCATGAGGCGATGCAGGAATGTAGTTAGAAATAGTAAAGAAGTAGGAGCGTGATTTGATTCTGAGTTGAATGTGTGAATTTTCATCACATTGAGAGATGTTTACTTCCCATTACCCTCCGAATAAGGAAAGTATAGTAACCACGCTGGCTTTCATTACGCTCGCAAAAATGATTATAATAGTCATTGCTGACATTTTCCATACTAATGTTGTTTGACGACCAAATTGAAATCAATTCATTAAAAATCCGTCACCTCGTTTGTGTTTAAACAAATAAAAACAAAGCATTGAAAGGTTCTTCAATGATACTGTTAATAAGATTGAGGATATCAGGACAGGCAGTGGGATCGCGCACGAATAAAGCCGAGACAAACTGTGGATTGACAGCTGGAAAATATACTTGACGGTTCAGAATGGGTCAGGAACTCGAAGGTTGCTTAGGGACTTCACATGTTCAATAGGCACCGTCTATTAGTTCCTGCTCCTTGGGATTTGGTGAACGTTTGGAGGCGTGGAAAATAGGCGGTAGGAACTGTGTGGATTGTGGGAGGGTGATAGCCGTACATCATGCTGGAAGTCCGGTATTGAGGATGCCTGGGTGGCTGGTGACAACCATAGTGCTCGAAGATTTCTGAAAGCGGAAATATTAAGGCAGGGCTTTAGTATGTACTGCTTAAAACTTAACCGATTATTTTCGTACAGTGCAATGTCTTAATACACATTGATTTGAGGGTTGTAATGGTTTTCACGGCGGACTGCGCGAAGTGGCAACACTGACCGCCACCCGTGCAGGCTGTCGCTGTTTACATTAGCTTCTGAGCCGCATTTCGAGATCAGAACGGCTATCGGCTCGTCAGCGAATAATATCCCTGTTATAAGTCAGTGTTTAAATTCCCCTTTTGATTGTGTGAAGTAAGGTAAGCGATCAGAGCTTTGTGTTTCATTTTCCCCATTGTCCCTCTATTGTCATTTAATACAATCCGAGCATAGGTTATTTATTTCATTCTAAAAGGAGTTCGTTCATTTCATTCATTTCGAGTTTTGCCGATTAAATTCAAGTGGGTCTTAATTGCTTTTTAATTTCATTTCCCATTACCTTCTGGAGAGTTATTATTTTATTTATTTGATCGAGTGAGTATTATTGAGCGTATTTGATTTATTCTTTTCTTTTGAGCCCAGACACGACTTTCACGAGTGTTCTGTACGCGGGAATTGTGAGACAATTCCCCAAGTACGTCACAGAGTCGAGTCTTATACCGACTCAATGGGACGAGAGGGGTATTTTCACATTATTATGAAGTATCGTGCATAATTAATGAATTTTTCGTTGGTTCTCGATTAAAATAAAATGATCGAAACGTCTGTCGCCAAGTACAAAAACATCTTGCAACCTTGTTACGTTAGGAAGCAGAAGTATATCTTTCTGCCCCCATTCGTCGACACCGCGGTACTTAGCAAACCACCCTACACCCCATTCCTAATTTATTCTAAATCTAGTTATTATGCCTGGGCCCATTTTTGTGTCTTTGTTCCTGTCACCATGGATGTTGAGGTTGAACTAGAGGTATATTATTTGTTAACTCTGACTGGCCCTTGCGGGAAAAGAACCGCGGCCTGGAGTCTTATTCTGACAGACCTAATGTTCCACGGAGTAAGAAACGCCAGGTATCTCTTGCAAACCTCTCCTTCGAAAATTTGTACCAAAGAACGAGACTCGCTCCCTGTCAAGTCTCTGGAACTGAGCCAGGGCATGCTGACGAGTCTCCAATTGACTATTTGTTCATTTTTCAGCGTCCCGTAATGGTTCTCAATACCTTCCTGAAGTCTTTCCTTTCCATCCCTTGGCGGCTGGGGTTTATTTTATGTGTTGATTCTGAAATAAAGCATTTGGCGTGCCTCATTTCTGCAGCGTTCCAAATCGTTGGTAGCATCCTCCTGGCATATTCCGTGGAGATGCTCCACAATGGAGAAGGGGCCCTATAGGTGCAGTAGATGAACCAAATGGTCCGTGACTCATTTTAATTGCTCTCTTTATGCCCAAGAATCCAGGAAAATAATTCTATTGAAACTGGCTGAAGAGTTGAGCTGCATTCTGAACTCCCTCGCCCGTTTTGACGTTGTGCAGTAGTTCCTTAGCCCCTTACAAGGCGCCTCACTATCAGTCATTATGTTGATATTTTTATTGCTACACATTTTTTTAGTACATCATTACAGCCCCGGCGATAACAGCATGAATATCAGCCAGGAAACCCGTTGGAGTGGGGCCCAGGGCACGTACCTCCATAGCTCACAATGTCATCTATCCACACCCTCGATTCTGTACTCTGTGCGTTTTAGATCCGCCCACAAAAATGTTGAAACAGTTCCGGGTCAACTGTAATAATAAGGCATCCTCCCTTGAATAATGGTGATGTACTATACAAAACACAATGGTTCGCTTAGTTCGATAGCTTGTACCAGATTAAAAAGAACCAACCAATGGTCATTTCCCATTTTCACAGGGTCCCCTCCCTTCATGTGATTTATCTCCGACGTCGACTTAGTAGTTCTTTGCGTTCCGAAGTGGAGCCTGCTATCTCATTCTATCCTGGAGATTCACTCGTACCAGTAACGTTAATCCCCACTCCCCCTTGTAGCTAGCAGGATCGTGCCCTCGTGATCACAAGACTTCGGGGGGGGGGAGGGGCTACGCTATCTTTTTTTGTACATTTATAGAGTTCGTTACTAGAAACATTATTCTTCGAACGTATCCGCTACAAAAAAAGTACGTTGCCAAATCATAATTTTAAGGTCGCTTTTAGCGTGATTATGTATTGCAAATGAAACTAGAAAGCCACTAGATCACTTGCTGTAGTTCAGGTAGGAGATCCTGCACCTTCCGGGGACGAGTCAATCACAGAACGTGCAGGCAGTCAAATCCAGTATTCACCAATGGGTTTGCGTGATTAAGGAATGTTGCTGCACACATGTCAAGGCACTTCACTGGAGAGTCTAGGTTGAAATCGTAATAATCGAAATCGTTTCGTTGCGCGCAAAAGGAGGTGTTTGGAGGACAGTTTTCTGGACCATGCAGCTCTGGTGTCCTTTCAATCTCCGAAATTGGGAACGAGAGCAGGTACCCCAGACTGGGAGCCCATAGGTCCAGATGGGATGCACCAGCTCGTAGATAAGGATTTTGTTGGAATGGCTGATGTTTGGATTGTTGAATAGAGGTTTGAGTTGACAGGCTCTATTTCTCAGGCGTTGAAGGAGATTTGTGAACGTGAGGCGTGTGTCCAGGATAACTCCTAGGTAACGATGGGAATTGTTACTCGGGATCTGGTGCAGGAGATAGGGAGGAACGACGATTCCGAGTATCTCGTTTTATACGTTTACGCCATATTCACGAGGTAGATGGATCTAGTCTCTTCCGGCAGCTGCACAGGGTAGCGAAGTTACTTTACGTATCGACTGGGTCGTAGGATTCGGAAACAAGAGACATTAGCTAAGGTAACAGTGAATTGGTGGGTGAGGGGAGTATACCAAGTGCGATGGGCGTGAGATAACCAGCTGGGAGGGATGTTAAGGGTCGGTATCGAACGAGAAAAATAGATGTGTTCCAAGGTTCGCCCAATTAATATAGGTAAATGTGACAAATACAGTAGATGTGACTACATAAATTTGGTGTGATTTAAGACAAATAACAAGAGAGTAGTAAAGATCGAGTTGTACCGATAGAATAGGACAATGATGGCTTTCGTTGTTTCGTAAGCTTCCTTCTGGTTCCCCTTGATATTTCCTGTCGAACTCATGCAGAGACAACATTACGTCTGTGATCACGCCGAGCTCTGAAAAGGTTTCCACACCCCCCAGTGCCCACCTCTAGAATTGTCCCTTCCTTTCGCAAATAGGAACCTAACTAAACCAACTTTCCGTCAACTTCTCTCCCATCCAAGCGATACAGTCAACAACCTTTCCACCTCCCCAACCTTCAGATACTCAAATAACTCGTGTACAATACTACTGTACATACAGTAAATAAACGAAAAATCTAATACTGAATGATAATAAGTTAATAGTCGCAAGTAATCTCTTTCTTTCATCATTATGTACAAAAATGGATCTATAAAGAGGAAGGATTGTAAAGGATCATCAAAAACCTTACCAATGGGTAAGGAAAATATAGCGATAGTGCCAAAAAATAAGTGTTTTCCTCAGAACTACTTGTTGAGCTCTACTGCATCCTAAAAACCTAATTTCGGCGCGTGATCCGTGAGCGTGTGTGCGTCAGTTTTTTTTCAATGACAAACGATTTTCACCTGATTTTTGTTTGTGTGGATGTGAATTACCGCGCATCATATTTCCAGCACTGAATTAATAAATACGTTATAGCGAGCAAACAATAAATTGCAACAAAATCTCACGATACCTTATTTTTGTTTTAAAATTTTTCGGTGTGCACCTAGCTCAGTGGTCTAACATTCTCCAAGAAGAGCATATGATGTTAGCAACACTTTAAGAAAGCCCTCAATACTCAATGGCATATGTAACGTGGTAGATATTTTTATCTACGTACGAGACGTATTGTAAAGGATCATCAAAGGCATATTCATAGCCAAAATCTTAATTTGTGGGTTCGGAACATTGATGTACACGCAGTTTTGAACTCGATCCATTGTTCTTGTACTGTCAGTCTTCGTGGCAGATGAGCCCCTGAAACTCCAAACTGCTTTGTCCTAGAAGGAGGATGAGCTTTAAGTACCATCAGGGTCTCCACCACGGCCAAACACGTAACATAGTACCACGGGAATACGCAGCCTGCTGCCTTGCGCCGGTGTATTATGGGGCAGGGTCGCGACCTTGGCTGCCTCTACAGGGCAAGGTAGGTAGAACGGAGCAATCCAACTCCTATCCAGGGCAAGGCCTGAAAATGCTGGAAAATGCGCTGGAGGGTAGTTCTGCCGTCACAAATTTCGTTTTTAAACTGCGGGGTCTGATGGAGGTGGAAGCCACCCAGTCGGTACTCTCCCAGACATCCCCAAATGCGGAATTGTAATTGTAACTGTCAATAAGTAGTACACAGTACATAGTGTAACACCAGTTATTGTACGCATATTAATCTGCTTTACCAAACACTCAAAACAGTTTGATAGAAAGCAGACGTGAGATCTCCTGGAAAGACAAGAAGATAAAAAAGAGTATTCTTCTTTGGGTCTTTGGGTCGAGGAGGGAGAAGGGGTGTTAAATGGCTCGTATTAAGAAGTCATCACGGATGCAGCCCTAGGTGGAGTGTCTGAATGGGGAGCTGAACGCTCATAGAAAACGAATGTTGGCGACTAAATTACCTGGGCATTCAAACCTGAACGGCAGCCCGGACGTCCGGTAGTAATCCGACGTTTTTTGCAAGCATTTCCTTTCTTTACTTGGCTCGTTTTTCATGATTCGTCTTTTTTTTTCAAAAGACTCCTTCAATTTTTTCTCTAAATGAGCAAACTAGCTTTGATCTTCTTCACTTAATTGTGATTCGTTCGAATTTTTGGCTTTCTAATTAAAGAGGATGCAAGAACATTTGATGTTTTTAGTGACGAGCTCAAAAGCGGATTGCCATGGAGTTATTGAGGATGAACGCTTTGCGTCGAGTTGGTTTGACGAAGGCAGCTAATTAGGTTTTGAAGTTTACAACAATCAACTCTTCATTATCCTCTTGACCTGCTTTGAATTCAGTGCTCACAAGGCAAACAACATATATTTGTTATATTATGACACACGGCGATTGTGTCAAATGAAATTAGGCGTTTGACAAGAGAGTGTTTGCTAATAGCGTTTTTCATACATAATTTTTTAGGTTCGTTCGTTTTTTCCACACAACGGCAAATGAATCGGGGTAAAACGATTAGGAAGAACTGGGTGAACCAAAGGGGAACACTTGGAACAGTCGCCCGTTGGGCCAAAAATTATTGAGAGTTTAAACAAATACTAAATAACACTACTAAAGTTGAGGAGCCGAGGGCAGAGCCGTTGACTCATAGTTGCAAAATGCTAACTACTTTTCCTCATGTTTAGCGAAAAATCAGTTCTCTGCTCTCTGCGAAGTATGGAGTACGAAAATGGAGGTTTTACAATAACGTCAAAATTTGATCATTAGTTGACATTGGAAATTTGTATGGTGGATTTGCACTACGTCCTAAGAACCGAGTCTGCCACAAAGTTTTATGAACTTCCACTAGAACAGAAGCCTAATTTCCGACCTCAGTAGTCTGTAGGTGCAGGAAAGTCCGTCCTCCTCATCACTTATTTCCAAGCGACAACGGATTTTTCCCTTCTGGACTTTACAAAATATCCTCTTCCCACCCCTCAATTTACTTCCACTCCGCTTCCCTGACACTCGTCTCTAAGTTCTCGTGATAGACACTCATCTATCAACTCCTGTGCTACTAACAACTCTACTCTCTATCTCCCCACTTTAGTTCCCCATGCAACCAGTATAGCCCCCTGATATCACTATTCTGTCAAGTGTAATACAGTCCTCACACAAGCTCATTACGTTCATTTTTTTCTCAATTCAAGTTCCCTCACTCGTGCGCCCAACAGTATGTGCTACCTTCAAAAGTTGGTATTCACACAGCACACTCAACTTTTGTATTGAAATCACAAATTAGAACACCATTTAGGCCAAATTTGAACATTTTTATATCCATCTCTACTCGAAATAGCTCTTAAAACGAGGATAGCAGACATGGTAATTTCTAAAGTAGTCTATGTCTCCTGTTCGTTACATAAATTTCAAAAAGTTTCAACAACGTAAGGAAATTTTTAACCAAAATTTAATCAAATTTGGGTTTTGTCGGCCGATAGAGGTCTATTAAATTTTTGTGACAGTCTTGGTGTTTACGACGTTTTGCTGGATGCGAATCACGACTTACATTTCCAACGTCAAGTAATAAGTCCAAACTTGCTTCAAAATTTGAGGCATATGCTTTGTAGAGTTGGGACAAAAGTGATAGATAACCGACTCACGTGTTTCATCACTTTTCAACAGCTCAACTGTGTGGCATTTGAACGAATTTTGATTGACTCTGCCGCCTAATGGCCTAGGATGGGGAGTAGCAGAGTTATGAATTCGGAAAGCACGCGCCAACGTTGTAACCATCATCTAACAAGTCAGGTTTTGACATTTTCGTCGAGCCATAATTTTTTTAGTCCATATCCACAGAGAGCCGTGGACTGATTTTTCATTAAAGACAGGGGGAACTTTCATAAGAAGTCGTTAGCAACTTACAACTGATGAGCCCTAAGCTTCTGGACTAAAAACTCCTCCACCCTTGGTTTGCTTGAGCCTGTAAGGTGAGGTTATCCATTGAGAGAAAATAATGATATATAACAAATGAAAAGTTCAATGATACTCTACACCCATAGGTCTGATTTAGAACAAAGTGTGGTACTAATTAGCGGAAAGTACCAAGGAGTTGTTTTTAAATACATTTGAAAAACGGACTTCTAATGAGGGTAGAGGTCAATGAAACTTGACAAAATATCTTCAGTGTGCATATCCACGGCCTGAACGGCCGCTAAAACCCTAATACGACAATCTTGTGGTGGATTTCTCGAGAATTTTGTCTGCAATGAACAATTGTCACCGATTTTCCCACCTTCCACCGAAGCGAAACAAAAACGTCTCTGAAGTTCTCGGTGCGCGTTTCTCCAAGGTCTTCACTAAAAGGAGGCTTAAACTGATCGTGAGTTTCACAAAAGCCAGTTGATCCATATACTCTATCTACATTATAAAGACTAAAAAAAAATGGTTGGCTTGCATAAATTCTGAACGTGAGACGGAAAAACAATGCACAACATATTCAGCGTAATAATGATTGTAGATTCTGGGTGCAAATCTTCATTTCTGTGCAAGGATACTTGTAAGAGGGTTCATGATCGGACACTCTTCTTATAATAAATATCTGGTGCGTTGCAACATCCTACTTCCCTGTAAGTTCGAAGACCAGCTACATATGCGGGCTATATCTTCGTTCAACGCACTTCTACAGAAACGTTTGAACAGAACAAATTATAGGGACTAGTTAGTTGCGAGTCCTTCGTAAGTATAATCGAAATCGTTAGAGCCGTTTTTGAGGAAATTGGAATACCGATAAATGAATATAAGACAAATCTGGTGAAGCAGTTACCCCAGAATTTACGGAAATGTTCGAAAAAAACATTATTTTCGACACATTTTGTTTTTTTTTCTCTGTTCAATGGACTGCGAAAGGAATATTTATTGTGAACAATATATAGGTATTAACAAAACCAAGCTATTCAAAACATCCTGTGAGTTTGGTGAATATTTTTGAAGCCATTTTGCCAAAAATCGTAAAAAAAACCTATTCACTCTCAGTTCACAGTATTTTCATGGATGTATGCGTATGGAAGAAAAGTTGTGTATTAACTAGTAGAAGATAATTGGAACGTTTAATCAAAATCGTTCGAGCCATTTTCGAGAAAAATGCGAAAAATCCTAGTTTTTGGCACATTTTCGTCCCCCATCCCCCTTTCCAATATACCGAAATCGCCCATGACCTTATTTGGGCATCTACAAAAAATAAATAACAAAACACAAAAAGAACCAGTTCAATCGTTTCAGCCGTTCTCCCGCAAATAGAAAATGGCACGCACGCATGGTCCTTTACGATCTGAAGAAAACAACATTTTTTTGCGCGATAACGATACTTACCTTTCCATTGGCAAGTAAAAAGTATCTCTCTACAGGTATTTATATGCATTATTCCCTTTTGCCTGTGTTTCAACTCAGTGTAGCGGATTAGTGCGCGTTCCATTGTTCAGTTCTTAACAGGAAGTTTAGGACAGTAAAGCCAGGTGTTCCCTTGAGCAAAAACGATAATCCCCAGACCGCTCCTTCAGTGTACAGTTCGTTTGAATTGAAGGACTAACATGAGTTTTTACTCGAACCTGACGCACCATTGGGCGATAAAAACTAGGCGATCCTTTTGAACCGCATCCTCAATTCATTGTCCGATTTATTGAAATGAAGCGGACACTCGCTGTTCCGAGGGGCGATCGAACTAACGCGAAGACTGGAGATTTATTTGCGGTTGTATTACTCGCGAGGGTAACAGACGATATGGAACAATTTTGAGAGCCATTTTTGGTGTTAACCAACGGCGATGGGTTGAGCCACGCTATTCAATTAAAATTGGCATTGTGAGGTTCGACGCGCGATTTCCAACATACTTTATAGTTTCTTCTTTCAATGTCAATTATCCACGAATGTTAGGGTCGGGGTCCAATTTCCCATCGGTTATTACCAAATCAACAGATTGTACGGAATTTATCGACGAATCTCAGTGATCTCTCGAGTTTTACTGAATTCATCAACAATTTTCGAAACATTTTACACGGCACCCAACAGAGTTCAATAAATGTGCTAATTTTAATTAATCAATTCCCCTACGATACTCGCACATTTCTGGCGCAACAGACTTAAATGCCGAGCGATGTTTCAATTATGCGACATTCTATCTTCCAACATTTTTCTGAGAAATTTCTCAAAATCTTTTCACAAACAATTTGGCCGCCTTTTCCCCCATGTCAATCGATTTGCCAAGACATTTTACTCAATTTCCCAAAATCTAACTTTCAACGGTCCAGCCCTGAGGACCAACCAATCGACTTCGACCGTCCAATAATAAAATTATAACCATAACGAAACTTGCAATACAAAAGATAATACACAAAAAGGAACATCTGAAGTTCATAAACGGCCGTAAAATAATAAATACAGAATAATAAATTGAATGTCAATTGAAAGTGGCAGTTCGAAAACGTCCAGCGATAAAACGTAGAATCCAAAAGAAGCGACGTCACCAATTACCTGGCCCCTGAAGTACGAGGACTGCACGTAGTATGTACTGACAGAAGTCTGAAGCCTAGTGTCGAACACTCGTTAATTTCGAACGGACTTTATGGGACAGAATGCGAAGGCCAGCAGGTGAAGAAACTTGATTCGTGTTGTCGAGTTAATGTTGGCGCGCGATTGGACAAAGTAGAATCGGTCAACTGAGTTATTGCCACTGTTTGTAAAAACTTCGAAAACTGAACAAAATAATGCGCTATCAAAATTAATAAAAAATCCCAGAAATAAAGAATAATAACAATAAAAAGGCATAACGCCCTTCTGGCGCAAACACATTTACATTTAATTTCCCAATATTAATTAATTTTTTAATGAGATTCCCCTCCTCTGCAGTTTTTACGACATTCGAGGTATTGGACATCTTTCACATTCACAAAAAAATTGTATCCACGTATATATTTAAAAATTTATCTGATTTTAGACAAAATTATGGGCAGACGAGAACATCTGGTAACCTTACACTGAAGTTGCCTTTTAGATTCACCACTAGAAGTCAGGATTTTTTTCTCGTACAATGGAATAGAGCTGTTTAATAGTCTTCCAAAGAAATTAAAGATGCTAAATGATTTAGCAGGGTTTGAGCGGCGCATCAAAGAGTACGTCCGTGTGGAAATGCTCAGATGATTCTCCTTTTTAACTTTTTTTTCTGATTTTATGAACTATCTATCATATAATTCAGTATTGTTGTGCTATACAGGTTTGCGATTTGTACAAATTAATCTGTAGCTAGAAAGTTATAACGACTCCTCCCCTCAGCACAAGTTTTTGCTTATCGAGGGGGCAACGCATTATTATTAATTTGTGTTTCTTTATCTATCTTTTTTGGGTGAAACAAAGAACAGGGACTGCTGTCACTTAGGTCGCTTGATAACGCTACGACTGCATGTATCGATATGCGTCACTGGCGCAGTTGGCGGGGAAGAGAGACAACTCGGAGAAAGAGTGAGAGCGATAACAGAATGAGAAAGAACTATCACCGTAGTTGAGGGGCTTTCAAATTACTAGATATCTCGATGCTTACGAATGGATTTCTGCGAATCGTTTGACCCTTCCACCTGATTCCCTGTTCTCCCTCTGCCTTCCTGTATTCCTCAGTTCATTAATGGTTCTCGTGCCAGTAGTTTTCTCTCCTTCCACTGGTCACGCTTTACCCTTTACCACCCTTCAAGTTTGTGCGTTTCTATTTTTTCTACGTTTGAATCGTGTGAAAGTCTTCTGTCCTGCTCCATATTTACTCTTCCTAACTTTATATTCAGTACAGTATAACATTGTTCCAACTTTAGTTAAATGTAGGTTTTCGCCAATCCGTTAGTTATCTCATATTTATTTCATATGCCCATTCTTAATTTCATTGAATTAACTCCTTTTCATATTCTTTGTACATTTAAAATAATTATATAACGGGTTATTACATAATGAACATTAAATAATTGGCATAATCGTACAGCTGTCGTTATTTCTAACCGCCGCCGCTGCCGTTTTGGCCATGTTTGAAGGCGCCAGAGCCTACGGTATTGGGCATATCGATAACCTGACCTCGGTCGTGATATATCGATATATTGCCTTATCAGAGGAAGCGGTCCCTGTTCTTTCATTTTACCCTTTTTTGTAGTCTTCTTGAATAAATGAATTTTAAAAAAAATAGTTTTTGAGGCTTTTCAATTTGAATCGTGTATTTTTATTTAGTTTTTGACGAATTCCTTTTAGTCTTCAATACGAATGAATGTTATTGCAGGAAGTGATGTCTGTTGATGTCGCACGTCATTCACGCAAATCGGTAAAGTATTCGTGCCACTGCAATCGTCTTGTGGACCTCAGGATTTCGCGAAACATTATGACTTGATCCTGAAGCCTCTTTGATCCAGACATCAAAAGCCTAAGCAATAAAATACCGAAGGCCGACGGGGGTACGCTATTCGTCCTTGCCAAAATGTCAAATGGAAAAATTATTCCACCCTCGCCATCAATTTCTCGTGGTTTGTTGCGGCCTCCACGACCACGGATTTCGTCATGAAAAGAACATGCGATCAGCAGGACGCGGGGTCAACTAAATCAATCGTTTCTCGTAGCGAAAAAAAGAAACTGGAATAATACATAAAACCCGACCGGGATGTCGACTCGCCTGTTTTGGCAGGGCCCCGGACTCAATATTGGGGCATTAAAGGTCAGAAGGGCGAATCTATAAACCTTTGGGTTGCCCGAGAAACCGGGGATTAAAAATAGGAGTCGCCTGCATTTCAAATGCAGCTGCCGGTGGGGCGACAGTTCAAGACGGTATCAGCCTGATGAAATGTTGGGAAATGTTCCCTAATCGTATCTTGTACAACTGTATTGGCAAAAATTATATATATCGCAAGAGCAAGAAAAATTTCTTAATCCACGAGGCGAAGTGTTTGTGTGTGTGTGTGTGTGATTGTGGTACCTGACATTGCTGCGGTGCGCCGTTATCCCCAGTTTGAGTCACTCTCCTTTCAGACTCGATGAAAAAGAATAGAACTGCGGAGAAGGCCAGAGAACTTGTGGTCGGAGGAGGGAAGTTGGAAACCTCGTGACCGTGTCTCTCGCGAGTTCCTTCGGCAGCCGATACATTAACAAGCTCATCGGCTTAAGTGCTTAGGCTTCGTGTGGAGTGTTTAGGGGAAAGCCCTTTTTCCTTTCAGCCCCCACTCTCCTCCCCCCAGCAATTACCCGATCAGGCTGATTAGTCGTCCGTAGATATGTCACACAGATTCATGAGATTCCTAGCAATCGAAACGGCTGTTTTATTTCAATCATAGGAAATTGACACAGGCTTATTTGCGTGCCTCTCGAACAAAATACTACCGTTTATTTCTTCATTCATAGAGCTTCCCTCTCAAAATCGTCCTCAACTGTAGAGTCTGACGAGAGGGATGGCAATCATTACTCTGACCAAGTGTTTGCTTGCTCTCACAAAACGTTTTCAACAAGAAGTTGTAAAGCAGGCTCACAAGTTTGAACATTTTAGGCGACAAAGAAGCTACATCGAGTACATTAAGTATACTACGGATCACTTGTGGGTGACGAGGCATATTTGCTGTAAAAAGCAAACGTCTGCAGACTACTCAACTGCCGTCCCTTTTCAGGCGATTGTTGATTGATGTGCTAGGGAGGTTGGACATCATTAAGCGGTCCACAATGGTTGCAGCAAACGCGTTTTGCAAAAATGCCATATGATATTGCTCGTGAGATCTACATTTAGAAACGGTAGCGATACATAACTTCCTAAAGCGAGGGAAGCTCCCGTTTCACTCTCCACTTGCCAACCATGCACTCAACGACCAAGCCATCCGATAACTGACGAGTGACTAACCATTCGCGGGACCAGGACAACCCCAAATGCATCCGCGAACTGATAGACAGTTTGAAATATTAAAGTGATACTTAGTTGGAATGAAAGCCAAGCAAGAAGATTCGTGGCTGAACGACAGCGTATTCGTCAGAATTTGGTGGAATTCCAGCTAGATAGGCCGTACAACTGTAAATCTGCAGCGTACTTCTCGGTTTTATTTGACCATTAAAATGAATGACAACGTCTTTTTAACCACTCTTTTATCTGTATCTTTTGCGTCTTTTGCGATGTTTTGTGTCTCTCACACCCCGTTCGAGATCGACGATACTATTCTGAGGGTATGATGTCACCTTTCACCGATGCTATTCGTCTGGCAGGTACCGCTTGTTTGTTTTTATCTTCAAACTACACCCAATTGACCCTATCAAACTTGCTGCAGAACATCGTAAACCGGAAACTTCTCACTTCTCCCAGTTCTTTTCTCCATTGCTAGAAGTAATGGAAACCAATAAAATGTTGGGTTCCCAGCAGCAGCCGTCCAGCACAAAAGTGCGTCGTCCCTCATCCATATATTTGCTGGCTGTCATCGATATGGAAGCAGTAAAATCAACTCTACAAGCAATGTACAACTTGGACTAGAGTTGGTTTCCTTATTAAAATGGCTGAGCCCTCGGAGAGAGTTATATCAGTCGACTGTATTCGGCGTTGCGTTTTCGCTATCATGCAAGAACCCAGCCACTCGCTCAGCATCCATCGAACCCAGACCTGAGAACGGCACGTTTGATCATTTTACCATTCTCATGGTGGACAGTTGTTGCCGCGCGGAGGTATGAAACCTGGGCAATCACATACCACTTGGGAGGAGTTCCTAATGTCAAGTTTCGTAGGGATTGATCATCTCAGACCATGTTTCTTTGCCATGCCCTTATATTATAGGTTATAGGCTTGGTTAGTAGCCGCCTCTCACTGCTATCGGAAGTACAGTGGAGCAGCACGTGGTTTCTGGTTTCTTCCAAACTTGTGGCGCAAGACGTGCAGGATGAAGAGTCTTAAAGATAAAAGAAGAAGTTGCCATGTCCCGTAAAGAACTGGCTCGCCCAGTGGTCTAGCTGAACACGATTTCTTCCAAGATGTTCACAGACGTTGGGGTTTCACTCTCCACTTGTCCACAATGTACTCAACACCCAAGTCAACCGGTCACTGACCAGCGGATCACCTGGAGTGCTTCTGTTGATACAGTCTCGACCTTGGTGATCCGAAGGAGCGCTGATCTCGGGGATTGGGCCAGTACTCTCTTTTGATTGACAGTTAGATTGCTACCCCACGTGACGAGGCAGTAGCCAATCACGCCTAGATAGATGGCCTTGTACATGAGGATGGTGACAAGAATGTGAAGAGACGGCTACAACCTTCAAGTAATATGGAATTAGTTCAATACGAGTTTTAATGTCACGATTGGAACCTGTGGGGGTTTGGGAAAGAATACGTGATGGCCGCTCCAACTTGCGAGCACACAACTTTTTTGTTGTTAGCAAGAAGGGTCTGCTCATTTACTCCTTCGTATTCAGAACCAACTGGAAACCGTTTGACATACGGCAGGAGGTTTGGAAGGTTCAGAAGTGCCCTTCTGTTGGGCGCATGGGGAAATAACTGAAGGCGTGGACTTTCCATAGGGGTCGGGCCTCGGGGAAACGATCACCTTTGGCTAGGCGTAGTAAATTCCATCAGAGCAAGTGTGGACATTTGCAGGGTCAACACCATCATTCTTTATCCATGCAAAATACTGGCCTCTATCCTCTTCTGGCTGATCACTCCCCAGGAAAGCTGTGGTATTCTTCTCCAGCTTTCATCAGAATTTAATGTGCCTCTCGTGTGAGGCGGCCGACTGTATACTCCACCGTTCGCGATCAGGGTGCCCACCAAAAGGAAAGGATACCAATGGTATGTGTGCTGTAGCCATTGCCCGTGGCGTTGGAGGTGCCTAGCTTTACAGCCTTTACCCCTCTCCAGCCAGCACCACTCATCTCTCTAGGGGGATTTCCAGCGAAACCACAGTCCCCACGAGGCCAATCCCAAGGCTTCACGGCCGACAGCGCCACGCCCTAGGGCGTGGCGCTGTTGGCCGCGGGTTGAAGCCCCCGTGGTACCCATCTATTTGGCTGCACCTTGAGCAGCCTAAGGACCTGAATGGGCGGCAGGCCCGGGTGCTGGAATTGCCAAGAGGCGTTCTTCCAGCACCTACGCTTTATCTGCATGGGGGTACAGGGATTGGACTTGCCCCCGCACCAGCCATGGGGAAGGAAAGGATATCAGCACATACATGTCACCGGAATTACAACTGTAGCAGTTGAGTAGAAATATCTGAGTCCCGCCAAAAGTTCAGTTCAGTTCAGTTTTACTTATCTTTCCAGTTTGTGAAACTATTAGTCGAAAGTGTTGAAACTGAGGCATTTGAATACAGTTGGTGTTGAACCAAGCTGACAGTTGGTATTGTTTTCATGAACCTAGCAGTGATGTGAAAAACTAAAACTAAGGCATTTTGCCAAAACGGAGGCGTTCCAATAACCCGTTGCGGTTGAAGTTGGTTTGGGTTTGCTGCAACTGCCAGTTTGAAATGGCTTCAAATACTCCGTTTCGTTTAATCATTTCCATTCGGAGGGTTTAGTCAAATTGGCTAATACCTTATTGACTGAGATCTAAACAATGAGAATGAGGGAACAAGAAGGTAGATAGATGGGGAACATTTTCTAGCATGGGGCTTTTCCAAGTGTGTAACGGAATGCCGAAATATGAGAGTTGCGTTTGGGAAATCCTAATTCTTGAATGAACTATAAAATTCAAGAATGCTGTTTGTTACGTTCGGCGAAAGCCGGGCATTCCTGGCAGCTCACGCGAATTTTTGTACTTCCTGACCCCTGAAACCGCTGTTTAATTTCAATCAATGGCAACTGTAATTTTACCGATAATTCGTCGTCATGATTGTCCTTCTACGGCTCATCGCAAAGATCGCTAATCCGTTAAATGATACAATGCCCAGTGGTCTCAGGACGGCGGTGGTACATTCGAACATATTGACACCGGGCAGCGGGAAATCAACGTGCCAGCGCCTCGCCAATTATTGGGTGATTGGCATTTCCCCGTCAAACTCCATGCAAAGGCCGGATCAAATTAGGGATGGTCTCCAGCCGGATGAAGGCCGTCTCGTGACGCCGAAGCCAACTTCATCCGTAATAACCACGGATGAGCTTTCGTGTGTTCGCTCGGCCTTTTCGAACTACCACTCATGATACGTCAATGTTTAACTTCGCCTCGACGGCAAATTCCAAACTTGTGGCTTCCACTTTCCCACCCCAGTGTCAACGTGGGTTTAAGGCTCAATTGCTTATTTCTCCTCTAAGAAATCAATTAATTGGAAGATATTGAAGGAGTTCCCTTGAGCGGGGCACGTCACTTACCAGCAGCACGTAGGCAATCAACTGAGGTATTAACGGCTCAAGAGAAGGAATTGCTTTCTCCCTTTCCGGAGCGGGCTTTAATCGCCAGGATACTAGAAACGGGTTTCTAACGTGTTCAATGTTATTCTCTGCACAGAAGGGATAACAAGAATCAACCCGAGAAAACATTTGATTCAAACAGACCAATTCATTGGGCTCTCGCATCCGTCAGCGATACAAAAATCTGGTACAGGTTTTATTCTTTACTCATTTATAACGAGAAAGAGCAGTATACATTTTGAAAATCTCATCGTTCAATAACCCCCTCCCCCCCTCCCAATTGTTTTCATTTTGCGGGATGAAATAAGATAGAGCTCCTATTTCATACATTCTACTTGTATCCGGAAGTTGGACGTTTTGTAACAACCAAGTTCGTAATATTTATTTACTCGCAGTAGACGTTTCACACTATTAGTTTTACCGTAGAGAGTGGATTATGGGAAAATGTACAGGGTTGAGGGGCTGTAATTTACCAGAAGCTTTTTTTGTCTTGTTCTACCTGGCATCGTCAAAGCCACGTTAACTCCAGGTTTTGGTTTATTATTCATTCTCAAAAAATTCGCCTACGTTTCTGTCGGGAAATATTTTGACGACTCCCCTCAAAAATGCACATTTTACGTTTCAACGCATGGGGATACCAAATCCGCATTGTCTGTTGGCCATTCAAGCCATATTTAGCTTTTAACATGGTCTAAAAACTACATTCTTTCTCGAAAAAATTCCGCTTCTTTTCGGCAATCTGAACATTTAGAAGTTTTATCACAATTACGTCTCATAGATGTAGGACTGCATCTAAATGGAAAAGAGTGAAATGACAGTAAATATAGTGAGGCGAATTCTACTTCCTGAAGGAACTCGTGGGACGATATTGCGAAAGTTATCGTTTCTCTCCAGCCAACGGTCATTTCCCGTCCTTCTCACTGAAACCACTCGTCAGTCAATTGCCTGGTGTCTGCTAGAAAACGTAAATTTTAGTTGTTCCGTTGTAGTCAGGCCATGTTTGGTATCGTTTACTAGTATTTTTTTGATGCTGAATCGTATTGCCGTATGCCTAAAAGTGTTATGAGTCATAAAAAAGGCTGCGGAAGAGAATAATAAACGGTTGCGTAATAATTTGCAGCGTTTACTTTCCTTAGACCAACAGATTAGGGAGGAAAGTAGCGTAATCAGGCGAATAGATTATTCTGAGTTTTCCGTAGATCTTTACTGTTCAAGAACTTCCAATCGGACACGCATCCGGTTCAAGTATATCTGCACAGTCGGTATATCTGACGGAAGATTTAAAGAGTACGCCCTGAAGCCGACTGGTCGAGAATACCGGTCAGAACGTTACTTTTATTTACTCTTTTCCGTCGAATCAGTAGCGTTTCCAGTTGCCTTTTAATTTCAAGTATTATGTCTACCATTTGGTGATCCAGTAGCTCCATAGTTGGGCCTCACGTGTAGCAAAGCAGCATCTTTCATGTTTTTTTAAAAGTTATATTTCTGTTTTCAAGAACTGATCTGGCGCAAACATTATCGTTTTTTGAATATTGTTGTGACGAGGAGTTAGTATTATTGAGGGATGAGTAACGTGATGCTGGAACTATCGTTAGCAGTAACAGTCACAATGTAGAAAAGTTAGGCTGCGATATTCTTGTATAAGTAATGTGAAACTGTGGAGTCAACGTTCTCTCTCTCTCTCTCTCTCTCTCTCTCTCTCTCTCTCTCTCTCTCTCTCTCTCCCTCTATCTCTCCCTCTCTGATTCTACTGTTGAACCTTCATATGGCACCTTTCGGATAGAAACAATTAATGAAGAGACCGTATGAAAGATGCTCATGTCCATAAATTCGGCTGCGCTGGGGATCCAAAACGACTTTAAAAATGCTAGCGGACGTCGTTGCGCCAGTCTTGTGTCACATTTACAACTACTCACTCAACTTAACACAATATCCATCTTGCAGGAAGCATGGCCTTGTTACCCCCGTCGGATTCTTTGTGCCGCTGGGAAAGTATTTGACAAGATTGTCTTCACTGCACTCAACCGATTTCTCTCTGAGAACAATGTCATTGATCCAATGCAGTCAGAATACCGCACTGGTCACTGAGACTGCCCGCATCAAAGTTTTTGATGACATCCGCCAAGGCATGGATGATCGGAGAGTAACGGTGCTCGTCATGATTGACTTAGAAACCTTGGAATCACTATGACACACACACTCTCTTGGTGGCCAAAGGTATCCAAGACAACGGCGAAAATTTTTAGAGCATTGTACCAACTTCGACGACTCGCTACAGAATTCCCGTACCATGTGAGGCTCAAGGTAGTACAAGCACTCGTCGCCCATAACCTCAGTTATGGGTTAACGGCGTTGTGTGACCTCAATGGCGAGCAACTAATGGCTATCCAGAGAGCGCAAAATGCCTTAGTACGATTTGTTTACAGGCTAAAGTTGGACGAACATGTTACACCGTACTATAAAAGCTTAGGCTGGCTGAAGATCCGACAAAAAATCAAATACGCTGTTGCTCTGCTCCTATTTAAAAGCTTAAAATTCCAGAACCCTCCCTATATCGCCGAAAAATTTGCATTTCTCCACACAATTCACCAACATGAGACACGACATGGCCTAATTCAAATCCCGAACCATCATCTTCAATAAATCTTCTACTACCACAGCTGTACGAATTTTTAATTAGAACCCAGACTTATCTGACGCCTCCGTGAGTGTTGCATCTTGCAACAAAATTTACAAAAATGCGCTTTTAGAGGAACATGAAGTGTAGAAAAGCATGGAATAGCACTCAGAAGTCGTAGAAAAAGAACAATCCAGAAGTGATTTATTTAAGTCTATTTTTTTTCTTATTTTTTTTTTCTCTGTACACCGCACTTGTAACCAATATTGTTTGCCAGGGATGATGCAAGAGAGGGTCTTATGGCCCTAATTCTCCCTGGTTGGTTAAATAAAAACATCAATCAATCTCTCTCTCTCTCTCTCTCTCTCTCTCTCTCTCTCTCTCTCTCGCTCTCTCTCTCGCTCTCTCTCTCTCTCTCTCTCACGTTCTACCACATTTAGACAGCGGTAAGGCTCATGTTAGTGTGGTTCTTACTCATCTCACGCACCAATATCCAGTCACTTCTAAGCCGATTCTCAAGTGCCAACCCTTCCTCATCATTTTAAATAGGTTTTGGATCGTAGTTCTGACACTTCAATGCATTCATTTCGATGCTACGACTTTCGGTTATTTAAAATGACGTTCTGTATAACCTGAAACTCCTCATTTATGAAGAATTCGATAACTGAATGCCTTACTTACGAATTTAAACAAATTAACGCGCGAAGCAAACATGCTGACATAAGCGCAACATCGTTCAACCTGCCGGAGAAGTGATTACGTAACTCTTACCAACTTCACAGTTGCGGAAGCAAAATACAATGGCAATGCGAATGTCGAGCGACAGGAGGACGCGACGGTGGAAGTAGAGATTGCACCTGTTAACGGACATTGCCGCTCCGCTTGGAATTCCCAGTCCGTTGTTTGAACTATTCTGTTCTGACCGGTCCAGACTAACGGCGCACTAATTCTCCAGACTCATTCATGCATTCTTCCGCGGAGCCGTATAAACCAGGTATAACGCACTGCGTTAATCACAGGACGCGAACTTAGGTTGGAAACTATTCAGCATTCGCTATTTAATAACCCCTTCTCTTCAAACTGCAAACTGCAGTAATTTCCGTTCAGACTTTTTCAATCTTCTTCCACTTGATGCCTATCATGAGAGCCACTATTCTCTATACTCTGAAAAGTATATTGTTACCATTAAGGTAAGACACTGTGTATTGAAAAACGCTTTTACGAGCAAACTACTGGGCACTTTAAATTTATTATCGATTCATGATTCGTTTCCGTCAGGATCTCTCGTCTTTGAGTATAATGATGAACATGTTCTACAGCGTGGCGTTAAGGTTGCATTGATTCTATCAAGATGAATTTTTAAAGTGTACCGAGATCATAGCATCAATTTGGGCTATCGGAATCATACAATTATGTGGTAGGGGGTTGGTCCACCCCATCTCGTGGAATATCTCCTAAAAGCAACCCTCGTGTGTAGCAACTGTAAATGCTGTTCACCCGCACACTTCCCCCTATTTAGACAATTCATTTCAGTCAGCAGCATCAATTCGGACTATCAGCAATGTAACGGGACGAACCGAACCCTTCGATTCAGTGGAGGCTCGTCCGGAGGATTTATGCTGACTGGGCACCTCAAATGCCCCGATTCGCTCGAGACTTCGCTGCCGTCAGTTGTAACCGAGCTGGTTCCCTCGTTGCCCGCACTGGCATTCGCTCCCACTCAGTTCCCTGTGGTGGACAACACTTCACCTGGCGGAATTCACGAATAAAACTCTGCGTACTAACTCCCCAACTCTCTTAGTGCGAAATCGCTTACAATATTAATCCCCCCCGTAACAGCAACTTACAATCATGTGCGAGGGAGGTTGATTGGCTCTGTCGAGGCGGATGTCGTTCAAGCATACAAGGGATATTGATAAATTCCGAGAATATTACTCAGGTGACTTGAACTATACACACGAACACGTAAGATCGTGAAACTCATGTTATATACTTGATAGATTATGTGAAACGGCTATGATGTCATATACACTGTACAGCGTTTCCTACTGTAGGAATCTGACAGGGTTTGGTTAGACGATAAATTCTCTCTAAAATTCCCATCATCGTTTGGAATTGGCACACAACCACGGGACTCTGCAGCTGATTGGTCAGCACTCGCACAGTCACTCGCTTTGGGCCAAATTCGTCACTCAACTTACACCTCGCCGTTCATAGTGGTTCTTCGTGAGCAATGCTGGCAGGTACTGGAATAACGCACCCGTAATAGTCGTATCTCTTTCGTTGGGCAGATCCCATTCAAGTGCCAGTTCAATCAGGTTTCCATTCCCACCAAACACATTTCCATTTCTCCCCGCATATTGAAACTAGAAGGTGAACAGTTATAATGGAGTGACGTTGTTTACAAATTCTCTACACTCAAAGCAAATAGTAGTCGTACTGGCGAGGAGGAAAATGCCTGAGGCGGTATGAAGCAGCGTTAACAAAAGTTGCGTTAGAAGTCAAGTGATTGCTTTCGCAAACTTGATTCACCAGAATGTCGGCCACTCCTCAGGCTTTTTCGTACGTCGCTGATTTACTCTCTCAAATGTTCACCGCCCTTTCCTCCTTTCCTCTTCATCGATCTTCTCCCTAAAAAGGCCAATTCAAAACTCCAGGAACGAGATCGAGGTGCGAAGAGGAACGCGGTTTGTGAAGTGAGGAAGCTCCGAACCAAAGAATAGTTTGCTACTCACCTCCGGTTCCAGCTCTGCAATAAAGCTAAAGTGCTCCTGCTGCTTCGGTCGGCCCTTCAAATCCGTTCTTCATCGGCTTACTGTAAAGTAAAGAAGTCCTTCGTTTCAAAGTCTTGCAAGACCATATTTATTTTGGTACTGTAATGAGAAATTTGGTAATATTATCCAGCGCAGAAGTGTTTAGAATAAGAAACTATGTTGCGGAGTCTTCTCAGACTTTTTGAAATCTGCATCAACTGACACAAGATACGACAATAGTTTATCACGATTGTTTTGCTCCGTGATAAGAAGAGAGGGGTTCGAGATAGTGTCTCAGGCTCATATTATTGCCTTCCTCTTCTCACCCCTCTTTTCTAATTAAATCCTAGCCCCTCTTCGAAGTATAGTCTGTGCTGAAAAATAATAAGCTGAGAGTGCGCTGCTAGCCCCACTAGGCTTATTACGAGTACAATGACGACTAAGCTTAGTGCTAACGTAGAACACCATTATAACAATGCCCGATATAGCGGAGGCCGACGACCAACCCAGGTTGTAAAGGTTCTACGTTCTAGGTAACCTCGGCCGCGAAATGAATACGTAAGGGTGCCGTGTTATGAGTGTACCAACCTGGTCTCAACTGTGAATGACTTCCGGAACTAGTAGAGAAAACTACATGAAACTAAAGACGTGTAGTGCAGTGGTGTGGTGTTTTTTAATTTATTAGTCGTCCAGAGCTGCTGACAGTTTTCTCTTTAAGAAACCGACATAAAAACTCGTGTAACAACAGTGTAAATCATTACAAACTGCTGATAAAATAAATTGGAGCGTGTATGTTAGGTTTGAATGGCAGCCGTGTTACTCGTACCCAGTTGTGGAGCGGATACGTTTTGCCAACAAATCTTTTGTTGTGTTACTAATCAGTATGACAATATTGAGACAGTGTATTGAATTAATAGCGATTGTGGAATACCGCGTTGTTTTCGATTTACGGCTTTTAAAGTCTTCTCAAAATGTTCAGTCTTCTTCTTGCACTCTTCATCGCCATCAACTGTAGTTGAACCTTAGGCATTACTGGGTGGATTGATGTCATCCCCACTCCTGGATAGCTGTTGTGGCGTCATATTCACCCCCCCCCACCCATCCGGAGTGTTGTGACGCCATGATCTAATAATGGACGGCTCAACACAACCAATAGGTTCAGGAGGATCGTAACGTGAGAAAAGAGAAGCCACACGCATAATTAATTAATGTTGACATCAACACGTGGGATCGGTAAGCAGACATAACGTCTCAAAGAAAACCATAATTCACTCGTATTTTAGCAAAGCCCATGGGGAATTTGAAAAGCGTTGCATCTCAGTTCACGGAGTAGAGGACTCTTTCCCATTTCTCCCTGAAGAAAATAGCTCGCGATCTATTTAAGGGACAAGCAAGAAGCCGACATGGCTTAGGTTTCAAAACCCCATGAAAGTTAAATGCGTAACGAAGGACCGCTCTTACCGGAGGGAATCTTAGGTGCTCGAACGAATGGCTCCCTCCCCTCTCCTCACTTACTTCCGTTTCTTAACTCTCTATTTTCCTCTAATCCCTCTCCCTGCACTCTTTAAAGTTAAGCGCGTTATTATGATTTTTTTTTATTAGGCGCTTTATTATGATTCATTGTGTTTTTCATAAGCTCATGCGTTCAAAAGCATTCTAAGATTTGAATAAATATTATAACGTGTTGAATTGTTATTTTGAGCGTTTATTTGATATTATTATTGAGTAGTTTTTTCCTCCCAACGGCCACACACGGGCCTATTGTGACGCTAATTCTTACTTAATATAAGACGTCCATACCAGCTTCCCCTCAGGAAGCTGAGTATATCCTTCGCCGCAGACTCCGCTAGGGTTTAACGTTCGATGAGCTCCTGAGAGAAGCATTCAAAGCGCCTACGCAGGGCAGTCGCATAGGATGTGCTCTGCCGTTTCGTCCTCTTCACCGCACAATCTGCACTCAACCGCCTCTGAGATGCTCATCGTATCGAGGTGGGCAGCGTCCAGTGCAGCTAGTTAGGATTCTTAGATTCTGCCTGGAGAGTGGCAGCAACCCCTTCGCCCTTAAACAAGGAGGCATAATGAGCCCTTTCGCCTGTCTTAGGCGATGCCAATGGGCGCTATTTTCCTGTGTCTCCCATTGGATCACCTGACGATTCAGGTAACTTTTCGTCACTCCTACGTGGGGTTAAGGCCCGATGGGTAAGGTTTCCGTTCCCGCTTTTCGCAAGGCAGTCAGCCTTTTCGTTTCCCTCATGCCACCCATGAGCCGGCACCCAGATAAGGGAGAGGCTATTATGGGCACTGAGTCGGTAGTATTATTGAGTTAAACTGTTATTATTAATACTACCTCAAATACCTGTAACGCGTAACAGGTTTGCCAGGGGAGATAGAAGAAGAGAGGACCAGAGTCCGTCTTAACGTCTCCCTGGTTGTTTAAATAAAATCTTTCATATTCTCTCTCTTGCATTTTCCAGCATTTTTAGGCCTTGCCCTGGCTAGGAATTGCATTGATACGTTCCCTTTGCCTTCGGAGGCAGCGACCTATCGTGACCCAAACCCATAATGCACAGGCGCAAGGCCACAGGCTGCGCATTCCCGTGGTGACCATGTTTGGGTCAAACAACCCTTACGGTCAGAATGGTCACTGGCCCACCCTATCTTTTGGTAGGACTTACGGCTTCTCCTTCTCCCAGGACAAGGCAGTTTGGACTATCTGCCCTCCCCGAAGTTTGGAAGGACTCCAGTAAGCCGCGACATAGGTCCCCCATGCTCCCACACACTACTCAGGGGCACATCTGCCGCGCATATGGTGGACAGTGCAAAGTTGAATATGTGAGCCAAAACAGGAATAATTCTCACCACCCGCCCATACGGGTTTGAACGCTTTCCACTGATTCCTCAGACGCGTTCAAATACTTAATGGCTGGGGGGGAAGAGAGATAGCTGTTAGACCTCTTGTAGAAGTGTTCAGTCAAGGTGTCCAATGGACCTGTGAGATTCCCGTTGTTGAAACCCGCCATCCTGCATAATCTTCATAAATTTTTACGCAGGCGGTTGAACCGGAATTACTCGTTGAAATGCATTATTTTTGCATTTCGAATGACCAGCTTTACGTGGATTCCAAGTTTTTTTTCCACTTTTAATCAATCCACGGTTCAGAAGAATGCCTTGTTAACATTTTTATGAATCGGACAAATTTATCGAATAGTACAAGAGAGTGCCGTTGAACAATTTTCAGTTCAGTGCTATCAGCTAACCTTTTCTTGAAATAAGCTCACTAATTCAAAATCGATTTAACTTGAGTGATGTACCCAGTTTGACTAAATTTGAGCCGTGTTGAATTTATATTTTGAGCAGCAAGCAGTGTCAAACTTCTCAATGAATTTTAATTTCATTCTGCAACATTATTTTATTTCTCTCTAAATTTGCTTTTATGTCTTTACTTCTCAATCTCCAGTTTTCCCTTTCCCCGTGTCCACTTCACGCCGACAGTTTTATATTTATTTATACTCTACAATATGACCCCGTTTCACCAGAAAAAAAGTGCCGTGCATTACACTAAGCGTAAAAGCAAGGTTCAAATCGTGTCAAAAAAAGTTGGGTTTTCTTCAGATCTTTGCGTTTTGAGGCCAGCTGAATCTAAAAATCCTAATTTCAGCACGTAGTTATTGTGTGTGTGTAGTTCAATTTACGGGAGAACGGCTGGGTCGATTGGGCTAACTCTATTTTTTTTTTTTTCAATTTTTTCAATTTTTCATACACATCTACATGAAAAAATGGTGAACGGAGATATAGCCATATGAAGCAAAAATAGGTTTTTTACGCGTAACGGCTTCAACGATTTTCCCCAAACTGACAGGATATTTCCGAGTAGTTAATACCTATATAATGTTCTGAATAAATGTTCCTCTGACAGTCCCTTGGACAGAGGTAAAAATAATAATGTTTTTTCGAACGTTTCCGTGAATTCCAGGGGTATTCGTGGTTCACCTTTGTTTTTGACGATGTCTAACCTAGTGTTGGCAGTATTATTCACTCATTCTGTGGAACCACACTGAAATGCGTCCACTAAAAATGTATTTCATTCCGTGTTAATTTATGCAAAGAAAACAAAAACCTGCTAATCGCAAAATTTCTTTTATCGGAACCTCGAACGGTATTGGCCTACAGGAGTTTATCCCGATACGACTGAGTGGTGCAAAATTGAGGATTGCCAACGCTCATTAGAGCTGAGGTAATAGAATTCACTTTTACAAAGAGCTGAGTATGGAATCTAAACGATATCGTAACACCAACTCAGTTAAGCTCAGAATGGCAATATCGAAAAACGTCAGCCTCGTGCATTTCTAAGCCTACTTTCATCACTTATCGCTCATCTCATGATAGTTCAGCAATACCGTAAAATGGGGTTTATAGCTTATTGGAAGTACCATGGATCTGAAGCGAGAAAAAGTTGGCCACAGAACAGTTAGTGCTTATTGTGGTTAACTGGCGGCTGTGGTTTGGTTGTGGTTGCCACTCCTGAAGTTCAACCTTCTCCACCGGGTCTTCCCTGAAAAGGAGGTAGAGCGCTCAAGGTGGGTGTTTTCAGCTTCCCAGTGACCTTTTTTTACTTTCCGCTACCCGAAGGGAAGGAAAGTATAGTAATCGGCCCAAAAAAAAAATTTGGGTTTTCTTCAGATCTTTACGTTTCAGACCCTACTGAGTCTAAAAAACCTAATTTCGGCGCGTGGTCCGTGTGTATGTGTGTGTGTGTGTGTGTAGGTGTGTGTATGTGTGTGTGTGTGTCTGTAGTTCGATTTGCGGGAGAACGGCTGATCCGATTGAGCTGGTTCTTTTTTTGTTTTGTTCGTTATTTTTTGTAGACACCAAAATAAGGTTATGGACGATTTCGGCCGATGGGAAGGAGGGGGGGGGACGAAAATTTACCAAAAACTAAGGTTTTTCGCATTTTTCTCGAAAACGGCTCTAACGATTTTGATTAAACTTTCAAATTATCTTCTCCTAATCAATACCTAACTTTTCTTCTCCATACATATCTCCATGAAAATACGGTGAACGGAGATATGGGCCCCTGAAGCAAAAATAGGTTTTTAACGCTTTTTGGCAAAACGGCTTCAGCGATTTTCACCAAACTCACAGGATGTTTTCGAATAGTTAATACCTACATATTCTTTTCAATAAATGTTCCTGTGACGGTCCATTGAACAGAGATAAAAATGAAAATGTGTCGAAAATAACGTTTTTTTGAACTTTTCCGTAAATTCCAGGGTAACTTTCTCAACAGGTGTGATAAATCCTAGTGGAGTGTCTTTAAGTCACACATACAAACATTTCGTTCTCCATAATTATTTCTGTATATATATGTTGAACGGAGATATAAGCCAAATTAACTCAGAAAAGGAGATTTGTCGAATATTAATTTATCGGTATTCCAATTTTCTCAAAAACGGCTCAAACGATTTCGATCAAACTAACGGAGTACTCTCAGCTAACTAGTCCCTACATTTTGTTCTACATAAATGTTCCTGTAGAAATGCGTTGAACAAAGATATAGCACCCGCCTATGTAGGTGGTTGGCGGAAAGTTGTGTGTTGCTACGCACCAGATATTTTTTTTTTTTGAGGTTTCCCCAGATTTTAATGGGTACTGACTCGGAAAAACACCATTTGAGAAAATGGTCTGAGTGTGTGTGTGTGTGTCCGTGTTAGGTGCAGACATTTTCATCCGTGGGAAAGGTAGACTTAGTATAAATGAAGATGTAAAAACTGAACATGATTGTGTTAAGGACGGACAACTACTGAAAGTGATGGCGACGAGAGAAGAGAAATTGTGAGGGTTAAGAGTTTCATCCGTAGTGCCCAGTGAATTTTTGGTTACCACATGACCTATGTTTGAAATCTCGCATGAACGCATAAAACATGTTCGTTTTGCGTTAATTACCACCACGGGCCTTCAAGTGTCATCCACACCTCACAGATTTAGATCGGCGTTGCAAAATAAATTTTTAGCAACATTTTCAGGTAATTAAATTTGAACGTGAGAACATACAAATATCTTTACTCCACGTTTTTGTCCTATCAACTCTTCTCTACGACCTATAACCAGCCAACGCTAATTTCCTTCTTTCGAAATGGCCCACATTACGAGGCGCTCAAAATTTTCATTTCGAAACTTTAATAATATCCACATGCACACCAAGCGGTTTGATCGAATAACGTTAGTAAGAAACCAAGATAGATAAAATAAATCTATATCATTTGGTCATGCTTCATGAACTTATTTCAATATTCCTCACGTTCGAGGTCTTTAATCGCGATTTTCTGATTTAGTTGAGCTTGACTAATTTACCCACATTTTAACGCTTATTTGGTATACTTGAATGCCCCATACCTGAAATAGTTGAACATCTTAATGAATTTTTAATCAGAAAATTGAATATTCTTCACTGATTTAGTTAGAAATGCTTTATAAACTCAAAGTTGGCGTAGGTCGTTCAAAATTTATCATTTGGGACATTTTTGTGATTTGTTTTCTCTTTTTTTTAACTTTTAATGATTTCCGGTTACAGGCAGAAATTGTTAGATTAATCCCATAATCAATTAAGTTTTTTGTAGTGTATAGTATATTATCAAGATTTATTTGGAAATATTAGTGTATTTTGTAAACAATTTGCTTTCAACAGTAGAACTTGAAAAAATATTTTTAAGAAAAAAATTGTATAAAAAATAATGCTAATATTTCCCATTTTTCTTTTCTTTTTTTTAGGAGAGCGAAACAGATTTAAAACGATTATGAGAGAACTGTGGCAAGGGAAAATGAGTTGTGGCAACTTACGGTAGTGGGCAGGTGGTAGGGGTGGAACGATATAACACCTTGGAGGTGCGGAAGGGAACTGTTGCATTGGAGCAACCCGGGGAAGAACGGAGCGAGGCGAAAGGGGCCGAAGATGACCGAGCCCCGAGACGCGGTTTATTGGCTTTCCATAGCCCATGTGACCAGCGCTCGGTACTTCCTTTCCTTTCGCTTTTTCGCCAAAGATAAACTGCTCCCTGGGCAAGGAATATGACGAGAGGAGACTGGGTTCTTGTTGGAAGGTCCTCTTCTTTTTCTTCACCGAGGAGTTCACGGTGGACTGAGCTCGTTATGGCACGCGCCTCTTTTGACGCCCTTAAAACCAAAATGCCATTTGTCATCGGGATCGTCTTTTTCGAGAGGGCTCTCAAGAAAATTTAATGGATTTCCTCCGATTCTTTTGGGGATGGAAAGGCCGAGCCTTTTGGAGCTCCGCCGGCACAAAAGAAGACCCCTAGCTCGTTCTAAGATGAATCAGCCACTGAAAAACACGATTTATCCTTCGTGACGGAGCGTCTTGCTGATGGAAGCTTTCTTATTTTAACTAGCGGTGGTTAGAAACAGAACAGAAAGAGCAGAATAGAACTACGATAACATTGAGCCACACCTGCACGTAACAGAATGCTGCAACGTGTACCTATTTTTATCCCTTGTGTATCTTGCAATACTGTCCTGGATGTTGGTGATGGTACTGGAAACGTGTCATTCTTTTGTAAGTACGTTTAGCATGAAATACTCTAGTACTTGGTGGGTTGTTGCTGGGGGAGTTGCAGGCTCTTGTGCACGATTGCGTCTTAACCAGCTCTCAATTTTCCAAGTTCTTATAAGAAATCCACCTTGCCTACTCCAATCAACTGATCTTGTACATCACACATCTTGCAGATCATTTCCAATATTGCTACTGCTGGACATATGATAAGCCAGTGGTTGCTGTGAGTTTACGAAATGGGGTTAAATCAACTTGGGAGGTTCAAAACATGAACATTTAAAAAATACAGTTCTCGATTTCTTTTGACGAACTGTATGCATAATTTTTTCTGGTTACTTGAGCGAGCATAATTCATGGTCGTAGTTTTTTCTGGCTTCTTCACTACTAAAAGTATATTCGCGACTCAGCTCGACTATTGTGTGAGTTGCGTCGTCGGCCTGAGGGATAGCTTTGAAATGAATTATTTGGTAACCGCTTGACGCGGGATTTGACTTCTATCTGACCTTGAATCTTTTACTTAATGGGCTTTATGACCCAGGCCGAATGAACACTGCCTGTGGTCTCATGATCCTCGATTTTTTTTATCTTTTTTTACAGTATTGGTCCTTGTACGGGTGTAGGAAGTGTAGGGTCGTGGAGTCCCCTTTTACTCTGACGTATGGACAAAAGATGTGAAGCGCTGGACGTTCGCCTTCGTGGCTACCCAGAGGTGTGCAGCAGTTCTGTCAGGAATCCGGCGCCTCTCGCGTGCTTTTCTGTAGAGTGGGCAGTCAAAGATCCTGTGGGCCACGTCCTCCACGACGTCCCCTTTGAAGTAGCGTAGTTGAAGGCTCTGTGTTCTGGTAAGAGTTTGGTGACTGCGAAGAGTGGGTGCCACCATTCCTTGCCCATGTGTTCGTGCAGGGTTGGGAGTATCACGTGCAGATGTCTGGCTGTATTAGCTGTGTCGTCGTAGCAGGCTTGCCATTTGTTTATGAGCCACTCTTGGGCAATGACCAGTTTTCTCTTCTCGGCGTCTTGCTGCAGGAGTCAACGGATTGGGGTTTCTAGGCAGCCTATGTATGCTGCCAGTGGTGTCTTACTTGTTGTGATATTTTACGACCTCAACATCGAGCATGAGCTCTAAGGGTGTGAGGTGCAATGTTGTCCTTTATGCGGGCAGGACATCCAGTCTCTCTGGAGTGGCCCGGCTTGCTGGTAATCCCGCTAGGATGGGGCTTGAAGCTCCGCATGTGGTATACTGTGCTGTGAATGCAGATAAATTTAAGGGGATGAACCCACGATAAAATAAAATTTCTATTGAATATAAAAAAAAGTTATAATAAATAAATAAACGAATCTCAGGGCTACAGCACAAATAAATAACTAAAAATTAACTAATTCTTCTCCTAACTGAGCTCATTACAAACAAAAAAAGGAAGAAAACTTCTCTGAATGGACGAGATGGGCGAGATTAAGAGAACCCTTCTGGAGGTTGGGGTTGACCTGGCACAGTTTCTGCTTCTGATCTCGATGCAGTTTTGGGTCCGGTACGAGAACTGAAAACACATTTCTTTTCAGACTGGAAAATGTAGATTGATTGTTTAAGACTACTAGTATGGAGGGCCAGCATACCGGTACGTTAATTGCTTCAAAAACTTCAAAACAAAATTCTTGACTCTGTAGTGGTGCGGAATCAGGACGAAAGTCGTTCATGCAAACTAAACGCAGACTGCCGGACGAAACAAGAAGAACCTCACGACTCGAGACGGAGCCGAGCAGGATCCCCTGATGTGAGGCGGCGATAAGCGCAAACGGTAGAGCGATAAGCAACAACGCGGTAAGAATAAGGTCCAGTTTTGCCCATCCGAAACCGCGACTCAAAGATTCTTCAATAACGTCGCTAATTTTTTTGTTTTACGCCACAAACCCCTCTCCAGCGGTTGAGGTGGGGAAATATATCGTTTCAGTTTGGAGGGATGCCATAATCCAGCATTTTTCCCATCCTTATCCTGAAGTTCACATGTCCCACCGGCACTTACTGGAAGATACGGTGAAGGGTCCCTCAAACTTAGGTTGAGTTTGGCTGCAACTCTATCGGCAGCAGATGAGAGTGAGAATGTCTTCCTAAGTACTTGATCTCCAACTCTAAAGCGATCTGAGCAACGCCGCAGATTGTAGCGCTGACTCTGACTGGTACTCGCCTTCAGAAGATGCAGCTCAACCAGATGATTCAGCTCTTTGAGCTTCATCATCCTCTCAGCCCAAGCTCCTGCTGCGTCAGCAAGGTCAGTTTGAACGAGACCATTTGAGGAGGTACATGACACTTTCTGCGATAAGGAGTGGACTGGAGTTAGCTCTCTTCCAAAATTCAAAAATGCAGGCGAGTATTTGGTAGCACCGTGGACTACACTGTTAAGAGCGAATTGCAGTTCACCAATGTAGTTATCCCACTTGGTATGTTTTTCTTTGTCCAAATATGTAGTCATGAGTTGCCTGATGTTTCTGTTTTGGCCTTTCAGTTGGGTTAGCTTGACAGTGATACAATGGGGTAGTACGATGCTGGATACCATTTGCTTCTGCCAGGGCTTGAACTGAAGAGCTTACAAAGTTGGAAGCGTTATCTGAAATGAGGATGAATGGGGTGCCTGACACGATTTAGGATGACTGATCTAAATTTATTCAAAATAGTGGAAGAGGTAGCATTCCGTATGGGTACTAATTCCACCCACTTAGTAAAAATATCCTCGAAGACAAGGAGATACTTGTTTCCTGCAGAACTTGGAGGGAATGGACCCATAATGTCCGTCGACACTGTGTGCCAAGGAGTTGTTAGATAGCGTGGAAACATTAGGCCTCGAGGTGGCGAGTTGGATGGCTTCACACGCTGACAAAGATCACAACGCTGTACATAACGGACAATATCTTGGTACATTCCAGGCCAATAATACTGACGTCCTATGCGCCAATGAGTTTTCGCAATCCCAAGATGACCTGCTTGCGCTTTGTCGTGACACTCGCGGAGAATGGCGGCTCTCAAAACCCAAGGTACCACGAGCTTCCAGTCCTCACTAGGATTTTCAATTTCTTCCTTCAAAAACGATTTGCGAAAATAGAACAAATTGTGTCCCTCTACTTTCCATTCTGGGTGCAGTTCCGGGGAACTTTGGACTTTATAAAACTTCCTATTATACCAATCATCTTGGTTTTAGAGGTAGGATTTTCAGCGATGGAGATTGCAGTTAAAGCTTCAACGCGGATAAGGCATCCGCCACGCAATTCAGCTTGCCCTTTCGGTACTCAATACAGAAATGAATATGGTTGAATACGAAGAATCCAACGCGCTAGACGACCATTGGGATTTTTAAACTGAGCAACCATTTCAAGGAAGAATGATCAGTAATCACAGTGAAGTCCCCACCTTCTAAGTATTGTCGATTTTTTTCAATTCCCCAAATTATGGCCAAGCATTCTAATTCTGTGACAGAGTAATTCCTCTCCGCCGAAGATAACGTTCGTGAGCAATAGGTGATTACCTCTCGCACCCTTCATGGATCTGGGTGAGTGCTGCTGCAATAGCACAATGACTTGCATCAGTGGACAGTGTAAATGGAAGATCGAAATTGGGGCGGGCTAGAACTGGAGCGAAGTGAGAGCAGTTTTAGAGTTTCAAAGGCACGCATCTGCTTTTCAGACCAGATCCATTTTGTTTTCTTACTCAAGAAGAGCACTGAGAGGCGATACGATAGAGGAAAATCAGGGATAAAACGTCGGTACCAGCCTGCCATTCCCAGGAAGCGGCGCAGTTCCGTGACATTAGTTAGAGCAGGAAATGAAGTAACAGCTTGTGTCTTTCCTGGATCAACACTGATGCCATCAGCGTTCACACGATACCCAAGATATCGCACCTCCTGCATCCGAATTCACATTTCTCCACATTGATTTGGAGACCGGTATCCTTCAGCCTGCGAAAGACTTCCTTCAATACATCACAGTGTGTCTCGAAATCGGCGGTACAAACTAGTATGTCATCAAGAAAAAACGACAACCTTTGGATAAAGGTCCAGGAAAATGGAGTCAGCTAGCCTTTGGAAGGTAGCAGGACTATTGGTGAGACCAAAACTCATGAGTGCGAAAGCGAAAGAGTCCTCTGCCAGGTACTATGAATGAGGTTATGTCGCGGCTCTCCTCGTCCGCTAAAGGTACTTGAAGAAACGCTTGCCGGAGGTCTAGCTTCGATAAGTAGGCAGCATGTCGCAGGGAATCCAGTAGCGTATTTATGTTCGGCATAGGATACGAATCTTTCTTCGTACAGGCGTTGACCCGGCGAAAATCAATGCAAAACCGGTAAGTGTCTCCTTTGCGGACCATCACCACTGGTGAAGCCCAAGGGACTTACTAGGTTCGACGACTGTAGACTTTAACATTTCATCTAACTGAGTGTGCATAGCTTCCAGAACCTTTGGAGAATAATTATACGCGCGTTGTTTGATCGGGTGTAGAAGATCCAACATCAATTTTGTGAGTGATGACAGTCGTTAACCCGGGAGAATCCTTCAAGGACTCGAGACCAAGTGTGACCACTTCATTCAAGGTTTCACGTTCTGAATTTCCTAAATCTTTGATGCCGCAAGAAACTGCACTCTGTGGATCAGAATTCCTGTTAGACTGAGGCCCTAAGGGACAGTTCAAACGAAAACTGAATTTTTGGTTGGGGTTCTCTGAATACCACCAGACTCTGTTGCCGACATCGGTAACAACACGGTTACTCGTCAGGAAATCCAAACCAATCACTACTGGAAATGATAGCGAGTACAAATAGTACAAAAGACAGGGTATAGTTCGATTACCAATTAGAAAATTAAAGCGAAACAACTGGAGACAGTAACGTGAGCTCCATTTGCCATTTGGACGATGAATGGGTCGGTCTTCTCACTTGAAGGAGGCTTTGTCCAATACCCAATAGCTGTAAACCTATATCTCCAATGAATGAGAGGCGTGAGCCAGTGTCACACAGAGCAGGAACGTTAATATGATTCCTCGGTACAGGAAACTGACCCGAGTTCGACAACTCCATTGGTTGATAAAGCAGCGGTAAAATCAGCAGATCTGAAGACACATCAAGATTTAAGCCAGAGTTGATTGTATGAAGAGACGGTAATTTCGGTGAGCTTGCCTCCAGGAGAGCCGATGGCACTTCTGAACCAGGATGTGAGGCGATAGGTAACGACAGCGGAACGATGCAGGGTAGTAATGGAATGGCAGAAGACAATAACGATGAGTCTGGTTCTGATGTGTAGGGATCTACAAACGGCAAGGGAAGTTGAGAGACCCCTAAGACTGGTTCCCTTGCTCGTTTTTTTTCCTTCAAGCTACAGTTGGGACACGAGAATATATTCACCTCTTTGTACCCACAGCGATAGCAGAACTTCTTTCGGGGCAAGGTGCAAGCAGAAAACACATGTGAACCTTCGCAATTCCAACAAACCACTGGAGTGACAGCGTATGAAGAAGAGTCTGTTTGAGAAGTGACAGGAACAGGTGTACTCTTCCCAGACTGGTGTGGATCGTGGCGATCTCCATCGGCAGGGTCTTCTTTAACGAACTCACATTATACAGTTCGACTTTATTTGGATTCTTAGAAACGGTTGAACTGCCTTTCTGCCGATCCCGGAATTAGATTTATTCCCTGAAGGACCTTTTACTTTTATTTTCAGAGGAAATAAGCTCTTCCTACGTAAACAGTTGGTGACATGCGTAATGAGCTGATCGTATGAGGGGAATCTTGTCACTAGAGTGTCTATCTTCGAAGTCTCTACGAGTGGCTGGATCTAGGTGACTAAGAGAGATTTGGAGTTTGAGAAAATCATAGGCATCTACAAGATTCAGAGAAGTGAGGCAGTCAAAATTATGTTGGTGTACACTCACGAATCTCTGAAGTTCAAGTAATGACTGTTCCCGAATAGGCCTGAAGTCAAGAATGCTCGTGACTAGGTGACTAGCTAACCGGCGCTTATTGTCATATCGAGCTTTGAGGGCGTCGAGAGCCAGTTGGTAACTAGGGCCCGTTAAGGGAAAACTAGCAACAACAGCTAGTGCATCTCCTCTGAGGCTGGCCCCAAGGTACTGAAGTTTTTTGACAGGAGGGATACTATGGTCGAGATGTACGAGTGACTCAAAGAGTGCGTAGTAGCTTAACCACTCATCGATCCTACCTGAAAAGGTGTTCAGGTTTATACGGGGTAACTGTGAAGAATGGGAGGTACTGGGTTCAGAATTGATGTTTGGATTAGAAGACATATAGCTTACACTAGCAACTTTGAGATAATTTGCCCTGACTGTATCAATAAGATCGATAAAACTTATATTTGCTTGAGAAATTCCGATTTTCGACTTATCAGACGAAACAGAGGCATTAAAAGATCTAATTCTGGCGTTTAAACCATCTAGTTTATCTTCAATTTTCTGTAAGCGTTCATACTTAGGAAGAAATGAACGAATATTATCACTGGTAACCTTTTGACTAACATCATGAATGTGCTGAATGGTACTGTACAATTCCTCACGTTCCGCTATCAGTTCTTTACGAACAGATTCCTCCTCAATAGCGACTGACATAATATTTTAGTACTTATAGCAGCGAATTACTTCGCAAACTAAACAGTTAAAATTGTCTTCTAACTTACGAACAAACAAAACAACTCAAAATCGGGACGTTACGCTTCACTTTACGTTGGGCGCCATTTATTTATACTGTGCTGTGAATGCAGATAAATTTAAGGGGATGAACCCACGATAAAATAAAATTTCTATTGAATATAAAAAAAGTTATAATAAATAAATAAACGAATCTCAGGGCTACAGCACAAATAAATAACTAAAAATTAACTAATTCTTCTCCTAACTGAGCTCATTACAAACAAAAAAAAAGGAAGAAAACTTCTCTGAATGGACGAGATGGGCGAGATTAAGAGAACCCTTCTGGAGGTTGGGGTTGACCTGGCACAGTTTCTGCTTCTGATCTCGATGCAGTTTTGGGTCCGGTACGAGAACTGAAAACACATTTCTTTTCAGACTGGAAAATGTAGATTGATTGTTTAAGACTACTAGTATGGAGGGCCAGCATACCGGTACGTTAATTGCTTCAAAAAAACTTCAAACAAAAATTCTTGACTCTGTAGTGGTGCGGGAATCAGGACGAAAGTCGTTCATGCAAACTAAACGCAGACTGCCGGACGAAACAAGAAGAACCTCACGACTCGAGACGGAGCCGAGCAGGGGATCCCGATGTGAGGCGGCGATAAGCGCAAACGGTAGAGCGATAAGCAACAACGGTAAGAATAAGGTCCAGTTTTGCCCATCCGAAACCGCGACTCAAAGATTCTTCAATAACGTCGCTAATTTTTTTTTGTTTACGCCACAGTGGGTCCCACTAGCAGTCACACATGTGGCTGGTAGGGCGTCTTTGTGGGCAGAAGATGACCCAGGTATTTCGGTGTTGGTGTAATCGCTGCTCTGGTCCCTGACGAGATCTCTATGGTTCGAAAGGGTATTCCTATTGTGGTTTTTAGTGTGATCAGCTGGGTTTTAGAGCTGCTAGTGTGAGCCAATTGCTGGTGCACCAATCGTTGACCAGTCTTGTCGCTTCTTGAACTAGTAGTTTGGCTGCCTCTAGAGTGTCTGCTACGATGGTCACGGCTATGTTGTCCTTGAACCTTTTACCACTCTTGATTTGCTCCTCTCCCACGCTGGTGGAGTCCTTTCTTTGTCTCAATCGCTGTGGTCATATCCGCAAGACATCGTCGGTTACTGACCAACATGAGTTGCTATTACATTAAGGCACTTACTTCTACTAGCCCTGACACCACGAGGTAGAAAGGGAAAATCGTGAGCTCTCTTCACATCTTTACGTTTCGGGGTCTTCTGAGCCCGAAAAACACTATTTGCGACAAACAGTTTATTTATGTGTGTGAACGCAAATCACAGAAAACGGCAAAATCAAGTCACCTCCAATTCTACCGTTGGCCAGTAGGCCACAATGGGACGTCAAAATAATGGTCCGGGAAAAATCCAAGTTATCATAGTGATCGAAACACCAAACTTTTTATCACAAAAAGGGAGCTTAAATCACCCACCTACCACCTTTCACCGCTACCATCATTCTTCCCGCGCGTTTGACCGAATTATTTTCATGTTTTGTAACACATAAGTTTGCTTGCCCGTAAGTGGAAGAATAAATAGTATAAATAATTAAATCTAACCCGTAGTGCTACGGAATGTAACATGCACTTTGTTCAGTCTTCATTAGTGGATAGTGAGAGAGTCAACGCCATCCGATTTTGATGTGCTTCAGCCACTGCTCATCGGATTCAAAACAAATCAAACTCTTATCATCCCTGCGTCCTCTGGGGCATTTGTAATCGTTCATTCTAGATATTTACATCATATGTTAAACGAACGTAGGCTTGAGCGGTTCAAACGTTGTATGATTATGTTTACTTGAATGAATCGGCATATTATCCTCCAAAATATGTAAACACATAAAGCTTAACGGATTAACTTTGATTACTACATTATCGAGCAACAACTGATAAATCTCACAGGAGCTACAGCGAGCCATGATGAGTTTATGTAGAAGTCAAATCTGCGGAATGATGTGATACCATTCGGAGAGCTGCACACGGAACAAATACTTCAAACGTAACGTGGAAGTTGAGTAGAGGCCTGGCAACTGGTGATCATAATTAGGTGCGTTTGATGTTGACTAATTGCGACGTTTACATGATATTTTACCTCCGTCAGACATCAAAAGAGTCAATAATTACGATAAGTGGCTTCATTCTAAATCAAATTAACATTAAAAGGGTTGTGGGCGTATATTTCGTGTGATCCGCGAAGGAGGTGGTAATCGTGATCCTCGGTAATCTTCTGTAATACAAGCTCTCCTTCTCTCTCTCTTTCAATCTACCCATCTCTTTTACTCTTCACCTGCGTATCTTTCTCTCTCCTTATCTCTCACTTCCCCAGAAAAGTAATTACCTATCCCTAAATGAACTCCAAATAATCCGTTGGAAGCCCGCTGAGTTGTATTCACGGGGTTTTGCAGATGAGATGAAAGGCGAGCTTTTAGCAAGAGGCCAGGAAAGTCAGGCCTGACAGACTAACAAGCTCAAGTTTTCGGAATTGCGAACTGAAGCTATCAGTTTACTTGAAATGAATGGGAAACCAGCAAAATTTGTACTAGTAACTGTTTGTTTACGCGATAGTCCCGTTAGAGAAATCTCCTTTTCCAGAGTAGAAGGCTGAGAACCGGCAGCTTGACAGCCCTGGGGGCTTTATTCCATCTACGGTCGTGAAATAACATCAGGCCCAGCTGACATGAAGATGATTTGAAGAAAACTCAACTTTTTTTAACTCGATTGAGTTCCCTTGCCTTCAGGGTAGTGGGAAGTAGGAAGAAGATAATAAACAAGAGGAGTGGAATGCCGAGTAGTGCTGTGTTCCTCATTCAGGACAAGGGGGATGTTGTGACCAGCAAATTCCAGGAATCCTCCCAGTTGTAGAAACATACTCTATACATTTCCTTCAAATATAAACACTTATCAACTCATAACGTCAATATTATCAATATTTTCCTTGTCGTACTCAGTTCAGTTTGGTGCGCGATTGCTGATTGTTTGAGATGCATCATGTACGTCGGTTTCAAACTGAGAGCTGGCTATGAAATATCTATTCAATTTTTCCGTATGTATCTTTTGGAACGATGGATATTACGGTCGGTTACAGTTAGTTGAAAATAATAGTGTTTGTCCATCGTAGCGTTTGGAACGCGTGATATGTAGGTTGTGTACTCAATGGGAAATATTTTAAACCAGAGCGTGATCCCCATCTTGATCAAAATTTAAGGAAAACGCGGAATCGGGACGGGTAACGCTCTTGACACGGTAGTAATGAAGTTTCAGCCCGTGGCTCTAATAAATCTTTCGACAGTTCAGAGGAACGTTGAACTCTGTTGCATACATTTTTTAGCAACTGATGCCTGAACTGTGGTCTCGCAAAATTACGAGGTAGTACCAAACATTCCGAATAATGTATGAGCTTCAGGATATGTACCCAAGAGAGAACACATAAATCCCTGATGACAACACTCCCTTTTTTCAGGATCCTTGATTTCAGGACTCCGCGCGGTAAATATTGGTTTTAAAATGTATAGTTAGCTTGAACGCTAGAAGCTCGATTTGAGAATAAACACCTCTTTTTTCTCGAGCACTTTCAACCGAAGCCCTTGTAATTTTTCTCATGCTGTGAACATTTTGGTTGATGTTACCTGTATCTCCCCTCCCTGCGACGTTGTGTCTTCCGTTGGAGGGCTGGAAACTTGTCCAATCCTAGCCTGCGGACACCAGGCTGAACTACTGACCTTACGTCAAGACCGTGACGCAGAGGAGCTTGCTGTGGTGGGCAGGCTGGGCCGCTTATGTTGGGCTGACGCTTTGTGGGGACAGCAGTACCGCAGGTAGATGGCGGGGATTGAGGAGAAAGAGCGGAGGGAGTAGTTACAGTATAGTGATACTTTATTGTGTTTTGTTTGATTTGACAGGAATCGTAAGAGGTACGTGGCGAGCATGGTTCTTGCCTAATTCGCTGGCAATACAATGTTGTAAATTAATGTGCGCTCTTCTCTTCTCCCTCGCTGTGGCTTAATCCTATTCGTCTCGTCTCGTATTTACGGATATCGCCGAGGTCTTATTACGTTTTTCAACTTACTTGATCCCCTACATATCTATAGTGTGCGTCTTCAGAAATTCAACCTGCTATTTGCGAGGAAATCGTTGGAATTTTTAATGTTGATTACGCCAATTGCATATTTGGCAAACATTTCTAATAGTAGACCTTGCGGGAAGACAGATAACTTGGGTTGGATTACAATTATGACTTTCTAATACGACTTTCAGCTGGATCGATGTTGGTAATAGTTGTAGTAAAGTTGTTCATCATGCTTCACTGACACGCTTGAAATCCTGCAGTAATGACTAATGGTTTTTTGTTTTTTGAAGATTTGTTAGAAGAAAAAAGGTGTTGACGATTTTGAAGTGCAGTTAACTGGAAACATTTTGTCGTAAAATGTGGCACTGATTGGTTGATGGATAAAGAACGGTTATGTAGGGGGAGGAGTTACAACGACGCGCTCCATTGAGTGTGTGAGCAGGAGTTAAATGACGTGCTACAACATTGGTTGAGGGGTGGGAACAAAAACCTTGTTCTACAGATTGGCCAGACTGTATGGTTTCCTTCTTTCACGCCAAATTGTGCCAAAACGGTCATTTCTGGCATTCTACTCCCATTTCTCACCTACTGACATCTCCTTCTGTGGATTTAGTTCAGTTGAACCTCCATCACTACTGATGAGCGTACATTTGATTTTCCTCCGACCCTGATTAACCGCGTATCTCACCAACCCGCAGCATACTCTCATCAGGAGGACATAATGGGTTCCTGATGATGCTTAATGGGTATTTCCGAAAAAGTTAGTCTCTCGCAACGCCGATAGTGGAGTGTTTAGATCGCACGATTCACTAGAACGTGATGTCGCGATCCCTAATAATTAAGATACCCAGAATTATGTCACTCGGTTGAGGAGTGTTAGTTGCTCAGACTGAAGAGGCCCAGCAGATAAGGCCTTCCACAACTCAACGACGAAGGGTGGGTTTTGAACAAGCTTAATTAATATCGATTGGCAGGGTGCCTAAGCTGGAAAGTATCTCAGGAAATCATACCGGTGGGAGGAAACTGAGGAAAATAGAAGTAAACCAAACTGTGCAGTCGAGAGCTGCCACAACGTTTCGATGCAACAGTTTTGTCATGATGGTTTCCACTTTTCTTTTACGCTACACGTATATATATATACGTTAATACTAAAGAAGCAGCATTCCCACAGAGGGCTGTGGGGGCTGAACAGTGAACTTTGTTTTGAGAAAGAAACCTACGAAGCCATGGTTGGGCGGGGTGCATTTAGATTAATTCAAGCTTCCCATGCCTCTCTCGCTCTCTCTCTCCCTCCCTCCCTCCCTCCTAATGTGTTAATTTAAAATATCGTGGTTCGAAATTCCTTTCTTCACTGATCCCATGTACACTCCAATAATGCACGTTCAATAATTCTTGAAGTACTGTGGTTTATATCGATTTACTACGAACATACTTGTAAGCGTCAAACAGTGGGAATCAATTAATTGTGGAGTAATTAAAACCTCGAACCGCCGAAATATATTGACAATCCTAACAACTATATCCATTAAGGCGATTTACGAGTACATATAAACTCACTATTTTGACCACGTGTGAACACGATTTCAATCACCGAATTTTCTAGTTATCAGGGCTCAAAGGCCGGTCTGGACGCTTTCGATGTGTTTGTTGTTGAAGGATGAGGAACATTCAGTCACTCCGCTGGTTTAAGCGGTTGCTCTCCAGTTGCGTAGATAATTAACCGCAAGCTGAATGGCGTATTCGCTTTGATAAAGAGCGAGCGTACACCATAACGGGGGCTGCTGTACCGCTGCGTATGTTTATTCAAAAGCTTGTGGTTTGTGTGGCTTATTCTAGAAGGGACTTGATTCGAAGTGACATTTTAATAGGGTGAAATTCGTTTCACCTGAAGGTGAACGATTGAAAAAAACACAACATCCAGCGTTTATGAGTTTCCCACGAAAATCCCGCTACAACGAAATCCGTTCTTTATACAGTTTTTAGTGACAAAACACGACAATTATTTCGACGCGTTGCTAGCAGAAAAAGTGAAAGATGAAAACAAAAATGAAAGCCGTTCATCCAAATTCACTCGGAACCTTTTCCTGCCAACAAAATAAACGGATCCCTCGTCCACTTCGTCGAATTCATCCCGTAAAAGGCGAATTAAAATTCGAAGCTGGTAACAGCTTTCAGTCTCCCAATCGATGGCACGGGGGAGCGTATGATGTGAAGTTGGTTATTTTAAAGCGGCTCTCAGGCCTTCGAGAGGGCGAATGGAGCGCCGAAGTAGTCATTTATTATACACAAGACTCTCCTTTACGCTGCCGTGAACTCACAACTTTTTACATTGCAATTTTCCCCTCTTCAGCCGGTCCATAGCGAAAATCTGCATTCGGCGGATATCCCGAGGGCATGACGAGAGAAAGCGAATTGTCACGTCGAAGCCCGTTTACCTGAATTTTGAGGTTTTATAGGAGGAGAGCCTGTAGAATTATTTTTGGGATACGTTTGTATTGATCAGTCGCCTTCAACAAGGATTATTCTACAGGCAAATGAAAACAAAGAGTAAGCATTGCTCTCTTAAACCCCTCGACGATCGGAGTCAATTAGAAACACCCTCGCCCTGTCTCATGAAGCCGCTTTCCCCAGTGGTCTGGCGAAGGCTCCACAATTTACCAATACGATAGCGGGAGTCACTTGTACATTTTACGTGTCAACATTAACTGTGGAGGATTCTACTATTGAGCAATTTACCTATGATTTTTCTTTCATCGTGTTTATTATATTATTGAGTTGGCCTTGTATCAATTATGTAGTGTTAAATTTGGAGGTTTAATTAGTTCTTTCGCCCCTGTTTACGGAGGCACAGTCGGTTTGCTGATGAAGTCGAATTACTGCACTAGCGACCGAAGGCTTACGTGAGGACGGTAGACTTATAGTTCTGAATGAATCGGCTCCTTCCAGCCCGACACAACATGGAATTGGAAATAAGTTTCAGAAACATGAGATTTTCTTCGTCTCAATTTTCGAGAAATTCTTCACTCTGAATCATTTGTTTCGTAGCAGCTGTTACGGGGGGGGGGGGGAATAATATTGAAAGCAGTATCGCACTAGGTGAGTCGGGAAGTTAGTACGATACCAACCGAATGAAATTGGAACAGAGTTTTATTCTCAATTACATTCAGTGAAGTTTTACCACCACAAACCGGGAACTGGGTGGGAGCGAACGCGAGCGCGGACGACACGGCGACGAGGGAACCGGCTCAGTTACAACTGACGGACGCGAAGTCTCGAGTGAATCGGGGCATTTGAAGTGCCCAGTCAGCATAAATGCCTCGGACGAGCCTCCGCTGAATGGAGGGGTTTGGTTCGTCCCGGTGCACAGCTTTTATTTGATCGTTATTTTGAAAATTGATATTCAGCTGGTTTTTATTCTTCCTCGCATCACCTTCACCGCCATGTGAAGACAATGTGTTGGATTAACACCTCTGCGATCCGAGCGACGAACGATAGAAAGCGTTGGAATTTCGGGTGATACCCCACCAAAATCTGAGGAAATAACTCCCATCCGCTTTCGTCTTAGAGCCAACTGACGGGCGGTGCACGTTCTCCGGGCGTGATAGCTAAATAACGTGCTTCTCTGCTTACATCAAATTCTCGTTCTCCATCCCACAGGGGAGTGTGTTGCTACGCTGTGAAATATTCCGTTTGTTTGTCATTTTCTTCTACTGCTTCTACATTTCTTCTTCTGTTTCATTCTCATTTCCTTGGATAAAACCGAATTTTTGACAATCGTAGTACAGAGGAGTTTCTACGAGATATTCGAGCTGTCGTGTTAATGCTGATATTCTGAAGAGAGAATTTTAGAAGATGAAATTGGACGGCATTTATAGGTTTTCGATCTCTGACCAATCAGAGTCGATCACAAATATCGCAAACGCTTCCAAACGGATTCTCGTAAAATCCTCATTGAAATTGTTGAGTCAAAATTTCGTAGTTCAACGAGCAGAAAAAGAATCTCAAGATTAGTAACTGATTTGTTGAGTTTCTTTATTAACTCTGAATGTTTTGCATCGTTCTCGTTCAGAAGCGTTTGTTTTAGCATTTCCAACATTTTTCTTCTTTTCTTGATGTTTCATTCTCTCAAAAGCTGCAGGATTCGAGTTCTCTCGACATTTCTCGTTTCTTTCTCGAGGCACCACGAAAATATTTCTCGACCCAGATTATTATCGTAACGTTACGATCGCGAGGTTACGTTCGCGAGTCGGTGTTTTTAGAAAATAAAAAAAGTAAACTTTATACCCAACCATTCTTTCCACAATTCAATTAAAAGACAAATAATTATGTTACCTTAGTACAGTAATAATACTGCGGCGTTTAATAACTCACGGAGCAGGCCAAGTCTTTAAAAAAAAAACAAAAGATCGTATTTTCTCGTCGCAGTTTATTATATCGTAAAGTAACGATCGCATGGTCTGATTTCATACCATCTGTTATTATCATGAGATGATAAAAAGTGGGTTGTAGTTGGGACGGTCGAACGCCTGAAATTTATGGTGACACTCAAATTCGGAAATTGGAGAAAACCTATAAAAAATGCTCGTCAGAAGCCTTTTCAACAAAACCACGTTTTTTGCGTACATTTTGGATGTAATTTTCGTTCAGTGAGATGTGTAAGGTCAGGTCTTCCACAAAAATTGGGCCAACTAACTACACTATTTGAACAATGAAGTTTAGAAAAGGGGCTTGAAAGACTGGAGGGGATTGTATGCTATAAAGTGTTTTATGGGAGTCAAGCGGATAGTACAAATATTTGAGAGTATGGCGGATAGGCCTAAGGTAGAATTTAGGGCTCAGATGGAAGCTGCGTTTAGTGTAGTAAAATGAACGCTTCAAGAGACACGATCGTTTTCAACGAGCTATTAGTGCATGACGTTACGCAATTAAAGATCACGTAGGTATCAGGAACACATGGTTACATACGTAATTATAGTGCAACGAGGATATATGTAAACAAATACGGAGTGGGGTCGAGCGCGACTGCAGGCAACAGCGGACACATTGAAGCTGCGATGTGATTTAAACTGACGATATTGTTGTTATTCGTAATCTCGGCGAGTTTGAGCTCCTTGGACGTCAGCCCGTTAAATTGTGGCGTTTGACTCCCACAGAATCGTTAAAAAAAGCGTAGGCTTTTTGAAACAGTACAACGTTAGGTACAGGGGTAGTTGCGATGGGCGAACTGTACACAGAATAAACCACAGGGAGTGAGTATACTAAGAGACACTTCAAGATCCGTCACATAATGCCAAGCATCAGTAATATAGGGTTTTCAAGGTGTTAAGTGCCACGTGCTGTTGGAGTTTGCCAAAGAGTTGACGGTAAATGACAGCTTGGAGAATCTAAAGTATACAAAGTGCACTCGAAGGAAGAACTATTCGCTGCTGACAACTGGATGTATAGATTAGTTTTATAATTCTTAATATTATTATTAAATCGTATTTCACCAAGAAAGCTCTTGCCAGAGGGCAATAGTGTTTCCCCTGGTCGGGTGCACGGCTCGGCCAGTGTGGAGAATTGGGGGGGATAGACTTAGGTACCATAATGATTTGTTATTTTTAATGTTGCAACAAAATACACCACCTAGTCCATCACGAATTTTGACACTAATTGCCAGGGTAAAAATAAACAGAGATTCTGTTTTTGTTAACTTGCAAGGTTTCGCTCTTTATTTATTGCTCCAGAAACCAAATTAGTTGCTTGCGAGGAGGAGCGACCAAATTAATGAGAGACGTGGGCGAGAGGGGTGGAAGGAGCGAGAGAGTGGATGGTGCAAGAGGAAATGGGGAAAGAGAGAGGATGAAAAAGCTCAGCAAAGGGAACTCCACTTCGAAGCAGCGATTTCGGCCAATAAGAGGAAGTTGTAAGGGAATGAAACTGAAGCAGAACTCCCTTCGAATTCCTTCCTGAGTGCTCTCCTGCCAGTAGGGTGGTAATTTACTCCAAATTCCGTCGGTTTATTCGGGCGAAGGAACGCGGCATCTCTCGATTATGTCTAGTCAAAGGGGGAGGAAAGTCGTTATTTAAAGCGAAAATTTATTGCCGTGTTGAAAGGTGCGTCGGCGACAATGGAGTATACTGGGGCGAGAGGATGATTTTAAAGCATATTAGGAAGGTGTGTGTGAGACTACAGCAACACTCAAGGAGTCTCTAACTGACAAAACCTGGAATTAGCCGAATTTACGATGGCCCGGGAAAGTTGTAGTTCTCCTAGGCTTTACGTATTCTTGTGGAACACTAAATCCAACGTCTCCTGCCTTCTAGAAGTGTATAGAAAAATACTGTTTCGATCAGCTGGGTAAACATGCTATTTTAAAACATAAAAGTCGATAGAATTTCCTTCGAAATGTCCCTTTCAATCATCTGTAACCGTAACCGTTTTCCCTATTTTAATTATTAAAATAAACAGCTTGAAGTTACTGGCTTTGGCTGCAGGACCTCGTCATTTCCGAAAATTTCGAAAATCATTCTCTGGTCCTGCGCTGTGATAGCCGTATGCCCATTAGTCACCCCAGGGTCGGTGTTTAAGACACCAGTGAAGATATCCAACTCATAACAATAATTACTTTCATCACACTTCCCCTGTCGTAGGCGTCTCACTCCGACAAGTAATCGAATAGTGAGCGTTCTTTGTTGCTATCCAACCATTCTTTCCCTGAGTTCGTGGTAAAAGGCGGTAGAGAGTTATTTGCAGGCACCACTAATTTCATTTATGTCTTCATGCAAATCGATAGGTTCGAAAGATATTCAGGCGACGAACGCCTTTAAAAAGTACTTTCGTTTAAATACACTCAATATTTGATTTGGAGTCTCATCAAGTAATCAAGTTTTAACTCAACTTCAGTTGGGCTCGTGCGTGAAAATGGCATTAGCTGCTCTTTGGAATGCAAATTGCTTCGAGTTTGAAGATAGCAATTTGTTTAGATCTCCTCTCTCTCCGCAAATGAGTTTTGTTTGTTTCTCAACGTTTATTCGGCGAAACGTTAAACAAGGTGGTGGTAGGGCAGAAAGGTACGAGGTCGTCGGAAGTGGAGATGGTGGAGAGGAGTGTCTCAAGAGGCTCAGAGACAAATTCGGTTGGATAACTTCAAGAGAAGAGCAACTTGACCCAAGAAGCGAAAGGAAAAGGATAAACGTCACGTTGAGCTCGTAAACAAGTTTCGTCATCAATTATTGAGTCCTTGAAGAGAAAGAAGGACGTCGTTGTATCGAATTCTTCTCCTACAAAACGTTTCTTTGGGAATCGTATATTTTGCTGATAGCTTCGAACAAATAAATTTTGCTTTCGACTCTACCGACGATGGAAACGTGCGTCTGTGGTAATGAGTCGTAAACCGACAAAGTGGAAGGACGATTCCCATAACTATAGGCCCAACAGTGCGGGTTGCAACCACAGTACTCCTCCCCCTGCAACCACACCGTATTATCTGCACGATGCACGGCTGTTTTGAAAAGAAAAAATTATGTCTAGGAATATTTCCTGCTCATGAGTAAAGTAAAACTGGGCTTTCCAGAGACCAGCTATTGGGTGGTCCACATGAAGGAGAGGTTAGGAAATAAGTTGGAATTCGGTAGGAAAAACATAACTGAATTGGCATTTGCTGATAGTTGCTCCGGGCCAGGAGGGATCAGACAAATCGTTCCAAAAGGGTGGGAAAGTAGCCTGGGTTGAGGAGTGAAGGCAATCGTGTGAAGGCTGCAGAGGTGCCTCCTCTCTGGATACTGATCTGTTCTCTGACTGCAACTTAGCAGTGATTCTAGGGTAGTGGGTAGTTAACTATAAATAATAAGGAAGAGATAAGTTTAAAAGGAAAGTGAGACAGTATAACAATAAAAACACTCCAGGGTAATTTTCTGATTTTTTTCCTCTTAAAATTAGCTGGCAGCAACAGCCATGACGTATATTTATGACATTGTAAAATTTATGTCTGTACATTCAAGGAAAAACGTTCATTCACATGTTTAAAGCTGTTACTTCTTCTATGGCATTCTGGGAAATCTGGCATGTGAATTATACTATGTATTTTGACTGGGGTGAACGTGAATGAATCTCGAAGACGGTTTAAGTTTAGCACGAACTTCGAATTTGAAGAGTTGGGATATCACAAGATTAATAGATTTAGATGTACATAGAATAGGGGACTAGAACAAAATATGACTTGAGTATATAAGGGCGAACAAGGGGGGCTCTGGAGGGGTGAAAGAAAGGAGAACTCCGAATTAGATGTCTATGAGACGTGAAACAAGTGTCTGTTGGAAGAATTGGGAAATGACTGTATCGTGAGGGCTGTTAGCTGTGTGTTGTGAAAACTGGAGACGTCCGACATTCGCGAGAATTTGTAGGTGAATGACTTTGGGAGGAGCTGTCTGTTGTGGAGAGGAATCTGAAATCGAGGAGTGGGACAAAAGAGATGGGAAATCCAGGTCAGGGGCAATCCGTTGTCACTTGGAAATAACTGAGGAGGTAGAATTTCCACAGGTAACACAGAGGGTCAAAAACCCAGACTGCTTCAGGTTGCACCGAACACTATGATATATACACTGAGCATTATAGGTAGAGGAGTAGGTTCTAGAGGGGTTAGCGTCACTGGGTTGCCAACTGCAAGCTTTGCCAGGTCTGCCCTGGTATCGTCACAAAGATGGAGCTATTCAACATTCTTCGGTACTACCACCTCTCCAGTGTTGCGCTAAAATGTGAGTTCTTTTGGGGGTTAGCTGAGCTCTACTGAGGAAGTGTCTGCACTCCATAATGGGCACCAGGCAATCATGAGAACTCTAAGCAACTCGCGGCACAGCCTGTTCGGCCCTCACTTAAGGGCTACTCCAGTAACAGAAACATCCGACCGAAGGAAGTTGCTTTCTCATATCCAGGATGCAGAGATGAGTTCAGAATTCTATTCGTGGATAGTCATTCGGAAGAGATGATTCTCTGAATGTTTCAAAATTTATTGTCGGTTCTGGTGAATTAGTCAGTGTGACAGTTCTGGAACTGGGCGTTTCAATGTAAATGCTAAAGAAGTCTACAATCGATTGTTATTACCGTTGGATTGAATTGGAGTATCAACACCGTGGCTCAGTGTTCGAAATAGTCGAGTTTCATAATAGTCGCAAATGATGACGAGGCACCTTTCATTGTGCCGTTCCCTGCAAACGCCCTCCCACACCCTCCTCCGGATCGAATTATGAGTTCTGTACCTGAGCGCCAAGCTGATTTCCCCTCGACAAACCGCCCATTTTCGATAATCCAAAAGCCTGCGGAGAATAACAGCTGGCGAGAGCTTGCGAATTGCTCGGTGGCTAATCCATCGTCGACTGAACTTGATGACGGCATTGTTGCCCTCGTTACGTTTGATTCATTCGCCTCTCACTCTCCCCATGGTCTTCCGTCCCGTTCATTTCGTAAAATGATCTCGTCAAGCTGAAGTTTTTCCTCCGCTCCGGGGGCTTTTAAAGAACAATTGTTTTTGACGGATCGACGCGTATTTCAGAGCGAGGACAAACAGCTCTCCAACGAGAGGGAACTGAAAGTGCGTGCATTTACCTTTGGAATTGTGATTAGTTGTACCATTTGAATTGTTTGTTTTGCCCGACTCACTTTGTCTTTTAAGGACGAGAGTGACCTCGTTCACGAACGGAGTGAGCAACCAGAGAGAACGAATGAAAGAGAGGAGGGCGAAGGGGGAAGTGTGATGAAGTGAGCGTGAAAAGAGTTTTAATTTACGCAGCTCCACGGAAATTAACCAACGCAATTATGCACCAGAAAATCAATCGAATAACTTGAAATATTTGAGTTCGTTTGCCAGTAATGTCGATAATTGATCAGATTGGAGGCTGGCTACTGCCATGCTATAGGCCTAATGAAAATTCGGTGTAACATGAAAGTAACTTGTCAGATAGTTTTAGAAAACAGTTCAGGTACGGAAAACGTTGGCCACTAAAATATCCTGGATGCAGTTTGTCCATAAGTATCTCACATTCTTTACCGTTACGGAAAATGGTCAACATTTTTGTTTCATAAAAAAATATCCGATGCATCACCGTTCAGGCAACTCAGAAGACGTTTTAGGCTTTGTTTCACAACATTTCCTTTACTTACTATTCATTTCATCTGCGATGCGTATCCACAGTGACTCATCCATCTCACCAAACTTCAGAAAAGGCCCTGGAATCAACTCGTGGCAGATTGTGGGCGATCACATCTCTCGGCCTTACCAGCGCTCGATCTGCTAACGACCTTGACCAGTAGCTCAACTTTCAGCATTTTTATTTTTTTGACCAGAAAGGGATCGCGGATCATCAGAATTCTGCCGCTTTTTAGAAATGCTTCCAGTTAACTGGTCAGTCCAAATTCAATCGCCGAAGAACTTCTAAACACTCAATCTTCGACCGGGATTACACAAACGAGAGGACTGCGATAGAGCGCGATCGCGTGTGGTGTGCACCAGTGAATATCACATACAAAACGGTCAGACGATTTTATTTCCATTTTCCATTGTCTTGTGTAGAAGTTAACTTTATTTTTATATTTTCTCATCTAGTAATTAATTTATTTTAAAAAAAGTGTTTAAGCTATTTTTCGCTCTCTTTTTTTTCTCGTACGCTCGTAAATAATTTACCAGACTGGGTTAATTGGTGCATTACTCTTAATCATCCCGCCTCAACCTAACATTCTAGAGATTCTGAAGATGCTGGTGTATTCGAGGTATTCATGAGAGACGTTCATTACAGGCCGAATTAGTTTGAATCGTGAGCTTGGGCATTTCCCAGGCGCATTCAGTTCTGGAGGCTCAGGCTCATTCTGACCTGAAGCCTTTTTCATATTAGCCGCAGAAAAGTCCGAACTGAAAGCTTCTCCTCCTTCAGAATTTCTGAAGCGACAGCGGATTTCCCCGGTCAGGAGTTTCCAAAATGTTCTCTTCCCACCACTCAATTTATTTCCTCTCCAACACCCACAGCTCTTCCGTCTCTCAGTTTTCGGGATATACACCTTTCACATCTCTCTGGCTACTAACTGACTTCTCAATCTCCTCTAACAACAAGTTCACGTATTCAGAGCCCCCTTCTGTCGAGCTCATATACTCACACTCAAACTCATATCGCTATTCTGTTAAAGCGCAATACATTCCTCACTCACGCTCACCACGTAGATTTATTTCTGGTCCATTGCCGTTTGTTTTTCCAGGTTGATTTTCAGACTATGCGACGACCACCACACTTTAAGTCGTACGAGATCACTGCTGAGTGTTTTGACCCCATCAATCTCCACAACACAGATCTACTGGAGGTCATCTCCATATGCAACACATTCTGTCCCCTCTGAGTCTGTGGTAAAGAAAACCAGCTGGCAGTATTTGGCGGCTTAATTTTGGCAACGGTTTGACTATTCGTTAGATATACTCTGCAAGTCAACGAATGGGTAAGGTGAGCGCTGGAATGATGGCGGTGGAGAGGGACAGCAAGACATCTAGGAATATCTTGTCAGCAGCTCCAATTATTATTGATTTTACGCTGAACAAACGTTATTTTACGGCGACCTCAAAACATTCAGGTCTGGGTCTCCAGTACGTTAAGGTTTCGGTTTATAACACCTGGATCAGTAAGGCTGTTAGAAGAGGGACTGACGCGCTGAGCCATACTGAGAGGGATACTCAGGTTATTTCAGAGTGAAAGAGAGGGGGAGAGAGAGAGAGAGAGAGAGAGAGAGAGAGAGAGAGAGAGAGAGAGAGAGAGAGAGAGAGAGAGAGAGAGAGAAGGAGAGTGAGTGAGTTGTGAGTAGCGCGAGATTTGAGAGACCAATGAGTTGGGAGAACTGGGAAGACGAATGTAACTCTTGAGTGCTGATGGATGACTGACTTGGAAGGAGCTGTCTGTGGAGAAGATTGAAATAAAGGAGGGGTAGGACTGGTAATGGATACTTTTTGAAAAGCCCAGAAAAGGGGGAAAGCCGTGGTCAACCAGAAATAACTGAAGAGGTGGACTTTCCGCAGGAAAACAAAGGGGGTCGGTGCACAAGGAAACGATGACCTTCCGCTAGGCCAAGTGAATCCCGTTAAAACAATTTCGTACATATGGGAGAGAGAGAGAGAGAGAGAGAGAGAGAGAGAGAGAGAGAGAGAGAGAGAGAGAGAGAGAGAGAGAGAGAGAGAGAGAGATTTGGGGTACGCGGTTTTGAAATATTTTTGTTTGGTCCTCCAGAATTACCGTTATTAATATTGTTTAATTCCTTGACGTAAAACTCAAGTAAAGCAACTTTGTTGAGGAGAAACTCCCAAATGCTTCACTGCGCCCAATTCACTCGTTCCATCTGATAGGACCAACAAAAACCTTTCGAAGTGGGAAAGTGGAGAAAAAAAAGAGCCTTACTTTCGGCTTTATAGCCCTTTTTTCTCGTATTTGAGTCCAATCGTGATTGCGAGGACTTTTTCTCACCTGAGTCGCTTGCCAACTTTTCCTTTTCGTCCTGAGCCTATTTGTGTTCTGGAATTCCCGCTCCGCCGGACAAACCAATCAACTCGTCGGTTTCGGTCTCGCGACTTCTCAACAAATGAACGAATGAATAGACGGTGGCAGGGATCCTCGAAACATTAGCTACTGCGACGCTGAAGAGGATCACGCAGAACTCACGTACAATTAACTTCAGCGGTTGGGAAAAGCTGTGAGGGCGTTTTGCGGGCTGCGTTGGGTTCGTAATGTGGACATCTATTCCCAGACGGCCCGCAGGAGCCAGCTCTTCGTGTTCATTCTCTGGGAAGGTGCTCCAAACAAAAAGTAAGCGAAAATATCGAGTTCCATGAAAAGAGAAATGTTAATAAAAGCATAAAAATCTGGTCACCATTATAGCCCTCGCATGATTAAGCACACCGTTACTACTGCTCATCCTGGAGTGGTTAGTGGTGAAAATAGCAGCCAACAAAGAGTTGTACGAAGTAATGAAGGCTTTCGATAACATGGAAATGTCGGAGGATTTAAATCACACGGATATGTCGGAGAGACATTTCAGAAACTCTCACCTGGTTAGACCTGGGCTTCTGAAGTAGAGATTTATGGCTGCTGCAGAACGGGACGGAAATCACTCAGCAAAAAGTTCGTTGATATGGGATATCGTCTCCCTTGCAGCCTGCATTAAGGCGCATCTTCTCAAACCTACCTGAACTGTGACAGATTATCCTGTATTTTCCATGCCCCCAGCTCCTTCCCAATGTGGGTCCATAGGCCTTCGGTACTCGTGATAACGGTGGTAACGGTGATGGTGGATACGCTGGAGCAGAAAAGGAAGAGAATATAGAGGGAATATGCCAATCTGCGGCAACCACAGTTGGCACTCTGCAAACCCTGGCTACCAATGGTCGCCCAAGGACTATGATGAGGCTAGGCACTGTTATCTTTTCATAGCTTGAAGAGATTAGGACAAGGAACTTATTGGTTGAGCTCCCCCCCCCCTCCCCAAGTCCTTGAGTGGAGTGCGCTCACAATCATGCAAAGGGGAGGATGGCTGGTGCTACCAAGTTTGATTAAAACCCTTCAGGTGGACTGCACACGCACACACATATGTACTCGTATCTTTTGAAGTCTTGGTACCAAACGAAATTATGATCTGTCGATTGCTTACCATGTACACCACACGTGTTAGAATCGTACAGTAGGTAGTTAGCCGAGTTTGGTAAATCGTGAAGCGATTCGTAACTCATGGTGAGACTAAGCAAAAATTCAGTTATCTTAACTGCAGAAAAAGAAAGAGGCTGCGCCAAGTTGTGCTGTTCCAGATAGAAAACGTAAAATAAAAGGCAAATTTGATTTTACCTGCTTCTGAATACGGGCGATTGTTTCGTCATTCCTGACCCGAAGCTGCCGAAGTTTCACTTTCCGCAGGAGAGGGACGTGATATTGTGGCGCCATCAATCAAGCATCGTCAAAGCGGACGTGATCAGATTCAACCCTTGAACCGTGGCCTGGCTCCCAGCCATATTCCAACGTTGAACTCAACCCTTTCCCTCAATAACTCCTCGCAGCCGCAGGTTGAATTTATCGCATCCGTTGTCAACTGATGAAGGTGTCTCATCCAGTACCGGCGCACGTAAACACCGTTCCCCTCAAGTGCCCATTACGGAAGAGCTAAATGCTATTGCTGGGATATAAATAAATGTATGCGCTTTGCTTACATTAGCTGCAGCTTACATTATTTTCGACACGTTTTGATTTTTATCTGTGTTCAGGAACATTTGTTGAGAACAATATATTGGTATTACCTATTCGAAAACATTGTGTGAGCAACTGACAATTCACAAGGAAATCAGTCACGCTCAGACTGGCTGTGGAATTATACAGGCAATACTCCAGTGTAGTTACTCCAAGGCAGTTACTTCTTGGCTTAGGTGAGTTTTATTACAAGTTATGATTCGAGCTGCTCTCCCCAACGGGGGGATCTCTCAGGCCTTGTCTCGTTCGCCGCTTCTCATTACGCAACTTGGGAAAGTTACCAAGCCCTACTGAAGCCATAGGAGAAGCGGCGTCTCCTTCAGACGTACTTGCTCTCAAAACTGACCTATGGGTTGGTTTTTGGGAGGTTGACCGTCCGAAGGCTGATAGACTTTGATAGAATGGTACGCTCTGCTGTTCGTGCATGCCTAGGCCTCCCACATAGTACATTAACGCTCCGGTTCGATCTGGGGGACTCGGCGTTCAATCTCTCTCTCTCTCTCTACCGTTATTCCATTCTGGCTAGGATGTTGCACACACTGTGGCTGGTCTTGGATTCGTCCAGGATCAACTGCGGTGGTGTGACATGGCGACTCGATGTGCCCCCAAGCCCAGTAAGCCTTCAGAGTTTGCAGCTACTCTACATGATTCGGTTGATGGACAGGAACTCAGGCAGTATCGTGACTTCCCCTACTCTTCTGGGTGAGTGGAATGGGCTTCGGAGGGAATTCATTGGTGGGACTACAGACATTTCACATCGTTCGTGTGGCGTCACTGCCTACAGTGATGAAGTATACAAGCGGCTAGGATCGTAATGTTGTAAGTACTCGTTTTTATGCCTGTAGTAACCTGTTTGAGCCGCTGAATCATGGGGTGCCTGTGTTTCTGTGTACTCATGAAGGCCGTAACAAGCGTCATGATGCAGTCTGCAAGCAGGTTGCTGGTCCAATGTCATCTGAGGGCTGAGAATAGGAGAGAGAGTGGTACTACTGGGTTGTCTCAGGAGAAGGACTGAGGGCTGATGTTGTCGCCATTGGTCCCGAGCAGTCTGCAGTGATCCTGGATCTTCAGATGGTATCTAGCAACCGGGATCTTGCGCTAACTTGGCAAGCCAAGAAGCCCAAATATGACTAGATGGATCTTTGCATGGTGGTGTCAGAAGCTCATGGAGGGGAGACAGGTAATATCAGGGTTGCAGCATTGACCGTGTCCTGGCGTGGCGTGTAGTGCAAGAAAAGTTCTGAACACATGCGTCGGCTGGGTGTGTCAGCAGGCGTCCTCCGCAGTATCACCACCTGTGTGTTGCTTGGGTCGTATTTAAACTGGTGGTCGTTCTATCGTGGAACATCCTTTTATCCTGCTTTCCTTCCTCGTCCCAATCCCTAGGGCCAGCATAGGGTACTCTGGGCGCCCTCCCCATTTCCTTACTTATTATTTATTTAGTTTCTCTCCTTTTCGGGTGGCACTCAAGCATCTATGGGTTAGCTTTAGATATTTATCTCTCTCAATGGGCTGTCAGGGGGACATGTATTGAGAACGATATGTAGGTATTGATTATTTAAAAACATTCAGTGAGTTTAGTGAAAATCGTTCAAGCCGTTTTGCCAAAAAGGGTAAAAAATCTGAATAGGAATATACAAAATATAATTTAGGGCTATATCTCCATTGAACGCATTTTCGTGGAGATATTTATGGAGACAAACAGTTAAGTATTGGTTAAAACGTAAAGATCCGACGGTTTTTTTCTCGGTTACTGAATTTTCCTTTTGCTATATCGCAGACCTTTGGAATTCTTCATGGCCTGAAACGTAATGCGCAAAATATAGACGGGGTTGGGGGGGGGGATGTTGAAAAAATTGTCCTGTCCGAAAATATGATATATTTATATAATATATTATAATTATCACGGCGATTGATAGAGGTAGGAGGGTGCTGTTGGCTGCCCCCAACACCATTTTCACTCCAGTTGTATCGAATTTTCGTTACACCAAACGCCAAACACCCTGGACAAATAAACGTGTTCATTTGGATGAGGAGGACGGGGTGATCGGTCTCTCAAGGCTGTCCTTTCGTGTGTTAGAGTGTCTGCAGTTCTCCGATCTAACAAAATAGAGAAAGAACGATTGTCTACTTCCACAAAATTGGAGTTACAATGTTAAATCTAGCGGAAATAGACAATCGTTCTTTCTCCGTTTTACTATTGAAATGGGGGGTTCCACAACTTCGTCGCGAGCGATTTAGTTCGTAGCTCCGAGCTGCTCTTCCCAGCGGGCGGGGCTCCGGCTCGTCGACTGCCTCAGTCCGCTCTCAACGGGAGTCGAGTCACCGGAAGGTTTCACCAAACGCTCACATTTGTCGTTTAAAACGATCATCAATGATCGCTGATCTGTGATTTGTTATGCAATATAACGGGTTTCACCAACGTGGTTTACGATTAAAACATTATAACAAACCGCGAATTCTTCAAAACGGAGTCGTAACGGTTAGAAGTTGACTCGGTGCGTCGCGGTTACCGCTCGCTAAACAAAGACCGTTTTGCAGACGGCAAACTGCTTATAACTTAATAATACCACTTTTTTAGCTGTTTTTAATTTTGTTTTGAGTCGTTTCGCGAATTTTGCTCACTTGAAACGCACGAAGGGCGGATGAAAATGTAGGGTTCATTTCGGCAGTTCAAAGAAACGAGAAGGTTATGATTTTTTATTTGGAAAGTTCGTAATAAAATGATTCTGGTTCAATGATAAGTGATTTAGGCATTCGAATACACATAGAATTTGTTAGAGAATCAATGAAACGGTTTTCGTTCGTACATCTTTATTATTGAGGCAATGCGCTTATACATTCAGTTCATTCAGTTTATAACAACGTTCTACATAGGAACTGGTGGCACTCAAGTTCCCAGAATGTAATAATGATAATAATAATAAATAATAACGAGTCGCTTCTACTTATGCCACAACCTTTAATGTGTTACCATCTGTGCTCAGGAGATTCGTGAGACTATCAACATACCATTCTGAATAGTATATGTACGTTTTCGGTCAGGAAAATGTTTTACCCCCTCCCACCACCCTATTTGATGCGTTCCAAATCTGCAATGTCCACTGTCAAGGTCATTTCCGATCTTTAACATGGTCTACAAATCCCGTTCTTCCGCCAAAATCTCCATCGCAAATCTAATCGGACGAAACCTATTAATTGGTTGTTCCGGGCAAAAAATGGTTGAAAACATTAACGGAATTCTGGTAGTTTCATTGCATTTACGTCGTGTTTGGTATTGTTTCTTTGGTATTTTTTGATGCTGAGTCGAATAGGAAGGGTCTCAGAAGTGCAAGACTGCATCCGGATGGACAAAACTGAAACCGCAGTAAATAGTGAGTTGAAATCCACCACTTGAAGGAACTTACGGGACAACTTAACGAAAGGCATCATTTCGTAGTTATTCGGAGCTGTTCATGCTGAAAATTTTATCAAAATCGTTGGAGGTACTTTTGACAAAAAGAAGGTTCTCGGTGTTTTGATCACTATGATCAACATGGTTAGTTTTGACCCGATTTTGGTTTATTATTCATTCTGAATAATAACCCTATGTTTTCGGCCAGGAAAAATTGTTTTCAACCCCCCCTCAAAATTTGATACTTTACGTTTCAAGACATGGGGATTCCAAATCTGCAATGTTCGTCCGCCGTTCGCCGTCCGGTCCGTTTTGTGCCTTTAGCGTGATCTAAAAAATTCGTTCTTTCGCACAAAAATCCCATTTGGTATCTAATTGTGCCCGCCATCTCGGCAGTCCGATCGGACGAAGCCCATGGTTGTTATGGACAAAAAATGGTTTAATAATTCCCAAAACGCAGTTTAATCGCATATACGCCGTGTTTCGTATCGTTTTCAAGGTATTTTTACATCCTGGGTCAATGGAATGATTGTCAGACGCGTACAACTGCGTAAATTACAGGGAAATTACAGTAACAGTACAAGGAAATTAGAGTAATTATTAGAGTCTACTAATTGAAAGAACTCGCGGGAACTACAGCGGAAGTCAACGTTTCGTCGTTAGTACTCCCTCCCTCCCTCCCTCCCGTCTCATCAAAACCTCCCACCCTTTCAACTCGCAACGTCGTGCCAATTGCCTACAGGCGGTTACAGGCGCCTGGCGCTGAAGGAACATTTAGTTTCTGTAGTTCCATTGTAGTCAGGTCATGTTTCGTATGGTTTACTAGTATTTTTCGATGCTGAACCGAATGGGTAGGGTCTCGGAGCAGTAATACTAGGTTAAGCTGTTCATGAGAATAATAAACCGTTGTGTAATAATTTGCAGTGTTTTCTCGTGCTGTTGTTTTAGCGTTCCCTAGTTACTTAAGCTATATATGGCATTTGAGCCGGTTTGTTTTAGCCTTTTTCTCTCAATCGCGTTTACAGGCACACGTTTTAGCAAATAGTGTCTGGACACAGAAGCCCTTGAATCGTACAAATATGGAGAGGACTCGAAAAGCTAAAAATATTTCGTTCAAATCAAGTCGAATAGATATATCAGACAAATTAGTTCTAGATAAATAGGCTAGCACGCTTGTGAACATTCCAGGATTTAAACAAACAGTAGGCGGATACAACCTGTAGCTAAACCGTTGATTTAGGACGACGTCCAGTCCCAAAATTGGCTGGTTAATTTAATCATCGAATTTTGGTCTTTTAATCAGTTCAAGCGATCTTGGAGAAACCCGATTGAATTACTGAAAATTCCGATTTATCAATTAAATGTTGTTTGAAAAGTTTGGTGACAAGCGCGCGGTCGTGTTTCGTGTTCCGCGACAAAAATTTCCTTTCTCGTAAAACCGAAGAGAATCCGCGATTCGGCATAACCAAGTGCTATAGTTTGTGAATTTTCGTTACGTGTTCCACCAGTCCGCGGTTTACACAGTGCGTGGCAAGATGTTCCTGCGTTTTCGCTAAACCTACGCACTCCCGCCGGGAATGTTTCGTCTGTTCGAAGACTTCAGTGGTGAGTCCTTACACAATATGCTACTCTGGTACGCAAGCCTTACTTATTATAGCTTCCAGTTTATCTTGAAATGAGCTCAACCCGAACCCGATTTGATAGGAACCACTGCCCGAAATGTCTAATTCAACAATCTATTACGCCCCCGGTACAATATGCTGTCTTGTGGGCTTGTACAGGGTCGACTGTAGTGATGTGACAGGGCAATGCCATCTGCCCCAAGCCGCTGGTGAGCCAATTGCCCTAATTCATCAGGGTGGGTTGGGCGGACATGAGAAGAAACGTTGCGTTTGAATTGCTGACACATATGGCCCTGGTGTGCCAACCAGTTCGTTGGAGTCACATGAAAAGACAATGCGCCAGTCGTAAATACGAAAGGAGTCTAATTAGACTGAGTGGAGACCCCCCCCCCCCTGAGTGTTCAAACCTTTATTTTGGCGTTCCGTGGTAACTTGTGGGCGAGATATCAAGTTTGAGTGGATTTGGTACGGTCGTTTTCTCTAAAAATCGTTCACAGACACACATACACACAGACCATTTTCCCAAATAGTGTTTTTCGGACTCAGGAGGGTCTGAAACGTAAAGATCTGAAGAAAACACAAAATTTTTTTTTTCAGCCGATTACATAACTTTCCTTCCTACTCTGTAGAGCCAAGGAAAGTAAAAATTATAAAAACGGAATTTCGGCAGTCTTATCGCAAATACGCCTCGTTCGGTATCGTTTCCTAGGTATTTTTATTCCCTGGGTGGAACGGAAAAATCACGGAGGTGAAGGACTGTGTCTAGATCAAAAATAGTGAAATCACAGTATTATAGTGAACCAAATCTCTTAATTGTAAGACCTCTCGGGACGATAACTTCAGCGAACATAATCGTCTCATCATTTATACTCCTTTCCTTCCGTCTCATTAGTACCATCCGCCAGCTCGACTCGCAGCGTCGTGCCAATTGCCTACAGGCGCCTACGGGAGGCCTGGAACATTTAGTTTTCGTCGTCCTGTGGTAGACAGACCATGTTTCGTTTGGTTTAGTGGTATTTCTTGATGCTGAGTCGAACGGGTTGGATCTCGGATGTGTGTCATTGTGTGATAATTTGCAGCGCTTTTTAGATTCGGTAGACCTCAAAACGAAATGATCTGACACGATTAGAATACATTCCTTGCCCATTGGGTATGGGAAAGTAAAGCCCTCACAGTAATCAAAATTCGTCAAACATTGCTTGCGAAAAAGCACTAACAGAATGCCAATCGAGTAGCTCATTTAAGATCTATGTTATGTACTCAATTGGTTCAATACAAAAACATAGCGACATGACTAGTGATAAGAAAGTTAAAAACCACATGATAGAAGGTTACATGCTCCTTGATCGATTCAGGCTCAGCCCCATTCCGTAACTCACTATATCAGGTTATTGGAAAGAGAATTATCAACAGAAACCGAATTTCAAACATATTGGTACTAGCTTTAGGTAGAAACCATATCCTCCCCCCTCCTCTAACAGGTGATCTTTACTGAGCTTAAATGACAAGCTGTTCCTGTACGTCTTGAACTCATGTTTCCAACAATTTAGAGCTCCACGCTCGCAGTTATACGTGAAAAGGGTGAGAATGCCACTCCACCCCTCGCTAACAAACGTCCCTACCGAAAGTGAAGTTAAATAAAAGCTTGTAAAAAGAGCGAGATACGAGTCGGTTCGCTCGTCACTACGAAAAGTTTGCTTTCAGTAAGTTGCTCCTACGTCTTACGGGAAGGGTGGTGCTTTCCTGGAAGACATTTCAGTGATTCGTAGTACGTTCACGTTCTTGCAACCCACATCGTTGAACCCACCGCAAACCACAGCCCGTCGAGAGCCCAAACTACTTACGCAACCCGTTTGATGTTTTTCGTCCAACCTCTTTCAAGTCGAAGGCGATCCGAAGTTATGCCAGTGATTTTAGGCAAAATACACGGGTTTCGTCCCTAATCACATTGACCTGAGATCTTTAGTGAAGCATCTGGGAGCGATAACTGTCCCCCACAACCTGTACTTGCTCGTCAGAGGTAATCCGACAGACAGACCTGCATGTATTCGTCCGGGGAACGATTTAGAAGGGGTGCTAGTACCCACAGTGCACTCTGGAACGCCGACTTTCAAGGTCTTCCAAGGAGGCTCATAGAGACTGACTGCGGGCCGTACGCCTATGTGAATACCCTGGCTGTGCTGATCCATGCTGGGGCCGCCAGTTCGAAGCAAAAACCCGCCATGTGCTCCTCACTGTCACCCAATGGTGCAAGTATATCAAGAAGAACGAAACACCACAGAACGAAAACTTTTATGCCATTGATTAATGGGCGTTAGAGAAATGGCAAGCGAGACGGGAACCCTCGACGAGCTAGTACCTTACTTCCTCCAGAAAGCGACGGTTGTTGGGAGAGCAGACAAACCTAGCAGCATTGACTGGTACAAGTTAGCCTATAACCGAGTTAGCGAAGAAGGCGATGGCAAAGAAATGAGGTCACAGTTGATCCGACCCTTTGAAACTTGCCACCTAAGTAAATAGTTAGACCGGATGGGAAACCAGATTAAGAACATTTCCCAGATGATCTGGGGTTCCTCAGGTGGTCAGACCTTCGCGCTGTATAACATAGGCAACAAAGAGTGGCGAACGACCAAATACCTGTCGTACCACCATAAGACCGATGTTGGGTTCGGTGGAGCTGTGCAAGTGGCCGTCCTCTTGCATGATTGCGAATCCGCAACTTCCATGAAAGTAGACTGATGCAACCCTCTTCGAGGGTTCATTTGTTAAGGAAGTAGGAATTACCCTGAGCAAACCTACTGCCAGGGCAACTGCGCAGAATGGCGGATTGTGCAGACTGTTCAGAGTTTCCTCCTGTGCCTTCACCCAGTTACATGCCACTTCCCACGGTTATGATAGTTTCAAGGATCATCTCGGACACTGGCTACTCTGTGATTGGTGTGCTGGTGCTTAGAACCCACAATTCTAAAATTGAACCAACCACCTTTGATGGTGGTAGAGCATCATGAACATCATAAATGGAAACCGCATAGGTTACATTATTTTATGGGCATGTGGAAGTTAGTTACTTCCATATGCAGTTAGAATCAGGAACTGTTGAACCTCGATCGAATTCGTAACAACTAACGGTAGCATTCACTGTGGAGTGGGAACACGTGGCCATATCAGAGGTCGAGGAATTCCTTTCGTATTCTTGAGTTTCTTCAGAAGTTATCTGACCTAAAGAACCGCTGATTGAATGCAGAACGATTCAGCGTAAGATTGAGGGATGGCCACAGGGTTTGGAACCATATTGAAACGCGTTCTTCGAGTCTTCTCAGGAACCTAATGGAGGCTGACTACGAACCATACGCCTGTCTAGTTGATTCCTGCACAGCGGTTTGTGAAACCAAGTCAAAACCTCATCACTCATGGTAACCTCAACGCACTATTCCACTTCTTATCTTTCGCACTATTCATCCTGCATGCGACGATTGTTGAATGAGTAGTTGATAATACCAGCTGTAGCTGTTATCAAGCATATTGGTAGCCGTTTCGCTCAATTTGCGAAAAATATTGTTGCTAAAAAATGTAGTGAACGTTGATATCTATCATGGACTTCCACGCTAGTTAACAGTTTAATCAAATGGAGAACGAGATTAAAGTATGGCACAGTACTCTCCAGAGTCATACTTCTGTGTGGTTACATATCGCTAACAGTTTTATACCGGCATAGTGGCTAAATCACTACCACTGCCACTACCTGCCGTACCTCCAGGGGTGTGGCGAGTGCATGGTCTCTCGTAAGCTAGCAAAGTCATACTCGTGATTGCTGCAAGAATCCTGTTTGAGGGTTCAGGATGCGTCAATATGAGGAGAAAACAGACTTACAGGAGAGTGCAACGTCATCCTTTCCCCTTTTCTATTTGATATTATATCGTACTGAACTAGACAGAGAACTGAAAAGTAAGTAAGGGTATAACAAAAGCATGTAATATGAGAGTTCTGTCTGTTTTTAAAAAGCGAAGCCGACATCAAGAAATGTCTGTTATAGAAGTGAGCAACAAGTGGGGCACAGTACACTAGTATATTCAAGACATGAATCATTGGGATCATCTCATTACCTTTTTCTATGAAAGTTCTCTTCGGCTTTTACATGATAGTTCATTACGTAATGAAACAGCTTTGATGTAAGCTGCAGCCGGTGGCGTGTAGCTCTGAATAATCCACAGTATTACCTTTGATGAAGAGGAAGGGTGCCAGTAGTATCGGACCCTCCGTCGCGGTGAAAGATGAGACCAGGAAGGGCCTGCACCTCCGCGGGCGAGTCTAAGGATCCTACCCTTGACACCATATATTATCCATTGTGAGCCTATTGACCCGCGGGGGATTATTAACGACCGTCCCTCCTTAGTCATCTTGTAATACCTCTTGCTAAATCTTCATTAGAAGCCGCCTTGATAAAGTCCGGCAAGTGATGAAAATCTTCTGGTTAAATTGCCCGTTAAATCCTCACTGAAATGTTTCCACTTTTTTCCGTCATATGTTTATCATTTGATTACGCAACTGAACAAAGATTGAGAAATCAATTTCTGGACCAAAGCCGCAATACAGATCTGAACATTGGTTGCTGACGTTTACTTCAATACATTGTTCTAGCATTCCAAAAAAAATATCTGGTGCGTTGCAACACACAACTTTCCTTGGCTCTACAACAATTCACTTGGTACATGGCTAATTCTATTTAATCAATTCATTTACCACTCAGTTAATTTGAACTTGGTCAAACAACACTTCACGACAGCAGAAAGTGGTAGCGCTTACAGTTCCGGAATTTATTGTGCTACTCGTACTCATTCCAGAACCATTACGGAGCAATTGTTGCACAGAGGATTAATGTGGCTGGGAACACGATTGTTTTGAAGAGGATAGTAATCATTTTTACAGAGTTATCGAGTAAAACCTTCTAAAAGTTCTAGTACTGGAAAGAAGCGAAACGGCGGTAGTTGAAATTCAAGAACTTCTGGAGTGGCCCCCATGTATCTTATGAGCGTTTTTCAACACTCACCGTATAGGTATTGGATTGGACTACAATACCAATTTTTTAAAAACATTCTAGTAACATTTTAGCGGAGTTTATAAGGAAAAACCGTGCTAAAAACGCTTTTCGTCGAGAACTTCGATAATTTATTGTGCTGCTCTCGTCATTTTCCCACAAATGGGAATTTCATGGTGTGATTGCCTTAGTGAGAGCTACCAATACAAAAAATTTAATCAAAATCGTTAGAGCCGTTTTTGAGAAACAAAATTTCGTATTTTGATCACTATGATAACTATAGTTAACTTTCGGTGGATTTTGCCCATACCCTTAATTTGGCGTCCTATGGTAACCTGTAGGCTAGACATCAAGTTTCAGCTGATTTGGTACAGTTGTTTTATCTATAAACCGCGCTAAAATTGATTTCGTCGAAAATTTTGGTAATTTATTGTGCTGCTCTTGTCATTTTCCCACAAATGGGAGTTTTATGGTATAGTTGCCTTATCAAGAGCTATCAATATAAAAAATTTAATCAAAATCGTTAGAGCCGTTTTTGAGGAAAAAATATTTGGTGTTTTGATCACTATGATAACTATAGTTAAATTTCGGTGGATTTTGTTCATACCCTTATATTGGCGTCCCATGGTGACTTGCGGGCGAGATATGAAGTTTGAGCTGATTTGGTACGGTGGTTTCTCTAAAAATCGTTCACAGACACACATACACACAGACCATTTTCCCAAATAGTGTTTTTCGGACTCAGGAGGAGATCTGAAGAAAACTCAAAATTGTTTTTTTCAGCCGATTACATAACTTTCCTTTCTACTTCGTAGAGCAAGGAAAGTAAAAACCATGGCCTCCTGTTTCTGATGCCCGCGACCACCTCAAACCGTAAACCAACGTCCCCCCCCCCCCCCCAACACAATGATCTTGCCAAAAAGAACAAATTACGATTAGTGTGTTGAAGTGATTCTCAGAATGCTGCGCCTCTTAGTGACATATTCCTCTGAGATAGTCCTGAATTCGCTTCGTGGCATGCGGTTTCTAGGATCAGGTTTGGTAACGTCCTGAATGCTATAAGAAACAATCTCCGTAAATGTTGCATAGGCGGTATGAAGTAGCGGAATTCAGAGTTCTACGCGTACCACGTTTCATGTTAGTTTCACAAACTATTCTTCCAATTCCTTGACGGCAAAAGGTGAAAGAAAGCTGCGAAATTACCTAACGCTTTTTTCAAAGCATTGCTCGCCATTTTATTGAGACATAATTCAAGGTGGTGGCGAAGCGACCTCAAGTGCAAGTAATTCGCAAAGTATTACCCTTAGAATTTTCATCAGCTTAACCCCGAACATTAAGCTCTTGGCACGGTGTGGACCGACGACGGTGGGGAGGGGGGGAGGGGGCAATTCAACCGAGTTGTTGAGGCGTTGTAAAAGGTATTAGGAAACCAGGTGGATGGTGGTGAGGTGGATACGCGGCTGTTGAAAATGAACTTATTCTCGTAGCCTCTAACAATAACGAGATTACCCGAGGGAATGACTTACTGACGCTGGCGCGGCTTAAAAGGCTCCCTGTAATATTAAAAGAAAATCAAGGGGAAGGCGAGTGGGTGGACTGAATGAAGATCCAGACGGATGGCAAAAGAAGGAAAGAGGCAGATAACGAGGAGATCTAACTGAAGGAAATTGCTCATCGACCAACAGGCTCTCTTGGTTTCCCCCTATTTTCAAAGAACGTCGAAAGCGATTGAGCCGATTTCAAGAGCAAGGAAAAGAGCCTTCGCGTCATCAAAGCCTAATGCAATCAGGTTCCTTGAAACTCAAATCCTGAAGTAATAACGCGAGTGTCTCAATCTTCCCCCTTAATCTTCTTGAATACGAAAGAGACTGAAGTTACTTGAAAATATATGTATTCAATAAGGGCTCATGTCAGCAAAGATGAGCCATGATGCGCAATTCTATTACCTCTAGAAAAGAACTGAGGCGTTGCCAATACTATCTCGAATCAGTCAGTACTCCTATATATTCAAATAACTACTGAGTCTCTTTCGTCGCTATCATTCATGTTAGTTTAACTGCACTGCCACTAGGATTGGATGGGTTCCGCTCCTGATGCCGATGAGTTCCCCTTAGTTTCTAGCCAGAACTTGAGTTTAAAACGCGTTGTTGTCCGTTTATTTTCCAAAGGTGGTATGGTACAGTAAATGAAGGTGGAGTCTGAGATCTATTGTCTATTTTTAATTTTATAATTTCTAATGCCGTGTTTAAAGTTTTTAGTTGTATTATTAGAACAGGCAAACAAATTGAATATAAAAGTAACTTATGAGAAGGGTTTCACGTATTGTTGTAAAGAGTAAATGAGGCAAAAATGCAGCAAACTAGAAGAAAAAAGAGAAGCAGGAATATTGAAAAAACTAAAACACACCTAACTACTAAGCACTAAAGGAACCGGTGAAGAAATCCAAATGATTTTGATTTTGAAGCGGGACGTTAGCATCACGAGGAATATGCTGCAGTGGCTAGTTGTAGATGTAAGAATGCTAAAAGCATACTGAGAACAGGAGTTGGCACGAAGGTAGAGCTCGAGGATTGACGAAAAAAGAGACGGGTAAACGATGACCAGTTTGTGCAGGATGAAGAACAGCACCAAACGACGATTGCAGAACGGTGACGATACAGCAATCTATCAATGATTGATTGTTAATGTATGAACCAGGGATACAATGTTTTAAAGGCAATTCACCTCAAAAACTGGACACGTTCAAGATGTGCAAAAAGGAGATCGGATTATTGAGACATGGTTCAACTGGTGCCGGACAAGCGATCTGTACTGGAGGGTGATGATGGCGATGCGTGGCAGTGTGCACAATCATTGAAAGACGTAACTAAATGAGTTCATGGCGTCCAAATCAGTCTTGCTTAATCAAGTATGCCGCAGTAGAACATGTCAATTTATTGAACGCAGCGCGAGAACTCTGAGTTAACTACGACCATCTTTTACTACACAATAATATCGTTACTTCCTACTGGGGAAAGTATGAAACTTCCGAGCGAGATGAACCGCATGGTAATCTGTGCAGAGAGAAACGCGACCTGTTGTGTAAAAGTTCTGGCCCTAAACGATTCGCGAGACTCAAGAATTGTGGGTCTCGAGACGATTAAAGGTTTCGTAGTCAAATAACCCGCTATCGTTTTGCTCTCTAGTAATGAAATTTGCTGCCCTTCTGTTGATAAGACTCAAAGTTGTTCAAACTGTTCGTACACGATTAGGACACCGCTAACTTTTTGGAGGTTTACCACTTGAATCCGGGAGTTTCGAGCTGTTTTCAGTCTCTCGAAACGAGTCGTAGATAGTTTCATTGGAAACGAAACTTTCTTCGGAAACTCCAACCGGATAAGTTTGCGGTCCTAAGGTTTCCGTGTGGAAAGCTTGAAGATCTGAACAGAATGGGCAAAACCAACGCTATCCCCCGTAATGTGGGTTTTTGCTTGGGTCGCGCAAAACACTGAAACCCACTTTTCGAAAAGGAACATTATTTGAGTAACCTGATCCTGACCTTGAGTTTTCGGGACACTGATTACTTGTATTGCGAGGATCAGACAGACTGTGTCAAACATGAAACCATACGCACGTAGCTCGGAATGCTTGAATGAGTTTTATTACCAATTACAAAACTGACAATATAACTATGATCTATCTAAGCGAAATAATTAAATTTCTCCTACAGTTATTTTTAAAATAAGGCTTGGCCGTACTGGAAAGCTGACAATGTGCCACAGCGTCGAGTTGAAGTCATAGTCAGCATAGTATTTTAGAATACTTCTAAAAAGTAAAAGACATTCAAAGTCCTTGAGTTCGGTCGTTGGTTTCACTTTTTACTTTATTTGTTCATTCTTATAAGTTTAAAAATATTCTCATGTTATTATTAAAATCAAGTTAGGTAATATTCGCCTTTCACTAGTTTTATCATTTATTTATTTTTGGACAAGTTACTGTTCATTATTGTCATTCATTCAATCACCTATGCATACTAACGCTTCACTTTAGGTATCTTCAGCATACACGCTTTTGATCTCCGATGCACTATGCTCGTTAAGGAATGTCTTTTCATTTCTGAAAATGCAAATTAAATTTGATGAATGGTAGGCAAGTTCATTTTTCCTAAACAGAACGTCGGTGAGTTGTTGAATAACATTTTGACGTAATTTTCCGAATCCTGAACCGAATCCCCCCCCCCCCTTTGTTATTGTGTAATGCAACACTGACTTGAACAAAGTTTAATAAACATTCTTGAGCAGCTGATGGTAAAAGTACTTGATGGAGTCTTTGGTTTACCTCTTACACTAGAATGTCCCATAGGAGCCAGCGGTCCACGATGACTCCCAAATACGCCAAAGATTCGACGTTCTAGAAGGATCGGTCGCTGAATGATGATTCTCTGATTTCTCACCGTGTGTCATGAAGTGCCCAATCGTCTTTACGTGGAGTATTCATTATAAAATGCTTGGAGGGGTTTACCGTTAGCGAATTTGGTTCATCTAGCTCCCTACGGTTCGGAGGTCTTTTTCATCCTTTCAGTCTCACTCCCTAGCGCGTCTTTTAGAATTATATGCAAGGTGGAAGCAATTACAAGTACACATACCACCAAAGCCTAGGAAAGCTCTGCCCGATCAATGGACGAAAGTCGAGTACATAACTGGTAACAGGTTTCCTAATCAAAATTACCGTTTCTTAAAACTCATAAGAGAGCTACATCAGTCGAAAGTCATGGGAGTTACGGGTTCACCGACATGCAAGAGCCCGGGCACTAGCCCAGCATTCACTGAATCCAGCTAGTCGTTTAGCTAGTCTCCCAGTAGGGAATCATTGCTCTTGTGTCACCACTCGGAGGAATCCGTAGCATCAGGGGGTGTTCGTAGTGTCTGGTTTGCCACCTGATCAAACAAACAATTTACTATGGTGGCAAGTTTCCAAGGGACAGAGCGACTGTGGCCACGTTTTTTCGTCATAACCTTTTTCACAAACTGAGCGAAACAGTTACAAGCTTGCTTAGTAGCAGTGAAAGCTGTAAGGTGGACGTAGGTTCGTGTCTCTTTCGCACTGGAAGGCGCAAGATGTGCAGGATGTGAGAAGAGAAGTGGTCGCCGTTTCGATTACCATCTCCTTGCCATCATCTATTGCCCATTACCCCCAGAACTGGTAACAGCGATGTGAATGACAGCAAGAACATGTCATATTCAAAGGATCAATGTAATCAATAAATTTGTGGTCTAGCGTGCTGCATAGAGTTCCCACGTTGTTCTCTAATGATAGAACTAACTACTTTCTTATTGCTCTTACTGTCCCTCACTTCCTTAGGACACAGGTAAGACTCGCCCGTAAGAAGAGCACAGTGCCTTTGATCATAAAGTTCCTTTTACGTAATTTTTATGTAGAGTAGACGCTTATGTTTCTTCTCCCAACAGTCTAAAAAGAAAATCGTCTTCCTTCGAACGGCTATTCATGCTCACACGAGTGAGTTTGAAGCGAGTGGCTCACTCACCTCAAAGCTTTGACCGCTCCACACCATCACAATAGGCCGCTGGATTTCCATCCTGAGATTTTTATTCGATTCTTCGACTCTTTCAGAACCGCCGAAGAAAATGAAAGGCTGAAGAGAGTTTTGAGTCAACAAATCACGTAACCAACTCGCGTAGAAACGAAGGGAATACGCCGACAAATTTATTTAGATCGAACTGGAATATCAGGTTTGAAAGCAGGTGAACGTTGGCGCCGGAGCTCTGGACGGGAAAATTCTGATTTTCTCCGCAGGATAATCTTTTCCTTGGGATTTTTTTTTTTTGCCGGTTCACTCCTCTTCCCATTTCTGCTTCCCCGGCGTACCATCGTCTGCCTCATTTACATGAACCGACGGCGAACCTGTCAAAGTTTATTCGACCTTTGATTGGATATTGTGACGGAGGAGAGGCATCGGAGGCATTCCCTCGTAGGAATCCATTTTTACGTTCGGCGAACGAGGATGGCAAAACTTTTTTCATTTTTACGCCCGGGTATCGTCGTTTTTTCAAAGAAAAGGAAGACGGAGGGGCGAGGGGGAGATTATTATTAAAAAGCCCACCCGCAGGGTGACCCACGAAAAATTTGACTTGTATTCTGGAAGAACAGAAGTATGAGTTGCCTGAACTTTTTAGACCAGTTTTTGGTGTTGAACAACATATGCTGTTATAAGTAAGAAATGAGTTTGTGAGCTTGGATATTTAACTTGCAATGGAGAAAGTGAGTTTTAGTCAACTTGGTGACCCTAGGCATCACCAATCTCTTTGTGTTAGCCGTTGGTATCACGGTTAAGGAGTAATAGATTGCTGTGAATGAACTCACACCGATATGTAGAGATAGTATTGGGCGCACGAAAGGGGAAGCTTAAGAACGGAGTTGATACATAAAGCGGCACTGAATGAGGACTGTATTGAGCTTTAAAATAATAGCAAAATGAAGTTGAGTATATAAGCGCCGACACAGGGGGCTCTGAATGCGCGAGAAACTAGAGAGTGAGTAGAGCTGTGACTAGCTCGAGAGTTGATAGAGGAATGTCTGCGAGAGAGCAGTGTCTGGGGAGAGCTGTGTCTGTTGGAAAAGGCGGAAATCGAGGCGAGGGAAGGATATTTTGGAAACTGTTGGATTGAACGCACCTGGGAAAGGTCCCAGCTCAAGATCCTAACTACTTCAGCCCGTCACGAACAGATTGATTAGGCAAATTATTGAACAACCAGAAGGAGAATTAGAGCCAAAAGCCCTCACTTATATCTTTTCGGGCTGAATTCATCATGCATCATAAAATAACCAATATTGTGCTTTTAGCCGACAAAGATGAGCATGTAAATGAGTCACTTGTGGAGTATTGTTCTTTTCTATAACTCCAAGAAGATAAATGATTTCCACGTGCTGTTCTATTCCGTTACCCGCATCACGTTATTCAAAGAGCGCGTTTTGGAACGGCACAACAGAGGTGTCGAAGAAAACATTCGTACAGCTGTGGCACTGAAGATAGCAGGTGGATGGTGTTTGGCCATGTGTCCTCACATGTTGGTGGTTTGTGTAGGGACATGCGAAGAGTTCAGAAATGTAGTATGGGAACGAAGCCGACGGAACGAAAACCAAAAGACCGCTCAATAGAAACACCAACCAAAGACTGGGGAAGGAAATGATAATATACACTTCTTCAGGTAATATTAGTGAACTGGTCATTAAAAGTAAAATATCTCTTCGGCTCTACTTATGGCATGCCACAAAAACGAAAGAAAAACTAGCGGAACTTGTGGATGACGTCTTTTCTCTTCGTTCGAATCAGTATGACGTGGCAAACGCTGTAGTTCCATAACGTGAAGTCGGGACGCAAAAGAAACTGGCGAAGATTCAGTCAACAGGGCGGAAGCAAAAACTATCAGAGAAAACCGCATGTCGATCAGATCTGCTCTCATAAAGGGGCAGAGTGACGGTCCGTTTCATTGTCCCGATTGATCTTCTGCCACTCTAATCTTTGATAGGCGTAACGTGCTCGCCCGTACGAGTACTCTGCTCTATGGAGTGCACTTGCAATCTATTGAGATCAATCCTGAGGTTGAGGGCGACAAGTTCTTACACCACCTGAAGCCCCTCACCGAACTAACAAAAAATTGTCTCGGTTGTTCTCGATAATTGTGGCCACCAGAGAGATCATTCATCCTGAGTTCGGTGTCATATTGTCAGGTTCCGATTGCCAATTGGATCTCTTCAGGGTTGCTTACCACATAATTTTAAAATTCTCGGGGTTGAGTGGCGTGCTATGACTATCACTGCTGCTGCTCAGTGCCCCGAGCTCTCGCAGGCACGAGTTTGACAATTCTCGAGACCTCTCCAGGCAGATAAATTTGCTGGTCCTCCGCTTACGTTGCGTATCTGCAGTTCTTATACACTTCGGACACCGTGTTTATGGCTAGAATGAAGAGCAGAGCGGAGGGCAGACCCAGAGAGAGAAAGAGTGAGAGAGAGAGAGAGAGATTGACAGGAAAAGATGGGGTGGGGGGAGAAAGAGAGAGAGAGAGAGAGAGAGAGAGAGAGAGAGAGAGAGAGAGAGAGAGAGAGAGAGAGAGAGAGATATTGAATACATCCTTTACTGGGCATATTATAAAGGTCGCGAATTCGCGTAGCTGATGTTTTATAAAATTACGAAAAGCCACGGGGAAAATTATCCAGGTTGTGAGACTGTACTTTTTTGAACTCACGTTTGTTAAGAATTTCATCCGTTCAAGCACTCAGCGAGAACATCATGTTGGATTGGTGCTTCATTACATTAAGTTAGGCAATCAGGAGGCGCCGTAAGCCGTTTTCAATGAAGATGCGCCTCTGAGTGGTAACCCAATCTAAGCGACACGATTCATGTTCAAGAAACCCGGCTGGTTACATTAGCTGTTGGGTAGAAGTTGTGAGATGTCATTTGAAGTTGAAGGTGGTTTTGTTCCCAACTGAGTTGATACTGAGTTTTCTCCTCGAATTTCATCATTAGACTCCCCGGGAAATAGTACAAAATGAGTTCCCAGGAGCCTAGTTGACCCGAACAATTAAAGTAAATGTAGCTTAATAATCGTTGCTTTCAGCCTCCGAGTAGACGTTGAACGTGTTTTCTCGTACGTTTTCCTTTTGGAACGATCCAATTGAATAAGGGGTTGAATAGAACCTTCCGATTAGCCGTAAAACCTTCCGGATGTTGGTAGCGCCCATTCAGGGATTTCTATTGTCGGAGAGGCGGTTCTCGTGGGTTGAAGCTGCCTGTTGATTTATTAACCCGGACGTCCTCAGGCGAACCAGCCTCATTGTTTTGCCAACCAACACCCTTTGGATTATTTAAGCGGTGATAACAGACAGATTTCGTTCTGATTGTCGTTGAAGGCGGACTTCGAGTTAACGGTGGAGAACGACTAATCGTTTTGGGTTGAACGTATATCCAATGTGGTATCGGCATTTGAGTCGTATGTCTCAGGTAGAATTCGTGCCTTTTTCGTGCTCCGGGTTTTTCCTAGAGAGCAATTTTGAGGTTGTAATTCTTATACAGAACGGCTAGTTGAGAGGGACACAGCTGCACGATTAGCGCAAAGTAATCTCCCACTTCTTGTGGCACCTTGCTCAGTCCAGTGTCATTCACAAGGTTGATGAGCCACATACCCGATGTACTAGATCAATTAGTACATCATTAGTATGTACTAGGCAGTGTCCCTGCTCACAATTTATAAGTACCTAATAATTTATATTATCCTATGCCTTAATATTTTTAAAAATTAACAACAAACCCTATTTTACGTTTGTTTTTCCATAAGTTTTGATAATAGTAGTGGAATACACTGAAAATATGACTAAAACTCGAAAACCACCCACAAAACTTACATAGACAGATAACAATCTTCAATTTAAAATCTTCAATGTCCGACTATCTAAAAAAAAATCTGTTTTCCGTATAAAAATTCCACTTGTTATCTAGTTGTGCCCACCTGTTCGACAATGCGATCTGACGAAATCTATGGTTTGGGCGAGCAATAAATGGTTTAAACAATTAGGCGAAATTTGGGCAGTTTCGTTGCAATCACGTCGAGTTTGGTATCGTTTCCTGAGTATTTTTCGATGCGGAGTCGAAGAGAACGGGTTTCAGAGATTTGTAACTGCATCTAGATAGAACACAGTTAAATCACGGTAAATAAAGTGAGGCGAATCCCATTACTTGGAGGAGCTGGCAGTACGATGAAACTTGAGTCACTTTTTCTCCCCAACCTGCGTTTATTTCCTCTCACTACCTCCCGTTTCACTTCAAACACCAGTCAGATCGACTCCTCGCGTCCTACCAATCGTCTAGCGTTGCCTAGGAAATACCAATTTTCGTTGTTCCCTTGTATTCAGGTCATATTTTTCAGTTTTTATTTTTCACTAATGAACGCCTAATCATCCATCGTTCACTCTCCAATTGTGGTTGACAGACTCTCAAGAACGCTGATGCTATTGCCCAGTTTCAATGAATTTCTGATACACCCCTCTGTGAATTAAAAATATCTGGTGCTATGCTTTACACAACTTTACTCAGCTCTACACATATTTAGCCATTTTTGTGACTCTATCTTTTAGCCCAATCTATTTTTCATTCAATTCATAGGAACGTGGTAAAAGGTAGTGTCACGTTTGATGTAAAATGTGTTCAATTTATCGACGTTGTGCTACCTTTACCTAATTGATGGGATTGTCAACTTGATTTTTCTCGTCAGCGTTGCCTTCACAGTTCAGGAATTGCAGGTGGAACCTTCCCAAATGAAGTTAGTCAATCAGACGACGTTTGTTTGAGTAACGGAATTTTTGCGGTTGCTCCTGACTATTTAATGGTCATTATAGAACTCTCATCGTATAGATTGAGATTTTTCGGGAACGCTAGCGAGATTTATATAAAAAACCACAATAATCGCGTTTCGTCGAAATGTTAATATTATGGCACCGTTTTTGTTATTTACAGCTGTCCATACAACAAATGTTATCAAAATCGTTAGAGCCAGCCACCTATGAGAAAAAATTTGGTATTTTGATCACTGTGACTTTGACCATAGCTGGTTTTGAGCCGCATTCACTCACCCTTATTTTGGGGCTCCATAGTGACCTGAAGGCAGAAGGTAAAATTTGAGCCTATTTCTCATAATCTAGTTCTCAGACACGCACGCACACCGTTTTCTCAAATAGTGTTTCTCAAGATCAGCAGCCCTTAAAATGTATCGATCTGAAGAAAATGTTTCTTTTTCATCTGATTAAGTTTTTACTTCGTAAGGCTAAGGAAAGCACAAGGATGGTGTTATGTGGACAGAAGGCATAATGATGTGATAAATAATGTTCGACGCTAAACGCCGAATCAGTATGGGTTTTTGACCTCGGAATTCCCGCACTTGCCCTAACGGGACTCCCTGGCCCTTAACGGCAAAGTCATTGTTTCCCCAAAGACCTTCGTCCTCAACCTCGTTTTGTTACTTATGGAAATTCCACCGGATTTCCAGCTTCGTCTGGACATTCTGATGTATCATTTCTTCCCCTCTTTTCACATTCCTCTCCACAACAGACAGCTCCTCCCAAACTCATTCTCCTACGTAATCTTCTGAAAGCCGATCGCCTCCAGTTCTCCCAACACACAGTCATCTAACACCTCTCGCAATACAGTCGTCTTCCAATTCTCCCAACAGACACTTGTTTCACCTCTCATCGACATCTAATGCGGATTTCTCCTTCCTTCCCCGAACAACCAGTTTCACGCCTCAGAGCCCTCCTTGTTCGCGCTTATATACCCAACTCATATCCTATTTAAGTCGCCTCTTCTTGTAATCTTGTCTCCAAATCCAACTCTTCAAATTACAAGTTCGTGCTCAACTAAATCCGTTTTCAAGATTCATTCAAGTCTATCCTGGTCAAAACAAATAAGAATTTATTGAATTTTAACTAAATCGTATGACAGAATTCGGTTTCATCTTATTATGGTTCCATTACATAGACGTTATGTCCGTGGGCTCAAATTCGCATCATGTATCAGTGGCTGGTTGAAGCGGTTCACCTGTAAACAAAAACAGTTGAGTTTTGTAGTTCCGTGTAGGAGTGTAGGTTGAGTTGTCTGAATGCATAAATTGGCTTAGGAGAGGACGGTGTGAGGAATCAATTTAAGAGTTTTTAGGGATGTACGCATGTTTTTTCGACAAAGCGAGGTACTTTTTGTAATTGCCGATTTTCTTTTATTTAGTATCTTCCATTGGCAGCAGATTCCCCTTCCTCTCCCACCTGAAAGACGTTTATTGCAGATGTATCACGGAGAAGGGCAATTAAGATTAGCAAGGTGAGTGGGGCCACTCTGTTGGATGAGCAGGAGTTTAGCGATAAATTCAAGTTGTATTGGTGATACCCCTCTTAATAATGTACTTTATACTCAGACTGAGCTTGATGACCTGGTGAGAGACCTAGGGCTTACGGAGCATCCACCAAACCAAGACCTGTGGAGGTACAGCAGGTTGTCATTTAGCTAGTCTCCCAGTTGGGAAGGAGTTGCCCATGTCAGATCACATGGATGTATGACTCTGGGGAATCTACCATCTGCGAGGAGTTCATAATATAATTTCTCACGTGATCTGATTAAGGACCTGCTCAACTAATATTGTTATCTCGTTCTATCATTATCTTCTGTAATCTGGGAAGAAATATTCCTAAGCTAGGGTATCAGATGAACAACAGACCAGCTGTTTCCGTAGTCCACATCAGGAAACAGCAGTTTATGGTTCTCACCAAAAAGTAACAATAACAACGATTTCGTACGACTCCCGTTTTTCGTTGGAATAAATTTACAACTTCTTCAGTAAATTGGCTTAGTTCGTAAACTACTGATCAGACTACAAAGCACAGCAGTCGTCGCTGTGTCAGCCCCTACATTTCTAATACGGCTGGACACTCCCCAGCTCTACTCGAGAGATCACAAAAGGAACATGTACTTTGAGTCATCTTTTCCATTACCAAAGTAGACTTTTAATCACTCACCTTCCTTATGTTGTGGAAGCCATCAGAGTGTCCCGCACACCCTTGCCAGCGTATGGGGAAGATAAGAAGTATATATAAGACGTATAATATGAAGGCAAAAGCTTGAAGGCTTGTTCAACTTTTTCAGTGTATTCAATTTCGCCAAACTGATATAACCCTCTTCGTGGGTTCAGAAACAGTCATTTGATGAGGAAACAGACCAGTTGTTGAAGGAACTACAGTGGAGCAGCACGTGGTTTCTTGTTTCCTGCACACTGGAGGCGCAATACGTGCATGATTAAGAATCTTTGAGAGAAAAGACTCGGAGCGAGGCACTGAAGGCCGCATGTTCCATAAGAAACTGGTTCGTCCAGTGGTCTACCCCAACCCACTTTCTTCTAAGACATTCAGGGGCGTTGGAAAAAACTCGGTGTCACGTTCCTTTAACAAGGATTCCCGTCTCGCTCGTCTTATCTTAATGTCCATTCACCTAGCGTGGCATGTCTTCGTTCAGCTGAGAGGAAGGTATACGGAGTTCTGCCCACGTTCAAGATCTTGCACTGACTAACGAAACCACGGCCGATCCCCCCGCCACACCTCTTTGCAAGCGTAACTGGTAGGTCCTCCGGTCTTTAACCTCCTCGATATCCCAATGTTTATTTTTCGTATCCCGCCCACAAACTTCGAAGTTAAAAATACGACAAAAAATTGTTTCACCCCACCGGGCGTTACACTTCAACGACCTCGTAAAGATTTGTCCTACAGGCGGCGGTTGGCCATTGAAAGCCGATGAGGTCGAGATGTACTTGAAGTGGAAAGAGATAGCACAGCCAACGGCGGTAGCGGCGATCTGTAACCGTAAATAAAGAGCGTCATTGAGCAAGAAAACTGCCTGGTGATACGTTGACAGTAAAAAAGGAAATACTGACGGAAATCAAACCGCTGGCGTTCTCTCGACGTTTCATTTGACAACTCTGGAAATTGTTTCTTTGTTTAAACCGAGCTATTGCAATATCTGTCCTCATCCCTTCTCGCTCCAGAAATTGGTAAATATTTCAATAAGTGAGGTAGGTTGTACTATTGAGCAAAAATTTCTCGAATATATTGACGCAATGAGCGAAAAATAAATTCTTTTCTCCCTTACCTCTTTCAACTCAAACGTACTCGTTTTACTACAAGCAGGAAAGGCTCATTCGCTATTTGCGCAGGAGAGAGTTCGTCATCTGAGTTTTGGTTTTGTTTCAAGTTTCTTGTTGTATTTTGTTAGTCGTTATTTTTACTTTAAACCTCTTGACTTTATCTCACGTCACACAAGTATCGTAAGTCAAACACAAGGGCGAAACACGCACCATGCGATAGAAAATTACGTGAACGGTTGAAAACCAGTACTTAACGCGTTGTTTAGATTTTTATCGAAACGAGACTGCTGATTAACTAATTCAAGTTGTTGCTTGGGCCTTTGACAAGACAGCATTGTAATGGCATTGACTGAATTTAATGTCAATAGGAACGCAATAAGCGATGAAAAGCAGAGAGAGGTATACCTCGCTAGAAATTTCTCGCTGAGAGCGAGGACTGTGAGGGGAGGCCCTCCGCTCCCGTGAAACCTGGCGATGGGCTCCCTTCTTGCGAGATAGAATGTGGCAGGGTTCTATGCCCAAGGGTATGCGGATGGTGTTGCTGTAGTCATTCGGGGCAGGTTCTTTACAGATGGCGTGCTCTTGGTGCAAAGACCACGACAAAAATAACTGTCTGGGCTGAGACCGCATGAGCACGTCAAGTATCTGGATGTGATTCTGGATCATAAACTAACCTAGAAAGAGCTCATCAGATGTACAACTCAGAGAGTTCAGCTGCCATCAGAGAGAACTGTAGCAGCCTAGCCAAAGTACAAGGGCTGGGGTACTTAATAATAAAAAACTACACCTGCCAGAACTATGGAGAAACTGTTTGGCCTTCTTCTCCTTGATATATCTGTCAGACTTCGAACACACAGGTGTCACAGGCTAGTAATGGGCCTTTGGCTATATTCAGGAACTTGGAAATCTTCACAGAGCTCTCTGAAGGGCTCTAGAGTGTGGGTAAGTGGTTGTGGGAGCAGTGGGACGTATATTGCCCTGGGCCCCGTTCCAACGGTTTTTAAAGTAGAGATTTATGCTATTATTGCTGGGTAATGCGTAACAAAGGTATAACAGTGAAATAATCGACATTATTTAATGCAAAATAGGAAGGGATGAACTTTGAGAGAACGCAAGAATTAGTTGGTGAACTACAGAGGATTGTAATTGTGCCAGACTGTCTGTAACGCCCTAAAAGTCAGTCACTCCAAACTCTTTATGTCAGGACCAACACAGAGATAAGACGTACCCATCTGATGACGTAGAGGAAGGACTTGAGGCAGAAAGTGGGGATCACTTTGAAATGACAAACACATATATAATTATGGGCATGGTCGACACCCCTCAGTACAGGTGGTGTGGTACAGATGGGAAAACTCTATCATGTTCTGGCCCAGTGCCAGAGACTTGAAAAGGAGCGATTTTTGAGCATTTGTACAACTTCTCCATGGGTGAACATCAAAGAAAGGTTTTGCAGTAGCTTTTCTCTGGTAGTAAGGTAGTGAACCCATAACTAGCACAATAAGACTTTAGGCCGTGGTGCTCACCCCAAATAAGAGTCTGTCAGAGTTATATATTAATACTTGGCGCAACATTAAATTCGCCAACGTCCCTTCTAACTGCCGATTAAACAGTAACACAGGTACATTACGAAATAAAAAAAAAACTTACGGAATAAACCAAAGAGCTTCTCAAGTATTGGAATGTACAACTCACCAACGAGTTGCTACCACTTTCCCCAGAAAACACCTGTAAGAATTAAGTCACGTTGATTGGAGGGCAAAATAATTCATTTGTCAACGAATCAAGAACTAGTGTTAAGACACTATGGGATGTGTGAGCCTCAGTTGTTCACAATTATTTTAACGGCTCACATACATTTTTTTAAAAATTAGGGAGTGGTCGAGTAACAATAAAACTCACAAATACAGTTGAAAGGAAAATATAAATGAAATCAAAACAAATCGTACTCTAATTAAAATTAAAAATAGCACTTGGGTGTCCAAATGGCACGAATGTCCCGAAATATAATTCCAATGCCGGAATAGTAAGTGATAAAGTGCAAAACCGCGAAATAGAAATTCGAATTTCAACGCTGGCGGGAAATATTTCAGATGTGACGTCCTTGCCATTGCGGAGGTCCTTTCGAGTTCAAGGTTCCGCGCATTAGGTTGACGCATTTGTTGTTAGTTACCGAAGAACTAGTCACATGAGGTTACTGTCTGGATAACATGTTTGACTGACACTGCTCAATACGGTGATTCATGCATTAGTCCCAGGAGTTGTACACGTGCGTTCCCAAAATGGCTTTCAAACGTCATAAGCATTCCGATGTCATCGGTGACTGCCTAGTTCTGAATGTTAAATTTAGCGCAACCAGGTTCGAACATTAGCGGTGAATAAGTTAAACATGCTTCCTACTCTTACCCAGTGAACATGGTGGAATACAGCGGCGATACGTGCGATAATGGTGATTTAAACAATTCACTAGCATGCTTAAGGAAAATTTTCCGAATTCATGGTTATTTACTTACAATAAGTGGTTCGTTTGACGATTTTTTGAAGTTTTTCTGTACGCCTTCAATCTGAAAACGAGATTGAACTGCTTGATATAGAGCACATGAGTTCCACTGTTCCGAAAGCATTTACTCGACTGAGTGTTGAAGAATGAGCTTAATATCTATGATTAGGTAGTAAATTCGATAGTCTACACTGCGTAAAAGTGAAGTGCATTCGAGTTGAAATCGTATCGCGGTCCCCCGTGTAAGTTTAATAATAGACGTGGTTATGGCAAGGCCCACTCCTTAAAGCTCTTTTAAATGTTCAAGTATCTCCTATGGAGATACATAATGTTCACTATGCATATGAAGAGCGATCAGAAGACACCACTGGATCGTATTCTGCGAATCTGACTGTCACGTTGTTCTCCCCCGCTTTAATTTTAAACTTAATGTATTTATTTTGGACCGTTTAATAGTTTAAATCTTTATGGGACGTGCATAGTACTCGAACTATTTCTTTGAAGACTAGTTAAAGTTTTTGGGGTAGACTGTTGCCACTCTTTTGTGTCTTTCTTCTAAGCCATGCTTTGAAACGAATTTTGAAAAGTGCAATTTAGTACCGTTTTGGATTTTTGACAGGGTGGTTTTATAATTCATCGATTTCATAGTTCGCGATATATGTTTGAGTGAAGTTTAAACTAGGTACGATTTACTACGAAGGAGACGCGGTAAAATATTGTGCTTCAAGCTGAGTCTAACGAAACCCCGGTCTCGCCGGAGTGAAAGATTGCTTAACATTTTTTTAAAACTTAATGTCGACTTCAAACTTGGCCCACGACAGCGATTAGCTCGACGATCAAATCCTCCAGCAATTTCTCCGTCCAAACCGTCATTTATCGCTTTGCCGATTTTAAACGAGCGAAGTTTACGAATGAAGAAGTTCCGACCAATAAAAGAGCTTCCAGCGTTCGTACCTTTCAGCGCAGTTTTGCGTTCTCCTCCGACGTTGGGTTAAATGAGGAGGAAATGCTCATTCAGCTGAAAGCGGAAGCGAAGAACTTGAGCTAGCAACTTTCCGTCGGAATGAGGGAGTGGAGGAGGAAGGGTCCATCGCCCCCTTGTTTTGGAACTTTTGCTGGGAAGGTTTGTATTTCTTAGAGTTCTGAAGGTGTCGTCATAATTTTGATTCTGAACGGATCGGAGGTAGGTCGAAAGCGCGACTGCCGACGGACATTGATCTCCATTGACCGTTCCTTTTCCTCAGTCGTTAACCCGTTCCGCAAACCTCGTATACGCACTTTACGCATCACTATAGAAAACAGCTGAACAGGAACAATGAATTTTTACAACAAAAAAATGTTTTCGTTCAACGAAATACTAAAAACTAAGTCGTTAGAAGACATTATTAAACTCGGAAGTCCTGCTGCAGGAACGTTAAGGAGGTAACGACATTGAATGCCTCTCTGCAATTCCACCAAGGTGAACTTTGGGTGATTCAAGATTCATATCCTCGAGCTGGGAGGGTTTCTCGCATAATCTTTGACTGCCAGGCACAAGTTTCAAGTTTAATTTTAGTCTTCCGTTCATTCAACATCTGGTAGAGCAAAGTACTAGCTCTTGAAGAACGAACAGCGACTTAGTTCCCTTTTGCGAGAGAGCGTCAGGATTTTCGTTACACTCAATGCTGCTGTGCTTTGAAAATCGACTTATTCCTTGTGTGATACCTTGTGTTTCGACGGAAAGCCTAAGGCTCAGTAGCAGTCACAAACCATCCTAAAGCGTATCTTAACAGCTAAGCTCTGATTCAGCCTTTGTTGTTGCTTTTCTGGTAAACCTGCTTCGCAGTGGAAGGGAAGGGGAGAGAAATGTGTGGGTATTCTTTCAAATCATCTCATTCCTCCCATCTTTCATCCGACGGATTCCGTGAATACCTCTTTAAATTAGTATCGTCTTTAGATTAGGGAAACTCCGTGTGGCTAAAATATAATAATGAATGATTCACCCCAGTGTACGACATGGATAAAGAAAATATCTTTAAGCTGGTCTGTCAGGTAATAGGCGACAATAGATCTGTAAGTATTAACGACGGTCTGAAGCGGAACTTCGCTTTGAAAGGGTCAGGAGCCTAGAAGAGCTACTGCGAATAGATATTGATCTAATGGACTTGCTTGTATCGCCCGAATCATCCATTAGTAGAGTACCAGTCATTTGTACGCCGTGGAAGTAGCGATGAGGACACACCTAATGACTGAAAGAGAGACAGAGCACGAGAGAGGGTGGAAAAGTAGGGAGATAGGGAGACAGAGAGGGCACGTTTGATATACTATTCGCAGTAAAGTTGCCCGAGGACCTTTAATGGAACAATGCGGTTTCGAACCTCAGGATGGGTAATCCTAACGAGTCCGATCCAATGAATTACACGGACGAATGTAACACAACAAGCTAACGTGAGCTACCTTAACCCGGTATGCCGCGATCGAGCGATTTTGTTTATTTATTGCATTTTAACTATGTAACATGGAATGAAATATTGTTACAAGGAAATTACAACTTGGCTCCTACATTCAAATAGTTGGCATGTGTATATCCAAGGTTCCTTTATGTATATACGCGCACATTGTTTGTTGATGAGGGGTCTGTCTTGTGTGAAAAAGGGAAAGTGAGACAATAAATTATCCGTGGGAATGAACCTATCAAGGGGAAAGAAAAAGCAAATTAGAAAAAAATTAAGACGTATTCAAAAGAAATTATATACTAAAAAGAAATTGAGCTTCATATATAACAAAAAACACGCAAAATTTATACTGTTATGAAAAAAAGAACTGGAATTAAAAATTAATTGTCCTCTCCTACCTACGGAATGCCAAAAGAAAAATGAAAATAAAGAGCCACAGACTGTGAGCGACGGTCGAGTCTTTTTCCTCTTCGTTCGAACACATCCAGATAAGAGTACCGTTTTCGCGCGGGAAGGGAGCAGGGAACAGGAGATACGATCGATAAAAACCGGGAATATGTGCCAGGACAACAGGGAGAAAATAGATAGTCAGGCATAATGTTCATTCAGAAACCTCCATGGGTCTTCGTTCCGGCCAGTTTTGTTCCAGGCAGCTAATACTGTTCATGGGTTGTTGAAGCCCGAACCCCGAAACTGCCTTAGTCAGATTTCATGTCACCGAGTCCGCGGGGCTCGAGCAACTGCATTCAAGGTCATTCTTAGGGGCAGAATTTACTTTTTGGGTCCGGAGAATTGGAAGCATCTTGCGGGAGCAGTGACAAGAACATCGATCCCCGTGCCCTTTCAAGCCGCATAGGCGCAATATCCACAAGGAATCCGGTGGTGAGCACTCCACCAACGCCCACAGCCCTGTTTGCTCTACCTGCCTTTGATGTGTGGCTTGGTCAGGGGAGAGCCGCTTGTCTCGTCCCCGAATGCTGCACGGCAGTATTGACCTCTTGAGTGTGCCACTTGTGTGACGCGCTGCATTCTTTGTAGGCCGAGCGACTGTGCCCTTCAGGCTATGAATCAACAACCACCGTGCCTCAGTGGTTCGAGGGGATGATAGGCGTATACGAGCGAGTCCGCATGCTCGAACCTGCTGGGACTCAACGCTTATCGCTAATATGTATATTTTCTTTTCAATAATTTATTTCTTTAATATTTTGTTTATTAGTTTATTTCAATTATTCATTTTTTATTCTATTTTTTTGTTTTTATCTCTCCCCCATTCACATTATTTGTGCCGCGTACTTCCTCTCAACTTCGGCGTTGGGTCTGTTATGTTTGAACGTGAGGACAGTCAGAATTTTTATCATAGGATGAAATTAGAGCCAGACATGTAAATCATAGTGTAACGAACAACGTCCAATGTCCTGACTCAACACATTTTTTCCCATTTGTCTAAAACCAAAAAAACAAGTAATGTGAGAGAAAGCATCAAAGAAAGTTCTTTAGCTTTCATCAACTAATAGAAATGTCGAGAATATGATTAAAGTTGTACCATTTCAAATATTTCTCACTTTTTCGTACAGTTTCTTGTTCGCGTTGTGCGTCTCGTGCAGGTCACATTCTGAGAACCAGATGCATATCAGGCGAAAAACGGAAGAGCTAGCGACTAAAGGACAATTTGCGTACGGCCAACCGATTACAATTGCATACAATGATAACATCGATGATGCACAACCGCTGTACACAATAGCTAGTTCGTTCAGATCCGAAGAGGTGGACTGGAGGGTGCGGTAAGACACCGCCAGTTGAGATATTATTCTCAGCATCACCGTCGACAACCATTTTTTTTTATACTGGTTTTGATTTTTGAATACGAACACGTCCAACATCGTCAGCTCGTCGTTTAGTCGACTTAGTACTTCTCGGAGGCGAAGGTGCAGAACCTCGAACGTAGTCAGTAAAACTGCGCATGTAAAAAGCTCAAGCCCGCTTGAATTCCAAGTGGAGTTCGCACATTGAAGCAGCCAGTGTCCTGAAGAAAAAAATATAAACCCCGAAAAGTAATTATCAGTGCTTTGCAAAGGGAAATTGTAAAACTGGTTATTTTTGTTTTAAGGGAGGTAAGGGTTGGTTGAAACTGTTTAGGATTGTGGCAAAATCCCGGGCTGAATCAACACATCTGTAGCCTAGAGCCTCAGGATCATAACAATCAAATTTCGACGACTGAAATCACTTGGTAATAATTTTAATGCTTTGGTTTATTATTCAGAATGATGTTTTCGGTAGGGAAAACTTTGTTACAACCTCACCCCTCAAAATTTGGTACTTTACGTTTCAAGACATCAGCATCCTAATCTGCAATGCCAATCCGTTCCTTACACAAAAATCCCGTTAGGCATCTAGTTTTACCAGCCTGCTCGGCAATCCGATCGGACGAAGCCCATGGTTGTTATGGGCAAAAAAATGGTTAAAAAATCAACAAAAACACAATTTTTGCGGTTACATCGCAAACGGAACAATTCTCAGAGGTGTGCAATGCGTCTAGAGTGAAAATGGTGAAGTCATAGTAATCGTTTCATCATTTGTACTCCCTCCCTCCCGTCGCACTAAAACCACCCGCCAGCATGACTCGCTACGTCGTGCCAATTGCCTACAGGGGCCTACAGACGACTGGATTATTTAGTTCTCGTCGTTCAGTTGAGGTCAGGTCATGTTTCGAATCGTTTACTGGTATTTTCCGATGCTGAATTAAATAGAATGGGTCTCGGAGCTGTGAATTCTGCTGTGCAAGAGAATAATAATAATATATTCGTAGACTTCACTGTTTGGACCAGGATAGACGTGAATGAACTCGGAGACGGGTATTTACTGAGCACAAACTTGTAATTGGTGAGCTGGTATATCGCAGGATTTGAGGACTTCAATGTACAAAGAAGAGGTAACTTACACGAGAGATGAGTTGAGTATGAAATCGCGAACAAATAGGGCTCTGAAGACGTGAAAACTGGTTGAACTGGAAAGGAGGGAGAAAGCCGAACTAGAAGTCGATGAGAGGTGAGAGAGGTATCCGTTGGGAGAACTGGAGACGACTCACTTCGGCGACACTTCGTAACAGAATGATTTTTTGGGAGAAGGTATCTGTTGTGGAAAGGAATCTGTGAAGAGGGGAGAGGGGAAGGATGGGAAAACCATCGTTGGAAATATCCGCCGATTTGGGATTTCCATGGGCGCAAGCAAAGACCTTGCCACAGTTGCCCGTTGGGCAAGGAGCGGAAATTCCGAGGTCAAAAGCCTGGAGGGATTCGGCGCTTGCGTTGAACATTCACTTCTTCAAGTCCTGTAGACTAAGGGCCGGTTTTTCAATTCTTTAGTTAAAACGCTGATTAGGTAGCGATCTGTTAACGATAATCATGGAGTGAAAAAATACCAGAGCTCCGATCGCGTTCTTCAATCGCCAATTGACTAATAGTTAGCTAGCGAGAATTTGAACGCGGGGAAAAAGGGCTACCACTACGCTCAAACGAGAATCTCTCGAACGAAGAGGCAACTTAACGAGTTATCATCCAAAATAATGTGTTGGAGAGTTGGTACCATTGAGCCGCCTTCATTTGCCGCCTGTCGATTTCATTATTTGACATTTTCATTCGAATACCCAAAATATCAGTTGCAGAATTGTTAAATAATATATTTGTGATCCTACTTGATACTTATCTCTTATTTTTTCAATTCTCCTCTTGTCTTTACTTACTTCTCATTCTTTTCTTACTCCTCTTCTCATTTTGTAGCCCATTTTTCGTATTGTGATTATTTTTGTTAAGTGTTTGTCGTGATTTTTTCCGTCGATTTTATAACTTTCCGTCGTGAGTGGGGCCAACATAAGTAAAAAAATGTTCCTTACAGAAAACATTACGTGTTTTATTCAAAATTAATCATACACCAAACAACTTTCAAAAAAATTGAAAAACGATACACGATGCTTTTCAACAACAAATGTGCGGTGTTTCACACAAATTGACATTTTCACGAGTGTACAGTCGATAGCACCAATGGCCTGTGGCATTCTAGCCCAGCGGTAAAACGCTCATTTTTCTTCTCCAGACATCGTCTTTATGAAAGTGGAGGCAAGTGAACAATGGTCTGGGAAACAAGTTTCACAACGAGGGAACCAAAAGTATTACTAACACAAAAGTCGCCTACAGCTAATAGCATCGAACATGCAAAGAGAAAACAAAAATTATTATTTACGTGTTCTACTTCCACATAATTCCAAAATTTATACGAATCGTCTTGAATAATAAGGGCCTTTTCATTCGTATAGCCTCATTAATAGCCAATGAGATGGATAAAAAAGATAATTATTGAGTTTTCTTCAGATATTTACGTTTCTAACTTCCAAAACCACCCTCTTAAACACATGGTGTGCGAATGTAGACACGAATGAGAAAGAACGACTGAACCTAGTCAGCTCAAACTTCATATTCACGATCTCACACCAACATCAGACGGTCACAGAAAGTTATAAGCACAAAATTATACTTCTCACTGAGGTCAAAACGCATAATTCTCGCTTATCGTTCACATATATTAAGCTACGAAATGGGAAGGTCAATAATAATCAGAAATAACCAAAGTACGGTATATTTCTCCGTATATTTTGTACGGTTCACTTCTTCCTATAATTCCAAAAGAATCAAAACGGAACTTCACAACAATCGTCTCTATCAGTTCCAACGTTCGCAGTTAGAAACACAATTGCATTGCTTGGTAAAAACCGCCGAACGTACGAGGGGATTAAGAAAGTTGTGATTCGTCGAACCAGATTTTGGGACTAATGGAATTGAAACGTAAACATTCGATGAAAGCTCCAAATTACTTTTCGATCTTGACGTAAGTTATATCATGCACGAATGTAACGTGGTAGGTCGATAAAATATTTGGTCTGTACTTACCGAGGCCGTAGAACCTGAGCGTTAGGAGTTTCTTCATTGACGAAATGCGTGATTTCGATTACTTGGTGATTCAATCCGCGTTAGAATTAGCGAAAGTACGAACACCGTTGTTTCTTTCAACAGTCGGAACCCAGTATGAAAATTTACGTCGTCGAACGTATCAAAATACTCGATTCTCGGACGGACCTGGTACACGTTGATCTTTCCGTCGGAGAAATCGGATAAAATGATATTAAATTGAGTTCAATCAAACGACCGATAATAAAATAAGTTGAGATCAATAAAAGAACGATAATAAAAATGTGATAACAAGAGCAGAAACGGAAACAGTATCCCAATCAATAATAGAACGATAATAATAATGTGATAACGAGAGCAGAAATGGAAACAGATCGAGGCAAACGAAACACAACCGAACATGGCTATCAACAAAATTTTTCAGATAACTGTACAACTTTCTGATAACTGGAATAACAGGTCGGAAATAAATAAACGCAGATAATAAATAAATGAAAACAGATCGAGGCGAGCGAAACACATTATTTGACAGATATAACGGTTAGTTATCCGATAACTAAGGAGTGAAGGGACGAGTTAAAAAATAACTAACAGGCGCTAACGAGGCGTCAAAGTGAATTGAAGAACGCGTCTTCGGGAGTTAACGAACGATTTGACTTAGTCAGCCTTTTATCAAGCTAGCAAATGACATTGATAAACCGGCCCTAAACCTACGAGAAGGTGACCATGAGGGGCTCTTTCTAGCTAAGGGGCCCGTCACTAACTTCTTCTCCAAATCCTTTTACGTACGAACCTCATCTTTTCTTACAGTTTTCCCCTCGACTGCAAAGACATATCCTGAGCATCGCGTTACGCGATCTTATACCACTTTTCCGTGAAACGTAAAGATCTGAGGAGAACTAAAAAAAAGTATGCCGATTACGTAACTTCCCTGTCTACTTCTTAGATCCAGGAAAAGAAATTATATTTTCATAAGAAAATTTGTGTAAAGTTAGGCTAGGTGAAAAATATGGAAAGGGCTAATTGAAGCAACAGCATAAACCGTTCTGGAGATTTCGTGAGTTTCTCATTTGTTGTACTCTCCATATAACTTGGTTTAAGCACGAATTCGAAACGACTTGCTGAGTCATCTGGGTGTTTTGTAAGTTCTGAGGCTCATTTTACTTGGATCTGTGAGAATTCGCTCGTCAGATTGACGGTCAGGAACTTTCATGTGATTAATCGTGCTGCACTTGTAATTTTCGGATATATATATCCAGACAAAAGATGTATTCAATCAAATCGTGAGAGGTTTTGAACAAAATGGCATTCTATAGACAACTAGAGTTAAGTGTTGTCTGAGTTTACGCGTAATTTGATTATGGGGCGTTAAGCGGTGTTTTCATGAGTAGATCAAACGTGACGTTTCGCAATAATTGATAGCTGATTTGATGCAAGCAGCTCTACGTTTAGGCGAATTCGAAGGGCTAAGGAAAGGGCCTACCTGATGGGTTTACGACGACTAGGCTCTAGGCTACAGCTTTGTAGGACAGTACGTGCCAACGTAACCTGTCTGATTGAAAGCGTCAGGAGAAAGAGGCGTTACATACCGACGCAAATTGAAGCAATTAATCCAATTTTCAGGAGAAAGCTCCCGGTGGTTTCATATCTGTAGTTCACTATTCGATACGCTCCGATTCTCATCAAATCACTTCGACTTTGAAGTAAGTGCTCTGTAACGACAATAAATCCTCTCAAATATCGTTTCATTTTGCCGAAGAGTAGAACGTAACCGACTACCGCCGAGACGAAGAATAGGACCATCCCCCATGACGACGAATGACAATACAATATAAACCCGGCACACTCGAAAATCCCACAGAGCCCGCAGAGATGAGTCAAGAGCGGTTCGTGACAATCGTACGACCGCTTGACGATTTGCGCCAAACAGATTGTGGTCAGTTTCCAGAGTAACGAAACCGAATCAGCGGCCAGTTTGACGAAGATTCGCGAAGTGGAGGGTCTCGTCGCCGGATTTTGTTTCATCGCAGGTCTTTAGGAGGGAAAACTTAGACGATCTGTTAGAAACGACTACTGTTCCTTACGAATCGAAGAAGGGAGTTATCGTTTGTTTCTACTCGTATTCTAAATGGACAGTGCGTTAAGAAAGCCCCCCCCCCCACCACCACAATACTTCCATCCGCGATCTTTGTCTTTTGGCAGGAGACAGCTTGTCTTTTAAATTTTGTGAGCGAACGGTTATTCCGCTTGAGTGGCGAAGAAGGAAGAAAAGCCTTTACCAACTTCCACAATCCACTTGGCTATTGAAAAACGTTGGTGACGCAAGTTTGAGTATTTGCGTATACAACACAAATTGTGTGTTCTACGAGTTTGTAGAGTGTCATCACGCAGGAGGAACAAGGAAATGTAATAAAGAGTCACGTGAGATTCATTCTTCGGATCCACCCACCGCCAATCTGCTATGGAATAATCACGCAAATATTTGCATTATTCTGTTCCCTAAAATTCGTAAAGCAAACTTCTGAGAATTCAGCGTTAGGGTTTCTGTTGCCAACCAATGCCGCATTACGATTTCCTTTACGTATAACGGGCTAGTGAGTGATAAATCCAAGAGGGGTTTTACACTGACAGAGGAGGTGAATCACATTCCACAGATGCAGGGATATACACACAATTGTTGGTTTGCTCTTTAAACAGAGTTAAATTAAAAGCTCCACCAACCATCGCAAGGTGCGACAACGGGAGAGTAGTCAGTGCTTGGTTCATTCCTGTATCAAAACGATTGTTCACGGGAGATTTATCAGTCGAAAGTCATGAAGGTTGTGTGGTTTCACCGGGCACTAGTTCAACATCCACCAAACCCAGACCTGTGAAGGTACGTCAGGTTGTCATTTCAGCAGTCTCCTGGTGGATGTGTCATTGCACGGAGGTATAGCCCTGAGGAGTCCGTACTATTTCAGCAAAACGGTTAAAAGATTGCTTAGTAGCAGTCAATGCTGGAAGGTGGACACGATTTCTTGTTTTCTCCGCACTGGAGGAGCAGGAGAGTCTAGGTGAGAAAAGAAGTGGAGCAGCTGTTTGAAGTCTCCGTGTTTCACAAGGAACTGCCTTGTTCATCTAGCGCCGTGGCAGTCCACCAAAACGCAACTCTCCGAGATTGTGCAAGTACTTTTCTTTGACTGACTGTGAGTTTGCTACCCCAGACAACGTGACAGCAGCCAATCACGCCTGAGTAAATGGCCTTGTACATGAACAATGGCACGACACGAAAAGGCACCTCTCACCTATACTGACTTTTAAGGACTCGACATACTTTTCAGGTAGAAGCCTGTAGCAGGGTGTGAGGGGGCTATTGAGCATGAGCTGGGGTTTCTCCTCAGCTGCCTGCATTCGAGCATAGCTGTACAAGTTACAAGTTCATTGGAGAGCGCTGGCCACCCACCATAAGTTGTGTCAGTGCCTCCAGGGAAACATTGCAGATTTTTACAATGACGTCTTCCGTGGACTTTTCCTATAGTACATCAACATTGTCGGCCCGTGAGGTTGCGCTCAAAAACTCCTTCGAGGGACATCACGATCTCTAACGTTTTGCCAAATGCGGAAAGAAGGCTGAGGCGGTTTTCGTGGTCACTGGTAAGGCTGATTGTGGTCGCCTCTCATTTGAATAGCGACGATACGTACAGGTTTCCACTGATTTGTTGGGCTTTAAGGTTGCAATGGTTCTCAAACAGTGGGGAGGAACAGACGCATGAAGGAAGAAGAAAGTTTGACAGTGGCTTCAGACCAGTGATCCCCCACCCTATCATCCATCATCTTTGGGTAAAAGATTGTGCGAGAACAGGGCACGTGGGCAGAGGAGCAGAATAGAGTCGGGATGTTGGTCGTACGTCAATTGAATGTGTGAGGCCAAGCCTATTACTCCTAGTACGATCAGGGCAATTTGGCTACGAAGGTGCGTTTTTTTACTCTTTCTGCTGGCGTAAGTGGTAAGAGGTCTGGTTTTGACCATGATAGACTTGAACGAATCACGAAGACGGTTTTTACTGTAGCACGAAACTTGTTATTGAAGAGTTGGGGAATCACTAAAAATATTCGAACACCTACATGTAAAGGGAAGGAGTAGCTAGAACCACAAGCTCTCAAGGCGTGAAACTGGTTGTACAGGGAAGGAAGGAGGAATCCAAATTAGATGTCGAAGAGACGTGTAGTGTCTGTTGGGAGAACTGGGAGACCTGTCGATCGCGACAAATAGTAGATGAATGAGTTTGGGAGGAGCTGTTGTGTTCTGTTGTGGAGGGGAATGTAAATTGGGGGGCGGGAAAAGGATATTTTGGAAAGGCCAGAAGAAGGGCAAATCCGTTGTTACTCAGAAATAACTGAAGATGTGGACTTTCCATAGGTAGACAAAAGGGCTCGAGAACAAAAGGTCCAGTGAGTCCCGTTAGGGCAAGGATGGATTTTCCGAGGTCAAAAACCCCCACTAATGCGACCGGTGCCGAACAGGTCTGTTTGTATGAAAGGATCGTAAGAGGTCACAGACACATATAAAAAAATGATGGAAAATGACATGAGCACACTACGTGAGTTGTTGTAGGGGAAATGAAGAGTGAAACGCGTTTTAGCTGTTTGGACGCGAACGCAACTGCCAGAAATCACCAGGCGCGCCTGGCCTGACCTCTTAACTCATAACCTGTGAGGACCAGTATGAGAATGAGTCTGCTGTAGTCCTCTCTAATTTCATCGCATTGAGGATATAACACTGCGGAGAACCTACACTTATTTCCAGATATTATCCGTAAGGTTTTCGAGTGTGGTGATATCATTCTGTACACCTTTGGCCTCGTTCTTACGTTCATCTTCCACCGACACAGTACACTCTGCACTGCTTTCTTCGGAGCTATCATAGGGTGGTTCTCAAAAATATTCGCAGCTTCAGCTTGGGACGTTTTCCAACATGTCCTTTCAGTTAATTACCATGTGAGCTAATTTCTCATACTTGCTAGAACTCGCTAGCGCTCAGAACCATGAATACATTCTCACAGCAACGAAATGCGCCTAGTGCTACTCAAGTACTTCAGGGGAAAAATGTTCAACTTCAAATAACGGCCACCTCTTGTTACTCCACTCAGGGAGCTTTTGTGGTAACTACCAAGCATTATACAAGTATATGCAATAGTCGTAGTGAAGAGGGGTTTCGAACACAACCTTTGTGTGATGGTCGATCAATAGTTGACTATCAAGTGCCACTCAAAATTTCATACGGAGCAAATTGATTCTTATTCCTTGAGGGGGTGTCCTCATGTGACCTCTCAAAGATCACCTACATCTGCTGTGGCGGAGGGTGAAGCAAAGGTCTCAACATGATCTAATATTCACGAAAGCGTCGGATATGAACTGGAATGGCCTTACCTTGAACCCAAAAACGACGAGTAGTTATAACTGCAGTTGACTTGAGTAGATATTTTCGGCCTATTTGTATTCGCCACACGCCCGTTCTGCTGGGAACTTTTAGCGCCACCTGAGCCCTCATCTGAGCGTCGGGCTCCCCGGTCCCTTTCAATATCAGCTAGATAAATTAACGGGAAAACGCGCTTCTTCCAGAAGCAGGAGTTGGAACCTTCATCAACCGCCAGGTCGGTCCGTGTTGCAGGCGGAGTCATCTCTGAAGCCCCCTTTTGAGACTCACTTTGTGGCCTCTCCGACAATGAGGTATCTCTAACAAAAGGGCCTTTCCTTTCCCCCTGTTCAAAGGACTTCTGGAGAAAGGGGCTTCTTCACCGCAAATAGGTCGTTATTGAAGAGAGCTGGGCCAGAACTCGCCATCCAGAACCTTCAAAATGGGAAGTTACTCCCTTGAAAGCCATTCAGGCTGCAGACATTACACGCGGAAACCGACAACGGCACTTTTTCGTTCCCCGCTACGGGGATGCGAAGAACAGACCTGTGAAGTAACAAAAAGAATTAGAGGATGGTGATATAGCAATGACATTTACGTGCAAAAAATGTGACTGACTACTGACTTTATTTATTTACTTTAGCGGCCCGCCACAATTGTTTTCCGTCATAATAAAACAACCTCCTGCCTGTGCCTAAGTCACAAACCTAGTAAATTAATTTTCTGTCAAAATGCCAAATGCAGACATCACATACGCAACATCTGTTTTGTGAGGGCTTCAGTGACGCTTATCACATTCTAATTTTCCTGTTTTGCGTTAAGATGTCATGTCAACAAGACTGTTGCTGCTAATGTATGAACGAACTTCCGTCTTTCGCTTCATCATGAAGCAAGTTCAGTAGTTTTTACCAAATTCGTTATACATTAGGAAACTGATTTCATGTACCTAATTAAAACAAAGTGGGAATTTTCGCCTATTTTATTTTCTTCTCCCAAGCAGAATCTCGAAAAGTACTTCTCGTTTCTTGCCCATTGACCCAGTGTGTGAAGGCGACTCCCTTTCAGCATGCCGCAAAACTGTCACGAAATGTTAGCCCTGGCGAGCTTGAGCTGTTCCTCTGTCGGCTGGAAGAGCGCGAATACTCTACTTGAACATTTTGAGAGATAGTTACCACGTCAGAGTGACACAGAGATACTCTAAAGTGAATCTCTGCAGGATATAGCTAACAAAAAACCCTGCAAATTATTACACAATGGTTTATTATTCTCATGAACAGCTTGACCTAGTATTACTGCTCCGAGACTCATCCCACTCGATTCAGCATCGGATACTAGTAAACCATACAAAACATGACCTGACTACAATGGAACTCCGGAAACTAACTATTCCCCTGGCACCAGGCGCCCGTAAACGTCTGATCCGATGGAGGGGTGGGACGAGGGCTTCCAGTGAGCGGCAACTGGCAGGACATTGCGAGTCCAAAGGGCGCTGCGAGTTGAGAGAGCCTTGAAAACGAAACGAAACACCGCTTATTTGCGATTGTACTGCGTTTCGTTAATTTTTTTAACCATTCTGTAGGCATTTATGATACGATGGAGGGGTGTGCGGAGGAAGTGGCCTTCACCTTCCTCCGCCCTGTCAGACAAAAAGAGTCGGGGAAATTGGGACGGGGACTTCCAGCGAATCCTCGCTCGGCAATTGGCAGGACGTTGCGAGTCCAAAGGGGCCTTGAAAACGATACGAAACACGGCTTATTTGCGATTATACTGCGTTTCGTTAATTTTTTTAACCATTTTTTGTCCATAACAACCATGGGCTTCGTCCGATCGGATTGCCGAGATGGCAGGCACAACTAGATACCAAATGGGATTTTTGTGCGAAAGAACGAATTTTTTAGACCACGTTAAAGGCACAAAACGGCCCGGACGGCGGACGGACATTGCAAATTTGTAATCTCCATGTCTTGAAACGTAAAGTATCAAATTTTGAGGGGCGGTTGTAAAAAATTTTTCGTGACCGAAAACATAAGGTTATTATTCAGAATGAATAATAAACCAAAATGTCGAAAAGAGGACGTGTCAACTTTTCAGGCTTCTCTTAATTCCCTTAACTGAGGAGTTGGCCAACGAAGAACATCTTTTCTTTGCTCTGCTTGCTGTAATCAACATCTCAAACGGTGAATGGGTCCATAGTTCCTCAATTTTGACGCAATCCATTAGAAGTGGAAAGTAGCCTTCGTAGTATGCTGATATGATATGACATTCGGTTTCTCACTTGCATAGAAAGCGCCTCTCTCTAAGCTGAATTCCAATGGGGAAACGAGCCAGCCGTGCCGCGTGCCTCGACGTTGCGGCAGTCATTTACTGCCTGCAGCGGAGGCACTGCGCTGTGCTTGCGCTAGAGCAGCAAGGACGCAGGAGTTGACTCACTCGTCCTAGCCTCATCTAGTGGGGGCACCATGATTCCAGGCCCTTCCACCAGTTCACCCACGCTTGTGCGAAGACTTGGAACCAGCAGACCTCCGCCTTGCTGGAGAGGAACTGCCATCGTCTTGCCTCAGGAAACCAAGCTCTGGCACTGCTATAAAGGTGGCAAGCGAAGAGCACGTGGGATGCGCACTCCACGGCACCCCCACAAGGGCAGTCGCTGAAGGCTCTCATGTGCAAGTACTTCTCATTCCATAGTGGGTGTAGATAAGAGTTCGGCCGTTTAGTCTGCTTATTTTCCCGTTATAATTTGGTTCTTGACCAACTCAAAGTTTTGTACATTACGTTTCAAGGCATCAGGACTCCAAATTCCGCCTTCTAGGCCGTAGTTTGCTTTGAACGTGGTGGTTACGCGAAAATAAAGTAATCGAGAGTAAAATTAAAGTGGACTACCTATATGTTTGAAAACTCAAAAAAAACAAACTTACCACTCGAGGGCGAAGGCTGGGTGAGCGTCGAACTATGAAAAAAATAAAGAAAGGAAGGAATATTGACACAATTGCAACAACGAACTCAATTTCAAAGTGTATCAAATCGGAGATGTTGGACTGAGCCGAAACGGACACAGGCGCGTTTTCAAAACTACTACTTCCGGCTGTTTTCAAAAGAGCAGGTTAAACTCCATAAACTCCACGAATACGTGACTGTTAACAATGAACATGCAAAGGCCATCTTCCGGGTGACATTACAAGTAGCTTTAGTAGTCGACGAGTCTCAGGGGTGTACGATTGCTTCTGGACCAAAAACAGTGAAATAATTCATATTCAGCTAAAATCTATTATTTGAAAGAACTCGAGGGCAATACAGCGGAAGTAATCGTTTCATCATTTGCAGGACCTCTCATCTCATTCCAAACATCAGCCAGCTCGGCTCAACACATTGTGCCAATTGCCTACAGGCGCCTGCAACACGTCATTTTCGTCATTCCAGTGTAGTCAGGTCATATTTTGTATCGTTTGCTGGTGTTTCTCGATGCTGAATCGATTAGGATGGGTTTCAGAGGTGAGACTAACTCAACCTGTGCGTGACAGCTTTTTTGTCTTCAGATTTGGCGTATTTTGCAGCTCTGCTCTTCTCTATTACGTTCTTCGCTACAGGACTCTTACGATCTTCACGGTTTCCTCATTTTTTACGCTTCTACAGCTTTCCAAAACAGTAAATTGCGCCCAAGAGCGTGCTTCAGTCTATATTCGTTGTCACGTTCGACGAATCATTTTCTTCATCTTATTCCACAAAATGCCTTTTCATTTAATTTTAATTTTCTTATTTATTGACATTATCTCATCTGAACTTTCACTTGCAAATATTAAATTATTTAATTTCGCTACTTGTAAAAGTTTCGGTCAACAATTTAGCTTCGGTAGTAAAATTAACAATTGTACATTACATTTCCTACTAAACTACTTTGTTTTCTGGGAAATATGGAATTTACTCAACGTAGTGAAAATTCATGTGTGGGTAGCCTGGGGAGTTAACCAGTACGATTCTTTGAAGAGACACGTGTTCGAGACCGACAGCAATGTTTACTCTTTCACTTTTTGTTCTATTAATTTAAGTTGACCTTTGTCACCGTCCGCGTCTCACAGGCGGTCACCGTCACCATTGGCTCAAGTTGATTCGCACCTTGTAGTTTACGAAAGGTGAACAACAAGACCGAAAGGTGGCCGAAAGGTGCCGAAATGCTGGGCAGACACCATCATTACCTCGTTTGCGATCAAACTGACAACTCCCGTCTATTTTTTTACACGCGTCGCCGAACGTTTTCGCCGACTCCATTTCATTTTCCCAAAATCGCCTTTGGATCTTCGGTTTCGGTTTGGATACGTTTATCCCTGGACTACCTGGAACGACCCCGGACTCCAACGAAAGCCCAGACCAAGGCGCGTCAACGCTGTGCTGTTCTTGTCACCATCTCAGCTTCCACGAAAAGAAGCTCTCCACTCAAATTCCTTTTCAAGCTAAGTCTTTATTTTTAAGGGCCCTTTAGGTAGGATATCTTTATTTTAACCTCATTTATACAATTTCAATAAATCTTCCCTCTATTACGCTTGAAGTTCAGATCTCGCATTTTGTCTCATTTCACCCTGCTCCTGGTAAATGAAATACTGATTCTAAGTCAAGTTTTCTTTGAACTCGACCGTTTAGAGGCCAGGGAAGAGACATTCTGATCCCAGTGGTAACAGACAACACGCTAACAACTATTTATTATCCAAGAAATGGCGCTATTTTCAGTGCAGCAACAAAATAACAGACGTTCACACCTTTGTATCTGTTTTACATTCCAGCTTGTTACGGACTTTCAAGAAGAAGTATTAAGCAAGTAGTTCTTCAAGGGTGAATCTCCTGGAGTAAATCGACAAGGGAATACGTAGTGAATACTTAACGCGACGTCTCTTGCGAGTCAATCCCAAACTTTCTTCTAAAACCTGAGCGAAGTCTTTCTTATCCGAAATTCTTTTGTCTTCCCTTTTTATTTCCCTTTCCTGCTTTTCGCTTTCCTTTTCAACGGCAAACTTTCTTCTTCAAGTAGAAATTTTCAATACGTCCGGGTTTGAAACTTGGTCTCTTTTTCAACTGAAATAATTCAAACCGCAACTGTCTGAGGACGTTTGGAGAGGAGTGGGAAGGGAGCGGATTTTATTTCTCAACTCATCATTTTCAGTTTAACTTTCAGCTTCCAACATTTTAATAATTAGAAAATTGAGAAGAAAACAATTTTCTTCTTTTTAGCCGTGAAGAAGAAAAATCGTGTAGATCTTGTTATGAAAAGAGTCTGCCTTTCAAATGCCAAGTACATCGTTTGGCAAATTATTCTTCCACTTAGCGAAGTTACTCGGATTTCGTCTTCGTCTTCAAAAACTTCCGAGGGCGAAAATATTCAGATGAAAAACAGAGTTTCCGAACGCGACTCGTAAAACACGAACCAAATGAAACTAATAAAATATCACGCTGCGTTATACAGGCAAATGGGCAGGTAGCCCATATGAGATGTCAGGTGGCCCAAAAAGGAGATGCATTTAATTTTGTCCAGGAAAAGCCACCTTCGTCTTTTCCTTTCGGTCGTAGGAGTGCTTTCTTTTGACAAAATGTCAGGCAGTTTGTGGGTACATTTCTGTTCACTTATTTAGCAAGCATACATATCTACTTCTTAGTTGTTCTGCAAGTTGAAGAGAAATCAACAACATACAGCCGATAACTGTGCTAGAGAGGGATAAATGTGAAGTGGGCGAAGAAAAATAGACGAAAGAGATTGGAGGGGACTCCATTGTTACACTTCAGAAAGATAGAGGTACAGTACGGTAGACACAGAGGAGGGGGAGGATATTTGGATAGGTGAACTGGTTTAGAGATGAGAGCAGAGAGCGAATGAGTGTAACTGGGTGAGAGCTGAGACTCGAGTGCCATACTGGCTGACAAGGGCAAAGGTCTGAGAAACCCCACTGGGGAATCTGTAAAAGGTCACAAATTGTGCTAGTGGGGCTTGAAAAAGTGAAGCGTTGGCAGGCGACAGTTCAGAAGGAGACTGATCAAAACAGGCTAGATTGGGGAACAGGCATGCATGTAGCGCTCAGGGGTAGGGCTTAGGAAACTGAAAGAACAGTTGCTACGTTGCTACGAATAATGCCCAAAAGTAGAGGGACCAGCCTCTCCTTCCTCATACATAGGCCTAACTACCACCACATTTTGTCATTGTTTTCTCAAACACCTGTCCTCCACCCTTTTTGTTACCTGCGGAAATTCCACCTCCACGGTTATTTCCAACAGCAATGGGTTTTCCTGAAGGGGCTTTCCCGTCTTTAGTTTCCCTCTCCACAACAGACAGCTCTTCCCAAACTCTATCACCTACGAATTCTCACGAAAGTCACTCATCTCCCTGCACTCACATTTTCCTCCATCACCTCTCGGCTCAGTCACAGCTTGTACTCACCTTCCGATATAGTTTCCCGCACCAGTTCCCGCGTGTTCCAAGGTGTGGCCTTGTGTCATCCTTTTATATTCACACTCAATTCGATACTCATTGCACATATAATATAGTCCTCCTCACGCTCAACCAGTTTATTTTTATTCCGTTCTCCAACTCACTATCTCGCGCCCCCAACAGTGGGACACAACAGTTGGGATACAATTTCCACACGCGCACAATAGCGCTGTACCCCCCAAGGAACGGCGCTATGGAGAAGAAGGACGGTTCCTGAGCAACAGCATTCTCCCCCTTGAGAAAATGCTTCGCTATCGTCTCTACTCCTTGCTGTTAACGGTATCACCGGCACGAGCAGTGATGGTTAGATAAGGTACTGGCTTGAGAACCGAAGTCGAGGTGGCGGGTGGCCCAAGTACGGAGTTAGCCGAAACGAGACTGCTTGCTCAGCAGAGGACGGCCGCCCAAAACCCGAGGTCTCTCTCCATTTCCGTCCCCCGAGGAAGCAGGTTGCCCTTCATTAACACCTCAATATATTTTTCTGGTCTCCACAGTTCTTCTTTCCTGGTCTCCCAGCGCCTTCTCTTCCGTCCCTATTACGTATCTTTTCGCATCTTTCCTAATTTTCTATTTATTATCGTTAATCCTTCGACCCGTCAGTTTCGGCCACGCCGGGGCATTACAGCGCACAAGGGCTGAGCGGTTGGGGACAGAAAATACAAGTTGAGTTTCAAGTATGTGGGTAGCCGAGCTGTAATCCAGCGCAGTTTTGATCATACCTGAAACTTCATGGATAGTTTTTCGCGTCTTACTTGTAGTAGTTCAGTGCTTTTAGAAGGCTGCACCGGAGATGAACGAAATAATACATTCAGAGACGGCAGGAACAATTTCACCCATTTAACCAATGTCTTTAGTAGATTTTTGAATGAAAAACTGGCTCGTCGGTGGAATAATTGTTGAAAACTAGAAAAATTAGAGCTGCAAAGGCGTTTGTAAAAAGGCAGCCCCACAGGTGACGGTTTGCGCCAATAGTATTCATGCTCAGCTGCTGCTCGTATAAATAGATATCAATACTGCTTCCTCTGTAAGTGGAAAACAGCGGTAATGCGATAAATATTGACGCGCGAAAAGCCTCCCAACTGCTAATTACCATATTATCGCCCTTTTGTTATATGTTACGTTCAAATTCTACTTAAACAATAATGTCAGACAGTACGTTGGTTTGGGCGAGGCAAATATGTACTAAGAGCCAACAAGGTAATTTAAGCGTTGGAAGCAAGGGGTGAACAAATATTGGTTGGTTCTCAACTTGCTCCTCGAAGGGTTCACGAGCAAGTTTCGAGGTAATGGTCACACTTTTAGGTCATGAAACATTTAACTAGCTCACTAGGCTAAGCAGTGACGCCAACACAGTTCTCGTTTTGGTGAATATTTCAACAATTAGCAATGTTTTTCGTGGACACTAACGTAAACAGTATTCACGAATAATTCAATAAAACACTGTTTTTTGTCACCTCTTGAGTAATCACACTCTTTTGAGTTCTCATTTTCATCAGTCTGAAAGATCTGATCAGAGCAGTCTGAACCGTTTGTGTTAGGCATTTCTGGAAGGAGTTCTGGTCGTATCAAAACCGATATTTACGTGGATACACTACCTGCTATACAGGATAGATCATAATTGATACATTTGCCAACACAAATATCTCAGGAACAGAATATTTTCAGGTATCTATCTAAGGAATTAATGAGAGGGGATTTGACAACTCTGAGTATGGCGTCAAGACGAAACTTCAACAGTAATTATGCTCACCTATTGAGAGTTTTCCCACTTGTAAAGGCAGGGCTGCAGAATGAGTCTTCTTTCTTCGTTGGGGGATAGGTAAAAACGTTTGTTTGTAATAGAAATATTTTTTGTCAGGCGTCATCATGTACCTGGTATTTGTTCATGATGCTCTAGCCAGTGACGATATCCTGACGGCTGACTTTGCCAATGACAAAGCGATCCTGATGAGGCACTGTGATGTACACTGGGTGTCAAGAGATGCAATCACATCTCGAATCGATCGTGGACTGGTGCGATCACTGGCGAATAAAAATCAACTCACAACTCGTCGACTCTCTTTACGCTACGTCACGTCAGGCCTATTAACACGGTCAGATACTCGGGCATAGTTACGGACCCAAAGCTTGCTCGGGAATCCCATGTAAGTTTCTTGTTTAGCAAAATACGGACAAGGCTTTGTCAACTGAGGCACCTGCTCGACAAACCGCTCTCACTTAACACAAAAAAAATACTGTACCTGACATTAATCCGACTATTCATGCGAAATCTGGGGTTCAGTTGCAAGGACCCGTATAAATAAAATCCCAGTGACCCAGAGTAGAGTACTGCTTCTGATAACGGGAGCCGCGAATGGTTCGTACGGAACTTCACTCTCCACACCGACCTGGACATCCCGATGGTGGACATAACGATAAAGGGCCATTATAGGAAGATGAACGCGTCCATGGAGGATCACAGCAACCCTTTACCTCTATCCCACAAAATCCACCCCGCAGACTCAGGAACAAGCGGCCACCGGACTGTCTACAATAGTGGCATTACACGACATGATCGAATGATATCGTCCTCTTGTTAAGGACAACCAATGTACCTTTATTCAAATATCACGTAAATTAGACAGGGTCTACTGAATTATTTGTTCAACCGAATTATTTGTATCAGGGTCTACTGTATTATTTGTTTATATAATAATGTTTTGTTATTAAAAAACCCCTTCGACTCGTTCTATCTTTCGTTGCAGTCGATGGATTGATTCGATTTATAGTTCTGCAGGGTCATGACACGTTAGAGCAACGCCCCCGTAATTTCAAATTGCACTCAGTGGCACCTACCTTAATATTGTTGTTGTCCTCTTTTCGAGCCCATATTTCCTGTAAAACGTCATTGTTGTATACGTTTTCTTTGAATGGCTTTTAATTCCATTTGCGTCTAACGAGTGATTTCTAGTGAATATTTCAAGACTGGTTTGACAGAATAATAGTTTTAATAAGGATTTTGTCGTCAAAACCTGTTTTCAAAATTTTTTTGCATCGTTAATATGTAACTGTGCAAGGGGTGTTGGAAGAGGTCATGCTGTAACCAACATTACTATCCTTGTACTATATGCTGTGTGTGCGAAGAATTTCCTGTGTGGCATGTGTTGATGATTGCGGCATTTTGTGATTCGATATACATGTTTTTGTGCACGCTAAGCGAGTATGGTGACGTGTGAAGTGTTTATGGTATGACACCAGGGGAGGAATGTGTAATATCAACCCCTCAACTTTTCCTGTCCTGAAAGGTCAGTGTACTTTGTAATTTTTGTTATATGGGTGAAAGATTAGCACACAGGTACTTCCACACCGTCTTCATTACGAGCTGCAACCCGACTTGTTGAATATAGATGAGGTGCTTTATTTATTTTGACCGAAGGCGCTCAAGGCATCTCCAAATCTCAATCAATTTCTTCACCAGTCCAGCCGTCCATCGCTCAAAAATGGTCCCTAAATGCTTCATAGATCGGAGCCCGGTTCATTTTTCTCAAACCTCATCACATCACAGGTTTCTTCAGAAACCCTTAATTGAAGCTACTTTCCAGATTCACTGTTCAGTCTTTTCCCATCACTCTCGCAGCAGTCTTGCAGAAGCTGGAATACCACAGGGTAACGCTGTGGAGCTATTGCTTGCCGTTATTCCCTTGCTGAACTTATCCAAATGTCATCAGGCACCTGCATAGCTCGAGTTTATCTATATATATTACTTACAGACGGTGGATGTTAGCTCACCATTGTGGGCTTTCCTTTTCAGTCTGTTGGCAAGATTGAGGCCGTTCCTCACGAGTATGATATCATTCATCCGTTCAGTTGGAGTGGGTCATTTTATACGCACTTTAATTACTACTACTTTACAATCTTAATTAGTGCATCCGTGAGTACGCGTATTCGCTACTTCTAATACGAAAAGTTTTAAGCTAAACTTGTTTTTACCCCGGTAAGTTTGACGACCTGCTACACATACGGGCGCTATATTTTCGTTAAACGCTGTTCGAAGCGGACTGTATTTTTGGTGACACGTGTCGATGGTTCAGGTCTATTCGATGGCGGCGACTTGATATCAGGGGGACCCATAACTCGATGTCTTCCTCTTCAAGCCACTCATGATGACGAGCCAAGTCGAAGTGCCTAATGGGAGGCAGCACGACACAGATTTCAACCCCTGTACGGTAAAAATGTTAGGGTTTTCCGACTGATAATCAGGGTCCCTTTTAGTGGACACGGGGAAAACCGGTAGAACACTAAGTGATCGGGCAGCGTTTGGCACACGAATGAATTAAGGAGAAGGGTTAGGCATGAGAGGACAGGGTCAGACACTGATCAAGACAACATCGACCGAACAATCCTACTTCGAACAAACGCATTTCTACAGGAATGTTTATCGAAAACATTGGGTACTACTGGGGATGATACAGAAATCATCTGCCGCTTTTCATATTGAACTTTACCTTCGGTCTGGTGGACTAATTGGGTGCAACCGTGGTAGTAAACGCCTAGCAGTCATAATTATGTTGACACCATGTTTGATCAACTGACGGAAAAGTGTGGCTTTTTTGTTGAGCGTCCCAGGAACCAAATGCTATTGAAAATAACCATACAATTGTGTTACGTTTAATCTAAGGCGCACTTTATTGTCTAAAACACGTACAAGACATTGGACTTTTAAAAAATCAACAGAAACGGATACGAATAACTCACGGGATTTCGTTTAATGTTTCAGCTCCTTGGGCGTCGATGGAGTTATGGCATGCTACAAAGTGGCGACATCAGGTAAGTCTTTCTCTGCGTCTCTGTTTGGTTATGTACTTACACTAAGCGTAAATTACAATAATATATCCATTAAGTACATTATTAGAAAACAAAAAGCGTCTTCCGTAGTTTAAAATAATTTTTCGCTGAAAATACTCCTTCAATTTTAGTTTGAAAGAATTACAATTAGATCTTGAGTTGAAGCCCCCCGGTAATCAAAGCACCTTTGGCCACGCGTTACACTGTTTTCTCCTAAACTGATTATGTTTGCTCGTTCAACTCATGGTCATGAAGTCAACACCTTGAATTTCTCCGAATAAGCAGTATTTTTATGATTCTCTCTTGAGCTGAAAACAACGATTCCATCAACTCCTTACTACAGCCCGTCACTCCATAAATCAGTACGGGCTGGCTGGACTAAAGCAAAATAAAAGACAATTACTTACCTCCCGGCAAACATTAACGATACTCACCGCCACCGAGCCTATGTGTGAATGTCGTCTTGGTCGCTGGTCCATACCCTTGGGCAGTCACACAGGTCACCCGCCAAGCAGTGCAGGCCGTGACACTTGATGTATCCCCAACTTCGATGAATGTATGTCTTCAGTCGCCGAATAAACAGTTCGGAACACACGAGAAGAAGTTTTAATTTCTTTTTTTAGAAGCTTTAATCGGGCAGCCTTAGTGCTTTAGATTATGTTAGTAATGTCTCGTTAAAACTGAAGCGTCCGCGAGGAGTAACCGATATGTATTTGTAAGAGACAGCATAAAGTATTACAATATTAACCGAATAAGAAAAAGGGGAGGGATTCGTACTGCAGTGAAATGTAACTGAAATCGATTCAAGGAATAACCATCAGGCTTAACAGGTCAGGACCACTGCTTAGATCGTATCAAATTCAAATATTCATGTACCAGATTGCGTTAAACTGTGGCGTGTAGGAGACAACGTTGTTTTTACGATTACAGCAAATAGCCTATTTTCAGAATAGGTGGATAGAATGAAGAATAAAGTTTTGGGGAATTCTACGTAATTCTAAGCGTGCAGCTGGGGTGAAGAATCCTTCGATTAACTAATTCAGTGTACCTTGTGTGCGTATGCAACTATTGATCGACACGTTAGTGCTAGGAGAAGTAATCAATGACCATTCCTCAGCACGTCCCAGCAACATTGTTACGACGAATAAAACACATCTGGCTTTATATATGCCTCACAATAATAACCGGAAAATGAACTTCATGTTATCGTTCCAATTACAGAAATATCGTTCAATTCGAGATCCAAAACGAGTCAGAAACAATAAGAATTAAGGGAACATTAAATTGATGTGTTCGTGTGTTCTGCACTTGTTCACAGTTGTTCTCTGAGGTACCGGTAGAAACGGCGTTATGTGTTACTATTATTGCGTGCTACAAATGCAATGTTACATTTGTGCTAGCTTTTTTTTCTACTTTTCTTTACACCATTTCGTGGAGCTGCCGGGGAAATGAGGTTTCGGCGTCGATGGGCATCGAGCGGAACGGCCTGAACGATGTTCCCGGGCCTTTTGCCTTTTCGCAATTACGGCGAATGAATATTGCATGGGACCGCGTGTTGCAAGTGAAATGAGCCGAAACGGTGGAATTTGAATGAAATCAACAACTGGTTCGAATAGTGAGAGCGATAGCAATTCCCAGGGAACCCGGTGGATTGTAAATAGAAGAGCCTGAGCGGAACAATGTCGCTCTGGATCGCTCTCGGTTATCAGTCAGCTGCTCTGCTTCTCGCCGACACTCGACGGAAGTCAAAGGGGCTCTGAATGGAGTTTAATGTTATCTGGCGCCGACGATTTCGGTGCACCGTCGTCACCCAAAACAGATTTACGTTCTCGCGAACCTGAATGTCTCTGACCGGTTGTTTGAGGCGCAAACGTTTTCCACGCACTTTATTGTTGACGTGAATCATCGACCCTCACAACTTTCAGAAATAGGCAACTGCACATAGACCTCAAACATTATTTGTAACGCATTTACAACTTTCTTCACAACTCCCCCTAATACCGTATAAATTCAATGGTTTCATCTTTCGGGGGGAATCCTCCAGTCGGCCCTACATCGGACATTTCACTTAGCTCACGACATAAATGAGTAATAATAATTGAACCAAAAGTTGGTTTTGGTTTTTAGCGAGTGCTGATGTGTGGGGGGGTCTGAGCGTACGTCAAGATTGATGCGTACTTAGTTAAGCACCATACGCACTATAATAGTACTAAGGAACAAGGAAAGTAGTCCACAAAACCGGGAGTGATGAACATTCTGTTACTTTATTGGGTTGCTCTTGCTTAACTAATAACTTTTATTAGGGCTAGTTGGCGCGTAGCGGTTGTTCTAGAACTGTCCAAAGATTTTTCAGTAATTCATTAAAAACCTTTGGAGAAGTTAACCGTAGAGAGAGAATAAAAAACTTTTCAAATTCTGCATAAGTCAAAAGAAATGGAGTTGGGAAAAATGTGTTCAGAAATAGTTTTAAAATTGAGGGGAAATGAGGGAACCACATTAAAAAAGAAGGAGTGTTCGAAGAATGAGTTGCGAAATTTATTAAAAACCCTCAAGGTGCTGGGTAAAATTTGTTGCGAAACCGAGGGAAAATTAATGAGAAAAATGAGAGGAAACTAAAGAAAAAAAAAGGTGTGTAAAATATGTGTGAGCATGATTGAATCGTTGCACAACGGGCAAACCTAGTTGAGGAACTGCAGAAAAATATTAGGAGCGCCGCATCACACAACTTTCCTTAGCTCCACGTCAATTAACTTATGTTCGTGGCTTTTCTTACTAACTCAATTTATTTTTCACTAGCGGTAGCGCTCACGGTTCCCGAATTTATTGAGCTGCTCGTGCTCGTGCAGTGCTGCTGCGCCTCACCATTATTGAGCGCTCGGCACACAGAGAACTAATGAAGCAGTTAATACGATTTTTTTTTTAAAGGATAGTGTCGTCGGGTACGAACTTTTAGAAATGGTAGTAACTGAAACGGCGGTGGATGAAATTCCGGAATTGTTGGAGTAGTCCCTGTGTATCTTATGAGCGTCATCAATAGCTCATCCTAGTAACATTTGAGCGGAGTTGATAACGAAAAAACTACGCTAAAGTCGATTTTCGTCGAAGTCGTCGGTAATTTATTGTGCTGCTTTCGTCATTTTACATGCCGATTACGCAACTTTCTTTTCTACTTCGAAGAGCCAAGGAAAGTAAAAACCGTTGGGAAATCGAAAAAAAAAACATTGTATCCCATCCTCGGGCATGAAACAACTGAAAGATGAAAAACGCTATAGTTGAAAAAATAATTGCTGTTGAGCTTTCGGGTTGTCTTCAAATCTAAGTTCCGGAATACTACAGAGAGTGCACGGAGGTGGACATGTCAACGCTCTCAGTTTAGAACGGTCATCGATTTACTTATGATTCTTTATAGCCTGCCTTACAACCGTGTCTCTGCTCCCCATTAGACTGAAGCTTCTATGGCGATGTATCGTGAACGCTTTCCCTTCGTTGAAAGCATCACAATGCTGGTAGACGGTCTTGTTGACTGGCACGTCTTCCATGCAGGTGACACACCTCGCCGTTTACCATCTTCTAAGGTTGAAATGGACCTGCTAGTAAACCTCCAATCCTACAAGATTTTGGAATGAGACTGACTCCGTAACTGTAGCTTCAGACAAAAAAGATGTACAGGAAAATTGTGTTAACGAATTCTGCACTGTTGAAATTTTCCTTAAAACGGTGATTTTAGGTATGGCGGATACTTAAACATCACTCTCTATAAAATTTATATAGAGCGTAGTTGAATGAAAATTATTTAGGTCAATTGCCGACCGGGACTGTGAGGAAACCAGGAAACCAAAATGGACTGTTTTGAAGTGATTAGCTAACTTTAAATCTTGACTGATCGGTCACTAAGGAACAACCGACTGTAGGAACATTAACTGTTCGTGGTATTCTATTCAAGTACTAAAGCGTTTCAGATTTACTAAAAACGCTGTAAATTATTACGCAACGGTTTATTGTCTTGCGCAGCATGATTTTGCCTTATTGTATTCAATCAAACGCCAAAAAATGTTAAGAATATAACTTGGCTATCCCAACAATCCGGGTAACGACAGCTAAAACGAAGATATTTCTAAAGCTGCTCCGAGACTATTCGATTCATCGAAAAATACTAGTTAATAATACGAAACATGGCCAGACTACGAGTACAACGAAACGACGAAAATCGGCGTTAGGCAATTGGGACTGTGTGACGAGTCGAACTGATAGTGAGACGAAGGGCAGCGCGGGAAATGTGCGCAGACTGTGGAGAAACGATAACATTCTCCGTATTGTCCCGCGATGCCATTCAATTGGTAGAATTTGCCTCACTACCTTTACTGTGATTTCACTGTTTTCCATCTATTCGCAGCCCTACGCCTACAAATAGAGCAGGGTTGGCAGAGATGGAGGAAGGACATTGCAGATTTGGAATCCACTTGCTCTGAAACGTTACGTGTCAAATGTTGATGGGGGGACGGGGGTAAACCGAAACGAAGTAGCTCTGTAGTAGCTTCAAAACAGTGCAATGGTTCGTTTTAGTTTACGATTCATTCTGTACGTAATATTAAAATGATTGGGTTAATTCCGCCAGTAGGTAGTTAATTCCGTGTCCGTCTTCTCTGACTGATGACCCACCAAACACTTTAACTTTATCTAAACTCGTATGTTTTCGATCAGCAACATTCTTTACTTCCCCCCAAGTTGACACTGTGTTTAATGGGGGTTGGGCATCTGCAATGTCCATCCGCTCTCCAAGCAATATTTTTGCCTTTACCTTGGTCTAAAAAATCGGTTCATTCGCGCGAAAACTCCATTTGTGATCTAGTTGTGCCCACTCACTTGGCAATTCGATCTGACGAAACCCGTGGTAGTTTTATGGAAATCGCGTCGTGCTAGGTGTGTCGTGTCCCAAGTTTTTTTCGATGATGAGGTCAAGGACTGCGTCTAAAAGGAAAACATGTGGAGGCAGATTCTAATTCTACAAGGAACTTTTGGTACAATATAGCGAATGTTATCGTTTCTCCCTGGTCTGCTCGCGTCTCACCTCAACCACCTGTTCAGTTCGATTCGTCGCGTCTTGCCAATTGGCTAGTGTCGGCAAAAAATCGTTAATTTTTGTCGTTCCGTTGTTGTCGGGTCATGTTTCGTATCGTTTACCAGTATTTTACGACGCTGAATCGAACGGGATGGGTTTTGAAGGTGTGAGACTAGATAAGCAGGTAAGACAAAAATTCTGGATTATTGATATAGCAACGTTACACGTCTGATTGAGTTGGATAGATCCCTATCATGCTGTGCAAGCGAATATTGTGTATAATTCGTAGCATATTTGTTTAAATAAGGAAGGAATGACTTCTGAATATGTGAGTTGTAACGGGATTTAACCGTCTTTTTTTCCTCTCAACGCTTTTGTGGTAAATAATATCAATTTTTCTACAGGTTACGTCTCCTAGAGCGGAGGAATGTAGAGCGGAGCCCAAGCAACGTATGACCGAATACCTTCAAGAGAAAGGGTCGCTTTGCGTGACAACAGAGCTATAAATAACATCGGACCTTTGTAGCAAATTTTTATGCTTCGCGACTTAATATCCTCTCCGTTCCGTCTCAGGCGAGTGAGCATTAGGAAAAGAATGTGTTTCAGCGCTCCGCTGTTTTGGGCTCTCGTTACTGTCCACTGCCTTCGCCAGCTTCTGTTTCTCCTTCGCTCTGTTCTCCTTCTGACCCTTCAGTAATCTCCCCTTCAGTCTGCTCCCCGGTTTCTTTCCAGTATTCACTTCTGTACTTGTCCCTTCCTTTCTTGCATTTGGTCATGTAGTTGTCGAGCAGAGGCGTTTTTGGTTTTTTTATGTAGCGCTTCAACTGCGCGTGAGTTCTGCTCTGATCGAAATTTTCGGATTCTGGGTCGTCATCGTCGTCCCACTCAATCGGAGGTCCTGCGCACATAACATTTCATTTTTATTGTTTATGAATGACTGGTGATTCGTGTTTATGAGTTAAATTACCTACGTAAATATTTGGTGCGGCCCATACTTTCCTCAGCCACACGTACATTCAACGATGTTCAGGAATTAGCATCTAATCCAATCTATTTTTAATACAATTTCATTCAGCTCAAGTTTCGGAGATTTCGAGTTCCTCCGCAACCCTTGTAAAGGAAATTTATGCAGCACCTGCTGATATATTGTTTTGGGTTTCAATTAATGTAACTATTTTGGACATCGGGTCGAAACTCGGGATCCCGAACAGCCTGAACAGCTCAGAAGAGATGAAACGTCTGTGCTTTTTTAGTAGGATTTTGAACAGGCATTTTTGAGCAATACTGAGTGTTATAATGTGCTATACATGCTGAATACAGCTATGTATGCTGAATTAGAGCATAATAATTTTTTTCCAAATTTTCAATAGTCAGAAAGCCTCGAACTTCAAAATAGATTCCTGTCATTCTTCTTAATCGTCGACACAAGATCGACGCCTAGAACTCAAGCATTGGTTCAACACTACTCCCAACTATTTGACTGATCCAACCTGATAAATTTCCGGGCAGGAGCAAGAGTTGTCCTTACAGTCCATATAGTTAAAATTGTTATAGCCGTTAACTATAGTTAGTTTTGAGCCGATTTTGTTCATACTCTTATTTGGGCGTCCCACCATAACCTGCTGGCTATATATCAAATTTAATTCGATTTGCTTCAGCCGTTTTCTCTGAATCGCGTTCACACACCTTAACCATTTTCCCGAATGGTTTTTTTCGGACTCAGAAACCCTTGAAACGTGAAGACTAGAAGAGAAGTCAACAATTTTATTTGAGCCGATTACATAACTTTCCTAACATGAAAATCCCAAGAAGAAAATTATCTATTTGGTCAAAAGTATCTACATTGGCTGACAAGAATGGTAATTAAAGGTAGGAAATCGTAAATCAGACTTGAAACGTTTCCATTTTGGAATGAAAAATTAAAAGGTCATTAAAAACGAGAAAACTGAAATTCTTAACATCACATTGGTCATTGGTAATGGAAGTATTACTTTATGGTCTTTTCAAAATTAAGATTAACCTAACGGTTATCGTTAAAGATACCTTCTTCTTCTTCCTCTGAATCTTCTGCAATGGCATCGTCGCTGGAATCTTCGTCGTTGTCGATGTCATCTTTGCCCAAATCGCTATTTTCCACTTCTTGAGGAACAACAAACTTTTTGTTTATGCGGATCAATTTCCTGTACGCGTAGACGAGAGCCCACCTGAATAAAATGAATAGCATTGTATAACAAAACGAAAGGTGTTTTCTCGGATTGATTCAAATGAGGCCGACGAAGGTTTGCAATTCAGTTCTGCCAAAGAATAACAACAGCTTTATGTGAACCAAGAGCCCTTTCAGTCTTGAAGTTCTCTCCACGTTACTGCGATCGAGATTCTATTAGTAGAATGCACTCGGTGCAAAAATTCCAGACTCATGCAGAGCTGATAGCATTTTCATTAAAGTAGTAAACGAAGCGAAGGCGGGAGTTCCCTCGGGACACTGACGGTGTACGCGGCGCCAGTTACTCCGGGTGTGCAATTAAATTGAATGTGCCTTGGGTAGTAACGGAGGAGAAGGCTCAGTGAGGTTTAAATGGGCCAGCATCCATACTCAGAACCGACGACTCACTTAAATTTTGAGTATTACACTGATCCAATATCGCAGTTAATACTAAATATCATCAGCAGTCAGCGCATGGGTAGTCTCATATATTCCTATAAGCGGTTATGTGAACTGAAAGAAACCAAACATCAAAAATATCTAGTGCTCAGCAACGCATAACTTTACCCAACCGTCTGCCATATATACGAACTGTTCTGTCGTTCAGTGCACTTCCACGAGAACACTTATGGACAGCAAAATGTACGATGAATCTCGTTTCTGAGCTATACGGGCCTACATCTCTGTTGAACGGGTAAATGCAGACGTAGTTGCGGAAAACATAATGTTTCTGCAGGTTTCTAGAAGACACACCGTCCGGTTGACCTATTTAAGTTATGCTTTGAAAATGTTTAAATGACACGATCTTTGACACATTCCGGTAATTTGTGTTCAGTAGACTGTGAAGAGGAATGCTTATGGAGAACAATATGTAAGCATTGACTAGTTGGTGACAATCTGTGAGTTTGGTGAAAATCGCTAAAGCCGCTTTGCCAATAACGCCACAAATTATTACACGCCGGATGATTATTCTCCAAAACGGCTTGACGGAGTCTGACAGCTCCGAGACCCATCCCATTCAATTCATTATCGAAAAATACCAGTACACCACGCGAAACACGACCTGACTACAACGAAACGACGAAAACTAAATATTCCAGGCCTGCTCATTGGCAGGGGCTGCCCGGCCTTAGACAGTCAAAACTCTTCATCCGGCTCTCCAGAGAGAGGTCCAAGGAGGTGCTTGCACTGGGGAGGAAGGATATGAGGATCATATGTGGCCTGTTCACAGGTCACTGTCCGCTGAGGTACCACCTTGCAAATACTGGCAAGTGCGAGGTACAGGTATGCAGGTTCTGCGAGGTAGGGCTAGAGACGGCAGAGCATGTGCTGTGCGTATGCGATGGACTCAGGGCATCGCGCCGTTCTGTGTTTGGGAGGCCCTTTCTTCAGCCCGAAGAGGTGGCAAATGCAGAACTTGCGGATATGCTCTGCTCTGTGCGGGGGTGGTGGGGCGCATAGGTGACGTCACACCAAATGAGACCAGTGTCATGCGGCCTGGAGATGGTGCAGGGGGGCCATGATCTGAGGATCATGGACGGCCTTACAATAGGCCCGTTTGTGGCTGCAGTGAGGGTATCGCCGCATCCATCGTTGTATTTAAAAAAAAAAAATTCCAGGCCCCCGTAAGAAAGTGTAAACAAGTGTAATTGAGTGTAGGCAAGTGAATTGGGGGTTGAGGAGAGTACCTAGTCCACCACACTCCACATAGAACTCCAGGGAAACTCCCAGCCAAACCCTTGGCTTCATGGTCAGGGGTGCAATGCCTAACAAGCCCCCATGGTACCCATTTAATTTGGCTACGACTTGAGCAGCCTAATGCTCTGAATGGGAGGCAGGCCCTGGTGCCGTAATTGCCGAGAGGCGTTCTACCAGCACCTGCGCTTTATCTCCGTGGGGATTTCGGGGATTGGACTTGCCCCCATCCGCTCTGCGGAGAAAGGTGTCAGGCCCCTGACCCACGATCCCAACTTGAACTGTGATCCCATTTTACTCTTCACTATGCCTAAACCAGTCTCCTTCCACATAATAAATACTGAAGTTAGCGTGACTGTTAGGTGAGTCAGTCTCTTCTGGCTGGTGAGTTACTGTGGGCGAGCGCTTTCCTTGTAAAGACATCATCATCTGGCTGTTAAGTCAGTACTAGAGTCAGTAAGTTGGTCGTGGTCTTTATATACGAAGAGAAAGATAAGCGGCATAGGAGGGTATGGGAAGGGGGGAGGAAGGAGGCCATGCACCTCTGGGGAAACCTACTAGAGGTGAAGGGAAAGGAATGTGAGTATTGTTTGTCTCAAACGGTCTGTAGGTTGTCGATTCTTTGTGTTTTTTGTATAGGGTGGTCTGTAAATCCGTCAGTTGGTTGTTTTCTTTAGTGTAACGTTTTGAGTGGTGTGAATATGGTGTCAGATTTTGTGTTGATTCGTTCGTTTATGATCTGTCCATTGAAGTTTTTTGGTTTATAGATTTCCATGTTTTCTAATATGTTCAGTTTTCATCCTTTGTATTGTTTATGTAGCAAGATGGTGCAGCCCTCTATTTTGGTAGTTTCATGTCCAGTTGTCTTGAGGTGGTTGGCAAAGTTTGAATCGTATTTGTTCCTCCTACTAAGAGATTTAATGTGTTCTGAATATGTGGTCCTTATTTTTCTTCCTATCTGTCCTATGTACGCGTTTTTACAAGTACAAGTTATTTTATGTACCCTACTTTGGTCGAGTGGGTCTGTCTTTTCAGCCTTTGCAGTTAGTTTGGTTCTAAGTGTGTTGTCCGTACGTAATGAGATTTGTATGCCTTGCTTTCGGAGGATGTTAGTTATTTCGTATATTTTTGGTCCTGTGTATCTTTACATTGAAAGCGCTCGCCAACAGTATCTCACCAGCCGGAGGAGACAGACTCACCTAACTTCAGTAATTTGCCTACTGCTGAATTTAACCCGATTGCTTTAATGCATGATAAATACATTCACTCTCGATGGCCCAGGGGCGGACTACTTGAAATTCGTCAGCCAACGCTACCCCACCTATACTAACCTATGACTACCCCTACAAGGCCCTGCGCGCTATCTGCCCCAACCTAACACCTTCCCAGTGCATGAACACCTCCTCCCTGAAGCGCTTCCAGCACCCAAAACCCCCCTCATTTCTAACCACTGACGGGTTGGTGGTTTGGATGTGACGGGAGGGAGGGAGTACAAACGATGAAACGATTAGTTTGCTGTAGTTCCCGCGAGTTCTTTCAATTAGTTGACTTGGGCTCACTATAATTACTGTTATACGCAGTTGTACACGTCTGATACACATTTCATTCGACTCAGGATCTAAAAACACTTGGAAAACGATATTACCTTGAAACGATTTAGAAAACGATAATTTTTGCAGATTTAGAATCCCGATGTTCTGAAACGTTAAGCATCAAATTTTGAGGGGGGGGGGGGTGCAAAAAATATTACTGACCGAAAACATCTGGTTATGATTCAGAATGAATAATAAACCAAAATGGGAAAAAATTGTTGCTTCATAGGCCTAAATCTCCGTTCATCGAATATTCAGAGATACTTATGCATAGGCATAGGGAAAGTTGGGTATTGATGATTAGAAGATAACTTGAAGGTTTCAGAAAGGAAGGAAAGGAAGGAACTAAATAAATAATAAGTAAGGAAATGGGGAGGGCGCCCAGACTACCCTACGTCGGCTCTAGGGATAGAAGCATTAGGACGGAGAAGGAAAAAAGAATAAGAGGATGTTCCACGATAGAACGACCACCACAGCGAATTAAGGTTTTTCGGACTTTGTCGGCCTCAAAACGCAAACGTAAGAAGAAGAATGTTCCTCGCGATCACAATACTTTCTTCCCTTTTGGGTAGCAAACAGTAATATGTAAATTGTAGGGGGGGGGGGGGATATGAGCGGCTCGGTTGTGACTCTTATTCGAAGGCAGTTAACGCCGTAAACCTCACTCCATCAATTCTTTATAAGGTAAGGATGCAAATCCGTTGCGAAATTCTGGGAGGAGGGCAAGGCGGAGGCCGATAGCCGAAACAGAGGGGCAGAACTTTATTGATTCTTCCAAGCCCGTAGGCGTAGTTAACGTCGCCTCGTTGAATATTGGGGTTATGAGACGAGTCGAATGCGTTCAACAGTACTTTGAAGATAGATGGTGAAAGTGTACTTTCAGGGATCAAACCTCCTGGGTATTAACCATCCCAGAGCAGGGTAACAGAAAAACACAAACGAGACAGTTCTAGACTTTTGCTCTTTTCTATAATTGCTGGGTGACAAGTGACTTCCGGGTGTTATTTCATTCTTCACGTTCTTTATAAAGACGCGTTTTTGTATGAATTCTTGTACGACACACTGCTCTGAGATGTGTCAAAGGAGTCGGTTGAGGGGTATTCGTATTTGTCTATACCTCATCTCATGTTGATGAAAGGATGACGGAGGGGGTGGTGGAAATTCATGCTCTTCAAAAGGAGCGGAGCGATGGCGTTTTCAATTTTCTGCTTCATCTCCGGCCACTTTAATCTCCAATAGTAGAGAGAGAGAGAGAGAGAGAGAATTTATTTCTCAAAGAAATAACAAAAGATTGCGATCATCCGAGTGTATACCTAGCGAGTGAATACGATGAAAAATAAATATAAATATGACAAAAAATGTAACACTGAAGGACGGTTCTTGGGAACCCTTGAATGAGAACTGAACTAGAAACTCGATTGAACTGCTGTGTTTCCTTATCAAAATGATCGTTTCTGAACCCTCGGAAAGAGTTATACTCGTATCGGTCAGATTGAATCGATGAGACAGTAAAGCAACGCTTCTCAACGGTGACTACGCTTTTTAGTGATAACCCTTTTCGCAAACTTGGCGAAATAATTGCAAGCTTTGCCTCAAGAGGCGCTCCCCTTTCAATCCCCGATCACCCACTATGCAGTCAATGGCTGAGTCAATGGCTGAGTCAACAGGTAACTGGCCAGCGATAATTTGGAGTGCGTAAGTAGATGCAGTTTTGAAGGCGTTGGTGATCCACTGGGCCACCACTCTCTGAGATTGGGTCAGTACTCCCCTCCGATTGCTACCGAAACAACGAGGCAGTCGCCAATCGGGCCAAAGCTAAGTGGAGGATGGAGGGATGCCATGTCACGACAAGACACGCTCTAAGTGACCTAGCTAATTGCTCGTCACGAGGTAAACCTTTTGAGAAAGGTGCCTTTAAAAGGTGTACTGGCTAAAACTTCGCCTCTCGTTTATATTAACTCGTAATTTACTTCCCAAGAAGAAGCCTGTGACCGCCAAAACGTATCAACGGTTGGCTATTTAATCTCCCCTTTATGAGGATGAGCTGTATTTTTTCTTCAGCCACTTGTAGCTTGACGTACTCGCATCATTGTGTGACGGTTCGAAACAGTTGATAAATCTTTGCTTCAATCAGGTGGATCGACTGAGCACCGATCAGAACAGTCAGATCGTCCACATAGGTGTATGGCTCACAGTCAATCTTTATGTGGCTCCTGGGGAGACTGTCGCAGAAGGCGTTCCAGAGTGCTGGTGCCAGGACACTTTGGTCACCTCTTTTCCATCATTCTCTGGACTGGTTATAAGGAATTACACGACTTTCAAGTTCATTAAGAAGCGCTGGCCACTATAGGTTGTCAAACGCTTCTCTGATGTCAATTAGAACAGCTACGACACCGCTACCTTCAGGGAAACATTGCAGATTGTCACAATAACGTCCTGCGTGGGCTTTCCTTCCATTGTGTATCTACGAGGTTGCGGCCAAAAACTCTAATCTCTAACGTTTTTCTTAATAAGGAAAGAAGGCTGAGCTGTCGCCATAATCGCGGGTTTGTGTTCGACTCTCTTTCGAAGAGCGTCGACACGCGCAGATTTGCACTGATTGGGGAACGGTGTGACCTGCAGACAGTCATTGAATGGATAAGGAGGCTACAGTAGATGGTCCAGTGAGCCTTCCTTAACATATGGCTTTCTATCTTGTCAGGCTCATGAGATTTTTTGGGGTTTAAGAGCGCCATGGTCCTGCCGAGTTCGCCTGTTGCCCACGATGGGGTGTTTGCCTCTTGCCGAGAGTACATGATCAAATTGTTTGGATGGGGGGACTCTTTCGAAAGAAGGGTTTCTAGCGAACCTTTGATGCTACAGCCCCATCATCAGTCACATTGCATCGAAACTAACATTTTCTCTACATTCGCTTTTTCTATGGAGGGCTTGCTAAGCTTGCCCCAGGGGTTCTCAGCTCTCCGAGCGATACTCCGCCATCCTTGTCGTTTGGCTCGTTTGATGGCGCATTTTTCAGTCCCCCGCTCCTATGGGAACAATACGCTAAACCCCTCGCAAAGGCGTGCTCTCACAGAACCTATCGGTTGGACGGATACAAAGGCTATTTCCTGGCGGAACAATAGGTAAATTAACTCGAAGACGCGAAATAGCAAGCGCAATGGCACAGGAAAAGAGAGGAGAAGATGAGAGCGCACCAGACATGACAGAGAGGCTGACTGTAGACCCAGTTCCCCAGACTTGTCTGGGTAGCATCGGCTGCTCAGAAACCCAATCCGTCTTATTCCTCGATTCTGGCTCCGAACCATAGTGGTCACTCAATCAGGCGTTCGATTTTCCCTATTGCTCCACATTCGAGTAGACACTTGATATTGGGATTGATCCTATCGAGAATCTTTCCTACCGTATAGTGTCGAAATAGCATAGCTGAGTGCCGTCTATTGTACAGGAAAGCTAGGAGTGGGACTACAAGGCGTCGACTGGAGTAGCGCCACGAATGCAACATTGAGGAAAGCTAATTACGTGGCATTATTAAACACACGGAGAAGTGGTGATTTCACGGTGAGATGTTTCATCACAAAGTCCAGGTGAATGAATTCACTGGAAAAACTTCATATCCATCTGAAAGCAAATCCAACTAAGAAATGAAAACTTGATTTCAGCATCGACCAACTGAGGAGCCAATTAAGTTCGTCATAATATTGGGGAGAGAAGTTTGCGGAAACAATTGCAGACAATTTCGTTGATTCAGCAGAGCTTCGGAAGGAGCGTCAACAATGAAAGGAATCGCGGGGGGCAAATCCCCTCAATTGACCTTATCATTCGTATTCCTGAGGTTCAGTGGAAAGTAAGGAAACATCCCCGAGGCTTATTATATCTCTGGTTGGAACAATCGGAGAGCCGCTGAACTCGAGTGGCTTCGTTGGGCTGTCTTGACGTTTGCAATGCTCATCAAAACCTGCTCGCGACATTCAAAATTTTGCATGATTGAAACTGAGTCAAAAGCACACTGGGCGATTGACTTTTTTGTTCCTATTGGTTGTATTAAAAAAGAACAGATAACACGTTGAAAATTACGGAGGGGGTGTACCACAACCAAACATCTTCCTACTTATTTTCAAGTTGATAATAACTTGCAATGCATAATAACGTACGTGTATGTAGGTTTATTTGTATAGTGATATGTTATTTCATGTAGTGTGGAGATAGAAGAACAGTAGCAGAGATTCGCATCAAGACTGAAGGCGTTAGGTTATATTGCCTTTGTCTTTTGGGATTTGCGAACGTTTCATTAAAAGTTGCTCGACTCGTTCGTTTTTACTTTCCTTGGCTCTATAAAGTAGAAAGGAAAGTTATGTAATCGGCTTAAACAACAATTTTGGGTTTTCTTCAGATCTTTAAGTTTCAGACCCTCTTAAGTCCGAAAAACACTATTTGGGAAAATAAGCTGTGTGTCTGTGAACGATTTTCAGAGAAAACGACCGTATCAAATCAGCTCAAATTTGATATATATAGTTTTTTTGACTGTCTCACTGGTGGGATGTGCACCGCGGCCAGATGACCTGTTGAGCCAGTCCTAATGTCTTACTGGTCAATGCCTAGCCTCCTGAGGAAAGCCAGATAGTCCCTGAAAGAATCCTCGTTGGTATCCATCCTGGGAGAAGTGGTGACAAAGACCAAAAGTCGCTCCCTCTCAAGTCTCCGGCACTGGGCCAGGACATGGTAGGGAGTCTCATCATCCGTGCCACACCAACTGCATCGAGGGGTGTCGGCTATATCCATAACATACATGTGCTTGTTCATTCTCAGTGTCCGGTTCTGATCCCAACAATCTGTCTTAAGTGCTTCCTCTCCATCCTCAGAAGGTGGTGTCTTATCTCACGGAGTGCAGATAAGTGCGCCGCACAATGGGGCGGCGGTACCGTAGACGAACCGCGTCTGGGCAGATGGTCCGCCCTCTCATTTCCAATGATCGGCACAATTGCGTCCGTGACCATGCTGCTGAGCTCCTTATAAGTCTCCAAGTCCCTGAATATAGCCAGGTGTCCATTAGTCGCCTGTGGCACCTTTGCTATACTGAGCCTGGTGTGTCTGTATGCTACCTCCATCGCCTCTGCCTTGAAATAAATGTTCTGGGGAAGAAGGTCGAACAATCTCTCCATGGTGCTGGTGGGTGTAGTCTTCATCACCCCCGCTATTAGTAAGCACCCCAGCCTTAGTACTTTGGCTAGGCAGCTGCCATTCACTCCAATGGCAGCTCCATGCCACCACACAATCGACCCATATGAGATTATTCGTCTCACTATGGCTTCGTAGAACCAGCAGGTCGTTCTGGGCTTAAGGCCTCATGTCCTCCCGCACATTCTCTGGTACGTCCACTGGGCCGTTGTCGCCTTCCTGGTCACGTATCTGATGTGCTCTTTCCAGACTAGTTTCCGATCTAGAATCACACCCAGACTTGACTTGCTCGCTGACCTGAATTTCTTTGCCCATCACTAACTGCGGCCTCAGTCCCGAAAGTTGCCTTAGCCTTGATATCTCGCCTGCAGGTTACCGTGGGACGCGAAAATAAGGGTATGAACAAAATCCACCGAACGTTAACTATAGTTATCATAGTGATCAAAACACCAAATATTTTTTTATCTTATGAATAAATAATTCAACACGTTCGTTTTTCTTGCAACTTTCGAAAATAGTTAACTCTCACGTAGCAGCTCTCGAAACCCCTGGAGATCCATCGTTAATGTTCAACAGTTATGATTCGGGGCTGCTTATTTTGTATGCGAGATGTCCCTCAGGCAGCTTTGCAATGGTCTCTCTCTCTCTCTCTCTCTAGACGATGGTTCAGGAAGTCAATGACAAATGATCGGAAGTCCGATCACAAACTTCAGTTACCGCCAAAGTTTTCAGAGAAAGGCACTAGGACCGTCCCAAACTTCCTCCAAGTAACAACAAGACGTTGAGTCGCCCTCGCCGTCTCGTGACATTTATCCAGTTACAACGGCGTTGTCCCACAAAAAAGTAAAACCGATAGCCGAAAGAACGTAGTAATAAGTTGGAGGGTCTTAATACCGCTACAGCAACTAAATAGATACGCTTCCCCTCCGCTGGAACTTTTACAAGTGATACGGAGTTACCTGACTTTTTCTTCTTCCTTAACTTCTTCGAAGGGGTTCCCGGACGTGATGAGTACTTTAAGTTTCGGTAGAGGTCTGAGTCTCTTGAATTGACGAACGTTCGATACCTTGTTATCCCTAAACAAAACCAATTGGCGGGTGTGAGTTATTTTGTAATTCATCTCTAGTAAGCGCCCTGACATATTTTGCAACTTTAAACGCACATTTTGACCTAACATTCACGTCGTCGCTTTTTAGCATTTTCAACCAGCCATATTGTGCAGTCGTTCGCAATCGTCACTTCAAAGTTCAACACGTCATCGTCTAAGTGCATACCCAGGGACCAGGAGCGTCTCGAATCTACCATCTGGTAGTAAAACCTGTATTGTGTCAAGTGTGAAATCAATTTTTGTCAATATGAGCGTTAGAATGACCATTAGTTCGATGTAGGAACACGAACACGCGATAAAACGTGATTTTTCCAACCCCTTACCGATAAATACATCTCAATAAACACGACGGCACGGCGAAATACGCGTTGGTAGTCTAATCTACCTTCACTTAGTGTTGAGCGTCAGAGCAAGTAGAAGAACCGTCGAATGTGAAGCCAAAGAACAGCTAAAATAATTTGAACATAATAGATTGAAAAAAAGGTATCGGCGTTGAAAGTTCCACGCAAAACAGAAACTGGTCTAATACTGAACTTGGTGCTAATTTTGTTGTTTTGGTGAGATCCCATTAAAAGGCCGAGAGCAGAACGATAATGAGAGCGTGAGCTTGGGACAAGTCTTGGAAGGAGGGGATAGTTCTAGATTGATAAAGATATATTGTGGGAATCGGCAGGTTGGAGGAATGTCCCTCGCTACGGAAAAATCAAATAATTCTTGCACGTAAGATGAGAGTTCAATAAAGGTTACAAAATAATAGCAAGCAATCTGAAAATACCGTCGCTTGCTGTTCCACAGCAATATCCTCGTCATTCTAATACCCCTAATTCTAATGCGACGCATCACACAACTTTCCTCAGCCTCACGTACGCCAGGCATTTTCATGACTAATTCATTCTACTTCCACTCGGTTTATTTGAACTTTATAAAACAATTGTTGTAGTACTGTAGTGCCCGTTAACGCATAAAGTTCAGGAATTTATTGAGTTGCTCTTACTGATACCACGACTATTGTTGAGCAATCAGTGCACACGCGGTTTATGAGACTGCTAACAAGATTTATTTGAGAAGGGTGGCGTTTTTCTGTTTTCTAATTATCGGGTAAAAACTGTGAAAAATAGTAATAAGCAGTAAGTGAGGTGGTGAGAGCAGGCGGTGTCTGGAATTCCGGATTTCCTGGGGATGCTCCTAATTTTTAAATGAGACCTATTAAAGTCCCATTTTATAGGTAGTTTATTGGACTATCACCATAATATTATTGAGAGTGCCAGTATAATTTTTCCCTTAATTTTTAAGTAAGAAGTTGCCCTAAAATCCTCATTTGGAGCTGCCGATACAAACCAATCATTATAGCAGATTTGAGGAAAAATGTATTGTTTTGTGACGATTCTCCGAATTACAATGCCCTGAGAAAGGGACTCACTTGAGATTTATAATATAAAATAAAAGGTCTCTTAAAAAACCAAAATTATAATTACGGTATATGGTAAAAACAACGGCACCCTCTGTCCAATTGACGATAAACAGTTTTTGTCGCGGAAACTGGAGGACGAGGTTGCTGTCGTTCTGACGCACTTCACGCTTACAGTCCCGGAGCTGTACTGCCACCTCGCACGGTGCTCATTCGCGTCCGTCCGCCTAATTAAATGGGGCCCAAACGAGAGCGAGTGTGTAAGGCTGACAGTTTCGACTACGGAACCCGACAAATAAAAAAAAAATTGGGATGTGCTGGGCACGCCGCTTGGTTCACCCTATGTTTTTGAGGTCGCTGAACACGAATTTGAAGAAGGTAGGGCTAGGATCCAGTGTAATCAGTCGGAAACCATATTCAGATTTAATAGCCTCAAGTGAGATGATAAGATGACTCACACGCCGAATTGCCCATATTTCTAATTTGGCACCTGACGATTCGCGACGTTTATAGGTCATGGCTCCATCAGCCGGAGACCGCGCAATTAAGCTCAGCTGTCCGTCAGTTCTTTTTTCGGCCAATTTTTGCGATTTCAGCCGTTTTTTGAGGTTAGGAACGAACTCTGAACGAAACTTCGTATATGTACTGTTATAGTATTTATTATACCAAACGACATGAGAAAAATATAAATTAACATAATTTCATTGTTTTAATTGGTCGATTTAGCTATTTTTTACTATTTTTTCAGAGGGCGACTGTGACGTGATAGAACAATTCTAATCTCAAATTCGTGTTCAGCGACCTCAAAATAGAATAAACCCTAAAACACGCCAGCACATCCCACTTGGGCGAAACCGTCACACAAGAACAAAAAATAAATTAGAGTGTGCGATGTATTAAAACGCTTTTACACGAGCTGATGATGATAGCGAGCATATGCGTATTTCTGTTAAGAGCACAGTTTGGAGGTGAAGCAGTATCAATCAGCAGCTTCAGTGTACTGTTGTGGAGGAATTGGAATTTTCTTGCTCGGTGAACCTGTGATAATGATTTACGTGATTCAATTCGTTGGTGTTTAGCGCAGGTGTAGTATTAGCTTTCACGTTTGTGAACGCTGGTTCTTTCGACTCGACCTCCTCGGACTGTGGTCATGCAAGGGAAGAGCCGAGCAAACAGGACCCCACGTGTTCAAACACTACCTTCCGCCCTAGTCCTCAACAAAAGGTCGAACTGCTTCCCCCATCCAATTTCCCCTTTTCAAGCTGTGTTCCCGAAGTAGAGAAACCGCTAAATTCGGTTGTATGACTCAATAAGTCACCAACTCCGCCAGTTGATCCTCCTCCGGCCGGATTTTCTCCAGCCAACTTCCAACAGGCGCCCTTTTTCCTCTCCTCGGCTCCCTTGAGACTCACAGACTCCCTCCCATTCCGCTTCAGCCGACTGGAGAGGACCCTGTTGGCATCCGCGATAAATTTCACCCTCTCGCATTACAAGAAGGAAAAAGAACGATATCCGAGGGAGGAATTTCATTTGTGGAAACTCATTGTGAAGATCTGAAACATCCATCGTTTTTCCGCTTCATCCGTTGAACCCTACCAACAGAACCTCTTTCACTGTTCCGAGATGGAATTATTTCTGCAGTCGACTTCCTTGAGCCGCCTACCTAAAAATATCCGAATGAGAGAAGCGTTGTGCTGGATCTGAAATCTCGAATTCCTGTTTTCCAGGAATTGTTGAGTCTGTCTCCTCGCACATCACAGCACACAACCTCGAAACACGAAAAGCCAGCAGAGTACATCGGATACGGTATTTTTCATCTGTATTTCGCGTTTGTCTCGTATCTCATCCAATTACCAGTTTCTCTCTAAAATGATGTCAGAGACACAAGATTTGTATTGGACCGAGTGAAACTCATGGAGAAAATGACAAATAGGGTCGTGGTCCCGTTCAACTGAATTAATTGACTTTCGGAAAATTAATGCTGAGAAACTTCTGAAGTTTTATCTGAAGTAAAAAGTAGTTTGCAATAATAGGACTCGCATCGATGAGGAGGGATTTAATGAGACCCATAGTGTTGAATATGAGGTTTCATGAGCGCAGGTTCTTCACAATAGTTCCATCCTGGCTTGCACGTGTATCAAATAGTCAACAATACTCCGCAAAATCTGAAATAAGGCATCAGGAACAACAAACTTCGTGGTCAACGTTGCAGGAGGCGCATACTAAAACTGAGAGTTGGAATTTTCCGAAGCGGCTTTCGGCTGCTCTGAGAGGGATGAACTGCCTGCACGCATAAAACATAGTCCGCTGACGTGTTGAGCCCAGGATGTGGCCGAAGCGGTTGCGGGGAAGAAAGGGTTGTTTTAGTAGGAGCGTTGGGGTTGATGTAAAAGTTGGGTGGCAGAGGATGTTAGTGCGATGGAGGGGATTTCTCAGAGAACGCGGGAAACGGTTTAAGGTCTGTTGGCGAGGGGTGGCAGTGAACGCGATCTCAAAGGTGAGAGGAGGCTCAAACCCTTAAACCGGTTAGTGGAGAGCTTACATTCCTCCGCCCCACCGCCCAGTGCTGCTTCCATCCAGCCTGTGTCGCAGTAATAGCGCTGCCGTGTCCCTCCCTTCTTTCCCAACATCATCGCGAAGATTAACCCTCAACATCCCTCGCCAACGTCCGGGGTAACATTTTCGTCCCTCGCTAAACAGTCGGGCAGACACTTTTCATTGTCTCGTTTACGCGCATAAAATTGAATATATTTCGGTTTTAATGTTTCGACGGAATCATAATTTGTTGACCAACACACGGAACACAAAATAAAACTATTCAGCCCTTCGTTAATACTGTTTGGTTCTTTCTGTGCCCCACCAGAGAGACTGAAGAAAGATGAAACACACCAATCCTTAGCTTCCTTAGCTGGTTCAACCAAGTAATAGTTCTGAGAGCTAAACCTAGGCCTGCAATGACCCTACTGAACTTTGCCACCATAATTACCACGTGTTCACTTGTGATCTTTCCCCTCACCAATTATCACCTCAATCGAATAAACGGCGACGTGCTCTTTGTTGTTTTAAATCTATTAGCGAGTGAAAGATATGCCCAAAACTATTGTATTTACGATAAAAACAAAGGATCATTTTAGTACAATAGTCTTTTTGCAGCCGGTTTACGACAAACTGGTTGACAGCGTATGTGCGACGGAGCGCACTCTTCCTATTCTGCAGGGTTTTCTGGTGATAGTTCCAGAAAGATATCGGAAGACTGGCATGACAGCCCCGGAGACTCTGCTATGCCGCGCTTAGCTTTGGCGCGCCAGTTATGACATGCAGTTGCAGATTGCACGTGATTGTTGGGGTGTTCTAATCTACTCTTATATAGCTTTACGTAAATTTACTGGTTTTCATAGTTTTTGCTACTAAAGCAATTCATATTTTACTTTATTTAGTTCATTTGAACTTAGTCAAACATAACGTCTCGGTGGCAGAAAGTTATAGTTTCAATTCTGGAATTTATCGTGGTTCCCCTACATGTGCCACCACCATTATTGGACACTCAGTGCACTGAGCATTGATGAGACTTTGAGAAGGATGACGATCACCGTCTCAGAAATATGGGATGAAAACTGTGAGGAATGATAGTAAGTGAAGCTTCTGGAACTTCTGGAGTGGCTCCTACGTATTTTATGAACATTATGAAACACTCATCGTATACATTCTTGATTGAACTACATTCCATCCCCCCCCATTTTTCTGTAACGTTGGATAGGTAAGTACAGCGCTGAAATCGATTTTTATCGAAATGCTCGGTAATTTATCGTGCTGTTTTCGTCATTTTCGCGAAATGAGAATTTTGTGGTATTGACGAGTCATTTGGAGCTGTCTGTATAAAAAGTTTAATCAAAATCATTAGAGCCGCTTTTGAAATAAGTAGAGTTTTGGTCACTATAATAACTATAGTTAGTTTAGGAGAATTTTGTCCTCACTCTTATTTTGACGTCCCATGGTAACCTGCGAGCTAGTATGTTTCGGGTTGAGTAGGCCTTAAAACGTACAGATCTGAAGGGAACAGAAAAACCCTGCAAATTATTACACAATGGTTTATTATTCTCATGAACAGCTTGACCTAGTATTACTGCTCCCCCATCCCATTCGATTCAGCATCGAATACTAACTAGTAACCCATACGAAACATGACCTGACTACAACTACGGAAATTACAACTGGTAGGACGTTGCGAGTCCAAAGGGCGCTGCGAGTCGAGCGGCACAACTAGATACCAAATGGGATTTTTGTGTGAAAGAACGATTTTTTTAGACCACGTTAAAGGCATAAAACGGCCCGGACGCCGGACGGACATTGCAGATTTGGAATCCCCATGTCTTGAAACGGAAAGTATCAAATTTTGAGGGGCGGTTGTAAAAAATTTTTCGTGACCGAAAACATAGGGTTATTATTATTCAGAATGAATAATAAACCAAAAACAAACAAAAAATGTCAACCGATTGCATAACTTTCCTTCCTACTTTGAAGAGCCAAGTAACGAAGGTTAGCCATTCGGATTGTTTGCTCTGCACGAGCCGGTTTTGTAGTCGTCCCGGCGGCTTTGGGCTGCAAAAAGCCTTTATTGACCTGGCAAAATCATCACGCGTTCGAAGTGTCCTCCACATCTCCTTCTAATCCCTAACTATTAGAGCGGGCTGAAAGTTCAACTTCAGCGAATTCTGGGCCAAGTAGGTGGTAAATATTAGGCCGTGATAACCACCCATAATATGCAATATGACATGGACGAAGAACAGAATAACACTCTTAACTACTTGGAACTGAAAATCACACGGACTAACAACGAACTACATTACGACATTTTTAGAAAACCTACTGCTACTGACACAATCATACACTATACATAAAACCACCTACAACTACATAAACTAAATGCATTCAGACACATGATACGGAGACTAAAAACTATACTATCTGAACAAAATTACAAAAATAAACTTGATATTGTCAGTACTATCGCACAAAACACAAAATACACAGACTTTGACATGATGCTGCATACTCACATACAGAGGACCAAAAATACACGGAATAACTAACATCTTCTGAAAGAAAGGCATACAAATGCATTACGTTCGGACAACACAGGTAGAACCAAACTAATTCCAAAGACTGAAAAAACAGACCTACTCAAGCAAAGTGGGGCATACAAAATAACTTCTACGTCTAAAAACGCGTACATAGGACAAACAGGACGAAAAATACGGACTAGGTATTCAGAACATATAGATATCTTAATAGGAACAAAGGCGACTCAAATTTTGCCAACCACCTCAAGACAACTAGAAGAAATCTATAAACAAAAAACTTCAATGGATCATACGTGAACAAATCAACACAAAATGCGACACGATATTTACACACCTCAAGACACTGCACAAACGAAAACAACCAGCTGACGGATTCACTGACCATCCTATACAAAAAAGACTTGGATTGGACAATCAACAGAATATTTAAGACTTACTCTCCTTTCCCTTCACTTCCAACGGATTTCCCAGGTGTATGACCTCCTCCCCCACACCTTCCACGGGGCAACACCATCCCGTTCACCTTTCTCTTTGTATGTATGGACCACGACCAACTAACTAACTTTACATCGAAAGCTCTCGCCAACAGTATCTCACCAACCAGAGAAGACGGACTCACCAAACAGGTACGTTAACTTTAGTCAATGAACAAATTCAAAACAGCATTTCCGCCAGCGTTCATTTCACCCTGCATCAGTACCTTAGGGTTGATGTAAGCTCTGTCCTTTGGCAGTTTCTCAGTTACAGTCCGTAAACGATACCTGGGGAGTGAGCGCCCGAAAAAATTTTTTGTTTTTAGCTTTGGTGTGAGCTCAATTTTTGCAGCCCATCCCTCTACCAGGTGCACCTGAATAAGTTGGATCATTCAGTTGAGCGAGTGACGTTTTTATCTGTGGTCTTGACGGTGGCAAGGGAGACTTCTTTATGTCCCCTTAATGCTGTGATGGAAGCGGCTGATGAAATAGAAGCATCAGCGATGTACAGATGTTAATAATAATGACGTAGTCGTAGGCGCATTCTGAATTGTGGTTGAAGTCAGGTGACGAGTTATGACGATCGCTACGAGAAGCTTGTGGTCCGTTTTAGTTATAAAATGTTTCGCTGTGAGTAAACATTTCGGGAGGTCACAGGTCTTGGTCGTAATTCCCTCTCAACTAAGTGAACGTCCCTCGTCGTTGTCATACTTTTTCACGGCTGGGGATGGCATTAGACGGATCGTGGCGCGGACGTCAATATATCCTATGTCAACCTCTTAAATGACGATTCCGTGTACAGTCAAAATACATCTAGAATTGGCCCTGATGTTAGTCTTGTAAGAGCTAACGGATTTCCGGTACCGAATAGCGTCCGAACACGGGTTTCTAATAAGGTCCGACGTTCCCTTCAGCTATATTACATCCGGGCAGGAAAGTAATGGGAACCCCTACAGAGGAGCTGGAGATAGTGAACGAGGAGAAACGCTCGGTGCTTCCCATTTCATTATGCTTCCCCTCAGCACCATCCGTTGAGACAACATCCACTCCTCAGTTTTTTCAACGACCCCCACGAAGCTTGAATCTCGACGGAGAATCTCTTTCAAGTTACTCGCCACCTCTTCCCTCCCCTGTCCTCTTTCTCGCATTTTCATTTAGCAATTTCTTCCAATCAAAAAGATCTCCTCTTTTTTGAGCTTCATTCACAAACTCTCCAGAGTAATACTCCCCCCCCCTCCACCCTCCTGTGACCCTTCCTGACCCTGCACCCACTCAATTTAGTTGGCCTCCAGTTAATTAATTTCACTCTGCCGAGTTATTTTCAGTGTAATTTTATACCTCTTTGTCGGTCTTCCTTCTCTTGTTACACGTTCCTCTTTCAATTTACTTCATTATACATTCCGCCATCTTTCATAAAGTAACTTTCCATGAAGCAGAGAAGCGCTGCGCCACCACTTTCCTTAGCTCTATGAGGTAAAAAGGAAAGGCGTGTAACAGGCACAAAAACGTGTCGATTCGGTGTAAAACCAACGATAATTATCTAGCACTCACAGTGATCAAAACGCCAAACATTTTAAAGAATTAGTTGGAAACCCCTCCAACGAACGTATCAGTTTTCACGGGAAAACGAATTAGATAGATCAAAGATTTCAACTAAACATCAATTGTGTAGTTTTTTCTCACAAATACTCCATTACTGCCTATAAAATGCTTTTGGGTATCCCACAAACTTCAGAAGTTCAAATTAACGTCGTTCGGCTAACGTTTGTTAGGATGGTTAATCTATATTTGTAAAACAGTGCATAAGAACTGGGCTGAAGTTTCTACGTATTCGTAATAGATTTGATTGTTTGCCCACAAGTGTTGGATGGTCGCAGACATAATATGACATAAATTTATTTAAATTATAAGTAGGGGGTTGATTTTAACGTTTTTAAAAAGTACTTTATTACGTTAATACAAAATCAAAGTTCACCACGGATAGCGTTACGTTATGAGAGACGGGATGGAAGTGAAGCTGCTGCAGGGAGTTTATATAAGTTCTGCTATCAAAGGGTGCATTGTTCATTTCTGCGACGAAGCTGATGAGGCTGGCGAGATCAGCGAAGTCAGCAGGTTGATATCCTTTGAGTCGGATGCAACGATTGCGACGTTCGAGGAGTCAAAGGCGTCCATTGTTCATAGTGTGTTAACTTTTATGTATTTACCATCAAACAGAGCGGGAGAAGCCAAATAAATACTAGTAAGAGTCACCAACGAGCAGGAGATAGCAGGGGGTCTGGTGGTAGGAGAGACGACTGAATGGGCGGTGGGTACTATGATTTGTCGGGGAGAAGGAAACTGAGAAAAATTCGGTATGGCAAGAACATACCAACCTGAGCGAGGAGGCGGGAAGCATCAAGCCGCCCTGAGAACCATGAAGAAGCAGCAGGTCTACAATGGAGCGAGGAGTAGCCAAGGTCAGAACGCGGGACTCTCACTTCGAAAGCAATGAAGGAAGGAAGGCTCGATGAACTCGCTAGATGTGACATCCATAGATCGGACTCGTATTCGACAACCGGGTGAATACGCACATGATAATCGGCGGGAGATGAGTGAAACCCCCGGCATCGCGTTTCAGAAAGCCAAGGGAACGTATCGCACGTGTTGAAACCTGGGAATATGGTCAATCAAGGAAAGCTGGATGTCCAAAAGCATCCCAAGGTCCTTTATTACAAAATTAATTATAACGATAGTTTTTCAGTTTTTCGAAATTCAGTCCTGTTCGACATTGACCAAATACTCTTCTCCTGATTTCAAATTCGTTTCATATTCATGTATGCCACCATCCAAGACTTGAGGGCAAACCGTTCAAGTTTTACGTTAGGCTGCCAATTTCGAACCGAGTTAAATTTAAAATAACTCAAAGTACGATTTGGATAACTGTTCCCTGATATCTAATTCGTTTCAGAATAATGTCCGCGACCCTTTCAGGGCTTGTAGGCAAACAAAAGAACTTTTGACTGTGAGTTCCAATAAAATCAAACAGGTCGACAGGCAACGACAACATGACGACGGTCATTCGATAAATGTTGTAACATAAAGAGCGGCAATTCGATAAACACTGTCCACCCTTAGCAGAACAGACCCGTCCGCCTTCTCTCAGTCATCTTCCCTATAGCCCTCCGTTATATTCAACTGTTAGTATTCCATTAGGAGGATTGAAATGTGAAAACGGAAGCAAGTGCCAGTGAATGGCAATAATTACTCGCAGGTTACTGCTACATCTGTGACTATTTAGAACGTCGTTTGCATTAATTATTGCTCAATATTGTCGTTAAGCGAACGACCTCATTTTATCAGTCGGCAAATCTCAGTTTCCATTGTAATGAATCGAGGCAACCTTCTCACTAGCGTTGAAGCACGTACGACTATCATTTCCCCCGTCAGGAATCGTATTGCGCCTAATGGTCGATCGAAGGAGTGCCATCAATGAGGTCGACCAACGTGAAACGTAATACTGAGCACATTACGATTCGACCGCGGCTTCAGAGACTGTTGCACAAGATGATTCGTTGTGTTCCCATTTGTGCCAAATATTGGGAAATATCATTATTATATTATTGATTAAACCTTCCTTCGTGGAGGAGACAAGTGAACGCTTAATCGGGTTCACAGAGTACCAGAGTTGAGCGCTACGCTCTATTACATTTTCTTCCTAGTTGCCGTACGTAAGAGTCAATCGAACTCGAAAGAGTCAGGTTATGTCGCCGAAAAAGAGAAGCAGTGACAGCGACAATTCATCCCCCTGGACTATCCAGCGGAACCGTCAATCGGCGTCTCGTTACTGTCAAAATCCGAGCTGCCAAGAGCAACCACGTTCCGACTTGTTAAGCTAAAGGTTGAGGTACTCGATAGACGACCGGAATCAATAAATATTTCCACCTAACGAGCCAAACCAATGAGCCAAGAGAAAACGAGTGGAAATCGCTTACCGAAGATTCAAGTAGCTTAGTCGTTGTAAGTGCCAGGTGAAGCCCAGTAGTTTCTTTATTCGATTTCCTCTCAAGTGCAGCGTCGACAAATTTACTAGATTCTCCAAGCCTTCCACCTTCCTGATTTTGCAATTGTTCTGGAAAATATAATTATCGCTGAAGGCTATTTACGTTCACAGTGGGTACAATTTAAAAAAAAGATATTTATTAGAAGAATAATATCAATAACATAACAACTGAACATTATAAGCCCATCAAGTTAATTTGTTTTCATACATTTATTAGCAGTTTGTAGAGTTGAAAGGCCAATGGCTATACTCTGGATAGCACCCATTCAACACTGAATCACTAATCTCGTGGCGTCACGAGGTCCAAGGGTTTTGATAGGCCGTCGGATGACGTCGCTGTTGAAGAGGAGGTGAAGCGCTTCGGGGTTTATGTGCGCATGAAGTCGCTGTTCGTGTTTGATTGCATGCTGCTTAATTACTTCGCTCACTGTTTCCATTCTAAGGTCTCGATGGAGGTCGTCGTTGCGAATGTACCAGTGGACATTGACTATACTACCTAGCACTTTATTCTGCAAAGTTTGAATCATCGTAATGTTGGTCTTTTTCGTACACCCCGATACGGGAGCTGTATACCGTGCGTCCACATCAGTTTCAGAACTTGCCTTATATAAGCAGTTGATTATGCATGGAAAGCTCTGAGTAGCAACCAATACAAACTTCTAAACTTTATCTTCAGTTCTTCTTTCTTCTTTTTGACGTGCTCCTTCCACTTCAGCTTGGTGTCAAGAGTCATTCCCAAGTATTTGGCGGTGTTAGCTATGGGTATCGCTCGTTCATTTAGCATTATAGGCAATGCAGTTATTTGTTTGTTAGTAAAATTAATGTGAGACGATTTGAGCTCATTCAGTTTGTCGCCATTTTTTGGTACATTCGCTTACCTCTTTAACTGTATGCTGCAGTTTTGAAGTTTCTTCTTCAACGGTTCACCAACCGCCAGGACTGTATCATCCGCGTAAGTCGAAATGGTTGTGTTTTCATTGCTCGTATACAGGAGGTATAGCAACCGCCCACGTACACTTCCTTGAGGGACTCCTGTGCTAATTACCTTTATGCTAGAGTATGCCCCCTCAGGATTTACTCTAAAATATCTCCCTGAAAGATATGATTTTAATAATATATAGAATTCTTCCGGTAGATCTCTTTAGAGTTTATAGTGAAGTCCTTCATGCCAGACCTTATCAAATGCCTGAGACACATTCAGAAAAACGCTTGCACAGACTTGTTTCAGCTTTCTATTATATCAGTGATACGATGGACTTGATCTATAGTTGAATGTTCTTCTCTGAATCCGAACTGATGATTTGGGATGAGCTCCTATTCTTGGATAATGGTTTTCAGTCTTTTTATGAGTAACCTTTCAAAAAGCTTGGACATTCCGGTAGCAATGCTGTAGGTCTATACGCCGTTTTGTCACTAGATTCTTTGCCTGGTTTCAGTATCATGATGACTACCGCTACCTTCCAACAGCGAGCTACACATTTCAGCCGTAGAGTTGCATTTATGAGATATAGCAGCATTCGCGTCCCTTCTTCTGGGAGTTGTTTGATGATGTTCCCTGTGATGTGATCATATCCGGGTGCTTCATTTGTTTTGAGGTTCTTTATTTCCTCATTGATTTCATTAAGTGTCACTGGCCTTATATACCGTAAACTTGCTGATGAGGGCAGAATCGACAAGTCTTGGTCAGCAGATCTACCAGGGAATGGCGCAAATGTGTTTTCAAGGTGCTCCGCAAACAGCTTTCTCCTATGGGCTTTTCGCCCATTCACTATCTTCTTTTCTAATTTGTGGTGTGTGTTGTTTGGGCTGCTTGAGTGATTTAGTAACTTACCACAGGGAATATTCCGTATCCTTTTCAGGTGTTAACCCCGTGAGTAGTCTTGCGTGGGTTTCTTGCTTGTTACTTAGAAAAGAGTGCCAAGCCTATTCTTTGGTCTATTCACAGGAAGCTCTACTATTCTGCCAGACTCTCCTCGCTTTCCCTGACAGCCCAGTGAATTGAAATAACAACCAAAATGTGTCAAAACCCGTGCTACCTATATCCCTGTTTCGTCCTATGTAAGAGTTATCCGTTCAACAGAGATATAAGCCGTGAAAATGAGATTTGTCGAACATTAAATGATCGTTTTTACCAATTTTCTCGAAAACCTCTCTTAAGTACCGGTCAAACTTATAACTGGTACCTACATGTTGTTGTACATACATTTCGGTAGAAACTCGTTAATCGAAGTTACAGTACCCATATATATTGAGTACCGTCGAATTTACGAAGATTGCGGAGAGCTCTGTGTTGCTACGTGCATGACATTCTCTCGTAGAGTTCATATATGTGTTTTGGTAAAAGCAAAGAATAGGGACCGCTCCCTCTGATAAGGCAATACATCGATATATCACATCGAGACATCGTAAGCTCTGGCGCCATGTTTGAAATCAGAAATAACGACAGCTGTACGATTATGCCAATTATGTAACGTTCATTATGTAATACCCCGTTACATAATTATTTTAAATTTACAAAGAGTATGAAATGGAGTTAATTCAATGAAATTAAGAATGGGTATATGAAATAAATATGAGATAACGGACGCATACATGCAGTCGTAGCGTTATCAAGCGACCTATCGATACATGCAGTCGTAGCGTTATCAAGCGGTCGGTCCATATTCTTTGTTTCACCCATGGGTTTTATAAAGATTAGGTAAGATGGCTTTTAATTTCAATTCTACGATCGACTTTCAGAATGACAGACAGTTCGATAGAGCAAGCCGTTAAAATCTGTCGTGATAATCATTTTGAGTGGACTATTTGGCTTAAGTTATATTGCGTCTTTGGAAGTCCATGAGGAACCAATACATTGGCTGGAGGGAACTCACCAGCTTAGAAAGATCTCCAGGTATTTATATGGCGCAAAGTAGAAAAGTAATTTTGAATCAGAGGTTATCGTCGTACTTATTTTCAACTAGTAAAGAAAAAGAGAAAATGAGTTGAAAGGCGGATTATCAACGAATTGTTTTCCTAATTTTCTGGTAAATAATTCGATTAGTGACGATCTCTAAGTTTATGGCTGAAAAAGCAATGGTTAAAGGATGAATACTGACTGAATTGGATTTTGTGGGCGATTGGTGGAAAGTCATTCTACTGCAGGGCGTTATGATCCAAAAGCTTCAACATTCAACAAATAAAGAGAGGAACGGTTCTTTACCTGTGACGCATCAAACGTTCTCAGTGTCGGCACCGGGGGCACGCCTAAATTGGAGTTCTGCATTGTTTATGACAATTTTCTCACCTCGGCTTCCCCCTCACCCCTTTCCGGACCATAACGTTGTTACCGCCAGTGTATTCGCAGCTTCCACTTTCTGAACCAACAGAAGAACACTAGCGGGATCCAATTAGCTGCAAAACGGTTCGGGAGTTTCCTAATGAGTTCCTCGTCCCACGACTTCCACCCGACCCAACTCAAAGGCTTAAATTATCTCTCCTCCCTCATCTCTCTCTCTCTCTCTCTCTCTCTCTCTCTCTCGCCCTGCGCCATTTTCACATTGTCGTCACGTTTTGGGTAAAAACGGCTCTCGCAGGCGGAAAAGAACTCATAATGGGAGCAGTTAGATAAGGAAAGGTGCTGATGCCCAATAAAAAGTGAGCTATGGGGACCGAGAGAAGAACTCTAGGAGGCGTTTGGTGCCTCTACGCCCCCTATTTGTCGCCTTCTCGCTGTCCTGGCAATAAATGTAATTTTCCCCTTCTCGCAAGAAATATGGAGACCAGGTAACGAGTTTTGAGGTGGTAAAATGCGGGTGAAACAACAAAATAATTTTGTCTTTAACTACTGTTTTTTTCCTGCGCTCTACTAACAACACCCCCGAGGGCGACCGCAGCAAATGACCGAAGAACGGCGACTTATGGATCACCGCGTGAATGAGCATAGTTCATACATTCGTTGTCTCATAATTTCGCTACTTCTCTCCACGTTGTATAAATAATATCTGGTGAATCACAACTTTCCGCAACCGCTGTAAATACTACGGCCTGCTACATATGCGGGCATAGCGTCTTCGATCAACGCATTTCTACGGAAACATTTATGGAGAACAAAAGTAAGTTCCAGTTAATTGAGAATACCCCGTGAGTTCGATCGAAGTAGTAGGAGAAGGTTTGAGAAAATCACAAAAAGTATAATATTAGACAAATCTAATTTTTCGAGCTATCAATAGATGGATGTGGGCGATTGCTACAAGATATTGTCAGGTTGATCGAATTCAGTTGTAGGGTTATTCCGAAAATGTTGGGGGAGGGGTTGGAGGGGAGGGAGAATATCTGAGGAACGAAGAACCCAGTTTTTCGTGACATCATTTTGGCAGTTACGGCGAAGGTAAAATCTAGAGCACGCTTTTCAACACATTTTGAGCGTTATCTCTTTTAAATGTAGCCAGCGGAGCGTGTGTGGAGAACGATGTAAAGGTATCGACTAGTCGAAGACCTGTGAGTTTGATGAAAATCGTTGAAACCGTTTTCCCAAAATGGGATAAAAACCTATTTTTCCTTCATATTTTTGCATGTTTGGGGTGAACAAAAGTTGGGTACTGACAAGCAAAAGATCATTTTAAAGTTTAACCCAAATCTGTTTCGAGCAAAATGCGAATCCCCCTAGTTTTTGGTAAATTCCCCCTTCAAAAAATTAGGAAGAAAATAGGGACAAGAACAGCCTAATTGGTTCACCTGTTCTCCTGCAAATTGTGAAATGAAATGACTTTTTTTTCTTTTTTTTTATTCAACAAGCTTCAAAACAAGATGAGGGAAATTCTTTACTTTTTTTGACACGATTTCAATAGCATTTGAGTAGTGGAACATAGTATGTAGTATACCACACGATATTTCAACAGTTTTGTTGGACTAGAAGAAAGTTTCGAAGCTTTTAACCAGTGGTGTTTCCTTGAACTTGTTTTTTTAATCTGGGCAAAATCCGATAAGCCATCTGGCATTGGATTTCCTCATACCACACTCGACTAACCCTGACCACTGACACTAAAGTAGACCGTTCACCTGGGAAGTCAACGACGTATTTCATTATGTTCCACTAAGGGTCTGCGCTTAACAAGCATATGTACAGAGGTAGCAGATAGTACTGAGATGCTTTTGAAGAGCAGATGACTCAGGAAAAAATTAACAGCATTTTAATTAACGAATTTATGTGAGTTGAGCGAATCTCCGGAAAAGCCGATCTTTGATTCGAGAAACGAGGAAGCTACAAGGAAAGTCTTTTCTTTCACATAGTGATAGTAGTAGTTTCAGTAGTAGTAGGCGCGTCGCCCATTTTATTTCCCGTCGCGCTGGAACTTTCACAGCATCAGCGAATCTCGAGCTAGAGAATTCGTCTCATTATTTCTTTCTAAATTTTTCAATTTTTCTCTCTGGGCCTCTTCCTTTTTCTTGGAATGAAGAAGTTCGACTACTAGTTGGGCGCCAATATACTGAAGTAAGTTTGGAAATGTTTGAAAAGCTGCTGACTCAGGCAAAAATTAACAGCAATCGCGCGAAGCTCCGATCCACAATTCCTGACTTTCGTCGAGAATTATGAACCACTGTCTTAACCACTAGACCACGATCGCCCAGTGCCTAGGAGTCAGTCGGCACACATATAAGCATGATGCCTTTGAAATCCCACCAACGAATTCAATACCTTAAATCGTATTATAGACAGTGGAGACTGAGTGGAAAGTAAACAAATAGGGTTTCAGGTCTCAGGAACAGGTGTAATTAATTCGTCTACAAGAAGGAAGGAGAGAGCTGTTCCGTTTCCCCAGACCGAATTTTAACGGATAATGGCTACTTACGACGCTGATGACTAAGTTGGAGATCGTTAGGCACAGGATGGGCTGGTTGAGGACCATTTGTGAGGGAAACTTGAAGCTCTTTCTCTAGTCTAGCCGTTAATTACAAATATAGCTGATTGCTTTTTGAAACGACGGCAACGTAATTCAATTGTATTAAACCGCAAATGATATTATATTACAGTTTTATAATAACTCTTACAATAATGTGAATAGTTCGTGAACAAATACTGAAAAATTGTTTCGAAACTGTTAATAACTTTCAGCTGAAACAGCGAAGAGCGACGTTGTTTCTAGATGTTCGGTATTGTCCAAATACTACTGTGATACACGTAATGAATACTCCGTGGCTAGTTTCTGTCTAGCCTTCGCTTGAGGTCATCATTAAAGCTACTCACAACTGTATGAAGCAAATTGTTTCCAACGTTTAGTTAATGCTGTCTGCTAATCATCTTGTGCTACATCATGAGAGAACAGCAGAGGGATATTCGAAACCCTAGGGATAAGCTTAAGAGAGCTACGCTACTTCGCAGACCTTATGAAACTCTTCATTCTTTGTCTTTCTCATCTCATTTTCATTCTCACTTTTTCTTACCACATTGAAAGAGCGCCTGTTCGACGCGGTCGGAAGCTGGCGACTGAATCCTAACATTTATACTGAACTTACTACACTTCAAGCGATGTTCCAGGGTCCGGTAGGTTAGTTTAATGAACGTGTACATATCGGTGGCTACGGAAAAATTAGATTTTCGGTAAATATTCGTACAAAATAAAATAATGTTGTTATAAGCGACCTAAAGAGCAGTGCTTTATTTGACTTGATTGTACTCCCTCTATTTCCGGAAATATGGGAATAGTTACGCCGAGATTTGTCAAATAAAATTCCTTTGCCACCGTTCTCAATTTTACCACGCTAGATTGGCACCGGATCCCCCGTGTAAAATATTTCCAAAAGATGGTTGCATATTGTAATGTTTCACCACAAACAAAATACATTTTTTCGCGGAAGCTGAACTCCAGTCTTCGGTGGTAGAAGCCTTTGTTGATTGAAAAAACGCTGCAAATTATTACACAATGGTTTATTATTCTCTTGCACAGCTTGACGTCGTCTCAGACTTCCCAGGTCCCTCCCATTCGATTCAGGTTGGAAAAATACCAGAAAACGATACGAAACATGACGTGACAACAACGAAACGGTGAAAATCGCACATCCCAGGTTACTTTAGGCAAGGTTCGGCGTGATGAGTCGAGCTGACGAGTGATTGCACTGAGACGGGAGCGATCACTTTCGTTTTATTGTTCCACGAGTTCTTTCAATTCACTTTGGCTCACAATAATTACTGTTATTTCACTGGTTTCGTGTTCAACGCAATCGCACACCTCTGAGACGCGTTCCATTCGACCCGTTATCTAAAAATACCTAAAGAATTATACCAAACGCGGTATGCGGTTTGCTGATAGTAAGCATAGGTATATTAACAATGAACAACAAACCAAAAGGGAGGGCCTCCACAGAACAATCGACAGTTAAAAATAAATAAAAAACTAGTTTCTTTTGCGCTGTTCGTTTTGTAGCTCTCGATAACAAGCCGTTGGCTTTGCTGGCGCATGAACTTATCATTACTTCATCCTACGGGCTGGTTTTACCCCCACACAGTGTGAGGTTGGACGATGTTCAAGAAGCTCCTACATAGCTACTACAACCAGGTTCTGACCTATGTACCTCAGTAGCACCATCGTCCAACATTCCTTCCGACCTCGCCACAACATTATTTCTTCGAGCTTATAAAATATTTCCATGTGAGGATAGAGCTAGACGAAAAAGCGGAAATATAATCACATCATTCGTGTGCTTGTATGGACGGGCTTCTAAAGTACGTGAAGATTATTCATCAATGCTTAACGGATGGTAAAGTCGTTGTTTCCCTCGTTTTCTTTTTGTGAACGTGTCGAGCTACCTCGTTCATGTGGGATATAATTAAAAGAAGTTACATCTATTCACGTTAAACTAAAACCCTTTTACGGGATGTAAAAATATGTTATTGACAAAGACAACCTCAGAACATGAATGTCAGTTCTCCAATAAACAGAGAGTCCGCACCAACTTGAAGATAAATTTGAAAACGATAGCCTCCGGTTTAACGGATAACTCTGAACTGCCTCTCGAGTCACGCTTCAGTTTCTAGTCTCTTCGATTTAAGTCAAATCGAGTTTTGGAACAATCAGCAATTAATTCTACCAAGCGTATGGGTTTTCAGAGCGGGCTGAGATAACATTTGAATTGGTTCCTCGGTTTCCAATTAGTTGTAACGAAAGAGGCGAACTTTTTAATAACTAAAACTCGGCGTCTTTGATAAGTGAATTATTCGAGCGTTGAGCCTTTGCAACGGAAGAACCACAGTGCTCTCTAGTGCTTTTCCGACCCTCAACCTCCGGGTTGGAAAACTTCACTGATGAATGCCATTGAACTCTAAGTTTACTTATGTTAGGGACGTAAAGCTGGCCATCTGTTTTGACCGCAGACGTGGGGGTTTCTGTTCGACGCAAAGCTCAACTCATCTCCCGTGTAAGTCACCTCTTCTTTGTACAATCCAAGTCTTCAAATCTTGTGATATTCCAGCTCACCAATTACAAGTTTGTGCTCAGTAAATATCCGTCTCCAAGTTTCATTCACGTCTATCCTGGTCCAAACAGTTTCATTAACTTTGCAAACAAGTGGAAGGAGAGGAAAAAAAATGCGATTTGTAATAAAAAAGGTATAAACAGGGAAATTAAATTAAGAGCTCCTACTATATTATGAATAAATTCACGTGAAACTAGTGTAAGGCAATGATGAGTTAGAATGTCCGAATGATTAAAGTTTTGAGTGACCGTCAATGCTGAGACATTAGGGAAGTCGGAGGAAAACGATCCAGGCGAGTTAGCAGGTCAGAAAAAGATAATGCGGCGTAGGGGTGATGCAGATCGTTGATTCCCAAATTGGAATGGTGAATGGTTGTGGGATACTGATCACTAGCTGTGTTAACGAGTTGGCCAAAAAATGAGAAGCACGCGTGCGGGTGAACGATAAGGCGATACAATGCGGTTTCATGATGAAGGCAATCGGGCGTATGAACGACTATAAGAAAGGGTAGACACGTTCGATCCAGGCGTGTTTTGATGACCATTCAAAAGTCCACGGCACTTTTTAAGTCTACATTATTATTAAATTACAGAAATAATTAATTCCTATCTCCGCGTAAACACCATCCACTTCGATTAATCGAGCTGACTTCTGGCTAAGAAACTAAACCCCCCACCCCACCCCCACCAACCAATAATCCGAGTTAGGTACAGTCTATTGTAATTGAATAATAAACGAAATCATGATTAAAATAAAAGACAGTAGTTACTGCGATTACCTACAGGAATATTTATCGGAATTTGCCTGTGGAAAATACTTAACGATAATCTATTGTATCATATAACTCTAATGAATCTTATAAAATTGTTAACATCACAATCTTAATTTCTATTACTGTGCAATAAACAATTTAATGTTATAATGGCTCGCATTTTCCATCAGTGCAAGTCTGTCTCGGATCACATTGAAATCAGTTAAAATCGCACACACAATTTGAGGAAATTCGAATGAAAAATAACGTTAGTACCGTGTTAGTAGGTTATAATGTTATGCCCTACGCAGATAACGGTTGTTTGACATTTTGCCGAGGAAAAGGATTACTTGGGTTCTTCTCGTCTTCTGGAGAAAAATCGTCAACCGACGCCCAGCTTAGTATTCATTTATGTTTCTGGGCGGTGGGAAGGATTTATTTCATAAGCCGATTTCACAAGCAGATGTCGAGACTTAACATCCTCTGGGGTTTCGCAAGGTTCCAAATGCTCTGGGTTCTGCGCGCATATTCGGGTTTTCTAATAATCGGGGAGGTCTTGTTCAGCTCTACGCTCACAGTTCGTCGCACGGGCTTGTGAAAACATTAGTTAACTGGGAAGATTTCTAAGCCACTCCAACACATGGGTGATAAAATAAAAACCTAGGGGATGGGCTTCAGAAGAAGAAGAGTCGCTAACTACGTTCCTAAACAAATAATAGCGAACACGTACTGGGCGAATCGGTGGAGCTGAAATGTGAACTCATTGGCACGCTGCACTCAAAAGTGCCAAATCGTCCGTGTTAACGTCGATTATGTGCACATTTATTATTATATACCCCGTACATAAATGTTCGTTCTACAGTATACGTGCCCATCGATTTTAATAAAGAAACGATTTATCATGGATGGAATAAATACTGAATCTCTGGGGTTGTAATCTGAAAAGGGCCACTCAAATGAAGAATTCACGTAATATCATGAAAGTTTAATTTGGTACTAAAAGTTTCGGAAGTTTCAATCGGCTATAAATCGTCCCGAAAAGAAAAAAAGGGTGTGAGAACAAAAGCATTACCTAGGGGGATTTATAAATTCAGGATTATTATGTCTTAGTATTACGACGGCTCTTGAGAAACTTGTGATATGATATCGTTCATTACGATGCACCCTGCTTATGACGTTTGATACAAGAACTCGCCGTGAGTTAGTGTAACTAGGCGAAAGCTGAGAGTAGAATGTCACTGTGCGAGCTGGAATTCTTAAGAAAAGGTAAGTAAGAGCTAGAGAAGTGGAATGAGCGAAGGGTATGAGGCGAAGCCTACTTGGGAATCCGTAAAAGCGCAAATAGGTTGTCAGGTCGAATTACTTGGGCTTTGTAGTTACGGGTACAGAACAAAGGGTGGGAAGACCCGAAAGTCTTCGCAGAGCCAAGTAACAAGGGATGGATTTAGCATGCGAAAGGTTGAATTTTTATCAAAGCTTGAAAATAAACAATGATGCCACAAGTATGCAGGAAAAGATAAATTTAAACTGTGATGTTGAGCTTCTTCAGTGGCTTTTCCACGAAATAGCATCACTTAGAGGTTTTGTAGAATTATTCTAGTGACAAGGGTAAAATAAAATTAGTTAATCCGAAAATATTTGTGAATGCCGCGGAAGAGCTATACGAAGGGATCGCAAAGTTGTTTGCACCTCGCCTCGCTTACATCCCGTCCTCATGAAGTTGGTCCTGTTGTGCCTACGCTGCCAGTTCAAAGTCTTCAGGGGCGATGTAGAACAATAAAACTTTGTATTGGTATGCTCGAAACAATGACACCGCCAGGTTATCATTGGATTCTCAAGCCACCGTTGCGTAACATTTTCAGCTACTGCCGCTGCTTGCACGAAACGTGCGGTTGAAGCAACGAAGAGGTTAATCAATAATTTTAGGATACTTAACGAAGCTTCACTCGCAGGAAAACTTCCTCAAACTTCTTCTCAGCGGAATCCCGAAACGTGACAATCATTTGGATTTTGGGGGGGAAGTGGAGTGGGATTGGAATTCATTAAAAGGAGCACACCGAGGGATTAAAACGCTAATTGGACCTTTCCAACGGCTTGGATCTTCTTTCTCTGCAGGAAAAAGGGCAAGAGAGGGAAAGAAAGCCTTTATAATTTTAATAGTACTTTTTTAATGATTTTTTTTTTCTACTTCCATGTTTCCCGAAGTAATTTTCCGGCTCTTTTCAAATGAACGAAACGCTCGTATTCTCGGTAGCGGAAGGTTGGGAGAGACATTTAATTTATTGGAGTTAGAACATTTTGAAGAATGAAACTGCTAGTATTCAAACGCGCAACTGTTGCCTCGCTATTTAAAATATCAGGTGTGACGCTTACGATTTCATCTCCAATAAAATTGAAGAGATTTTTAAAAGTAGCTCGAATTTGATACATTGCCTTCAGATCATCAATAGTCGCGAAAATAAGGGTATTGAAAACTAACTATTGTTATTTTAGAATACCAAATAACTTTTTTTTCTCAAAAACGGTTATTACGAATTTGATTATTCCGCGTTGCAACTTCTTAGACCTGTCATTGGTTCGTCTTCCTTCAGCTTGAAGCGAACTGAACCGCCAAATACAAGACAGCATTCCTTTCAACTGTATCGTCTAGTTGCGAACCCGGTTAACTTCAAAAAGCCTAACTTTTCTTGATAACTGATTCTTGGTCACGCCGAGCCGAATTAGTCTGAACAGCAAATCTCCTCAGATTTCTTCGAAAACGCTCTGGAGACTTTTCCAATTTCCTATTCATGAACGTTTTCCAGCGGTAGTTCATTGGCAGTACATTTGGAAAATGGACAGAGTTTATTTTCATAACAATGAAAATCTTCACCGTTTTTGATGTTTGTCTAAGGTAGTACCAATTTTCCTTCTATGTTACTTTTAATAGGAAACGGAAAAGTACCTCATTTTCAAAATAAAATTGAAATTGATCGCGATTTAGGAGATAAAGTGACTAGCAGTGAGGATTTACTATCAAAAGTTTACCTTGATATCGTCAAAATGTAAAATAAAGATGGATATGTCAAAGGGCGACAAAATTAAAATCTTTAACCACCAAATTTATGCATCGGGACCCGACTTCAAGTAAAATTCCTTCGCAGTAACGTGATCGTTGCAACAGTTTTGATTGGTCTGGCAGTTGGTCAAACAGTGCTTATACCTCGCATCCCAATGATTCCAAATGATTTACTTTTAATATTTAAAGAATCCAATTACCCATTATGTTATCTTTTGTCGTAACAATTAATAAATCACAAGGGCAAACATTTAAACACGTAGGAATCGATTCACGTCAAGACTGCTTTTCACACGGCCAACTATATGTCGCGTTGTCAAGATCGGGTTGCGGGGAAACTAAAAATGTCATTTACGGTGAAGTAATTTAAAACATATTATTTTAAACATTTCTTATTCACGATCATAATATCAAAAACCAACGTGAGCAATCAAAAGATAATTGCGATAGTGTTTCCGACAACCACGCGAACGAAGTCGCGGGGACAGCTAGTATATTCATAAATAGCTGGGGCACGCGGTGGTAGGAGTTATTCACGCTTTTATCTATGATTTGGTCGGTTTTGCAGCAAATATAAGTGATATTTCTCTAAATTCGATGTAAGTATAGGGCCGTAAACTAACTTTGAAAGAAGATCTGCTATTGCTATTTTTATGAGGCCGTTGTGAGACCAGTAATCTCATATGGGTCGACTGTAAGGTGGCACAGAGCCTGAAGCCGCGTAGCCAAAGTACAAAGACCGGGGTGCTTATTGATAGCAGGGGCAATGAAAACCACAACTACCTGTACTATGGAGAAAATGTTTGAACTCCTCCCCCTTGAAATGTTTGTTAAAGCAGAGGCTACCACGGTGGCTTATGGAGTGACTAGGCTTGTAATAGCCCTTCACAGAGCTCGGCATCGTCACTGACATGATAGTGCGAGTTTAGCAGGAAATACGACGAGCAACTAGAAGGATGCATATGGAACAGGAAAAGTCGTCGATTTCGGGATTTCGGTATTATAGTAATAATACCTTCACAGATGGATCTAAAACCCAGGGCCACAGTCTGTGGAAGGAGTGAAACATACGTTGCCCTGGATGCTACTTCTATGGTTTTTCCAGCAGAAATTTATGCTATCATTGCTGGAGGCATCGTGTTGCATGATACAGAGTATAACAATAAAATTATCAATATAATAACTGATAGACAAGGCGCCGATGAAATACTGTACGACGTCAAAACTGGTGTGGGAGTGTAGATGCAAACTAATAGCGTTAACTATCATTGGATTCCTGGGTATAAAGGGATCACTGGAAATCAGAGGGCAAACCACCTGGCCGAACCCAGTTCGTCTACTATGTCTATAGGGCCAATTCATCACGTTGGGGCATCTCCTTCATTAGACTGTCTGGAATTCTGTGGGAGTGAGGAACTGGAAACGCTTTATCTCAGGACCAACACGCGAGGTAAGACGTTGCTTTCTGATGATGGTGAGGAAGAACTTAAGGCCGGTTTCACACGGGGAGCCGTACGGCTCTCACTCGCGATGAGGAGCGTTTTCCGCTCTTGACTCCCACTCTTTCATACGGAGAGCCTTTTTGGCTCTCGATCGCCTTTTTACTTTCCGCTACCCGAAGAAAAGGAAAGTATAGTAATCGTGTCAAAAAAAATTTGGGTTTTCTTGAGATCTTTACGTTTCAGACCCTACTGAGTCTAAAAAATCGAATTTTGCGCGTGGTCCGTGTGTGTGTGTGTGTGTGTGTGAGAACGGCTGGTCCGATTGAGCTGGTTCTTTTTTTGTTTTGTTTTGTTTTGAGACACCAAAATAAGGTTATGGACGAGCAGTGGAGGTTTCACACGGAGAGCGAGAGCGGTGAAGGCTCGCGAGACGCGAGTGATCACGGCTCGGCACTTGGAGCCTCGAGTCTCGGGCTCTTCGACGAAATACAAAGACGGGGATGAGAGCGTTCATACGACGAGCGAAAACGGCTCCCGCTCCTCAGTTTATTGCTTAACTTATTGATTAAAAGGTGCATATTTTCAACCATTCACGCAGATATTTGGAGTTTTACATGTGAATTGAAAACAAAGCAGCTCAACTTACTTCAATGTTATTGCAAGCCTTCATTCAGGCTTAATGCAATTACGCATGTTGGTATCTTCAAGTTGAATGGCATTCTTCACCCTGCTGCGGAGCTCGACAAATGTGTCGATTGACATCCGGAAGAAGTTGAAAAACTTTCATCTTTTCGAAGTTTTTCGTACAATGTGGCGTAAACTCCTTCTTCATCCCGCTGTTGGTTGATCAGTTGGACCCAATACTGTCTGGTACTTTTTTTTTGCGTTTTTGGCGTTGAACACAACGGCGGTGAAGGAGGTAAATGGCCAAAGCATGCGTGCGATCCATCGTTCTTCAACTCGGTGCAGATGACTGCCAAAAATATCTGATGCGTAGCAACACACAACTTTCCGCAATCCTTTTAATTTCGAACACCACCTACATATGCGGATGCTATATCTTCGTTCAACGCATTTCTACAGGAACATTTATGCAGAACAAAATGTAGGGACTAGTTAGCTGAGAGTACTCCGTAAGTTTGATCGAAATCGTTAGAGCCGTTTTTGACAAAGTTGGAATACCGATAAATTAATATTCGACAAATCTCCTTTTCTGAGTTAACTTGGCTTATATCTCCGTTCAACATATATATATATACAGAAATAATTATAGAGAACGAAATGTTGGTATGAGTAACTAGAAGACACTCCATTAAGATCTATCACATCTGGTGAAGAAGTTACCCTGGAATTTACGGAAATGTTAGAAAAACATTATTTTTGACACATTTTGATTTTTATCTCTGTTCAATGGACTGTCAGAGGAACATTTATTGAGAACAATATGTAGGTATTAACTATTTGAAAACATCTTGAAAGTTTGGTGATAATCGTTGAAGTCATTTTGCCAAAAAGCGTAAAAAACCGATTTTTGCGTCATAGGCCTATATCTCCGTTCACCGTATTTTCATGGAGATATGTATAGAAAATAAAAGTTAGGTATTGATCAGTGGAAGATAATTTGAAAGTTTAATCAAAATCGTTGAAACCGTTTCCGAGAAAAATGAGAAAAACCTTAGTTTTTGGTACATTTTCGTCCCTCCACCCCCCTTCATGCCGGTCGAAATCGTCCATAACCTTATTTTGGTGTCTACAAACAAAACAAAAAAAGAACCAGCTCAATCGGACCAGCCGTTCTCACACACACACACACACACACGGACCACGCGCCGAAATTCGATTTTTTAGACTCAGTAGGGTCTGAAACGTAAAGATCTCAAGAAAACCCAAATTTTTTTTTACACGATTACTATACTTTCCTTTCCTTCGGGTAGCGGAAAGTAAAAAGGCGATCGAGAGCCAAAAAGGCGATCGAGAGCCAAAAAGGCTCTCCGTGTGAAAGAGTGGGAGTCAAGAGCGGAAAACGCTCCTCATCGCGAGTGAGAGCCGTACGGCTCTCCGTGTGAAACCGGCTGATAGCGGGGATCGTCACGCATAACCCCACGAGACCCCCTGTCAGGCCTTGTGCCAGAGACACGAAAGGGAGCGATTTTTGGTCTTTGGCACCGCGTCCCCAAGGTTGGACATCAAAGAAGACTCTTCCTGGAATTACCCGGCTATCCTCAGGAAGCTAGATATAGACGTATGGAGGCGAAGGACAGTGTGGCACAATACGACTTAAAGCCGCGGTGTTCATTTCAAATAAGGGATAGCCAGAGGTAAAAAAACAAAAATGTATACAGGGTTGTTGGGGTAACGAATGAACTCGCATTTTATGCGTTATATTGTATTTATTTATTTGCAAGTGAAATGTAAAACCCCGAAGATTGGTTATTATAGGCATTATTATCTTCAACAGGCTCACAAAATTTGTCCTGGTGATCAAGATGTTCCTCATGCTCTTCACAACAGACGTCTTGCCCCCCCCCCCTCTTGTACTAGCATCTTATTATTTGGTTTCTTCGTAAAAAATATTTTCCTAGGAGGAATGCCAGCTTAGTAATTTCTTGGCTTGAACAGAGTCCTACTTTTGGAGAGGCTGTTGTCAAACTCCGGCGTGTCAACGAGGCTCAACTAATCCTGCGGTATGGACATGATTACAGCCATCAGAATTGCCAAGAACTATGATTTCGGTGAAATTGGTATTCTTCTGACCACGAAATAACGCTGAAAATATTTCACTCAACATCCCACTCACAGATGTGGAAATGCCCGATTTTGAAACTCGCCAAACAGAGAATGAGACCGTTTATGCTGCACATTATGATTTTCAATCGCATGCTCAACGGAGATTTTGCCAGTTTTCACAATTAGGATCTGATGTGATGCCTGACATGTTCAACTCGCGCGAGTTTTAGTAGTAAAGGATACTTTTAGAAGCTCGACGTATGTTTCAGTGCTCTGTGGAGATGTAACTATACTCTACAACTTTATAAGAGTAACTGAGGTTGGTCGTAAAAATAGTGATCGAAGTGTTGGACGTAAAAATTGCGAACAGATTCTAGAGTCAATATATTGCTCAGGTGTTAAGTTCTGGGGTTCTGGACTTTTCACTGAAGGAGAAAAGGGAAACTCCTGTAACTACTGTAGTCAACTCCTGAATAGATATCTACGCTGGAGTAAAGGATACCGCTCAAAGCACACGCCACCCTTAATTTCCTCCATAACGAGCGGTAAAAGCTCTTAACGTCAAGACTCCGCTCGTTCTTCGCCCGAAGAGCCGCTTCTTTTTATTTCAATGGCTCTACAAGAGGGCTTTCGAACGTACGAGTACATTTACGACGGCTTTAGGCTCGTTCTGGTCCACAGAATCCCGTTAACACTTTTGATTCATTGCAACTAAAGAGCAATTTAGTTTTAATTGCACGAACTTCCAGTCAATTCGTTGTCATATTAGCAATACGATTTTCTAAGTGATGTGCAACGAGGGACTACCAAATCGTGCTCCACATCTTATTTAAATTATAATACCCTACATTTAATTATAATCGAGATCTCACTTCCTCAATGCATAATTTCGATTACCTGCAAGTAACATAAGGTGAAGCATAAATCACAAAACACAGATGAGTTTAAACAGCTAGAAATATTTTTTAAACGTGTGACCATTCGAGATACAGAACTACAGTCAATGTTGGTATGCCGGTAATTATTCTCAATCGCCAAGACGACAACATAATGAAATCCAGGTGTATGGTTATATGTAGAACGGAGGTGCTAAACTTTTAAGATGGGCCAGCCAATCGAACGTGTCCCTACTTTGGTTTACGCGGGTATTATTATAAATGAACAGAGCGTTCCTCAGCAGGAAATTAAATGTCCCATAGAACGAGCGGGACAAGCATTTATTAGGTTTAGATCCTTCCTCTCTCCGCCCGATACAAAATGCTACAGTACCGTCGGGGCTCATTTTATAGTTCGGCGCGGCAACTCGAGCTCTAAAGGTCGTATCAATAATATCGTGTAATTCGAGACAGAACTAGTCTTTAGAAGGCAAAATATGGAAAGGAACTCTTCGATAAGGTGAAAAAGAGAAAAATTGGTTACTTGACTCGTATTTGGAACGGAGAGTGACAGAAGATTGTCACAATTGATTGTTCGGGGGAATATCAAAGGAGAAATAGAAATCTCGCATGAAAAATTGGCCGAAAGATACAAAACAGTAGACAGGAATTCACATGAGAATTCTAATAATTTTTTTTTCCAAACTAAAAAACCCTGCAAATTATTACACAATGGTTTATTATTCTCGTGAACAGCTTGACCTAGTATTACTGCTCCGAGACCCATCCCATTCGATTCAGCATCGAATACTAGTAAACCATACGAAACATGACCTGACTACAATGGAACTACGGAAACTAAATATTCCCCCGGCGCCAGGCGCGTGTAAACGTGCGGAGGAAGTAGCCTTAACCTTTGGGGGCTTCCAGCGAACCCTCGCTCGGCAATTGGCAGGACATTGTGAGTCCAAAGGGCGTTGCAAGTCGAGCGGGCCTTGAAAACGATACGAAACACGGCTTATTTGCGATTGTACTGCGTTTCGTTAATTTTTTAACCATTTTTGGCCCATAATAACCATGGGCTTCGTCAAATTAATGAAACTGTTGGGTGATGGGTAGACTACGATAGTTTCTATATTATCTAGAGTTAGATTGCGCGTATCATGTTTTAATATTTTCCTTAAATTTTACTTAAGTTGAACACGTTTTTAGATGCTCTGGTGAAATTCACTACATCTTTGCATCTATAAGACTGCTGACAAAGAATGTACTTTAATGAGTGACTTGCAAGTTAATAGCAGATCCAGATCGTGTATCTGATAAGATATTCCGAAGTTGATCATCTTTCCATTCGTTAAATAATTGAACTACTGAAGTTTTTTTCAAACCATTTATCTAATGACAGCACTCCGAAAAGTCTAAATAGCTCACGAGTGGTAGGTTCCTTTAATAATATTGTCAACAGAGCTTTTTGTGTTACGAGAAGTTCCGTGATAACGCTTTTTCTCGCTCGATCCCTAGTGACAGTGGCTTAAATTAATATTGATCGAAGAAGGGCAAAATATAACATTTTAATAGTTTAAAGGGATAGGAAATACAGCGAGTTGAGGCTAATAGGTGTTAATTTTCTACGCTTTCTTATTTATTAGTTAAGGTTAATTGTTCTTGTCATGAAAGGTTTTCATCTACCAAAATCCCTAAATATTTAATACTTGATACTCTCCCAATGATTCATTAAGGTGACACTTTATCCCATCAACTAATGGGGGTTTATTTATTTTTTTAAATGAAAAATGGATAATCTGTTTTTTTTTATTTTAATTTCATCTCTACACAATTAATTGGTTAATCTTTTTTGATATTACACTCTGCCCTTATTAATTGAATCTTCCTTGAGGTACTGGCATAAGAGATGAGCGCCATATCGCCTGCGAAGGCCAGTAGTTCCTCATCGCGTTGTGTTTCCAAAAGTGGCATTTATGGTTGTTATAAAGAGTATAAGCGGAGATTGTCACTCTGGGCTAAGTGAAAGCGTATATACCGCGTGACGACAAGAAGTTTTGGAGAAAAAAAACTAGGTTATAATAAATCAAAATTATATTAATATAAAGGGAAAAATAAAGAGAATCCTCGGACAAAATCAAGTGGCGGAAAGAAATTAAAACAGGGGACTTACAGAACCGATTTGCAAAGGCGGAAACGGAAGGTTTCCGGACGTTGTCAGTATCGATGGAGACAAATGCCAAAAACCCCAGCCGCTCGCTCGCGTAGCCCCTTTGAGAGAGGGGGGCTTGCCCCTTCTCGATGCCTGTGCCCCCCCCCCCCCGCCAGCACCACTCCCGCGTCATGTGACTCGTCCAAGATACTAAGTTCCTGTGTACACAGGTCAGTAAGTGCTTGATCTATTTTTACTCTTTCTGCGCGTTCCTATAGGTAGCTCTGAAGTATCTATTTAACGAACTTCTCACTACGCCCTAGTTTTATGATGGAATGAAGAATTGGGTAGTGAGGTAGTGATCAAACGCTTTGCACATGTCCCTGTACACAACTGTTGCTTTTAAACCTTTTATCAAGAGCTTCGGCTACATCCTCTACCTGCATCTTGGGTGCTGTTCCCACAACGAAATCGAAACTCGAGTCTATAGCTAATTTTATGAATTTCTTTAAAATTCTTTCAATAATTTTGGCTATATCTAATAATAAAGATACTGGACTGTAATTAGTAAGTTCTCTGAGGCCATTCGATTCATGTAAAGAAGTAACAATGGCTGTTTTATATATTTGGCAAAATATCGGCTTTTTAAAGCTCAAGTTTATTAGGTGGATAGATGGTAAAGTGATATGCTTTTTAACCTTTTTTATCATTTCAGGCCATCATAACGGGGGTATGCTCCTCCCTTGTTATTACCAATGACCTTACAAAGCCCCGCTTTATTCACTAATATTTGACAATGCTCATCAATGTTTTGACTTGGCTTAGTCGAATTACGGCGTTGGCTGTTGAAATTTAATAAATAAATAAATAAAAAATCGGAGTTAGAGTATTATATCGATTTTGACGGTTAGGTTAGTAACAGGAACGCAACCTTGCATTTTCCGTTGAAGCGTCGGATGGCCTATGTGTTATGAAGGAATACAGAAGAAGTACTCAGTCTTTGACCAAGAAGAGAACGGATGGAGCAGCATTTGATCAAGAGGTTGTAAAAAGTAGCGTTTTCGCTTGCGTTCTCGACGAGACTACGGCGTTTCTAAAAGAAAAGATTTACAATCTACGCCCCATTTTACTCGCAACGGCAGGTTACTGGTCCAAATGAATCGTGTGGTGGGCTTGCGCGAATACTAGGACAAACCACCACATGAACTGCCAAACAGGGGTTGATGAGGGACTATAACTACTGAGGAGCAAGGAGGACAAAAGCCTTCGCTGATCCAGTTTATGACTTTCTGAAGATTTGGCTTAGGTATTTCATATTGTATCTGACGTGCTGCTCATTGAGCGATCAGCCCATGTAAGCCCACGACCAATCCACCACGGCTGAATCTGCTGGTTGAGTGAGCTGAATAGTTTCCTGCTACGCACCCTAGTTAATCCGTGGCAAAATGGTATCTACAATACGGGCCCTATATGTTGTCCTTTCTCGTTATTGATGAGTTGCTTCTGCATGTCGAAGGAATGTCGGTTACAAAATTGAAGATTTCTGACGAGTAAAATATTGCAGACCTCTTGAAAAAAGTTTGGGGGTTTCATTTACAAGTGCCGCCAAATTAATATTCCCTGTCTCTGCGCTCCAAGCTTTCTTTTTAAGAGTTTGTGAAGAGTCACGGGTTTGCATATTCACGAGAGCTTGTGCTTTCGATTTGCATGAAGCTTCTGACGCTCCTCAACCGAAGGGAATTAACCAGGGCATTATTAGGCAGGTAAATGAACCGCGCAATGATTATGCAAAATCGGCTCTTTTGAAGAATAAATATCACGGGAGCGCGTAGCCGGTGCGAAAGCAGCTTGGGAGTGGATTTGAGTCGAGAGTTTAATATACCGTCGTCGTTCAACTCATCGTTCGCAAGTTTTATGAGTGACTCACAAAGAGGCGAGATCCTGGAAAATGTTGAGAACCCCCCCACAACTGCAGAGAATTATTAGGTTGAAAATGATGGAGGCTGCTTCACGCTTGGAGTTTTTCCCATTTGTTGGAGGAAAATCTTCGAGGATAACTCAACAACGGGAAATGTGAGAAAAGCCCCCACAGAAATATTTCGATTTCACCTCCATTCCTCTCCAAGGGCAACGGTAGGTAACCTAGAACCCTAATTCTCTACTCCGTTGGGTGATCTTCCAAGGACTTGCTGAGTGTCCTGTTCATTACAGGGCAGGATAACATGCAAACAAAATGGGCGAATTCTTTCAACGAATTCATATCGAGAAGAGTACTCTGGGGCTTGGATTTTGAAATAAACATCAATCTGGTTCTACATTTGCATTTCAAAAGCTTCTGAGTTGGAAAAACACGAAAACAGAAAAAGATTATGTGTGTGGGTAAATACGGTTGAGAAAGAGCTGATGACCCAAAATCCACTCGAATTAACCAAGTTATCTTGTATATCATAACGTGGGACCGAAATAAGTATACAACACACCAACACCAATCTTTTCGTATCGAAAATACACTCGGACTGCTTTGATTACTTTATTGTGTTCATAGTTGTAAAAGCTGATCAGTAATATAGAATTTCGATTCAGGGAATGTGCAGCGAGCAGCTCAATGAATAACCGAATATTTTGGCCGAAATTGTTTCCCGTGGTGAATTTCGCTAGGATAGGATAACATTAGTGTTCTCACAAAACCCGCTGATAGCCCAATAAGACTTGTACAACGGTTGTTTGATAATTGATACAAAATGTCTCGACGACTAACTTTTTACTTTCCTTGGCTCTACGAAGTAAACAGGAAAGTTATGTAATCGGCTGAAAAAAAAATTTTGAGTTTTCTTCACATCTTTACGTTTCAGACCCTCCTGAGTCCGAAAAACACTATTTGGGAAAATGGTCTGTGTGTGTGTGTGTGTATGTCTGTGAACGATTTTAGTAAACACCACCGTACCAAATCAGCTGAAACTTGATATCTCGTCCGCAGGTCACGATGGGACGCCAAAATAAGGGTTTGAACGAAATCCACCGAAAGTTAACTATAGTTATCATAGTGATCAAAACACCAAATTTTTTTTCTCAAAAACGGCTCTAACGATTTTAATTACATTTCTTATATTGATAGCTCTCAATCAGGCAATCACACCATAAAATTCCCATTTGTGGGAAAATGACGAGAGCAGCACAATAAATTATCAAAATTTCTTCAAAATAAAATCAAAAGCGTTTTTCGCGCAGTTTTTTCCTTATAAACTCCGCTGGAATCCTTGTAGAATGTTAAAAAAAATTGATATTATAGTCCAATTCTATATCTAAAGGGTGAGTGTTTAAAAACGCTCATGAGATACATGGGGCTCACTCCAGAAATTCCTGAATTTCAACTACTGCCGTTGCGCTTACCACCAGTTCTAGCAGTTATTTTCCAGTAACTCTGCGAAAGTAATTACTATCCTTTTTTTAAAACATCGTGTTTACAGCCTCATTAGTTATCCGTGTACCAATTGCTCAATAATGGTTCTGAAATGAGTACGAGCAGCACAATAAATTCCGGAACTGTAAGCGCTACCGCTTTCTGCTGCCGTAAAGCGTTGTTTGACCAAGTTCAAATGAACTGACTGATAAATGAATTGATTAAATAGAATTAGCTATGTACAAAGTGAATTGACGTAGAGCTAAGGAAAGTTGTGTGTTGCAACGCACCAGATATTTTGACTATGTTTTGGCTTTAATTCCAGAACAGTAAACGATTTATCCACATAGGTCACCTATACTCAATAACGGGGCGTGGTAAGTATCCAGAACCATAAGCCCTACCAGTTTCTATTTAGAACTTAGTCAGCGAGTCATGAATTTGTTCGGATAGAGGTGTCTCTTGGATCGCCCCTGCATGGCTCTCTAAAAAGGCGAAGTGATGACGAGGTCTGACTGAGAGGACAGCATTGTTACTGATCCAGAGAGTATAATGATTAAGTTCTTCGGGAAAGTCGGCGATGCTTCAATCACCAAGAGTAGGCTACCCAAGGTGGAATGAAGATATCATGAGAGCCAAGACGGCTTGCCAGGAGCTGAGACGCTCGGGGGAGTCTAGATAACGTGGAAGCGCGTAAAGGGGGTTCATGAGCTGTGCCTCATTTCGCAGAAGACAGTGGTAGTCCTAGTAACGATGCGAAGAATGACACCATGGAGCTCCACGACCGACAAGCAGCGGACAAAGCTGCCCCTTCAACCTGTCTCATCAGATGGCCAATACAAACAAGTTGCATACGAGTAGTTGAGACGATCACCGTGACGGTGGCTTTTAGTCGATGTATATACGTTGCTTAGGTGTTAGAATGCTAGTATCTTCACCACAATTCCCTTCATCACTTCAAACAATAATGCGTTCTCTACTGGTCGGTGCACACTAATTCATTTTAAGATGTTTGGCCACAAGCATGATTTTGACGAACGGCTATCCTTCACAGTCACGTGTTCAACGCTGGGCCTTTTGCTCGTACGTACTGTTTACGTACTGGTTAGAGTCTTTGACCTCGGACTTCCCCGCGTCATTGTCTCCAACTATTTCAATACCTGCCCCTCACCTGTGGGAATCCCTCAGCTGCGGTCGGTTGGTTCTAACAGCCCCCTTTCCCAGGTTTTCTCCTTTCTTTATTGCTTTCTCCCAATTTCATTTTCCTATCGATGACAGAGCTCTTCCAAAATCATTCCGCTTCCAACTATCGGCCTAGTGACTTCTAGCTCTCCCATACGGTTTCCCTCACCAGTTCACGCGTTTCTGATTACTGCCCTTGTACACCATCTCAGCTCAATTTTATCTCAACTCATTTCCGCACGTATATTACAGTCCTCCTAACGCTCACCGAGTTTTAGTTTTATTGCGATCCTCGCTCCCCCTCTCGTGCACCCAACACGTACTATAAAAGAGTGCAGTGCTCTCATACCTCTTTTGTTGTAAAGCAAACATATCCGTTACCGAGCCTGCAGTGCCTCTGTGCTCCTGAGGATCTATAATTGCTCGTTCTGCCTAGCTTGGTATTTCGTTAAATTAAGTTATTGTATTCTTATTAAATAAATTAATCGAGGAAGGGCGAGCATGTCTTGTAACAGATGCAATTTTGGAATTCATTTATGGTGATTATTTAACTTTTGTGGTCGACTAGGGTGTCAGGATGTCATAGGGGACAACGTATAAAAGTAGCAGTAGTTTAATATCCTTAGAAACTTATTCTTTCAGGTTGAACGAATTACCACTTACTGTGCAATAAACTGTTACTTCCTCACGTCAGGCAACAACGCAATTATACTACCTAAACGGGCTCAACATATCGGCGAACTTATTATAACTTCAACATCCGTCATCAGACTTCTGTATAATGTAATAGTTTGTCTCGAACATAGATTACGAATGCATTAGCCTCACAGTTCTACACTGTCGAGGTAATTGCATCAAAGAGGGTTCTGGATCTCGCAGAAGTTGTCTCAGCAGAACTCTCAGGAGAGGAGGGTTAGTTGACATTTGACTGCCCCGAAGAAGGGGCATTAGATTACTGTCAATCGAAAGATGAGGGATTCGAGAATATCGTATCTTGAATTTGCAATAGCGTTGATGGTGTCTTCATTATAACGTTGATTAGAACCCGTCCGTACAAAGTGCAGAGCGCTACGCAAATATTATCTTGTTTTCCTGTTGCCACAACCCTTCACCCGAATAATCACCAACGTCAATCTCAGACCGATATCCCAATCGGAGCGTAGACGAGGCGAGGAAGTAGTGAATTTTACATTTATCCATTCTGATTACAATTTGGGTCGAATGAGTCAACTTGCATATTGACGGGCTTTTAGATTTAATAGAAGACAGCATCTCTTCCATTAGCGGCCCGCGAATCAATATCGTGAAATGGTTGGCGCTTGAGAGACAGACACATTTGAACTTTCATCGACGAAAGGGCGAAATAGATGTTTTTCAGCTGGTCAATGCAAGAAGCAGACTTTTTTTTAAATCGAATACACTTAAATACCGAAATCATCTCAATTTGTAAACTTCAATAAAATACTCGTATGTTCAGACATTTTTCTTTCCTTGTTGAAGGATCCAACAATTAAACACTTGTTCGCCAATATTTCTCTTTTTACTGAGATTTGTGGTGAACGAAAAAGTGCGCACGTGCGCTCGTTGACTGAGCCCACATGGGAAGCATCTCCCCACGCTCAGGACTTGTGCTATCGTGAAAGCCTGGTAGGTCGCACGATCCCAGACTGATCAGCAATGGGAGAGGACCATGCAGAGGGATATACTCCATGCAGTCCTACCAGCATATCACACCACCACCGATCAGGAATTATACCTGTGTACATCAGGCTTGTCCCCCCCCCCCCAGACCTGGTGGTGATGTGGTCGCGCAATAAGGAGGACTTCAACACTATGGAGGTTCTCTGCAGGCGCTTCTTCCTAGGCTGTTCTGGGCTCAAGGTGGCGTGGGACTGGGTGGTCGACCTCTGTCAGGTGCCCAGGGACAGAGCAGTATAGGTGCACCAGCTCCATACTGCCTTCCATCAAAACTCATCCTACAGGCCGAATGGTGGCACCCCCACGTTCCATTGATCCAGCTCCTCTCTGGTCATGGGACGTTCAATGCACAGCTGGGGGTTTTCAAGCACTGGGCATTCGATGATTGCCTGTACAGTGAGAGATTCATCGAGGATGCCCTTCAAGTCCTATTCACCTACCGCTTTAATGCTGACATCCACTCCCAGGGAGGGTCGGTGCCGCATCCCTCCTCTCAATACGTCTGCCATCCAACATCTGACCAGGTTTGTCCATGGCTGAGCATATCGGTGCAAAGAATTGGAGGCAAGGGAGCCCCAGTCTGGACTCGTGCAACATCATACCCACCACTAATCACCTGAGCTTACATGGACCCGTTCTGGTAATGAATATAGGAGCCTCCCCCCCCCCACAGGGCAATGAGGCCGGTAGACCACCAATGGCCTGTCCCATTAGACGCTTTAGGCACCACCTTATATCCCTCTTCAGTCAGTCTTGCTACTTTTCACAGCCGTGCCTCGCCTTCTACCGACATGAAATTAGTCCTGAAACGCAGAAGAAGATCTTTAAAAAGGCTCGAAGAGACATAAGGGACAAGACGTAAATCTCCTTTGCAAGGGATTTTGAAATATTCATAGATCCGTTTTCCCGGCCGTTTAAATTACAGGACGATTTTAATTAAGTATCCCTAGGAGGTCGAGGTTTTGCAGAGCTTCTTCTTCAAGCCGGTGCTGGGTCTACATTGGGCAGGCCTCTAGCGGTGCATTAAGCTGGGGCGTCCACCTTCGAGAGATTGAGATCAGATGAATCACAATAGTTTGCCAAAAATCTGCACGAAAAGAACCACCGCAAAGTTGAACGAGCACACTTTCGCCGCGGGGGACCGATTAACTGGAGTAACCTGCAGTATGACAACACGTTAGGGGGCTATATCGCGCACCAAAAATCACTATTTCACAATCCTCCCGAAAAATGTGGTACTTTACGATTCTAGGCGCGTCGTTCTAAACCTGCAATGTTCGTCCGCCGTCCAGGCCATATATACAAAATCTGTTCTTCAGCACATAAATTCCGTTTGGGATCTAGTTCTGCCCTCTTAGTCGGCGATATGATCGCACGAACCCCATGGTTGTTATGGGTGGAAAATAGTTCAAAATATTTGCCAAAACCCAAAGCCAGTATTGCAATCACGTCGTCTTTGGGATTGTTTCCTAAATATTTTTCGATGCTGAGTGCAATAGAACGGGTCCTAGAGGTGTGTAGGACTGCGTCTAGATGAAACTCGGTAAATATTGTTAGGCAAATTATACTATTAAAGTGATTGGGTTAATTCCGCCGATAGTTAAGTTGTTAAAGTAATGTAAAGACATCGTACTCAGTACTGACTTAACGGCCAGAGGATGATGCTTTACATCGAAAGCGCTTGCCCACAGCATCTCACCAACCAGAGAAGACGAACCCACCAAACAGGTACTTTGAGTTTAACTAATTATACTGGTTGAAGGAACTCCAGGGACAATATAGCGAAAGTTATGGTTTCATTCCACTCAGTGCTTCTGTTCTCACTCTAACCACTGGTCAGTTCGGCACGTCACGTCCAACCTTGCGTCGGCTAGAAAATGTGAATTGTGGTTGTTCCATTGTAGTTAGCTCATGTTTCGTATAGCTCAATAGTATTAATCGATGCTAAATCGAATGGGATGGGTCTCTGAGGTGTGATAATACATCATGATGTACAATTTGCAACGTTTCAAGTACAATGTGCAAGTGTGTAATATGCAGTTTCTTTCCGCTGACTCTAGAGTTTACGTTCGCGTCGAATTTCATTGCGCCCAGATCAAATTACCCGATTTGAAGTCCGTGAACGCTTTATTCACGGGCGAAACTCGTGCGCTCTCCATAATTCGAATAAACTTCCCTTATTCAGCAAAGAAACTGAGAGCCTCCGTCACTTTCCCTTGGACTGCCCCATTTGTACTCAGCCCCGTAACATTATTTGTCACGCCATTTTGCCCACAACGAGCAACCCAATAATCACGATGTAGTTACCACGTAAGGCATTTATAACTACATAGTTCAGTGTCTGATGGTGAGGGAATTCTTCGTGATTTTGTGAGTCGCTTATCAATTCGAGTCGACGGAAGATTTCTTTCGTTCCTTTCCGCGACAAATGCAAAAGTATTCATTTATTGTTTTAATTTAGGCACTCTTTCGATCGTGCAGAAAATGTATGCACGTAGTACGCAGGTTCTTAGTTGAAGTTGGTTCTTGGTTCTCTTGTTTTCACTTTCCTCATTCATTCATGCCGTTGTGCAGGAGCTATAAAGTTGAGTGTTTTTTCCCAGAATCAATCTTCTCCACTACTTTCCTTAGTCTCACGCAGTAAGTCCGTCGACGACTGATGAATCCAAAACAAGAACCACTATGGATACGCTGAACTGGGCGCCTGCTTTCGGGAAATACTAATTACGTCGGTGTTATACAACATGCATCGTCAATCAGAACCCCGTCCCCTAAATGAAATCAACCAGTCACGCTCCTACAGGATTTGATCAATTTAGATCTGCACTAAGTTGTAACGTTGTTAGTGTGAATAATAAACTATATGATGTCAAGGACTAGCACGATGGTGGAATTCTTCTGAAATTGGTTTAGTAACTGATTATTATGGTTTGAAACAGCGAAGCCGGGACCCCACATTCCTGCTCAGATTATATTGTTCATCTCTCAAACTTTACCAGCCTCCCGTTTCTTTCTTCTTCAAATATCGGGCCACCGACGATACGAAGGAACCGGATCTTCCATTTTCATACCGACCAAAACTCGAAGCCCGCTTTTTCTCGCCACAGGGGAAAACTGGCTCGGTTTCATCTGCCCAAAATTCATGATCTTATCCCCCTTTTTCTTTACCGTCCGGAAAACTCGTCGTTGAGCTTTCCGAAAAGTTCTCCCGGATCTCAAACCTCTTTCTTCCCTTGGAAAAAAAAGGTTCATAAGAATGAAGTCGTCTGCGGCGAAGCACGTTCGGAGGTTCCTCCGAGTTCATTGTAATGTAGTTTTCGAGTTCACCATGAAAATTGAAAGCCTCGCCTAGGTGCTCGTTCCAAGCATAACTCTTCACTTCCTTTTCAGAGAGATCTACGGTTGAAAAGTCAAGCAGCTACATTCAATTCGCAGGGAACACGGCAAAACCAATTAAGCAAACAATGAAGCAATTTCATTACATCTGTAGCTGCTTGTTAGTCTCACGAGCTCGCTCCATACTTTCGTACGTTCTTTATGGAAAGAGGAGTAAGGGGCAATTGAACCCACGAAACAATGACCGAACAGAACGTAGGAACTTAGTGCGTAATTTGGAGTTGAAGTTTCATGGCTCATTTACGTTTTTATTTTCCTTAGCTGCACGAAGTAGAAAGGAAAGGTATGTAATCAGCTCGAGAACAATTGAATTCTCTTCGTTCAAGGGCTAATCAGCACGACACGCTCGAGTGAAAGTGGCTAAACCGAATCTACTAAATTTTATGTTTAGCGTACAGGTCAATATGAGACGGTAACTAGAAGGTGGTGAACAAGATCAGCCCAAAACTAACTATAGTTAACAGCAGTAATACGGCTCTAACGAATTCGATCACATTTTTTCATGACTAGTGCTAGATAACACGGCAGTAACATACAATTCTGATTTATAAGAAAATATGTATCCAAAGCCTCGAAGATTTTAGTGCAGTTTTTTCATTATAAATGCCGCTCAAATGTCAGTAGCATTCTCCGAAAAATGAGGCTGGTAATTCAATAAAGTATTCATACGACGAGAGTTCAACTATCCCCAGAAATTTCGGAATGCAATCACCGCAGTTTCACTTGCTGGCGTTTCTCACAGTTTTTACTTGACAATTCCAAACAGTAAGCGCGATCTTACGTGTCAACATTCCCATGAATTCTGAGTGAACAGATTGCTCAGTGAGAGATCATGGCGTGAGTAAGCGTAAATAAATAAAGTCTGCTTCTTAAGCGTCAATATATTCAACATTATTGGAGGGTGTACATTAAATGAGGATGCTACGAAACGAGGGTTCGATGTCAGTACAAGTGTTACGTGTCAAGCTAAAAACGAGGCTCCTTAACCCAGTTTTCGAACCTGTTGTTTAAAAACACCTCGGAGGCGAGGAACCGCAAATATTTGCCAGCAGTTACCAACAGGAAAAGCGACTAATTACGAATTTCTACCTCAAACCGACGGAAATCACTTCTTGGGCTGAAGCTCCCGCGAAAAACGAATAATTTCAGCTACGTTATAACAACCGCACGGCAAACAATAAAGTTTTCTTCGGAGGGATTTGAAATGAAAACCGGAGAACGTAAAAAGGTCTTCATTTCGTCGAGTATAAAACAGATTTTCTGGCTTCCTTTTGGTGGTAGACAAGACGTAATTGAATACAGCCGCCGGAATGGGAGAAATGAGTTGGGAGGGCTGATGTCTGGTGTGGGGAGAAAAACGAAAAAAAACTGCCTCCCAAAATAAGGTTCACCAGGGAGTTGAAGGGATAACAGGGAGGAACGCCGTTTTGGACTAACAGAATGAAAAGAAGAGGTTGAGAGAAAAAACCAAGATGATGTCGAAGGAACAGGGAATGAATGAGAAGAAGCAAGGAGTTGAGATTACCCTCGTGACAAGATGTATTTTGAAATGAATGAGGTAAAGGAATTCGTTCAAGTTTTCCTTCCACTTCATTCGAAACCTGTGACTTTGTACTTAGCAAAGATGATGATTTCCCATCTTCGAAGAGGATTTTCTCCTGCTGATATAAAATTATTAATCCTTTTAGCGAAATAGGATCATCCGTCAAAAGAGGAAGGTGAAGACCAAGTTTGCTGAGGTGAGAAGCCTCAAACCCATTAAGTCATTAATTTTGAAGTTCCCTATGAACCAGAATTCGGCTCCTTCGGGCTAATAAATAGAAAGTGGAGTGTGCGTGGGAGGAAGGAAAATTAGGAAGAAGAGATTCGTTTCCCTCTCGCTTCATCCCATCTGCTAAAACCCAAGAAACTAATTTATCATTCACGTCAGTAGGAGACAAATTACAGTATGACGGCCGGCTTGGGTGACCAAACCGGTTCCTACCTGTCAATCGTTCTGTAGTAGGCCCTTTCTAATTTCACTCCTCTCTCAGTCTTTACCGTCCGTAGTCATAACTTCATGCCCCCATCCTAACCACTCAACTCATCCCGTATTAAAATGAAATGAATAGAGCAACTCATTCAACCAACTTTGGAAAAATAGATCTGGTGCGTAGCTCACAACTTACCACAAATGAGTATACAGCGTATCGTTGAGTATACAGAGGTTGCAGTTAGAGTTGCAACTCGAGAAGTTCCAGCGGATGGGAGTCCCTGCCACGGTGTCCTAGGTTGGCGAAGTACAACGAGAAAATGGCGATGCCTGAGATTCCAATAATGACAAACGAAATGTTGAGAATATCATTGTGTGATAAGATTTTACTTTCCTTGGCTCCACAGAGTAAAAAGGAAAATTATGTAATCGGGTGAAAAACAATCTTTTTTCAAGTTCTCCCCAAATATTTTACTGAGTCCGAAAACCGCTATTTGGGAAAATGGTGTGTGTGTGTCTTTGAACGCGATTGAGAGAAAACGGGTGAATCGAAGCTGCTCAAACCCAAGCGGGCCTCCAAAATAAAGGTGTTGGGCGCACGAAAAAGAAAGAGAAAACGACACGAATTGAACGAGATATAGGACTATACTGATACAAATGCTCAACACGATAGAGTTTCGATTACAGGGTCACTTGGTTCTCTGAATACGTGAACTGGTGGTGAGAGTCAGTAGAGCTGTGAATAGCAGGAGAGTTGATAGATGAGTGTCAATAGCGAGAGTTGAGAGATGAGAGTCGATCACGAGAACTGGGAGATCAGTGAGTTTGGGAAGACCTGTGAGTTGTGGAAAGGAAGTAAGCTGAGGGGAAACCGGCCGAGGGAAATAACTGAACAGAAGAAGAGGCAGGCTGGACTTTCTCGTCGCTTCGTAGGACTTGAGGTCAGAGAACTCCGCGTTTGGGGATGGCCAGCTTGAAGGTACCAAGCTCAAAATTCCAACTAAGTCGCGCTGAACAAAGAGAATGAACAAAATCCGCCCGAAACTAATTATAGACATCATATAGATCAAAACGCTAAATATTTTTTCCTCAAAAATGGCCCTAACGATTTTGATTGAATTTTTTGTATTTCCATTTGTGGTAAAATGAACGCATCACAATAAATTACCAAACATTTCGACGTTAATAGAATTTTGTAGTTTTTTCCTTACACCCTCCTGTCAAGTGTTACTAGAATCTTCAGAAAAATCGTAGTGATAGTTCAATAAACTATGTACTCGTATGCCATTCCAACGTTTCACTTACTACCATTTCTAAAATTTCGTACCCGATTTTTCTAAAACAGTGGACGCGGTTCTTCTCGAAGAAACTCAGTGGACAGTTACGATTTTGCATTTGGGGGTGTGTTGGGATAGGAGAACTACCCTCCAGCAACTCCATGACCACCAAGCAAGCGCATTTTCCAGCATTTTCAGGCCTCGCCCTGGGTAGGAACTGGATTGCTTCGTTCTAACTACCTTCACCTATTGTGGCATTAACTCATAATGCACCGGCGGAAGGCTGAGTTCTGTGCATTCCCGTGCTAGCATGTTTTGGTCAAACAACCTCTTAAGGCCAGAGTGGTCGCTGGCCCTTTCGATGGCACCAACGGCTTCCAGAACAGGACAGTGTGGACTTTCTGATTTCCCTGAGGTTTGGAAGGAGCCCATTAAGTCTCGGAAAGGTCCCCTAAGCTTCCACCCAATACTCGGGGACTCATCTGCCGTGCATCTGGTTTTCCGTCCCTTAAAACTCAGAGGACAGTTTTTTAAATGACCTGAGCACTGATTGATTAGTAGGAGGAACTCAATAAATTCCGTAATCTTAAATGCCACCTGTTTTCATGTATGAGGTTGTTATAAACCGGATGAAAAATAGATTTGATTAGTTGGCAAAATGAAGAAAATCGCTGAATGCACGTGGGCCCAAGGAAAACGTTTGTGGTTGCAATGGAAAAACTGCCTCTAAACTCGGCAATTTTGTTTGGGTGGACTTGAGAATCCTGAGTTAGTGGATTTAAATTATCCGACAGAACGAACGTTGGCGATTGAAAGTTTTAGCGAATAAAGTTTGAGGGATTCAATATTTTATAACTTAAAAGTGGGGGACGTTATGATGCGGACGGCAGGTGCGGTGACGGTAACTCGCTAAACTTATTTTGGTTTAATCCGATTAGCGCCCTCGGCAGAGGGAAAACCTTCCGTTTTTTGGGGTGCCCGAAGTAGCTGAAAAAGCAGGTGTCTCCTTTAGCTTGTTACGTACGAGCTCTCATACGTTAATGAAAGAATGTTAGTACCGCGCTGTTTTGGTTCAAAAGCGTTTGTTTGGAGAGTTAATACGTCAGCGAATATCCCACGCTGTATGTAGGAAATTCCACGCCTCTCAGTGGACGACGTGACTCACTAAGACGAAACATTGAATTCAAGTTGTTTGACGTGATGGTTGAGAATGTAATTGGAGACCGCATATATAAAGCGTATGCGACGTTTGAAATAATGACAGAACCCTTCTAATAGCAGTAGCATTGCAGCCTCTAACGAACGTCACTCGTGAAACGGGCTTCGGCTAGCCTCTAACGACCTACATAAATCATACGGAAATTAGTAGGTTAGTTACGGGCGTATTGCAGTGCGGTAACAATAACACTTTCGGGCGAAAAATCCGCACGCTCTGCGGACTGTGACGGACGAGCTTAATCAACATCGGCTTGGAAATTAGATGCATTTCGGACATGTGGCGTTGCCATTTACAACATGAGCATCGTACGAATTATAGTGTGAATAGAGTGTGTTACTAGCAGATGTTTCACCTACTACACATAAAAAGAGCACAATTCAATGATAAACAGACGAAAGGGGATATGCAGCATACTAAAACACAATTTTGCTCAACCTACGTTATGTTCGGAAAGTCTCATTTTCCAAGCTATCCTGGCTTACATCTCCGCTTACACATAGCAGTGGAGAACGAAATGGGGAGTATAGATTCATAGAAGATATTCCATAAGATTCAGTAGTTATCTCTGTTCGACGGATTGTCACACGAACTTTTATGGAGAAAATAAATATAAACTGACTAGTTGCAGAGTTTCATGAAATTCATTGGCGTCATTTAGCCTAAAAGTGAAGAACCTTTTCATTTTTGCTATATAGGCGTACTCGATCAGAAGAAAAGTTAGGTAATGATTAGTAGAAGATTATTTGAATGCTCAATCAAATTCGTTATAAGTGGTTTTTGTGAAAATGCGAAAAACCCTTGGTTTTGGTACATTTTGGTCCCCCATCCCCCTTCGACTAGCTACAAATCGCCCATAACCTCATTTCCACGCCTTCAAAAAATTCTAAAGAACTTCTCTGTTGGCCGAAGGGTTTGTTCCTTAAGGTTTGGGAAATGCTCGCTCTTTCGTGCAGTATGCTTCCCCTTTCACCAGTGTAATGAGAAACTTTCGGCAGGGTTATCTTCTAAAAATAGTGGCCGTCGTCGGGAGCCCAGCAGTTCGGCTCAGACGCGGTCTTTTCCGCATGTCTTCGCTCTTCATTCCAGCGCGATACTGGCTCCAGATTAACCACCACCATCCTCTTCTGGATGAGAACTGCCTAGGCAACTTGAGCTATGCATCTCCGGTTTTCTTCGGAATTCAACGTGGTGCATACGAATGCCTGCAGCATGAGATGGCAGACAGTGCTCTCTACAGTTCACCCCTAGCCTGCATACCTTTGGAAAGAGAATATGGCATGGGAATGGGGGCCATTGTCCCACAGTTTGGGATTGCAGTCTTACCAACCCCCTGAATGTTCCATGTAGAAATGCATCTCACTGTGGCATCGCAGGAGCTATAGACTGCGTGATCCACTGCCCGTTGCAAACTGTATCCCACTCGTCCTGCCATTTTCTCCTGGTAGTCTTGCTCTGGTTGCCCCCTTGATGGGCAAGCTCTTTCCACTCGACTGCCAGAAGCTATGTTGAAGTGAGTAAAACCCGTACTTCTGAGACATCTGAGAAGGACGATACTTAACAAAGAGGGAAGAATTTGCAGTTAAATATTTCACTTTGTCCCCTGTGTGTAAGCTATGAGAATGATTAACAAAAATACAATTTCGTCCCAACATTTGCGGGATTTCGGTTGTGGGAAACTGGGAGTTTTCTCAATTAGTAGGCACTCCTACCAAAAAGAGGACTCGAGGGGGTCGTCCGAGTGGGAGGCAATCGAGACGCAGCCTGATGAGTAAATCCTGAGGAAATACGAGGGTGTAGCCCCGAGAGCTATGGAGCCGTCCTCAACAGCAGCAATGCGGGAAAACGTAATTAAATTTTATTGCGAGCCAGTGCATTTATCAAACAGCTAATGAAAACAATTTATGTCTCTGTTTCCGAAATAATTCTTCCTGAAGGCCCTTACACACAACAATTCGACCGCTGAAATCAATTAAAGGCTCCATCTCCCTCAATGCAAGGACTTAGGTTTAGGTTCACAACAGAACATGTATTGTTTTTCAGGGCTGTCCACACTTCCCGTTAATTTAACGGCCTCTCTCGTCAGGGAAAACTGCGATTGGGAGCTACTTAGATACTTTTTACAGATGTAAAAGCAACTAAATGTGTCTGAAGCGACAAAGCATATTAGATTGATCGAAACATTTTATTTAACCACCTGGGAGAATCAGGGTCATGAGGTTCTCTTCTATCCTCCCTGACCACAATAAATCAACGTAAACCCTCTGGCATCAATTAGCGCAATTATATAATATAACCTACACTTATGTACGAAGACTGACGAGAACATTCCGGTGAATCTATCTGCTTAAAAACCACGCTCATTCATTCCTCATAAATAAGATTCATTCTTACGTACACGAAACAGACACCCGTTCATACTAGCTGGTTTGGGGTGGGAAGAAAAGTTCAGTTTCTCGCGATTCGGGCCACCTCAGGACCTCTCTTGAGGAAACCTTCTGAAGATCGAATCTGAAAGAGATTCATTGGCTGCAGGGACTCGATCTTCAAAGGGTTTTCCCAAGAGAGATCCTAAGACGGCCCCTACAAAATAAACAGAATGGCTAGAAACTTATAGTAAACAAGAAAGCATAAAATAAACTAATGAAAGGCAGAAAATAACAATTAAAAGCTGCGAGCCCCAATCCAATCCTATCACCGCCAAAGGCCTTGGAGACAATCATTCATACTATGATATAACTGAAGTTAACGTGCCTGTAAGGTGAGTCTGTCTTCTCTGGCTGTTGAGATAGTGTGGGCGTGTGCTTTCGATGTAAAGACAACATCGTCTGGCCGAAGTGAAGGGAAAGGAGTGTAAGAACAGCTTTGTATGTCTTAAATAGTCTGTTGACTTTCCATTCTAAGTCTTTTGTATAGGATGGTCTGTAAATTCGTAAGTTGTTGTTTTCGTTTGTGTAGTGTCTTGAGTGGTGTAAATATTGTCTCGCATTTTGTGTTGATTTGTTCACTTACGATCTGTACATTGAAGTTTTTTTGTTTATAGATTTCTTGTTTTTTAATACGTTTGTATTGTTTACGTTGGTGCAGTCATGTATTTTGGCAGGTTCGTTTCCAGTTGTATTGAGGGGGTTGGCAAAATTTGAGTCCTCTTTGTTCCTACTAAGAGATTTACTTTTGGACATCGAAAGCGTTCGCCCACAGTATTTCACCAGTCAGAGAAGATGGACTCATCAAATAGGTAAGTTAACTTTAATAATTTACCTACTGGTGGAACTAACCCCATTACTTCAATACTTGTATATTACTCCCCTTTTCTGCGGAGAATAACCTAACCTAAACGCTGATCTTAGCAGAAGCAACCCATTGAGAAGTTCTTAACTACAGTGCAGCTCGGCGGATGATGAGCATACAATTACAAGAAACCGAAGGAGATTCAAGTAAAGGACACACACTAATAATCGAGAAAGGAACGAGGAGTTTTATAAATATAATATGTTTAACAAACTATGCTCCACCATCGAGGTATATGAAAATGGTCTCTTGAAAGATTCTACCGTTGCTGGAGCATTAAACGTCTTGGAATCCCCGGGGTAAATTCTCACGGCTGCAGCCAACAACTAGTTACAGGTCCCTGCTCCGTCACTAGGAATCTGAAGTCGCTTGGATCGCTTATCTCTGAAGTGGACATCTCTCAAGAACGGCAACTCATCTACTAAGTAGTCGGGAATCTAAAACTTCAATATTTTGAAAACCGTCGTTCCCGTTGTTAACTTGACGTTTTCTTCCAGTTCAACAATCCCAACTTGACGTAATATGGCGCCATTCCGACCGATCACGGATCACCGCGTTTCGTACCGCCTGCAAGCCTGCAACTACTGAGTCACATCACAAACAGTCGCAAGGGCATGTTCAAATAATGAAGGACCAATACCAACGTTATGTATTCGTTTAGGGTTTATCTGGGTCTACGAAAATTGTCCCTTAATAATTCTCCTCCCTATGGAAGAAACCATGCCAAACGAATCTTTCAATAACATAGAGTTGAAACGTCAGAAACAGAGAGTCCTTACAAGTTGAATTACTACGGTGTGTTTCTTCTCCCCTGTAGTATCCCTAAGAGGGCCCATCAACTAAGGACAAGGAGAGTAATATGACTACCATCTTACACTCGAAACTCGAGAGACAGCCCTGTTCGGTTTAATCTACCTATGGCGTAGTACAATTAGTTGCCCAAACTTCTTACCTTCTAAACTTGCTTTTCCTTTTCAGAAATATGCGGTAGGGGATGAAACCCTACACTGAAAAGCTTTTTTCGACGGGGAATCCGTAAGTCCTCTTCATTGTCAAAAAATGGATTCAATCAGGGTATCAGAATTGACGGGGGCACGACCTAAGGAACGTTGTCGTGGCTACTTTCGCCCCTTGGGAGTGATTGTTTTCTTGCCGTGACAGTTCTCGGCTTTCCTAATAACCGCTACTCATGATCCTTGTACCGTGACCACCCTCTCCCTCTCTCTCTCTCTCCGAACCAACTCCCTCCGGTCCATTCCTAAGAAAAAAGTCGCTTCAAATTCGTAATTTGTCCTCTTACTGGCCTTCATTTTGGGCCCAAGCGGTATGAATAATCGCTTCAGGGAATTCCTCAGATGAAAGAATACCCCAGGCCCATAGCAGCGTTGTTGTCTTAATAGTGGACAGATTACGCTGAAGAACTTCCTCCCGAAATACGCGGGATGGTAATCATAACTCAACGAATAAAAGAGGACGGAAAGTTTCGCTGTTTGGAAAATATTTTTCTTCCCGTCGAGTTCTCGCAAAGACAACAGAAAATATTCTTCAGAACTGGCCTGCGAGGGATTTATTTCCCCTTCCCTAGTCACGTAGAGCGAGAGCCAGGAACAACATAATAACTCCAAGGGTCGGACAAAGCTTTTAGCCGGCTTGATTTCACCAAGTCCGAGCCCCTGGTTTCAAAGACGAAAAGGCGGGGAGGCGCACATCCCAGCTTTTGGAAGAGCAGTTAACTTGTGCCCCCGGTAAATTAGAACTTAAGCGGCGATTATTATGGAAATTGCCCTGGAAATTAAAATAATTCTTCGAGTTTTTAGCAAGAGAAAAGAAATGTGAAGAGTTATTTCCAAGAGGTAATGGATAACCCTTGTAACGAAAATAATAATTGTCTTTTTGACAAACAAAATGTATATCTAGCAACCGAGTTTGCAATTAAAATAAAATTACTAAGACGGACTCCCGCCTCCCGCCGTTCCACCACCTACAATTATTCCTCTTCTTTAAGTTATCTGATGTGGCCAATAGGTTGATGACGACCAGTTGCTTAAGTGTTACATGGCATTAATTAAATTAAAACTATTCGTGATTTCGTTTTGAGTGAAGTGAATTTCAAAATAATAAACTCCTTAGTTAAAAGAGCTTTTTTGGTAATGAGCCCTCAAATTGACATTTGTATTAGTGCCGGACATAATCCCATGGCTTTGGAGAGGGTACCTAGCCTTGTGGCCTAAACCCCTCTCCGGCCAGCACCAGACAGCTCTTTGGGGGGATTTCCAGCGAAACCATGGTCCCCACGAGGCCAATCTCATGGCTTCACGACCGACAGCGCCACGCCCTAAAGACTCCATGCTGCCAGCCGTGGTACCCATTCTATATGGCTGCATCTTGAGCCTACGCTTTATCTCCATGGGGGTACAGGGATTGGACTGCCCCCGGACCTGCCATGGAGAAGGGTGTCAGGCCTGAACTGCGATCCCCTTTCCGGCGTGACGAGGGCGGACTACTTGATATTCGGCCGCCCTCTACCTCGACCCACCCATCTCACACTAACCTAACAGGTCTGTTTCCTTATTTGATGACTGTACCTAAACCCTCGACGAGGGTTATATCAGTCATGGAAGTTGCGGTTTCGCTAATACGCCAGAGGTCGGCCTCTGCAGCTTCCACTGAACTCAGACTTGCGGAGGTACGGCAGGAATTTGGTTTTTAAAAGGTGGATGCTGGCGATACCCTCACTGTGACCACAAACGGGCCTATTGTAAGGACGTTCATAAGCCTCAGTTCATGGCCCCCTGCTCCACCCACAGGCCCCACAGTACTGAGCTCACTTGGTGTGACGTCAACTACACGCCCCACCACCCCTTCAAGTTCTGCATTCGCCACCTCTTCTGGCTGAAGAAAGGGCCTCCCAAACACACGGCCTCAGATGTTGCGAGTCTATCGTATATGCGCATTACTTGCTCTGCCGCCTCTAACCCTACCTTGGAGAACCTGCATACCTGTACCTCACCCTTGCGAATATTAGCAAGGTGATACCTCAGCGGACAGTGACCTGTAAACAGCCCACATATGATCCTCATATCCTTTCCCCCAGTGCAACACCTCCTTGGCTGTCCCTCTGGAGAGTCAGACGAAGAGCTTTGACCGTCTAAGGCCTGCCCGGGAACCTCTGCCAATGAGCAACCCTGCACATATCCTCCCATTTGCCAATCTCTCTACGTAAATGGCTCCTGGTAGTCCCAACAAAGGGCTCAGAGCCGACAGGTATCTGCGCCGATCCCTTCTTTGCCAGTTCATCGGCAATGCTTTCGTTTCCCTGTATTCTCTGATGCCCTGGCACCACAGGCCGGGCCTGTCCAGTCAGACACTCCCACATCTGCCACGACGTAAGACAATACGAAGCTAAGGCCTTGAGAGTGGCCTGACTGTCCATCATAATGTAGATCTTCTGCTGTTTTGGTCCCCTCCCCAGTAGCCGCTGCACACAGACCACCACCGCAGACACCTATGATCTCTGTGTTGGAGGAGACGTGGCACAACGGCGTAGCACTTAAGTAATGGAGGGGGGCTGACGACACTACTTTACCTCAATCTATGAATTGATACTGCTCTGGAAGCACATTTTGGTCGCCTTCGCCCTCCACGCAGGTACCGAGCAGGGCTTGCAGGCTAGGTTTATGTGTGAGTTAAGGTTTATTTTGAGAGACGTAGTTCGATCTCCTAGGCGCTCCTATACCTAAAATAATTTGGAACAATCCATTTGATGTTTGAACTACCACCGCACTGTATTTCTGACAAGCGAAAACAAACCTAATCAAAACCGTGTTGACAGTCCCATAACGTATAACGTGGCTACAAGGTAATGGTAAGTTACATATATAGGCGGTACGCAATAATTTCTGGAACGTTAAGCACTACCAACATAATGTCCTATCGATTTCATATAACAGATTTGGTTAGTTGGTTGAGCGTCTAAAACTACTGAACGTGCGTACGGCTGAGGAAAGTTGTGTAATGCGTCGTAACAGATTTTTTTTTTTTTTTTTTTTTCCTCGCTATTTAGTAGGTTTCTGTCGCCACCTGCATGGAATTCATTAAGACCTATTTCGGAGAGAGTAAAGCTCGTCAGTAAAACCCTCTCTTCGTGAATGAACGAGCCACCTTTGCGATTTACGACAACACCTTTCTCTGGTGAGCTTGACATTTTTTTCTACTCAGCGCTCATTCCACGGCGCCACAATCCGTTTAAAATATGTCCCGTTTTACGCAGTTAGCTCACTAATTAGAGTGAGGCGGTTTTGGGAGGTCTCGTTTTCAGTTTGTAAAGAGCAACACTCAACCGCAGGTCGACCGCGGCAGATGGTCTTACACATAACGGCCCGATCCTACTGTTAGGTTAACGTTCATTTCATTGAGTTATGTCACCGGAAATCGACAGCCGTGGGGACAGTGATCAATTCCGAAAATCATCTCGATTGAGCTCCGACTGGTCAAACAAGGGACCCAAGCGCTGCAATCGAAGTTCTTTGACTTTAAAAACCGATCGCTGTGGGTGAACGAGTGAGAAAGAAAGATATTTAGCTATTTTATTTATTTTTTATACCAGGGGATGACTGCGTTGAGCTAGGGCTTCGGGGCTCTTACGAGGTCTGGAGAGGTCTTGTTGTTGGGTTTGGGAGACTGTAGCTGGGTAAGCTGCATGTCAGGTGCCTTTAGAAGCTCCTCGCTCACTACTGTTTTTCCTGAATGGGGCTAAGAGGCTGTGATGTTGTTGTCTCCTCACTTAGTGGTCCAGTTTCTACTACGTTGCTTCTTGGTCTTTCAATGGACCTGTTTCGTTCACTCTCAGATGTGGGCCTCCTTGGATGAAGTCTTGCCCAGACTACTAGTGGGCAAGCTTCCCTCTCTGCTTTCTGAGACAAGTGGTATCATGCTCGTCATTCACAGTAGGCAAGGTTAGGGTTTAACAAACCTGAGGGCGAGCCTTTTTACAACCTACCTTGAGGACCTAGTGATGACTATGTTTCGGTTTGGTTAGGTTAGGAAAGCGGACACCTTGAGAGTTCCTTGTGAGTTTAAAATGTTGTTTGTGTCGGTGGTGGATGGAAGTTGCTCGAAACAGTGGCAAGGGAGCTCAGGCATATCAATCATGTAGGCCCTTTTGCTGGTCCTTAAAGGTTCAATGAAGGCCCCCATATGAGCCACAGCTGCCAGTCCAGCCTCCCACCTGCACTGGGACTCATGAAGGATGTGGATCACGAGCTCAGGATCCGCTCATACTCGGTTGTCTCCCTCCTCATTCCAAAGGCCGCTACGAGTATTATGTATCATGTGTTGTGATTTGAGTCAAGGCGTGGAAAGGAGAGACATCCTTGGGTGTAGTCAGCTGAAGTTTGTCGTTTTGTGAGCAAGGTACGACTAAGCCTAATCTAGCCTAACCGCCGAAATCAATGCGATCTCATAGCTCAGCTTGGTAGAAGTAAATAGTTTTCTAATATCTCTGTTCAGGTCCGTGAATGAAGACACAAGCCGATTAATACAACTTCGGAAGGGTTGTATGGTTACCGTAATTGTTAGAAGAAAGATGGATTTGGGGTGATGAGATCTGTGGTGAAGTTTGTTACTGCTCAGCGATAAGAACATCTCAACTCCTAGTGGAGACGATGTATGTATGGGCACTTATAGCATTAGATTCTCACGTTATCGACTTTTAAAAACAGAATTCCTCTTCATTGTTCCGTTTTAGGAGAAAAAAATCTTCTGAAGGCCAAAACAACATTTAAACCCCTATTTTCCGAACCATCTACCTCCAATGCTTTTCTCTCGGGTCCGTTATTCAGGTTATAGCTTTTTCCCGTCTGGCAATATGACGGCGGCGATTCTGGAAAAGGCGATTGAATTTCAAACGCAGTCCACCAATTTCCATGGTAATTAGGTTCTCTCGTGAAGCGCGCCAATAAGAAGTTAAGCTACGACCCAAAATGGGGTGATTGGTATGGGAGGGGGGGAGGTAGGAAATCCGATGACGGAGCAGCTACTTTTTTATGACCTTCAAACCATTATTATAATTAGATTTTGGCACAAAATTACTTTGAGGGTCAACTCGTTGTGTGGAATTCATGTATTCTAGTTTCCGTCTTTCCTACATTGAAGGCAACACCTTCAGTTTGGCAAGATGGGACATCTTCGTTGAACCCATTGGGACCAGATTTGTGGAATATGGATTACAACCCATCAGTGGAACATGGAGCATCTGACTAAGGGCTGAAAACGTGGCTGTCCTTGGGACGTTTCACATCTCAGAAAAGGCTCACCATAAGGATGCACAAATTTACATAATGAGAATCAGCTTGGTGGTGCAGAAAACCGAGCGAACACTTTGTCAGTGTTCTTGAAAACGAAGCTGAGGTGAGCTCTCGTTGATGGCTGGGAGTAGACTCGCCAGGGTGATTGAGAACACGTCAGGGCCCAAACCAGGCGTTAGAAACAGCAAGTCTTTCCTCCAAACCGATAATGTGCTGCTGTATAGGGCGGAAGTGCTTGCTTCTGCCACACTGTCCGTGAGCCAACCGTGATTTTGGTTGCGGTCGTCGCATCATCGACTTGCAGGTCGAATTAATATGTTACTTGATCAAATTATAGTACATGGCTTAGCTAGGATTTCAGCTAGATAGTCATGTTCCAAATCGCGATAAGAGTTTCTTCGTTCCTTAGAAGTGCGAGAATTTGTACAATTCCTCGTTGATAGTGCGGAATTATTTCGCATCGCTATGCAACCTTGTTTCCACCGTTTGAATCGGTTGCCTGTGCTCTCTACACGTTAACCCTATGCAACCTTCTTTCAACCTATTGTTGTTCTGCTTGCGCTTAAAAAACGATTTTGTCGCGTTTGAAATCTGTGCTCGTTTCATCATAAGAAAACGTGCGTTGCCTTCTTGAATGTGTTTGTTGTAAGCACATTAGTTGAAACGGACTCGACGTCAGATTTGTCTGAGACACGAATAAATCTAATAGAGCCGACGCTACTGACAACAACAACGGGGAGTATCGCTGCACTGACAATAACTTCCCACTAGCTAGTACCGAGCTTTCGATCTAATTTGGAACCACACTTTAATTGTTACATTACAGTTTCTTGTCTTATCGCAACACAAAACACACAAAAAAATCCTTGAGTGACCCCTACTTCCCCCTTTTTTACTTTCCGCTACCCGAAGGGAAGGAAAGTATAGTAATCGGCCCAAAAAAAAAAAAAAAAAAAAAAAAAAAAAAAAAACTTGGGTTTTCTTCAGATCTTTACGTTTCAGGCCCTACTGAGTCTAAAAAACCTAATTTCGGCGCGTGGTCCGTGTGTGTGTGTGTGTGCGTGCGTGCGTGCGTCTGTACTTCGTCACCCTGCAGTCGGGGGTCCAGAATTCCGCTGACGTATTCCCTGCGTGTCGTATGAGCCGACTAAAAGGGACAGCCGGGTGGGCCCAGCTTGAAAGACAACCTCACCTCTATGAGGTCCCCGTAGGATTACATCCAACGAGGCTTAACTGTGGCTGGGCGTCACAGTGTACTCTGTCGCCACACTGTGCTCACCCTGCAGTAGGGGGTCCAGAATTCCACTGCCGTACTCCCTGCGTGTTCGTATAAGTCGGACTATAACGGACACAACACACTTCATTCACATACATGACACACTGGGAACCCCCTACCTTTAGCTGGGATCGCAGAACACACCCCGCGGGAAGGGTACAGAATTCTCCTGCCGTATCCTCTGCGTGGTCGTTAAAACCGGCCTTAAAGGGGCTTAAAGCTCACGACGCTGACATACACAACATATTCCAGATACTAAATACACTGCAACGGCTTGCGTGGCAGAACACACTCACTTGAAACACTCACTAATGAGCGAAAGACAGTCCTGGAAGTAGCTCACTAACACCTGAGCGATCCCTATATAGGTGCGGCCTTCCGGAATGAGGAGGGAAAAACCAGGTTTGAGCGTTCCTGGGGCGGCTGATAGCGTGTGTCCCGCTCACCACATCACTAGTGGCCGAGGGCTGACTCTGAGCAGCAGCCGAAAAATCCCTCATGCGTCTTAGTCGGTGGGTGGCGGACTGGCAGCTGCGGCGCATGTGGGGGCCTCCCTGACCCTCAACGGACCAGCGAAAGGGGCTAGAATCAATATGCCTGAGGAGCTTCCAGGACACTGCCTCGAGCACCTCTCGCTCATACCACGAACACACACAACAAATGAACTCACAAGGATACACTACACCAGTCCGCTTCTTTAATCACCCCCAAATAAGTAAAAAACATGACAAAGTCAACTAAAACTTCAGCAGGTAATAAAAACGCCACCTGCGCCTCTTCCTCGGGCTCGCCAAGCTCGACCCCTCCCCCTTCGGACGATGAGCAACCTACTCGTCGTCCAAACAAACAGAGCGGAAAGAACCGGGCAGACAAACCGCGTTCATCTCCCCTTCTCCCCTAGTAGCCGGCAACCCGGCTACTACAAGCACTGACACAGCGTGGACCCTAAACTGTCGGACATGGAGCAAATTTGCGCATACGTCCAAATCATCCTGACCAGCTGGCGCACGGATGGGGCCAACGCGACAGGACCTATGCGGGACCTCGTAACTAGTTGCCTCTTCGAAATTTCGAAGCTGGCTATAAAGCTAATGCCCCCAACGACATCGCCCCCTGCCACTCCCCCTGCGAAACTGTGGCGGCTGTCGTGAGGAAGAGCTGCGTGAGGGCAATTGCCCAGCAGCCAGTGCCACCTAGCCCCCAAACTCGAGGAGCAACAACGAGCAGGGTGTACCCCAGGCCCCTCATATGCGGCAGTAGCGCTACTGCGCCTTCCTCCCTCATGGAGCTGAGGCGGAATGGCAGTCTACCAGGGCCAGGAAAGCGCAGAGGGAAGGCAGAAACAGGCCCCAGCTAAGCGGGAGAGTGCGGGCCGAGGGCAGCGCCCTATGCCTCCGCCAAAACAAGGGCAAAAATAAAAATAAAAACCAAAATAAAAAGCCTCCACCGCTTGCCAAACTCCCCTAAAAACCCACGACAAAAGCATTAGTGGTGGTTAGCGGACATGTGAGGAAGGAGAGGCTGGTCCCTCAACCTGACCAATGGAAGCGCTTATGCGGAGGTGTCCTGCTGCGGACCTCCAAGCTCTAAGCGTCCGGTGCTGACATCCGCACCGCAGTGGGAGGTGGCACTTGCGTCATTGTGTGAAACGCCAGAAATGGCCAAGGCGCTCACGAGCCACATTTCCACAAAAAGGAGTTGAAGCTCAAGCGTCAGCCCCCTGGGTCGTTTCCACGCCTGCTGCTGTGCGACGTGCGGACCGACCTTCAAAGAGGACTTGGCCCAACAAGTTGTTGAGCACAACCCTGCGTTAGGCTTGCAGCCGCGAGATGTCAGGCCTCTCTTCACCAAAAGCGTGGCAGACAGAAGGATTGGGTGATTGAGGTATCACCCAGCCTGTACAAAAAACTAGAGGGCAAGGCACCTCCAAATAGCCTGGCAGCGATTGTGCGCCATATGCGAAATACCAAGCCCCACTCAGTGCTACAAATGCCAGCGCTATGGCCACCTGGCAGTGGCCTGTACAAGACCTGTTGTGTGCGCCTGGTGCGCCTTGCCACATCTGAGTAAGGAATGCAAGCGTGATGCTCCCCTCAAGTGTGCCAATTGCGTCGAACGCAAAATCCAACAGGTCGCACACTCTGCAGAGACACCACGCTGTACCATTCGTCAGCGAGCGATTGCCCTCCAGAGTCACGCAGTGGATTATGAATGAGGTCAAAAACAGTTCGAATCCTTCAGCACAACACAAATAAGAGTTGCCCAGTTATGGCTGAGTTGCTGCAAAATGCACTCAAGAAACGCTGCAGTGTCCTCGCCATACAGGAACCGTACCTAGGATCCAAAACTCTTGGTCTCGGATCGCAGGCACGAGTGGTGGCTGGAGCAAGAACGGAGCCAAGGCAGCAAGTAGCCTGCATCGACCCGTCCATTGACATGCTCGCACTCACTCACCTGAACAGCCAGCACTTGGCCGCTGTGCTCATCCGAGCCGGTGGCTTTGAGCTGGTTGTAATATCATTTACAGGCAATTTGGCGCACCAGTTGCCAACAGCCTTGAACCACTCGGCGGGCTCTAGCAGGCCTATCAGGACGACCCTGCGTAGTCTGTGCTGATGCAAACGCCAGATCACCATTGTGGGGATCCCCAGCCCTGGATGAGGCGGGCGAGGCGTATAGAGCTGCTCACCAGGTACAACTTGGTTGTTGCCAACGACCCATGACTGAGGCGACCTATGATGGCCGGGAGGAAGGTCGTGTATAGACGTCACAGCCGTGTCCACACCCTGCTACTCAAATTGAAGGGTTGGCGAGTCATGCCAGGTGCAGCGCATGGGCGATCACATGGTTATTGACTTTGCCATTACGGATGATAACATCCTCTGCAAAGACACGCAGCGTGAAAAGCGATTCCGCACAAAAAATGCTGACTGGCCGCAATTCTTTAGGGTACTGGAAGGTGAACTGCGTGCCGCAGACACCGACCTAATAGTGCAAGCATCCACACCTGAAGAGGTGGACAGCAAAGTGGACACATTTACCACAGCACTGCACTCTGCTGGGCTCTCTGTATAGCCAGCAGAAGCACAGAGCGATCAAAGTCCCATGGTGGACTGAGAACTTAATCCCCTCAAGCAAAAGTGCAAATAGAGCCAGAAGGATGTGTGCCAAAACACTCGTGACCCTGATGCCAGAGCAACACTCCGAACTGCCTTCATCCAAGAAGAAGGCCTTCCACGCGCCATCAAACAGCCAAGCGGCAAGGCTGGCGAAATTTTGTGGAAGCGGAGAGCTCTGCAAAGAACCCCTGGGGCAGACACTACAAGTCCTCCATAGGAAAAGCAAATGTAGAGCAGGTCTTAGCTGCGATGCAAAATGAGTCAGGCTGGGCCTGCAGTATCGAACGTTCACTGGAAACCCTCCTTGAAGGCGTTCCCCAGATGACCAGCTAACTCGAGACACTGAAGCCCAGAGAGGGCAGCAAGAGGGCTGATCATGGACCCTCGAACAGGCCCGACATCCCATTGTGGACAACAGGCGACCTCGGCAGGGCTCTTGCGACCTTAAAGCCCAACAAATCTCCTGGGCCAGATAAAATGAAAGCAATATGCTAAGGAGGCTGAGCGGACAATCTCCAGCGGTCTCCTTAATTTATTTAATGACTGTCTGCAGGTCGGACAGTTCCCACTCCAGTGGAAGTCTGCGCGCGTTGTCACTCTTCAAAGAGGCGACCGCAATCAGTCGGACCAGCGATCATGGAGACCACTCAGCCTTCTTTCCATATTAGGCAAAACACTAGAAATCTTGATGTTGCAGATCCCTCGAAGGTCTTTGGCCCGCAACCTCACGGGCAGGCAATACGGGTGTACCAAAGGAAGGTCCACGCAGGATGTCATTGTCGAGATTCGGCGTGTTTCCCTGCTGGCACCGGCTAAGTACGTCGTAGCAGTTCTGATTGACATCAGAGGGCGTTTGACAACCTTTGGTGGCCAGCGCTCCATGTGAACTCAAAAAGGTAGGGAATCCCCGCAACCTGTACTCGCTCGTCAGAAGTTTCCTGACAGACAGAACTGCTACGATCGAAAGTAGGCATATCTCCGTCCGGAGAAAGATTGAGAAGAGTGCCCACAGGGCTCGGTCCTAGGACCAGCACTCTGGAATGCCTTCTTCGAAGGTCTTCTCAGAAACTCATGGAGACTGACTGCGAGCCGTACGCCTATGTGGATGACTTGACTGTGCTGATCTTTGCAGAGTCAGTCCGCCAAATTGAAGAAAAAAACCCACCACGTGCTCCTTCACTGTCAACCAATGGTGCGAGCACGTCAAGATGCAGGTGGCTGAGGAAAAAACCAGCTAATCCTCTTGAAGGGAAAGTGAATAATCCACCACAATACACTTTGGCGACCACAGGCTCCTTCTTGAAAAGCACGTCAAGTATTTAGGAGTGAATATAGGTGAGAGGTGGGGTTTCAACCAACACCTCCAGTCCCTTAAAGGCACTACCATTGCAAGGTTTGCCTCACTGCGTGCCATTACTAAGGCCACTTGGGGTGTGTGTTACCACGACACCATCCTCATGTATAAGGCCATCTATTTGGGTGTGATTGGCTACTGCCCTGTTGTCTGGGGTAGCAGACTAACAGTCAATCAAAAAAAGTATTGGCCCAATCCCAGAGAGCCCGCTCCTGTGGATCACCAAGGCCTACAAGACTGTATCAGCGGAAGCTTGCTCCAGGTGATCACTGGTCAGTTACCAGTTGATTGGCTGTTGAGTTGACAAGTGGAGAGTGAAGCAGAGCTTCCCCGCTTTGGGCTGAACTCCGTGCGGATCTCACCACAGAACAAGAAACTTGCCGCCATCGATGAATGGGCTCTGAAATGGCAAGCGAGATGGGAATCCTCGTCAAAGGGACGTGATACGTATGAGTTCTTCCCCAACATCCGTGAACGTCTTTCAAGAAAGTGGGTTCAGCCAGACCACTGGACGAGCCAGTTCCTCACGGGACATGGCGACTTCAATGCACGGCTGCACTTCTTTTCTCTGAAAGACTCTCCATTATTCACGTCTTGTGCCTCCAGTGCGGAGGAAACAAGAAACCATGTGCTGCTCCACTGTAGTTTCTACAACAGTGAGCGACGGTTGTTGAGAGGGCAAACGAACTTAGCAGTATTGACTGCAACAAAGGAAGCCTATAACCATTTTGCAAAGTTCACAAGAAGGTAATGGCTAAGAAACGTGGTTATAGTTGATCAGTCCTTTTGAAACTTGCCACCCAAGTAAACAGTAAAGATCAGGTAGGAACCAGATTAAGAACTACTCCCAGATGGTGGGATTCCTCAGGTGGTCACCTCCAGCGCGGTAACACACGGGCAACAGCTCTCTCTGGTGAGACTGGCTAACGACCACATACCTGCCGTACCTCCACAGGTCTGAGTTCGGTGGATGCTGCAGGGGCCGGCCTCTTGCATATTAGCGAAACCGCAACTTCTATGACTGATATAACCCTCGTCGAGGGTTTAGGTACAGTCATGAAATAAAGAAACAGATCTGTCTGTACTTCGATTTGCGGGAGAACGGCTGATCCGATTGAGCTGGTTCTTTTTTGTTTTGTTCGTTATTTTTTGTAGACACCAAAATGAGGTTATGGACGATTTCGGCCGAAGGGACGGGGGTGGGGGGTGGGGGACGAAAATGTACCAAAAACTAGGGTTTTTCGCTTTTTTCTCGAAAACGGCACTAACGATTTTGATTAAACTTTCAAATTATCTTCTCCTAATCAATACCTAACTTTTCTTCTCTATACATATCTCCATGAAAATACGGTGAACGGAGATGTGGGCCCCTGAAGCAAAAATAGGTTTTTTACGCTTTTTGGCAAAACGGCTTCAGCGATTTTCACCAAACTCACAGGATGTTTTTAAATAGTTAATACCTACATATTCTTTTCAATAAATGTTCCTCTGACAGTCCATTGAACAGAGATAAAAATCAAAATGTGTCGAACATAATGTTTTTTCGAACATTTCCGTAAATTCCAGGGTAACTTTTTCACCAGATGTGATAAATCCTAATCACATAAATCCTAATGGAGTGTCTTTCAGTCACCCATACCAACATTTCGTTCTCTATAATTATTTCTGTATATATATGTTGAACGGAGATATAAGCCAAGTTAACTCAGAAAAGGAGATTTGTCGAATATTAATTTATCGGTATTCCAATTTTCTCAAAAACGGCTCTAACGATTTCGATCAAACTTTCGGAGTACTCTCAGCTAACTAGTCACTACATTTTGTTCTTCATAAATGTTCCTGTAAAAATGCGTTGAACGAAGATATAGCGCCCGCCTATGTAGGTGGTGTTCGAACTTAAAGGGGTGGCGGAAAGTCGTGTGTTGCTACGCACCAGATATTTTTACTTACCAGTCTTGAGCCAGTCCTTCCTCAATCCCAGTTTGAAGACTTTCTAGGGTTGTACGGAGCTTGGAAACATTGGAAGAAAAAAACGTGCGTGTCTAGCAACTCTCAACTTCAAGTGTTACCCACCCACATACCGCCCACTATTCATACAGTTGATTTAATTCAGCAACGTTGTCCACCACAAGCCGTATTTGAAAGGTTTTTGACCTCAGAACGTTCCTACTTAGTGCACTCAGTGGCCCCATGGAAAGTCAATGTTTCCGCAAACACCTTCATCCTCAAACCCTTTTTTTACCTATGGAAAGTCCACCTCCTCAATTATTTCCAAGTGGCAACAGATTTCCGTTGTCCTGGACCTCAATTTTAGATTCCTCTCCACAGCAGACAGCTCTTCCCACACTCCCCTCCCTCCCCCTTTTTTGTGCCTATATTTTCAAATCATATCTTCTTCTAGTCACCTCTTCTATGTACATCTAAGTCTACTAATCTTGTGCTATCCTCTTCAAATTGAAAATCCGTACTAAACTAAAACCCATCTCCGAGATTCATTCAAGTCTACCCTGGTCAAAACAAGCGTCAATTTATAATCATGTAACAGGGGGTTGGTTGGCTCCAACTTCTAAAAATAGTAATTCCACCTTGAAATTTTTAACATAGTAGTGTGTTGTTTATTTTTACCCCTATTTATTCTATTGGCCTTCTTTTAAAGTTTATTGCGATGAATGTGATTCTTCACTGTATTCACTTGAACAGATAGCAGTTTTCTAACACTCGGTGCAAGCGAGCTGCTCAACAACAAGCTTCATTTTGAAGGGAAGTTCTGTGTAGAATGAATTTGCTCATTATGGAACATAGTGGGAGGGTAATTGCGCCTTAAAGACGTTATTTAAAATAATCTGGGGAAAAAACATAGTACACTAGTACGGGATGCGATAAAAATCGCTGACGTTAGGTGGGTTTGAGGAAAGTTGTGAATAAATGGCATTCAACAACGCCCGTTTTGACAAAAGCTGTTATCATAAATAAATCTGAAATTTAAATAAATAAATTCTTTTCCAAGTACCATTCAGTGTCGGATTATCCAGTTTTAAATTAAATTAAAATTTAATGGACTCTTCTACAATTGACGAAGTACGCGCACCATCGCAGTATTATCGCGAATGCGGTGTTCGGCGATTGCTCCGAGCAACAGATGTTATAAAACGGGGCGAACAGGGAGGTAAAACAGTCATAATAATATCCAGAGCGACCTGGCCTTCGTGGAATCAGCCGTAAACATTTATTGTTGGAATACACGAACTCCGTAGTTGAACATTATATTCTGGAATCAGGGTAACGTCTTTCCGTGGAGAATAGCGGGTGATTGCCTGGGAAAATCAATAAGCTAGCAGTAGTCGGATACGAGTTTGTTCGCGCTGAAATGATTTTTAGAACCACTCTGTGGAAGAGACGACGGTTTTAAATTTATGAGCTCGTATTTTGTCGACTTTTCGCTATCAATCTGCACTAATTTTATTCAGCTGGTTCTATCCCCACTATTTACCCTGGACTTCGTGAGCATGAATAGTTTCCGTCGATGATGAGCGCCCGAGGCGATGCATTACACATAATTGAACAGCTCTTTAAGAACCGTCATTAATATCATTGCTCGCCACCCCCGGGGGAATCTTCGGCTTATTCCACGACAAATAAACGCTTTTACGCTTAAATGATGGTGTTAACATTTACTCACCAAGTATATATATCGAATGCTGCAGGACCACTGGGAGAGAGTCGTGCGAATTCTGTTTTCTGCTGCAGAAACTTTCACGAGATTTGGACAAAATTCGTCGTCCAAGTTCTGTAGCATTTTAATCCGGTTACCTGTAACCAATTGAAAGCAACGGTTTACTAATGATTTACCAATTAATATTATTGTCGTTCAAACATTTAGCTCCCTCATATGAGTGGTCCGTCTGTACCCAATCATCCGTGTGGTGCTGTGTTATGTGCTGTTAGTGTTGAGGAATTTCCTGGCTGTGGGGCATGTTTTGATGGTTGTGGCCTTATGTAATTCGATGTAGGGATTTTGTGTAGATCATAGTGGCGTAGCGACACCAATGGACGATTTGACAATTGGTACTATTGGTATCTTCTTCACCCTCCACTGGTCCTGTGTCCTGCTATACTTCATTTTTGTTGCGGGTGGTGAGTAAATTGTCAGTGTTTTGGTATGACTACGTTTATAAAGTACATCAACTTGCTGTGCTTGTTTAATTTGTTGTTGGCGTTGATGGTCTCGTCAGTGATTATGGCACAGTTCCAGTACAGCTCGTGATTGTTGCTCCCGGAGACAGCAAAGAATTTTTTTTTTTTTTTAGAAATAGTTTATTCTGCCTATTCCCAAATCCTGATTACGGACTTCACATATTATACTTCACGACATTTAACCAACTATAGCACAATTTACGTTTATAGGTTATGAGCCTTGGATTTTAATTCTTTAATATTGATTGCTGTAAGTATTTAGCTTTTTCACTCTTTTGTTCCTCGGTAATGCAGGGCCACGTCAAAGTTTAAAGCAAATCCATGTCGTTGCATGACGGGAAGTTAGGAAAAATGTTAACATCCTCCAAATGTTCTTAGATCTGCGGCTCCATTCGCATTGGCCATACTCCGCTTTTTGAGAACAAATTTCCGCCTCAACCGCGGACTTTTTGATGCTCAAAGTACGAGCACAACTTCCCAGTCTTGGATCTCCTTCGAGCGAACGAACGCGCGGAATCATGAGAGAAATCAAAACGGCATATAAACTCGCGAACTCTTCCATGAATGTCAGCAGCAGCGTGAGCCTCCAAGATGATGGAAGGACAATACCCAGCCGATCCCGAATTGCTTTGAAGAAAATCCTAGTCCTTCGACGGTCTGTGGTGCACCACACTAACTGGGCTCATTGCTGAATCCCCCCCCCCCCCTGCATTCCTTTTGACCTCGGAAGTCGCTTTACACCGCCTCCTCTGCACTTCCGTCCGCCCTTTCTTCAAAGATGACCAGCAATGTGTCTGGGTGTACTTCCCCCCTATCGACCATCCCTCTATCCTTCTCAAACCCAAAAAAAGGTCGCCCGTTTTTTCAATTGTAGGGTAGCGGTATGACCTGGTATGGTCCTTTACCTTCTCCAGACACATCTGGCTGTCAGTATACGAGTATATAGCCGCCAACTGATCAGGACCTTGCATCACCTTCCGGTAGTCACACGTCACTTCTAACATTCATCAGTTGTATCAGCTAGTGTCACTGTGGAGTTAGAAAGCCCCTACAAGACTATGTTGTACTGCATGTTATTGTTGCATAATTTTGCCGACTTGGTCGTGACTGCGTTAATAATCTGTTTCTGGGAATGACTTGCAGAAGTGACGCATTGCATGTTTGTGTCTGTGACTCGCAGTCCCTACGCGTGTCGGTGACAATTGATTCTTTGAGGGTATGTTGCCTGTAATGAAGCATTGGAATGAGTCGGTCCGACGATGAGATTGTGACTCGCCACCAGCTGGAGTCAGCCCAAACAGTTGGAGCGAGTAATACACCTATGCACCAGTGAGTGAATACGTGGAAGCTCATGGGTTGCCCATCTCCCTGCAGAATACAAAGTTAGATCTGGTGACGACACGATGAAGTCTCTACTCCCCCATGGAGCTCCAAACAAGGGAAGTGATTCAATATTTGGGCGTATGTTTGAGAGGTAGGTCAACAAGCTTAGTTCTCCACTTCTGAAACTGATTTCACCTTGCCTGATAAAGCCTACTGAATGATAACCACTGTATTCTTAAAAGTCTTGAATCTTTCGAAACCATTCGAAGCGTCATTCACCTACAGTTCTTTATGTAACGAATGCATTCCAGACAAATCTGTTCGAAGAGCGTAAAGGTAAGTAATTCGTCTTGTGTTCCCACATTCGTTGAATTTTCCAGTCCCCACGATCTCTGCTGAGGAACAATGGTGGTAGTAATGTGGGCGTTAAATCTCAAGTGAATATCGATAGCATTTGGGTAGCTCTGCCGAAGCTGATGCTGTTTGGATTCGAAGGTATTGCCAATCCACGATGCTTAGACGACCTAATGCAACCGAAATCCCTGAAGGGTTCCCTCGGCAACGTCAGTAATCTATTGCTTTCAAACATCCTCGACGTCCCGGTAAGTGCTCCACCTTTCCTGCTCATTATTCCTCCTCTTTTATATTCACGTTCTTCTTGCCTCAGTCAGGATTTAAGCGAACAAATAAAACATGAGATCGTTCTGGGAATTTCAATGCTAAGTGATGAAGTATAAAAACCGAATTTTCTCTTGATTCATAAGCCAATAACTCCCCCAATAAATTTTCACGGAGATCTTAATGAATGGCGACAGGTTATTGATGAGTAAAAAGTATTTTGGAAGTTTAAACATAGTCGTTAGAGCAGTTTTTAAGAAAAAGGCCAAAACCCTGAATTTTTGTTGCATTTTGGCCTCTTCTCGACGATTGAAACTACAACCAGTTCATAGAATGAACGTTCGTTTGTTCCAGTTGAAAATGCTTAAACTATAACCCAACAGCTCTCTGCCGATCCGATAACTGGGGTTTACCCTAGGCTCAATTCTGCCGGAGATAATGCTTGTTAGATGAGAGCAGTTTGATACGTAACTGAGCTGTAGATTGTTCCCAACAACCGACTGTTCTCTCCAACGGTATCTGTTACTCGACGCATAATTGAATTCAAACCTTCATCGGTTCCTAAACATCCGTTGACGGGCGAGAGATTGGCCAGGATCCGATCTCTTCGACAGGGACCCTCCCTCGTTTTGTCAACAATCGAGCTCCGCTGGCAGAGCGCGAGGAGAAATTTCAATACTCGTCTAGTGTTGACTCTTAACCCTTTCAATTGCTCATCAAACAAATCCGTACACGTTTCAAATATTGCTTTATCGGGTTTTGCGCGTAGAAAGTGCCACCTTGTGAACGTTGAGGATTTTGTTGGACCGCATATTAAATTGTGTGCGAGTGGTTCCTGGTTCATTCTGGTCTAACTGCCATTAGTTATTGCTTTCCCGACGAAATGCCAACAAATTTGCCGAGCTACCGCGCAGCTCCGATTTTCATTATCGAACACTTATTCACTTTCCATCCATTCGCTGCGTACTCAGTAAAGGCCTAGGTAGAACATAAGAGAGGCGTTTGGTTAACGCTATAATCAAATTAGGGCTGGAGAGGGTCTTTCGACGTCAAACAAACTTTTTACCGGTTGCTCACTGTTTAGACGGTTGCTATAATTCAGTATTGGTCGGCAAAATACAATCATGTGACAGAGGGCTTCATCTAGAGAACCCATCATTAATAGTGGGATTCAAATGAGTTTCTGACACCGCTATTATGTCTTATTGTGCCCGATCAAAAATTGATTTAAAATAGTCCCAGTGGTTAAGTAGAGATTGAGCGCTAATATGTGCACATTTCATATTCGTCTTATAACGTCCCTCCTCCCGCAGCAGCAAGTCCCTCACATCCACTTCAGTAATGAGTTCAGATGTTTCAAAAATAGTGCCCCCATTGTGATTTCAAAACAGTTAGTAAACGGCAGAAATAATGACAATTTTACATAATTAAACGACTTCCAAAACCACATCTTTAAACAGGTCACAGTTTTTTTGTCATTCACTATACTACTTCTTATCGTTAGAAATTGCGAAGTTGTAGCCAATCCAAACCAAATAATAGCGATCATTTCACCCTCAGCCAGCACTAGGTCGTTCCACAAGAGTCACCCGCCAATCCATTTTTAGATGTCTGATGCGCAGCTCCTCCTGAGCTTTCTTCTTCACTCATCTAGGCGTGATTGGCTACTGCCCTGTCTGGGCTAGCAAACCAACAGTCAATCAAAAGAGAGTATTGACCCAATCCCAATGAGCTGCGCTCCTGTGGATCACCAAGGCCTGTAAGACTGTATCACTACAGGTTATCACTGGTTAGTTACCAATTGACTTTGAGTGCATGGTTGACACGTGGAGAGTGTAACGGGAGCTTCCCTCGCTTTGGGCTGAACTTCGTGAGGATCTCGCCACAAAACAAAAACTTGCCGCTATCGAAGAATGGGCGTTAGAAAAATGGCATGCGAGATGGGAATTCTCGTCAAAGGGTCGTGACACGGATGAGTTCTTCCCCAACATCCGTGAACGCCTTTCAAGAAAATGGGTTGAGCCAGACAACTGGACGAGCCAGTACTCAAGGGAGATTGGTGACTTCAAGGCGCGGCTCCGCTTCTTTCCTCTCACAGACCTGCAGACCTGCATCCTGCACGTCTTGCACCTCCAGTGCTGAGGAAACAAGAAACTACGTGCTACTCCACTATGGTTTCTAGAACAGTGAGCGACGGTTGTTGGGAGGGCAAAGAACTTGCCGCTCAATGCCCATTGGAGGGATGGAAGTGGGTCGAATGAATTTAACATACTGGGTGCATGTCGTCGTAGGATAATGTATAAGAGTGAGAAATGTATGGGGTGCACAGGTTATTCATTAGAGGGCGCAGGGGGAACTGGATGCAGGGCGCATTGTCTGGACTTAATGCTGGGGGCAGCAGGGTCGAATCAGCATATGGTTACCAGGACCCTGGCCGTCTTCTAGGAGATCAGCGAGTCCCAACATCTCTAAACTTATGGTAGCCAAAGTTGTGAGTACGGACGTATGTCTGGGCAACCAAGCAACCTTTCTGGCCTCAAGAAATATTTTTCTGCTTAGGCCATGGACTTGCACCGCAGGAAAAGCCACTTGAGGTGTATGGGATTCCTCAGGTCCCACCTCTGCGCGGTCACACACGGGCAACAGCTCTCTACCGGGAGACTAGCTAGCGACCAAATACCTGCCGTATCTCCGCAATTCTGAGTTCGGTCGATACTACGGAGGCAACTTCCATGACTGTTATAACCCTCATTGAGGGCTTAGGAACAGTCATCAAATATGGAAACCGACCTGCCTATTCCATTTTATCGACTATTTCAACGCATTTGTTCATGTGGATCCCAAAGTCCTTCATCCGCTCTTCGAACTTGTCTAATCGATTGAACATGAACTGCCTGTATGCAGAGAGCAGGGAACTAACAGATGACACAATAATTGCCTCCGTCCCTGTCTGCCGCTACGACCACTGAGGAAGAGCCTTCTGAATCGGAATCCATCTGAAGTTCACGCTGTTATCACTATCACTTCCAATGGAAATTCTTGATTTCCTTCTTTCCCTCAAACACGTCCTACAAACGAAGGTCTTGTTGGCTCCTTTTGAAAATAAGAGATCTTCTTTGTTCAAATCAACTCACTTTAGATGAAAAGTTAACTTGCAAGCACTACACTCTGTGCGCATTATGAGCAAATCAACATGGACATGATCAACTGCACAATGACAGATGTTACCACATTGACGGCTGGAACTGAGAGAGAGAGAGAGAGAGAGAGAGAGAGAGAGAGAGAGAGAGAGAGAGAGAGAGAGAGAGAGAGAGAGAGAGAGAGAGAGAGAAAACTGTTGATCACTTGGAACATTGATTTAGGCAGGCCTGAATTGATTTACCGGGGTCATTGGGATTCCAAGATTGGAACTGATTTGGCCTGAGTGAATCTAACAAAGTCGAACAGAATCGAACAAATGGAGTCCAAACGAAACTTCGACAGTTTTGTTAGTGACACGATCCTGGGATAATATATCCAAAACTTAGAGAATGCTGCTACGAAAAACTTCACTAGAAAGGATCTTCGTTCTCGCGGAAGACTTCAATGTTTAAACGATGGAATGGATGGGTGTGAGGGGAGGAGCCCCAAAACTCATTGTGAACGGACAGGTTGAGTATGATACGAGGGAAGCAGGTACTCCTATAACCTCTCGCTTAACTTTTCCGAGTAGTTGAGTCAAGAGTCAAGCGTTTTCCATGCTAGGATAACGCAATCTCGCTGATCGAACAGAATATGGAACCACAAAGCCATTCTCTAACATCCAGGAAGAGAGAAAGTTGAAGTAGTATTTACATAAATCTTCGTACACGTGCGCTTTCCATCTAAAAGGTTCTAAATTCTGAAGTGTTAGTTGTTCACCTTTGTCGCTTCAAACCGTTTCCCTAAGCGTTGCGGAACTCTTAAAACCTACGTTTATTCATTCATTAATTTTCTGTCCTTCACGCGCCAAGAATTTGTTTCAATTAACACAAATTGTGTGCTACTCTCTCGTATCGCTTTCAGTACGGCACACCATACAGTTCCGTCCGGTGGCCACGAAAACACCACACCTGAAAGTTCAAGGTGAGAACTGCACTACTTTCGTCCTACCCTCTGCATACACAGTTCAATACTTGCTCAATTTCGACACATTTCGTTGTCATTAGAACTTCCCTTCCCAATGTTCACCAATGTAGGAATGTGCAGTTACTATCCTTTCAAGAATTCACCCTCTAAGCTCTTGGCAAGGGTTACCAAGTCCACAAAGGTTCCCACAGACGAGCTTTCTCATAGTACTGTCCCGGATATCCTTATTATTTCCGGCTGCATGGTTAACTATGTGTCTAACCTCAAGACTGCTTTCAGTAAGGTGTTTATGGACCCTTTCTCTCCCTCATCAGGCAGGAGTTCCCCAGGGCTCTCATTTCGACCCCTTCTTTTGGTTAATTATTCATTCTGAATAATAACCCTATGTTTTCGGTCACGAAAAATTTTTAACAACCCCCCCTCAAAATTTGATACTTTACGTTTCAAGACATGGAGATCCCAAATTTGCAATGTCCGTCCGCCATCCCCCGTCCGCTGTTCGGGCCGTTTTGTGCCTTTAACGTGGTCTAAAAAATTCGTTCTTTGGTATCTAGTTGTGCCCGCCATCTCGGCAATCCGATCGGACGAAGCCCGTGGTTGTAGTGGGCAAAAAATGATTAAAAAAATTAACCAAACGCAGTACAACGCGGGAGCTACAGTGGAAGTCAAGGTTTCGTCGTTTGAACTCCCTCCCTCCTGCCCGTCTCAATAAAAAACGGCGGCAACGCTGCTGGGCAGGCAGCTCAACTCCCCTTTCGCCTTGCAACGGGTTCGCTCGAAGCGCCCGACGGGGCAAAATCATCAGACGTTATGTTTCCATAGTTCCATTGTAGCCAGGACTTGTTTCGTATGGTTTACTAGTATTCGATGCTGAATCGAATGGGATGGGGGAGCACTAATACCAGGTCAAGATGTGCATGAGAATAATAAACCATTGTGCAATAATTTGCAGGGTTTTTAATTTGGTATTAGCGTCGTCATGTTAATTTTCTCATCTACACAGACGAGTAAGCCCTTCATATTTCTCGGTGATCTCTCTGATGGCCATTTCCTCCAGTCCAGAGCCTTGACTCTCTCTCTCTCACTCTCTCTCTCTCTCTCTCTCTCTCTCTCTCTCTCTCTCTCTCTCTCTCTCTCTCTCTCTCTCTCTCTCTCTCTCTCTCTCTCTCTCTCTCTCTCACTCTCTCTCTCTCTCTCTCTCTCTCTCTCTCTCTCTCTCTCTCTCTCTCTTCGTTTATTCTAAATAGATTTCTGTAGAAAACCAGATTGTTAACAAAAGTAAAGTGAACACTAACGAGGATTATATGATATTGATTGATTGTGACGTTGTTCGGTGTATTTCAAATGAATGTAATGGCAAATTTCGCGATCCCCAGTGTGTAATGTGTTGATCTAAGATGATTTGTTCGTTGCGTTTGTGTATGTTAGTTAAGGTAGTTAGTGCGCTGCTGAGAGAAGGAGGAATATCCAAGTACTCGCTCCTCTAAAATAGCAGCAGTTGTGTGTTTATGGTTGTTGTGTATATTAGTGTTAGTTTGTGTGCTGCTGAGAGAGGGAGAAATATACAAGTACTCACCCCTCTGAAATAGCAGTAGGTAAGTGTTTATGTGTCAGTAGACGTGAATGTATGAGTGTAATTTATTTTGGCATGAACGGTGTTTTGGTATGATTGAGCTTTGTATGGGAAGAGAAATTTGTCGCTTTAGTCGAAGGTATATAAAACAACGCGGCAATGTAATTTTGTGCACAAGAGGATGTTATATATTGATTCCAAGGGGAATGGTAGAGAGGGCCTTATGGATAAATAAAGATAATCAATCAATAAATCTTTCTCTCTCTCTCTCTCTCTCTCTCTCTCTCTCTCTCTCTCTCTCTTTCCTGTGTTACCCAACCTTTTTAAAGTCAAATTCTCCTCTGAATCCATCAAAATTCGAGGTTACGAGTGGGTCAGAAACGAACTTATAGGCCACAGTTGAGGCAGAGTGGCTTTACTGGTTCACTTCAGTCTTTCGCAAGTCACCTTCAGATTACAGTAAAAGCCCCGATTTCGTATTTTTTGAACTAGAAAACACAACAGCTAAATCAGCAATCGTAGTGATCGACAAAAGTCAAGAAGTCAAGAAAAATTCAAGAAGTTGCAAGCTTTCAACAACCATATTGTTGTGCTGGGGGATTTAAATTCCGGCCTACTATCTGGATATGCTTACAGCTGCCAACTACGAAAGATTTTAGAATCCCTATCTTTTGGCCCTACTCATTATTCAACTAACACAAGTTTCCTTCTATACCGCATAATTGTCAACGACCTTAGTCAGCAGTTACGCTCGGATTCCCAGACTGTCAAGACAAGATCTGATTTACTTCTCGTTGAACCTCAAGTCAAACAAGTTAGAATGTGAATAGCGACGTGGGATGCGGTTTATTCTGAACCAGATCTAAACAGGAAAGTCGAACTGCTTAATAGGATCATCCTTGACCTGTACGACAAGCACTGCCCGCTGATTAAGACAAAACACAAATATCAACCAGCACCATGGATCACCGTGGAATTAAGAGAAGAAAATCAAAAACCCTGCAAATTATTACACAACGGTTTATTATTCGGGTAATCAGCTTGACCTAGCATTAATGCTCCGAGATCCATCCTGTTCGATTCAGCATCGAAAAATATCATAATTAAACCCAAAAAAAGGTCGAAAAGAACTGAATCGTAATATTAAAATAAACAAAAAAAAACACGAAAGTATCTAGATAAAACTGAATTGTAATATGAAAACATGCACGCTAAATACTAATATCAAAATTTAACCAAAAATCTATGAAAAAAAAACAAAATGAGAATGAAACGAAAGAATCTAAAAAAATTGAATCGTATTAAAACCAAAACGTCGGGGAAATTGGAACGGGGGCGCTCAGCGAAAGGCGAGTTGAGTGGCGAGCGGGAGGCGGAGTCGTTGGGAGGGGAGCGGGAGGCGCGCTGCTCGCTCGCCTCGAGTTTTTTAATGAGACGCGCGGGGCGGGAGGAATTCAAACGACGAAACACTTGTAGCTCCCACGTTGTACTGCGTTTCGTTAATTTTTTTAACCGTTTTTTGCCCATTACAACCACAGGCTTCGTCCGATCGGATTGCCGAGATGGGGGGCACAACTAGATACCAAATCGGATTTTTGGGCGAAAGAACGAATTTTTAAGACCACGTTAAAGGCACAAAATGGCCTGGACGGCGGACGGCGAACGGGGGATGGGGGACGGCAGACGGCGGACGGACATTGCAAATTTGGAATCTCCATGTCTTGAAACGGAAAGTATCAAATTTTGAGGGGGGGTTGTAAAAAATTTTTCGTGACCGAAAACATAGGGTTATTATTCAGAATGAATAATAAACCAAAAGAGACAAAGTATATAGAAAATACCTTACAACTTAAAGTAGGGAAACACTCAACATATACAAAATAAAACACAGAAATAGTAGAAATCTTTCTGTAGGATATTAGCAAAATGGCTTCTAACTCAATCCTCCTAAATGCGTCATCACTTCTTTCGCAATCACCAGCCCTAGAACCTCACAATTGATGGAGCCACCCTTTCACACTTCGAGCACTTCAGACCTCAGCATCCCCGTCGATCATCAGCTCCCTTTTTCCGACTGCGTAGCTCAGGCCTTAGATTTCCTGGACCATGTGGGGTTGTATTGTTTGCCCCTCTTCGTCTCTACCTTTCGATGTTCCTCTCTCCTACTCCAATTATCTATACCACCGTAAATTCTGCCGTATCCCCAGAGAAGCTAACCTCCTCTTCGCGTCCTCTCACTGCCTTGACCTCCGTAGCTAGTCTGTACCCTAAGTGAAGAAGTATCTTTCTCTAACCTTCTCTCATCCCTTTTTTCACGCTGTTGCTTTTTTTTGAGTTTCAGTCTTAATGCAGTGGACAATCTTTAATTTTCTTTTCCCTCTCCCACCTCCCCGTATTGTATTGCACTTTAGTTGTGTATTTTGCGCTTGTTCCATAAAGCAAAATAATTAAATTAGCCTCGCAGTTTTCCACACCAGTATATTCCCAGGTTCAGTAAATAAAGAGACCCTCCCCCCCCCTGGCCTTATAATTACACCATCTTTCTCCTCCAACCACCTCCCCAGACTCCTCGCCAAGAGTCAAGACTTATAGGTCCCACTCAAAGCCAGCTTGGAATTCCCCTGAAAGTCAATCACTGCCGTTGCAAACGTCGACTACAGGAGTCGAATGAGTCGCCCAACAGGCTAAATAAAAGAATCCCAAGGAAAGACTAAATGGATTTGATTCTATTTTCTCGAGCATCTCGTCAGCCTTTTGCCAATGAATGGACGTTTCACTCCGCCATTTTGACACATCAAAAATGCAAATCTCGGCGTCTTGTGAATATTTGACGTTTTCATTAGCGACTGACTTGAACCCCCTCCCATCACCTTCTTCGAACTCATTTCGTGTCCCTTTCGTCGTCGACCTACTTCGCCAACTGTCAAACGGTCTCCTGTCAATTTATTTCATTATGAAAAGCTTTTGAATGTCACTATCCGAGTAATGAGCTCACATCGAAAAGCTCCTTCGACTGATCGGTAAAAGGTCTGGTATCTCACCCTCATTAATCGAACTGAACGAAATAATGCGTTCTGTCTTGCTCAAAAACGTTCGATGAAGACTTTATAAATAGTCCCTAAAATTCTTGTTGTCGAGAATTGTTCCAAGTTAGAAGTAACAGCCAATTGAGTACAGCTTTATCCAATTGTCATGATGGTCAATACCACATATCCTATGCGAGTTGACGTTACGAATTACAAAGTCCAATACCAGACCAGTTCAGTGGGGGGGGGGGGGGTGTTACCTCTCAACACTCTGTTGCGGTCCTCTCTCAGAACAGGGTTGAATATGTGGGCAAAATATGGGAAAACAGGGTAAACTGGACCAAAGCAATGCATCAAAAGTGTCATCGTCAATTGCATCCCAAAAGAAAAACGTAGGTTTATTATTCAGAATCTTCTTTTTCCTGCAGAAATTGAGTGGCCTCCTCCTTATTTTACCGAAAAAGTTCCTGGTTTATGGCTGGCAGAGGAAGATACCAAGACCCACTGTCCTCGGGGCACCCCTAATGAGTCCTCGGGGGACACCTACCTAACATAATGGAGGAAATGGTGTAGACTGCTATGCAGCCCGTCAGGGGTGGTGCAGGGCAGGGCGTCTTTGATGAGCATCCTACTGTCGGGGGAGGGGGGTTGCCTAAGGGGCAGTTGACCTCGTACCAGAGGCTCCCATGCCTCTAGGTTCTTCTTACGGTTCACCCATGCTCCCTTACGGGAACCGTGGCCCTGGCCCTCACATCTTTGTTAGGCCGCAAGCGAGGAGAACGTGGGCAGCATATGAAGAATTCAAGGTGCAAGTTGAATGCCCCATGGCCTGAAAGCAGTTGCACTGCTGCACATTTGGGGCACCACCACCTCATCTCCAGGCGGTCCCTTACTGCTTGTATGATGCCTAGCAGGTGGCAGGGGGTAACTCCTCTGTCACATTTTGCCTGCCACTATTCAAGTAGCCAATTCTCAGCCATGGTGACCTGGTACTCAGTAGACTACTCCCGGAGCATCTCTGGCACCAGGTTCACCAGTGGCCCTGGTACAACGTCAGCCTCATCCGGTGGCACATGACATCACAGCCCAGGCACAGGTCCAGTGGAGGAGTGTCAGCAAGGACCTGTAGGGTGAGGTGGGACGTAGTGCAGTACACCTGGATGACTGCCAGCACTACGTCCCGTTGAAGCAGCCAGGCAGGCTGCCTATTGTGACAGCGCGTCACATGAGCCCCTACGCAGAAGAAGCGCGGGAAAACGCTGGGCTGCTCGTCGCTCAACCTCGTCCAGAGTCAGTCGTGTCTGAACGCCTGAACCTGACTGGTGAGCCCTTTCGTCTGCCCCTTTTCCTCCACCATCCGCCGTTAGCCTAGATTTCTTATTTATTTTATTACAAGAAACATTTATTTTATTCATTATACCGCACTTGGCCAAGCCTTGGGTTGAATTTATTTATTTATTCACGAAGGGTCTACGTAGCGTCGCACAGTGGTAGCAGAACGTGGTTTTTAACTAATATTACGATTTTAGGTCACCACTATCCGATCGATTTTTTTTAAGTTACAAAAAATCAAAAACCTTTCCTATGGCGGATACATGTGACAAGTGTGCTGCTAGTGTAGACCAAGAAAGTTCGGCTGCAATTTGTTCGTTGTGCAAGAAGCTTTTTCACGCTACTTGCTGCGGTTTCACTGTTCAAAATTGGGCAAAGGAGGGAGCTCGTAAGGCCCAATGGAAGTGTCCTGCATGCAAAGTACCGATAAAGTCGTCGGAAATTTCTGCTCAGGCAGTAGGGGGTTTGTCCGGTGCTGTTGGCTATGATTTGAAGCAGTTTTCGACTCATTTGACGGCCCTTCAATCTCAAATGAACTCGTTAGAAACGAAATTTGAGGCGCTTCTGGCTAAGCTGTCCGATGATCATTTCGAATCGATCCGGGTTTTGGGGAAAGAATTTGAGTCCTTGGTTGGCGCTCATCGCCACATGGCTGATCGTCTCACTTCCCTGGAGGATCAAACGCCAATTTTAGGCACAGGGAAGGCCCAACCCCCTTTTTCAAGTTGCGGAAGGGACTATCCAGTTTCGCAAGATGCCTGCACGCAGCATATAAACGTGATCAACTCCAAGGATTATTTTTGTTCGATCCCCCGGCATATAGAGGATCAGGTGTCCACCATCCCTCGTCTGAGGGAAAATGAAAATATTTCAATTATTGAATTTTTATCAAAATTATATGACATCAACATGGTGGCGGAGAATTATTTTTCTCCGATAATCGAGCGTTTGGCATCCACTCAAAATAACAACTTGTTACAGCGGCTCATTCAGGATTCTAAGACCCTAACTTTCGGCTATGTGTCCCAGAAAATTTTGAGTGGCCTCACTTCCATTAAAACTAGGCTGTCCTACCAATTGGATTTTGTTTTCCGGCCCCAACTGAACGGTGAAAATTTTCGTGACTATGCCGAAGACATTTCAAAATATAGTTTGATTTTGCAATCTCATCAACCAGCAGAGGTCATTGAGATTATTTTAGCTGGAGTCAACGACCACACCAGAGGCAAATTTCAGTTCCACGCGGCTCCCAACACCCTGTCGGAGTTAGAATCGCTCATCTCACATGTAGAGAAACTAGAAAAAAATCAGGATGCTTCGGGCCGTTACAAGTCACGGGAGGACCTCCACGACCTCTCCACATTTGCTAAGGCTAACTTCAACTCACCCAGGACTACTTGGGCCGATAGCGGGGATAGGGAGTTTTCTCGTTGCCAATCATCCTCGGATTTTGGTCGCAGACGGCAGGATGGAAATCGCAGTTCTCATTCCAACCGTTATCGACCACGGGGAAACTACTCTCAAAACCAATCATGGCGATCAACCCCTCACTCGAACAATTCCACGAATTATCCTAGGGGGGGGGTAACACAAGGGAGTATCCTTTCAAAAATCTTCAGACAGTAAAGGAAATGGTAACTGGCGCAAGCCATTTAAACATGAAAACATGCATATGATGGCAACTTTCCGGCCCCAACTGAACGGTGAAAATTTTCGTGACTATGCCGAAGACATTTCAAAATATAGTTTGATTGGCCTTATCCATATTTTTTCCCTTACCTCTCCCAACCACCTAGCCCCACGCCTACCAAGACAGGCAGTGAAACGAGCGAGGAGGTCGGTGAAAAAAAAACCCAAAAACCTTCTGGGAGCTAATTAACGGGGGTCGGGATGGGTTTTTCACAACACCTGATTTCAAGGTTTTGAATAATTATGTTTCCGGAATTTCCAATAAGCTTAAGGTTTCCATTAATAAATTTCCTATTATCGGTCTAATTGACACGGGCGCCTCGGTCAGCTGCGTCAGCGAAAGGGTCATTTTAAACCTTCAAAAACATGGGGAACGAATAGCAAGCAAAGGGTGCCATGTAAACCTAACTGTAGGGAACTCACAAACTACTCTTATAACGCAGCGGGTAGATTTACACCTTAAAATCACTGAATATTCGTGGAATTATCCTTTTTATGTCGTGCCCAATTTGCCTGTCGATTTAGTTTTGGGCTTTGATTTCATGAAACATGCTACTATGGCTATTAACCCTAGCAGGTCCGCATTTTCCTTTGACTTCGAGAATGATCGATCTCACGATTTATTAGTTCTCCAACAGGACAGCACAAATGTTTCTGCAGCAGACACTGACAATCAAACTCGTCTTTTCTTTGAACTCAAAACAACTGTTTCCCAACTGTTTTGACCGAAACCTTGGGCCAAACAACGGCCATAACGTACGAAATTAAATTAAAGCCCGGTGAAAAATTGGAACCGTGTAAAACAGTTTACCACCTCAGCCCCCCCAAATTGAAGGTCATGCGCACCATTATTGATGATTTGCTTGCGAATAACACGATCAGTAAGATTCAATCACCATATGCGTCACCTGCCTTTCTTGTTCCCAAGAAGAATCTCCGGGACAAGTGGCGTCTTGTTATTGATTATCGCAATCTCAATAGGAAGATCGAATATTTCCAATATCCACTGCCCACGGTTGAACCCGCTTTCATGTTCGTCCACAAGGCAACCTTCTTCACTTGTCTCGACCCCAACCAATCCTATTATCAGCTGCCCTTGACGGAAGACAGTCAGAAATTGACTGCTTTTCAGACGCCCTTTGGAACATATTGTTTCAGGAAAGTTCCTTTAGGCATTGCGATCGGCTCGCAGGCTCTGAGTTTCCTTATCGACGAGATAATGAGCGATCTCAAATACGATTTCGTTTTCAACTTTCTGGACGATATTTTTATTTTTTCTGAATCTTTCAACACCCACGTCACGCATGTCAAGGCAGTCCTTTCTCGTCTTAGAGTCGCCGGCCTTACGGTCAACCCCAACAAGATTTCAATCGCTCAAACGCCCATAAAATGTTTGGGACACATTGTTGAGCACGGAAGACTGAAAATGGACCCCGAACGCATCGACAAATTATTAGCCATTCCCAAGCCACAAACCCCCAAGCAAGTAGCTCAATTTTTGGGAGCTGTAAATTTTTTTGCGAAGTTTTTTCCCAATTCGGCGGAAGTCGTCCACCCTCTCAATTCACTGAGGAAAGCTTCCTCGACATTATTGTGGACTACCGCTTGTGAGGAAGCATGGAATCAAGTCCGCATTCTCATTAGTTCCCCTTCCTATTCTTAAAACACCATGTTTTAACGAACGTTTTGCTCTTTTTACTGATGCAAGCACGGTAGGTGTATCCGCGTGTTTGGCGCAGACAGTAGACGATAGATTACACCCACATGCTACCTTTGCAAGCAGAAAGCTCACGGATGCAGAATCACGATATGACACTTAACAATTGGAAATGTTGGCAATTGTCTACGGGCTAGAGAAATTCCGAATATATCTTGAACATGACGAGTTTGATTTATATACCGACCACAAGGCCTTGACAGCTCTAACCAAAATGAAACACGACTCGGGTAGGATAGTTCGGTGGCAATTAAAAATAATGCCATTTCGTTACGTAGCCCATCATATTTCGGTAGATAAAAACGGCATGGCCGATTTTCTATCTCGTTTTCCCAAGCAAGATATTGCGATATCCCACGACGCAGAACTCACCAATCTTTGGCGAAGAACAGTTACGTGACCCTGCCCTCAAGGCCATCCATGACCGCACAGCTGAAGGAAGATTTTTTCCCAAACATAAAATCGTTGGACATAAAATTTGCTATGAGTCTTTCCCTCAACATTTTCTACCCATTGTTCCCAATGACCTCAAACTTTTTCTTTTCAAATATATTCACCAATCACTGTATGGCTGCCATCAAGGCATAGAGCGTACTACCTCTAGGATCAAGAGGATTTTTTGGTGGCCTGGCGTGCATAAATTTGTGCGTGAGCAGGTTAAGGCCTGTCTAACCTGCCAACGGTCAAAGCCTGTCCAGGCAGTCCCTTCAGGAAGTCTTAGCTCTTTCATACCAGAGCGTCCAAATCAAAAATTGTTTCTCGACGTGGCAGGGCCACTTCCCCATCAAATGGGCACACCTACATCTTCATAGCCGTAGATTCTTTCTCTCGTTTTGTTTTTCTTTTTCCTATGCGGCGGGCAACTTCTGCAACCGTCATTTCATGTTTAAATTCAATTTTTAGTAATTTTGGTTTATGGGCATCGGTCTGTACCGACAACGATTCGATTTTTAACAGTCACGCCCTCACAAACTACCTGTTCCTCAAGGGGATTAAAAAAATAAACCTCATTCGTCACTATCCCAACCCCAATCTGGCTGAGAGACAAATTCGAAATATGAAGGCGGCGATCACTGCATACCACGCTGATGACCAAACAAACTGGTTCAATAGCCTACCCTTCATACAGGCAGCTTTGAATTCAGCGGTTGTCTCTAGCACCGGATTCACTCCTGCCAAATTATTCCTTGGTCGCGACATTCTAACCCCACTCCACTTACCTTGGGACATGGACGAGTCGACATCGGAGGATGGGCCCAGCAGTGTGTGGCAGCAAGCCTACCGCAACCTTGTCACTAAATAAAACTTTTTTAACCATTTTAAGAATAAAACTTTTTTATGACAGGAAGCACAATTTTGTGCAATATGATAAAGGGGATACCGTTCTTTTGAAATTATACGTACTGTCCAATAAACCGAAGAACATAGCAGCCAAACTTTCGTTCAAATATTCCGAGCCTTACGTTATCAGTAAACACTTATCTGCGGTAACATATGAGCACGACAGACCCATCTGACATTAAACTTGCCCACGTTAGCCAACTAAAAAAATATGTAACCCCTCGTAGTTGCCCATCCCACAACCCATAAGGCTGGTAAGACAAATTGTGCCTAGTACCTTTTTTAACGTCTTTTTTTTTAATGCGGTCTCACATGGGCTGGCCCAAGAGGAAAGGTTTGGGAGCGTACACCTCACTGTAAGCCATTTTAAGTCAGGAGTGCGGCGCCTACATTGAAGTCGAGTGGCTAACTACTGGCTCTAACCACTGCTTACCCGAATGCCAGGGGCAGGGCACCTACCCTTTCTGCCATCGTTTGACAAGACCTTTCTTCATCGTCGCACGGTGTTTGGGAATTTCCTACAAGTTGATACCTCTTTTCCTCACGTTTCACGCAACTCTGTCCAGTGACAACGGTTAACAACCACCACATGATTTTCGTCAACCTGCCCTGAATCTGGAACGATTGTCACGCGTCTGCAACCGTCTGCAGCCAACAAGAACCTACTACTGCACTCATCATCATGCCAGCCACTGGTGCACCAAATCTACTGCTAACCACTCATATTACATACATACATACGTCCGTACTCACAACTTTGGCTATCATTAGTTTAGAGATGTCGGGACTGGGTGATCTCCTAGAAGGCGGCCAGGGTCCTGGTAACCATAGGCTGCATTCGACCTTGCTACACCCAGCATCAAGTCCAGACAATGCGTCCTGCATCCAGCTCTTCCTGCGCCCTCTAATGAATAACCTGTACATTCAACCGAGCACCCCATACATTTCACACTCTCATACATTAACCTACGACGTCATGCACCCAGTAAATTACATTCATACGACCCACTTCCGTCCCTCCAAGCGGCATTGAGCTTAGGGTCCGAGTTTTTCGGTGTTTTTATTACCAGGGTGGTGTGGGCGGTCTCCATAAGAAGTACCGGATTAGGTAAAGATACACCGAAACAAGACAGCCTCTTGAGGAAGTCTGTTACGGAAATAAGGAATATGTCGCCTATGACTGCGTGCACACAAGTAGTTTACTGTTTCACCGAAAATTTGAATGGTCGTCGAGAAATTTCATTTGACACTTATGTGGCACAAGGTACAGCGTAACGGATTGCTGAGGAAAGCATCTCAGCTCTTGAGCCTCGTTTCAATTCTGACAGGAGTATGTGGAGGAGAAGCGGTAATCAGTTCTCCGGTTAACCTATTTAATTGTAGATGGGTTCCTTGACACTGTTGACTCGAACTGATGGAACACTCGCACACCTGTCGAGAGGAGCCGATGAGATTTGAAGGCGAGTCGCTCGAATTGCGGAGCGTTCTGTTTTCAGTCACTCGACTCGTAATTGCTATGAGCTGAAGAGGAAGCAGCCCGTAACGAGGACCCTTGACTCCTCGACCGTTTGCTGCTTTACGTCGTCGTCCCCGCGCGAACCCTTCGATTCCTAGCAAATAAAACGTTCCACATGTTTGGAAAGCAATCGAAGGGAATCGAACGAAATAACTGGCCGCGAGTCAACAGATCGCTTCTCCCACGGCGTATTGAGCGGGCTGACTCACTTCTTCCGCGAGAAGATCCAAATATCTTACCACTTCATCGGCAAATGTCGGAGTGTCGTCGTCATGGCGGCCTTGAACGATTGAGCTGCTAATGCCAGTTAAGGTTATCACGACCCTAGTAGTTCGACATCCTGCAAGGTGGATCCTTCTCGACGGAGCTGTCCTGGTTGTCACTGGCCTGTAGACGACACCCCATACCCCGTAAAGTTCTTGAATTGTGGATGGGAGGCTCATCCCATCAGGATTTGTGCTAATGCAGAAAAGAAGCACTAGTTGGCAGTGGATGTAGTGAGAAGGAAGCAAAGAGGATCGAAGGAATCTGTTGTGGAGTACCGTTCGGGGAGAAATACCTCATTTATCAGCATCAGGAAGGTTCTTGTTTCCGAGAGAATTATCTCCGACACCGACAGGCTTCATGGCAAGGGCTCACCTGTAGTAAGAGTCGCCTTCATTCAAATCCTCTTTTCAGCATTCACTTTCATGGCTTCCGTCCCCGAGTCGGTTGTATCGTATCCTCAGCCCCTTGTCTAATGTAGCTAGCCGGGTTAAGTTTTGCAATCATGGTCAATTCTCACGCTACCGCTCTCCGCTGGACGCCCAATTGATGTATTTCACATAGGGTACGAAGGCTAGAGTTGAGGCTTCTGACCTCTCACTCACAACTCTCTTGTAATTTATATCAGAGCGCGTATTTTTTCGTGCAAAAGGAGAATAAATAGATTGTAGTAAAACCCCGCGTCCCAAATCCGTCAGGCTCGAATTTCCGGAAGAATGTGACGCACCGTGGCCACAGCTTTCCACTTTGCGGGCCACAAATAAAGCTCGGCTCAAAGTTGTTCAATATTGGCTCAATGACTATTTCGTTTTCTTTTTTTCTTCGAGTTTCCAATTTGAAAAACAGATTCGACCAGAGGCTGCTCGTTGTATTATCTGGGATTGAGCCTCGGTGGCGGAGAAGTGAGGGTTTGTGTGCCAAACAAATAAAAGAAAACTCATGAGGTTCCCGGAACGAGGCGCATCGTTAATCTACTCCATCCGAGGGGATCGCACCCAGTGAAGCGGTAAAGGGAAAATGAGATAGTACTTTTTTGTCTCTCCCGCTGATACGAGCACGTCCTCTGTTTGCTGGAATATAACTGAGTAAGCGGTAAATGATAGCGCAGCTTTTTTCTATTTATATGTCCTCCGAAAATCCTCCCCCAGTGTTCTGAGCATTTGACTATTAGCACGCTTAAACTGACCGACCTCTAGTTGATTGGGGTAGTGCGACGCTGGCGATAACAAACGCTAGCAAGAGGTTCCGAGTCGAATTTTGAGCCCTCGTCACTAAATATGCTTCATGTGTACGAGAGGAGTGCCTTGTCGTGCTCCTCAGGAGATGAAAATATCTGGTGCGTAGCAACACACAACTTTCCGCCACCCCTTTAAGTTCGAACACCACATAGGCGGGCGCTATATCTTCGTTCAACGCATTTTTACAGGAACATTTATAGAGAACAAAATGTAGGGACTTGTTAGCTGAAACTACTCAGTGAGTTTGATCGAAATTGTTAGAGCCGTTTTTGAGAAAATTGGAATACTGATAAATTAATATTCCACAAATCTCCTTTTCTGAGTTAACTTGGCTTATATCTCCGTTCAACATATATATACAGAAATAATTATAGAGAACGAAATGTTGGTATGAGTGACCAAAAGACACTCCATTAGGATTTATCACATCTGGTGAAGCAGTTACCCTGGAATTTACGGAAGTGTTCGAAAAAACGTTATTTTCGACACATTTTGATTTTTATCTGTGCTCAATGGACTGTCAGAGGAACATTTATTCAGGACAATATGTAGGTATTAACTATTTGAAAACATCCTGTGAGTTTGGTGAAAATCGCCGAAGCCGTTTTGCCAAAAAGCGTAAAAAACCTGTTTTTGCTTCATGGGCCTATATCTCCGTTCACCGTATTTTCATGGAGATATGTATAGAGAAGAAAAGTTAGGCATTGATTAGTAGAAGATAATTTGAAAGTTTAATCAAAATCGTTAGAGCCGTTTTCGAGAAAAATGCGAAAAACCCTAGTTTTTGGTACATTTTCGTCCCCCCCCCCCCCCTCCCCCCGGCCGAAATCGTCCATAACCTTATTTTGGTGTCTACAAAAAATAACGAACAAAACAAAAAAAGAACCAGCTCAATCGAACCAGCCGTTCTCCCGCAAATCGAACTACAGAGACACACACACACATACACACACACATACACACACACGGACCACGCGCCGAAATTAGGTTTTTTAGACTCAGTAGGGTCTGAAACGTAAAGATCTGAAGAAAACTCAAATTTTTTTTTTGGGCCGATTACTATACTTTCCTTCCCTTCGGGTAGCGGAAAGTAAAAGGTCTAGTAGACAGGTTGTCGAGAACGGATGTTGTATTGCTCTGGTTATCTCTTCTCAAAAAGAAGGGAAAAAACGAGTAATACTAATGTTTCCTCTTAAAAACGTGTTTCTCCTCGAAACTAAAATTCTGCGTTCCCTAAACTCACGGTTGTCGGGCCATGACTAAGAGTTTTGAACCGAGGCATGGTCCATATTTCAGAGCGCGAAATCCTTAGTTAGCGGGTGAGGAGGCTAATATTTACGTTACTCGCAGCACCAAAAGCATGTTCCTCGTCCGTTGATTGGTGCGGCAAACCGTTCTTTCTGTCCTGTAAGTTGTTTTTCAATTTTATATTTTGGTTAATCTATCCCACTTCAGTGTACCATAAAACGGGTGTTCAAGTCCAAGTTTTTCAAATTTGTAACAACTCCTCCTTTAAAAAGAGGGCGAACAAGTAAAACGAATGAAGTCTTTTAAATGAAACTGTGAACCCAAAACAGTTTCTGGCGTTGGAACTTGGTAGCCGTAGGTTTCTGTCTTCGTGGACTTCGGTGCGAGGCAATGGACGGCGCTGATAAGTATTGGGCTTGAACGTGGACGCCTTTGGCGGATCAAGATAATATATTACTCCGGTTGAAAACCGAAGGAACTAAAGGGAAAATCGTGGGAAAGTTTCGCAACCCCGTCGATCCGTCTCAATTTACCTCATTCCGCCTCTCCATGGCCGTACTAAGCAGACAAGTGTGGCGATTCATCAAATGACGTGAGTGGGGGAGGGCTGGTGGCACTTGTGTTTTTTTGCGTAGTACCATCGGCTCGTTTTTTTCTTCGACAACCGATTTTTGTGGCAACAAGTCGTGTCCAAGTAATCGCTTTACCAGCAGTTGCCAGCTTGCGGTTCAACCAAAAGAGAAACGATCGAGGATTTATGGTTCGCTCTATCGCTGATGTGATCTGCGCTGCGACAAGTGCTGACAAATTCACGTCTCTTGACAGACTTGGCTCGCAAGCACACTTCGCTTTTCTCGATCAATTTAACTGCTTCTACGGGGAGAGAGGAGGGAGAAATATTGATTTATTGATTGATTGAAGGCTTTAATGTGTGCTAAACCATAGAGTACGCTTTACAACCAAAGCTGAAAAATCCGGCCAAAGGTAACTCCAGATAGTGAAAAACCCTGCAAATGATTACACAATGGTTTATTATTCTCATGAACAGCTTGACCTAGCATTACTGCTCCCCCATCCCATTCGATTCAGCATCGAATACTAGTAAACCATACGAAACATGGAACTACAATGGAACTACGGAAATATTCCCCCGGCGCCCGTAAACGTCTGATCCAATGGAGGGGTGGGAAGAGGGCTTTCAGCGAACCCTCGCTCGGCAATTGGCAGGACGTTGCGAGTCCAAAGGGTACTGTGAGTCGAGCGGGCCTTGAAAACGATACAAAACACGGCTTATTTGCGATTATACTGCGGTTTGTTAATTTTTTTTAACCATTTTTTGCCCATAACAACCATGGGCTTCGTCCGATTGGATTGCCGAGATGGTGGGCACAACTAGATACCAAATGGGATTTTTGTGCGAAAGAACGACTTTTTCAGACCACGGGGGACGGCGGACGGCAGACGGACATTGCAGATTTGGAATCCCCATGTCTTGAAACGGAAAGTATCAAATTTTAAGGGGGGGTTTGTAAAAAATTTTTCGTGACCGAAAACATACCACATCATTCTGAATAATAAACCAAAATCACATGTCCTTCGCACGAAATAAAAAGATACAGCTCACAAAAACGAAGGGGTTTCCAAGAATGAGGCTCTGATGATGAAAGTTGGGTTATAATTTTTTCATAATTAGATAATATTTTGTTATTTGTTATTATTAACTACGATCGTTTAGTTTAGTAATTAATTTTTATTCGTTATTATTTTAATTCATTAAAATTTATTTATTCCCGGTTTTTAATTTTTTACTTGTTTTCCGAACCATACATTTTCGATCGTCTATGGCACATCTTTGATAGATTTTTCCAGGCCTTCGGTTTTTACAACTTTCCGCTACCCAAAAAAGTAGTGTTTTCATCAGATCTTTACGTTTTGAGGCCTATTGAGTCCAAAAATTTCCGCGCGAGGTCAGTGTGTGCGTGGCTGAAGTTCAATTTGCGAGAGAACGGGCCGATTGAGCTGTTTTTTTTGTTCGTTCGTGTTTTTTTTGCAGACGTAAAAATAAGAATATGAAATCGCCCACCGATTGCAAAGGGGGAGGGGGCCAAAATGTACAAAAAACTAGAGGTTTTTGCATTTTTCTCGCAAACCACTCCAACGATTTTGATTATACTTTCAAATTATCTTTTATTGGTTAGTACCTAACTTTTCTTCTCGACAGATATGTAGACAATTCTGTGAACGGAAATGTAGGCCCTAAAAAGCGAAAATAGGGTTTTACGACGCACTTGGGGAAAATGGCTTTAACGATTTTCACCAAACTCACAGGATGTTGTTAATATCTGTATATTGTCCTCAATAAATGTTCCTCTTATAGTACATTGAACAAAGATAAAAATGAAAATATGTCGAATAGAATGTTTTTTTGCACATTTTAGTTATTTCCAGAGTAACCCTTCACTAGTGTTGGACAATCTTACACTGTCTTGTAGAGTATACCATATTTGTTTCTCCGTAATTATCCGTTGAACGGAGATAAAAGCCATGATAGCTCGAAAAAAGAGAATTTGTCGAATATAAATCCACCGTTTTTCCAATTTTCTCAAAACTGGCTATAAGCATTTGAATCAAACTTACGGAGTACTCTCAACTAACTAGTACCGACATTTTGTTCTCCATAAATTTCCCTGTAGAAATGCGTTTCGCTGAATTTACGGGGGTTGCGGAAAGTCGCGTGTTGCTCTTCACCTGATATTTTCATTTTAAATCATACTCAAATAATTCCGGTTTCTCCTCACATTTAACATCCTGTTGTTGCATGTGACGTTTGGTGACTACCACATCATTTCAAATTTGATATTCAAATATTGTTATGAGCGAACATAACGTTGGGCCTCAACTAGCTATAGTTATCATAATGATCAAAACGCGGAAAACGGTTGAAACGGTTTTGTCAACATTGTGTGAAGGTAGTATTACATTTTCGATTTGGGTTAAATACGGGAGCATAACAATAAATTATCAAACATGTAGACAATACAAAATCAGATGCGCCGCATCATACAACTCTCCTCAGTTCATAAATCATAAAACTCACTGGTTTTCATGGATTTTGCTACTAATTCAATTTACTTTTCACTCAGTTCATTTGAACTTCTCGGTGGCAAAAAGCCCTTACAATCCCAGAATTTGTTGAGCTGCTTGTACTCATGATCTGGCCACTATTGATCAATTTGTACACAGATGAGGCTGTAGACACTATTGTTTTGAGAAGGATAATAATCACTTTCCCAGAGGTATCCGGTAAAAACATTTAAAAACGGTAGTAAGTATTCCTGAATTTCCCTAGTCACCCCTATATATCTAATGAGCATAATTAAATACTCACCGTATAGGTATTTAATTGGAGTACCGCATAGATTTTTTTGAAGATTCTACTACTTTCTGAGCGGATGAAAAAACCACGCTTAAACCCATTTTTATTGAAATGTTTGGTAATTTATTGTGCTGCTATCGTCATTTTTCCCACAGATGGGTATTTTACGGTATTGTCGTCTTAATAGGAACTATCTGCACACAAAATGTAATCGTAATCGTCGGAGCCCTTTTTGAGGAAAAAATGTTCGGTATTTTGATCACTGTGATAACTATAGTTCGTTTTGAATGGATTTTGCTCATACCCATATTGTGGCGTGCTATGGTGACTCAAGGGCTGAATATCAATATTAAACTGATTAGGTTCTGCCATTTTCTCTCAATTGAGTTAACAGACTCACATACACGCCCTCACTAGGACTATTTTACTAAATAGCGTTTTTCTGACTCAGTAGGGTCTGAAACGTGAAAATCTGAAGAGAACTCAAACAAAAAGTTTCGCTCGATTATATAGTTTGTCTTTCTACGAGTACATTGTAGAGCTGAGGGAAGTAAAAATCAAGTTCAATTTTTGCAGAATTAATTCCGTTTAGTAGCGTCCTCATAAAGATATCGCTGATAGTCTATTAGGCAGCTGGAGTTTAACGACAGTCATTAAATAATTAAACGTAACCTAGAACTTAGAATTCAAACTACTATCGTTTCTTTGACTAGCGTTGTTTACAGTGTTTTCTGTACGCATCCCGAACAGTTAACACGAACCGTTCTCACGAAATCGAGTTGACAGTACTATAAATTATTCCCGTCGGTTACTCAATAAATGTCGTGACATAAGTAAAGGAAACCTAAAAATTCCGTTTCCATATGGAATCTCTAATTCATAATCAGTCAACGAAAAACACAATTAGTTGCTATAGCGTTTAAAATTGGTGGGTGTACGTGGGCCTATGGAAAGTGGCGTGATGGGTCGCACTTGACTTTTGAAGTGCTGATGAGACGACTGCCGCTAGGCTCTGCGGAGGGCATGTTAACGACTCGTTTCGCCCAACAACCGTCAGATCGCATAAACTCACTGTTTTCAAGTGGGGTTTGAGGTCTTCCTGAACTCTGGCGAGAGTCAATCACACTTCCCTGAGACGTTACGAGCTTGAACCTTAGAAAGCGCTACACGTACTCATTCGACGCTCAGCACCGCGCAATTGAAATTTTTCCACAACCCTGAAGTTAAGTACGTTGTCCCGTTTGAATTCATTACTGCGGTATCTCGCCATCAATTCCTCTGTCGTCAGTACAATGCGCGAAAAATACACGGCTAGTTGGTAACTTGAAAATTACTGCGAATGTAATTGTATCTGGTGCGCATAAAACAACTCTCCACAGCCCCAAGTAACTACGAATCCAGCCTTTTTCCAAACCAATCAAACTTTTCAGTCAGTTCATACAAACTTATAAAGCAACGTACCACGAGAAACTGGAAGTCATTGAACTCCTTCTACTTATGCCACGACCTTCATTTAAAAACCAACAGATAGGAAATTCATGGGACAGTCAACTTGATTTTTCTGGGAAGGTTGTTGGCAAATACTATACTTTCCTTCCCTTCGGGTAGCGGAAAGTAACAAAAACGGCGCAAAAACCTAGTCCACAAAAAGATGTAATTCTGAATTTCGGAATTTCTATGGTTGCTCATGATTATTTGATGATCATTATTGAATTTTCAGCGCATAAGTTGACTATAATCGATATTTATATCGAACTACATAAACATTTCTTTTCGTAGAAATGTTTTATTTTTACGACTTTTTACTTTCCTTACGTCCACGCAATGGAAAGAAATTGTATGTAATCGGCTACAAACAACTGCTTTCCTCAGATATTCACGTTTTAATGGCTTCCCAGACCGAAACCCTCAATGTGGAAAAATGACCTGTATGTTTGGGAAGACGATTGATAACGTCTAAATTACATCATCTCCAATGGGTTATTCACGTACAGATAAACATGGACCGCTTAAATGATTTTACGAACCAAATTGTTCCAAAACTGTCGTTACCAATGCGATCAAATATTTCTAGCACAAAAGTGACTTGATTAAACGTTCTGTGTGGCTCTAAATAACTTAATGGTAACAAAAAGTTTCATCGGTTGGGAGCGCACTACAATAAAATTATTTTAAAATATGACCGTAAACGATTTTAAAACAATTTCCACGTAAATCCTGTTCGTTAACTTTAGCGCTTATAAAAATGTTAGTAGTTCAATAAGCTATCTGCACGACAAAAGCTTGATAGTTATAAAATATTTGGAAGCAACCCACGAAATTGCGGAGCTCAAACTGCTGAATATCTTTTCTCGCAGCACTTTTTCTGTTGCTCAAAGACCCTCCCAAAAAAAAATCTTGTTGACTGTCCCCTTAAATAGTCTTCACGATCTAAATTTGGGTAATCAAATTCTGGAACATGGGCAACCACTCTTTTGGCTGGGAAACGCTGAAAAATAAAGCGATAAAAATAGCTGAATGCAGGTCGGGACCCGGAAAGTTGTGTGGTGCGTTGCTTTAGACCGTAAACTTGCGCCATTGACGAACGGGCATTCGAGAAACGGAGAGCGAAATGGCAATCCTCTTCAGGGTACGTGACACACAAAAGTTTTTCCCTAACATCTGCGAACATCTAAGGAAAAAGTGGGTTGAGCCAGATCACTGGACGAGCCGGTTCCTTACGGGATATGATGACTTCAATGCATGGATCTACTTCTATTCTCTTCTCTCAAAGACTCTCAATACTGCACGTGCCGAGTACGGAAGAAACAAGAGCCGACGTGCTGTGTTTCTACAACAGTGAGCGACGGTTGCTGGAAGAGCAGCCCATCATTGACTACTACTAAGGAAGCCTATAACGGTTTCGCTCAGTTTGCGATGAAGGTCATGGCAAAGAAGCGTGGTCATAGTTGATTTGTCCCTTTAAAGCTTGCCACCTTAATAACTAGTCAGATTAAGTGGGAAATCACGTTAAGAACTCCTCCCAGATGGTACAGGATTCTCCAGGAGTCATACCTTCACTCGGTAAACACACGGGCAACAACTGTCCATTGGGAGACTGGCAAGGTGATCAAACCTGCCGTACCTCCACAGGTCTGGGCTCGGCTGGGGCCTCTTGCATGATGGCATTGATATAACTCTCTCCCTCTCTTTCTGAGGGTTCAGGAACAGTCATTTTGATAAAGGAACTGACCAGTCCACTCCCACGCCGACAGCTTAGATCCACTTGGAAGATACTCCAACAATGGACTGGAAAGGACCATTCGTACGCATTCTTCAACAAGTAATGTATATGTGCCAGACTTAGGGGAGAAGACATGAGTGAATTCTAAATGTTGCTAACCAATTACATGTACGTCCGTGAAGTAGCCGTCCCATTTTTCGTTCCTTCGAAGATGGGGTGGAGTTAAGTACAAAAACAAAGGGATATTTTTCGCGTTCCCGATTGAAAAACGAGCGACCGACTGACGAACCTGACATTTGAAGTTGAACTACGTTATTTTTACATTTGCGGCTCTCATCGCGAATGAGAAAAGCTATGTGATTGCTCCCAAACGCGATAATTCACTTAGCGGGCTCGGCTACCCGCTTTCCGAGACCTGACGACCTGACAACCAAATGAAAAGGTCGCTCCTACCAATTATGGGCCAATAACATCCCTGTGGAAATAAAGGGCCACTTTTATTGGCCGTCACCTATTTCTCCATAAATCTTGAAGAAGCGGAATCTCCACCCAGACGACTTTTATGAACGCACCAATCCTACCGATATATTTATACGTGGTTAACATTCCTTGCGATTGGTCATAAAACGTCTAATAGTTCGTACTTTCGAACCGATTGGATTTCACGAAGAACCGACTCGGAGGTAATTTTCATGAATTGAACAATGGCAAAAGCGAACCAGGGTATTTTTGCCAGATTACATTTTGCAGGTATACGAACTATTAACTTAGCTTAGTACAACAGTGACGTGAAATTTCAAAACCTTATTGTCCAGTTTTTTGTTCAATCTTGTTACGAAACCTGAACTCCGCCGAAAGTTTCTCTCATTACCTCTCCAAGAAACATGTCTCCTAACACTCAGTCATTTTGGTCACTGACTACGTCCCTCGACGAAAGACTTTCAGTTCGGATCACCTTCCTAGAAACGCAACAATGGTTCATGTTTGTTACTGATGATGACCTAACCGTCGAAATCGATTTAACAATTGTGCTCATTATTTCTGTGGAAATATAGAGAATCTATTGTTTACTCTGTTTTTAATGAAATGGGTTTCCACAATATCCTCGCGAATGATTTAGTTCATCTCAATAAACTCGGAATCACAACCAGTGTAATGAAGACGCTGCCTGAAGTAGGAGACTACCGTGCAAAAATGGAACATTTACAGGTGAAATAGCTATATGAGAGTTGCTATTTATGGAAGTTGGACGATATTCCATTGTATGCAACCAACTAAGGCCGTGTAACATGATTGTAAGTTGCTAGTAGCCTATAATTAGCGCTGCTGGATGAAAGCTACCGAAGACCGGAGAGCAACATTTATAGATATTGCATTGGGGTTTGGCACTTCTAGTTGCCCCGGAATCGTTTAGCACATTGAATGAGGTCGGCTCTCACGCCTGTCTTCGATGGTAGCTCTTCTTTCTTGTCACCTTCACCCTCACTAGAATCTTAGAACGCACCGCCGTTCCCCTACATTCTCTCATACTACCCAGCAGTTTGGGAGGTCATGTCATTCTTCATCCCTGAAAGATACTGTGTCTATCTTTATCTGGCTGAGCAAGGCATCTTAAGTTTTCTTAGGAATTCAACATGGTTGAATTAAACGAATGCCTCTTATGTGAGCCAAACAACTGCATCACGAGCCTATATAAATTAGGCACGAGAAGATGGCAGTTGGCAGACTCGGCTTGCCGCCTCACCAGTTCGAAGCGAGTAAACTCTTAATCCTGGAAGTGGGTAAGATAGAAATCGACCTGACTGAGGCCCGAGCCACGGAACAAGTGCTGGAATCAACTGTCTGCTCCATCACCCATTCTGGGCTACATCTCATCTCGCAGTCTCCCAAGGATCACAGCCTTTTCCCTGTTCATCTGGTTGCTGTACTTAGGTCCTCTTGATGTCAACCCTCCTCAGTCTCTTCTGAAACAGTGCGGTACGAGCAAGCGGTGCACAGGAGGCACTTCATGTTTCCTGTGGACAATACTCGGTGTATCAGCTCACACCATGAGGCAGCTTCGGAAAATTTATTCATGGCCTAGAAGTGACTAGAACGCGTTTATATATTTGCTTGGAAACGATAGTCGAGTAATCATAATTCCAACTTAGTCACTATTCGGGATGATGTATTCTTCAAAAGCCTGAAGACCTGAGTAGCGAATAAGGAAACGAGTACAGAGAAAGTTTGAGGTTTATTGCCAATCAACACGACGGATTTTTATTTTTCCGTTTTATTGACGATAAAACGAAAAGTTGAAGAACGACGGTATTGTTGAAAGAAGGACAGAGATTGGTGCTTGGAAGCGAAGGAGAAATTAAGAGGATTAGGGAAAGGGAGGTTTGAACAGTAGTGTCGGCCAGACGATAGCCAGAAGGTGTAACAATAACTAAGAAGATAAGATTTAAACGAAGCCCGGGAATTTTAAGACTTCCACCCTAAAGCAGTCATCAAGCCACAAAGTGGTCGTAAGAACGTTCTTTCACAGCCGGTAGCCAGAAGCTCGGCGGGGGTTATTGATTTCGGTATAAATAAGGTTTTCCTACGTCGAAAATCTCACAATTCCTGCAGAGCGAAGCACGCAATGCCACGTATGTTGCTGCTTGAGACTGGCTCCATCGCGTACGCATGGGTGTGTGAGGTTCTCATTCCGCTCAATATGGTTCTGGTTATGGTACTTTATTGTTTTTATACGTTGAAAAATAAGTATTTCGTTAAACACGTTCGTGATACGAGGGTTATGGGGGAATATTTAAGTTCAACGCTCAGGCAGAAGTACGAGTATATAATTCATTTAATGTTTTTCAGTTGCTGATTTACACCCCTACATACGAACAAATCAATACTGCTCCTTCTCAAGTAAGCACAGCCTTGTCCTTTTAGTAGGTTTGATGTAATCGAAGTGTGATATAAGAAAACTTAACTTTTATTCGATAATAAGTCGACAGAAAACCAAATGAACTGAATTTTCCTTTTAGGGAAGATACAAACGTGAATGCGCGGAACTCCATGTACCTTAGGAGTAACCATGGGTTGATCTTCATCGTCGTCTTTAACTTTCACTATTCAACAATACCGTATGAGTATTATCCGAAAGTTCCACGATTTCAATGTTCCTGTTAATTAGGAACCTACGCCTTAGCTTGTAAAACTCCATCACGACCTCCACTTCTTTTTTTTCCTGTGCCTGTCAAGAAGAGGAACACAGAGAGCTCAAAGTTGAATAGCCTTCCGTTCTACATGTAGGAGGCATCGAGTTATTTGAATACCTTTCTCTCGAATCGGTAGGGCGAATGATTGATTCAAGTCTGACTGTGGCAGTGTACAGCGCAGCGACTTTGTCAGTGACATGAGCCTGCAAGGATGGAATTGAGGAAGATTTTAATTAGCATAGTCGTACTTTAGCTGAAGATGTACAACTTCGTGCTAGTTTTCTTCCGATTGTTGTCCGATTCTTGCGAAAATCCCGAGGATAAAAAGTCCTCGTGACCGAAAGGCGAATAACTTGAGCATATTTAACGCCCACGCAAGTTGTTTTTGTTGACCGAAATTACTTGAGTCGCAACGGTTTGGATTCAGTTGCAGTACTGTTGGATGAGAAGTTGAGCTTTGACGATAACTTATGGAAAAGAGCACCTTCGTCGCCATATTCTCGGGCGGTTTTGTCTTTAATTGTGTCCCAGGGCGGTGGAGTTTAAATGTGAGCTACTCTCAGGGGCGGCGTGACCATAATCGCATATTCACCATCACGCGCCCACATATTTCCGCGCATACACAGATCCAGCGCCTAACGGGAAGACAACGCCGTCCCTTCTGCTTTCCTTTTTCCATCGCTCTCACGTTTCTGGGACAATTCAACAACACAACGCTCTACGCTTTACTCATTAGGTATAGTTCGGGTACAAACGCCTGTTAACAAAATTAAAGTCTCTAAGGTCGCTTTTAGCGTGCAAGAGACCCCTAGCAGGGGTTCAGTGAAAAATCCTAGGAGGAGTTGCTTGCAGTTATAGGAGGGTTGTAGTTTGAAGGGAGACATCCAATAACCGTACTGTAACTGTCACTTTTTCGAAAGGATTGCAACTCATTTTCCTTCATTTAATAATGCGAACAAAATACCAATGCTCGGCGTTACTACAGTATACTTAAATGTATTTGAAATATCTAGTGCGATGCACCACACAACTTTCATCAGTCCAAAGCGCATTCTAGCTTCTAACCCAACTTAATTTTCACTCCGTTCGTAACAACTTGTAAAACAACGTTTTACGCAGAAACGGGTAGCGCATGCTGGTGCTATAGATGCCACGACCAACGAGTAAGTAACTGGTGGGACTGTCAACTATTATGGGAAGGTTATTGGCTACGATTATGGAATTATAGAAGAATATCAGTCAGGTGCGCCGCATTGAGCAAACGTCTTTAGCTCTACATGAATTTACCGGTTTTCATGGCTTTTGCGATGAATTTAATGTATTTTTCACTCAGTTTATTTTAACTAGGGAAACACCACAGAACATACCACAGTACAATACAGTTCCGGAATTTATTGTGCTGTTCGTACTCGTGTCCCAAAAATTATTGAGACAATAGGTAGACAGCGATTATTTTTAGAAAGCATAATAATCACTTTTCCACAGTTATCGGGTAAAAACGTTTAGAAATGATAGTATGTGAAACGGCGGTTGCTGAAATTCCGGAATGTGTGGAGTAACCTTTATATATTATTTAACATTCATCGCATAGGTACTAGATGGAACTACCTCCTGAATTTTTTTGAAGGTTTTAATAACGTTTGAGCGGAGTTTATAAACAAAAAAAGGGAAAACTTGATATCTAGCCTGAACGTTACCATAGGACGCCAAAATAAGGGTATGAAAAAAATCGGTCCAAAGCTAACTATAGTTATCATAGTGATCTAAACACTAAATATTTTTTTAGCTGGCAAAAAAAATTTTGAGTTTTATTCAGACCCTCCTGAGTCCGAAAAACACTATTTGGGAAAATGGTCGGTGTAACTGTATGTGTGTTTTGACTGATATAACCCTCGTCGAGGGTTTAGGAACAGTCATCAAATAAGGAAACAGACCTGTGTGTGTGTGTGTGTTTATGTGTGCCTGTGAACGATTTATAGAATAAACGACTGTCTCAAATCAGCTCAAACTTGATATCTCGCTCGCAAGTTACCATGGGAAGCCGAAATGAGGGTATGAACAAAATCCACCGAAAGTTAACTATAGTTATCATAGTGATCAAAACACCAAATATTTGTTTAATCAAAAACGGCTCTTACAATTTTGATCAATTTTTTTATATTGATAGCTTCCAATAAGGAAATTATACCACTAAATTCCCATCCGTGGGGTTAATTACGAGAGCTGCACAATAAACTACCAAAATTTTCGATGTAATCGATTTTAGAGTGGTTTTTAGAGATAGCGACCGAACCAAATCCCCTCAAACATGATATCTAGCTCACAGGTTACCATGGGACGCCAAAATGAGGTTATGAACAAAATCCACCGCAAGTTAATAATAGTTATCATAGTGATCAAAACACCTTTTTTTTCTCAAAAATAGCTCTAACGATTTTGATTAAATTTGATTTTTTATATTGATAGCTTTCAAATAAGGAAATTATACCATAAAATTCCCATTCGTGGGAAAATGACGAGGGCAGCACAATAAGTTATCAAAATGTTCTACGAAAATCGTTTTTAGCGCGGTTTTTTCCTTTTAAACTCCGCTAAAATGTTACTAGAATGTTTAAACAAAATATCTGGTGCGTTGCAACACACAACTTTCCTTAGGTCTACGTCAATTCACTCGAGTACATGGCTTTTTCCTCTTGACTTGAACTTGATATTATCAATACTATCTCACAAAATAATGGTTACACCAAACAAACAGTGAACCAATTATTAAAACAAAATGATGAGCCAAAAATACAAAATACACAAACTTTGACAAGGCGCTGCACGTTTACATACACAGGAGCAAAACTACACATAATAAGTAACATCTTCCGAAAGGAAGGCATACAAATTGCGTTACGTACGGACAACACGCTTAGAACCAAACCAACTGCCCAGACTGAAAAAACCGACCCACTCGACCAAAGTGGGGTGTATCAAAATAACTTGTACTGGTAAAAAACACAGGACGAAAAATATGGACCAGATATTCAGAACATATCAAGTCCTTGATAGGAACAAAACGACTCAAACTTTGCCAATCACCTCAAGACAACTGGACATGAACCTACTGGACGTGAAAAATATGGAAATCTGTAAACAAAAATATCTGGTGCATTGTAACACACAACTTTCCTTAGCTCTACGTCAATTCACTTTTCTACTCACTCAGTTCATTTGAACTTGGTCAAATAACACTGCAGCAGGAATCGGAAGCGCTTACAGTTCCAGAATTCATTGTGCTGCTCGTACTCCTTCTGCTGATTACATAAATTTTCTTTCAACTTCATTGAGCCAACGAAAGCAAAAACGACGTATATTAGTTTACAAAACGACGTTTGTTTGAATCTCGGAAGTTGTGTAATTGCTCCCAATTTAATGACCACTAATGAACTTTCAGCGTACAGTTAGCTTTTTGGACAGCTACGAGGACTCGTACTACAACCACCTTGATTTTTCTAGAAACGGCTGTGTCGTGTCATCGAGATTTACAACGAAAGAACTACACAAAAATAGCTTTTCGTCGAGTTTTTTAATCACTTACGGTGCAGCTCTCGACGTTTTTCCCACGGATGAGGATTTTATGATTTTTATGTTATTTGGAACAGTGCATAGAAAAATGTGACCAGAATCGTTATAGCCGTTTGCGAGGAAAATAACTTTCCTTTCTACTTCGTAGAGCAAGGAAAGTAAAAATTGGATGCTTTGACAACTATGGTAACTACAGTCGGTTGTAGCAAATTTTGCTCACTCCCTTATTTTGGCGTCTCATGACGACTTGCGAGATGAATATCAAATTTGAGCCGTTTTGGTCCAGCAGTATTCTCTCAATCGCGTTTACCGATTTTCAGGCCAAGCGTAAAGGTCTGAAGACTACTCAGTTCATTGCGGGGCTCGGCTGGGTGTAGAGCAGTAAGCACAAGTCGATCCGTGCCCCTGGGCAGCCTTGACGATTGAGGCTCTGGCACACAGAAAGCGATCTGTCTATGCGATCCTGTCTTGATCGCGGCGGGAGGCGATACGGTTGTAAAATATTACAATAATTATCACGCGATTCTGCGATTCAGTTACGAGATGGGTTATGGAACAACCGAGCTTTTGAATGAAAAAGCGCGAAATTACCGCATTTGTTCAACTCATCACACCTCCGCTACAAAATTTTGGTGAAAAAGGGATCCCTTTACACTTTAATATCTTTCAACAGTTTTGAAATACAATGACTATCGAGCATCAAAGTAATCAGCAAGCTGTGCACGGATATGATTTACGAGTACAGTAGTTCGGTCCGAGTTAGTTTGATTGGAACATAACGTGTTTGTGAAACATCTTCCATTTCACCATAACGTGCACGCAATTATGCGAACAAGAGGCTGTTTTAACACTGCTAATTTTTCTCCTGTTTCAATAAGCCTTCCCCAACTCTGGTGGTGATCCGCTCACCCCTGGTTTGTTGTACTTCAAGCAGCACCACAAAATGTTGCCTCACCGTTCGACAAAAAAATCTGCCTTCATGAAAATTTAGTTCACGACTGAGACAGTGGTATTCCCTAAGTTTCTTCGATTTATCGGGTGCGCCAAAAATCGTATTCTTCCACTGGCAATTCCTTTTTTTCTCAACGAAAACACCAAATACTCGTGGGAGCTTGTTCGAAAATCGGATCGCACTCACAGACATCGCATAGTGTGAGAAGTACCTGTAACGCCGATATCGTGATTTCACTTCGTTCTTGGATGCATATAGCCACTGAATCGAAAAGCTCCAGCGTACACTTATAAGATGTCTGGCATATAAGAAATACCGTCGGGATGAGGTGAACTTCAAATAGCAGTGCGTTCCTCCTGGAGCGTACGGTTAACTCTCTGGACATTGTTCCTGCCAGAAACACTAGAAGCATGGGCAGTTTGAGTGTTCCACTCAATTCACAGCCTCATGCGTTGACATTACCTTTCGTTCAATTTGCTGAGCGAGACATATCCACAGATTTTCAAACTTTTTTTAATTTAAGAAGAGTTTTCATTTCTTCGCCTTTATCATTTTTATTGCTAACGGAACGCACTATCCGGAACTCTGTAGCATTTATAAATAAAATACTTACCACTCAGAAACCACCTTATGAGTACCGATCAATAATCTTAAACCCAGAAAGTGCTCGCCAAATGTATGCAAAGAACTAGTTCAAGTTCAGAAAATGTGAATTTATTGTAATTCTTCTTAATCTATGTTGTACATACTGCTATTGCAATAAAGTTAATCATGGCATTTCTTGAGAAACTGCTATTGGCGAGTGCGTGAAAGTAAAATATAAGAATTTGAAAGTTTAATGGCCCACTTCGGAAAGAGGAGTGTTGGATAATACAATTATCCCGGTGCCATAATATTACGCCAATTTGAAAATGATTTTAGTCTCCTTCACAACAAATTGTAATCGCCAATTCCATTGACTGCTGTAACTTCTAAAAATTATTCAATGCTAACACGTTCAAGAAACCGTTGTGCGATTTGTTCTGAAGTAATCAACTCCATGCTGGGCCAATATTTCTTCTTTTCCTTTCCGACTAATTTGAAGTGAACAACAACATGACAAACCTCTTCTGCGGCTGTGGGGGTTATCGAGTATTACAGAACAAATCCGCTGAATGATAAAGTTTTCGGTAAGTATCGTTAGGAGTCTCAGTTCCCAGGCGTCTGATGGTAAAAGAGCGTTAACCCTACGCTGCCTCTTACACCTGAACACCGCCGATATTCCATTAATCATCGCGTTTCGTTTTTTTCTCCCCTCAGGAACTTTTTTCACTACCTCTCCCAACGCCGCGAGTTTGAAGCCCGTTGAGATTTTTGTAGTAGATGAGGAAAAAGAGGAGGGTTAGAAATGAGGGGTACGGGCAGGTTTAGAGCGGGAGCTGCTTCGTCTCGATCAATCAAAAATATAAAGAAAAGAAGAGAAAAAAAAGAAGAACGGGCTTTTTGAGTGAAACGGCCATCAATAACGTCGGAAAACGTAAGAGCACTTGTAAAACGTAATCGCCGTAGTTTCCCTTTGTATTTCCACTAGAAATAGCTGACAGGGATTTCCTGGGTTCGTATTTTTAAAGGTGGACTCCCCCTCCGCTCACATCATCTGTGAACTCGACTGCCGGAACTAAAGTGCGTTGATTGATCGTGAACTTCATATTACAACCGAGTTTTCCCCTACAATCCCGAAGCTCGCCATACAAATAAATAAAATTTTGTTCTGTACGGAAAAAATGTTTCACAAAAATTTAGGCACAGGTGTACCGTACTTCAAAGTGGCATCTGATTTGTCGCGTGCGACGTTCCACATCACCTCATAATTGAGGCGAACTTCTTTATTACGAGCTAAGTTCAATCATAGCGGTATTTTGCTTTCACTTGGTAAACCAAAACAAAAAACAAATATGAGATGTGAGCGTGGCAGGGCCTGAAACGCTCCTAGTGGTTGAAGGTAACAAAAGAGCGTATCACCACTTGTGGGTTCCTCGAAGGAGCAACCAATGAGAGGTAACTTACTCCGTTGATCCGTGCACAGTTGATCCATCAAATTGGTAAAAAACCCCGAATGGTGCGAGTGGGTCGAGCCCCAAGGGACTGAGAAAACAACCCAGCTCATCCCAGTAAAAGGAAAATTAAATAGCCAACTGTCAATACGTTTTGGAGGCCACATGCTTCTTCTTGCGCGCAGGCACAGGCGCTTAGGAGTCGATATAGGTGAGAGGTGGTGTTACAGCCAACCATCGAAGGAATTACCCTTTGCAATATTTGCCTCATTATGAGCAATTAGTAAGACCAGTCTAGGTGTGTGTTACTGTGAAGCCTCGAGAATAGCAAACTCACAGTCAATCAAAGGTTCCCAATCCCTGAGACCTTTGCTCCTTACAAGACAGCGTCCACTGAAGCGCTCCAAGTATTACTGGCCAGTAACCCGTTCACTTGGGAGTTCAGTGCATAGAGGACAAGTGGAGAGCGAACAAACAGCTCCCCCGTTCCGGCGCTGATCTCCATATAGACCTCTCCATTGCACAAAACTTGCGGTTCTAAATGAATGGGTGGCAAGCAGGATGAAAATCCTCATCGGAGAGGCATGACACGTGTGAGCTTTTTGCTAACATCCTTGAACGTCTTTGGAGAAAGTGGGTTGAGCCAATTTCTTACAGGACCAAGCGACTGTGTGTGGAGCAAACGAGAAACCACACTCTGCTCCACTGTACGTCCTACAGCAATAGTCGTTCGAAGTGCAGTCAAGCCTTCTAGCTTCGACTGTGATTAAGCATGCTTATAGCCGTTTCATCCAGTTTGCGAAGAAGGTTATGAAAAACGTGGTCACAGTTGATCTCTCCCTTTGCAACTTGTCACAAAAGTAAATAGTTAGATCAGGTGGGAAACAGTTTAAGAACGCCTCCCAGATGGAATGGATTCCCAAGGGTCACACACAGGCAGCAGCGCTCCACCGGAAGACCTGCCTTGCCACCCCAGGTCTGCGTTCGAAGGAAGTTGATGGAGTGCCTATGCTCTCGCGTGCGAGCGAAACCGCAACCTCCACGGCCACCGGTCCAGTGAGCTCATGAGTGAGTATGGTCGTCAGCGTTATTGGGAACCGGTTCGGTAAAAAGAAACAAACGTCCCTTCTGAAGTATGGTGAGCCGAGCACTGATTTAATTTTGTGTAAGGGGAGATTGGGGTATAAGGCCATTTGGACCTCAAAAACGTCGCTGGTAACAAACATTTCAGTGGGCCCTGAAAACCAGGAGCTGTTCCGTATCGTTTTGTTTAAAATATCGAATAGGGCTGAAACACGGTAGGTGTTTTCCCCACAAGCAGCCGCAAACATCTCTTTCTCATTTCCTTTAATCTTCTCGGAGGAAGAGGAATGAAAGGCCGCTCCGATCCGATGTTTTTGAGCCATTTTCTCCTGGGACTCGTGCATATTTCCTTTGCTTAAATTCTAATTTTTGACGAAGTCCTATTGTAACTTGGCTTTTTCTCTCTGATTGAAATGTACCCAAAATCCCGGAGGACCAGCTCAAACCCCCTACAGTTTTTTTTCCTCTATTTCTGGCGGAATGAAAGATTTCGCCCCCGCGTCGCCCCTCTTTGCCGTTATTATTGCTGGTATTTCTTGCGAGCATGTGAGGGAAGAAGGAAGAGCGAGTAAAGGGACGAAGGGAGAAGTGGAGGAACTGGAGTTTTTGAGGGGACGGCAGAGCTTTTATTCTTCAGCATTGTGCGTCTTTTTTCCTTGAGACGGCGAGGATCAAAGAGACGAAATTTCGACAAAAGAGGACTCGAGGAAAGATGTTTTGATCTTAAGTGAGAAGAGCTTCCGTTGTGACGAACTTTGTGGGAATTAAACTTCGATTGTTTCAATTCCTGTTTGATGTTCACATCATAATTTCTCGCTCCCCATCGTCATTCTCCTAATAAGATTGTGACGTACGCGGTGGAAATTTAAATGAGATCATCTTAGCTGCAACGCATCACAACGACGATTCGCGAAAATTATCTCATCAACACTGATTTACAGGCTATGTGCAGAAGATAAGTTAACAAGCCCTCCAAACGGCGGAGGGATTAAATTTCGATAGTAGGCACTCCTGCGTATGAGCGAAGACGAAGACGGGAATAGGGTGTGTGAAAATAATACCACATCACTGCAAAAACCTCTGCAGGTCCATTTCAAGGAGATTCCTCGCTTTAGCGTCGTCGAGTTCCACCCACAGTGATTTGTGACTTTTCTTCTTCATAACACTTAGGTAAGAGTTCAGATCTCTGCGGCAAGTTGATGATTCAATTTGCAGGAATGATTGTGTGACCATTGATACCTTCATGAAACATTGCCGTATATCTTTCAAACCCAACATTATAAGTCTATATGCCTAGAACTATATTGAAGGAAGTTGAGAGCAAGATGGACTCTAGAACATTAAAGGACTCCGGAAGTGTCAAGTGTTAATGACACTATTTTTACTGACGACGAAACATAAAAGTGTTAATCATAGGGTGCTTCCAAGAAGGAGGATAAAAACAACCAGGAATCATAGGTTACCGATAAATTGCGCCAGGAGTTGAAGAACCCGCTGGTATGAACGACACAAAATCTATCCAGTAGTTTAAGGGGAGAAAGAGTAAACACACAGTCATACCACTATTCGTTCCTTTTGGGCACGAAGAAATCGAAAATAGGAGACAGATGAACGGTTTTCAGAGACCTGTAATCTGTTTACATTGAACGTTCAGGCAGCGCATTTCCTCGGCGTCTGCACATGAAACGCCCATTGTGATCCAATAAAAAATCGGTGCGGCTCAAACTCAGTTTTCATCTGGATTTCACCACCACATCAGCGGATACGTGCCATTCAGAGCACATAATTTATCTCTCGACAGCTGAAGACAGATCCTTTTATTGAAAAAGTAGAAAAAGCCGAAGGGCAAACCGGCGTTTGGAGGGAAAAACCCTTCATAACTCCGCTCGGGGGATGATTCGACCGCAACAAAGCCGTGGAAGGAAAAAAAGACGAGTCATTTCCAATCATTTCCCAATAGCAACACGACGTTTTTGGAGTCGACTCGAGCCGTTCTCTCGACAAAGGCCAGGGCTCTGGAAAGGGCTCTGCAGATGTGCTCCGGTTCAAGGAAACATTGTTAAGCTATTACCAGCTCCGTGTACCTTGTTGACCAATCGATTTTTTTCGCCACGTGTCCCCGGCTGTTTTGTGAGGGTGTCGGTGGGCTCTTTTCAAAAGGCTCTCGGAAGTGAAGTAACGGGTGAGGGAGAGGTGGGTGACAAGGGGCCGGCCGTGGCGGCGAGGGGAATTGCGACGTTGCCTTCCTTCTGGCGTATTATTTGTGGGGGTTACTGTATGTAAACCGAATAAGAAGACGTTGAAAGATGATGTGTGCGTCTGCAGATGGAGGTGCCTGAAAGAAACAGTCCGGTTGTCTTCAACCGGAACCTTGAACACGACGATGATGGTGACCAGAAGTCCCCTTATTTTACCTAGTATTTTACTACCCACAAGAACTTGGCACAGATCTTGCAAAACTTTAATCGTGTTGATGATTATATACTTATAAGATAGAGTAAATAGTTATCCACTCACCGTCGATGTTCAAGTACTGTAAATTGGGGTACGTGAAGGGATCCATCCACACCAGCCTGTTCTTCCTCATTGAGAGATACTGAAACCAAAATTACATGCTAAGGATTGAGAGAAAGGAGTCGTTGATACGCAACTTACTTGAGCGATTGTCTATAAGGGTTGGTCGTACGTTAGTGTTACAGATATAGATCTGAACACCAGGTGGTAGGGCGTTGGAACGTTGGCACTGACAGTAAAAAACTACTGCACTCGCATTAAGTGAACATGTGCTAGTTCCGGAATACGGCAACCATAACGATTTAAAAAGATCTGCCTTTCTAATTTCATTTTTTTAAATGTCGTGTTAAAATACAGTTCGTTGTATAAGTTTCAATGGGTTAAGGGCCAAGTGCTTCCTGATCAGGCAGGATCACTGAAGAACTAATGACGTGCGGACTTTGAGAGAAAGTAGATTTCAATATGACATTCCCTCTACGTATTGACAACTATACTAGCCGAAGCACTCTGGTGTATGGGATTTCGTAACACTCGTTAACCTTACCTTAATTTTTCTTTCTGCCGACCTGGGGTTTGCCCAGGAGATGCTGATGCATTGTGCAATCCCCATGCTCAGTACTCCTGCATTTGAAAGAACTTCCCGTTGCGTGGTTTTTCTGATTAAAGAGACCCTTGACCTCGCTGACTCGAGAAGTTCTAGAACCAGAGATCGTAACGTATTCGCTCGTGTCTGGAGAAACTTTGAGTGACTAAATCATTCGGCGCAGGCTGATGGGGGGGACCATTTCAAGTACAATGATTCTCTGCCGTGTAATGATAGTGGGATGTGAAGAGTGAGCAGTGCTGTAGAAGAGCTAATGCTGGACATTAAATAGTCCCTGATCAGAAGGTTCAGTTCAGCACATCGCGATATGTTTTTCAAAGGCAATCCTAGCAGTTAGAGGGGTGATGTCGGGGGATTATTAATCAAGGAGGTATGTCGGTCAAATAGTATGGCAGGTCTTCTTCGCATCATCACTAGAGCTGCCTGCACCACCTGTGCCCGTTCCTTCCCTGTGCCTTAGAACAGTTATCCCTGTGTCATTTTATTGCAGGTTATCTGGGATTCGTATAGGAGAAGCTACAGTGGCGTTTACATGGCACACTACATATCCACAATACTTCCATTATTTTTTCACTTTTTGCAAGGTACGGCTGACGGCGGAAGAGTGGGAGTTATAGATTTACTCGAAATCTGATGGATTGGCGGCAGTGTTCGATTGCGGATTCCCGATTGAAAAATCTTTCTACGCCGCAGAATCATCTGGCGCTAGTGAGTCCATAGACTTAGGGCTGGAATAAGAGGAGGAAGGTAGAGTTTCGAGTTGTATAGAACAATCAATGGAAGCTTTTTGTCCGTGTTCTGTTATATTTTGTCTCCTTCCTTCAGTTTCCCCCGGCATTTTTCTGTCTCAGAGAGTCACTTTTTAATGGACCTGTATTGTTAATTGGCGGGAATTAGTGAAGAGGTAGCAAAACGTTGGAAATCGAATTTAATGCCCATTCTCAGATTCGTCAAAGGCGATACGTCGATGAGGAACCAAATCCATTTCATTCCTCCAGTCGCTTCAATCGGAATAAGGCACATAATTACCACAGTTCAAACGGACTAGAAGTCATGTAGTGTCTGCCCTCTTCCCACCAGCCGTCCGCATTTTTTTCCCCCCGGCGTGAACCATTCAAATGAGTTCACCGAGTGATTTATCGTGTAACTCGAGGTGTTACACCGACCTAATTTGCCGATAGATGTGGGCAAAACGAGTTTCCAACCTCCGGCTTATTCACGCGCCTGGAAACCACCGGCCCAAGTAGGTGGATCACTTGTTTACATTTCAATTTCGCCATCAATATTCAAGATTTCTTGGTTGAACTGTATTAATTTGATCCTTTACGAGAGAACTCAATTTCAAGCTCAACAAACGCAATAAATTTCGTTATCTGACGGATGAGATGGTGTTTTGATGTACGATATACACCTAATGAGGGTTTAACTCCGTTTAGTTAGTCATTTCTCAATTCAAAGATAGACTTGTGTAAGCAAGAAGCAGTGATTCGGTTATCAATGCAAAAACACATAAAAACATTTTCATTTTCCTGAAGAAAATGCGAAGTATTCTAATCGGCCGAGATAAAATGAGTTTTCATCAAAGTTTTGATTTCAAAGCCTTTCGTACTTTACATTTCAGCGTGTACCTTATTTTCTGAATATAATAATCATGTTGTAGTAGGTTTTTATGATAAATGCTCTCAGAAAATTTAAAATTTCAGAAATATTTTCAAGCCACCTTTTTCACTGACGTCGGAGAGATAATTTGCCGTCACTCCATTCCGTTGTTTGGACAAAATCAATCCTCTCATAACAATACTGATGGGTCGAGAATTATCTGCTCAGAGAACAACGTTGAGAACGCTATCCTCATTTTTGCTTTCCACTACCCAAAGGGTAGACAAGTACTGCGTTCGTGTAGGAAAACGTGTTCAGATTTTTAAGAATTTGTCGTTTTGAGGGCTAAGGAATTTTTAAAAAAGTCCGTGTGGTTTGTGTGTGATTTAAATTTTAAAAATTACTTGCACCCTTTGCGATTACTAGCGTTACCTGCTCATTCTGCACAGGTACATATAACCCAGTACGTCAATTACATAAAACGAAGAGGTTCTAGAGTGAAAAAAATAACAGTTATATTATCATAAACGCTGAAAATTACTACAGAACGGTTTATTATTCCATGGTTATCCAGTTTGAGGCAGTTTCAAATCTTTAAGACCCTCCATTCGATTCATTATCGTAAAATACTAGTAACCAATACGGAACCTGACCTGACTGCAAAGGAACATTTACACGCTAGGCTATTGGCATGACGTGTCGAGTCTAACTGACCGGTGGTTGGAGTGAGGCGGGTGGCAGTGCGAATATTTTAAACCCCCTTCTCCCGCTAATTGAACAATAGAATCTACGTACACACACTCAAAAGATCCTCTGACTGTCCTCAGAATCTGCCGGTAGCACTTCGTCTTCGACTGCTCAGCATCCACGACGTCACCTTCAGGGGGTGTGTGAACTGCAAGGTAGTGGTTGGCCAATGCTGTTTAATATTTTGATTTCAAGTCACTGAAGCTGCTCATTTCTCTTAGCTCTCGGAAGCGGCTTCCATAATTTTGACCAAACTTCCAAAGATCTTCTACTAACTAATACCCAACTTTTGTTCCTTAATATCTCCGTGAAAATTCGTTGAACAGAGGTATCGGAATATAAAGCAAAAATAGTTTTTTAGGTTTTTTGGCAATACGGAAAACGATATTTATATATAGTACTCCATAAATGTTCCTCTGACAGTCCGTTGAACAGAGACAAATCACGTTTAGGTTTATTGTTAATTTTGAGTAATTCACCTATTTCTGAGGGGATCTTTTTTTTACAACCCCCTCCTCACTCCCTCAAAACGTGGTCTAACAAACAGTTCTTTCGCACAAAAATTCCATTAGGAATCTAATTCCGTCAATCTACTAGGCAATCCTATCTGACGAAACCCAGTTGTTACGGGCGAAACATTAATTAAAAATGAACAAAGAATGAAGTTTTGGCAGTTTTGTTGCAAATACGTCGTGCTTGGTATCGTTTCCAAGGCATTTTTCGATGGTGAGTCAAATAGGAACTGGTGTCAAACGTCTCAGTGGTGTCTAGATGGTAAACAATGAAATCATAGTAAGTGTAGTGAGGTGAGATCTATTACTTGTAGGAACTCGCTAAACTACTCGTATATAGCGAAAGCTCACTACCCACACTACCTCCCGTGTCACTCCAATCACTCGTCGGTTCGACTAGTCACGTCGTGAAAATTGCTAAGCAATGTTGTCCCATAGCAGTCTGGTCATGTTTCTTCGTCTACTAGCATTTTTGATGCTAGGATGTGTTTGTTTGTTATTTTTTGTATGCAACTAAAGTTATGGTGATTTCCATCGATGTGAAGGGTCTTGGGGGAAGAAAATAAACCAAGGACAAGGGGTCTTCTCAGTTTCCTCGAAAATGGCTTCAATAATATTGATTAAACATGCAAACTATCTCATACTCGTCAATACCTACTTTTCTTCGCCGTAAAATATTCGGTGAACAAAAAAGATACTAGACCAAACTCACACGATGTCTTCAATTAGTCCATACCTGTGCATTGTTTCGCATAAATGTTCGTCTGACATTCCATAGGACAGAAATAACAATAATCTCCAGAGCGTAACTGAATTTGATCAACGTGACTGTACCCACATTTTGCTCTTCACTATTTCTTTAACTATTCTCATTGTACAACTTACGGTGATGCGAAAATTTGTGCGTTGGTATGCAAAAGATATTTGTACTGACGTCCACTGCCCAGCAACTGTTGTGGGAACCAATTCAACTTGGGAGTGTTACCCACCCTTGTGCTGTCTAACCACTCTTGTCCACCATGCCAACCACGATTATCGAGAATGTTCAACAGTATTTCCATCTGTTTGGGAACCATCTAGTCCTGCGAGCAAAGTATGTGGGTGGCTACTGTTTGAAGGTCGATGGTTCCCTCCGTGAAAGCCAACGACTATCGCGGCACCAACTCAGGAGTGGAATCTTCTCTCAACGTTTATTATGTGTAGTTCCCTTTTCCACATTGCGCTACTATCCTGTTTGTACACGAGGTTCAAATTCAAACAACACGCGAATTGTATGTGATAGTGATGAACATGGATAAAGGGCGTATGTGCAATAACCTCTTCCACAAGGGTTGCTAATTGTGAAAGTTGGTCAGTGGCCGAATAGATGGCGCCAACAATCCCCAAATTGCAATCTTGAACATGGTCGACAATCGTAATTGGCATGATGACCAACTGTACACATAGAACAGGGAGTAAGTGGGAAACGTCATACGTGGATTGGCACCCACAAGGATTGCTATCATTCGAATGTTGACGGCGTACTGCTACATGCAGCTAACAACCCCCATGACACAAATCAGGATTGACGCCACAGTGTCCACAATTGTCGTAGCTTACCCCCACTCGTTTTTTTTTATTCGTGTATTTTCAATAAGCTCGGTCCTAGATGTATAAATTACTATCAATTAAATTGTTATTTACCGCCAAGTTGATTGAAGGCAAGTCGCAAGTGTAGAGCCGGTTATCGTCAACTGTCAGAGCTTGCAATCTCGGCAAGTACCGTAGAAACTGCATATTGTCCACTCGAAGTTTGTTACCAGTCAAGTCCAACATTTGTAAGTACGGAAATGCTCTCAAAACGCTCAACTCTTGAACGTCTCTGCGGATAAAAGGGTACGCATTGAACACGAGGAAAGACGTATAAAGTCATTGCAAGCTTCACGTGATCATAAAAAAACATGTTTCTTACAAGTGCGATAAATCCAATTTTACCGGAGTCCATAAGTTAGTTTCAGGGATATGAATCACGTATTGAAAGCATCCGGAAGGGATGAAAGATAACACTTTGACTCCGGGTCGAAGGTCCATCTTTTTGGCGAACGAGTCCTGGAAATGATGAAACAAGTCGACCTAGTTAGTTTTAGTTCCTTTCAAGTATTTATTACGGATAAGTAAATTGCATTTAAGTCAGGCGACTTACGGCTTGCTGCTGTGCTGCTTCTTCCAAAGTAATCAAACCGTTTTCCAGCTTATAAATTATTCCTTCTTCTTTGGGAGCATCAGGTTTTTCGGTTTCACTGAAAGTTTGCTGCCACATTTTTACACTCTTCTTTATCGTTTTAGTTTTACCATCCGACGAAGAAGAACAATCGTATTTTTTACTACCTAATTTCGTACTTTCTGAAAAGGTGTCTGCAGTTTCGTCCGCTTGTTCCAAATTGACTTTACCACTTTCGAGATGGTTCACGTCATATCCACTTCCGACTAGAGCGCTAGCGGATGCAGGGGATGTCACTGCACCTTCCGATTCCGGCGTCGAATACTGCAATATCGAAAGTCTTGAATAGGAAGGAACTTGAACCCTTGCAATCGACACCATTACAACATCCTAGCACTCGTATTTTTTACATTGCTTGGCCCTACGAATTAAGAAGGAACGTTATTGTAATCGGCTGGTTTTCACTATACTTAGCTCTACGAAGTAAAGAGCCCTGCAAATTATTACACAACGGTTTATTAGTCTCTTGAATAGGGAACCAATTTCAATTCTTACCTATACTCACACCTCCGAGACCCATCCCATTCGATTCAACATCGAACAATACTAGTAAACGACACGAAATACCAAACTACTACGAAACGAAGAAAATGACTACTTCCAGGTGCCTGCAAGCAATTCGCACGACGTTGAGATTCTAGCTGGCGGTGGTTTTAACAAGACGTAGCGGGGGGGGGGATTTTATCGCAAGTTCTTTTAATTAGTAGACTGGCTCATTGTAATTACTCTGATTTCGCTATTTTCAGTCGTTCAAATATCGACGCATTTGCGATAAAACTGCCGAAGTTCCGTTTTTGTTCATTTTTGAAACCATTTTTTGCGCATAACAACCATGAGCTTCGTCGAATCGGATTGGCGAGCAGGTGGGCAGAACTAGATACCAAATGGGAATTGTGCGTGAAACAACAGACTTTTTAGACAACGTTAAAGGGGCAAAAAGGACGGACAGCTGACGGACATTGCAAATTTGGAATCCCAATGTCTTGAAAAGTAAAGTATCAAATTTTGAGGGGGGATTGTAAAAAAATTTTCCTGACTGAAACATAGGGTTGTTATTCAGAATGAATAATAAACCAGAAGAATAAATAAATAAATCAGAGTTCTCATCAGACCTTTACGCTTTTGAGTTGAACACCGTTTTGGTAAATGGTCTGTGTGCGCGCATGTGGTAGACTCAATGCCTGCGAGGTTCAACTTCGCGCTACCCTTTCGGATACTCATCCATGAGCGATCCAGGTGGGAGTTCCCACGTTTGAAGCTGGGGCCCTGGTATATTATACTGATGGCTCGGTGCAGGGTGGCCTGGCTGGGGCAGATATCTTTGGGCCGAGAACTAGAGTAGCGATCCCATTGGGGTCGCTGGCCACGGTCTTGCAGGCAGAGGTGTCTGCAGTGACAGTCTGTGTGCAGCGACTCCTGCAGAGGGTACTGAAGCGGCAGAAGATCTACGTTATGGTGGACAGTCAGGCCACTCTCAAGGCCTTAGTATCGTATTGTCTTACGTCGTGGCAGGTGTGGGAGTGTATTACTCGACTGAGGGTCCTTGCCGAGGACAACAGTGTAACAGTATGTTGGGTGTGGGGGCATCAGGGAATAGAGGGGAACGGACAGCCACTGCTGGCAAAGAAAGGATAGGCGCAGATCCCTGTCAGCCCTGAGCCCTTTGTTGGGACTACCAGAAGCTCCTTACGTAGAGAGGTTGGCAAATGGAAGGATAGGCCCATTGGCAGAGGTTGCCCCGCCTTAGACAGTCAAAAATCTTCATCTGACTCTACAGAGGGAGGGCTGAGGAGGCGCTGTCTGCTGAGGTACCACTTTACTAATATTGGCGATTGTGAGGTACGGGTATGCAGGTTCTGTGAGGTGAGGCTAGAGACGGCAGAGCATGTGTTGCGCGTATGAGATGTGTGTTTGGGAGGCCGTTTCTTCAGCCAGAAGAGGTGGTGAATGCAGAACTGGAGGATGTCCTCCGCGAGGGTGGTGAAGGCGTATAGATGACGTCGTACCGTGTGAGCCCAGTGCTGTGTGGCAGGGGGGGGGGGCATGAGCAGAGGCTCATGGACGCCCTTACAATAGGCCCGTTTGTGGTCGCTGTGAGAGTATCGCCAACATCCACCGTTTCAAAAAAAACTGGTCTGTGTTTTTGTCACCACGGCTTCACTAATGCCACTACAGCAGCTACGCTTCTATCGGAAATACTTGCTCCCAAAGCTAACCTGCGGGATGGTTTTGTGTTCGGTCGCTCTCTCCCACTATTCCGTTCTTGCCCCGTCAGCTCCTGCTGGCAGTCGCCTGGCTGGTACGTCACACGAAATGTAGTTGATCTTGAATTTGTTAAGGGTCCGCTGGGACTTACGTGTGTCCGTGGCCTCTCCATTCGCCTCTAAGCCCAGTAAGCCATCTGAGATCGCTGCTGCTCTGCTTGGTTGAGGTAGTGCCCAGACCTAGCCCTAACCAGCCTTACTCTTCGGCATGGAAGAAGAGGGCTTCAGAGATTATCGGCACTTTCACGCCTACCACGATGAGGTGTACAAGGATCGTAACATTGTGGATGGTCGCTGTAGTGCCTGTGTTAACCAGTTTGACGTCAAGAAGTGAGCGGTATTCCCAGGTAAACACGCATAAAAACAACCAATATTTACGAGAATTATCAATAACTGTTACGCTCCGAAAATTCAGAATTACTTTATGCATCGCAAGTATTCAAGAAAGATTATTAATATTGTGACCATCATAACTCCAGCGTACATTATGCGCGTAACAACAACAACAACGTCCAGTCATCTATTCTTATCTATCCATGTTGGATACCAGTTCCTCAGTATTATTCGTTTCTATGTATCTAAGTTCTGAATAAATGATTCAGCGATATCGAGTGCTATTCGTCAAGTATACCTAACAAGGCACGACAATTAATGAAACTTCAACAGCAAATAGGGTTGAGAGACAGGAAACTGGTGAGGGACTAATTGAAATTCAATTCCGAAAAATCACTAGCTAGATGACACAAACATACCGAAGTCAGCGATGAACTCATTATTCACGGATCGGAAAGTTTCCCTTTCTGTCGAAGAAACGGTTGTGAAGGTTCTTCAGAATGGTCCAGTAACCCAATCTCAGAGGTTTTGAAGTTTGAAGAGCTGTTCTAAACTCTCAGTACTCAACAAAAATTGTCACTTCACTGTCAGTTACGACCTTAACGGGTTGAATTAACTCCTTCGAAACGAAGCCACGAGAGAACCAATTAGCGCTTGAGTCAAAGAAACGAAAGTAGAGGGGCCAACGCTAACAACTTCACACAACAACTAATGTGAGGTTGGTAAGGAAAAGCCGCACTGTAACCCGGATTATCAATCATTTGAACCTGATTTAGAATAACGCAGTGATGTATTTAGAGGATATTGCGAATATGAGAAGTCAAACTGTAGGACTTGACTAAACTGCTTTGCTTGGGCCAGAGCGTAAACCCGACGAGTTCTCAAATGAAATGTGTCGTCGACGGTTACATAAAATATGAGCGATTTTGTTTTGTTAGTTGAGTTTGATATCATGCACAATACACTTGTAACCCCCCCCCCCCGCATTGCTCTAAAAGTACCCCATAAAAACGCTCTAATTATTACGAGCTGCCTGATTTAGCAGCTTTTAGCTTTCGAGCCACCAAACTCTCGTAGGAAGCACGAACAACGAGGGTAATATAACGTTACTTGGATTTAAAATTAAGAAAAATATTGAAGTCGAATATTGAACCAGGCGTCGTCAAGCACTTCAACCCATCGCAGCGGGGCATTAGACAAGGAAGTGTTGTTGTCGTGGGAACGATCGGTCTAACCCTTGAACAGCAGTCGGATCTAACCCCTCGGTTCTTACAGAACATCCGCCCCGTTTTTTTTTTTTAAGCCTAAAAACTGTCTCTCGACATTCCCGTTACACACAGATTTTGATCCACGTTCCCGTAACGGCGCGCGTTGCAAGATATTGCCGTTCTGAAGGCTGACAGTAGTTTCACCTTAGGATATTGCTTTCCGTTTCTTTCTTTCGGCACAGCTGTCGTACTTATAGCGCTAATATACCTGCTGGATGAGGGCAAAACGTCTGTTGTTAAGCCGTTGGTATTATGAAATTCTCTCATTTTCACAACCCTAGTTCTTGTCAAAGCAGTACTGTAGCGAAATCTACCAACTACGCAGGCTGAAGAAAGAATTACATCTTGCATCACCTTTCCCAGCCTTTGCTCATCCTCCTAAACTCATGTTAACATATATTCCTCAAACTCAGCTAGCTTTGTTCTACTTTTTTAATGCCATATCAATCTTTTACCCTGAACGAACGAAACCAGGATCTTTTAACCTTTTTTCCTCGATATTCAACCGCACGGAAAGCTAAATGAAGTGAATCTGCGTGGAATATCGCCATTGGATGTGCGCTATGTGACAGTTTCGTTGTTATGAAGTTTTAGTGGACGAATTCCAGATGATATAAGACCCATAGATAGGTAGAGCTCAGAGTAGTTTTCAATTTACCTTTGATTGTGCTTATCGCGGAAGTCGTTTCGTGTTTGTTTGCGATTCATCAAGGCCAGAGCGTAACAAGACAAACACATTATGATCAAAATAACTACACCTGCGCAAGCAAACGCTAGATGTAAATATCTGGTGCGTTGCAACACACAACTTTCCTTACCTCTACGTCAATTCACTTTCTATATGGCTAATCCTATTTAATCAATTCATTTATCACTCAGTTCCTCTGAACTTGGTCAAAGAACACGTCACAGCAGCAGGAAGCTGTAGCGCCTACAGTTATGTGCTGCTCGTACTCATTGCAGGACCATTATTGAGTAATTGGTACACAGAAAATTAATGAGGCTGTAAACACAAATTTTTTGAAGGAGGAAAGTAATCACTTTTGCAGAGTTATTGGGTAAAAACCTTTAGAACTGGTATTAAGCGAAACGGCGGTAGTTGAAATTCAGGAATTTCTGGAGTGAGCCCCATGTATCTCATGAGCGTTTTTAAACACTCACCCTTTAGGTATTGGATTGGACTACAATACCAATTTTTTTTACATCCTACAAGAATTCCAGTGGAGTTTATAAGGAAAAAACTGCGCTAAAAACGCTTTTGGTCGAAAAGTTTGATAATTTATTGTGCTGCTCTCGTCATTTTACCAAGAATGGGAATTTTATGGTATGATTGCCTTATTGAGAGCTATCAATATAAACGATTTAATCAAAATTGTTCGAGCCGTTGTTGAGAAAAAAAATTTGGTGTTTTGATCAGTATGATAACTATAGTTAACTTTCGGTGGATTTTGTTCAAACCCTTATTTTTGCGTCCCATGGTGACCTGTAGGCTAGACATCAAGTTTCAGCTGATTAGGTACGGTTGTTTTCTCTAAAAACCGCGCTAAAATCGATTTCGTCGAAAGTTTTGGTAATTTATTGTGCTGCTCTCGTCATTTTCCCACCAATGGGAATTCTATGCTATAATTGCCGTATTAAGAGCTATCGATATAAAAAATTTAATCAAAATCGTTAGAGCCGTTTTTGAGAAAAAAAAATATTTGGTGTCTTGATCAATATGATAACTATAGTTAACTTTCGGTGGATTTTGCTCATACCCTTATTTTGGCGTCCCATTGTGACCAGCGGGTGAGATATCATGTTTGAGATGATTTGATACGGTGGTTTTCTCTAAAAATCGTTCACAGACACACTTTAGTGACACACACAGGTCTGTTTCTTTATTTGATGACTGTACCTAAACCCTCGACGAGGGTTATATCAGTCATAGAAGTTGCGGTTTACCTAATATGCCGGCCAGCCCCTGCAGCATCCACCGAACTCAGACCTGTGGAGATACGGCAGGTATTTGGTCGTTAGCCAGTCTCACCGTAGAGAGCTGTTGCCTGTGTGTTACCGCGCGGAGGTGATCACCTGAGGAATCCCGTACCATCTGGGAGTAGTTCTTAATCTGGTTCCCTACCTGATCTTACTGTTTACTTGGGTGGCAAGTTTCAAAAGGACAGATCAACTATGACCACGTTTCTTAGCCATCACCTTCTTTGCGAACTTTGCAAAATGGTTAAAGGCTTCCTTTGTAGCAGTCAATGCTGCTAAGTTCGTTTGCCCTCCCAACAACCGTCGCTCACTGTTGTAGAAACTACAGTGGAGCAGCACATGGTTTCTTGTTTCCTCCGCACTGGAGGCACAAGACGTGCATAATGGAGAGTCTTTCAGAGAAAATTAGTGGAGCCGCGCATTGAAGTCACCATGTCCCGTGAGGAACTGGCTCGTCCAGTGGTCTGGCTGAACCCATTTTCTTGAAAGACGTTCACGGATGTTGGGGAAGAACTCATACGTATCACGTCCCTTTGACGAGGATTCCCATCTCGCTTGCCATTTCTCTAGAGCCCATTCATCGGTGGCGGCAAGTTTCTGTTCTGTGGTGAGATCCGCACGGAGTTCAGCCCATTGCGGGGGAAGCTCCCGTTTCACTCTCCACTTGTCAACCATGCACTCAACAGCCAAATCAACTGGTAACTGACCAGTGATCACCTGGAGTGCTTCTGTTGAAACAGTCTTGTAGGCCTTGGTGATCCACAGGAGTGCGGCTCTCTGGGATTGGGCCAATACTCTCTTTTGATTGACTGTTAGTTTGCTACCCCAGACAACGGGGCAGTAGCCAATCACACCTAGATAGTGACACACACACACACACACACACCATTTTCCCAAATAATGTTTTTCGGACTCAGGGGGGTCTGAAACGTAAAGATCTGAAGAGAACTCAAAATTTTTTTTTCAGCCGATTACATAACTTTCCTTTCTACTTCGTAGAGCCAAGGAAAGTAAAAAAAAGCAATAGATGTGAGTCGCCTTAATGCCCCAGTTGTGTTGTTATTAATCTTCACCACTCCACGCGCTGGAACAGTTGAGTTCTGCAATAATGGCGAAGTGTTACCATTGTATTAGAGGTAATTCTCGAAACCAGGACAGTCAGATTGCAGATCCTCGCAAGAGCGGGAATCCTATTCCCGCTACTTCTTCTTGTGGCGTTGCGAAAACCCCTGACCAAATAGTTTATTCTTGGTCATCATATGTTCGAAGCAATTAGAGGATCGAAGAAGCCTAAAGTACCAGTTTCTCTGGTCAACCTGGGAAGAAGTGCAGAGGACAGAGCCAAGCTGTTTGCAAACCACCTTGAATATTCGTTCACCCCCCTTGAATGAAAGGCAAACTGCAGAGGAGGTGGCTTCACTTACAGCAAGGTGAAGGTGTCACTTGGAATTCTAGCCTGTTACATTTGAAGAAATTGAGAGGGAAATGGTTAGTAACTTGAGCCCGAAGAAAGTTCCCGGGTATTATTTAATCCCGAACGAACTTCCTCAGAAAGACTTCCGGAAACTGGTGCATTAATTTAAAGTTTTCCGGCTAAAGTACGTCTCTTGACTAAAAAATCGTATCTCCCTATCTCACTCGTGACTACGATTTTCAAGATTTTCGACAATTTTCCATTGAAGCCTCTAAAGGCTATAATTCAGGAGAGAAATCTGACCAATGACCTGATTTGGGTTCAGGAAGCAACTCAATAGTTGATCAACTGCAACATGTGGAATAGACAAGATGTCTGAAAGAAAAGAATATCTGGTCTGTAGTCTACTCGACGTCAAAAAATAGAAGCTGGAGAGCATCATGAAAGTGTATTTGGTTCAACAGTTCAGTTTTGTACCCTCTGTACACGCAACGTCTTCCTGAAACAACTGGAGCTGTCACAGCAAACTTTGCAAATGACAGTAGGAAGCGGCGTCGAGGAAGCCTCAGCGAAACTTCAGGACTCAATTAATTGTGTTCAAAAATGGACGATGAAATGTCAAATCATAATTAATGACACCAAGCCAATCCGCATTAGGTGAAAGTAAACCGGAACGTAACCCCGGTCAAATTAAACACCCATTCATCCCATTCCTACGCAAATACGGCCAACAAAATCATATTTAAAAGTTGTATAGGCACATGACCTTGTAAGACTACATCTACGTAGCTACTTGGCCTCTTTTTAATAGCAGAGGGCATCAAAGAAAACACGTTCCGGGGAGCTTGCAAGGTGCAGGTCGTCGTACAATATAAATCCTAGTGGATAATGGGAAACAGAAGCGATATTTTTTCGCCCGGGAAGGATTTAATCGTGGAGGCATAGTTCCTCTCAGTCGAATTACCTAACAACGGGAACTATTCAGAGGGCGGAGGCTGATGAGCCGTAGCGGAGCGCCCAACTTCTGTTAGGAAGCACAAGGTGTCAGGCATCGAGGAAGGGAAATGAGGTAGGCACAAGTGCAAAAACTGTTCGAGAGAACCACATGGGCAGGAAAAAGGTTCAGAATCGAGTTGAGCAAGAGCTAGGAAAAAGGGTTGAGAGAGACACAGCTGCCTTGCCTCCTTCGTCCTCCTCCATCCCCTAGAAATCCCCTTTTTTACGTCCTAATCTGAGTATCTCCCGTTATATTTGGCTTTTCAAGCATTCTGTCGACTTCTCCCTCTTCCTTTCTCAGCTCAACCCTTTCCGCGTCTCTCTGAAGGATGTGAAAGACCCTCATCGACGCACAGTTGGTACCCTGCAACCAGATAACATCTATTGAACGCTACCCTGCTCATGTTATCCGTCCTTCACGAGGGAGCGATTCCATCTTTCGTAATTATTGCGTTCCCCTTCTCAAAATTATAGAGTCGAGTGGAGTAGAGTAATGTGAAGTGCTCTCTCTGATTTTTTTTTTCAGGAAAAACAGCCCGGAAAGATGTCTTAATTTAGTTACAACGCCTATAAATCCAGCGTTGACGGCTCACATGTTGAAACCAAAGCATGAGGTTTACCGCATAATTAGAAGCTTACGTGAATCATAATTAATATCAAACTCATATCAGCGACACTCACTTACTTCCTAGGCCCGGTTATTAGATTTTGAACACATCGTAATAATGAAGATGTTGTGATTTGGTGTGAGTGTAACCAAATGATTCTCATAACGATTCACTCAAACTAATTCAACAGTGAGACGTGACTAGAGTATTATTCCTGGCATCGTTCGCCCACGAAATTGAATGTAATATATAAAAACTATCCCTTTACTATTCATTGCAGACAAAACACAACAACAAACTAAGACCGGTATAACTTGTTGCTCGCAAGATTCTGGAACGAACACTATGAAAAAAGCAATCCTCCGCATAACAAACCGTTCAGTCCCCTTTTGGAAGTCGAAGAGTCCCCCATTCATTAGCCCCCACAACCCTACATACGCTTACTGAGCCATAACTATCAAACTGAACTCAAGTATAGAGTCGTACTCAGGTTGGCTTAATCGCCGAATCCTGTCCACATTTTATTAAACTTACTAAAAAAAGTCTCTCGTCTTTCTATTTGAATGTGACTGTCCACAACCCCTTCGTGAGTCATCTACATTAGGTCACTAGGTTCATCCCCTCTCTCTAGATGGTTTTGAGTTAACTAGAAAAGTGAAGGAGGGATTGCCAGGTCCGTACGTGAGTACCAGAGAGCCGATTGGAATGAAGACTGTAATATGTACAACGTGGGGTTTCGTAACGTGGATGAGAGTGACGTAAACTGTATTCAAATCACATTCCTGGTTAAAACGATGTGATCTGCACAAGAGAAGGACTAAAGAGACAAATTTTCAAGTCACATGGGACAGCTTGACGAATGTTGCAGTCTTCGGACTTGGTGCGGGTTGGCGATGGGGCTGTGGGGCTTACTATTCAAACTATTAAGAGAGACTAACTGAAGTTGAAGGTTACTTGAAACTCTTTAGAGCCGTTACTGAAACAGTTTCACGAAACCAGCCGTCAAAAACCATTAAAATCGACGTCGGTACGATTTTTCGGCTCTAATTTGTCTCAAGTCCGCGAGTGTCGGTTGGTCGTTATTGAAACGGAAGCGAGAGAGAAGAAAAATAAGTGAAAGAAAACGATAAGGCGGTTACTTCTAAAACATTTAACGTTTCTGGAACAATTGGCTGATGTGGAAGTCCCGAGGGCCACAGATTGACTCAATTGAGCGATGCCACCGAATGGGAACAATTGCTATCAAACGATATATCATTCTTTCTGAGACTTAATGAAAATTGATTTGGGCAGCTGAGACGTGCTGCGCTCTTTCGATCACGTCTTACTCTTACGAGTTCTTTGCTCCCAGAATAATATTGAAGGCGGTCGGGTCCTGCTAGGCCTCAACCAAGACATCGTTTTGTGCTCATAGCTTGTTTTGCGCTACTCGGCTACCAACTGCCTGTGGTATGCCGCACTAGAGCAGGATACGTTCATAGAGGAAGTACAACGCACCTCACACGCCTGTAGATTCATCCAATTGATCGGTCCGTGAAATCGAATATGAGTAAAGAAATTAGTTGTGGACTGTAGACTAAAGCGAAGCAGAAAACACAGGCTAGGAGATAAAGAACTTTCAGCGAATGATCAATGTGTTACGGTCGTCGGGCAGGCCACACGATTTATTTGGAAACATTTGTGTCTACCACGTTGGAATTTAAGCGAAAAGTATTTGTACTTTACTAATTGAACTGAATATGAACAGGCTGAAAACTGAAATACTGATTTGTCAGAACGTATGATAACTTATAGCGTTGCCCATGTATTTATCTCACGAATGAGGGTTTACAGCAGTCTAGAGCTGTGTGTGTGGGACTGTCCATGGTACCATGTAATCCAAAGTGCTACAACCGGTTTAGAATTAGCAATCATTCAAGCGAAATTTTGGAAGTCGTATTACTTTAAATTCGTTAGACTGATTAACTATTGTGCCCCACTCGTAACAGTCTGACTTGAGCATTAGATTTTTCCGAACAACTGCGTACATTCACCAAAAATTCTATCAAATGACAGCCTAAATTAATTCCGGCGTCATTTCATTCGTTATATTTAAATTTCATATCAGTTTAAAATGCAAAGTGTTTTAAATCTCATTTTAATGTTATATTAATGACACCTTCTTTTATTTCGAAAACGGCCAATAGCCATCAATGCAAAATGGTTTCATGTTTGGATGCTTGGAAGAATTGAGAATTCGTGCGTCAAAACTCTACTAATTTGAAGACAAATAATACATTAATAGCTTGTTGGTGGAATTGGCCCTGGATTATTAACAAAAACACAATTTTGGCAGTTTTATCGCGAATACGCCGTGTTTCGTATCGTTTTCTAGGTATTTTTAGATGCTGTATCGAATGGGAAAGAGGTGTACGACTGAACGACGAATTATAGTGTGCCAATTGAAAGAACTCGCGAGAGAATAACTACACGAATGTAATCGTTTCATCATTTGTACTCCCTCCTTCCCGTCTCATTAAAACCACAACCAGCTCGACTCGCCATGTCGTGCCAATTGTCTACAGGCGACTACGGGCGCCTAGAACATTCAGTTTTAGGTAGTCAGGTCATGTTTTGTATGGTTTACTGGTATTTTTCGATGGTGAATCGAATGGGATGGGTCTCGGAGATGTGAGACTACGTCAAGCTGTGCAAGAGAATAATAAACCGTTGTGTAATAATTTTCAGCGTTTTTATTTCGATGGTTGCCCACAGGCGATATTTCTTTGTGAAACGTGATGGAAGTAATGGCAAACTGGAGCCCTCTTAATTTACAAGAGCTTCGGCAGTAACTCGATAAAACCGCAGAGATCACGAGAGCATCGACAGTAATGTGAATGATGGTGTTTAGTAGCATTGATGTCACTGCTGAACAGTTGAGCTCTATTCCCTCATGGCAGCCGAAGTTCACCTATCGGAAAGGTCTAGGACTGTTCGAATTTCTTACACCGTGAGATCAATTGAAACTGAAGAAAATGTGAACCATACGTAAGCAATCAATATCTAAACAGGAGATCTACAGAAACTTAACAAGATAGGCTGGTTCATGTACTTCTACTGTGTTGGTGGTAAGGTTCACGTGATGTGTCTGGTAGTGAGGGCCGGACTGTATCATCCACAGGTGAGTAACCCCTTGCGATCACCCTTGATCCATCGTGATCCCCTCAATCTCAACTATTCTGATTAACGAACGTAATTAAGATCATATCTGCAACTTTAAGCCTCGCTTCAATAGCAACATTTCACTTTTACGAAACAGCTCCCTTTTTGTTGTTTCCAAAACGAAAAGAAAAAAAACTATGGAGATTCATTATCGGTTCAAAAGAGTTTTCGCTCCTAGAAAAAGCTCCCCCGTTGGGATCTGAGTTCATAAAGCGACGGGAAGGAAACAAAGAAATAGAACATCTGCCTTGATTGCTAACAATTGTGTGAGTTGCGAGATTAATTACGAGTCCCGGGTCCGAGTAAGGCGGCCTTCTAATGAGGTTTTTACTCGGCTGCCTTGTAAAAACTATTCACCTTTTATACCCTTCTTCTGCTTCACCTCAAGGCACAATATTATCGTCCATCTAACAGCGTGAAAGAATAATGAGACGTGACATTCCACGAACATGTTCGTTGGCATCAGCTCTCGAACCGCCCTCCACAATTGGCTCTGACGGCGGAAGGTTGTCCGTAAGGGCCTATTTTGAAGAGATTGAAGGGAATAGTTGGCCTCCATGAAATTCCTACTTTTAATAAATTTTCGTAGCAAGTCTAAAATGTCATTGTTCAGTTAATGTGTAGAAGAAACTCTTCCGGCAAACAGACTCAGCGCTTCAGGTATTCACTAGTAAACATAGCGTGTAATAGTCCGAGAAAGATAAAGGAATAATATCCTAAAAGTTCAAACAGTGTTGTGGGAACGACACCCCTAATTCGAAGTTATTACTCAACATCTTCCTTATTACTCTAATTTTTCATTCAGGCATATTTGCTATGACCTGATACGAAACTTTCAAAGACCTAAAATATACTCCCACTGGTTGGCATTGCCCACAAATTGATATTTGGTACCTTGGAAAATACTAAAAAACTAGATATGATCACAGATCATGATTACTAGGTACGAGTGCAATACAAAATACGTGACTCAACCTTGGAGATCGTTTGGGATAGTGGAAGCCAGTGGGCACATGTCATTAATGTCTATACTTACACTACTGAGCTCCTATTAAAACTGCTGCACACTGTCGCACGTGACGAAGGAGATTAGGGCCCCTAGACAACTGTGATAGAGTTATAATCAACTGGAATTCCAAACGTAAGGAGATTTGTGGGAACGGTAGAGCTGTCTATACTAAATTCATTCTTACTTCACTCGGCCCATTGTTCTACTGTAGGGTTCTTTCGCGCTCGTCTCGAAGACTTCTTGAAACGTGCAATAATGCGCTCTAAATTTTTCATTCGAAGATACAATCGACCGTGGATACCGCGTGAGAAAACGAAAACAGTCAATGCTAGTCTGTCACTCTGGAAAGTAAGCTCGACCTGGTACGCGATCTCCCACATTCACTCAGGTTTCCATTGGACCCAAGAACTCACTTAAAAGAGATGGGTTAGGTCTGCCAGTTGGAGTATAGTCAAGTTGTGCGAGCCCGTCTTCCCTGGTTAGTGGTGCATTGGGAGCGAGTGCTTTTGGTGAGAAGCCGCCATCTTCAGGCCGTAAATGTGTACTGGAGAGGTGAGTGAGTCAGTCATGTGCTTTGAAGGGTAGTTTGGTTTACCATTCATTGTGAATAATACTCCTGTGTTTTCGGTTGGGGAAATATTAGTACTCGCCTATATGTCAATGTCCGTCCGCCGTCCAATCCTATCGGAGAGCCCATGGTCGTAATGGGAAGAAAAATATTTTTTTAAACAGCCAAAAACGATTTTTTTTTCAGCTGGTGTGTATCGTTTTCTTGATACTTCTTGCTTTCCTTGGCTCTACAAAGTAGAAAAGAAAGTTATGTAATCGGCTGAAAAGAAACATGTTGAGTTCTCTTCAGATCATTACGTTTCAGACCCCTCTGAGTCCGAAAAACACTATTTGGGAAAATGGTCTGTGTGTGTGTGTGTGTGTGTGTGTGTGTGTGTGTGTGTGTGTGTGTGTGTATGTGTGTCTGTGAACGATTTTTAGAGAGAACCACCGGGCCAAATCCACTCAAACTTGATATCTCGCCCGCAGGTTACCATGGGACGCCAAAATAAGGGTATGAACAAAATCCACCGAAAGTTATCATAGTGATCAAAACACCAAATATTTTTTTTACAGGAAACTGCTACAACGATTTTGATTAAACTTTTTATATAGATAGCTCTCAATGAGGCAACTATACCATAAAATTCCCATCCGTGGGAAAATGACGAGAGCAGCACAATAAATAATCAAAATTTTCGACCATAAGCGTTTTTAGCGCAGTTTTTTCCTTATAAACTCCGCTGGAATTCTTGTAGAATGTAAAAAAAAGGAATTGTAGTCCAATCCAATACCTAAAGGGTGAGTGTTTAAAAACGCTCATGAGATATATGAGGGTCACTCCAGAAATTCCTGAATTTCAACTACTGCTGTTTCGCTTACTACCAGTTCTAAACATTTTTATTATGCTGGTGTATGGCTGGGTCTAGATTCAAAACAGTGAAACCACGGCAACATAGTGAGGCAAATTCTACTACTTGAAAGAACTTTGGGGACAATATAGCGTTAGTTATCGTTTATCCCTGGTCTGCGTTTATTCCCAGCGCTGCCTCCGTCTCACTCCAACCACGTGTTACTTCGATCCGTCGCAATGAAAATGTCACTTTTCGTTGTTTCAGCAGTCGCATTTCGTATTCGATACTGAATCCAATGAGATGGGTCTCGGAAGTGCTCTACAAATATTGTCAGTTCCATATCAGTCGTCGTTTCCCGGATTGTTGATACAGCTACGTTATATTCCTTATACTTTTCGACGTTGTATGATGTAGGATAGGGCACAATAGTGCTGGGCAAGAAAATAACAAAGCCTCGTGTAATAATTTGCAGTGTTTTTAGCATAATACCGGACATGACCCGACAAAGGTACAGCACTGCACGAATTTACTAAATAAACAGTACAAAGTGCACACACCGAACATTTTAGGAAATGTGAAATCTTCAAACTTGAAAATTTTGACGGACGGATCATAAATTAACAGCTTATTACCAAATCCGACATTATGCACGATGTTTACCCCGCCAAAGACATTGAATACAACTAAACTGACTGACGAAACAACAGAAGACAGAATTAACGACTAAGGGAACAATTAAACTTCCCTCATCCCTAGCACATGATTGACAGACTGAACACCAGTCAAAGAAGACCTACTCACGAAAAACTTGGCATGGGAACACCATAACCGAACAGCACCAATGACACCATACTTCACGGGGTTCATAACCCGGGATGATTATTTCAGATCCTGATGGACGTGATTGTATTCCCATCAGCATCGATTAAACTCATAGCGGATTTCTCAGGGGTTCTAGCTAACAAGAAAGTCGGTTACAATATAAAAAATTGTATTGACTATTTATTATTAGTAATTGAGTATAGTGTATACTCGTATTCCAACAATGAAAGTAATTGTAGAATAAAACTATTCCAACCACGCAGTTGGTATTCCCTGGAACGGTTAATTTAGTAACTAAGTAATTTGGCCTCTCCATTTTTGAAGGCTGCTGAGCCCCGACGTCACGTTGAGGCCGTCAAATGAACGCTGAGAAATAATAAATAGCTTCAACATCACAACGAGCCGATCTCTAATAATTTATCTTCCTTCAGAAATCTTGAGATTGTCAGAAGAAGTGGGGAAAAAAGGGAAAATTAACAATCGCTGCTCAGGTAGACGATGACTAACATTTATTGGGAGCGGAGAGCCGGTCTCGCACTCCGCTTGACGGGAAAACGGATAAAAACTGTGAAGTTAAAATTTAAGAATTGAGTTCTCAGTTTTTTGGGACGGTGTTTTCATCTTGAACGATGATCGGCCGATTTGAAACGTACTGCGTAGAGTTGGAACGACTTCTCGAGTGACGTCCGCGCGCTTTGTTAGAAACTCAATTGGTTCCCTTCACTCACCCACCTAAATGAACCAGGTCTGTTTTCTTCTCATATTGACCGTTCTTAAAATCTCAGATAGGAATCTTACGATCCATTAAGAGGGTTTTATCAGTCGTTTATAGGTTGCAACGAGAGCTCAGGCGATGGCTCAACATCCACCAGAGCTAGACGTGTGGAGGTACCCTGGGAAACCCTGTACCGTAGTTCTTCACTTTATTTAACTGTTAACTTGGGAGGCAAGTGTTAAAGGTAGAGGTCGGCCATGTATTAGCTGGAACACAGGGCGAAACAGCTTGCTTAGTAACTGTCAGATCTGGGAGGTTTTACTGCTCATCCAACAACCCTCGCTCACTGTTGTAGGAATTGCAATGAAGCAGGTTTATTTTTTCGTTCACAATGGAGGCGCAATACTCCAGAGAAAGAAATGAAACGCTGTATTGAAGTCACCATGTTCTGAGAGGAACTGCTTCTTCCAATGGGTTTTCCTAAAATGTTCCCATCTAGCACTGCTAGTTTCGTTGAGTGAAGAAGTTGTTGGGCAGCCCCCCCCCCCCCCAGGAAGCTATGGCCAAGGACAGGGGAAGCTCCCTTTTTACTATGTCTTTGATCATCCAGGCCAGTGATCACTTGGGAGAGCAGCCGCTGGGATTCGGCCATTAATCTCTTGTGATAGACGTTTACTACTCTAGACAATGGGGCAGAAGCCAACCATGCCTTAGTAAAGGGTCTTCTACATTAGGAGGATGTCTCCCATGATGTAATTAATAATAATAAATTATCTAATAATATAATAAATCTAACTAAATGCTCGCAGTGAGGCAAACCTCGCGAGGGTCGTGTGTTTTCTTCTCTGTCGCCTGCAACTTGATGACCTCGCACCAGTGGTTGACAAAGTGGAGTACGTGTTGGGTTCAATTCGATATTGCGGACCGACTGCTCACAGATCAGCACAAGAAGGCATGCAGTCAGCTGGCAATAAGATTCTTGATAAGACCTTCAAAGACCTGGTTCCTAAGGGCTGGTCTTTGGTTTGCTCACCCGACGATCACCCCTTCACATTGTTCTCTTCTTTGGACGGAGGTATTGAAGTTCTGCTGTTCAGGTAACTTCTGAGGGGCAAGTATAACTTGAGAAATAACTTACTATCATCCCAAGTGAGCCGAACTCCGAGCATCCAGAGAGTGCCTGGACTGATGACTGGTTAGTACCAGCTCAGCGCTTCTTGAGAGATATCCTAGTACTTTGAACTCTCCATGTTCCAGTCTTGGGACGAGGGCCACTAGTGTTAGTGATTGAACGATGATTGTGACGACTATGTCTTTTCCGTTTTTGATAACCATATGTAGAGTCCTAGGTTTTAGATTAGCAGCTGCAGCCAAACGGGCAGTATCGACGTGCCAGGTGGCATGCGTTCTTGGCTATTAAAATTGGGTTCAGATAGCTCCTAATGCCGAAGAAATAATAAAAGTTAACTCTAGCTTCGTTATAGTTTTTGACGCAAGGCCCTTCACTTTGCAAGCGCAACGGCAGCACACGATTCAGCAACTTAACCTGTTAGCCACTAGCAACCATCGTCAACCGATAGCGGCCTCTCGTAAATCTCAGCGTGGTCGGTAGCCACGCTACATGGACTTATTCAAATCGCTATTAATTTCTCCATGAATGCCCTCTATAAGCCACTCCATTCGTACCTCTGGCGGGTCAGGGCACCACCTGTGTTCCCTTCCGTCATTGAACCGTGCAGAGCAGTAACTAGTACAACACGAACTGTTTTTGAACAAAACTAATTGCGCGTTCACTGCCGAAAGTAATACTAGGTGTGTTAGCCGTTCGAATGCCGTAAACGAATAAAAATGGCTTCTGTATAGGAGTAATTGATGGTGTGTCTCTTGAGCCGTCGGAATGGCCGTCGAACCAGATTGGAAATGAAGCAGATCGGAATCCACTCGGTTTTCCACGAAAGATAAGAACGAAATAAAATTATGAGACAATATATTTCAATTTCTCGAAAGAGACTTGCGTTGGGGACTCGCTCGGAAATGGTTTGCATAAGGTGCAGCGCGAGCCCACACCGTCAAATCAAATATGCATTATTCGTCCCGCCAAGGGGGAAGATATAAAGACCGAGTAATAAACAAGGAGTAATAACTTGAGGCAGCGCTTCGTCGACCTGCAAGCCGCCAAAACGTGAAAAAATATTAATTGGAAATCCACCCTGAGCTCTCGGCCGTTGAAATTGATTGATTTACTCATTTCGAGTCTTCAACGCGCCGTTGAATCGGGAGAATTTTCCATTGTCTAGACTCCGATTTCACGGCTTGCAAATAACAGATGTAACTGCGTTCGCCACGAGAAACTGAACCACGATAGCGAACCTTGCTCTCCAAAACAGCACCAGACTGGATGGCAATAATAATGTATGAGCGGACTGTCTGAAAGGGAATCCGCTTTGTATGATGCAGTCAACTAATCAATGAAGTCAACCGCAGAAAGGATAAAATTCAGAATGTTTCAAACCATACAGCTGTACTTAAGTCCCAGAGGAGGTCAGTTAATTTTATGAGTGATCGTCCGCGCTTATCCAGGCGTGCTGTACCGTATGCATAATGCCTGTTTGATGACTAACCTTGCACACTAAACCTTGGTATGTTCAACGGAGCTGTCCCGGAATTTTCCAACCAACACCTTCTGGTATTGCTAGAAGGAGGAACCTAAACAGCTTGTGGCTCTAAGTGAAGCTAGTTGTTGACCTATTTACTTCGTTCATAAAAGCTGGGTAAGACTTCATTCAAACTTCCTGTGAAAGTACTCCTCAAGAGTGCGGCTGGGAAAACACGTTAGAGGCTACTAGAAACTTCTCAAGAGTAAGCGTCTACTTTGTCTTCCAGGGCACTCCTCAGCACTGTTCTCACAGCTTGAACCAGACACCTCCACACATATTCACATATTTGGATGTCCTATGATACTTCACTCGCCACAACTCTTAGTGGCAGGGCCGTTTGGCAGGGGAAGTCTGCGTGGTGCTACCCTTCGAGGTTACAACATAGTGGTCAAGGGTATTGGTAAGTGGCTGGATCTTCAGGGAGCTGTTTGGATCTTGGTAATCATCATTAGCGTTTCCAGACACCATTGAAGCTGAACGAACTGCTTTTATACTGTAACTGAAATCGCCTGCCTCTCATCTCAGGACCTGTTCATTCAGATGTTCATGGACTTCTGCCAGCAGCGATCAGTGGTAAGTGGTTCCATTTACTTTCGCGTGTAGGGAAAGCTGTCAGTTTGGAGGTTCCAGTCCCGCTCCAGTATGAAAGCAACCTAACCTGGTGGCTAAACTGGTTGGAGACTAATAAATTTAATTATATTGGTTCTCTCTGAGGTGTGTGTGGGTAGCAAAGCGTTCCATATGCACATCTTCACTCTTCAGTTGAATCTTGGGGGGTGAGTGCTCTGTCTTCATATCTGCCATTACTCCGATCTTGCATACTCTCAGGATTCTGGCTGGAATTGTTGCACGCATTTGTTTTGGACTAGCAGCTGTGAGATAACAAGGCAACACCATCTGCTCCTTAGTATAGTAAACCTTTTAGGTTTTTGGCTACTTTTCACGGTTTGGTAATAGATGAGAACTCAGGTAGTACGTCGTGTGACGCCACTGCCTACTCATGATGCGTAGAAGAGCTTTGGATTGGTACTTTGTGAATTTTCAATGCCACGCCTGTGTTTGAGTCACTAAATCATGTGGTGCAGGTGTGCTCGTGCTCATGGCTGCCGGGTAAAGCGTCATGACGGAGTCTTTTTGGTACCTGGACGAAAAATCAACCGAGTTGTTTAATCGACTGACTAAGTCAGACGTTTCTAATTAGTGACGTAGAAGGATTCGTTTACTGTACTTATAGGGCCACTTCCTCATCGTGGGGATCTTTGGCACTAATAAAGAGGTGAAATGTCAGAAAAATGCATTGGACTGTCTGCAACGCTGGCACTGCCCCCCCCCCCCCACAACATGCCACCTCGATACCCCTCGGTGCAGGTGGTGTGGTACAGACTAGAAAACTCCCTAGTGTGTCCTGGCCCAATGTTTGAGACTTGGACATCTCTAGTAGGAAATATGTGGCAGTCCTTCGGAAGCTAGACATGGACCAGTGAAACATTAGGATTGGAAAAATACGACTTAAGGCCTAACCAATAATCAGAGAAGATGCACAGTAGATTTTCTATGAGGAGTTGTATATACACCTTGCAAGGAGGCCCAAGAAAAGCGTTGAAATGCTAACAGTTTTAAGCAGATAAAGAATGCAAAATCACGTTTTGAGACCTCACACGGTAAAACGCAGAGCTGGCAAACTCCTTTTCATTATGAGAGAATTCACTCTGGTTATGTGCTTCCTCTTTAGAGATAATGCACCTCTCATTGTCTGGGGGTTTGAGCCCGTGTTTTAATGGGCGAATAATAACCAGAGCTGGAAGGGATGTTTATTACAGAGCGTGAGGTGAAGAGCTCCATATCAGTCCTCCAGGTTGTTCTCTACTACTTGGGCTTGCAGTTTAGCTCACCGCAAATTAGAACGTAAACCCTTCTTCTCCGTCCATCTCCTTCCGTCCGCTCGAGTCAAGTTCGAACCCCGTCGTTTTTTTACCCTCAGTTCTTAAAATGCTCCTCAAAGTGGGCTGCCCTTCTTGAGTGGTTGATTCCAACGAGTTCGGATGGTGGAGCAGCTGAGCCATCTCCACACTACCTGCACCGCCACCCAGCAATGGGCGTTTTCGACTGACGCTTCCCAAACGCATATAAGACTGCATTAACTCCTCCCAATACCTTGGTTTATGCGTGATATTTACGTCAATTTGTTTTAACAAATGACGTGGGAGTCGTTATTCTAGGTGTATGTTGAAGTAGATCTTTGCTGCCTAGATGGTGCAGTCCCTCTCAGAATATTCTCAGGTTTTCGTTGAGAACGTAGGCCAATGTTGGTAGAAACGCAACAGATGAGCACTATTCAATAATGTGGGAAAAGAAACTCCAAGGCACTCTACGGCAAATGATTCTCGATTCAGTTGAAAGCGTTCAAGGTAGTTGAGGAACAGAACTTGAGATGCCAAATACAGCTAACGACTCTCACTTCACTTTAAAAGCGTTTGTGGTCGGTAAGTCTGAATGAAAATTGTAAAGTTAGACATGAAGTGCAGCAAATAGCATAATAAAAAGCGTTCATAACTGTTGGTAAAAATTACATACTCATGTCCAATAACATCATGGGCAACAGGTTCTTTTTATTAAACTTAACTGGAGTCTTTTAGTACTTGTAGTATCTGACTTAAGAGATATCCGATATTCGTCGTGACAACGATGGTAATATACTCCACCCAAATTATATAGGAGTGAACTATCCATGAAGTTGAACGGAGGAGGGATCCTTTACCAAGGTGAAGGATCTTGCGTGTTGGAGGGAACTCTCCCGTGTATCCTCATCCACCATCTAATAAGTGACTTATTAACAATTATCGTTTTTTCATTAGGTGAAATTACATTTCAGTTATGCGTTATTATTTTAATCTAAATTATTGAGTTATAATTATTAACTAAACTATTAACTAAATTATTTAACTTCTTTAAAAAAAAAAAGCACAAATATTTCTAGCTTTGTTCAGAGGCTTCCTTAATCGCCAAGAACCACTTAGGACGAAGGTGGATCAACAGAAATGTCAAATTCTCGTTGTGGAGAAAAAACTCTTTTTTGCTTCCTCCCTGAAGTTTGTTGAAGGCGCCTGGGGCCCCCTTTTAGCCCTGTACAAACACGACAGCATGAACCGGTGAAGAAAATATTAATCGCCAGGTCTTTTAAGAGAAACATATGGCTTCAAGTGACGAGTCATTTGGACGAGACCCAACAGAAACAAGGTAGAACTCGCCGCAAATATGAAATTAGTGAAGGAAGGTTTTTGTTTGGAGATAGACGAGAGATGTGAAGTGAAACAAACTTGAGGAGTATTTAGTGATAGAGTAGAAACTTCGATACTGGTGAACAGCGAAAATGGTGACGGCTTTCGTAAGAAAATTATCACAAACTTCTGCGACGTTTGCATGACCTCGTAGAATTAATGTGTACCGTTCGTGGTTGGTTTCGATCAAATACAACTAATCAGGCCTGGGGAATAAATAAGCGTCTAGCTTTCGGCTTGATCGTCTGAGTGTTTCCCTCCTGTTATATATTCACCACCCCCCGCCTCCACCGTTTCAGTTTTTCTCCTACTTTAATTAATTATGTATATATAATGATAAATGATTTATACTCGTGTACTTTGAGGGATTACGTGGAGTTTCAACTATAATAAAAGTGTTACGGGCGTGATTGGGTCGTGTAGTGACAAAGGAATGGAACGAGGTTTAAATGATCAGAATCGCTCCTGCTGTCGGACCAAGGCCTTCTACTCCAAATCCGTATTATTACAAAAGATGGAGTCAAGTCGACAGAGCTCCTTGTAGAGCGATAGTCTGTCGAAAATTTAGTCATCGATATTTGAACGTACAAATGTCAAGATTATTCGAGTTGAAGGTCTTTCTAGAACCATCCAACCATTCCGAACTAAAACTGATCGATCCTAAGGGCAAGACGTTGTTGGCATAGTTGGAGTATACTTTGATCAGAGGAGGTGAATCGATATAATCCGTTCGTCAACGTAGACGCAGATTGCGATTGCAGTAAGCCACAATAAACGTATCAACAAATTCAATGTATGCACGTAAAATATGACAGATAAAAACACATAGAATACAGGTACTGCTGGGAAAAATATATATTTGGTGATGTATGATTGAGTGTGCGTGGGAATTAGCATGAATCAGTGGTCAGTAAAGTAACTATTTGCAGGTATTGTAGTTCTAGGAATGCAAACTACATTGTAGAGAGTAGTGGAACACGTGTTATGTAATACAAGAAGTTGAGGACACGAGTGGATAATTGGTGTGAGCTAAATGTAGCGAACCTGAGCTATGGAACACTGTGGAGTGGGGTGTGGCAGGGTTATGACTAGGACCAGACAGGGACAGTTACAATTCTGCATTAGGGGATGTCTGGGGGGTACCGGCTGGGTGGCCCCTTCCACCCTCAGACCCCGCAGTTTAAAAACGAAATTTGGGATGGGAGAGCTATCCTCTAGCGACTTTATTACTACCACCATGCCCTGGGTAGGAGTTGGATTGCTCCGTTCTCCCTACCTTGCTGTGCGGAGGCAGCCACCTGTCGAGGCCCTAACCCATAATGCTGCTGTGCATTCTCGTGGAACTATGATTGGGGCAACCAACCCTTAAGAATGGCACTTACCGCTTCTCCTCCTCCCAATACAAGGCAGTTTGGACTTTCTGCCCTCCCTGAGGTTCGGATGGACCCGAGTAAACCACGGCAGAGGTCCCCGAAGCTTCCACCTACTACTCATGGCTCATCTGCCGCGCATCTGAATTTCCGTTCCTGCGTCCCGAGTTTCCCCTACTCGGGCTCATACAGCCAGTTCTTCGTACGTACTTGGCTATAGGGTGGTGTACAAGAATAATGGCCGTACGACGTTAAGCGTACTGGGATGGAAGACCGCCAGGGAACACCGCGTGCCGTTAGCTTCATTATTTCCAGTTATTTTATTGTCTAAACATTTTTTGAAGGGTGTGAAGCAGCAGGAGGAGGTAGAAAGTAGAGATAGAAGTGAGTTTTATATTGCTGTGCTAGCCTTTCTCTATTATATTAATTGGAGAGCCCAGGGTATGTGGTTGAAATGAATTCAGCTTTAATCATTTTCGAGGTAGTAACAACAAACATTATCACTTGGAAAAATAGGTCTGCCAAGCAAGGGTGGCACCTAGATTTTCAGCCACATTCAGTTTTTCGTAAGTGACTCAGGACATGAAAGTGCGCTCAGGCTAGAGAACAAGGGGAACCCACAGACGATGGATGCACTTAGGAGTTCACCTAGTAACGCCCACCATAATAATTGTAAGTTTCTTAATAAAGCGTTGGGGGCAGTATTGGTATTTGAGGATTGCAAAGATTTTCTGCACATTTTTTCGTAGTTTACTGAACGGGGTAGCGGGACTCTAAACAAAATTCTGAATAGACTCCATCGCTAGCGAGACTGGGTTTGAGATGTAATGGGAAAGGAAGGCCACTACCTATTGATATGCTAACCAGGTCGTGATGCCTGTTGACGCATCTCCTCAGAAGTTGTCCTGCACCAAACCCTGCGCCAATCCATATTTCGTCTGCCTTCTTCATAGGATTCAAACTCCAGTGGTCGACGATCAGTCGCGCAGTGTCCTTCTTTGGTTTTCTTAGATCTTTCAAGATTTCCACACAGATCACAGCAGATTGTTCAGGACGGTAATGATGCTATACTTTAATATTTCTTCAGGCGCTACTGTGAGCCTGGAATCCCGGTTCCTGTCGAACCCGCTGTGGTAGGCAACAGTGCATCACGGAATCCAGGAAAATGAATGTGATAGTACTGGTAGCGATTTTCATCTTCTCAAGGTGGGTCCGTAGTCGTGGTATCGTAACGAACCTTTGGTTGTCCACATAAAGCAACGTGCATCTACGAAAAAGATTATCAAACTTTCAGCAGTCAAAAGAAATGTATCTTTTTTAGCCTCAGCCCATAAATCATCGCGTTTTCCGTTTATTTAACAGTCTTATTTCTCATCAAAGTTAAATGCGAAGTTGTTAATACTCTCAAATCAGTACTGACATTTTGGTAACGTTACTCCCATAGATTCGGTAATTCGGACATCGATTTTGGGTTTACTGCCAGAGCGGAAGTAATCTCATTTGACAAAAAAATTTAATTCTTCGTTTGACGGACATGTGGCAGACGCAGACCCGCTGATGGGCCCAAAAGCAGGCGGAAGCGAAGAGACGCGGTGCCAAGCGGAAGCCCGGGAGCACGTTCGCGGTTGCAGGAAGAAAGAGATACGAGCCGGTGCTTTAATAGACGAGCCGAGATCCGCCTATCGGAATTCTCACGGCGATGGGAAGAAGTGAATCTCTTTCAAGAATCCTGAAGAATCGTCAGCGGCTCAACGAACGTTGTCTCGGGCGACGAAGGCAAATGCATAATGAGCTGTTAAGTTCCTCGTAAAAACGTGAGCTGAACTGCATCTCATTTGGGTTGTTTTCCTTGGGAGAGTGACAGCAGCAACAACTGCTTGAAACAAAAAACAACTGATGTCAATCCCATATAATTCACATCCACTGTGAAACAATCAACGCGTTTTTCTCAACAGAGAATCAGAACTGAGTGAGTTAGTTCGGAACCACCCAAGTACATCCCCTGTCAGCTTCTTTTCGTATCTCACTATGAACATTATTCACAGTGTGATCTAGGGTACGACCAATTCATTCAGTGTTTCTAATTGTAGAGTACGTTGTTCCAACTTTTAGAATGAGAAAAGAACCGAACCGAACCGGATCATTCAACCATAATTTTCCCCAAAAAACGTGTAAACTTGACCCTTCAAATTTAGACTGAAAGAAGGCGGGAAATAGAACTTTCATCCCGTACGTTGCCATTAATTTTACAAGATACCGTTTTTGGCAACAAATGACTTTGTGGTCTTCGTGAAAAGCAGGCTCACGGCTGTCACGATGACCTGAAGAAAGAAGACTATCCAATATGAACCAAAAACCGTTTTTTCTATATATAGCATTCTGACTTTCCCACAGGTGGGATATGCACCGCGGCCAAGCGACCTATTGTGCCAGTCCTAATGTCTCACAGGTCAATGCCTAGCCTCCTAAGGAAAGTCAGGTAATTCCTGCAAGAGTTGTCATTGATATCCACCCTGGGAGAAGTAGTACTAAAGACCAGAAGTCGCTTCCTCGCAAGTCAATAGCACTGGGTAGGAAGTCTTTTTATCCGTGCCACACCACCTACAACGAGGGGTGTCGACTATACCCATAACATACATGTGTTGGTTCATTCTGCAGTGCCCGGGGATGATCCCAATTCTTCCTCTCCATCCTCAGAAGGTCCGCTCTCTCATTTCCAATAATCCCCTTATGCCCAGGAAACCAATACATATTAATTCTATTCGCGTTTGCTAAGGAGTTAAGCCACATACTGAACTCTCCCACCAGTTTTGACGTTCTGCAGCTGTTCATCAGCGCTTTGCAAGACGCTTGATTATCAGCCAATATGTTGATAGTTCTGTTCCTACAGCCTTTCTCGTGCATTACGATTGCCCCGGCGTTGATAGCATAGATCTCTGCTTGAAAAACCGTTGGAGTGGGGCCTAGGGCAATGTGCGTCCCACTCCTTCCAGAGCCACTTATCCACACCCCGAGCCTGTGCCCTCCGGAGTTTTCGATCCATCTGTATAGATATTGATGCCATTAGGAGGCCGAAAGTAACGACTCTCACTTTTCCATACGCCTCCCTCTGGTCACACATTGTATTTCCTATCGAACTCATACATGAGCACCATCATGTCCGTGACCATGCTGAGCTCCGTGAAGGTCTCAAAGTTCCTGAAGGTAACCAGGTGTCCATTAGTCGCCTGTGGCACCTTAGCTTGCTCGTTTTTTTTTCTAACTTCACACTTCACATTGATTTGGTCAACGTACATCGGTTTTGTTATTGATAGTAGACACAAGCGAAACACATGTCCGATTCTGAAGAATAATTTTGTTTCTCAAAAATTACAACCATTTTTTGCTCTGGCCACAGTGTACATGTGGCTCAGTGCGGGGAATGTAACTTTCCTGAGCTGCACGAAGTAAAAAGCAAAGTTATGTCTTAAGGGCCGCTGAATCCAAATAACGAGATTTCTGAAATTGGTCTGTGTGCGCGTTTTTTCAGCTATAAATCCTTTATCCTGCTGCTTCGGTCTATGTGCGCATGTGTTGAGAGAAAATTGCTGAGTCCAATGGGCTGGAATTATATATTTCGCTTGCAGGTTACCATGAAACGCCAAAATGTGCAAAATCGGTTCAAGCTAACTCTAGTTAGCTATGCATAGAGACCGAAGCTAAATTTTTTTTTCTCAAAAACGGTGGTAACGATTTTGTTTGAATTGTTCGAATGAACACTTAAAAATGGCACGACAGTACCCCGAAATTCTAATTGGTGGGGGAAATTATGAGAAGAGCACAATAATGTTTGCACGGGTTTTCTTTGACAATTTTTATTCACACGCCGCTAGTATTCTGAGAAAAATCAGAGTCGTAGTCCAATAAGCTACCTGTGCGAAGAGGGTTAGTGTAACGCTCATAAGATAATTATGAGCAATCCCAGAAATTTCTGAATTCACACCGTCATCTCACGTACCTGTACTCTGATGACTCAATAACTTGCCGGAACTTCATATTAACGTGAAGTGATGAAGAAAAATTGTTTTGACAATCTTATGTATCCTCCGTGTACCGGAAAATTGATTAAATCAGTAAAATGAAAAAGTGGGATGTACGTGGGGATAAGGTAAGTTACACAACCCAAATGCGTCCCACCTTTTTTTTGTTCGTTGTGGGTTACATCTTCATTAGCAAGTGTTTAAAGAGTTACAGAGATACAGAGAACCAAATGTGGTCACAGTTTGGTGAAAGACTTGTCATCTTATTCAAATTCTGTCGGGAAGGGACTGCGCGAACATTTTAAACGCTCGGAAAAACACATTTTCTGCTACATGTTAGCTTTTATCCGTCTTGAATATTGAAAAACATTTATACGAACTTCATCCGCAGTGACTGATTGAAGGCAACCTGTGTTTTTCAATAAAAGCCTTTTTGCTAAATATAAAATCGTTTGCTTCTTAGCCTTATGTCACGGTTTTTACAGAGATATTGCTGGAAAAAAGAAAATTACAATTGACATGCCGATAGTGTAATATACTACAGCAGTTAGGAAGAAAGGTGCAGAAAGCCTTGTACATCAGCTACTAGCCCTCCTTCAGTAGGATACTGAACAAAAATATCGGATCACAACAATATTCCTCGCCCCCACACTAATCCAATCACACGTACAGGTTATCTTCGTCCAAAATCGTAAATTAAAGTTTATGGAGTGGGTTCTTTTGAAGTATCCTGCGAATGGTGACAGTTACGAAGTGTGATTGATACCCCGGCTCTTCAATCGAATTCTGTTTCTTATTAAACTCGAAAAATTTGAAACGAATTTTTGAATTTTTTGAATTTTTTGCTTTTATGACCTGTTTGTGTGATATTCGGTTTCTTGGTCATCAACTAATATTGATTAATTTTAATAGACCCGTTTAGTATTTACAAAATGAACCAGTTGGCAAGTGAGTGACGTCAGAAGTAGATTATACAATAATCTTAATTGATGATTCATCTCGCATCTTTCTCCTCAGGAAATCGTTTTGATGAAATAAACGCGTTCAAACTCAAAGTATGCAGTACGAGATTATAATATCCACAGCGACAACTATAACCTACTTGTTTAGTTCGCTTTAATCTCAGAACAGAATGTCATGTTTTGACACACGTTTGATCCCACTGTTTTGTTTACCACTGATTTTATTTTGTTTAAAAACGTAAATTTCATAAGTCAACTTGTAGGATTGTGTGTCGATCTCGTAGCGAATACCTTTTATATGGAACAGACATGGTTGCAAAGCGCGTATTAATCTGCTTGTGAGAGGATTAATATCAATTAATGACATAGAAGTCGGATATCACCGTTCGTATAGCTAAAATCATTAAAGCTGGTTTTATAATAAGTTTTCATTCATTATTCTTGAAAAGCTGTCCTTGACAGGGAATATGAGTATAATCAAGCGTGACGGAAATAAAACGGAAGGACACAGAAATATTTCTACGCGTTACTCTTCTTTCGGTTCATCAACAAAATGTTTAAGGAACTACGGAGTAATATGAAAGCGAACCGAAAAGCCGCACGCGGCAAGAGGTTGTAATGAGAAATAAGATACGTCAAAATGAACATTAAGATTTTGTAATTTGGATACCGAACCTCAAAAATGCCCGAACTCACCGCAACTGGTTTTCAACGCCGGGGCAGAAGAAAAAAAAGCGCCCCGTTATCGCGAAATCGAAACAGCGGTCCCAAAAGAACAAAGTGACCGCAATATGAATAGTTTAGCCGCTTTGAGGCTGGCTTTAGTCGAATTTCTCTTAATCTTGAGCCGCGCTGGCTCGGAATAACGCGAAATAACTGACCAAGGTTAACTTTATTATAGTTATTGGGGTATGGATTGTCGTTGTAACCACTCGCGACCGTTCGAGCGGAAATACGTTCGTTTCTGCGATTCATGGTCAGTGTTGAGACGTTTTGAAGCGGATTGTTATTAGAATATTTTCTCTGGTTTCGTCGAGTTTAGCTCCGTAGCTTTGAGGAAATGGCGTAAGGAGGGCAGGTTCTGTCGTTTTAATCATATTGACCTTTCCAGAGACTCGCGATCCACTATCGGTCGGGTCAGCGCATAAGAGATGAATTTATCGACAACAGCCTGATTGATGAAGTACAATCAACGTATCTTGCTTGCTTAGAATAGTAAATAACTCGCACGGAATACGTCTAATGCAATCACCTTGAACAAATTAAAGTGAAAAACCGCACGAGCTTTAAGCTCAATCCCGGCAGGCAATCAATTTGAGAGTAGCGAGGGCAAGAATGTAATCTGGAACGAGTGAGGCTTCCATTGATACCTGACCATGGCTAACTCCTCTGCAAACGCTATACATAAACTACGGTGTCGGAAATCCAGTGACCTAAACTCTGAAAACCCCGTAAAAATATATTCATTACCATCACCGCTCGTAACGCCTATAAACATGGCCCATCTCCAAAACTGGGCTCAGTTTCGTAGGGGGGGTCTGTGAGGGCTGATCCATTTTGATCTGTGCTAGTGAACCTTCACTGACCGTCACGCAGAGGCTCTGTTTTGGACGGTAGAGGACTGTGGCTTTTTCTTCACCAGCCAACGTTTTGGCTGTGAACATAACTTGCCAACGCTGCCTTAGTGGTCTGGTTTGACTGACAGATTCTCGAACGACGTCCCACAATGCTTGCTCGTACTTCACTGTTGTTCACGAGGCAGTGTTGGTCGTAGTGTAGGTGTTAACCCCAATCCACCTTCTGGCAACCTAGTGAGCGGTAAGAACGCGTAACAGGGGCCTCTAAGTACGGCTAACCAGAAGAAAAGGTGACCCTAGGTAAGGTGCCCAAAAGGGGCTAGCTGGTTCTAGCACTAGGTCCAAGACTTGTGTGGCGCCACAGTGAGATGGATTTGTGTCATGCCACATAACATGGAGCATATTTAGAGCATATCTGCACTGAATTGCAATGGTGGATGATGAGATTACGTATAGGACACTGTAAAACTAACGTCTCCCGCCACTAAACCGACCCCCACTCACTAGCCACTTCGCCACAAATGTGTGGAGTCAGGAGAAACACCCCTGGGGTGCCCACGCAACTTTACCACCCTCAAACTGCTACATAGCTTAATTCAAGATAATGTGATGCATCCGTTCAATTTCGACACCATCAAATCGTCAATCTCACGATGTAGCGTGACTAAACACAACCACGTAAGAACCAATGAATGTTCCAATCATCATTTAGGAGAAAGGCTAGATTGGTCCTACATGCATTTAGAACGAAAATAAGCTACTATGGTAAGCCACATAAGGTAAGCCATCCTTGAGTATGTGCTTCCTCGTCTTAGGCTGCCCATACTCAACGACTGCCCTTCTTACTTGGAAGAAGGAGAGGATACTCTCCACGTGTTGTTCAACTATGAGGAAGCGAGGGCTTTGCTTTTCATCCAGGCCCTAGACTTCCATACGGCAACACTTTTTTTTAACAGGAAGGGAACCTGGATAACTGGTTCCTTTCTTTCAAGCAAGGAGCAACAGCAAGGCTCTGACTTGAGCATACTCTCCCATCCCAAAGCCAGAGACTGAAATGGGAGACTAGTTTGGCAAGAGGAAGCCAGGAGGAGACACACCTGATGCTGTGGAGGGAGAGTCATGGGTAGTAAGTTAGTCGCCGAGTTCATTCTTCTGTTGTAATACTGTGATTTTACTTGCTAAAAACCGCGGATCAATGTATGTTTTGTACATGAGCTGTTGTTCTACGTCTTGTACGCGCTTGTGCACATATAACTAATGACGGAGTGTAAAACCATTGGATAGATAAAAACGATAATCAACCAAGTAGACAGGTTTCCCAATTATTGAACTCTAACCGGTAGGTAGTAGTACATCGTTCTTTAGTTGGCGTCACAGAACCTGAGTGGCCCAATAAGGCCGGATCTTTCTAGTAGGGATGTGAATGAAAACCAAGAAGGTGATCCCCTTATTCCGCTCACGCGTTCTCCCTCCAATCGTCCGCTCCTCTGCCTTATCATTTCCCTTGTTTATTGATATTTAACAACCCATGGTCAGGAAGGTGTATTGTGCCACGTAATAAGTTGATTAAAGAATCGAGCCCGGGGGCGTCGAGAGATGGCGCCAAGTTGTAATTACAATCTCTGTTGGGATGCTTCTCTCTGCCCTGAAAGGTGTTCCACGGTCAGCACAATCGACGGGACTCCCGGCTCTCTTATAGAACGCACAAACCATCGTCTGCCTACTTTGACCAGTAGACCTCAACGAGATCCTTTTGTTTTGCAGTCGAGACCACTCGATTCGTCCTTTTATTGTCACCTTCACAATCCTCCCCCACGTTGAAGGGGTTTTGTTATCCGTCACCGCAACTTTGGGACGGAACAGCCTCAGGCTCATTCTCCATTGACGCTATCCGAGGTTCATCAATATCATGTCGAATCAATGGCACCCACCAATCCTACCATTCACCAGCTGCAAACTAAACTTGGCTCGATTAGAGTTGCCCCACCAAGTCACCATTTGTCTACTTGTCCTTTAGGAATCGAATGTGGAGAAAGTCACACTGTCGAGAAAATCGGATAATTCATGTGAAAACCCCTCACGAAAAAACTTGGCAGCAGAAAGGGAACTAAAAATACAAGAATTCCGTTCAAACATGAATATGGGATTGAGTGCATTATATTTCCCCCAGCAAAGTATACGTACTGGAGCCCAATGAACCTTGGCGTCAACCAATGTGGGTCTGGGTCATGAAGCCTGAGTCACAGAACAATAGGCGGGGAGGAAGTCCGTGGATAACCACCAGGTACTAGCGATAACTGGCCTTCGCACCGAGACACCATTTAACGCTAGGAGATTTCAGCCAAAATGAATAAGGAGGTTGAATGGACGTTATTATGTAAGAAAGCTCGAAAAACCCATCTCTGGCGACACACCTGCTCTAAAACTCAAGCCGAGTGATCAGTATTCAGAGAACTCTTAGAAAATAATTTTTTTTTATATTAAAAAAGTTTAAAATTCTAATAGCGCAAAATTATTTCGAAAAGACGGCGAACTGCGGACGTGCGGAATTGTCGGTAATTCTTAACACAGAACACCTTGCACCTTCTACGACTCGGGAGAGCTCACCTCAGAACACTTACAGCTCAAGTGGGCTGGACAGACGGAGCGTAATTGCTGGTCATGCCAATCTTCCGCTTTCAACTCCCCTATTATTTTCATTACTCCAAACGGATGGGTTTCTAATTGATTCGTCACTTCTTTTTTTCTTTCAGCGCCGATGTCTCCTTTCGGAAGTCGCACGTCGCTCGATTAACGCGTTCGAAATCTGACACAATTCGTTTAATTAAGCCTATCCGATTTAAGGTTACTTTTGGTGATATTTGTGGGTCAAACAATCGGTACAATATGAGATTTTTGAACTAATCTCAGTGACTTTGCTGCCGTATTTGAATTGGTCACACCGAGTAGTTTTTCGTCGAGAATCTCGTCATTTTTCCAAAAACGAAAGTATGATGCTGCTATAACGTTATTTGGAATTGCCCATAAACAAAATTAAATAGAAACTGTTTTTGAAAAAAATAATAGTTGGGTTAGTTTTAAGCTGATTTTGCTCATACAATTACTTTGACGTCATGTTGATGTGCACGCTACATGTCAAATTTGAGGGATCTTGTTCGGCCGGTCTTCCTCAACTACGTTTTTATCCACTTTCTCAAGATCCTGTCGCAATAAGTGAGGAGGGGATTACGATGACGACGGAATGCAATTGGGGAAATAGCAGTTTTACCAGTTAGTCAAAATTGTTGTCCAGTCGATTACGCAACTTTCCTAATGTAAAAAGGAATAAACACACCTTGAAAATGGTTTACAGCGTGTTCAAAAAAAGGTAATTTGGAATATCATTGATGATGCGGTAAATCGAGAAGATCTTAAATAACGAGAACTCCTGGAAGAGTGCGAACTCCTCACAAAACAGAAGCTTCGGTTTGAAGGGTACCTCTCATATATCAGGGACTCAAGTACGTAGTCGAGCTCAGTTATTACCAAGCCTCAAAAAAGAGTCCAAACAGCCTGAAACGCTTCGCTGTTTGGATACTCGTTGAAACACCACCCACAGAAGTAGCCGACGCCGCTCGCTCGGTAGGCAGAGCCCCGTAGTCGATAGCACAGGCTTAACTCCGGCTGATTATAGGGCTAAGCACTGCATTGATGAGTGTGTAATGATTCATAGCCTGCTCTTCCGCCGCCGCTGCTTACCACCTTCGTTGGTTGCTGCTACTCAACACTCTGGGCGCTGGAGGCTCTGCCATTCATCGCGAATCCTTCATCTGGCTCTCGACAGACTAATCGGATCCCATGTGAGGACTTAGTTATTTCCAGCGTCCTGAATAATCGTTTAAACTTGGCCAACGAAGTCGATTGTCAAATTCACGATTTTCTTTCTAGTAATCGTCGGAAACACCGCCTTTATCGTTAACGAATTGAAACCATTATTTTATTAACGAATAATCAGCGCTAATAAAAAGAAAAGTTTTCTGTATGCGATTGATTGATTCGTAGGCCTTCGAGTCGATTGATGGACTGCAGCTCGTTAAGACTCTTGGAGCAAGGTGGGTTCTGGAGGTGTATTGAAGTGGCTCAGGACGTTCCATGAACGTGATGATCAGTAGATGAACTGCGATTGTAAAGCGTCCGAATGAAAGTTTTTAATTGTCGTAAATTACTTTAATTTTACGAGAACTTTTACCAACTTTAACTGGCTGAATGGCTGGCGAGACAAAGAGGAGTTACAATTACATACACCTGATGTAACCCGGTAATGATAAAACAACTGCCGAACAAGTGAAGCTAAGTAGCTTATTAATTAACGGACGCCACAGACGTATGCCACCACAGAGCTCTTGTTGACTATAACGGAATCCACGGGAGTAGACTGTGTCCTTCGTTGTTTCTTACCCATATAAATAAAATCCGGGAACTTGCACTAACGGGTAAGGCTGTTTGCTGTCGATACCGCTTTGTTGTGTTTAGTGGAATGATGCGTTCCTCGCCGAAAATTGCTGGAGACCTGTTCTCTGCTCGCACCACGCTCTTAGCTTAAATGACATTGGAACCCCCTGTAAAAGATCTTGTCGTGTCTTCGCAAACATGATGGGACTTCACCTTATTCTTGGCAAACAGTTTCGTCAGCTACGTACTTGGGTGTTACGATGGATAAAAACCTTAAAATGTTTTTTACAGACTGAGTCTGAGTCTTTCGAGTGGGGGAGAAGGGAGGGACTTGAACCCCTAGTTAGTCACTCAAAAGTTGTATATTGAATCAGCCATTTTGTTCTACCAACGTACGCAGTGAGAAACGTAATGATCGCTTTGGTACTTGAGCGGTAATCCCGACTCCAATTGTCAGGCTGAAATGCTCTACGCGACACATTTTGATGACCTAAGTAGTTAAAGTCTTGCCTGCACTATTCTGAAACCTTTGGTAAACACACAGGAGTGAGTACAAGAAAGCCGTGTTTGCTTGGCTAATAGATAAAGGAGCACATGCCTACAAAAATGTCTACGTAGTAGGATGTTGAAGTGTATGAAAGAAAAGAAATATGGCGAGAAAGGAAGTAATAAATAATTTAAAAAATGTTTAATGAATAAATAACGCAAACAGATGTTTAAATTTTAATCTAAATTAAAAAATAAGAAGCTCAAGCAAGTTATAATTCGAGCTGATGATCCTATGTACAGTAGAACTCGTATAGTTCGGCATCCGATACCTCAGGAACGTTTTAAACCTTTTTACATGAGTGGACTCAACGAGAAGTCGTTTGACGCCGACTGCAGCGTCTCTGTATTTTGCAAAAGTTTCAATACCACACACGTAATCTTTCAAATGGCACACTCGTGGTTCCGAAAGACCGAAACGTTAGCTTGGAGTAAATTATGGCAGCATGTACTAAACAATGTACCAGAACCAGAAACCTCCCGGACACATTTGAGCATGCCAATTCAAATAATGCCTTTACGCACGCGACGCCACTGTTGAGGGCATTGTAGGGGAAGTTGAATTTGGAATTTGTTGGTCATGAGTTAACTGGTGGTATAAGAGGAGCGGAAGGCTCCCTACGATATCCCACCGCGGGGAACCATTTCACACTATCCAGAGCCGTATGGTGAGTTACACTCGTCACTCAGCTCTCTGGGTACATTACTCCCTCACCGCTCTCGTCCCCACAACCCAGTTCATCACCTATCCAGGGACCCCCATGTGTTGCGTAAATTCCGTACTCACTCACACTCATATTTCTATCCTGCCTACAGTACTGTCCTGTTTCTCACTCAACTCATTCGTTCACATTTATATGGCTTCCCCTCAAGTAACACCTGATTCTGATACTCTGCTTGCAGAAAATGTAACAGATTGAATGAAAATCAAAACCTTCTTGAATAAAAATGAAATTCTAGATGATAACTCTTACATTGACAAAGCATCATATTCCATTATTACACATTCGCCAACTTGGCAAACAGCAGCTGGTGGGTTAGATGTATTCATACAAGTTACAGAAAAAATGCTCAAACAAAAATAATGAACACGCTCGTCGTTGGAGATTAATTCAGCAAAACGAAAAAACAGCCTCACAAAAACAAAAGATATCCGGAATTTTTTCCAGAGAGTCCAGACACGTAATCTGTGGATACTTTCCAAAAAGAGGCCAAAAGTTTAAAAAAAAAAATTATTTCCCCACGATGAAGAACTATACATGCGGATTTCCACTATACACTTAAGTATTCTTTATAACACAGAATGCAGTACAGGAAAATAAAATTAAACCACCAATTTCTCATTACAATCGGTTAAAATGGCCTAACTCTGAGATCATACCCGTTAAGTTTTTCCATTGTGTAATTTTCGTAATTAATTACTGGACGTTGCAACATCAACTGACACCTACGTCGAAGAAGTTTAAAACTGTGGAACCCGGGCAACCAATGACGACATAAAAGTGTAGCATTTCCCTTACTTTGGTCGCTTAGTCGCCACCAACTGCGTCCATTAAACAAGAACGTGAGATTATTTTCTAAAGCGATGAAAATGAGTCTTCTCATTTTGTTTGTTATGCTTCTTTTTCCGAAAAACAAAATAAAATTGCTGCCGTCCATTCGACGATGTGCCTCGCATATTGAAGTCGTCTCTCATGAACAAAGAAATTAGTGTAATAGTCAGCAACAGACCGCGATATTCTTCAACGTTTAAACCGCAGTCGGGGCAGAGGCGCATCACAAGGAAACAGGTAGAGAAGGTCCGGCACGGTGCCTTCCTCACTATAAGAAAAGACTTATGACCCATAATTTGCCATAAAAGAAGGCGGACCAGCAAGGCTTCTAGGTCTTTCGTAGTGACTTGTTTTTGATTGCGCACTCAAGTCGAATTTGATTGCCAGCCTCGAGTTCTTGGTTTCTCACGCCTTTTTGCTTCAGTTTCTCAAGCTTTTACTCAACCTAATGCTTCGAGGTGCGTTTCAATGCCCTCTCCGCGTTATTATCCTTTTTCCATTGAGAAATCCTGAGATATGATCGACCCTACAGGAACGTCTGTAATGCTTCCCGTTTGATCTCGCTTTGTTTGGTTCAAAACGAGTGCGCGTCTTGAATCTCACGAAATACGGGTTCGTTACCGGTCTGCCCGAGGTTTTGTCAATGGTAAACTAACCAGGAACCTGTCAGTTAGAGATGTGGAATCTCCATGAGTACGTCCTGAACGTATGCTCTTTAGGATTGTACTATTTGAGTGGGTCTTACCACACTTACCTTCTTCAGAACTGGCAGAGTTGTGTTAAGGTGATTCTGATTACCAGGATTGGGGTCGTAAAAAGGAGTGGTTTGTATTGACTGGTTGAGGCTGCGGTCGTCTGGATGGAGGATTTCGTAGGCTTGAACAACACAAACTGGCGAGGAAAGAATCCGCGTATCTCCGGGTGGGACTACCAAGAACCAGTGAGGATGGCAAACTGGGAGGAGAAGTGCAAGGGCTGCCTATTGGCGGGGTGTGCCTGCCCAAAGGCAGTCAAGGTTGTTCATCAGACTCCCCAGGGAGCAAACTGTGGAGAGAGATAGTACATGTTCACTGCTCACTGTCCACTGGTAAAGATTGGTAGGTGTGAGGTAAAGAATTCCAGATTCTGCGAGGCGGAGCTGGAGTCATGTACGTGTGAGGGTCTGGTTCAGTTCATCAGCTGATGGCCGGAGGAGGTCGCAGGGATAGACCTCAAGAGCGTCTTGCGTTTTGTGCGAGAATGGTGGGGACGTATTGGGGACGCCGCATCGGAGAGCCTCAAGAGCTGAGAGGGGAACTGGGTGGACATTCGGGCCGCAGGGGTGGTTTCCCAGTAACATCAAGGAAGGAGGGGGAAGGCAGGCAATTCTTTAGCCACCTCTTTACACACCTTTTCCATTTACTCCTTCGAATAAAGTCATCGGGGGTAATGTGTGGGCAGTTGATGACGGCAGCAAAACGGTATAATTGCCATGGAGAATCTTCGCAACTTTTTTACAGTAAAGAATATCGCTAGCTATCTTACGACGAGCTACCTTTTAACCTGATTTGATGAATGAGGCAAAAGGTCATGTGACCCCACAGAACGAATATAAATGCGATCGTGGTCTATACCACCAATATGGTTAAGCGCAAAGGGATTTGAGCTAGAACACTTAAAGTAGAACAGTAGTAACCCAGCTACACCAACTAAGATCTACGGCTGTAAGTGAGAACATCCCATGGCTCTTAGTATGCGCTCTGTTTTGGCTGTGGACACTATCCCTTAAAAACAACTTGAGGTAGTGAAGTATTAGCCACCGGAAACCAATTTATAAACGACTTAGAGAACCACGAGGAACCTGGCAATTATGACCATCTAGGTAATGCGAATAGTCAACGTGAAAAATAAAGACGTGTTTGAGCTCGGTGCACGAGAACACGAAAGTATCAATACTAAAAGAAGTACGTTTTTTATTTAGTTTATAACCCCGCTCTACAGAAAACCCAGTTCCGAAATTTATTGTGTTGCTTCTATTTGTACCACGGCCATTACTGAGCAATGATACAACAGATTTAAGACCACCGTATGATATTTTGGAAGGATCGTGCGTAGTCCTTTCGAATTACCGAGTGAATGCCGCAAGTGAAACGGGGGTGGTTGAAATTCTGGAATTTCTGAAGTTGCTTCTAATTTTCTCATGAAAGTGTTTAGCAATCATCATGGTTAGTTTACTGGACTGCCACTTTAGTTTTACAGAAATTCAAGTATCATTTGAGCGGAGTTTATTAGGAAAAAGCAGCGGTAGTGTCTTATTTTTGATCAAAATCTGTAGAGTAGTTTTTGGGGGAAAAATTGGTGTTTTGGTCACTACCATTACTATAGTCAGTTTTCAGCCGCTTTTTCTCCTACTCTCCTGCAGGCTTTTGTGTCGACGGAGAATCGGCTGGTTCAGCCGTTTTCCCTGAATTACCTTCGTGGACCACACACAGTACACTATTTTCTGGCAGACGATTTTCCCAAATGGCATTTTTCGGGGTAAAAATCTGAAGATAACTTTTTTCTTCCGGTGCAGCACGTAAATTTCGTCATTACTTCGTAAAGCTAAGGGAAGATACAAGTCGCTAACCCCTCAGTTATCAGGTTCAACAGGCACGGCCAGCTTGCGATAGAAATTATGGGCAGCTCCAAAACTACGGATAACGATGACAGGGGTGAAGAAACAACATTCTTTCATCCTATCACTCCTGGATGAAGAGTGGACTTGAGAGTAAAGAAGGCAAGCCAGCCAGCTCTCTCATAGCGCTCATTACTTAAAACTGGTTAACTGTTATGTTCGGTTAATAACGAGTTCCATCACAAAGTGGAAGGAAAGAGGTTTAAGATAACACAATGTAGTGCATGGATTTTTTTTCTCCTCCGCCCAAGGACAGTCTGGAATCAGCGTCTCGTTATTTAAATTGACCACGAACCCTGAGGTTAGTCGAAGAATCAATGTGGAAGTCGAAGACTAAGAGAGAATGAGAGGTGCAAATAATGAAAATAGTGGACGAGCTGGCTCTCTGGTAGATTTAATGACAGTGACATAAGTTGAGGTCTCGCAGACGGCTCATGGGAAACTACCCTAAGTAGGTTGAAATATAGTAGTTGAAATAATGAAGGATTCCTCGAGTAACAAAAGGCAGTTTGTTATTCCGGGCTAACACAGACGTCTGTCCGTCCGTCTGTTCGTCCCCAGAGGCCTCTTGTCGTTGACAATAGGGTGAAGGGAGATTCTGGTGGCTGACTGAGAGAACCATGACTGCTGGCCTCCTCGATGGATGTCCCTTGAGCCCGATGCAACTCATCATTCGAAATAGGTGCCCCTTTCCCTCGCTCGAGGGGCTCAACGGGGACCATTGTCAAACCCCCGGTTGCCATCATAAAACTCGTCCCCGGGCTCGGCTCAGCAATTTGTTATCAACTCTTCGCTCATTTACATAGAGTCCTGTAGAAACGAAAGAAACGAGAGGGAGAAAGAGAAATGCGATTTGAAATAAAGCTATATCACAGAAGAGATCGCACAAAAACCTACATGCATTCAAAATCGAATCATTTCGGAACACCGCTCGGTTTGTATTTGTAGTACCTTTTGTAAACTAGTGACTCCCTTCTAACGTAACTCCTGTTATGGTAATCAAACCAATCGCAAGGGTTCACCAAATGGGGAGCTCTATTTTTTGACTGTCGAGTACATAAGTCATTTTTTTAATATAATCTAAGTCGTATAGGAGCTTTTATAGCGTCACCGGAAGCAGCTGCAGTTTCATCCGACGCACAACTCTCTTGCGTTTAACTTCAGTGAGGGAAGCTTCTGCCGATAACCAAAGAGTAGTTACTGTGGCAGCCACGTTATGGTCAGTGGTACTTAACTAATCGGATTGACACTAGGTCAATGGAAAAGGGTTTAGAGCAACCTTGAGAGAAGCGGCGTCTCAAACCATTGACTGCGAACGTGTGTACGATCCCCTCGACGATATTCGTTACCAGGTCGTATATTTTTTCGCTCACATGTATATCAAAACGTTATAATTGAGCAGGATTTTCGGTGTTCTATTCCACTAAGAACTAGACCAGCATTGCACAAATTGCAAACAATTTTTATATGCCATAGTGGCTGTTACGCATCTTGTTTGCAACTTACTACCGTCAGTTATACAAAAGTTAAGTTAAATACCCGGTGCGACGGGTCACACAACCTTCCATAGGCCCGGGTACATTTTTCCTACAAATAAAATATATTTTACACTAAGTGCATAGAAAATTGGAAAAACACGTTATAACTAGAAACTGGTAGCACACAATCCTACTATTTAATGACCATTATTGAACTTTCATCCCCCGGCTAGCTCATTGAACGACCGCTATGATTTTTCTGAGGGAATAACTTCACAAAAATCGCTTTTCGGCGACATTGTCGATAATTTATTGTGCTGTTCTCGTCATTTTTCCACAAATCAGAATTTCATAGTAGTGTCGTGTTAGTTGGAGATATCTATACAAGCAACTCTTGGAGGGTTTAAATTGAATATATTGATTTTTATGGCAGTTTGAGCCGAATTCGATCATACCCTTATTTTGGCCTTGACTTGCAAGCAAAATAACAAATTTGAGTCGATTGGATGCTTCAGTTTTTCTTTCAATCGCGTTCACAGACTCACCACATTTTTGTTTGTTTTTCCCTGAAGCTTTTTCCCGAAGTAAGTGGGACGGTGGCACCCAAAGAGGATGAACTAAATAAATAATAAGTAAGGAATGGGGAAGCCTCTGAAACTACCTTATGCCGGCTCTAGGGATTGAAGGACGGGGAAAGAAAGAAGGATAAGAGGATGTTCTAAGATAGAACGACCACCAGTTAAGGTATGACGCGAGCAAGGTGCGGGTTGTGATACCTCGGAGATCGTCTGGTGACACACCCAGCTGACGCATCTCCTCAGCACTTTCCTTGCACCACGCACCACGCCAGGTAAATGCTGCAACCCTGATGTTACCTGCCTGCACTCGACGAGCTTCTGACACCACCATACGAAAATCGTCTAGTTATATTTGCGCTTCTTGGCTTGCCAAGTTAGCGCAAGATCCTGGCTGCTATATACGACTTGGACATCCAGGATCACTGCAGACTGGTCGGGACCAATGGCGACGATGTCAGGCCTCAGTCCTTCTCCAGAGACTACCCGGTAGTACCTCGTTCTCTACTTCCCAGCCCTCAGATGACAATGCACAAGCAATCTGCAAGCAGACAGCGTCATGACGGTTGACGCGGCCCTCATGAGTAAGCGGACACACCTGCACCACATGATTCAGCGACTCAAACAGATTACCACAGGCACGATTGCGAGCATTCACAACATTACGATCCCAGCCTCTTTTAAACCTCATCGCTGTAGGCGGTGACGCCACACGAACGTCGTGAAGGTGCCGGTAATCCTTCATATGAATGCCCTATGAAGCCACCCCCAACTACGCAGAAGAGTAGGGAGAGTCAGGACACTGCCTGAGTTCCCGTCCGTCAACCGAACCGTGCAGAGCAGCTGCAAACTCTGAAGGCTTACTGGCCTTGGGGGCAGATGGAGTCTCCAAACACCCACCGACCATTTTCACGAATGGTCTTTTCAGTTGCCCCTGAAACTTAAGGGTCTCAAGACAACTCAGATTCATGTTACCGCCAGAATTAATATCGATGTTGACAAAATATTCTAAATGATTCGTTATTTAAGCTCAGTATAAAACGTTTTCGATTGTCTAGGGCGATTTTCATTTTTCACGAATTGGTACCATTCAACATCCAATACCGACAAGGAGTCTAGATTTGAATACACGACCGCGATTCGAACGTGAGCCTGGGAGGGGCTCTGACCCGAAGCGTCATCCTTGACAGTGTAGATGCTACTTCATTGAGCCATGGGTCAAGGCGTTATGTGGCACTTGCAAACTTGCATGCTTGTATCGTGCCCTAAATCAACGCTACGTAATGTTAAGCAATATATTCCTTTATGTTTTTAGGTTTGCCTTCAAGTTGGAGGTGACTAGTGCACTGATTCCCAAGTAGCACAAATTTTGAGCTGAGGAGGAAGGTCGGGTTTCTTTTAGTCGTAGGAAGGAAAAATATACACGGCTTACATACACCCTCAGTAGTGCTGCTGTCGTGGGAGAAAGTCTGTTCTTTCGTTTGTCTATCCTTGCTATCATTGCCTTCTCAGAAGAGAAATACTTACTCACTTCAGTGAGTAAGAGAAATATTTACTCGCTTAGCACAAAATGAAATTAACCGAAGGACAATTAATGACTGGATGACTGGATGATTGGCTGGCAGAGTTGACAAGGACCTGTGAGTTATCCTGTCTGATGACCCTGGGCTGGCACATGGCGGGTGTTTATGAGAACAAACAAGTTGATGTCGTGCACATTCTCTGTCGGAGGTGGAGGCGTGGGCTGATACATGGAGCATTGTCTACCACAGAAAGTGGACGGCAGCCGTGTAGAGATGGTGTTTGCTCCTTCCGCATGTTCCTTAGTGGGAAGTATTGGTAATGCCGAGTGTTATCCCAGACCAACTTCTGGCAGCCAAGCGGGAAAAGCTGTACCCATGAAGGGGCAACTTGAGTACGGGTACCAAAAAGAAAGAAGAAGGGCTGTGATCCATGGGAGGGGGTAAGAAGAGTGCGGAACAGCTCAGTAGAGGTCGTAGACCAGGCAGCTGATTCCAGCACGTAGTCCAGCGGCGCCAGGATGAGGTAGAATTCCCTGACCCAGTTCCTCACGGGACATGGATCATTTTGGGTGTACCAGCACTGAGTTAGTAAGGCTGCAACCCCAAACTGCCTACAATGTAACGGGGTTGTTGATGCTATGAAATCTTCTCGTGGCACAGGTTGGCCGGCCGGTGGCGCTCAGTGGAAACCACTGTCAGCCGGCTCTCACTAGACCCATTCGCCCGCACCTCGTTGAATTGCAATGCAAACGTGAGGTACATTGCTCAATTTGCCACTGCTCAGGTAGTCGAGGGTGGATTTTGCTAATCTGTGGCCAGTACCTTGCTGGGATAAGGAATGTAGACACGAAGGAAATACCCCGCTTGAAGCTCCCAAACTGCTGGGCAGTACGGGAGGTTTTATGGCTGCACGCTGCATGAGTCTCGTGAAGATAAAGATGGGGTTGATTCTCAGGAATTGAGCTGAATAATATGTGTGGTATAGATAAAAGGTGGTTCGGAATCACACTGCAAGCTTAGAACTGATCAAATGTCGACTCTGAGCGCGTCTCCGGACAGTGAGATATAAAAGGGCAGAAGGAAGGAGATCGTTATCCCAGTGACCATCAGAATGCCCAAAAATGGGCGAGGGGGATTTCCGGAGGTTCAAGTGAGCTGCCTCTTCACGCCGAATACAAGTGTGCGCAATAAATATGACTACATCGTACAAAAAGCTATTAGTCGTCAAATCAGCCGCCCCTCCAATGAGAGTGTGATTCCCTGAATCCGGTTTGCGCAATTTAATAAAGTTGGTTTGGACCGTTAAGAAGAAATTTGAGGGGTTTCAGTGTGGCGGAGAAACCTTCACAGTGGAACGATGAGTCTGGAGAACGCCTCGGCAAAGTCGCTCGGGGCTTTCAGGTGTCTTTTCACTTTGGTGTAAATTACACACTCTCCTGTTTCCTAAAGTGTATTAAGAAAATCCGAATCAGGGCTGGCTTCATCACAACGCGGCTCGTTTCAACGGAGAAGAGCCGACCGAACGATCATAGTATTTAAATTAAGTCGACATCTTTATTGAATGAAATGGGGGGGGGGGGATTCGTTCGAAAAGTCCGTTGTCGGAACTCGAGCATAACGTTAAAGGAATTATTAGCATCGAATGGCAATTGTGAGCAAGTTTGATAATCCTCTTTCACACAATATCAACCAATTCTCCATAATTTTCATTTCAGGACCGCTCCGAAGGGTTTCACGATTTTTGTCCAATGTATATTCCTTAACTGCACAATGCGTGTTCGTCATTCCAGTTCAGCTGCTCACTATTTATTCCCAAACTTAACAAAACACAAGGATCTAAAAAATATTGCGACTCGCCTCGAATTTCCATTCGGTCTCGTTCTTATGGAACTAGTCGACACTAAACAACCGATTTGACGAGTCGCCCTTTATTTTTCGGTGCACCGAAAGGTCTTTTTTTCGCCAGACGCGGATTTAAACCTCTCACCAAATTTTATTGACTCGACAAACCTGTTCCATTACGTTTCCTGGTCACATCGAGCAACTCAATTTTAGTCCACTTTCAAGGGGGAGCGTTGTTTGGTTAGCCGGGATTTAAAGGTGCTTTTACTGTCCTCTTCCTGAAAGGCGATTAAAAGAACGGGTGTAAATATAGTTAGTCGAATCTCTACCAACAGATTTCTGCTAGTTTTCGATATAATAAATGAACTTATCGTGCAATATTGTTGGCAATTACCGTCAATGTAGAAGCCAGCAAAACCAACAAGAGCATTGTGATAATGCACCTGTGATCGAAAGAGGAAGTGGTTTTCATAAATGTCAGAAAACAATATGGCTAGCGTTACCAACTCGTTACTATCGGATTACAAATGTACTCCGCCATGGATTTGAATTCTGCTAACGCGCAGTTTAGCGCGTATACCGTGAACTAGGTTAAACGCTAATGCAAAACAATAGAAATTATAAAATCTTTCGGAATAATGTACACACCCTAAATATTATGGAAGATAATTTGGAGTTGTGTGAGTGGTAGTTGTAGACGACGTAATGCTCCTCTGTTGAGAGTTATTGTAGAAACGTATTGAACGAAGAAACAATTTATTCCGTCAGCAGGAGCAGATTGTAGAGTTATGAGTTTAGACCACTGACTTGGCTGCCTCAATGGTTTTAACACCGAAAAACGACAGAAAAGTTCAGCGGCGTTGGGATGTCGAGAAATGTTGCTGGGTGGATGCGAAAGACGATTGCTGATGACGCAGTACTTGATAAAAATAAATTTTCTGATGAGGGAAAATCAGAGAATCAGGCAATCAAAAAGGAGAATAGCATACATACGGTCAACTGCAATTCAATAAAAGAATGAGCAAACAGGAATCGACAGAGAACGAAACGAGAGGCCGTCGACGTCACAGGAAAACCTTTCTTTCCGAAGAAATATTTGGACGTTTCCCGAAAACAATGCCAATGACTCATCACTAAAATTAGAAGAGGGTGTGGAAAGACGTGTGGCGCATGGCAGAGGTATTTTACGCGCGAACGAGGAAAGAAACTAGCGTAATCGGTTGAAACATCATTTTGAACCCCAAAACCTTTTTTGTGATCCCCAAAACACCATGTCAGAAAACGGTCTCCGCGTATAGGTTGCACATGATTGCCGATAATTGCTTAATCAAATCAGCTTAAAGGTGATATTTAACTTGGGACGCCACGATAAGTCTATCAGCTTAATCGACGCAAAGCTAAGTTGAATTTTCAGGGTGATCAAAACACTGCATTTTTCTCTCGAATACTCCCCTATTGGTTTTGTGTGAACGGTAAAGACGGGGGCACACGGGGTTTGATGCTCGGACCAGCATTTTGGAACGCCTTCTTCGGAGGGGCCTCATGGAGACTGGCAGCGAGCCATATGGCTATATGGACACACGACGGCACTGTCGAGCCATAACCCAATGGAGCAAGAACGTCGAAAACCCGCAGCCCAACCTCTACCCGTTTTGGCTCTTTCCTGAGACGCAAGCCAAGTCCTTAGGAGTCGATATTGGTGTGAAGTGGCGTTTCAACCAACACCTGCAATCCCTCAAAGGCACTACACTCGCAAGGTTTGCCTCATTGCGACCAATTAACAACGCTATTTGGAGTGTGTCTTACTGTGACACACTGCATGAGTCCACTGCAAAGGAATTTACTTAGGTGTGATTAGCTACTCTCTAGTTGTCACATTCAATTAAAGGAAAGTACAATCCCAGAGAGCTGCAATCCAGTCTCATCACCAAGGTACCCAAGATGGTATCCACTGAAGCGCTAGAAGAGACCAAATGACTTGACCATGGCAAACAAGGGGAGAGTGATAAGAGCAGTCCATAAGAGGAGCTTCACAAAGAACAGTCCACTGAACAAAAACTTGTCGCGCTAGATGAACGGACATTAAATAAATGGCAAGCCAAGTAGGAAAAGTGAACAGGAAATGACACGTACTAGTTTTTTCCCAACATCCTCCCTCTTAGCAGAAAGTGAGTTGAGCTAGACCACTGAACGAGCCAGCTCCTTACAAGACATGGCGATTTCAATGTGCGGCTCCACTACTTTTCTCTCAAAGACTCTCAATCCTGCACGTCTGGCGTCTCCAGTGCGCAGGAAACAAGATACCACAACAGTTCCTACAACATCGAGCAACTGTTGTTGAAATAGCAGCCAAAACTCCCAGCTTTAACTGCTACTAAACGAGCTTGTAACCGTTTCGCACAGTTTGCGAAGAAGGTTACGGCAAAAAATGTGCCCACAGTTGGTCTCTCCCTGCGAAACACCGAATCAAATGCTTAAATCAGTGGGGAAACAAGATTAACTATTCCTTTCAGATGGTATATACCTCGGGGTGGCATCACATGGTTTTTGATAAAGAAACAGACCTATGTGGACAGCTCCAAGCAGTTCAGAACGCTTCCACTAGAGAGTTTAAAAAATGAAGTTAAAAAACATAAACGAAGGAAAAGTTGAACATTTTAACATTTAAAAGTCATGTGAACGATGCGCAGAGGTGAACCGGGAAGCGATATGGGACAATGTAGGTCGTGAGATCTTCGTAATGCAGTAATCTACGTAGATCCGTCACAAACAGAAAAAAAACCCAGACGAATCGGCGGTTCTTCGAAACAAAAGAATTTGGTGAGCCTGAGAAGAAACGCGATGAATTCCATAACTTCTGTCGCGTTCCATGTCTATTCATTAGGCTCAACGCGCCTCGGGAGATGCCACTAATTTCATATACCGATTGCAATATTAACCCTTTACGGGGCACTTGATGAGTTGGCTATTTTAGTGCGTACTAAAATATTACTCACTCGTTGTGCGGGAATGTTGTACTAATAGTTATTTGTGATGTTTGCAGAGCATTACAGTCTCGTGGTTAACAACTGTAATGAACGGTGTTGCAGCTGTTAATTCATGAAAACTCCTTAACGTGCCATTAGATGACGCTGGCAATTCCGTTCCAGAACTATTTTCAGTTCAACATTATTTATACACTCCACGCATCTCGACGAAATCTCCAAGTTCCTCAAAGTATATTTCATTAATCATAACGAGATTATCTCCCTCACATGCTGAGGAAAATTCTGCATATAGTACGGAGCCTGAGCGACGAGAATCGCCGGTGATTCCGAAGGAAATTGTAGTGGGCAGGTTTTTTGTTAATTCCGCGGAAAATTTCGGATGAGAGGTCCTCAAATGGGGTGTCAACATTCGAGAACGAAAATGCATTTTAGGGTTTCCCTTGTTTGTTTTGAATTTTCGATTAGGTTTACGCAACGAACCTCACAGACGTCGTGGGCGATCACAAAAGTTTCAATCATCCAACGCGTATTGCACATACCCCCTGACACACGAGGGGGTTTCGTCAGCAGCTCTCGATCTCGAGTCCAATATTGAAAAGGAATGTGGAATGTCTTCGCCTCGTTTTCACTCCAGGGTCTCCCGTAGAATATGTCTTTTCTATACCGCGACCTTCATCTTTGTTAATGCGATCGTATTAAAGGGATTCCTTTAAAGAATGGGAGTTAACGCGTCACTTTTTTTTATTCTCCTCTCCACGGCCTCCAATTAGTTCAGATGTGGAGAATCTTCGAAGGACGCGGTCTGGTGTGAAGAAGGAGCCACTGCCGAAGATGACAAGGAATCAATCCGGCAGATCACGATCCTTCGAAGGTGTCAGTGGAATGAGAACTACAGTGACCGTCGAACCATAATACCCGCTTCTCAATGGGGGTTACTCAATCCACAGAAACACATTCCAACACTCCTCTCGGCTTCTGGGCGCATTCCTCGAGGTGCTCGAGCCCTTCAAAGGGCGAGAGGTCTAAGTCGGAGAGAAGGAATACCAGAAGCTCCCGAATGTAACCGCCACACGCGTGGACCGGAGTCCTAGAATCTCATTTCCAACTCAGTTATCTGTCATCTCGCATTCTCAACGTTGTCAAGATCTGTCCGGCCGATGAATAGATATAAACGACAAAACTCACGCTTCTACAAAAATTGTGGCACATTGCGGTTTGATTTCTTTACACGAAACACTCGCTGAGTTTGCTTTGAACAGTAAATAGATAAATAAATAGTTTATTTGATATAAACAAGCAAAGAATAAATGAATACGTCCTCCAATTAAAATTAAACAGTGCGGCATGGTTAAATTTTTGGAGAAGATAGGGTGCCTATCAATAAAGGAGTACTGTCTTTCTCAGAACCCCATTCGGAGTTCCCAGCATGCCTATCAGAGGGGGAGATCCACTGAGACTGCTCTGAAGGAACTGGCAACAGTGCTGGAGGATACTCTGAGATCCGGAGAGATTGCGCTGTGCTGCTTTCTGGATATTGGGGGGGCTTTCGACAATACGTCGTATGCCTCAATTACGGCTGCGGCTGTTAGGAAGGGAGTACATCCTTATCTAATCTCTAGGAACAACGAGATGCTGAGTAGCAGGGTGGTCTTCTCGGTGTGGGGGGGGGGGGCACTCTCTGTAGTGCCCACCAAGGGATGCCCACAGGGGGGGGGGGGGTGCTCTCCCCTCTCCTCTGGTTACTGGTAGCTGATACCCTTTTCGAGCTGCTGGAGGAGGAGGGCTACGAGGTAATAGGATACGCGGATGACCTGGTAATTATAGACAGGGGTAATTTCGTGAGTGTAATCAGTGAATGCATGCAACATGCACTGAATACCCTACAGACATGGTGCAATGGGCAAGGAGTGTTTGTCAATCCAGACAATACGAGCCTGATCCCATTCACCAGAAGGCGCAGCCTGTGGGCTGCAGGAACTCAGGCTGGGTGGCAAGGTGGTGAAGATCCAGCATGAGATCAAGTACTTGGGAGTCTTTCTTGATGGAAAGCTCTCTTGGGCCACATTTGTGAAAAAATCCTTACAGCGGGCGTCGGTGGTGATGTGGGCAGCTCCATGAATGGTGGGGAAGACATGGGGGCTGAGGACTGGGATGATCCGGTGGCTGTACACTGCGGTTGTTAGGCCTGTAGTCACCTATGGAGCCCTGGTCTGGTGGACTAGGGTGGAAAACAAAACAGTGCAGTTGCAGCTAAATAAACTGCAGCGTAGGGCGTGTCTGGCCATTACAGGCTATATGACAACATGCCCTACGGCTGCACTGGAGGTCTTGCTAGATTTAGCTCCATTCCACATACATGTTAAAAGGATGGCATTCCTCCAGGCTGTGCGTATTTTGGAGTTGGGTCTGATCATTCATGAGCGATCCAGGTGGGTAGGGGGAGCTCCATTTCAAAGCTGGGGCCCTGATATACTACACTGATGGCTCGGTGCAGGGTGGCCTTGCAGGGGCAGGCATCTTTGGGCCAAGGATCAGAGCAGCGATCCCATTGGGGTGACCATGGTGTTCCAGGCTGAGGTGGCTGCGGTGACAGTCTGTGTGCAGCGGCTGCTGCAGAGGGGACTGAAGCGGCAGAGAATCTACATCATGGTGGACAGCCAGGCCACTCTCAAGGCCTTAGCCTCATACTGTCTCACATCACAGCCGGTGTGGGAGTGTCTGACTGGACTGAAGGCCCTGGCAGAGGACAACAGTGTAACACTGTGTTGGGTGCCAGGGCATCAGGGTATAGAGGGAAACGAACGGGCTGATAGGTTGGCTAAGAAGGGATCAGAGCAGATCCCTATTGGCCCTGAGCCCTTTGTTTGGACTACCAGGAGCCACGTACGTAGAGAGGTTGGCAAATGGGAGGACAGGTGCAGGGCTGCTCATTGGCAGGGGCTGCCCGGCCTTAGACAGTCAAAACTCTTCATCCGGCTCTCCAGAGAGAGGTCCAATGAGGTGCTTGCACTGGGGGAAAGGATATGAGGATCATATGTGGCCTGTTCACAGGTCACTGTCCGCTGAGGTACCACCTTGCAAATATTGGCGAGTGTGAGGTACAGGTATGCAGGTTCTGCGAGGTAGGGCTAGAGACGGCAGAGCATGTGCTGTGCATATGAGATGGACTCGCGGCATCGCGCCGTTCTGTGTTTGGGAGGCCCTTTCTTCAGCCCGAAGAGGTGGCAAATGCAGAACTTGCGGATATCCTCCGCTTTGTACGGGGGTGGTGGGGGCGCATAGGTGACGTCACACCAAGTGAGACCAGTGCCGTGGGGCCTGGTGGTGGTGCAGGTGGGCCATGATCCGAGTATCATGGACGCCCTTACAATAGGCCCGTTTGTGGCTGCAGTGAGGATATTGCAGTGAGGATCCACCGTTTCCAAAAAAAAAAAAAAAAAAAATGGTTAAATTTAAAATCGAGAAAAACAAAAACAAGGTTCCTCGTTGTACCATAGGTAGAATAAAACGGAGAAAGAACTATTGACTATTTCCACTAAATTTGAGTTACAATGTAAGATCGATTTACTGATGACTTAACCGTCGAAATCGATCTAACATTGTCTAACTCAAGTTTAGTGGAAATAGACAATAGTTCTTTCTCCGTTTTATTATTGCAATGAATTTCCACAACTTCGTAGCGAGTGATTTAGTTCGTACCATGTTCGTAGATGTTAAATTCTCACACAAGTATCGAACGGTAGCGCGAAGGCAGGCAACTGGAACTTCACATGAGGCAGAATATGATACGGCTCAGTCACGCGTTGAAGTTCTCCGATCACTACACATTTGTACTCTGTTAGGATTGAACACACGCAAAGTAAGTGAAGGACGTCTCCCCATTCATGGGGATTGCATAGTGAGCACGCTCACACCTTTCTAAGTCGAATGATTTGTCACAACTGTGGTCTGACTTTACAAACCCAGCAACGTACAAAGGAGCTCCACCACCACTGACCATACTGACACAACTAGCACTGTGATGTAATTGCTGGTGTAACCTCTTCGAGGGCTCAGCCCATCGCCAAGAGGATTTCTTGTCTTCCACAAGGGCCAATAGCATATTTACGAATACCAGGTCGAAGACGATGACAAGCCTCAAAGCCATCGTTGACAACTCACTGGCCCAAAACGAGACCCTCAAGGAGTGATTGAGTTGAGAATGACAAGAGGCGCCTCTCAACGGACTGTAACACACACTCCGCAGCAGGATATCCCTAGATGCAACCTAGCAAATCATGGCACGAACGACAGCATTGACCACGTGGAACTTGGCAGGCAATGGAACCCCAGGAATCGAAATAAGAGCCCCCTAAGGTTAATTCATGGACCCTTAGCAGATATGGCTGTATTATTTATGTGCTTGCTGAAGCTGATAATGGTATGCAATATTCCTCCAGTTTATCCATTTTACTGGCTCATCTGCCAGTATCACGAGATCATGAGCGTGACTCAAACCAATACATCACCCAACAGAAGGCCGGAGACACTCCTCCAAATCATACAAGTAAGGGAAACAGCAAAGGACCCAAGTGGTATCCCTCCGTCACTACTACACGGATTTGCATTTCATTCCTGGCTGCCCTCTCCAGTCCAGGACGAAAAACTGCGTCGCTGCACATACTACGAACCCTTTGGGGTTATGTGGCGTTGGGTAGAGGTAGGAAAACAAACCATTAAAAATGAAAAACATGTTATTGAGAAAATAACGGTTCTACCTCAACTAAGAGAGGAGCCTCGCTACTATAATTGTTAATTAATAAGCAGCCCAGATAAGGATACGCGGTGACCATCTCAACAAATACCGCACAACGTAAAAGAGGAATAAAAACGAACATTGGATTTTAGTCCTAGCGAAGAACTAAGCATTCACAGAGAGCGACCAAGCCACGGCAAAAGTGGGATCTTGTCTCCGCTGCACCATAGTGCTCCTGATCAGTCTTAATCAACCTGAAAGTAGTGCGATAAGTTTTGGGGATACACCAGTACCGAACAGTTTGCAAAAGAGCAGTAGGGGGGTCACCATCTCAAAAGCAGCCTTCCAATCGGCAAAGAATATGCTTGTGACGACACCAGTGAGGACAAAACTGGACCCTTCCAACCGTTAAATACCCTTTCGTAAACCCCCACTGGATGGCCATGGCGATTGAACGGGTTGAACAGTACTTATCCCACTTCTCAATTTTCTAAACCGAAAGGTATCAAAATCCAGCAACAACAGTTTTGAACCGCGTTTCATGATACTCTTGTTTTTGTGTCCCATGTCAAATTTGAATGATGCGCACAGACACACACCAATTATTGGAGGTATGAAATGTTTAAAAAAAAAAATGGTACCTGCCGGTTATTTTGTAACATATTTACTTTTTTTGTTTAGGAAAATAAAAACCACCTTTTCGTATTGTTTTTCGCAGCTTTTTTTTTGCAATGGGTCCACTTCGTGGGTTGAGATGCTTGCATACGTCACTATACCGTTTCTCACTCTTACTCTTCTGTTTTCCACATTGAACAAACAGCTTTCCAAAACTGTTTTGACGACTGGGAAGCACACTTTAGTTATAACATTTGTACAGTCTAACGCGAAGACCCTCAGGTTTTGCCGAAGGCACCCCAACAAATGCCAGTTGATCCCTAAGAGGTGACTCATAATGAAATTTCTCTTGAAGCGATCTCGTAATTAGATAACAGTTAATGCGTTATCAACGGTAACGCCCCTTTTCAGTTCTCATCTTCCGTCGACGAATTTATCTTTTTGAAAAAGTTATTGTGTGTCCATTTTTTGTTCATAATCCTCGGACAAATGAAATCAACGTGAATTAATTTCTACAACACTCGGTCTGATTGTCAGAGGATTAACCGGTTTCGTTGTAGACACTTTGAGGGGAAGAGGCGGGAGAATAAGACCGGGAGGGAAACCAACCCTTTGGCTTCCATTCTATTTACATGACAAAAGGATCTTGAAACTCTGCAGATGCGGAGGACTTTTATTTGTCATGCTAATCGGCCGATCGACAATATCCTACGATAGTCGTTCAATTTATATCGTGACAAGGATAAGGGGGAAAGAGAAAAATCCATCCTTTTGGCTGGGACACCTAGCGACTGCCACAGCCATGCGGGCAATACGTCGATTTCCTCGTTCCCGTCAACGTCCCATCGCTCGTATAACTATTGTCATGTTAATTGTTGACTACTATTCCGTTCCTCGAGTCTTATTGTTCAAACTATTTCAGGAAGCTAGCGAGACGGCATCACGGAACGTTGCTCATTTTTCGGGTTCCTATTTATCGATGAACCGTTACAATAGGAGAGTTGTAAACGCTCTTTAAGCTCGTTTTCAATACGCATTGGGAGTTGACATTTAAAATCAACTAGATCCTCTAACTGACCTTCATTCAGCAGCCAATCGCACAAATGTACCTCGATTATAATGAATATTATTTCAGATCGCACAATAATCTGAATGAGATGCAAATGAAAATCATATTTATTTTTAACAAGCTTGTAGATGGTAAGAGGTAATGTTCCACGTACACGGTCGCTGGTACACAGCTGACTTGAAAACCCTGTGTTTTTGCTGTCTGATTCATGTTATTGATGCGAAGTAAATAAAAACAATCTTTGAAGCGGGCAGTACGTTGCATACTCAATTTTTGAAGCTTACACAAACCAACTTAAATAGAAACGAACAAATACTCCATATGAAGAGTCATGCGCACTTTTCAATAAGACCCTTTTCTACGAATCTGGTTGAGAAGAAATGCTCCGACAGGTAAATTTGAAGTAAAAAATGTTAACGAGTGCCGTTAACATTGTGTTGTTAACATGCCTTCATCCATCGCATCGCTTAATTCACTCGCTGAGCGACCAAGCTGTTGATGTTATTCAGATCGTTTTTTAGGATGCTTTGACCGAAAAAAATCCCGAGTGGAGGGGTAGAAAACAAAAATTAAACGATACATTCCTAAATAATTGCGTCTCAATGCCAGAGAGCAGCGCGTCTGGCTAATGTTACTCATGAGACCTTCTTACACCGGAGGTTTGAGGTTCAGTACCGTTCATATTTACGGGAAACTGAACAAGGTACGACGAGAGGTAAAACATAACCTGATGATGGGGACAGAAATAACTGCTTGAGTTGCGGAATATGTAGATGCCGAGCGAAATAAAATGAATGAATTGAAAAGACAGTTCTTCTATTGAGAAATGGCGGGGTTTAGGGGCTTCCAGAGTCCCAAACACGGATTCCAGAAAAGCTTTTACGGTCACAGCGTATATAGCAGGGATGTTATAGCGCCCCTTCAGAGTGGGAAATTCTGTGGATACCTGATGTCCAATTGCATATTACTTGGAGCCTACTACTATCTGCGATCTAGGGACACGCCACGTATGGTTTGACATTGAGAAGCAACCATACACTTCCATTCTCACAGATGCTTGTATGAGCAGCTCAGAATGTGAAATGATTTGTGTGATTTCAAATACTCAGGTGTTAGCTATTTTTATAAAACAACGATCACATTCCGAAAGCTCTTGCAAAACCGCTTTTCGCGTTCTCTCTTGAATGGTTTTAATTTTCCATAAAAGAAGGGGTGAAAAATTTTGGTAAAAAACACTCGTTGACTCCTGAGCGATGAGCAACTTGGAGTAAATGGCACCTCGGGGAAGTGGAAGATGAAAAACGAGGAAGAAGTAGGTAAGAAAACCTTTGGGATCGTTAAAGGGCAGTTTCTTATAAAAACATCATTTTGAGTCTGGTTTAGGGAATTATTCTCACGAACGAGTTTAAAATGACTCCAACTTCCCCTCCGGCCGAGTCTTCAGTTCCCCACTTCTCTGGATCCGCGGAGCAAAAAGTGGGCAATTTATAACGTTGTGAAAACCAGAGGCTTTTGCGGCTAATGGCGGCGTAAAACGAGGGAATCTCCTCCGCTGGATGGAAAGGGGGGAACGGCAGAAGGCGTCAGAAGCAGAAACCTCCCTCAGGCTGATTTGAAATTTAGAGAAGATTGCCGCGGGGTGGCGAAAGGGAAGAGATTGTTTTTCGTCTGGAGGTCGTCACCTCGTCGACAAGAAGTTTGAAAAATAATATATTGGAAGCGTTTTAAAGGCGATGCAAATGGGAATCCTTTCCTTCTTTCGCGTTTTCGGAGCACCGATCACCTGAAACGAGGGAGACAAACGATTTCACCCTCAGGGCCGCTACATAATGAACCGCTTTTCTTGTTTGCTTTTGACGTGGCCACTAACTCAGTGGAATAGTACATCAAACCGTTGCCCTTCAACGGCCTCAGACAGTAGGTACTTTGTTTGCAGTTTCTTCGAGGCAGATAATGTTAAGAAAGCTGAAGCCATGAAGCAAATAGGGAGAAAGGAAGAAGAACTTATGCGGAGTTTTTGATAACCTGATTGATCGTCGAATAGGGCCATATATATGAGATTATAATAACTTTTGATGGAATGCTTCCCTCTTGCTCTGCGCCATGATCATCCACGCTCCAGGTTCGATCCAGGTCGTGCCTGTGGTAATCGTTTTGTGCTTATTGAGGTGTGTAAGGCGTCATGATGTGGTCTGCAATTAGGTTATTAGTGCCTTGCCATTCGAGCAACGGCAGGTGGTAAGAGAGCGATTGAGCGAGAGAGAAAGAGAAAGGCGGAAGAGAGATAGAATAATATTAACGGGTTGCCTCTGGAAAAGAGCTACAGCCTAGAATTGTTGTCATCAATGCCATAGGTCCTGATAATGACCCTGGGTGCCCAGTTAATCTCTCAGGCTAATCTAGCATGACAAGAAGAGCAAATACGAAGGATGGGTCTTCGCATGACAGTATTAGCTACATGCTGAGTGGAAGTAGATAACTGCAGGGTTGCAACATTGACAGGATTCGTTTCCTTATTCTTCATTTATTTAGTTTTGTGTTTTTTTTAAATTTCCCCTGTGTCCTTAAAAGGTTGAAAAGTTATGTGCCCTAGCATATACCACCCTCCTTGACCGCTAAAGCTGAAGTTTCTAGTTCTTGTTATCACCCGGTACCTTGGAAAATAAGGGGAGTGTGGCCTTGACATCATACGCCCTACTCTCGACATTATAGCCCCTTTACGATGAGAAACACAGAAAACTAGCAACTCGTCGGTAAAGTAGACTCCCAGGAATCACTCAGGACTTAACACCAGCCAGCATTGTAGACCTCGCATCTCCCCTTGCTCTTTTTCTCGCACCTCTTCGGTTTCCAAAAGTCAAAGTTTTGAAGATGCGTCGTCCAACTCACGCGGGCCGCACTCCACGTCATGATGCAATCTGAATGGTGGTAGCAGATTGGTTCTGGGAGACAATGAGTGTTGAATACGAAGAAGGCGGGTCATCGGGACGTTTGGTACTGATCAGTCTGCTGTGATATCACATGTCTGGGTAATCTCCAGGAACAAGTGCATCCTAATAAATGTCATAATAACAGGATGAACTTTCAAAAGCCGACGACAAAAGTTTAGTGTGAAGGCTGACATACCGATTTATTTTTAAAGGTGCCGCTGTCTCATTGTTGTGGAGTTGGGGAATACTGATTGGCAAAGATAACATAGTAGGATAAATTATAGGAAAATAATTTAAGTAGGAAACTAATTAAGCGGGAAATTATGAAAGGAGTCGAACTGGGCAGCTCAAGCTCCGTAGGGGAATAACACCGCGTTGCCATTTGCCGGCTCAGATTGCCAAGACATTCTATGATGAGCAGTCACACCGGAGCAGCTATTAATGTTCGCTTCTCCAGTCCCCCGTGCCGTTCTGAAGACGGTTGGCACGCCGCCCATACAACTCGGCCCTCCATCCGTTAATGTTCGATTAGTACCACAATTCTCCCGCTTAATTAACCACTTTACTAGTCGTGGATCGGCGTCGGAATCTGCTGAGGGCGGCCAGCCGTTGGGAAGTCATAAAAGCGTTTTGTAAGCAAGTACTCTTTCGGTGTAGCAAAGGGATGGGATGAAGCGTTAGAGAGGCGGCTATATCAACCTACCTTCAGGAAATTTACTATTACGTAATTACTACCCACGAGGGATACGATTTTTTCATTCCACAGCCGAATGAAGTACGAGTAGAAGAAAAAGTAATTGGGTTAGATCCGCCAGTGGGCAAATTACTAAAGTTAACGTACCTATTAGGTGAGTCCCTCTCCTCTGGCTGGTGAGATACTGTGGGCGAGCGCTTTCGATGTAAAGATGATCGTCTAGCCGTTAAGTCAGTAGTACGTAAGTTATGTATTTGGCTGAAAAAATATCTTTTTGAAATTATTCCTCAGTTTTTGGAATTTAGAGGCTCCTTAACTTGAAAACACATTTTGGAAAAATTGGACTAGTTGATATTTAAAGGGGGGATTGAACTGAGCCTCTCAAGAGCCAAAGAATCCTCATTTGATGAGGGAATGGGTTACTTAGCGGCGTCTCGCGGGCTTCTTGTGCTTGAACAACCAGCGAAGTTCGAGGAAAGAAAGGAGATAGGGCGAGTAGGAGATGAGGCTGAGGGGAAGTTGTTAACCCTCTCTCAAGATTTACATAAATTGTTAAGTTGCAATGGAAGAAGGGAGCCCTCGAGGGTTTGTTGAAAAGGTCACAAAGTCTTAAGGAGCCTGAGGGCCCCTTCTGGCTCAATACTCTCCTTCCTCTGCAGCGTCCTCTTCCTCGAATGCAAATCCGGCCACAACTTCTGCCCGACCAAAGAGTCCACCCACTTCTAGTTAATCGTCAAAAGGCCTTTACCGCCTTTATTTTCGTGATCCCCGCGGCGTAAAACAGCTGGCAATAGCCCTTTTCCTTCTCCTAACGGCTTGACGTCTCCTCCTCGACGACTAGTGAGTTAGAAACCTTTCAATCAACCAATCAGTTATGAGCCGGAAGTTATTGGATAATCTACAGGGTTAGTTTAAGGTGTTGAGTACGTTTAAATAACTGTGGTTTGAATTATTCACGATTAGCATGACATTTCAGAATCCTTTTAACTTTTAACTATCACGCTTACTGCGAGACTGCATTTGAACGATCCACATCAGTACATTGTGTGATGTTCGGTGCACAACTGTGTTAGTGTTCGACTGCCTATTAACCATGATTCCGACATTACCGACATATGGAACACATGGAAATCGATAATTTTGGGCGTTAACTAGACGAGTTAGTGTTGTACGTTACGAATACGTTATTGCGTTACAAACTAACGCAGTGATCGTACAATTCTATCTTTGGGGACAACCTGGACGTCCAGGATAACTGCAAACTGGTTGGAACCAAATTCGACTACGTCTGCTTCAGTTCAGAACTCAACCCCCGGTATTTCCCACAACTCAGCCTACAAATGACAAGACCATCACGAAGTGCGATGGATGTGTCGTTAAGAAATGTTGCAAATGATGATGTTTTTCGTTACATCGGGAACCGCTCCATCCAAACAGCAAATCGCACCATGAAATTGATGTATTTACGATTTGAAAGTCACCTTGAGAAAAAGTGACTGGTTCATCAGATTTTATGCAATTTTTGAAACACTCATGACCTACTTCAGTGCATACAAAACTGTTTGATGTCTGTTAAAATGTCTAAATTAGCATCAACCGTTTATTCGCGTTTAACTGTCAGTCAACTAAACAACCATTTTTATTTCCCTTGGCTCTACAGAAAACAGCTAAAATCTACTCAATAGATATGCTTCAGATCACTATGGGACGCCAAAATAAGAGTACCAAAACGGTTCAAAACTAACTACAGTCATCATAGTAATCAAAACACCAATTAATTTTTTACTCAAAACCAGTTACGTGATTTTGATTACATGTTTTGTGCCGGCAGCTCCAAATAACACAATAGAACCATAAAATTCTCATCCATGGGAAGATGACGATAGCACTACAATAACTTAGCTAAATTGATCACCTCCTTATGGTTCACTAAAATGATGCAAGCCGGAATATTGGGTAGTATTCAAATAAAGTATTCGTGTATACAGGATAAGCGTTTAATAGCCCTCAATAATGGTTGCTCCTATTGTGGAGCAAGTAGGAGCAATACAATAAATTCACTAGAGAGTAGAGAGCCTTACATCATACGTACAGACCATGCATCGTTGCAATGGCTGTGCAACTTCAAGGAGATAGATGGACAATAGCCAGGTGGATAGAAGCGTTGGCCGTTGGCCTCTTTCATTTTTCAAGTGGAACAACGGTCAGGGAAAGCACATCTAAATGCAGATGGGTTATCTAGAAGGCCATGTAGTGGCGACAACTGTAAACACTGCCAGCACCAACAACAGAACATTACCCCTCTTAAGACTTCGGTGAATGCCGTTGGCATTTGTTCTGATCAGTTTTGGCCCCAGGAGCAGGAAGCAGATCCTGGGTATGGGAAGGGAAGCGGCCCTCCTGGGAAGAGGTGGCGAGGTTCGAAGAGAAAACAAAAGCATTTGAGACTCTCAAATTACACGGTGGGTTGCTTGAACGTCATTGGGAAAATGATACTGGTCAGGATGTCATCGAGGAAACCATTGTTCCTAGCTGTTTTCAACAGGAAGTTGCTCAGCAAGAAACATAAATTAGGCCACTTTGGACGGCGCAAGACTCTAGCATGTCTCAGACGAAATTATTACCGGCCAGGGATGACCCAAGATGTTAAGACGGTATGTGCAGCCTGTCAGGCATGTGGGAAACGTGGAAAACCCTGGAAATATGCCAAAGCACCCATGGGTCAGTACACTAGTGGGGTCCCCTTTGAACGACTATTCATTGATGCTGTGGGACCACTCCCCAAAACTGAACGAGGGAACCAGTACATCATAGTTGTTGTTGATGCATTTACTAAGTGGCCAGAAGCATTCTCAGCCCCAGATCTGAAAGCTGAAACAGTGCTGGACAACGTGATCGCTCGGTTTGGAGTACCACATGAGCCTCACTCTGTTCAAGGCACTTCCTATGAATCCCGAGTATTTCAAGAAATGTGTAAGCTCCTCCAAATTTGCAAAACAAGAACCACCCAACTGAGACCCCAAAGCAATGGTCAGCTTGAGCGTTTCAATAGGACGCTAATTGAATTCTTGCCAAATCAGGGCCTAACGAGCCAGAAGACTGGGACCGACACCTCTCCTGCGTTCTCCTTGCTTACTGTGCTACCGAGCATGGATTCTCACCAACTAGCCTTGCTCTGGGACGAGTACTAACACTTCCAGTGGATTTAAGGATCAGTGGACGCGCTACAGGTATTCCAACCACCACACATGTTCAAAAGCTGAAGGTTGGTCTTCAGGAAGCTGACGAGCTGGCTCGTACGTGGATTGGTGAGGGTCTCATCAGTGCGAAGCTGCGGTACGACGTTCACGCGAAGCAGCCAAAGTGTGAGGTGGGGAATGACGTTTGGTATCACTGGCCGAGACGGCGCTTAGAATGTGTGTGAAGCTGCAGGCTTGGGCAGGCATGGGTCGGGCCGTGCAGCGTTGTCAAGGCCATTTCTGATGTAATTTTTTGAATTGCCATGCCCAATAGTAAAAGTCGCGTTGTCCATGCACTCATTGGCTATGTTCCAGCCCTCCAAGACAGATGATCCCATGATGGACCGGGGGGGGGGGCAGTGTTAGGTACGTCGTCAAGAGTTACGCGTCTGGCTGTAAAGCAAGTCAATGAAACTTATCATTCGTGCTGTGTCCGTTTACGACATCTTCTGATATTTTCTTCGTTTGTACTTTTACGTAACGGTATTATATTATAACATATTCCTGGTTTTAGGCACCAGTCCGAAAGGGTGGTTCGAATCCCACCCCTCTCACCAATTGTTATAATAAATGTTACATCTGTTGCTGCATGTTGTTTCGGCGTTCGCTATTATAAGCAGATGGTGTGAGCAGGCTCACAACTTGCTGTAAATATGTATCTTGAGGTGGTTGCTCAACGTATCTTCAGATAATTGGTACTGTCACCTACTCCTTACCTCTGAGTTTGAGCTTGGATGTTCAAAGTCAATTCAATGTTTCAAAGCCAGGGTAACGCTTTTGAAATGACTAACAGCGTCTTCGATTAAAGAAAGCCAGCTTTGCCGTGATTTTGTTTAATTTAAATCAGAACCGATAAGTGAAACTTAGATGGAAAACATAATTGTGGACGATTCGTTCTAGGCACACTGAAATTTAATGTCGGAGTCCTCCCCAGCGACGTATTATTTCAGCCCTTTTTGCTGAGAATCAAGAACTTCCCACTTCTGGTCTCCGTCTCTTCGTAGTGCCATCGCCCGTCCAATTCGCTCTGCTGTCACTTTTTGCCCTGGAGCCCGCTTGAAGAAATGCCCTTAAGGCTGAGCGCAATATGGCGGTAGTTAAAGAGTCTCCAGAGCAATTATCCTCAGTTAATTTGAGTTCTCAAAAACCGTTTGAGCCTCTTCACTTCTGAAGATGAAACGAACCGGTGATAGGATAATAAATGTAAAAACCCGAAAGAAAACCGTTCCGGTTTTGCTTGGGAAGATTCCGGACCTGAACTAATCGCTTCAACAGATCATAAGATTTTGGCGTTCACAATTGTGCAATTTGACGAGTTTTGTCAGGCATAGTTCAAGCTGTTGTGACTTTTATTACGCGTACAACTGCGTGCTTAGTTCGTGTCCACACTCATGATAGTTACACTTTTAGGTTGGTGCCCCAGAAACCCACGGCGTTCAATAGACTCAATAACATCTAGCCTAGAAATGTGTAGAGTCTGGTACGTTCGTAATTATGCTTCGGTACTTCTCCCAACTATTCACTAAAAGAGTAGTTCCTGCAACTATTGCCAGCAGACGCCTCGCAACCAGCAAACGGTTCGTTCAAGAAGACAAGGAATAACATTCCTGTGTACGTAGCGATGTGTGTTGTCTTTAACACACCTAATTTTAAAATGTTAGAATACGTAATTTTTTTAAATGTGAATTGAATTGAATTGAAATGTTTTATTGTATAAATCCGAAGATATTACAAGAGTTGATGTAGTTTCAGTAGATAGGTATATGCATACAAACTTAATTCGAATGGTAGGATATATAAATACAACTGTACCCTATGTAAGTATTCTTAACAAGAAAAAAAGTAAATTGTAACATCCAGATTAAAAAAGAAAATTGCTCTTTGCCTGATGGCCGTATATAGAAAAGCTTCTTCCAGTCGTGTTGCAGTTACGCGTCGAACCAGTATAGGGCCTGTCCATCGTTTAGGGATTTTTCGTTAAACCACTGTTCTCTTTCTGCTTATAAAACTGCGCATTGCTGATAGAAATGGCGAAAGCTGTCTGTTGCTCCTGGTATGTTGCAAATGCAAAGGACGCTCGCTGTCAATAGTAACACGCACCTTTCCGAAAGATAATGATGCTTTTTTAAACCATAAAACTTTGATCCGGGTAATAATCCTTTTTATGGCTAGGGATGCCTTCGAGTGCAGGAAAGAGAATTCATCACAGGTCAGGTGCTTGAAATAGATTTTAAAATTCGATATTGAGATCTGTTCTTCAACGCTGGTGAGCAATTGAAAACGTATATCTTCCAATTTGTTGGGTAACTTTTGTTTGAAGTGTGACACGTCTTCCAATAAGTCCTCAAAGTTGAAATCGGCAGCCAATTCACGCAGCTGGCTGAGCCAGTCACTTTTAAGATAACTAAAAGGGGAGCTTCCGAGCTCTTCCAAATGAGCAATGCACCGTTTTGGGTACCGGGTGTCCTCCATAGTTCCCAGTATGCTCATGTCTTCAGTATGCTCAATTTCATGTCCTTCGCGCCAATTTCCCGTTTTATATAAGCATCCGGAGTATTCCTTGGGATGTGGAGGATGTTTTTATAAAAGCGTGATTGAAGTTTCTCTAAGCAGCTGATGTAAAAAATTGCCCATACTTCAGCGCCGTATAGCGCCGAAGATGCACTGAGTGCTTCAATTAAACGGTTCCAAACCCTTGGAGAGTATGAACGGGAGTGGCTGATAGTTTGAAGTGCACAACCAGCTGCTGCGAGGCCCTTCTTGAGAGCCGCCTCTGTTTGCAGCCTGAAACGTCCTGTGCTGCTGAAAGTTATTCCCAAGTACTTCAAACTATTCACGACCTTCATTTCTTGACCCGCGCAGTGGAATTCGTATGACGATGGAAGTCTTCCTCCCTTTCTGAAGATAACCATCTTAGATTTGTCAGAGTTTACTTTTAATTTATTAGTTTCGCAGTATTCATCTAGATGACACAAAGTTTTCTTTGTTCCTGAGTATGTATTGTTGAACAGAACTAAATCATCTGCATATAAAAGGCATATGACGTTGTCCTCTTTGTCCAAATGGGCACCGGTTATCTGTTAACTTCTCAGGAGGGCTTCAAAGTTTGCTACAAACAAGGAAAAGCGGACCGGTGAGAGAAACGTCACCCTGCAAAATACCCTCATGTATATTGAATTTTTTCGTATAATGCTTCCCTGACTGAATTGAGAAGTGAGTACTGTCATACATCGACTTTATGACATTGACTAAGCGAGCACTGAACCCCACGTTCAAAAGTTTTCTCCAGAGAATATCATGCTGGGTTGTGTCAAAACAGCGTGATAAGTCGACGAAGGCTGAAAAAAGGCGCCGACCCTTCAATCTGGTATTTAAACTAATCAGACAGTGTCATGTAAAAATGTGGTCCATACATCCTCGCTTTTTCCGAAACCCGGCCTGGTTTTCTGGAATCAGTTCATGTTTTTCAGAGTATGCCAGCAGGCGTTTCAGGAGGATCTGGTTGAAAACTTTTAGAATGGTGTAAAACAGTGAGCCCGAGATGCCCCGGTAATTATTGATGTATTTTTTATTCCCTGTCTTGAAGAGCAGAAACGTTTTGATCATTGTCCATTGTTCTGGTACTCTCCCTTAAAACAACCACTGCATTAACATCTTCAAAATGAGGAATTTACAGCACTCCGGTAAGCCCTTGAGAAACTCATATGTGATTAAGTCTCTTCCTGCAGCTTTACCGTTTTTAAAGGAGTTTAGCGCATCTTCCAGTTCAGCAAAATCAATTTCTCGAACAAAAGCAAGGTCGTAAGTTCCTGAGAAGAACCGTTGGTGGATTTCCCCGGGAACCGGATATATTGCTTCAAAGAATTGTTCCAATTCCTCAATTATAGTTGCTATCCGATAGGTCCTCGTAATCCAGAAACGGCGTTGTTGTCAAAAATTCGGTTTTCAACTGCAGGCCAACGATAAAAACAAGTTACATGTCGGTACGGTTAACTTAATTAAGGTTTACTGGTAGCATTTAGAGACAAATAGTTATGTCGTTAAGTAGGTCTCTTTCTTCTTTATTCAATAGACTAACGTCACTATTTTATCTATAGGAACGCATCGCCATTTCATCACGGTAGTGAAGTTAGATATAAATCTGTTTGAGCAACCTTTTTCGTCTATATTTTTCAAGAAGCGGGCGTATTCACGATTCGGCTGTAGATTACTGTCCCAAGCACAAAATGAATATGCTCATCTTTATGTATGAAAGAAGAGTAACTAATGAAAAGGAATTTTATTTGCTCCCCGATGACGAAATGTCAGTGTCTGAAATGGGTACTCGAAAAAAAAACAAAAAAACTGGGAACGAGAGGCGAACCAATTCGTATTCATTATCCGCAAAGACGGTAATGTCTTTTCGGTTTCTGAGTCAACGGAGCTCAAACTCGGCCTGGCAATAAATAAAATTTTCTTTTAGGAGAGAAATTACTTTAACCAAAACTCGTAACCCAACTCATAAAAATCCAGGTAAAACGTTGCAAAGGGCTCGCGGAACGGCCGTAAAAACATTTTCAAATCCTTGAAAAAAAACGAGTGGAAGAAGTAAAAGGCATGAGCGTCGAAGGAAGGGCTCAAGCTCGAGCAATGCGGGCAAAATACTATGGTTTCAGAAGGACGAGGACGGAAGGGTCAGGCGATCAGGAGAACGGTTATTCGTCGTCTACTGTGCGGTGGTTTACGATGAGGTCTGCAGGCGGTTGAAGATGGGGAAAAAGAGAAACTTTGAAGGGACCATCGACCATCACGTTAAAGAACGAGCGATAAATCTGACACCTTCTCACATTTCGAGTCTTTCAAATAGAAGATCCATCGTCCAGCGTCTGCAACCTTTTTAAATCGAATAATGCTCGTACTCCTCGGCCAGTTTTAACACATCACGACCACCTTCGCAATTATTGCCGAGTTATCAAATATGTGTTACTCAGGAATGTTTAAAAAAACTGCTGATAAGGGAGTGCATTTAGGACATGGGAGCAATGCGTTTGCTCCTGTACTAAGAAAACTAGACCCATCCAGCACCACTCAAGACTTTTTACCTTTTGAAAAAAAAACACCTTCAGTGCTGCCAAAGCGGCGTGCCAATTTATTTCCAAATAAATATTCGTTGAGGTGATAGATCAACCAACAATTTACCGGCATAACTTTTTTATCAGACAGGCACATGAAAAGCCACCAACATGTCTTCGCCGGTGTTAGTAGAGTCAAACCTTGACCGTCATGGATTTTAAAATGAAACCAGAACCACACAAATAAATAGTCGAGAAGTGGGAGAAAAAATCTATGTTTGGAAACATCGAGCGAAAAATGTTGTTAAAATACGATCATCACAAAAAGGAAACTCTATAGAGAAAGGATGGACAATGAGGGCCCCTTTAATAAAAACTGTTTCTTCGTGCAATGAGATTTCTAAACATAAACTTACGTACAATTTACCTTCTTTCCCCAAAGTTCCAATCGTCTAGACATCGGTTCGAGTTCATTCACAAAATCCGCTCCTGGTGATACTCCTGATCACTTCCATATACTTAGGAGCTAAATAATTTGGCAATAATCAGTCGCTCACTACCTTCAGTCCTCCGTATTTCCCAAACGAATTTCACGAATCGTAAAACTCTCGCTGTCAAGCGGGCTGATGGATGCGCTTGGAACGGAACACACGGGCGAATTGGGGGACGACCTGCTTTCGAAATATCCCAGGTGGCCCCCTTTAATACTAAAAAAAAAAAGTTGACAATGCGGGATGCTAATTTCAAAACGTTTATGCAGGCTCTGAAGTACGTTCTCGGTCGAACCTCATCAAGGCCGATAGATGATTGTATGACTGTACAGACTTGAACACTGGTGGTATCATTGGCGAACTAATAGTGAAATTCATTTCGAGCAGGTACAGTATTCGTCGTGGTTGAAGGAAACTATCGGGAACCCTTCTGCGTGTTTCAGCCCTTCGTTCTTCCTTCCCACATCAAGGCCACATATTAAAAGGTAATAATCACTTAGAAACAGCTAAAACACGTAACATTCCGCTAGTGATTCTTCAGTTGACCGTCTTCGGACAAACCAAAGCAAACCACTGAAAAATACATGTAAGCGTTGACATGGCGTTAGTAGACAATACGGAAATTGAATAGGAAAGAGAGAGAAACATTTGGGGATGAGACATTATTTCTTATTTACCCTAATCAGAATACCAAGCTGAATTATTCTCCGTTATTAGCTCTTCATCAGTACTCACGTTTCAAAACTCACGTGGTCCCACTCGAATATCGTCCTGCCGCGAATATAGTTTCATTGTAGTGGGTGGTCACTAATTCAGTCAATTGAGTATCCTTTCAAGCTATTGAGTCAGTAGTAGGCGAGGTAAGTTGTGAGCCTCATGCCCCACATTTTACCACGGTTGTGCTCTCATATCCGTCCCAAGAGATTAAATTCGTTGAGTATTGTTATAATTGCTGTGTCTCTTCCGTCAGTGATTCGCTGATCTTGGAAGAACTTCTGAAAAACGGAGCGGTAGTTATTTAACCGGACGAAAAAGTCACATTGTCTTTACCTTTTACACTACTCTGAGTCCACCAAACGTCAATTAGAATGATCTGGTGCGTAGCAATACACAACTGGCCCCAACCCCCGTAAATTCGACGACCTGCTCGACGACGAATGTTCAACGCATTTCTACAGGAACATTTATGGAAAACAAAATACAGGTACTAGTTTGTTGAGAGTACTCCGTGAATTTCATTGAAATCGTTAGAGCCGTCTTCGCGAAAATTGGAAAATCAATATAATTAATTAATATTGCCATATATTTCCGTTACAGACAGATACAGAGATAGTTGCGTAGAACGAAATGTGGTTGTAGGCCACTAAAAGAGACTATAAGATTGATGAAGAAATCCAGTAACGTAGCTCGGAAAATTACAAAATGTTAAAGAATAACATTATTTTCGACACATTTTGATTTTTATCTCTGTTCAATGGACTGTCAGTGGAAAATTTATTGGGAACAATATATAGATATTAACTATTCGAAAACATCCTGTGAGTTTTTTAGTTGAAGCCGTTTTACCAAACAGCGTACAAAAAAATTATTTTTGCATTCTAGGCCTACGAGTATATTTCTGTTCATGGAGATGTTTGTAGAGAAAACAAGTTTTGTAATAGCTAAGAGGCGATAATCTGAAAGTTTAATCAAATCGTTATAGCCGTTTTCGATAAAAATGCGAAGTTGGTACATTTCCGTCCCCCACTCCCCTTTACCATCGACTCTAATCGCCTATAACCTTTTTTCACGTCTACAAAAAATAACGAATAGAACAAAAAAGAATCAGCTCAATCAGTTCAGCCGTTCTCCTGCAAATCGAGCTACAGACACACACGGACCACGCGTAGAAATTAGGTTTTTCGGACTCAGTTGGCCTCAAAACGTAAAGATCTGAAGAAAACCTTTTTTTTGACACGATTACAATAATTTCCTCGCCCTTCGGGTCGTACTTGTATTTAAAATAATTGGGTACAGTATCTCTACAACAAATTGATCCAAAATCACGTATCATAGTTCGCCACCCAAAACACGGAATTTTTCGTACTTTTTCAGAACAGCCACCAACCTTTTCAAATAAAACAACTGTATTGGCGGCTCAATAACTTCCGAAAAGCACTTAGCGACTGCGTGAGAGTATTTGTGGTACGAAATGGTTTGCAGTGCTATGTAGTATTGATCAAAGAAAGATTCAGAGGCATTTGGGCACTGAGTGCTTCGCAACGTCAAAAATTGATAGATTCGTTGGCTAAGAGATAAAAATCGCAGAATGCACTGATGGTCATTTAAGATGATAAGTGATGTTTATAGTTATTACGGCTTCATATGTTATTGACCTGGTCCACGTGTTGCATATTTAGTTAAACTCTGATATTGACGGTCCGTCTAAGTTTTCTTAGAATGATGAGTGGGCCCAATCTCCGAAGGTTGATATGAAACTTAAGACATTTTTTTCATAATTCTTTTGAAACTGTCTGTGCGTGTTGAAATTCTGAATTTCTTTTGTTACAACTGTACGAAGGAAATACATCTAATGACTTTTCTTTGATGACTCTGAATTAGCAGCTTGTAGTTCGTAGAACCTAGTTCCCCTTGTGCCACTAAACGTTTTGCGTTTTGGAACTAGGTCCGGGGGCTTGGTCCTCCTTAGCCGTCGAATGTTCCTGCCTTTATCCAGGAGATTCTACGATTCGACGGATGTGCTTCTGGAGTCGCTTTTCGTGATGACCTCATCCATCAATTCACGTTGAGGTCACGGTGGAGAGATCATTTTTTTGGGCGTACTACGAGTCATTGACTTCTAAATTTTTTGTTCAGCATTGTTCGAATGATTTTCAGGATGCTCTTTTCGTTGAACCCGACCGGGGTAGCTCATATTGTTTAACTTGTCTGCTCATTGAGTAGCGCTGTATTAAGCGTAGGGGGCTGAGAATATGTTCCAGGTAGCAATACATCTTTAATTTCTTCTTTCGCGTGCTCCGAATTCATGACTCTTTTATTTCGCATGTTTAATTTTGTTCAATTTTATCATTTAATTTATTCACTTGCATGCATTCTAGCCTTGACAGCTCTTATCTTGCAATTAAACGGATGAAGCCCTTCACTGTGACGCACTGGACTATAAGCTGTGTAAGGGGAGGGGGGGGAGGTTGCCGGGTGCCTCATCCCGGAACAGTTTTTACTTTCCTTGGCTCTACGAAGTAGAAAGGAAAGTTATGTAATCGGCTGAAAAAAGAGAGATCTTTACGTTTCAGACCCTCCTGAGTCCGAAAAATACTATTTGGGAAAATGGTCTGTGTGTCTGTGTGTGTGTCTGTGAACGATTTTTAGAGAAAACCACTGTACCAAATCAGCTCAAACTTCATATCTCGCCCGCAAGTTATCATTGGACGCCAAAATAAGGGTATGAACAAAATCTACCAAAAGTTAACTATAGTTATCATAGTGATCAAAACACCAAATATTTTTTTTCTCAAAAACAGCTCTAACGATTTTGATTAAATTTTTTATACCGGTAGCTCCCAATAAAGCAATTATAGCATAAAATTCCCATTAATGGGAAAATGACGAGAGCAGCACAATAAATTGCCAAAACTTTCGACGTAATCGATTTTAGAGTGGTTTTTAGAGAAAACAACCGTACTAAATCAGCTGAAACTTGATGTCTTGCCTACAGGTTACCATGGGACGCAAAAATAAGGGTATGGGCAAAATCCACTGAAAGTTAACTATAGTCATCATAGTGATCAAAACACAAAATTTTTTTCTCAAAAACGGCTCTAACGATTATGATTAAATTTTTTATATTGATAGCGCCCGATATGGCAACTAAACCATAAAATTCCCATTCGTGGGAAAATGACGAGAGAAGCACAATAAATAATCAAAGTTTTCGACGAAAAGCGTTTTTAGCGCAGTTTTTTCCTTATAAACTCCGCTGGAATGTTAGTAGAAAGTTAAAGTAAATTACTATTGTAGTCCAATCCAATACCTAAAGTATGAGTGTTTAAAAACGCTCATGAGGTACATGGGGCTCACTTCAGAAATTCCTGAATTTCAACTACCGCCGTTTCGCTTACTACCAGTTCTAAAAGTTTTTACCCAATAACTCTGCAAAAGTGATTATTATCCTTCTTAAAAAAATTCGTGTTTACAGCCTCATTAATTTTCTGTGTACCAATTGCTCAATAATGGTCTTATAATGAGTATGAGCAGCACAATAAATTCCGGAACTGTAAGCGCTACCGCTTCCTGCTGCTGTGACGTGTTGTTTGACCAAGTTCAAAGGAACTGAGTGATAAATGAATTGAGTAAGAAGAATTAGCCATGTACGAAGTGAATTGACGTAGAGCTAAGGAAAGTTGTGTGTTGCAACGCACCAGATATTTTTAGAATGTTTTACTTTAGCAATTTCCTACTAATTTATTTGGAAGGGATCCTCCTAAACTTCATATTTTGTACTCCGTAGATGGAATAAGCCTATCTCCAAAGGAAAATAGAATATCGACTGGAGAGCTAACCGTTTTTCTTATTTAGCAACATTGTAGCGTGCGGAAAGCCAGGTAGTTGTGGGCCTAAAACGTAACTAAATCTGAAGCTTAGTTGTGTCCTTGTATTTGGTGGCTGCTACGATATGTTGTAAGGCAAATCAAGAGACAATAAATATTAGGACGTTAGATGCGTGATAACTAAGCCCCGACGAAGATGAGTCACCGAACGTGACGTCCCCTAGCGCTCCAGGAGCCACTTGGACGAGAAGGACCGCAAATACTGTCTTCTTCAAGGGAGAAATAATAAAAATGAAGAAATAAAAAATAGAGTCATTCCCTCATATCCCGAAAAACAAATGAGAAGAAAAAAAAGTCGTGACGCCTCGAGAGGATGAATCTCTAATAACTTGGAGTCAGAATGGAACCACAATGTGGAGCATACAAGGGTTCACGAGAAGATTAGAAGTATCACTCGAGAAGGTGCCCCCTCTGTTTAAAGTGCTGTTCACGTGTGATTATCGTACTTAGGGAATGTAAACACTTGAGATTGCTGTCGTAGAAGGAAAAATGAGTGGTAAAGATCGGAGTAGAAGGTGCGGGGGAGCGGGGAAGAGTTTCGATCGTGAGAAGAGGTTTTGGTCACACACTCATTCAAAGCTCGATTCGGAGCCCGCCAGGTTTTGTGAGATTCTCTCGATGTCGTGGAGGAGGACTAGGCTCTCATGAGCGATAGCATTGACTTTCGCCGACTGGACTGATGTTCTAAACTGGTATTTTATGTTTACTCCCCCTTCTTCTCAATCATAAGTGACGTCGCTTCAATGCTATGACTGATTTTGAACGAAATATACAACATTACATTCAAAGCAATTAACCGGAAACGAGTACAAGTGACTCACGGGATTCAGAGCGTTATTTTGGCGCAACTGCGCAATGAAAATATTTGTCTTCATTCATGACAGTATATAAATATGATGCTTTGTAGACAACGGGGAAAGATAAAACGAAGAAGCCTGCTGTTGTCCTTAGTTCACAACTTGGAGAAGGAAATGGGGAGTATATTTCATGAAGCAAGGAATCAGTGCACCAAAGAGTTACACTATCGTCAAAATCAGCTTTTAGTTTGACGCGGGCTTCAGAACTGCATATTTATATTTGCTAATTCGTTTGGAGCGCTCCCCGGATGAGTGGTTAATTAATTTTTAATTAATTCCATTAACTGTGGAATAATAAATGGATATGTTTCTAAGGGTTTTCAATAATTAAACACGTTCAGTGGCGATTATTCCATGTTTTCATAATCATACACTACAAAAGATTTAGAAGAATAATTGCTGCGTTTGTAGGATAACGGAGAACTATTGCTTGTATTGTGCTGAAGGTTCCTTTGAGGTCCTTAACCTGTTCATAGTCACTCGTAACTCCTGGAAGACGATTGGGCTTTGCTAGGTGGTGCAGTTAGCATCAAAACGAGGGCCCCACATCAGCCAGCAGCCAGACCTGCCACCAACCTGGGACTCGTGAAAGGGTTTTTGGCAGCTGCTCTGAGTCAAACATTGACCAGTGTTGATGTGAGCGAGACCACTCATCCGGGGAGCGCTCCATCCCGGTTCTTCCCTAACCTCAACCTGTAGAGGATTGCTCATAGGTCTTGGTGAGCTGCCCTCCATTCCACTATGATTTTCTGCCGTTTTGCGAGTGTATTTGCACGTGACGTGTTCTGCACAGCGCAATAGTTGCGGTGTTGTTTGGAACTTTATGGCCATGCAGAGGATACGGCATGAGAATGTGGTCGCTCAGCTTGTCGGAGATTTGTTCTGCAGCCCCGAGTTGTTGTGTGGTACCCCGAGTACCACAGCATTATGGACCGGCAACTGCAGGTTGAGTGCAGTGGTGAACATACAATGTTTCATCATCAGTGATCGGTTTTTTGAAATGCAGGAAGGTCCACCACTCAAGATACATTTTTCTTTTTAATTTTCGAGGAAACTCCTTTATTTACACGCCACATTTACCAATTATTATGCTCGTTCTTAGTGAAGGAGGGAAATGTTATTGTACTTCCTACAATGCCTTCCACCTACGCCAACAAAAGTAGTAATTATTCCGTCATTTGGCCCCTGTGTGTTCTGATTTTACGTTAAATCTGAGACCCGAGTTAGCCACTCTCTTACTGTTAGGGCGCACATGATTAGGGAGGTAAGACACTCGAAGAGGCAGGTTGTCCTTGATTTGGGACTAAGAACAAAAGACGAGAGCGTCTTCCTTTTTTTAAAATCAACCTCTCATTTTCTCGAGGTTCATCCGGCAGCACAAATCCAGTCCAACCTGACCCTTTCAGACAGAACACAACGCTCTCCAGATGTTGCCGCACTTCCTCGCCGTAATATCAAGTAAAAATCGGTTTTACACGCCCATTACACCAACCCCTCTGCGTCTGCGTAGCGACCTTTGACTGCGACCGCTGCAACCAGCCGTGTAGCAGAGAAAAAAACGTGGGTTATGGAAATTAATTTAAATTACATATGTTCACGGAAGCCGAGCCTTCCATCATCGTTAGAGTCCCGCATCTGGCGGTGGTGTTTTCCGCGGCTATTGTTCGTTACGGATAGGAAATTCGTCGAACGGCGATGAACGACATTGTACTCAGTGACAAAAACTCTACGGAAGGTTAATTAATTTTGTATTTCTATGGGTCATCTCTGAGAGGGGAACGCAGAAACGAACCATTAAGAGACATTCGACGGAACATAATGGTGTGGAAAAATTAGCCTACAAGTTGAACTAATGATATCACAGTCCTGTTTGTACGCAGATGGTTTGAACGATACAACAACAGAAAAGGACGTTTTCTGGCGAGATCAGTACACAAATCGGTGGCGAGTGTTTGAAGGAATTCGGGGCAACTTCGATGTAGCGCAATGCAATTCAAAGTAATTGCTGTACTTCTAGGAGATTAGTTTCGGACCTATAGTCGATCCAGCTGCTTGCCTTCTACATCTTGGAGATGGACACGTTTTCTTTCCAATTGCGTTTACCTCCACGTTGGTTTCTGGCAAATGATCAAATAGTTGAACAATACGAACCTTACGTTTCATCGTGTTCCTGGACGTCAGTCGAATAGAATCACCATGAATATTTCAAGATGACGAAATTAAGGGCCATTCGAAGCGTCAAAACTCAACGTCGACGTTTCAACCGCTTTGAGGTCAAAAAAATTACTCGGGTGATTTGCCCCGAAAATGCGATTACCGCCGACGAAGAACGGGAAATGAAAATGTTCGGCGGCGAGGGGACCACGGGAAGCCCCCGCACCATGTCGACCCTTCCGCCAGAATACAGATAGCGGAAAAGAACACTTGTCAACCTATCAAGCTTTATGTGATTACGCTAAACGCTGGAAATCATTGGAGCGCGTAAAAACGGAAGCATTAAATATGGCATAGTAAACAGAGTGAGCATTGTGGAAACCGGGGACACGACCCAATGCGTTTCACGAGTTGGAGTAAAAGGACGTGGTCCGGAGTGGGGGGAAAAAAAGAAACAAAAAAAAAAGGTATAGGGTCAATTTGTAAGAGGCGAGACGGGTCGTCGAGTGGGAGATGAAACAGAAAAGGGGCGCACCCCCAAAACACAGGAAATTAACTCAAATATAAATAGAAGGAAATCAGTAATTGTGGAACAATAAGGAGGAGTTCCCGCCGCCGGTTCTCTTCTATTGACTCTAATTATTCACGTATTATAACACGTTTTGTTTCCATTTAGCGTTCGTCGACTTTAATTCGGGCCTTCGAGTCGTTAACTTACAATTAGATTGCAGTCTTCCGATCCGCAACGGGATGATGACGACTTTGGATAAAAACCAACCGCTCCCCAGGATTTGTGACACCGCTGGAATATTTGTTAAGTACAAACCCTAAAAGTACATCACATCGTTCTTACAGACACACATTTGTGGTACAATAGCTTCCAACCCCTCTTCTCGCACCCACAGTTCTTGCCTTAGCCAAATGATCAACTATTCTAAAATGTCCAGTGCGGTGCAATACACAACTTTCGTTACCTCTACTTGAATTCTCTGGTTTTCATGGCTTTTTCTACTCTTTTCAAATCATTGCTTCAGGTAAAACAACGCTTTACCGTGGCAGAAAGCGGTAGTGCTTACAGTTCCGGAATTTATTATGCTGCACCAATTCATGCCCTTACAGAGGAGTGATCATGCTGTGAACAAAAATTGTTTGAGAAGGATAATCATCAGTTTTTTTTTGAGTTATTGGGTACACTTTTAGAAATGGTAGTAAGTGAAAGTTGAAATTATGGAATTTCTATAGTTCATAAATCTTACGAGCGTTATTAAAAACTCATTGTATAGTTACTTAAATGGATTACCGCCTGAATTTTGTAAAAGATTCTAGTAACATATGAGCGGAGTTTATACGGAAAAAACTACGCTACAACGATTTTTGTCAAAATGTTTGGTAATTTATTGTGCTGCTCTCGTCTTTTTTCCACAAATGGTAATTTTATGGTGTTGTCTCATCAGGAGCTGTCCATATAAAAAATGCAGTTAAAATTGTTCGAGCCATTTTTGAGATAAAAAATATTTAGTGTTTTAGTCCCTAATGATAATTATAGTTCGTTTTGGGCTAGATATCAAGTTTGAGATGATTTAGTTCAGCCATTTTTTCTCAATAGCGTTCACACATACCGTTTTCCCAAACAGCGTTTTCGGACTCAGTAGGGTCTAAAACGTGAAGATGTGAAGAGAACTCAAAGTTGTTTATTTTCAGATTACCTAATTTTCCTTCCTACTTCGTAGAGCCAAGAAAAATAAAACGCACGAGCTGAACCGGCGCGCTTCCGCTATTACCGCGCATTAAATTTCGGTATAATTTTTTATCAATTACAACAGCCACCTCACCCTTTGGAGAATTAAAGTATAAATTAATGTGTTGGTGGAATTATGAATTTCGGGTATTATGATTTGGTGGGGCAACTAAATCGGCGAGCAATCAAATCCAAGAAATGTATATCTGGTGCGACACATCACACACCTTTCCTCAGCTACTAGGCTACTTTGATAGATTTCGCTACTAATCCAATTAATTTTTCACTCATTTTCCGTCAGTGCTTATAGTTTCGGAATTTATTGATGTGTTGGTACTGATGTCATGATAATAAACGAGCAATCAGTGCACAGGTATTTTGTGAGACTGCACACCGAATTTTTTCAAAATTTTGGAATTATTAAGTACTAAGTGCGAGTAATGGTGGTGGGAATTTTCCATCCAAGCCCAGTCGTACGCCCCTAAGACCCAACCTATTCGAAAAGTACGTAAGAAACGATATCAAACATCATGTAATTGCAATAACACACAAAATTATGAAACCAAATGGAATGTTTGTGCGGAAGGACGGGTTCGTTAGACCACGTTTAAGGCGAAATGTAGCCCGGAGGGCGGACTGGCATTGCATTATAATTCTCCAGGCCTTCACATTTTGTGTGAAGTGTTAAATTTTGAGAGGGCAACAAACACAAACATTTCCCGACAGAAAATATAGGTGTATTATTCTGAGTGACCAAAGCCAAACACCAAACCAAAACGGAGCTAAAATCGACATAATTGATTAAATAAGGGAATAGCTGAAAGAGGGAGAACATAAATATCATCGTTTTGGCTTTTTTGGTATAATTTTGCTTCGAGTTGACGTGATGATCTAAAGCACTTGAACTCATAATTGAACATTAATAGCTACTACTTGTCAACCGGTTATCACAAGTTCGATTTCTTGGGGATGGAGATGCACGAAGACAATTAGTGTTGCAGACCGTATTGGACGAATGAAATCATTCGAGTAACTATCTATAGGCAGAGTACGAACGACTGTGACAACAAACGTCATCTATTGTCGACGCTTCCATGTAAAGGAACGAAGGTTTCAGTATTGATTTTCGAACGAACTGTGTTGTTTATTAAATAGGTCCCTTAGGAGGATGCGAGAACGCGTCATTCCTCATTTTTTCCTTGGAGAGAATCACGAAGCTTCTTTCTACGGATGTTACGACGCCTCTTTTTAGCAGGCTGAACAGTTTTATCCATCGCGCAGCTGAAGAAGCACATTTCGTCGGGCTCCGCTTTCAGAGAAGCTTATCTCGTTCACAGGACCGTCGAGACGTTAAGTTCGTCTCACGATCTTTTCCTTATGAACCGGGCGATTATTGTCGGACAAATCTCATCGATGAGCGTTAGAAAGAGCCGCTCTCCACGCGCTAACATCAACTCTAAGCGCTATCAAAATTTTCATGACTGCTTCGTGGCTTACGGTGGAGTTACCTCGGAAATGAAAATACTCTGTGTTTTGAAAGCATGAAAAACGTTTATGAAGCACTGAAGGGTCGACTTCAAAACCTAATGGTATGACAAAATTCATTTCACAGGACGAAGTAATCTCTTACCAAAAAATTGGCAGTACCCTTAACCACACAGTTCTAAAGAGCTTCTGCTACCAGCTCACAAAAGGTGATCGAATAGTAGCTCATAGTAACAGAAGGAACGATGCTGCTTACAGGCCGATTGTGTTGCGAGCAAGCACAGTTCTCCCAGTCTACTAACATGCCAGTAACAGCTCTAATACATACTGAAATTTTCCTACTCACATAGTTACATTCAAAAGTTACATGGCAATGGAACCTGCCGATCTGGGAGTTTATCAATTGCCCGTTTCTAGCTCCTTCCACAAGAGAAAAGTCTTACAAAATTTGGTTTCCCATTAGAAAGTACCGGGTGCGAAGCATCGCACAACTTTCCACAACCCCTGTAAATTCGAAAATGTACTACTGATGTCAGAAGTGGGGTAATACAGTCTTTGAGCAAATAACAGCTTCGAAAATCCGCGATTCTATTCATCGGAAACTTGCTAACGCGTCTACCGACTGTACGGGTACGGTAATGCCAAGCTCAGTATGTTGCTAAACAAATTGCTCTTCTGTAGCTCAAGCAACTATTGACGCAACAACGAGAACCCTTGTGGGGACAGCGACAAGAACCTTCCGAGCACATTATGTTTGAGGATAGGCCGTTGAGGTTAGAACCGCAGGATAAACCAATGTGCTAACAAAGCTAGTAGTCTGGGGAACTCGGCTACTACGAGTACTCCTGATTCAAGCGTGGTGAACCCTAGTGGAACTGCAATGGGACATATCTGCTTACAGTTGATTAGGCCATGTCGAGCTGATTCACTGACAACCACGTATGAGCGTAAAAGCCGCAGGTCCAGTGAGGGCTGTCAATACTACCTACCTGGCCCATATAATCAGGCTGAGCATCAAGGCTATGTTCGACCAAGCACCAGCCAGCACAGAATCCCAACCCATGGCCCAGTTGTGGTACTCAGTGGCGGCAGTTGTGATGGAGTAGCTGTGAAACCGCCACGCGCTGTGCACCTGTGTGTGCATCGCCTTACAACCCAGTTAAAAACTCCACCCCGATGGTAAGGTTGCCAAGGTAACATCTCTGTACCGGTATACAACCTATCGAACCTGCACAGGTCTGGGTTTGGTGGCTGCTAAACAAGTGCCCGTGGGTCCGCATGCTAGCGAAACTGCAACCTCTAAAACTTTCGAACGATATAACTCCTTTATATTTGATAAGGAGCAGTCAATTTGATAAGAAAACAGACCTGTCGTATCTCCAAAGTCAGGACTCCAGTGACTGCAGCGAGTTCTAGAGCGTGCGAGGTGAAATAAACTTCTCATCATTTTGATAGGGAAACACACCTGCTGTCGGGGTGTAACCAAGGCTTCCCCGCCTGGTAGTACAGTACCCTGGGATGAGCTAGATTTCAGATTACTGTAAAGGCGACCTTCGTGACTGCTGTCATATGGCCATCCACAGGCTCATAATATGCTGTTTGCCACATCACATCTGATTGCCGAAATTCGCCGTCAGTTATGAACTGCCTTAATCAAAGACTTTTGCTGAAGGTCGGGCTCGTATGTAATTAACTCGTCTACGTCAACTGATCCTGGGGAGTGCGGAAGTGTTACTTGCTGCTAGAAAAACTATCGTTATGGAATAGTCTTTGAAAAGAAATTTGAAATGTAAGCGGTGTGATGTTTATGGACGCTTGTGCAGATCTGTTTCCTTATTAGCAGGCTGTTCTTAAACTCTCAACGAGAGTTATATCTGTCATAAACGTTGCAATTTAGCTAAAGCCCCTGTAGCATTATCGTTATCCAGCCTTCCAGTAGAGAGCTATTGTCTGTGTGTTACCACGCAGGGTGACCACCTCACCTGGGGAATCCCGTACTAACTGGGAGTTCTCAGTCAGAGTTCCCACCTGATCTATCTATTTACTTGGATGGCAAGTTTCTATGGGACAGATCAACTGTGGCCACGCTTCTTTGCCTTCACCTCCTTCGCAAACCAATGCTGCTAAGTTCATCTGCCCTCCCAACAACTGTCGCTTACTGTTGTAGAATCTACAGTCAGTGGATTATTACTCCACACTGGAGGCGCGAGACGTGCGTGATGGAGAGCCTTTAGAGAAAAGAAGTGGAGCCGCGCATTCATGTCGCCATGTCCCGTAAAGAACTGGTCCAGTGGTCTGGCACAACCCATTTTCTTCCAACACGTTCACGGATGTTGGGGAAGAACCCCAAGATTCCCATCTCGCTTGCCATTTCTTTAACGCCCATTCGTCGATGGCAGCAAGTTTCCATTCTGTGGTGAGACCCGCATGGAGTTCAGCCAAATTCCGAAGAAGCTCCCGTTTCACTGTCCACTTGTCTGACCGACCAGCGATCACCCTGAGTGCTTCAATTGATAAAGTTTTATAGGGCCAATACCCTCTTTTGATAGACTGTCAGTTGCTACCCCAGACAACGGACCAGTAGCCAATCACTCCTAGATATGTAGCCTTGTACATGAGCATAATGTCGTGGTAACACACACCCCAAGTGGCCTTAGTAATTGCATGCAGTGAGGCAAGCCTTAGGGACACTTGAGCAGGGACGGCTAAAACACACGGTTAGACTACTGATTTCCCCCAGCTTCCAAGCCCGAAAATTGGTTGAACTTTTTGTGCTAACTTCTGCACATCTGAAATTTCCGACCGAAAAGTCGATTCTAGGCGCGGATGCCAAAGTTTCCATTGACAGTCCTTTAACTTTAGAAATTTCGGCCATCATCATCGTCGGCGTCATCTTTGAAAAAAGATATGTCAGTAATGGGTTGAGTGTGCATTTGCACTGAAGAAGGTACCAGCCAGGAAGATTCTGTGTGCGATGGCCAATATTCACGAACAATGTGTAGTTGCAATAGACGTCCTGCGGGCATGTTCAGCATCATTAATATTGCTGAATCAGCAATATTAATGATGCATCATCACCAATGTTAAGAGTGGTTAACTATTGATATTTACTATTAGTTATCAGCAAAGCATCTTTCTCGACTCACGGTGCATCATGAACTCGCTTTTGGGGTTAGTTCACAACTGATTGAGAAGCGATGAGTTTAAGGCGAACGGAAGTACGCTGTTTTTACACTTCAAGGCCACAAACAGCGATATTCCCCCTTCAGAAGACCGGTGCTTTAGAAGTCATCCGATACGTGAGCATTCAGTAGGAGAGCAGATATACCGAAGTTGTTTAAAAAAAGATTCTTGTAGAAAACAGACGGAAAAAGCCTGAGAAATCTCATTGAGTGCCGAGAAACCTGCGAACCCGAACGCGGTCAGCTACTTTGAGCCAATATAAACCTCAAAACCCAGAAGATAATGCCGCTCTTTTTCAAGAGATTTCTATTCCAGTTCAGGTCCCTTCACATTCCGCTCGATCGCAGGACTTCGTCAAGACAAATAAGAAAAAGTGAAGACGAAGAAAAAAACTCCTGAAGTATTGTCGGGAGAGGATTACTAATAACAGTGAAACCAGGCCGTAGTTGTCTATCGTACGTGTTCCGAGTGAGACCGCAGAATCTCGGATAAAACTTCCGAGGGGCATCAAACACGTTTGCCTGCGTCGAGGCTATTGACGGGCTCGAAACTTGCCCTCTGTGATTTAGGAAGACTATGTCGAAAGCCCGGTCTGGTGACATCGAACACAAAAACCAGAAAACGAGCCTTTTGGAAAGGACTGCTTTCAAACCGCAGTATTCGGACACAATCCGTCTCTACGTTTTGTTTTAGAAACAGAAATTGCGAGTTTTTCGGTAATGTCGCGTTGTGCGTTGGACTTCATTAATTTATCAGCTCTGCCTCCCTCAGTCGTGAGAGGTAATGGCTTTACCGCCCACTCGACTGTTCAAGCCTCATCCTCAAAAAACGGCGTGAAAGCCACAATCAGGTGGAAGAGCGAAACGATCGTACATTAATTAGATGATGCGGGAATACTGCCATCATTTTCCTCGGTAATTGTACACTACCTTCAACGGCGGGGGAGGCCCAAGATAGTTCTGCCTCAAAAGGGCGAAATTACAACGTCTTGGTATGCAGATATCCTTATTCACTGTTTATCCCTACCTCTACCATTTGGCCAGCGGGTTGGTTTGAAAACACAATACGTTCAAGTGGGTGACTTCACTCCGTCACACCTCATCTCTACTCTCCTACATTGGTGTCTTTAGAGGCTCAAGAAGACACTCCATTCACGTGAGTGACTTTACTCCTTCACACCTCAACAGTTGTGCCCTACAATCTTGCCTTTTTAGCGTTTAGAATGGCTGTAGAAAGTGATGATCCTCTGACCTTGAGGATTATCTACGTAAAAAGGCTATCTGACGACCAGAGATTAAACACAAAAATGTAGCAATTATCTTGGTTTTCGATTTTACAACTTTACCACGGTAAAAGCCTGAGTGAATTTGGTCAAATTAGCTAAGTCTGCAACCAATGTACGGTTTGGGAGGCTGAATTAGCTGGGTCTTTGACCTCCAAAATAACTAGCCCTAATGGAAAGTTATTGTTTCTCTCAAACATCTTCGTCCTCAAGCCCTTTTTGTTTCCTATGGAAAGTCCACCTCTTCAGTTATTTCCAATTGACTACGGATTTCCCTGTCCTGGACTTTCCCATCGATCTTTCCCCACCCCTCAATTTTAGATTCCTCTTTTTAACAGACAGCTCCTTCCAAGTCAGTCATCCTTCAGCTCCCGTGGTACAGTCGTCTCCCAGTTCTCCCAATGATTCATTTCTCAGCTCGCGCTACTCCCAACTCATCTGTGTTAGTATCTCACAACCAGTTTCACATGTATTGAGTTTCCCTTGTGCGCGTTTATATACTCATACTCAACCGATTATCGCTTATCTGTCCTGAGGTCTTCACTCACGCTCCCCACGTTCATTTATTTCTCAGTTTCAAGCTCTTCCATTCGTGCACACAACACATATGTCAACCAACCTAGTTTGTTAAAACTCACCAAGGGGTTTCAGCAACCTCTCGATACCTACATTTTGTTGTCAACAAGTTTCTGTCAGAACACCTAGCTTGAAGTTCCATCCTCCAGTCCAGCGCCTTCGTGTGGGGGTCATCCCCGAATTTTGGGTGAGCAAAGTTGAGTGATATTACATGTACCATATCGATTTGCAAGGTTTGATACAGTGGGCAACGTCTGATATTAAAAATCGTATTCATTTATACAAGTGCTGTCTTTAAATCCATAAATCGATAGCTCACAGTGTTCAGTATTGACCAATAGTTTCGTGTAACTAGACATTTTCCGAGTACGATTACCGCACCAAGAAAGCCGTTTTCCTGGGGTCGGCAATACAGAAGTGCCGTCCAAAGGCAAGAGCTACAAGAAGCACTGTACTTTCGAGAACTTGGTCGGGCAGGGGTTGTGTATTGTCATTCCAATGCCATGCGTTTTCGCTCTGAGTACAGAAAGTTCGCTCACCGGCTGTTTGTCTCTAACTTATTAATTCCCGCAAAAACATGTTTTTAATTGCTTCCGATCTACGACGTCGTTTCGAGAAGAAGTTTGGAAGACCCTTCCTTATCTCGATATCGTTCGTGGCGGATGGGAGCAGTGTCATTTTGGTCGCCAGTTGTGTCGTCGAGTCCTTAGCGACTACCGGTTCCACGACCATCTTCAATTCTTCGTCTACGTCTTTTGTATTGGTTCGAACTAAAAACGAATATTGTGTAGAAGTTAATGGAACGTACGGAGTCAGAAACCATGTACCTTCAACATTATGCTTATCGTTATCCTTTACGACTCATCGTCCTGTGAAATTGCCTGTTTCCTGCCGCTAGCTTCGATAAGCTCCTAAAACGAGCGTCGCTTTAGACAATGAGTCTGAAACCGTCAATTCAGGAACCGGTGATGATTGAGGGTGAGATGAGGGGGGGGGGGTGCGAAGGGAAGGGGCGAACTGTTCGAATTGAGTAGCTAATGATCGTTATCCTCAATAAACGAGTTTTGAAAGTTTTCACGCGATTCAGTATCGTGTGTTACAACTAAAAAGGCGTTACTTTGCTGTACCCTCTTGAGCTGAAGTATATGAAGTTTAGTAAATTGTTTATCTATCACCGACACGTGTTCATGAACTGTTTAGCTACTTGAGAGCTTTTGCGACCTCGTGAAGGACGCACTTTGGCTCTTAAAACCCATTCCATACGACTGTTTTGAACTATAACGTGTTATGTGTGTTTATCTGACTTTGCTGAATTTTTTTTCATTTTCATAAACTCAATTTTGAAAGGTTTGATTTAATCCGCATTCGAACAATGGACAATTTTCACGATCTACAAAACCGATTGGGGGACACAAAAGTTTGGGGGTTGTGGGAGGGTGGTAGTAATAACAGAGGTTATTGGTGCACTCTGCGAGAACCACCAGAGCCCCACCTATATACCTATTGTTGTATATAAAAGATATCACTCTAAATATTGCAAACAAAAATCAATATTCCTGTTTGATAAAAATTAAAAACGTACTTTCATATACTGAGAAATGCTTAGTTACATCAAATCAACACGATCATAAGCCACAGAATTTTTGAGATGTCGAAAAAACTTTTGCTTGAGATAGAAGGTAAAAGTAAATATTACTGACGGTTCAGAACAAGAAAAAAGTGAATAACAAAGTGGACGAAGAAGATTATTGTTGAACTTAAAAGAGCTAAATGGGTTGTTTTTAATTGTGGATTAGCGTGATGCGCATAAACGAAAATGGCTTTACGAGTATTTAAAAAGTCACTCTACCATGGACTCAAGTCGGTATACTCTCCATGTAACACTTTGAAAATCTTTTTTTGCCGGTCTGTTTCCCTAAAATGGCTGCACCTTAACACTAATAAGAGAGTTATAGAGGTTGTAAGACAGTCGAAAGCCATGGAGGTTGGGGTGTCGACAGCATGAGAGAGCACAGGCACTCGCTCAGCACCCTTAGAACCCTAGCCAGTGGAGGTACAGCAGGTGGTCATTTAGCAGCAGGAGGTATGCCTACGGAATCCTTATCATCGGGGCAAAGTTCTTAATCTGGTGTCCCACCAGATCAAACGGTTTTCTCGGGTAGCATGTTTCAAATGGAGAGTTCAACTGTGACAAGTATTTGGCCAGGATTTTTTTTCACAAAGTGGATGAAAAATGCTTGCTTAGTAGCAGTCAAAGCTGAAGATTTGGCCGTTCATCCGACAACCATCGCTCACTGTAGTAGGAACTACAGGGAAGCACTACGCAGTTAACAGATTCTCCATAGAGGAGGCGCAAGACATGCAGGATAGGGAATCTTCGAGAAAAAAGAAGTGGAGCCACGCACTGAAGTAAGGAGCTGGCTTGTTTGATGGTCTGGTTCTCATCTCGTTTGAAATTTATTTAATGCCCATACTATCTAGCATGACAAGTTTTCATTCAGAGGAGAGGTCAGAGTACAGAGCTTGACTTAGAGGTGGGGAAGCTCCCTTTTCACCCTTCACTTCTCCACCACGTACTGAATGATCAAGTCAACTGGTAACTGGCCTCCTGGTTTCCGTGGATGCTGTCTTGTAGGCCTCAGTGAACGGGCCTGTAGACTCCTTGCATTGGCTGTGAGTTTGCTACCCCATACAACGGCAAGCAGCTGTTTTTTGGATCTTGCCAGTACCCAAGGCGTCTTTCAAAGCAATCAAATAAACACCGTTGGCTGTGGTCCAAAATATGGCCCTCCCAGAGGCAGCAACCGTGCCGATGTCAGTTTTTTTCTGTACAACTACCTACCTACCCCGGCCAGTCTGCTACCTCTTCTGTCTTCACACCATCAGTTCTGTTCCTCAGTTCAACACCAATTCCGATCTGACACTGACCGGCTCGAATGTCAGAATACTTTTTATCGATGAAAGATGTGTTTACCGAGCAACTCATATCGAGCACACCGAGAAACATTTCCATCACAAAACTAAATAATAGCGAAGGAGCGAGCGTTTATCCCGAACCAAATGCTGAAAGTACTCAATTCAAAAGCCGCCACTTAAGAATTCATGTATTTCAATTCAATTTCTGGCAGAATGCGTTGTTGTTCGAACGACTACCAGTTGTTCCTCGACGTTGCGTGCTATTTCTAAATGATCTCGTTGAATCCGGTGGTCTATGAATATTAATAAGCGAACAGGTCAAGTGTGCAAACACCATTTAGAGCCACCGCGTGTTCCCTTCCCGAACGAGCTACATATTTTATGAACTGAGCCCCTAAATAGTGGGAAGAGCCGATGTTAGTTTTACGACTCTCCACTAACTAAAGCCTCATCAGTCCGCTGACAGACGTTGCCTATAATCTAGGAATGAAGTTTTCTGAATAAAAAAGCGAATAGTAGCGAGGTCGTTGGATGTTAATGCACTTACCGGTGCAAAAGCAACGTGTCTTTATTCCCGAAACATGCACAATTCAACAGAAAACGTCGTATGAATCTTTCAAACGGAGGTGACCGTGCGAGTTTGCTGTCTCTATTACTTCCGTTGCTGTCTTATTCTTGATTCATAGGCCACCAAAACACACGCCTTTTTCTCCGTAGGGGCAAATATTAATACGACCGTAGAACTGCGGAAAACAATAAAAATACGAGCGGAAGAATCTGGATTATTGTTACCTTACGTACACGAACAAATATCGTATCACTTCTTTACTTTCTAAATAATGATTCTTGTGCACTTACACACAGACTAGAAGTCTCCCGTTTCCGTGGTATGACAAATCACAATTCCAAAACCAAATCCAGTCCAATATGTCAAAACAGTCGAGCCACTAGCAAGTTCTTATTGAAAGATTAAAGGATGGTCTTTGCTCGTACTTCGTAACATTTGCCAGTTTGCCTTACTGTAACTAATCAGGCACCACATGAAGAGCACGAGAGGGGGCAGTTTAAGAACGAAATAAAAACAAACTCGGTGAGCGTGAGAGAAGGACTGTATCATACTTGAATGAATATTGATTTGAGTTTGAATATGTGAGGGCGACACAAGGGGACGGCTTAGAACACACGTGAACTCGCACAGGAAACTGTACCGGAGGGAGAGAGGGAGAGGGAGATCAGTGACTGGGCCGAGAGTTGATAGAGGAATGTGTAGTGAGCACTATCTGAGACGAATGTGTAGTATATCTGGGAAGAGCTGTGTGTGTTGGAGAAGGGGGTAAATCGAGTGAAGGAAGGACATTTTGGAAAGTCCAAAAGAGGAAATCAGTTGTAGTTGGAAGCTAAACCGAACTGAGAAGCTGACCGACTTCCTGGCTGCATAACATGAAAAAGGCCGAACGCACCTGAGAAAAGGCCCAAGCTCAAGAGCCCAACTACATCGGCCTGTGCCAAACAGTTACTATCCCCGTATCAGCTGCGAGGACTATCCTCATTTCGTTAGGCGTGATCAGCTGCTGCCCGATTGCCCGCTATTGCCAACTCAGGCAATCTTTACCTGCTCCAGGCCAAACGCCACTCTCCATTGAGCGAAAACTAGTCGCAGTAGATGAATAGGCATTAGATAAATGACAAACGAGTTCTCGCCAAAGAATTTTTTCCCAACATCCGCGTACGTCTTAGGAAAAAGTGGGTTGAGCCAGACCACTGGATAAGCCAGTTTATTATGGAACTTCTCGCGAAACTCTCCATCCTGCACGCCTTGCGCCTTCAGTGCGAAGGAAACAAGAAATCACGAGCTGCTCCACTCTGCGTCCTACAACAGTAAGCGACAGTTGTTGGAAGAGCAGCCAAACCTTCCAGCTTTCACTGACACTACCTTATAACCGTTTCGTTCAGTTTGCGAAGAACGTAAAGACGAAAAAAAACGTGGTCGCAGTTGATCACTCCATTTGAAACGTGTCACCCAAGTAAACCGTTTGATCAGGTGGGAAACCAGATTAAGAACTTTGCCCTGATGATAAGAATTCCTCAGTCATAACTCCGCGTGGTAATACATGGGCAACAGCTCGGGAGACTGGCCTAATGACAACCTGCCGCACCTCCAGAGATTTGGGTTAGGTGGTTGCTGAGCGAGTCCCTGTGCTTTCGCATGCAAGCGAAACCGCAACCTTCATAACTTCTCTTATGGGTGTTAGGTAACAGTCATTTTGATAAAGAATCAGACCCGCTACGAGTGCTTCTCGAGCGATTTTCCAGTACACGCTGTTTAGGCCCGACTGATAATGCTGCGACAGACGGGTAATGGGTTTGTGAGTGGGGGGGGGGGCACTGATTTCTCTTGTCCCACCGATAAAAATTGCTGAGTGCACATGGGGCTGATTAAAGTTGTGTGAAGCGTCTACACTTGAAGCGAGGAAACAACGGCGAAAGATGAACGCGTCATTCGGTCGGAGCCTCACCGTTTTCGGTTTGTACGAGAGGCTTCCTCCGTCTGAGTCTGGGATTGGGAAAGCAAGCAACTAAAGGGCGGGTCATCAATAACTTTTCTGGTAGAGTGACTAGGCTCCAGTGTCAATCATTCGTGGAAGGCTATTGACGGTGAAGACGAGGTATAATGGAGGGAGGGGTGGAAGTTCCACAACGCAATTAACCTCCGAAGTCCTCTCCGTTCCTACAAAGCCCTTCGCCGTGCTTCTAGTCATCTCAGACTATTAATTCGTCTAAAATACCATTATCATATCCGCGGCTTCTTTGCCCTCTCTCCTTTAAAACACTTACTCTCCACGACCAACTCCGCCAAAATCCAGAGCTTTGGTGAGCCCTCGACAGACCCGTTTCATTGTCTCGATTTTGTATAATTTGAGAATCCTGAAGCAACCTTTTTCGCCCCAATTGATTGAGAGAATTTTAATTAGTTTAATTGAAGATTCATCACATCGTAACGTTAACCTCATGTCGGGCAGTGCATAGTCCCCGGTATGGACTGGTCATTTACTTGACACGCCCCTAGGTTCTTATCGGAGACGCAATAACGAATGTAATCGCTAAAACTGTTGAAATTATGGCTGTGATTTTGGTTAAAATGAACTTTGAGTGTACAGGTACATACAACTGGCATTAGTTTCAGCACAGTGACCTCAATCATCCTTCCAACTCATGGATACCTGTAGAGTTGAAATCTAGAATTCGTTCCCATATTTTCTGAAACATCAACCTTAGTGTTATATACAAATAAATAAGGAAATTTATACTCGTATAATCATACTAACATTTTTTAATATTTTACTGCTATTCCGTTCCGACATATATTCTAATGATTCATTACAAAACTGAGCTACTTAACTATGGGAATTCGATGCATACTCTGCTTTCATCAGCTGTTGTTTGTCAACTGCATAATGTGCTACGCTTTTTACTTCTGGAATGCTTCACAGATTTCCCGAGGGCACCAGTATTTATTTAGGTATTATTTGGGAATATAGGTTCCTTGTGGGTTTGTGAGTCTGCGAAGGCAAAACGGCTGAACCAAATCAGCTCAAACTTGACATATAACCCACAAGTCACCATAGGATGCCAAAAGAAGGGCATGAAAAAAATCTGCCCAAAACTAACTATAGCGATCATAGTGATCAAAACACCAAATATTTTTTTCTCAAAAATGGCTGCAGCGCTTTTGATTAAACTTTTTACATGAACCACTCTCGATGACATAACATAACCATAAAATTCCCATCAGTGGGAAACTGACAAGAGAAGCACAATAAATTTCGACCAAACATTTCGACAAAAATGGTTTTTAGCGCGGTTTTTTTTCCTTATTAACTCTGCTGAAATGTGTTTTTCAGAAAAATTCGGTCTATAATTAAATCAAGTGATTATACAATGAGGTTTTAATAACGCTCATAAGATATGCCGATATGCTACTCCAGACATTACGGAATTTCAAACCCCACCGCTTCACTACCGCCATTTCTAAAAGTTTTTACTCAATAACTCTGAAATAGTTTTTACTATTCTTCTAAAAAAAATCGTCTCTATAGGCTCAGTAATTTTCTGTGCACTAACTGCTCAGTAATGATCAGGGCATGAGTACAAGCAGCACAATAAATTATGCTTTATGACCTCGTAAAATGGAGTTTTACAAAGTTGAAATGAACTGAGTGAAAAATAAATTCAGTTAGTGGAAAAAGCAATGAACACAAGAGAATTGGCGTAGAGCTAAGGGATGCTGTACCTGATATTTTTAGGCTGACGATTCCATCAGAGGAATATTGAAAGGTGGAACTGCTACACGCGAGAGTTGCTAATTTTGTAGGTTGAACAATATCCCGCTAGACCCCCAACCAACCCCCTGTAACATGATTGCAAGTTGATGCTGCCGAATGAAACCAACCACGTAAAGGGTACTTGCTACAATTTGAAGGCTGACCGATATTTTGCTAGAGAGATCCAGCCTGTTACAGATTCTTAGTAACCGTCGACCAAATTGACGCTGCTGAATGAAAGAATCATAAATATTGTCATTTAAAAGTGTAATTACTACACAAAGGCTGCTATTTATGGAGGGGCAATGCTATCCCGCTAGATGGAGCCAACCAACCCCTGTCAAATGGCTGTTTGTAATTCATAGTCCAAAGCGATTCTTAGGCAGTGTGTGGCAGTAGAACCATTACTAAATCGCTACACCTCACACCATGATACTTTAGAAGTTGTAGGAGCCTTTATTTTTGGAGGTTACCTTTACGTATCGTCCAGATATGTGAATGAGGTATGCATGGATCTCATCGAAGATTCGCTTATCGGCCGGGAATATTACGTATACATCCTTCTGGAAAAGCTGTACGGGCGTTAACTAGTTTAATCTGAAAAACGGATCTCGAATCGTCCATGTCACCAATATCCCGATATCCGAGACGGAAACCCCGTGAACTGTTTCACAAACAACTGCTAAGTTAACACTCTCGTCGCTCGAACGTGCTCGGCTTTTATACGCCGGGATTGAAATGCCAGTTTTATGCAAAAAGACATTAAAAAGAGATAACGCACTAAACGCTGAATTAACTCGTCCATAAATTTCACCATTCCAACAAGTTTAATAGCTTTCATAAAATGGGGAGAAAAAGTTATTTTCCTGTCTTTACCTAATTTTTGTGTAAATGCGGCGCAACCTTCGAGCGAGTGGAACGCGACGAAGGAGCTGAGCGCGTTGTCGTTGCTGAATAAGAAAACCATTACATTTTCTCGCTCCAATATTATTCAGAATTCATTTTCCAATTACAGAAACGAGAGCCGATCTAAAAATCATGTAAATGCGGGGACCTCCGTCCGAAGCCTCCCACCCAGCAACCAGTTGTATATTAATTGTGATTTAGATTTAAAAGGAGAGAAAAAATGTAAGACTTTGAATGAAGAATTGAAGAGATGGAGGAGAAGTAAAGAAAGATATTGTTAAACCGGCGAGGCCCTTATTTAGAAATCTCAGAAAGAACGAATTAGTATTCTCCCGGAGGCTCTTCGAGATTTATTATTACAAAATATTATTTTCATTCCATTTCCTCCCTCTCGCTCCAGCTCACTCTCCCTCCTTCGAGAACCTGGAGAACACGAAACAAAAAACAAAAGCCTATTCCTCGGGGTTGGAAATATGCTAAGTGAGCCTGGGAGAAGAGACCGCCGCGCCGTTCAGAGGCCGCCTACTGCACCTTTTAAGCTTCGAGTGCATTAAATTAATTCGTATTAATTATTAATTCGTGCGATTAATTTATATCGTGTCATCAAAAGCACCGCGCGTCAGTAGAAATGTCGAGAGAACCAAATGCTGAGTACATTCGAATTACCGTTTTTGCTCAGAAATAGAAAAGAAAAATCGGTCTAGACAGAATTTATAGTAGCATCACACACGATTTCGTAGTGGAAATAGCGCTGGGAAGCGCCGAAAATATAGCATAAAATATGAAATATGTAAAAGTTAGTCTCAATATGCTCTCAAAGTGTTGCTTTCGTTCTGCTGATTGGCGATTAAGTAATTTATTAACAAGTCGTTGCTATTGGATACGTGACAACATCTTTCTTCGAGAACAGCTTTTAGGAAAGTGGCTTACCACTCACAACAAACTTGACTGCCTGAAAACAAAATTAATTTGGTGGTGAACGTGAAGTTGGCATTCCTAGACAATCTGGAAAGTATTTCAGAAATATAAGGCAAAGATCTTGATATATATATGGAAGTCTGTTGAGATGATTGGGAGACTCAACTGACTCAAATTTGATATTTATCATCCTATTTGTATGGTTTAGAGCGAGTTACTAAGCACATAAATTCCAGAAAGTACGAATATACCACGCCTACTGTACGTTCAATCTGTTTTGTTAATTTATTAGATACCCCCAGTTTTCGCCTAATTAGTTTCAGGTTTAGCGTATCACGTTACTCGACGTTTCTGATGTTTGCCTTTTTACTTTCGTTATGGCTTCTGAGCCCGAGAACCACAATGAGTGTGAGTCTGTGTACGCGATTGGCAGAAAACGACTGAATCAAATTGGCTTCAATTTGATATCTAGTCTGCAGGTTATCATGGGACACTAAAATAATTGAGAGAGAAACACGCAAAACTAAGTGTAGTTATTACAGTGAACGAAACACTAATTTTTTTTATTTCAAAAACACACACAAAATACAAAATTGTTTGTGTAGTCAACCCTAAATAATAAGGTAGTGCAAAAACATCGAGAGCAGCAGAATAAATTGTCAGGAAATAAGATTTTAAAATAAGAAAATCGATTTTAGCGCATTTTCCTTATAGATTCTGCTCAAATTGTTCGAGCATGCTCAGAAAAATAAAGGTGACAGTTTAATGGAATACATACAAGATGAAAGCACAATAACGTTCATAAAAAATTAGGATGAGCCCCAAAAATGCCGAAGTTTCAACGACCGCCGTTCCACCTACTACCATTTTTTACGGTTCTTACTGATAATTCCCAAACTGTAAACAGGATCGCACTCAGATTAATCAAGTTGACAGTCGCATGAATCGTATATGCACTCATTACTCAATTATGGTCGTGGAATAAGTGGAGCAGCACAATAAATTTTGGAATCTTAAGTGCTACCTGCTTTTGTGTGGAATTGAATGAAATACAGATTTGATTAGTTGCTAGAGTGAATAAAATCACTGAATGTGACTAGATATTTTTTATATTGCAGCATCCTTTCCAACTACAACCTCGTAACGTCGCCGTTGAATATGTTCCACTATTGACAGCACCCCAACATACATAGCCATTCATTGTGTAACATTCAAGAACATCACGAACAAAAGGTGGTTGTAATTAATTGAACATAATTGACGTCGAACTTTCGGCTTTAAGCCAACATCACAAGTCGAGTTAAGACGTCATTTTTATTTTCATTTTGTCCTCTTACAATTGGCATTCGCTTGACGGTAACCGAAACTCCGCACCGCACCCGAGCTTCACGACTGGAATGGTTAAACAGTTCGATATCTTATATCATACCGTTGGCCAATCGGGATTCCATTCGCAAAACCATTGACAAAAAAAACTATCGAAAGCCCAAGCCGTAACATCCCAAGGTTCGATTGTTTGATGAGCGATTCCGCGGGTCACGTCGTTTTATTATCACATTCCATCGTTGCATACGAACAAAAATTAAACGCAACCGCCAACTGTCAACTTAAAACGCTCATGCAGTATTAAGGAACTAACTGAAGTTTGTCGGTACTGTAAGGAATATACTACCACTGCCCAGTCAGGATGGAAGAATAAAGTTCAGTCACGATAGCGTGTGCAGATGTAAATGAATGGTTGATGTTATTACACTATTGTTCTGCAATCTTGTACCTTCGATTACGAAACCCCACCACCAACGAGAAGACGCTGCCAGTCATAGTGATTAACCCGAGCGACTGTGCCAGAAATGAAAATGACTGTGAATAAAAAGGAAGCAACGCAGTGACCCTCCACAAGGGGTGTTTCTCTTTTTCGTCAACATAGCTGAGTCGGAATCGAATCGTCAATCCAATTGGAAAGATCAGTTTTCAGAATTTCCGGGAAGAGGAAGAGCAAGTCTTAATAATTACGGAAGCAACAAGCTGAGTGGCTGGAAGATTCGTCTTATTAGGATTCTGTCAGGGCGGTAACAAATATTCGAGTGGGGGGTAGGGGTTGTTGTAGGTGGGATAGACTAGCAGCAACCGACTACTAGAGATATTCGGGACAGGAACACTAAATTCAACTTCTACGTGGCCTTGAAGCAGTGCCTACTATATTAATTACCGCATGAGCGCTGAATCATGGGTACTGTAAAGGATTAGCACTAACAATTATGATGCAGTGAGATTGAGTGGTGCTGTACTGTTCAGTCATTGATTCATTTTGTAGAAATCTGAAAGCCTCATTTTTGATGATTGTTTAAATAGTACAGGATATGTCCTCCGAGAAAGCAGATTATTAGCGTGTTGATTGCACGTGAAGCTTTTTAAACTAAAACTAAATAAACATTGTCTTCGCTGCATTTCTTTAAGGCGAGTTAAGAATGGCAGAAAAACCGAAAAGTAATTGAGACGAGGGGAGTTGTTGGTTGGTCAGGCAATTTACACTGTGCGCTTGTTTTGCTAACAAACCCTTGCAGGCTTCAGAAGTAATTAAGAGCCATCTCCTCCCCACGCTCCTCCGAGTTACCTGCAACCAGTCTCACGTACATCCCAAGGTGCAATTCCACCTCTTCTCTTCTAAAAGTGCAAAAAGGGGCCCCCATTTTCTTTTTCCCCACCAGATAAAACGGAAACAAACTCGAGCGACCGTTCCTTGGGTGATCGCAGCCTACACCTGTACGCCAAGCTGTAGAGTGCCTTTGGGACGGATTGTCCTGAATTTATTCCGTCCCCCGTCTCACGTAATTGACATTAATTACCCTCTTCCAGGTTAGTTACTGTGTGCCTCGTCTCAGGCCTCTACCATCCAGTGCCTTGCCTCTCGTTCTTTTGCCACCAAAATCCGATCCAGTTTTTATTTCGTTGGGAGTCGATCGCGCGCTCGATTTCATTTCGTTTTGCGGACAAAAGCGGACCGCCAAATTCTCTGGAAGTTGAGGGGCCGCGATTTGGAAAAAAGTTGGGCGCTCCGTCGTCCTTTTTCGGCAACGTCGACTGTTCCTGAATGCGAACGCGTTGGGATGAAGAAACTGTCGAATTATTGTGGAGGGCGAGTTGGGACGAGAACGAATCATTCCGAGCATCAAAAGGAATCGCCTGGGTCACTTTTGTAGACATTTGAAGGTAGATAGTCCAAAATGTTGTCTTAAGTCAACGACCGTTACCACGGAAACCCTGTTTATTGCTATGAATTAGTGGACGACATCTCACTGGACATTCGTCTAATCCCAGGGTGTCCCTTGTTCACACGAAAATTCTTGTTCACATATCACACGTAACTAATCGTAAAGAACTTATTGTTGCGTCCTTACGAGCTTGATTTCTGAACCTCTTGTGTTCTCTTACTATGAGGTCTCACGTTAATTCGTGTACAAACTCTAAAACTAAAGGCATATTTCGGTGCTCATGTAGTCTAGAAATAACTGCTAAGGGAACACTTCATGTTGAATCAAAATCATTCTTGATTACGTTTAGGAAATTTTCGGACCGTTCCAAACTGTTGAGGAGAGGATCGCCAATTGTACTTTCTAATGCCTTTGGTTAATTATTCATTCTGAAAGTCTAAAAAATCCGTCCTTTCGCACTTAAATCTCTGTTGGTATCTAGTTGGCCCTCTCTCCCGTCTCATTAATACCACCCGCCAGCTCGGCTCGTCACGCGTGCCAATTGCCTACAGGCGCCTATGGGTGCCTAGAATATTTAGTTTTCGTCGTTCCGTTGTAGCACGGTTGACTGGTGTTTTTCGATGCTGAATCTAGTGGAATGAGTTTCAGAGGTGTGAGACTACGTCAAGCTGTGCAAGAGGTTAATAAAGCGTTATGTAATAATATGTGGCGTTTCCTCTTTTGACTAAGTAAAACTATTGACTCTACTTCTTGAAATATGTCCTCATTCTTGATTTCCTAATTTTTCCCCATTGTTTTTAATAAAATTAATTTACGACGGTTCCACACGCTGAAATACGCTTTTATGTTCCGTTTTCCATTCTACACTCGAGTCAACCTCTTGTTAAAAATTCGTTTCGGTTCATCATCTCCGTTGGATGAATTTTCGGAGAAATGCCGTTAACTAAATAATGACAACCAGTGAGTTGAGTACAAAAATGACTGTGTGTACGTGTATACTTCTTTCTTTTCTTTCACCCTGTATGCCAAAATAACATTTACTAGCCGTCGTGTATACGGATACGTTTGCATGCCAGATTGTTATTTATATAATTAATTTAAAAATAAAAAACCCTCAGCCTTACGGCCTTAGGTCGCCGCACAGTCTGCCCCGTGGTAAATTTGCGGCTGGTTGATATTGACATGCAGTTCTTGATTCTGTAACTGCCCTCGGCGACAAGGTAACCTCACTGCCTTGTGTACTCAATTGTAGACTTGATCAAGTGAAAATGTTCATTCTTATTGGTTCAGCAAAGAAGTAACTCGGTGATAGCTTTTGCTTTACTTATCGGTGTCTCTCCTCGAATCTGGTTCCCGGGAATGATATAATGAAAAATAAGAAACGGGAGATAATAAAAAGGCAGGTTCGAATGAGTATCGGTAATTTAAATCACCTTCAGAAGCAATCAAAAGGTTTAATAAGTGATGGCGACTGGGACTGTGGGCGGGTTTACGTGAAGGAGATATATTTATGTCCTTTTCCACCCTGCTATTATTAAATTCAAGAACAAATAGGTAGTCCTTCGAAAGGCGGTTATTATGGAGAGTCGAGCTCATCTCTCCTCCGGCATCATTCCCCGTTCCCCCCGAAAAATCTTCTCCTGTCCCCGCACCGCGTACTTCTTCCGGACAGAACTTCTTCAGTGGCCACTTGGTAACTTTGACTCCTCAGATTTCTTATCTGTAGCTTCAAAAAGACAGAGGATTCGCCGCTTCCCTCCTTTTTGGTGCTCGACTCATGCGGGGCTCTCAGTTTGGGGGGAGGCTTGTCGAAAAAACTTCCTGGAGATGAATAGCCGCCTCTCATTTACCAGCTTTAACGGTCAGCCTGCACCACTCTTTGGTTTTCACATTATTGAGGATGAACATTCGTTGCCACTAACTAGCGATGTTCGTAGTTGCATCGAGAATTGTACAGAATAGGAGAAGAAATTGTCGTGAAACGGGAAATACTTTGAAAGTGTTTGTTGATCAAATATCTGGTGCGTTGCAACACACAACTTTCCTTAGCTCTACGTCAATTCACTTGTGTACATGGCTAATTCTATTTAATCAATTCATTTATCACTCAGTTAATTTGAACTTGGCCAAACAACGCTTCACAGCAGCAGGAAGCGGTAGCGCTTACAGTTCCGGAATTTATTGTGCTGCTCATACTCATTCCAGGACCATTTTGAGCAATTGGTACACAGAGAATTAATGAGGCAGTAAACACAAATTTTTTGAAGAAGGATAGTAATTACTTTTGCAGAGTTATTGGGTAAAAACGTTTAGAACTGGCAGTAAGCGAAACGGCGGTAGTTGAAATTCAGGAATTTCTGTAGTGAGCCCCATGTATCTCATGAGCGTTTTTAAACACTCACCTTGTACGTATCGAATTGGACTACTATACCAATTTATTTTAACATTCTACAATAATTCCAGCGGAGTTTATAAGGAAAAAACTGCGCGAAAAACGCTTTTGGTTTAAGATTTTGATAATTTATTATGCTGCTCTCGTCATTTTCCCACAAATGGGAATTTCATGGTATAATTGCCTTATTGAGAGCTATCAATATAAACAATTTAATCAAAATCGTTAGAGCCGTTTTTGAGAAAAAAATATTTGGTGTTTTGATCACTATGATAACTATAGTTAACTTTCAGTGGACTTTGTTCAAACCCTTATTTTGGCGTTCCATGGTGACGTGCGGGCGAGATATGAAGTTTGAGCTGACTTGGTACGGTGGTTTTCTCTAAAAATCGTTTACAGACACACTTTAGTGACACACACACACACACACAGACAATTTTCCCAAATAGTGTTTTTCGGACTCAGGGGGGTCTGAAACGTAAAGATCTGAAGAGAACTCAAAATTTTTTTTTCAGTTGATTACATAACTTTCCTTTCTACTTCGTAGAGCAAGGAAAGTAAAAAAGTGTTCGTTAATTTTAGGGATGTAACAACGTGAATTTGTATTTTTGATTTGCTTCACCCCCGTAAAAATCGAACGTAAAGGTGTTGTCTTCCTGAGGCGAATTTGAAAGTATCAGATATCACTAGAGACCACTCTTTGTCATCGACTTACTCCTATATCGAAACGATGACACGCTAACCATGCTCTAGGAAAATGTCAGCAGTTGGATTTTAGCAAAGTTAGCTCCTTGCGAAGTAAGTTGCCGATAGAGGCCACTAAATGATTCTCTTGCCGCCTTGTCTGGACCAAATCCCTGGCACGTGTATTCTCCTGCATCTGCTAAGTCACCACTCACTGATCCGTCTAAAATGTGTACCATGTCGTCAAGCGTGGGACCACCACAAATAAGTGTTTTTCATGAATAAACCCTGTGAAGGGAAGTTCGAAGCTGTACCCTGTCGAGGTGAGGCGCCCTTCTACCCCGCCTGACAATGCCCACTAAGTAAGTTTACCGCTAGACGTTTAGGTTCTCAACTATCGTTGACTAACATTTCAGTCCTTGTGGGTTGTAGGGTATACAAATTTCAGGGGCGGGAATGGGACAATTTTTAATAACTCGTGCGCACAAAAAGGATCTCCTGGCCAGGCAGTCGAAGTTGAATGTTACTGTTTCCAACCGTATTTTTTTATTTTGTGTTTCTGAGTCTGTCAGGGTAGTGCCAGACATTTTTATTGCATAGTTGAGTGGGAACTAGTCCTTTTTTTTATTCTCAGTTTTTCCCAAAAGTCTATTCAATGTCAAATTTACCACCTTCCTTTCCTTCCAGCCGCTTTTCTCTTGCTGAAAAACCCCTTTCACGCTCCCTATAAAAAGCGTATTAGTGACTGACTTACTCCAGTATTGACTTACTCCCCCTTATAGTCTTCGCATCGAAAGACTGTAAGGTATTCGCTTCAATGAGTCGAGTCGTTTACCTGTCAGCACGGCTAACGAAGAAGATACGTTCGCAAGATATATGTTAGTTCGAAGGGGGGGAGGTTAGTTTAAGAGTTGGATTTTTGAATATCATTCAACGAAGTAATATCAGCCACCTAAACGTCTGGCTGTCTCGAAAGTTGAGCGACCGCGTAGATGGTTTTAGTATAAATTGAATCTGCAGACGCCAATTATTTCACGAGAGAAGCGACGGAGGAACCCTCAGCGTCACCAGTCACTAGCCGGATGGGTCCTCATGCTACAAAATCAGATTCGTTAAAATACGAAACGTCAGGCCGCTAACGAAGAAACGGAGCAGATATCAGAAAGCGAGCGTCAAATCAACTTCGTCAGATGAGGATATGGATGTAGTTGGTTGGAGGAAGGGGCTTTGGACTAAAGAAGATATCAAGGTGTGCCTATTGTACCTATGTAAATGCTTCATTCTCCATCTCCTCTTTTGGCTCTTATTCAATGCAGAGGCTGTTGAACGCTCAGGGAAGAAACAACAGGCAGGGGATATCCGAAGGTCCTGTCTTTTGACTTGTCTCACTAATCTCAAATATGTTAGCAGCGAACGGTCGCTTCGTAAACAGCCTAATACAACTTTGCTACGCTTCGGAACCTAGGCCATTAACTAAAACAGTAGATCAATATATTCCAAATGGAACGACCCTTCAACTCTGATTTGTAAATATTTCTCGGCTCAATGCCGAGGGGTTCTACGAAATTCACGCCCTGGACACCCACTTCCTGACCCCCTTCACACGATGTAATACTTGAACTCCTATTCTCCATCAAACGTGTTCCCCTTTTCCCCCGCTGACTCTTACTTTGTTTTACTTTCCATGTTAAACGGGGCAAGGTGATCAGCAAAGATGGTGTTAATGAGTTGTTAGTGCGAGTAACGATGTTGAGTGGACGAACTATAGAAATATTACAGGTTAACAGACCAGGCGTACGTTCAATACCACAAAGCAGAGAGCTTAGTGGAAGTGTTGTGCTGTGGAGAGGTGGAGGTATGCTCCTAGCTTGATTGTACATTGTTTCTAGATTAAACCACGCGATCAACTGCGTCTCACAACATTGCTAACCTCTCACAAACAGGATTATTAAATAGGAATATTCTCTAATCCTTTCTAAAAGACCCTTTTACCAGCCAAAAAGATGACAGTATTCCCTAAATACCAATGTGAACAATGACTTTGATTCAATGGAAAGAGTTCATTCGATAATAATTGCCCCCCCACACGCGATTACACGGTATAAACCTCGTTATATTTGACACGCGCTCTTCTGAACGATCACTATTTGAATCTGACACCACCCTACCGCGCTACTCAAATTATGTTCAGAGGTTCAGAGACGATATCCACTCCGTTACCCTTTCGTGCTGAATGACCAACGCTTATCCTCCTTTCAATCGCTCGCATTAGGCCAACTCTACTCAAATACAGTCTATTTAACTCAACATTATGCCTCAGCTCAATGAGCCACTCAACCTTTTTTTCTTGCTCTGAAACATCTCATTGACTGGAAATTTGTTTCGGTTTATCATTCATTCTGAATAATACACCTATGTTTTCGATCAGGGGAATTTTTTTACAACCACTCCTCAAAATTTGATACTTTACGTTTCAAGTCATCAGGATTTCCATTCCACAATGTCCGTCCGCCGTTCGGGCAGTTTTATGTCCTTAACGTGGACTGAAAATTCCGTTCTTTCGCACCAAAATCTCAATGGTATCTAGTTGTGCCCGTCGGCTCGGATATCCGATAGGAGAAGCCCATGGTTGTTATTGGCAAAAAAATGATTAAACAAATTAACAAAAACCCAATTTTGGCAGTTTATCGCAAATATGCCGTGCTTCGTATCGTTTTCAAGGTATTTTTAGATGCTGGGTCGAATGAAATGAGGCGTACCGCTTCATCTAGACTGAAAACAGTGAGATTACAGTCATTATAGTGAGCCGAAGTCGATTAATTACAAGAACTCGCGGGACAACACGGTGAAATTAATCGGTTCATCATCTCACTCCAACGTCAGCTGTACTCGTCACGTCGTGCCTAATTGCCTACTGGCGCCTGGAATATTTAGTTTTTGCTGTTCCGTTGTAGTCACATGTTTCCTATGGTTTACTAGTATTAATGAGTTAATGAATAAAGGTAACAAGTTCATCAAGAAGAAAGTTGTCGCATCATTCAAAAATATTTAGCCCTACAGGTTAGAAAGGAGGGAGAAAGGAAAAAATTATGTAATCGGCCAAAAAAATTAAGTTCTTCACGCTGTAACATTTAACACGCTTCTGAGTGATTAAAAGTATTACATTCGTTCTAGAAAAAATACTCGTTTTTACTTTCCTTGGCTCTACGAAGTAGAAAGGAAAGTCATGTAATCCACTGAAAAAAAATTTTGAGTTCTCTTCAGATCTTTACGTTCCAGACCCCCCTGAGTTATGCTTTGTAAATAGTTTTGTTAGTTGTAAAATTCATTTGTTTATTCATATATTACGCAATTTTTCTGGTTAGATGTAGGAGTCACCGAATACGGCCAAATTTCGCCAGATTCCTCCACTCATTCATTCTAATTTTGTATCGAATTTTAGAATTTGCTTTATTATTTACTGTACATTACTTATTTAGATTGTTAAGACATCGAGACTTGAAGGAGGGCTACTGCGAGGGTATGTTGTGGCGATAATCAAGCATCGTATTTCGTTGCGTCAGCGATAATGCCGAACCCGGAAAGCTCAGTGAGATCCTTCTCTAGACGATCAAACAACAAATAACAATGATTAATTCCTTAATAATTTCTACTGTCCATCACCCCTATTCTTTAAGCGAAACTTTCAGTATTCCACACCATCATTGGCAATTGCATATTTCGATGACATGCCCACATCATCGATCAATGGCAAAAAGAGCCTATCTGGATTTTATAACCTCTAAATCGGAAAAAGCTGCGTGGAAACAAATGAAGTTGGCGGAGGTATTGATATCACGCGGTGTGTGGTCTTCTTGTTCCCTTCAGCGGGACGATAAATCACGCGGTAATTAAAAGGAGTTGGGCTGCTGCGGAGTGGCCAGGCCAGCGGTGAGAACGCCAGTGAGGTAAATAGTGAACAAGGATTTCAAAGAGCGACTCCAAGAGCGATCGACGACCGCAAGCGTTGCCGATGTGTATATTCATTAAACCGCCGGGGTGTCGTCAGTTGAAACAGTACATTCGCAATGAACACCAACATTCATTTTCTGTAGTCGAGATGATTATATAACACGGAATATCAGGAGACGTCCTAACTTCAAGTACTACCGGCTGTCAAACTATTTATCTGTTACGAAAGGCGCCATCTGCTAATTCGTTAATGTCCACTGAAACTCGTTAATTTGGAAGTCACAAGAGGCGACCTGAAGTTAACTATTTCTTGTTAGTGTAAAAGATGGATTACTGGCCATTCAGTCTGAACAATATTCCAGAGTGGAGGTTGGGATCGCCCTGAACGGACTTTGTGCAAAATACACCACGAATTATTCAAGGAAGTGGCCTTATTATTGACTATAGACCCAGGAACCATTTCTTCACAGACTGTCAGTGGGGTTTCTTCAATCTTAGTTTGACGAGAGTTCATTAATTCACCGTCGGGGTTCAATTAAAATCTCAAGCTCAAGTTAAGTATACCTTCCGACCGATGCCTCGAGTCATTTGGCTCTAGTTTCGTACATTAGTTGACTGTTGAATCTCTCTGTTCGCTTTGCTTCTATTCGTTCCATCTTTTTCTGCAAAATATCGATAGAAATGTATTCATTATGAGCTGCAAAAGCGAAACAAAATTTTCAAAGTTATGGTTGCAACGAGGAATTCTTTGGAGTCCTGTGCTAGAATGCGTGAGTCTTGTGAATTGCGTGAGAAAAAACTAGCAAGTTCACAGAAAAAAGTATTGAGTGCAAGAGTTTGTTGAAATAGATGCGAGGTTTTTTTCTTAAAAATGTTATTTCAGCAACAATAGCGGTTGCTAAAACATAACATAAATCATTTACTTTACGTCGAACAACTCAATATTTTTCAAAAATTTACGACGAACTGTATAACAAAAAAAACGTCACTGTCACTTATTACTTTGTCGACAATTTCTCTGGATACGACAATTGATGTGGATCGTCCCTCAATATTCGACGACGAACGTATTTAAAAGTCGTCTATTTAGGACAATTTGTACCAACCAAAATGAGTGAGGCTGTTAAACGTCAAGTTCAATGAACGATTTTGTTGGCCATCTCGAGCAGAACCCACGAACTTCTTCGTCTGTGAACGGTTTACCGGATTATCGTCTTTACGAAAGTCGTTGAATCGGGTAAATGAAAGACTACACCAATCTGCTGCCAAATCGGATAACAGTAGCACCTGTTAGTTCGAATTAAATATCAACCGTGCTGAAAAGCTTGGAAATTGCTGTGACTGCTCTGCGTCGTGTTTTTAGGAAAATTGGAGCTCCCTTAATTAGCTCATATAATAATTGAATGATTGAAACGTTCATAAATATTAAAATCAATTCGTAGTCAATAATTTTGATGTTTGGACGAGCGGATGTTGGAAGTCCAAGATGGAGGTGAGAATTTGTTGGCGAAACCACGCTGACTTGGTCTCTTACCTTTTAAAATCTGATTCGTTAACATGAGCTAACAAATGTTAGTTTAATCAAGCTGGTTTGTATCAATTATGGTGAACTCAGCATTAACAAATAATGTGCTACTACCAGATTAGGATCGCTCTGCACAAGCTCCTGCTTACATGTGTTAATACACATAGGTATATTTTATATGGGCGTGGCCTACGGGGAGAACTAGGTATTTAAATACGTAAACTCGTCGTCATGGAAACAGTTCAATTTTCATTCCTGTGCTTTCCCCTGTTCACTTACCATATTCTAATGGATCAAGTTAAGCAGGTTACGAACTGTAAGTATTGGTTGATGCCTTGTTACCATTATGCTAGAGACTAGGCAATCAAACTAAAATCCAATCATGTTAGGTTTCGTAAAACCTCATTTTCCTGAGAAAAAAAGAAGAAAAATAATGTAAGTCTATAAATAAACGGAAAAATGAGTAATGAAGTGAAGGAACGATCGGAAAGAGAGCCCTGTTGAAGTCGAGTGGAGGAGAGTAGGAGACTAAGGTCCGTCAATTAAAGTCTGTTGTCACATTCATCTCTGGTAACGGAGGGAGGTGATTGATGAGCCATGAGTCCCTGGTCCTCTCGTCGTAATCCATCAAACCCTCCCTGGGAAGCAGCGAAGAAGGAATCGAGAAACGCGTTTATTACTCGTTTGTGAGTTTGGAGGCTGCTCGTATGAAAACTGAGCGGTTCTCCAGCTTTGAAATTTGATTTGTTCCTTTTAGTACTCTTGAGTTCTACGAATCTGTCTGTCAACCCTCAGTCGTTTGGCGTTCAATGACTGACCAAGCTCGTTCTATTCTGAGGCTCCTGAAAGTCATTGAGCTACGTTTTCCCAGTTGAGTATCCGCTCTGGGCGGTTGCAAAAACGACGACGAGGTCTCAAAATTCGAACAAGTGAAACCTTTCGATTAATCTTTCGAATTGATGGTGTCCGGTGGCATTGTTTACCCACCTCCAAACTGGTTCATGAGATTACATTACGTTATTACGTCATGAAGAGAAAATACTGTTTTAAACTAAAGTCGTATAAATTACTATGACAACGAACTTTGTTAAATACTATGATCCCGGAAACCGCCAAAAAATATCTGGTCACGCATCACACTCATTTTCTCAGCCCCTCGTACCTTTTCTGTGGCTTTATCTACTAGTACAATCTATTTTTCACTCAGTTCATTTGAACGCTGATTTGGTTCAGCAGCTTCACGATCTCAGAAACACACACCATTTTCTCAAAAAGATCTTTTTCGAAGCCCATGAAGCGGAAAAATCTAGAGAGATATTGTTTTTCAGGCAATCCTCAAATTCATACTTTGCAGGAGCTAAGGAGTGTTTGAACAGTTTTGATAAACTGGAATTGAGAGGTCTTATTTACTTATTATATTTCAAAATTAAACTGTGAAGATCTTTTTATCCTTGAAGACCGCTGAAGTTCTACTCGCAGAGTGGTTATCTACATAATAATGTGGTTTGAATATGGTGGATACCGATTTTACTTGTAGCATTTTCTACGGGAATTGGCTAAACGAAGATATTATGGCGGCTATTATGGAGAATGATTGAAGTCAACGATATCGATAGCGCTAATACAATTTCCAGGTTCTCATTGATCTGCCAGGCCTAGTCTGAAGATTGCGGATCCCTTCAAAACTAGTATGTTTCCTTATCAAAATGACTGTTCCTTAACACTCGAAGAGGGTTATGTCTGTCGCGAAAGCCAGGGCACTCGCTCAATATCCACCGAACCCATTCTTGCTTAAGTTGTCCTTTAGCCAGTCTCCCGGTAGAGAGCTGATGCTCATGAGCTACCCCGTGGAATTATTCGCAGTAGCAACCGTGGATGTATCCGTACCATCTGAGAGAAGTTCTTAACCTGGTTTTCCGTCTGACCTAACTATTTACTTGGGTAGCAAATTTAAAAGGGAGGTCAACTGTGACCACGTTTTTCAATCATAGCTTTCTTCGCAAATTATGTTAAACGGTTATAAGCTAGCTTAATAACAGTCATGCTGGAAGGTTTGGCTGTTCTTCCAACAACCGTCGCTCGCTGTTGTTGTTTCTTGTTTCCTACACACTGAAGGCGCAAGACGTGCAGGATGGAGAGTTTTCGATTGAAAAGAAGCCGAGCGAAACATCGAAGTCGCCATGTCCCGTAAGGAATTGGCCCGTCCAGGGATCTCAAACCACTTTCTTCTATGGCATTTGCGGATATTGGTAAAAAACTGTGTCACGTTCCTTTGAGGAGGATCCCCATCTCGTTATGTGTGACAAGTTTTCATTCAGTGGAGAGGTCTGTACGGAGTTTAGCTTAGAGTGGGGGAAGCCCCCTTTTACTTTCTGCTAGTCCACCATGCACTCACTGACTAAATCTACTGGTCACTTGGAGACTTCAATGGATGCTATCATGTGCGCCTTAGTGATCCATAGGAGTGCATCCCTCCGGGATTCGTCCAGTACACTTCTTTGATTGTCTGGGAGTTTGTTACGCTAGACAATGAGGCAGTAGCCTATCACGCCTAGGTAAACGGCCTTGTACATGAGGATAGTGTCACAGAGACACACACCCCAAGTGGCCGTGATTATTGCTCGTAATGGAGCAAACCAGGTGGGGATTGTGCCTTTGAGAGCCTGGAGATGTTGGCTGAGATGCCACCCCCACCTATATCAACTCCTAACTACCTGACTCAAGCGCAAGAGTGGGCCAACGTATTGACGGTTGACTATTTAATTTTCCCTTCAAGAGGATGAGCTGGTGTTTTTCCTCAGCCGCCTACAGATGCTACAGGTGACGAATAGAAGCACTTGATAGGGATCGCTTTTTAGCACACCCACACAATCTCGCACTTACAGACTGACCGGCCATTTTGCCAAATGGCATTCTTAAGACTCGCAGTACTGTTGAACGTAAAGTTTTGAAGAAACCTCGTCAACTTTTCTTCAGGCGACTACATCGTGAGGCTTAGGATTGTAAGGGGGGAGGGGGGAACGTGGAATTGCTGGGAGCAATGGAAGTTGAGGGATATCAATGGCGGTTTTCAACAAATGATGAAAAGGAGCCAGTTACGGGCCAGTTGCTTTGGGCAGCATTAGGAAGCACTAGAGCTACAATTTTCTTCCTTACCTTCTTTATAGTTTAGTCAGACACAACCACATAATAACATTCGCTACTTGAAGCAGTCAGGTCGGATGCTATTCTTCTTCCCTTTCCGAACAGTCTTGGAAGAATAAGACCTTACGTTTTGAGAAGCAATTGAAACAGTGTTGGTTTTTGTGCAATCGATCTCTCAGTTGGTATTTTGCTCATTGAATGAGTTTTTATCATTTGGTTTTGGTTTCCATTCGTTCAAATTACTGATTTCGTAAGTGATTTTCGCTTCTCAACTGGTCAACCCATTAAAAGTCCATTCAAGTGACACGTTCGTTAAGAGTTAAATCACGCCTCAAACCTAGTTCATCTTATTAAAAAGCAGTTTATTTCTCCTACTCCGAGTTTAACGTTAAGGCGCGATATATCAGTTGGATGTAACCCAAATTAGTGTAGGTAGATAGTCTTTTAATAACTCCGCGTTGTTCGTGTTCTTTGTACTTAATACGAGTATATCTGGATCTTACTATCCATCCGACGATGATTGCAGACGTTTTGAAAGAACGAACTCGTGAACTCGAAGAGAAAGTAGAGTAACCAGCTGAGGGGAAAAAACAGAAGAAAAAACTGAGAGGATCTGAAACGGAACGCTCTGGAAAAGACGTTCACCATCTCAAAAGCCCGGATACCGCATGGTGACCTTTCATATTATGGGCCTATATAGTGCGGTACCCTCCAGCGATCCGCCCATCTCGGCGACCAATCATGATTACATCTGTTTCTGTATGCGATCTTTTCGATTAGAATATCGGTATAAGTTGGTCTTAGAATGGGATTTCACACTCGGAAGGATCTCCATTTTCCTCTTCAAGTACCCCTACGGGCGATCTTTCGTTATCTCACGCAATTATCGCCCAATCAACCGAGTGTTTTCAATGGACTGTCGTTCACTCCGTTTCGATATGAGAAGGCATTCGACTATGACCATTGTTCAATGAAGGCAATTTGAATCCGGCATCCGGCTTCGATTGAATTCACAAGGTTTAGATAGAGCGAACGATATTACGTAAGAAACGTCAAACATTTAAAATATTCTGCGATCATGTCTTGTACTGTTGTTTACACTCAGGTCAGCACTTTAACATCAACGTGAATACAAATAGAATGTTATGTATCAGAAAGTAATATTGCCTGTGTATGATCTGGGCCTGCAGTATGCCTTTATGGTAAAACCCCGTACAACTTACCAAATTGATTCAAAGTTATTTGGAGTTTTAGGAGTTAGCGGAACGTGTTAATTGACTAGCAGGGTACGACAGAAGGAGAAACAACAATGGCAAATTCAACTTATTTAATTTGTAACTTTTAACTATTGGTAAGTGTGGTTGAATGTGTGGACTACATAGAAGTTATTTCCGGGCGGCTGAAAAAAGGACACGCAAACAATGAATATGCAGCAGTGGACTGGTGGATAGCCACATTGTAAAGTGTCTACATCACGACCTCCCTCAGCATCTTGCCATCAGTGCGAGATCACTTGCATGTTGTGTTGGTGGCATGCCACATTCCCTGTCACCCAACTGCTCTCCAGCCTGCGTCCGGCGCCTGTCCATCGTTGTTCAGGTATGGACAAATCAGCGCCAGAGGCTGGATTCGTGGTAGCCTCACCTAATACAATGACCGCAGACAGTCCATTCATGTGGGTTTCCTAATTATCAACACATAATTCTCAGTGGTGGCAGACAGTTCTCAACTTGTCGGGGATGGCGAGGATACTCCATTCTGATCTTGGCATGTCACTAGGCTCTTTTTCTTTCATTGCGCTCGTACGTGTACGAATAATCTCTAAATACTTGCGCGTTCTAAATAATGATGTGTACACAACTATCGGTCGTGGGCGTGCTCATCAAGCACCCATGTGTCTGTCATTTTGCCCTCGGTATTGGAAATATTCCCGATCTCCACAGAGATTTTAGCGGTTCTCGAATGTCACATTAACGGTATGTGATTGATTTTAAACTTATAAAACAAATTTGTGAACGGTGACTGGCAAGGGCTAACCGTAAATTAAGGGAAGATGTACGTTGGCAATATTTCATACCAACGGGGCTTGTTGACGGGAAGAAAGGTCATGAAACATGCCATTAATGTCGTTAGAGACTGAAAGAGGCGTTTCATTAAATAGTTTTAATTTGAGTTTGTCGTTTGATTACACAGATTATTGACTACATTCAACAATACGAACAGAATGTATAGATTTCTATTATATGTATATAAAAGCAGTGTTACACCCTGCTAATTCATTGAATATTGAAGATATTCCGCCTCTTTAATGCATATTTTTGTGATCTTTCACATTTTCTGGGCACGAATTGATCACTATTATTCTCGTTATATGCTCATTACTTCCGACCACTTTGATGACTTTCGGTTTCGCTGAGGGGGTATCATTTCACGTCTTCCCGTCAATTAAGCAACTGGGGTACGGATTAGTCAAATGACCAGGAGCAGCCACAATTATGGCAGCTGCCCACCATTCTAAGGCGCTCGGTTTCTTTTTCGAACTAAACCTACCTGTAACTTTTACTGCGTTCGAATCGCGGTAATTATGACAAGGAAGCTGACTATAGATGAACAATTAAGGCTTCTACTCCATCACTTGGCGTCATCGTTTATCTTTTAGGGATGGCGAATACTACAAGCGTAACGAACTTCTCAGGAAGACTATGGACTAATTGTATCCGAAAGGTATAACGAAAAGTATGTTAACGCACGAGGATTTCCTAATTGTGGTGTTCATCAGATTGAATTTTGAGGGTGATGATAATTTTGTTGCTCGCTCTTTTTAGTCGATTTACAATTAACTCCATTTCCTACGATTTCCTGTGGATTGACTTACACTCACAACGTCAGGTCCGACTTTACTCGCATCTTCCTCGCCTCACACACGTATACTCAGCGATTTTTATAACCGTTCAGATTAATTATTCATCACAGAGTGAGTCTAACGTTTTAATGACCCGTCTTTGATTTTGGGGTTCTAGAGGAACTACGGGAATGAACGAGGTTTGTGTCGTGAAGAGTGAGAGAGGTGTGAAAGTACAGTGAAAACAGCAGGCCCCCCTGCCATCAAGGCATCAGTCATACCTCAAGGTATGTCCAGGCGGGACCTTGTGGAGAAGCCAGGTATGGTTGGCTAAGACGGAGACTCCTTTATGTATTTTTGTTTCTGTACTAGGGCAGGGGCAGAGGTAAGGCACACAGTTCGTCGGGCTAGTTATTCTGCTCCCTTTTCTATATCTTTGAGTTTTCCCATCACTGCCTAAACTGTTTTGGTAGTCTTCTTAGGTACTCAGCTCTGTCCCTTGGAATTTTCCCATCGTAAGAGAACCAAATGAATAAACAAACCAATGAGTTCAACACACACAACACGACACAAGTAAACACTGACATACACTTGGATACTTGGAGATTCCTCCCCCCACCAACCCTGCAATCTCAGACCATCCTTAATTTTACCTTCATACCTACATATACCTATTCCGACTCAGCTGTCACTTCCCATACTCGAGCCAGGACCCCGCAATTTGTGCCATTTCTCCGCGTACCCCTCCATCTTGCAACCGCCTGTTCGTTGATCGATTAGCATGTGTAGTGGCCCCAAATACCTAGCTGACCCTTTTGGCTCCACCCGTTCATTTACAAATAGGCTGCAGTCCCGCGGGATATGATCAGCAGTTTCACTTTGATGTCCGCATAAGAATCTTGGAGAGCTTCCCCTCCTGAATTCGCATTCAATGCCTGAAGTTTGGCATTGAAGCTTCCGTGCCCGCTATAGAGATGGATCGAATAGTATCCAGGGCTGACGTGCGTACACTTGGTCCTCCTTGTCACTTCAGGGAATAATCCGTTTGTATCTCCACATACTCAACGAGCTTGCCACTTGTCCATCAGCCACTTCCCTATTGCCTCGTGCTTGGTTACTGTTAGTCGACGCCATCCGTCCGGCTTATTCCCGTACAATAAGCACCGCCATCGTGTTCTGTTGTTTAATAGCGATCTGTGCTACCTGCGCATCCAGAAACAGGACCAACTTCGTTCTCACTATGCTAACCATGATCACAATAGAACACGGTTAGACAATTCGTGATTTAAGGCACCCCGAGAAGTCAGTGGAATAATGAGATTACAGTAAAGTATGGAACTGGCTCTTCCAAAGGTTCGGCTCGGCCAATTTTCTACTAAAACGTTCTGTTGGAGCAGAACTCACAGGTCATTCTTCATTTTTTGAGAGGTGTATTTCAACCCGAACCTCGAGGGCTCGACGTATTTCACATTTATACAATTCACAATTATGAGCACTCGAATTAGCGATTATGGGAGGATACACTCCGAAGTGATTTGAGAATTAAAAAAAAGCTCAGTGCCAATTGTCCTGGTGGGTAAACAATTTCTTCACAATGCTCCACGCTTGTCCTTTATTTGTTTCCTGCCAGAGGTTTCCAATTTTTTAGAATAATCGAAGTTCGGCCGATTCTCCTCCCTTTCCCGGCACTTAGAGAGCCGCCACGTATACAGCACCTATAATATACCGGCGTTTACCTCAAGGTTCACTCTCATTACCCTTCAATCTAACACAATCATCTTCGTCTCCACCTGTTATAATTTTTACCTTGAATCCGGGCTCTATTTTCCGAGGTGAAATAGTTTTTGTCCCCTTCTTTCCGAGTCCCAACCTGGGCACGTACATCGAGGGCCTCTTCGCCGCCAGATCGCCGTTACCGACTCTCATTATTTTGTGATTTTGGGGCGATACCAGAAGTCTCCCTTTTTGTCCGCGTCCAGGCTGGGTACAAACCACCTGGTTCATGGGAGTTATGAGATCAGGACTAGGGAGAGCATGTAGGCGGAGGTCTGTTCTCTCGATTACGCATTTAATTCAGCTTATTTAATGGGATAAAGAACACATCAGCCAATGAATAATTACTCGCTCAATGCTATGAGTCCATAATGTAATGAAAACGGCTTGGTTCTGTGCAGTGACACCGCACATATTGGTTTTCGCCGAATGTCTTCTTTATATTCTCCTTCTTAGTTTTCTGGACCAAAAAGAGTGAGGATAGTGGGAGGGTCGTCCTTCGTCAGATCATAATTTTATCAGCCTTTCTAGAGCATACCAATCCAAATATCCCTTTGAGAAGTGCGAATATCTCTGTGCGGAGATTAATTAAAATATTTGGAATATCGAGCAATGATATTACCGAAAATTCGTGAAACGCGACGTAAAAATCCAACGAATCACTAGTAATTCAGTACAACTTGGGTGAAAAAAGTTATAAAGTCGTTTAGGAAAATTGAGTAAAAAATATTCGGAATTTTCTGTGAGCTATACAGTCATTTGATTTCACACCAGAGCGCATCTTTAAGTTCGAGGATGCCATGCTGAGGAGGAATCCACCTGAAGTTGACGATAAACTTTTTTTTTCTCTCGTCTAATTCAGATTTTCTATTATTCTGCAACCCACTTTCACTTAAACTAATAGAGTCGATCACAGTTGATCGTGGCGTCACGTGGGCCTTTCAGTGGCGTAGGGTAGAGGTAGTTAAAAACTATTGATATCGTAGTAATTATTGTTATTGAGAAATGAATATCCTACCTCAACAAAAGAGGGGGACCTCGCTACTTCAAGTTAGTAAATAAAATGCAGCCCTGTGCGGGGACACACGGTGACTGCCTCAACCGGATACCGCACTATGAAGAAGATCAGAAACGGGAAAAAAACATACTCGGCACTAGGCACACACGTTGTTTATCGCACTCGGACCGCAACCGAGGTCTGGCTCGTCTCCTCTGAAACAAAAGGCTTCTGATCAGTCTTGATCAGGTCAACAATCAACCAAATATGAAGATGATTCGGCGAACATAGTAAACCATAGGCACCACCAATTTCCGTACAGATCGTCAAGGCTGAGTAAAAAACAATCTGAGAGTTGGCGAAACGATAAAAATTGCTGAATGTACTTGAGGCTGATTAAGGTTGTGTGGAGCTTCAACGAAGATTCTCATACTTAGCGCTTCCTCGACCTCCAGCTTCGATACTGGATCCTTCCCGGGTTGTGTTCCATTGATTTATAAAAATTTAGTTTCATTTTCAACCCAGTCCTGCCTTGTTCCCTATTATTTTCCTCTTGCCACCGTCCGAAGCGCGGGAGCCCGTAATCGAGAATTACTACTCGATTTCGATCCCAACAGCTTTTGTCACTTATTATCAGCTAAGTTCCAAAACGTCTGATCATGATCGTATTCATTATCGTAATTTTTAAAACTGTGTTGCTAATTAACAATTTTCGTGATTACTGGACATTTTCATCACCGTCGCTATCGAGCAAAAGCAGCTGGAGCGGACACCCGCACAACACCTATCTGAAGTAGAACTTATCATTTATTTCCTTTTTATTTAATAAAGGAAGAGGTGATGGTGGTGGGGGGATGATATTTGGTTCACTCAAAAGCCCCCGTATCGATCAACACCAGGATTACCAAAAAACGGCTCCAATGATCCACGAAGCTTACAACAGAACTTTTGCTGTTCAATATCCTTCTTGTTCCTGTGAAAACGCTTAATGGAAATATAAACTCGAGCAACGAAGGATTTTGAAGAATGCAAGAAAACTAACCATGAGCTTCATGAGCAAACGTTCCGGAACCTTCTGTACCATGAATCACGGTACTAAGAGAAATGACGTAGAGATAGACTCAATGGTTGCAGTTATCCTGACGTTCAGGTGATCTCCTCAAAGATGAGCGGCAGGGGAAGCTGAATACCTGTCACTTCGTTTTGTTGGGTTTCTCTCGGAGATGATGTTTACGGAAGACGGAGAAGTGGAAAGAACCTAGCTTCAAGTAATGTGTTGGGCAGCCCAGATTAGTGCATCGCTTCAGAAGAGCACAAAGGGATGTTGAGGTTGCCTTCCGCCTCACTATACGAAAACGATTATGGGCCATTGTAGATCACACCAATGTATTAACACATCGATATAACGAGAGTCTTCATTAGTATTAGGGGATAGAACGCATTCCCTCAGTTCCATCTTGTAACAAAATATTTCGAAATGCACGTTGCGAGTTGATGGACTTTGTTCAATTCCTTTGGTCCGCCTGATAATATTTTCTGTAGGGCGAAATATCTCAGGTTTCCTAAGGATCGTGGTTTGAAACTACGTGAACGGTAACAAATTCGTGAACTTGTTGAATGCAAAGGGATGACTATTTTAAGCGAAAGCGAGGATAGGGGCCACAAAAAGATTGCCGGTTCGGGACGGTAGGCCAGTCGTATTAATAGTATTTTTGTGGTGTGTAAACGAGTATTATTGGGATTGAGTCTGGCGTCTCCTTTTTCTTTCCACTTCTCCGTCTTCCTTAAACATCATCTCCGAGGGAAACCCAACACAGCGAAGTGACAGGTATTCCTCTTCCCCTGCCGCTCATCTTTGAGGAGATCACCTGAACGTCACACTTCTTGACGCCCTCCGGAATCGATTTTCAGGGAGACGGCAGTCGAACGGAGCTTGTAAAAAAACGGTCCATAAAAACGCTAACTGGGGGTCTCCGTTTTCAACGTCTGCGGTTGTTTCAGTCAGTTTCGATGTTCGTCTTAACGTCTCTTTCACTGTACTTTTTCTGTCGGTTGAATCCGACTCTGACATTTACTGGGAATGTCAGTTGGCGAGTGTCAGTAGATTGTCAACTTGAACAACGCAAGATTAAACGATTCATCAATCGATTCTGTTTTTTAATAGATTCCTATCCACGTCACTCACAAGGGTTTCAGGGAAAAATTCGTTTAAATACCACGAGGCCCGTCATCCTGCGAAGAAATACCAAGAAGGTCAAGTGCACATTCTCTTCATTTATATGAAACAAAAGCGAGAATGATGACCCCGTGCCAACTGCTTAAACGGTGGATTTCATTCTGTGACATCTATTGGCAACTTAAATTCATGTTACAGAGCGTTGGTTGGCTCCATCAAGCGGAATACCGTCCAACTGCTAAACGGATCTAACTAAAACTTTTTTCATACATCCACAGCTTCCCACTGTTGCACGTCTGTGCCAAAGAACCGCTTTGTGTAGAGCGCTGTAAAAGAAACGTAAGACCAACATTGAAACTGACTAAAACTATCTCCGACGTTGGAAGTGGAGATCTCCAGTTCTGACGCCGCATCAAAATCTGGAAGAACTTGGCTTGGGAACTTTATTTATATGCTTGAACAGCGTAATGATTGCTTGCGGTCATAGCCAGGCACCTCTTGCAGTGCTTAAGTAAAACAGGGATACCATTTTTCTTGCTCCGTACGCCCAGGAAAAGTTTGCTCCCAATCAGGTTCATTTGATGTGGAATCAGTTGTGACTAATCAAATATTAGCATCAAGTTTCATTACTTCCCTTACTCTATCAAGATTCTATGAAACTAAGCGCAGTGGACCGTACCTAGGGGAAATACGAGTAGACTGCTCAGGAATTCCACGGAGACGTATAATTCTCATAATTGATTCCTCGACTTATCGCCTTTCCATCCATTTATTTCCAGCCCAAAAGTTAATTGGAAAAAGAAGTATTTCTTTTCTCAAAGTCCAAAGAAGGAGCGAATTATACAAAAAAGTTGTGGAGGTCTGCGCCTGTCCGTCTCCACCCACTCATAACTCGACCTGAGGCTCTTCCCCAACAGTTCGACTTGCCCCTTAATTTCCTGGACGAACCCCTCTCCCTATCTTCCCAACCTTCGAAACCGATCTCATATTTTTCATTTACATAACTTCTTCCATATCTCGAAAACGTGCTCAGTACGATTGTGGAGAAAAAAGAACTAAAGAAGAACAAAATAAAATCACTCCCTATCCATCTTTCTTTCTTTTACTCATCCGCTCTCATCCTCCTCTTTTAAGATGTTATTAAAAACACGAGGATATCGATCTTGAGCCAATTATCGTGAATAGATGAGAGTTAGAGTAGTTGTCCAGCTTCGAATTTATATTCATTCTTCCAACGTTTCCGCTCTCCATAGCCGTCGGTCTGCCTTCAACGAGCGCTGCGTTGAGATGTTTTAGAAATTCACCTCGTGAATTTGATAATTTCATAATAGCCTTCCTCCGGTCTTTATTTCGGACACCCCTTTCAATTGGTTCCGAAATAAATTCTAGTAGTATCATAAATTTGCAGTAACGACGGCGTGATGGTTTGAATCGCTCGCGACTCCAAGCGAAATAACTATAACAACGATGATAAATTTTGTTGTGGAAGCGTTAATCAAGCGAGTGGGTATTGAAGACTTTATGAACCATTGGGATGAGTGCGAATGAATGAGCTGCCTGAATACATCACTTTTTCAATTTTACGGTCCTTTCGAAAATGTAATGAAAGTGTTGCTCGACGGCGAACGGTGAGAAGCAGGGGCATAGGAATAGCAATAAGTTAGCATTGTGGTCCAGATTTCGAGGTCCACACCTGACACTCTAGACTGCGAAGAGAAAGGCAAAGCGGAAGTGTCAGAATAACCCACTTAAACTGTGCACATATGGATAGAGGAACACAGTGAATGAAGATATTTTTTGTGTACCGTCGCTTTCCTGTTCTAATAATTCTGCGCTCGTCACGGTAATTGTGCATGTCGTACCGAAATTTTGTGATCATGACTTCATAGTGACGATGCATTATTACGACATTTCTCCATTTTCTGGAGCCACTCACTATAGACAGAGAGGAGAGAGGGTTTACAAGAGGAATTATCAAATAAATAAATTATTAATAAATTATTATTATTATTGATCTGTTTTCAATGTTGTGAAACACAAAAGATCTTTCAGAGCGCTTATATTAATTTTACTAGTGATTTTAGTAGTCTAGGAGTTTAATGATAAATTGTGTGGAATAATGATTACGGGGCTTTATTTCACATTTCCCAAGTTACAACAACCTCGAAAAGTGGAAATGAAAATATTTCATCCTAGATAGCTGAAAGATAGCAGAGGTTGTAACGGTACCAAAACCGGGAAAACCCTTCTGCGAAATGAACATGGTATAGATCAATACCACTGCGGCCAGGGTTTAGACAAAAACGCTCCACAATATATCGAGAGCCCAGAATAACCATCAAAATTGTACAAATTATCGAAGAGAAGAAGGCATTCTCTTGTCGCCTTCTTGTTGTCACTCAGGTGTTCTACAAAGTCTGGCACGAAGGCCTGAAATTTAAGTTGAGTAAATTTCGAGTAGAAAGGGGGGGGGGCCTCATATTTAACACATCGCTACTTTTGCATTAGAAGACGCACATTCCGAAAATAAAAGGTGTACAAGAGGGGAGTATACTCAGCCGACTTGTGAATCTACTCTGACGTACGTGAAACTGAAAGACTCGCGCTCGAAGATGCTGCGCTGCTGACCGCAGGAGACAATGCTGTAACTTCTGTCAGTAAGTTTATCGATTTTTGCTCCAAATCCAACAACGGACGGCCAAACGGAGATTGAATTGAATGAGGCAAAGTCGGTGCACGTCGAATTTATTAATCTGAAAGTCAACTATATGTCTACTTACCTCTGCAAAACCGTTCTATACGCCAATGAGGCGAAATACCATTGGAAGAAAAAGAAAACATAACAAACTCTCAAACTCCAAAATTCATATTGGTTAATGGGTAGGAGTTCAAAACTGTCTGCAAAACAAATTAACCCTGTACAATCAGTATGGACGGTGCGCAGCTCGGTGCTATCGGAAGACCATCCAGTTCTTTCAAAGCCCGAAGTGATAGGGTTCACCATGATCTTGAGGTGGGAACTATCGATGAGACCATGAAGAAAATTGAAATCGCCCATTTTGAGAGTCAAATAGGTAAAAGTTGCCCGTGGGCTTGATGCTAGCGACCAACTGAAAACAGTGAACAGAAAAAAACCACGCGAATTAACAAACCATGTATTACAAACATTATCTCACTGTTGGTGAACGTGGTGAGGGTGAGTGAGGACTGTATTACACTTGACAGAATTGCGATATCCAGTTGAGTACAAGTATATAAACACGAAGAAGGGACTCTTAATACCTGTGAACTGGGTGTGAGTTTAGGGAGAGAGAGAGGGAGAGAGAGAGAGAGAGAGAGAGAGAGAGAGAGAGAGAGAGAGAGAGAGAGAGAGAGAGAGAGAGAGAGAGAGAGAGAGAGAGAGAGAGAGAGAGAGAGAGAGAGGGAGAGAGAGAGAGAGAGAGAGAGAGAGAGAGAGAGAGAGAGAGAGAGAGTTGAGTTCTAAGTAGCGCAAGCTGAGAGACGAATCATTGGCAGAACTGGGAGGCGACTGTATCGCGAGAGCTCTTAGATGAATGTGTATTAGGCGAAACAGGAGACGACCAACTTTCGCGAGAACTCGTAGATGAATGAGTTTGGGAGGCACTGTCTGTTGTACAGAGGAATGTAAATAATAAAGAGGAATGTAATGTAATGTAAAAAGAGAGGTGGGAAAAAGAATATAGGAAAGTCCCGGAAAGGGGGAAATCCGTTGTCAATCGGAAATAACTGAAGAGGTGTACTTTCCAAAGATAAACAAAAGGGCTTGAGGACGAAGGTGTTTGGGGAAACAACGACTTTCCATTAGGGCTAGTGCGGACATTTTGGAGGTCAAAGACGAACAATCACTTCTTAAATGAAAGATGTCATTCCTATAAATTTGAAAACACATTCATTAAGATTTCTCGTTTGCTCGAGTTGGCAATTAAACCGTCAGTATAAAGTCTAGAAGCTGAGTTAGGAAGATCCAAATCTACTTGGTCAACTCTTGTCTGAATTCTGTGTTTTTTTTTGGAGACAGATGCAATTATAATTATGAATTTTTCTGTCTCCTCTGGCTGGTGAGATACCGTGGGCGAGTGCATTCGATGTAAAGACATCATCGTCTGGCTGTTAAGTCTGGGCGGATCAACCCAATTGCTCCAATACCGAATTATACATTGTCTGCTTGGACTTCTCTTGTGGTAATCGGGAGGACTATGGCTAATAATACAACAGCTATTGCGGGTTTCTGGTGGGTGCCATCGCTCAGCTCAAACAGAGCCAGTAAACTGAAAAGCACCGGCAGCAAGCAATACGACTTTGTATGTTATTGTTTCTATAAGCAGATCGAAATTGAATGAGAACGTTATGATGTTGAAGGGTATACTGAAAATTTGGCGTATGCAACTTTATCATAAAATGTTACTAAAACATTAATTAAATTAGTAGAATTAAAATCTTCAAATGGAGTAGTTCTATTTATATTTTTCAATGAGAGTACGAATGTCGGTGTATGCTATTTTTTGAACCGAGAAGTGAATGCTTAAAGGAAAACTCTAGAGATTTGATTAGCAATGACCTTGATGAGAATGCACGGTGTTGTCAGGGCATGTTGGTATAGAAGATATTTCCTTTATCGCAAGTCCCATTTCCTCTTCCAAAATATACATGAAATTGAATGTGGGAGTATTTGGATTAAATGGTTGTTCGTAGTGTCTAACGAAGTTGTTGGCTAAATGGGATTTTCTTCCTAATTCGGCAGAGAGGGAGAGAGTTATAGAAGAGGAAGGGCCCCTGCTGAGAGTCCGCGTGATGCTCGGTTATGAATACAAAGATTGGTTTAGGCATCACGGTGCAGTATGCTACACCTACTCTGCCATTTGTTCAACATTTCATCGCCCTGGGCAGCGAAGGACCTATCCGGATGTTACTCTTCCTATCCTAAGAGCTAATTTCCCCAGTCAGTTAATGGAGAATGATGGAAGATTTCGAAGGTAGGAGTGAAGAGATTCGATGCCGCCCCTCCTGCCTATGTGATGAACCTTAATTTGAGTTGGATAACCCCAACAATTCATCGCCTCTGAAATTGTCTCAAAAACCAGAGAATTAATTTCAATGCGGTGCTTTATTCTGAAACACACATCATTACGGCCGTTCTACAGATACCAAACGGGCAGTCAAATCAGAGCTTAATTCTAGGTGACTTTCGAGCAATTATATTTTCGAATTTGATAACTAGATTTTTTTAAAATACGAAAAGGCGCCTGTGAATAAATACCAGTTGTCTACAGGCTTGATTTCATTGACAAGGTTGTAAACAAAATGAGATATACTAGGAAATCGGTTACATCATCCCAAGGAACCAAGCGTTCGCTACACGAGAGGTCCAAATCTTTGCTCCACTCTCAAAAAAATCTTGTCGGGGCAATAATCATAAAACTGCGCTTCTTTTATGTTCAACGAGCAAGAAAAAAAACTGAATAAAACGGAATGACATTTCAATAAAAGTGAGATAGTAACCGTGGAATGTTGAGTAATTAACCGAGAAGAACTTCGGCAGGGGGGTAATTTACACTACACCGAGATTTCGAGAGGCTGAAAACGAAAAAGAGGCTTTTATGCTCCTACGCCGCAGACAAGGGCGGTGTGTTTGGGGGTAGTACGAGGATCTTTGGGGGTTACTTAGAACCTTTTTCACTGGCCCTTAAATTATGTTGTAAACCCGGACCCTGCCCTTCCAACTCCCTTATCCCCACTCAACAGTCTGGTGGTGTTACCGGAGAAAGTGGTTTACTGTTCGACCCTTAAACGAAATGAGCTCACAAAGAGGTAAGCCGTAAAACCAACTTTTAGATGAATCTTCGGAAAGAGAGAAAAGGTGGGGGGAAAAGAATCTTCTTAAGAGGGACGTGAAACGGCCTCTTACTCCGAGGGCAACGGAAATTTTGGTAGTAATTCCGGCACTCACTCTGGATTACCCAGAAATTAGGGAATCACAGGGCGAGCCGGTTGTCTGAGTGTGCACCAAGTTCTTTAAGGAACCAAACCTAAGCGGAGAATACGATCATGAATTCGATTCGGGCGCGATGATGTTTGACGTTTCCTACCTGACCGCATTTAAATCCCCCCTTCCCTTTGCGCAAGGTTTTTCCAACACGGCGATATCGAGTCTTGAGTTTTCTCTGAAAACCGAGAATTTTACACAAACAACAATTTGTTCCCAGCAAAATTTAATTTCGCATGCGTTGAAATTGTCGGAACGCTCTCCTATTCGTATGGGGCGCCGAGTGAGATGTCGATAACTGTAATATAATACATAATCATCGTCGTGGAAAAGCAACAGCTGTAACTGCGCACGTGTACACAGCACCTTTGTTTATTTATTCAAAAATATATGAATAATTCAAAATAGGTAGGTACGAAAAAAGACATGAGGACATGATAAAGAAATATGTGAGATAACCTCCCAATTGTGGTCAACGAGGTTAGAGCTTACCAGGTGCAACTCGTTTTTGCCGAGTTAGAGCCGGTTAAGGAGCGTCAACTAAGTCTGAATAGGATTTACACAGTTTGTGAAAATTATCGTAAATAAAAGATTTCTTAACCGATCGCGATTTACCGTGTAACTGTTGTGAGCTAGAAGTAGTAACTGTAACTGGTAGTTACTGACAGCCAAGTTTTCTATGACTATCTTCTGTGCGTTATATTTACTAATATACGCCATGTAGAGGTGAATTAGTGAACCGCCAGTGTACGTTTTCCCTGATATCAACGAATCACCGTTCAGCTGATGGTTGGACGTAAGGCCTTTTATATAGTTATTTCAACTCCATCAACTGCCAGAGTGTTGGGTTGTAGAGCTGTTCAAATGGTAACGAGATCGCTGACATTGTTTAAAACTTGTTTGTGTTTGGTACTCATCAAAAGCACATGCAACTAATATATTGACAAATATTATTAAAATTATAACTCAAAAGTAGCATATTTGTAGTCATATTTACAGCGTAGGGCTGCACGGTGTGCACCAATTTTACTTGAGAATATGCAACTCGCACCTAACGGTGATGATGAATCTCAAAAGGATTAAAAAGCGTTGTCTTGAACAGAAGGATCTGCAATTTGAGGGAATCTCATCTCATTTGATTCGGTTGAGTGAAGAATAAGTGTGGTGACCGCCTCCGGCCTAATGGTCCCCGAAGTTAAACACGTTTTAATCAAAGAAATAATAGGCTTCTCGACCGAGTCAGTCGTCAGGGTGGCTCGGAAGTTTTTGTTGGGAACTATTTTGTGCTATACGAGGTGAACACCTCGTCAGTTATTATTAATAGTTTGAGGGGCTCTTTTTATCGTCTGCAGCTAGTTCCAAAATTAATTAAGTTGATTGTACAGAGTCTGACGATGTTCCAACTGTTTATTAAGGAATGCGCGCGTTGCCCCGATGGAGATATCAGGAATGGAGTCAATTTATCCATAACCATGACGTTATTAATTAGTATCTTAGTACGATTTTAACCCCCTCTTTCTCCCTGCTCATACTCATTTCACAACACAGTATTGCTGAAAACTCTGCTTGCCCCCCACCGGCTAGAGTATGGCCTGTATAGCCAAACTCCACGTCTATTGTTGTTACAGACCGTTCACGATCACTGGCCGTGATTTTGGCATATTGCTGCCGTGCGGTTTACAATCTAACAAGTTTGGCAGGTTTGCACCTGCAGTGATGTACTTCGAACGGAGCGCTGACAGAAGTGCAAAACTGCAATAATTTGTGTCACAGAAGGACTGGCAACTTATTTTATTTTCCAATTTACTTTATCAAAAAGCTCATTTATTTTTCATTAATTTATATTTTCTTAAATAAGTTAGAAGCAAACTAGGCTTTGAGGCTTCTTTTCATTTCATCTTTCAACCTCCTCTGAAAAGGAACTTGTTTTCTCTCATCAACAAAAATTTTTCTTACTATAGTTCTCGGGAATTTTCTTTGAATTCACAACGAGTTCTTCATTGTGGTATAAATCATAAAGGCCCCTCGATAACTAATCAATTGTTCAGTCTTACCCCAGTTCTTGCATAGCATGAATAAATTCATGTACCACCTTTTTGTGTAACAAATTCAAATTATTTTTTACTGAAGGTTATTCTGAAACATCCAAACATAACGTACATATACGCACAATTATTGTATTTAATTGCTAAAATGACATTCTGCTCGGACCTGGCCAAGGAGTACAACATCCTCACTTTGAGTCAGTACTCTCGAATAGTAGTTACTAGGTAATTCCTTCATAATTATACCGTCTGGGTTTCTCTCGCACTCAAATTTTGAAGGGTGGTTTGAAGTTGAACGTAATTTTCGTTGTGTTCAGCTCAAGCTAATTCGCCAAAAAACAAGTCTTTCGTTAGAAATTCGAAGAAGTATTAAGTTCTGTGGCCTCAGCATCTTTAGCAGAGGAATCAGCAGATTACCGGTTTTCGGGGTTTGGGCTCTTCACGAAACGCAAGCCTTAAAGCTTCACCGATTTAAGACCTTTACGCCTCTCTTATTTTGTGGTGTCTCATTTGAGACTGCACTCGATCTTCTCAAATCCCGTAAAGAACCGTTTTCGCCAGCGTGTGAGTTCGTGGGGGCTTGTTGAATTTGAATTAGCGGCATAAAAACATCAGATGGAGATGCAGTCGGTTCAAGGCCTCAAGGAGCTTATTTTTCAAGCATTCGTCCAAATTCCGTTTCGCGAGAGGATCCGTTTACTTTCTTTATCCCCGTCCTTTTTCTCAATTTAATTAACGTAGAAGAAAGAGATCGTCTTGACGATACCAGCTGAATTCGCTCTGTTGTATGTATTTGGGTTAGGAAACGAGCCGCTCGACCGTTCGTTTCCAGTGTCTTCCACCTTTTCTCTCGTGATCGATAATGATTGGCAATGTTTTTCCTCTCTGAAGGGCTCGGGGTTTGCTTAAAAACGGGACATCGTTGTTTATTGTACGGTCACAGTCTTGAAGCGGACCTGGTCGCCTGGAGTTGTTTTTGCTGGGGATCAAGACCCACCGAATGAATGTCTTCTTCATGAGACCTCTGTGTTCTTTTTCCTTCTTTTTTCGTACAATAAACAAACAGCGAACGTCGCGAGTTTGATGCAATAACTACTCCTTGCATCGTGAGATCTGAATACTATAAAGGACTCGTTTAGGTTCGGACAACGGGAAAATAAAACGAACACTGGACTTAAGATACCAATTTCAGTTATCAGTTTCTATTAAATGGATGGACAGTGTTTTCTGTCACCATAGAGTATGCGGTACAGCTTACCACCGGGTTCGTATAGCGCCACTGCCTGCTGCTGTGTTAATTCCGACCAGTCTTAGGTGATCCTGAACGACCATATTGGCTCTGGACCGTGAGTACATACCCTTAATTCGTATTTATTGCATTTGTAGTAGTTGCACATCGCAAGAGGTTCACCTGCGATACCAGCTGCCCTTTCAAGTCCTCTTCATCCTTCACGAGAATGTTCCAGCGTGCTGCCATTCCGATACATCTGCTGGGCAGTTCAGGAGGTTCAGGAATGGTTTTTACTCCATGTCTTCATTCTGCATCCCTGTGAGATACCGGATCACCAAACTAAACCTCGTCTGGCTGGGGACTGCCCCTGTAAATTGACCAATGCTGATTTGTGTTGCTTCTGGTGTGAGCTGATCAATTATTTCAACCACTGTTTACCCACTGCTAGCCCACGTTTGGCAAAAAAGAGGCATGGCAGGCATCACACGGTGTTATCAGTTTGGGCTTGCAGCCTTCAATTTAGTGTTGGTACGTAACTAATGCTCCACGCCTCGTTAGGAACTGATTCAGCTAGAAATCCACCTGACAGTCATACTGCCTGAACCATGATCTCCCCCGTCCTACTAGTCTCACTACCTCCCAAGGGCCACAGTCCACCTCATTTTCTTCTGATAGCTCATAAAACAGCTTGGCATGTGTGGCGGTACTATCTACGAACCGCTTGGAGATGCTGCGCGGTACCTTGAGGTACGATTTCTTGCTACAGCCCTTACATGTTGTTCAATGTCCTCTGGAAGATCCGCTAGTGGTTCACAAGTCTCTTGGCTGTCATCCTCAAGTTTGGTATAATACGTGTGTCAGGTGGAACAAAACTCAGAGCACTTAACGATCCCCCCCGCCAAGATAGCTTGCGAGTTTTCGACTTTCTTACTCTCATCTCATCGATTCAATTGACCTCAACGTCACGCCATGTTGCAACTCCATTCATCCTGAACTGTTTACCTCTTCTGTGGTAGAAGCGAAGTTTCAAGTACCTGTTACCGCTACACGACCAATTTCTTCTCGAAAGAGTTCAGTGCGATTTTCAGCGATTAACCCGCGATGTTCTGTTAGCAGGACTGCGAAAACACTGTTTTAGCTAACATTGACGTTAACACGATTTTGCATGCAACTCGTTTGAGTTAAGATTTCTGAGGTTGAAATGAACGGTCAACCATCAGCACAACTTCTTTTGAGGGCGAATTGGTTTGCGTGGTCGTGGCATGATTTCTTTCCCCTTTTGCAAGTCCCAGAGCGAGCCCAAAAGAGTAAAACCCCAAGTTATATTTCGTGCGTCAACAGGTAACCAATCATGATCGTTTTCAAAAGCTCTGGTATGCAAATTGTACATCTGAGTTTATCCCAGAGTTAGCTCGAAGTATGAAGGAAAGTAATGTTTTTCTGTGATGTACGAGAATCCATAAAATTCGACTGCTGGTGAGGAAGATAGTTGTAACACGCCGAGAAACACGTAATCCATTACTACCGTTAATGCGGTATTTAAATGTTTTTCTGGCCCCCTTCGACATATTCCCATCCACAGCAGGTGTTTTGTGTTGACTCGAGAAGACCTCAGGCTTCTCAGTACGTAGGTGCCCCCTAAAACCTTTTTACATTTTACACTCTTCTGCTCCCGGGCTCTGAAAGGGTTAAAAAGAAAGAAGCTCCGTCTCCACAACTCTCCCTTAAACACCTGGACCTTTTCCCCTTAAATGTTTTATTCATTCGATAACCAAATATTACCATATCCCTTTTTGGACGGAGGGCCAAGAAAACGAATTTTAATTTCAACGGCGGATCGTGGGAATCGTTAATGGAGGTTTCGAGAAACATTTTACTGTAGCAGTCACCTCTCTGCTAACAAGAAGCATTAAGGTCAAACATTCGTCTTCCTTCCGATAACACACCCAAAGCTGCCGTTTCCGTGGGACTGTCGCCGCGGGGACACACTCGGTCCCAATATTTCGCGAGCATCTGAATAATTCGTTTTATATCCAAGGTCCATATTTAATTCCCAGGACCCCTTTATGTTAAGCCCAGTCCATGGAGACCAAAAACCGGACTGTTTCTCATTTTCGCTCGTGGCAACTATTGCAATTATGGCCGATCTCAGATTTCCACTTTTCCAGTCCATGTAAGCCTCTGAAGAATCGTCTACTAGAAACGTATATATGATGTTTCAAAATAGCTTCGCTACTAGATTTACTAACCGTCCGGTCTTCAACGCTACCGGTGTTATTGTATTGACCTCTCGCCGTTACCCAAAGGATAAGGAAAGTGTTTTGGAGTTTTCTTCAGATCTTCACGTTTTGTTCTGAACATAAACCTAAATCTGAGCGTTTTGAACTGAATCCTATACAAACCAAATCCCCCAGTCCCCCCCCCCCCCGATTTCCAATTTCGTGATTCTTCGAAAGTGCGAAAATAAGATTATTAGCGATTTTCAAAGGAAAGGGGGGGGGGACCAAAACGTACCAAAAACCAGGGGTTTTCACACTTTTTCGGAAACAGCTAAAGCGATTTTGATTACACTTTCGAATAATCTTTGGCCAGTTAGTACCTAACTTTTCTACTCCTTATGTATCTCTGTGAAAAGTCGATTGAAGTGGACATAGGCCTGTGAAGAAAGCGGAGTTTGATTGACAGCGTGCCCCTTAGAAGTATTTTGCTGGCCCAAAAACAATGGCCACGGGTACATTTGCCTAGTTCTTCGGTTGGCGATTCGGAACGTGAAGAGCGTCACTGATACTGGTGCTAGTTACAACTTACATCACTGGCAAATGTCCAGCGCTATATTTTCCAAAATATGACTTAAATCGTTCAACTAACCCTTGAACTGTGGAATCATGTTCCACCCTTTGGAGAATTTCCGTTATAACCGAAATACCGCGAAATACCGCTCCCCAAAGAGAAAGGAAAGTATAGTAATCGTGTCAAAAAAAATTTTAGGTTTACTTCAGTTCTTCACGTTTTGAGGCTTGCTGAGTCTAAAAAACCTAATTTTGGCGAGTGGTCCGCGTGTGTGTGTGTTCCTGCAGTTCAAGTTTTGTTCGTTATTTTTTGTAAACACAAAAATAAGGTTATGGGCGATTTCGGTAAATTGGAAGGAGGGGTGGAGGACGAAAATGTACAAAAAACTAGTGTTTTTCGCCTTTTTCTCGAAAACGGCTCTAACGATTTTGTTTAAACTTCCAAATTATCTTCTACCAATCAATACCTACCTTTTCTTCTCCATACATATCTCCATGAAAATACGGCCTATGAAGCCTAGGTGAATAGGTGAACGATTTTCACCAAACTCACGGGATGTTTTTGAGTAGCTAATACCTACATATTGTCCTCAATAAATGTTCGTTTGTCGGCCCATTGAACAGAGATAAAAATCAAAATGTGTCGAAAAAAACGTTTTTTTCGAAAATTTCCGTAAATTCCAGGGTAACTGCTCCGCCAGATGTAATCAATCTTACAGAGTGTCTTTTAATCACTCAAAATTCACATTTATCGTTCTCCATAATTATTTCCGTATATATATATGTTGAACGGAGATATACGCCAAGTTAAATCAGAAAAGGAGATTGGTCGTATATTAATTTATCGGTATTCCAATGTTCTCAAAAACGGCTCTAACGATTTCTATCAAACGTACGAAGTACTCTCAGCTAACTAGTCCCTACATTTTGTTCCTGATAAATGTTTCTGTAGAAATGCGTTGAATGAAGATATAGCACCTGCATATGTAGCTGGTGTTTGAAGTTACAGGGGTGGCGGAAAGTTGTGTGTTGCTACGCACCGCTCGTTACAGTGTATCATTGACAGCTGTCCAGCACTAGTATTATTCAAAATACGAACTCAATCGCTCAACTAAGCGTTGAACTATGGAATCACTGCATGAATCCCACACTCCGTCAATTTTCAGTTATAACCAAATTATCGTCCTTCAGTTGTCGAGTTGCCGCCTCCGCATGCGTAACCATTTCTTTCCGTATTCGTTTGTTGCGTTGTTTCGCGCCCGTCCGTCCGGCTTCTGCTTTAGTGGGGACTGCCCTCTTCGCGTTTATTTGTTTGTTATAATTCGACCAGCCGATAGGCATATTAATTCGACTTTGTTTCATCGATTCGGAGAAAAAGGGCTGGGAAGTGTTGTGGATGTGTGTCCTGAATGTGGTGCATGGAGGAATGAATGATAGAGTTATTTTAGCCATCAATGCAACCTATCTCCTACCACAATTCGGATACGTAACTTGAGAGGTGAGTGATGTTTTAAGTTGTTTTTGTGGTCGTTAATGTTCTGTTGCATTACGCGAGTGATATCTATTATTTCGTGGTCCTCAATGTTGCATTACGCGCGCACTGTTTGTTCACGTTGACTCAGTTTCGCGCGCTTTCCATTGTTTACATTCTTCCTGTTTCTTTCGCGCGCGTTGTTTACATTCACTTTGCTCAACTCTTACTGCTACTGTTAGGCTCACCAGTATCAGTGACGCTGGTAAACGTTCCGAATTGCGAACCAAAGTTCCATGCCAATCTACCCTTGGGCACTGTTCTGGGATGTCACCACTTCGCTTTTAGCGGGTGCCCCCTTAGTTTTATTTCTTGTCTGCTAAAGTATCCAACTAATTTTCGTTTACACATTTTTCGTATTGCAGTACGCTCGGAGAATCATTTCCTAGCCCAGAAAATTAGATGTGTCGAATATGGAATTATCGTTTTTCTGGTTTTCTGAAAAACAGTTACAACGATTTCGATCAAACTTACGTGGTAATCTCAACTAACGGTATTCCGCTCTCCATTAATGTTTCCGTAGAAATGCGTTGAATGAAGTTACGCAAAAAAAGTTACGCTAAATCTGATCGAATTTAGAAAAGCTTGGTTGTAGAATATCTCGGGCATACTACTCCATGATGTTAAGATGTGTTTAGTTCGTCAGACCCATGCAGCTTATGTGGATCCTGGCGCTCTCCCAGAATGATAGGGAGGGAATGTGTGGGCTGTTGGTTCTCCATGAATTATCAATCAAATTATTATTACATAAATTATACGTGAAGGCACCAGTTGATCGTATGGATTTTAACTAGAAATGCCAAACGGTCCAACTTTGAGAGATTTCTTATGACTTTGCCATACTACTACTTGTAAACTAAATCTTCTTTACATTACTCGGTTAATATACTTATGAGAGCACTGAACATTCTTAACGTGGAAGCGCATGCCGCTGACGTGGGAAGAATTACTCACGTAACTGATCTTCGTTGACAGGAAACCCGTTTCTTGACGTGAAATGTCGTTGTATTTGTTGCCGATTTTCACACTTCGTTGGAACCACATTTTCTCGATTTCATTTCAAGAGCCGCGTATCTCTTTCCTTCCAAACGAAACTTGGGGCAATAATGGCGTTTCACAGTTGGCTTAACTTCAGAAGTACCTCATCCCATCGAGCAAAATAACTCGAAGTCATTTGTTATCCCGATAGGGGAAGTCTGACGGCTGGCTTCTTGTGATACCGACGAAATCGTCATTGCGTCATTGCAATCGTCCACTGTCATCTTGTAAAAAAATGCCGATGAAAACCATTTATTCCGTTTGACAAAACGCACTTTTATATCGTTTACATCATCGACTCGAAAGAAACAAGGAAGTGAATTTGCAAAATTTCGGTCAGTTGTGAATTAACGGCTTTTAACGATTTCATTCCCTTTGAGTCGAATCATTTCGGACACCCTGTTTGAATGTATCAATTTGGTCATCTGCGTTTTCGATAAAACACAAGTGAACAAATTAAGAATAGAAGGGGAAGTGCATTTAGGATTTTAAAATTCGATACTTTATTGTGCCTGCAGGAACTGAGTGAGACGGCTTTTGCCTTTTTAATTTCCCCAACCCAAAGGGACTTGAATCAGAGATGCAAAGCCTCGCAATAGACTTGGTACACCAAACTAGACCCACATACTCGTATTTTTTCAACAGGTAAAAGTCGACCTAAGTTGTAGCCAAGTTGTTGCAATGTACTTTAGTAATGGATGACTTTACTATCTGCGCGTTTTTCTAGTCATTTCTGACATTTCCGCTCCAAATAACAATCAAATTTGTCATTCTTGGCTTCGTGAATTTCAAATGGCGTAGCCCAAGGAGCAGAGGAAGCCTGCGCTTGAAGTGCTGCTGATAGTGCTGCCGAAAATGGCTGGAATCGCTCCTCATTCATGATCGAGTCGACAAGAACGGTCAAAAACATGCTTTTAAACAATGATCTTGAAAACAATAACACTAACATTGGAGTAAACATGGGCATCTTTAGAAATGGAACAGCGGCTAAAAAAAAGAGCGACATTCTAAAAACATGACACGTTCTCTGATGAGAACTCTCCACTATTTCGATCGCCTGGAGCGATACAATCGCTAGCGGCTGAAGGTATCTTTCGAACGTCTTGATCCTCCTCGCCAACTTGTGACTGATTTGGAAAAGAAATGCTGCTCTAAAAAATGTTCCGCCCACACAAAATGAATCTAAGTAATCAAAACGTACACAAACTTGATCCGACGAGACAATGCTGCCGTAGCGACTTAGCGGAGTATGTTGAGAACTCACGACACTACAAAACTATCTGTAGAGAAATTGGTGGACGATGCCTGATATGTTTACGGGTACTGTTTGTTCGTTCAACATATTTTTCGCAAACACGTACGTGGAATAATGTGTAGGTAGCAGTTAATTAAGCGTAACCAGCTAGTTTGATTTAAATCGTTAGAGCCATTTTTGACAAAATCGGAAAAACGGCGAATGACGAATCTTGTTTTATAAGCTATCATGGCTTGTATTTCCGTTCAGCAGGTAGTTGCAGAAATATCTCAGCCGAACAAATTATGGGTACTGGTTGCTAAAAGACACTCCGTAAGATTGGCCAAATCCAGTGGAGCAGTTACTCTGGGAATTACGAAAATGTTAGAAAAAACATTATTCTCGACACAGTTTGGTTTGCTTCCATGTTCAGGAGACTGTCAGAGGAACATTTTTCAAGTACGATTTAAAAACAAAAATAAGTTAACTATCGAAATATGCTGTGAGAGCCAAAGAACCAAAAAGGTAAAAAAACCACGTTTTGCTTCATAGGCCGATACCTCCGCTCACCAAATTTTTATGAAGGTATTTATGGAGAAGAAAGGTTGGATAGTTACTAGTAGAACATAATTTGAAATTTTTATCAAAATTATTAGAGTCATTTTCGAGAAAAGTGCCAAAACCCCTAGTTTCTCGTACATTTTGGTTGCCCACCCCCTTTCGCATAGGTGGAAATCGCCCATAACCTTATTTTCGCGTTTTCAAAAATCACGAACAAAACAATAAAGGACGATTGGTTCAGCTCAAAGCTCAATCGAACTCCAGACGCGCATACACCCATGTATTTCCTTAATGAATAATAATTAAGGAAATGTGGAGACTTCCCTACGCTGGCTCTAGGGATAGAATTATTGGGACGGGGAGGGAAAGAAGGGTAAGAGGATGTTCCACGATAGAACGACCACCAGTTTTTAGCGTAGCTCGGAGAACGAGAGAACCCACCCAGCCGACGCATCTCCTCAGCACGTTTCTTACACCACAAGCCGCGCCAGGACAAGGTATAGCTTCCAACTCTTTCCTGTCATATTTGCCCCTCTTGACTTAGCAAGTTGTCGTAGGACCTCAGCTGCCAGATACTTCCTGGCACACACACGGACCACTCGGGGAAATCAAGTTTTTCGGATTCAGTACCTGAAGAAACCCAAACTTTTTTGACATCTTTGCATTACGGGAAGTAAAAATCACATTAGTCCGATAATTTTCACCGGCAAATTTAATCTCTTTCAATATTTCCCTTCAACTACTGAACCGAACAAATGAACCACTCAAAACCAATTACCTACACGATGGTTAATCAATAATCACCTTTTTTCAGATCCTTGCTTCAGATAAATGCTTCCCTGTATCGTTTTGCAGCGAGATTTTATCAACCACCACATGAGCCTCTACGACCCTAAAAATTAGTTTTAGTTCACCGGGGAATGAAAACAATTTAGATTGAACGACACCCGTCGGGCATACTGACGACTTCGATCTATTTGCTTCTGACGAAGGTGGGATAAAACTGTCAAGAAGTGGGTTGTATTTATTCGCAAGGATCGCAGAAGCTTGATCAAAAATCTTTTCAAATATGTGAGCCAACAGCCGGGCCCGGTAATTCGTGTAGGTCGAAGCGATGATCCATCAACGCGCGTGCTCACCTCAATCCAAAATTAACGTGTTTCGCATGTTAACGCATCATCTTAATATCCAAACCCTCAATCATCCAACATTACTATTCAGGCCATTGATGAATGATCGAGCACTTTGCTGTGTAGTCCCCGTCCCATTATCTTTATTATTAAAATCCAACCCGGTACTGCATAAATTCTCGAAGCAAGTAGGCGGCGATAATCCTTTGTGAACTTCATTGTCTTCAAAAGGGGTGCAGGACGGTCATTTTCATTTCTATAGACGATTAGCATTACAATGGATTATTGGTTCATTTACGGTCTTCTGTCTGTAACTCTTTTGAGGGGGATTTTTCTTTTCTCTCCTTTTTACACATAGAAGAAATTAGTTGGAGGTGTTGGGTGACATAACGCGCGCATTAATTTTCAAGTTTAGAATTGGGTCGAATCACTCTGTTGCGAAAGTTAGGGCGTAGGACACGACATGAGCAGGCTTATTGAAAAGTACTTCGGGTGTGACGACTAAAAATAATGAATGGACGCATCGCTTAATTTCCTCACATCACAGTCGTTACTTCGCTACTATACTCCAAAATTTTGCGCAATTAAACGTTAAGTGTGTAGAAATGTTCACCCATATTACATCTCGAACGATCATGCAACGAATTTGATCCTGTGCGCACTTTTTGCAAGTCCCAGTCCTGTCCAGTAAGGGGCGTTTATTGCCCCCCCCCCTCACCTACGTACTTTTGATTAGTGAGATTACCCAAATTTGTCAAGTATTTAAGAGTGTTTGTGTTAGTGCTTCACGCTTTGAACAAAATGAGTTACGAACTAATAAACATTGGAGCGACTGAATTATTTGCCAAATTCCATCCGTATGGTGTAATACAGAGGCAGAAGATTAATTGTTGAAGCAGGTTCGAGTGCTTATGCTGCGGAGGATTACATACAATATCAATCGATATATATACATAAAAAAGAATTCCTAACCGTTGAGGTATTCACGTCAAGGAGCGTCATTTGTTAAGACTCTTTTTTTCTGGTTCTATTATCCATTCATGAGCGGTAAGAGAGGGAAGGAGGGTCAGAAAGTTGGTAGTGGAAGGCAAAGTCGAGTGGAACTTTAGACAGCTAAGAGGACGGAGGCGACGGAAGAAGAGACGAGGAGAGTTGATCGTTGGTAGGCAAGAAGGCTCGTGGAATAGCAACGCGAGGGGGATAGGAGTTGACATACCTGAATGATAAATGTTGAAGACGTTTCTAAGGATCATTTACTCGGATTATCTTTCGAGACGGAAAGTCATTGGCGTTTCCACCAAGACTCCCGCCTCGATAAAAATCATTTGTTATAGTCACGCGGACGATGCCCATTATGTTACCGAAGATACCTGTCTCATTTTCGAAACCCAACTGCTCTTTTCAAAGTTGGTAAAAAAAAAACCATGCGTTCTTGCACAGGTTAATCTCCTCTTTCTCGAACTTTAATTATAATCTTTTATTGATACATATAAATAATCTTGATATAAAATCTAGTTTGAGGTTTTGATGTCACAGGCTAAGGAGGTTTGTTCGCAAGACTAAAGCAGAAGTGTAGTGATGCAACGGGTACAAAAATTGAACCATTGTGCGCTCTTGAGGTTGTTTCTGAAACTATTAGCGGTCTTACTCTACAATGCAGGATTTCCAGAAGGGATTGAAGGCATTTCATGCCGACTAATACAAAAATCATCTTTTCTTCCTTCAGCTGAGTGCCTCTAGTTGCATCAATTCAGTGGCCTAGGCCTTTAATGGAAGATGTCGAGCTCTAGGCCCAACTTTCAAATTTAGCTGCTGATTCAGGAATCCCAGATCCCCCTGTCAATCGACTCATTGACATCTCATCGCATTTTCCTTCCAGAAGTTCTACCAGTTCATTTTTCATCACCCCCTTCACTCATCTCACTTCTTAGCCCTTTCTTGCAAGCTCCAACAGTTCCACGTACTCAAAATGGCCAGCTTGGAGCTTCTGAACCTTCTCTTCTATGTGTGCTATACGCAAGTGAAAATGTTGGTGTCAACCACACCCCCAGATATTTATGACGCTTAACCATCTATGTGCATTGGCCGACAATCCATGTTTCGTTGCGGCGAGGTACGAGTTCGACAGGAAGCACAATGTAACTAGAAGGAAGCTTATAGACCAATGAAAGTCGCCAGTTTCAGCTTTCCAATGATACCGACATCTACACAGATGGATCTAACATCCCGGAGGGTACAGGCGCTGGGAGGAATTGGAGAGATTTATGCTGTCATTCATCGTGGTGCATGAAGAAGAATGCAGCAATATAACTATCAACATAATGTCCAATAATAGCCTCCTGTTAGGCAAACGCCAAAACTGGTGAAGAAATGCAGGATGCGGCTCAGCTCTTCAGTGAACTCTTATAGATTATTGATGATTTCTCTTCGTACCTATGGCCTGATACCTATAGAGCCACGATGGGCTTCATAACTTGTCAACAGAACAGTGAGAGAATATGTCTCGAGAATGCATCAGTCTGTCTGAAATGCTGTGGGAGTCAGGCATTCCAAGCGCTTTATCTCAGGGCCAACACGCGAGATAAGGCCTTGCTTTCTGCTAATGGTAAGGAAGCACTAGAGGCAGGTAGCAGGAATCATCGCAAGGCACACCAAAATGAACAAAACACTTCCATGTTATTGATATAAGAGACACTCCTCGGTGCAGGTATTATGGTACAGATCAGCAGACTCCCTAAAAATGTTCTGGCACAGTGCGATGGTATAACTACTCCAAACGTAAACATCCAAGAAGACGTTTGCAGAAATACCTGGCATTACTTAGGAAGCTAGACATAGACAATGAATGACACAATAGGATGTGAAGCCTTGGTGCTTGTCCCAAAAGGGACAGTCAGAATTCAATAATAATAAAATAACACTGCTAACTTCGACAGCTCCAAGCACAGCTTGGTGCTTGTCCAATCTTCTGAAGGGCCGTGGCTTTTAAAATTAATCAAATCAATTAGGTGTATTCTCTATCTACAAGCCCATGAGAGTTTGTGATCTGATAGCCTGTAGATTCTGTGTGCAATATAAACCAGACACGCATAAGTGCAGTTATTACTTTGTGTTCCCGACGAATAACATCAGGAGCAAACAATAATTAAAAATCGTTCCTGGTCAGACCTATTATGCGTCAGAAGGAATGGGGGCACGTCCGCATCGAGGACTCATTACAGCTTAGGCAGAGCATATCGAAAGTGGATATAAAAAGATGTGAATGTGTTCAGCATGACTGAAAAATACACTTCGTTACTGACTGTTCCATCGACTAGAAACCATGTACGAGCTTGAAATAACGTTAAAACTGTATCATGGTAAAAACCAATTAGCCCGTGTAGATACTGACCCAAATGGTCTCACGTGCAGTGTCTTCACTTCCACTTGTTTGTATTCGAGTTTGCTTTTCACCTCCTCTGTACTTTCTCAATTTTCTTCTCAAGAAGCGTAGCCGCGCCTCGTAGCTCAAATTCAACTTTATTACGTGGCCCATTACCCGATATAATGACCACCGAAACTCTTAGTTCCGAGTTATTTTCGACTAACGTATGACGACCGCGTCAATTATAACGGATTTCATTTCCATCCAGCTCTCAAAAGGCTCAGCATTTCGGGAAAATTACAGTGAAGTTAAACAGGAGAGGGCCTCCACAGACTTCTAATTATCCCAACGTCCTGACTAGCTCCTTCTGCCGCTCTTATTTATTGGGTGCCTCGAATTTATGATAGTTACTACTGTCGAAAGAATCGGTGTGTTCCGAGCTGCAATTAGCAAGAGCTGTTTTCCATTCATCAGTTCCGCTTCTCCGTTTGGATCTGAGCATTTTCCGTCGCATTATTAGAGACGCCTTCGGAGCTGGTTACACCGGGCTTAATCCAATCCATGCGGGACGGGGACAACCGAAAAACGCGTCGTTGGAGGGCAAATCTATTGAGCTTTGATATCTACGAACGCTCGAGGCTTTTAAAATTCTGTGGTAAATAATCAGAAGATAATGAGAGGTACTTGTAAATAAAGTGTGGATTATTAACGCTTTCAACGCTTTACTTACGTAATTTTAGGGTGCTGTTAGCCATCAGGCGTCTACCTTAATTTTGTCAATGGACTTGAAGCAGTTCCAGGTTTCTGGTCTCTTCAAGCAGGGGGGGGGGGTCCATTGCATTGTGTTTTGTACTTCACTCGATCGAATCCCTCCAGACCGTCAATGAGCTCCGTGGAGTCGAGAGAGCGACCTCATGGTTGGTCCAAGGAACGATCCAAGAAATGAAGTGAGTATTAAATCGAAAACTTATTGTGAGATTGGTTCGTGTAATAAATAAGAACGTTGGATGTATTTACAAGCTCGAACAATATCAGCCAACATCTCAATGCAACTCCGGGTATGCACAAGTTACCTGTACTTACGTTATTTCAAAACGGTTAAAGAAAACAGGGTTCAACGGAATGTGGATGGCATCATGAATTCTCAGCAGGGGAAACCCGATTAATCCCACAAGGGAATGGGGTAAGCGAGTAACGGTTTATTTTCTAGGAAGTAGAATATTGAATACATGCTGATAATGGCTCGTAGCTCATGCTCGCGCACGTAAAGGGATTTCGGGGTCTTTGAAAAGCGCGCAATTGCACATTTCATTAGCTAGCGCGTGAGAAGCGTGGAGTCAGCGAAATTGATGTGCCCAAGGTGGTAATAGAAACTACACATCGAGCCGTTCGCAAAATCCTCCCTTAATGCTTTTCAGTGCCCGCCAGTCGATACCGCTCCATTAAAGAGCCATAATCCGAAGAACATGGACCACTTTCGTTGGAAAGCAAATCAAGTTCTTCAGTCCTGGATAATCATCGGCGAAGCTTGAGGAGAGATGTTATATTTAAAGTTTAGTGCCCTTCCACAGGTATAACTCCCCTCAAAAAAGGAAGACTCCGGCGTAAAGGCAATCATATGCCATGACTGCGCGGAATGCCTCACGCCCACAAACGGCTCTTCTCATTAGATATTCGGCTTATTTCAATATGGCTGTGCTAGAACCAAAAGAACACGCTTCTCACTGTCCCCCTTCTTCCCTCAGCTTCCAGCGCACCTCCGCGCCTTCCATCCATCGCCTCTTCTTTTTCACCTCCTCAAAACTCCTTTACCCTTTGAGTAATGGAATATCAAGCCTGACAGCCGACCCCCAAGTACCGGCTGAACTCCACACTCACAAAATCGACTAATGAATAAAGTAAACAGGAGGTTTATTCTCTCCCCCAAGTCCCTCGTCACGAATCGGACGAGAACTAGCGCATTGTTCTGCGATGGCCGAACTTTTTAAAGAACGCCTTTTGAAACAGATCCCGCGTGTTCGTTAAAATTGGACTCCCTGAGGACCCCACCATCTCAACCTTGAGGAATTGAATCAACTGGCTCTCCTTGATTCAGATAAAACATTCGCTTTCCTGGCTGAAGCTCTCCCACAGCCGCTAATGACAACTGCGTTATCATAATAAAATTGATAACTATAAATGCCTGCTCAACATTACAGTACTAGCACGCAATCTAGTAAACTCTGAATCTTTTACGTATTCATTCGCAACTCAAAGTGTGTTTTTTACATAAAATGAGCGCTTCGAGCTGCAATGGAATGACATAGATGATCGAAATTCGTCAGACAACTCACCGAAGATCATAAGAAGTGACCACTTTAACCTGCTTACTCATCATTCCCTGTATAGTTCCTCCACACACTTAATGAGGTTGAAAAGGAAGGAACTATTGAACCACAGGCGACCAACTTGTATCTCGTGGTTGACGTATTCGTTTACCTGTTTTCCACTTTCTTCGGCTGGAAAATAGAACCTTGACAGTTCTCTGACAAAAAGTACCCTTTAAAACGCGCGAAAACCACCAACCCTCAAGAATTGATTATCTAACGTTCAACGAATCAGAAATCTTAACAAATCACATTTCCATAATTTTAAATTTATAACGTGATCACCTTTACGCGTTTACGAACCCTCCCCCCCACCTTTCAGGTTAGCAGTCTGGTTCGACACATCGCAGGACAATTGTCAGCGATTTTTGCCGCTATCAACATGATTTCTCTGTAAAAGATCGGGCTTACTAGCGATTGCTGGTTACGAACTGTAAGAAACACCGGTGGCTCCAATTCAGGAATTTCTTGGGTCACTCATCATCATCTTAAGAGCGTGAAAAGACGCTCGTCGCATAGTTGTTGTACAACCACAGTAATATTTCGAAGAGCAGATTTCTCTCATACTCTTTATTTGGTCCCGTGAAGATCTATAAGGTAGAATATAAAACTTGGGTTGATTTGGTTCGGTCGTTTCTCTCATTCGCGTTCAGTCACACAGACTGTTTTCGTTAACGGAGTTTTTCGGAACTGTAGCCCCTGAAACGTAAATATCGGAAGAGAACTCAATTTTTTTTTGTCAGCCGATTAGGGCAGCAGATGTGTGTCCTGTACATTTGATTAAATTGACGAAATAGTTAAAGCACCTTTTGTTTCGCGTGTTACTTATCGATTGCTGTGCTTGCACTCCACCTAATCTTGATGAAACTCATAGCAGTTATAAAGGTCGGTCTCTGAGTAACAATACGGAGTTAATGAAAGCTCCATTTCCTCTACTTTAAATCACATGTTGGTCGTCGTCAGTAACACACTATAACTGACGGTACCCCGTCAACATTGATGGTTGATGTGGTATCGATGTTCTACGTATATAATATTATTCATTATAGTCGGAGCAACAAATCAAAAAAAGAAGAGTGAGGAGCGCTGACAAATCCTGTCAATCTCGGCAACTTATCGCCATAAAAAAAGAGGAAACCTTCCCTTTGCGATAGGTCACATAGATCACTATGGACAGAAACCTGCGACATCAGTGTACGTACAGCCAGTTGCGTTCAGTTCTCCAAACGGCGTTACGCATTGTTTATTATAAAAACGAACAAAAATGTTTTTGGGTTGAGCTTACCCTCACAGTTATTGCGATTATGGTTCTCGTTCAGGAATGTGCCAACCAAACAAACAGGCGAGCTACGAATCGTGTCTAGTCAGGCGCGTACGCTCGTTGCCAAGAAATTCAAACCTGGTCGGTTCCTTTTCAATTTCTTTGTCGCGTCGTGCAATTAACTTTTTTAATTTGTTCAGTTTTTTTATCATCTCTCCTCTCTTATCCCACCTTCGGTCAATTTAAGTTCGAAGTACTATTTGTATATATTGCTGGTGTTCCTCTAGATTTTTACTCCCGACTTTCAGTGTTTCTCTCAAGGGTTTTCTTCGCCCTTGCACGTACAATTTCATTAATCAAACAAAGAATAATATGTATCTGATGATGACCTAATAATTGAATGCATCCCTCAAATTAAAGAAGCTAGACATTTGAAGGATTAAGTTTCTTACTTGATATGGCAGAGGACCAATTTTCACATATAGCGCATTACGGCTGCTTTTATTCGAAGGCGACGTACTTCAGTGAAAATATCAGGCGCGAAGCATCACACAACTGTTCTTAGCTCTACATGAATTCACTGGTGTTTTTATCGCGTTTACTTACGCTTGCAGTTTCGGAATTTATTGTACTACACCCACTCATGCCCTGACATTCATTGAGCTCTCAGTAGGCAGAGAGTTGATGATGATGTAGACACGACTTTTTGGAGACGAATAATAATCGGCAAGTGCGATGTTAAAATACCGGTATTTCTGGAGTAGCCCTTATATATATCTTACGAGCGTTGTTGAAGACTCATCGTGTACGGATTACCACCTGAATTTTTTTTTAAGATTCTAGTAACATTTGAGCGGAGTGTATAAGAGCAAAACTGCGCTAAAGTCCAAATCTTCCGTAATTTATTGGCCAGTAATCAGACATTTATGGCATTGTCGCTTCATCTGAAGCCGCCTATTCAAGAAATTTAATCAAAATCGTTATAGCCGTTTTTTGAGAATGCAACTTTAGTGTTTGTATCACTATGATAACTGTGGTTAGTTTTAGGCGGATTTTGCTCTTACCGTTACTTCGGCGTCCCAAGGCCTTGATATCAAGTTTGAGTTGATTTGGCTCAGCAGTTTTCTCTCAATCTCGTTGACAGACAGAGAATTTTCCCAAATAGCGTTTTTCAGTTCTCCCGATTACTTACTTCGTAGAGCCAAGGAAAGTAAAAAGAAGCGCATTGTGCTTCAGTGACTACGAAACAGAAAAGAGAATGCTCACGTAAAAACAATGTTCAAGAATAGCTGGTAACAGGATTTGCTGAAGTGGGTTCTCAAGCTGTTTTTAATAGAAGACTAGCGGGTTTTCATCTTTTTGCTCCTTCCAACTCGTGGACGCTCCATCAACACGATTCAACTGAAAAAATTGACTGCTCCTTCAAACGAGCGGCAGGAAGTGGGTTGTTACTTCTAATCACGCTTTTCACCTAAAATATCGTCACGTAATCTGAATTACTAAAACAAATCACGCCTGTCGTATTTAGAAGGGCAAAAAAAAACAACAACAAAAAAGCCGATCCGTTTTTTTCCCTCTTTTTGCTGTATTGAAATCAGATATCCGACGAGGTCAAGTAAATTTTTTAGAAGTTTCTTTTAAAATTATAGGTATCGTACAGTTGGAACGTCCCACGATGTTGGTTGAATGAGAGAGTTTTTGATTTATCTAATTGTGGTACAGTTTGTTAACCGGGTTTCTTATCGAGGGCTCATCATTTAATCGAAAATCCGCTCAGTCCTTGTTACGCGCCGTATGAAAACAATTTATCGCACTAAACTGGTCAAAATAAATCTTGATGCTTCGATTAATGAAACACGCCTTTCATGGTCATCCACTCAACCATTTTCGTGTTATTCAAACTTGAAAAAATTGAGCCACACGGAAACATTGCGGCCCCGATTCGAAATAGACCAATAATTCTGGTCTTTGAGTTTCATTTTCATTGTCAGCTGACTTCACAGCAGTTTGTTTTCTTCTGATAAATGCACTGAACGAGTCTGCTAAGAACTTTCGATGTGAATCTAGTCGGTTTTCGAATTGAAGTAGTTCAAGGAAAGTAAGTCATGTAGTTTGATAGATTTACGCACAAAGAAACCATAAGACAAATGCTCGGTTGTTGTTTGGATACCTTGGAGAAGACGTTTCGTTCCTTTAGACGCATCGTGAATGAGAGCTATGCATCGAGGTGATGTCAATATACGATTTTTTTACTGTTTTTTACTACAAAGCATATGCACGATGGGGAAGTTAAACAGTCAATGTATCCGCATGGAGACTACAAATATTTTCAAAGTAATTGATTACACATACGCCATAGTACACGAACAAGTTAGTTGTGAAACGCTGCTTCGAAAAATAGGAAAAAGATCCACAACTTTCGTGGATAGTTCTGGACTGCAAACTCCCGAGAAAGTTTTGCCTGAGCCTCACTAATAGTGAGATACGAAAAAGATTGACAAGAGCTCAGCTCTTTTTTGTAGAAAAATGGGATCTCCGACGTAATGACGGTGGCCCCCGAGAAGACAATCAACCCAGGTACCCTATTGATGACGAAGAAACTGGGGAAGTACGTGGACCGACCTTCCAATTTGTAGTTTCCTCTAATTTTGGAGAAATGTCGATGGTAGGTAATGCGCGTTGAAATGGACAACGAGCTTCGATCCGTGTTTTACGGCGGATGACGAGGAGGGTCTACGAATCTGTCGAAGGAACGTGATGTTGTATCGACGTTCTTTCAAGAGTTCCATATAGATGAAACGCATTTTTGTTGGTGAGAGTAATATGGCCTAATTCTGAAACAATTCAAACATTTACTTGCCATTGTGACTAATATTGCGAGTCAATAATTTTAACCGTTACACAAAAAGCCGAGCACAAAGCAAGGGCTTATGACGTACGTTCCATCCTATTATGTTGGGCGAAGCGTGGGGAACTGGGCGTTGGATTGCATACAACAGGAAACGGATGGCAGCGGTGCAAAAGAGGTGAGCTCTCCACATTGCTTGCTCGTACCCTATTGTTTCACTAGAATCAGTGTTGACCTTAGGAGGTGTTATCTCAATCAACCTTCTGATAACAAAGATCAGAGATTAGTACTCATCAAGGCGACCTGAGTGCAGCTACCAGAAGAAAAGGAAAATTGTGCCCTGGTGAGGGGGGGATACAGCCCAGAAGGCTTGTAACAGACCTGACATGAAGCATTTAGGGCGTAACAGCACTGAACCAATAAGGCTATAAGTTCAAACTGCCGGCACTGCACGGCAACGGTGAACGATATCTGCCAAGGCATCTACTCGTGGCTGGCTTACACTAGAAACCTTCTTCTGTGCCATGTTGGCCATTGTTATACCTCTGATATTTACAAACCAACAAACGACATAAAATTTAGTGGAAGACACACACAATACAATTAAGTAGCGTTTCAACAATGCGAGTTGGAGACCACAGAATCCAGCTAAAGAAGCTTATCATACGTTGTTGTTAGTGGAAAGTGAGCCTCTATACAACACAAACAGATGCTGAATACCACGACCCTCCAGCGGGCCTCCGTCAGGTTTTTTTTAAACACTCTATGGCTGAATCCGCCCCAGCGTCACATCAGCTGCATAAATTCAGTGTCCATAACGCTCAACCCACCAGGGCTTTCCCCTCCGACTCTAACGGAACCGGATGCGTCAGTGGAACATCCGCTATTCATTGTTGACACAGCACAGCATCTATGGCCCTCCAACTACCTTTTCTAACCAGCATCTACTACTGTGGATAGCCGGAACTCCTGCACTATCTCTCGTAAGGCTCACCTGCGGCATGCAAACAAGACATGATTCGCAATGTCCACAGTGGCTGAATACTTGCACTAGGGTTATGAGCTACCGCTGCAGTCAGCTACGCGAGGAAATTTCTCCAGTAGTCATGGACAATCACCCTGATGTGTACAATATCAAACATACAGTCAATTAAAAGCAATTGGTGGTCCTGTCCCTCAGTATCAGCTCTCTTGATCAGGTGACCGAGCCTCAACCGGTTACGTATTTAGAGGTCATGTATGCCGGTAGGAGCGTGGTCAATGTTTCGTCAGTCCTTCTTCCTGGCTGTTAGTATACTGCTCTTTCGATGCCATGGCATCACCTTCACACCATTCGTCAGTACCGAAACACGGGTAAGTCATCTTCGTCAATAACGTGTCAATACTCGTTCTTACAATAACGTTTACTGGTAAACTTAAACTAATAATTTCGATAAATAAATGTGTGCGTTATTCAGCACCATTATAAACTGTGAAGTGGACGGGAAATGAAAGTTTTGAGAGCAATTCAAGTGGCAAAAGATTCCCGTCAGTGAAGTGAGTTATCTGTATCTGCAGTGCTAAAAACCGAATATATGTTACTAGCGTTGGAATTGAGAGCATTTAGGCATAAGTTTGTAGTTGGCCCTCTTTGGGTTCAATTCAAGACAAACCTCATTCCTCTTGCCTCCAGTCTCTTTATCTTTTTTCTTCAGCAGCCTCTAAACAACAACCACTCGAGCATTAGAAGGAACTTGGGCGTCTGAGATCCATCGTTGCCTCGCTAGTCACGCTGAAGGGATTTATGAAAAGAAATTTATTATTCCAGACCAGGGCGTAGAGAAGATCAAATCAACTGCATTCGGCTGTTAAGCCGTAGCTCATAGCTCTCAGCTTTTATAGCGTCTCCTCCCACCCTCAACTATTTCTTCGTACACATATTGTAACGCCGAGTCTCGCTAACTCTCAAGCCGTTGTACGGAGCGGAAACTATGACAAATGGCAGTGCGCCGAACGATGTTGGAAAATGATCCATAAAAACGCACAAAGCAGTTTTGGCGACTTGAATGCGGCTGCAAAGTGGCTCGACGGATGAAACATGGACCCAAGTTGAAGTAGTTATAAATCTGTTAGGCATTTTTCCAATTTAATATGGGCATATAGAAGGAAACGAACGAATTGGTACATATTTTCTGTGTATTCCAGAGCTCTGCAATATCAAATGTCCTTTGTGACGGTGAAGAATTAACATTATTATTATAAAATGAAATTCACGTTTAACGTGACATGTTGATCGCTTCTTCTTTGCGAGCACACAGTGAATCTGCACGCTGCTTCCACCGAAGTGTTTTCACACAGCTGTGGCGTGGTTTCTTGAACTAACCTGTAAGATTCTTCTCTTCTGTTCCATCAAATCCCTTGTTGAGAACATTGGTATAAGGAAAGCGACTCTTTATATATTTACATTTTAACTCGAACAATCCCAATTATAATAGAATTCGCCGCAACGCATTCGTACCTAGTACGAGTCTCTTCACTGAAATGTGAATCAATGTTCGGGAGGGTACAGAAACCAGCAGAATTGAGGGAGGGCAGTGGCGGAAATAAACAAGGTAGTTGAGAACGTAGAGAAGATAAGGACGTAGACAGCAGGTCAAGATGGGGAGTGGAAGAAAGCAACAAGTTAGCTGTGCGGGGTAAGCGGCTCAATTGACGGTGGGTCGTGTAATTTGTAGGGGTAAAGAGGTCGCCAAAAGTATGGCGGTAGGTTAAGCGGGAGACATGCAGTCCAGCCTGAGCGTTGAGGCAGGGAGCATCGAGCCGCCATGCCTGTTATGATACGGCGCTCAGCAGGCTTCCAAAGACTTCGGGAGGGCGACTGGTAACCAATTTCGAGACGTGAGATTTCCACCTTGAAGACCATGAAGAGACAAAAGACTCGATGAACTCGCTCGATACGCTCGACGTAACAACTATAAAAAGGGCTCCAGATGACGGGCCCGTATTAAAGAATAGGAAAAACGAGTGCACAGTAAAGGGCTGTCTGGGCAAATGATAGGCGAACTCCCTGGCATTTTGTTACAGAAAGCCGAGGGAACGCATGGCTTGAGTGGAGTTCCCTGGTTACATAAGAACATTTCGCTTAGGATTCCCCAATAAATACCATTCACAAGGAACATGAGTTATGATTTTTGAGTGTGTACATTTTCAGTATAATTTCTCAGTTTTCCACCAAACCAAAGCCAAAGAACCAAAGAAATATCACCAAGGAGGTACTACACCAAAGAAAAATTATACGTATAATCTATGCCCGCTGATTGATTACTAGACCGAAAATTCACTCTTATTCCGCTAAGTGCTTTTGCTGTTCACACCAACGATATTTCGGCTGGAGAGATGTCGCCAGACTGCCACAACTCTTCATTTTGAGTTCGGTGTTGTTTTCCGTAATTTCTTACTTTCTTTTCTCATCTTCCTGTCATCTGTGAGTATAGCGTTGAAAATGCTGGAGAATATGAAAAGTTCGTCTTATCTTTTATGTCTTCATTCTTTTCCTGTCCTGCGATTGTGAACATCAGCCTACGACTTGTCAATTGACTCACCTATAGAATGGGCGTAGCGAAAAATCTTATAATAGAGCAATAGAACGGGTGTGTTAAAGTTAAACATTCGTAGACCTCCTCGTTATTAATAAATAACCGCATAAGCTCGATCACGGACTCCTGAAACAAACACACAGAACGCTTCACTTACAGCCACTGACGTGGGACACACCCAAATACGTTTCTATTCCGTGCGATAAAAAAATTTATGGTACGAAACCTCGTGCGTTGGCGATTCTGAACAATATAAAATATCCGGAGGGACGAATCACACAACTTTCCTAGGCCTCACGTGCATTAAGCAACGCTCTCGACTCTAGCAACTAATCAAATCTGTTTTCCATTATTCTTATAACAACGTTGTACATGACAGCTGAAGGCGCGTATGGTTCAGAAATGTCTTGTGCTTCTCCTACTTGTACCACGAACGAGCAATTAGTTCACCGGTGTTTTTCGAGACTGTCTACATGATTCTTCTAAGACGGATCATGTTCAACATTTTGGAATAATCGGACAAAAGCGATGAGAAATGTAGAAGGCGAAAGGGCTACTATATAGCGTATGAGCGTTATCAAACGCTCATCTTAGGTATTTGACTCGACTACCACGTAAATTTTTCGGAAGACCCTAGTAACATTTGAGCGAAGTTGATAAGAAACAAATGGGTTAAAACCGACTTTCGTCGAAATGTTCGGTGATTTATTGTGCTGTTCTCGTCATTTGCCCTAATATTAGAATGTTACGTTATTGTCTAGTCATTTGGAGATCTGTATGCAAAAAAATTATTCAAGATTGTTACATCCGCGCTTGAGAAAACTGCACGTCGTGCGGTTTGATCCCCATGGTAATAGTTAGTTGAGCGGATTTTGTTCACACCCTAATTTTGGCGTTTTACAGAAACTTGCGGGCTAGACATCAGGTTGAACTGAGCTGGTTCAGTCGTTTTCCCTCTTTCACATGCAGACAGGTCGGTTCTCTTGTCAAAATGGCCGTTGATTTACACTCATAAGAGAATTATATCTGTCGACTGTCATGGTGGTTGCGGTTTCGCTATCATACAAGAGCGCGGCCACTCGCTCAGCGTCCTCCGAACCCAGTTTTGTGGAGGTACGGAGGGTCTCCCAGTTGAGAGCTGTTGCTCGTTAGTTTACTGCGCGAAGTTATGACTCCTGCGGTAATCCCGTAGCATCTGGAAGGAGTTCTTAATATGGTTTCCCACCTGATCTAACGATTAACTTGGGTGGGATGTTTCATACGGACAGATCAACTGTGACCACGTTCTTTTGCCATGACCTTCTTCACAAATTGGGTGGAACGGTTATAAGCTTGCTTAGTAGCAGTCAATGCTGGCAGGTTTGGCTGCTCTTCCAACATCACTCACGCCGTTTTCCCAATGTGTTTTTCGGACTCAGTAACGCAGCAACGTGAAAATCTGAAGTGAAGTCAAAACTTTTCTTTCCGCTGATTATTTCGTAGAGCCATAAAAATGGCAGATAGAAACTCTATCATATCGTAAAACTACAGGACACAATTTTAGACCAAGCCGTTACAATGTCAAATTAGTAATAAACTCTGCAAATTATTACACAATGGTTTATTGTTCTCTTGAGGGGGGAGGGTGTAAAAAAATTTTGCTGAACGAAAACATAAGAGTTATTATTCAGAATGAATAATGAACCAAAAGGACTGATAGCGACCCAATGTAAAATGCATTTAATAACACGTACACGTATCATGCAGCTAGGTAAACTCCCTTGCCATGTTTGACCCCCCCGGGAAACCCCAACCCCTAACACAGTACGTTCTTTTAGTTTGCTTCTTTTTCTGGAGAGATATAACCAATTAAGTCCTTCGGGGATTTCCAGTTTCTTGGAATAGCAACCCCTCTCAATACATCTCTTGTTGGAGCTCTCTCCCCCTTCTCTTCAGGCAAGTCATTCCTGTCTCTGCTGATGTATTGACCTAACACCTTGAATAACTCAGTTATTGTTAGAGTGTTGGATCGACCACGATAACTGTAAGTTCGCACTAGTGTGTTAATGTATTTTATACAAGTAGATATCCCATAATTAGCTTACGATGTGACTTGATGCTCCGGGTGTTTCTACATGTTTTCATGTTTCCTAAAGTCTACTGAATATGAATATTAGTTGACTAAACCCCAACAAACACATCCCTCTATATTTATGTACAGCTCAAAACAATTATTTCATACAAGAAATTGGGTTATATCCGCCAGTAGGCAAATTACTAAAGTTAACGTACCCTTAACGTACTGACTTAACGGCCAGACGATGATGTCTTTACATCGAAAGCGCTTGCCCACAGTAACTCACAAGCCAGAGGAGACGGACTCACCTAACAGGTACGTTAACTTTAGTTATTTCATACAACTTGAGAAGTAACAAGAACTGTTCTGTAGTAGTGATATCTGAACAACATGACGAAATGGTATAATCATTTCTTGGTACATTCAAGGAAGCTATACAAGTAGTGTCAGACGCACAGATAAAACAGGCGATTTATCGAATTCAAAATTGTCGTTTTCTGAATCATTCATCTAGTATCGCTAAGCTTAAAAGAACTTTAAATGGTTTATCATGGTAATCTATGAAATGTCGGTACTTTTATTTTGAACACTATCAATGCTTTTATTGTGTGTGCTATGAATATTGTAAATATAAGTAAGAACTGATTTTAGTTCCTTAGCTTAGTTAAGACAGTTATGTTCTTGAACGTATGAACAAATTTCCTTTCCTCGGAGCCACCAGCTTTAGAGCGAACCTACTTTTTTCTTTTTTTTCGGTTGTGGAATACGTGTTGAAATCTTCAATTTTTACATCTCTTTGCTATTGGAAGCTCTCTTTGTTCCGATGAGAACGAGCTGAACACCTAGTCATCAAGAAACCGGTCCTATCTTTATAGAAAAAGGAACGGTCAAAAGTAAGTCCTCTACCTACTCGCCTATTGTATTCGGACTGGAACCCGGTATTAGTTCATATTAAATTCCCTCCGCGTCAGTTGTGGATGCCCTCTGGTGAATTCCCTTCAGCATCCTCCGGTATTACATATCTCTGACTAATGACCCCTTAGGTGGAGTAGTGAAATAATTTCTCCGGTTATCACGAATCTATTTCGTTGAGTATTTTCCTGATATTACTTTTCTTGTTTGAGAAGATGTGGTACTTTTTCAAACTGTCGGCATTTGGAAATAACGTGGGATGTAGGATAATAAGAATATGAAGCTCTCCTCGTACATGTTTACTCACTATGATATACCCACCGTACACAAAATGAGCATGAGCTGCTTCTGGCCATTTAACGAACTATGCAAAGCGGCCGTCAACTCGGGGTGCCCTACTGGGCTTAGGGGCAGATGTAGTCGTGTCGTGTCCCACCACCGCTCCGACTGTACCTCTCTACAAGGGTTCAGGAACAGTCATTTCGATAAGGAAATAGACCTGTCACACTACGGTTAGAGTTCCAGAACGAACCCGGGACCAACCAGAGCGCGTGTGGAATGTTACGGAAATCTCGACATCACCACCAACTGTTTGATTAAAAATACGGCACATTTTCAACTCATAAATACATAATTGTTGGTCGTTAGTTGATAAAGAATTCAACAAACATCCCAACGAAGAAATGGCGAGTGGAGATGTAGGCCTAAGCAAAGAAAGGGCGCTATGCCTTTGCGCTAAAACGGCTCGTACGATTGATGTCTACAACTTGTCAATAGCACTATGTTACAATTCGTAAATGTTCCTTTGGCAGTTGGCTCTACAAAGTGAAAAGGGAAGTTACGTGATCGCCTGAAAAAAAAAAATTCCCTTCAGATCTTTACGGTTTAGACCCTACTGAGTCCGAAAAACGCTTTTTCGGAAAATTGCGTTTCGGTGAACGAGATTGAGAGGAAACGGCTGAGCTTAATCAGCTCAAACTTGAGTTCTAGCCCGTAGGTTACCATGGGGAGTGAAATCTACTCAAAACTAACTATAGTTATCGCAGTGATCAAAACACTAATGTTCTTTTTTTCAAAAACGGCTGTAACAATTTTGATTAAAGTTTTTGTACCCACAACTCCAATTGACACACAATGCCATAAATTTCTGATTACTTGCCAATAAATTACGAAACATTTCGACGAAAATCGATTTTAGCGCAGTTTTTTCCTTATAAGCTCCACTCTAATGTTACTAGATTCTTCGGAAAACGTAATGTGGTAATCCAATTAAGCATCTAGAAGATGAGCGTTGAGTGGCGCTCATAAGATATATAGGAGCTACTCCTTAAATTGCGCAATCACAACTGGGACAAACTCAGTGCGTCGCGGTTACCGCTCGCTAAACGAAGACCGTTTTTCAAACGGGACATTCCCTATAACTTAAATCGTAACCCTGGTGGGACTTGAACCCACAACCTCCAGTTTAAGAGACTGATGCCATATGCATTATGCCACAGGGACTGCGGATGCAACTCGGGTTAAAACGTTGCCTTGCCCAATCGGCCTCAAAGGTTAATTTTCGTGACGCTTGGCCGTTACACTTTTCGAGTTTATGTAGCAAAGTAAAGACATAAAATGTCAAAACTATCTCATTTTGAGGGAGAGGGGGAAGGGTTGTAAAGGCATTTTTTTCAGATCTTCACGTTTCGAAGCCTACTGAATCCAAAAGACATTTTTGTCTTTATCTTTAAAATGTCAAAATTTAAAATCACTAACACAAACGATGGGTACAGCTTTCGTACAAGTATGCAACCACGAGGGACATTTTATGTCTTTTTCTTTTAATATAATTTTGTTTATTTTAAATAAAGAAATATAAAATTACAACACAAAAAATATTTTTCATTTTTGTAACAGACGTTACCATGCACTTAACCCAACAAAAATTTAGTGACGCTCCTCCGTTACATATCCCGCGTTACATTTTCGAGTTATGTAGCAAAGTAAAGACATAAAATGTCAAAAAAAATAGATAATCGTAACCCTGGTGGGACTCGAACCCACAACCTCCGGTTTGGGAGATCAATGCCTTATTGCATTACGCCATAGAGGCTACAGTTGCAACTCGGGTTAAAACGTTAGGTTGTCCAATCGGCCTCAAAGGTTAATTTTCGTGACAAAAGCGTCGCATTTTCGAGTTTATGTAGCAAAGTAAAAACATAAAATGTCAAAATGAACAAAAACTAGGGTTTTTCGCATTTTTATCAAAAACGGCTACAACGATTTTGATTGAACTTTTAAATGATCTTTTCCTAGTTAGTAACTAGCTTTTCTTCTCCATAAATATCTCCATGAAAATATGGTGAACGGAGATGTAGGCCTATGAAGCAAAAATAAGTTTTGTTCGCCAAACTCATAGGATGTCTTTAAATAACCAATACCGATATGTTGTTCGTAATAAATGTTCCTCTGACAGTAAATCGAACAGAGATAGCAACCCGAAATGTATAGAAAATAATGTGTTTTTGAACATTTTCGTAATTTTCACACTAACTGCTTCACTGGATTTGATGAGTGTTGGGTCTTACAGAGTGCATGTTAGCAACCTTTCTGCAATTATTTCTGTTTCTATCGGTTGAACGGAGGTATATAAGCCACGATAGCTCGGAAAACGAGATTCGTCGAACATTAATTTATTGGTTTTCCAATTTTGTGAAAAACGGCTATAACGATATCGATGAAACTTACGGGGTACTTTCAACTAACTAGTACTTACATTTTGTTCTCCATAAATATTTCAGTACAAAAGCATTAAAGGAAGATATAACGCCCGTATTTACGGCGTGGTCGTCGAGTTAACGGAGGTTGCGGAAAGTTGTGTGTTGCTACGCACCAAATATAATCCAATGAAGTGCCTATATGATGAGCATTTGATAACGTTCATAAGGTATATAGAAGCTAGACATTTCTACCTCCGCCATTTTACCCGATAATTCTGGGACAGTAGTTATTATTCTTCTCAAGTAAATCGTGTTTAAAGTCTCACTAATGGTTTGCGTTCTGATTGCTTTGTAGTGGTCGCAGCACATGTTGTGTGATGCCTCGCACCTGATGTTTTCAACCGACTATGCCAAGGAAAGCCACAACCACAACCCTAATTTCGTTTTAAACAAATCGTTGACAATCAATTATTAGTGATGAACTGCAATAGTCAAAAGAGCGAATTATTAATGTTGATTTTCTCCTCGAGGAACCCACGGCTGATGAAGTGAGCGACGTCAGTTAGGAGTATCGACAGCGTTGCAACTTGTGGACTGAATGGAAATTCCTCTGAGGTTATGTCATCGCTGGGCCGTACGGTCATCCTCCACACGCGCCGCTACGTGCCAGACCCCAGGCCCCCTCATTCTTCAGATGATCACCGCTCTCTCATAACAGGTACTAACTCAACTCTAACTGCCACCTACCTAACCTGGCTCACTACGAGACACATCACACCCCCGTTCCATCGTTGATCGATAGGACGATCAGAGCGATATATTCGCAAGCTACTATATTTGTATTTAAATCCAACAGGAACGAATTATTTCAGTTCGAACTAACTCGACACGTAAACTTGTGTGAAGGTAGCTAACCACTAGTTTTTAACGTATTGTATTTTAATGTATACGCAGTGTACATGATCTCACTAAAATAGTACGACACACCCACAGCAATATACATCGTTTATTCAGCTCAGGTCTCGCCCAATCAGTTCAATGTCCTTGGCCCTAATGAAAGACTCGAGCTCAGGGCCTTCCTCAGTTTTCAACTTTAGCCGCCCACCCTGGAACCTCCCAATCAAAGCCTCCTGTCAATTGACTCTTTGACATTTCAAGCCCTGGCAACACAATTTTATGATCTGAGCCGACAACATATTTTCCTACAAGCGGTTCCACCAGTGGATTTTTCCTCAACCCCTTCCCTCATATCACTTCTAAGCCCTTTCTTGCAAGCTCTAACAGCTTTCGACTCTCGAATTAATTTTTTCCATTCGCAACAAAATGCGGCATATTAAGGGGCTCGCAGTGAATTCAAAATACACAGAGTGACTGCCAAATAGTGCGGTAAGCGATCTTCCCTCAACGACGAGATCCTCAGTGTACAATAAATGCAACTTCACAGTAAATGGGAATATAATCTCTACATTATTATCAACTCAATCAATTCTTCTACATTTTAAGCCCATCTAGCACGCAGTATGAGCTGAGCTGACGACTCATTCCCTCTCAGGGTTTCTCCAGTGGGGGTTTCCTCACCCCATTCCGCCATCACACTTCTCGGTCCACCACTATAAACCACATACTAAAATCTGCATCCTGAATACACTTGTGCCCAGGAAGGGCGGTGGGCCAAGTAGCTGATTACAGCGGTGGTGGTCCATGCCTGGAGTGCCACCACAGTAGGGTAAATTTTTACCTTACCCTGTTCCTCATGGGACATGGAACATGTCGAGCTTATTTGCACAGAATTGATAAGGCTGCAAGCAGCCAGAAGAGGATGGAGCTTACCTTTCCAGGGTCAGTATCTCACAGGGATTAAGAAGGAAAATATAAAGTGAAGTCCGTTTCTGAACATGCCAAACTGCTGGTTGATATGGGAGGATGTATAGAAATGGCCGCACACTGCAATATTCACATGAGGGCGAAGAGTGGAAGGAAGAATACCGTTGCAATGTGTTAAACCGTTGATGCCTCAACACGCACTGACGTAAATTCATGGGGCTCCTCCCTCCTTCGCCGCAAAATAAAATAAATAAAACCTAAATGCCCTGTGCACTAGAAAGTAAGAACAGCGGATTCAAAGATGTACTCCGGTTACCCCCTGGTTTCGTGTTTACACTTCGAGAAATCTGAAGGACCAGCGATTTTATGCGTGCCGCAAATACAACTAGCAAGCGAGTGTGGACTCACCTTGAGGACTGTTCGTACACCGTTGGGGCGTATTTATCGTGGTAGGTGCTGTCGTACATGGAAAGGCGGATGAGGTGAGGATGAAAAGGATTAGATGGGATGGGAATTTTACCGCGATTTTACGATTTTGACGCTCGGTGCAGCGGTGATATTGAGACAAACACGTTGCGCGTCTTTCTAGTAACATTTTCCGGGCTTTGTTTGGCGAGCTGTCAGCTTGGTTTGATAGTTACACGAAATTGAAACTAACTTTAAATTTAGCGAAAAGAAAAAAAAGAGAGAACGATGCGGTCGGCGTTTGCAATGACAATGATTCCAGCCAAGGCTTCTCAGAGTTCGTTCCGTCATGAATTCACCGTGATAAAATTAAATAGTCTCAACCACCCTCTTTTTTCCATTTTGTACAGATGAGCCCAGAAGTGTTGCCAATTGTAACAGGTGTGTTGAGACTTCTTCGCAACGTAGATCTAACTCGGAGTGGATTTACTTCGAACCGTGGCACCTCAGAGCAGGGAGATTGCGTACAACTTCATTCGAAATATTTGAAGTTTGTATATGCCTCGTTGATTGGGGTGTTGGTTAGGCGTTGCTACGGTCAATATGTTGTGTTGTGGTTAGGCTAATGTGTTTCTAAAAGCTTAATGTGTCAATCAGCAAAAGACATAGCGAGACAACCCTATTTCGAATCGAGTGACGATGTCCTTGAAGAAATTAGCAATCGACGCTCTCGACCTTGCCCAAAAGAGAGTATTGATGAGAGTGGATTTCAACGTTCCTATGAAGGAGGGGAAAATCGCTAACAATCAACGAATCGTGGCCGCTTTGGACTCAATAAAATTTGCTTTGGACAAAAAAGCCAAAAGCGTAGTGCTGATGTCGCACATGGGCCGCCCAAACGGGAAGCCCAACCCGAAATACAGTTTGAAAGTAGTTGCTTCGGAATTGGATAAATTGTTGAAACGAGGCCGGAATGTGACATTCCTCAACGACTGTGTTGGATCCGAAGTGGAAGCCGCTTGCGCGGACCCCGAGCAAGGAAGTTTGATTCTGTTGGAAAACTTGAGATTTCATATTGAAGAGGAAGGGAAAGCTAAAGACGAAACCGGGAAGAAAGTGAAGGCGGACTCTAACAAAGTTAAGGAGTTCAGGGCATCCTTGAGGAAACTTGGTGATGTGTACGTGAACGATGCATTTGGCACCGCCCACAGAGCTCACAGCTCGATGTTGGGCCAAGGATTTGAGCAACGAGCGGCAGGTTTTCTCATGAAAAAAGAGTTGGAATACTTCGAAAAAGTTCTACACGACCCGGTCACTCCCTTTTTAGCGATTTTGGGTGGCGCCAAAGTGGCAGACAAAATACCGTTGATCGACAACCTGCTCGACAAAGTATCTGAAATGATCATTGGTGGAGGAATGGCATTCACGTTTCTCAAAGAAATAGAAAACGTCGAAATCGGGAAGTCATTGTATGACGCTGAAGGCGCGAAAATAGTTTGCCAATTAACCGAAAGAGCCATTTGCAAAAACGTGAAAATTCTTCTTCCCGTGGATTTTGTCGTCGCCGAAAAACTATCTGATGATTCCAAAACCGAACTTGTGACAGCCAGGGAAGGGATACCTAGTGACAAGATTGGTTTCGACATCGGCCCTAAATCGAGAGATATTTTCGCCGAGTCCATCTTGAAAGCGAAAACAATCGTATGGAACGGGCCCCCTGGTGTTTTCGAAATTGATCAATTTGCTTGTGGAAGTAGAGCGATGCTGAGCTCAGTTGTCGAAGCCACTTGCAACGGAGCTTTGACGATTATAGGAGGCGGGGATACTGCAACAGTGGTCAAACAGTTCAATGCCGAAACGCATGTCTCTCACGTGTCGACTGGTGGAGGTGCTACTTTGGAGCTCCTGGAAGGGAAAACGTTGCCAGGCGTCGCTGCTCTGTCCGACGTTTGAGCTGAAAAATGGAGTTGCAGTAAACGTAGCTTCTAATCTACTTGGGGGGCCACAATTATGTCGTCTCACAACGTGGACACATTTTTAGTACTGCTCCTATGCAACGATATTAAAGAAAAATCGTGTAACCATTTTTTACTTTCTCTTCTCTAATAATTATGTGGACTCTATCCCTCGCTTAAGGGCACAATTGAAATCTATCGAGTTCAGTCATAAATAATTCTCATTTATGTACTTCACATCAACCATTGCCAAGGCTAGGCTTGCTTAAAACGACTGAGTCACATCACTATGTTAATTTAAACTGTGTGGGTGAAGTACTTACAAATTTCAGCGATGACCGTTATACATTGGACTCCACAATTGTTGATAAGTTGCGCGAGGGAACTGGGCGAGATGGTAAAATCTCGAAAGGGGATTCTTCGAACCGTCAATCTGGCGTACCGAAAATACCTTATCTACAAGGCACCGTCTCAAATATAGTAATCTTTCAAGAACTTGAAAAAAAATTAAATTATGACGTTAAATTCTCGTGGCAGATAAGTTGTAATATGTGTGCGGATTTCAACTACCCTAATTATTCACTATGATGACGATGTTTCGTTGGTGAATTATTATTGCGTAGGTCGGATTATTAAGTAGAAGAAGTTTTTCGTTTTCCCGTCTGTCTCCAGACGGAGCGAGAAAGATGGAACGAATCTAAAGGAATGCGTCTGGTTCATTTGTTAGTCCATAAATATCTACCTGTTACAGAAGAGGGCGAAAGGGAAAGGGAAGAAAAAAAGAACCTGTAAGGAAAGGTTCCCAGACCCCAGGCTTAATCCATAGGCATCTGAAGAAAGTGTCTCAGCTCGTTCGCTGTGATCTTGGAAACACATCAAAATAACTGGAAATGATTAATCCGGGCAGTCGAGAAAAAAAACGCGTGATTAATCCCTTCACGTGATGATGATAAACACCTTTACGACGCTAATGGACCCGAAGATTTCTTTTATTAAATTGTCTTCATTCTTTTGGTAGGAAAAATTCGTTTGGCAGAAGTTTTCAAAAATTAATATTCAAAACGAAGGCGGCGGATAAGCAGCAGAGTATAGCCACTGAGCCGGCGTTTACTGTCTTATTCGCCCTCCAAATCCCCCTCGTCCGGCAAGTCCGTCGTCTTCTTGTCTGGGGATATAAATTTAACCCGTTGATGGAATAGTTTGTGACACCAACGCAGGTGGACTGTATCAGTTGCCGCTCTAACTTCGGTCTAATGAGAGCCATTGTGTGAGGAAAACGCAATCCCCCTTCCATCCTCATCGGCACAATACCGCCAGGGTCCCCTCAGAAAACAAAAACCCTCAGACGAGAGATATTTTGGCACCAATTCGTAACTTAGCTTTACCTCTCAATCTCTTCTTCTCTTAAAGGCTGAGAAGCGAGCAAGATATTTTTGACAAGCTTCAGACACTTCGATCGGTCCGTTGAAATGGGCGATATTTTTGGGGTTTCGGTTGCGTTCTCAACCAACCTCAAACTCTCGTCGTCATCTAGAAAGGTTTTTCTAAAACTAGTTCAGGCCATTCTAATGCCCCCAAAAAGATTCACGTGGTGGTTCATAATTTTCAATGATGAGTGGAGTTAAGATCACCCAGGGACGTAGGAAAAACAAAAAGAAATTACGGACGTATCGGACTCGCAATGAATCTACCACCATCCGACCATCATGGATATGCTAAAGAGACAGTTGCTCGCCCACCTTAGATTGGAGTGCTGTGCGTAGAATGCTCATCACTTTCGGCTGCAACAGCATTAATTAGCAGACAGGTACAAAGCAAAGCATGACATCTCCGTCGACAGCATTCGTTCGTCTCGACTAAACGATTTAATTTCAGCAACTTTGGTTTTTTAATCTAAAACTTCATTGTTTAATTATTAAACATTACAGTTTGCCTGTTACAGTAGGAAATTCCTGATTAATTAATTGTAATTTGTAGCTGGAACAGCACAACAGTCCTGACATACATACATACATAGTACATAAGCTTATTTATTAAGTACAGCGCTACAGATACTACGGATAGCACACATTGATTATTGAATAATTACATAGATATAAACTGATTTACATAGATATGAAGGACATTTTCGCTTAAGCCTTAAGGGTTCTGTGTTGTCTGAATCTTTTTCTTAACATGAGAGTTATACCGAAATGAATACGGTTTCCCCTGCTTTCATGCCCATTTCTGAAATTCTTGCCCCCGGTCCACCGTATTGGCTCAAGCTCCTTCTACAGTTTCGTCCGAACTAGCTCCAGAAAGAAGACACCTTTCACATACAGACCCTATGACATGAACACGTCAAGCTGCAGGTGAATCGAGGAAACACCTAGCTCATTCTCTTAAAAGGAAATTTGAATAGCCGACCATCGATAGGTTTTGGGGGACACAGGCTACCTCGTGAGAAGCAAGTTAGCAACTTAGTCGTTAATGCAGGTGGGAAGTGGTGTTTTGGCCAACACCTCAAATTCGTCAATGGCACTACCCTGGTGCCCATCATCACGAGTAATTTGCAAGGTGGTGTGCACAATCATGACATTCTATGTGCAAGGTCATTTACTCAGACTTCATTGGCTACTGGCCCGTTTTAGACTCACAGTCAACCAACTGACCCAATCCCGGACACATTCGTTCACCACGGTCAAGAAGGCAACATCCACTGAAGCACTCTGAGCGATCACTGACCACTACGCGACTTGGTCATTGAGATTATGGTGGGCCAGCGAAAAATGGAAAGGGAGCTTCCTCGCTCTGGGCCTAATTTCCTATATACCTCTCCACTGGGCGAAAACTTGACGCACCAGATGAATTGGCATTAGATAAATGGCAAGCGATATATGAATCCTCGTTAACAGAACGTAACACGCACTTGCGTTTTCTCTACATCTTTGAGCGTCTTAGGAGAATGTGGGTTGAGCCAGACCACTGGACGAGCCAATTCCTTATTAGACATGGTGACTTGAATTCGCCACTCCACTTCTGTTCCCTCGAAGACTCTATTCTGCACGTCTTGTGCCTTCAATGCGAAGTAAACAAAAAACCAGTAGTTCGTACAGCGGTAAGCGACTATTGTTGAAAGGTCAGCCACAGCTTACAGCTTCCAGTCATACTTGTGTGTTGTAACACACTGGTAACACAAAACTGAGAAATTTGCTAAATCACAACCTGCTATACCTCCACAAGTAGTATAGGTCCGGCTAGCGAGTCAATGTTAGCGATACAGCAACCTCCACGGCTTTCGACGTATATAACTCTCTTATGAGTGTTAATAAACACACACACACTTTTGATAAGATAACAGACCTTACCTCTTCCAGCAGTGCGCATTGCTGAGTCGGATCTGGAGTTGATCGAGAATATTCTGAGCAGTTTCGGAAATTTCATGTCGGTTGAGCTCTGCCGCCAAATGAAATACCGGCATGAAAGAGCCCACGTAGAACTAACGATGGTGTACGAAAACTCACAGCATGCTTGAATGATTTCCCTGATGAGGAGTAAGAAACGCATCTAAAGCTGTCAGTTTTCTGCGGCCCCGCTCATTCATCGTCTTCGATCCGTACGATTTTAGCAAGTTGGGCCAAGATTCGTACTACGCCCCACAGCTTCCAGTCCAGCCCATGTCCCTACACGGTACTGTAAAATATTTAAAATTCGAACATTCCTCAGCCCTCCTAGCGGGTCCGATTTACATTTGATCTTCAATCCTATGCTCTTTTGAGTCTCGCTAAGTCCCCAGAGCTCAACTACCTGATGAAGTGAACGAAAGTTTGCAAAGAGATTTGAAAGAAGAGAATTAACACAAATAGCTCGAGGAAATAACAATAAGCGAGCAGGGATAATAAAATTAATTACATTCTTAAAAAAGGCCGAGAAAGCGGTGTGATGTGTCACCGGATTTAATGGCTGAGTGATATTTGAGGGAAGAAGGATCATGTTGTTAAAGCGATTTGCTTGGTGCTCTAATCGGGTCATGACATACTGATCTCGCTACTGTAATGAGTAAATCAATGTTATTTCGCAAAACTCTTGCCCCATAGTGAAATGTGAGCTAAAAGTGTACTGCATCCATTGAAGATCTTAAGGTGAAGGTTCCGTTTAGAAAATACCAAGTCCCATATGTGAGTCTGGGGGATTATTGTTGAGTATTAAAGAAATTGGGTTGTGTCCGCCAGTAGGCAAATACTAAAGTTAACGTACCTGTTAGGTGAGTCCGTCTCCTCTGGCTTGTGAGTTACTGTGGGCAAGCGCTTTCGATGTAAAGACATCATCGTCTGGCCGTTTAGTCAGTACTGGAGTCAGTCAGTTGGTCGTGGTCTTTATATACAAAGAGAAAGGTGAAGGGAGTGATGGAGCGCAGTAACAGTAACTCACAAGCCAGAGGAGACGGACTCACCTAACAGGTACGTTAACTTTAGTATTTGCCTACTGGCGGACACAACCCAATTTCTTTAATACCTAACACAGCCAGTCCGGCTAAGGTACTACTAACAAGACTGACCAACAAGACCTCTCCCCGCCCCTTCCCCAACGCTCCATCACTCCCTTCATCTTTCTCTTTGTATATAAAGACCACGACCAACTGACTGACTCCAGTACTGACTAAACGGCCAGACGATGATGTCTTTACATCGAAAGCGCTTGCCCACAGTAACTCACAAACCAGAGGAGACGGACTCACCTAACAGGTACGTTAACTTTAGTATTTGCCTACTGGCGGACACAACCCAATTTCTTTAATACCTAACACAGCCAGTCCGGCTAAGGTACTACTAACAAGACTGACCAACAAGACCTCTCCCCGCCCCTTCCCCAACGCTCCATCACTCCCTTCACCTTTCTCTTTGTATATAAAGACCACGACCAACTGACTGACTCCAGTACTGACTAAACGGCCAGACGATGATGTATTTACATCGAAAGCGCTTGCCCACAGTAACTCACAAGCCAGAGGAGACGGACTCACCTAACAGGTACGTTAACTTTAGGATTATTGTTGATGTACAAATTGTACATTAGAACAGTTTTTCAAATAACAAGTAATGATACTGTCATAATAGTTAATAACAAATCTAATAACATAACAATTAATAATGACGAACATAATAACGTAACAATTGCTCTAGTGTGAATTCACTTTGTTCAGTCAATCTCAAGTGAAAAACCCTTAATACAGATTTAGTACGGAACGTTGTTTAAAGGGACCCTTCACACAACTCCGTAAATCGAAATTTTCGTACTTAGATTTATACCCACGGCCGCCTTACTCATATAAAACAGTAGAAAACCCCTCATCCAAACATTTTATGTCTTTTTATTTAAAATGTCAAAAATCAAAATCACTAACACAAACGGTGGGTACAGCTTTCGTACAAGTACGCAACCACGAGGGACATTTTATGTCTTTTTCTTTTAATATAATTTTGTTTATTTTAAATAAAGAAATATAAAATTACAACACAAAAAATATTTTTTATTTTTGTAACAGACGTTACCATGCACATAACCCAACACAAATTTAGTGACGCTTCACTGTTACATATCCCGCGTTACATTTTCGAGTTTCTGTAGCAAAGTAAAGACATAAAATGTCAACAAAACAAAATAAACGTAACCCTGGTGGGACTCGAACCCACCTGCCTTATGCATTAGGCCACAGGGACTGCAGTTTCTACTCGGGTTAAAACGTTGGGTTGTCCAATCGGCCTCAAAGGTTAATTTTCGTGACGCTTGGCCGTTACACTTTTCGAGTTTATGCAGCAAAGTAAAGACATGAAATGTCAAAAATATTGTTAGCCACATATTAATTGTATGGCGGTTGTATATCCAAATCAACGCATTTTTAAGTGGTTTTGCGAATTGGGGATTTGAACTGCGCAGCGACAATCCAAGCCAAACCGTGATATACAGCACTTAGTTTGGCTTATGATTGTCTCCCAACTAGCAGCAAGAGAGAACAAAATCAACGTTCGCTCATCCCTTCGAACCTTTCAATTTATTCATTCAACATTACGACTTTAGAAACCCAATTGATTCTACAACGTTCAACAAGACGGTACGGACAGAAATATAGGTGAAAGACAGTGTGGTAACATGCAACAAAACATATTTATGTTCCAGCAGGGCAACACTTCTTCAAGGATCATCACAGACTGCACTCAACTGGGACGGACAGTACACAAAGAGAAGGTCAAGGTTATTGGGCTTGACTGGTGAGCGGTTCTGTCTTGTGGGGTAGGCTTGATCAAAACCTGCGCGAAAATAGCTTATGCAGCCTTACCCATGCATATGCCCCATGAGGAAGGCCATGTCAAAGGCCACTGTCCTATCACCAAGGGTGTTCAGAGCCATGGAGCCCCTCAGCGAGGCCGCGTTAGATAACGGGGGCGGGGATACCATGTTGTAGAACATTAACCTTAGAAACCACCGCAAAACCCATTCAATCAAGTTGGAGTATTTTACCTTCGATTCCAGGTGAGTTTGGTATTTTGAGGAAAACTCAATTGCCTTTTCATGTAATTATATTTATTCCCAAGCTTGAACGGTTTACAAATAATCAGCCGATTACATAACTTTCCTTCCTACTTTGTCCAAGCCAAGGAAAGTACAAATGCGCAGGCGGTCTGTAAAAAAGATTGTCCTAACAAATTATTGCTCAAAATGAATTATGAACCGCCGAGTAGTAACTGAAAGGCTCTCTGTTGTTTACAAAAAAAAAAAATTTTTTTTCTAAGATCACGAGCTACTTCTGTACAAAACGATTTAGGAATCCGAGAGGAACGACAGAAATTAAATCAACTTTATGTGCCCTCCCAGTCAATTGTCCTCGTAGTCGTTGGCGCTGAAACCACCCAAAACCCGCTAACGTCTTCACATCATCTAATTCCATCCATGCGACAGTTGAAACGGCCTCTTTTTCCGTTTTAATGCCTTCCGACATCAAAGGAATCCCTTGTCATTTATTTTAATAACCTATTTTTCCCCTCAAAAGTTGTTCAATATTCACCGGTCATTAGATTTTAATAGCAGCGCTCTCTCAGGTGTTGTGGCTCACTTTGTTGTCACCAGGTTTCCGCTTGAGTGCAGGAACCCCGAATAAAGATGTAAATAGCCGCGGAGTCAGAGGGTTTTGAGACAGCAGACGAAATGAAGGCGGCTTTTTTACGACTTCTCGCCTTGTTTATTTCAATACTCCCTGTCAAGTTGTCAAAGGAATGTTCACAGACTGTCGCTGATATTGGCAAAGACGGAATCGCAGTAGCCGACATGCTTGCGAATACGTATTGAATAAATAATAAATGAATCAATTTGTTATTTCTTATTGCAACATTATAAATTACTTATAATTACTTGTGTCGTGTTTCGATCTCATCCATTCCACGTGTCCAATTCACGCCAACTGGTTTAAATTTATTTTTAAGCTACAGTAAGATCCCTCGTCGTAGCGACAGTAAAAGGTGAATATGTGAACACCTATAATATACTTGTATACATTTTCGTTTCTGTTTTTAGATTTGTTTGGCGTGCGCAGACGAGGGAAATTTTGATTGAATCCAAGAAAAGGTTGTACTTACCCGCCTTAGATAGCAGAGTCACTACGAACTTTATAATAATAAAAGCTAGAGCAGGTTGATGAGGTGTTAGTGGTTCAATAGTGATGTCATAAGAGGGCGATGTGATCAATCTGTTGTCGGTAAAGGGGTTTCTTTACATCTACAGTTCTCTACTACTAAACAATATCTCACCATTCGACGCCTCTTACGAGAAAAGGGCCTCCACAGAGACGTGGGTGGACCCTCTGCTCAGCTTTGGAACAATACCGACTCAAAATAAAAATAGGAAGAGAAAAAGTCAGATCCTCGTTGTGTCTAATATTAAAGCCCACGCAACGCGGATACAGCGCGAGAGAAGGAAGAAGAGAAAAATGAGAAATAATTATAAGCGAATTCCTCCCTCTTCACAATCGAGACAATTTAGCATCGGAGAAGTGAAGAAAAGGGAAGAGGCCTCAGGCTTCTCTTTAATATCGGATGATCGGAGATTGCGTCGGCGGTCCCTCTTCCCGACTTACGATTCTCGACTTGCTGTTGAATGTTCTTCTTATCGGCTGCACCATGGACCACACAAACGTTGCTTTTAATCAAACGTCGAGCTTATTTGGAGGTAAATTACAGACATACCACGTAAACAAATACTGGGTTTCCAAATGTCGATAAACTTAAAGCACGGATAGCGGTAATTAAAATCATCGTGGGCCGGACATTCTCTCTGAAATCAGTCTTATTTATATATTATTGCACAGTTGAATAATTGGTCAACGATGCCAGGAATGTTGTTTCCGCAATGCTGGGTACACGATCATTTTCATTGCACATAATTTGAAGATGAGCAATTTCAAAGGTGAACGAGAGATATGAACTCAAACCGTGCATTCCTTCACCAACTATGTTGTACACAAACTTTCGGGTATTTCAGTTCTTTCGATGTAAATGTTACAAACATAATTCAAACCAATGAAGTCAACAGAAATTGAAACACGAATGGAAAGGTGGTATGTTGAAGTTCGCCGAAACTACCAGGTTCGAATAGAGCAATACAAAGATGATGCCACTGTGAGCACCCAATAACTCATCCAGCCTTCTCTCTACACGTAATTTCTCACTATAGAACTATTTTCGAACAGTTAATAGTCACCGGTAGTGTTTTGACGTACAAGGGGTGCAGAAAAACACTTCCAGGAACGTACTAACCGGACCATCCGGCCCATCCTCCTTAACTTACAACACATAACCTTCTCGAAGGATAAGCCTCGCGGCTGCGTAAATCTGAGGTGCAAAATGTGATAGTTCAAGCATACTTCAATAATTCTAATTTCATTTCAAGTTGCTCAAGCCAATAAAGACTACGCCCCTACCTGACGCGTCGGTCAGCGGCTCAAACGAAGGAAGAATGCTGTCTCGAAAGAGAGGGATCTTTAGAATTAAGTGGAAGACTAAAAGGGCGATTCAGCAGTACGAGGCAGTTGTTGAAGAGGCGTTGGCATATCGCTTTTGCCAAAGTTCACACTGGAGAGTTCGGTGTTCTCTCTCCATAAGACTAATTATACAACGGGAAGGAGGCGAACCGGTGCAATCGAACTCCGTTGCATTTCTGACGGGTAAAAGGGAAGGGAATTAAAAATAACGTTTGGCAAGGAAGGGAAGATGGGGGCAACGATGTTCGGACGGCAGAGGAAGATCGCTGTTCGAAATTAGGATGCGGTTCGACGTGAAAATGCCAGTCTTTTTTTAAAAATACCGATCCTTTTAATGGTGTAGTGCAGAGACCACGAAAGGAGGAGCGAAAAGAGATTGCCGAGTCTCACTGGAGGGAAGAAGATGCATCTCCTTCAAGCCAGGAAGACGGACGGATATCTACGCTTGGGAATGCACTGGGCTACTTCTCCAGACGTTGAAGAATAATGAACTGCACATGTATAGACATTTACTTCCCGAATCCGTGCTGGGAGGTATGCGGCCCCAGCACCGTGCCGTAAATTACCACTTACCTCGACACAAAAAATGAAGGAAGCAGTAGAATTTTCAGAAATTCTTAATGGCATTGTGTAATATGTAGAGTGTTATACTTCCACCGTGCCTTCAAGATTGAAGAAAAACACACTAATCCATACAAGTCGAAAGCGCAATTATTTATACCTGAAATGTCACTGGCCCTTTTTCTAAAAGGTAGCATATTGATAATCGATATTGATGTGACTAGGCATATGACAGGGTACAGGACTTAGCATATTAGCGTTTTATCAGGTACAAAACGTCCTACCTTTGAGGGTGGGTGGTATCGAAGTCGCTTTGAAAGAAGCCGAGCAAAATAGACAACAAACTTCGTTTTTTGGGTGCATTTTCATTTTGAAAAGTGTAACGCCAGGGCACACAGACTTCTCCTAGAACCTGCTTAAAATGAATAACTGGGCGGGATTGAGATATGAGCGGTAGTCTGAAGTTCGAGCGGTACCTTAGGAGAATGGCTGCAATACTGCGGCAAGGATTTCTCACGATGGCGTGCATGTTACATACAGTCTCAAGTGGGCCGCCGGTTTGCCATGAGCGTGGAAAGGAACCTCGATCTAGTAGTCTATCTACATTTCCACTCGGTGTCTCCCTAAATATTTTCCACGAACAAATGAGAATTTGTTTTCAGGAATTTTGCCACATGTAAGTGCTTGGAAACGAAGATAACTGAAAAGTCGGCTATCTCACACAGTGTGCTTGTGTTGTACCGTTCCAACAATGTCAACCATCGTCGTCCAATCCGTAAGTTGACAGCCGAATGAGTGAGTCCATTGCAAATGAGCGAGTTTCGGAATTGGAGAAGGTTGACGAGAAGCCCGTAAATTTGATGCGTTTTATTCCCCCTGTTTTGTGTTCCATTTCGTCAAACCTCCGTCCACTCAACTTCGGCTACATAGTCACGATTGTATTATCGTTTCTCCGAGCTCAGAGCCGCCTAACAAGATTTTAGGCTCCACAATTGGTGTTTATTCTCACAAACGAGAAACATCCTTTTCAAGTCCGTGGGACCACTTGAGCTCAATTCACTGTTCTGTTATACTTTGTGGGGTTCGATTGCGCCACATACCGATAGATTGGAGCAGATTTCAACGATGTGCTTCGGCTGTTGAGTACTTCTTGACGTTGAGTGAAATGAGAACTCCGTCAACTTCCCACGAATGTGTTCCTTTATTTTCCATAAATTAAGAATTATGAAGAGCTTCATATGAAGACCTTGACATTCCTTTGTAATAATTTCCATCTTTCCAATTCCTACTGATCACTCAAACGTCTCTCTCTTCCGCCCCTCCTCAGCCCAGGTTCCGTGCACACCGTTCATAATCAGTTAGTACACGGATGAATCAAACGTAAACGAGACTAATAATAAAATAGGGAAAGAACGATTGTATATTTCCACTAAATTTGAGTTATAATGTTAGATCGATTTCGACGGTTAAGTCATCATCAGTAAGCAGAACGCAACTGAATAGGACACCCTGGGAGAACATCTTATACACCAAAAAGTGACAGGCCGATTTGGTTTTCCCAGTGAAATAAGAAAGCGGTAGGTTGATGTTGAGGGGGGGGGGGTTAAAATAAGGCAAACAGAGTTATTACAGAAATGGAGCTATCAGAGGAGGAACATCATGAGGAATCACCTCATTTAAACATTTATCTTAACAGTTACTTTTGATCATTTCTACTTGAAAAATTCCTCCACCTAGCGGGAACCCTCACCAGTTGATATTGTGGCCCAAGGGCATCTTTTCATTCTCGTAATATCAGCAAAGTAAATCGTTTGATCATAAATTTAGTAGTAAATGGTAACTAATAGATATAATTAATTACTTCAATAGTGTGGGCCAAATTTGTTTAATAGCCGCTGGTAGGATCGCGTATGAAGAGGAAATCCCATGGAAAATTGGAGACTCAGTTGTGTTAAAAGGAAATCCATAGCTTTTACCTTAAATCTTCTACTTTTTGCCTGAAACACATTGGGGTTTGGAGCTCCCACTGATGGCCTTTGTGCTGGGTTGAAGTTCGTTAGCTAGTAGCTTCGGTTCCATCCATTTATGGACCCAGCGGGCATGTTGGTACTTCAAGAATCATGTGAACTGTGAATACAGAAAGAAACGTTACCAGTGCCTGTGGCCATTGATCTGATATTGAGTACCACTCGAGCGAAGGTACAATTCGGGCGTACAAAAAAAATCATGTTTTGATCGCAATACGAGTTTTAAGTTGTACTGACGACGTGAAGGAGAAGCGACACAAATACCGCGAATGTCTCTCTTAAAACATTGATTATTTCGTTTGGAAAAACCCTACAAATTATTACACAATGGTTTATTATTCTCATGAACAGCTTGACCAAGTATTACTGCTCCCCCATCCCATTCGATTCAGCACCGAATACTAGTAAACCATACGAAACATGTCCTGGCTACAATGGAACTACAGAAACAAAACGTCTGATGATTTTGCCCCGTCGGGGAAATTGGAACAGGGGCGCTCGAAGCGAACCGTTCCAAGGCGAAAGGGGAGGCGCGCTCGCTGCTTTTTTTAATGAGACGGGCGGGGAGGGAGGGAGTTCAAACGACGAAACGCTGTAGCTTTCGCGTTGTACAGTTAATACATGTACAGTCGTTAATTTTTTTTTACCGTTTTTTGCCCATTACAACCACGGGCTTCGTCCGATCGGATTGCAGAAATGGCGGGCACAACTAGATACCAAATCGGATTTTTGGGCGAAAGAACGAATTTTTTAGACCACGTTAAAGGCACAAAACGGCCTGGACGGCGGACGGTGGACGGGGGACGGCGGACGGCAGACGGACATTGCAAATTTGGAATCTCCAAGTCTTGAAACGTAAAGTATCAAATTTTGAGGAGGGGTTGTAAAAAATTTTTCGTGACCGAAAACATAGGTTTATTATTCAGAATGAATAATAAACCAAAAACGACTACTTCAGGATTTCGAAAGCACGATGAACCAACCTGTGACTATTTCAAAGACTGAGTGGCATGAAGTGTAGGTCGCCCTATGCGACAATCTTTTGGTATAAATATGATGTGTTTCTGCAAACGTTTCTATTGCGGCTCAAGAGATGCAAAAACACAGTAAACCAGTCAATACTGCACAGGTAGTTTAACCCTGTTGCTGGCGAGAGTGCTCGAATCGCCTGCCGAACCAACAACCGGCACAGGAGATATTTTTATTTTCCTTCGTTCAACTGCAGACGGAATTTCAAGGATCCCGTATTTGTTAGCGTTCAACAAGTCTCTTTTTTTAACGAAGACCGACCGAAAACCTCGAAAAAGAAATGATGATGAACGACTTCCTAGGAAGATATTTTAGTTGGAATGGGCCAAAAGGAACAAAAGGTTGTCCGTGCAGTCGTGGAGGTGGTTCGAAACATTGGGGAAGGCCAAATCTTTCAAAATTAAAGAAGGCTCCGGCCGTCTTTACAAGGTTGAGAGCCTCGGACACGATTTTCAATTTTTTTCCCTCCCTGATCCCGCGGTACCGGTGGGCGAGTCGGACTCAAAACGTCGAATGGGAATAAAAAAATACAAATGGAGCAGCAACACCCAGAAACAAAATTACCGAGCTCGTCCGCGGGTCTCGGGCTTTAACTTGAAAAGTGGAGGAACTTCGTCAGTTTCGTTACCTAGCCGCTAAACTAAAGTCATCACCACAGCTGTTCATGCATGATATGGTAAAATTAAGAGCCATTGTCGTGACAGAAGTGTCCATGCTCATTCAAACCAGAACCGAAGAGCCTCTAGTTACATACCCGGTGATACCAATTAAGTAAACGTGTTCAGCTCGGACTAACCATTTGTACAAAAACATCCTGCACTGAGATAATTAATACTGCACAGTAGTCTTACGTGTACATTGTCTGAGCCAAATTAGTGAGTTTGGTCATGAAAAGAGCTTGATAAGTATTTACAAAATCCCCTGAATGGCCTCATTTTGGGAAATCCGTCCCGCTAAAGTGCAGAAAATTAAATTATTGGCCATTAATTGATGGCATTACTCTTCTAAACTTTAGCTATTCTCAATAAATAAGGTGCGTCATTGTGCACACTACGTTAACGAAATTAGTAAGAAATATTAGCATGTACCTCTGTACATGTACCTCTTATTATCGGAGTTATCTGTTGTAAAAAATCAACAACCAGATATTTTTAGTCTAAAGCCCTAATTTCCTAGGGCACACAGTGTGCATAAAATAACTTTAACAATTTACAGCCATGTTTATCATCCGGTAGCTGTTTCTTTCTTGCCAAAACAAGGAAAGTCTTAACGCGCAAAATATCTGGCGCGTCGCATCCAACAACTTTCCCAAGGGTTACGTTACGCGTAATTGACGAGAAGACAATTGTGGATATCAATGCATTTTTATTTAAGCCCCCGCCACTCATTCAACTTAGGTTTTTTCTAAACTTTTCTTTCTCAAAACCCGAGGAGGACTATCCAGTTCCATCGATTCACACGTGCAGTAACGGGTTTAGATGTGAGAAGAAGAAACCGCATTCAAGATTAGTGAGCGCGGAGGTCTTGAGAAGAGGTTGCTAAGAAAGGGATATATGGACCAAAAAAGCAAAAGGGGATATCTGTGGGAAGGCTGCCTCAAAGCCGGCTGGCGGCAGAATGAACTCTTCGGAAAGTCAACCACCGCAAACCCCATTCACAAAAGACTAGCAGAGAACGGCGGGAGAATAAGAAGAAAAAAAAAGACTCGCGGCAGACCGCTCGGACTTCCTCAACCTTTGGTTTCTTCCCTCTTCCAAAGCAAATTAATGAGAGGCCCGTGAAACCTCCCAGCTCCAACTGGCGTTACTTCCTCATCAGCTAACCGGTACCTTAAACTAGAGATTTTGTCATTCGTCCCATGTCCCTTGAGCAAATAGAAAACGTTGTAAATTGAGAGTGGGCGACACTGCACCAGTTACCAGTAAGTGAAGTAGTAAGGAGTTACGGCACAATGACAGCCCTTACGAAGAAAGAGCACTTTGATTGATGAGTTTCTAACCACGCAACCAATCGGTAATGTAAGTAAGTGAGGCTCGAGAAATGCTGCCGGTCAATTGGCCCTGAAAGAACATGCTTGACCTGAGTGAGTGTTACGCGCACACCGTACAATGTCCCCGAAAAATTCAAGACATAAAATAATCCTTCCCAAGCGCTCTTCTAGTGACAACCGGATGAGCACAGCTGTCACAAGAACTGGGAGTCTGAGAACCTAAAAACCCCTGGAATCCTCTGGAGATGATCAGAGTAAGATTATTGGGTGCACAAAAGTGTCGCAGTCTACACTGGCAATTATGTGACAGGAACATTGAGCGGATTGAGAAAATCTTGAGCAGTCATCACTGGATTTAGGTTTGTTGCATCCCTCGGCGTACCTCTGTAACCGGCCCCCTGTGAATAATAAATTCAGTTATTTTATATTATTATTATAAATGTTTATTTTATAATTCATAATCAATAATATTATTGAATTTTACTAATTTACTTCTGTAGGTTTTTAGACGAATATTACATTCTACGCATTTGACGTCATCGTACAAAGCAGAATTCTCATAGCTAATTGCAATAAACCCAGAGCCTTGTAGCCATCTGAGGCTGGGCTGGGAATGCATGATCAGTGGAATTAATACATGTATATACGATAACAGTTGGCTGAGGTGGACGTTCTTTATCACTGGTGTAAAATGTGCATCAAGGACGGAAACCCCTCAAGGTAATGGACTCCAGTAGGGTAAGATTTCGGGCCGACTGTACGTGATGCGATCAGTGGTGTGGGATTCAAGGAGGGACTAAATGTTGTTTTCTGCGTCGTTCTTTGTTCTATAAATCGATAAAGTTTCGTTCGTTTTACGACTCTCGACGGATTTCATTGTATCCCTTACGCTGGTTATATTCAACCCATTGCCAAAATTGGTGGTGATGTTCCTTGGACGCTACTGGTGAGTGTGGTGGTCCTGAAACCTGTTTGTGGTTCATCATTTCTGTATAGCTTCCTTGCACGTGCGATATTCCACAGTTGCAGAATCCCTTACATGACTCTACCTGTGTATGCTGTAGCAGTGGTAGATTGGAGACGATTTTACATGCATGTAACTTTAAAGTGGCTCACAATACTTCTACGTATCTATGAACAACTTAATTGTTGAAGAAAACATTTCTTACCCTGGGTTCAGTAAAAGCTTCACTACTCCTCTGCTTAAATAGCTATTTATAGGAAGTATTCCCACAACGGTCTCATTAGGAGGATTTTATGAATCCTAAATAGTTTTATTTGTCCAGCTAAGTCGCTAGGAGTCCGGAGAATATTGTGAGATTACTACGCTATCACACTGTGGGCCACCATTGATCAGGAAGTTCTGTCTTAACATGATCAGAAATCTTTTTCTTTTTTTCCCAAAGCTCACCATAAATGGGACGGTGGCACGCAAAATAGGAAATTAAATAGAATAATAACTAATGAACAGGGTATTCTGAGAGCGCCCGAGAATACCCTACGCTGGCTATGGGGGTGGAAGGATTCGGTGGGTGAAGGGTAAGAGAATGCTCCACGATAAAACGACGACAAGTTCAGATACGATCCGAGCAACACGTTGAAGAACGCATTTTGACTCACCCTCAGCACCTTTCTTGTACCACACACCACTCCAGTACACGGCCAAAGCTGCAACTCTGCTCTACTCTACGAGCTTTTGACTTAAGTAGATCCGTCCTGTCCTCATAACCTGGATCACAGCGGAATGGTCGAGACCGCTTCCCCGCCCTCAGATGACTAAGCACCAGAGCAGCCTGCTTGCAGACGGCACCATGACGCCACACTGTTCCGATCCTAGGTCTCTTGTACTCCCCTCTGTAGTAGATGACGTTATAGTCCCAGTATCATCTACCGTGGATACCCTCTGGAGCCCACTCCAGCCAAGCCAAAGAGCAAGAGAACTCGGGATACTTGCGTCAGTCAACCGAACAATAGGGAGCAGCCACAAAACCTGAAGGCTTACTGGGAAAAGGGGCCGATGGAGTCGCAATATCACACCACCGTATGCCTGATTCCTGCAAACCAAGCAGGAGCTTACTGGCAGGAATGGTATAGTGGCAGAGAGAGAGAGAGAGAGAGAGAGAGAGAGAGAGAGAGAGAGAGAGAGAGAGAGAGAGACTGGACCTCATGGGACCTCGCGGTTCCTGAGCAGTTGGGAGGCAGCTGCAGGTACGCCTCAAATGTGGCCCATAACAACCCATCAGAACCTCGTACAATCACGTTCTTCCTTCCTCTTTCAGATTTTCCAGACACCCCATATTTATTCTCTTCGACTGCAAAGACGCTTTCACCTTAGTAGTGACGCGCCTAATGGCGCACCCGGGAACAGTAGGGCCCCCTGCCCTGCTGGCTTTGGTCATACCTCATGGCATGTCCAGGCTGGACCTCTTGGTGGGGCCAGGTTTTTAGATGGCTGAGACGGGGTTTTCATACCTATTAGGTTACTCAATTATTTTAGGTTTTCTTGGGCAGGGGCGGAGATTTGGCACACAGTCTTTTGGTTTCCCATTGTTGCCTAATCCTGGCTGATTATCGGGATTCATTGCCTATCTTGCCCATCCCCATAATGCCACATGGTATATTGCTAAACACACAAAACAGAGAACACAGACTAACACATACATTCACTCCACATAACTTACTTTCAGCCCTTATAATTTAGATTCACACCTAAGGGGGAGTACTAAGATATTCATCCCCCTGTTAAGCACTCGTAAACTGTTAATCGGTGGGAGGAGGGAGAGTATAGTGGCAGAATGGTGCCCCCCCCCCCACCATACCTATACAATTCCTAAGCTAAATCATAACTTACTAAACTAAACTGGCAGCCTACTTCCCACCCATACTGCATACTATCCAAGCATGGACAGCAGAGCGGATAACACATACAGACCATTTTGCTGAAACGTTGTTTTTTGGACCAGAACCGTTAGAAATGTGAAGATCTGAAGAGCATTTTTTTTGTCACCAGTGTACACAACATTTCTTCTTACTCCGCAGAGCTAACGAAAATAAAAGATGGATTTTGAGGAGAAGGCTGTTCAAACTCAGCGCCCACAGTTTTGTAGGAGAAGGGTATTTGAGGGAAAGGGAACTGACATAATTCAAAATCCTCCCCTCTGGCCGCCTGCCGAATCCCCACTCTCTAGCTTCATTGCCAAAAATGAATAGCCGTAGAAAGCTCTCACTACCAGGCACAAGCAGGCAATTAATTGTTTGGCCCCACTTCTCGGTTCTAATTAGATGTGTGTTAATTTTAATCACACGATCTTTTGCCGTGGTACACCAACTCGCCTTGAATACGTTTCACGGAAGTATATTCTGCTTTGACTCAAACAGCACTTTGATTGTTTACTACAGGAAAAACATAAGCGGCTGTCAGATTTCCTCCGTGTATGTAACAATTATTGTATTATACAGCGCCGGTCACTCTTTAGAATGAATTCCTCGCTTTGAAGTTTTCAAGTTGTAGTCGGATAATGTCAACTAACTACTAAGTGGACACCAACGGACGTTGGTGGGAATGTGGAAGCTACGACTGATCGTATCAAACTCATCCCGCCAGCTCAGCATTAAAAGCCGGTAATGATGACTTCATGAGGAGCAGAGTCTGAGATCGTTGCGAGGGATTAAGGAGAGGTTGGGTCGTGATCTATCAATCCAGCGGCGAGAGAGTCAGGGTGGCAACGTGCGTCCGAATTATGAAGAATGAAACAGGCCGGCTGCTACGGACTTCTTTGACCACTTCGAAGGTTCACGATCACTTTTAATGAGCTCAAATTCGAAAATCCGATAGGTTGATGTATATTTCTGATTGGTGATTTGACTAAGCCTGTCCCTAGAATGACCGAGGACCTTCGACGTACGAGTATTAACAGTCCGTCAGTTCTCTTGGGCGATACTGTGGCATGAAAAATGTAGCAGCCGTTCTGAAAATTCGAACACATAACTCAAGTCAACAAAATTTGGAGTGTGCGAGACTTTTTGCTTCCCCCCGTCATTCTCTATAGTATTTCTTTTCTTGTTTTGTGATATAAATCGAACGTGTATCTAATAAAACAGGAAAATAATAAATAATTCAAACTCATTATCTACCACAGCAATAAGATAAATTCCTTTTCTCGTTTTGTTGATACATTAAAATGCCCATAACCTTATTTATAAATTAACCCGTAAATTCGATCGGTTGCTAAACGAAACTTCGTAAGTTTACTCAAATCCAGTTAAGCAGTTACTCTGGAAATTACGAAAATGTTCGAAAAACGTTATTACCGATACATTTTGATTTTTATCTCTGTTCAACAGACTGTCAGAGGAACATTTATCGGGAACTATATATACGTGAGTTTGGTGAAAATGCGGTTTTGCCGAGAAAAGTTGGGATATCGTATAAAAAGAAATCGTAGGAGTCATTTTTGAGTAAAATGCAAAAAGCCCTCGTTTTCGGGTACGTTTTGGTCCCCTACTCCCCTTTCTATCGACGAAATCGCCCATAACCTTATTTTCGCGAATACGAAAAATCACGAGCCAAACAAAAAACGAACCAGCTCTATCGTTTTAGCCGTTCTCCCGCAAATTGAACTACAGACAAACACACACACACACGGACCACGAAAATGAGATCTTCTGGATTCTGTAGGCACGATTACTAAACTCTCCTTACCCTTTGAGTAGCGGAAATTAAAAATGCAACATAAAATGATGGATAAAGCAAAAATCCACGCACACCCTACTTTTTTTGACCACAGTTTTGAAAAACAACTATTTCGATATTTCAGAACGGCTGCGTTTATTGAACACACAGAAAACGGCCCAATGCTGTCTTCCACGTGGAACTACCATTTACTCTCTTAATTTAATCAGCTATTTACTGTCGACAGCAGGGTTGACTTGCAGCCCTGGGAACGTTTTGCACTGAAATTCGTGTAAACCATTTAGTCACCTTTGCTGGATGGACTCCTCGTATCAAAGGATGGGGAAATAAGCCGTACGATTTTTAGCGTACGATATTGTGCACGCTTGGAAGTCGCTCGGACATTGTTGCATAACGTCAAAATTAGTGGCGTAATTCTTCAGTTTTAGCTCATCAGTTCATTAAGTGTTTTCTATACCTACTGGACCTACGATTAAAACGGAACTTCTACATCACCAGACTAGTGGGCTAACAACAGACTTTGTAGAATACACTCAGCCTTCTGCGAATCCTATTGAGGTAAGCAACTTTGCCGAAATCGTGTTGATGACACTTACCGACTCAATAAAAATTTAATGAAAGTAGCTGCCAAAACAAACCAGTTTTTGCCTGTATCGTCTCTCGGTTAACTGATTTCACCGTTCTGTGACAGCAAGTGCAAATTCAATAATGGTTGCTAGATGAATACGGGTAATCTAATAAATTGTAGAGCGTCAACCGTTAACTAGTTTTGTGGCCGACTTCTTTCCGTCCGTTTGCATTTCAAAAATACCTGCGATCATTCTACCCGGAATTTCCTTCAAGTTCTAAACTTGGAGTGTCTGGTAAGTACGTTTTATTTGTCAACATGACGAACTTATAAAATTTGAATAAGGAATTGTTCTGTTGAAGGACAGAAAGCGGTCAAATATATTTATTGAGTGTCGTGTTTGGAAGTGAGTGTAGCTCGCTCGAAATCATCCTGCCAGCAGAGCTTGAACACAACTCAGTAAGTACCTCGTAAAAGAGAGGGAGAACATTCATGGTGAACTGATCCACTGTGTAGGGCAGTGGTGAGTGTGCGAGCACCGTTGGTGAGCGCAGCTATGGTGCGCCAACATGTCACTTCAGTTATATGATACGTCGCACCTGGGGTCTTTCAGCGAGCCGTGATCCAGCGTCTAAAGGCTGGTCTGAAGAATGAGGACATTTGATAATTACGTTATCATTTCTGTGTAAAAATTGTCAAATTGTGTTTTTAGTTTCTCTGTGAACCCCTTCAGAGCTTTTTCCTGTGCAGACACGTACAAGAGCCGCGTTGAGTGAAGAACCGCCGGGCTGAAGTACGAACGGCACAATTGCGTACGTCGAATAAGAAATCTAAAACATTGAACCTAATAAGAACGCGCATCTCAATTACCGTCTCGCCCGCTAGACCCGCCTTTCGAACATTTTATTCGTCAATAAGTTATTAAGTCATTAAAAAGCTATAGCTCGAAGGATACTGCGAGTCATAAACTTGAAAAAAGAAAACGAACCCGAGAAACATCGGGATAGATTCTCCCCCTCATGATCGTTTAGAACCGGCGATTCCGTTCTTCCTTTCTTCAACTGATCCTTAACGAGGGTTACCATACTATCATGAGGCCGTAAAACTGAACGTATTGCACTTGTTCCAAGTAGAAACTAAAAACGTTGGATAGTCCCTCGGAAAACCTTCACTAACTTGTTATAATTACGATTGTAATTATTGCCGACTCCTTTGTAATTGTACTAATGTGATAATTCACAAGATGAAAAGGATACCGTCAAGAGCGCGCGTCTGAAGTTGGAACGGGCACCAAATATACCAAGGAAGGTTAATTGCGAGACAACAACTTGATACCAAGTTTCGCAGTACTGTGTTATTGATTATAAATCGTAACACAACACAACGTGCATGAAACCAGTGCCGTGAATAATTACTTTGATGATTTGGAAGCTCCGAAGGGATATATTATGTAATCGTATTGTTATCATATTAAGGTGCAACTATTCATTGTACAGAATGAAAGCAATTAGTTCGAATAAATTAAGACATAACAAGTAGAAGACACGAAGTTGAAGTGTGCGCACAGCTCATCTACCGAGGCAGATCGAGTGGCGACCTTTGTAGCTCGAGAGCAACGGTTGGTTCAGTAGAGCGAGTCCGAGGCTCATTTCGCTAAACCATATCAGCGAGGACTTACGAGCTTTCTACGGATCTACGATTACAAGTAGACAGCCCGACATATTACTTAAATACTGAACATGGTCCCTAGCGACCTCCAGGACATTAATTAGAGCTCTAATGGTGAGACCACACATTGTCTGGTCAGGGCCTTCGAGATCCTCCGAGCCTTGTTCGAAAGGACTAGTCCACTGGAACCCCACCCACAAACGGCTCTTCCTTCAGAACTCATTATTAACTTTCATCTCTGGAAATCAATCCCTCGCAATTAGCAGCCGCATAGCAGCTTGTTTGTTTTTGATTTTTGTTGTTATTTTTTGAACGTGTGAAAATAATATTATGAGAACGAAAAGGATTGTTTCTCTAACGGTTTCGATTAAACTTTTTTTAAAATATCGCACCTAACTGCCTATGATGCAAAACGAAGTGTCATATCTTTTTAGAACAACGACCCTAACACACAGAGCGTCTTCAAACAGTCAACACAAATAGTAATACATAAAATTTGGTGTATGTCGCAGACCAGAAACTAATTTTTGATGTATTTTCTGAACGAAGTTGTCCTATTAGTTTTTTTTCAACCCCTTAGAATCCAGGCTTAGGATAATTTAAGATTTTAAAAATATTTTCGACTTACCCTAAAACTCCCAGAGTTTACAAAAAAATTCAAATCCAGTTACATGCAACTTCCTATCTCCTTGAGGAAACCCCGCAATTTTTTGCAAACAGGTGAAAAATGAACTTCAAAAGGAAAATGTGTTGTCTTAAATATCTTTTGCCTCTAAGAATAAAAGTGATTCCGAAATATCTGCTTTCCAACGGAGTAATAAAAAAAATTTTGCAATGTAATTTTCAGGGAGAAACCCAAGTTTGGAATAAGAAAAACGTGGTCACAAACTCTGGTGTTAGGCCTGACGTCCCGACCAACCTGAAGTGGTCCTGGATGTCCAGCGCTCAGTAGGCAAGCCCTGAATTGTCAGATGGTTGCAGTGTAAATCAAGGATTGAGTCAGGGCTGCAGCAATGACAATGTAGCGAGAAAAAAAAACTGTCAACAGGCGTTCTTCGCGGGATCAACACCCCGTGCGAGTGTCCCGGCACTTCCTTTTGTTCATAGTTCCTTCTCTCTACCAATACAGAGCTTGGAAAGCAGTGGATCGTTGCACTTCATCAGGAGAATGAGCTCCCAAGGAATTTTTTTTCTATTTTACCTCTACTAACATGGACATTGAGATATTAATTTGTGTGACAATGTAAAGTAACGAATGGTTTTCAATACCGCCAGCGCCATCGTTGATTGCTTTCATTTTTAACCAGCGAAGTTAAATTCAAGGACGCCAAAATGGCTTCTGTCGCGATCATCCAATCGAGCTCCCATGCCTGTTCTTCAGATTTTCAACCAGGCTAGGTTTTGCTGGTAAATACCAGCCTTTGGTGCTGGTAAATTGTAATTAGAATTTATATATTTTTCATGCGAACCAAGTGACTGAAACGCAGAACGAGCAAATAGCTTGCTGGTGTGTGATTATAGTAGGAAGTTCAATATGCAAGGCAAGAGGATCGAGAATTAGGAGAAAGCGCTGACAATGTGCCAGCATTCGAGGAATTCGCGGATGGGAGTTTGGAGGACGCAGACTACTCGCACCCGAACAGACAAATTTTGGTTTATGGGGAACATAAACAGCGCAAGAGCCTCTCAGGTGTATTTCTAAATTATTTATTTTTGTTGCACTTAGTTTTTATGCACAACTGCACATGATTAAGTTAGGTGGCGAACAAGTAAGTGTATCATAGGTGAAACCCTGAGTTCAGCAACTGCTACTGATGATGTTTCATCCGTTTGTCGAAATGCGTTCCTAGGAAAATCGTCATCATCTCTCTTGCTGATGCGTTAGTGATGTGCTTCGAAGGCAAGCTACAAGACTTACTTTCAAATGATGTGGAGGTTATCAAATCAAGTTTTGTCATTGTATGGGAGTTTTTAATTAACCAAATAGCAGTTTTTCTCACTCGATATTCAAATTGTACGTATTTTGAAGTGCCCGATTTGACGATTTGGAATAATTTGGTCATCGTGAACCGAGAGCTTAATAGAATGTGTGATCAGATGTGAGGTTCGAGTTATGACTAAGTTCACACTGTTTTTCCACCCTTCTCGCTCTTTTGTTTCATAGAGCATTCTTCGTGACGAAGAGCTCGAAGGTGGCTGAAAGTAGACGTATAGCGCTTCGGATTCTTTGATCTGACGTTCCATTATGTCACAACACGTGTACCTCAACGTAAAGGGGAAAGGATTAGTGAGATATTTGCTCTGCCGGCTGCGTTCACATGTGGAAGGATTAAACAGATCTGACTAGTCTCGAAGCTGAGACTGACTCGAATGAAGTATTTTAGGGATGTGGATATTAAGACCGATGGGAGAAGGAAGTGTGGGGAATGCCAAAGGGAGATTTATGACGGAACGTTTTAAATAACACAAAACAATACAGAATTTAAATACAAGCAATATAACACACAACTTTCCTCATCACCACGAACTATCGGTTTTTTTACTCTACCGTCTAATCTAATTTAATTTGATTTAGCCCGTGTTTGCTGTTGTAGATGACTGAGGGTTTAGGAACAGTAATTTAATAAGAAAACAGACCTAATGGGGTAACGAGCCTGGCCAGTATTGGCCAACCGGCTCGTTTGGCACGGAGGGGTGGGGATTTCATTTATGACCAGCCCTGGTCTGATGGGCTTGCCACAGGACCTAATTCAAGAGTTGCTCAAAGGATATAGTGAGGTGCCCCAATGGGGATTGGGAGGGGGAGAAGGCAGGGAGGGCTGATTGGTGTAGGTCAGCCACGGTAGGGGGAGACGGCGTCTATACGTGGCCAGTTCACTGGAGAGGAGCTGTCAGCACTCTCTGGGTAGGAGGGGGGAGGAGATGTGCCCAGCATGCACACCATGGGCAGAGGTTGAATGTGCGGCATGTGAAGTAGAATAGGCGCCGGTTGAAAGCTCTGTGACTGAGGGGATGAGGGTGTGGAGATGCCTTGCCATCAGGCCTGCATCCCACCGCACCTGCCACAGGCTTCGAATGCGAGCCCTAGCCTGTGCTCGGTAGAGACCTTGAGTTTGAGCACGGGCACCGGTGATCATTGTCCAGAGCTCCGCAATGGAGGGCAGTCGGCAGGATGGTCATGTCGAGGACAAGATCTAGGTAGAGGGCGCCCGCAAGCACTAGTAGCGCCACATGGGACGCCATCTGGCACGTTGGTAAAATGGCCAGGAGGGCGTCTTTCTGTATTGTGCCCACTGCCGATTGTGTTCCGAGGCGGCAATCCACCAGACGCCTTTGGCATATAGTGCGATGGGCAGGAAAACAGACTTGTTTACTGTTGTAGTTCTGGAATTTCACTGGATGTTCATTGCATCCTGGAATTTCGTGGCCTGTTGCAAATGATTATCAGTACATAACCAATGTTGAACTTCCATCGGATAGGTAGCTTGTTGGACTACATACTGAGCTTTTTAAGAACGCCAGTGACGCATAAGCGGGATTCTAAAGGAAAGAACTGGGGTAAAATCTATTTTCGACGTGAGTTTAATGACGTATTGTGCTGGTTTCATCATTGTGGCTTGACAGCAAGTTTGCGTTGTCCAACAATTGTTCTAACCTGACTACAGAAAAGAATTTAATAAAAACCGTTAGATCCATTTTTGAGAAACCCTGTATGTGCTGTTTTGATAACTTCAGTTAGGTTTTGGTCTATTTTGCTCGTAACCTCGTTTTGTCTCCATATGCACGCATACACACAAGACGAACTAGATGAGTGAAAAATAAATTGCAGTAGTTGCTAGTTGTACATATGGGATTAAGTGATGTGAGATGGTGGGGGGAAAAGGGGTTAAAGTCAGGTTCTCAGACCATAATTCTTCAAGATCAAACAAAGTCTCTCTTTCTCGCTCTCTCTCTTTCTCTCATTCTCCCTCTCCAGACCATGAAAATGAGGTACCCGAGGCTACTTTCTCGGCTGAATATTGAAGAGCTCCCGATGATAGGAGTGGGCCGTATGACGCTTCACTATGATATATTATTGATTAACCTGGAAGCGTTAATGGAGCCTTAGATGGAGCTCCCAGGTACGCACAGTCTCTAAGCGGGTTCATAGGTCTCCATATTAGCTCCGTCGTTTCGCAGTGCACTTCCCATTCCGAGCAAGGCTTCAGCTTGTCCAGTTATTGTTATGGTTATGCCATGGTCCAGTATCTTACCAAAGAATTAGGACTCCTGAAAGACTGCTACCGGCATCACCCCCGACGGAACCTCACACAAATCCCCTTCCATCGAACAACTATTCTCAACAGATCATTCAAAGCCACTGCAATCCGCAACGACCATAATCTCGATCTCTCCAAAGCCATTCAAAGCGCGAGGGCATTTAAAAGTGCTTCCTCAAATATGTTTATGCGTAAGTACAGTGCTAGTGCGCAGAAAATAAATATAGGAAATGAACAAAGACAATAAAAGAAAAATATGTGCAGTGTAGGCGATTATTGAGAAGTATTTGGTTTGTTTCATCCTTTTTTCATTTTTGCAGACTGTTTTTCACTTAAATTTGAATTAATTTGTAGTAACGAATTGTCAAAAACCTGTTTAAGTGTTAAACATTTCCAGGGACAGTGAAAGAGCCTATGGCGCTAACTGTACCACAGTACCATAACCATCGGTGATTAAATAAAGGAATTGAATCAATCGATTCAATCTCTGTCTCTCTCTCCCCTCCCCACTGGAACATCCAGTTTATTCTGGCGACACTTACATGTAATCAACTTACTCAGCGCCTGTTCACGGGGTTCTAAGAAATTGACGAGATTTTAATCCAAAATGTCTGTCAAGGGTTGTTCCTACGTCGGATCAAATTAGAACTTTGTGTTTTTCAGGATAAAGTGATTGAAGGAGAACGCGTTTTCTTGTAAAAGTTGATCTACTGAATGGGTTCTCCAGTAGAGTTGAACGTTGATGGAGGTGGTAAACGTGGAAGGAAGGAAAATAAATAGTAGGTGGAAGAAGGTATAAGTTCCACGAACTCGGCCACAACGAAGACGCCAAGAGTTAAAGTTCATCCAATTACGATCGATCATGAGGAATGTGATTGGAGACCCTTTTGGCTCGAGGACTAGCGCTACGGCGGGTTCTGGGTAAATAGGCACGATCTCACATGTCCCTCAGCACTTTAATTAGCATTGGTCACAATTACCGAGAACTGACCACCCACACTCTCACCTCACTCCTTTCTCAAGGCAGCGTTATCAATTTGCACACTGAGGCTGAGTCGAGGACGGTGGAAGAAGGAAGGGAGGCTTCAGGAGGGACGTCCTCACTCCTGCCTTTTTGCCTTGTACTTTGCGGCATCAAGAAGACTTGACTGCGCACCTTCGAGAGCCCGTTGGACGCTAAACACATATCCGCTCCATCGAGAAGAGCGGGCGTGTGCATCTGCTTCTTGTCAGCCGCATTGTCCCTTTGAGAGCGTTTTTATGAATGGCGGAGAAGAGGAGAACGACGCGGAACCTCTTTTATCCCGATAATATTTTGCAGTCGGTGGACCTAGAAATACTACTCCCCGACATCATGAATAAACAACTTTATACCGCTGCACCGGATGGTTAGATTGAACTGATAAAGCCGCATGAACTTCGTCGAGGCCTTTCATGCATTCTGACACTTAATGGTTTTGTTGCAACACCCGCAAAACCAATCCTATCATATTCCACTCCTCTGGCGCTGGGGAGAAAGGAAGACGTGGTCAAAAACCTTGAACGTTATTCAACAACCGTTTATTAATTTAGTTCAACGTCATGACCGATTATCCCTTTAGCCTACTCGTCATCAACCGGTGGATCGGGTTGGTACGAATAGCTGTTTGCCTGTCCTTCACCTCTTCAATTGAGTCCAATGCAGCAGTTATCACTCTTCTAAAAGAACCTCAACCATTTGTCGGTTTTGATGAAAACTTTGTGTCGAGCGAAGGGGCGCATATCTTCCTCCACGCATGGACGGGCATAGGGAGAACTAGTCTTAGAGTTGTCGACGTAAAATGTTAATCAATAAAAATCAATTTAATATAAATATGTATTTTCTAGTTAATCATAAAAAAATAATTCTCAGTTTAGTTATTTGTCTATAAGCCAAAACCAGTAGCGGAACTTGGCAACAGACTGTCTTAACTGACTATCATTGTGGTGTTCCTTAAATGGGCTCGGTTTGAACCCGACCAAACGTGCAGTTTCTTTTTATCTTAGTTCTTTGTCTCCAGTTCTCTACAACTACTCGATCAATGGTGAGCTGCAATGTCCTGGATCTTGATGTCTTCCTGGATGCACAGCTCTCCTTGTTTGATCACGTGGTTCGGATCACGGGGGATGTTACCGGCTCTCCTCATGCTGTACAAACCCTAGTCCAGTCTGCGCTTGACTACGCCCCAGTGGTGTGAAACCCGTACTACACCTGTCACATTTACCAGGTTGAGCGTGTTCATCGGGCCTTATTGCGCTACCTTGCATCCAAGGTTGGCTTACCTGGATTATTCGAAGTTTGCCAGTCGCGTTATTTCACTGAGACGCCAGTACGCTGATATTGCTAGCTTCAATGTGGCCTTCATCGATACCCGATGTGCGGCCATCATGCGTGGCGAATACCTTGTGCTCCTCCCCGCCTTTCCACGACCCACGACGTCTTCGTCCCTTAGTTCCATTAGGTCCTCCCTTTTCTCCTTTTTCCAATCCTCCAAACTTCCCGTTTAGCTACTGTGTATAGTATGTTTTTGTGTCGCAACATGGATATTGAACATCCACGGACCGCGAAAGACGAAAATTTATTCGCGTTCGCGTTAATAAATTTGTTTCAAACATCGAAAGAACAGTATACCACACCGAAAATAGAAACAAGCGACAATCGAACAGCCGATACAGTAAACAATCAGTGAAGCGAAGAAAATGTCTGGTGCAACGCATCACACAACTTTCATTAGCAATAAGCACATACATTCAGCAATTTTTGTGGATTTAGCTACTACACTATTGGGGTGCTTCTACTTATGCCACGACAACACCTATTGAGCAATCAAGGCACCGAGTATTTTTGCGTCCGTCGGCATTTGTTCTGTGCAGGATCGTGATAAATGTTTTGGAATTACCGGGTAAAATTGTGAGAAGTGGTACGAAGTTTTTGAGAATCATCATATAAGCGGGTTTTATGAGGGGGAAACTGCGCCAAAATCGAATTTGTCTGTGTTGTTTATTAGCTCGGGGGTCGATTGGTTCCGTGTTTTTTGCCCAGTGGAATCATCTCCGTGTTTGAAAATGATCCCTTTCCTCTTCCAATGTTCCCTCTCTCAATATCCTACCTCTGATTTTCCCTCTTATTTCATCGCTAGCCGTTTGCCAGTATCATCCATCGTTTTCTGGACGACACCTATTTTTTTTGTGCGCTGCCAGTTTCTACTTTCCTTAGGTAGTAGCAAGGGAAGTTGTGTAATCGGCTGAGAAACGTTTTTTTGAGTCTTCAGTTCTCAAGGCCTTCTGAGTTCGAAAAACACTATTCGAGAAAATGATCTGTGTATCGTACCTGAATACTACAAAACTCGATCCTTATAAAAAAAAAAATGCGTAGGCCGTCGCATGCACCTCCTGTCCACTCATTGTTCTACTGCCATAGCACAAGAAATACTACCAGAACCTTATATATTTTAGAACGTGATTTGAGTAGTTGCTAGTGAAGTAAATTGCTGAATGCAAAAAGGTACGATACGTCGCACCAGAGATTTTTCGGAAGCGTCCGTAGGAACTTTCAACTCTCCCTATACGTATATGTTACTTTGCGTGGTGGCGTCGCCTCCAAGATCGGGCACTGGCTTCTTATCCCCGGGGAACTGGGAGGCGTGTGCAGTTTGGCGAGTCACTCAATTTGTTATCCTATATATTGTTGTATTCAGCATGGCGAGTCTTCGAGAGAAAAGAAGTGGAGCCACGCACTGAAGTCACCATGTCCCTTGAGAAACTAGCTCACCCTCTTTGAGTTCATGATATTTGAAAAAAAACTCGTATGCGTCACGTCCCTCTAATGGGGGTTTCCAACTCGCTTGTCATTTATCTAATGCCCGTTCCTCTGTTGTGGTAATTTTCCGTTCAGCGAAGAAGTCTACTTGAAGTTTGACCCAGAACGAGGGAAGATCCTTGGAACGGCCAAGTCCATGAATGACCAGTGAGCCTTTGGAGTGCTTCAATGGATTCTGTCTCGTAGGTTCTGTCTAGGGATTCTCGGAAGTGGCACGCTCTAGACTAGGGACTCTAGGTGTTGGCAAAAACGCCACTCGCACCTACATTGACGCCCAAATACGTGCTCTTGCATTTCAAGAGGAAGCCCGTGGCAGCCAAGACGATCGGCAATCAATAGACGATTGGCTACTTCATTTTCCCTTCAAGAGAAAGGGCTGGGATTTTATTCGGTTCACGAACGTACTCACGTAAATCTCATGTGTCACTTTTTTGGTCACTGTTGAGATTCATTAGATTCCTGATGACTGACTTCGTATAGCTGAAGAAAGTAAACACGGGTAGAAAATTGGTAGCTACCCAGTATAATATTTGTGAGAATCGATGGGCTAATGTTCGCCCGCTTGGAGGAACTGTACAATGGAGGAACGCGTTCTACTAGATTTTTTTAAAATTATGAAGTCGACATTTTGTATACAATACTTTTTGTTTCGATTATGTACGTTTTTATATTGTACGAATACAGTGAAACTTGTGCGAGGGTAGCTTTCCTTTAGCAGGGCCTCTTAATATAAATCTGTATTAATAATAATAATAATAATAATAATAATAATAATAATAATAATAATAATAATGGAAGTAAGGAAAGAATATTGTTAATTACTCAAGTAAATGGAATGTTCAAAAGTCAATAAAATGTTAATTGAGTTATCACAGTTGTTGGGTGGGACTAATTGTTTCAGTCCAACAGATCGACCATTCTTTTTCTTTTAAGGCGTTGGGGAGTTGAAGGCGATGGACGGAGCTCAACCCATTTTCTAGAAACACATTCATGGATATTAAAGAAATTGGGTACTGACTTAACGGCCAGACGATGATGTCTTTACATCGAAAGCGCTTGCCCACAGTAACTCACAAGCCAGAGGAGACGGACCTCACCTAACAGGTACGTTAACTTAAACATTCATGGATGTTGGGGAAGAACTCATACGTGTCGCGACCTTTTGACGAGGATTCCCATCTCACTTGCCATTTCTCTAACGCCCATTCGTCGATGGCAGCAAGTTTCTGTTCTGTGGTGACATCCGCACCGAGTTCATCCCAAAGCAGGAGAAGCTCCCGTTTCACTCTCCACTTCCAACCATGCACACAACGGCCAAGTCAACTGGTAGCTGACCGGTGATCACCTGGAGTGCAGTAATATAGGCCTTGGTGATCCACAGAAGCGCAGCTCTCTGGGATTGGGACAATACTCTCTTTTGATTGACTGGTAGTTTGCTACTCCCAGCCCAGAATGATGGCCTTATACATGAGGATAAGGCACAGACCCCAAGTGGCCTTATTAAATGCACGCAGTGAGGCAATGGTAGTGCCTTTAAGGGACTTCTGGAATGGTTTGGCTGTTAATGACGATATAGCTTCTCTGATAAAGTCTTTTCATGGCAAATGAAATGATTTTTCCGCGTTCATTCAAATTCTCTACTGGTCAGCCCATTCCTGTTGGTTATTGAGGTGGAGCTGCAGTTTTGCAGATGCCTCTACGCCAGACTTGTCGTGGGAAACTATCGCACAGTCGTCAGCAAACATCGCAGTGCTGGTGTCATGGAATGTTGGAACGTCACTAACGTATATTAGGTAGAGAATAAGGGCCCACACGCTACTTGAGGCACGGATGCCGATACACCACAGCTTCGTCAATGAGCTCCATTGCACTTGATGTGAAAACATTGTTTGTGATGAAACATTGGATCAGCCTGTAATAAGTGTCGGGTAGTAACAGCTTCAATTTAAAGAGTAGACCTGAGAGAACTCTGTCGAATGCTTCTTTTTTACCAGGGCATACCTCTTCCTCTCAAATTAATCGAGTATTTCTTCTACGAATCTATGCACTTGTTGCTGATATTTTTTGGTTGGCGACTTTTTGACGGTATTCTTAACTTGATTGGGGGTGAAAAGTACTCAAAATGGGGACAAAGCAATTGGCTCAGCAATATTAATCTAAAATCACGACTCACACATAAACAGCACTTTTGTTTTACGTTTGAAATCAGGGTTTACTTTCGCGCATACATTTGGAAACCCCATCAATACGCAAATTGATGACGCACTCTACCGCTTCAATCATTCACTCTCGCTTCTACCTTTCCGTCCGCTTCTACTCTCCTTTGTAGGGGCTCCCGAACAAAAGGCTATAAAATATTTCCCTTGTAAAAGAATAATGCATTCCAGTATCTCGTAAAACAAAAACCCTCATTTCGCAATCCCCTGTTTGGAATTCAAGTATTGGTGGTAGCGTGTCAACTTTCACGTTGTGTTTACTAATCGGGACCGCTGCCGCACGGGGAGAATGCCAATGCAGGGTTAGCCGCAATTGATTCCTACCAACTATTTTTCCGTTCGAGATCGCTAATTTATGTATTGACTTTTTCCCTGTTAACGCATCTGGTGCGATTAATTATAGAGTCCTGGTACGTACGTTTAGCGTTTTTTATCAATCAACTATTTCGATCTATTTCTACTCAGTTCGTACGAGAATAGTAAAGCAAAACGTTCTGTTTAAAAGCTGGAAACGCTTAATGTTCCGAACTTCATTCAGTTGTCCGTTATCATTGACTAATCATATCAGTAATCCGTTTCATCGTCAATGAGACGTTGCAGCTGAGCGTTCGGGGGAACTATACTCGCTCACTATTCAGCCAACCAGCCGCGTCTCGATTCTTGAGAAGACCACACACTGTATTACGAGTACGTAACGCCGGACGTCCGAACTGTTCATCTGCACATTCTAGCCTCGAGGCCATCGACATGAAAAGGTACGTCATCTTCTTGATATTGCAGAACTTCTTCAACCACCTTAATTTACGCTCGCCGAAAAAGAAACGAAAACGGTTCGAAATAGCGATAAGAGAAACAGCAAGCTATTTTTAACCTTTTTTTCGACATTTCCGCCGCGTTGTAAAGAATCTGAAAATTGAGTAAAGGCTCCCTTTTTTCTCTCTCCCTCCGATCGACTTAAAAGCGAAAAATATATTGTGTCGGAGTGTGAATTGTGATAATGGCAGGTTGGTCTGCCTCTCAGACTGCAATTAGGGGCGAAACCGTCTCGATTTTATCTCGAGCGAGAAAAAGGGAGAGAAGAGAGAACAGATGAAGCGAGAGGAGGCACTTGTCATTTCCACCATCTCCAACGCTCTCAGACAATCCTATACGAATTATGTAAATTGCTACATTGACGATGCGCATCACTTGGGTTATCGGATCACGTGGGGAACCTTCGGAGAATTTATAATTAAGAATTTGAACCTCTATAATTTTTATCGCGAGACGAGATCCGTAGCGCTGTTTTTGTATTATAAGATTCTTCTCTCTGATAAATTGCCATATTGTTTCGATTTTTCACTTCGATATTCTATAAGAAAAAACACCTTTGAGGTTGATATTTCTTATTTCTTGGAGTGCTACTTTCTCATTTCCAGAAGTGTATTTTCTAAGTTGCTTTGAGATTATAGCTACAGTACCCTAACGTAACGTAATGCGCAGCGCGGCCTTGTTGCTCAGACTTTCCAAAAAGGAATGAAACATAAATTGCGAGTCGAAATTTTGACGTTGAACACAAAAAGTAAAAATAACACTTCCGATATCTTGAGTTTAGAGTAAAGTCACATGTAGGAGGTTGTCCTTTAATGTCTGGGGAGTAGAAACACACAACTTTCCGCAACCCCCATAAATTCGTATGTACGTAGGCCCTGTTTTCGTTCGGCGAAGCATTAACTGAGAACAAGATGTGGGTAATAGTTAGTTGAGAGTACTCCGTAGGGTTTCGAATGCCTTTTTTGAAAATAACTGGTGCGTTGCAACACACAACTTTCCTTAGCTCTACGTCAATTCACTTTTGTGCATGGATAATTCTATTTAATCAATTCATTTATCATTCAGTTCCCGTGAACTCGGTCAAACAACACGTCACAGCAGCAGGAAGCTGTAGCGCCTACAGTTATGGAATTTATTGTGCTGCTCGTACTCATTGCAGGACCATTATTGAGCAATTGGTATACATAAAATTAATGAGGCTGCAAACACAAATTTTTTGAAGGAGGATAATAACCACTTTTGCAGAGTTATTGGATAACTGTTATTCGAATAACCTTTCGAACTGGTAGTAAGCGTAACGGCGGTAGTTGAAATTCAGGAATTTCTGGAGTGAGCCCCATGTATCTCATGAGCGTTTATAAACACTCACCCTTTAAGTATTGGATTGGACTACAACACGACTTTTCTTTTAACATTCTAGTAACATTCCAGCGGAGTTTAAAAAGAAACAAGGAAAGTAAAAAAAACGCGGCAAAAACCTTTTCGTTGAAAATTTTGATAATTTATTGCGCTGCTCTCGTCATTTTCCCCCAAATGAGAATTTTATGGTATAATTATCTTATCAAGAGCTATCTATATAAAAAATTTAATCAACATCGTTAGAGCCGTTTTTGAGAAAAAAATTTGGTGTTTTGATCACTATGATAACTATAGTTAACTTACGGTGGATTTTGCCCATACCCTTATTTTTGCGTCCAATGGTAACCTGTAGGCTAGAAATCAAGTTTGAGCTGATTTGGTACGGTTGTTTTCTCTAAAAACCGCGCTAAATTCGATTTCGTCGAAAATTTTGGTAATTTATTGTGCTGCACTCGTCATTTTCCCACTAATGGAAATTTTATGCTATAATTGCCTTATTAAGAGCTACCAATATAAAAAATTTAATCAAATTCTTTAGAGCCGTTTTTGAGAAAAAAAATATTTGGTGTTTTGATCACTATGATAACTATAGTTAACTTTCGGTGGATTTTGTTCAAACCCTTATTTTTGCGTCCCATGGTAACTTGCGGGCGAGATATGAAGTTTGAGCTGATTTGGTACGGTGGTTTTCTCTAAAAATCGTTCACAGACACACAGACTCAGGAGGGTCTGAAACGTAAAGATCTGAAGAAAACTCAAAAAAAATTTTTTCAGCCGATTACATAACTTTCCTTTCTACTTCGCAGAGCCAAGGAAAGTAAAAATCAACACGACAACGACAAACGATAATTTAACGTTCGTGAAATCTCGCTTTCCTAGTTATCATGGCCCATACCTCCGTTCAACGGGTAATACAAACATAGTTGAAGAGTACTACCCGTTATTTTACTTGTGTTAACTCATTTTAGTTGTTATATTTGTTCAATAGACTATCAGCGAAACACTTATGACTAACGATGCCTAAACAGTCAGTGGAAGACAATTTGTGAGTGTGGAAAAATCGATAAAGCCGCTTTGCCAAACAATAAAAACAAAACTGTTTTTGCTTCGTAGGCCTAATAACTCAGTTCACCGAATTTTACAGAGAGATTTTTATTGAGAAGAAAGGTTAGGAACGCGTTAATAGAAGATAATTTTAAATTAAATCAATATCCGTTATAGCCATTTTTGAGAAAAATACGAAAACCTTCGTTTTTGCAACTTTTGTTTCTCGATCCCCCCTCTTTCTTGGATTCAGGAGGCACTAAAACATAAATTTCTGAAGAAACTCAACTTTATACCCCTCCTTTTTTTGCGGAAAGTAGAAATGTTCAACGAGTGTATTTGTATTTGGAACAAGAGAGAGCGGGTACGAATTTTTTTAAAAATTGTCACGCTTTCGCACTTTCTAAGGTTGACAGTTTGACCGTGGCTCTAGAAACAGCTAGCTAGAATGCTTCGGCCTTTCGAATTGAGCCTCTTTCTAATCAACCTTGGCGCTTGCTTTGGCACAAGTACAGGTGTACACTCAATAGTTTAAAGAAGATAGTGTAGAAATTTATGTTTATGTTCTCACATTATCAAATTCGAGCCACAAAATTGAATAATATTGTCTACGACGCCCTACAAACCTTTCTTCTGGACATAACTTTGATTTCTATGTTGTTATAAAGCTCAGGCTATTACTTCCTCAAGTTAAATGCACTTATGCACACAAAACCGACTAAACATCAAATAACAAAATTTTGCAAACACTGAATTGCGAAGATTGAAAAGTACAGCGAATGCTCAATGAAAGCAAATTTATGGTTGAAACTAACATATGGCTCAGCTGTAGGCTTTCATGTAACTAAGCAGCTTTCGGTTAAGTTAAGCGAGGCCGCGGTATGTATATATTCTTCATTCATCTCCAATGGGGAAACTCATATCCTTGAACGTCAGGTTTCACTGTTTCCAAGACGCAACCATCGTGCTTTGTAATCGGTCTTTTTGACGAAAGTAATGAAGACTGATCCAGACATTGACGAATTGTTGGAAGGGAGGCGTCTGTAGCGGTTGTTCCTAAGCACTGCCTATAGATCGGACTGTTTTTTTTCTTCTTTTTTTTTAAGGCGTACGGGGGAGGGCATACTACTGGCCTCGCGCGTTCAGGTATTAAAGTGATCGGGTTAAGTTCGCCAGTAGGTAAATTATTAAAGTTAACGTACCTGTTAGTTGAGTCTGTCTGCTCTGGCTAGTGAGATACTGTGGGCGAGCGCTTTCGATGTGAAGACATTATCGTCACACACCAGCTAGAGAAGACGGACCTCAATACCCACCAAACAGGTATTGACAACCAACGCAGAACCGTTCAGCACATTGCATCTGCTTGGCGTTCATTCCATGCATCCTTCCGTACTACCCGGCTGTTTGGGAGATTCAGAGTACGTTCCTCCATATCTTCATTCTCCACCCCTGTGTGATGTTGGCCGTGCAACACAAAGCTCCATCCTCTGTTGGCTGAGCACTACACAGCAATGCACTGACAGACAATGGAACTCAACATGATACAGACGAATGCCCCTGGCGTGATCCTGCCACTGGTGTTCTCCACCGTGCGCTGCCAGTTGGCCCGCCTTTGCCATATTGGCAAGACATCCATCATTGACCCACAGACGTGGCAGTCCTCAATGCGCAATGTCCCGTAAGGACCGGGTAAGGTAGAAACCCGTCACACTGTGGCGCAGCTAGAGTCAAAGACCGAGTGCTGCCTGGTCTACCTCCCCTTCTGCAACGTGTCCCACTGGGTCTATCACAGTCTCGTTGTTGTTAGTGGGCACGCCACTAATTTCGAAGCAATTGATAAGTACCAGCTATTCACAAGCTCGGCTGTTTTCTATTGATTCTAATGTATCGATTTTAAGGGCAGTTGAGAGTTTGACGGGGGACCTGATAGCTGATGTTGTGAAGTCTAGTTGACGCCGTGTCAGAGATCAAGATGTGGGACTTACAAACCTATTGTTCGAACCCTGACTTGAAACACATTTTTGCAATGGAGATTTCTTCAACTGCTAACAGAAAACTAAACCTCTCGGTCAATCGTGGTTACAACTGCATTCCAGATCCCTCAGCATCGGTAGATCAAGTTATCTATTTATTGAATGATAATTCCCGGAGGGTGGCCCTGCGGGAATAGTTTACCACTCAAGTAGCGGAACCTCAAACAACATTGAAAAGAAGGAGGATATTGGTAGCGAAACATTTACAGAACAAAAATCCCGTCTCGTAATTGCTTAAAAGTCGTGCAGGTTCGTTTCGCTAACTACACCGAGCCTTCTTTTGAAGAGGTCTCCCACGTTTTTCGTCGGTTGAGACTTCTAATCCTGAGCTCAAATCCAGACATGAGCCGGATTTCTGAGAATTAGTTTCCTCCAACGAAGATAGAAATGGCAAAAAACTAAACAAGAGAAGCGGCAAAAGATTTATTTATCAGAGCTCAAGTTATTAATGGTCACACTAATTTCATGAGAATGTCAAGATGAAAAGGGGAAATCGTGAGATAAAACGGCGCACGATGGAAGTTTTCATCTTCCGGGTAAAGTATTTGAGGGACTACAATAAGATATATCCCGATCACGAGCAGCCCACTGCTTGAAACTGCCAGATGTTCCTCGGAGACACGAGGAAAATTATTACCCCAACTGGGCACAGCATTTGGCACAATTATCTCTGCTTAGACTAATCAGGCTTTTGACTTCGCTTCGTAATATATGTTATAAAATCTTGAGTGCCTGAAGGCACCACTATCAACGAAGACTGCGAATCTGGCCAGATTTATTTCTCGGGCACCGACAACTAGAATGAAACGCGATTGTGACCGTTAGTTTACACAACTAAATCAACTGATCAACTAAAAGCCTTTCTGAATATCTTAGCAAACTCATGGAAAGTTATTTTTCTTCAAGAAGAAATATCTTCTGAGGGAATCCCTCACCGCCGGTGTTGATGCACAGGCTGCAAATGAGTGGGTCACTACTATATTAATTAACACCTAGCCGAGCGATAGCCCTGCTGAACAGTAGCAGCCTGCGTGTATGTAGCTTGTGGTGGGTTTATCACTAACAAATAGTGTGGTCTGACCCAGCAGTAGATCCTAATTGAGGGGAGAGATTCTGGGTGTTTCCTAAGCAATGAGTGAACTGTTCAAGAATCCTCACCTGCAGAGCGTAGAAAGAACGTGTTTGTGGTATTGACGTTTGTGTGGACGAGACCACAATGTATCTGCTTTGCATATTCCCGACAGCACAGACCGTTGTGGGGTGCAGAGTCGAAGGTTTTCTAAACAGCTGTTCAGGCAAGAAGCTGTAGGGCAGCAAAGACAATCAGTAGCAGATAAATGAGAACAAGTAGAGTCTACTCTTTAGTGGATTGTAGAGTGTGGCATCCTCTACATAGATCACGTAGAGACTGTATCAGTAACTCAGCTTCAGATGGATTCGATTGGCCCACAGGTTTGACGTCACAGGTCACGAAGCGAGGCGTTTGGCCGGGGCACCTGCTTTCTCCCGCTTGTATTCTATTTTGAGAACAGTACTGAACTGGGGTATCTGTTTCAGGAATTCGGGGTTGAACTGCTAGATCACTAGAGTGTTCGAGAGCCCTCCTAGGCTGGAGAAGCCTAAAGGGGAAGAAGCCCCTAGGCTGGTTGAGTTGCTGGTTCTCAACCATCTTTACTAATGTAAGAAACTGCTGCTACGTAGCCTGTCTATTACACAGTGAAAGGGGGCGTTGGGCTTCGTCGAAAAGATCACCTGTAGTCTTCTTACTCTTCCAAGAGGTGCTGGCCGCTTGTCTCTCTGACCAGTTTCTAGGTCTGTTGAGAATCTTTTGTTTCAGCAGATAGAGCTTGCTGTCCCTGGCCATCAGAAAGCGGGCTTTCGATATTCTTCGCCTTTGTGGAGGGAGGGCGCTTCTCTTTGGTATGCAGTTTATGCAAGCTCTTCTGTGGCGAGCTGATAGGAATTTTTGAGACAACCGTTCGGTTCTAACTTTATTCTGGAGTTATAATTATTGTTTATGCGTGAAAGTTTCGACGTACAAAAATTTTTTATGAACTTTACTATAATTTTCGGCTCTTGCGAGTGATTCGAGATTAAAATTCGTTTTATGGTTAGCCAATACTTGACGTCATTAACCATGATTTTGACGTGTTTTTAGGGTACCTCAAGATGGGCCTCAGGGAGTACTTCTTGTATTTCTCTATAATGTATTTGCGATCATAGTTTTGGACATGGACAACAGTTAGGTTTAGTAGCAGTGGAGACTGGCATAGTTACCAGAGTAACGCAGTGTTCAGGGTAATGGCTTCTTTAATTTGGTCATTGGTCGACTGGCTGTTCGGTCACTCTCTTGGCATTTACTGTCATGAAGTCTGTCGTCTATTGCAGATACTCGTAAGAAGATTCTAACTCGTATAGAAAGGGGGGGGGGGTGCTGCGTGGGGAACTGTTTGGTTCGAACGCTAACAAGTACTGTAAACGATCAATTTGAGCTTTCGGGGGCTGATGAGAATGACGACTTCAGTCGAAAGAATGGGCAGGGCTCAGAAAGCGTTTGATTGAGGTGAAGTAACAAATGGTGAATGCTTGGGATTTGAATGATGGAGTGGAGCCCAAAGACGCTGGTAGAAGCACCCTGTGACGTGTGAGAATTCCGTTTTACAGCGATTTCTAATATTTAGGTTGCCAACAGCCAGGTAGAGAGGTTCCTTAATTCAGAGAACAGAAAAATCTCTTTATCTATTGACGTAGATCACGACTCAATGTAGTTATGAGCGATAAAGTACTGGCAGTCCATTGCACTTGTACAGATACGGAGTGTCTGTAGTTGAGGAGCCCTCAGCTCACCAGCAACTCTTGTGAGTAGGCCTTTGTCCTTCACCGTCCCCTACCATGACAGGGAGAGTGCCACCTAAAATGTTTTGTAATATCCAACATGCTGTTACAATAATTCCATCAGTGCTGCAGTAATTGTAATAAAGGAAACCGACCTAACAACATACTGCGTCCGGTCAAATCTCGTTGTCGAACGTCCGGACAAGCTTCAGTTAATTTCGAATAAATCAATAAATCATTGCGGACCTATTCACTACCTTCCTTTATTTATTTACTTTCTGAAGACCGAATTTCCTGACCACACTCTCAATCATTTCTGTCAATTCAGAAATTTATAGCTCCTCGTGGTCCGCAAACGTGAAACTGATGGAGACGATATCTTCGACGTGGAAAAACGGCGAGGCTGAGCACTCAGCGTGTCCTGCCATTCCCCTTCACCGAGTCCCCTTAATAATCACAAATGCTCGTTCTCTCACCAAATATCGACAATTATTAGAATCGGACCCGGAGGTTCGGCCGGAGGAGAAGTTCCGCCGAGAAGAAATTTACGGCTTTCGCTTTGGACGCTGCTCGAAATATTTGAATAGGGGAAATAATATTGCCGTTAATTTTGACGAGACTTGTGAGATTTTCAAACGTATTCGTAGTGAATAGTGAAAGAACCCCGTGAGAAGACGTCATTACCAATCGTTACGCCCTACGTGAATAGTTAACATTTCATCGCGCATTTTAAAGCAGTTTGAACAAAAAACACGTTGAAAATCGGACTAACAGCGCTGTGCTACTTCATCTCTTTGATCAACTATTTACCACAAGAGAGAGGTTTCTCAGTGGGTTGCAGCTCGTTAGTACCAAAGGTGGCTTTACGTACCGGGAGGTTGAAGAAAAAAAAAGTTGTTCAAAGATCGACAATCAACGCTAGTTAGATTGACTATAATGATTCGAAAACATCAGTCACGAAGAAGTTTTAGAACATCTTGGACCTCCTCCAACAGAGTTGTTCCTCTTTAACCCATCTGTCTTGCACGACGGAAAAAAAATTCCTGTGTTCACAAATGTCACGTATTTACTGCTCCCCTATACCGCTTGATTGTGAGTCATAACTCCTCTTCCTCTCCCCTCTCTTTCGTCAATCAAAGCCCCTGGCCATCAAACCCTCACCGCACCCCCGAAACTCCGTTTTTCTTGAGACATTTCCCCCCTGACTATTAGCTCTTCTTAAAATCCCTTTCCCATTCATCCAGTCAACCACACCTACTCATTTATATTTCCGAGACCCGTCCATTTTTCTCTACTCGTTTGTGAGAGGCTCCAACCCAACAAAACTCTCTCGCCTGATTTATAAGTAACGAATTTCAAGTAATGCCTCGCCATCGGCAACAGATCTGTATCTACGCCTCTAAACCGCTCTAACGCATCAGATCATTTATCATTCACACTTTTGAATCAACTTTTAATATCAAATCATCTTTGGGTATTGTGGACGTATTTGCATACAGAGACCTTTTTCAAGGCATTTTTGCTTCTGCCGTCGTAATATCTCAATGATCTTCGATTGATTACAGTTGTTGAAGAAGTGGAAGAATCGAAAAGTCTCCTCTGGCTCGAATGATTAGCTATTGAAGAACTCGCCGACTTTAAAATATTCATGAAACCTCATTCAACATATATTTTAATTTGTCGCCAACACACCGTTTACGTGAGAGGAGGAATACTGAAATAGTTCACTGATTGTGAGAGCGTGATTCTTCATTACGGACTGCAATATGTTTAACCCATGAAGCTTTGCCACATGAACAGTTTACAAAATCACAAGAGGTCCGGTAATATTAAATAAAAGAAACCCTCCTGCGAAACGGTCTGAGAAAGTTTGTGACAGCGATTCGTGCGATAACGGATTACGAACTGCGCACTTGCGTCAGCAGAAATTAACGAGTTGACCGTGATACGTTTGCGCCATCTAATGCATTGAAACTGCCATCGAAAACAGGAGCATTTTATCGAATTATCATGAAACCATTTGGCTCACCTCGGGCAAATACAGAAAGTATTGGCTAGGAAATGAGGAAATAGAATTAGGAAACAACAATATACATACACGTTTTGAACCTTACAGTTGACATTCAAACGGACATTTCACACACATCCCGCACATTCGCACTCATTATTTACCTGGCTTGTTAACGCTTGGTGAAAACCCGGACTTTCTCATAAAAAACCGTTTACTCCTTGTGTCAAACGAGGTTTTTCAACAAGAAGATAAGAAATTGAATGCTCTTCGTATGGCGTAACCCGATTTGAATTGACTTGTAAATTAAGGAAGCTATAACTGTTCTAGTGTGATAAAGCCGCAATTATGAAAAAATGTTAAACGCTAGCTCGGTTTTTAAGAGGAGTAAAAAAAAAGTTCGTAGGACAACTTTGATGACAAATTAGCTCTAAAATCCGTTCTTGGCTTAGATATTTTACCGAATTCTACCCCTTGTATATAAACATTTAAACCTGTTGAGCTTTTCTGTCAGGTGCCGCTCTTTTCCCCGAAGCCTCCCCGTCGTCTGTTGGATTTTCATCATCACTCGAAACCTCGGCATCGTCCAGATGAAAACTTACCCGATTTTCCAAACATACAATCTCTCCCAACGCATGTGAAACCTCAACAGTCTTTAAAGTGGTGGCCGTTCTCTTATGATAGCTGCTCAAACCCCCATTCAAAGATCTGTCAACTCATATTTTCGTTTCTTGTCTTAATTTAAGGAGTTTATGACGCTCATTGACTATCGAGCACCTTTTTTTCAATAATTACTATACTATTCCCTTATTACGCTTTTGCAAAGTAACGATTTGTATATCTTGCCGATCTTCCACATCTTCTGATCAAATACCTTATTGAAACGGCTCACTCTCTCACAAGGACTAAGTATACCATTCGACTATGTTAACGTTAATCGGATTCAGGAAAATTAACATACCGCAAATATTAAATTACAGTTTCGTTATGATCCCGATGAGTTCGAAGAATTCACTGACGCACTCAGTGGAGGTCTGGAATTCATATTGAATCCCTCTCCCTCCCACTCAACACAACACACGCTCTCCACATTCATGGGAGAGTGGAAGCACAAACTTCACCAGCCTGGTGGCAGGTGTGAACCTCCTCTTCCTCCAGATATTCGCGCTGCAGAATGCAAAGTAAACGACGGCAACGAACAATGAAAAAAAAAGAAAAGAAAAACCAATCAGTTCCACTCTAAAGCGGGCGCGAGGCGCTGCTTCGATACTTATGAATTCAGTTCACTCCGTCCGGTAGTTTCCCTTACGTGCGCTTCTTACTATAAGCGGATTAAGAATGATAATAGCGGCCGTGTTATGATTAGCGAAGGCAGCTATGCCTCTTGCGAATTAAATTTTAAAAAAAAGCTGTGATGATTGTACGTGTATCCGGCAGATGGAGGAAGCGATAAGGAGGGCTGCTGGAGGCAACACCTGCGCGAGGAGATTAATGGGAATAAGAATTCAACGTTATTTGCGATGCTGCTCGGTGAATTATGCCCATTGTTCTGAATCATCAATATTGATCTGTAGAATTGAATATTGTCTCATTGCCAAACTAAATAGAAATATCTACCCAAGTAAAACCAACTAGTGGTCCGCACTACATTCCTGATTTCTCATGGGTGAGTTTGTTCCCATTCAAAGGAAAAAGGTCATAGTCGATCCAAAGAAATCGGCGGGCTAGCCTCATTGAGGGCGTTTCGTGATCATGATCAAAGTTTTGATCACACCACTCTAAGCTACTGTGCCTGTTCTCTCATCACGGATTGCCATTCCAAGGAATACTTGAGAATCAATCTATGTCTGTTTGCGACTGAGTTAGAACGGTACCTTTATTTGCCTTGCCGATGGTAGAATTGTGATTCCCGTGACTTAGGTTTCCTGAGTACCACAGAATTTATCGAGCTTTTTTTTTTAAATCTAACCTACCAGAAAGCGTCACGATGAGAGGTAACAAAATCGTGTCACGAAATAAATATATAAGAAACTGGAGCCTCCCACTGCTGTCCCGCTCCTGTCACTTCACCGTTCTGCATACCACAAAAAGCCTCTGGGTTTTGGACAGTGAGAACGATGAAAGATTGCGTGTGGTTGCACCTTCACTGTTTTACGATACGGCTTCCTAGTTCAACTGGGTCCCTGCCAGGCACTGCAGTAAAATACCTAGGGAAACCAAGCGAAACAAGAAAATCTTCATCACAGAGTTTACACTAGATGGCTCACACATTTGATCCAGAGGTGAAGTCACTATCGTTAGAAAGGAAGAAGCCGTTTCATGCTAATGTGGCTACAGATTATAGATTTTGTTTCTACAATGCTTGTTTCCCTATGTATCCTCGTTATTATGTGCCTATTCGAAAAAGCATGTTCTATGTTTCCTTGCTTTGATTCTTGAACTAAACCAATAATTTTGGGGTCTGAAGGCGTCTCTCAGATTTCGTTCTACAATAAATGTAACCATCATGAACACACACCTAATTAGTTCAAGATGACATCAACGATGATGAAGCAGCAACTCAAGCTGTTGTTCGGGGTTTGTATTTCTCACAATAACTCAGAAAATAATGAATTTTTACAAATCTTCTTCATATCCCTCAAATCTGACCAGGGTTGATAGCGAATATTTAATTCCCTATTAAAAACTACTAAATTGTTCAATGCGTTGAATGGTTGAACTACTGAGGTCCAATAGCGTTATATATAAATAAATATGTGTAAAAACTGGTTAGGATTGGTCATGGACCTTTCCCGTATAAGGTGCTAAGTTCGACAAAGAAACCCCTCTGTGGATTTAATAAATCATCGTCCACGGCCGACCTTTCGCTTTCTTTTCTACTCATGCTGAGTATTACGCGGAAAAGGGAGCGACCACCGAATCTGCCGATGCCCCCAAAGGCAACTGAGGACTGCTAGCGACATTTCATGAAGAAACCGGTGGAATGGCGAAGGATGAGGGGTGGAGGGGGAGGGGTCATTGTGCACCTTTTCCAACTCGTCGGAAATCACTACGCTTTAACTGAGTAACAAAAACAGGACGTCAGTAATTATTTTGCTATGCGAGGGAATAAAGGTAGCAGAAGATCAAAATGAGTTGGGATCCGACGAAGCTGCGGGGAAGGGACTCCATCAGCCTCAGACTGTATTAGATTATTTTCAAACCCTGTCCAGTTTTTGTGGAGGGCCACAATGAAAAGTGAAAGCCAACAATGGAGCCCTTTTTCAGGTAAAACGTTTTTTCCCCGTCTCAGTGGTTGAAAACGCCGATGATTTTTTTTTGTTTTACTTTTTTTTGGAAGAGGATTCCACTTGAATAAGGAAGCCAGAGGGGCCTCAAGTTTTGTCTGGAAACTGGGCAGAATCAGGGGAGGTTCCCGTCAAAACAGTCTGCTCTCCTACGCAACGTCTCTTCGGATTTTATACCTGATTCATTTAGTAAACCGACGATCGTCCCTACTATTATCTTTCACCCGCCGTCAAATTAGTGTACTTGCCTATATGAGTACAAGATTTCCTCGACACAGTGTTCGTGAGGTGTATGTACTGGACGGTTGATAAATGAATATTTTTTTATCATAAAAGTATTCGTGAAAACAATTTTTGGTCAAGCTCAAGTTCAAACTTTAAATGTCTTCTCAAAAGCTTCATGGAGACTGAGTGCGAGTCATACATAATCCTATGTGGACGACGCTGCTGTGCTGATTTGTGCACAGTCAGCCCGGTAAATCAAGGCAAAAACACCCATGGTGCGAGCACGTATAGCTGCAGGTGGCTGAGGAAAATTAAACAGTCACAGACTCCTTCTTGAGAAGCAAGCCAAGTACTTAGAAGTTAGTAGTACTGAGAGGTGGCGTTTGTGTCATCACCAGCAATTAGCAAAAATACTTGTGGTGTGGTATACCGTGACACCATCCTCATGTACAAGGCCATATAGTTAGGCTTGATTGGCTGCTGCCCCATTGTCAGGGGTAGCAACCTCCCAGGGAATAAAAAGAAAGTACCACCAATGCCTACAAGACACCATCCACTGAAACACTCCAAGTGATTACTAGTCAGTTACCAGGCTTCCGGCCTGGGCCATTGAATGCATGGTGGAATGGTGGAGAGTATACATCCGTAAAAGTCTTAAGATAAAGTGGGCTGAGCCAGACTACTGGATGAGCTAGTTCCTTACGGGCCATGGCGAGTTCAATTCACGCTTCTAGTTCTTTTATCTCAAAGGCTCTCATCTCTGCAGACTTCTTGCGCCTCATGTACGTAAGAAACGAGAAACCTCGTCATGCTGCACTGAAGTTCCTACAACAATGAGCGATGGTTGTTGGAAGAGCAGTCAAAGCTGAAAGGTAAACGAGCTTATCACCATTTCGGCTAGTGTACGAACACAAAAAAACTTGGCCCTAGTTGTTATCCCCCTTTGAAACGTGTCACCCCGGAAGATGGTGAGGACGGAACCCACATTAAGAACTTCTTCCACGCAGTATGGATTCTCCAGGGTCATGCTTCCTGTGGTAACACATGGGCAACAGCTCTCTACCCACTGGGGAAATGAGCCAGGCCTCGTTGGCCTGCAGTGGAGACACGGCGCTACACTTGCACTAGGGCAAGGGCGTAGGAGTTACCTGCCTTGTCCTTGCCTCATCAGGTGGGGGCACCATGTTTCCAGGCCCTTCCACTGGCTTGAGCGAAGACATGGAACTGCCGGGCCTCCCCCTTGCTGGAGAGAAGCTGTGAGTCTCTTCCTGCTGCAGGAAGCCGAGCGCTCTCTCTGGCGTAGTTATAAAGGCGGCACGCTCTGTTGCTCTCTCGCAGCCTCTCCACAAGGGCAGTCATTGAAGACTGCGCCTGCCACCTGTTCATGAGCGCTTCCTGAGCGAGGGCGAGTCTCCTCTCAACCGATTCCTCCCGTTGTAGCGAGCGGAGGGGAGGGCCTGGAATGGCCCACAGTACTCTGTTACACAGTCCCGCCAAATGCGAGACTGGAGCACCGCCAGGTCGAGGACCAGGTCTAAGGGTGGCGTGCCCACTACCATCCTGAGGGCCAGGTGAGACGTGGTGTGGTACGGCAGCTGGATGGCCAGGAGTGTGTCACGTTGAAGAGTTGGAACCAGCTGCCACGGTAACTTGATAAGGTAGCAGACCTGTCACTGACAAACCACATTTCAATACTGAATATTCCGCTTACTGTCCACCTCTACTACATGTTTAGTTTCCATAAACAATTCATCCGATTCTGAGAATGAGCGGATTCACAGAAAGTTTGGAAATTTTCTGCAGTAATTAAGTTAACTCACTCAATGTTGTATTAGCTGCCCCAATATAGTAGAATGTCAACTCCCACCGCGCTGTAGTTGCATAAAGCGGTGTATCGTCCTATTCCCTAAGCTAAAGACTTTTTTCAGCCGGTTTTCCTTTGCGGCACCGTCCGTAACGAACGAGTGAGCGCATGCGCGCGACGCTAAAACCGGCCGTCTTGAGACACCTAGAAAAATCGAGATTTGACGGTGCCCTGCTTGAAAAACCGTGAGTTGTGGCGGCACAGCCTGTCACTTTTATAACCTCGTACTACCAAACACAGCTGATCGGCTGTTCACTATATCATGAAGGCGTAATTGATGAACAGGAGATGAATGATTTGTTTGATCGCTACGTGCAATTATACGCGGAAAGGAGAGATCGACAATATCGACGTGAAAGGTATGGTGAACGCAACTTGGAGCAGATGACAGACGAGGAGATAATTTTAATGTTTATTTTCGATAAAGAGCGTCTTCATATTCTCCGAAATATCTTGGAGATACCATGATATCGTGCTCCGAGGAAGATATCGTATGTGTTATACTGCCGAGACTAAGCTATCCGAACAGGCTGCCTGATTTAGAGCCAAGATTCGGTATGTCAGCTCCCTACGTATCAGTTGTTGTTGTTGAACAAATCACAGACGGGGCTGGTGCGACCTATCACACAACTTTCCTTGGCCTCACGTGCATTGGCCTGATTCTCTTAACTCTAGCAACTAAACAAATGTGTTTTTACTTTCAGCGGGAGACGCTAGTGGTTCTCGATTTTATTGTACTGCTCCTATTTGTGCACCTATCATTATTGAGCAATAACTTAACAGGAGGTTTATGAGACTGTTTCCGTGATTTGTTTTAGAAGGACCGCGTTAACTGTTTTGGAATAGTCGGGTACAAATTGTAGTACGAGTGAGTAAAACGTTGGGAGGTTGACATTCTGGAATTTCTGAAGTAGCACCTATATATCTTATGGACGTTACTAAAACTTCATCGTATAGGAACTTGATTGAACTACCACCTGAATTTTGTTACAAGATTCTGGCAACATTTTAGCGGAGCTTATGATGAAAAAGCTGCGCGATTTAATGGTATCGTTGTCTTATCAGGAGCCGCCTACACAAAAATATTGTAATCAACTATACTTAGTTTTGGCGCATTTGGCTCTTACCCATATATTGGCGTTCCGTAAGATCTGCGGGCTAAATATCAAGTTTGAGCTGATTTGGTTGTGCAGTTTTCTCTCAAATGGGCTCACAGACAAATATACTCACACAAAATGGTATTTACGAAAATATTGTTTTTCGGTCTCAATAGGCCTTTTAACGTGATGATCTGAAGAGAACTCTCTTTTTCAGCCGCTTACATAACTAATAAAACATAAAAACGGTCATTATTGCTAGCTTTATCTCAACGAGCTGGTTTAGCAGTTATTATGGCCGTTCTAATATCTTCTTGACGCGTCAATGATTCGTTTAGTTTAGTTTGCTGCTTAATTGCGGGCACCGTTGCATGAATTTCTTCTTCTTTAAAACGATTGGTTTTCATAGAAAAACTGAAACAATTAAATTTAAACGTTTAAATAACCCGATAAATTTACTTCTTGGGGAATCTGTTTCATTGAGGAAGTTTTAGTTATTCTATTTGTTTCAAGCTGATTGCAGTCGTCAAGACGAGGCGACAGACGGTGCCTACTCTTCGGAGCGGCAGAAAATCCTCCGCAGAGATCTCTCCAGAGGGGGGCTCTCTCATATATTTCCCAGTCTGAGCTAATAATTCCAGCCCTGGCGTCGTTAATAACTCGCTCCTTCTCCGGCAGAATGTCGTTAAAATCCGTTTCGCCCAGTTTCAGCTCGGTTTTGTCGCCTATGCCGTGATATAGTGCTCCAACGCGTCATTGCAATTATGTGTCTGTCCCCGTATCTCTCCTTACCGCTCCTCCTTCCAGTGCTGAACCGAGACAGCAGGCAAGACGCTCATTTTCAATCTTACCGCGCCCCGACCCACAAATTTACGGTCCCTGTACTTTCGCACTCTTCCGAATAAAATAACGTGTAATGCCGCGGTTAATGTCCTTCTCGGCCCGTTCCGTCGTTTAAGATTGAGAAGTATTGAGTGTGTGAATTTATTCCTTGGCACGCGTTAAATGTGTTGTGCGTTATTATGCCTCATTATAGTCGCAGATGGTAATCCAACATGTCGAAAACCTTACAAAAAAAAGCGCCACTTCTTCGCGACTTGCAAACCTGAACCAATTAACACAATTATTGCTTTCCTTAGCTCAAGTAGTAACTGGATGTTATATAATTGATCGAGAAATAGTTAAGTTCAAATCCTCACGTTTTGGAGTCGTTTAAGTTAAAGTCCCATGCGAGAAAATGAGTGTTCCGGAATAGGGCATCTGAACACGAATGATAGTGCCGATATCGGAACACCAAAAGGCAACAAGAGTCTACAAGATCATTAATATACCAGGGGCTGATGGCCCTGTCGTACCTCGCATTCAATCGAAAACGACGGCGAGGTACCTTACTGGCCCCATGTGTGTGTGTTGCCTTACTGCAGCCAGCATACATCGACCTCATAGCCCAACTTCCGCTGCATTGAGCTCCTGAAATAAATATAGTGGACTACGGTTTTAAAGTTCACAAAGATTTTGCACTGTGCCTAAAGGTGAAACAGACGATTGAACGTCAAGATGGCATTTATTGTGCTGTGCCTCTTGCGGAACCCACTGGCTTTCATTTACTATTCGTTCTTTGTCACATTGTTTCTCCAATCTCATCAGTAGCATGACACTTGGCATTGCGATCGGTGAAGGACAACCTAAGGTAGTTGCTCAAAACACTCGACCCACCCCCCTTTCTGAATTTCGGGAAGACGGTGTTCTGTTCTTTTTTTATTACTTTATTGATGGAAAGTGTTTTACCTCAAATAACTCCAGCCATACAAAGACGTTTTTAGGACAAAGGTCGCATTGATTGTCCATGCTGTTCGTTCCGTTTCTTTTTTTTAGCTCTTGCGTTATGTGTATTCATCTAGTTGCGGTGATCCCGAATTGTACGGAGCTTCCTTCAAATCTAGCTCGCCTCAAATTTGTTATTCGACTCGTCCGCGTGTGTCCAGAACGGATGATGACGTCACAGTTCAGGCGTAGAGAGAAAAGTATGGTGGAGCTCCAAATAAGCAATTATTATTTAATTTATTGGATTATTGAATTTTATTTATTCTATGAGCAAACTTTTTTCTTTCATAAATTGTGTGTTAAAGAGTTTGATTTAAAATAGAACTTGACGTCCCCATCACATAGTAAATGTAATAGAAAATAAACTTTTACATGTTTTGTAGCTAAGCCCCCGTTAAGCTGTCATTAAGATCCGTAGATACCATGCTATGTACATAGTTTACCTGATACTTGCTGTACAAATGTTTTAATCCACAAAATCCTAAACAATAACAATAATCACGCGAATAACCTAGCCACGTGATCATGACGTACCCCGTAACGTGATCTGCTTGATTAAATGGCGCGAGAGGCTCCAAAAAGACGGTATCACGTAGGTATTATTTTAAATCATCGAAATAAATGAACATAGACTACGGAAATGTTGTGAGTATACAGAGAAGGAAAGTCTCTGTTTCATTAAACTAGCTGACTTCAGACAATCACAACTTCGAACAGGAATTGGCTAACTATAAAAACAACCGGAACGACAACAGACGTGTTTTATTTTACGAGATACTCCAGCAGTTTTGGTCACACGTGCACCCGTTACTTAATGTAAAAACTCACGTAACGATCTTGACTTGGACGTTGCGCTATAAGATCAGTTTGGACAAATTTAACTCAAGTGAGATGCAGGCGACAAGATAATTTCTCCAATGATATGCGGTCAGGATTTTGCATCAAAAGACGGCGTCTAACGGAGGTCTACGCGAAAAAATGTGGCCGGTAAGGAACACCAAAGTAGGAAACACCGTAATCGTTGGAAACCTGCTTTGTATATTAATGTTATGGATATCGGCTGACGGCGATAGGTTTCGCAAACTAATATGAAGGAATGAACTAAGGTAAGCCCCAGAGACTACGCGTTTTCACCGATAGCACGTCAATGTCCGGCGTCGGGCGGAAAAAGAGAAAACGGTAGGAAGGCCCATTAGACAATCGAAGAATATGAAGAGGGAGAAAGCAGTGGCAGACGCAGACAACAGATATCCATTAATGAGAACAATGGTTATTCAATACCTTTGGTTCTTCTCTAGATCGTCGCGGGGGTTAAAATAATGAAACGCGGGTCTTGACGAGTTTTTCGAAGGCGAAGGCGGTTTCGAATCCGCAAAACGAGTTTCGAATTCTCCATTTGAACGCATGAAATGAAATCAATTTGCATTGAGCGAAACGTTTATTGTTCTTTGATTTCTTGCCACTACCTTCGTTGAAAACCCTCAAAGTATAGCGATTTATTTTTCGAAAGGTTCGCGTGTCGTAGTTTTGGAATTACAAAGGAAAAACTTCGAAAAAAGTTTTAAGAGAATTGCTGCTGTACGGAAAGTATGGAGCACATTATGCTCCAATAGGGACAACCGAATTAAGTACGCAGTCTCATACTTAGGTTTTGACGGTTCTGCTCGCGGAATGTAATGGCCGCTCGGGTATTATCTTCCCATCTGGCGGAGTGGCGTCCGCTTGTCAAACCATCATCGAGTCCAGCCCGTCTAGTCCGACCACGTGCTCAACCGAGTTTCCAATTTTGTTGCACCGAAGTTTTCCCAGCAGGAAATTAAACGTCAACCAACGCTGGGGCGAGCAAAAAATATTTCCCGTCGTACAACAAAAGGAAGCTAATGCGGGGAGGAAGAGTTTGTCAATTTCTCTGCAAAATTAGTTTTAGATTTTTTAAAAATGATTGAGTCAGAAATAAAAGAGCCACGCGATACAGCGGGCGCGACTAACGGAAGCTATAGGGAGGGTCAATGAAGAGCAAGAGCGGTCAGTCATTGCCAGCCGGAAACCCTGGACAACGTTGATATTCCTCCTTCGGTTCACGAACCGGACGGTGTAGACTTTCATCAATGCACGCCTCCCTCTCGTTGGCCTGCCTATCGTTAAAAAGGGTGTACCGCTTCAGTAGCCAATATTATCGTCGTATAGACCAACGTCCGAGTTGATACTGCTTACTAATCAACAAAGTCCTCGCTTCATCTTGAACGAAGCAGAAGCTGCAATGCGAAGCGATTGGGGAAAATACTAGACGTTCAAGATCTAAATCAAAAGCAGATGTTTACTTTTCGCTACCCAAGGGGTGTGTTACGATCGTGTTAGAAAAATTTGCTTTTCTTCATATCTATACGTTCTGTGGCCCACTGAATCGAAAACGCTACGAGAGAAACACTCTTAGACGTGGGAGTGTGACGGCCAGAGGGTAAGGCAGTGAATTTGGCAGGAGGAATTTTCGCCTCCACTTCTGTTCGAACTTCATGTACGTTGTGAGTCGGCATTGATGTTAGGCTTTTTGACAAAATTAGGCAAAAGGGCCTTCTCGCTAAATTAAAACACCGTCTAACGACACAATATACACTCAAACCTGCGTCAAAATTGTTGTCGCCCATTCCAAGGCTCACAACATAAAAGCTGTGGTCCCTCGAGCACCCTCCGTCCACCTTTGCTCACTTTGCCAACGACTTGGCTGTTTTGGTCAGCCAACGTACAGGTGACCTAGCTCACAGCGTTATCAGTAGCGCGTGGTCATATTTGATCTCTCCCTTTCAAATTGGCCATCCAAGTAAATAGTGAGATCAAATGGGATGGCTGAATAAGAACCCCTTCCAGATGGTTCTGGATTACCCGGCTAAATAACCACCTGCCGTACTTCCACAGGTCTGGAGTCGGTGGAGCCCTAGTGAGTGCTCCTGCATACTAGCGAAACGGCATCCACGTCCATGAGGTTCAAAAACGACTGATATCTCTCTTCTGAGTGTTAAATATCAGTCATTGTGATTGTTGGCGTGGTGGAACAAACGCAACAGCTACTGCCTTCCACAGTGCTCTAGTTCTACTGTGTGCAAAGTTCGTTCCTACTTGAACTATCGGCCGCTAGTGCCAATTAAAGTCAAGAGTGTTGTCGGGAGTAGCCGGCGCGGGCAATTATATTCGACACAGCGATCCCTGGCGTCTGTGAAGTCGACAATGCAGCGGCAGGACTCTGTTGACCGCTGGTGCACGTTCTACGGTTAGTGGCAACGTGATGGAGAAGATGCAAACGCGAGCACGACTCAAAAAAAAACCTCTCAATCTCATTGAGGAGGGATGCCTTGACGGAGGAGCCTGGCTAGGTTGGCAGAAGTGAGAGAGTCATCCGGCTTTAAACACTGCTATCAATTCACTCTGCTAATCTGATAACGTAAATAAATGTTCGGAGCATTTGTGGCATTTGTGAGCATGTTCGGCTTGAAGTGGTTGAAGTATGGGAAATGAATGATGTTGGATGGTGGGAGTGAAGGCGCCATGATGCGAATTTCAACTCCGTATTGAGTAAGTTAGTAATAAAAAAAACAAACAGATCCCATCATGGTTGGGAAGCGGACCCAGGAGGGTCAAGGTGCAGCGGGACCAGTTTTACTGAAGGACGTTCTTCAGAGTCACCACCCGCACCACGACATCAGTACCTGGGTGCACCTCCAAAATTCTGGTCACTGGCCAACTTGCTGGGGAAAGCTTCATCACTAAGCAACACGAGATCACCGACTTTCAAGTTTGGAGTTTTCTTGGACCATTTTGAACGTATCTGAAGGCCTTGTACGTATTCTTCCTTGCATCGATTCCAGAAGTACTGGATCCGCTCTCTGATGAGCTGCCAGCGATTGAGACGGTTCTGAGGAACTTCAACTCCGTATTGAGTAAGTTTGTAAAAAAAAAAAAAAAAAAAAAAAAAAAAAAAACAGGGATTATGAGTTGATGTTTGCATAGTCAGAATCACAACAGCCGTTCCTAGCCTATTCGCAACGCTATCCGCGACTCTTGAACTGTTGGGTAGCGTGTCAAGTACGATGGTATAAGAGTTGGCTCGTTGGGAGCAAGTACGATGGTATCGACGAATGTACCAAATACAGGAACGTGCACCACAACGGTTTTGTAACGAACTGTGCATAAAAGCGAAAACTACAGAAACTATGAATGAAGAATAAATGCGAAGATTCAGGGGTGGAGTGAAGAGACACAAAAGCTTATTTTCGAAGGGTGGACGAAGCGGTTGCTAACCAAGTTCCACAGGAAGTCGAAATGAGTTGTGCGGGATGATAAAAAAATACGCGGGAAGATTAGGGGGGCGGGGGAGGGGATGCTGAAGGGAGTTGAGCGGGAAATCGAGATGAAATGCGTAGTGAGAAGATTCACAACGTTATCGCATGAGACGCATGGTGAAAAAAAAAGGGACGAAGAGGATGCCGCTTTGAGAGAGCGTGATGATTGGACGTGGCGTTAATTTTGCAACGTGGTCATTTGTTTTTTACTTTCCTCGGCTCTGCGAAGTAGAGAAGAAAGTAATGAAATTCCACTGGAGTTCTATCTGTTTATTTCAGAAGGGTCCTATTTGGCCTAATTTATTTTCTGGTGTGTACTAAATAAATAGGCGCCCAAACTTTCGGTGAGTCCGAATCGTTTGAGCCGTTTTTAAGAACTAAACTATTTTGCAATTTCCCTTCTACCCATATTTTTTGTTCTACGTCGATCTGTAGGCTAAAAATCAAATTTGAGCCGATTAGATCCAGCCAATCACGTCTACAATTTTTCTTAAATAATTATCAATCAATAAATAATAATTCGCCATAAATTGAAGCTGACACCGAAAAACGACTGAATACAGTCGGATTAATTAAATGGAGAGGGCGCCAAGACTGCTCTACAGTAGCTCCAGTGATAGAAGGATACGAGAAATTGGATATGACTGTTGGAGTGTCCTTGCACCACATTTAGTGCGTAAAAAGTTTCGTCCGTTACCACCTCCTTCGTTGTGCGCCATTAATATCACCCAAGCCAACCCTATTCAAATGCAATATTTACTAACTGTTTGAACTTCTCCTAGTCACTTAGTTCCATGCTACAAAGGGTGGGATGAATAAATATTAGGTGCGGCGCATCACATAACTTTCCTTAGCTGTACCTCAATTCACTTGTGTCCGTTGCTTTTTCTACTAACTCAATTTATTTATCACTCAGTTCACTTGAACATGGCCGAATATCACTTCACGGGGGCAGGAAGCGGTAGCGCTTACAGTTTCAGAATTTATTGTGCTGCTCGTACTCATTCCCGTACCATTATTGAGCAATTAGTACGCAGAGAATCAAAGGGGCTGTAAACACGACTTCTTTGGAGAGGATAATAATCACTTTTCCCGAGTTATCGAGTAAAACGTTTCGAAATGGTTGTAAGCGAAACGGAGGAGGTTGAAATTCTTAAATTTCATGTGTATCTTATGAGCGTTTAAAAACTCGCCGGACTAACCCGCCAATTTTTTTAAAGGTAAGGAAAAAAATGGACTAAAATCGGTTGTCGTCGAAACATGAACGGTAATTTATTGTACTACTTTCGTCATTTTCCACGAACAGGAACTCTTAAGTATTCTTAACTTATTGTGAGCTGTCATGTAATCAAAATAGCTTTTGCCGTTTTTGATTAAAAAAATATTTGGTGTTTTGATCACTATGATAACTATAGTTAGTTTTAGGCGGATTTTGCTCATACCGTTACTTAGGCGTCCTGCAAGCTACATATCAAGTTTGAGCTGATTTGGAATCACACAAACCATTCTTCCGAATAACGTTTTTGAGGTCAGTAGGGTCTGAAGAGAACTTAGAGTTGCAGATTTTTTCTTCACCCGATTACATGGCTTTCCTTCCTAGTACGCAGAACCAAGGAAAGTAAAAACGTCCGGTTCAATCCGCGAGATATTTTGTTCTCTTCATTTCCACTCATATTTTCTTGTTGAAATAAATAACAAAGGGGATCTGCTGAGTTGTTGAACTGCCAAGAACTTTTCCTGTTAATTTATACTTTTTGATATTGAAGCGTGGTGCGTCAAAAATGAACCAGGAGCAGTCGGGGGACTTTAACATCAATGTTTGAAGGCATAAAGGGAGTCTGAAGAACTGCATAGACATACTGGCTACAAGTGACACTTATGATCTTCAAATTGTGTGATAGAGAATTAGCTGAGTGCAGCGTACAACGTAGTGAAAATACAGAATGTGAAATAGCACCAGCCCTCACGTACAGAACGGGCGAATTGAGGCTTTCGTCACTCATTGTTCGGCCTCCATTATTTGATTTAACGAAATTTAAAGGGAAACGTGTTAAAATCGCTGTATCCCATCAGGACGTTACTTCCAGCATGTAACGGTAAGTGGCACTGAACTTGAACCGCAAACAAATAAACGAATCAATGACTTGCACAATTATTGATAGTTATTTAAATTAAGGATCACCCTTTCTGACAACTCTCCTTCGAGTCTATAGCCAAAACGCGATTAATCACAGTAACCTTTGCAACGCAACATGAAAGGGTCCAGAAACCGACCGGGCTGCTGCTTTATTACAAGTTATAAACTGAGTAATTAAAGAGGCTCAAGTTCGAAACCTGTTCAATTACAAAGCAACGCTCATAATGTTAACAGGAAGGGTACATGAGGGGGAACGAAACGAGAAGGAAAGAAGAAAGGAAGAAGTCTGGACTTATATGCAAGCCCGTATTAATGGTCAGAGCGGTCACGCAACCTCAACTCGTCGATTGCATTCCATTATATATCGCGCCGAGCGGCTCATAACAATTGCTAATAGTCCGCTACTCCTCTGGGAGCCCACGTCTTTTTAAAGTACCAATCCGAGCAATCTATTTTAACTGTGACCTCCGAGGTCGTCGGGCGAACCACCAATTTGATAGTCGACTTATCGTAACTTCCTGCTCGTAAGCCACCTTCAGCGTGATCGACGGAATAGACGCTTTCTCTCACCCTCAATGTTCTCACCGTATGAACGAAAAACTACTAAAAACATTTCCGGTGCCAATGTTTCCTCTTTTCAGATCTCGCAAGTCCACTGACACTAATTGTTTTCGAGCCGAAAATCTCGGGCCACCATCGAAATGGAATGGCCATATATTATTTTATGCTTGTTAATAGCAACACTGTTCCATTTTCGTCAAAACAGCACTAATCGCGATATATCTAGAACTGCGGAATGCGGTTAGGTAGCCGTGATTTGAAGCCACATCAAGAAGGCAGTGGACTAATGAGGTTACAGTAGGGTAAGGTAATTGGATGTCCGTTCAACATCCAGGCCCGTGAACAAATGTAAATGCATCCCCGTAGGTACCCCTCAACCCTCAACAGTCCAGATTTGATCAAATTATAATTTTAAATAATTATGAGAAGCCGAAGTAGCCGCATTAACCGCAAATGCCGAATCTGAAGTTTGTGAGGAGCATGAAGTGCAAATGCGCATACTAAAACATCAAGAGCTGCAGGAAAAGTGAGCACTCAGCGTGTCCCAAAACGTCTTGAACTCCAGAAAGGCTAGCTCGTCTTTGTCTCTCCTGTGATGTTCATGGGTTGTGGACGTGCCGACACTCTGTCCGCCTCATTTTTCTGGTCACGCTACTGGGAAGAATTTCCTACTCTGTGCACCAACACTGAACATGGTCTCAAATATATATAATAAAATATATAAAACAAAGTCGCTGTCGGTCCCTATGTATGCGAAAATCTTTAAAACTACGCAACGGATTTTGGAGCGGTTTTTTAAGCAGATAGTGTGATTCAAGAAGAAGGTTTATATGGTGGCCATAGCAGCACTATCAAGATGTCTCTTCGTATTGTGACTGTTCTCGGACATGTCTTAATTTTTACTTTCGTCAACCTACAGGATAAGGGAAGGATACTAGTAATTGCATCTCTAATTGATGATACGGTACAAAGGCTTTGTGTATCCCTTCAATTTATTTCTACGGAAACACTTGTGTAAAAAGATTGTTACTTATTGTTGTGGTTCACCTTGCGACTTTGATCAAAACCGTTTGAGCCGTCATTGAGAAAATTTGAAAGAAGTAAAACAATAGCGCTTGCTGTTCAGAAATGTATTGCGCTGCTACTACTCGTGCCACGAATTTCATTAAAATGCACCGTAAAGGTAATGAACGGGACTGTCAACATCCAACAACTCTGCTAAAAATTTAGTCATAAAAACGACGTTAACTTGAATTTCGGAATTTCTGAAGTTGCTGCTGAATATTTTATTTTAAATTTCTACGAGATAGGTAGCTTATTGGACTACCAATACAATTTTTCTGAATTCTTATGCTTTCTGTGTGATCCGTAAGGAAAATTGATTGAAGTCACAGGAAAACTCTAAAGTTGGCATACTTCAGTGGGAGCAAATTTTGAAAGTACAGAGTTATCGGGCGAATTCCAAAATTTCTTAGTTGCTTATCATCTACGTATGAACTTTATCAAGCAACTTATTGTACTATTATTCTGATTTTTCTGAAAATGCTTGTACCATTTGAGAAAAATTTATAAGAAACGAAAACACAAACGGCGGGTACAGCTTTCGTACAAGTACGCAACTACGAGGGACATTTTATGTCTTTTATTCTTGTTTTTACGCAATGACAACTACGTTTGATTGTGCTCGTTGATGGTTTCGATATAATGGCCGCGTCAATTGCAATTGACATCATCACTTGGTCACTGAGGTTATTAAAACGTGTGATGTTACCAAGCGTTACATTTTGTAACATACGTTACCAAGCTAATCCAACACAAATATTTCGTGACGCTTCTCCGTTACATATCCCGCGTAACATCTCCCGCGTTACATTTTCGAGTTTATGTAGCAAAGTAAAGGCATAAAATGTCAAAAGCCAAATTAGTCCTGGAGAATGCTTGGGTTGAAGAAAATACGGTACAAGAAAATGTGAGAGCTGAGCATGAAAAATTAAATACCAGTAAACCATACGAAGCACGACGTAACTACTACGGAACGACAAAAATTACGAATTCCAGGTGCCTATGGGCGCCTGTAGGCAGTCGAGCTGACGGGTGATTGGTGTGAGACGCTGAACCGATTTCTCTTCCTGTATTGTCCCGCGAGTTCTTTTAATTAGCACACTGGCTCACAACAATTACTGTAATTCCACTATTTCGATTTATACGCAGTTGTACAGCTCTGATACTCATTTCATTCAACCCAGCATCTAAAAATACCTTGAAAACGACACCAAACTCGGTGTGTTCGGCAGGCCGAATTAGCGAGGCCTTTGATATCAGCGCTCGCACCTAACCATACTCTCAACCCTATGGAAAGCCCAGATCCTCGGTTTAGTTCCAACGACAACGGATTTTTCCTTTTATATTTTCCAGAATGTCCTTCCCTCCCTTCACACACTGCTCTTCCCAGATACACTCGTCTCCCAGTGCTCATACAAACTCATCTACTCTTGGGCCAGAGACAGCTCCCACTCTCGCCTTCCTATACAGTTTAACGCGCCAGTTCACGCGTATTCCGAGTCGTCTTCATGTGTCGCCCTTATAAGCTCAAATCACTACTCATTGCACATATACTCGTAATACAGTCCTCCTCACGCTCACCAAGTTTCTTTTTATTTCGTTCTTCAACTTCCTCTCTTATGCCCTCAACATGGCGTGTTTGCATTAAAACAGCCCAAATTGCGTTTTTGTTAATCTTGCACCCATTTTTTGCCAATAACAACCATGGATTATGTCTGATCGGATTACAGAGCAGGGGGTCACAACTAGATACCAAATCGGATTTTTGCGCGAAAGAACGTATTTTGGTTTATTCTGAATAATAACCCTATGTTTTAAGTGAGAAACATTTTTTACATCCCCCCCCCCCCACACACAACCACCACCACCACCATTAAAATTTGATACTTTACGATTCAAGACATCGAGAGCTGCAATGCCCTCCCGCTGTCCGGCCCGTTTTGTGCTTTAACGTGGTCTAAAAAATTGGTTCTTTCGCACAAAAATCGCATTTGGTATCTAGTTATGCCCGCCTGCTCAGCAATCCGATCGGATGAAGCCCATGGTTGTTATGAGCAAAAAACCGTGAAAAAACAAACAAACAAAAACGCAATTTTGGCTGTTTTATCGCAAATACGCCGTGTTTGGTATCGTTTTCAAGGTATTCTTGATCCTGGGTCGAATCAGGCGTCTACAACTGCGTATAGTGAAATTACTGTCATTATAGTGAACCGAAGTCTACTAATTTGAAGAACTCGCGGAAGAATGACTACAGCGTAAGTGATTCTTTCATCGTTTGTACTCCCTCCCTCTCGTCTCATCAAAACCATTCGTCACGTCGTGTCAATTGCCTACAGGCAATGCACGGGCGCATGGAATATCTAGGTTTCGTCGTTGTAGCCAGGTCATGTTTCGTATCGTTTACTGGTATTTTTCGATGCTGAATCGTATGAGATGAGTCTCGGAGCTGTCAGACTCCGCCAAGCTGTCCAAGAGAATAATAAACCATTGTGTAATAATCTGCAAGGGTTTTTTAATTCACGTTAAACCGACATAAAAAGATAGGCATTGCAGATTTGTAATCCCAGTACCTTGAAACGTAAACTGTGAAATTTTGAGGAAGAATGGTAAAAAATGTTCCTGCCAGATAGTATTGTTCAGAATGAATAATAAATCAAAACCGAAATTGTCAGTTTACAAGGTCAAAAGACGGGAGAATGTTATTTTTGATAAATGTCGTTTAATACACTAACGTGTGTTGTTATTTAGCATTTCCGACCTATCTGACAATGCAGACAGCATCTTTGTATATTATTATTATTATTATTATTCAAAAACATAAGTAAACTGTACACAATAACTATGAAGATAATAATAGAAGAAAATAATCGACGGAGAGCGGTAATGGAGAACAGATATGAGGATATGGTACGGAAAGATGACAGCAAACGGGAGCCGAGCGCCCGATTTTTTGTGGTTAAAGCTTCATCAGGGCTAGAGCGTGAAACAGTTCATTGCTGGCGAATCCCGTTTACGCGGGGTGTTAACCGAGTCTAAACAGGATTTACTTATTTGGTGAAAATGTCCCTGAGATGCTAAAATGCAAACAGTCTCTTTTAGCCATATGTTTCATTACCCACTTAATTTGAGTTGTATTTCGTTCAGTTGTTTGATTTTTAGTTCATTACAAAAAGGGAGTATTGGATTCCGCAAAAATTGTTGAGTCAACCGTTAATCATGTTTAACAGATGACGAAAGAATTACCGGACTTTCGATATTGAAGCAGTCCTTCCATATAAAGAGCAGTGAAAATGAAACTCCCACGTCGTTTAACGTGAACGAAGACAATCCTTTCGAACCCGGTGATATCCCCGGAATTTATTCATAAATTTTCGTTCCGTCCAATGCCCAAGCGAATAGCATGTCAAAAGTACATCCCGATGAACCCTTGTAAATTTGAAAAAGTGTCATTTGTTTACAACAGACCTGAATTAACCAAATTAATAAAAATGAAGTATTTCATTTCATTCACATTTAAATTTTGGCTTTCACTCCAGAGGCGCTGGTTTTGGGTAACTTTCATATTTACGGTTAAACGTTCACTTACTATACCGTTAGTTACGTATTTGCCAGTTGCATTTAATTAAAACCAAATTTAGTTTAACAACTTAGGAATTAATTAAATGGGAACCAATAGCAACAGCAGTGAGCGGAAATCGGCTATACGTGTGGTCAGACTGAATCCATCGCCTGCAGAAACGAAAGCCAATTCCTTTTAACTTTTTTCATCAATGAAGATGTTCGAAACGTATTTTTATATTATTTTTCAGGAGGCAACTGTCATTTACTATTTTAATCTGTCTACGGCAACACTGTTTATGGACAGATTTCCCAAGATGTCCAAGTAAAGACGGTCTCTTTTAGCAATGACAGAGCTATGTTTCGTTACCCACTTGAAATGCACTGTCATTTCTTCTGCCTTAGGCTACACGGACACGACGATACTGTCCCTTATTATTTGCAAATAAATTCATATAACGATCTCGAGATGGACGATAATACGGTCGATAATCTGCCGAAGGATCTACCCTATTTTCGGAATAGGCTAACTTCGATGACTTTCTGGACTAGCCTTTGAATTCGTCGGCATACGTTCGTTATCTACCTGAAAAGAAAAACGTTTTATGAATTGAGACTTTGTACTTGTGTGCTACAAATCAAACAATTACTTAATTACTTCGAAGCCATTGTCAGAACACAGTCTCAGAACTTTTGAATTCTGCATAACATATTTAATAATGTGTGGATTACAGTAAAACGTTCAGACGCGCAGCTCTCCAGAGCTTTCAAGGACCATCGACCAACCAGCTACAGAACTTGGTCATTTCCTCTCTGACGATTCAAAAAACGTGAGATCTCGTTAATGTGCAGCTCGGCCGATGGATTTTTCTGTAACATATATAAATTTTATCTAATTGTTACTGTAAGTTAACTCCTTAGCAGGACTATTACGAACCATAAAGGGAGTCAGATCAGTAGTCTCGAGTTCATCGTGCAAGTGCGGGTTTTGCTGTCACTAGAGAGCCAGAATACTCACTCAGCACTCTACCAACAGGTCAGCATAGATGTAGGAAGATAATTTGCCATTTGGGGCTTCCCATTCTTCTTGATACCTTCGAAGGGCTCTTCAGAAAGGCTGGAGTATCATATTAGAGTCTGGTTTTCTGGGGATCGGCTTATACATCTGCGACTAAATTCGTTCATTCATTCTGAGTATTTATAGGATCGTGTTGGCGATGGAGTGGAAGGGCTGAAATTTATGTACAGAGGATTCTTCTCGTGTTGGAAAGCTCATAATAAAGTTCTTTGGGAACATATCTTGGTGGTTTCCTACGTACATCAATGTAGAAAACAAATTAGTTTCTTGTCCGTGATTTTATTTCCAATTCTAAGTCCACTCAATTCAACATCTGAAAATGCTTTAAAATAGAAATGACTGGTAAGAACGGTCGAACGGTTGTCACTCTGTCGCACTGTGAACACTTTTTTCCCCGCTTCAGCGGAACAACGCTGGAATATCCTCAGAAACGTACAACATCCGGCCACCGTCGCTGAGCAAAAAAAAGCGCATGTGTTAACTCGAGGAATCACGCGGTTCTCTTGACAAAAAAAACCTCAACCAACACCCGTGGTGTTCGCAGACATCAACTCCGCTGACGATTAAAAATTCAACCCGATGAAAAATATCTTCTGTTCCGCTCCTAATTTTTTTTTTTCGTGTTGTGTGGCTCAGAGAAATATTACGCATACACATCTGAAAACTATTTGCTTTAGACGCCTAGTTACAGAATTCTTAGTGATACGACGCTTCTTCATTGAGCCTAGAAAGATATGATGAATGGGTTTATTTGAGACCTCCCCAGCCCTGTTCGCTCTTCGAAATCCAAGATGTGTGAAGCTTTGCAAGTTAATTATCACCCTATAGGTTGCTCGTTAGGATAGTAGTAGAGATACTCTAGAGGGGACTGATCAGAACACTAAGAAATTGGGGGACTTTATTGCTGGTTTGTTATTGATATAGCTATTAGTGCTGAGTTAGTCCCATCAACGTATGTGCGTATGTTATATATCGTGAGTTCGGCGTCAAGCTTCTTCAAAATTTAACTTGGGAGTTGCACCTCAAAAGTGGACTAATAATTTTAGCCTACGATCCCCCCAACTAACACGAATAATTCACACGATATTCTACAACTTTAATTTGAATTTAAATCACCTTTTAAGGAGCTCGTTCTTTTCTTTCCTTTCGGAGATTGGTCTTCTTTGGACGAAAGCGGAAGATGATAAAAAGTAAACTGAATCCCATTTCATTTACGGAATTCCATGCAAAAAAAACTGTGCGGCAATACATAGCGACTCAAGACGGTATTCGAATTTCAGAATCCACGAACATGTAAGCCTGGGAAACATGTAAATATACTGTTTTTTACTCGGTTCATAACGATCTTGTAAAACACGTGGAAACTAGTTCCGGTTTTGATTTAAGTTCAAAACTTCACAGAATTCCTTGATTTTCATACCGCCTTGGTTCGCGCTCCGTAAGTTTCGTCGTTTCTTAACCCTTCGCTTCAAAAGGGAAAGTCTACCCGAACGCTACTGTTAATGTCTCACACTGTGCACAATTGATGTTTACCTCGAGCGTCTGGGAAGCTGTCGTCCTCCGTTTTCGTCGAGGGGTCCTTTAAGTCTCACTTCATCAGTCTTCCGCTTGAAGAATAAAAAAGGGAGCGATAAAAAGAACGTCCCAACAAATTATCCACCGGTCGGCTGATCGGTTTCCTCGAGACTAGGAACATTATTGTCCGGCCACACGGAGGGGGTTCATGCTCGATCAACTTCGGCGTTTAAAAACGCGCAACCCTCGAAATATCAGAACAGCGAGAGCTCGGAGAGCCGAGAACACACACGGGCTTGGCTATACACCCTTGGGGAGTATCATTAGTTCTTTGTTGATGAGAAAAGGAACCAAAAAACCAACCGATCGTTTACCCCAAAACTCTTTTCCCAGGATTTTTAAAAGACTGGTGCAAGGGGCAGGCGGACCGTGAAAATATCTGACGAAGCCTCACTCGCTTGAGCAGAGGCATTGATCACTAAGATGGATTGCGCAACGACAAGCTTGACATAACTATGAGACCGGTTATTTCCTAAGGTGCCCTAGTCTTAGTATTAAGCCGTTAATAATATAAATATATTTAGTACAATTTAATCGAAACTTGTCCGTTTCCTCATCAAATAACTGTTCCTGATCCAAGATTGAATTCTGATATAATCGAAAGATGGAGACAATGACGACGCTTCCATAGAGAACATAAATACGTTGAACTTGAAGTAGAGGTTTCGGAAAGTCGAAATCTCAATTTCTCAATTCCCTAAATGCTTGTACCGTACCACTTGCTTTCCCATGCCCTGGAACATCTGTGTGTTTCCCCATCCGAAAAATAACTCGCTGATGTCAGTGAAACATATTGAATTAGAATTATTTCGGGTAACCCGACGATATTAGTATTGGTCCCTCAACAGTCGAGTCTTCAAGATCCTGATGATGAGATAATATTCTCACCTGACATGGGGACTGTTGCATATCCTTACTATTTTCTCATGGCTGTGTGATTGTTATTTCGAAATTAACTAACTGCGAAAATCTGTAACCCGACTGACTTCGGTCACACTAGTTTACACATTGCGTAACTCGACAAAATAGTAAGAAAAGTTATGTTATCGGCCGAACACTTCACTCACCGAATAGGTTTTACTTCCCTTGAGGTGAGTTACATATTCGGTCGAAAAAAAATCTTTCCCGCACCCCTTCAAATTTCCAGGGCTTTCGAGGCCGAAAAACACCACTCGGGAAAATAGTCTGTGTATTAGTGTTTAAAATAATAATATATTTATTTTACAAAATCAAAGAAAAGCACGGCGTTTTAGCGCAGTTTTTAAAACAGATTTTAACATAAATTCCTCTCAAACAATTATTGCACTTTCAAAAAAGTCTCTTCTCTTTCAATAGAACAAAATATGTATCCACAGCAATGGAACAGCACATATGTTTTACCTATTAATAAAAAAACCCCAGCACTAGAGCACACTGACTTTAGACCAATCACACTAATAAGCGTCCTCGCAAAAATCTTTGATAAAGTCGTGTTTGAGCAATTCTCAGAGTTTGTAGAGGAGAATAACGCACTCGATATGTATCAATCTGGCTACAGAAAAAATTACAGCACTCAGACTGCACTCATTAAAGTGACGAACGACGTAAGGAAAAGCATGGATGATAGCAAACTGACAGTTTTTGTCAGTCTAGATCTCAGCCACGCTTTCATCAGCCTGGAGCCATTCTCAGACAAACTGGCTGTCAGGATTCTGCTCTCTTATGGTTCCGATCTTACCTGACTGGACGCAAACAGTGCGTAAAAACAAGCTCTGGACAGGTGTCTTCCTGGGCAAAGTTAGAAAGAGGAACTCCACAAGGAACGACTTTTTCAGCTCTGATTTTCTGCCTATACATCAACAAACTTTCAGATGCAATCTCAACATGCAGCAGAATTATATACGGAGATGATCTCAGCATTTACTTAACCTGCAAACCAGAAGATCTCATTGACGCGGTAGAGATGGTCAACCAAGATTTGAAAAATCTGTCGGATTGGTTCACTAAGCACGGCCTAGTTCTGAACCCTAAAAAATGCTGCAGCATGATAATAGGACATGCCAGACTACACGCAAAACTTCCTCTGAGCGATTTACCAAATTTGACGATAAACGACAACAAAATACAATATGTTACACAAAGTAAATGTTTAGGAATCGTGCTACAAAATGATCTATCTTGGACTTCAAAGACAGACATTATAGTAGGGAAAGTGCACTCACTGTTTTATGCGTTCAGAAATCTGCTGATACGTAAATCCATCAATGTAAAAAAATTATTGTTTAGAACCTTAATGCCTTATTTTATGTACAGTGTATCGGTTATGTGTGATCTCAACACAACCTGTCGTGTCAAGATGCAGACAGCCTTAAATAGTTCCATCAGATATATTTTAAATCTGAAATATGATGATGAAGTTCGTGATAAATTTAAAAAACAACAAATTCTTAAAATTAATGAATTAATACAATACTCTATGTTAGCAATCATGTTCAAAATTACTACAACTAAACAACCACCATATCTCGCGCGACAATATTTGAAATTTTCACTAATTCTTAATTTAGAAACCAGAAACAAGTTCTTAAATTACCGTTTACCACAATGCCGTACCACTGCCTATAGATCATCATTCATCTCACAAAGCATATCATATTACAATGGACTCTCATCAGAACTAAAACAACTAAAAAGTCATACAACTTTCAAGAAACGGGTAAGAGAATCTTTGCTATCCCTTTACTAAATTCCTCTAAACTCTTTAAAATCATGACACGACCGGCTATTTAAATTATGTGTATTGTAGTATAACTGAATTTTGTTCGAGAAGAAAATAATATTTAAAAATAATAATAATAATAAAAATAAATAAATGAAAAAAAACAATTAAATAATGAAACGGAGATGTTGTTGTGGTAGTAGAAAACTAGCTAATAAGAAGAAGAAACGAAAACTGTTGACGCATTTGTATTTATCATGGTAAATTTAAAAATTTCTGGTTTGGTGTAAGAATGGTCGAGTACGCCCAAATCTCGCCAGATGTATTAATAAAGCTGTCATTCATTCATTCATTCTCTTTCTCTCTCTCTCTCTCTCTTTCTCTCATTTGCTAATCAAGGTCATAAGGGAAAGAATGGATGGAAGCGAACTGACAGTATTTGTCAGCCTCAATCTCAGCAATCACAGCCTAGATCATGAACTCACGCTAGCCATTCTGAGACAAATTGGCTGTCAGGATGCCGCTCTATCATGGTTTTGATCTCACCTGACTGGACGCAAACAGCGAGTGAAAACTAGCTCTGGACTGGTATCTTCCTGGATATTTTTTGCCTGTACATCAATCAAACTATTAGATGCAATCTCAACTTGCAGCAGAATTGTGTACGCAGATGATTCCAACATTTATTTAATCTGCAAACCAGAAGATCTCATGGTCGCGATTGAGATGGTCAGTCAGGACATGAAAAATCTGTCGGGTTGGTTTGCGAAGCAAGGCCTGGATCCTAAAAAATGCTGCAGCGTGATCACAGGGCATTCCAGGTTCCTGGGAGTGATCTACCACATTAAATGACCACAAAATTACTTTGCACCAACTAAATGTTTCTGAATCGACTGCAAAACGTTCTATCGTGGTCTTCACGGACAGAAATCTGCTGATGTAAAAAATTATTTTTCAGAACCTTAATTGCGGCTTATATTATGTACAGTGTGTCAGTTATGTGTGATCTCAATACAGCCTGTCGTGTCGAAATTCAGAGTTTTAAATTTTCATTAAATACATTCTGAATCTGAAATATGATGATCTAATTTACGATAAATTTAAAAAACAACAAGTTCTCAAAATTGACGAATTAATACAATCGACTATCATTCATCGTACAAAGATTTCATGTTACAACGAACTCTCATATGAATTCATGTTTCATAAGTAAATAACGAAAACAGAATAATGAGAGGAAAAAAATTGTTGTTGTAGAAACTAGCTAGTACTAATAAGAAACGGAAGCTGTTGACGCATTATCAGTTAAATTTAGAAAGTTTTGATTAGGTGTGAGAATGTTCGAGGACCACCCAATCTCGCCAGATATAATAATAAAGTCGTCATTCATTCATCTCTCTCCGTCCTTGAGAAAAGTTCTTGTATGCTATATGCGGTCGATTTGCAGGTCTACCTAGCTTGTGAGTTGAACGATATAGAAAGTGCGGTTGGGGTAATAAACGGTGAAATGACAAAAGTGGCTAATTGTTGTGATAGGCATTGTATGAAAGCCAATGAACTGAAATGTAAGGCGTTAGTAATGGGCTACTCCAGACTTCTGTCAACTGTCAATTTAGATAGATTACCTAAGATCAGGATCAACAATGTGAATTTGGAATATGTGAAAGAGGTCAAAAATTTAGGTATACTTATGACTCAGAACTTGACATGGTCGGTTCATGTTACGGCCATTCGCAAAAATGTATACAGAAGTCTGTACCAACTGATTAGAATGGCAATTGATTTTCCCTTCCAGTCTCGCTTGCAACTAGTTCAAGCCTTAGTGATGCACAATTTTGACTACGCAACCTCTGCTTTTTGCCACCTCAATAAGGACCTTTTTATGTAAAATTTAAGTGGTTGAAAATTGCTGAGCGTATTAAACTGGGGACCGCAGTACTATTATTTAAAATTCTAAAATTTCCCACACCAACTTATCCTAGAAACTTCTATGTCACAATTGGTGACATCCATTTACGTAGTACCCGTAATGCCAGGCAACATTTTCAAATCCCTCTTCACAGAACAAGGATCTTTAATAAATCATGTACAGCAAACAGCATCCGATTATATAATGGGAACCCCGAATTTTTCAACACCGCTTTATCAGTTAAAGCATTTAAGACCAATTACAAAGACCATTTACTTACTGAATATGAAGAAGATTAGGTGACCGTTAGTTTGTTCTTTTAATGAGCCCCATGGTGTGTTTTCTTTGTATTTATTTGTTCGTTTTCAATTTATTTATTTTGACTTTGTAGATGTAAATATTGTAAAACCTCAGTACTTTAAGAAGTTCATGCACGAATATGTTAGTTTTATTTATTTATTTTTATTAATATGAGGATAAACCTGTAATGGCTCTTCCGGGGTCAAAGTAAGAGAGGGCTTTATAGCCCTATTTGTACCCTGGTGATTAAATAAACTAAAATCAAATAAATCTCCTCCTGTTTTTCCCCTTTTGTTCAATCCTAGGAGAACTTTCCTTTCTTACTTGGAAGGGCTTAGGGAAGTGTACAATATAACGCCAGTTAGAATCACTAAAACGGGACCGTCATTTAGAAACTACCGATCAAGGCACGGGCTAAAGAACGGAAGCGTTTTAAACGACATTTGAAATTGTGTAGACAAAATTTGATCAGCGCAAGAGATCGTTGTTAAATTTGTGGACAAATAAAACACACGGAACACTTGTAAATAAATTTAATATTTTCTCACAAAGCGCCGTTAAGGGAATAAGAACTGTAGCTTAATTGTAACGTTTGCAATGGCAAAAGCGATACGTCAACCCAGATGACCCCTCTCAGGGAGATGACAGGTTTCGCGATTACGCTTTCAAAGCCCGTACAAAATGTAAATTCTTTGTGAGTTGTGATGTACTTCGAAAGGACAGGTGGTTAAAACGGATGATAAAAATGACCGTCCCGTCAACAACCACAAAGATCAGGCGAGTCCTCCCTCAGCCGCGCCTTGCGGTAATGTTTTGTTGTAGATCTTGTGTCAGTCATAACCTCAATGTCAATTCTTCACTAAAACATGTCTTCAAGCCTTTGAAGAATGAAAAATTATTACGAACGAGCTTGCTTACGTTTCTTTATTCGGTCATTCGTATCACACCTTCAGACGCTAGTAAATTCTGTATTAAGGAACCTCTACAGCTCAGGTTCCAGATGAATCCCGCCTGATGTGATGGAACAACAAATAATTACAATTAACTATGTCTAATCGCTTATCGTTATTTTCCTTCTACAATAGAACACCTACACCTACATTCCTATATTAACCTCAAACTTTTTCAAGTAGCCTGGCTATACTGTTTCCATTATCGAACGTGTCATTGTGAAGGAAAACTTGAGCCTTGATAAGTTTGGTGGTTCTAATTCGAAACTCTACAATATCGATAATATTTTCTCACGCTAACATTGATTTGTACTTGTTTTTCCTAACTTTTCATAAAATGTGTAGGGGTACTTATTTGGGTAGATCCCCGGTAGATTAACTTGGGACATTCGTTTAGCATTTTCTAAACAGGTATAATAATAATGGCGAAAGATTACTGGTAAAAGGTGATTTTTCTCATCTTTTTTCGCACAATTTTCATGTTACCAGTTATCATAAAAGTGATTAACTACTTTTTTTATAAGTAGTATTTTCGCACGTTCATAATCTTTTACCCTTTTAAGAAGCTGGATATGTGTTTCGTCGCAGAGAAAAATGTTTGAAGCGCCTGGCTGCGCTGGCTGCCGTTTCATGTTCCCCGGCGCGGAATCTGCATTTAACTGCCTTTGATTTTCCCATCTTGTTGAGGTGATACCTAAGTGGGCAGTACCTGGGGAAGAAGCTAGTGCGCGTCATGCTTTCGGGAGATCTTAGCTGCGACTGCTCTATCAACCCAGTTCCTCATCACACGCAACTTCTATTGCCGCCTATGTCTACAGGGCTTACGGGGCTTACTCTGAAATGATTCATCTTCAATTCGAGAGCGAAACATACCCGTCAACGGGTGTGCTGTTACAGCAGCTCTTGCCCAAAATGGTCGTCCCGTCGCCTCATGACAGATCGGTCGATTTGTTTTGAAGATTGCTTCGCCGCTTATGGTTTCTTATAAAATACTAAATGCCGGAACGAAGCCCGTGAACTGAGGGGGTATTTCAATAAGAGGATGTTAGTAGTAATCTTGTTACATAAAAGCCAATGACACAATGTACTTTGCTTGACTTTTTGTTGAAAACGCCTAGGGACGTAAAACGAGCTCTTGTTGTATGATAACACACTTTACTGAATATTTCGTATTGTCTGCAACTGTTCGCCATTTAGTAAGGTTTCAGATGGTATAATCCATGTTACATTCCTTTGCTCTACGAAGAAGAAGAGGAGTGATCCAGTCGTCTGCAAAAAAGAGTTCTCTTCTTTGAGAGATCAATATCAATCAAATTTTTAGTCCGAAAAGCTGCATTAGGGAAATTTGCCTGTGTGTGAGGCTGTAAACGTGGTTGAGAGAAAACTAATCCAAATCAGTTATTTATACATTTAGCCGAGACGTCACTACGGGACTTCAAAATATAGGCATCAGCAAAATTAGTTTAACATTGGCTATATTTATCATAGTGAAACAAACAATAAAATTTTGTATTATTCAAGAACTGGATTAAATTTTTTGTATGGAGAACTCCATCATTGAAGAGCTATCATGACGAGACCGCCAAACGTTTTACAGTAAGAAAATTACGAAAGCTGTAAAATAAATTACCCAAAATCTCGAAGATAAACATGTTAGCTCAGTACATGAGCGGTATATGTGATACCAGCTTTTTCTGAAATATTAGAGTGGTAGCCCAATAAAAATCTATACGACGTGACCGTGGGGCAACCTCGCTTTGTCCAATTCATGCTGGGAAGCGTTCATTCAACCACTGAAGGACGGCATGAGTGGTGTGAAATGGAAATAGTTCGTGGTGTTGACAAACGATTTGTTTTCCCAAGGCAACAGGAATATTCTCCTGTAGTGCTGTTTCCTTAACAAAATGGCAGTTCCTTAAAATTCATAAAAGAGTTATATCAGTTGTAACGTACTTGGGGAATTGTCTCACAATTCCCGCGTACAGAACACGCGTGAAAGTCGTATCTGGGCCCAAAAGAAAAGAACAAATCAAATACGCTCAATAATATTCACTTGATGAAATAAATAAAATAATGGCTCTCAAGAAAGTAATGGGAAATGAAATTATTAAGCAATTAAGACCCACTTGAATTTAATCAGCAAAACTCGAAATGAATGAAATGAAACGAACTCCTATTAGAATGAAATAAATAACCTATGCTTGGATTGTATTAAATGACAATAAAGGGACAATGGGGAAAATGGAACACCAAGCTCTGATCGCTTACCTTACTTCACACAATCTAAAGGGGAATTTAAACACTGGCTTATAACAGGGAATAATCCGCTAACGAAGCCGGCAGCCGTTCTGATTCAGAAGCGTGGCCTCGTCGCTAATATAAACAGCGGCGGGCTGCACAGGTGGGGGCCAGTGTTGCCACCTCCCGCAGTCCGCCGCGAACAAAAAATTTTTGGTGCAAAAAAAATTTTGTCTAACCCTTCCCAGCAGTTCAGTCCGCAGCGCACGAGGGAGACTGGTAAAATAAGAAAATGATAAAATAAATAAAATGCAGAAAGAAAGAAGAAATAATAGCGGGAGCGGGAAGCCTGTTGGCGGTGGCCTCGGGTAGGCAGGGGATGGGTACACTCCGGAGAGGCCGTGGATGCTAAGGTGATAGGACGCCCGCTGGACGCTAGCACCCCAGGGGAAGCGAGACTCCGGGACCTGGGTGCTTTGGGAGTCACCCCGGCTTTGTCACAGCGGGAGTGATGCGTGCTAGTAGCACCATGGTTTATGGGAGAATTCATCCCCTGAACCTACACCCAGGTTAACGGAAGGGGAGTAAACCGCCCACCAGTGAGGGGGAAATCAGTGAAACAAACTGCACACAATCTAAAGGGGAATTTAAACACTGGCTTATAACAGGGAATAATTCGCTAATGAAGCCGGCAGCTGTTCTGATTTGCTAATATAAACAGCGGCGGGCTGCACAGGTGGCGGCCAGTGTTGCCACCTCCCGCAGCCCGCCGCAAACCATTACACAGTGAAAAACATGGAGGTTGCGGTTCCGCTTCCATGAACAGGCACTCGCTCAGCATTCACCGAACAAGTGCAGACCTGTGGAGGAACGGCAGGTTGTCATTTGGACTCTCGCAATACAGAGCTGTTGTCAGTGTGCTATTACGCTAAGGAAGGACTCTTGGGAATCCATACTGGGCGAAACGGTTATAACCTTGCTTAGTAGCAGCCAAAGCAAGAACTTTTGGCTGCTCTTCCAACAATATTCACTCACAATTGTAGTGCCGTCTCAAGTTCGTCATTGACTCCCAAGTGCTTGACTCTCTTCTGAAGATAGAGCCTCTGGCCGCCGAAATGTATTGATGGTAGGCTATTTAGTTTTCCATCCAAGAGGATGAGCAGGTTTTTTTTCTCATCCACCTCAGGTCTCAGAGGATCAGTCATGTCGCCCACATAGGAGTATGGCTCGCAGTCAGTCTTCATGAGACTCCTGAGAAGACCTTCGATGAAAGCGCTCCAGAGAGCTAGTCCCAGGACCAAGCCCTGACGGGCCCTTTTCTATCGCTCACCAGACTGAGTCATATCTGCATTCTACCATTACAGTTCTATTTGTCTCGTAACTTCTGACCAGCAAGTATAGGTTATACTCTCCGGCAACCCTCGAATATATTTCGATAGATTGTTGAAACTCATCAAGGTTCTAGTAAACGAACTCAGCCGCTAGTGATTCCCATGGCGTGTTCTCCTACCAAAACATCAAAAGCAAGCGCAGTTTTGTAGCAGTAAGGTGATAATGTGTTGAATCCTAGTTTGCATTCCACAATTCAATAAAAGCGAGACAGTACAGAACACTGCGTGAAACACCCCAGATAAAAAAAATAGAAGCTGACTTAGCTTCAATTTGAGTAAGCTCAGTTTACAAACTGTTTACCATGCTAGCTTCAATCCCTGGACAATATTTCTCTTTCTCTGTTAGCCGTATCACAACTCTGAGTCTCAGAGAATTTTTCAATCCTTCATTTTCAGAATCTCGCGGAAACCGTCAAACGTTGGCGTCCCATCTTTGTCTAGATGCCCCTTAATCATTTTTAACGGAAGTTTATCGACCATGAATGCCGGTCTTTTCCTCTTGGACAAAAGCTCACGCAAACCCTCGAAAAGCCATCACTCCGCTAGAGTCGATAATTCGCCGAGACGTCCCCGGTGATTTCGCGTGGAAGACTGATGAACGGGTACACCCTTTTCGGTGGTCCCCCTCTCTAAATCTCAACTGCTGTTGAGAATCCACCGCTTTCCGCTACTTCCGCCTTTTTTCTAATCGTTTCTCTCTGTTCTCCAGCCCTGTTGTCATTACCGTCCTGTGTTTTCTCCAATGCCTCCCTAAGGTTTTACTCGGATCCCTCAGACCGGGTTTCCCCCTTCACGACGCAAATCCCACGGAACGCGAGTTTCCCCCCTTCTTTGGGGCCCCCTACCGTGAAAAAAGTTCCAGGTTTTTTTTAATGGTCCACCGACACTCAGAAAACAGAGAAAATGAGGGGAACGCGGGAGGAGAAAAAGGCTCAGAATGATTAATGATTTGTTTGAGTGTTAATAGTGTCACTCCGTGAACCGTGGAGCATTAGCTGGAAGAGGGTGAACGAGCTTTCACGTTTTCGACGTTTCCACATTCGTCGTTTCGATAATTTACGTAATCATTTTTCACTTTTTTCGTTTTCTTTGACGCCGTGAGGTGATTTACCCTGGGTCGATACTTAAATCGGCTTGTGACGGGATTTCAGTCATTTGAACGACTATGTTCTGTGCTTTTGTCGTATCGACAAAAGATTCGAAGCCATTTTCAAGAACTACTGCAGCGAATCAACTTCAATCGTAATGGGAATTTGGTGTATTTTCGTTCAAACGAACAATCAGTGGGGAAATTGTTGTACGTGAAACGCACCACCATTTGGCAGGAGTTTTGGTGTTGAACCCTTTTGGAAACTTGTAGTATAAACGGGAACTGAAGTGAGTTGTTACACATCCGATGGGGTTCGTGAGCATCACACTGGAACTGCTACAACCAGAAATGGGGATCTGATTTGATTGGAATCTGATGGGGGAGCATGAATTTGCGTGACTGTCCCGAAGAATCCTAATCAGCATTAGTCTTCACTGTGCTCGATGGTGCTCCTACCGAAGAACCACTGCAGGGTAGTCAATGTCATAGGTGATTCTAAAAACCCAACTTTGGGTTTTTACTAACCAACACGTTGGATGGTAAAAACACCTTGACGGCAAACTAGGGCCGTGGTAAAAACACCTTGACGGCAAACTAGGGCCGTTGGTGCTATCTACCGCGCTTCACAAGAGCAAATAGAGATACAATAAGTATCCTCAGACTGATTACCCGCAAGTGCGAGCACGCAAACAGTGATTTGCTCAGTCTTCACTGCTTCTTCTACGAGTTAATGGAATACTCCTAGACTCCTCACAGAAAATCTCCTATCGGGTGCGGAACATTTTAAGGCTTACCAGATATAATTAATACTTATAGTTGGTTTCATTCTAATTCATTCAGACACTTTTTTCTCAATTTACAAGACAGACCTGAACTTCATACTTCGGTTGAATCCCAGAATAGTGTACGCGGGTACATTTGTCCGGTTCTTCGGTTCGCGATTCGGAACGTTTACTAGCGTCACTGATACTGGTGCTAGTTACAACACTCATCCCTGGCAACTTTCTAGCGCTAGTATTCTTCAAAATATGACTTAAATCGTTCGACCAACCCTTGAACTATGGAATCATTCCGCGAATCCCACCCTTCTGCAAATTTCCGTTGTAACCGAAATATCGTCCTTCAGTTGGCGAGTTGCCGCCACCGTATGCGTTCTTCCTCCTTCGTCGTTCGTTACGTATCCTATTTTTTTCGCGCCCGTCTGGCTTCTCCTGCTTTAGTGCTTTCCCCACTGCCCTCTACGCGTTTATTTTTTGATCTTTTTCGACCAGCCATGGATAGGCGAATTAATACGACTTTGATTCATCAATGATGAGAAAAAGGCCCGAGGAGTGTTGTGGATTGGTGTTTGAGTTACGGTTTTATCTCTGACAATATGAGTGTCCTGAATGCGGTGGATGGATGAAATTATGTCGAACGGTTTAAGTCATATTTTGAAGAATACTAGCGCTAGAAAGTTGCGACAACCTCACGAAGGCTTTCTTCGAGGCGATAAAACGAGCCTATCCTCCGCAAAGTTCGGATACGTAAATTGAGAGGTGAGTGATTTTTATTTATTTTTGTGGTCGTCAATGTGTGTTCTGTTGCACTACGCGAGTGATATTTATTATTGTTGTGGTCATCAAAGTCTGTTGCATTAGGCGCGCACTGTTTGTCCACGTTGGCTCAGTTTTGTGCGCTTTCCGTTGTTTACATTCTTCCTGTTTCTTTCGCGCGCTTGGTTTACATTCACTTTTACGACAAAACTTCGCTCAACCCTTACCGCTACCGTTACGTTCACCAGTATCAGTGACGCTAGTAAACGTTCCGTATCGCGAACCGAAGAACCGGGCAATGTACCCGCGTACACTATTCTGGGATTTAACCCATACTTCTTATACAGAACGGTAGAACCAATCGTTCTTATTCTTCAAATCAAGAATGTGGTCGGTGTATTGTCGGGAAGGTGCATTTGGGGTAAATGTACCAAAAAACATCTGGTGCGAAGATTCACATGACGTTTCGCTAAACTATAAATTTGATATGCGTTGTACACACGCCCCGTTGAAGCTGCGTTTTCGGCTTGAAGCTGTCGTCAGAACTCTGATAAACGAAAGTCCGACGTGCGCCCTCCCATTAAATGTTTTTCCCCCTTTCAATTCTTCCCCTCCTTTAATTGTATGTATACAAGATCCACCATGTTGCCCCATTGCTGACAGTGTCATTCATTGTTTTTCGGAAGAATCTGGGGTTATAGGCGATTGTCTCTAGGTTCGGTTTGTAAAAATAAGTGAACCTGTTCGAAAAGTATTTTGAATAGTTTTTTCTCGAAAAGTATTTATTCATTAATTATTATTTATTTCTTCAGAGCTCATCAAAGTAATTACCATCGGATATCCCTTGAAAAAATTGTTTTTTTAAGATCTTGTCCAATCGTGACGTGGCGCTGTCGTTCAAAGGACTATTCAGTTTTGGGAACAGGAAATATCATAACAGCTGCATCATAGGAACAATTTCGAGACTCCTGAATGCAAGGTAAAAATCGAATAGATGTTTAGGTAGTCTGCAACTTCTGTAATATTGCGATATAACTGGCCAATATATTATCTAAGCTTCATTAGGCACTGTCTTCGTCCACACGTGTTCATGGCCGTATGAGAACATTTTATGCAACTGAAAACGTTGCTTTGGTCCGACGCCACAATCAACACTCGGCATTCGCCCGAGCAATTAACTTTGTTTTTGACACAAAATTACATACAGATTCTTTGACCCATTTTGGTTTATTATTCCTTCCGAATAAGACGCCTATGTTTCTAATCAGGTAAATTGTCCCCCTCCCACTCAATATTTGACACTATACGCTTGAGGCCATGGGGATTCCAAATTGTTGCCCTTTTCCTTTATTTAAGATGATCGAACAAATGTTTTCTTCCAATTCCAAAAATTATTCGGTACCCAGTTGTGCCCGTCTGCTCGGCAATCCGATCGGACGAAGTCCATGATTGTTATGAGCAAAAAATGGTTTAAAAAATTAAAAACAACGGAATTTCAGCAGTTTTATTGCAAATACGCCGTGGTCGTTTTCTAGGTTGTTTAGATGTTGGGTCGATTGAAACAGTTATCGAACGTGAACGACAGCTTCTAGACGGAAAATAGTGATAATTACAGCGAGCCAAAATCTACTAATTGAAAGAACTCACGGGACAATAACTACACCGAAAGTTTCAGTCATTGTATGTACTCCCTCTCTCCCGCATCATTAACACGTTCACTGCGTATCACGCGGCTCCCGCGTGAGGGGGTGTGGGTCTCCCAGGCGGGTCACGCGGCTCCCGCGTCAGGGGCTCCCTTCCATAGTTTTGGTTGTATCCATCGTCAGCCTGCAGGTAGAAACACTTTCTGGTAACGACGCACTCAGTTTGTATCCACTCTCCACTCTGGACAGGCCGTAGGAAGTTTGACGAAGTATTTATCCAAATTCGGGGTTTGGAAGTTGGCGTGTGTGCTCCATCATATTTTGACCAAATCGACTTGAAAATGTGAGTATGATCATCTAGAATTACACATTATATTTACTACTTTTTAGTTTTTACTACTTTTTTCACATTTATTGCGATTAATATCCATCGTTCCGCCAATTAATTTTATTATCATTGTTTATTTTCACAGGTAAAACCGAGCACTGTTTACAACTTCTACAGTTTTTCCACTCGTTTTCTGATTTTTACTGAGTGCTTCTTCATATCTGTTCGACGCAAAGTGGCGGAGTCGATGAACTCTGACTTCCTCGCGTCACTGTCATCGACCCCTAATTGTCTCCAACCATTTTGATACCTGCGCCTGCGGGGATCCCTGAGGCCCCAGCCCCCTTTCTAGGTTTTCCCTTTCCTTTCTCCCAAGTTCATTATCCTATCGACGACTACCCATTTGGGTGTCTTTTGAAGATTTCTCCCGGAAGCGTCCGAAAAAAAAAAAAGAAACATTCACATTTACCTACTCGTTGGTTGTACAACTCATTTTTTGTAATTGCAATCAAATTATATTTTTGAAAAATTTTAATTCTCACTTTCTATTGAATATAATCCCGATGCAATGGTTTGAATTGATTTTTGGCAATAAAAACATGAATAACAGCTGACATGAATACAGTCACGCGGGAGGCGTGTGACCAGCATGCCAATAGAAAAACACCTCGATCTCAACTTCCAGGCTGGTCACGCGGCTCCCGCGTGACCGACATAATCGCCATTAATATGCATTTGTCAAGGAATATCGGCAAAAATGTTGAGTAACATTAATCAATACCTATCTAAGGAGTTGTATGCAACGAAAAAAAAAATCAGCACGGGGGGTCAACCCAATGATGGTTGATACGCAGTGAACGTGTTAAAACCACTCGTCAGCTCTACTTGCAACGTCGTGCCCATTGCCTACAGGCGCCTGGAATATTTAGTTTTCGTCGTTCCGTACTACTTAGGTCATGTTTCGTAGGGTTTACTGGTATTTTTCGTTGCTGAATCGAATGGGATGAGTATCAGTGGCGTGAGACTAGGTCAAGCTGTTTGAGAGAACAATAAACCGTATTGTGTAATGATTTACAGGGTTTTTAGAATAGTTTTGTAAATTATCTCGAAGGCAACTGTCAGTTTTGGATGCATCTTAAAATATCCCCGTTCAACCAACGCTTGACTAGAGTGGCGGGGAATAAAATGCGAGTATTGGTTGCTAGAAAACTCTCCGTCGATCGGTCAACGAATGCCAGGTTGACATTTATTGTAGAAAACTCGAAAATGCAATAAAAACAATAACAAAACAAAACAAGGATTTAGAACATTCAGTTTATTACTATTCGACTGACAATCAGAAGAACGTTTATAGAGATCTTTATTGTTTTCGTAGGACGTTCCGGAAGACCCCTTTGGAAACCTCTCACCACGCCATACGCTGTGGCGCACCGAATTCTCACGTAAGTACGAGAAAATCAACTCGTATCTACGAAGAACGAACGGTAGGTATTCAGAAGTTGAAATTATTTTAAACTCTTAGTCAATATTGTACGAGAAGTGTGCGAAGTTACAAAAAACGTGAGGATAGCAATCATGTTTAAAAACATCGCAGGAGAAAAATATAGATGTTCTGACAGTCCGTTGAATGAATACATTAACAAAACGCTTCAAATTATCACACAACGGTTTATTTTTCCTTTTCACAGGTTGGTGGTGACCTATCCAACCCAATGTAGAAAAACATTGTTGCGTTATGAAGTAATACTCCTCTAAAAATCAGTATTCACGAAGAAATCCAATTCAAAACTAACCTTCGGGACCCATCCCATTCGATCCAGCATCGAAAAATACCAGTAAATGATACGAAACATGACATGACTAACGGAACGACGATTACTAAATATTTCAGGCGCCTTTAGGCAAGTAGTACGACGTGCCGAGTCGAGCTGGCGGGTGGTTTTAGTGAGACGGGAGGGAGTACAAACCATGAAACGATTACTTTCGCTGTATTGTCCCGCTAGTTCTTTCGATTACTAGACTATGGCTCACTATGATTACTGCGATTTCACTGTTTTTGGTTTGGACGCATTCGACTCAACATCGGAAAAACGATGTCGAACGCGGCGTATTTGCGATAAAACTGCCAAAATAGGGTTTTTGTTCATTTTCCCCCCTTAACAACCAAGGGTCGATCGGATTACCGAGCAGGCGGGCAGAACTAGACACCAAGTGGGATTTATTGGCGAAAGAATGGATTTTTTAGACCCCAACCAAGGCATAAAACGGACGGCATTGCAGATTCGGAATCCCAATGTCTTGAAACGTGAAGTATCAAATTTTGAGGGTTGTAAAACATGCTCTTGATCGAAAACGTAACAATGAATAATAAACGAAAATGTGCCAAAAAACGTCTTTTTTATGTTTTCGTGCGACTTACATAAACGTGAAGGGATCTGGCAACTTTTTCAGTGAACATTCATTAAACAAGGATATATGGGAGATTCACGTTTATGTAGATCTTGAGAATCCAAATCAAATCTTCTAATTACGCGAGGTTCAATAAACGATACGTTCGTGTGAGATTGGATCGGGGTTGATACGCGTAATTGCAAAGAGGAGTGTAATCTATGACAAACAGGGAAAAGTTAGCACGGATAAGAGCCAATGGACTCTACGACATACGTCGAAAGTGATCTTTGTCTATCCCGATTTATTTCAAGTGCCCACCACAATACCACACCCGGATCTTGTAGGAGAGTATTTCAAGCACCTCATGGCTATGCCCACGAACGTATTGATAGTGATCAATAAGTGAATCCCATACCTCAACACAATTACTTCCCTCATCACCTAACTGCTGCTGTGCTAATAAAACCCTTCGTACGTGCCAAATAAACCACTACTGCATCGCATATTACCGTAATGGGTTCATCACGTTTTTACTCACCATCGTGAAATGTAAGCAGAAAACCCAGCCTTTGGAGAAACTTTGTGAAGTTTCAATCGCTTGTGCAGCAGCAGTGAATGAGGGTGTTTGAAATCAAATGCCACGCGTTCATATTCATCTCTATTGTCTTCGCGTGGCAATTGAAAGAGTTTTATCATCGAAAATCTTAAAGACCTGCAAGTCTTTTCTTCCCTGACAGTCGACTGAGTTCGAGGTCTTCAACATTGCAGGGAAATTAGAATCACGAGGGGAGAAAAAAAAGATGAATAGGTGGTTTCCTCAATAGGGAGAGGGATAGAGAGAGAAAGAGAGAGGGCGAGAGAGTGGGAGAGAGGGAATGAGTGGCAGTGAGGGAGAGAGAGCGAGAGGACGCGGTGCCTGATAGAACGAGGGTGATGAGAATAGGAGGGACACAAAACGATTGTGTTGGGATCTGTTCAATGCTTAAGAGCATGACCCACAATGGGGAAATAGCCTTTCAACAACTTTCATTGTCTCCTTCCCTCGCAAACAAAGACCTAATGAGAGAGGACCTTTATAATTTCGATAATCAGAAAAAAATAGGTCGAAGTTTCTCTCTCTTTTCCAATCCGTTTGAAATGGGGAGGGGATAATAGAGGGAAGAGATGGGGCCTCGGTGTCAGCGGCCAATTGTGACCTACGGGGATAATTTTTCGGCAACGCTTCCACTCTCGCAATATCAGAACAATCATGTTGAGGTTGTACAACTCCGACAGCGGCACAATGAAACTCACTAGATTTCTCGGCGCTTTAGAGCTCCTTTAAATTGGGAATATCGTCCTTTTCTTCTCAATAACCACAAGCGACCGACAAACTCTCAACAAATTAGACGTACATTGTATGCATTTTGAACAGAAAAAAAATATACATCGTAATAAACGTATCATTTTTTAATTTCAAAAGATGGCGCAAATTTTCAACACCTAATTTGAATTTAGCATCCTAAATACCAATAAAATACAAACAAAAATTTTTTTGCTGAATTTAATGACAATCCTAACAGAAATACGTAAACATACGAATTTTCATACTTTTGTGACGAATTTTGAAAAATTATCATTTTTTGGCATGAATGACCACTTTGAGATTCGGAACTATCGAAAGTTGTGCTGTTGACTGGTTTTGACTGCATATTCGAGTTCAACAACCTCAAAAACGTAATCTTACGAAGTTTCACAATATTACAAAAAAGTTTGTAAAAGTTATATTCAAAAGTCTGATATTGGCAAAAAAAGCGTATTGCAAATACTAAAGTCGAACTAACGGCGTAGGTTTTTGTTATGCGAAAAATCTGAAACAATTCAGGGGTCATTTTTTTGACATTTTAAACCATATTTCGGGTGGGGGGTCATCAAAATTCCACATTTCTCAAAATAGCGGACACCCCAGTACGTATATAATAAAAATTAAAAACCTAGTGGGACAACGTGATAACTAATCAGTATAAACCCCCCCAAGGCATTGTTGGCACTCAGAAGGTTGGCCTTGCAGATCTTATCATAGATATCACATCATACATAGTCACAGGGTGTGTGAGATGTCAGAACAAACCCATCTGTAAGAGAGGATTCCCTGGTATCTTTCGACCTCGTGTTCAGAGTGAAAGCGAACCAAAGAGCGTGCAGTACTTAGGAGGAGATTGATAAGATTCTTCTAAACAGTCATGTACAGACCTTGGATCGATCTGTCAATTACCTGAGCCGATATTAAAGCCATTTCGACTTGTGTACAGCCCAACATGCTCCTCTCCGTCGTGAGGTGCTCAGTACTAGCGGCACATCATCTTCGACTGTGAGATGTGAGCTCGTCGCGTTCCACCTCTAAACCAAATCTAAGATGTACTGTGTGCTAATATTTCTGAACATTTTTCGATTTAGTTTAAGCTTTATTTTATAAAGGGTTGCGTGCTCGAGCATTTATTTTATTAAGTGCAACGCAAAAACTAATTAGCACAACTTGATATAAACTTCAGAGCGTACTGTCTGTAATCGTTGAGGTTACAGGTACTAAAACCTTAAAAAAAATGCAGGCTCACAGGCCATTTCCACAAATGGTGTTTTTCGGGCTCAGTACTTTCCTTTCTACTTCGAACAGCTTAGGAAAGTAATGAGTCCAGTCCGGTTTATCGGTAGCACGGTGCGCTTCGTGGCGTTCCTTTCCCTCCCTCTTGCCCTCGATCTCCACTGCTCCACTGTATTTCGCGCAGACCCGTGCCGTCCCCCTCCACACCGACCTAGTCGACGGCTAGTTTTACTGAGGTAATGCGATAGATAGACTGGGGCGGAAGAGGAAAGTTGAAAATGCGAATGATGTCCGAGGTATTTGAATACCTACCCACTACATGCGTCGGTTGCGGAACGACATACAAGCAGTGCAGATTGGAACCGACTAACGCCTTACAAACGTGCAGCTGGTTCTAATCACGAGCAGGTAACTCGGCAATTCGCACTCACTGCGTAGGAAGTATAAATGTAATTAAATGAAGAAGTAAGTAAGTTCTTAGGTAGTTCTTAGGTTCTTATCGCGGTAGTTCTGCATAGAACATGAGTCGATCGTCATATGATTCAAAATATTTTCTAGTAATCGTTACTTTTATTTTGTTCCGTATGAACACATCTGTGAATAAAAAACAGTGACCTGAAATTAAGGCGTATTAAGCAACAAATACTAGTTCCTACCTTTTTTCTGAATTGGCAGGTGTCTCTTTCGTCACGGACTGTACTGACTTCAAGGGGGTAAACCCTAATTTTCTCATCCCTTGTCCACGCTTAATATCGAATTTGAGCTGATTCAGTTCAGGTGTGTTTTTTTTATCAAAATGACCGTTCGTTAACACTCATAAGAAAGTTATATCATTCGAAAGTCTTGGAAATTGCGGTTTTGATAACGTGCACGGGCACTCGCTAATCATCCAACGAACCCAAAGCTGCGGAGGTACGGCAGGTTGCCAATTAGCCAGTAGTCTCGGTAGGTAGGACCGGGTGCCTATGTGTTACCACGCACCTTGGAGAATCCGCATGATCCCAGGGGAGTTCTTAATCTGGTTTCCCTCCCTATCTAACGGTTCTTAATTCGAATACTATTTTATTTTATTTCTTTGTTCCGTAGCCTTACGTTTATATCATGACTCATCGTCTCATCTGCTGCCTTTAACCTTTGACTACAGACAACAAACCAGACCAAGCTCACTGCTGCTGGCCAAGGACACCTGAAAGACAAACAACGACTTGCCAAGACCAAGTAAGCAGGTCAACTAAGAGAAGGAGGAAGGAGGATGATTTCTTTCTTCGTTTCTCCACCTAAAATCTTCACTTCATCTATACGGTTCTCGTTTTCCTCTCGTCTCTCAGGTCATCAGTATCCCGTTCGCTAAAACTCTCATTTTTCCCGTCTTTTACCGTAGTGTCGTATTTCGTGGATCCTATAATTTTGACTCCAAATCGCGGCAGGAACAATTGAACGGTTAGATCGTTTTATTTCATCTTCATAATCTTTCACTTTCACGCAGGAGCAATTTTTATTTAATTTTCATTTTGCCTATTAATTTAACACGAAGGAAAAGGTTTTTCCTTTGCGCCAACACTATTTACAAGTTTTAAGGGGAGATGTCTACTGTGACCTCGTTTTATTACCCACTTTCTTGGCAAACTGGGCGAAACGGTTATAAACTTGCTTAGTAGGAGTCAATGCTGGAAAGTTTGGCTGCTCTTCTAACAACACTCGCTCATTGTTGTAGGAGCAGTGCGTGGACCAGAAGGCGCAAGACGTGCAGGATTAAGAGTTTTGGCGAGAAAAGAAGTGGAACCGCGTATTGAAATCTCCGAGTCCCGTAAAGAAGTAGCTCGTCCGATGGTCTGGCTCAACTCATTTCCACACTCCCTTAAGATGCTTGTGGATTGGAAAAAACTCGTACGTGTCACGTCCCCTTGACGAAGATTCCCATCTCGCTTGCCATTTACGTAATGATGATGTATCTAGCTCGACAAGGTTTCGTTTAGTGGAATCTTGTTTACGAATACACTTTCCTTAGCCCTAACAAAATAGGAAAATGGCGAATCATTAAGAGGAGATATTGATATAAAGACGGGTGGGTATGCTATGGCAAACGTGCTTGAGGGGGTAGGTTAAAATGGGATTGTGAGGCTGATTATGAATAAAACGATATAAATGACGCAATGACCAAAAGTGTGAGGCAAGCGGTGTTGGTGCTTCGTCACTGACTCTAAAACTTGCCTGTAATGTTCGGTAGGCTGCAAAACAGTTTGGGAAAAACTGGTGTCCCCTTATTCAGGACCAACTCTATTATTCCACCTTAGGAACAGCCTCCCTTCAGCAATACCGCATCTCATCCATGCCACTTGTCAGAATTTCCAGGCTAGATCTCGAGCGTTACTTTCTTATTGTGGTTAGCTTTGGGATTCACAAGGTACTATCTCTCATCTTTTGATGTGGAAACCAAGTTGGAATTCCTTAATTCGACCCACTATCTTTGGAGCCAGATTTTACTTCCTCATTTCCATAATCATCATTTTCAGGATGTACACTAAAAGTGTGAAGAATTACACACATAAATAACTTACAGATTCTTAATTTCTTAAGCGAGTAGCTTTCCTTGGTATAAATAAGCTCAGAATTGCTCAGTAAAAGCTGCCCCATGTTAGGCTAGTTCAGATCGTTCAGCGCAGTGTTTATAATGACAAAGTAATGCCACATAAAGCAGGCCACTAATATGTATCTGCAGGCATCCCACTGTAGTTCTACTTGCATAACTAAATGTCTCCAATTCGTCACCAAGTATTTTCTTGTGGAATAAGAACAAATGTGATCTGGAATAATTTTCAATACTTGTTGGCCAATTATGTGACTTTAACTTTTTGGTTTGAATTTGTCAGACTCTTGTCCGAGAAAGGCTCTCCGATTGGGATCTGCTTTTGGTGGAATTATTGTGTTCCTTGGACTCTTAAGCTCTTGAATTGAAAACCGGGTGTTCAAATACATCATGAGGCCGCTGATCTTCTTTTGTACTATCGTGTTCTGGACGGGTTTGACGCATAAAAAGCCGAAAATCCCGACTTCACATTAACAACAGCCTCCGTCCTTCGTTTCGTCTCCTTTTTATCCCGCCAAACCAGATTATTCGAGTTCTTTTCAAGGAGTCTTCTTTTGGTTCCTCACACATAATGTCCTTAGTTCGAAAAAAAGTATAGGCGGAGCTAAGGCGCTTCCACGTTCAAGAGAATTGAAAAAAAGGAGGTAAGGGGGAAAAAACGTCGGAAAAATAGAGGGTGGTTGTCGAAGGAACGCGGTTGAGCGGTAGAAGATGTTCCAGGATATTGAGTCAATTATTCTAGCGAAAAACCCTGTCACCTGTAGCCAGGTAGGTATCATGGATATCGGCCTCCCTGTCGTATAAACGCCCTGTTCTGAGACGTCGAGACCTACCCCCTAACCAGCTGCTTCTCCTTTCAACCTTCGTTCACTTCACGTTTTCTTTACTTCTTTTTTCGGCTGATATTCCCGTTGCGAGCGTCTTTGTGTTTACCCTTTTCAAAACCGATTTTGGTAGAATTTTTCAATCTAAGAGGAAGAGGATATATCATTGGGTTATAGCAGACTCGAGATTACTTCTCAGCGGTCTTCCGTTCTTGAATGCAGGGCATTCTCTGGGGCATGAAAGGACTGATTGAAGCATCCTTGGCGGTTGACAACAGCTGCTTTCCTCCCACACAAGTCGAAATACTTTCTCAATCGTACTTTCATCATTTACCAAACGAAATTCGTTGCCCAGAGTGTGTAAGATCTGAATATCTAATACAGAACCTTCCCAATTTCTTACGTACTCAATAATGTATCATTTGAAGAGTACAAGTGGAAGAAGTTGATTCAAGTGGTTGTTTTAATTTGTAACAAAAAAATACTACGCCGTGGCAGCGGTTAAACTATACCGAAATACAAACAAAAAAGGAGAAATGGAGGTCCCGTTAAAATCAAGTAGTATCGGCAGATGTGTCTGATGTCTCACCAGCAAGATTTGGAGCTAATGCAGGCCCACGTTCATTCACTTCATTCATTCACGTTAATTCAAATTCACTTGGCATTAGCTGCAGCTTAGGCCTACGGTTGTTTTTCTGTGCAAGAGAATCCGTTGTGTAATAATTTGCAGCAGTTTTGTATCACGCTAATTTTGGCGTCACCCCCGACCATCAGGCATATCCATAGCATAATGTTGGATTCAATATTAGAAGAATAACTGCCTTTCTTTCAGCACTTGTTTCCAGAGCCAATATCCTTATTGTATTTTTGAAACGTACTTTCTTTATGTGAATTTCAATTCAAGAGCTTAAAGTTTCAATACGCTTCAACTTCAACTCCTGTCTTTCAGTATGAACTGTATGAATCACGCAATTGATCCTGGCCACAATCTGCTTAAAATATAACTCCTAAGGACGCTAATTGTGAAATTACAGCTTTAGGAGCCACTCAGCTGGTCCTGACAGAATGCGGCTGATTCTGCGTCACGTATAAGTCCTAAGTAGACTATATGCCACCACGGGAAGTGGCCCGAAAAACGTCACATATTATGTATCTCGCAAGTATTGATATCACCCCCCCCCCCCATGATTAAAGAAAATGCGGTACCATTATTCTACGGGGAAAACGCTTGGAAAGATGAATTTGTTTCAAAAGACATCGTTTGAGGCTTTTAAAAAATTATCTTATCGTATTATTTCTTCTCTATAATTGTGAAAATCGCTTAAAACAGATTTAACCGCATTTTTTATTTATTTAAAAATTTAACCGCATTAAGCAGCCTAGTTTTTGGAGAAAACACAACTGAACACATTTTTACTTTCCGCTACCCGAAGGGAAGGAAAGTATAGCAATCGGCACAAAAAAAATTTGGGTTTTCTTCAGATCTTTACGTTTCAGACCCTACTGAGTCTAAAAAACCTAATTTCGGAGCGAGGTCCGTGTGTGTGTATGTCTGTGTGTGTGTGTGTGTGTGTGTCCTAATCAATACCTAACTTTTCTTCTCCATACATATCTCCATGAAAATACGGTGAACGGAGATATGGGCCCCTGAAGCAAAAATAGGTTTTTTACGCTTTTTGGCCAAACGGCTTCAGCGATTTTCACCAAACTCACAGGATGTTTTCAAATAGTTAATACCTAAAGTTAACGTACCTGTTAGTGAGTCCGTCTCCTCTGGCTTGTGAGTTAATACCTACATATTGGTCTCAATAAATGTTCCTGTGACGGTCGATTGAACAGAGATAAAAATCAAAATGTGTCGAAAATAACGTTTTTTCGAACATTTCCGTAAATTCCAGGGTAACTTCTTCACCAAATGTGATAAATTTTAATGGAATGTCTTTCAGTCACCCATACCAACATTTCGTTCTCCATAATTATTTCTGTATATGTATGTTGAACGGAGATATAAGCCAAGTTAACTCAGAAAAGGACATTTGTCGAATATTAATTTATCGGAATTCCAATTTTCTCAAAAAGGGCTCTAAGGATTTTGATCAAACTTTCGGAGTACTCTCAGCTAACTAGTCCCTACATCTTGTTCTCCATAAATGTTCCTGTAAAAATGCGTTGAACGAAGATATAGCGCCCACATATGTAGGTGGTGTTCGAACTTAAAGGGGTGGCGGAAAGTTGTGTGTTGCTACGCACCAGATATTTTACACTTGTTGGCAGAACGGCTTCAACAATTATCACCAAACTCACAGGATGTTTTCAAATAGTTAATATCTACATATTGTTCTCAATAAATGTTCCTCTGACAGTCCATTGAACAGGGATAAACATCAAAATGTGTCGAAAATAACGTTTTTTTGAACATTTCCGTAAATTCCAGGGTAACTTCTTCGCCAGATGAGATAAATTCTAATGGAGTGTCTTTTATTCACCCATACCAACATTTCGTTCTCTATAATTATTTCTGTATATATATGTTGAACGGAGATATAGGCCAAGTTAACTCAGAAAAGGAGATTTGTCGAATAATTATTTATCGGAATTCCAATTTTCTCAAAAACGGCTCTAACGATTTCGATCAAACTTACGGAGTACTCTCAGCTAACTAGTCCCTACATTTTGTTCTGCATAAATGTTTCCGTAGAAATGCGTTGAAGGAAGATATAGCGCCCGCATATGTAGGTGGTGTTCGAACTTGAAGGGGTGGCGGAAAGTTGTGTGTTGCTACGCACCAGATATTTTACCTTCAAAAGACTTTTTAAAAGGTATCTTTTTAAACAATTTTGCTGTTATCGGGGGGGGGGGGGGGAGAGAGAGAGAGAGAGAGAGATAGAGAGAACGAAAAAGGAACTCTTCCGTTTGTTTCAGCGTCTGTAGTTTGCTTCGACCTGCTCCCCCCAACGGGCGGATCCCTCTGGCAGCAGCTGGAGGGGTGGAGGGGGGCTCGTCTCGTTCACTGCCGCTCAGTTCGCTCTCGAAGGAAATCGAGCAACCGGGAGGTTTCACCAAACACAAAAGTTCGTCGTTAAAAACAACCGTCACTTAGTGTGATACGAGGTTTACTCTTCAAAAATACGAATTTTGGCCATCGTAGTTTACAATTAAAACAGTATCGCAAAAAGGAAATTCGTCAAAGCGGAGTCGTAGAGGTTAAAAGCGGACTCAATGCGTCGGGGTTACCGCTCGCCAAATGAAGACGATTTTGATGACGGGGCACTGCCAATAACGTATTAATTGATCTCTAGACAACTTTATTACAGCAGTTCAGTTGTGTTTTGTATACTTTTGTGAATTTTTCGTATTAGCGAATGCTCAAAAGCGATAGCGAGGTTCATTCGTTTATTCGGATCCGAAAAGGTTATGTTCGATTTCATTTGGGTAGTTTGTAATAAGATTACTATAGTGGATCGAAGTGTCATTCAATTATTCAAATTGTTTTGAGGACCAATGAAATTGTTTTTATTGGAAGCCTTCGTCACAAACTTCAGCCGTTCTATCTTCGCTTTAGGCAGAAACCAACTGAAGTGCTCTAATTTTCATTATACCAACATGGGTGTGTCTTATGCTTGGAGGTCATACCAAAATTTGCCCGATACGAAAAAATATGACGTTTATTGGACCACCCTTGGTAGTGTAGACCTGATATTTACCATGTAGCCTCCTCGGGAACTATAGTTGGTGAAGAATGAATAATTTTGGACTGAATCCAACAGGATCCGCTGAGTGGCTTCTAAAGCTAATTACTACACTATTTATGCCGGCTCCTTAGGGCTTTATTCGCAAAATCAGCTCAGTGGCTACTATCTATTTATTGTTCGAAGCTGTAATTTGTCATGTCGTCCCCTTCAGGTCTTTGAGCAGATTATGGCCGGGATCAGTTGAGTGGCTCCACGGTGAATATTAAAACACAATGAAGTTTATAGGAAGGAAGTACGTTTATTCTAAAAATACCAACAGTGATAGCTGGTACCAATGATTGGAACATAGGCAGTTATTTTTCTGGATATAATATGTTTTAAACAAATAATAGACGAGCGGATGTGGTAGGTCGTTGATTTAGTACGACGCCCCTTTCCAATATAGGATGAGAGTCTAATAATTTAAACTATTAGTAAAACCCGACATCTAATAACTAAAAATTCTGGTTTATTAACGTTGTTTGAAAAGTTTGGTGAAACCAGCGCGTTTCGTGTTCCGCGAGAAAAACTTCTTTTTTCGTTAAACCGCTGTGAATCTGAAGTGCAAACATTCGATTAGTTTTCTCTCAGAGAGCCCCAGCTTGCTCAACCTGGACGGGTATGTCCCGTGTGCTTGAAGACTTGAACGGTGAGTCCTTGCACAGTATGCGATTATAGTACCTTACTTATTGTTCCCCCTCATCAGACACCGTATGGAAAATAGCTCGTTAGCATCGGTTTGATAAGAACCACTTTCCACTAGCCTTCGGTACAATACGCTTGCTCCACGGGCGCCTGGCAGCGATATCACTCACGTTCAGACTGGTTGTGGAGTTGTACAGAACCAACTGCAGCGATGTGACGAGGCAGTATAATCTGCCAACTTCCCCAAATCTATTACTTTGAGAGGATTGAGCACCCACGGAAGAAACCGAGGTTGGTTCATGGCAACTTGCGCCGTGAACTCCTCCGCTGTTCTCTCAGGCGTTCTGACGCCCACGCCAAATAGATAAGAATGTCAGCGCACTGCCTGAGTTCCCATCTGCCTGATATCAAGCTTTGCTTGCAGCACAATGTATTATTTTCTGGGGGACGTTAACAAGCCGACGATACAGCGAACAATTGTGATGATATTTATAAACGACTTCGTTTGAAGGTTAGGGTTGAAAGTTATTAGGCGTCGTAGCTTCTTTCGGCTTCTGTCGGGGCTTTGATGGAGTCTTGGAGACTTGCCGCAGAGCATCAGCCTAGTTCACATATCTTGCTACCTTACATCGCCCAAAAAAACGCTTCTCCAAGATCACGTCACTCCACAAACATAGGTTTCACTGAGTAACTACGATAGAACGACCCTTCAATTTGCCGTAAGAACATTCCCGTATGTAGAAAGATGATTTTCCTCTCACTCGCGTGCAGCTACAGCCCGTAAGTTCGTTTGCAAATCAAAGCTCGACAATCACTCCAACGAAGAATAACCACCGAAGTGGGAGTTGGGTGATGGGAATTCGGATAAGGAAATCAAGGTCACCCCGCTGAGATCAGAAGAAAAAATCGACGTATTAACCATTTTACGTACGACTTCCTATTCGCCCTTTCATAACAAACGAAAGAAGATTGAAACGCGGAAGGTGGAAGGGGAGCCGTGCGTTCCCCCTTTTATTAGGCTTTTCCCCTTCGGAAGTGACAGGAAGTGGAAGCGCGGCGGAAGGGAGTTGAGTTGCATGAGGCCGTCGGCGTAAAGGGGGGGGGGCTCATAAGTAGGAAATGAACTTTGGCGATGGTTTTTAGTTGGAAAAATTCTAATCTAAGGGTCGCTTCCTCGAAATGGCTGCTGTTATATTTCACAATAACCCTCGAATTTGCGTGCCGGTGATGTGGAAGAGGGGTTGTATTGAATTAAGGATTCCGAAGTAATTGGGGATGGATTAGGGTCGTACCACTTCAATCGGACACAATTTCAAACAAGCTTCATCTATGAAGGAATATATTTTAATTTCCTCAACGATCCTGAGGACTTCACAGACTATTGGATACGTTGGGTGCTTTTGTTATGAATGTGATTGAGAGAAAACGACTCAACTTCTCAATTCAGCCTGCAGCATACCATGAGACGTCAAAGTAAGGGTATCACCGTAATCGGCCCAGCATTAACGGTTTCGATTAAATGCTATGTATGAATATGTATATGTAGGAACAGTTCTAAATCACACGACAGCACCGTAAACTTCCCATATTTGCCAAATGACTCGAGCAGCACAACTAATTACCAAATATTTCGAAAAAATCGATTTTAGTTCAGTTTTGGTTTATTATTCCTTCCGAATAGTACGTCTATGTTTCTAATCAGGTAAATTGTTCCCCTACCACTCAAAATTTGACACTATACGGTTGAGGACATGGGGATTCCAAATTGTTGCCCTTTTCCTTTATTTAAGATGATCGAACAAATGTTATCTTATAATCCAAAATATTCCATTTGGGTTCTAGTGCGTCCGCCTACGTGGCACTCCAATAGGGTGAAACCCATAGTTGTTACGGGTAAAAATGGTGTAAAAAATTTGCCAAAAACTAAATTTTGGTAATTTTATTGCAATTGCATCTTGGTTAGTATCGTTTCTTAGGCATTTTTCGATGCTGAGTCAAATAGGGCGGGTTTCGGAGGTGTAGGTCTGCGTCTAGTGGTCAAACAGAGTCATCACAGTAAGTATAGTGAGGTGGAAGGAACTCACAGGATAATATAGCGTAAGTTATTGTTTATCCTCGGCCTGCGCTCATTCCCACACTGCTTCTTGCCTCACTTCTACCAGTTTGTCTTGTCGCATCTTGCCGAACGCCTAGCGTCGCCTAGAAAATACCAATTTTCGTTGTTCAGTTGTAGTCAGGTCGTGTTTTGTACCATTTACTAGCATTTTTCGAAGCTGAATCGAATGGGTGGGCCTCAGAGATGTGAGCCGGCGTCAAGGTGGACGACCGTGCTGTGCAAGAGAAAAATAAAGCATTTGCAGCATTTTAGGGTGGTAGTCCAATGAATTGCCTACATGGGCATGTTAAGCCTAATAAATAAGGTAATTAGGAGCAACACCAGACCGTAAATTCAACCACTGCTGTTTTACTGACTATTATTTCCCACAGTTTTCACCCGATAATTATGAAATAGTGAGCACTATGCTTCTCAAAAAAATGTGTGTGTTGACAGTCTTCTAAATTCGCTGTGTACTTTTGTTTGTGGCATGACCATCTCTAGAAATTCGGAAACTTGAAGCACGAGCTCTTTTGCTCGTTGAAACGTGAACATTTGAGGGACGTTTTCTGAACTCTTCCGCGAAGCTCAGAAAAGGAAAGAAGACGAATCGTCTTATAAGGACGACAATTGTGGGGATCGTCATAACTATCGCTTTAATTAGTGCGTGCAGGTCAGCCGACTCCTTCGGGGGCCAGTAAATCATACGGTAAAACTGCTGAACACGAGAAAGCAGTCGTTAAGAAGTAATTCTGATTACAGCTCTTTTTCTCGAGACGGTACCTAATTATGCTTAAAGCTCTGATCAATCAGACTGCGGTCGTTATACACTCATAATGGTTTTACTAAAACCCGCTCATTCCCTACTATTATAAGACCGACCGTTTGTTTGCAGGGCACTTGTTATGACCGAGCGGTGCTCTACAAGTAAATACTACATGTTGCGATTGGCGGATTGTCCCTGTTTTTCAAGACGAGGAATAATAAACCGTTATCTTCGCTAAAAACGACTCTAATTGGGCAATTCGCGTGATGTAACTAGATGCTACGGTTCCTCTGCCCCGCTATTACGGACTTCTTTTAATTGGCAGCTGGAATTTTTCATCTTTTTTTTTTCTCTACAAAACATTGAGCTTATAATAACTGTGAGGAGCGCTAAGAGTTTCGACCATTTCGTTATTTTCTCTCGCAGTTAACAACGTTAACAATTAGTGCTCTAGCTCTCGTCAAAGCAAAAATTTAGGTGTCCTTTGTTCCCCAATTTGTGCGGCTTATGACAATTTTACAGTTCACGATTTGAGGTCTCTTCTCGTTTCATTACTTTTATCGCACGGGGAGGTTCATCGGGATGATCATAAAATATTTTTTTACGTTCTGTTATTGTCAAGTATGAGTATTGCAAACGTCAAGCCCAGCTGAAGTGGTGCAATAGTGAGAACTCAGCGTGTCCCAAAACGTCTCGAACTCCAGAAAGGCTAGTTCGTCTTTGTCTCTCCTGTGATGTTCATGGGTTGTGGACGTGCTGATACTCTGCCCGCCTCATTTTTCTGGTCACGCTACTGGGAAGAATTTTCTACTCTGTGCACCAATACTGAACATGGTCTCAACCACGAGGGTCAATCACTACATAAAACGGATCACTAAAACTACGCAACGGATTTTGAAGCGGTTTTCTTAAAACAGATAGAGTGATTCAAGAAGAAGGTTTATATGTATAATACACGCATAATATTGTAGAGAAACACTGATAAATTTAGAGGTTTCTAATGTGATGTCGTAAATATACACATTTTTTTGCGCATACGTTGCAAACTCTGGCTGAACCCCATGAGATAATCAAAATAATGTACTTTACCATTTTACAACTTAAAAAGGTCAACAAAAAAGTCCGCGATGTATATGTCTATCGCTTAAGGATAACCCCCAATAACCAATTTTTATCCTTTTCATTTTACGTGGAAAAATGGCTTATTTACGAAGTGATTTTATGCAATATAGCATTAACCCTTATCCAATTGAGTACCTTTAATACATCGTCCATTTAATATAGACAATAGGGTTCTGTACAGTATGTAATTTAAATGAATATTTCCGAAGATACTACAGACTTAAAATGCAGGGACATATCGGGTAAAAAAAGATAGTGGGAAGTGAAACGGCGGTGGTTTGAAAACAAATATTTAATTTATGGGGGTCCTAATTATATTATCAGAGTTATTAAACTCTCATCGTATAGTTAGTTCTATGGACTACCATTCTAATTTCTACTAACTTCAGTACTGTATGAGTTAAATTTATAAGAAAATATGCGCTAAAATCCCGAACCTTTTGATAATTTAGTGCGCTGCTCTCATTATTTTCTAACTGATGAGAGTTTTATGGTACTATTGTGTCATTTGAAAGTAATAATACAGGAAATTCAATCAAAAGCGTTAGAGTTGTTTTAGAGAAACGCAATATTCGGTATGATAATTGGTGTTAGCTTTGGGCCGATTTTCCACGTACCCTTATTTTGATTTTCCATAGTTACCTGCTAGCTAAACATCAAACTATTGATCATTTATTAAAATTGAGCCGAGTTTCCCATTCTTCGTTCGCCTGCAGAGATCAACGTACTCCCGGAGGACCGTACGCGCTCTTTCATTAGTCCCCGGCATACTTTATGTACAGGAGCGGAGTCAATAAACTTCCGAACGGAACACCAGTCAATGTTGTGTGTGAAGGAGGTTGCTGAATAGTACTGGACTGAGAAGGTGGAACTGAACAGTTCGGTAGACAGAGTAGGATAAAGCCGTGGAAGAAGTTCTTCGTCCCACACTAGATCAATGGCTTTCTCTGCGCCAAGAAGGGTGTGAACTAGAGTGTTCAGGTCGGATTGTTTGGATCTAGGAAGCCGAATAATTCAGGCATTAACGGCATCTCGTGTATCTTGGCAAGAAAAGAAAGCACGGTGATCGGAGTACGGCAGGACATGTTACAGGAGGGTTCTTTTTCTCAATCATGATCACATGAGCGAATTTCGATTTGCCGAGGAGGTAGCCCTGAGTCAGAGAGACACTGCAGATAGTAGTCAACTCAGCCAGGTGCTTTCAGTAATAGACTTCGAGTGATGCCGTCGAATCCTGGGTCCTTTCGTGATGGGAAACCTCTGATCGCCTCTTTGGCTTGGCATGGAAAAATTGCTGGAAATTGATAACTGCAATGGGCTGAATAACTATCTACCTCTTTGCCTAACAATGTAGGAGCGTTGAAGTGAAATTGCACAGGCGTTTGCTTAGAAAGGAAGATTTCGTAATCGGCCGAAAAAATCGGAGTTTCCTTCAGGTATTGACGTTTCAACAGCTTCTGAGTCCGAGAAACACCACTTGTGTGCTCTTTTTCCTCCGCATGTCCAGTGACTCAATAAATGCGGAACCTTATCAATGTTCGAACGTAGAGCTGCCTCAAGCAAATACTGTGTTTCTCCACTGACTGACTTTTGCGCAATTTTCTATCATTTTGGCGATCATGCTTAATAATGACATTGCTCTGTGGTTCCCTATCAAGGAAGGGCCCTTGGCCTTGAAAAGAGTGAAAACTACCGGTCTGGTTTCCTCATCAGAATGATAACATAGTGAGATATATCAGTCGAAAGTCGTGGTTTCGCTAGCATGCGAGAGCACAGACACTCGCTCAGCATCGACCAAACCGAGACCTGTGCCTCCACAGCAGATTGTGATTTAGCCAGTCTCTTGGTAGAGAGCTGTTGTCCGTGTGTTACCTCTCGGAGGCATGACCTTGCAGAATCCGTAACGTCTGGGTTTATCATGTTTCCCCACCTGATTTAACAAATTATTTAGGTGGCAAGCTTCAAAGGGACGATTGGGGGATGATTACTGAGTTTTCTAAACCAGATAGTGGGACAGTAGCCAATCATCCTTAGGTAAATGGCTTGTACATGAGGATAGTCTCACAGTAACAAACACTCCAAATGGCCTTGCTTATTACCAACGATTCAAAGCACTTGGTTTTGCTCGATTTGGTGGAGTTCGCTGTGCACGAATCAGCTGTCAGCTCTTCCTCTAGGGAGTATGGCTAGCAGTCAGTCGTCATGACAAAACTAAGAAACTGAAGTAATCCGCTCATAAGACTCAAATCAGCAAATCATGGGGCATCACTCCAAAAATGATGGAGTGGCTCTACAATGGGATAACAAGACCCCGCATCACATACGCCTCCACTGTGTGGTGGAAGGCAACAGGCCAGCTAGAAGTTCGGGGGAAGCTCCAGCTGCTGCAGCGACAGGTGTATTACAGGGGCAGTCCAGGTCAGGAAGTCCTTTTGAACATCTCACCTCTTCACGTACACATTCAGGGGACCATAAGGCTTGTGCACACAGGAAATTTTTCCACCAGGACTAAGGCAAGCCACCAAAGAACGACTAGACAGTTCGAGCTAGAAGAGGCAGCGGTCCATGCTACTGACGTTATGCCAGAGTGAAAGAACTTTCGGTTGCCATTCGGTGTAAGCGTCCACTCGCTGGAACGATGGGAGAAAGGGACGTTCCAGACTGAGGTGGGCGCCCTGCAGTAATATACTGATGGTTCTGTAATGGGAGGCAGAGCTGGACCCATTCTAGGGCCCAACTGTCTTGCTAAGTCGCTGGGAAAGTACGACACGATATTTCAAGCGGAAATCCTAGCTATAAAGATCTGCGTAGAAGAGATCCTGATCAAAGGACTTAAGTGCAAGCAGAACACACATACTCTACATATTCTCGGATCGTCTTAAAGGCTATTGCAGTCTACAGCGTCAGGTCCAGGCTGGCAAGGGAGTGTCTTCAAGCGCTCAAGCGACCCAGTGCCCATAATAGACTTTCCCTTATTTGGGGCATGAGAACAACGAAAAGGCTGACTGCCTTGCGAAAAGGGCAGCCACGACTAAAACAGGTGAAAAGGCTTGTTTACTTGTTCCTGTCCAAGGACGAAGGGGATGCTGGAACTCTCCAGACAGCATCTGAGAGTTCTGATTAGCTTCCACGATAAGATGGGCATCTCAGAGGCGGTGGAATGCAGACTTTGCGGTGTGGAGGATGAGACGGCAGAGCACAGCCTATGTGACTGCCCTGCCAGACGCTTTGAAGACTTTTGTCAGGGGCTCATCAAACCCCAAATCATAGCAGAGTCTGCGGGGAGGGAGTTGGGCATACTCCCTAAGGGGCGCAGTTATGTACGGCGCCTTCTATTAATGTGTCGCTGCAGTGACAACAAGATTTTGTCCCGTATGCACAAAGGCTCAAATTGACAAGCTTCATCGTAGGGTACCAATTGCCTACAGACCCTAATGAGCGCCTGGCGCCGGGGGAACATTTAGTTATCGTAGTTCCATTGTAGTCAGGTCATGTTTCATACGGTTTACTAGTATTTTTCGATGCTGAATCGAATGGGATGGGTCTCGCAGCAGTAATACTAGGTCAAGCTGTTCATGAGAATAATACACCGTTGTGTAATAATTTGCAGTGTTTTAAAACATTATTCAAAAACGAAATTTTGGCAGTTTGACACAATCGCGTTGTGTTTCGTATTCTTCGATACAGAGTCGAATAGGGCGCATCCTATGATTAGAAAAGCAGAACCGCGTCTAGTTGGGAAAAAGTGAAATCACAGTAAATATAATGAGTCACCGTCACGTCGTCACTATTGCTTAGCGTCGCCTACAAAATGTCCATTTTCGTAGTTTCCTAGTAGTCAGGGCGTGTTTCGTATCGTTTACTAGTATTTTTCGATGCTGAATCGAATGACGTGGATCTTCAAGGTGTGACACTACGGCGAGATCGAAGGGAGCGTTGCAATTAACTATTCATTCAGCACCCACCAAACCTTAACAGTACACTCCGCTCTACTCTATCCTGGATTTATAGTAGTCCTCTATCACAGCCCTAAGTTTTTTAGTTACTACCGCCCTCCTCTCTCGAAATTTTTGAATACAAATTTCTTCGTTTTAACGTCTTTCATTAGCTTTCTCATCTAAATAACTGAAGACATAAAAGTTTTCACAAATCACCTCTGATTTGCAATATTGAAATATTTAATAAATTGTTTGAGCAGCCCCCTTTTTACGATTTTGTCTTCAATTTTTCCTGCCTTGGTTGCATCCATAAAGTTAATAACAACAACCAGTGAGAGGCAGTTAGGATGAATGAAAAGCTTTCTCTAGGCCGACGTTTCGCTGAATTTATTAAGCATCATCAGGGCTTAGGAAGTTGCTAATAGCTTCTAAAACAAACAGACCTTGATGATAAACACCAGATCTGTTTGTTATTTTATTTATTTTTTCTCTGAATGTCATTATTTTAAGAAACCATTAGCAATTTGCTAAGCCCTGATAATGCTTAATAAATTAAGCGAAACGTCGGCCTAAAGAAAGCTTTTCATTCATCCCGATTGGCTCTCAAGAATCCACACCAGGGTTAACTTCTACAGTCAAGAACGACCCCACCAGAATCAAAAACAAACATAGTGAACATTCAATGTCCCCCTCTTCCACAATCCGTACCAATTCTCCGCCAGTGGTGCACTTTTGAGGTCGACACCAATCCTCATATTTTTAGTTTCCCTAGAGTAGTCGATCTTGACTGGCAACTGGATAAATCTTTAGGGCAAGGGTTAAAGAACACTTATATTGGAGCGAATAATGAAATGGTGGAATTGCTCATGTGTAAAATATGCGATCTTGGCCGTACTATTTTGGCTCTGTCCAGTTGGAAGAAATCTTGATTCTACGAGATCCGACAAGAACGTTTCTACAGATAAGCTGCCACACTACCTTCGGGGCATTCAGTTTATTTGGTCCTTGGGTCGTATTTTGACCTCTCAAAGGCCACACAACCTGCTCCTCAGGAAATTGGAGCACTATGGCTTCGGCCCTCGCATGGTTCTGTTTCTACAGAGCTATCTTGACGGTTGGTCCTAGATTGTTTCTTTCGATTTGACTACTTCTAGTGAGGTTGCAATATCCTGTGGTGTCAAACAGGGGAGTATCCTCGGTCTTTGCCTCTTCCCCTTTTATATCAATGACCTACCTAGCCAGTTCGAGGATTCAAGCAACATTTTCCTGTTTGCGGACGACTTCACTTGCCTAGCATCAGGCTGTTCCCGTGAAGAAATGCAGTACAAGCTGAAATGTAAGTCCGAGATAGTGGAAAGGTGGTGTCAGGCAAATGCTTTGGTATTGAACAAAACTAAAACCCAGACCCTCGTAGTGGGTCTCAACAGAAGTTCAGACCAGGCAGTTAATTTCATGTGTTCGACGGTGGATAACCTACTTTCCTGGAAGGCCCATGTTGAGGCGTTGTCCACTAAATTATCATCTTCTATTTTCATGCTTAGCAGGTTGAAGAGCGTCGTTCCTGATGAAGTTCTGCGTTCTGTTTACCATGATTGCTTTTCCAGCAGAACAATTTATTGTATTGTGGCATTGGGAAACAGTAGTCATGCAGACGTGCCATCAGAATCTTGGCTTATCTCTCTTGGAACGAGAGTTGTAGGGGTTCGTTTGCTCGCCTTGAGGTTCTTACATTGCCTAGTGCATATGTCTTGGCAGTTTTGAATCTGATTGAAGTAAACATGTCGCTCCTTGTTGACACCCGATCCCCCCCGGAAACCTAGTGATTCCTTTTACTCGCCTAATTGTAGCTCTGAAAGATGACCCAATCCAAGTAGGCTTCTGTACAACGCTCTACCCCATAATATTCAGCAGCTGCCTATCAAGTCTTTCACTAAGGACATAAAAGTTCATCTCATTAGGGCAGAGCTGTTCTCGCTTGGCGAGGTTTTTGGGATTGTGTCACGGTTTCATTGTGTGATGTGTTTCTCTTTTTGGTGCCGTATCTCCACCATCTGTTCATATTACTTGCCTATACGGTGTAATTATTGCCTGTTTCCTGACGTTTGTATTGTCTATTCTTAGGCCACTGCAAATAAAAAATTCTTGGTTCTTGATTCTCGGGACTTCCTCTGTCTGGAGCTTAGGCTTCTTTCTCTTCTACGTCTGGCGTGCCACAGGGACCACACCTGGGTCCCCTACTCTTCATATTGGTTATTAACGGCGTCTTCGACGTTCCTAATGGCGTTTCATACCTCGTATGTGCAGATGACGTAAATCGTGCGGCCCGTTTGACTGTGTTGCTCTCCAGGCTCGCCTCGATGCCTTAGCTCAGAGATGCTTGCTCTTTAAGAAGACAAAATGCTCTGTCATCACCTATCATTCCTCCCTTGTCCCATGGTACCATGTCTCCATGATTGCGAACACCCCACTCACTCATCTTTCCACCGTTCTAGATCTTGATGTTATTCTCGACAAGCAGCTTGCCATCAATGACCACGTTGATCAGCTTACCTCCCGGGCTTGCTCTTGGATTCTTGAAGCAGCATACTCGAGAGTTCTCCCATGCTCCAGCTATCAGCCTGTTCTTCATTACGCATCTGTGGTGTGGAGCCCTTCCGCCACTCGCAGGACTGCGTCGACTGCTCCTTCCTGCGATAGCTTCCCTACACAGTCGACTGCTCCTTCCCCCATCACGCGGCTCATCGTCTAGCTTGTGACATGGTGTCCCCACAATGGAATTGGGTCTAGTTGGATCAACGCCAGTTCCACCAGTCAGTTGCCTCCGTGAGCATTCCTTCATCCAATTCTCACTGGCGCATTATCTCCAGCCCTCTACCACATCCCCGGTACTGCCAACCTCATCAGTCCATGATATATTATTTTTAAAATGCGCTTTAGTCACTCAAGAACTATCAGCTGTCGCAAAGATCCGTATCTTCCCTCGTTTATATTCATGTCCTGGCCACTCGCTTTTGACGTTCTGTATATGTATCATTTGGCTCGTCCCATTTAAATGAATAGATACCTGAGCAATCACTGAGGACGATTGACTGCTCAATAACGTACGTGGCGCATGCAGGAGCAACTCAATAAATTCCATAACCTTACGCGCCACCAGTTTCTACGTAGAACAGATTTGATTAGTTTCTAGTGAGAAGAAAATGACAGAATGCATTTGGGGCCGAGGAAAGTTGTATGATCCTTCGCACCCGATATTTTCTTAGCGCTACTTGGAGAAGAAAAAAAAACACCGTCTGGTGCGACGCATCACACAACTTTCCTTACACAACTTGACGCGCGTACCGCTCGTGACATGTACGTCGAGCGTTTTCATGTATCCGCCGTTCACTCGGGCGGTCGGTCGGGTCGAGTCGGGAAATGTAGTCGGAGGCCCTCATTGTGACGTGGTAGTTTGAGGGGGGATGAAATGTATTGGAGAGCTGCTCCTTTGGACGGCTCGTCGGAGCGATGGTGGCTATTGGTGTCTATTGTAGCCGAGTGAATCGGCGCGAAAGGGAGGGTTGCGAAGGAAACGGTCGCGGAGGAGGAAGGAGCAGGTTCGTAGTCAGAGGGGCGCACAGTGTGGCATGGAGGGGGTCGAGTGGGAGGGGACACCGCTGGTGGGGCAACACGCGCCGCCAGTACCCGAATTGAAATGGGTTGAACTCTGTCGCGTCTCTCCCTCACAATCACAGTCACCTTCCACTTTTTTGTTGTATAAGTTTTCAGTTTATTCAGTTCCTCTCTGCTAGTGGTGGGGGTCGTTTGCCCGCTCGGAATCTCTTCACCCGTTTTTTGGATTTTAGTCTTCATTTCGGGCCCATTGTCGCATCATCAATTTTCGTTTGTTTATCTCCCTCCACACATACACACACACATTCTCTTTTTCCACATTTTCGTCGAAATTCGCCTCATCTCTTCGTTCCGTCATCGTCATCGTTGTCGACGTCAAAAAAGCGTTTCGGACTTTCGACCATCCTCCGCCGTCGTCGACGTTTCCCGCTCTTAATCCGCCGCCGGTAACGTGAGTTGTATCAGTGCCGTGGGCCTAGACGAACTTCGAACCAAAACAAAACAACCACACTCCCCCCCCCCTTCCCAACCGAAATCGTATCACGATTTTTGATTTTATTTTATTTTATTTTTTTTTAAATTCGAAATTTAAACCGACAGTGTCTTCTTTGTGAACAATTTGTGATTCGTCGGCTCAGGATGACGACCTGATCCACCCGCCTCCGCATATTCAACAGGTAACCCACATTTTATTACGAATTAATTTGCCGCCTTCCGACTTTTCCCGCCCCCATCCTCGAACTCGTCGTTAAGGGATGAACGTGCGCGAGTTTTAGGGACGAACGCCCGAGTGTTGCGGTTTTTTGTTTTTTTTTGGTTTTTATATTGAAAAAATATTCGAAAGTACAACTTGACGAAAAAAGTGCCAGATCTCGCGGTCTGCCAAAATCGTGGAAATTAATCCTTCATAATGGCGATTGCCCGTGGCAGTCGATCCCCACACTCCCAAAGTAAAAAGAGCCAGTCAACCCCTGTTATTAGAAAAAAAAAGCTACACAAATCAGGAAATGCTACTTTCTACTACAAGTCCTGCACTCGTGCTGTGGGGAGTAGTACAGAATCGGCACACTCATTCAATTTCTTATTCAATAATCGTCATATAAGTAAATATAGGTAAATTAGAGGCAATAGGTACCTCAGGCAAAACGAAATACATAGGAGTTATTTAGTTACCATCTTAAAGTTTTAGCATTATCAAAGTACGAAGTTGCTCGAAGATACTAAACATTTCTGGATTAATAAAACTCAAAATAATTCTTCTCTACGCTATGGATTTACACTCAAAAACATATTTTTTAAAAACAGAAGAATATATTACGCCGACTATAGCCCGCCTATTTAATGCGATTTTAATTTATTCGAAACAGAGTAGATGAAGGACTTAAGATCCGTTGGAAAACTGTTGATCCCTACGTATTGTATTACGGGGAACTACAAGATTTGTACCAAGTGAACATTTCATGAGACGGGGACCCAGAATGTTTATTTACACTTTCGACGTGGAGAATGGCAAAACTTTAATTTTATCGCGTGCTCTCGAAAAACCTTCCTTGAAATTATCCTCATTAACTAGCGTGGTGTGACGTGTTCCAATCCTGAAAAGGGAGACTGTAACGCCAATAGTGCAAAGTACACAACTTAAACGAGCAAACGTACATTTGGAATAGCTTGCTTAACCGCTTTTCCCTTCTCATGTGTTGCTCAAACCGAAATATCGAACTCAATCGGTTTTTTCTATCGCCTTAATGTTTTCCGGTGCGAATTGACGAACGCGTAATTCAAGTACAAAATTAGACGGAACGCCAACTAAATTCAAAGCAAACGTGACGTACTGGTCTTCTTCACGCTCACATTTAAGTGTATTGGCAGTTAATGACAAAGACACAACCTGTAATCCGGTAATTGCATCGAAGAAAGTTCCATCCCACGTTTTCCCACCAAAATGTAGCACCGCGTGGGCTATAAACAAGATTTTAAAGTTAATTTAATGTGCTAACAAATCCATGGCACAAAAGACAAAAACTTACAAATAGATAACCCTCGATATGTGCAAGCCCGTGGTGGAGGATAAGTATTTTGTAAATAATCACATCAAGCGCGACTAAATTCTTCCATGAAGCCAAGTAAATAAGTAAGTAAATAAAGCGGAAGGATACAAAATGAACTACCAGATAGTTTCTAACTTCCAAATTAACAACCAAATGCGCAAATAACACGGAAAAAAACAACGAAGTTAGTTTCTGGTTAGGGCCCACCAACCTCATTCCTTCTTTCATCGTTTGTTCAACTCAATAATGCCAAGGCAAATGAAAACAAATTGTGCGCTGCAGCGCTGTGCAGCTTCGTAAGGGCATTTTTCTAGCCCGAATCTAGTGGTGGCGGGGGGGCTCTGGTTGTGGAAACTTGGACTTTGTTCATCAATGGTACAGCTTCGAGAAATTAGAAGTCTCAAAGTACAAATGGGGCCGGTGTGAAGCCGGCGGCTTGAAATGATGAATTATGTGTTAGTAATCGTGTCCTGATTTAGGTATAAAGTAAAACGTGCGCGTACTCCATTTCTGACAAGTTTGTGTTTTCGGTCTCAGAACGAAGCGAGTGAACATTATTCACTCCTTTGCGAGCACATTCGCACGTTAGCGCGTCGTCAACATTTTTTAATTTTTAGTTGACCCCGTCAAATATAAACGGGCGCTGTATCTTCGTTCAACGTACTTCTCTTTCTATTCAACGGATAAGCACAGAAATATTAGTGCGGAACAAAATGTCTTGTTGATCAATTAGGGCAATCCTGTCACTCCGAGTATTTCGAAAATGTTTAAAAAATTATCTGGTGCGTAGCAACACACAACTTTCCGCCACCCCCGTAAGTTCGAACACCAGCTACATATGCGAGTGATATATCTTCGTTCAACGCATTTTTACAGGAATATTTATATAGAACAGAATGTAGGGACTAGTTAGCTGAGAGTACTCCGTAAGTTTGATCGAAATCCTTAGAGCCCTTTTTGAGAAAATTGGAATACTGATAAATTAATATTCGACAAATCTCCTTTTCTGAGTTAACTTGGCTTATATCTCCGTTCAACATATATATACAGAAATAATTATAGAGAACGAAATGGTGGTATGGGTGAATAAAAGACGCTCCATTAGAATTTATCACATCTGGCGAAGAAGTTACCCTGGCATTTACGGAAATGTTTGAAAAAACGTTATTTTCGATACATTTGATTTTTATCTCTGTTCAATGGACTGTCAGAGGAACATTTATTGAGAACAATGTGTAGGTATTAACTATTCGAAAACATCTTGAAAGTTTGGTGATAATCGTTGTAGCCATTTTGCCAAAAAGCGTAAAAAACCTACTATTGCTTCATAGGCCTATATCTCCGTTCACCGTATTTTCATGGAGACGTGTATGGAGAAAAAAAGTTAGATATTAATCAGTAGGAGATAATTTGAAAGTTTAATCAAAATCGTTCGACCCGTTTTCGAGAAAAATGCGAAAAACCCTAGTTTTTGGTACATTTTTGTCCACCACCCCCCCTTCCAATCGGCCGAAATCGTCCATAACCTTATTTTGGTGTCTACAAAAAATAACGAACTCAACAAAAAAAGAACCAGCTCAATCGGATCAGCCGTTCTCCCGCCAATCGAACTACAGACACACACACACGGACCACGCGCCGAAATTATGTTTTTTAGACTCAGTAGGCCTCAAAACGTAAAGATCTGAAGAAACCCCAAATTTTTTTTTTTTTGTCCCGATTACTATACTTTGGACATATTTTGGTTGTTATCTCTGTAAAATGGGCTGTCAGAGGAACATTCATGAACACCAATATTGGGCATTGTCTAGTTGTAGAAATGCTGCGATTTTGATGAAAGTCGTTGAAATCGTTTTCGAGAAAAATGCAGAGAACCCTTTTTTTCGTACATCTTCGTTCTTATTTAGGCAGCTTTCAAAAAACCACAAGCAGTATAAAAAAAGAACCAATTGAAACGATTGAGGCTTTCTTCCGTAAATTGAACTACTGACAATTATTATTATTTTATTCAATGGACCTCGTAACGAAAAAACCTGAAGAAAGCTCAACTTTTGTTTTCACACGATGGCCACACTTTCCTTACGATTTGGGTAAGGAGAAGTAACGAAAACGTTAAAGTGTAAGTCCTCTGTGTTGACATCAGAGGCTTCGTTACAACGCGTAATTGACAAGCTGAGGAATGAACAACTCAATTCCAAATTTCGAGATTGACTATCCGAATTTCGATTGCGATGCCGGTTGTAGATGAGGCTTTGAGAATTCGAAACGAAGTCTCTGACGCCCGTGCCTGGCGGACGCAACATTTTTACGGTACATTTCATTTAAATTTATTCAACAACGGTCGACTCTTTCGTTCGCAAAACGTAATTCCAGTGCCTAATGTGGCAATGTACGATGTTTTCTAGACTTAGAAAGACGCACCTGGATCTCGAAACGTTATGGCAATGTGCAGTACATTGGGGCCAAGTAGTGAGATCGTTTCGACGTACTGATTGCGGAGTAATTTTGCTATTTTGGTTTTCGGTCTCTAATCATCCCCCTTGTTGAAAAAATGAATAAATAAAATATGCACAACTTGTCTGAGGGTAAGTCGTTACGAAGAACATAATTTACTTTAGTCTTGGATAGTGAACTGAAGAGGTGAGGGCAAGGAAAATATTGCGATCGCGTCGAAAAAAGTTGTGCTCTTCGGATCTTCACTGTTTGGCATTTGTGGGGTGTCTAGTTCGGACCCGATTTATCTAGTTCTTTTTTATTGTTCCGTTCGTGATTTTTCCGAGGCGCGAAAATGAGGTTATGAGCTATCCATCGATGGAAAAGGGGAGTGGGGGACCAAAACGCGCCAAATTAACCGGCTTTTCGCATTTTGCTATCAAATTATCTTCTAATCATCAGTAACCAACTTTTCTTCTCCATAAATATCTCCGGTGAACGGAGTTGAAGACCCACAAAGGAGAAATAGGGGTTTTCTTTTACTGGCAAAACGGCTTCAACGATTTTCTCCAAATTGACCGGATGAGTTTAAATAATTAAAACATGTATGCAGTTGACAATAAATGTTCCTCTGACAGCCTGTAAAGCAGAAATAACAAACAAAGTGTGTCCAAAAGTCGTATTTTTTAAATGTTTCTGACATTTCGCAGAGTACCTAACTGCGACAATGAATTTTATTAACCTGATCCCACGTGTTAATGTCCAACTGCGTTCTACCGATAAATACCTACAATTCGTTCTTCACAAAGTGGTTCTGTACCTACCCGTAAAACGGAGATATGTTCTTTCGAAAAATCACAAACAAAACAAGAACGTTGCAAATTATTACACAACGGTTGATTTCACTGGCGCAGTTTGAAGCACTCTCATTCCACACAGCATCGAAAAATGCTATTAAACGTGACCTGAACCGGAATAACGATAATTGACATTTTCTGAGCGACACATAGCAATTGGCACGACGTTACGATTCGAACTGACGGGTGGTTGGAGTGAGGGAAATATGCGCAGACCGGAAAGAAACTATATAACTTTCGCTATTGTTCAGCGAGTTACTAGAACTGATTCGCTGTTTTCCTCGTAGACGCAGCCCTACACCTCTGAGGCGCGTCCTATTCGAAAGAGCATCGAAAAATATCTAGGAAACGATACCAAACACGACGTTACTGCCGTAAGACTGCTGAAATGCGAACTATACCTAATTAAAAAACATATTTTTTGCCCTTAGAACCCATAGATTTTGTCTGTTCGGGTGGCCGAGTAAGCGGGCGCTCATAAATTGTCTTGTGAATGTACGAATTTGTTACACTACGTTACTGGCAAAATACGACCTTCATGGCGGAGGACAATAGAGGCACATTGCAGATCCTGAATCACCATGCCTTAAAACATAGTGTCACTTTTTTTTAGGGAGGGGTGTGTAAAAAAGTTTTTCAGTAGATTCGTTATTCAGGATGCATAATGAACCAAATCAGGAATTTGCCAGTTAGTTCTCATACTCCGTCGATTTCTTCCTCCGCTGCTGCGTAGTAGCCAGCGCTCTACACATTACTGGAATACTGACAAATCCACCACGTCTATTCAACACTGTTATATTAGGAACTAGAGTTGTGGAAACCCATTTCAAAAATATCTGGTGCGTAGCAACACACAACTTTCCGCCACCACCGTAATTTCGAACACCAGCTACATATGCGGGCGCTATATCTTCGTTCAACGCATTTTTACAGGAACATTTATGGGGACTAGTTACCTGAGAGTACTCCCTAAGTTAGATCGAAATCGTTAGAGCCCTTTTTGAGAAAATTGGAATACCGATAAATTAATATTCGACAAATCTCCTTTTCTGAGTTAACATGGCTTATATCTCCGTTCAACATAAATATACAGAAATAATTATGGAGAACGAAATGTGGGTATGGGTGACTAAAAGACACTACATTAAGATTTATGACATCTGGTGAATAAGTTACCCTGGAATTTACGGAAATGTTTGAAAAAACGTTATTTTCGACACATTTGATTTTTATCTCTGTTCAATGGACTGTCAGAGGAACATTTATTGAGAACAATATATAATATAAATATATAATCGTTGAAGCCGTTTAGCCAAAAAGCGTAAAAAACCTATTTTTGCTTCATGGGCCTATATCTCCGTTCACCGTATTTTCATGGGGATATGTATGAAGAAGAAAAGTTAGATATTGATCAGTAGGAGATAATTTGAAAGTTTAATCAAAATCGTTAGAGCCGTTTTCGAGAAAAATGCGAAAAACCCTAGTTTTTGGTACATTTTTGTCCACCACCCCCCCTTCCAATCGACCGAAATCGTCCATAACCTTATTTTGGTGTCTACAAAAAATAACGAACTCAACAAAAAAAGAACCAGCTCAATCGGATCAGCCGTTCTCCCGCCAATCGAACTACAGACACACACACACACATACACACATACACACGGACCACGCGCCGAAATTAGGTTTTTTAGACTCAGTAGGCCTCAAAACGTAAAGATCTGAAGAAAACCCAAATTTTTTTTTTGGGCCGATTACTATACTTTCCTTCCCTTCGGGTAGCGGAAAGTAATAAAACGGAGAAAGGACGATTGTCTATTTCCACTAAATTTGAGTTATAATTGTAAATCGATTTCGACGGTTATGTCTTCATCAATAACAACAACGCTACTTGAGAAATATACAATCGTTCTTTCTCCGTTTTATTGCTACTATGTTAAGTTTTGTCGACGTAATAACCAAAGAAATATCTGAAATTTAGATTTTTGAAGGAATCAAGTCTGAAAACGAAAAGCAATTGAATTCCCTCCCCTTATACTCCATACACACGACTGTCTCTCATAATTTAGTAGTTTCTGTGGTGGATTTGTCGTATATTGAACTTTATGGGCCATCTGAACTCGGTCGTCCTTTGGGAAACTGCGCAGCGTTTATTTATTTCCTGTTGCTTTGAAACTTCACGCCAGGGTTATGTAGGGCGATGACCTGTTAGTGTTTGTGATAATGGAAAACGACAAGGACCGAATCCGCCGCTTCGAAATCTTCTTGACTGCTGACATATTGAAGTATCACGCAAACTCCATAAAGTACGGCTCGAACGCGTGTTACTAAATTGAAATTGATCTAAATTAAATGACTGGCTGCTCACCTCTTGCATTGACACTCCAGTAACGATGTAGTGCAGGACGTTGACGTCGGCGCGCAGGCCATTTTCTCAAATTGTGCTTTAAGAACTTGGAAACATTTGAAACGTAAACATCAGATGAAAGCTCAAAAAAATTTAGCAGATTACATAACTTTTTTCCCTCTTGCGTAGAGGCTAAGAAAGGAAAAAGAAAACTCAGTGATAAACGAGAAAACCGAAATTACAACGTGAAAGATCAAACAGACTGGTGATAACTGCTGAACTGAACGAACGATTATTTTGTGTGGTGCCTGCATGTCACGCCGTTTCAGTGCCACGTTGAAAGTTGGTTACTACTTTTTCTGATAGTTCCCTCAATGTTTGGTAAAGCCCCGGTTCTCTGCTCTCTCTGAAGTATGGACTAAGAAAATGGGGGCTCATCAAAAAAGTGGAAATTTGTCAAAATTTGACTTATTAGTTAATAGTTACAATATTTACCGCAGTTGAGGCTTTGGATTGTACTTTCCGAATTCACACCTCCAATCCTTGACCATTAAGTTGCAGAGTCAATCTAAATTCGGATCAAACTTTTCGCTTTTGGACCAGCGTCAGCAGAGAAAATTCAAACTCGTTAAATTTTGAACCAAATTTTGACTCATTTGTTGACATTCGAACTTTGTATGGTGGATTCGCATCAAGTAACAGAGTCGTAAAACCTGACTCTGCCGCAATAGCTTCGTGTACCGCGACTTGCAGACCAAATTCAAATTTGATGAAATTTTGGTCAAAAATTGACTTATTAGTTAATAGTTGCAAACGACGTGAATGAGTTCCACATCATTCGACTTTACTGTAAAATGTTACCTGCCACCTTTTTGAGGTGGCATTGTCATAGGAGAGTCGCTGAAATAACGTTTTCTAGAAATTGATTTTGAAACAAAAGCTGACCGATGAAGTGCGCTCGTAGCGTCTTGGCGAGTCCGGAAATCTTTTCGGCAGTTCGAGTTCAGTGGTTGGGAATAGGTGACGCCCCTGTTCGCGAAAGTTCCTACGATAACTAAATGAAGCTCGAGGCGGGGGTCGAAAACCCCAGTGACGAGTCTTTCCTACTGCCATCCAAGTTTATGTTGTAGCACCAGGAACGATACCGGTTTCCTTAGGCTATCACAACTAATGACAATCAGTCCAGTATCATGAGGCAATGTGAACCCTCAACCAAACTTACTCGAAGACAATTTTTTTTCCAATACAGCTTCCAAACTGCAGATGAAATTTTTTAGACAAAAAATTGGACGTTGAATTGATAATTTTCAATCGATATTTTTCTCATTGCGGGAAGAAGAGTGCAAATAGTGGATCCCGTTGAAAAAAAAGTTATTAATACAAAACAAACACCGAACTGTTGTGCAATCATTTGAAGGTTTCTTTCTAGAACTGAACGTGTTGCTTGTTTACAAAAATTTCGTATGAAAACCAATAAAGATCGTGAACACTTGTATTAATAAAAATCGCTCCGCAGCGCTCTTTGTCAACGACGGTTCGAATCTCTCAAAAACTACTTCTCGTTGGTTTGAGATGCAATAACTAACTGTGCCTCAGCCATTTCAGGGTCACCAACTATTTTCCGACAGATCAGTATCTTGATTCAGTTCAAAAGAGAATATTCCTCGTTTTGTTGGCTAATCTGTACATCTCACCGCGAAGCCAACCAATTTTCAAAATGATTTTGTTCGCCACACGATCGAATTGAATTACGGAATAAATTTCTGATATGAAGCATCACACAACTTTCCTTTACGTTCAGTGATTTTCGTGGCTTTACCTACTAATCCGATCTAATTTTCTTTAGGGTTTTAATGCAATAACTGCTTGTACGATGACAGCATAATAACGCTCCTAAGATAATTAGAAGCAATCTCAGAACATGCCAACACCGCCCTTTCACTAACAACTAGATAGATAATTCTAAAACTGTCAACAGTATCCTTAAAAAAATCGTGTTCTCACGACCCATCTGTGTACTGAATGCTCAATATCAGTGGTGGTCTAAGTAGTAGCGCCTAAATAAATTTCGGAACTTTTAGCCTGCCATTTTCTACGAAAATTGTAAAATTATGTTTTGCCAACTTCGAGTGAACTGAGTGAAAATTTGATTGGATTATTAGCTAAAGCCACGGAATCCGGTGGAATGTACGTAAGGCTGAGGAAAGTTGTGTGATCGCCGCACCAGTTATTTTTGAAAGGAACGAACGTGTTCACTGTTTAAGGAGTGATAACTGGGAAGCTAGGTGGAGGTTGGAAGCCGGAATTTTTTTTTATTAGTTTTTTAAAACTTGCATGTTGTAGGTAATTTACTAGATCACCCCCTGATTTTTCCTGGAACGCTAGTATCATTTAAGCGAAATTAAGATGAACAAAACTGCACTAAAAACTACTTTTTACTTTCCTAGGCTCTACGAAGTAGAAAGGAAAGTTATGTAATAGGCTGAAAAAATTTTTTTTGAGTTTTCTTCAGATCTTTACGTTTCAGACCCTCCTGAGTCCGAAAAACACTATTTGGGAAAATGGTCTGTGTGTGTGTCTGTGAACGATTTTCGAAAGAAGCACCGTACCAAATCCACTCAAACTTGATATCTCGCCCGCAAGGTACCATGCCATGGGACGCCAAAATAAGGGTATGGGCAAAATCCACCGAAAGTTAACTATAGTTATCATAGTGATCAAAACACCAAATATTTTTTTCTCAAAAACGGCTCTAACGATTTTGATTAAATTTTTTATGTTGATATCTTTTATTAAGGCAATTATACCATAAAATTTCCATTCGTAGGAAAATGACGACAGCAGCACAATAAATTATCAAAATTTTCGACGAAAAGCGTTTTTGCCGTGGTTTTTTCCTTTTAAACTCCGCTGGAATGTTAGTAGAATGTTAAAGAAAATGTGTACTGTAGTCCAATTCAATACCTATATGGTGAGTATTTAAAAACGCTCACGAGATAGATGGGGCTCACTCCAGAAATTCCTGAATTTCAACTACCACCGTTTCGCTTAATATCAGTTCTAACAGTTATTACCCAATAACTCTGCAAAAATGATTACTATCTTCCTTCAAAAAATCCGCGTTTACAGCCTCATTAATTTTCTGTGTACCAATTGCTCAATAATGGTCCTGAAATGAGTACGAGCAGCACAATAAATTCCATAACTGTAGGCGCTACAGCTTCCTGCTGCTGTGACGTGTTGTTTGACCAAGTTCAAATGAACTGAGTGATAAATGAATCGATTAAATTGAATTAGCCATTTACAAAGTGAATTGACGTAGAGCTAAGGAAAGTTGTGTGTTGCAACGCACCAGATATTTTCGGAATGTGACAATTTATTGTACTGCTCTCGTATTTACCCGGCAATAAAATGTTTTCACTTAATCTAAATCGTTGTAGCTGTTGTTGACAAAAAAAATATTTGGGGTTTAGATCACTGTCAGGCTAAATAAGACGATTTGGTTCTGGCATTTTCTCCCCATCGCATTCTTGAAACGTAAAAATCAGACGAAAACTCAAAAAAACTTCATTGAGGTAAGGAAGGAAAGTAAGACCCTTCAGGATGAATGAGTGGCAGCGCCGAGGAGTAAATAAAAATTTAAAGGTTTATTGGTTAACAAACGTACCTTCTGCGTGTTTCCATTAGTCACCAGGTCAGTTAAGAAGCTTTCAAAAAATTTGCAAGGTAATATTTCATCTTCAAACGCTGGGAAAAATAGAACGGAAAGCACAGCCACGGAAAGTGCCCATCGTACAACGATCCGGAGTAATTGCGATGATTATTATTTTCTTTAATACCTAAATATTGCGAGGTTAGGTCAATACTTGAATTCACAAATAAATCGCTACGTAGTGCCAATTTTTCGAATACCAAGTCAGGGTGCATTCCAACAAACAGGAACAATCCGGTATGTTGATCCATTGTAAATTTGAGTTGAACAGTTGAATCAATAATGAGACTCATATGGAGAATCGACAGGCTCAATTATTCCGTGAGTTGTACAGAATATGGTACTTATGATTCGTTGGTCGCGTCTTGAATTACGTAAAAGTTTTTGAAAAAATAGGAAAAAGCGCCGAGGGTTTACTTGTTGCCAATGGAAGTTTTCACATTTCAGGCGAGCAGGTCGTCAAAACCTAACTCTGCAGTCGTGACTAGGCGTACTAAATACCGGCGGAGGAACAACTCGATGGAATATGGGATGAAAGTCTTCCACTTCATGTATTAAGCCATGGGGATTCCAAATCTGCGATATCCGTCCCGTCCGGCCTTAAACGTGGTGTAAAAAAGCGGTTCTTTCGCGACTAAATTCCGTTTGGGATCTACTTGCGTCCGTCTGCTCGGTATCTGATCGGACGAACCATGGTTGTGATGGGCAAAAAAGGTTTAAAAAATGTCGATGCTGCGACGAACTGGACCGCTACCAAAAGTGTAAGAATGCTTCTAGATGGAAAGCAGTGAATTCACAGTAAACATTGCGAAGCAAATTCTACTACTTGAAGGAACTCACGGGATAATGCGTAAGTTATCGTTTCTCCTGGGCGCTCTTTTCTCTTCTGACTCCAACCACCCGTTAGTTCGACTCGTCACGTCGTACGATTGCCTAGAAAATGTTAATTTTTGTGGTTCCGTTGCAGCCAGTGCTCTGTAAGGGTTTAGTTGGTAGATTGATATAGCCAGCCATGTTATACTAATTTTTTTCGACGTTCGATAAAATAGTATAGGTAACGATTGTGCTGCACTAGAGAATAATGAACCGTTGTGTAATAATTTGCAGAGTTAAGGGAAAGTAAATTATAGCGATCGTGCGTAAAACAAAAGTTTTCTTCAAATCTTTACTCTTTCATAACTATTGAACCTGAAAAACCTAATTTTGGCTTATGATCTGTAGTTGAATTGGCAGGAGAGCGGCTGAGCCGATTGAGCTGATTCTTTTCGAGTTTTGTTCGTGATTTTTGACTTCTCGAAAATAAAGTTAAGAGAGTCGGGGATCAAAACGTAGATAAAAATTTTGGTGCGTAGCAACACACAACGTCCGCTTGGGGTGTGTTACCGTGGTATCTCCTTCCCGTTGTCCATGGTAGCGAACTCACAGTCAATCGCCCTAACGCCGCGTCAGATTGTTAGCCTAATCACTGAGTCCTGCGCTCCGATGGATCAACCAGGCCTACAATGCAGCACTGAAGCACTCCAAACGATCTCTAACCAGTTACCCGTTGGCTTGGCTGTTGAGTGCGTGGTAAACGTGTGGAGAGTGAAAAGGTTCCCTAGGTATTGGTTGAACTCCCTGTAGAACTCTCCATTGAACTGAAACTTGCCACGCCAGATGAGTGGGCATCAAGTAAATGGGAATCCTCTTCAAAAGGGTGTATGGGTTTATTGCCAACTCCCGTGAACGTCTTAAGACAATGTGGGTACAGCTAGACCATTAGACGAGCCAATTCCTTCCGGTACATGGCGACTTCTTGACTTCTACGCTCCACTGAGGAGGAAACAAGAAACCACGTCCTGCTCCTACTACAGTGAGCTTCGGTTGTCGGAAGAGACGCCAAACCGTCCAGCTTTCACTGCTTCTAAGCAAGCTTATAACCGTTTCTAAGAAGTTTATGACAAAAAAAAAAAACAGACACGTTGGTACAGTTGGTCTTTCCCCTGAAAATTTGAACTCCTCCCAGATGGCAAGGAATCCCCAGGGTGACGCCTCCACGTGGTAACACATGGGTAACAGCTCTCTACTGGGAGACTTGCCGTACCTCTACAGGTCGGGTTTGGTGATCACTGAGCAAGTGGCCGCGCTCTTGCATGATAGCGAAACCGCAACCTCCTCGACGTCCGACTGATATAATTTTCTTATGAGTGTAAAGGAACAATAATTTTGATTAAGGAAAGGTTTCATGGAAAAAGTACGGATGATGCCATTGGTTTTCTGTTGGAAAGAATACTATCAGAATTAGACCCTGGAAGTTGTTTGTATCTTCATATACATGACAAAAGCGCTCACCGTGCCACACTCTAATCCAATAAAAGCTGTTGACGCAACTGATATTAGTAGAGGGTTTGTTAAATAGACAGCAAACTATTAAACAAGTAGATGCCACATCACCAAAATTGGCGGCGATCCAATTAAGGAGGCTCTATCCAAGTGTGGTATCCGTCAGGGAAATGTCTTCGGCGCTGTTTATTTTATTTTACTGCTGGAGAAACTTCTGGGGGCTCCAGTAGGGGGAATTTGTTTTCCTGTCGCGAAAGACACCACTATTCTCAACACTTGACACAGTTTTCCAGACGTTACCGGTAAAGATCAAATCTGATTGAGCAAAACCTGTGCCACGCTGAGTGGATTGGGAGTGACGGTGCCTTCCCAAGACCAATTTAATCGCTTTTGCGAACAGAAACAAGGAGGTACTCCACTTTGTTGCCCGTAAATGCCGTGGCGTAAACTTCTCCAAATTGGGAGAGCCGGGAGATCCGAAATTTCTTGTCATTACAGGCCCATAGGATGGTATATTTCCCCCTGATCCAGTCACGCATGAGGAAGTAGAACGAGGATTATGGATTCAGTTTTGGTGAGCTAGAAGCTACTTGCTCAAGTCCCATTCAACAAAAAATGAGACATCATACCGTGCAATTATTGACATTAAATGAGAGTCGTGAACAAAGTTACACTGAGCAAGGCAGCAAGCATACTTGATAAACGAAATGACCAGAAGTGACCAGAATCTTATATCGTTGGTTCACAGCGGTGATGGTGATTGTGATTCTGGTTTTAGGGGATCTATTCATGCAAGTTTGTCCCTGGAGCAATTTGAGAGAAGGATGTTGAGTCCTTTATTTATTATGTCTCTTTGTAACAGTTCCGTGCCCTGTTCTCTAAAAGCCAGTTTCAAAGGTTAACGGAATTGAAGACATGTATTAAGACTCAACACCATCACTCCACTTCAATAAGATTTTATTTTTCCCTCCAAAGTTATATTAATGTAATCGTCATACATTGGTGAAAAATGCCTTTATTACAGAACCCAATATTCGCGTGTAAGTGGCGGGGAAAACAACATGAACGTTGCGGGCCAGCCAAGGGCTTGGTTAATACATCTGCTTTCATTTTAGCCGTATAGATGAACTTCAAAGTTATTTTTTCAGCCGCGAGAGCTTCCCTGATAAAATGATGTCGAACGTCAATATGTTTCGTCCTAGCGGGTTAGTGAGCTAATTCGTGAGCGCTGTTGTCACATAACAATATAATAGTCATCTCCTTTGAGATCATGAGGCAGTCTTCTACTTCTTTCATTGTGAAAGGCGGAAAAGCGTCATAGTTCTTTGCTTCCTGAATTCCCAGCTGAAGTACATGTATATATAACCTGTATGTGACCTTCTCTCGTTGGTACATGAACCTCAATCTGCAATGACAAATCGAACTATTGTTCCTCCACTTTGTCCTGTGTACCTGAACCTCCACCAGCTTAGCGGAATTCCAGTGTTCTTGTATGTAGATGGAGTGGCACTGACTAAGCAGATAGCGTGTGACATATCTGGTCTGGTAAATGTTGATGATAAGTTCAAGTTTCCTATTGAATTTTGATGCGGGTGGACTTCGGAGCTTCTTTATTCTCTCGTTAATTTGAAACCTTTTTCTGCTGTGGTAGGAACAGGATTACAATCCTCCATACTGAAAAATTGCAGAAGTTGAAGGTGTACTTGAATTGGACCCTTGTCATTTTCATCTTCTTCTGGGATTAAGGTATATCGAGTCCCTCGCAATAATGAGTCAAACCAAGTTCTTTCATTTCAAATTTTTCCTGCAGTTTCAACTGCATCCAACGTCGTGACTGTACGAATGAGATCATCAACGTAGACCCCGATAGTGACGAATTCACCATCAAGTTCTCCAGTATAGGCGCATGGGTTGTTGCTGAAGGTATGACACCAATCGCCCATACATATTCGTCGCTTTTCTGATACCACATCCGTCCGGATTGTCGTAAACCATACAACGGTTTTTCAGACAAACGTTGTCCCCATTCTTCATTCTTTTGAGTCGTTTAGGTTCACTTTTTCTTTTTTTACTTATCTCGGCGTTAAAGGAAAGAACTATTTTGGGTACAAAGTGGGTGAAGTTGCCAAGTGAAGCCATTAACAGAAAGGATGCAGTAGGAACATTTTCAGGAAGAGCTTAGGGTAATTTGGCGTTGACTAAAACAATCCAGTTCTCTCGTGACTATGTGCTGCTCAATTGCGAATCACTCTAAGGTACACATCTTGCAAGGTCTGGTGCGAATTCAAAAGTAAAGTAACTTCCTTGTAACTTGTAGTGCGCAGAGAATAATAAACGTCAAATAGTTTTGTTAAAGGCGTCAATGAATGCACCAGTTTGCGTACCGGGATACTCTTTAATCATAACCACCCCCACCCCTCTTCTCGCTCGCTCATTATTCGCAAATTTCGACCCTTACAACATTCCAGCTCTGGAGAAGCCGCAACTTCTCTGTCGACCCTCCCCTCCACTTTCGGTCTTTCACTTTGTTTGGTTGTTTATCTCGGGTTGTTTCCTCATTTCCTTCCGTCCTTTCGCAATTCAGATCTCTGTCAAAAGCTCCGAAACATTCCCGTCATTCCTGTAATATGGCCTCATAATACCGTAAATACCGATCGGAATTTCAGACTGCGGTCACGCTTGTTCCGTTTAGCAAACTCAACTCGTTTGTACAAGGGGAACATTTTGTTATTAACCGGGAAACTCGGCTCAACTCGACCGCTGTTTCTCCGGATTCGACCTCAAAGTACGAATGCGTATGAGTTCGAACTAGTAAATATTTCGAGAGGTATGTATTTGAATAATTCCTCACGGTGCCCTCGGTAGTTATTTAGTAATGAGTCTGACGCCTTTTATCCTCCTTTCTTGGGCAATCACGCCGGTATATCAAGAATATAATCAATCGACCACTTCTTCAAACTATCTTATTTGTTGAAAACCATTGAATTTGGTAAATTCACATTTTTGTACACCTTTCACTCGTGGGAAAATGAGCGATGTACAATAAGTTATCAATAGCATCAACGAATGTGATTTTAGTGACGTTTTGACATTATAAATGCCGCCCATGAGACTTCTCAAAAAAATCGTAACGGTCATCCAATAAACTACCCATGCGATACAAAGTGCTCATAAGAAAATTAAGAGCATCTTTGGAAATTATGGAGATCACACTTACAGACGACGCGTGCTCGCAGAAATAAATCCGGAACTGTGAAAACGAACTTTCCCAACAAAATCATCGTCAGTGGCATCAATTACCTACATTTCATTTCATAACGTTAGTGATAAAACCTGTAACCTTCATCTTCCATCTTGAAGGCAAATGGGAGCGTGGAAAATATCTCGTGCAACGCGTCAGCTCAAGGTGGTTGTACATTCTTCAACGCATAGCTGCACAAAAATGTATGAGAAATTAAATTTAGTTACAAGTTGTTCGAAAGTCTTACGTAATTTAACCAAAGCTGTTTAGAGAGTTACATTTTCTGTAGTAGTTTAGCTCGAAGAACGATTTCAGGGACAATGATTGGGGGGGGGGGGAGTAATTGAAAGGCAAGGGTATACGATGCAAGGAAACGGCCAACCAGATTGTACCTACCTACAGATACCTCTGTGTAGCTTTTACCTTAGAAAATTCAAAACATAGAAAATACTGTTTTGGCTCATCATTGGAAAAAAAAACTTCGTGTTTCTCAAGTCGTGTATCTGTCCACTTTATTTGCGCTGATATATTTATTGGGAACAAAGCACGGAAATTGATTAATAAAAACGCCTCTAATTATTACTCAACGGTTTATTATGCTCTTGCTCAGCATAATTACACAACTGGACGCAGTCTCACACCTTCGAAACCCACCCCGATTCAGCATCGAAAAATTATAGTAAACGATTGGAAACACGACATGATGAGAAGGAAACAAGAAAATTTGACACTTTTCCGGCGACGCTAGGCAATTGGAACGGCGCGACGAGGTTCAATGGAGGGTTGGAGACATTGTGCAAAATATGCGCAGACTGGAAAGATAACGATAATTCTCGCCATATTGTCCCGCGATTTCGTTCAAGTAGTAGAATTTGCCTCATTAAATCTAATGTGATTACTGATTTTTCATTTAGGCCCATACCCTAGTCTTACGCTGGAACGAACTTCTTTGAGACCCGCTCGTAAGTCTATGTGGCCAATCGAGTTTGTGAGGAGCTGGAAATAAAATGGTTAGCAAATTACTACTTATTCCCTTCAAATTGTGAATGAAGTGACTCTGGAAATAACTTCAACCAGGAATCACCCACACAAACCACATCCACAAGAAAAGCGCACAATAACACAATAACAGTGATTGTGAACAAACGTTGGGGCAGCTACTGGGCAAATAGAACGCATAACCTAATGACGTCAGTGCGGATCATTCAGAATTCTGAACGTTCTAAGTTCACTCTGTGGGGAGGACTCCCTGACTCTAAGTCGACAAATTGCGCGAACGAGCGAGCAAGTTTCTTGTTCTATATAAGTGATTCTCGACTCGTCCGTTGAGAGGTCGTTATTAGCGCCGCGTTACCTAGCCATCTTGAGCACTAGGAGAGTGAAGAGTTGCAAAAGGGCCGGGAGCTCCTAAGTAAGTTGTGCCGAAGAAAAAAAAAATGGGGAGGAGGGATAAAAAAAGTAGCTTTAGTCCGCCTTTGAAGTGGGTAAAAAGACCAGTTGTAATTGAGTTGTTCTCGACCGGTGATGAGAGATTGTCCCCTTCAGACAAGAAGTGAAGCGGCCGTGGTGCAGAGCTGGAGGTCTCTCCGTCTCATTAGTCCTCTCTCTCAGCTATTGCCATCGCTGCTAATCAGGTATGGACAGGCGCTGAGGGCTTGAATGGCGCCGTCGACGAACTCTGAAAGCTGATGGCCAAAAGAAGTTCGAACCAGAACTCAAGCGCGAGTTTGCGGAATCTGGATTTTGCAGTTATGTTATGGCCGTTGCAAATATTATGACGCCTAATTTGGACGTCAAGTTCTGCGCACGTATTGGAAAGGGTTATTCTGTTCCGTTGGGTTTTCTCATTCACAGGTCGTCTCGGTTTTGTTCCAACTCCACTCTCAATGCATTATTACCAGTGTGCGACTACTTGGCTTATCAGAGTAAGTCTAAATTGTTGGAGCCATGAAAAAATGATATTTCTATTTTTCTCTTAATTCCTAGGCTTACAATTTTGTTCTCAGCATTTCCAAGCAGTCACAGACCACGTGCTTAGAGACGGGATACTTGACTTTTCTGTAATAGCATCAGAGCTTACGGTACGCCTGATAAAGGACACAACTCGAAAGTACCAATTGGTTTCCTACTTACCTGATTTTCCTTGCTCTTTCTCTCTCTCTCTCTTCTTCCTCTCTCTCTCTCTTCTTCCTCTCTCTTCTTCCTCTCTCTCACCCTCCCTTCTCAAGATCTATTTGATCGAACGCTCGTCCATAGTTAGGTTTCATGATGCGCTCTCTGCTTCCTGTGTTGCTTACGCGAAAATTCCTAGGGGGTTCTCTTCTTGGCCCCTTCCTTCTCAACCTCATTATCGCGTTATAGGTCTGAAAGTTTATGAGCCTACCACATATTTGATAATGAAGTCAGAGTTCATCACTGGGTGCACCTACAGTCAGAGTTTCTCGCTCTGCTGTGTCATCCCAATACTTTCCTAAACTGTTTCTCGTCGCTGAAAAGTTATCCGTCTTGACTTTTCTCTTGCCGCGTAGAATCTCACTTCAGGTTCGGTGTTATAGAAATGTTATGCGGTGACTTTCTTTGCCAACGCTCCAGCCTCCACTGTGCGCAACATGCACATATCTGGCTCCTGCCCACTTGCTAAGGTACTTCCCTCGCATGCACGACTTTGATTCTTGGTGTCCCATTATATTGTTCTTCTGTTCTTTTAAACGTCTGTATGTGCTGTTACACAAGGCTTGCACTCATTCCTCCTCAATTACATGGTTTTTACACTCCGAATAACTTCTCCAAGTCGACGGGATTTGAACCCTAGACCTATAGACCACTAACGTACTTCTATCTGGAATCGCATGTGCTGTCTCTGAAGGGAACGTTGGGGAAACCCGTTTAGGAGCCAATTTCAAAGTTATAACGGGCTTTCAAAACGCGAGCGAACAACTGATGACAGCTGGACGCCCGAGTGATTTTGACTAAACGTGACAATCAACAGGCCAAATTAGCGTTCAAAAGCGTTGTCGACATTAACGAAGGCGAGACAGGCATAAAGAGGCGGAGACGGGGGAAGGAGGAGACACGTCTATATTAGTTGTCCTCGGGTTCGTAGCTCCGTCACTCGCTCCCTTGTTCTTGCCCTCTCCGTGTCAGCTGAGTCTTCTTTTGATGTTAATTAGGGAGGTGATAGCCACCAAAGTTAATAATGGGTCAGATCATTCGCCAAAAGGTATGCCCTCTTCGACTTGATTGATTCCTCCGTGTCAGCGTGGATTAATGGTTTTAATTATTCAGGACGGGCCTTCATGCAAACGGAGGCCGGAGGCGGTTTGACGACAAATCTTTCACTGTTCCCTCTCAAACTGTACGTCTGCGCCAGTGGAGACCGGTCGAGAAGAATTGGAGACAGTCCACGCCTTACTACATCGGATAACATCGGTCTCATTAAAAATAACAATCCTCAGCGGCTACATTATTGAAAAATCTTGATATTCTGAGACCTCACCGTAGTTTATAGCACCAGGCTAGTTTTCTTCAAGAAACTCTTCCTCAGTTTAACCGCATATACTACTTATTATTAGCACATCACTATTAATTAAATAAGCTTATAAAGTTACATTTCTTAGCTCGGTGTTTCATTGAATGTGTCTTTTTCACATATCATTAAATATGTCTGTGAGATCGTGATAGAGGAAACACTGAGGCAAACAACTGTGTTTACATTGATACGAACGACGCAACAGATTTCTAAGTGGACACCACTGCTGCCTGAAAGTGAGTACTGCTATTCAGTTCTGCTGAAAAAATTCTCGAATATTTTAAATGAAAAATATCTATTTCCTGAGCGCTCTCACTTTCATAGCTAACTTTTTTATGTTTATTTTCCTTCTCGCTAAACTATTCTCACAAAGCGGTTGACTGCGTTGCTGATAGTCAACATTAACGCAGGTTCTCTAGTTTGAATTCAGTAGAAACACGAAAATGTTTGTGTGTGTGTGTGTGTGTTTAAAATTCGTACGGAGAGTATATTTACTTTGTAGTTACACATAACATATCACATTCAATTTTACTCTATGAAATATAAAATATCTTGCGGGACGTGCCACACAACGTTCCGCAGTCCCATTTGCATTCATCAGTTTTCGTGACATCCATTTCTCATTCAATTAATATGAACTGGGTAGAACGTTACTTCACGTTTTACGTAAAATCTGGTAGCACTTGAAGGTCTGGAATTATGGAATAAAAAATGTAACAAATTATAGTGAAGTGAAACTGCGGAGGGTTACATTTCGGAACTTCGTGGGTTGCTCCTAATTTTCTAATAAACAACTCTCGTCGTATAGGTAGTTGTACTTTATTCGAATAGCCACCTAATTTTTGAGATTGATATTATCATTTGAGCGGATTTTATTAACGAAAAGCTGATCTAAAATCGATTTCGATATTTTTTATAAATTACAACACTCCTAATGTTATTTTCCCTCTAATAAGAATTTTACGGTACTGTTGTGATATTTGGAGCTGTCCGTACGAAAATTTTTTTCGAAATAATTACAGCCGTTTTTGAGAATAAAAAAGTGGTGTTCTGATCACAATGACCACTATAGTTAGTTATTTTAGGCCCCTTAGTTTGGCGGCTCATGGTGATCTGCCTGCTAAATATAACGATTTTCTTTCAATCGCATTAATAGACACGCACACCTGATAACTGTTAGTTCCTGATGGTGTGTAAAAAGGAGACCAGACTATTGAGGCTTATTTCGTGTGGAGGATGCGTACAAGAGAATGATGGAATCGGCGTCGTAACAGTCACTCGTGTGTCGCCGATGTAGTCAATGAGCGCATTCAATGAAAGACGGCAGTCGACAAGCACACAGAAGTGTCTGTGAACAATGTCTTACGAGTGAGGGAACTTACTAATCACAACACCACTCTTCCAGCCTAGGCAGGCAACAAAAGAGTTACATAGCTTGTAGTCATTTGTGAATACGAGGCAGAAAGATCGATGGGCCGATGTGTGAACTCTGAGGGAGTCCGGAGGAGGCACATGGCAAGGGCACAGAGCCCCTCAATCTGACCCCAAGCTGTTGATCTCGAAGATAGGCTGCCAACCACTAGAGCAAGGTTAGTGCGACGAGTTGCATGTGAGAAACTCTATCAAAGGCCTTGGAACAATGATGGGAAAATGATGTCAACCAGAACACCCTCTAGAAATCATCGATGTAGTGCCCTTAAAGAGTGCCAAGTAGATCTGTTGATGGTGTAGAACAACAATCTGGGGCGCGATCACCCAAGTCTGGCATTTTCGTGTCAATTCACGGGGCAGTACGTCTACACATTTGTATTAATTATTTTAAAATGTTATCATTTAACTCGTGTTGTTCCAATACAAGCGCCAAGCACACCCGTCATGTTTTATCATCAGTACGAGCAAACTATATGATCCCGCACAACTTCCATTTCAAAGTATTCCACCCTATCATGTTGTCTTGGACTAGCCAACTCATGCTGTTGATCTTTGCGTCGATTCCGTCAATTCCACCTCATCGTTGCGTACATTTCCTTATGGATTACCTTTTTTACTTACTGACAATTCTATTTGCGTTATTCTTTTTAAACGAAAACGGCGATCGTACAACGTTTTTATTCTTTTCAACGAGAATTTCAGCAAACGCACAAAAAGACCGAGCGTAAGGCTGAACGATCTCTATTTTAAGTGGTGTTTGCTTACCCGTGACGAACCAGTTCGGAGACGATTATTTTCCATACGCCAGATGACAACGAGACAGTCGACCTATAAATAGAAGTTTTTTGACGGGTACGTTATTTTTTCACACGAATGTGAGATCCCTCTACGCGAGCGGTGCGACAACGTTAATATGCGTTCGAGAACCTTTTTTTCGAACAGTTGTGAGGCCTCCCCAGACGGAAAGTTGAAATGCTTTCGGCAAGTTTTTACGAGGCATGAACTGCACCCGCTGGTGCACAACGGGCTCAGCCGCCTGTTGGAAACATGTGCAGAACGTTTCAATTTCGGAAGTTGGCGGAGGTTTTGCATTGCAGTCACTGTGGCTCATTTTAAGTCCTAAAAATTGGGGTCAGTAACCAACAGAAATGATGTAAATTGCATTTCATGTACATGTGAACCAAGCCATCCTTCATTGTAATTTTAGTAGAACTGCTAGCTATTCATTTCTACTTTTCTTTGCCTTATAGTAAAGGCGTATTTGACCCCCGTCACACACGCAGCTGTGTGTACTTTCATCAGAAAGGGGTGGGATATTGAAGAGGTTCAGCCTGATGACGAAAGGCATTTTATCAAAATCTTGAGTAAATGTACTTGTAGTGACGCGCGTAAAAAGATTTAGGAGAGATCTTCTATCAGACCGCAACAAAGGATTAATGTGGTACAAGGGACAGTAAATTCGTCGATATAGAAGATTTGGTCCCAGCAACACATGTCATTACTAGCCATTGCCAATTCCAACCTCATACCTCGCAGCATAACCCAATCGGCGACACGCAGCCGCTATTATTTCTATCCCTCCTAAAATCACCCTTCGGAGGTACGATTTTGATTCTGGACGTATTCTGGGCTTTAGAGGCGGCTTGAACATTCAGAATTGACGGCCTGAACGACACACTGGTCATTGGTATGAGGCCCAAGAACGGCTATCTCCCTTCACATCAGGCACTCGTGAATCCTAGAACGGGGTGTTACCCCATGAGTTATTAAATGGTTTTACTGGGGCAGTGAGTATCCACAATGCTGCAAAACAAAGGGATCCGCTGTAGTAGTCGAAGTAGTCAGTCACAACACAAAATAAGGTTTTCTCAAAAACGGCTCTCACGATTTTGATTAAACTTCTTCTATGACCTCCAAATAACAAAACCATATCATGCAATTCGGAGCTGGGGAAATTATGATAACAGCCAATAAATCATCAAAACTTGATCGAATGAACACGGATTTTAGCGCAGTCTTTTCTTATAAATTAAGGCATATTCCAATAAACTACTCACATGTTGAAAGTTTAATAGCGCTCATAAATGCGTTCGGAGCGATTCCAGTAATTCTGAAATTCCAACCGCCGTTTCATTTGCTGCTACTTATCACAGTTCATAACCGAATATTCCAAAAAATCACGTTGGTGGTCTCATATGCCCCTTGTACGCTGCTCGCTCAATAACAGTCGTAGTATTAGTAGGAGAAACTCAATACGTTCCAAACCTTGAAGCACTTCCACATTGTGTTACCAGTTCGGTTTTACCAAGTTCAAATTAACTGAGTAAACAACAGATTGCATTAGTTGCTAAAGCCATGAAAATTGTCGTGAAAGTACTAAAAAACTACGTTGTCGGTATTGGTCCAGCCTGCGAATCTCAATATTTCATTGCCTTAGCCATCCAGCATAGCTCAGTTATTTATTGAAACTGATTACCATTATAGGCTTTTTATCAACTCCTCTCAGCAACACAAGTCAGCGTGTGCAGTGGCGTGATTTCTTGTAATTTTTGTTTATTACGAACATTTCGTAAATGAACGCAAAGTTTTAGTGGCCGATGGACCAGTATCTTCGACAATTAAGGGTGATAGCGAGGGATAGCGGACCTCCGGGCCTCGAGGCTTCTCGGGCTCGCCTTTAACATCAGAACGCATTTATCATGCTCCTCGCTCCTGGACACTCCTGATTCTCGCTACCTTCGTTCATTTCTTCTTCTTCTCGTCCCAAAACTCTCCCTCTTCTCCATATCCCTCCTACCATTCCGTTTCATTTTCAACCGACGTTTCAAGTAACTACTACTTTTCACACGGTAGTTCTTGTATTTTTTTTTTCTTCTTTGTCGTGGTAATCTTCTTTCTTTGCCTGTCCGGAGTGCTGAATATTTAATAGAGTCGATCTATCAACGTCGTGATGTTCCGTTGATCATTCGTTTGGTTACTTACCTCTTTGGCGCCATGAAATTTTTTTTCCGCTAAATTTCAAACGGCTTCTCACCAGCGATTATTTTTTATTTTTTCTAATTTTTACGATTTCACGCAACGCGAATGAACACAATTTATTGTTGGCTCCTTCCACGCTTTAATTCGTAATATGCAAAAAGTACGATCTGAATGAACGGTTAATGACTTTCCCACTTTGTTCGTAGTGTAAGCATGGTGCACCGTGGTCCACGGTTTCACCCACTCATTTTATGTGAGGCAGTCCCTCGTATTCGTCTTCATTGGTCTTCTGTGACTCATCGTAAAATTATGGCCGTGCAGATGACAAGTTTGGATGCTCATATCGTAAGGGAATAACACTTCACGAGTCGTTACGCGAAAGTGAGCAAACAGAGACAAAATTGAATATTTCGTAGTGTTTTTGTAGTATTAGTATATAATATAATAGTATTTTGTCGTGTTGGTTTATAATACTACGTTTAAAAATATAGAAAAAATGAAATTTTGACAGTTTTATTGCAATTACGTCGTTTTCTGTATCATTTCTAAGGAATTTTTAATGCTGAGTCGAATACGATGGGTCTCTAGGGTGCAGGACGGCGTCTATATGGAAACCAGTGAACACAGTAAACATAGCGAGGCAAATTCTAATACCTGAAGAAAATCGCTGGACAATAGCAAAAGTTAGAGCTTCTTTCGACTCGTCACGTAGCCAATTGCTTAGCGTCGCCTAGAAAATGTCAATTTTCGTAGTTGTCTGGTAGTAAGGTCATGTTTCCTATCGTTTACTAGTATATCCCGATGCTGGATTCGAATGGGATGGGCGTCGTAGGTGTGAGACTAGGTCAAGCTGTTCAAGAGAATGATAAAACGTTGCGTATTTTAAAATAGAGTACTATTCACTGTTCCAGAATTACCGGGTAAAATCTGTGAGAAATAGTAGTCTGTGAAATAGCGGCATTCCAGAATTTCTGGAGTTGCTCACAATTACGTTATGCGAGTTACTAAACTCTTCACATAGGTAATTTATTGGACTACCACCCTTATTTTTCTGAAGATGCTAATATCATTTGGCAAAGACTTGATAAAAAAAACTGAGCTCACAACGAAATCTCTGATAATTTATTGTGCTGCCCTCGACATTTTCCCACGGATGAAGATCTTATGATACTGTCGTGCTGTGTGGAGCTGTGCATTCAAAATTTTAATCAAAATCTTTTCAGCCTTCTGTAGAATAAACGTTATTTGGCTTTATGATAGTTTTCGCCGCTGATACCCTTATTTTGGAGTTCTACGGTGCCTTGTTGCCGTTTTCCTCTATCGCGTTCGCGATGACGTTTCCAGATCCCAGAGAAGGAAATCTGAAAATAACTAGGAAACCGGCAATCATTGCAATAAGGTTACTAAATTCCTGCTTTCATAGTTGGGTATTCGTTAGTAACATGTTTATCGAAACACAGCTGTTCTTACTGTAACTGTAAGAGTTGGATGTATGGTGTAAAGTTTTTCCGCGGTTTTGAAGCAGTTTTCGATTTGTCGACTCAGATTTAGGAAAGGGGCAGATGTTGTATTCGTTGAAAACATTGTTTAACTATTCACTATAACAATCATATGAAGCTCCTTGGCTGGTCAGTTGCTACCAAGCGTCCTCCGCTCCACTTAACTAATAACGGCTTACTTCGATTCATAGGGATCTCACACACCTCCACACCCTTGTCTCACTGGTAATTTTTACGCAGTTGCGCGGAAGAACTTCGTCGTTTGAATCAAAAAAGGCATTGCCAGTAGTTCTGCTGTAAAACTAAAACCAATGCAATTGGACCGTTCGTTTTATTTCCCCGTTAGCAACTTTTCTCATCTCGGTTTATTGCGACCGATATAAAAAAGAAGAAAACGGGAATAAATTGCAAGTTGCGGGCTTTCCTTTGACGACGGAGTTGAAAATAACGTTTTAAGAAATAAATCTCGGTAATATGAAAAATTATTAGCGCACTAAACGTTTAATTAAGGGAATAGAGGGAAAACGTACGTTCAGCGGAGCAGCGGAAAGTCGTAAAAACGCCAATTAAATATAGCCGTAAAAAAGACGTATTCCTCGATTGTGGAGGATTTGCCTCGCTTCCTGCTTTCGTGATGGCTGGTTGGTTGGTAAATAGTAACGATCGTTCGACTAGAAATCAAGTGACTGCTTTCGTTTTCTGAACTGTGTAGCAAAATTGCGTAGTGCGCGATGGAACAGAGATGTTACCGACACGTAAGGAGCTGGTTCGGCATTGATTACGTTAATACTTTGTTTAAAATATGTATGTGAGATGAATAAATGATAAGTAACGTGTTAGCGATGGTAAAATAAGTAACGCCTCGTGTCTTCAGTGTTTTTCTTCGCTTCTTTTTTATGCAGTAAGTATAAATGTGGAAAGAGTTAGTAAACCACGTTGCTAAGCAGGTTGAGTATCAAATTCTCCGAGATTCGCAATGAAATTAGGTGTAAAAATTCAACCAAACTCGAGTAAGTGAAAATTAGCCAGAAACCTAAAACACGAACACGTAAACGCAATTGGTCGCTTTCATATCTTTATCTGATGCGGAATACGTTGTCTGTTGAGTATTTCTAATCATTTTTCTTCCCTACACATTTTGGAACTGGTAACTAGCCGGAATGGAACATCGTTGTGTGTGATTGACATACAAACAGTATTAGCAAAACAACAGAACAAGAATCCAAATCAAATCTTACTCAAATAATCCTCTGAATCAAAAATAGCAACATTTGTGGAATATCGTCCAACTTTCGGGAATGTTGTACACCCACACACCGCTCACTATTTAGACATTTCTTTCACTCAGAAGGGTCCATCTGAACTATTAGCAGCTTGCAACTATGTGATTGGCTGATTGGCTCCGTCTAGTGAGATACCGTCCAACCTCCAAAAATAGCAACCATCGGGTTTGACCAAGAAATGTTTCGCCAACGTGTTTCAGTTTATATGGATTGAGTGAAAAATGGTTTGGAGTAATGGCTATAGCCTTGAAAATCGCTGAACGTACGTGAAGCCGATGTATCTTCTTTTCAAGACGGGTCATTGTTACTTAGTAAATCCTGAGGGGAGCCAGAAATAAAGCACAAATTAAAGCAGGACTCACTATTGATAAGTTTTGCTTTCGCTTCTTTTTATTCCTATTTGTATTTCTCTCTAAGAATATAAAATGTATGGACAAACACTGTCAATGAATTCTTTCATTCAGTCAACTCTTCACGTATAATACCTCCATCGCGGGTGGGTTAAGGCCCTTTGCTACGGTTTTCTGCGCACTTTTCAGGGTTGCAAGGGAGAATCCCTCTGTTGTAGTGACACGTGAGATTTGCTCCGATTCAACTCTCTCCTGTGTCAATAGGGTGATGAATATGTCACCCCTCCGTGTTCCCAACTGAACAGCAAACTCGCTGTGGGCACGACAAGCCTTGCGAAGCACGGATTTATGAAGGCGCTCGGATTCTTGCAAGATAAATAACCACGGTAGCGGTTTGGCCGCACGTGGGACCCGTTGGCAATCGGCACGTTCTCCGACCAACTCCAATATTTATATTGCGTCTTTACCGATTGTACCTAATATCGCAAATGCTTCTTCCGAGCGACGGGAAGCGTTCTGCAGTTCGATTTGAAACTAAACAATTTTACCCGGGACTGATTTTAGCGCAATCAGCACTCATTTTTCTGCGACCCTCCATTTGTCGATCCGAATTCATACAGTTTCATTGATATAGTTGCATCTAGTTAACCTATTATCCCCAACCGTTACACCATTTAGAATTTCTACTAATTATATTAATCACAAATAGCGAAACTTTCATAGACGTTTGGGTTTTGGTTTCTTGAGCCATAGCGAGGTGGAAGAAGGCTAAAAAAAAAAGTAATAAGAAAAGGAAGCAGGAAGAGAAAAAACGAAGGATTCTTGGCAAAACACGGCCCAAGAAAGAGTAATAAAACTTTCCGAAACCTCCCGTCGTTACCATACCTGAGGAAAGGAACTGCTCCTCCGCATCATCCATCACTTTGGTCCTCTTTCTGGGTTAACTCCGTCTCTTTTTCTCCCGAGGTCCTGGTCTCTCTCTTTTTGCCTTCTGCGGCGTTTTTTAAACCAAAACCCCCCATTTCGTCTTCTTAGCATTGCAGATCATGGACCTGTACTAACAGTATGTTATTCAATTCTTCTTCAGTTACTGTTAATTGGAGATGATTTTTTTAAAATTTGCGAAGACCATCTTTCACTTTCTCTTACTCTGTCTTCTTACTTGAGTTACGAAAGCAAGGAGCTTTCGATTGATCCTTCTAGAGTTCTTACACTATATAAAAAACCCTTTTCCAACTGGCTGTGGTAAACAATTTTTTCATACTTAACAAGCTTAGACGAAAGTGATTTTTTGGAGTGGGTGCTCTCTTTAGTTACAATGAGCTGCATTTTTGGAAGGCAATTGATGATTTTGTTGTCACAAATGAGCATGAGCTAAAGATGTTGAACGCGTTTGCGCTATTTCAGTGGAGGGCGGCGTTTTAATAATATATTGGCTCTTTTATGTGCTTTGGAACTATTCTGACTCCATTCAATAAGTTAGCAAGACGAAGTGGAAGGGAGTGAGAACAATCTGAAATTGTTGACAAATGAAATGATAAGTGTTGAAATTTTCGTTTTATTTCTAAAGAATTTCACTTGGACTCTTTTGGGAGCGATTGAGGGATCCTCTGTCTTGAGAGAGTTACTTCTGGCACATCAAACTTTAGGAAGCACGAGAGATAACTCACTTATTGTGATGACGTTGTCAGGTTAAACAAATGAAATGATTGTTCGGTTTCGATTTTACTGATAAATACGCGTTCTTACGGCCGTCTTACGGAAAATACTGATATCATAATTAGTCGGAGGTCGACAGGGTAGGTGATCAGCCGAACGGTTGGTTCGAGACGAAGGTCATACCGAGTCGCTGGTCAGAGTGGAATCGTTTTAGAAACTTTAAAAGTTTCAGACTCGCTCCCGTAAGTCCGACAAAATTCACTGCACCATCTAAAGGGCATACACCGGAAGAATGGGAAGCAGCAGTGAATGTGGCTCGGCTATAAATGAGGCTGTCTGAAACACAACGAAGTCAGAGCCATTTAAATTTAGCGGAGCGTAATCAACCATGTCATGCGTAGTGTACCCATTACAATATTCCACCAACCATAAAACCCAAGACTTTCGATGGAAGATAGTGGGGAGGGTATAATATACAATTTGAGGGGTCGGCAGGCAGGAACGGTCGGTATGAAGAAACAAAAGCTAGTGTTATTGAGCAGTTACTGTCAGGTCATTAACTGTGGAGAATAAAAATATTGCAACGTCTCCACTGAATATGTGTCGCACGTATCAATTTATTATTCAACAATCAAGAACACCAAAAGTATGCATATGCGTAAATGTGAATATTTTGCGTGGTTACGTTCACCAGTTGTTATTTATTCTGCTCAACAGGAAATAGAAAAGGTATATTTTTATATTGACGGCCGTCTCGCCATCGAAGGAACGTGTTCGTTGTCTTTCGTGCACTGCAGATGAGAATGTCGGTTCGAAGGTTGGTGGTATATGGAACGCGCGGAGCAGGACAAATCCACTTCTTCTCGCCTCTAATGAATAAATCCAAGCCCTAGAAAGTGAGATCTCATCGACTAAGGCCGATAGGAGAGACGTCGGAAAGAGGGGAAAGCAGGGATGCAAATCCGCCAAGTTTCCAACCAATAAAGTTATCAGGGAGCCGAGCCTTATACGGGATATCAGATCAACAAAGTCTCTCTATGTCCTCCGATAGTCTGCGTAGAACGTACACCTCTGCCTATCTTTTCGACCCTGCGCCCCAACGGAGCTTGAAGGCTCCAACGGAGAGGGAGACACCGCACTTAAACAGGAGATATAAGTCCTCCGAGTTGAGATAAGCAAATGAAACAACTGGCTTTTGTGCCCGTTCAACATGCACGTCATTGATCAGTTATTAGGTGTTAGGGTAATTATTTTGCTCCAGAGTACGCTCCGACTACCTGACAAACCGGGGAGTTGAGGACATACCGATCGCGCGTGAGTCACTCTGAAGTAGTCGGGGAAAGATAAACGGTCGATTGAGTTACGTGTTTATTGTAGCCCTTCTCTTAGAACAGAAGAGTTTTCTCATTAAAGCAGTTTTTCGGAGACGCAGAATTTATTTCCGCTCGCCATCGAGGGATAACTTCTGAAATATAAAGTGCTTATAAGTACTGTGGGATTGTTACTTCAATCTGTATAAGCGATTCATTTGCACGATGCTTTGAATGATTGTGAAGAGGTTGTTTGCCCATATTTCTTCAACCGCCTGTTTCTTAGTCCAACTCCTCGCCCGTCCTTGGTTGTCTAAACTTGAGCTAAAATTAGTACAAGGAAAAGAGTTTTGTAGTAATTCAATAGAAGTACGTGGGTAAATACGAACCAGTCAGATTTGGGGACGTTTTACGGTACATTCCCTTCGGTCTAACTAAAATGGTTGACAATTTATGTTCTTTGTCGAGCAAAAATAGGTTGAGATTTGAGAACTACCGAGTTGCACCTTTCGAAACTACTTTCTACAAAGGCACACATTATGTTGTTACATTTATTCGTATTTTCTTCTCGCTCTCGTTCTTCTCAGCGCCAAAAAATCTGAAAACCCATTCTAACGTCATTAAGTTGAAATGAATGGGCTCGAAAGAAACCTGTTTCTTGGGGATTCCACGCAAATCGAGTCTACGGCGTTGCGAATCATCTTTCTTGAATGTTTACGAACTTGTAAAACACGATCTGAAGTCACTTAAAAATTCTCAAGCCGTTATAAACGGCCCCCAAACCGCTGGATCTGCTCAGAAAGCTTCATACAAAATTGAGGTTAGTCTTATTTAAACAAACTCCGTCAAGGATCTGAGTTGGATATGATACCTAATAATTGAAGGCGGCGGATTTCAGTGGTGAAACTTTACGTTGCGTGTAATTACTCTTGCGATTCGATGACTGTTGATGTCCGCCGGACTTGAGTCTAATTTTCGAGGAAATATGCCGATTTCTAAAATGACACGAGTTTCTAGATTTCTTCGCGAGTGACTTAGTTCGTGTCGATCGCGCGAGTGGAAAGTGACGGAGCATCTCAAAACATTATGGGCTTTTCATTTCTATACCGACTAACGTCGACACTGCTTATATTGCTTAACGTTCCGGATTTTATAGCGTTGCTTATTTCATAAAGCCTTTACAGACTTCTGAGTTAGTGGCTGCTCTGCACTGTTCGGTTTGTGGAAAATAATTGGCGCAGTGTACCGATTCGTTCTGCTCGTTGGCGTGGGAGGTCCACTGTCCACTAGACTGCCTACTGCGATGTAGCATACAATAGGCTAGGTTCGATGCTTGACAATCGGTACTAATCAGTTCAAGTCACTGAATCGTAGGAGGGGCATGTTGTCCTGAGAAGAGATGCTGTCTGGAAGTCATGTCGTCCGAGGGCTGGGTTGAGGAGAGAGTGGCACAACCTGAATATCTCTGTGGAAGAACCTAACCTGCACGTCGCTATCAGTCTGTCTGATTTTTACCAGTCTGCCATCATCCAGGATTTTTGGTTGCCACCGATTTCTCAACAACGGGATTTTCGCTCACTTTAACGACTTCGATTGAAAACATATCCTATACTGTCGGTACAATTCGTTTTTTGTGAGAATACTGCGCTAGGAAGCAAACATTTGCAGTTTTTTATCGATTTAAAACAAACTTACAAGTTGCTTTCGGCTAGTTCTCGCAAATTGATCTTCTTCAGTGTTCCAATGACACTCCGTTGAATAGAGATAAAAGCCAAAGTGTATCACGTGTTCTTTACGTCCTTATATTTTCAGCGGTACATGATTAAACTAACAGATTTTGGCCTTTCACTGATCCATGTTCACGTTTCGTTCCGCAACTACTGTGTTATTTGTTTTGGAAAAGTTGAGTGGGTTCTCTAAGAAAGTATGTTAAATCCTTAGTATTAAGTTACTCATTTATTAGTTTTGAGTTCATTAACGTTTAGGCTTAGAATATGGAGAAAATATGCTGTTGAAGCTACGGTTTGCCATTTACTGAGTTAATAAATGTATAAACCGGGTCACAACTCCTTTGAATCTGCTAAATTTTGTATCCCACCCCCGGTCTACCTCGCAGCCGCTCTTCCTGTGGGTTTACCGTTTCAAATCCTCACCCGGGCGTAGTCCCAATTTCATCCTCATGAAATTTCAGAAGCTCCCCCCAAAATAGTAGCTCCATGTCACTGACCCCGAAAAGGAGTTGAAAACAACTTCCCAATTTCGCATTCGGGGGCGCCCCGGTACTCGACATTAGTAAGTCAGCGAAAACTCTTCGACGATCGGAATTCCTTCTGCTTAGAACTGTCCCCCGAGTGGGCATAATTTTCTCGCCCTGTGCTCTGTTAAATGAATATCAAAGCAGCTGGAAGGGGCCCACAAACTCAAGTTGAATAACCCCCAACAAGACCGTCTCTCAATCTTCTACCATCAACCCGTCGACGAGAAATGAGAGACCACGTCGATTAATAGAATCTTCGAAAATAGAAGTAGTCAATCGACATCGATATCGTTAAATGTGGATTCAGCTGGAACGAAAAGCCCGACCCAATTCAGTTGTAGTTTAAACATCCTGACTTGAAGAATGTAGGACATTTTTTTGTTGAAATTAATAAGAACGCTTCCACAAGTTTTTCAGCTACGGAATAATATGAATAATAATATACTGAAAAACTGTTATCACCAAGCTAGTTCGTCGAATTTGTTGCAACTGACATCTCTGAAGGATTCATGAGGGATAATGTCAGTAATTTGAAAACATTTTCAGCATACTACAATCACAGTGCTATACCACGCTTCTAACCCAATAATAACGGTAAATACCGGGGGGCTGGGTAGTGTTTTGGCATTTTCTGTAGTACCTGTTGTGAAGAGTTGTTTGGAGTGTTCCTTTGTGTGAGGGAAGAGAAGGTTAGTGGACCGACTATTTTATGCGTTCCTTGCGGTTTTGACTGTGAACGTGATCTCCGAATAAGAGTCCGTTCTGTTAGCACCTCTGAAGGTAGTCGCAGGAATACCAACTGCTGCTAAGGGTGTTTGAGTTATCTTCCTGGCCAGAGCGTCGGCTTTCGGGTTTCAAGAGAAGGAAGGGATGTAAAAATCCTCGCAACGCCCTTCGTGTGGAAGAATGTCTGCTTACTCCCAGTGGGTCTTGGTCTTGCTAGTTGTCTATGGTCAGTTGCCTGTGCAATGGTCAACATAATTTCTGAAAATGTTTTTATCGAGTCAGAGTGCGGCCTTTCGTCCTACAGTGATAGCTTGATTGAGCTGGATCCGAGCTAAATCCCTCGGCGAGATCAATCCAAAACCCACGACATTCCAGGTTGTCAGGAGAGTTACGGAATTTGCAACAGCCTGTCGCCATTCACCTATTTCTTAAATGATTTTCTTCAGAACAAAAACGAATACACACCAAAGACTAATTTGCGCCATCGCAAACGCCATCGTTTTACGTCCACGGCTATTTCTTCTGTGTCGTTAAATATTATTGGGACGCAGTAAACCCAAAACGATTGGCAGGTCAGTCAACTACCTGCGGCCTTTTGAATCAGTACTGATGATAAAGGTTATTACTCGAGCCCTGCAAGTTAGAAGTGGCCGGTTACTAATTGATTTCATCACTGAATGCTTTGTGAAATAGCGACCGGCGAGCTGGCAGTGATAATTCTCTTTAAACGGTCGTGACGAGTACTCCTAGCGAAATAGAAGAATGTTGGTAGAAGCTGACCGCAAGTTTCTTTTATAACGTGGGAACATCTATGCGCGGCTTGACGTTTTACGATTATCGAGTGACATTGTCTGGTTTCAAAGCAAACTGTCCTCCTCTCCTTGAGATTCGTGCTAAAACAATGGCTTAAAATGCTCTTTTATTCGCCTTTTGTAGGTAATTAAGGAGGGGAGAATGCAAGGAGGACGGACAGAAACGGGTAGAAAAAAGTTATTTCTTGTCACTCGGTTCAGTTAGGAAGCAATCGTTGACGATTCCGAATTAACTGCAATGGGCCACGTATAGCTCAGAAATGCTAGCGTCTTAGCGTCCACCGAACCGCGTATTTATGGTCTTATAATACTCACGTTACGAGTTTATTAGGCCGGTATCAGATATCCAGAATTAATATTCTATTAATTTGAAGCTGCAAAGTCCCCGACATGCCTCTTTCGATAGCTGACGACCACCGGGCGAAGGGTTCCCAACCATTTATATGAATTTTATCGCCTCAGGTGACACTCGTGATCGCGTTGTTAGAAAACCTATCGGCAATATCTCTCAACGAGTTTCTGTCGATTTCCTACCCTGCCTGATTTGCAAGGTTTTTGCTTGGATATGGAACAACAGTTTACCGAGCGAGTCGATGTTTGAACAGCCGTTAACGTGTGAACCTGGCGCGGGTAAACGGAAAATGAATGTGCGAGGCACTCGAGTACGATCGATTCAAAAATAAAGGTACGCGCTCCGGAGGGCAACTCGAACACTTTTTATTTTGACTTTATCCTTTTGCTCGTCGCTTTTGAGCCTCATAATACTTGTAAATTGGGTTCGAACGCAAGAAGAAAAAAGTCGAAACGAGTATGGCAAGGGGGGGGGGGGAGGGCTGAGAGAGAGAAGACTGAAGTTTAGTAGTAGAGAAGAAGGGAGGTCTTGGCGTGTTCTAATGGGAAACACGTAACGCGTAACATGTTCATTGTTGTGAAACATTGGCCAGTATGAGAGTTTTTTTTTATTGCTTCGTTCTCGTTTTCTCCCGCCCCTTAACGATGAGCAAAAAGAGAACGAAGGCGATTCCAAAGGCCGACGGATCGCCCATAAATAACCATCGGGGCTTCAGTATCTCACCTTTCTCGACCGCGTCCAACGGCTTCGCTAACAAATCGCGAGCGATTTCCGGAGATCATATCCTCCTCCGAAGAACAAGAAAAACTCGAAAGGTTTTTCCCTTCTAAATAACAATTTAAGATTCACGTTTCAGATGATTTTCAGCATAGAAAAAATTAATCGGTAGAGAGCACGAACTCATTGTTCTTCTTCCGCTCGGAGTCAGTTGGTTCGGTTCAGGTTTTCGAGTAAGTTGAGACTGTGCACAACAGTCAAACTTGAGGAGCGAGAAAGGCTTTATTTTTACCAAGTCGTGAATGAAATGAGATTCGAGCTTCAAATACTACGATTTTGTTGAAGTCGCTTTTCATTTGCTCGGGATTGCTTGAGGACCGTACCGGCGTTAGCGGAGCGATTCCACTTATGAGCCAACTGCGGCTTTCTCTTACTAATAACATGGTAGTACGCATAACTCAACTTCTACTGTCCTCATTTCTGAGTGCTACAGTGATTGAAGGGGAAAAATGGAGTTTGGTCGTACTTTTGAGCTTTGAGGCCTCACATGAAAGTCACAAAGCCCGTAATATTTACGTCTGCCATTCCACACAGACGATACTAGGGGATGAGGATCTTGAGTATGGTCTGACCTCATCCTACACCGCACACGTTCAGAATAAATAATCATAATTATGGTTCAAGCAGATTGTAGCACGTTGTCCTTCTCATTGTATCCAACATAGCTGTAGAATGATTAAATTTGTATTTTGTTTTAATTTAATAGTGGGTGCGAGAGAGAGGGAGAGAGAGAGAGAGATTTTTTAGTTTATTTAATCACCAGGGTACAAATAGGGCTATAAAGCCCTCTCTTACTTTGACCCTGGAAGAGCTATTACAGGTATATCCTCATATTAATAAAAATAAATAAATAAAACTAACATATTCGTGCATGAACTTCTTAAAGTACTGAGGTTTTACAATATTTACGTCTACAAAGTCAAAATAAATAATTAAATTGAAAACGAACAAATAAATAAAATGAAAACACACCATGGGACTCATTGAAAGAAAGTAACGGTGATCTAATCTTGTACATATTTACTAAGTAAATGGTCTTAAAGGCTTTAACTGATAAAGTGGTGTTGAAAAATTCGGGGTTCTCATTATATAATCGGATGCTGTTTGCTGTAAATGATTTATTAAAGATACTTGTTCTGTGAAGAGGGATTTGAAAATGTTGCCTGGCATTACGGGTACTACGTAAATGGATGTCACCGATTGTGACGTAGGAGTTTCTAAGATAAGTTGGTGTGGAAAATTTTAGAATTTTAAATAATAGTACTGCGGTCCCCAGAGAGAGAGAGAGAGAGAGAGAGAGAGAGAGAGAGAGAGAGAGAGAGAGAGAGAGAGAGAGAGAGAGAGAGAGAGAGAGAGAGAGAGAGAGAGAGAGAGAGAGAGAGAGAGAGAGAGAGAGAGAGAGAGAGAGAGAGAGAGAGATTGATATCGTCTTTATTATTGAATCTGGCGAGGTTTGGCCATACATGGCCATTCTTCCACCTAACCAGAACTTTTCAGTCAACAAGTGACGAGCACAGATTGGCATCAGGTGACATTACATGGCAATCAACTTTGTGTTACAAAATTCTCCAGGTTGTGTTTAAGAAAAAAAACTACTACTACTAATAAAAAAAATATATATATATAAAAGTAAATAAATGTCTTCTTTACTGCATTCCACATAGGTAATTACTTCCTTCATTTTTTATTCAGTATAAAAAGATAAGAAGTATTCCTTCAGATGTTTCTTGAAAGCAGGATAACTGGTCAATTTCTTGAGGTCAGGTGAAAGTCCGTTGTAATATGAAATGAAATGAAAAGAGAAAGAGAGAGAGAGAGAGAGAGAGAGAGAGAGAGAGAGAGAGAGAGAGAGAGAGAGAGAGAGAGAGAGAGAGAGAGAGAGAGAGATGTAAAGGTTAGCAAGAGTGAAGAAAGGTTAGAAATAGCACTGTATTTTTACACTTCAGAATGTTAGAGTTAGAGAGCAGAGTGAAGCGTTCTAGAGACAGAACAAGGGGGTCTCTGAATCGTTAAACTGGTATGGAGAGACGAGAGGGAACGAGTGTGTGTAACTAGTCGAAAGCTGAGAGTTGAATGCAGTAGAAGCTAACTAGAAAGACCTGAGAAGTGTGATGAGTGAAGGGGGCGAGGAGAACCCTGCTGAAAAACTCATAAGAGGACTCTGGGTTTCATGGTTTGTGGCTACACAAGAAAGCTGGGGAAAGCCCTGAGCTCAAGATCTTCCATACTGGCCAAAGACACTGTGCTGAGCTGAACACAAATTATTAATTCATAACTTGATTCACTGCGCTTGCTGTGCAGGTATTGGAACCTGCATTTGCTACGCCCCTCGACTCCTGTTGGTTTGCTATTCATTCTGAATAATACACCTATGTTTTTATTCAGGAAAGTTTTTCTGCGACCCATCTCAAAATTTGACACTTAACGCTCCAAGGCTTCGCGATTTCAAGTCGGCAATGTCTGTCTGCTGTCGTCCGCCATCCGGGCCACATTCGGTGTTTAACGTGGTCTAAAAAACCCGTTCTTTTTCACAAAAACCCCGTTTGGTTTCCATTTGTACCAGACGAAACCCAGGATTGTTAAAAAGCAAAAAATGGTTTAAAAAAAGTAACAAAAACTAAATTTCGGCCGTTTTATCGCAATCACGTCGTGTTTGGTATCTATTTCGAGGTATTTTTTTGATAATGGATCGAATGGAACGAGTTAGAGGTGCATGACTGCGTCTAGACCTAAAATAGTGACAATACAGTAATTATAGTCAGCCAAAGTCTACTACTTGAAAAAACTCACGGACAAAGCAGCGAAAGCGATCGTTTCATAATTTGCACTGCCTCCTGTCACACGCCGTGCCAAATACTGGCACCTGAAATATGGAGTTTTCGTCGTTCCGTGGCGCTCAGGTCGTGTTTCCTATAGTTTACTGGTTTTTTTCGATGCTGAATCGGATGGAATGATGGTATTTAGAGATGGGAGACTGCGCAACCGTTGTTTTAATATGTAGCGTTTTAAATGTGTAAACAGCGCCGGTAAACGCTACCTGCGTAAACCTTAAAGCACTGTCGTCAATGGATGCAGAGTTTTAACATAATTTTTTTTCTGAGGCGTCACGTCGGTAGTTCGTGTTAGTCGTTCGCAGTACTATTAGCTATTGTTATTTACTAATGCAAATTAAAGCAAGAGGCATATGGACGGGAAAATAAAATTTTTTGTAATCTTGCGTGTCTCTATTAATTAATGATTAAAATTTGGAATAATTTGCATCCGAATAACAATTTTTGCGCACCTTTTTCCTTATAAATCCCGCTCATTATCATAATGTTTCACCTAGTTCAGATGAGCTGTGTGAAAAACAGGTTAGATTAGTTGCTAAATCCGTGAAAATCCCCTAATGTACGGCTAAGGAGAGTTGTGGAAAGCGTCGCACCATTTCTTTACGGTGGCGATCACGATTTAACGCAAACGTTTTGCTCTCTCCCAATTCTTAATAGTTGTTTATTTAATGCAGTTCTTCTATTTCTAACAGTTTGCTATTTGTTTCAGGTACGAACAGATTGGAGGAAGTGTTGAATTACCTCCTGCCGTAAACGAGGTAATTGTTAAATTTGTTCTCTCTAACTTACAAGATGTTTTGAGGTCGGCTCGTTGAGGAACAGACTAATGCCATTCGTTGCGAAGGGGTGCATTTCATCGGGTTGCTTCGATTAATTTTAAATTAGAGAGTTACAATAGAGATAGGAAGGAGAGTCACAATAGAGATAGGAAGGAGAGTCACACTTTGCCTTGCTAACACAGCCTTTATGAGCTTTGCCGCATAACACCCGTTGGCGTCTGTGCAATTGTGCTGATTGAGAAGAGTAAATACACTGTTAACTACGCTCTCATATACATCGTTTTAATTCACTATCCACCCGTCACTCATAATCTCTCCTCTCTGAAAATGTTCGAGTACACTATTTTAACCGTTCCACGCTTCACTATCTACTGGAACTGGCTGCTTTTTTCATTTCCATTCCACTTTTATTCCCTGTTGTGCCATTCGTCTACTTTAAAAGAATTCCCGTTGTCGAAACGGTTCCTCATTGATTATGAATGCGATTATGTTTATCAGAATAGGTCTTCCTCGCCGGTTCTCATTGTCAAAAAAACGTAGGTCTCCCAATGAATAATCGAATAGTTTCCGGGTCGATTCGGGAGGTCCGAAGATATTAATACGAGGAACGAACTGGCTACCAGTTTGCAATTGGAAATTCTCACGTTTTTTTGCGTCTCCCCTCATGTTTCTGTCGCTAGTAGTGGACTAGCTGATGCCCGTCAATCTGTAGTTTCTTCTATGAAATTAAGAGTGAGGTCAGCTACCAGAAATCCATAATGTTTCTTGCACAGATCGTTAAGATCGAAAGACTTTTCGATCCCGTTTAAATTGTAACAAATTGAAATATGTGTGGGGAGATGGTATGTGGCCTATTTATTCTCAGCTGAGGTAACGCTCCACCGCTGTCCACCAAGATTTGCCAGTAGAAGGTGCGAAATCGCAGGTTCAGCGCGTAATGTGTACTTACGAGGGGATGGCTGGTGCGCGCCTTTGAGTGCTTGGACGCTAACCCAGGCTCAGAAGTGAGCATTCACTCCTTTGTCACCGTGGTTTTTTACGCACCTGATCTTGATTTGAAATAAAATCCAGTGGTTGTAGGCTGTCCCTTGGTTGTACTCCTGTTTTCAGTTCCTCCACGCTGAGACAACCGGGTGCTTCTTTGCTTGACTTCACTTCCATAACGCTAACCGCGTTGAGCAACGGCGAACTCTTAAGGTTTACTGAGTCTCGGCACGAGGAAAAATTGGAGTTGCTCAGTTGCACTACCGCGAAAGCATTTGTACAAACACAACTCAAGTTTAAGAAATTTTCCAGGATAGTAACCAAGATTCAACAGGCTTCTTGAAAAATTCAGGATGCAGGATTCGCGAATCACACACCCTACTTTCGCATCTTACTGGTGTGACATGTCGATATCAAGCCAGATTTCTCTGTATTAACCCCAACATCCCACGTGTTTTATGTTAGTTCGCCATCATCGACCGTTTTGCGATAATTCCTACGAACTGGAGGAAGTAATTTAAAAACGAATCTTTTTTAAATGAACCCGAAGGACGCTCATCGCAGAGTTTTCTGTTTGTGAGGGCGAAAAGCACTTCTAGTCAGATTCTAAATGCCCAGAAATTTCGACAGAACGTTAAACGGTTTTTTAATACAGTTGGCGAACGCGTTAGGACCCTCACTCCCACTATGAAGCGCGACGATTGTCCTCTGAAGATGTTGCGACGGATGATTCACCCGGCAAAACGTTCCTTCGAAGCTCCTTTTATCGTCGAGAAAAAAAGAGGAGAGGAAGACCAATAAAAATCAAATTGAGTCTACGGAATTGAACGCGTTAGTCCGTGGAGCTGAGTCCGTTTAACTCCCACCCTGTGCCTACTTATCAATTCTCGGTAGCCTATCTGTCTTACCTCCTCAGTTGGCTCGTCCCTCGGCAGAAGGAAGTTGCTTGATGTGCTATAACCGTGTGAATCGATGCTACTTTTCTTTTTCGCTTCTCTTCTCTCTCTCTCTCTCTCGCACACTCTCTCCCTCCTTTTTCCTCATTCTCCCTATCTCCCCGTCTTTCCAGATGTCACTGGACCAAAAATGTTTCGCGTTCTCTCTGAAAATAGCGCTACTTATCCTATGCCTTCTTTCGATGAAGTGGAATGTAGGACTTAGTAAACTGGTTCGACCTCGATAACTTGGGCGGTAGGAAATTAGCATTACAGTCTTGAGATACTTATTGTCCTTCAGTCGATAACACTGACAATTCTCTATGATTGCGATAGGGAGAATTTTCATGATGCGGGGCTTCCTTAAATTACATCCATGCATTCATGATCTCGTTTGAATCTACAGTGTAATGCCACTACTCAAAGAAGTGCGAACTGTATTCCAAGAAATGCCGCGGAGGAACGAACATGAGTGTTTCAATCAAGCTGGCAAAAAGGATAATAAAATTATTTTTACTTCACAACGAGTGTCTGATACAGTTCTGAGTAGCCACAGGCATGGAACACAGCGATTTAACTTGTTCAAGAGGATGATGAGATAGGAATGAAAGGTTATGTTACGAGCCTTGCTTCTAAGCAGCGCCTAGTATTGTTGCAGTACTCGTCTCCATGGGGCCAGGGCTGCAGCTACGGGGTATTTAGTTTCATAGGTGATTCCGATAACCAATACCATCTTGACACGCAGATGCGGAAGAATCTTCGTCTACCGCCCTATTCCAGTGTGAGCACGTGTAGGGAAAGAATGGTTTGCTCAGCTTCTGTTATTTCTTCTCCAATACTAAAACAGAGGGAACACTTCCAGACGGGTCGCAGAACATCTTGAGTCAATCCGATTAGGTGCGCAACAAACGCGTGCACGCTCTGCCAGGCTTTCTCTTTGTAGACACTTCGAAGAATAGTCAAGCAGACCGGCCTGTCCCGATGGCGGAGTATGATTCTGAGGCTTCGTTGCTTTCCCGAGGTTGAGATTGAGTGGGCATTGCGTAAGCTGCCACGAGAAATCGCATTTGTTGTCGCTTCGGAGGTGTGGGTGGACACATCAGTCTCAATGGATAATCGCAGGTCCCCAACAGTGCTTAAAGATCGTTCCTGACAGACAGATTCTCATCATCTTGTATCCAAGGCTAACGACTGTACTCCTCCTAGGTGCTCTATCGAGGTTGTAGCATAAAAATTGTAGATTGTCTCCAACTTCTCACTGTCGCCGCAGGAAAGCGACGTATTGCAGACATTCTGGACAATAATAATCTAAGGGCAGCTGGGTTTTGAGAGGTTGACAGTAAGGAAGCGGATAAATTTCTACAGAATGGTAAACTCTTGTGTCCCTAATTGGCTAGCCTATCTTTGCATCCCCCTCTTTGCATGCATTCACGCTCCACTTCTATCCACAGGACGTTGTGTTACTCAGTGGCTGCCACTATGCCGTTAGCACTTAAAGGCATCTGGATGGGATGTCACACGCGCTGTTGCCAGTCCTGGACCAGCTGTACTTTCTTCTTTTGCTCGAATGTCCGATATGCTTTGGGTGAAGTAAACCGAAATATATATCCATTCAAGGGAGTGAGCTATGGAGTTCAAAATTGTCATAAAATCACCTCTTGTGAACCCATAGACTGGGTTTGTTAAGCGGCTGAGCTGGTAGCTAGTGAGCACTCCAAATGTGATTTGGAAAATGCCTAAATACGTAAAATCTTTGGAATGGCCAAAAGCACGAAGTACGGGGCAAAGCAGCTCGATTTCGACGTACATTGCTTTCAATAAATGGAATAAGTTGACAAGTTTGTATTATCTTCGCGCCAGAATAATGCAAATTTGTTTATGTAGCAAGTAAATGAGTTCCTCTCGATTATAGGTCCTACTACAGATTTTTTCGATATTGTTAGTTCATTTCCTTTTTACGTAGGTTTTATGTAAATTCTCGAAATCTAGAACTACATTATGTGATAATATCTGCTTTCTCCGTTTCGGCCAGCGTTTTCGCCCCTAAACATACCATAGTGATGGGAGTATTTATAGCTCTTCAATAAGAGACGTTCAACGTCCGAATTGGAGATGCGTTCCTACCATTTCATGCTTGGATTAGAAGTTTTTGTCGTTTGAAGTATTTGCAAACTCTCGGACGGGGGAAACACGTTCGGCAGCTTTGCTGTACATGAAATAAGAGCCAGCAGCTCTCTCCGCCAAAAGAGACGCCGTTGTTTTCAATCCCGCTTGAAAAAGCGGAAACTGCATAACTGCCTTTATAAAAAAAAGCAGATGCGACAGAAAATGATTGGATATTCCCGATAATTCGAAGTTTTCACGAAGCAGATCAAATTTCTGTCGAAACCCCATCAGCGCATTTGAGGTTGGGGTGAATGTAACAAGCCATCTTTTCACCGTGCAGCGAAAAAGAGATTAAGTCGTTCAATTATTTTTTTACTTTCTGAATAAAACGAGATAAAACGCTTTTCATATAAAACTTAGAAAAAATATGTATAAGACAAAATAGGTAAGCATTGTCGATATTAATCCGCATTATAAGGTGGAATGCCTGCCTACACGTACGTGGTATCGTAAAATGTCAATAGACACCGAGGAACAGTGCTCGTGTTATGCCATCTATGCAATGACAATGTGCTGTTTATTTGGATGTAACGTGTGCACCCCCCCCCGTACAGCCTGTATACAAAATACTCCGTTTGAAGGACAATACGATCTACGGTTTAAATAGTGGTGCATTTACTTATGTGACCTAATTGCGTTGCAGTAAAATATGATGTAATGGTACTAGGTACAAAGTTGCCTGACCTTTAAATCCTGTAGGAACTCCTGCAATTTGAGCAACAGAAAGGCGTTAAAAGTAATTCGTATCTGGACTAATCGAAGATCGTGTACTTCGTGCAATTTAGCGATCTTTCGCGTAGTTTAGGTACAGAATGCGTTGAACTTGGTTTGTCTCTCAATCTCGTAGATCGGACTGAGTGAGAGTTTTATTCACGTCCCAAATTATCCCCAATCATTTTCAATTATCTCCATTCATCTTCGGATTGTCGGCAAATAACGTATCTCATCCGTTTGCGGAGCTAACCGCGGAACGAGGCGGATTAGAAGAAGCGGTGGCACAAGGAATAAATTGCCTAGGCGACGAAAGAGCCAGTTGCGCGGGCTCCGGCCATAAAACGGTGGGGAAGCGAAGGATGTGAAAGATGAGAGCAGCTTTGGTCCATTGACTAGCTGCTCTCTCTCTCCCCTCTTCTGCTCTTCGACGGAAGGGATATTTAAAATGAAATGAATGAAAAAAAGAAGGCTACCACCAACACTGGCATTCATACGGCAAACCTATTAGAAGGGCAAACGTGACGGCGAGGGTGAGCTCCGGAGTTAGGAGGATTTTACGTGCTCGGGTCCTGCCACTGGAGTATCAAAATTTCCCTCTTCCCCGCCGGTTCCGTTTGCTTCTATAAAAGCGCCCTTCTATTTTACGTAAATGTCGAAAATGTCTAGCTTGAAGAGGAAGTGAGGCAACGTATGAGGAAGAAGATATGGGAGACGGAAGACCAGTGAGTGGTTGTGTGACGAAAATTCTCAGTTAAGAGCCTCGACTCTTGAGGACATGACTGCTAACTGGATTAGTGATCAAAGCTGTTAGTTTCGATGGAGGGTGAGAAACTTGTGAGGCCTACACGTTAGCATTAGTGAAAGACAGAGAAAGGAATAAGTAACAACATAAAGCGACAAAATTAAACGCTTCAGATCGTGTTATGTAACAGATTGATGATTTCAAAAGCAAGAAAGAAGGTCCACTAGTTCACTCGGGAACTCAGAGTTAAGAATTCAGGAAGCGAAATGGAATTTAAAGATAACAAGAAGTGAGGAGAGAGCCGAATAATTTGCTACCGTTACGTGGTGGGGGGGGGGCTGGATTTTGATGACAGCCAGGAAAAGCCCTGCAGCTATGAGCGAGCTAATGGGAATCGCTCCCGCTCAGAGCGCCTGTAAGCCATTGTCACTTACAGGTGGCAGGTCAATTAAGGCGGCTTCAATTAGATTGACCAATCCCCCTGAGTTTTCCCTTTGACAATGCAGCAAACACTTACTATTCATACGACCAATCGAGTTCGAAGTGTGTGGAATTGTTTCGACCTGCAGCGTAAATCCAATTAATTCCGTTCTATCCTTCTTCCGGGAATTCTTGAAACGATGAACGATAATTCTATATTGAGAATGGTACGGCGTGCCAAGTGGTAACTAACTCCCACGGTAAACGTCCCTTTGAAGTCTTTCATGGGGACGTCTTGATTGGCACGATGCTAGGCACGGTGCCTCCTGCGTGAGTGCTGCTTAATTTGGATGACTTCTAAAAGTGTTCCAATACTCAGAATGCTAACCCAATTACACGTAGAAAATATTCGTTCTCATGTTAATACTGCTGCAAAGAAATTCTTTAGTCGGGATTTTGCTTAGCACTTTTTTACTGCAATTTTTGGAAGTTCACGTACCAAAAATCTAGTATGACAACGCACAAAATGACAAGTTCAGATCGTCCAGGGGCTGGTTCCAGAATCACCTTGGAAAATAGTTGCTGCTGAGGAGACGTGCTCAACTCGAATCATGAGTTGGGGCTTTATCTTCTAATTAATTCATTTTGAAATGGGCTTTTCCTTCTCGCCCCTAAAGCTTATAGTTCACACACGCCCTCGCTATAAAACGAACGACGCCATTTATCACAAATAAATAAATAAGTCTCAACCACACATCTGGTGAGGAGCATCACTCAACTTTTCTCAGTAAAAGATGCATTCGACGTTTTGGAATTTATTGAGGTGCTCTGAAGCATGCCACGACAATTACAAAGCAATCAGTGCGCAGGGATTTTATGAGACTACCCAACATGATGGTGTTTTCTGGTTAGGAATGAAAAAACTTTGAGAAAAAGGAATTCCAGAGTTTCTTAGGTCACTACTAATTATTTAATCAGCGTTATTGTAGTCTCGCTCAACAGGTAATTTATTGCTAGTACCTAGCGGAATTGTTAAGGGAATAAATTTTTCGAAAATTTCGATAATTAATTAAGAGGGTTCGTACGAGAAGACCAAATAACGCGCCAAACTGTTGTGGTAGTTTGGTTCGCTCAAATATGTGCCTTTAACACATTGAGGGAATAATGAATGGGACCGGTAATCGTCGAAAGACTCATTTACCTGTGAGGGGGTCATCACCAGTCCTAGCGGCCTAAGGGACGTAAAGGGCCACTGGGTCAGGGATCTCCCTTTCGTCGTCTTCCGTCCCAATCGCTTGACCCCCCACTACCGACCACCTTGGCATAACCCCCGCAACGTCCCGGAGTCGCATTTCGTGATCAATACCCGAGCGGCCTATCCCAACCTCGATCCTCTTGCAGGCTGTTCTTTGCTTCTCGTTCGGAGGCTGCTGAGCTACGAGGCTCGGGGGTCTTTCCCGGCTGTCGCGGTCGAAAGGATGACGTGGCTTGTCCTGTGGTGTTTTACACGAGTGGCGGTGTGTGGAGAGGGGGAGGGGGGACTAAGGCGTCTCACACAGCTCGTCGGGCGTTGTCTGTGCTCCCCTCTTTTCGGAGATTTACGGCTCGCATTTAAGTCCCGGAAATACGCCAAGATTGTTTTGTAGTCCAGAAATCCGAAAATTCACCCATCCAATGTCCCACTTTCGGTTCCAAGGTTCCTAGCATCTACAAGGTGACTGACTGTACCAAAGTTTCTTACAAGATTACCAAATATCTATAGTTTGGTTGGGGTAACTAGAGGGAATTTAAGGAAAACTAATTGTTCTCATTTTATCGTCGTGTATCGAGAAAATGTTGGAACTGCGTAACTTTTTGTTAAATTTAAAATACACCAAAAAAATATTTGTAAGAAAGAAAATTCTAGGTACGCTTTAGTCCAAAATAAATAAGAACTCTCGTGATTCCGGATGTATTTTGATCTAGGCATCAAGCATTTCCATTGACAAGCAATGCTAACGTCGGCGTCCATATCTTATGTGTTGATCATTTCACCAAGACGCTACTGTCAAACATTCTGTCACACTAATTGATCCTCCCTTAGCCCTTGATTTCTAATGGAAATGTTTAAAATGTTGACTAGAACCGACATTTGTCTGCAACGTGTGGTCTTGTCAAATGTGTAGATTTTTGTTGTGCTGAAAAAAGTAATATTTTGTGATGATTTCATGTTCTGAATATTCCTGCGTAACTTCTCCCGCTAAATTCGTATTTCTGTTCACTCTTATTCTGAGCAGGAACTACCTGGTTCAATTGGGCCTTTGTTCCTTTATTTGAAGAATTCTGAGAAGCTCCAAAGTAATTCAGTGGAGCCCTATGGAAAGAAAAACAAGTCGTAATTCCGAGAAATGTTGACAAACTCCGCCTTTTTTTTTCTTTCTCTCGAAATTCAGAGCGAGCGAAGAAATTGATTCCAAACGCGATATCGCGGGAAATTTTTTGTCGTCCTTTCGATTTGCATCGTTTCTGGGAAACGACGAGGACTGACGCGTTGAAGAGAAGTGGGCGCGGCGTGAATCCCTCAGAGTTTAATTGGTGTGAGAAAACCCGTCGACTACGTCGAGGACGAGACTTCATTTGGGTCGGCCGTTAAAACCCGACCGAACTCATCAACCGTTTCTTGGAAACCCTTATCATTTGTTCATTCAACCCGCAACATCACTCAAATTATCTCTCAGATTCACTGGAAGGACGCTGAAATCAAAACGAATACCTGACTTTTGTATTCCACGTCTTAGACGTTTGAGGGAATCCCGATGACAAAAACACCAAGCAAGTTTTACGTGCTTGTAGTATAACTTCTTGGGTATACATCTCAGTTTGACCGGTTATTTTCAATATCCAGATATACGATTACTTTTCTCAAAATAACTGTCGAGAACCTTGAAGCCAGTTTATTGAAACTCTCTGAATATTGTAGCAGGAATTCCGCAGAATTCCAGATTTTTGTAAGGAGGCGTGTGTGTTGCGGCTGCGCACTCTTGATCTTATAGTCAGTAGGGCGCCTAGATTCGTGTTAAAAAGAAGTGGGTGTTTCTCTCGAACCTCTGAATTAAACCCTCAAGCAACACACGTCTTGAAACCAGTCTAGGGAAATCCCCAAATTGTAAAGATAACCTCATTTACCAAGGTCAATGCTCCTTCACGGCTGAATCTCTGTTTCTAGTGGCAGCCCAGTATCAATCGCTAGATCGAAGAGGAATGGAGGCGGCGAGTGCTCTCCCGTCGAATCTTACTAACTGCAACAGAGATTAAAGTATTGAGTTTTTTTTTTGACCCGAGGGCGTGTGGGACAAGTCCCTTTGTCACTGCGGCCACATATGGGCCTATTGTGACGACCCTTTCTTAGTAGAAGGCGTCGTACATACCCGCCCCCCTTAGGAAGCTGAGTATGACCTTCACCGCAGATTCCGCCATGATTTGGGGTTCAGTGGTCTCCTGACCGGAGTATTCAAAGCGTTTTGCTGCCAAGGCAGGGCACTCACACAGGATATGCTCTGCTGTCTCGTCTTCCTCACTGCAGAGTCTGCATTCCACCGCCTCTAAGATGCCCATCTTGTTGAGGTGATATCTGAGTGGGCAGTGCCTGGTGAGGAAGCTTATCAGTACTCTCAGATCTTGTCTAGAGAGTGTCAGCATCGCCTTCGCCCTTTGACAGGAAGGCGTGACAAGCCTTTTCGCCTGTCTTACTTGTGGCTGGCGATGCCAATGGGCGCCATTTTCCTGTATCTCCCATCGAGCAACCAGACGGTTCAGGTGACTTTTCGTCATACCTACGTGTGGTTCAGGCCCGATGGGTAGGGATTCTGTACCCCTTTTCGCAAGGCGGTCAGCCTTTCCTTGTCCTCATGCCCCCTGTGAGCCGGCACCCAAATGAGGGAGAGCCTGTTACGGGCGCCGAGCTGCTTGAGCGCATGGAGGCATTCCCATGCCAGCTTAGACCTAAAACTATAGGCTGCGATGGCCTTTAAGGCGGCCTGGCTGTCTGAGAATATGTAGATCCGCTTGCCCTTGAGACCTTTGTTCAGGATCTCTTCTGCGATCTCTTGGGTTTTGCCCATTGTTCGCGGCTGCTTATTCAGTCAGCATGCTGTCCTTATTCACAGCTGGCCGCAGACATGCCCCTGGGGACAATGCCGTGGCCGTTCCATTATCCACAACCCGTGGTCGCGCCTGGTAGCAGGGGCATGCTCCTGGGAAGATAATCCAGAACCAGGAAAGTATTGAGTTATGTGTATGCAACAGAGACTTCCCACAATCGGTAAGTCGTCCAGAAGCGTCCACATGCTTCAAACAGTCGGCCGAGGTTTCGTGTATAGTTGTTCATTTTTTTCTCCCAGGCCAAGGACAGCACTGTCCGGTGGTTAGAACGCTCTTTGGATGTCCCAATGGCAACCGCCACGTGATGATTTCAAGAATTACCAAGTTGATCAATAGTCCCCCGACTAAACCCCATTTCATTTTTCTTTGGAACGTTGCATGATTTTCAATTTTTTTCTTTTTTGGGACGCAGGGACGAATGGATGCCTCCAGTGGCCCCATGTTGAGGTACCAACCCGGAGCTGCTCTTCTTTCTTGTCTTCTTCTCCCTTATGAGAATCTTGAAGGCTCAAGAGCGGCATTTACTCTTTGTCTTCATTCTTTATCCATGCGAGACATTGGCCGAGGGGGCCGCAAGCTCCATCCTGCTCTGCCCAATTGAATACCGCACCAGGCTTACTGTGATCACCTAGATACTAGCGCCCAGGTCGTCGTTGTGCCAATGATATCCCTGGTTGTTATACTACTCGCTGAAGAGCAGCAGATCGACCTCCTTTTGTTCACTGGAATTGCCGGAGCTGTTGTATCGTGTGCAGTATGGAGCATGCGAATAATCATCCCTCACGACGACTAGCCATCCCCAGGGTCTCCCTAAACGCCTCCCCCACACCGGTCAAGAGAGCCACCTCACCTGCCAACAGCCCACAGCATGCACCTTACGGATCCTGTGCACTTTTCTTCATGTGACCTTGTTCCCCGCAATTGTTGCAGATTAGGTAGCTGCCCGATGCCCACAGTAAGACACACTTCTTAGGGCGAAGAAAGTAAGACTTGACGATTACATTTTAATTCAACCATCATTGTGTACCATTCAAAAGGCGCTTAGAAACCAAATGTTTCTTCACTTCCGTTGAGAAACCATTGAGTACCGATAGAGCAACACATTTTTAGAAGTGATGGGCTAATGTTCTAGAAACCAGTAAGTAAACCAACTACTATTCTTGAACCTTGTTTAAATTGAAGGGGGTGGGGAACGATTGGAACTAAGTCCCCTTACTTCTACTAACATTGGCAGATAACTCGAACTGGTCAGTCACTTCATTCCGATCATAAGTTATCAAATTTAAATAGGAAAGTAGGGAAAGAAACATGGAAAAAGGAGACACAAATCGCCAGATAGGCCATCTGTCGTCATGAGTTCTGAAAAAGATATTCTCAAGTTTCCAAGTCAACGATTTGTCGTCAACTCTTATTTCGAATAGTGTCCTCTCTCCGAGGTGATGAACTAATCTCAAAAGCGCCTTTAGGCGTGCAGAAGGCGTCGAACCTGATCAAATTCGCTCCTCATGATTGCAAACTTCCACGTCCATAATTCGATCAGAAACTTTCGATATTCGATAATACCATTTCCCAATCAAATAGTGATCGATCACGTATCTCAACAGTTGACGTGATTGATTCGGCTAAACATTTCCGATTGCGACACTCATCGAGAACGCTCCTGAGTCAACGGAAAGGAGAGGAGATGGCAACAACGACAAAACTCCGTTAAATAATCGTCTTCGCCGCATTTTTCCATTCGCCGGTGTTTATTGTGATTTCGACTTTTTTGATTCGGCACGTCACAACGTTAAGGGGGAAATACAAACATCTTTCAGGTCAACATTTTGGGACGATTATTGAGAAATCGGCAGGGATTTTCGAGAAAAAAAAGGGAGGCCCCGGCATAACACGGATGTTCCGGAATGTCAAACAGTTTGGTACGTCCGATGGCGTTTGTTTCCCATTGCGTGTTCGTGGATGGTCGTAAGGCCACAAGATTGGCCTTACGTCTTTCATCATCAATCGGCATTCCATTAGTATGTCTTAAATATCGCATACTTTGTGAAACGGCGTGTGTTTTGTTATGGGACGAAACAAAACCTAGCGCTCGGAATGGTGACTTGGTGGGGGTGGTCACTTCTACGTGTTAAACAGGTAAATCACAAACCAATTCTACTTTCGTAAATTTTATGAGCTTCTTTCAACCTCATTAGAACACCAGAACTGTTCACCATCTATTAGGTTCATAAAAAGCCCCTTGTTCCCTTCCCGCTTTGATGTAACATTAGCGCCAGTAACTACGCACGACAGGTACAAGCCTAGAGGGAGTAACTGGTTCAAACCCACAGAGAGCTAGTTGAACGGAAGATACGGAATTAAATTTAAATAAAAAACACTATAAGCAGAAGAAAGTTTTATCACAGGTTCACATTATTACACTGAAAGAGCTATATTTTACGGGAAGGTTTACACCCGCAATGTTTCCTCTGGTGTGTGTAATGCACTCAGGAAACGAATGTTTCCTACCTCTCTACTGTCATAACACATAAAATATGACGGTAACACGCATTTTACCCCCCTTCCCCCCTTTCTCGTCCACTCTGGAAATTTGACACTTTCAAGGCTTAGGATTTACAAATCTGCAATGTCCGCGTCCGTTGTCGTCTGTCGTGAAGACCATACTTAGGCTTTAACGTGGTCTGGAAAATTCTTACGCACTAAATTCCCATTTGGGATCTAGTAGTACTTGGAAATCCGATCACACGAGAACATGGTTGTTATGGGCAAAAAATGGTTTAAAATAAATTAGTCGAAATCAAAATTACGTCGTGTTGGGTATCATTTCCAAGGCATTTTTCGATGCTAAGGCAAATAGGACGGGTGTCAGAAGTATATTACTACTCCCAGATGGAAAACAGCTAAATCAAAGTAATTAAGTGAGGCGAATTCCACTACTTGAAGTAAATCGCCGGACAATATTTCCTAAGTTTCTCCCCGGCCTGCGTTCGTTTCTCGTTCTGCAGTTAGTGCTCGTTAATGCATTGCAATTTTCGTTGTTCTGCTGTAGTCAAGTCATGTTTCGTATGGTTTACTAGTATTTTTCAGTGCTGAATCGACTGCGATGGGTCTCGGAGGTTCTCTTCAAACATTGCCGTTTTCGTATGAGTTGGTCGTTTCCCGGATTGTCGTAATAGCCGTGTTATATTTTAAATATTTTTCAGCGTTGGATTGAATGTCATTAGCCGCTGCACAAAAAAAAAAATAAACCGTTGTGTAATAACTTGCAGAGTTGTTTCTTCTAATTTATTTTTCAATACCCTTCAGTTCATAAATATATTTTGTACGAGTGACCTTAAATATGTGAGAACGAAGTTTAAAGAGTTGACTACACGTAAATATAACCGGTTTACGAAGCCCAGGACCGAAGGTTTCGCGGTCAGCCCTGCGATGTTAGTACTAAAAAGAATTATTGTCTCGGCTTTGAATATTTTGATGCTTTCTTCGTCAAAAGAAACCAATTCATGAATAAAAAAAGTTTTAATGGTGTTTTTGAAACGTTTTCTGTTATGTTTAATTTAATTAATTTAAATTTAACGTTAAACTGTACACATTTTAAGGCGTCCTGTCAGACGATTAAATAATAGATGCTCCTAAAATAAATTTTCGACTAAACGAGTGATTACTCGGATGCACATGTTTGCGATTTTCCTTGCAAGCTAGCAAGTATTTCCTCAAGGTGACTCAGCCTTTATCAGTCATGGGCTATCTGAAGTCCTATTCATCTCCTCTGCCTCTTTTTCTGCCCTTCCAACAGTAGACGACCGTGAAACCTGGTATTCACCGTCGTTTAGTTGTTTGAAATTTTTCGATTACTGTCATTTACAAGCTCGTTTCGTGAAATGTGACTGCTGGTCGTCTTGGCGCTGCCATATGGCGTTCCGGTGGAAAGAAGTTGTGGAAGATGCGGGAACTACTCAGCCAGCCCTGCTCGACTCATTCGCTTTATTTCTTGGAAGAGGTTAGGATTCTTCTTCGAGAGAAAGATCGTTCACTGTGAGGGTAGTCTATTTTTGAGTTATCCTTTCTAAGTTATGTTCTGGATGATCTTATGCTGTAGGAATCCAGGCCACGATGTGCTGAAATTACCAGTACGTTTCGTGCAGGCATCGTTGTGCTGCTAATTGTATCATCAGGAATGGCATTGCTTATTTTTGATGGGGAGTATGGAAACTCTCCTCACCATTCCTGTTCAAACCACCGAGCTCTGAATGAAGAGAGCAGTTTGATATCTGGATAGTTAATACGAACCAGTAGAGGATGGAGCTAACTGCCGGGGCCAGAATCCCACGGAGATTAAGGCTGACAACAAGGAGTCGCCGGCACGCTGCATGGCTCTGGTGAGGGTCAGCACAGAAGGGACACTTTTAGTTGAAATTAAAACGCGAAAAATCCCCTCCCTCACTTTTTAATGTCGATTCCCTATGTACTTCTCGTATTTAATTCAAACATCCTTCAGAAAGGCTCCGCATTATTCCTCGACTGTGAGAGTGCTTTCACATATCATCAAAGCCTGTCGTTAAACGTGTTAGCCGAGAAAGAAACCAGTCGAGTTAATTATTGAAAAAAACACGAATTAGAGGAGAAAAGCGAAAAACACAAAGAGGAAGGAGAAAGAACTTCCTCATCGCACTGGCCTCTCAGTTCACAGTCGTGTGGAATTACAGGGACTCCCTATAGCCCAACAATTACCGTAATTGACGCCGCCCGTCGCTCTTTCGCACTCACTCCCCCTCACCACTCATTTCCTCTCTTTCAACCTTTTAAAATGGATCGTTCAGGTTGTTTCTGCTTAGACGAAATAAGAGACACTAAATAGTCGACGGCTCGGATCAAAATTGTTGAGTGAATTTAGTTGAAACGACTTGAAAATATTTCACGTCTACGTATATCATTATTTCAGCACTACGTACATTCACCGGTTGTGGCTTTAGGTACTAATCCAATCTATTTTTCACTCAGCTCATTTGAACTTGGTAAAACACTACTTCACATTTTTACTTTCCTTGGCTCTACGAAGTAGAAAGGAAAGTTATGTAATCGGCTGAAAAAAAAATTTTGAGTTTTCTTCAGATCTTTACGTTTCAGACCCTCCTGAGTCCGAAAAACACTATTTGGGAAAATGGTCTGTGTGTGTGTGTGTGTGTGTGTGTCACTAAAGTTTGTCTGTAAACGATTTTTAGAGAAAACCACCTTATCAAATCACATCAAACTTCATATCTGGCCCGCTGGTCACCATGGGACGCCAAAATAAGGGTATGAGCAAAATCCACCGAATGTTAACTATAGTTATCATAGTGATCAAAACACCAAATATTTTTTTTCTCTAAAACGGCTCTAACGATTTTGATTAAATTTTTTATATTGATAGCTCCCAATAACGCAACTATACCATAAAAATTCCCTTCCATGGGAAAATGACGAGAGCAGCACAATAGATTACCAAAACTTTCGACGTAATCGATTTTATAGCGGTTTTTAGAGAAAACGACCGAGCCAAATCACCTCAAATTTGATCTCCAGCCTACAGGTTACTATGGGACGCAATAATAAAGGTATGAACAAAATCCACCGAAAGTTAACTATAGTTAGCATAGTGATTAAAACACCAAATTTTTTTCTCCAAAACGGCTGTAACGATTTTGATTAAATTTTTTATATTGATATCTTTTGATAAGGCAATTATACTATAAAATTCCCATTCGTAGGAAAATGACGAGAGCAGCACAATAAATTATCAAAATTTTCGACGAAAAGCGTTTTTAGCGCGGTTTTTTCTTATAAACTCTGCTGGAATGTTGGTAGAATGTTAAAGAAAATTGGTATTGTAGTCCAATTCAATACCCAGAGGGTGAGGTGTTTAAAACCGCTCATGAGATACATGGGGCTCACTCCAGAAATTCCTGAATTTCAACTACCGCTGTTTCGCTTACTACCAGTTCTAACAGTTATTACCCAATAACTCTGCAAAAGTAATTAATATCCTTCTTTAAAAAATTCGTGTTTACAGGCTCATTAATTATCTGTGTACCAATTGCTCAATAATGGTCCGGGAATGAGTACGAGCAGCACAATAAATTCCAGAACATTAGGCGCTACCGCTTCCTGCTGCCATAAAGCGTTGTTTGACCCAGTTCAAATGAACTGTGTGATAAATGAATCGATTAAATAGAATTAGCCGTGTACAAAGTGAATTGAAGTAGAGCTAAGGAAAGTTGTGTGTTGCAACGCACCAGATATTTGTGTGTCGGGTGGACACGGAATTAATTGAGGTGCTCCCATTCAAACCTCGGCCGTTATTCAGCAATTAGTGCACAGAAGCTTTATGAAAACGACAGTAATCACTGTTTCAGAATTATCGGGTAAAAAGTGTGAGAAATGGTAGTACGTGACAGCTAATTTAATTTATGGATTTCTAGGGTTGCTTCTAAACACCTTAAGAGCGTTATTAAACAGTCCCTGTGCAAGAAGTTCTTGGACGACCACCCTGGTTTTTCTGAAACTGCAAGCATTATATGAGCAGGCCAAATCGACTTTCTTCGACATTTTTGATCATTTATTCTGTTGCTCTTATCATTTTCCTGCGAAAGAAAATTTTACGGTACTGCCGTATTATTTGGAGCTGCCCATAAATATAATACCATAATGCAATCAAAATCGTTTTTCTCGTTCTTGAGAAAAAAACTTGGCGTTTTGATCACTATGATTGCTATAGTTAGTTTTTTGCTGATTTCGCTAATACAATTATTTACGCGTCCTATGGTGAACTGCGAGGTAAATATCAAATTTGAGCCGATTTGATCCTGACGTTTTCTGTCAATCATTTACAGGCACGCACACAAACCGTTTTTCGGGTTGAGAAGCTCTTGAAATATAATGATCTGAAGAAAACTCAAAGCTTTTCTTTAACCGATTACATAACTTTCCTTACTACTAAGTGGACTAAGGGAAGCATCAAACAGCGAAACGCTTATTATTCTTATAAAGATTAATATTCCCTAATTTCCTTTTCTTCAAATTTAATATTTGCTTGACTACAATACATTAATCCTTAAAAGTGTTATTCATTAAGTTCTTCTTATTAGAGGAGTGCTTAGACAGGGGCTTGGAGTTTTTTATTACCCGCTGTCAACTTTCCAAAGATGATGGAACGTAACAGACGTTATATACCGAATTACTATGCGCTTTGGGATACTTATCCACGTACATTTTTCAAGCAATGCCCTTCTAACCAAAGTTGGAAAAAATAAATATTAATGCTCTACGTAAATAATAATACTAAGAGTGTTTTTTTGTACGATGATAGATTTAAGGTTGAGGCCTTAAGCTGTTATTGAGTTTGTGAACCTGAAACTATTGTTAGAAGAATTAGAAATGAGTCCGCAGATTTGTCCAACACCAAAGGATGGTTTATTAATAACAATGAATGTGTGAACTGTCGGTGCGTTGGAGGGCAGAATGTCTCGTTATTTGAATTTAGTGTGAATTACATTTGCATAATATTTACTTAGATTTCGTACGTCTCAATGGCGCTCAATAGCGCGCCTCACCTTGAAACTGTTTCGTTCACAATTTAGAATTTCAGCTTTATCGAATTGGAAAGTACGTCTAGTTTGGTTATGGGGGCGAAAGTGCAGTTTCATCACGACCCGTTGAATTCTCCCGAACGTTTTGCACGTTATACTTGTCATAGTAAATTCGCCGTTTGAAACGGCCCTCTGTCCTAAAAAAGTAAGAGTTTCGGCACTTACCTTCACGAACGGGATCTGAGGCGTGAATGAATCTAGAAAGGGAACGCGTTGGACGCTTACAGAACGCAATCGCTTTTTCGGGACTTGCCTTTAGTCTCAGTCTGATAATTGCCTCGACTATTGCCGCGTGTATTATCTTCCTAGTTCCAACTTCCCTCAAAAACGTAAAATCTTGGGCTCGTCAGAAAATTTGAAACGGATTTGAGCTGTAATTGTTCTGAAATTCTCACCCCCAACTGTTTTTCTTGCCTTCGCGATAGAATCAACTCAAAGAAACGTTTGACGACAATGTTTCCGAAACTAGTTGAAAATCATAGATAATTTATTGCGTGAAAGATTGAATTATACCACTGTTCCTTCCACTATTCAGTTGACTCGGCTTCAAGTTGTTCGAAGTATTTAGAATACGATCAGTTCAGTGGTAGACACAATCGAACCACCTGAGGGCCGTCCAAAGGCGCGTATAAAAAAGTTGAAGCCTTCATTTTTTCGGCGAGAAACCGGTCTCGCAGCCTCCAAAATTATGGTCTATAATGAACCTGGATGGGGGAAAAGGAATCGAAAGGAGAAAAAAAACGGTGGGAGTCGGAGTTTTTAATCTCATTTTTCCTCATTTTGATTTTTTACGAAAGATTGGGGTTCATTTTTGGTTCGTTTGAAAATGAATTAGTATAAGAATAAATACGTGGATAATCTTGAAGAAGGTAGAAAACTCTTACGCGTTTCGAAAGTGAGGATCGAATAAGAGAACCTCGGGAGATCGTTCATGTCACTGTGAATAGAAATTATCGTTGGCCATTCCCCTTTAAAAAACGTATTCCCGTGCTCGTAAGTTTCATTCAACTTCCTTCTGCTTTTTTATTTCATTTTTATTTAATATCATTTTGGGTGTTAAATTCCTCCAGTGTCGTTTCAACGCTGCCCTCGAGGCCCAGGTTTTAGATTTTCTAATGAGGAGACGGCACTTATAAATTGCGTCAGTGGCTAAGCTGTGAGTGTTCTTCTGAATTGCAATGATATTCATTCTCCGGGCTCGGAGGCGAATTGCCCTTGGATGATTTAGATATCGACGTTGGCTTAGCGAAATATTGATGCTTGGAAATCTGAAGTGGTTTCAATGAATGGAATATCAATAATTTTGTGTGCACGTCTTTAAATCACATATCACAGTGATAGTGACCGGGGTAGCTCATGCTCAACCTACCTTCTTCTCGAAAAAGTTTGAAATTTACACTTTCGAAGTGTAGATAAGTAATTAGAGTCACAGCGAATCCTTCAAACCACCTAACTCTTCTTAAAATAAGATTCCAAAACTGATAACAGTTTTCGACTAATTCTCCCTTGTAATTATTGCTCTCAAACGACCAATCAAGATCGAAAACGTCGCTACAAGAATACAACTCGTATCCTTGTAAAGACGTTTAGGCAGAGGTCTCTACCGATTGTATAGTTATGGGAATTTTAGTTCAGTTTATTACCCATCTTGAGAAATCACAAAATCAACATCTCACGTTGTCACTGGTTCGTTCATTTGTGATCTACCGGTTGGGAAAGAGTTCTACGTGGAAGAGCGGCTAAAGACGCTCATACCACTTTCCTCAGCCCCACGTAGTCAGCGTTTACGAGTACAAAAAATCCAGCGCATTCGAACTTGGTAAAATTTAACTTCACGTAGGAAGGGATAGCTCTCAATGTTCCGGAATTTACTGAGGTCCTATTACTTATGCCGTTGCAGTCTTCAGAGAACTCACGAGACTGTCAAAGATAATGCTCACTGTAGAATTACAAAGTAAAAACTGTGAGAAACACTAGAAAATGAAACGACGGTGGTAGAATTCAGGAATTTCTGGGGTTGACCCTAATGCTGACAGTTCTAGTATCACTTGAGCGGGATTTATGAGGGAAAACTGAGCTAAAATTTATTGTGCTGCTCTCGTCATTGTCCCGCGAATGAGAATTTCATGTTATTGTTGTACGTAACGCTATTTACGTAACTAATTTTTTCATAGTCGTTAGAGTGGTGTTTGAGAAAAAAAGTTGTACCACTAACACACGCACAGGCAGACCCCTCCCCTCCCCCTCTGCCCTCCAGAAGCCCTTGAAAGATCTGAAAGGAACTAAGATTTTTTTTCCTCTTCCGATTACATAATAAAAGTAATTGTTTATTGACCGACAGAAAGGAGCATTAAAGTTGTTTACAAAAATGAAAAAAGAAATCTCCTTCAGTCCACCAACCCAAATGAATTTGTGGCGGCTGATGGAGCTAATCAATTACAACCTTATAAATCTAATCGAATGTTACAATAATGGCAATAACAGTGGGCAACGTAGAATAAACGAAATTTTTCTGAGCGCGTTCAGTTCCTAATTTGGGCAATTGGATATTAGATGTCGCTTTTGTGCGTATACGCATACTAATGCTTCTATGCTCAAGCACAATTGCCTAATGTTAAGTACATTAAATACTCGACAAAGCAGGATGGTGGGATATCAGGACGCCTGGTCTTGTTCAACAGTTGGGATGGGTTGTAGCAGTTGAACTTGATTTAATGATTTTTCATCACATGTTCGAACGGTCGTGATCCTGAGACAGCACGTGCACGTGGCATTACAAATCCTGACTTGTGCATAATCTTCATCACGCTTAGGTAATTTGCGTCTTGTTGAGAACCATTCTGTATAGTGATTTTCGCGGTTATTTCTCAATATCCACAATAAAGATTTGTAGCGCACAGCCGCGTTGATCCTCCACTTCTTCTAGTGTTGTGTTACTCAGTTTCAAGGTCGTCGCTCAGCTTCTAGTTAAGTCCAATTTGAATTTCAAGCACATGTTGAACGATTAGCACCTGGAATCCTGCTTGTGTCATCCCGAGGATTGGGTTAACGTTGTAAAACACGTCCCAAGCCTGACATTCCTCTAGACCAATATAGAGCTCCGTAAAATGCTCGTAAAACTCGTTCCGGGGCTGAATAGGGTCCGGCGTTTAATGGGGTCGGAGGGGATCTTGTGTCCCAAAGATGCGACCGACGTAGCGAAACAGTTTGTTGTTACAAATGGGAGGACCCGACGATTATTGCTCCGAGGCACGAGGAGCGGAACGTGGTGGGAAACGCTGGCTCTAAAACCTCTTCTTAGTCTTCGATCTCTTCTTAATAATTGTTGTTTAACGACCGCTCCCATTGTATTCACCCTTTTTTCCTTGCCGCATTTCGAATCCCCGTGCACGCCGCCTGAATCTCTGCGAATGTGAGACTTTTTCCTGTACATGAATGCGTTCAACGATAACGTATACGCCTCACGCATGCAAATGTCGAGTTCGTTATTGCCCTGGAGGTTCCATAATTCACTTCTCAATCGAAGTGAAACGAAGCCAAATCGAAAGTATCTGATGCACGCAGCTTTTCCGGTTGCTGAATTGTCCGGTGACATGAATTGCGAAGACATTGAGATATTTGAACATTGATACATTCGTCATTTGATCAACCATATTAGTCGGCAGATTAATGGAACCCCCCCCCCCCCCCGATGTTAAACATTGTATAGTAAATCGTTTTCGGTATCTGCTGGCACGCCTTGTACTCGACGAGCCTCATCGAAAGTATCATTGCGTGTGCTTCGGCAGAGTAGATGGAGTGAGTTAGTGGTGCACTCTTGCGTTATTTCGTTATTAAGCGTGAGATACCATGGACTCTGCCAGCCGCCTGATAGTCGACATTTCGTTCCTCCACTGTCCTCTGCCTTGCCCGCTTGATGCTCCAACCCTTCATTCAAGGATAGGGTTTCGCATCCGGTTAGGTTCCCGTGGTCGATAAACATTTGGGGTCCCACATCCTCGATGAATAATCTCTATCGTCGACCCTTGTTTCGCATGCATCATGAAGCGAACTACCTTTCTCCTCGCGATCGTTCCTTGAATCTCTTAGACCAGCCCTTGCCGCTACTAAATTGTACGCGTATTAGTTGTTTTCAGTTTGTATTGTCCCGTTTGTATGGAATCCACTGGGCCTAGTAATCATCACGCAAATATTATTGAACTACCCCTTTGCAGATGATCTATTGAACTGTCAGCAGGTTTATGTAGCAACGCGACGTCTACGTCGTAGAGGTATACACTATACGGGCCCTTAGACATCGTAACATGCCCTCGCGACCTGAACTCCTTACGATGAATGCTATCTGTGTTTTTTTGTTTATGAGTTTTGCCTCACTGCGTGCAATTAATAATGCCACTTGGGGTGTGTTTTACCACGACACTATCCTCATGTACAAGGCCCTCTATCTAGGCGTGATTGGCTACTACCGCGTTGAATGGGGCAGCAAACTAACAGTGAACCAAAAGAGAGTATTGACCCACTCCTGTGGATCATCAAGGCCTATAAGACCAAGGCTTGTCACTGAAGCACTCCACGTGATGCCGTTAAGTGCATGGTTCACAAGTGGAGAGTGAAACGGGAGCGTCCCCTGCATTAGGCTGAACTCAGCGCGGATCTCACCACAGAACGGAAACTTGCCGCCATCGACGAATGGGCAATAGAGAAATGGCAAGCGAGATGGAAACCCTCGTCAAAGTGGCATGACACGTATGAGTTCTACCCCAAGAATCGTGAACGTCTTGAGAAAAGATGGGTTGAGCCAGACCACTGGGCGAGCCACTTTGTCACGGGACACGGCGGCTTCAGTGCGTGGCTCCACTTCTTTTCTCTCAAACACTTTCCATCGTGCACATCTTGCGCCTCCAGTGCTGTACAACAGTGAGCAACGGTTAGTGGGAAGGCAGACGAACTTTGTAGCATTGACTGCTACAAAGCAAGCCTATAACCGTTTCGCCGAGTTTGCGAAGAAGGTCATGGCTAAGAAACGTGATCGCAGTTGATCTTTGAAACTCGCCACCCAAGTAAATAGTTAGATCAGGTGGGAACACAGTTTAAGGATTGCCTCTACCGGGAGACTGACAATCGACCAAATACCTGTCATACCACCGCAGGCCTGGGTTAGGTGGATGCTGCAGGGCCTGGCTTCTTCCATTTCAGCGAAACCGCCATTTCCATGACTGATATAACCCATTACTGGTTTAGGAACAGCCATTTCATAAGGAAACAGACCTGTTTTTGGTTTATGAAATTAAACTTAATGTTTCTGCCAACAGCTAAGAAACTCCGGATAGACTTGTGATGTGTGGTGGCAGTTATCTATGGGGTTTAATTCTGCTTTTTATGAAGGATAAGAAAATAATTACAACTAAGCGATAGGATGTACTTATAGTGAGCGTTTTCGCTTTTGACCGCATTTTCAACCCTAATATACATGTACAGTCAGATACCTCAACGACAAATTATGGCGGCAGCGTATTATTACGAGCATCTCCTAAGCCAGCTTCTTCAGTATGTTGCTATACTTATCCACGGTAACCACAACTGAGTCGAATCTCTTGTTGCCTTGCTGCGGAGATTCAAAGTACATTACCGTGGATTGAAAAAATTTCGTCATTGTTGTTAGTATTTTTTTGTCCAGAACTTGTCAGTTGAACAGGAATCTTCCTCCTGTCGCAGTTTCCAGTTCTCCGTAGTTTGTTTTACTGTCGACACAGCTGGTTTCAAAGTTGAACCCGTCGCCAATCCTCATATTTTGATCGAACGACCGTCCAGTCATCAACATTTATTGCAACTTTTTGTGCACTTATGCTGTCACTGTCGGCGGCCCGACTGTCTTGTTCTTACAAAACAAAATTCTTTCTCAAGCTTGTAGAAAAGCTAGAAAATGCGTGACATTCGCCTTAATCGAACCAGAATTTTAAGAGCGCGCGCCGGACGTGGACGGAGTTAGGTATTGTGTTCGATAAAGATAAAAGTTTTTCGCAGCTTTAGCGGCTAGTATCTCAGCATTCTGCTTGGTACTGAGGTGGGCGCCTCGTCGCACATAGGAGCAGAGATTGACAAGACACCCATCACAACCAGAGCGTGGCTCAGTTAGTATAAAGCGAAATTTCATCATGACTGCATACTGAGGGTGTAGGACATGGATTATGGTGCAGGAGATTCATGGGATGCATTTCAAGAACAGTCCTTGGCTATACTTGGGAGTAGTAAGGGAGACGGCTGAACACTTTAATATCTGGAAGCAATGTGTGAAACGGTTTTGAGATGGGATGTACTGAGCTTGGAGGAGGCGCGTATGCATTAGGAATAGAAAAATATTATTGGAAAGCGTCATCAATACGTGCTCTCAAACGGACTTTAATCTTTTAATCTTACGTGAACCCAGACCAAAGAAGACAGAGGGAATAATGTGGGCTTCTCAACATCACAGGTATTATTCTGTTGCCGGAGATTGAAAGTTGTTGCAGTCAAGATTTTTAATTAATTGCTAAGATCCTTTCAGTGATAATACATGGGAAGCAGCTGTAACACGCGCGAGGCGGCATCAAGCGGCTACCTGTGTAATTTAAATTGATGAAGTGTCGGAGTAAATTTTGTAATACACTTTATATTTTTTTATAAAGAAGTTAACTCGAGTTATTCAGATAGCTATGACTGTTCTTGAAGTAACTTGCTGTGTGTCGTTAATCACGATGGTCGCGGATTTTTAACCTTTTTTCTTATTACTCTTTTTCCCTTTCTCCCCCATGTATCGCTCCCTCGTTTTTTAATAACATGTTAGGCCAATATAAACCCATTAGGGACGGCGGCTTGGCTCCTGCGGCTAAGGTTTCACGGGCAAAAAGGTAATTCGCTTCATATCCAAAGGATAAAATCTGGCCGCGAGATGAGACCGACTTTCACTTTCCGCCAACGGGTTCTACCGGCGAGGGAAATGAGCCCTTTTATACAGTTGGCTGCTGCTACTTCAGGCGATTACCGCGTAAAGATGCAGCTCGGAGATAAATAAAAACCTTCATTAAAACGAAGCTATCCGCCGGATCATAGGAACCTTTTTTGCTCGACTCCTCAGCTCAAATCTTCCCCCTTCCCCAACAGTATTTGCGCTACTCTGATAAGGAGATTGATGAGTTTAGAACGCGAAATGAGTTTGTTCAACATAATCTTTTTGTCTTCACGGTTTATTGAGTCGAGCGAACGTTCGTTTTATCGGTTAAAGTTGCGAAATATCGTCGTGCACATTTCAGAGGTCAACATCTGAGGTCGATTCGCTCTGAGTTCCGCTCTGTTAAGTGCTAAATTATCTGACGAGGTTAATCAAAGTTACAGCAATGCGTACCGTGGCTGTCGATGTGGCAAGTAAAAGAGATCGTAATTACGGACTGAGTGTTACAATCTCGGTCAGGAAAAAAGAGGAGCCGCCATTACCATTGCTCCTGTGCCCCGGTATTTGCTCTAACAATTTTGACCAAATCCACAGGGCATTAACGTCGTATTTTAAAAATTGAAATACGTGATGCGGCGCATCAAACAATTTTCCTTAGCCATTCGTACGTTCATCGGTTTTTATGGCTTTAAATTCCGAAATTCATTGCGATGCTCCTACTCATGCTTCGAACGTAATACCACCTGATTTTGTTGAAAATGCAAGTATCATATTAACGGGCGTTCTCAGTTTGTCAAGTTTCTGTTGGCGTTGGAAGTATGTATGGTATACCTAACTTTTTATTGTGATTATTGTTATGAATTAATTTCTGATGATGTTTGAATCTGTCGACACCATCATGCGCATTCATCTTCACGTTCTGAACTAGAAGCTGAATTTTTAACTCCAGGTTTCATTGTTCCAGGTGAGCGTTTCTGGTCTGGAAGGGGAGACAACCGTAAAACTCAATTACCCCGTTGCGCACATGTCCCCCTTTAAAACTGGCGTTTCATCTCGCCGGAAGTTCTAAAAGTGAGATGAGAAGGAAAAAAACTCTCCGCCTCCGCTTGCAGCCCGCTGCTTTTGAACTTGAAATTTATGTAAGTAACCGTAGACCTTCTCCTGTACAGAAACTTTAGAAGGGTCGTTGATGGCGGAGAAAGGGCGGAAAATCCCGGGACGTCGGCGAATGACGATCGAACCTGTGTTCGGCGGATAATGTGAGACAGAGTAAAGAACTACTCTTAACTGTGTTGATTTACTATTTGCCTGAAACTGGTGGTGTAGGTGTATCTTCTTTCATTCATGGGGGGGTAAAAACACTATTCGTTTCACTTGCCTACTTGCTTATACGTTGGTTGATTATAGTCAAAAGCCCTTTCAGCTTCCCTTATTTCAGCCTTCCAAAAACGACCGAAAGGCCTGCTTTGGTAGCAAACCACTGCACAACAATGCGCAGCTTCTTCTGCGACTTCAGTTAGGCTGTGAAGACCTACATAATCGCTCAGGAGGCTGCCACGGGAAATGAGAGAACGAAATTGCTCGAGGACGCCGTTAGTTGGCACCAGGGACACGCCAACGATGATGAGACGTTCATGATCTCTACGCTACAACCTGAATACGTCGGTTCAAAGAAAATCCAGCCATTGTGCCTCCTCCCACTCATGCGCAAGATGCCAGTGCGTTGGGAAGGTACTATAAGGCCACAATATTTGTTTCTAGTCCACTGTAAGACAAAGGGAAAAAGGTTATGTGTTAGGTAATTTCAGCGAACTTCACTCCATCTTCCAGTAATTATAAAACCGGGTATTTTCCACAGGCTGATGAATATTTCTCGTGGGGCTGCATTCATTGTTTCCTCCCCCCCCCCCCCAACTGAGAGTGTTACACTTTTAGGAATAATGTTACCCCTGGTGAAATAAAGTATTTTACTTTTACTTCGGCCCAGCTACAGTGTTAGTGCCTTGTCCTCTTGGACCAAAGAAACAAGATTCCGTGGTGGAAACACATTCTTGAAGAGAATAAGATTAACTCAGTTACTCCCTGCAGCCTTTAGAGCCTCGGCTGCCATTGGATACCTCTCCTACAACCCTTGGACAAGCTGGCTTACTTTTAGTCTGTGCCTCTTTATAAGGGTGTAGATTAAAGCCTTGCTAGATAGTCTGTAACATCGCCCAGCACCAGCGGCACTTTGCTATGGCGTACACCGGAGGTGAGCATTCTCGTAATATTTCATTTCGCTGCTTAATAAACCTCAAAATCTTGTTGAGTGGAACCACACCGCATCCAGTTAACCAATACCATTTCAGAATAGGGTGCTTCGTTACATTTCAAAATGAACAACATAGGTGCTTGGAAACTAAAGCTTTCATATATATATTTTTTGCTTCATTATTTGCTCTACAGGAGGTATTTAAAAATGGAAACCGTTAATTTACAGAGGCGCTTGAAGCTAATTGTGTACTCTTCACTTGTTTCTGAAATCTTCCTTTTCTTCATTTTGGTTATTTCTTACATCTTAGCTCCTTAACTGTCCCATGGTAGATTCGTCGACAGATATAAATCGACATTCTGTCTTCTTGTCCTTTTTCTCCCGCCCTTCGTCGCTGCATTTAACAAATGGCGGAACGTCCTCTCCTTCGTTGAAGTTTTTCTATGCAAAACGCGGTAGTGATGGTAGGGAGCGAGAATGAAGTGAATACATACGAACTTTAGATCAATACGCAGCCATGACATAAGTAGCCGACAGAGTGGAAAGTTGAGGGTTTGAAAAGAAGGGAGTGAGTCCCCTTTCCCTGGCAAACTGCTGTAGAAAGGTTCCCTTTACACGCGAGTCGTTGTTTCATACAGGAAAAAAAATCGTTCCTTGAAAAATATGCCCGTCGGTCGAGCGGATGCATTTCGCATAGGCAATTTTTTGAGCTCTAAATTGAAACTACTACTTTACATTTTTAGTTACTTATATCATTATTCGTGGAATAATGTGAAAGGTAACGTGAAGTACTCTCGTAGTACTTGTGAGGGTAGAAAGTGACGTTTTTGTCCACCTCTTGCTTTTTGAATCTCTGTACTGAAGAAGCAATAAGTAAATTAACCGATGATCCTCAGATCGACAACTCGCTCCAAGCAGGATGAAACTGCGATATCGATATCAGCAGCTTGAATCGTAGTTTCAATTGCTTTTCGTGCCTAACATTCCCATAAATGCTTGGAGTACCCAAGATCCTATTAGGACTTAGGATTCTCGTTCCAGTATTAGACTTTCAGTTACGTCAATGAGTCTAGTTTTGTTGGATTGAACCACGCCAACATGGATGGGCTCTCATTGTCCGTGTCAAATGTCTTTTTAGCGGTCCAACAAAACATCGTACATGAGCGAAATAATTTTTAATAATTAGCCATACTTTTGTATTCAATAATAGGCTTTAAATAAAAATTACAAAATACCGGCACCCAATCAATTTTGACTGTACGACATTTCGAAAAATCTATAGTCGACGATCAATAGGGAATATCAGTGGTCGGTACGCAGCGCGTATCAGATGTATACGTTTTTGTGTACAAGTGAGAGAGAAATACAGATTTGAATTGACGAATGAGACGCGCCAAATAGAGGGCTGTATTGACACAGTGGGTTTAAGCGGCCACTTGATTAGTACGTTAGAGTTATGAGTAGAGCAACAGTGGAACTAGTTTACACCACACAGTGGATCACTAGATGGTTGCACTAGAGGAGATAGTGTTCAACTGAAGACGGAGAACATGCAGAGTCATGAACTGCAACTTGAGGGCAAGTGAAACTTGAGCCAAAACAAAAAGAGCGAAGAACTCGTAGGGAGACCATGATGCGAATGAATACCAAGCAGCCAAATTTAGGGGCTGTGGAAAACCCAAGATGTTGAGTGGTGGGCAGTCGTCGTTCGCACATACTGTATTTAGATAACTATTGATTCGCATGTACTCTTCAGCGGTGCGATAGTCTCCTAAAAGTGGTCCAAGTTATAAAGAACAGCCCTCGATCGCGCCTTAGGTCCATATTCTTATAATTTGATCTCTGCTATATTATATGACCATATGGAGATATTTTAAAACCTAAATTATTTAGTTTTCGGGCTTCTAATTGGTTGTCTAAACGATCGAGAGGATGCAGATCATTAGTTGACCGTCCAAGCGCTTCGCGATAAGGAGCCGAGCCAAACAATCGTCAATTCACTGTATTCGTGCCCTGTCACTCACATTTGTACCCCAATGGAGCAGCAACAAACGATTTCTGGTCCATCGGGAGAGAGAACTAGCTTCTCGACGCATTAATCGGATAATGAATTGAGACTTCTTTTCAGTTCCGCTTATAACCTTGCCCGCCCAAATTGGGAGTCAACTGAGCCAAGTGACGCGGGGTTGTTGAAACATGCGGTTTTTAACGTTCTAGCCCTCAAGTTATTTTTTTGTCTTCCTCTCTCACTCTCTTTCCCTCTCTTTCTTACGATATTCTAACGCTCAACCTTTCACGCGATCCTGTTTATTTGGTCTCCCATTTTTGTATTTGTTTTCTTTAGTAAACACAACCAAACGGGCTATTAAGTGGAAAACTACCTCCGCTAGACATTTTGAATTCGGTCCAACTTGGAAAAATAAAAATAAAACTTTCGATTGTTCAAACTTTTCATCTTTATCTTCCTACGGCATTTTCGCTTACTAATAACCTTCCGAAGAAGAATATTTGTTCAATTTGTTCGAAAGCAAACTTCGTCGTAACGGAGCAACCCGCCAAAGCTCTCTGGAACTGACACCATTTTTGTGTTCCCTAGTTGCTGAAAGCTGCGCGTCGCAAACAATTATCGTACCAGGCGTAAGGAACAAACAAGACACGTCATTAACCCGAATTCCTATCGATATCACGGGTATCTACTGATCGATCAACCCGTGGATAAAATTACTTGAAATGATAAGTGCTGTTTGCAAGCTTGTGAGAGAAATCGGTTAAAAACTTACCATTAACTTAACAGGTAAAACACCAAATATTTTTTATTCCCAGTTGTTCTTCAACGATTTTGATTAAATTGTTTGTGTGGGCAGTATATACGGGAAATTGGTTACTAAACAGTGATTTGCTGATTCCATTCAAAATTGAACAAAACAAGATTTTGATCGAAATTTGTTTACAAAATTGATGTCTTACTCCCAGAAAAAAACTTCTCCACTTGGAAAAAATGTATTTATATTTATTTTAACAGCAAGTTAGTCAGTATTAACTGGTTCTAAAACTCATTACCAATTGTTGGTAATTAAGTGTAGAGATGTGCTTGCCACTCAGACAAGTTTGAGTGATCGTTTTCCCAGCTTGAACGACTGAAACTTCCTCTTCCATCCTTCTTTTACGTCGCTTCCTTCGCACAAATCCAAATCCTGTACAGATTTACAGATTTTTCAGACTGTGTATTCTTTATTTTATTTATTTTTATTTTTTGGAATGTACGTTTTCGTAGACATTTCTTGTAATTTTTTCCTAGGACAATCACTAATTTTGATCAATTGAAAAATCTTTGTTGAAGAATTGGCGCAGATGAAAATTGGCGAGCCGAGTATCGATTCGAAAAATTTGTTTTCTGTTTATAAACGATCGATTTTTTTTAAATTCGTAAATTGTTAAAAAAATATTTGTGCGACATGACCAGACTGGTAAATTATCGAAAATATGTCAATTTCTCGAGCAAGTTGACCACATTACTTGCACCCCCAAATCGTTCTGAAAATTTTTGCAAAAAAACGTAGCTCCCCGTAGCTCTTGGGTGATACTTTCTGTCAAACTATCAAAGGGGTATCGAGCAATCGCTCCCGAGACACCTTTCAACTTGATTGTTCGTTTGCCCTTAGTTATACTGTTGCAGAGAAAGCAGCCCGGATAGAAGCCACGCCCTTTCTTGTTTCAAAGTTGAGAAATTCGCGATAATAACCCGCCCCGCAAGGTTTAACTGGCGGAGCTGAGTTAACTCAACGCCGTCCTGCCCCGGCGGACTGACAACGTTGAATTTATTGTAGGAAAAAGGTTCGATCGTGTGGGCTCCGATCTACCGGTCTTATTTTTCCAGTTTAGCTAGCAGCGAGCCAAACCCCGCCGTAGACACCGGACAACGACGATGTAACTCTTTCAAAGCAGCGTCTCATTACTTGTGTATTGCGCCACCGTGTTCAAAAATTCCTGAGTGATTTGAAGAGGGGAAAAAAGCTACTTCCGTATGATTTTCGTTGGTTTAGCTCGTGGCCCCAGCTGACTCCGCGAGTGTGGGGCTGGCTGATATTCCAACAGTAGCGTTTTAGTTGATACGGGTTGATCATCGCGGGAGTGACCCATCGTAGGACTAATTCAGACTGCCCTTCGAAAGCCGGCAGGATTACTAATATCCGTGAAACGTATTCATTGTGCGCCGTTCGCAGGCCGAAAGGCAGTCTCAAATCGTTTTGTTCGTAAATAGTTTTCGAGTTCGTTTCAATATACAAGAAAAGGAAACTGATTGAACGTATTATACCTGAGAACAGGGACGCCTCAATTTTCTTACCTTATTTCTCCAATAATAATTGAAGAACCTCAAAGGTTGGAATTGGAGGAAGACGTCGTTCAGAAACCTTACGCTATCCACACAATCGGGAAACACTTGGTGTCTATAAAACCGAGAAACAGCAGGCAAGTTCACGAAAAGAATTGGAAAAACCAGTAGGATGGTTGTTAAAATGAAGCAAAATAGTTGGAAAATCGCCGGCTAATGTAGCAAAAATATTTAAGATGTACTGAAATTTCTCTACGCTGCAGAAAAACTGTTGGGAAACCGAATAAAATTTTCCGCAACTAAGTATAAAGGGTTAAGCAAAACTTTATAGCGTGAAACCTGACAGGAAATCAAGTAATAAGAATTCGTAGTACGTTGGTAATTATTTCTGAAAATCCGTTGGAAACGGATACAAAATAATCGGTGAACGAAGTATAATGACTGTAAAATTGATTATCAACTCGATCAAATCAAAATCGAGTAAAAGAAGCTAATTTATGAAAGAATAAAAAGAAAAGAGCATCGATTTAAGACTGTTTGACTTGAACCAATTAATTGTTCACTATTTAACAGGAAGTCTTCAAAAATGCATGAACAATTTATGATGTCGAGTTAAGAACCAACGGTTGTTAGAAATACTAGTCAAATCTGTCTGACTTTGTGTAAAACTGTTAAAACATTGGGAAAATTGAATGAAAACAGTTGGAATGCCTGCTAACAAGAAATGATGCTAGAGGCCTTTTGGAAATCAAGCGTTAAAAATGAAGAAATCTAACTATTGCAAGGAAAATTATTAAACACCGTAAGATCAATTATTTGATTCTACATTTAGTAAGGTTTGTTCGGAAATAAGTTCAAAAGTTCACCATTTTCTTGAATGTGTCGAGAAATCCAGTAACATTTGGTCCTCAACCCTGAAAAAATAGGGAATTGTTGCAAAACTTGTTAGTGTTTTACTGAAAATAGAAGGAGGTCTGGTCAAAATTGTTTAAGGAAGAAAAACACCGCTTACGAATTCCTTTAAAATTGTGATCTGCGTTAAAGTATTTGGAAAACCGACCCAAAATTGTTGTTAAAATCTAAAAATTATGTGAAAAATGTTGGGAATGATGGTTGCAAATTTTTGAAAAAATGGGCTATAAGTGGTTTTACAATTGTGAGAAGTAATTGGAATTGTACAAAAATATTTAGTGAATCACTAAAACAATCTTGGTTTATGTTCTGAATTTGTCAAACTTGAATTCCCTAAAAATGGCGAGTCGATGGATTTTGTTTATAGAAATTAGTGTTTTTTTTTAAATCGTGAATGAAGAAATGTATGAACAATTTATTTATTTATGAACTCTCAATGGTCGAATTTCCTGAGGCCCTGAAAAAGGCTCAAAAAAGTAAAGTCCAGGATTCGATTGGATTTTATCTGAATTTCTCCTCCTGTTGTGGCGAGGACCTTCGTGAACCTACTCGCTTGGTTTGTAGAAGGGGGCTCTCCAGCATGAGTTGTGATTGTAAAATGTAAATAATGCATAAGAAACAGTTGTTCAAGAAATTGGAACTTCCAAAAAAGAAGATTTTAATTGCCCCCCTCCCTCGTAAAAAACTTTGAAAATGTGCTCATAAGTTAGTTTAATTCAGAATTTCTAATCAGTTCAGTTTCGTTATTTGGTTTATTAATCCTCGAGAGTTGTTCTCGCGTGGCGCCTTCATCAGCTCACTCCGAAATTGGTAGGAAATGTTTGTAGTTCAAATTACCGTTGAGCTAAACGACCGTGGAAAAATTTGAAGACCCCGCTGGCCCCTTAAAGGAGGCAAAGGTTGAATAATGGTCCCAGAAATAAATCTCCGAGCTAATTTGCATCGATTGTTGGCAAGATAAGGTGGGCAATTGGAAGAGGTGTCTGTTGGAGCCAACTAGTGTCGAGTTAATATTGTTACATATTAACTGTCGGTGTATTGTTGGTGGATGAGGCGGGTGAGGGGGGGGGGACCTACGCCCTTCGTCGCAGCTTCAAACGGCTCTCCTTGGCACACTGCCCCCTTGAAATCGGCAGTCAGTTTTGAAAAAAGGATAAAACGGGGCTTAGTGCGATTTATAAGAGACATCGTTCTCTCAAGGGCGCGCCTAAGGGTGAATTAAAGAAATCGATAATTGGGGACGTTCGATTCAATTGAGTCGGGTTTCGAAAACGAGAAGGCGTAAGTTAGTTTCAACCATGCCGAGACTTGTCCTGGTTCCTTCTTCGTCGACCTCAAAGTAACAATTTCGTAATCAAAACAATACCCATTTACGACCAATTCCAATGAATCACACGTGCACGGTATCGAGTAGCAGCTCAAATATCTATACTACTGTGTGAACAGCAGCTTGGTTAAATAATAGGTGTGCCGAAGGATGGATAGTCTTTTCAATTTTCTATGAAGTTCTTTTGAAATTACTCAAATCATGCCTCAGCTCGTCGGTCCTTGATTCCGTTTCGGTTAATAGTTTTCCTGATCTGTCTTCATTTTGTGAATTCGTCGATTGGACCCTGCCGAATTACAGTACCGAACCAATCGTCAGAGACGGCACAAACCTCGATGGGTTCAGTAACCATTCGGTGATATGTGATCATCGTTATCGTTACAGCTACGTTGATATGTTAACAGTTAGATTTGAACCCATTGTGTTGTGTAACGCGAAATGTCGATGCGCTGGTGGATCCACCCTTATTCTACTCACCTTCGGTAGCAAGTTTTATCGTTATATCACGAATGAAACCTGCGTCCATCGCAAATTATTCAAAATCAAATTTCTTAGAGTTCAATGGAGTGAAAGATGTATTATTTACATCATTATCGCGAAATAAGCGTACGGAGTGGCCGAATGGTTCTAACATACTAAAATTGGGCTCTCACTTCGGATTCATAATATTTTATCATTTATTTTGGTAAACCACTGAAACGTAAGTGTGAAGACACAGTGGGTGATATAAAAATTCGGTTCGGCTGAAAATCACCCTCTCAGTCGCGTGGTAAACCGGTTGGGCGTCCGTGGTACGTTCGCCTACCCCCGGCTGCCTTTTTGTTAAGCATGGTAACTTGCAAAAAGCCGAGTTGTACCCCGGGGGCTCTGGTACCGACAGAAATCGTGATAACTTTAACCGTTCTGCTTTCGGTACATCACGTTTCTGATTGTTTTATCAAAAAGACGGATATTTTTGGTTTTGATCCTTCACGCTCAACTATTGGTCATGAATTCATTGGGTTTAGTGGCACTAGTTAAGGTGTCGTCGATATCATTTAACAACCTCGACCCGGTTTTGTAAACCCGGATCGTATACGACCCAACGTGGGTTTGTCAGCCCCATTCACGCTCGCAACACTCTAGCACCTGCTCGTAACCCAGCGTTCCTCCATCGGCCTTCAACAACGGACAGGACAGAATCCTGCCGCCGAATTTCAAACGTTTTGAACTTGAACTGATAAACTGAGTTAGATGAATGAATACATTAAATCATCAGAAATGGAAAAACGGTTAAATAGTTTGGTCGTGGCGTGAAGAGTGGGAGGGAAGTAAACCCGTTTACGTTAAAATACATAATGTTCTTCATAATTTAGCCTTAAATTTCGGAATCAGGGTACATCACAGGACCCACTTTTAAAATATTTGGCGAACTGCACTTCTCCACATTCATGATTGGGCGCGGATAACGGCAATGTATGAAATATCCCAAGTAGTGAAGTTGAGATGATCTGTAGAAAGCTACTGGCGCATACAGGGAAGCTGATGCTGACTCCTTGACAAAAATTATGGCGCCCCCTTCTACATTGCTCCCAAGTTTCCGTCAATGTAGTAGTAAATAGTTTCTCTGAAAACTTGAATTTATTTTAGTTTGTTGGGTCCAGGAGCGGTCTTCCCTCCACGTCTTCATTCTTCGTCCCTGCGAGATACTGACCCCGGATCAGCAAGCTCCATCCTCTTCTGGCTAAGCACTGATCCGGCAAATTATTGAGCAATGAACCTCCATTTTTCCCCGGAATGCGACGTGGAGCGGACGAATGCCTCTGGCGTGAGCTGGCCGACAGGGTCTTCCACCGTGCGCCGCCAGCCTGCCCACCTTGATGTCAGAGCAGATCTCGAACGACTCCCAAATTCAAAGCCGTAGGTTGCGCATCGGCCAAATTAATTCTTAAATTTCTCAACGCCATGTTAATCCCTTCAAATCAAGTTCACCGAACTTTCAACCACTCCAAAGTGTACTTTTTTTTGTCGTCCCTAACAGTTTTACATATGTTCTAATGACTTCGGCGGCATGGCGATCTTGAGTTGTAATTACAACAATATTAGGGGAGGCTACACGGAAAATGTAAATGCCTGGAAGGGCTTTTGTATGTAAATGAGCTCGAAGTGGTCTGGCGAGCCTGGGGGCCATCTCTGAGACCGCCGATATAAGAATAGTGGCCTCGAATTGAATCGAGAATCCTCGAGCTCAATTTGAATGTACGAATAGCCGCTGGTCCGGAAATCTCGAAGATGCGATTCTTACTGTTGGTAGCGCGTTATCAATGAAAAGTGTCCAGAAAAAGTAGCGTGTTATGGGCAGAAAGACTGAATGTTATGACTGATTTGACGGTAGACATTCAATAACGCCCACCCTTGGCTGGATTCACATTTAGATTCGTATTCATTAAAGTCCTGTACCGGGGGTTTCCTAGGAAACATTTTCATATAAAAGTTTGTAAGTTTTACAGCATGTGTCGTTTACGCGTGTGCGCAATATTCGTTGATAAATTAGCCAGCGAATATCCCTAATGCAAGAACAAATCATGCTCATTGTGCTGGGTACTCCGTTTTCCTCTGGAACTGTCTCAAGTAATGATTGCTATAACTTGGATCTCACAGCCGGAAGTTTATCACATTCAGAAAACGAGTAAGATCAATTCACGGCCCCCGCTTAGAGAGACTTCTTTCAACCTTTTAACAAAGTAGGGATGAAATATTGAAAAATCCAGTTGTTTTGATCGTAATAAGAACTTCATTTGCAAAATTTTTTACTCAAAGCATCGTCTAAGAATTTCTGAGACGGAGTTCACGGAAGAACGCGGCTTAAAATACTTTCCGCTTTACCGTAAATTTGAAATTTTCTCCTGTTTACGTTCGGGAAACTATAATAGGTTGTAACAAACGTCTCGCCTTTCTTCGATATTCCCTTCATTACCTGCTTTCAGAGTGGCTATATTCGAAGGTAAATTTCTTAGCGTGGAAACTTTATTAAACGTAGCGTCGGTCAGTAATACACTCTAAAGTGTAAAAATAAATGTAATTGCGCTATTTGATGGGCACGAACATTTAGGGATCTGTCCGGGACAATCTAAACTGTCCGGATATTTCATTATATTTGATTGGCATTGGCACTTGTGCCTTAGGTGAGTATATTACATTTCCTTTTGGGCCCCCCCCCCTCCCAGTTCAACTCGTTTTATTTGACTTTTCCTGTCAGCGAACTTTCGTAGTAAATGAAGTTTTTGCAATAGTCAGTGGGAGTTTTCAAAGAACGTTTCTTCGCCAATATCTCATATTTTATTTAATCAGTTTTGGTCTTGAATATATGTACGTATAGTGTTGGATGAGCATATTTGTATATATATACCCGTCGTCAAGCTTTACACTTTTGACTAGCAACATCGGTAACGAGTATAAATTCATATTTGTTATTGACAACGCCAAAAATTCGTTACAATCGTTGAAATATTATTCACGACGAAAAACCACAGTGAAAGGGAGGTCGTTTTTTTAACAATTCGAATGAGACTACAAGCGCGTCAACTGTTTGCGCTGTTCTGGAAACAGGTCGGATTTCTTCCGATATTGACTGTTCAGACAGGAATTCAGCGATTCATCAGTCGTTCATGAACATCATGCAGGTTGCGGCTTTGTTAGCATGCGAGAGTACGGGCACACGCTCAGCATCAACTGACCCGGTCAAAGAGGTAGTTGCCTACGAGGAATTAGGACCCTGGGGAAGCCCTGAACTTGGTGCTTAACTTGGTTCTCCATTCGATTTAACTGTGTCAACTGTGAGCACTTGGGAGAGTGACCACACAAACTGGGAGAAAACGCATGCTCGCGGGCAAATAAAGGTGGAAAGTTTGACTGCTCATCCTAAAACTATCGATTACTGTTGTAAGAACTGCGATGATTCTGAACCTGGTTCCTTGTTTGCTCTGCATGACGCGCAGGATGGAGTCTGAGAGTCCCCGTGTCTCGCAAGGAACTGTGGCTAGATCCATTCTCAGATGTTAGGGTAAATCTCATACCCCCCTACCTGAAGAAGGTATTATCTGTGATATGTTACCGCCAATGTTCTAGATAGTGCACGGAATAGCAAAGTTGGCACTTATAAGAATCTGACATATAAGCCGTTCCAGTTTAAAAACTTGGCTTGCTCACATACTACTATTGAGCTACTGGCAGCACGCATTAGAAGCGCAAAAATCTTAAACATTTGACGTTTACGCTTAGCTTTGCTATTCTATGCACTGTCATACAACGTCGACCATAACCCATCACGGGAAATACCTTTTTCAGAATCTTTGATATTCCCATCTCATGCTTATGGCTGCTCTTAGGCTCATAATGGTGAATGGGAGTTCACATTAAAGAAACTTTGGCTTCTCGACCGATAATTTGCTAACTCATCCAAAGAAAAGCCAAAACCAATACAGCCCTCCTTACCAAACCTCACAATTGGGCTCCTCAAACATGATAAAGACGGACGCTCCACCCCCCGGTTTTACTCTCCTCAAGAGCTTCTGTTCGCAATGAGGGTGCAAGACTGGATCCTGATAGTTTGTGAGATTTAAGCAGTTGCTTGTCTATCGAAAGAGAGTCGCCCATTAGAGCGTTTGTGCCCCAGCAGCTGCAATGAACCCAAATGCGGGAAAAAATCGTTATTAGTCCCCCCGCTCCCCATTATCTAATCCATGCAAACAGCACAAACTGTAGTTGTGTGCCTCGAAAAATTGCAAAACCAACACGAACCAAGACTCAAAATTACGCTTTTTTGACTCATTAGGTTTCAAAAAGTCGGGATCTGATTATAATACTTTCCTGGACGTTCGAATAATATTCAAGCCATTCTATGACCAATCCTTCATTTTTCGGCCAAGGTGGCATGGTGGGAATTGGGTGGGGGAGTGGGGAGCTTTCTGATTCGACGCCCCTTCTCTCTGCAAAACGTCGTTAACCTCACGCTTTTTCATTTATCATCCAATAGAATAAGCTTGATTCAGAAAGACGCGACGTTTGGGCCCCTATTTTCGAGCTCATCACCCTCATAACCGGTCAGAGCACGAGCGTTTTTTTATTCCCTCGTGGAACATAACTGGAAATACGGGAGTTCCAATTTGAGCGGAAGATATTAATTACAAAAGGCCGTCGAAAGAGAGTACGGATCGGCCGCTGAGAATCAGTTGCATTACGACGCACAATCTGCAAGGGTGAAGCTTAGCTCCCTCCGTTCGCCAACCCTTAAAGCTGTTGGTCTCTCTTTTTATATTATTATTCTCATGCAAAGCAGTCAACCCTTTTTCATCCTTCGTCTTTGTCCATCCTTTCATTGCCGGCTCTTATATTTGCATCGCAGTGTGTTTGCTTGATAAATAATGCGTTTTATAGAAGTCGTCGACAGGAAGGGGGATTCTCGTCTAAAGGAAAAGCGGAGGAGGGGGGAAAGGAACTAGTGATTACAGAGCGGTGAGCATATGAGTGCTTTTTTCCTCCCCTTCATTTTTATCTGATATATTTTTGGAGGGGCGGCTGATCCCGCTTTTATTGTCGACTTTCCGTAGTACGCCTGTAACTCCTTTTCCATCTGTGGCTGTAACGAGCGTTCACGAAAGGCGGTTGAAATATTTCCATGGAACTCTAAATCTCTTCAGTCGGCGGCCGTTTTGAATTTATTTAAACCCTTTTGAAATGTATTGATATAGCAATGATATGTTACAAACGAGAGTATTTTGTAGCGTCTGTCCGATGTCAATCAACTATCGCGAAACAGTGGAGCTTGGATTATTCACGGGAACTCAACGGTAGAAACCGCCTTTGAGTGGGTCACCTCATTTCGCTCTTGCTGTGCTGAGATGGTGATGTGTGTTTTTCCTCTGTGCTAATTGTAGTTTGACGCGCTCACCTCACTAGGAGGCGTTGTGGGGCACGTGATGGGGCTTAGATTGCGCATGGATCAACATAATCAGGTCGCCCTCTGAGCCTTGCACTTTGTACCTTCTATCGTGAGAATCCTGTTTGAACATTGCTTGTGAGGACTGCACAACGTACTTGTCCTCTTCCTTTTGGGATCAGATGTCAACAATGAGGTACAGACTTTCCGTTATTGCATGCGTACTGGATGTCTGCCGTGGAAAGTACCCTGATCTGACCCCATAACGGCAAGTCAGATTGATAGTGGTCCCCTCCGTAATGAAGAGTGACGACGCGAACTTACTTCCACTTTGTGAGAAAGTATCGGCCTTGCAGGCAGTTATTAAATAGGTTAAGCAGTTCGCAGGAGTTGGTCGACTCAGCTTAACTGTCCTCTCAGCGGTTGGTTGTACCTGTAGTAGCCGGATTGTCTGAACTCATAGAAGGGAAGACGAGGGAGTAGATTCATCGTCTGCCCTTGTTTGCTGATATGTTGTATCTTACTTGTCAGGTGAGGAGGGACCTGAGGTACTGGTGTGGACTTTTTGTTGACATTTGTTAGGTGTTAGGAAGACGAGAGCAGAGTATTTGCTCGACCCACAGTGTCCCCTCACCCCCCACCCCGGTACCGTTAGGCATATTAATTGTGGCCTACTGGGTGGTTTGCTGAAGGACTGGAGGTGCCCCTCACATCACCTACAGCTGGTAACCCAAACGCCCATCGACACTGTGACACATGAGAGATTATTCGGGTGCTGCTCTGTCAGCCCTCCACCAGAGGTGACGCGGTGAGTGGGACACACGCTATCAATCGCCCTGGGAAACCCGAACCCGTTTTTCCCCTCCCCGTTCCAGCGGCTGCATCTATTTAGGGGATAGCCCCAAGGTTTTAGTGACACATCGGAACTTCCTCGCTCATTGTGTTTGAATTGACGTGTTTTACAACCCACAATCACTGCAGTGATGTGTCTGGAAAATGTTGGAGACCGTATTAGACCGCCTTTTACACGTTCACGTAGGGGATACGGCAAGAGAATTTTAACCCTCATCCTGCTTGGTTGGTGTTAAAGATTTAACAGCAAGACTTTGAGACGCAGGTACCACGTTTGATTATGAGTATGTGTATCTGTATTTTTCCTCTAGTTCTGCTAGTACAGGCACGCAGATAGTAGGGCAGCGGCCCTTTCGACTGAAGTGGTAGATACTGCAGTGAACGCCTGATATCCAACTGCACTGCAGTACTGGTGTCAGCCATTTTCCCCATGTGGATCCTTCCTAAGAGTACTTGGGGCCCTTAGTAGCTCGGAGGGTTAGATGGCAGTGTCAAGTATAGTGACAAACGTACGAATAGTAGCATACATCCTACAGCATAAGGGACTGCAAATCCAGTGGCCAGCACGAAGAACCCTACATTGGCGATACTGACCGCCTCTGCCCCTCTTAGCTCACGAGATTGAAAATCTTGTCACCTGTCTAGGTGATGATTCCCCCAATCCACCGTTTAAGGATGAATATCTCAAGCGAGCAACCAAACTGTTGAGATATTCTCGAGTTTAACAGTTTTCTCATGGTGTCCACATCTCTTACGTCGTTACTTGAAACTTATTGGAGTTAATGAATGGAATCATCATCTATTGAGCAGGCAGGTTTATTCAGTTTGGTATTTAGTTCTCCCGTTCCTCGAGTTTTTGTTATACGCGTGCTTCTAAAAACCGTGTGGAGTTCGTGTGTAATGTGTTTTCATAATGGGGCTTCTCACACGTTCAACCGCCAAAATCGTCCGGCGATTATTATAATCGCGTTGAGACGCGTTAATGGGAGTGTAAGATGTTAGGGCGAAGTAGAAGTTTCTACGAAAGACAATCCTTTTTATGTCTTGTACATATAGACAATTTTGTTTCTTCCTTCGCCTTCAATCGTACTTGGTGGTGGCATCTAAATAATGACACGGACCGAATCGAATCACGTCGCCTTCTCAACTCAGGAAAAAATTACTAAAAGCGGGACGTGCGTCTGTGTACCTTCGCCCGGCAAGCGCCTTTAATGATCTCTGACTCATTACCACACAACCGGCTGCTCTCCCACTCCTCACCCAACCCCATTTGAATTTAATATCCTCCGACTTCGTTCTCTTTCTCTATCCGAGAAATGATTGAGGAGTGTCTAAACCACTTTGAAGGATTTGAATTGTAAAATTGAAACTTGTTTTAGGGGGAATTACTCGAGCAATTTCGTCTCAATTTTTTCCATTGGGGTTTCCCGGTGCTATATTTGTGTTGATTGAGCGTAAAACAATAGGGCTGCCAGTCGTTCGCTCCAATCAGTGTAGATGTATGACTAACGCTATTACCGTCCTATTTGGTCTTGAATGCTCTGACTTGCCAAATAATCTTTTCTGCTTTTCCGTCTAATACTGGTGAATGTCACATCTCTATCGCATATACATTTACGCGTTCCCGTTTTGGTGTCATCAGTTAGAATTCAGTTTGATTACAATCGTATCCATTGGCAGTGTATATAATTATGTCCGATGGCAGCCTTCATGCGGACCAGTATTTGTATCATCTTCTTTCTTTCAGAAAAATCGTAACGTTGTGGGTGCTCCTGCCTGTGGTAACCAGTTTGAGTCACTGAATCATATGATGCAGGTGCCCCCATGTACGGCATAGGGCAAACGTCACGACGCACTTTGCATGCAGGTTGCTGTGCGTGGCCAAGTGAAGGCAGGGACCTAGAAAGAAAGTGGCAGGTGGTGGGCTGAAACCGGACATCGCTGCCGTGGCTCTCCACCAGTCTGCACGGCTTCTGAATATCTCGTGGATCTCACTTTGCAGTATGGACAGTGCAAAGGAGATGCGACGGCTGGGTGTGTCGGCCGGCGTTATTTGAGGAATCACCTCCCGCATGTTGCTCGTGTCGTATATGAGCTGGTGGGCGTTTTATCGTAAAGCGTAGTCTCATCGTTCTTTCCTTCATCCTTCCAATCTTTGCGATTTGATGGTGACCTGCAGGCTAAATATAAAATTAGAGCGTTTCTCTTTATATTTTACCCGTTTTCTCTCATTCACGTTTACTCATGCAGACCATTTTCCTAAATTGTGTTTTTCGGATCCAGCCGCCCTTGAAACGTGAAGATCTAAAGAAACCTCGAAATTTTTTCTTCGGCCAATTTTGTAACTTCAGTCTCTACTTCGTAAAGCTAAGGAAAGTAAAAATTGCGTATCGGAAACCTGTTTTTGTTTTCTCAATGTTTCTACTTTGTAATCAGTAGGCCATGAAGGTGTATATGAGCGATATCTTATTAGAGGCTGGTTTTGTCAATCTACATCCGATTGTCTCTTCCTAATTATTTTATTAATTATGTTAGTGTTTAATACATCCATAAAATGTTCTCATTCGTCGTTTCAAGCGTGAAGTATGTCTAGTTGAGCAGTTAATAGTGAACAAATCCTCTATATTCGAGTCGCCCTCGAAAGAAGTGCATTTAGCTGAGTCACTAAAGCATTTCATTGCGCGTTGAAATTATGATAGTTATGTTGCATACAGCACGCTGTATTGTGTTGATATATAGCACGCTGAGCTTATTTCGACCTTTTGATCACTTCAGTTGACAAAATCTTCGCTGTTTGGCCGAATCGAACTCAAAGACCGCGAGCAGAAAGGGTTATCTTCCTCTATATTTCAGAGAATAAATTAAAGCTTGGAAAGAGGGGGGGTCACAATGGAAAACGAGATCGTTAGCCGAAGCTTCTAACCCGATGGTACTAAATGAAACTAGCCCCACTATACATCTGCCCTCCACCATTAAAGCAATTGTCCGAGTTGGGATTTACTTGCATACGGAATCAGGCCATTAATCATTTGCTTATGGGGCAGGCGGAGTGTATTAAACGAGTGCCCGTATGCAAATAAGGAGAGATGGTCGGCGAGAGGGAGGGAACTTCAACCAAGCGGTGATCGGGGTCTAACCCCCTTCTTAGCCCTTGAAAAGGAAACAATAGGCGTCTTACGCTGTTATAGATAGAGAAGAAGGTTGTGTAGGGACATCAAAAGAGTTAGGGATGATGTAGTTGGGTCACTTTCCCCATCACTATCCAAGCCCTGAAGATGATTCGAATCATCACGAAACTCACATCAAAGCCGAGAATTTGAACTCGTAGATGAAGTGTACCTTGGAACGATATTAGATCAAGGAAAATTCTGCGAATAAATTGCATCACGAACCCTGAAGTCCATGATGCGGATCTGCACATTAAGTTGTGACTGACGTCTCCGTTGTCGTACGCACTCGCGTTCTTTCCACTGCACTGCATGCATTTTGTGTGTTTTTCTAAATGTCATGCTGTGCGTCCAAGATATTTCCCTATTTTCCAAATGTTTCTTTCCGTGATAAGCTCTAACCGTGATTTACCTCACCATATCTGACCCTAAGATACATACAGTGTATGCTAAGTTTTAAAAGGGTGACACGAAGTTGAGTATCAAAATTTTTTTTCGACTTTCATCGGCTCGCTCGGTTATTATTCTATTCCAAGGTAGTTGTTTGTGTTCACAGTCCGTGTAGAATCAGCAGTACTAGAACTAACACCTCAGTACATACCTTTAATGAAAGTCTAGAAAAATAGGTGTATTCAGATTGTTGACAAAAACTAACGTTCAAGTGAAAACAAATCCATGAGCTGGAGCTGGTGGCTGAGTCAATCTCCGATTTCTTCTTTTAAAACCTCCATACTCCTTCAATAGCTAGTTTAAATGGTTCTTTTACTGTATTAAATCCAAGTTTAAATGTTCGGAATGATCAGTCGTAGAAAAAAAGTTCAAATGAATAGTTCGCTTTGTACGTTCTTAGACTACGTGCGTGTTGGTTGCACTAATAACTCGGGTTGCTGGAGCACATCTCTTCTACGCGTTAATTTGAAAAGACACGCGCTCTCTGGAACCCAACATCCTCGTTTCCTCGACGGAAGCTTGTCCCTCAAAATAACCCCACAACCGGAACAACGAGCTCTCTTCCACTAATAATATTTTCCGAATGAGTAACTGGTGCTCGTTACAAGCCATAAACGCCGTGTTAGACTCCTGCTCCTGTGTGCTGATTGTCGAACACATTGCTTCTACAGGAAAGCGAATTGATTAATGAAATTTCCGTCGATGTGGTCAGTCACTATGAAGGAACACAGGAGTCGGTCCTTTCTTTACAAACGAATTACTTTCTTCAGCCTACGAAGTAGGAACGAGTGTTGTGTAATCGTTTGAAGAAGATAATTATGCTTTCCTTCAGATCTTCATGTTTCCAAGGCTACTGAGTCCGATAAACACGATTTAATGGAATGACCTGTATATGTGTGTTTTTCGCCGACCTGTATTAGTCAGACTTGTCGGTTCTAGCCAAAACCAGCCTCTTCGTGGCGGACGATGGTTTCCTGTACTCATTTTAGCCCTTCCTATGCCGCGAGCCACTTCAATAATATTACTCATTGCAGAGAGGGGGGGGGGGGTTACAAACCAATTATCTGTATTTTGGCTTTTCCACAGAGTGCTCACTTCCAGGTGGCTATTTTCATTGGAGACGTCCATGAATCATTCCAGCCAGTGGATGTTACTGCCGTGAATCTTCCGGTTCTGTTCAGCTCTGATTCTGTCTTGGGGGGAAGAAAACAGTTGCATATGGCTCCAAAACTTTCTTAACTGCCAGCCGTTAGAAACTACATGGTCTTTCTGGGATCTCTGTAGTGTGGATGCTCCCGTTCTACTTGTCAATTATGAGGGGTGTCTGCACCGTGAGGGTTTGGTGCCCTTGGGTGTGGGTGGTGGCTTCAGAGCTGGATCTCTCTTCGCCACTATTCCGTTTTCGCTCCCTATGCCCCTGTTTGCTCTACAGACACCTGGTTGGGATTCATTCAGGACCAGCTTCGGCGATGTGATGCGGCAAGTTCATTGGTCCCTGCACGTAACTGCCTTGTTAGTTTGTGACCACCTGTTTCGTTTGACAGTCGAACAGAGTCCACGGTTAAGCGATAAGATGGATGTCCAGGTTGTTTCTGGATTTTGTTTGGCAAATATGATAGGGCGGAACTTCGTATGGCAGTATCTCAAGCTTATAGAGGGGAGGCACGTAACCTCAATGTTGTTGAGCGTATGTGTTGTGTATATGTGTGTGCTAAGTGTGTCCCCTATTTCTCGGTTCGTATCTCAACCAGTCGATTTTCAAGTGGAACTTCGGACCATTTCTTCAATCCTAATTTATTTAATTTGCCAGAGCGATTTTGATTAAATTTTGTGTGCGGACAGGTACAAATGACATGATAATACTATGAAATTTACATTACAATCAGCCGAAAATGACGAAAAGCGCTATAAAATATCAAAATATATTTTAGTACTGTTTTTTCCCCAACATGAACCCTGCTCATGAGAAGCTAAAATTGTGCTGATGGTTCATTGTAGAACGTATAAGATAAGCGTTCAATCATGGTTTAAGGTAATTGGGAGCAACCAGATAACCCCCCGAATTGTTACCTTCCAATTCCAGAGCACTTGACACGAACCATTCCACAGTCTATAAATTACCTATACGCTAGTTACTCAAAAAAAGACGTAACATTTGTAGAAGCTCCGCAATAAATTCCGGAATGCCAAGTGTCCCGTCGTAGAACGTTGAAACGGCCTTATGTAAACTGAGCAATCAAACGTTGGATTAGTTGCTAGAGCAGTCAAACTAGTCAACGAGGAAAGTTGTGTGATGCACCGCACCAGATAGTTTTATTCAAAGCGAATTATGTTCACTATACAGTTAGAACCTTACAACTCTCTCTAAGCGGGTTCTTGTCGTGGAAGTCGGAGTCTCGAAAAAATGTGCAGACTGAACCATTTCAAATCTTAGTCTGCTCTATAATTATCAAATATTATATCTTAGAGGAGTAATTAACGGCTAGAAAGTGTGTAGCCTTACAGTATGCGGTAATAGTTCTCGCAGGCCAATCCGCAATGTATCAAGCGTCGTAATCATCAGCATCCTGTAGCGGTTAAGTGTGGCCTTTGACATTGCTCTCATAAGCTTCGCGGCTCACTTTCTCGTGGTCTCCAATTATTCAACGTTTTGTATTATGCGTAGAACCGTGGCATTTTAAAGGAATAAATCTATACATTGATCATTCAAACTACATGTATGTCCGAACTCCACGTTTTGCAGCCGAAACGAGTCCTCTAAAAGCCTCGGCGATTAAGTTGTACGTTTTTGGTTAGGGGCGCTCCAGGCGTTGCGAAATAGGTATATCTGGCCTCGTGTGATGATTGTCGCGAAGACTCATTAAGGCCACTACCGAAACGTATTGCTCTACGACGATTGTGAGGTGCCTCGAACCAGTAATTGATATTAATCGTCGGTTCCCTGTTGTTCTGTTGCGCGAAAAATTAAGAGGACGGAGACTGTGTGAACTGAACGGACGCGGAAGAAAGGAATTTAATTAAATTAGACATGATAGGTGGCGGGAAAAGGGGTGGGGGTGGGGTGGGGGGGGCAGACTTGCCGTTGCCAGAAATTCGGAGTGGCCCGGATTTATGGGCAAATGAAAATAGACGGAACACTTGAGTTCCGCGCTGCTCGATTTAGTTTTACGAATAGCTTCCCTGTATTTTATGACGCCCTTTTGTTTTGTGTTAACAGCCTTTGAATTCCCCCCTTTTTCCTTAAATAATGAGTTTGAAAAAAACGATAGAAGCCAAAAAACGTCGCCAGACAAAAGCCGGGTTTCTTCTCCGTCTTTTCTTATTTATCGTGGACGATAATTAAAACTGGGATAATTTGGTAGAATCCGACTAATTCCGCTCTTCCATTGTCTAGAAGTAGAATAAAAAAACATAAATTAATATAAATAAAAATAAAGAAGACGCGACGAAAACGATTATTCTCTTTTGAAATTGACAGGCCACTTTGTCCAGGTCCGGGAGTTGAAGAAGAACCGAGCGTAGAAATCAATGAGGCGTCAACTAGGTAACCGCCTTCAAACGACTCCACGTCCTTTTCTTCTTCTCTCCTCCCCATCCACTTTCTTCGGCGTTCTTCTGGGCCGCAAGCCGGTCAGCGTCCATAGACGTCAAATTTCCCTAATTATTATAATTAATATTTATTGCTAACGTTAGACCTTAATGAAGCGACGCTGCTCAAACGTAGCCAGAAAGTTGTCAAATCCGGGTAGAAAACCCCGTGAGACCCTACAACCGACTCTCATCAACGCTGAATGTCACTGTTAACAAAAAAAAAGTATCTTAGTTTAATTATAAAACTTATCGAACTCCGTTGTAATTATTGAAAACGTTTAAGACTGTGGACAAATTAAGCGGCCAGTTGAGAGGCCTCAGGCAGCGATATATGTCGTGAAATAAAGTGATGGGCTTAATATCATGTTGGCGCATGCGCAGTTGCCGCTTTTGCTTGAAGTAGGAGGAGTGGAACGAACCGATCGATTGTTGCTGTCAGTTGGTAATAATACTTAACGACAACAATACTGACTTGACCATTCACTGGTTGCGTCAGTACTACGGCCATCTTCCGCAGATGTGGCGGAGGAGATTCTGTTCACACAAACAGCTTCACGCGCCGAAATGTCCCGAGAAATATTTTTATAATATATTTCCTGAAATGCTCCACCGTCATACGCGTGCATACAAACCAACCCAGATGTAAAAAAGTAGTGCCGAAAACGTTCAAGTAACTCCGAGCAATGAGAGACGTAAATAACTGTAACGTTATTCTACACCAATATTCGAAATAGAAAAGATTTGTATTTTTGTACGTAAATAAAATTAAATACGTAACATGTACGTTAAAATATAATTTACAATTTGAGTCATGTACGTTATTATTATTGTACTTACCAGTTTAATTATCTTTATTCATTCCAAAATATTATTAAAAATATCTGGTGCGTTGCAACACAACTTTCCTTGGCTCTACGTCAACTTACTTGTGTACATGGCTTTTTCTACTTACTCAATTGATTTATCACTCAGTTCATTTCAACTTGATCTTTTTTTGAAGAGGATAGTAATCACTTTTGCAGAGTTATTGGGTAAAAACGTTTAGAACTGGTGGTTAGCGAAACAACAGTAGTTGAAATTCCGGAATTTCTCGAGCGACCCCCATGTATCTTATGAGCGTTTTTAAACCGCTCACCCTACAAGTATTGAATTGGACTACTACGCCAATTTTTTTGGACATTCTAGTAACATTTCAGCGGAGTTTATAAGGTAAAAACTGCGCTAAAATCGATTTTCGTAATGGGAATTTTATGATATAGTTGTCTTATTGAGAGCTATCAATATAAACAATTTGATCAAAATCGTTACAGCCGTTTTTGTTTAAAAAATTTGGTGTTTTGATCACTATGATTAATGCGCCGAAAACCGATGGAAATCTTTTTCTTCTTCTTCTTTTTCATTCTATTTGCTGCACAGTCGTTTTCCTCAATAATGTTGCTCAATCCAGCAATCGGATCCAAGTGGCTCCTTTTGTTCGTTAATTAGCTTCATTTTGCATTGTTATTACACTGGCATCAGAGCGGGGGAAGTACAAAAAAAATGTCCTGGCTTCACTCAAAAGGAAGATCGTTCAGCTCTCATGCAGCCTCCGGTAAAATAGCGGCAGCAAATGGCTTCACTTGTCTATCGAAAATAACTCGGCTCCGCCGCACGATTCTGTAAGTTGAGGGATTCGACTCTCCGTCCAAAAACTTGCTTCTTCATGTTCAAAGACGTTCAGTAGCTGGCGCGGTTCAAGAAAAGGAAAGCTCTTCCACCCCTCTTCCCTTTCTCGATAAATGCCGTACAATTAAAACGAGGTTTTTAAGGCGCTAGGGGTTTTGACAAATGTACGGCTGGTCGGAAAAGATAACCATCGCTGGACATATGTCAACTTGAACGGAATCCATGGGCACCATAACGAGCGGCCATCAATTTTCCCTGGGCGGTTGCCCCCTTCCACGCCGTCGGTGGACGAGGAATCTTTGACAAAGCAAATCTCCTGGCGTATATATGTTTGTTTTTTTGTTTTTTTTTCGTCCCTTTTTAGCTGCCTCTTCGCGGACGAAGACTTACGCGGGCTTTAATCCTGGAATTCCGATAAGCGTCGGAAGACAGGTTATTTGTAAGTGGGACAACAAAAAAGGGCCTTCGCTAAGTTTACGTCAAGTTAGGTGACGGACAAGATTTGTCAGTTACACTGGAAGTTGTATCAATTTCCATTCAAACAAAATTCACTCGTGTTCGAAGCTTCCGTGAGAACCCTCGACCCTACTATACGTAGTAGCCACTATAATTACTTTTTCGATAGCTACACTTGAAAAATGCTTTCTTGTCATCTCACGTTGTCATGAGTACAATAAATATCTAGCGCGACGCACAACTGTCCTCAGCCCTGCGTATGTTCATTCTAACAATTCATTTTTCTGACATGACATTCTAAAATGTCATTCTAATCGGTCTATCAACAAGTACAAGAAAATGTTCACTCAGCTTTTATGAACCTTAACTTAGAGAGCTATACAAAATGTCTGGTGCGTAGCAAACACGCAACTTTCCACCACCCCCGTAAATTTGACTATCTGCCGTATGTACGGGCGCTGTATCGTCGTTTAACGCATTTCTACGGAAACCTTTACTGATAACAAAACTTAGTTGACCAATGGCTTTTGAAAAAATTGACAAAACGGTAAATTACGACAAATCGTGACTTAAACATCCGTTCAACAGATAGAGACAGAAATAATTACGTAAAACAAAATCTAAGGATAGGTTGCTAGAAGACACTGCGTAAGATTGATCAAATCCAGTGCAGCAGTTACTTAGTAAATTACAAAAAGATTCGGGAAAAAACATTATTCTCAACACACTTTGGATTTTATCGGTGTTCAGTGGACTGTCAGATGAACATTTACTTAGAAAAATAAGTAGGTATTGATTATTTAAAGACGTTCGGTGAGTTTGTGAAACCCGTTGAACAAAATCACCAAAAGTGAACAAAATCATGGAGATATTTATGGAAAAGAAAAATTGGGTACTCGCTACTTTAGTTCAATGTGACAGTTAAATCAAAATTGTTTTAGAGGAAACAAACGAAACCCCCGTAGGTTTTGGTACATTTTCTTCCCGCACCCCACCTCTTTTTCCCATGAATGGAAACAGCCCAAAATAACCAGCTCAGGTTCAGTTGTTGTGCCGTAACTTGAACTATAGGCTCACACAGACCACACACCCGAAATTAGGTTTAGACCGAGTCAGTAGGCCTCAAATCAAAACGTGAAGATCTGAAGAAAAAACTCAACTTTATTTTAAACCGACCACTATACTTTCCTTACCGTTGGGGCAGTGGATAGTAAAAAGCGTTAGCGCATATCGTTCCCGAATGTATTTAGTAGCTTGAACTTTATTGAGTGATACATTCATGAGACTGACAACGTTATGTTCTTGAGAAGGTTCGCGTTCTGGAATTATTGGATAAAAACTGAGTAAGTGATGCGTGAATTCTGGAAATTTTAGGGTTGTTGCTGACCGTCTCATGAATGTCACTACACTTGGACCGTGTATGCTGCGCATTGGTCTGTCTACCAATGTAATTTTTCTTGGAACGTATCTTACGAGCGGGATTTGTAAGGAAAACACTGCCCTGAAATCGGTTTTATCCGAACTGTTTGAAAATTGATTGTGCTGCACCGATTTGGCTCATTCCCTAATTTTGGCATGACTTGTAGGTTAGGTTTCAAATTCGGAAAGTAATTTGAGTTTGAAAATCAAAAATTTCGACTTGAAGCGTTTTTGCTACAGTTTCATCATAAATCTCCCCGAAAAATCCGAGCGGTAGCCCAATTTGCGACCTAAATAGTGGACTATGGTAATGAAGAGCAACTTCAGAAATTCCGTAATTTAAATTAGGTTTTTTTTTCACTGTGTTTCACTTATGATTCTAATACCCTACATCTAAACAGTCCAAAAATATGAATTGTAGCAGCCTGGCATAATTAACAGCTGCCTAATAAATTCCGGAACTTCGAGGGGAACCAGTTTCTCCGTATGTTTAACAAAATTCACACGAACTGAGTGACTCGATAGACTCGAAATCACTGAAAGTTGTGTGATGCGTTGCACCAGATATTTTTCGAAGCTGACGGTGAGAAGTAGCTAAATGAATTCATTTTGGGTGGGTTGAAGGAAATTAACTAAATCAAAATAAACGAACGGTGAATGAAGCATCGACAGTGTCAAGCGCGACTGTCCATGGTTGGAACTCGATTCCATCTACTCCTTGCCCAACATCCGGGCCAGATCCAGTGTTCCATGAAAATTATGTGAATGCCTAATCATGAAAGTCGGATCAATACGTTAGTGTCTGGGCAAGACCGTTATCACAAAGGATTAGCCAAACGCGCGGAGATCGAACTATTCTTTCGAAGTGTATAATGCTTTTAGCTGCCATAAGACTGGCCCGTAGGTCATATTGCTATTGAACTGAGAAATACTGTTGAACCTTGTTAGCACCTATAACTTTCAGACTCCACAGAATAGCATTGCAGAACAATAGGCGGTTTGATTGGCATCGGTGAGAGTCCACTCCTCTGGACACACGCTCTTCAAATTGTTCATATTTTTTTTCTTCTGGCAATTTTGACTCGACATGCTTAACTGCGCGTTTGTCCCTCAAAACGCTATGATTGGTTTTATAACGAGCTGCGAGGCGATTGACCTAAAAAATAGCGAGCAAAGTATTGCTCGCCTAGTGAGACGATAAAACGAGAAAGTTAAGAGATAGTCGGAAGTCATATCCTCAGTGCACTGGGATCTCCGCGGCTGCCGCCCCGCTAATGAACTCCCAATAAAAGGACATAGCGATCCCAATACAGCCGCCCGACACAAGAGTTGTAAATGCATAAAACCTGTTTTAGTTCTCGGCACATAGCTTCCTCCACAAACCTGCCATCCTTTGCCGCCGCGCCTCCCTCCTTATTTAATGCGCAACTATTGTAGAAGTTGCCTTTGGCCCCCCCTCCCCCCATTTCCGCCGTCTTGATGATAAGAAAAGGCGACCTCTGAGATATTTTTCCCATTTTGCAGCAACATTCCCTTCGTCTTCGGATGTTTCTGTTTTGCCTTCTTTCGCCGCCGGCCGCCAGAATTCCTTCCTTAGCAACTCGTAGGCCCCGCATGCCACCTCTGACCGAGGCCAGACAACAAAGCTCCCCTCCTTCCACCGTGACTTTCAAAGTTTCAGCCCTTTCCACACTTTCTGCGAACTTTCCTGCGAAAAACCGTTCTACTCCGGTAGTTTCTTTTTTTCCGAATTCTTGTGTATTTTGCGTAAAACAAATTAATTCCGAGGCAGAGCTATTTTTTTTAGCGTTAGCTCAGATCCCTCATCAGCACGCTGATTGCACTGTACTACCATCTTCATTTTAGAACAAACCATATAAATGAACATCTACCTTAGCCATCCAGTACTTCAGCAGCCATTAAGCCCCTGCGTTAGAGCCCTGACTGTAGGCAGTTCGTAGTGGGTCAATCCTTCGCGAATAATGACGAGGCTCTGCTAGGCTCTATCGTTGCAGAGGTTGATCACCAGCCATCGGAAGGTTGGCCAGAGCTAGCAGCGTCACACTCCTCATGCCAATTCTGCATTGAGATTCGGAGGCTGAGCCGCAGGGTCTAATAAATGGCTATGAAATCCTCACCTGCACGATCTGGCAAGAAGATTACCTGCGCTGCACTTCCCCATGACGTGAGTTGAGCAACAGAGTGTCGAGAAGGTGTTGAGTAGGTATCTGGGTCGAGTTGCAGTGGGGGAGCTGGAAGCTGCAGGAAAAAATGACTTATGGGAGTTCGTAGCGGTATGGGCGCCTTTAATAACTGCTTCCAACCACAGGTCGGTTCCTTATCAAAATGACTATTCTCTGACACGCATGAGGGAGTTTTACAAGTGCTTCCTACTACAACCTTTGAGTGTTTGGCGCCTTGTGCTCTTATTAGGTACTGACTGGCGATATGTCTTCCCCATTCTTTGAGAGCGAGGTACATGATTGCCGTGTCAGCAACAACACTTTAGCTGGGCCTGATAGTGTTTCATCACTTAGATGGAATAAAGCCCCCAAGGCTGTTAAGCTACTGGATGTCGACCTCTTTTTATGCACGGTAAAACTTTCTGCTTTATTGTCAACCAGACAAGCAGTACTACTTTATGGTGTTCGTTCCGACGAAAGGTGAAGTTGAATCGCGGGTCTAGAGACAAAGATCTGTGTTGCCTATGCTCATCTAGCACTTGAAAGTGTGGGCGCTCCAACGCCAAGTGACTGGTGTCGTTTGTAACGTTGATTCCGGCCAGCGGATAGTACTTCCGAAAAACTTAGGGTTCTGCTGACAATCCTCTGCCTGGCCTGGAAGGAAAAAAGTAGTTACTTACAGCATGGATGTGGCCAATCTCCTTCCTCAATTGAAAGCCTTCGGACGTTGATGATTCCCTTCAGAAATTTGCCAAGGCACTGCTGAAGCTGCAACGGACGTTCTTGTCCCCAAATGTAACCTCTGGTTTAGTTTTTGGGTGGTTGGTCGTAACGAGGGTAATAAATGTGATTGAATGGCAGGCGTGGGGTGGGGTTCAACCCAGTAATATGTGTGCGGCTGGTGTGGGTGTTTCTACTGACTCACTGGAACAGAATCCGAGCTGATGAGGGGGAGCCCTTCTGGAAGAACAAACCTGACGCTTTGGGTTGAAAGCCACGCTCGTATAAAGCGTGTGGATTTGTAAATTGATCTTCTTACTGAAATACCAATTACATTATCCGTGCTTTTCTGATTTCATACAGTTTATGTATGTTAAACCTCACCCTTGGCTTTGAAGCTCGGTGCTTGCACGCATCCCCCCTTGCTGATTGTCTCATAGTCGTACTGCTAATCTGCACGATGTAAACAACAACGAAAAACTGAAACAACTAAAATTGTGGGCTTGCTCTCATTGGCAATTTTGTCTGGTAGTTGATCACATGGCGTGCCTCGTGCCTTCTCATCCTCAAATGTTGGAGGATGGTTCCAAACGGCGAAATTAAATTACGAACTGCCAATATTTTGACACTGACAGGGTTTTGAATTTTTCAGCGAGATGCAGTATTGTTCCTTCGCCATAGTCGAGTCTTTTTAATGCAATCCCCCTACTTTCGATGTCAGTTATCGAACTTGTTGAAGGTCGAATATAATCACAGCGAAATACTGAATACGTACGCTAGCGTGTGTGACTTTCGGTTAACCAATCGTGTTATTGACAAGTTGGGCTGAAGGGTCTACGGTATCATTTCCTCAGCGTAAGTGTACCGCAAACCGTTGTACAGAATTGATTTCATTGTACGAATTAACCCCACAGCCAGAATAGTTTTTGAGCAAGGACTTGTGTAAACCTAGCTTTGGTGTCAAGAAAAATTCTACTAAGTAGTCCGCCCATGACATGGATTATGATAGTTGCGATTAACTCAACGATCGGTTTTATAGCGAAGCTGTTCGCGGAAGATCTAGTGTTGGTTCATTTGTTAAAAGTACCTGTGCCTCACGATCCATGAGCTCCAACTACGATCCTGGAAACACAACAATGAGCTCCGGTATTGACATTTCTTTCGTCCTTGAATGGGTTAGAAAAATGAAGCAAATAAAATTTTGCGTCTCTCCGTCGTTAGGAAATCTGTTAAAACGCCGTGTTGATTTTTCTGGTATTTGATCAGATGGCGTGCCACGTGGCTTCCCGGCCTGAAAGAGTTTTTTGAATTCTCGTCAAATTTGCGTCAACGAGAATGTTATTCAGCCTCAACCGACTGTAGCAATTAAACAAACTATTCATCGAGGTGTTGACTTGAGCATTTTTAATTAATATTGAAAAGTGATTTCCTTAGTTCGCGCCTGGCTTTGGTTCTATTGATTACTATGGTCGAGAGGATTATACTTGCAATCAGTTCCTCTCTTCTACTAAACGTGAAGTCTTGTCTTTGTGAGCTTGGCAGATTACTGTACAGGTAACCGTAATCAGTGCTTATTCAATTTTTACTACAAACATAGGCGAACGGTTGTGTTCGAGATAAATGTTTGTGGAGATGAACGATAATTTAATGACAATGATTAAAAGGATGTCCCATGCTCTACTAGGTCCCTATGTGTAGTACAATAAACAATTCAAATCACCTGTCCTAAATGAATTGTTTCCAAGTGAACGATCAGAGTTTAAACCTGCAAATAATCTCGATTAACTTCTGCGTCGGGTTTCAACTTCAATCGTCCATAATTGGCAATTACATTACGTAAAGAGCGGGGAAGACTCTCTGTCAACCTCCTTCCTGCCTTGCCATTATTTTTCTCTTCAAAAGGCACGCCATGGAAATATCAAATGTGTCCAGGAATTTTGATAAAAATTGGGGTTCATTGACAAAATGGCGTGTCCTTGACATTGGTATTTTAGTAGTGGCTTCGCTTTTCTGAACCTCATTCACGTGAATCTAAATAAAGGTTCCCTCGGATGTATTCCCTGGAAGTGAGGGTGAAGAATTACCTTTAAAAATGAGGTCAACGTATAGCACTCACTTCTCAAATACCCCGTAAAAATGCTTGTTCGACCTAAGTAAGTTTATGAATAAGAAACGATATCAACGCTAAGCAAATACAAAAGACTTCCGTGCAGCCTTATTTCCGGTTCTTGATCTTCCAGTAGCTTGAACTTGCCTCCCCCCACCATCTGCTCTTCGTTTACGAGGGCTGGCATGAAGAGTTGGAAAGTGGACAGTGTAGGGGTCGGCGGTGGTTGTTAATGTAAACGATATTTATTATAGAATCGTGTATAAGATAAACAACAGGCATAATTACAGAGATTGGAGGGGTGGACAGGTAGCGAGCCGCCACGAATCCATTAGCATGCGAGTTCGTGGAGCACGGACCCCCTCCGCTCCTTGCGCCAACGTCGCCCTCTTTTTGACTTCAAACCGAACGGCCTTCTTGTTCAATTGTTCTTCGGGAAGCTCCTGGAGTTAATCGGAGGAAAAAGTAGACAAGGCTTTAATAGTAGTGTCTTACGCAGATGTTGATTTCCATTTAATTCTTTCATTCTGCAGTTTTTCTCGGTGCGAAACTTCATAGTACGCGAAGGTCATGAATTATTAAAGAGACATCACAGGTGATAATAATTGTTTATTTTTTTTAATGAACGAAAACGTATACTAGGAGGCTAAGAGGGGAGTAAAGTCAATTAGTTAAGTGAATGTAATTGAAATCCATGGCCACTCCCCTGCAGTCTTGGTCGTTTATAGTCTTCGTAAAGTATTCGTTCATTTCCTCAGTAAATCGAGTTCATTAAATTCGATGGAAACTCGTGGGATTTTTATTCGCGAAGCCTTACATACTCTCATCAGCGCTTGAGGCAGAAGAGACGTTTGGCTGGTCTGGGTCAAGATTACTTTACGATTCCAGTTTTTTTTCATGATGAGTAACACGGGGGTGTTCGAGTTCCTACTCCGAGAATTGGATTAGAGGCAGAAATCTCGGTTTTCAGAATTTGTCGAATATTACTTTTTAATTCACCACATACCTGCAGATTGATCAAATATACGGGTTTAGGGGAATCACATATACCGGTGGTGATTCGTGAACCGCAACCTTTGATGATAATATCAGCATGTTCACTTCGTTATAACGTGTTCTATTTGCGTCGACGAGGTTAACAACTCACACACACAATGTCGGTATTTTGTGAACTACGAGCTCGTGAAAATGTAATCTCAAAACTCCTCTTGATAAAACCGAAACGTACACATCACGCAATGTTTCTCAGTACCACGTACATTTAACGATTTTCGTTTCGTAGAGTTAGTTACTAATCCAATTTATTTTTCACTCAGTTCATTTGAGCTTGGTAAAGTACAGCGTTCGACGTAAAAACTGGCAGCGCTCCGGAAGTTCCGGAATCCATTGGGCTTCTCCTACTCATGTTACGGCCAATATTGAGTAATCGGTGCACAGGTGATTCGTGAGACTGTAATCGCAATTTTTTTTTGAGAAGGGTCATGTTCACATTTTTTGAATAAAAAGCGTGAAAGTGGTGGTTTTGAATTCTGGAACTTGTGTGATTGCTCCTAGTTGTTTCATGAGCGTTATTCTACTTTCGCCCTATATGCAGTAGATTGGATTACCACTTTGATTTTTCTGAGAGTGTTGATATCATGTAAGACTGACATAACCCTCTTAGGGGTTCAGAAACAGTGATTTGATAAGGAAACAGACCCACTAGCATCATGTAAATTATATCTATAATGAAAGAAACCGCGCCAAACCCGTTTTTGATAATTTATTGTACTGATAATTTATTGTACTGCTCCCGTCATCTCCCGCGGATGATGTGAGTTTTATGGTATTTTCCTCTTATTCGGAGTTCTACGTACAACAAATTTAATCAAAACCCGTTGGAGCAGTTTTTGAGGAAAAATATCTGGTGCGTTGCAACACACAACTTTCCTTAGCTCTACGTCAAATCACTTTTTACATGGCCTTTGAATTAGGTCAAACAACACTTCACAGCAGCAGGAAGCGGTAGCGCCTACAGTTCTGGAATTTATTGTGCTGCTCGTACTCATTGCAGGACCATTATTGAGCAATTGGTACACAGAAAATTAATGAGCAACGGCAGTAGTTGAAATTCAGGAATTTCTGGAGTGAGCCCGATGTATCTCATGAGCGGTTTTAAACACTCACCTTTTAGGTACTGGATTGGACTACAATACCAATATTTTTTAACATTCTAAGAAAATTCCAGCGGAGTTTATAAGGAAAAAACTGCGCAAAAAACGCTTTTCGTAAAAAATGTTGATAATTTATTGTGCTGCTCTCGTCATTTTCCCACGAATGGGAATTTTATGGTATAATTCCCTTATTGAGAGCTATCAATATAAAAAATGTAATCAAAATCGTTAGAGCCGTTTTTGAGAAAAAAATGTGGTGTTTTGATCACTATGATAACTATAGTTAACTTTCGGTGGATTTTGCCCATGTCCTTTTTTTGGCGTCTCATGGTAACCTGTAGGCTAGACATCAAGTTTCAGCTTATTTGGTACGGTTGTTTTCTCTAAAAACCGCATTAAAATCGATTTCGTCGAAAGTTTTGATAATTTATTGTGCTGCTCTCGTCATTTTCCCATAAATGGGAATTTTATGGTATAGTTGCCATATTAGAAGCTACCAATATAAAAAATTTAATCAAAATCGTTAGAGCCGTTTTTGAGAAAAAAAAATATTTGGTGTTTTGATCACTATGATAACTATAGTTAACTTACGGTGGATTTTGTTCATACCCTTATTTTGGCGTTCCATGGTAACCTGCAGGCTAGATATCAAGTTTGAGTGGATTTGGTACGGTCGTTTTCTCTAAAAATCGTTCCCAGACACACAGACCCACAGACCATTTTCCCAAATAGTGTTTTTCGGACTCAGGAGGGTCTGAAACGTAAAGATCTGAAGAAAACTCAAAATTGTGTTTTTCAGCCGATTACATAACTTTCCTTTCTACTTCGTAGAGCCAAGGAAAGTAAAAACAGTTTGTGCTCTGATCTCTTACTGTAAGTTAATTCCGGGTCGTGACCTGCAGGCTAAAATACAACATTTTAGCCACTTTTAGTTCAGCCTCAATCCCGTTCACTGATCATTTTCCCAGAAAATCGTATATGCAGTAGAAAAATAGTTCACTGATCACTAATGTCGTGGTTGTACTACAAACGCATCACTGATTATTCCGCTGACCATTGCACCAGCCGTGGAAGCCGTCTGCGCCAAGCTTGTATTTTCGCTACAGCACCACACTTGAAAAATCGTCTATGAGCATCAAAAATAATCGTGGTACACATCGTACTGCTCTCCTTAAAAAATTGACTTTTGGGAATAATAAACGCCATAAACCCATCTCCCTCCTCCCTTTCACTTGATGTTCTAACACTTTGGTGAGATGTTGCTGATGCCCCAAGGACAAAGGAATTTGAATACGTATTTCATTAATTTATTGAACACTATGCGATTCTTACGCAACGTTTGTTACTAATGAAAGATATATGCAAGGACTGGAATGACTGAAACCAATTTACATGCTTCTTCAATCTCCCCGCGCGGAATGGCCGGTCAATAACCATTTCTGCGATGATTACGTATTTGAAAAAAGTACATTGCTCACAATAAAGTTGGAGCGTTTCCAACTGATGATCGTCATATTCTTGAAGTTTCTCGTCGATAATTACGAAAATTGTGCTTCCTGAAACTCATAACGCTGTTCATCATCTTCTGTAAAATGGTAAAATAAAACTGGGAAAACTCTTCGGTGAGTCCGTTTAGTTACGAGATTTTTGTTTGATAGCTTGAAGCAGAACGGCTGAAGGAGGAGTTATTAAGGAGGAGAGGTGAATCATTATCAATTGATTGTTTCGAAAATGAGCTTAATTTATGACGTGATACGTAATAACTTAATGGCCTAATTTCAACGGCAAGAGGAACAAGAAATCTATTTCGAACCATCCAAAAAATTTATTACGTTGTTTTAGAGTAATTTTACGTGTACTGGTAATTACGCGGGCTGGAGCCCTGTCGATTACTTTTTGTTGAGAAATAAAAGAGATACGGGAGGGAAAAAAGAAAGGCCGAAGGGACTTTAATAATGGTTCAATCTTTCTATGAGTTTCGAAAATCATCGAGGTCCACAACCTGACTTGATAATCCGTACCTTATTCGTTGATCGTGTTGAAGGAAAACGGAATGATTTTTGTCGCTTGATTTTTAAACGCGAAAAATGAAAACACGAGCTCTGGATCTGGGGAAATTGAGAACATGACTTCCCGATAGCCAACTTTTGGCAGGACCAAACGTTTTCTTCCCCAGGAATATTATGTAGGTATGTGTACGCTATCAAATATCAACGGGGATAGCAATATATGTACACATGTATTATTTCCATACATAAACTATGCATCTTTCCACAATATACGAGAGACAGCAGGGGCCGACAGAATGCAACAATTAGAAATGAGATCAATAAAACCTGTTTCGATTTTTTTTTTGTGGCAATTTGCGTCTTCTCCCTACAAGCCCCCTTCAATCATCCCTCCTCTCCTAATTCATATCTCAAGGTGCGCATACGTTTGGCGCACGAATGTGGAAGCTTGAAACTGAGAAATCACTCAGTTTCAGTTTTTCTCAGTTTCAAGAAATCACAAGGGACTCTCAATTCATCTGAAAGTGGTTATGAGATACTAAGTGGAGGGAGAGGGACAAGGAGAGACAGACAGAGAGAGTGAGAGAGAGAGAGAGAGAGAGAGAGAGAGAGAGAGAGAGAGAGAGAGAGAGAGAGAGAGAGAGAGAGAGAGAGAGTGAGTTGAGTTGGGAGTAGCGCGAACTGAAAGACGAATCGTTGGGAGATGACTGTATCGTGAGAGCTAAAGGATGACTGACTTGGAAAGAGCTGTGTGTTGAAAATATGAATATAAAATTTAGGAGTGGGAAAACATAGATAGGAAAGTCCAGGACAGGGGAATCCGTAGTCAATTGGAAGTAACTAAAGAGGTGGGCTTTCCACAGAAATACTCCAGCAGCAACAGTCGCATTTCTGGTCTTGCACAGACCTTTCCATCGCATGTACCCGATACTGCAGAGTCTGCGATTAAACCGCTCACTAACAACTGTTTCATTGGCTGGAAAGTATATCGCTATCTGTCCCTCGCTCTTTGTAATAGGAAGCGTGCTTGTTTATTTATAGATGAGATATTTGCCGGTTTCAGTCTGGTTGGGTATATTCTCTAATCTACCGTAAACTGGCAAAGAATAATCACGTTACTGTGAGGAACCCTCCCAGTCCTCGTATCAGCTGGAAGAACGATGGATTGAAACAAGCCATGGTATCTCGATCTGCTCCTTGAACCAATTTAACAGGTTGCCATGTCGTCAGCATCGATGGTGGGTGTGGAGCACCTCGTGTGCAGGTATCTGAAACGGAAAAGAATATACATAATGTCAAACAGTCAGGCTGCACTTAAGGCTCTGACCTCCTATGCCATCACGTCAGGGCTGCTGGGCTGGGAATGCCTGACCGGCATGAAGTCCTTGGCAAAGGAAAACACATTAACACTGTGTTGGGTGCCAGGTCATACAGATATGGAAGGGAATTAGGAAGCCGTCACACTGGCGAGAAAAGGATCTATGCTTCTTCCGGTTTAACCTGAGCCCTTTGTGTGGACCACCAAGAGCTGCCTGAGGGAGGTGAAGTGCAGGGCTTCCTACTAGCGGGATGTTCCAAGCCAAAGGCAGTCGAAGCTTTTTATTAGTCTGGAAGTAGAAAGCATTAGTATTCGTCACAGCCCATTTAGGTTCCACCTGACCAACATTGGTAAGTCAGAGGTACAGATTCTGCGTGAGTGGGCTGGCAGGCGCCTCAGGGTGCCTGGGTTCCTCAGCTGCGGGCAGAGGAGGTTGCAATGATGGACCTCATTGTCGTCTTGCGTTTTTGGGGACGTCGCATCAGGGAATACCAGCTCTTGAAGTGGCTCATGTACTCCCACCCAATTTTAAGACAAAAGGTCGTCAACATTATGATTGTATTGTGTATATTATGATTACTATAAAAGTAATTTTACATGTATGACTATATGTGAGTGTGGCTTTGAGGCATTTCGTTTGTTTTTATATAGAAATTATTATTGCTTCAAATACTCAGTGCAAATAATTCTACTGAGGACTTACAGTCTCGCCAAAAAGATGCTTTCTCTTTCAAGATTTGACGGTTAGGCTGTCACCACTCTGAATAATAAAAAAAAACCTGTTGGCAATTATTAAGGGGGAAAACGTTCGATCGAAACCCAACCCTTGACATCCAATTTCTTCTCTCTATCGTGTAAAGGTTATTTTTTGTGTGGTAGACCCGGGATCTTCTGATGAAGGTGGACGAAGGCTCCTTCGTTTCTTTTGTGGGGAAACTGTGGAGCTGAACTCCGGTCCCACGGATTATCTTTACTTGAAATTCAAGTTTGAGGGTAACAGGTTTTTAGGTCGTCGGGAAAAAAGAGAGAAAAAGGTGGCGAAAAAGAGGTTAAAAATCCCCGCCTTTAAGTGTAACCACTCATATTTCTTTATTAGACCGATGCTGTCGGCCAGAGCGACCGCCCAACTTTTGAACCTCCCTTGAGAGTTCTTGTTATTTATTGCGGTGATTTTTTTCGTCACCTTCTTGAATTTGGTTCTCTATACATTCGCTCCAAGTTCTGTCGTTCCACCAAACCGTAGCTTTATCAGCTTAAACTGAGCGCACGAAGAAACTTGCTTTTTTGTCGACTTCCCTAGAAAAAGGTTATGTAATCGGCAACAAACCACCTTTTTCTTTTCAGATCTATACGTGTCAAAGGCTTGAAAATAGACTGCCCTTTGCATTAATAACAACGTCGTTTTACGACTATTCAATTACACTGTGACGTGTCTCGTCATTTTGAGTTGAATTAATGTGGGGCTACTTTACGGTTGAAATAAGCAGAGTATTTATATTAATTTCACACTGCGCTTGAGTGCTAGAACGAGATCGCTTGATTGGCCAAAGAGGGTTTCCGCCATACCTAGCGTCGCCATACTGAGGCGTGCAATAAGACGAAGAATTGCTGGTTTGCTCGGGAAAGCGCCCTGATATAATGCTGGAAAGTGGTTCTTGGCTGGGAATCTGGGATGGACCTTTCAGGCCCCATTGCTCGGAAAGGGCGTCAATAGAGAGTATTTGTTGTTCCACGATTACAAAGCGTACTCCGTCTCCCATAGTAGGCTTTGTCGAAGGTCGCATTGATGTTCTGTGCTGACTTGAGTCCTATCCGCGTTTGTTGTTTGAGGTGCTATTGTTTCATCGTGAACATTTTTTTTAATTTTTACTCTCTCTCAATCACTTCGAATTTATTTTAGTTAAGGTTGACAAAGTATCGAGTTATCTTATTTCAGTGCTGCTTCGTGGCTATGTATACCTTTATTTTTCCGAGGGCCCTCCTTTTGACTTATTATTCATTCTGCATGATACACAGAAATTTTGGGTCAGAAAATCTGTCAACTTCTCTCAAAATTTGACACTTCATATTTCAAAGTATGGGGATTCCAAATCTACAATGCCCGTTTCACGTCCAGGCTACATAACTCGTAAATTTTGGCAGTTTTATTGCAATTAAAAACGTGTTTGGTAAATTTCGATGCTGCGCCGAATAGGAGGGGTTTCTGAGGTGTAGGAAACAGTCACATAGCAGTAAACATAGTGTGGCGATTTTTACTACGTGAAGGAACTCGCTGAACAGAACAGCGAAAGTTGGTGTTTCTCCTTGGCCTCCGCTGATTTCCCGGACTGCCTCCCGTTTCACTCCATTCATCTGTCAGATCGAAATCGTCACTTCGTGCCAATCGCCAAGCGTTGCCTAGAAAATGTATGTTTTGGTTGTTGTGTTGTAGGCAGGTCATGTATCGTATCGTCGACCAGTGTTTAGGTTGCTGGATAGGATCAGTCTCGGCAGTGTGAGAACCGTTGTGTAATAATTATTAGCTTTTTTCATTCGATTCAGTTCCGTTCAGTCGAATGTGTTGGAAAGGGCGTGATGTGGGCGTTCAGTGTTGTAAAATTCTGAATGAACGTATTGGCAGGTTCTTACGTATCGACTGATGTGCACTCTCCCTTCCTCATAAATTTCGTGATTGAGACAGATTGGGAGAGCAGTATAATACGTGGTGATCTGTAAATCAGCTAATGTAAAGTCCCCTCCGACTTATCAATACATTTTAATGTTCGTTTGTCACGAAACGTCGGCTTTTGCGGGAAGGTTTTCAAAATATGTTGAATGTGAATCTAAACGCTGCCTATTAAGGCTGGCTCCCACTAGCACTCGAAACCCTCGTCGTGGAAAGGGAACACAGGGGCGCCTCAACAAAGAAGGCCCTGTGTCTGGGGCGCCCCGTGTCTAACCGGTAGCGAGTTATGGAAGAGGTCGCTCGGGTTCGTCCTCAATTGACAAAACTGACCGGTCCATCGGTTCCCCGATAATTTGTCAACTCGTCTCGACGAGGGAACCGGGCGCATCCCTCAGTGCAACCCTAACGCCTATTGAATTGTTCCTCTGTTTCACTTCTTCCAACCAAAAGATTATTCTCCTGACTGACGCGGCACGTTCGGAAATTTCGGATAGCAGTTTTATTTTTCATGTCCAATCGTATCTCTTTCTCAAGCCAGACGCCTCTCTCACTTTGTCACATTCGCCTGTGATGTAGAATGGAGCTGCAATTTTTTTTAGGATGACTAATTGTCTTTGTCCGGCACAAAACTCAAATTATTTCGGTGTACTAACAATTCGGTGATGGTGTTGCCATTCATGCTGATCCCACGCAATGCGTAGCATGTTCACATCTATCCCCCCTTTTTATTCTTAGAAAATACGAAACGTGTTTTGTGCCAATGTTTGAAAAACTATTTTGCAAGTTTACCGGTTTGGAACTTGAAGGAGATAATGCATGAACAGTACAGTAGAATAAATATGTGTTGGAGTAGGAACTATTGAAGTAAAGCTGAACTTGGGAATGTTGGAATTTAGCAACTGAGGAAGTGGAAAAAGCTGTAATTTCTATTATTCTATCATTTGCTATGGTCCTGGTATTTTTCACTCATTTTCTCATTTTGGCAAAATCGATTGTATGTCGTATGGTTAGACGGTAGTTTCAGGTTAACGTTCCGGCGATTCATATCATTTTATTTATATCGTTGATCGAATTTTTTCTACGCGGTAGCCTTTCGCTTAATTTCCAGTCATCGATCGATGAAGAACCTTTTCAACACTTTTCCTCAACGTCAGCACTTCAGAATACTCCATACTCATAATTTTTAATGCTTTCAGTATTATTCATCGGCCCTTTGTGTTTTAGATTTTTTCTTAAATGTCTAAAATAATCTGTTTCGCAGTTTTTACTTTCCGCTACCTAAAAGATAAGTAAAGTGTTGCAATCGAGGTGGGGGGGATCTTGTGTATTGTAACACACAGCTTTCGGCAATCCGCTTCCAAATTATCTTCTACTAATTAATACCTAGCAGTCCTTCTCCGTAAACATTGATACAGAAACCTGTGAAGCAAGAGTAGTTTTTTTTGCCAAAACGGCTTCAACGGTTTTCACAAAGCTCACAGTTTGTCGTCAACTTCTCAATACCTATGTATCGTTCTGTGTGTTCCTCCTAGATATAGCCCATTGAACAGCGATAACAACCAAAATGTGTGAAAAATTAAAGTTAAAAGTTATAGAATTGGCTGAAAAAAAATATTTTTCTCTATAGATCACCATAGGACGCTGAAATAAGAGTATGAGAAAAATCGAAGCTAACTGAAGTTATCGTAGTAATCAAAACACCTTTTTTTTCTCAGAAACGGCTGTAACGGGTTTGTTTAAAATGGTTTTATGTACATCTCCAAATAGCAGGAAAGTGCCATAAAAAATTTTCCGTGGGAAAATGACTAGAGCAGTAAATCATCAAGCATTTAGAAGAAAAACGATTTTATCGCAGTTTAAAATAATATAAATTCCTCGTGATACTTCTACACATTAATTACGTTCATTGTATAATTAGGAGCGACCCCAGGAATTCTGAAATTCCGGCGATTGCCGTTCTTCTTACTACCGTTTATCACAGTTTTCACCCAATAATTTTTGGGAAAATCAAGTTGGCAGTTACGAATCTGCGTTTGGAGACGTCTGGGGGAGCACTGACCTGGTGGCCCCAACCTCCCTCAGACCTTGCAGTTTAAGAACGAAATTTGGGATGGGAGAACCACCCTTCAGTGACTCCATGACCACCATGCAGAGCACGCGCTTTATCTAGCATTTTCAGGCCTTGCCCTGGGTAGGAATTGGATTGCTCCGTTCTACCTACCTTGCCCTGCGGACACCATAATGCACCATTGCAAGGCCACAGGCTGTACATTCCCGTGATACCATGTTTGGGTCAAAAAACCGTTAAGGCTAAAATGACCGTTTGCCTGCCCCACCTATCGATGGCACATAAGGCTTTTCCTCATCGTAGGACCAGGCAGTTTAGACTTTCTGCCCTCCTTAAGGTTTGGAAAGACCCTAATTAGCCCCACGCTTCCCCCACTACTCAGGGGCTCATCAGTCCACCCAAATCAAGTTGACAGTGTTATGAATCAACATCGCACTGATTGCTCAATAATGGTCGCGGATTCAGGAGGAAGTTAGTGAATTCCAGAGCGTTAAGCGCCACCAATTTCTATGTAGGGCGTTGTTATAAACTGAAAAACAAATTTTATTAGTTGCTAGAGTGAAGAAAGTCGCTAACGCACGTGGGGCTAAGGAAAGTTTTGTAGTGCGTCACCCGACCTCCGCACATTTTTTGAATATTTCCGCAATTCCCGAATTAACTGCATATCTGAATTTGAGTAATCTGAGTGTCTTCTAGCACATTTTGTTCTTCCCAAATATTTCTGAATCTATCCGTTGAACGATAATGGGTGGTGCGGAAAGTTGTGTGTTGCTACACACCGGATATTTGTACTTCGCAAGGATGAAGCGTTTTAAAAGTCGAATTCAAGCATTAACACAACTTCTGACGTTCGACAGAAGCCACTTTTCAATTTCGTTTCAACGTTTGTACCCCCATCCCTCTCGTGGGAGTAGGGGATTCACCAGGTTGTTCTGACGGGTTCCTAGTAAATCGAACCAAATCCGAAATACGCATTCCGTGCTTTCAACTTAACAAGGAACAATGAATCTTTTGTTTGATCCTGACCCACGGTTCGCGGCTCCGTTGGAAGTCGTCATTGTTCGGAGTTTCGATTAATTTCCTGGGCGTTGAAATACGAGCTTACGCCCCTCGCTCTGGGACAAATCAAGTCCCGCGATCTTGACCTCATCGGCGCCGGCTTTCGCGGAAAAGCTGCTCTCCCATTTTGAACATTGGAACGAATGGTGTCTTGTCGAGACTCGCGGTCTGACAAGAAGACCAAAAGGCAAACTGGAACCATAACGTTACCCTAACGTGATTTCCGAAATAAATTGCTGTGGAGGAACATGTTGAACGAGTTTACCGACAATAAATGTGTGCACATCTTTGAAAGAAGCATCTGTTACAAGTCATACTGTTCAACTTTCTTTCAATTCCCTCCTGTTGCATTTTTTAAATATTCCTCGTATTATTAAGAACTCTCACGAACACCAGATTTTTTCTCAAAAGCGGTTACTACCATTTTGATCGTCTAAGAATGACGAGAGCAGAAAAGGTGATCAAAATAAACCAAAAAACTATTTTAGAACAGTTTTGTTAGATACATTCCGCTCAAATGCGACTAGCATTTTCAGAAAAATCAGGATGGTGGTTTCATACATTACCAATACGATCAGATTGCGTTGATTAGAGAATTAGGAGCACCCCCAGAAATTCCTTTCACTTATTTCCATTCCTCACAGTTTTTACCCAATCATTCCAAAACAGTAGACAACTCTTAGAAAAATCATGTTGGCTCATGTTGTTAAACTTGTACCGTATTATTTTCGTAACATTACTTTGCTGTTCTGAAATTTTGATTGTAACTCTGCGTAAATACAAATGTGTTGTTGGTAAAATGGAAGCATCGGGAGCTGAGTGTAGAGTGAATGTGGAACTGGGTACGAGGTTGAGGAGAATGAGTTTCTTCTTCAATAGCTACAAATTAAGCATGTGCGGCGTTCCCTGCAGACTATTTCGTTAAGTCTACAGTAGATGTCACCTTTTCGCGTGTTTCATTTCATCCGCAGTATTTAAATCTCATAATTAAATTGTCATGAAAGAGGGGAACAACAATATTTTGAATTTCGCAATTTTGCAAGAGATCCTATAAACTTACTAAACTGTCATTGTGTGGGTTATATAAATATGGCGACTGGCGAAAAATCTGAAACATTTCGGACTACTGACCAAGAGTCTCTACAAATCAACGCCCTTTTTGGCATTTTACTAAAAGATCAGTCATTGCAGACTCATGTTTGTGGACTATAAAGAGAGTTTTGGGTGTGGCTGTCCGAAGATTAAGGTTATTTTCAAAAATGGTACGTCCTCCTGATGAAGCCGCCCCTCCCACCAACTCATTTTTTAACGTCCCTTGATGAATGATATCTGCTCGAAATGAGTAACCTACCATGAACGATTACATCTGTGTGTATAATATACGTATGCACAGCCCACACATATGGAGTCAGCGGACTGGTCAGCAGGTAGCTGCATTGTTCAGTCCAAAAACCTCTCAAGTTGAGGCGGTTTTCCCATTTGGTCGAACGAAAACATGTCCTCCTCCTTGGAGAACACAAAACAAGAAAATTTTCGTTTCCAAACCAAGGGCGAAGGGAAAAAGTTGTAATCCGCGATGCTGGACGAAAATGTTTGAGTTGAGAGACTTTTGGTGATTCTACTTTTTCATTCCTTGTGCCCCTCGGCTCCTCACCTACTTTCCACTCTTTTTTTATACTTTTTCTGCTCTCTGCCCCCCCCCCTCTCCAATCCCTCACCCGTTGAATCCTCCTGTTTCCCTTTTTCCCTTTTCATCCCACTGTAGCCCGCGCATCTTCTCGTGGAATCGCACTCCTTTCCGCTCTAAAAGGATACGAACCTCTTTTTTTCTCTCCCCCTTTCCCTCTTCAGGAACTTCTTCTTTCATTCTGAGGAGTCTGAAACATTTTGATCATTTGTCGTTTGGTTGCGAACCCTTTCTGTCCAACACCTGCCTCTTTAGAGAGGATTCCAAGGTCGGTGAAAGAATTCGGAGAGGAGAAACGTTCTTGTCGAAATCCTTAGACTTTTTCAAGCGCGAGCGGTTGTGTTTGAAACCTCATCAAACCTCGTTTACCCAAAATGCCGTTTACAAAAAGCCAATTCAACTTTTGTTTAAAAAATATTTTGCCAAATAGCGCCGATCGCTTTTGCCCCCGAACCCGACCGCAAATGGTATTTCCGTAACCGCGATTTTATCTGGGCAACTTTAGGCGCTTCTGAGACCACTTAAACTCCTAAAACGAATCAACGTCAGAATCTTCAACATGCAACGCGTTACCGCTGACTTCTCTGTGTCTTATTCGAGCAACTTAGACAGGGTGCACTCTTGTGACAGTTATTTCGGCAGCTCAACCATTTTTGCGAGTATCCATCAAGTTCCAGTTTGCTTTCACTTAAAATGATCAGTACTCGTTTATCCCTATCCACCTATATGCGCGATGATGAGTGGGTCCTGTTGAGTCTCGAGTCATGTCACAGCATTCTTCAGATCGTTACCTAACAACTGGTCTCGAGCACGAAAAACGCCATTTGTGAAAAGAGCGCGTATCTATGAACGCTATCGTGAGAGCCAAACAAACTAGACAAGCCAAACAACTAGACACGACAAAAAAGTTCGTGAGGGACCAATCAGTCCAGAACTAACTATAGTTGTTATAGTAATTAAAACTCCAAATATTTTTATTTATTATAATCTGAGGTTGAGGAAAGTGTGATTTGTGTGATGCGTCGCACTAGATATTTTGTTGCTGATTTCGGTTCAGGCTTCTGTATTGATTGAATGAACAGGTATGGGGGTGTTTTTTTTTTAATAGTAACAACTGTTGTATATTAGAAAGCCATTAAATGCCTGTATAGATTCTGATTTGTTTCAATTTTACTGGTGTGTAGAGGTCGCTAACAAGACCGAAATAGAACTTTGAGTTTTATGGTAATAGGTAGGGGGGGGGGGAGCGTGGCCGTGGTCAGTCGCAGTTGGTTCGGGAGGTGCGTGAGATCATTCGGAAGGGTATGGTAGTGGGTGATAGTGATTAATCCTTGCGATAACAACGGCAGTATGGAACTAGCAGCTAGCACAACCGTTTCGCCCAGGCACAATCGTTAGCCTTGGCTGCTCATGACAACCTGCGAGTACGTCACGCTCACTCATTGGCTGGTACCCACTGTGTTCAGTTGGCTCCAAACCGATTCATAGGCAACTCTAGGCTTGTTTCCTTAATCCCTAGGCTTCGCATTGGGAGTATAGAGTATAGGGATGTGCAGGGCCGCCGGTTTTGAACTAAGGACTGCGATTTAACTCTCGCCTTCCCCTCCAAGCACGTTTTATCTTTGTCATTTGGGTCTCATTTGACTGCGAAGTCCGACAAGGGGGAACTCTAAACCCCTTTCGAGGTGACACCTGGTTGTGGGTGGAGCTCCTCCCCTGGCTATAGGCCACGTTGTTTCCACACCCCCGAACAGCTTCATTTCTGAGTTACGCGGCTCGTTGGCATCGTGATACCTAATTGCACTGTTAGATTCGGGATCCCACTGAGTCAATGTTTTCAGTGCAGCACCCGATTGATTATCTACTGATACCTTCTTCGCCGGATGTTCTGAGCGTTGACCCAGTTTGCCTGTTGGCGTTGATCTTGACGTTGGCAAGCATTGCGCTGTTGACCTTCTAAAACCCTTCTCCCGTGGCTTTTAATTTTCGACTGAGAAGTTTCCAAAACTGTCGACTTTCAACGGTTTTTCGGCGAAAAAAAAAACGCCCCTTTTCTCGCCCCACTCCAAGTTTCAGCCTATCAAAGTGAATCACGTCCTAGAGCTCCTCCTTTTTCGGCACAGGGGCACCCAATAGCGAAGGGCACTAAACCCGAGGACAAAAGAATAGACGAAAAGTTAGCGGGGCCTCCTCTACCTCCCCTTTCGCTGACGGCCCTTCGTTTTTGTTGCCGTTTGAATGGATTTCATCCCATCGCTCCAAAACGCCCTTCCCCCAAAATTTTGGGTAAAAATCCTCTTTGACGACAGTTTGCCGTCGACTGCCTTCGCTTTCGGAACTCGCCAACTTTTACAAGTTTCAACAAAAATCGGTTTTGCGTGCATTGAGTATTTTTGGGGTTTGAGTGGAGTGCTAACCATCTTCCACCATCCCCCCCCCCACCTCACCTTCCTTTCAACATATTCACTTTCGCGACTGTGTTTTGAAATACTTGTTTAGGTGAGAGCAGTATGTTGATAGTGTGCTGTTTGTGAAGTATGACGTGATAAAACAACGGGTATTCCTTGTGATTTCAGGCGGTTCCATGGTGAACATGGCAGAGACGGAGTCGATGTTCCTCAGCGCTGGGCGGCTCCCGGTCAACGGAGTCGAGCACATGTCGGACGATTCGGATATCGAGACGACGCCGATGTTGATGCCCCCGTTCCAGTCGCAGAGCTGCAAAAGGAACAAAAGAAAGAACTTTCAGCCGAGGAACATCGCGACGTACAGCGAGGAAGGGCAATGGAAGAGCGGGGAGGACGAAGAGTACGCGGCTCTCGACCTCAGCGGCGCCGAGCCTTCCCGCTCCCCTCCGGATCCCAAACGGCTGCGATCGGAAAATTGTTCGTCCGGCGACGAGCTCTCATCCGCTCCAATGGACCTCAGCTCGAAGCCAACAGCTCGTCGGGGGTTGACGGATTTCGGATCTCAGCCAGGAGGATTGGGGAGTGATTCCGATATGAGCTCTGACTCGGAGTTTAGCTCTCATGAGAGGACTCATTCGGGATCTAGGAGCTACCTGTTTCAACAGGCTTTTCTCCACCACCACCACCCTCACCCGGAGGCGTCCGACCTTAAAGAGTACGCCAGGAACACTGTCAAGGAGCTCCTTGAGATCTATGGCCTCAACAGCGCAGAAGTCGCCGAATCCATCACCAACAACGTGCCTATCGCCAACTTTTCCTCAGGTGAGCTCATTTACTTATTATTATTGGACCCATAACCCCAATAAGTTGAGGTTTAGCCTTTTCAGTTGCCGTCAACCGTTTCAGAAATTCAAATTAACGTATTATACTATTTTTGTCTTTTAGTACGCGTTTGAAAGACCGCCTTTTCACAGGTTTTCCGTATAGTTCAACTAGTAGGTCAATCGATGAGGAATAAGTATAATAGTCCTCCAACACACTCTCACTCATGAATCAAGAATACAATCCAGCAACTGCCAGAAAAATGGGCATTAGTCCTTCGAATACAAAAATATCGGAGGTTTATTGCTACACGCGTTCACGAAAGTATCTTCAGATAAGGTGGGCCACGGACAAATCGGAAAGCAGACCAGACCTAACACAGACTTAACACATACCTTAAACCCACTCAACAAATTCTTGGAATCCTCATCATATCTGGTGCGACGCATCACACAACGTTTCATAGCCCGACGTACATTGAACGGTTTTCACGGCCTTTGCTACTACACACACTTGGAATTTCATGACTACCTCCTAATCCTGCGGATGGTTAATAGTATTCTTATGTTATTTGGAACTATCCGTACAAAAAATGTAATCGAAGCCGCAGAAGCTTTTTTGATCACTGTGATAACTATTGTTAGTTATCTTTAGTGGTCTCTTGGGACCTGCTGGAAGCCTCTTTTCTCTCAATTGCTTTCAGAAATGTCCGACAGACCCCTTATTCATTTTTGGACAATGCGTTTCAATCATTCAGAGTTCTTTTACTAGTTTTTTGTTTGTTTCAACTGTTTTTTATACTAGGTACTGTTAAGGTGCACCGAAATTGAATTTTGATGTTCCTTGGTCACATTGTCACTTAGAGAACTAACGTAGAAATGCCGCAAACCATCGCGATAACGTTGAGCTGAATGAGAGGAAAATTGAGCGCTTCTATTAAAATAAAGGGCGGAATTAAAGAAATCGGCACAATAAAAGGAAAACGTAAGTAAACAAAATACGTTTATCAATCGTTAGGGCTTTTGATAAAATTATAAAGCGTTGATGAGGAACGCGGTGAATGTGCGAGTATGAAGAGGAGAAGAAATGCGTTGGAGGAGGGGTTGAAAGTAGGTGAAGATGATACTGCGTAAGAAGAACTCGGTTGACCGTTTGATGGTGGAGCAGAAGAAACTGCTATGCTCGAAAAAGGTTTAAGTGGGGCTGGGTCTAATGAGTAGCTCAACGCAAGGCGTAGATGTTAGTTTGGTGGCACATGTTTTAGCGTTCCATGATGAGTTATAGGTGAACAGATCACCCAGCTCTTAAGATTTCCTATCATTCCCGGTCCTGGTGGGCTTAATGTGCGAGTATGTAGTGTTTCTGAGGAGCGCAGGGTTGGGTGGACAGTCAGCGGGGAAATTTTAATATAGCAATGTTGAACTAACCGGCTCACACTCACATTTTAGCGTCTCGTGGTGACTTGCAAGCCAAATATGAAATTCGCATCAATTTAGATGCATTCAATCGTTTTCTCTCAATCGCGTTCTTTAGAGTCGGTAGTCTTTAAAATGATCTGAAGAAAACTCGAAACAACTTTTTCGGCCGATTACATAACTTTTCTTCCATTTTGTAGGGCCATGAAGAGTACAAAATCCCTTTCTATTTATTTTTGCACAGTACGTTTCATAAACCGGTTGCGATTGTCGGATGTTGAATTCAATTCAAACCACCGAACTAAACTGTTATTTTTTTGGTCCTATCGACATTGCCCTTCAAATTCTCAACTTGCGCCTGGAAAGCCCTTCTGTTTGGACTCGTCCAAACATCGCTTTTTGCACTACTTCCAACTCCCATACGACGCGAGTATAGTTTTTGGTTCGAATATATTTTACCTTGCGCGTCGTTCGCTCAGCCGGGCGTTGACAACAAGTGGAATGAGTCGGCCGAAAATGATACCCCAACTCAATTAATGTCAAAAAACGGGAAATGAGTTTTGAATACTTAACCTCGACGGAGGTAAGGGAAAAAATCCCTTTGTTCGAGCTGATTAATCGTCGAGGAGGAAAGCGCGGTGTAAATTGGTAGTTTTTTGTTGTTATTTTTCCTTCTTCGTTTTGAGCGCAGCGCCTCATGCTGAGTTTCTCAATGCTTTGATAGACAGACTGAAGACCTTCGGGCGCACTACACTTCCCTCGACATCATTAATCATTACCGAGAAACAAATGTAAGAAAGCCGTTTCAGTCCAAATCATTATAAATATGGTTTTTTTCGTCTCCTTTCTTCTTCCTTTTCTCAGACATCCCCCCTCCTCTTCACCTCTCTTTTTTTTATTTTCCTCATGAACGAGAATAGACTGTGCTTGCGCTGAGGTGGCGTCAAAGGAGGAGCGATCTTTTGTGGAGTTCTCTTGAAACCTTTACTTGGAGGCTGCTCCCCTTCCTACGAAAAAGGGTTGAATCCTTCCCTCCCTCCCTTATACCATTCCTGAACAAAAGGTGGTCTCCTCAAACACTCTCAAACGTCTTCCCCTCTTACCTTCGTTGAGGATGCATTATGTAACGCCGCTTTTAAATACTTCACGAACTTTAGAAGAGTTGGGGATTATTCCCAATCCGGCCTCAACGAGAGATGAAATTTGATTTCAACTGAATGGCACGAATTATTTATTTAATACATCTTACAATTCCACCGTGAGTTTATTCGGCAACTAACATGCCGGTCTAACTAACACCCAATCATTTGGGCGGGTCACAACTGTAACGAAAAATAAATAAGGAAAAGGGGCAAATAATAAAATAAATCCTAGTGGGGATGAACCCAGGTATTTAGGGGAAAGAAAAGCAAAAAAAAACAACTGAGATACATTTATTTGGGAACTAATTATTAAAAAGAAATGGGGCTTCCTACACAGAATAAAAAGAAAAATATTTACTAATAAAAAAGAAAAAGGGAATGATAAATTAAACGTCCTCTCCTACCTAAGGCATGCCAAAAGAAAAAAAAACGAAAACAGAGCCACAGACTTTGCAGAGACGTTCGAGTTTCTTCGAGCTTCGTTCGAACCGTTGCAGGAACGTACTCACGCGGGAAGGGAGCAAGGAACTGAAGGAGAACCCAATTTTTTTGACGGGAACACGCGCCAGGCAAATCCAACAGGAAAAACGGGAGAAGGACCAAACGGCCTAACCTTCCTTCCGTAACCTTTCTTCTCAACAGTTTTGTTCCTTGCAGCTAAATGGTTCAAGGGTTTTACGTAGCCCTACCCCGAAACTGATTTTGTCGGATATCACGTCACACACCCCCTCCAGCAGTTGAGGTGTGGTGGTATGGCTTCAGCTTGGAGGGATGCCATAGGCCAGCCCCCTGGCCTCGGGTATCCTGAAGCCTGCAGGTACCGCCGGAGCTGACTGAAACCACGGTAAATGGCCCCTCATACTTGTGACACAAGCCCGAAGATAATTTGTCGGCTGCAGAAGATAGATTAAAGGCCCTACGCAGGACTGAGTCTCCCACTTGGAATTTGCCTGGCCTACGACGCAAGTTGTAACGCTGTCCTTGTTGAGTGCTAGCTTTTAGAAGGTGTTCTTCGACCAGGTGATGTAGTTCAACCAGTTTCTTCATCCTGATAGCCCATTCATCGGAATTGAGGTTGGTGAGTTGAACTGAGTTGTCAGATACACTGGAGCGTACAGAACTATGGGGTTGCAATTCTCGTCCAAAGTTTAAGAAGGCTGGGAGTACTTAGTTGAGGCATGAACCACACTGTTAAGCGCAAATTGGAACTCTCCGATAAATAGATCCCATTGGTTATGGTGGGACTGGTCGACATATGTTCTTATGAGCTGACGGATGTTCCGGTTTGCTCTCTCAGTAGGGTTGGCCTGGCAATGATAAACTGGTGTTTTGCAGTGTTGGATTCCGGATGACTGGGCAAGAGATTGCACTGATGAGCTCACGAAGTTCGATGCGTTGTCAGTTATGAGTACTGCGGGAGTTCCAAATCTATTTAAAATTACTGAACGAAATTTGGCCAGGATCACAGCAGATGAAGTATTTTTCAAGGGTACCAGCTCAACCCATTTTGTGAATGTGTCCTCAAACACCAACAGATATTTGTTACCAGAGGAGCTTCGAGGGAAAGGCCCCATTATGTCAGCGGAAACAGTATGCCATGGTGTTGTGAGGTAACGAGGGTACATGAACCCACTAGGAGCAGTGTTACATGGCTTTACTCTTTGGCATTTATCACACCTTTGCACATAACGCAGCACGTCTTGATACATGCCAGGCCAATAATACAATCTGCCCACACGCCAGTGTGTCTTGGCGATGCCAAGGTGTCCTGACTGAGGGTCATTGTGGCATTCCGATAGAACAGCTGACCGGGAAGCCCACGGGACTACTAGCTTCCAGTCCTCGCTCGGATCTTCCAGCTCCCCCTTAAGGAATGATTTCCGGTAATAGAATAGGTGATTGGCATGCCACTTCCATCCTGGGTGGTTCTCTGGGTGGTTTTGAACCTTATAAGATTTTCGCTCATACCAATCATCTTTTGGCTCATTACTTGCCGGTGTATCAGTTAGATCAGAACTAGGGGACTCCGAGGCAGACAAAATAGCGGCGAGATTTACTTGAGCAGGTATCCGAGATAAAGCGTCGGCCACACAGTTTAGGTCCCCCTTTCGATATTCAACTTTAAAAGGATAAGGTTGTAGTCTCAAGGTCCAGCGAGCTAGGCGACCGGTTGGGTTTTTCAACTCAAGAAGCCACTTTAAACAGGAGTGATCAGTGATGACCTTAAACTCATTACCCTCCAGATATTGGCGGTTTTTCTCTATGCCATAAATAACTGCAAGGCACTCCTTTTCCGTAACTGAGTAATTACGTTCAGCTTGAGATAATGTTCGGGAGCAGTAAGTAATTACTCTTTCATTGCTGTCCTGCATTTGTACGAGAGCAGCACCAATACCATATTGACTTGCGTCAGTCTGCAAAATAAAGGCAGATTAAAGTTTGGCCTAGCTAAGATGGGAGCTGAAGTCAGGGCAGTTTTAAGAGTCTCAAAGGCAGAAACTTGTTCGTGAGTCCAGACCCAATTTTTCCTTTTGCCTAGTAAAGAGGTTAAGGGAGCGACAATAGAAGAAAATCCTGGTATAAATCGGCGATACCATCCTGCCATTCCCAAGAATCTGCGAAGCTCGGTTAAGTTTGTTGGAGCTGGGTAGTTAGTTACAGCTTCCACTTTCCCTGGGTCCACGCTGATACCTTCAATATTGACCCTATACCCCAAATACCGCACTTCCTTGCACCCGAACTCACATTTCTCGTGGTTTACTTTAAGTCCTGATTCCTTTAGCCTAGTGAAAACTTCCTTTAATAGTTGGCAATGTGTAGAAAAGTCAGACGTGGAAACAAGGATGTCATCCAGGAAGACAATCACCTGAGGGTACAGATCTAAAAAGATGGAGTCAGCAAGTCTCTGAAAAGTAGCAGGAGAGTTAGACAGGCCAAATGGCATTGTGCGGAAACGAAATAGTCCTCGGCCAGGTACAATGAACGAAGTAATGTCACAGCTTGTTTCATCTGCCAATGGCACTTGTAAAAATGCCTGGCGTAAATCTAGTTTGGAGAGATATGCAGCTTGTTGAAGACTATCCAGCAAGATATTAATGTTAGGCATGGGATATGAATCCTTTTTGGTGACTGAGTTCACCCGGCGAAAGTCGATACAAAACCGGTAGGAGTCATTTTTGCGAACCATGACTACCGGCGAGGCCCATGGTGCATGACTAGCTTCGACCACTCCACTTTCAAGCATCTTCTCTAATTCCTGGTACATAGCTTCCAATACCTTCGGCGAATAGTTGTACGCTCTTTGTTTGATTGGGTTTGCAGAACCAACGTCTATCTTATGAGATATCTTGGAAGTTAGACCAGGAGAACTTTCCAAACTGGACAAGCCCTGGGATACAATTTCTTGAATAATTTCCTGCTCTGCATCTGTGAGTGCCTTAATACCTCCACAGTTAACTACAGGTACTTGGTTTGCATTCCTAGCAGAAGCCCCAGGTTTGGCAAACTTGAATTTCAAATGTGGATTATCCGAGAAATGCCACGTATTGCTAGACGCATCAGTTGCAATGCCTGCTTCTCTTATAAAGTCAATTCCCAATAAGATGGGAACCGATAGGGAGTCCAGATAATAAAACCTAAATTCTATTTCTTTTGGACCCAGGTACAATTTCATAGGACAGATGCATGAAACACTTGCTCGAGTCCCATCAGCTAACTGAATCATAATGGGACGCAGTTGATTTGTTCCATTCTGATCACTATTATTGGCCATTGGTGTGAGTCCCAAACGTTCAAATCCGATTTTCCCTATGAATGACAAGGTTGATCCGGTGTCGTACAATCCAGGAATCAAGGCTGTCGTTGGTCCATCAGGACTGGAATCATTTATTGGAAACAAGAGTGGAAGTTCCCACAATTCAGACAATTGGTCTCTAAGAGCGTGAATCGAATCAGACCCATTCTGTAGGTTGCCCGAAGTGTCAGGGGGCCATGTACTACCTGGAACAATGGGTACTGTAGACAGACAAGAAGGTAAGACAGTAAATGACGATAAAGCACGAGAAGGTGTTGCTGCGGTAATTGTCGGTACGTTAGGAAACGGCATAACTCTAGTTGGGTCAGATGAAGGGACGATAAAGGGCGATAATGGTTTAGAAAAGAAAACTTGCTTGAGGTTGTGAGTGTGCATAGGAGACGGTCCCACCTCTAAGACCGACTCCTGTTGGAGTTTCCCGGACTACACACTGTACAGGTATATTTTGTAACACCTGTTTGCCCACACCCATAACAGAACCTTCTCCTAGGTTTTGGACACTTGGTGTAAACATGATTGGAGTCACCACAATTCCAACACGAATTTGTAGTTGCATTCCTCTCAGATACAGCCATTGAAATAGGAGGATCATTCTTAGTGGCTTCCATATCAAGCAAATCACTAGACAGTGGATTTACCACCATTTCCTTAAGGTGTTTAGGATCCTTACGGTCAGATAATTCTTTATGTGAGACTTGATAGAGGTAGGCTTGGTCGGATTTCTTGGGATTAAATTTAGAACCCATAGTAGCACTGTTCTTTGAAGTAGGCTCCCTATGGCGAGAAGTCCCATGTTGGATGATGGGTTTTAGCAACTCTTCCCTGCGGCTAAGTTCAGTGACGAACTCTATTAAATTCTGGTGAGTGGGGATGTTATGAGAAGTGTATTTTTCTTCAAAGGATTTTCTCGTTTCAGAGTCCAAGTGGCTTAGAGCGAGATGTAATTTGACAAAATCCAAGAGGTCTAGGTTTTTCAGCTTTGCTAGTAAATTCCAATTGTTGTCATGAACACTTAGAGATTTCTGCCAATCAGCGTACGTTGGATCCTTAAGTGGTTTGAATTGCAGAATGCGGTTCATAAAATGTGAGGCTAATCTTCGTCGGTTCTGATAGCGATTAACTAATGCGGCTAAAGCTAGCGGATAGCTTTCTGCATTCAACGGGAAGCTAGAAATTACCGATAGCGCATCCCCCTTTAGGCTCGAACGAAGGTATTGAAACTTCTTGACCTCCATGTTGGTAAGTGAAGGGGCATCGTCTACCAGAGATTTGAAGAGGGAATAGAATTCTGTCCACTCTTCAATTTTCCCTGAGAAACTCGGTAGAGGTATCCTGGGAAGGTAATTACCAGACGAGGAGATATGGGATTCTGCTGATGGCTTTGCTATGGGAGTTGAAACTGTTTTGAGCATGTTGACATATGTGCTACGAGAAATGTCAATTACTTCCATAAAATTTAGGTACGAATTTGTAACTTCCAATTTGTACTTCTGGTCTTTATCAGAAAGACCTATGTTGAAACGTCTAATCCTGGCAGTTAATTCTTCGACCCTTGACTCGATCACTGCCAAACGATCATAAGATGCGCTAAATCCCGTGACATTTTTGGCGGTTATGCTCTTTGATTTGTCAAAAATACTTTGAGCACTAGCAAACAAAACCTCACGTTCACCTTTCAGCTCTGCATATCTGAATTTAACAGCCTCTACTGCAGATGAGTCATCAGCATCTTTCTCCGCCATATTAGCAACAATATAACGTACAAATATGAAGGGATGAATATAAAATTTTAACCGAAAGTAAGAGAAAACTGTACGAAAGTAGATAAACTGCTTACAGGATGAGTAAATACGATACCACTTATAATACTAGATATTAGCTTTACGTTGGGCGCCAATTAATTTGTAACGAAAAATAAATAAGGAAAAGGGGCAAATAATAAAATAAATCCTAATGGGGATGAACCCAGGTATTTAGGGGAAAGAAAAGCAAAAAAAAACAACTGAGATACATTTATTTGGGAACTAATTATTAAAAAGAAATGGGGCTTCCTACACAGAATAAAAAGAAAAATATTTACTAATAAAAAAGAAAAAGGGAATGATAAATTAAACGTCCTCTCCTACCTAAGGCATGCCAAAAGAAAAAAAAACGAAAACAGAGCCACAGACTTTGCAGAGACGTTCGAGTTTCTTCGAGCTTCGTTCGAACCGTTGCAGGAACGTACTCACGCGGGAAGGGAGCAAGGAACTGAAGGAGAACCCAATTTTTTTGACGGGAACACGCGCCAGGCAAATCCAACAGGAAAAACGGGAGAAGGACCAAACGGCCTAACCTTCCTTCCGTAACCTTTCTTCTCAACAGTTTTGTTCCTTGCAGCTAAATGGTTCAAGGGTTTTACGTAGCCCTACCCCGAAACTGATTTTGTCGGATATCACGTCACACAACAATTAGACTTCAAGTCTCTCCCCTAAGTGAGTTTGTCGAATTGCTCCCAAAATGGGTTTGTGGATTTGGATGTACTCACACACATTACAACTTGAAAGTGTCTTATTGGGAAAAAAGTTGGTTTGGAAGGTCTTTTTTTTGCAGTCAGTCCAAACCTCTTCAAAATACAGGACTTGAGGCAGTTCTTTGAGATGCTGTATGATTGACAAGTGACCTACATTTTGTTCCTTACATCTTATCCCAGTCTCGGTATGTTCGAAGCTACAAATATCCCTGTCACCCTTCTTATTACCCGTTCACTTGAGGTTTGGTCCAAAGAGCACTTCCACCCCACGACACCAGTCGTGCAATAGCCCCTGTTCAGACTGAGAGCAAGTCAGCTGGACCGCCCCAATCCTGAGAGTGAGTTGACTGCCAGTGAATGCTACTAGGAAGAAGTCTTCAGTACCTCTTTTCTTAGTTCCGTGCCGGAGTCTGATTACTGATGTTGAGGGCCCCGACTGAGCCGGCGAAAATTTCTCTTTCCTCGGCAACTGGGGTACCAGCGTCAATAATATCAGACGCTGCTCTCCGGTCTCTCTTACTGGGATAGGGGCTAGGTTAGTTCAACACAACTATCCCTCCACTTTAGAGTTCTTATTATATTCATATAACAACACCTAGTAAACAAGAGTTCATCTTGACTGAGCTCTGCAGTTCTCGACAGAGGAACTTACTGGACGCAGTTCGTTTTGTATTCCAGGTTGGGGCGCAAAAAAAAGCGAAAGAAATGACAAGCCCAAGTGTATTTATGAACCCCTCCTGACTAACATTGCAAACGATTAGAGGTCCTGTGCAGATTTGTAAAATTTTTGCGTCTGATTGCAGCACCATAAATTATGAAAAATTTCAAAGAAAATTGATTCCCACTAGTTTGAAAAAATAAGTTCCGCTCAAATGCTGCGAGCATTTTCAGAGAAATTAGGGCGGTAGTCCAAAAAAACTACCGAAACGATGATTGTATAAAATTAATAGGGAGCGACCTCAGCAATTCCGGAATTCCAATCACTGCCGTTTCAATTACTTGCGTTTCGAGCAGGTTTTACTCAATAATTCCAGAACAGTAAACATGACCCCTCTCAATAGTGCAGTGGTTCTCCTGTGAATAAACTGAATGAAAAATAGATTGGTCTAGTTGTTCAATCGCTGAGGATAGTGAGGCACAATTATAAACTCGAAAAAACGCCGCACATTATTGCCTGAACCCCAACAAACATCCATTTAGTATTTGAACATACACAAGAAGTGTGTGCATATTTACAGCGTTACACCTACCATTTCCGCGTACATAATAATGTTGCATTGTAGAAGCTTTACGATGAAGTACTGTACAAAAATCAGTGTTGAAAAATATTGACTTTATGAGTAACACATCACTTTGAGTGATCTGTAAGAAACGTCATTCTCGTCTTTATAGCTGCAAGAGTCGCCGATGAGCGCTTCGATTGTTGACGAGCAATTATGACTGCCTAGTTCAGCTCTTTACCAGGATAAATTCCTCCGCGGGTTTGGGCGTTCGCCAACCCGTTAAATATGGGCTCTGAAAGCTTTTTTGGCGGTCTCGCGCCGCTTCTCGACCGATCAGTTACTTCGAAGGATCTAGAGGGCCTCCGATTAGATTAAATGGAAATTGCTTAGACGGTTCGAACGAAAAAATTGTTTTCGGAAACTCCCTACTCTTTTTTGGGCACGGATAAAGAAATGCGCAGAGAAGGGGAGGACGGAAAGAACAAGAGCGAATCTTTAGCTCGGTGAGATCGATTTTGATCAACCTGGTTAAAAAAATTCCGATCCCCGACGGATTTCCGGTAGGGAGCTCTAGAAACACATTCGAAAAATTAGCATCGCGGCGGTAGCGTTAGATTTGTTTAGAAAGAAACAGGCTGAAACTGAAGCATACTTCGTACTTCATGCCGACTCGTATCTCAAAGTTATATCTCACGATTTATCTAATTTGCCTCAATTTGAGGGGGAGAGAGACAGAGAGATTATTTATTATTGGGCCAACAGAAGCGCCCCAACACTGACACTGTGTCGTAAATTACCGTGCAATCTCATTGCTCTTCCAAATTCGTAAACAAGTAATTTAAAACCCAGTCAACGTGATTTTATATTCTGGAAGGTTCGTGTTCTAAAGTTAACTCTCGTATGGAAACAGTGAAATGATGGTAGTTTGAGTTCCGATATTTATCCGGTTCGTCCTATTTATCAAGCGACCGTTAGTTAATATTACTTAGTGTGCCCTTAACACATTGCACTACCGGCACGATTCTTGTGAGAATTCTAGCTTCACATGAGCGGCATTTATAACGTAAAGACTGAACTGAAATCGATTTTTTTGACATATTACTTCCAGCGCCCTAAAAGAAAGGAAAGTATTGTTACCGTGACCAAAAAATTAGGTTTTCTTCAGATCTTTACGTCTTGTGGTCGAAAAACCTAATTTCTGCGCGAGTGTCTGTAATGTAGTTTTCTGAGAGAACGGCTTAATCGATTGAGCTGGTTCTTTTTTGGTTTCGTTCCGGATTTTTCGTTATGGGCGACATCCATCGATGGAGTGGACGAAAATGTACCAAGAACTAGAGTTTTTCACATTTTTCTCAAAAATGGCTCTAACGGTTTTGATTAAACATTCAAATTATCTTCTACTAGTCAGCGCCCAAGGCAGTTGTTTTACGCTTTTTGGCAAAACGGCCTTGACGATTTTCTTCTCAATGAACTCCCCACTTACAGTCCATTGCACAGAGATAAAAATAAAAATGTGTCGAAAATAATGTCTTTAAAAATTTTTTTCGTGATTTCCGGAGTAACTGCTTCACTATATTTGATCAATCTGACAGAGCGTGTTCAAGTAACCTATACTCACCTTTAGTTTTCCTCAATCATTTCTGTATCCATTGAACGAAAAATTATTGATCGAACAATTAATGAGATTTGTCGAACATTAAATTACCTTTTTTCCGATTTTCACAAAACGGCTCCAACGATTTAAATCAAACTTACGAAGCGCTCTCAACTAACTAGTACCTGCATTTTGTTCTCGTTCAATGTTTACGTAGAAATACGTTGAACGAAGACACAGCGCTCGTAGATGCGGCTGGTCGTGGGATTTACAGGAGTTGCGGAAAGTTATGCGTTGCCACGCCCCAGACATTTACTTTCGTTTGCCCTACGGAGTAAAAAGGAATGTAATCCCCTAAAAAAAAATTCGTTTCAGCAAATTCTTCTTCAGGTGCGAACCGAACCGCTTGGAAAAATGGTCTGTGCTTGCGCTTCAACGATTACAAAACGACTAGGCGTATCCCACGAAATTCGGAAATTCAAACTACTGCCGTTTCTTGGGCCTATCTATTCTCATGGTGTTTTCTGTATTAATATTTGTTTGAAGAGAAATTAAAAAATTTCTCGTAAATCACCTACGCAATGACTTTTCAGCGAAGGCCGTGACGTAAATAGAGCAAGGCAATAAATTTCAGGGCGCTTCATTGGAAAAGATGGATTTTTTGCTAGAGCGATATAAAGGGCTAAAAGTTGTGTGAGGCGTACTATCAGCAATTTTTGCTTTCCGACGTCAATAAATGTGATCAATAAAATCGTTTAGTTTTTCTGAATTCCTGCGGCTATTTCATTGACTCTCGGGAGTTAAGTCGTACGGCTTTCTACGGATTTGTTCCGTCCGAATCAAAAGGCAACGGCAATCAAAATCCAATTCGTAGAATCAGATAAATTGGGTTTCGATTCGGTGACGGCGTCCGATTAAAAAATAATTCCAGCTCCCGGTGGAAGAGTTTAGGAGTCACGTTGAGGTTGTCGGATAAAAACAGCGGTGGGTAGGTTTTTGTGCGCTATTTTGACGGGAGGGGTCTGTGAAGGAGAGCGAACATGAAGAATGTTCCGATCCAGATTCAGATTAAAAACTAAAAGAGCGATAGGATGAAAAAAGACGAGAGAGAGAGAGGGAGAAAGGGAGCAAGAGAGAGTGTGTGAGAGAGCGACTGACAGAGTGAAAGAACGGCGGACCTGAAACGCCGAAGGAAACGGAATATTTTTCCCAGATCTTTGAGAGAACGAGCCCAACCCTCCGGTTCCTTTTGTTTTTCCTGTTTTTTTTCCTTCTCACTCTCTCTCTCTCTCTCTCTCTCTGCGTCTTTTTTATTTATGATTTACGGCATCTCAAATGACATGTAACAGCGTTTGGTGGTTCCAGACGGGAAAAAGCCCATTGCCGCTCCCCAAAACATTCGCCTCGCCTTCTTCCTCTTTTTCACGCCTTGAAAGCCCCTTCCCGGTTAATATTCACCCCTGTTTTTCGTCAGTATCGCTGTAACAGCTGATCCCGTCGATTACTCCCGAATTCTCGAATCCTATTTGGTAAAACTGTTGTTATACATCTTTGATGAAACCGTTCGTCACTACGTAAAAGGTGAGCAAACGTTTGGGTTCGTTTGACGCGTTTCAACTCTTACCAATTTTATTTTTTTAGCCTGAATATTCATCATAAAATCGTCTATTCGTTATTGTTCTCTAGTCGCGGCACAAAGCCTTAGCTGGTTGTTCCACGCGTAATTCCATAATACCAGCGAATATGATGATTCTGTCTCAATACACAGCAGAGAAACAATTAATCGCCTTTTATTTCGTTTTGGCTTGGCTTTATATCGAAAGCGCTCGTCCACAGTACAATAGCATTCAAGGCAGATGGACTCACATAACAATAACCTTGACTTAGAACTTTGCTGCTTTTAATACTACATAGCTTCAGCTACCTTTGCAAGCATTCGAACATTAGGTAACGTGTGACCGAAGAACGAATTTTACGATAAAAAATCCTAACAATTTTGTTTTCACAAAAATTCCCCCGTAAGCCTGGCTTAAATACCTAGTGCAAGGTATCACGAAAGTTACCTCTGTGATTTTCATGGCTCTAGCTACTAATCCAATATATTTTTCGCTCAGTTCATTTGAACTTTGTAACACATAACTTCACTTCCTAGTGGTAGTGCCTGAAGTTCCGTAATTTATCGATGTGCCCCATGTACGCCACAAGCAATCATGCGCAAGTGATTCATGAGACTGTCAACATGATTTGAGAAGGATGGTATTTACTGTTTTGGAGTTATCGAGTAAAAAATGAGAGATATGGTAGTAAGTGAAACGGCCGAGGTTTGAATTCCGGAATTTCGGGGAGTGCTCCTAATTATTTTATAAGATTTATTTTTCATTAATTGCGTAACTAGTTTAATGATTTTTTGTTAATTTACTGTGCTGATTTCGTAAATCATGGTAATGCCGTGTTATTAGGAATGTAGGGTGTGGATGCCAAATATTCAATCAAACCCGTTGGAGCTGTTCTCGAGAAAACGAATATTCGATGGGTCGATTATTATGATAACTATAGTTATTTATAGGCGGAATTAGCTCATACCCATATTTTGGCTTCTCATGGTGATCGGCAGGCTAAATATGAAATTTGAGTCGATTTGGTTCTAGCCCTTTTCTCTCAATCACATTTCTAGGGCTGCTCCATGACCGTTACTTTCGGGTGTGGGTGTTCCGTTGCTTCGTAAAGATTGATATTCATGTACAATATGCCTGAGCTCGATAGATAACTGTTGGTTTTATTCCAAAATGCTCACTCACGAGAAACCCGTTAAATGGTGGAGGACAACACAAGAAAAGCACGTGGCAGAACATTCCAAAATGTTGAAGTGATGCTGACAAACGTCCGAAGCTTCAGACTGCAGTCAACGTTAAGTTGATATGCATTAAACAATAACTCGTAGAATAAGAGCAGCTAGATGATCGAATGCGCACAGAATATTTCATGCACGACCAACAACGTGGAATCTATTGTGTAGTAACTAAACAATCGTTTTATGCGTACGAGTAAAACGCCGTGACGTGGTCAACAATCGCGAGCATTGTGTTGTTTGAATTGGTAGCATATTTAACACACACAGGAGTAATTTAGCTCACGTTGTTGTGTGGGTTCGACTTCCAGTGTCGAAAACGTCGCATTGTTTGAATATTCCGTTTTCTCGGGGTAGAAGGAGTTGTGAAAGTAGGATGTCGAAAAGTCGAGAGCTAATTGAGAGAGGTGAGACGCCGAGGGCGGGCAAGAGGAGAAACGCGTAGGTGCGTCAAGGGTCCAATCATTAGCGTCCACACAATAGACGTAAAATTAGCGCTGATGTTACTATAATCACAGGTTTGACATTTTTCGGGAGAGAAACGAGTTGGAGAGTGAAAGAGAGTGTGGGAGGGGGAGGGGTGATGTTAAGGAAAATAGTTGATTCTTTAAGGAGTTGATTCTTTGAGAAATTAAACATTATTTCCATAGCTGATAGCGCAACCTACAGACGGAAAACGATGACGGGACCTATTTTAACCTTCGATTATATGGTAATAGCGATTACTGGAGGGAGTAGCCATAAATTTACGTTAATTACTACAAATGCGGCGAATATTCATGAGATGAGGGGGGGGGGGATGATAACAATACAAAGCGTCGATTCTCCGAAAAGTTTCGTCGCGGGTGTGTGGTCGTTTTAAATCGCTCTTTGGCGGAATTCAACCTCGTTGGCGTGCTGGTTTCACGCAGGGCTGTGGAGCAAACAATTTTCAGGGCTTTTCATATACGGCAACTAAAGTACTTCATCAGCGCCATTGGCATTCAGAGAACCAAGTAATCGACTAGTGTGAGGCTAACCGAACCCCGTATTCTAAGTAGGTTTGTTGCCTAATCCAAGCTTCTAATTATTGCGCAAATTTCGGCGAAATAATATCGGTTTCTTGAGCCATTAATTTTCAATTATGCAATAATAAATAATCAACCCTGAGAGCTGTAGGAATGTGGGGAGCGTCCTGCAGGTACATCGGTACGCAGATCAGCATAGCTGCAGGGTTTCACACAACTAAAACTGATTAACTAAATCTAAAACAACATTTATGCAGAATGGTCCATCGTGGCCGAACGAGACAATATTCGCAGAAAACGACCACTCGTTATATCAGTTCGATTCAATACATAGTTTCGACAACGGAGCGGTGAAACAGATCACAAAAAGAAAGGTAGCTGCCCCCACGATAGATCGACCGTTTAAATAAATTGTCGATATTTCCGCAGGTTGCAAAACTAAGAAACTCCCTCAAACGAAGGGCGTAACGGTGAAACTGAAAGGGTATCAAACTGTAATACTACAAGAAACCACTTCGAGTTCATTTGAAAGCCCATTATGATACTGGATAGAGCTGATAGGTCAAAACTGCCCTAAGATCATCGTTCAAAAATTTGTCTTAACGATACACCATCAGAAACCGTTCTCCAATGCCCTTCGCACCTACGTGGTACCAACGCTGATTGCATGGATCCCAAATTCCCTTGTCTGTAGGACTAAAGTCGTTATAGGTTATTTGGAGAGTTGAAGTTTTTCTTCAGTTTCTCAGAACATGCATAATTGACCCGAAGCAAATTATAGATGATGAACCAACGAGACCACAAAAAATTGGCTAAAAAAACATCTAATGCCACTTGCCATTCTACCTCGTCAGCCGCCTCACACCATAATTAACCCTTGCAATCTCACTCTATGCGAGTCAAATTTTGACGTTGGTGGTTTTAAACACGTACAGTCTATTCAATTTTCGTGAAGGAAATCAAATCATAGACTATGAATATCTGCTCAAAAGCAGCTCACTGTTTCCTCAATTGAGCTCAAACGGCTATAGTAAAATATTACTACAGAAATACTTTTTTTTCTCAAAAACTTTTCCAACGTCGCGTTTTGTTTTTGGATTGACAGAAACGACGTCAGTACGAAATCACGTACGAGTTAACATAACGGTACGTTTTTCATTCAGTTCATAACATTGTTTGCGTTTAAGGTTCCGGAATATATCGAGTAGCTCCTACTTGCGTCTGGACCATTATTAAGCAATCAATGCACGGGAGAGCTATGAGACTGTCAACACGATTTTTTTTTGAGAAGGATCGTTTCTACTGTTTTGGGAACATCGGGTAAAACTGTGAGAAATGGAAGTAACTACGTGAATTCTAGAATTTCTGTTTAATCAAACAATGCCGAGCCTGAAGATGGCAAATTCTTCAACTTCCGGAACCTCAAGCACTACCAGTTTCTATATTGAACGTGGAGCTATGTACTCCACTCACATAAACTGATTAAAGAACAGATTGAATTAGTTGAGAATAAGTACGGCTTAGGAAAGTTGTGTGATGCGTTGCACCAGATATTTTTTATTCTAATTCCCATGAAAAATAAACTTATACTTTATATTTGTCTACGTTACCCAGTTTATCCTAGGTCGTTCTATCTAGAGCCGCTCGCAGTTTTTCATTAGTTCTTGATAACATTGCCCAAAAACTCGTATTTCCTATCGAGGATTTTCCTTTTTGCCTAGACGAACTAACGTTGAAATAATTCGAGGGGGGCTGAATAGTCAGAAACGCTATGTTGAGCGAGTACCTGCTCTTCTAGTGAGAAAAATGGAAACAATCGGAGCGTGGCCTCTCTTTCCTCGGCGAAGGGGAACTGGGCACGTGAGCTGGTTACCCCCGTGTGCTTGTAACGCCCTACGCCCTTCTGAAAACCGCCCCAACCATTGCTATTCGTTTGAGTAATTCGCCAATTTATGCCCAACGATTCTGACACCCTTCACTAAAAATCCTCCGCCCCGATAAATATCAATTTCCTATTAACCGCCCAGTCGTTGATCACCGCAGTTTAGTTTGACGTCATGCTCTTTCGACTTGTACGAAGCACAACATATTTGTTACCCTTTTTCTTAATCTCTATGAATCCGTTATTAGTAGCACAAAATCAGCTATGCGTGACAATGGTAATTCAGTGTTTTTATGGGCTGGTCCCAGAGGGCTTGAAACTTACTGCCACTGCCAGTTTGCTTCAATGTATGGTTATAATTGATAATGAGCCAGGGCCGCGGCTGTGTGTTTTGTCTACTATAAAAAGATACTGGAAGATGTCACTTACGTAGACGGTTTTAAGCTAATGATTAATGTCAGTAGCGTTTTTCGCTTTAGATTTCTTTTTGCTCAACTTCTCTGTGTTGTTAAGGGCCGCAGTTACTTCTCTTCTGTACTCCTATTCTTTTTCGTTTTCTGGCTTTGATGATACTTTCAATATCGGCACTTCGTCGCTATAAATATTGAAAAACTAAGTATGTCAACGAATTGATTAGTTCCTTTTTGGTTTATTATTCATTCTGAATAATAACCCTACGTTTTCGGTCACGAAAAATTTTTTACAACCCCCCCCCCCCCTCAAAATTTGATACTTTACGTTACAAGACATGGGGATTCCAAATCTGCAATGTCCGTCCGCCGTCCCCCGTCCACCACCACCTGTCACCCCATCCGCCGTCCGGGCCGTTTTGTGCCTTTAACGTGGTCTAAAAATTCGACGGGGCGGTTAAGGCCACTTCCACCGCACACCCCTACATCGGATCATAAATGCCTACAGACGTTTACGGGTGCCTGGCGCCGGGGGAATATTTAGTTTACGTAGTTCCATTGTAATCAGGTCATGTTTCGTATGGTTTACTAGTATTCAATGCTGAATCGAATGGGATGGGTCTCGGAGCAGTAATACTAGGTCAAGCTGTTCATGAGAATAATAAACCATTGTGTAATAATTTGCTGGGTTTTTTCTTGGCGTTTCAGAATAGACAATCACACACTTTGTTCGTTTTGCGACTGTGAAGGTGCTGATCCAAAAGTCTTATCTTTTGCACTCGGTGCACTCATACGCTGAATGTCTCAATTTTTGGAGCTTCCGTGTACTTGAGGGGCAGTCCTACATCAATGTTTCATGTGTTGAAGGGTGGCTCCCACTGATTCTGCTTATATGTATAGCAAGTAACGTCAAAGCTACATTTCTTAGCTCTTCTATCTGCCCTTTCGGTGCTGCAATTCCTATGAATTCAAATCGGCCCCGATACAGTCTTCAACGGAATTTCTTCAAGTGTGCAAGGTTGGTGTAATCGTCTTCCGTCTACTGTTTTTTCTTCGGGAAGCTATTCACAGTTGAGCAGGAGAGATTCTTGCTATAGTTGACCTTCGGAAGGGTTCATAAGGCATCAGTGTGTAACGATACGGAGCGAAGCATCGTACAACTTTGGGCTAATCCTGTAAACTCGATGATATACTACATATACGTCTGTGTGTTGAGGGGGCTGTCTCCCCAGTTCTCTGTATATCAAGTTTTTGCGAACAAATTTGTTGAGAACGAAATTGAGGTCCTGTTTAGCCGAGTATAATTTTAAAATGTAATTAAACTCATTTTGCCATTTTCTAAAAATGCTAAAACTCTTTCTTTTTTACGAAGCTCGCCACAAAAGGGACTTGCCTCCCAAAAACCTGAATAAATAAAGAAGGAAGAGAATGAAGAGAATGCTCGGACTACTCTATGCAAGCTCTGAGGATGGAGGGGTTGTTGGGAAGAGTAGGGGGGATAACTAGGGAATGAGGAAGTTCTTGTATAAAACCCCTACCAGTTTAGATACGATCCGAGCTTCATGCGGGTTCGCTGCGCCAGGACAAGGCCTGTACAGCAACGATAGGAAAATTCAGTAGCATTAGATATGCCTAATTGGTGAATAATTGCTGTCAATAACCAATCGTAAGCGAAGACCGAACTGCTCACAGGCGCCCCTACTCCATCCACTGTACTTTATCATTCCATTATTGCCTGCTGCCTCACCCGCCAATTCTGCCGGGCCCGTCCGCCCATTTTCAATCAATTTTGTACAGGTTTTGGGTACGAACGTCGAAAATAGTTCGATCTGCTCGGCGGTGATGAGGGGGATACAGTGAAGGACTGAGAAGCCACAACGCCCGAACGAAAAGCGGACACGATATTCTCTTGTGTTATTCTCTTTCGTGGACGTAACGTCACAAAAGAGTTCTTCACGATAGAGAAGACTTCTTTCTTTAGAATCGGGCTCTTTATTTTGTGTGAAGGGCCGCCCGCTCTACTGGCGCCATCCTTAATCTCACGTCCAGCACCAATTGTGAAATGATTAATTACAATAGAGACAGGGATTACAGAAAGCTCCGCAGCTTCCTCGTCCTTCTTTCCGACCTCCTTACAAAACTGCTGTGGCGACCAGGTTTGGGGTGAGCCTGCAATATTGATGCGTTCAAAGTGTGTCGTTTTTCCGCTGCTTTTATTCGTTTGCCGCCATTCGTAGTATGCGGTGCCTCACAACGTACAAAAATATGTACAATGATTTGTAACCTAAACATGTAATTTAAAACATAGCAGAACCAAAAAGGTGTTTGCGAATACTATTCCCCGATGAGGAATACCGTAAAAGTGGGAGTCATTTTCTAGCGGGCGTGATTGCGACAATGACATCTCTAAGGAAACTCAATTTTATGCTGTTACCGGGAAAAGCGAGTAGGAACTGGAAAGCTTGTTGAAATTCAGAGGCCTTCGTAAAATAAAAATAACCCCGGTGTGAGACGTTAAATAAATGTTGTTCAGGAAATGAATTGTTTTGTGCGTCGTTCCATCCAGTACCACGTTTGCCATCACTTCGGCGAACGCACAAAACCTTTTAGGGCCGTATTTCACGTCTGCGAAATTGAAACACCACTCGAACCACATTCGTTTCATTTAAGAATATGCGATGGAAATCCGCCTGAATGTATTAAATGCAGAAGTAAGAAATCGTGAATCGTCCTCAAATCAACTTACGTGCTTTAGGAAGTTAGAAGTGACGGTTAATTAACTTATCATTTTAGAACCATCAAAATTAATGAACACTAGTTAGAGCCGAAGTAGGTGAACAAAAAAAAAAGGAGACGCTAATTAACGGAACTTCGATGGACCCGCGGAGGACTCACAAGATAATTTATTGGCCTGTGCGTTACTCGTTATCCGTACTTTCGAATAAACGACGCGGTCGACAAAACGTTGCTTTGAAGGAACCATGACCCGCTCGTTGTATTATTATTATAATTTAAGATGTAGACGTGTTATTCTAGCTACTAATAAAGTCCATACGAACTAGTAAAATACAACTGTTCTACGTTCGAAACTGGTTTCCGCTTCCGTAATTTATTGAGATGCTGCCACGTATGCCACGACCTTCATTTAAAAACGAACGCGTAGATAATTCATGAGACTGTCAATTCGATTTATTCGAGAAAGATCGCGTTTACTTTTTTGGAATTACTGTATAACTGTGAGAAATCGTAGTGAGTGGGGGTGGTTTGAATTCCAGAATTTCTGTGGTTGCTTTCAATTATCTCATGAACGTTATTAAATTCTCGTCGCACCGCAATGTGGTTAACGTACTGCCATTCTGATTTTTCTGAGAACTGTAGTATCGTATGAGCGGTGTTAATACGGGAAAAACTGCACTCAAATCAAAATTCTTCGAAAGTTTTGATAATTTATGGTGCTCGATTCCTTCCTCGAGTGCATTTTTTCGTCGAAATTTGCAGTTCCCTTCAGAGATTGAAACGTCCAATAACTGTGGGATTTCAATTGTTTCATATTAAATTCATTCGGCTTGAATTCACATCTCAGCGCTCGTTATACCTTCGATCGTCTAAATAAAACGAACGTTACGCACCAATTCCGACACCGTTTAACCATTCGCGAACTGCGCCGATTTGGAAGATTTAAAATTCTCAGACGAGAGAGACGTGGTCGTAATCGTGGTCGCGTAATCCGTCAACTGGAAACGATAGGGAAAAATAACCTTCGATAAAAATGAAGATTTCGTGTCAACGAACGATTATCGGACGACGAGCCGCTCTAAAAATCCTGGAATTAGTTCATTGGAATGTTATGGCTGAAACAATTTGCGAATACGAAAAAAAAAAAAACTGAGCGAGCTGTTCGTTCGAAGATTACGCCGTCCTCAATTTATTCGCAGAACAATAAGAATATTCGGAGAACTTTTTTCTTTTTGTGCTCACTTGACTTCTTTCCGTCGAGGACACTTCGGCAATGGTGTCGGCTATTTCGATTCGCAATATCTCCGAAACTTATAGGGCTCTATGCGTATCAAGAGCCGCAAAAACCTCGAATGTTTTGTTAAAACCGCTACTGCTTTACCAGAGTAAGGATTTATGATTTGACATGGAGAACAACGAATATTTCAGGGGAGTCAAACAAAAAACCCGGGTTGTTATTTGTTTTGCGATCGGCCTGTTCGTTCACCTAGAGATACGAGATAGTGAAATAATAAAAACCAGTCTTTTGTCAATAGCTATTAATAAACTACGTACGTAAACCAATTTCGGAAGTTCCGTATCACTCTTGTGGAGTATTAGAATTGTTGGTTTTCCTGCGTTCATGTCAAATGTAATGAAATGAGTTAGCGTTGCCGTAAACAACTATCAAACACTTTAAACAGAAATTGCAATTAAAGTTAGCAAATTTGAAGCTTTACGTTCAGGAATCACATGCTTCCTGAGCAGTTTCGCTTTAAGCCATTCACTTATGGCTGTATATTGAGTGACCATTTTTTCTTCTTGTGATACGATACTCTCAACTTAGTCATGGCCAGCTTTCATACCCACTGAAAATCCCTTGTTTTGATTGAACTTACCAATTATCTTTTATGACGCAACTAGGGAAACTCTCAACGTTCCAGTACCTAACTTCTATTTTGTGTAAATTGTATTACAATAAGGGTGATACATGATTACTAAAGTTAACGTACCTGTTAGTGAGTCCGTCTCCTCTGGCTTGTGAGTTACTGTGGGCAAGCGCTTTCGATGTAAAGACATCATCGTCTGGCCGTTAAGTCAGTACTGGAGTCAGTCAGTTGGTCGTGGTCTTTATATACAAAGAGAAAGGTGAAAGGGTGATGGAGCGTCCCCCGTACCGCCCTTCACCACCTTTCTCTTCTATATAAAGACCACGACCAACTGACTGACTCACCTTCTCTTTGTATATAAAGACCACGACCAACTGACTGACTCCAGTACTGACTTAACGGCCAGACGATGATGTCTTTACATCGAAAGCGCTTGCCCACAGTAACTCACAAGCCAGAGGAGACGGACTCACTAACAGGTACGTTAACTTTAGTAATTTGCCTACTGGCGGACATAACCCAATTTCTTTAATACCTGATACATGATTCTTCCATGATTCTCATCCCACCCGCCGGGTTTCTCCAACTAGTCAATACTTTATATTGTTCTCCATCGTCCACACATCGTTGAACAAATAGCACTCTTTTCATGGGTTTCGAAATTAGTTGTAGCGGTCTAACTGAATTTTATATACCCATCCATCAGTATTTGACTCGTCTATACGACGAACTTACTACGCTCTTGTCCTCAGCAAATACCAGGGCAGCTGGCGGGTTCTTACAGAACGACTGATGTTTTCCTATGAATGCATTAGGAAAGTGCTTCACTACTACGGTTCCAGAAGGTCTGACAGGTTCATCCTTCGTCTTGACACTCCCTGTAAATCAAGTACCTGGAAAGCTGCATCAACTAATTATTCATTCAGCTCGAACTTTTGGAGCTTACATCAGTATCGTCGTACACACAAGAAATTCGGCTGCTTGAAGGCAGTTTGACAAGAATTCGGTAATGAGGATTTCATGACTGTGGCCTTTGACGGTCAGGAATTTTTATGTGGCAGCTTGTTCCGGTCTCCGCCGTGGAATAGATAATCCGCGATGAAGTGGACCTCGTTTCCGTCAATTCTCAAACTCTTCTCTCGACTTCTGCCTTCAAGTAGGAAAAAATTATTGTGTCCACGTCGCCGTAAAGCGGCGGTGAGGCGACGTCCCACATAATAAGCGGCTGAAGGGAAGAACAGAAAAACTGTTCGTGTGTCGTCGCTTCTGAGGAGTTCGCGATGGCATTTACTACATATCTGATTAAGAAAGCTATCGATATCAGCGCGTTAGGGCGGGTGAACGTGGTTCCTTCGCCGTCCCAACTACATGTATGTGTGTGTGAGTTCGAAAAGCCGGTCACCGGAGTGATTGCCGTTTCCAACGACGTACCGATTGAACGTGACTTCCTGTCGATCTCATCCGATTTGACGTCACGGTTACCTCCTTTTATTTCACTGCTCAGCGCCCAAATAATTGTTTTTTCACGCGCAGTATAGGAAACGACGCTCCTTCGCATCGGCCGCCCGACTTGGCGCCACAAATTCGAATTATGGCGATGTGTTCTTGAATATCAACGGCTGCGAGTCCTTCCACCACATTTCTATATCTATTTTGCTTCCGTTGTCCCTAGTTTACTGTACTAGTTGTCCTACGAGTACGTTATGGTTACCCTTCCGTCCTTTCCAAGCCTTTGATTCTTCTCAACGCTGTTCTACTTGCCTGAACGGTCCATGTCCATTTTTATGCATCTCTTACAACTTCTGAAGATGTTCTCTTTTCAGATGTACTGCGAATGATCACTCATCAGCCACAGCTGAATAAATTTGAAACCAAACGCGCATGCTTCCTCAATAAAAAAAACTGGCTCCAAATAATACGAGCGTACCAATAAGTTCTCATTTCGGGTAAAATGGCAAGAGCAGTGCAATAGATGATCAAAAATCCGAAAAAGAAGATTTTTGCAGGTTTTCCCTTATTATTGAAATTCCTGATTAGTAATTGTAGAAGCATAAAGGTGGCAGTCTAATAAACAACCTATACGCTGAAAAAAAATAACATAAAAATGCTTGGTCGTTATTCGGTCAATTGGCGTGCCATTTGGCCCTTCCTTTCACGCATTTTCCCCTCTTTCCTCCAAAATATTCCTTGGTTTTGCTCCCCCCCCCCCTTTCTACTTCCCACCACTCATCTGTGGAATTCAAAAAGGGACATTCGTGCTATGCCCACACACGTACGCGCTCGCAACGGTGTCCTCTGGTACCTTTCCGCAAATTCTTTCGGCTATTTTTCTTGAACGTTACGTATTCCGTGTACGCTACAGTCTTCTCTCACGTTCAAAGCTCTCCCTCTTGTGCGCCCAACAATGCTTTCAAGATAATCAGAATTCAAACAATTCGCTTCCTACCATTTCTCACAGTTTTTACCCGATAATTCCAACTTAATAAATTAAGGAACTTCAAGTTGTCACCTTACTAACGTGAAAAAAAATCTCTGAAAGTATGTGTGAGTAAGAAGAGTTGTGTAATGCGATTTCAAACCTTACAATGCGTATTGGTGTGTTTGGTTTTTATTGTCGATACGCTTCAACTTATTTCTGAGTTGAATACGAGCGTGTTACGACCGGAGGGAACGATGGTGATAGGAAAATGTAGTTGTGGGTAGTCATTGTATATTTCATGTGTGTTCTATCTACTTTATGAAGGTTTCATGAATATTTTGGGGACACCGACTTGTGGCTTGAGACACCCGGCTATGCCCCTCTCCTTCCTTGTTCGTGTACGCTAGAAACTGTTTGAGAGCCACACATCTCAATTCCTCCCAACGTTCCACTAACAGCATCTTACGCGGACGCTACTAACTACCAATTTTCCTTTCTTACGGCGGACAGAAAGCTGTGGTGTTGGAAATATGAAACCCTCTTAGTGGTCGGGATCAAGAGCCATTGTCCTCGTTTCGCTGGCCATCTGGTTACCATCGGAAGTCGATAAGAGCGGCGTAGCAATGGTAACCTTCTTTAGGTCTCTTTCCCGGTTGCCACCCCACCTCGTGTTTTCGATTCCAGAACCGACTATGTTACATCACGTTAATCGGTATTTTGTAACTGATTACTGGCGAGTCCGGCGATCGTCACGTTCAACCTGGAACATAAAGTTAGGTTCTTTGACTGTTATTTTCAATTTTTCTTAAAAATTGGAGTGTCAGACATACGTTGCAATGCCACTCTCGTATGATCTGCATTTGACTATTTTTGAGCGTTCCTTAGCAAAAATCCAATTTTACGATTTAGGTGAACAGGTCTCGTTCAGCTGTACACGTCATGTAAGCAGCATATGTTTGGTTAAATATAGTCCATTGAACAGACACAATAGCAAAGCGTGTCGAAAATCTCGTTTAGTTGTGTGTTGCTCCGCACCACATATTTGGTACTATAAAACGTTTACTTGAAAACGTTACTAGAAAATGTTTAGAATTTATGAGATGATGATGCTAGGGTAATCATCTGGAGGCTGTGTTGTGGGGAGAGTTTCAGGGCGGCGTTAAAGAGGCACACATACCTTTCTTCACCCTTCAGTTGGAACTCTATAGGTGGAGGAGCATATGTTGGTCCTCATTGCTTCCTTTCAGGATATTTGTTCGTACCATAACCATCTCCTCTGTCCATCAGTATACCTAACAATGGCTCCGGCTTTTCATCGCTTATGGGCATTGGAACTTTACAATGGTAATTGACCTGATGACGGCTGGGTATGTCAGTGGACTTCATAATGCAGGAATGTACTTAGATAGGTAGCCCAATTTGTGTAATGTCTTGTGCCAGATATCAGACACGCGGATGAGTATCCAGGCCCAAATTAAATTCATAAATGTAAATTACTGCTTTTCTGGCAGTTGCCGTCGAGAAGAAGAAGTCTTTTCCATGAATGGTTTGACGTTAGAATTATCACTGAAACGTGAAGGAAATTCGAATTGAAGGCAATATCGATACAACCTGAAACAATATGTTTGAAAGATTCCACTTCGTCGAGTCACTCCGGAGGCTATTATTAAAAACGTTTAGGCGACGGAATAAGACGTGTGGTGCATTTCATTTCCACATCGTTTGACGTCAATGAGCGTGTAAGAGCGACGCTAGGTGGGATCGAAGGTTTTCAATTTTATACGGCAAATTTGTCACACATCTTCTCTTGACTAGAGCTATCAATATAAAAGGCGCTTGTTTATGAAGTTTGAAGTAGCTTTCGGCTCAATAAATTTGACGTATTGCGGAAGGAAGTTGCACTATACACTAGGTGCACTTAATTAGATTTCAGCCTCAGCCTAGTTATAGAGAACTTGAATAGTCCTGGCGTGTAATTCGATCTTGTTTTCGAGTCGAGTAATTTTATCGTGAAAGACGGGAATACGAAATCTCTCCTCTTTTCTCTCCTTCCCTCTCTATCTCTCAATCTTTTGCGCTATTCGAAATAATGCGGGTCTCAGGTTTAACCTGCGGTGCAACAATAAGATGACGAGATGATTTTTAATTTATCGCGGTAAGATAAATTGTTAACCGGGTGAAAGATGAACAATTGGAACCAATCAAGGGAAAACTAAGGGTTCATATGAATGTCCCTGATACCTATTCTCTAAGTGCCAACTATCCCAGGTTGCTTATCCCGGTCCTTTATTTCGGAAATTTTCAATTTACCACTCAGTGGGTCACTTTTTAAATAGTAAATTGATCTTTTCATTAAAATAAGATTTATAAATGCTCATGCTTTTTGGTTCTATATTTAGGTATTAATCAACACGTTATTCGCATCAATTCCACACCTCAGTAAATTCCCGGAGCCTTACGAGCGTGCTACTTCCACTCAGGAACTTTATTCGCTGTGAATGATTAATCTTTCAAATTCCTGGTACCTGAGTAGACTTGGTGACGGGTGTCACGGTTAATTCCCGAGTAGCCTCAGCTATCGACAAAGAGGAGTCCGGCGAACGGATGATGAAGTGGCGTGAGAAATTTATAAAGAGTTACCTCTTTTAGTCATTTGTCAAAGGTTTGTGAAATACGAAACGCGAGGGAGGTCGTAAAACCGTCACTTTACTGTAATTAGCGTTAGGAATGAAGCGTTACGGAAATACTCACGAGAACTAAACTATAACTAGACCAAATTTACGAAGCAAACGGAATAGTCACAAATCTACTCCAGTAAAACCTGGAGACGCGGTGGCGAAAACTTTCCGAGCATCAAACGCTGTCGAGAATTTTTAGTTCGGCGCTAAATAACTAACGTTTGATGGGCAATAAACGCCGGGCTACCTTGAAGTAAATGGGGTAAATTTAAAGTTTTGAACTCGCAAAACCCCTACACCATTTGCTTATTTTTAGAGAACTGTAACTATCTGGCGACAGTGGGAAAAACGTTTGAGTTGAACAGACACTGCATTTGACATTAACTAGCGAGTCCGAGTCGAGTGTCCGGCGAAGTGCAATTGGATACTTGTTTGTCCGAGCCCTAGTTAGTTTTTCATGAGGCATAAGTACTCGACGTCCCCCCCCCCCCATATTTCCTGACTCATGATCATTTCTATGGTGTTTACGAAAGATTTTTATGTAATCTTAAATTTGTATTAATGTTTCATTTATAATTCACTTGCGTATTACAACTTACTGGTAACTGGAGTATCCACCCCCCACCCCCACCCCCCGCCTTCCTTTCAACTAATTACTTTTTATTGTGTAATATATTATCAAGCTTATTACGATACTACTACTTTAAAATAATACGTAGTTTCAAAAACAGAGTAAATTCACAATTGACGTTCGGGCTGATTCCAATTTTTCCCGGGTGATTTAAACTATTTTGTGGCTACAACAACTTTCCCTTTGCAAATTTGGTCAACAGACGCGTGAAGACTAATCACTCTCATGATGTCGTAATGAGAACCGCATATTTGTGCAGAAGTACGCAGGAGCTGTTTCAAACTGGTGTCGACGTGAGCAACTGATGAAATCTGTGGACCGAGTAAATTTTGATTACACTCCTCACAGTTCAGCTTAAGAGAGAAGTTGAGTAACGGGCGGTAGATAAATTGTAAATACACTTTAAACCAAAGTAGTACATGGTGTTCAACAAAAATTATACTGAAAATGGAGTAGAGTGCTCTCAATCGCACTTTTATATATGTGTGTTGCCGAGTTGTTGTTTTTTGGAGGAAAACCACGGTTTTTGCCTGAAAATCCCACGTCCTCCGCTTGAATGCATTCTTAAACTTTTGACCACCACTTCGGATTCAGCGTTGAATTTACTATACACTCAGTGTACATTCATAATCAAAAACGAAAATACTTGTACCTCGCTTCAGAAATCAAAAGACCTGTTCTGAGACACCGTATTTTGGGGCAAACTGCTTTTTGTCATGACAACTTGAATTTCTCCATGACATCGATGAGAAATTGACGATACAATTAGACATCTGACCAAGTTCCTGAAATTCGACAGCTTCGTATTGATGTGTTAGTATTAAGGCAGAATTAGTTATGACAAGCATTGTTCACGAAAATCGTCTCAAGAGACATTTTTCAAACCAAATTACTCGTTACGGCGGCTTTTAAAAAGAACTAACGAATCTTATTTGTTGCGCGACTTCTATGGCTTCGGTCGCTAAGGGTTAACGGGCTTAAACGGCCGTTTTTATCTACGGTTTGGAAATTCGTGAACATTACTCTTCATACGTTTCATGAAAACCGTGCATTGATTACTTGGAGAGTGGAGAAAGTTATTAGTGATTCAGGTGTCAAAAGAAATCATTTCGATAGCAGGTTCCTCGCGCATCAAGGCGTATTGAACAATCAAGTCCTAACCAAGGAAAAATGTTTAGAAGCCATGATTGTGATGAAACCTGAATTCACGATAAACAGTACTGGCTACAAATCTGTACAGTGAATCCCTTCTTTCGAATTTTCATCTTCGCCTTATGCTTGTGATTTTTTTCGGACATTTTAAGAATTGCTGAACTGCAATCACATTGAGAATGGATGCGTGGCAGACAAAGTAATGTTCGATGATTTTAAAATTTGATATTTTAATCAGATTGTAAAATCTCGGAGTGTTTTTTTTTCCTCATTAAAATTTAATATAGTAGCATTTCATTTAGTGGTATTTCTAAGCGAACGACGTCGTTGACATCTTAATTTGGAAGGTCAGAGGGTAATCTATTATCCCAGGCTGTCAACACTCGAATTATTATTGAAAAATGACGCCTTTTGTCGAGATGAAATACAATGACTTTTTCGAGTATCGCCGCGTTTTTTGCTCAAGAAAGACATTTGACTAGAAAAAAGTTTAACGGAAAATCGGGGTTCGGAGGTGGGCCATTAGTTAAAAACGATGGGCGATGATTCCGTGGGTAGGAAACCGTAACCGATGAGAAACTGAGGTGCAAAAGTGGCCTCCGTCGCGCACACATGATACACTTTTTTTTCTCGGTCTAAAAGGCTCTTATACCCCAATTTATATGGCTTTTAACCCTCAACCTTTACGGCGAAGAGGGTTAAATATTGGGAGGACGATCAATGTGGATTCACGGTTTCTTGCAAAAGGGGGGAAAAAATAAAAGGAAGAAGGGTGGAGTGACGGGACAAAGGTCGTTTGCCGCAATAAAGCCTCGCTGGAAGTTCGTAAAAGGGGAAATGATCAGAATGAGACAGAAGGAAAAGAAATATCGCGAAGGGGCCGAAGAGGTACTTGGTGAGTGATTGGGGAGTGCAAGGGAACTAACACGAGTCGCCAAAATGTGAACCGGCCTCGTTGAAAAAGTCCTCTCCTTTTTTTTTTTTGAGTTTGGGAAAAAAAGGGAACTTTTTGAACCGTCTCCCCCCTCCCCCCCTTCGGTTTTGATGCGACGCTGAAAAAACAAGAAGGTTGAATAGGAAGGGGAGCCGTGCTCCTTGAGCCAAGAGGGGAAAAGTGGCGAAAACTGTCGATAGGAAGGTTCGTCAGAAGTGTGTGAATCTTCGAAAAAAAACAACATTTTTTTCCCCCAACTCAGTATTTTCTACGGGGTGAAACCAGTCGGGTTAAACTGCTCCAAATGAGGCGATTGCCTTTATTCTCGAGGTCTGCACGGCTTTTGAACTTTTTGGAAGCTTTTATTCTTTCCTGAGCGAGAGAACGTGGTGGAATTACGATTTGGAAGGGACAACCGGTGCCGGTTGCGAAACAGCGAAAGATAAAAAAGGGGACGAAAGGAAAAAAAATCTCTAGTAGAGTCGGCAGCTCCGCTAATTTGAAGTGACAAGTGAAGTGAACTGATAACCACATATTTAGTCAGTTACCTTCGGTTGGTTCTGTAACTCGATCTTCTGCAAGGAAAGATTCTCAGTTTGGGAACACAAGTGCAAAAACTAGACGTTTAATTTTTTCCTCATTGACGACGTAATTAATTACGGGCTTAGTTCTCCCTCACGTAATCATCAATATTTAAAGTAAATGGTGAGAATCGAAGGGAGGAAAGTACGACATACCGTGAAACGCAACTACACGTTTTACGTATGAGTGTGGTGGCGCTGGGTTCCGTAATTTATTGAGTTGCTCCTACTCATGCCACCACCGAAACACAAGTCATTGCTCATTTAATTCATGAGATTGTCTGGAGACCCAGGATCCCCATGGAGATAAAGCCTAGGTGCTGGTGGAACGCCTTTTGGCAATGCCGGCACCAGAGCCTGCTAGCTATTCAGGTCCGTAGGCTGGGCAGGTCGCAGCCAAATAGAATGGATGCCACGGGAGCTTCTACCCACGGCTGGTAGCATGGAGCCCATTACGGCGTGACGCTGCTGGCTGTGAAGCCACGGCTTCGTGGAGGCAGTGGTTTTGCTGGAAATTCCCCTAGAAAGCTGGCAGGAGAGAAGTATAGGCCACCTAGCTAGGAACCCTCTCCAAGGCCACGGGCATATGCCCAGCACTCGTACAAATGTCTGGAGACCACCCGGCACTGGGGCATGCTACCCATTCAGGCTCTTAGTCTGCTTAAGTTGTAGGCAAATGAAATGGGTACCACAGGGTATGGCTTCGTTGGGGCCAGGTTTTGCTGGGAGTTAGTGGCAGGGGAGAGGTAGTACTCTTCCAAACCGCCAATATTTTCAACGCTCAATTACACTTGTCTGAAGACTGGGGACCTCTGCTGCGGTATGCTGGGGCCTTCTGAACCTCAGGGAGGGCAGAAAGTCCAAACTGCATTGTCCTGGGGTGAGAAGAAGCGCCATCGTAAGAGGGGCGGGCCAGTGACCATTCCTTAAGGATTGTTGGATCCAAACATGGTACCACGGTAATACACAGCCTGCGACTTTGTGCCGGTGCATTATGGCTTAGAGCCACAATAGAGGGCCGCCTCCGTAGGGCAAGGTAGGTAGAACAGAGCAACCCAACTCTTACTTAGAGCAAGGCCTGAAAATGCTTTAAAATGCGCTTGCCCTGCGGACATCGTGGTTGTCGTGGTGTCGCTGAAGGCTAGTTCTCCCTACCCAAATTTTGTTTCAGAACCGCGAGTTCTGAAGGAGGTGGTGGCCGCTCCAGACATCCCCAAATGCCCAATCGTTACTGTCAACATGTTTTTTTTTTGGAACCATTGCGGTCACTGTTATGCATTTCTTTGGAATAAATTGTGAAAAATCGTGCTTGGGATTCCGGAATTCCTGGAGTTGCTCTTAATTTTTTATGAAATTTATTAAACGCTCATTGTGTAGGTAGTTTTTGGACCACCACCCTAATTTTTTTTAAAGAATCATTTGAGTGGAACTTAAAATGAAAAAACTGCGGATTTTCTTCGAAACTTTTGACAATTTATTGAGCTGCTCCATTCAGTTCCCACGAATGAGAATTTGATGGCGCTGTTGCGTTAATTTTCAAATCTACCTTTAGGTATATTCGTTTTTTTGTTGTGTTCGTTAATATTGGCTTACTCGTACATCCGAATGAAGGCCCTTCTAAGACATATTCTCTCAAATCCGTAATTACGATAAATAAATACCTGCCGTGGTACATCAAGCAACTTTCCTCAGCCCCTCGTACCATTTCTATCCCACTACCGAGTGATCCAAGGTTTTCGCTCATCCGTTGTTCGTGAGTGTCAGTGAGGAGAGTAAGTCGCTTTCTCAGCCCTCTGAGATTCAATATCAACATATCTGGTGCGACGCATCTCATAACTTTCCTAAAGTAAATTCGGCGGTCTTAACCCCCCCCCCCCCGCACCGTTTATGTGAACCTGTTAAAACTTTACGTTCGAAAGCGAGGAACTAGTACTGCATAAAGTTCCGGTTTTCACTGAAGCACTCGTGTCTCCATCTTGTGTGAGTCACTAGTGTATAGGTAATTTATGGGACCATTACAGTTTTTTTGTTATTGTTGCAAAGTGTTCGCCGTTCTGGAATCATAAGGAAATCGCTGAAATAAGTCGACCGAGAGATGACAGTAGTTGGATCTCCGAAATTTCGTTGGTTTTAATGATTATTTTATAACCGTTATTAAAGCCTCAACGTTTTGGACTACTAGCGTGAGTATTGAACGTCATATTAGCAGGATATGCGAGGAAATAAATTGTACCAAAGTGGAAATTATAATTTATTATGCTCGTCATTTTCCTACGGATGAAAATGTTTTTCGGACGACAAACCTACCTGCAGAAAAAGTGCAATCAAAAGCGTTAGGGCCCATTTTTTAGAAAACAAATATCGCTACTCGCAGAATATGAAAATCGAATTGATTCGGTGCTCTGAATCGTGTTTACAAGCCCACAGCACTTTATTAAGATTTTTTAAACACTGGGCTTTGAAACGTTAAGAGCTCCTCTCACAAGTGAAGCTGCGCTCGCGTTGAACGGTTGCAACGACCCGTTTTACATTAGAATCCTTGAAGTGGACACTGGTGCCCACATTCAGCCCTTCGATAGTTTATAAGGAATAAAACGCGGATGAGGGCAAACAACATGTCGTCGACCGGCTATTTGCGGAAGGCGCTCTACTACTTGACAAATTGATACGATGAACGAAACCTACCGCCTTATTTTGTCGATCGCATTCTGCTTTTTCGTTTCCTCAGTGCAGTTGCGTATTAGGAGACTTGTGGGGCCGAAGGCGCTTCGCCAACATTTTTATCCCCTCTCTCTCGCTCTCTCTCGTAAAAAACGTCCAACCAGGGCATAAATCATTTGCGAGACAATGCCCCATCTTTTCTGATCGTAATTTATAACTCTATTAAAAATATCATCCATTCTGCTCTCTCATCCGCTATTTTCTTTTTTTTTTTTTAATTTTTCTCGTTATTTCATATTTTGTTGAGGCTTATCACGAGAGAGTTTTAAATCAGCAAATAAAGTGTTAATCGCTGGTTACGATTTTTTACCAAGCGGAAACAATAATTCACTCCCAATCCGAATTATTCAGAGCTTTAACGCCGCTGTTAATCGGCAACTGCAGTATTTTTATTTTAGGAGTTACTGCCAATCGCATTTAGTTGGTTCGAGCGCTGATTGAATTCTAGGTCTTCAAAAAGCGACTAGTTGTTCTATTTCTCACCACCACAATCCGTAGAATCGCCGGAATCGGAAGAGTTTGTGTATTACAACGAGCAGGTGCCAAAGTACCGGGTTCTAGGATCGTGGCAATATCTTGATGTTGCAGCCTCTGAAAGGAGTCTTCAGCCTTGACCTCACAGATAGACATTATGGCCGTGCGCAGGACGTCGTTGTTAACATCCGCAATGTTTCACTGGGGGCACAGGCTAATTACGTCATCCCCCATTGACAACAGTGCGGTCGTTGGGCAGCTCTTCTCAATGAGCTTAAAGGCCAACCAACAGCGAGTGATTGGGAACGGGTACTCACTGGGTTTGGTTCTCTTTGGAACCCCTTTTTTGAAGGTCGTCTCAGAAGACTCGTGAAGACGAAGTCCGAGCCAAACGCCTATATCAATAATCTGACTGTACTGATCCAGTCATAATCCGTCCGCCAGATAAAGTAGCATTTCAGCCAACAATCCAGTTCCTATAAAGACACTGGCCTGGGGACACTATCTTTATGTACAAGGCAATTTACTTAGGCGTGATTGCTACTCCCCTGTTGACTATAATATCAAAGCCTATCAGAAGAAATGGATCTTCAAAGCCCACAAACTCTGATGCTCTCCAATTGTTCTCGGTTAAAATGCAGTTGAGTGCATGGTGGAAAAGAAATTTTCCCAGAAAATCCAAAAACGTCTCAAGAGTAATTGGGTAGTGCCAGACCATTAGGGAACAAGGCGACTTCGATGCGCTGCTCCACTTCTTTTCTATCGCGCCTCCAGTCTGGACAAAACAACAAACCACATGCTGTTCCATTGTAGTTCCTACAATGAGCGACGGTTGTTGGATGAGCTGTGAAACCTTCTACTCGTAGATCTCTCTGTTACTAAGCAATGTTAACCGTTTCGCCCAGTTTGCCAATCAGAAAATTCTTGCTAACCAGAATCACAATTAATCTCTACCTTTGACACTTGGCACCCATATAAATAGTTTAATCGAGATGAGAACCAGATTAAGATGCAAGTACGTCGGGTGATGTGTTGTGGATATAGTAAGTCTATGTTCACACAAATCTCCAGCCAAGTGAATCCACGTTTCAGTGATGCGTACATTATGGTAGAAACATGAGACGGAGGGCTCAGTGTTTTGAACAGGAGTAATAACACAGCATAGTACCACGATGTGTGGAGTCCTCTTGAGGATCTCGGTTTATGATTGAACAGGTGTCTCATTCAGCAGACGTTTAAACTGTGTGATCCGCGCTTAGGGTCGAGGTTTACTGGACCATTTTGAAGACATACATCTAGTTGCGGATCCGAGCCATACAGGCTGATGACTTGCGGGGCTTGTCAGAAGTGGGACCAACCTATGAACCATTCCGTGTAACGAACAGAAACAAATGCCCTTTTCTGGCGTTAAGGAATTCTCCGTAAAAAATATAAAAAAACATCATCATCCGAGGTAAGAGAATAAGAGGCAGAGTCAACACGCATGAGATCACTTAGCGACACGAGCTCCCGAAGATTGACTTTGCGAGGAACTTTTCGAGTTTTGATTTAATAAAACGGAGCCTTGGAGTTTAAATATTGATGAAACGGTGTTATGAAGGGCAATTGCCCACCAAATGAAGGTAATACTCTGCGGCGGAATGTTATTGAAAGCGTAGTTATTGATATGGCGATTTCGTTTTGTTCATGTAGTGCACTTTGCTTTCTATTGCCGGACAAATCGCAAGTCCATGAAAAATGAGCGTGAGAGCGGTGTTATTTCATCAATTTACGAAACGGTTCTACCATTTCAATTCGTTAGTTTGTAATAATTCATTACGAGTATATTGAATGCTCCAGCCTTTGTCCCGTCATTTGAGAGCCAATAAAACGATGGTTTTTGACAAAACTCATCACGAAATCCATTTCATCCCAATCGGAGTTCTGTTATTTATTCTCGCGAAGTGATCTAATTATTTGAGGATGTTGAAATGAAAATGAATAACAATCAACATAACAAAAAATGCTCGTCGCGGGGCAAAACATTTGTGGTTAAAATCGAAAAGCCGATAAATATATAAATATGTCACATTTATAACTACAAGAGGTACGCAAAGAAAAACTTTATCGTTTCTGAAATAATCCTTCCCCACAATAAGCGAGCTAGTAAACACGAACACTATTGGTCCCTGTCGTTAGTGTTCAACGTCATGGACCGCCCAAGGGTGTCGTCAATAATTATTCTAGTCGTTAAACGCGTATGATACTGATATATAATAGAAGATACTGCATCTATGTCGGTATGGCTATATGTTGTTCTTGAATTACGTGTTGTCTACTTCCACACCGTCCATTTAACTGTAACTTATTTATGAGTTATTAAAAATGTATTGATTTATCAGACACCCAATACGCTGAACATATTTAATTAAAATAAACCTAAGTAGGGTTATAAAAGTTTACATATTATAGTTTATATTGTGCTAATAGCATTTTCTAAACATGAAAGCTAACAAAGATTCTTCACTTGTGTGCCGTCTAAGATTTATTTTGAGAACTGTCATTTCTGGTGCTGAACTCAGGTTGTAGACTAAACTAAACGTTGATTAAAACGGTTAGTGAAACCAGCCTCAGTTGAGGGAGTTAGTTTTGTATTCCGCGAGGATTATAGTTTAGATCTTAGTTGCGTTTTCTCGGTGGCGGTACTTATCCTATTGCAAGCCCAATAGTTAAGATCTCGCCTCTGAGAGAGCGACATCGTAATTCGGTTGTTTGAGAACGAGAATATTCTTCCCCTCGTAAGACTCCTATAAATCTTAGTTATTAAAAGAGTCGTTGAGACATCTGCCGTACGGTTCTGGCTCAGAAAAGGATCCTAGCAGGGCACACTGGGCCCGCTTGATAAGGGTTCCGGTCGTCGATTCCGCCCAAAACCCGCTGGGAACCCTTTTTTCAAAGGAGCAAAGGGGAGAATAAAAAAAAAAGGGTTCTCAAAAAGATGTCATCATTGAAGGAGCTCTAAGTAATGCTCAACTATTGGTTCGTGTAGCTAGCTAAGGTTCTCCCTGGGCTTGATCGAGTTGGAAGAAGTACGGAGGAAGGGCTTAACCATTAACAGGCGATCGCATTGAATCTGAGTGTTGTACTGGTTTGATGACGAGGGGAACAGGAGAATGCGGGCGGAAGGGAAGTGCTTTCTTAGTCCCACACTTTTTTTCGTCATAGAATAATTAAACGGAGAAGCGGTTAAAGGGAAGTGAACTCGTTCGATTCAGAGGCCCTCCGTTTTGTATAACCCGGTGGTTTTATCCCTCGAGACCTCTTCTGGTTTACAGTTTCAATTCCGAGTGAGCGATGGGTCGAAATTTCACTACTTCTTTCTCATTATAAAACCTGGTTGTTCATTTCAGTTGGAGTAAGAGCTTGTTTAACATCCAACCTTAAATTTCGATACTTTGGAAACCCCCTTAGAGTCTTAACCTTCATCATTAAGCAACAGGATTGAATTGTTGTGCAGGACATCCAAGAAACCATCAAGGAAACACGGTGTTGGTAGCAGTATAAATCATCACGAAAGCAACTTGTTAAGATGGGCACTCATTTCAAAAATACCTGCTGTGACTTATTAACGCATCACAAAAGTTCCGCTACCCCACGTGCATTCAGCAATTTATTTACTGTAGCTACGAATAAAAACTGTTTTTCACTCAATTGATAAGAGCGTGGTAGAACTTAGCTCAAAACTGGTCACTCTTAAGTTCCGGAATTTATTGAATTGCTCCTGCTCACGATGATCAATAAGTCACCAGATTGTAAGCGATTTATGAGACTTAACACGATTTTTCTGAGAAGGATGGTATTTTTTTTTTTATTTTGGAAGTATCTTCCAATTTATATACCTAGAGAAATGAGAGTAAGTCAAATGGCAGTACTGGGAAGTTTGGGATTTTTGAGGTTGCTCCTAATTATTCTATGAGCATTATTAAACTCTGTTGCTAATTTTTAAAACTATCGCCCTAATTTTTTCTGTATCTTTTTTAGGAAACGTACAGGGAAAAAACTTTTGTTAAAATCTATTTACTCCGAGATTTTTAATAATTTACTGTGCTGTTCTCGTCATTTTCCCACGGATGAATATTTCACGGTGCTATTTGAGTCTGTCCATACAAAAAATTCAATTAAAACCGTTGTAGCCATTAAGAAAAAGAATATTTGGTGTATTAGTGTTATGGCCAGCTTTTTTTCTCTTTCTCTCTCTTTCCCTCTACATCCTCTCTCTCTCTTTCTGTCTCACTAATTGATCTCCTTGAACCCAGAAACCAACCCGAAATTGTCGAAGGATTGTCTGGGTCTCCAGAAAGCGTGTATCTTACGGTTGCTAAAATCTTTAAATGAACTTTTATGTTTTTTGCTGTAGAACTTTTATATGCTTTCATAACCTACTGATCGCTTGAAATGTGTTGCTGATGGTAACATGAAAATGCTGGGTCAGTGGCGTCGTCAGGGTTCGTCACAATATTCCTCGGTCGTAGTCTCGTAGTAGGAAATAGTAGGAAATTGTCCCTGGTCCGGGTTCGCTGGATGCTCAGCATATGCCCGTGCTTTCGCACGCTAGCAAAGCTGCAACCTGAGTGACGTTCGTAACGACATGAGAATCTTGTCTGAGGGTTCAAGAACGGCCAATATGAGGAGAAAACAGAGACGTCGTACTTATCCAACGTCATTTAGATCGCTTTCCGTTGTAACAACTTCATTTCCCTCGAAAATTTAGCTAAAACCTTTAAACCCTCGTCCGAAACATTTCGAAAATAGCCGTTAAATCCGACTTAAATAAACATAGTTCTAAATCACATCATTGAGGTTATCGCTGAACTCGTTATGGCCCCTCATAAAATTATGCCTAGTTATCGGCAACTCGAATCTCTCAGAATGGCTCCTTCGTTTCGCTTCTCTCCACCCTTCTCCCTCAAGTTTATTGCTTCATCTCCGCGAAGCTATAAAACTATTGACGAAAAACGGAAACAAACCGAGGTCCCGGTTTCATTAAAATCGAAGCCCCTTCGACGTCTCGAGCCTCGAAAATGATAATATCGTCGCCCAACGACCGATTTCTGGATGTCATTATCCTCCTTTTCAAGGTTTCTCTCCTCCAATCATTTGTCGACTATTTGGTCGAATCGCCTAACAGGTTTATTGAAGTTTGACAACTTATTCCCGTATTCGAAGTTTGTCAAAAGTTACGTAAATGACTTTATGACGAGTCATCACGATGAGTTGAGCTTTGGAGCTGGACATAAATACAATTTATTATACTAGTTTGATGAAATTAGTGAAATTAAGAAGTTTCTCGCCGAACAAATGTTATTCTCGAGCCGCAATGAGTTTTCCTTGTCTGCAAACACGTTGATAAAATCGTACTCCATCGCTTAATTTACGGTGTACGGATTTAACAATTAGTAATTTTCTGTGATGTCGTGAGTCCGAAGCCACGTTCAAAGGCTCTACTTACAGTGTGAAAGCGGCAAACCTTTTTTATGTATTGGAGTGCCCATGCACAGGTTTAGTATGTCTCGTTACGTACTAGAGTGAATGCTGTCGAATTCTCTGCTAGCCTTGATTGCTATGCTTAACGACTCTGAATGATGTTAATATATTGTCGGCTTCGAATTTAAAGGTAAGAGAACGCTTCTGATTAAAAACCGAAAGCCGTCATATACGTCTACTTGTACAGCCAAGAAGACTCCCGCGTACGAAAACTGACAATTATTCGTATCGTGCGTTTTCTTGGATATTTGTATAAGCTACTATTTTGAGTGAATTAGCCAGCATAAAGTGGTGGCGATGGTGGGGGGGGGGGAACTTTTTCACGAGCGTTCCGGAATATCTTGAGTTACTCCCAAGTATCTAAAAACTTTTACTAATTCCACGTCCTCTCCTTTTTTGTTTTCCGCTACCCAACTAAATCAGAAGCATCAGTTGGGTAAACTCCCGATTTGACGGGCATTGAACAGAATTGGGAGGGGGGGGGGAAGGTATGAGGATGGGTCCATTGTACGACAACTTATGACGCCACCATATTCGTGATTATTGGCTTGCGAAATTACTCCCTCCCCCCATCACATCCTTCGCGTCACAAGGCACTGGTTGTAGATCGCTTGTCGATTTATGTTGTGGCCTTCATGATTTCTAGGCCAACGCTGTACCATCTGATTTAGCGACTCGTTACCACAGAACGTGTAACGTATGTTTCTATTTATGTGGTGTAAAGAAGGAAGGAAAACTCATTACGAACGTTTTAAATTTGTTAAATTATTGGGGTAACGCTATTATCTTCGAATTCAACTGCCAAGGAGTTATTATCCGTTTGATTGATGTAGAACAATATATACTGGGCTTCAATCTTAAGTTTTCGCCAAAGCTCAATCTGAAAAGCTAATGAAAACTGAAGTAAGAGAGGCAGTAAAACGTAGCGCAAACTTCCTGTAGTCTCAAGTCCCAAGATTTAAATACATCAGTAATGAAAAGTAAACTCTATAAGGCGGAAATGCACAAGTTGAATTTATTAATATTTTAGTATTTAATGAAGTAACAGAGTAGCGCCGTTTTTGTACATCCGGTGTTTTCTTCCTGCTTGAACAATTTTTTTCTGTTTTCAGGAAAAATTCTAGAAAGCCTTCGGAGGGGGGCCTCCATGGGTACCGAAGGGGGCAGCAGGAGTCCTGGCAGTTCGCAGCCACCAACGCCTCCTACGAGCCCCCTAAGCCCCACTCGTCATCCTAGAGAGTCCCCGAATACGTCTTCGTCTCAATCTATACCTCCGTCAACATCGACGACTACGGCTTCGTCGTCGTTTTCCCCGAGGGTAAGTTCCGACGTTAAACTATTTGTAGCTTTTAGCTCAACAACAAGTTTCAAATTCGCAAAATGTCGTAAGAATTTTAAGGTTGAACCTGTCACTTGCATGATAAGATTTGGAAAGTCGGAATTCTTCGTGCCGAAGAAAAGTTGGAAAATATTATGATAGCGACGATTTCGCAATTTAGTCGTGACAAACCTAAAGTGCATTTGGCAAATGAGCCAAATTGGTGAGGTGTACACCTGGTCCCTTATCAGGACGGGTCCCCGCTGCAACGAACATTGGTGATCCTATTGGGAAAGAACCCTTATAAGTGGATGCATGGTCTTGCTCACGGCATGAAGCTTCGCCGCTGACGCTTAGGCGCTGTAATGTTCAACTAGCCGCCGGGTAATCAGTCTTAGAGATGTCTTTGGAAGCCAAGACGAATTAACAGGATGTAAATCTACGACGCTGCACAAGCGCGAATGGAAATCTCGTCAAGATTCTCAGGCGGTTGGTTCCTCCTCAATCTCAAAGCAGACGATAGTTTGCTACTACAGAATGATAGGAATCTATCCCAGACATCTGAAAATCGCTCGCGCTGAGAATCGTTTAAGTTAATTGTGCGTTCGATTATTACCCCACTCTTGTGCGCTTCTCGGTGTATTTGTTAATATGTTATAAATTATAGCCCTTGGTGGTTCTCTGAATGCTCATCATCCTTCAGTGCATATTATAATGCTGATGGTGATCGAAAAAATGGCGTAAGGAACAGAATTACTGATGACCATCTTTTCAAAAAAATAACAACTACGTGTATGTGTACAATATCACTAGGGGAGGACGAGGCTTTCTTGTTCCAAATTTCCTCAAACGACTCATTCGTATGTTCGTTCTTGAATTCACTTAATTCTCGTCAACCTTCAACGCTATCATCCTGCACACAATGCCCTGTCTTCCGGAATTATTCCCAAGGGCTCATTGTCTCTTCGGGCGGCATCACAGAGACGAAACAAAGCCAACATTCTAATGAAGTGTTGCCAGGTTGAGCGAGTTTGATAAAAAAAAATTTCCGTATGGCCTCGGCAAATGATATTTTCCTTTTGTTACCAACTTCAACCGTTGGCGCATAACGAATCGAAGCGCGAAGTGGGGACGCATTAAAAAAATGGGACAGCCGGAACTCATTTACACATAGAGGTTTAGGTGAAACAGCAGTTTTAGAAGTTTAGAAGGCGTAGATCATCTCTGCCTTTACAATCGAATTGAAATCCCCATTGGACGTGTCGAGTTGCCCCTCACCGTCAAAAAACAGACTACCTTCTTAACAGTGTGCAGGCCCGTTGGAAGGTTACTTCCGTCGACGAGAAGTAAATGAGAAGGACAATATTGTGGGTGTTTGTGCGGTAGACGTGGCAGAAGGCTGAAACGGAGGAATCATGTCAAATAGAGTCGTTTGGCTCGCAGTATTCCAGCAGCCTCCAAGAGAGCCGTCGTTTGCATATTAATTCGCCGAATGCTCCGAGTCGGGTGACAGACTCCGTCTTAGTCGCATTCCGAGTCAGCAGCGGAGGGATCGCGTGGGTCTTTACACAACCACTTTCCACCTGTTTATTGCCTCCTCGGCTCGTTTTCCCATTTTTTTGTCGGTCTGGCCATTAACCCCTCAACTTCTGGATAGATAAGTCCAGATAGATACGTTGCTCCTTAACTGGTAGCCGACTGAAGCCACATTTTAAGCCCTCATTAAATGTAGCTTAAACATCTGCGACACGTCATCACGTCGGAACTATAGTCGAATTCTCTCCTGATGTGATAAATTTCTGCGCTTAGTATGAATTTAACCGCACCTCATATGAAGAGTGCTGTAATGTGACATGCAATAGTATACCACAGCCGAGTTAGTGCGAACACGCCAAACAAACAAGCTTGGCCAATGGGTAGTCCTAGCATTTAGCGAATGCCCATGCATGCTCAAACAAGAAGAAGACAGTTGGATCGTTTGCTTGTCAGGAGCAATTATTTTACGTTACGTTTTATATTATGGCTCAGCGGTTGTACGAAGACAGCGACGTACTCCTTTCATTAAAGTTAACGTACCTGTTAGGCGAGTCCGTCTCCTCTGGCTGGTGAGATACTGTGGGCAAGCGCTTTCGATGTAAAGACATAATCGACTGGCCGTGTCTTTACATCGAAAGCGCTCGCCCACAGTATCTCACCAGCAGAGGAGACGAACTCACTTAACAGGTACGTTAACTTTAGTAATTTACCTACTGGAGGAACTAACCCAATTACTTTATTACTCCATTCATGTTATAGTTTCTTCTGATCGAACAACTTTTACGATAGTTTAGGATGGCCGTACTACAGCAAAAAAAAATTTGTTGTTGTTGTTGCGAAATTACGGTTATGAGCCACTTCCATTTGCAGAATGGTTGGCGACAGCAATGTAACAATGTAGAAAACTATTTCACAGCAGTTCTTTATTCTATTGCTAAGCATGATTAAGACCTATCAGATTCGATCGAGCACCAAAAAATACTAGTAAATGATACGGAACATGGCCTGACTACAAGGGGACAACGAAAATTGACATTTTCAAGGCACGACGTGACGAGTCGAAATGTGGGATGTTAGAAGTGAGACAGGAGACAGAGTAGATGAGTTTGGACAGCGAACGGACATTGCAGATTTGGAATCCCCGTGTCCGAGGGATTTTCTGAGGGACGTAGTGCTGCTGACATACGATTAAGTCAACAATTAAGCATTTTGATCTGTATCCTGCCTCATTAAGCAATTAAGTTCAGAGAGTAGGAATAGTGTCCTGCATCCACGTCAGGTAAAACCTCCGATTTCATAAAGTTTGATATCATCTTAGGATATTTGGATGTGTGTAAGCTTGGAATATGAAAACTGCTCTGGGGTCTAGAGTAATGATTCAAGGGGTGCCCGAACCTCAATTCAATCAGTTTTCGGCTGTTGAAGAAGTTTTTTAGATTTTCATCTGTCTCTCCTTTAAATTGCTTTGTTTGAACTTCTTCGTGTATTTCATTCGTTTTCTATATTCCTCCCTGTTTGCTGGAAACGATTTCAAAAACCGAACGAAAAACGAGGTAGCGACGGAAAAAAAAAACAACAACAAATTGGCTGTTCTTTCTTTTGTGTTTTATTGATTTCCATCCTTTTTTCCCTCTTCTTTTTCCCCTACCGATGCCGAAGAGCTTCTTTTGCTGGGATGGATATTGAGTGAGTAAGAGGGTGATAGGGAAATGATGGCTACGGGGAGGGGAGGGGGGTTGAAGGAAGAAGAGGTTTCTGTTACGAATGTCAAATGAGCCGTTTTTATCCCCCTTTTCCCGTTCCTCGCTTTTTCAACTACGAACAAGAAAGATGGATGGATTCCTGCGAAATATAGATAACGCGTGAAAGGTAGAGAGAATGGGGAGTTTGAAACAATGAACGACGAGAATCGGTGATATTTCCTTCATTTCGTTCGTTACATTCTTGTTCGTCCGTTGTGGCACTCCTTGCCAACAATCATTCGCCTCTCCAACTACCGTTTCCTGTGATTGAGTGAAGACAGTCAACTCGCGTTTATTTTATAACCGCTCTATTGCTCTGGGGAGTTTCGATACTACACTTATATCTGCACAGATAACTAATTTGTTTCTTGAAACTGAATTTTGGACGTTGTTTGCAGCGCGGTTGATTTCTTGGTATGATCGAACTTCGAGGCAGAAATAACTTATTCCTTCGACACTTGAGCATCTGCGAAATTCGTCGCTAAAAAAGTATTTACAGATCCCGCTAAAGGTCACATTTGCCACATTGTTCAACCCATCTGCCAAAAGCGTGGGTCACATTTAGCCAACTTGCAGTAAATGCTGGCAACTTCGGGATCCTGCACCTCTCCTCCACATTATTGTACTTCCAAACGACTTGTGCTAGTTTTGTTTCCGATTTAAAGGGAAGTAAAGCAGAGGAAGCCGATCGACTATCGGCTTATAAGATATTGGAGGGCGGTAAGCTATTAGGTAATGTTGCCGAGAAATACTTAGGTAACAGAGTGAATAACCAACTTTTTTCTTCGGTAAACGTTATCAACCGTTGAAGATTAAGGGCAATTGTAAGAGGCGTAGCGTCGAAGAAAAATAGACTATCCAATGAAATAATTGGATTGGACGTCTCGGACTGTTGAAGAATCCTTAGAGGGCCCCGGAACCGCGCATTACTTGATTTTAAAAATGAGGTTGGCGTTCTCAACTCTTTTCTAGTTTGACGCGAACGGAGATTATGGCGTTTCCCCTCCCTAATTTTTGTTGTTGTTCAAACTGATGTTCGGACAAGTGGCAGAGTTGGAACGTGGAGGGGTCTATTTAAAGACTTTATCTCTGCCGTGGATGAGGGGCGGAGGGAAAAGGGGTACTACGGAGATGGGTTTTGCTTTGGTTGAACAAGACGTTTCTGTTAGATAAGCTCGGTTCAGCCCCCTTCAAACCAAGTCCTCTTCCATCCCTGCACATGCACCTCTCAAACTTTATCTCCGTCGCTATGAATGGACTCGGCCAGTGGATGGAAGGCTTTTCTCTCTTATCTCGTCTACGCTGGATTTGATTTTCCTCCGTCTTCTCGCTTTGTAACGTCCTGTCGTCTCCCACTCGTTTTTTAATAAGCCGCGTGTCTCTTTATTCCTACTTTTTGCAAAGGGAAATTTGAGTTCACTAGGTCTCAGCAGGTATTGCCTCGGAGTGTTCCGTAGTTGTTGCAATTCGACTAAATTTTTCAAAAGGCCCTATTCGCGTTACCCAAGTTTAATGGAAAATGTTCGTCCAAGTTGAGCGCAGCGTCCTTCCTCAATCGGAGACACGGAACGTACTGCCAGTGCTCTAGTTTTGGATGCTAGGCACTATAAAGTCACTGTACAGTTTGTAACAGATTGCATTGCTTGCCCTACTAAAGGACCAGAAAACATGGCAATTTTTCGACGTAACTTCATTTCAATAATGTTGACTGCATCAATTCTTCATCAGTTGTCAACTCTGTGCGCCAAGTCGAGTTATTAGCAAGTTGTACATGCATGGTCCTCGATTACTCGTATTTACCAGAGACAAAATGCAATGTTTCAAAACGGTATGCGATGGGAAATCCGTCCAAATGATTTGTACGATAAGAAAAATAGGAACTGAGCCTTCCCTTGCTATTTTCACCTGCGCTCGAAAAAATATCCAAACGCCCATACCTCTCTTCATTGGTAGTGAAATTACCTCCTGAAATGCTATTGGGTTTTGTTACACTTCTCTTCTCGTTACGACAAAAATGGTCGAGAGAGATTGAGAAAGTCGATATTAATAAAATGCTGCTGAAGTCCCCGCAGAGATTGCCGAAAGTTGAAAAAAGAATTCCGCGGGACAACACACCCATCTTATCGTTTAAAAATCGTTTGGAAGAACGCTGACTGATATCTCGAGAATGTCGCTGTCCGGCTGCCAAAATCGAAAGCTTCGTTTTCTTCTTTGGTGTTGCCTGATCTCGGGAAATCGCTGATTTAATTCAACCAATTTGTCGATTGTTAGCCGTCTCGATTTTTAACGAATTCAAACTCACTTATTGAAATACCTCATAATCGCGTTCAACGCTGCACAATGTAAACTGCCCGAATGTAAAATGAACGGTTCGCGTGAAAGCAACTAAGCCTAGAAAATTGACCGTTAAGCCGTAATTTGAATAAAAACCTTCCGAGAAACCAGATTATTATTAAACTTTCTTGCGATTAAACGTGAGAGAAGAGTTAACAACCGGATCGCTCCCTCCGCTAACTTCTGCCATGTAATGCGCCACGTTATTATTCCTAATTACGAGCTGCGATGAGTTTCGTTTTGGCCGAAGTGCTCGCAATTAAGGGGCTTTTTGTAGTTTCCTCGCCTTTCAAACTATTCCGAAACCGTTTTGATTTTGTGATTCCTGGCGTATTGGTGGAAGAGGAAGCGTTAAGTTGGATGGAACTAAAATAAAGTGGAGGAGGGAATTGAGCGATTTCCGTCGGCAAATGAGGGAAGGCTAATTAAAAGAACAAATGAACGATCCAGTTGGGAAGAAATTTTCTACGAGACTCTTCCCAACGTGCAACTTTTACCTGGCCTTCACAATGAAACGACATTTTCCGCTTTTCTCAATAGCTGTGAAGTTGATGCGTATTTGATTATCTGGTACGACGCAGAACGATACTTTCCTTAGCTCGACAGCTACTCGCATGAATGAGCTCTATTTAGGTTGCCTAGATAGTTGACAGTTGCCTTCACTCCTGTCTTTGCTCCAGGCACCTTTCATTTCTGCAACCCAAGACCGAAAGATACTTGTATGGGGAGTATGCTGTTTCTTAAATGTTTAAACGTGTTACGCAATAATTCAGCCATTACCGCGTAACATTTTTATCCCCTTTTACCAACGTCGCAAACGCATCCCTCGGTGTTCTTACTGTGGTAATGGAAGTTGCTTAAGTTGCTCTACCATGGTATTCAGCACTACTCACTAATCGAACAATACAACTGTACCAATGGTGAAAACCCCGGTACAAAGCTTAGGAGCAAATTGAGCGCGCACACACTTGAATAACATCAGAAGGTTGAAAATGACTCAGCTTTCGGCTGCGGTTCGTCCACTGCCTGGTAACTTAATGGAGTCCTTAGCAAGTTTGAATTGCTCGTTTCAAGAAAGAGCACACCAAGGCCTTAGTAGCCTTATTACTGAGTACACGTACCTCAGTTGTACAACGAACCGGATGATACATTTTAGTGTAATTACGGGATTAAACAACTTTCAGCCCCAGTAATTCTCTATTCACCGGTTAATTACTTCCTGCGCGTTCTAATCCACGGTTTTGAAGTAAAAAAATGCCTGAAAGTCTTTATTCGAGGCGAGAGGTTTTTTTCTGAACCGCATTATTCCTCTCTTCTTGAGGACAAATGAAAACGTGAACACTTAGCGAACGGAAAAACTTCACATTTCTTCCAGGTTCTTCTGTACGCCTCTCCTCCTCCAGTCCTCCGAGTGCTCTGATTCTCTTCGCCCTTCCCGCTCATTAAACGTCGAACTCGCCTTTGCGGGGTCGTTTCTTTTCGTGTCTTGTCTGTAGGGAAAACCCCTCTCGCTAATTTATGCGACGATGAGTTTCTCAATTGTTACTTTTCGCGATACCGACCTTCGGAGCTCCGAGGCACGGGGCAATGAGTGACGTGTTATAACTTTTTGCATTATAGCATTCTAGGAGCTTATTCAAATCTTTTATTTTCAAATTCCAAAGTTCTTCTCGATTTTGGAATTCATAGAAGGAGAGCTTTTAACTAGTGGACGTCTCTAAATTTTTCGACCAAAGGAAGAATTTTTATGAAGACTCCTCGAGCTGAAAATGGGTTCTTTAATCGTGCGGCCTCCTCAAGTCATTTCCCTTAACGACTCTGTATTCATAATTACAGATAATTTGTGTTGATGGTGGCTATTTTCCTTCAGAAATCCTTCATTAAGTAGTAGGAACTGCTCCTGGAAGGCACTATTACTCCAGAAACTGAAAGACTACAGATGATCTTCGCAGGCGTGCCTGAGCCCTCCTTTTTTTTGGGTCAGTGTTTCTGTATCCCTTAATCACTTTTCTTTTGGATGAACGCGCTCAATGATCATCCATAAGGTTGAGATACGCCGAAAGGAGATAAAAGCCAATTAATGCTGGCTTGTGAAACTACTAAAATGAGAGTCCATTAAAGTGGATACAATTGTTTTGGAGCGGTTAGTGAGACAACATTTTACTGGAATATCTTGATGGGCATCGAGGAACCCATAGTAAAACCTCCAGTGGGTCTCGAGAGTGCAGTATTAGTGCTTGTTGGTTTCTGCAACAGTTGCTGCATGAAACTGTCTGAAATGGTTGCGTTGGCTTGTTCAGGAAAAATGTCGTGGGATTGTATCCATCGTTTTCTTTGCTTGGTGTTTCGTGAATCTTCTCGTACTACAGCCGAGGGTGTATCGATCGGAACCTCCACTTCGAAAACCTCGTGGTTTCTCATGCCGCGAAGCTGTACTCAGCTTGAATATGTTCACGAACCTCGCACAAAATAGTGCTACTTGCAGGCTGGTCGCGGACCTTATTAAGTATCACATAAAGCAGCCTGAACAAAGAGCATATGGTTAGGGCACCCACAAACTGGGAACATGAACTGACACTACCCAAGTCGGGTAACTGATTTGTCGACCTCAGCCTGTGACACCGAGTGTTGTTTCCACCCCTACATGCCTCTACAAAATATTAGACTGTGCGTATCTTAGAATCACGCACTGAAATTGGTTAATAGGGAGTCAGTAAAAGCCGGAGAAGTGAAGGGATTGGTCGAATTCTTAAGCTCGACCAGGGAATCGCTATCTTGTAACGTGGCGTTTGTTGTACCGTGTAAAAATATCAAAAACTGCCCTAACTGGGGTTTGTATTTACCTGGACTCCAAGAAAATGAATTGTTGAAGCTTAGACATTTATTTACCTGTGGGCAGAGAAAATTTCAGAAACTCGGGAATGGTGTCTGGTATTATACGTTTCGTATATGTTTTGCACGTGGCTCACTTCCATAACAACTGTGTTGCTACAAGACAACGAAGAGAAACTACGAGAAGATTTAACTGAGAAAAAACAATTTTTATTTGAAAACTATCCGGTGCGAATGGGAAACACTTCCATCTAGGGCAAATAATAACCCCTTGACAAGAGATTGCGTGTTTCTGATAAAAACGTTTAAAAATATATAACTTTTATCATTATACGGCGTTAGCTACTGATCCAATCTCATTTTTTCTGGGTTCATTAGAATTTCGTAAAACTTACTTGTTGGTTCGCGTAGAATGAGGTAGCGCGTATAGTTTCGGAATTTATTGAGTTGTTCCTACTCATGTCAGGACCATTATTTAATAATCAGTGCTCAGAAGATCCATGAGAGTGTCAACATGATTTTTTAAAAGAACCGTATTTACTGTTTAGAGAACTGAGAGTGGTAGGAATCGCAGTATTTCTGACGTTGGTCTTCTCTGTACTTTTGAATTTTCATCTCCGTCTAATGGACTGCGAAGGAAATATTTCTGTATAATGTTGACTTGTTCGAGACAGTCTATAAGTTGATAAAAATCGACGAGGACGATTTCGCTAAGAGTCATAAATATCTCATTTCATCTTTGTTGGCAGTATTTTCATAGATCTTATTGCAAATAAAATCGGTCTCTTTTTTTTCGCCTCATTATTGGTACTTGTGAACTTTCGAGAGCGGAGAACTCGCTTTTTAGGCTCCCTAGTTTTTGCGAAGACGAACTAACTGTTTCTGATAATACGGCTAATTGGCGGCAGTTTCTTCCACAACTCCGACACCTTTTTCGAAACCGTGCCACTTCCACCGTCGCTATCTTCATAGTCATCTCCTTCTTCACTTCAGTTATTCCTGCTCTTTTAGCGTATCTTTAAAAAAAAATCGAAACACAAGAGAAAAGCGTAGGCCTAGAGCTCGACTCGATATGATTGATTGTTATTATTAACTACTGGTGGGGAGTGTTCTCTTTAATTGTAATTAAGACCTTTAGACGGACTCTCAGGTCCTTTAATTAACTTTATTCGTACAAACCGGGCTCTATTTTGCCCGTTTCATCAGAAATAAGCAGCGGTTTCTCAACAATGTTTCTCTATGAAAAACTAAAAAAATGTTGAAAGATGAAATCTGGGAATTACAGCGAAATTTTTGGATGTTGAATGAGACCAGACAACTTGGCTACATATCTGGTGAGTAGCTTCACACAGGCAGGATTTTACGCAATGGGTGCTGCATGTTCTGTACACATATTTGTCTTGTATCTACTTTTAAGAAAAATAGGAGAAAAAAAGGTGGATGAAATGCAGTTCCGTAATAAAACGTCCACCATTAAGCTGCGTATTTAGCAACACGTTGGTGATACCTTGGCAAACGGCTGCTGACTCACATAGTTTAGTCGACTCATCTCTGCACTTTTTTTTCTCCACACGTAGGATACGGTCAATGCTGCTACCATTGTTATTTGCTTCCTACGCCCGTCTTTTCTGTGTCCTTTGATGCTTAAATTACATCTCTATAAGTCATTGACGATCGCCCTGGGGGACGGTAAGTTGACCTAGATACTTGAATAGATTCGATGTTGGTGTTCTCGGAGATGGCGATCATTGAGCCGGAGGGGAAAAAAACGAGCAGTCAGCAACCTAATGTTCGATGGAACGACGGAATCTTACTGAGCTTAAACCAAATTAACTTCGTAGCGTTATGTAAATCCAAATGCTGATAAATTACAGCTAAGATGATTGATGGGTGAGGCAATGATTTTCTCCGTGACAAATGGATATCTAATTGTGATTGAGTAATACAGATTGTTTGTTTCACCGTTTGGCGGGCTCCTTCTCCATTAGAGAATAATATTAAAACTTGGACGAGGGATTCGGTACGGAAATGGCGTGTCAAAGTTTGACGTGGAACAACAGTATGGGCTCCCCGAAACTCCCGAGGTCTCTCGGTCTCATCAGCCAGCCACTCATCCGATTATTTCCTCAAATTGAAAGAGTGGAGCCGAACAAAGAGGAAACTCCGATTGTTCGTTTATAGTTCTAAAAATAAAACCGTATTTTTGTGATGTAAAATTGAAATAGGTGAGATTTCGTACCGCATATGGCGAAATAACACCTCGTTTCCGCTTCGTTTTGGCATTTCTACGTCGATTTTTACTTCCCTTAGCTCTACGAAGTAGAAAAGAACGCAATCCGTGCGTAATCGGCTGTGAAAACATTTTGGGTTTTCCTCTCTCCCGGAATATATTTATCATATGGAAAAAAGACAGTTTGGGAAGATGGTCTGTTCGTGTGTGTATGTGAACTCCATTTCGAGAAAACGCTCCAAATTAGCTCAAACTGAGTACCAAGACTTACTACTACCAAATAATTTATTCGCGGATGCTTTGAAATTCTCATTCATAATAAATTATCAAACATTTCGACGAAAAGTGACTTTTGTGTAGTTTTGTTCTTGAAGGTAGCTCGAGTATAAATCGCGATCATATGGCACTAGCGATCACAAAAAACAATTCGGTGGCATTCCAAATAGCTACCTATACGATTTAAGTTCAATAATAGACATTAAGTAATCAAGAGCAATGACAACAATTCCGGAATGCAAACGAACGTCGTTTTTCCTCTAAAACTCCAGAATCATAACCGCGAACTTTCCTAGTAAAATTGCCAGTCTCATACCAACCTATTCGTTGGTCGTAAACTGAAGGCCGGGGCATTAGTAGCAGCAGCGCAATTAATTCCAGAACCGTAAGCGCTTTCAGTTCCTATGTAGATTTCTTAAGACCGGAGTGTTGAATTAGTAGCAAACTCCACAAAAATGCCATGAATGTACGTAGGGCCGAGGAAAGTTGTGTGAGGCGTCGCACCAGATATTTAGTTTTCCGTATTCCTGTGCTCGACATTTTGTCGTTCTTGTCATTGAGCGAGTTGGAAATCCCGAATGAGATTGTTTCTGTGAATGAGGGGCAGTCGTTTGTTCTTTTGTCAAGGTGAAAGTATTTTAAAAAGCGTGAAAATACGCCGTATGTCAGTCGACAGCTTTGAATTAATCACTTCTTGAGTTGCTTGCAAATCTGGCGCAATTGTAAAGATGTGCTATGATATCTAGGGGAGTCAAACGATAAACTCGGCGTGATCAACCACTACTTTCAATGAATTCCGTGTGTTGTTGACGCTTGGTCGAATGAAGGTGAGTTACACACAATACCGGGTTGATTAGGCTTTCCAGAATAATAGAGGAATTGAAACTATTGTTTCCACTATGGGGAGATGACGTTAGCTCTCATAATTGGAAATTTCCGTTTGCATTTTGGGTTCTACTTTCCCAAACAATTTTGATGTCCTTCATCTACCCGGAACCTTGTGCAACTTCCTCGAAGCAATCAAATGTGGTTAACATTAGGATTAGTACTCGTACGAATGTCGCGGGGTTGATTTGTTGTTTTAAGATTTGATTTTAACGTAATTTTCTAAGGACGTCGTGGATATGACTTTGGCAGTCCCTTGTTACGTTTCAGGACACTCCCAACGTGGCTTACATTGGCGCCCCACAGCCTCAACTTTTCTTGTCCGATTCTTGTGGTTTGGTAGTGAACACCCTTCGCTCGCTATAGATAGATTGTGTGCACTGGAGAAGCAGCATCCACCGGCAACTGTTTGACCTTTGGAACATGAAAAACATTACTTGGTGGTCAATTTAGGACAACAGCTGCTTGCTTCATTTGATGAGACTTGCTATGATTCGCTTAAGAGCTTCTACTTAAATTGCTTCTTGTTTCTGCCTCGTTTCAAAATATTCCCTGCCGTATTAAAGCCGACACAACTTCTACCTATTTGTAAATATCTGGTGCGTAGCAACACACTACTTTCCGCCACCCCTTTAAGTTCGCACACCATCTACATAGGCGGGCGCTATATCTTCGTTCAACGCATTTTTACAGGAACATTTATGCGGAACAAAATGTAGGGACTAGTTAGCTGAGAGCACTCCGAAAGTTTGATCGAAATCGTTGGAGCCGTTTTTGAGAAAATACGAATACCGATAAATTAATATTCGACAAATCTCCTTTTCTGAGTTAACGTGGCTTATATCTCCGTTCAACATATATATACAGAAATAGTTATGGAGAACAAAATGTTGGTATGGGTGACTAAAAGACACTCCATTAGGATTTATCACATCTGGTGAAAAAATTACCCTGGAACTTTCGGAAATGTTCGAAAAAACGTTATTTTCAACACATTTTCATTTTTATCTCTGCTCAATGGACTTTCAGGGGAACATTTATTGAGAACAATATGTAGGTATTAACTATTCAAAAATATCCTGAGAGTTTGATGATAATCGTTGAAGTCATTTTGCCAAAAAGCTTAAAAAACCTATTTTTGCTTCATAGGTCATTATCTCCGTTCACCGTATTTTCATGGAGATATGTATGGAGAAGAAAAGTTAGGTATTAATTAGGAGAAGATAATTTGAAAGTTTAATCAAAATCGTTAGAGCCGTTTTCGAGAAAAATGCGAAAAACCCTAGTTTTTGGTACATTTTCGTCCCCCACCCATCGGCCGAAATCGTCCATAACCTTATTTTGGTGTCTACAAAAAATAACAAACAAAACAAAAAAGAACCAGCTCAATCGGATCAGCCGTTCTCCCGCAAATCGAACTACAGACACACACACACACATACACACACACATACACACACACATACACACACACGGACCACGCGCCGAAATTAGGTTTTTTAGACTCAGTAGGGTCTGAAACGTAAAGATCTGAAGAAAACTCAAATTTTTTTTTTGGGCCGATTACTATACTTTCCTTCCCTTCGGGTAGCGGAAAGTAAAAAACCAATCATCCTTTATCCCCAGAATGATAGTTCTTCAACTTGGCGCAGTTCTTACAACATATGGCGCTTCAGTTTAGGTAGACCTTACGTTCAGTTTCTCGAGCGTCATTTAGCAATATTTGACAATTGATTTCTCCGTCTTTCGAAATGAATATTTCTTCGTCAGTTTTATAGTAGCGATAGAATACCATCGAATGACAGGTACGGGCTCGGGAACGGAGTATCACGGGCATTGCGATTCAGCGGCTATCGTTTGGGGACTCCCTAGTACATTTATCTAACAGGATAAAGGACGAAGCAAGGTTAGAGTTGGAGCCCCTGAAATTAATTAATAATGAATCGTTTCACAAATAGTTCGCTGTTTATGTGAATCAACCGTCGAGTAGGCTTACGAAGGAGCTTTTGAATATAATGTTTTTAACAATGAGATAAGAAGAGTGAAATTGTGTGTACGAGTGCCAAGTATTGAGCCATCTTTGAGTATTCCTACGTGGGACGGATATCGAGGATTCTACCGACAAAAAGTTTTCAATAATCGAGAAACAAATGGAAATAGCGAGTAGTGCGGTAACACTGATACGATGAGTCTTCCCTGAAACAAGATAAGAAAATACCGTTTTCTACATTACCGCCCACAGTAAACGCACACGGGATGCTGCGGCGAAGCCGAGTTTCTCGAGCTGTATCACCTAACATGAGAAAGGAAGTAGCGGGTTTTCAAGTGGAACGCAAATGGAGGGGGAGGTTACAAATAATATGAAGATAATTCGATACCTCGCCTCATATATCACATTTCCTTTCTTCCCGAACAAGGTTCCCCGTGTTCGCTGAGAAATCCTTCGTGGGATAGTATATAGTCGTTTTGGTCCTCGTGTTATGCTTTTCTATTGCTTCTTTGCCTGGAGAGTAAGTTATTTTCGAGGAAACGGATTCAAAACCGCGAACTTGGAACAGCGTTAGAGCGCAAAACGATGTTACGGTTTTATTTTTACAAATAAATTTGCAAGTTGTCCGGACATTTTCAATTTGTTATTGCCAGGTCATTTGATTTATGTGCTTGATTGAATCGGGGCAATTTGAGTTGTCATTATTATCTCTTCTCTCGATTCTCAAATATTGTTTTTTTTTTACAAATGGCTTTACTGACTTTCCTTTCTACTCCATACGGCTAAGGAAAGTAAAAATTCGACGTCATGCTACGCGAAACGGCTAAACTAAACGAAACAGATCAAAATTAAATTTTTAAGCACTTGGTTTGTATTATAGATATATTTTTGTTTTTTATAGCTCGTTCTGCCTCAAAATATGGCGACCATACTGGCTCTGGCGGCGATGCAGGACCGACAAGGTAGCCCAGGACAATCTGGCACGCAAACGATTCCTTCGTCGTCAACTCCTAAAGATTTCGTGCAGAGCTCCAACAGTGAGTACCCGATAATTCCTACATTTATTTATGTAGACAGCCAAAAAAACAAAAGTTATGCCTAATAGTCTAAAATGCAAAACGAAGTAGGATTTGTCTGAGCTGCAGGGCAGATTCTCGACATTTCATTTACTAGTATTCACTATCCTCTGAAGTAAAGCAACCCCTTGCTCAGGGCAACGTAAGCACCTATTTCATGGTTTTCTTATAGTCACGAATTCGCGTGTTGGTATGTTTCCTCATCAAAGTCCCGTAACTCTCATAAGTTGAGTTATATCATTCGAAAATCATGAAGGTTGCGGTTTCGCTAGCATCCACCGAAGCTGTGGATGTACCTGTGGAGGTAGGCCAGGCCGTTTAGCCTATATCCCAGTAGAGAGCTGTTGCCCTTGTGTTACCCCGCTGTAGTATGGCCCAGAGTAATCCGTACCAGCTCGCAAGAATTCTCAATCTGGTTTCCTACTTGATTTATCTCTTTACTTGTCAAGTTTCAAAGAGATAAATCAACTTTGACCAAGTTTCTTTTTGTCATAACCTTCTTCGCAAACAAAGCGACAGTAAAAGCTGTAAGGTTTGGCTGCTCTTCCAATAATCGTCGCTCACTGTTGTGGGAACTATAGCGGAACAGCACGTGGTTTCTTGTTTTCTCCACACTGAAGACGCAAGAAGTGCAGGATGCAGCGTTTTTGAGAGAAAATAGTGGGGACGCGCATTGTGGTCGTCATGTCCCGTAAGGAACTCGTTCGTCCAGTGGTCTATTTCAAATAAAACTCATACGTGATTCCCATCTCACTTGCCTATTCATCGATGGCGTCAAGTTTTCGTTTTCGTTGAGCCAGGAATTGGGAAAATTCCCGTTTCTCTCTCCACTTGTCAGTCGTGCTCTAACGGCCAGTGATCACCTGGAGTGCTATGCGACTGCGCCAGTACTATTTCTTTTATTGACTGTTTATTACCCTAGACAATTGTTAATCGTGGCTAAGTAATTTGCCTCGTGGGTGGATTGTGTCAAGGTAACGCACACCTCAAGAGGCCTTGCTGATTGCTCGCAATAAGGCAAACCTTACGAGGGTAGTGCCTTTGAGGAACTGCAGGTGTTGGCTGAAACTCCACCTCCCACACGTATTCACGCCTTAGTACATGACATGCATGTAAAATAGGATTTTTGACGTATTTGACCATTGTCTGAGCTGGGTTTTTTCCTCAACCACCGACAGCTTGACGTACTCGCACCATTGGGATTTCTACGTAGGTTTTCGCATCGATTTGCGGACCGACTGTGCGTGTATCAACACATTCATGTCGTCCAAAGAGTTGATCCTAGGACCGAGCCCTGTGGGCACCCTCCTCTATCGTTCTCCGAACTCAGACATGTCTGCTTCTCTGACTGCTCCAGAACTGGGTTGATCACCGCAGCCTAATGTCCTATTGTGCCAATTGATGTGTTGTAGTGGTGTTTAAATTATCCCCTCTGCGCATTAGCATTAGCTAGATCGAAAAGCGTACACACACTCACACATTTGAGACTAACAACTAAATAGAAGCAAACAAAGGACAAAAAAATCAAGTAATAAATCAAAAGAAGCCATTGGTTATTATTTATCTGGTAGCGCTTCCAGTGTCAACTTTTTCCGTGCATAGCGTTATCCGTTGATTTGTTTTATGGTCATGGAGCATGAAAGTGAATGGAGGTAGATGTAAGTAGAAATTAAAACGGTTGGGAAAAAGACGCTATTTGCTGCCATGAACTAGATGTCTTATTACGTGCACTAGGAGGACAGCTACACCTCGGTATTCATTTGACCAAACATAAAGCTACTTCTAATATTATACGACTTACGGTGCAAATTTCACAAGACCGCCCCTCTCTCTCTCTCTCTCTCTCTCTCTCTCTCTCTCTCTTTCCTCTCTAATAAAAACAGCACCGGTTTCCCCGAAAATTTCGTCGGAGGACCATAACTTATGACTTATTGAAAAACGGAATTAGCTTTGCTCGGGGCTTTTTTACGTTCGTAAAGCGTTAACAAACACGGCTATCCGTACTTTCGGCGGCTCTCTGGAGCCGAAATGCGTTTTGCACGGTTTTATGGATCAGTTTGAAAAATTACGCGAAAAGGACCTTGAAATAAAAAGTCCGGAGGGCTGAAAATGCTCTTTTAGTTGAAAAAGCGGTCGGGATGGGAAGTTCAGGGTGATTGGTGGCCGGAGGGGGGGGGGACGAGCAACCGAAGCCCTCGGTGTTTATGATGGGCCTTTGGGGAACGACCATAGAGAATGGACCTCAGGAGTTGCAATATTGTTATTGTTATTTTATTAGGAGCGAGAGAGAAAGAGAGAAAGAGTGGTGCTGGTCTACTGAGGGGTAACTATAAATAACTGTTAGGGAGGAGGTTGACGGGACGGGATGGTTAGCCGGAGCGCTGGGCAGTAAAACCCGGTCAGAAAATGTCACATACACGGGACGAAGGTTGTAAAAAGTTGCAGAAAAATTGCACCTGGGGCCGTAGGTCGGAGCGACGTATGTTACTGCGCTAGTTTTGTTTTAGATACAGTTTATCCCTTGCGCTTCGAGAAGGTTAGTTTATGTCTTTATATATCGGAGAAGGGGGATAAAAGGCGACTGGATCTTGGATGGCCATCGTAAAGACTCGGAGGTTTCCCGCTCCGCCTTCGTACTAGCAACGTACTAAGTAACTGATCTAGGGGCAATAAATACGCCTCTTCCTCCCTCGCTCCGCTGAAAGCATAGAAGGAGGGAGTGAAACATTGTTACGGAACATTCGAAATTTTACACCTTAGCGAGCTTCGGCTCCAACCATAATTCAAGTCTCTGAGGCTCTTTAAAAATACGGCGATGAAATATTTACGGCTCCTTGATTCCTTATTTTCACCCAAGCTCGTCAAGCATAGGGAGCGATGGTGGGGAGTGCAGTCTCCTCCTCGTTCCAGAGCCGTGAACCGGCGTTTATTTATTTGGTGCGAGTTCAGAAAAATGCCCACTTCAACCAGATGTGAAGGGAATTCGAGATACGGAGGTTAGGTATCGGAGAGGAAGTACCAGACGATGGAGGCGTAAAATACGAAAAATGGGAACAGATCAGACTGGTAGATCTGAGCTGAAAGCCGACTGTGGGAGGGGGAGAAGGTCAATTCCAAATTTGAGGCAGTTTGGTGCTAGTAAAAGGCAGATGAGAGCCACCAGGCTTATGATTGAGAGGGAAGCGGAACTGCTGAGAACGAGCGAATGCGATCTAGCATGGAACACCCGGGGATTGTGAAAATAAGTGAGCTCCCAAGGGACCTAGAGAATGAACGATATATAGTGACTTCAGAGGTCATCATAATCAACAAATTCTTGGAATTTCAAGCTCAAACGCGAGACAGTGATACGGGCACAATGGACAAAACCAAACTGATAAGCCAGCCATGGTGGCCAGATGACAGACTTTCAGGGGGTGATGATAGCCAGGGTGGGACTAAACTCAGTAGCTCAATGCTGATGAATGAAAGCCACAGCATTGAGCGAAGAATATCTAAATGACCATTGAGCTTGTCTTGAGCATGGAAATTATCGCCAACATAACGCGTGGATAACATCAAGGAAGGCTGTTGATTGTACAGACCGAGTAAGATATGTAGTGCGACGCATCACACAACTTTCCTCAGCCTCACGTACATACACAGATGTTATCGCTCTAAAAACTAATCCTACCTGGCTTTGTAACTCAGTTAATATGAACTTGGATGAACTTGAATTGACAAGCCGAACAAGTTATACACAATCGCGGTTTAATAACTGTTATAAAATGCTACTGGTTGTTGGTAAGCACCAACTGGCTAGTACTTACAGTTTTTGGTGTCAAAACACCTGAAACAAATCACTGTTGTTTTTTCATTTAAATGTTTGATGAGAGGCTTTGGTTGTTCCTGTGGCTTCTTATATATTTTAACTAGTTTTTCCAAGGCATTTAAACATACCGTTATTGTTCTGTATTCAGAAGTATGGCCGTTGTTCTGTTTTGTAGGGCGTGACAAGTAAGGTACTCAAGCATTTCACTTACGCGTTTTCAAACGGCTTAGGTAAAATGATTTCTTTCATTGGCTACATCCGTTTACATCATCAACAGGATTGAAATTGCTTGTCAAAGACTGCAACTACCATTTCGTAGAGAGATAAAGGAGGTGCGTTCGTCAGTTGTCCACTGTTCATGCAGCTTTTCGCTGTTGGCCGGCATTATAGCTATTCTTCTGTACCGTTGACGGCAACATACAAAGATCAGAGGTTGCCGACTTGATTTGGCTCAATGCTGGTGAGTACTACTGACTGTAAGGAATACAAGTTTTGACAGCGAGACGCGGGGATTTTCAATAGGTGTCGTTTTGGACCGCTCATGGAGCTGTATTGTGGCTTGCTTAATACCTTGAAAGATGTGAGACCAGTTGACGAGGTACTTTTCGTTCTTAACGTCTATGTTAGTACGCCGGTGCTCAATTTCACCCTGCTGCTTGAATCGATTTTGCTACAACCGTAAACCGAACCATCTGCAAGAGCTTTTGCTTAAAACTGAATTTGTCATCCTACTCCTTCCCGCCCGAAAACGTTTACCGGTTTTATAAGTGTATTCCATACTCCCATATACATACTGTTTGAAAATGTGCGACTAAGATGACTTTTGCGAGAGCAAATGTCCTGCATCTCGTTAAGAACACATCCAGGAAGTTTCAGCCTTCAGAATTACAGAGATGTTCACGACAACACTTTCTGATGAGTGATATCACTGTAACGAGACACTGTTAAAGTAAAAAGTGTCTGTGGAAAGGATGGCACTTCTAAATATCTTCACTGGCCTCCTGCAGCAGCATGACGTATCCTCACTAGACACCAAAGGCTGACAAAGAGGTTGAGGAGCAAAAGACTCATCTTAATGTATCCCCGTGCGTATCACGAACCTTCAATCCAACAATTGGCAATAAATAATGCCGTCGATTAACGCTCTGATTAACTCATAAAGACGAACAATAAATAATTGACATAAAATATCGTGGCCTTCCGATAGGATTTACTGATTTGCCGTTATTGTACTAGGCGCGGAAGCGAATGGAGAGTGCGAAACGGATTTTTAAAAGAGCCCACACCCAATACGCAAGTTTCCATATTTTATAGATCAGCTCAAGAGTTTTAATGGTCGCTAAGGTCGTCCTTCGGGGCTGGGGGAAAGATAGTTATCGTACTCCACGGTATTTATAGCTTGTAGTCGGGATGCCCGGAACAATATACGACTAAAGGAAAGGAATAATGAGATATCAGTACATAACATTAAAGGGTTCTCGCGGGATCCCAGATGGTTGTGAGGGGAGCGGAAGGGTTTGAGGACGGAATGGAAGAAGGCGACCACTCTTCTACATATGGTACCGACCTCCTCTTGCTCTGCGAAGGACCCATTCTCAAACTACAAGCCGGATTTATTCCGCAAAAAGACGTACCAGTTCGATATAAGGCAGGATGGATACGAACAACAACCACATCAAAGGATATCAGGTATAGATAATACCGACCTCTCCGCAGCTATCATTCCGAGGAAAGGAATAATGTTAGAATTCGACACCCAACGTCCCCATGTCGGCTTCATTTTCAAGATGGGACTTATCAATTTCTTAACGCCGTGTCTCGAACACTATCCATTTTGACTGATAGAATTACAATAACCATTATCTAGGCACAAAAGAATTATCAAGTAACTCAGCTTTGGTGATGTTCAAGCTGTTGTACTTGATCGATTGAACGATTCGATTATTACTTTAAGGAATATATAGTTTCCGCTTTCAAAACATGTCGAGCGTCGTTGGGCTCATTGATTCCAATATTCAATCATGTTCAGTATCTTATTAAATGTTCTGAACGTCTTGCTGTCCGAAGGCTATCCTGCCGTTACTCTCCTGAACCGAACTTTATATCAAGTAAGAATAATATTATACTCGAAGCATTGGAGCAGTTTCATTTCTCCATATATGTCACAATTAGCCGCGGAGCTCCTTTTAATCTCCGTTTGGTCTTTGCGTTCGCAGAGTAAATAATTAAACGAGTCGGAGGTCTGGAAGGTTCCATAAATCTGATTGATAGTCGAACCTCCCAACCTGGTCGTAATTTGCCGTTCTTCCCGTTCCAAGGGTTTTGAAAAGCAAGTCCCAGGCCGACGATAAGAGGACCTGGTCATTTTCTTCTTTCTCTCCTCTTCGTTCGCCGTCATCTTCGTTTTCTCTCCTTTGAGACTCCGATTCTTTATCTCTTTGGATTTCGTTCAGGAAGTCTTTTATGAGAAATCTGCTCATCGGGGTTCGGATGGTCAGGGTACCAGTGCCCAACGAGGACGCTTCGAATGGCGGTGGCGGATTGCTGCGGTGGGGAGAGGATGCAAGCAAATGCCCGATGGCTCGGCTCAGAAGGATAAATAACGCACGTAAGGGGGCCTGTGACTTCATCCGGGGGTTCAACATCGGCGCAGCTGTCAGCACAACAATATCCGGTCAACGTAATTCGTGAGTCATCTGAGCAACCCCTTTTCCTGCCTGGTTAATTGCAATCAAACACGGCGAGCTGAACCTCGCTCGCTCTCTGTCGCCTTCTTTTTTCGGCCCATCGACTAAACCCTTCCTCCTCCCTCCGTTTGAAAACCTTGGTTCTTTGAATACGGGCTTAGTTATTAGATTTTGACGTGCCCCGTCATGGAATGATCGATCAGGGAGCGGTAGCTGCTGCCGCGCTCTCCGCTTGAAGGGTGACTCTCATAATCAAACGGACCTCTTCTTCTCGTCCTACAGTGAAGTCGAGCCATCGAATTTATACCAAAATTCGGTTAACTTCGCCGAGCCTACTGCATGTTTTGGGATATCGGCGTGTAGCTCCGGATTTTAAAATGGCCCTCTTTTGTTTGTGCTTTCGAACGGTTGGGCTTTGTTGAGCCTCTTCCGATACTTCCATTATGGTCCCAAGGAGCAGCAATTCGTTTCGGTCAACTCAAAATTAAGGAACAAGTGCATGATATCTGTCGAGCGGTTATAATCATCCTCGATAATAGTCAAGTCCTTGGCTAATTTTCGGAGTAATGGCCAGACAAAAGACGTTGAAGAACCCATCTCAACAGTCCGCTGGGCTTGAAAACAACACATTCTACAAACACAGTGTTTGCGGTTGTGTAAATGCGGAAGGTGAAAAAAAACTCCCGGGCCAAACGTTGTTGGCCGCTTTTAACCATTGGTTTGTCTCCTAATCCGTTGGAATTGAAGAACCGTTCATCATCATCGCCAGCTAAACGCTCGCGGACCGTCAAAGGATACAGAAACCGTGGAAAAGTTATTATTTGAGAGTCGTGAAATGATTCCGTCCGTCATCTATGGAATTAGGCAAGGCGCGGAGCCTCCCATCTCTTCTAATCCCTTTGTGCTGATGAAGCGTGAAACAACGATCTCGTGTGATGGCGCAAAGGGATTTTTCTCCTTTCTTTATCCAAGTTCCCCGATTCTTTTCTCTAGAATTACGCAGTGACGGAAATAACCCATAACAAATGAGGAGGAAAAGGGGTCTTTTTATTTTGATTCTCAGGTGGACTGTGGCGGGTACGTGGGGGTAAACGAATTCCTCGGTTGTATGATACGTTTCTGACCTCAAACGACTCCGCCCACCGCATTCTCTTCTTTTCTTATACGAATTGTCCCTGGGAATGTCTCACTAATAGCCCTCTACGGGTTATCCGACCCAATAACGTTTTTCTAGTGAACTGTACATTTATGTTTAAACTTCGTCAAATTTCGTATAGCTCTCTTAATTGTTCTACACGTTTGTCTGTTAAGTCATGGTGGACTGATATTTGCCAACATAGGAATGGCGAGTTCCCCTTGAGTTGGCTGATGTATTTGTTTCTGGCAAATGAAGTTGTGTTTGTGGTCAAAGAGCCTCAAGGAATTTGCATTTATTCGTGGAGTTCTTCTTTTCAAATTTACAGGACCTGGGAAAGGGGAAACGTTGTCCCTGTTGGATAGAATCATCCCCATTTCTCGTCGTATGGAATGGCTATGTTTGTTCGCTTGATGATTATCGTTGCTCATAGAGGGCTGAGTATTTCATTCCTCTTGGTTAGCGTGATGATGCCCTCGTTGCTGACTGGCCTATTTCGGTATAACTCAAATATGAGGAGCCGCTTATCTGTGTCAGTAAACAGCACATAGCTCACAAGGGTGGTTGCTGAGCTTGGGGCTGCGACTATGAACCGATTTGTAGAGGAGTTTTACAAAGAGAGGGGTTTGAATACAATAGACGCTCGTAGCCGTAGTGACAATGATATATTTCACCACACCACTTAGTAAAACAAGAAAGGCTCAGGGATTAGCTGAAGGTTTTGCACTGAACTGTTTAGGCGTGCATGTTACTAGCAGTGGCACACCCATCAGATCATTCAGCTTCGCTGTTGTGATGTGTTAGGGGTTTTCTACTTTGATGTCTGGGCCCAATATAATTAATCGGACAAACCCTTGAAACTCGCCTCATGTTCTTGAGGAGAAAATAGGCAAATGAAATTAAGAACATAATGAGACCCAGTTTGAATTTAATCGAGAAGATACAAATGAAATGAATCAATCGAACTCCTTTTCAATATTCAATCAAAGTAACATAATTGCTTGGATCGTGATTAAAGACAATAACGGGACAAGGATTGATGAACAGGGATTTGCTTACCTTTATCCAACAATATTCAGGCGAGGGAGGAAAACACTGGACATAAAATCTCTCTCTCTTAAAACCCATTGTGTTCGGTTTTAACTCGGCCTACTGCCCATCTACATTGCGAAGTAGTACGCCTATGCCAGTAAGATATCATGACTGAGTAGGCCGAAGAGATAGATCAGAGTGCGATCCCTGAGACCATAGAGGTGTGGCTTTGCTAAGGACACAGTAGGATGTTGAGATTCCAGATCCATATCCAGAGTTGAAGTAATGAAATGTACAATCGCATGCTGAATGTGGGATGATACTGAAGGGAAATGGACCAACTTTTGGTAGGTTGGTTGCATTTTCCAGAATGAGAACTCACGTGAGAAGTTAATCGAGAAATTAGTTGTTTTTATCAACCTCCGTTTACGTGTTATCGTCACGTCTACCCACGTACAGGAAACTATTTAGCCATTAATGGACCCGTTGGAAGAAGTAAAAATGTTTCCTTTGACGTTTTTCAATCGGAAGAACCACACAGTTCCACTAGGCTGGCGTTGCCTCAAGCTTCTAAACTTGCAAACCGCAGCGTTTAGGTGGCCTCCTATTTAGCGATTTGTGCGACGAAAGACCGAAGGGAGAAACGCTTTAATTGGTTCCGAAAAACTGGTTCCTCGCTTCGTAATTTTATACGATAGGTGAGGAAGAGAACGGCAACCACCTATTCGGATTACGTTCAATTTCGTATCCTTGAATTACGACTTGGCTGAGTAGCGGTTTCTACCGAGATAAGGCGAATAGAGGTGATAATAATAAAGAAGATAGAATGATATATCTTTGACCAATAACGTATACAGTCCATATATTCCTATTTACAATATAATAAGGTTTACGCAATGTATAGCCGATGGAAGTAATCGAATGGCTCATGCAAGACTGGCCGAACCGAGGAATTGAGTAGAAAATTCTGAGGCTTCCTCAGTAGGGAGTAGAATAAATGACGACGAGCGTCCCCACCTGTGGAGTCTGGCATGAAGGGCTGCATTGCGTGTTAGTGTAGACACTAGTACACACACGTGGTAGTAGTGCACCTAAGAGAACAAGGCAGCAGCGTATCTAGTGGACGACCTGGATCGAGTCGTGGATATGGTGCTGGAGGTTCCTGTGGAAAGCAGCGTTGGGCCAACATTTCGGGAGATCGTAGTGAGCCCTCACCAGAGGCTCCCGGGCACATCCCTGTTCCTGCTCCCACCAAGAAATCCTTGGCCTTCGTGGTGTGTCCGATGATGTGAGCTCTCTGTACCGCTTGGGGGGGGGGGGGCTCTGACATGGTGAGATGTCGGCGGAGATGGCAATAGGGCGTGGCGATTGCATTCTTTGATATTATGATGGATACCTCAGGAAGCAGCTGATCAAGCCCCGAACACGCACATTAGCCTGGGTGAATGATGTTTAATAACGGTCATGAGATAATCAGAAATTTCGAAATTCAAACTATCGTCGTTTCTCCGACTACCTTTTTTCACGGTGTTTCGGCAATAATTCCACAACTGCAAGCCCAACTCTTCCCATAAAAATCATCTTCACTGCCCTATAACTATCAACAAGCTAATTACAGAGTAAAGTTTATGGCACACTCGATCTATGGCCACTCAATAAACTCCGCGCTCACTTAAGAACTACCAGAGTCTAGCTAGAACGTTAGATTTCAAATGTACATGAACGGAATAAACAAAAACAGTTTGTGTTGGCTGGTAAAGATAAGCGTAGGGCTGACGAAGGTTTTGTGATGCGAACAATTTCCTTCTATACGGCCTCATCATCGCTGTTATTAGTAGGTATTTCACCTAACTGGCAATGATCTCTGAGAATCAATCAAAGTGAGTAATTGCGCCACCGAGAAGGAACGATTCCTAAAATAACTGAGCTAAGTCATTCCGCACCTCTGCCTGTTTACAATTGTATTCCGCGAAAGCCCGTGCCGCATATAGCTTTGCTGTGTAGTCAGATAATCTCATTTTCTTTTAGAGTATCTCTTTTTTTTCTTCAATTCCGTTTAAAGAGAGTGGAAAGTCATTCAACACCTCAATGTTGGCACGTGCTTAACAACTTGATTATTAAGATAAATTAAATGAACGGCAGCGGCACCATGCAAACGAGCTCTCCCTCAAGAGAAACCTCTTTTTCAAAACGGAACGACCAAATCTCAGTCATAGTATGTTCTTTTCTTTACTTCACGCTACACGAAGAAAAGTGTTGCAACTGTGCAAAAAAGAATTAGTTTTCTTCAGATTTTTGTGCTTTTAAGCCTATTGCCGATTTAAAACGGCAGTGAGACTGCATCAGTGGGCCTATGCGGAGTAGTTCCTATTCGAGTGTCTAGTGCTCTAAGGGTGAATGCAACTGTTGGGTGCTTAGAGGAACGCTTTCGTGAGTCTGATAGTTTCGTAGCGAGAAACTGCAACATACTTTACTTTGCTTCATCCTCATGGGTTTTCAGAACTCGACGATGAAGGCTAATCATAGAGTTGCTCTAAGATCAGGTATGGCATAATGGAAAAGCTGCAGTCATTTCACCGATGCATTCTAAACTTACCTTATTTCCCTTTTCGCTGAGAACTGATGGGAAGTGCCCACCCTCACCGTGTTTCTTGAATACGTTTCCGTTCCAAATCGATCATAGTTACAAATTTGAATCAGATTTCTGGATTCGCCAGATCTTCATGCAGTTAAACTATGAAGCGACGTATTCTAATTTTATTGGCATTTAGTGATCTATTCCAAATAATTTCTACCCGAATTTGGAAAAAGCCTTCTAGACCCAACTTAGAGCTACTTCTTCCAGTGTATCCATTAACCGTGAAAAGGGCACCTAAAATACAATTAAAACGTTGTCTATTCACTCGCGCCCTACTTCGAAAATGCATTAAGCTCAAGGACCAGTGGCGAGAATACCCTCTTCCACCGTGCCGTTATCGTCAAGTGGGAACAATGTTATCTGAGACCGACCAGCACATTGTCGCTCGTGAATAGAATTTTTTCTCTTAGGATTCTCGCGAGCTGAAAAACGACGGTGACTAATTACCTAGAAGTCTGACGTTCGACTGTTTCTCTCGCTCGTTCTCACTGCATCACAATAAAATGAAGGTTTCGAAAACCGAATCGGCTCAAGTGACAACTTCGCGAAAGTTAAATTCCTTCTTCAGCAACATGTAGTCATCCGGCAGTTGTCCAATGACTACTGGCTAGGCTAGTAAGGCTAACATAAATGTACTAATCGGAGGTCAAATCGAACGGGAAGATGAACGAAGTAGTACGAACAGGGAGCATACTCTGCGTGTTAAAACACCCAGACATCCGAAGAAGACAGAAGAGGTTGAAGAGCATTTTCACAAGCATTCCTTCTTCCACGTCGAACTGAAAAGAACGTTCTCATTTGCGTTGATTTCCAAAATCCTCCGGGATTCTGGGCACTAACTTGCGCTACTTTCTGTCGTTTTTGAAGTAATAACGCGAGTCTTCCCACGGACAAAGTTTGTATGGCCCTTAGTGCGTAAAACTCGAGCTGAAAAGGTTTATGGGATATAGAACCTGAGAGGGAAAAAGAGAACCGCGTACTGGGAGACACTTATAGCTACACTACAAGAGTCCTTTAATACGAACCTATAAATCCTTGATTTAAGGCGGAAAAGCGAGAGAGACTGGGTGCGTTACGTCGTACTGGCGTTTTATTGTTTCCTCTCTTTTCACCTCTCCGTCTTGTCCATTACGCCGCGGTTGGCCTCAAGCTCTGGTAAGCCCAGGGCGTTAGTCTGGTCCATTTGAAAATATTGATAGGGAACTTCAAGTCGTACTTCCTCCTGGTTCGACTTATCTTGTAAATGCATTCGTCTCGTCCTCATCACCCTCCAATTTATCTTATTACCGTGAATTTGATGTCCCGTCGATTGAATCGTTTGACCGAAAACGAAAGTATTTGCCCGCCTAGGAAATTTCTCATTGGTGTCTGATGTTCATACGGGAAAGTCCACGTTGCGAGTTTAGCATTGGACCACGTACTTTGGCTTGTTAATAGCTGATAAGAGCCCTCCTGCTCTACAACTAACTTCACAACGAAGAAACGCTTTAAATTTCTGAAGGAAACGGAACGATGTTTGTCATTAATGTAGACCTGACACACAGTTATGATCATTCACTTGGCTAACGGATGCCGAATGTAAATAAAAGAGGAACCACCCCAGGCACAAGCGTGAGGCTCTTTCCATCGATGCCATGTTTACCAGATTGTCGTGCCCGTAGAGCTAATTAGTCGTCAAATAGGTGAATTGGTTCCACAGCCCAACGACCGTCGCTGACATTTCTCTCTGGCCACCGCTTCAACTGGGACTTCCTCCCCTTTTGCTCTCATCGTATTAATGGTTTATTGAACCTAATTTTCCTGAGAGTTCTAGTATCATTTCAGAGAAGGCAAAAATTCTTCGGAATGTTAGGTATTGTACGCTTTCCCACGACTAAGAGGTTTATAGTACTGTCGAGTGGTAGTTTAGTAACTGGTGCTGTGCGTACAAAACATTCAACGAAAAACGTTGGAAGTATTTTTGAGAAACAAATATTTGGTGTTTTCATCACTATGACAACTATATTTAGTTTTGGGTGGATTTTGACCGTACCCTTATTTTAGCGCCCCATAGTGAGTTGCCGGCTAAATGTATGATTTGAAGCATTTGATTGATTTGATTCAGCTGTTGTCGCAAACAAGCAGACCATTGTCCCAAATGGTTATTAGGAAGAAAATTCATAATTATTTTTTCAGTCGAATATGTAACTTTCCTTTCTACTTCGTCTTAAAATCCTAAAATCATTTCATCCTTTTGTTCAGATCCTGCATAGGTGCTCGTTGGTACTTTCACAGCTTTTATAGCCACCAAGTCTTCTGCCATCCAAAGATATAATAATAACTCGTGTTTTCGAGTACATATGCAGGGAAGTTGTGATTAGTAGCTTCGAAATCTGATAGGGGTGCAGAAGAAGGAAAAAATAGAGTAGCTCGATCGAAAAGTCAATCAGCTATTTTTGAAGTGAGAAAAGGCCGAGGGAGATGTCAATTTGACGTAATCGCACCGATGAACCGAGCTCGACTGCCAAAACGTCCAGCGCGCGCGCACAATGTTTGGAGGGGGCTCGCTAAATGGCGACATTCTTCAAAGGGCTCGCTGTCGCTGCTCTCATCACGATTTTCTTATTGCAACGGCCCCGACCCCGAAATAGACCCTTAGGAACAAACCTCCAGAGTCTTCTTCTTTAATTAGAGAACTCTTCAAGAGACGAGCCCTCCTCATTTTCGGAGATCGGCCTTTGGTCGAATCCTCTGAGCACTTGCTTGTCAGGTCCTCAATGTTTTATCCACCTACAGTTTCACGTGACTCTGTGGCGCCAAATCGAAATCGCCATTTAGTGCCTTGGATATTAATCGACAAAAAAAAGAAGGCGAGTGCAGGATGAAAGATAACTCGTAAATGTAGAATAAACCAAAATGTGCACGGCATAAAACAACACACGGGACAGGAAAATTGAGAACACTGTAAAATTAATACTATACGTAACGCGTGTATTGTGCTATCCAAACGCGTTTACATTCCAGTCAGTACTAAGCTGCAGCTTTCCTAAAATCGTTAAAAATCGAAATACGAAATGTTGTGTCGTTGTTACAGTAATTTAAAGTACAAACTTCAACATTATACAAATTTTATTTTCTAGTGTAGATTCTTAGACAAATACGTTCTTGGGAGGGCTCCATGGATACTGCCAAGTTGATCAAATTCAGTTTTAAAAACAGGAAGTATTTTGTAAAAACACAATTTTCAAAAGCTGTCTTCGTCTTTTCATGGTTCAATGGATTGTCAGAGGAACACTTATGAATTGCACTATAAATATTGACTACTTGAACAGACTATGAGTTCAATCTAAAACTTCAAAGCTTTTATCACCAAAATTAATAAACTATTAATGGTGATTAGTTGAAAATACGTTCAATCGTGCATTGTGGAGCACCTCGTGCGCCCATTAAAAAAAGCTGTTAATAGCTTTATTTTTGTGCCTCGAAAATGTAACATACAAAACACACTCTTTTTATTTTGACAAATTCACTATATAAGAGACTAATTGAACGATTTTATTTATACAACTGCGGGATGATTAGTACCGTTTGGTGGATGTATCTTCTCCATCATCCCGGGAAACATTAGGCAACACACAAGTTTCCTCAAATGCCGTAAATTCGACGATCTGTAGTAGATACAGCCGCGGTATTTTCAGTCAACGCATTCCTACAGAAACGGTTTTGGGGTCTTTCATTTTCCTCAATTCTTGGTGAGGGTTGTTGTGATGATGAGGGAATAGAGGCTGCCTGAAGATGGGATTATTGTGCTCCATCTAAAGCGTTACGGGTGTACTTTAGTAATTGGGAGAAGTAAGGAAAGGAACGTGACGCTTGAATGTCGGGCCCAGCTAATACCATTCCCGAGCACTTCTCACGTGGCGATCTTTGGTTTGTTTACGAGCTTCTGAGCTGATGTATGATGAGCCACCCTACCCTGTCTTAGCTTTTAGGCTTGCTAAGTTGGTGTATGCTTTCAAGCTCCAAAGATATCAAGGATGACACTAGATTGGTCATGACCAACGGGGGATTATCAGGTATCAGTTTTTCGCTCGAAAAAGAGGTACTGTTAGCAAACCATGTAACGATACTGGACGGGGCTCGCGTGTGTTTTGAGACACGTCTGCGCCAGGGCATGTCCACACTAATTATGTTCCTGGACTCTTGTTCACGCCATTGCAAGGGGCAGTCTGAGATTAGCTGCTCACTCAGAACGCCCATTGGCTATGAGGGCTGTACACAGCGCGTGCATGATCCATGCGAAATACCTTTATAACAAGAAAAAGATGCACGCATAGAGCAGTTCGCTAAATGGTGATTTTTTATTCAGAAACTCTGGAACTTAGTTTGAAAAAGAAAATCAATATTCGTTTCCAGCCGATTACTTCTTTTCTGTTTCATAGACCCGAGGTGAGTAAAGCAGTGGTGCAAGGGTAGTGGCCCTGCTGGTTCTCTCCTGAAACATAGATTGAGTACCTGAACCGACTTAGTTCCCATTATCAGGGATTCTAAGGAAGCTGGTTTTATTGTTGATGTCGTATTTTCCATTTCACCCACACTCTGCCGTTGCTCCCGCCCAGGTTTCCTTTTTGTTATGACAGATATCTTTAGTATGTTTAGTGTGTTTGTGTGTGCGTTGACTCTGCCATTGTGCTGGCTTGTTGTGTGCTGCGGGTGATAGGTTCCAGAGTACACACAGTGTAAAGTAAGTGTCGAATTGTCAACCTCGTTCGTTGGAATTCATGCCAAATAACGGGTGAATGTGTTTTTGTAAGGGCACTCTGTGTAGGGCAGTGGATTGAGTTGTAACCCAACCCATTTGAAGGATGGTTTAAGCCGGCCAGTAAGAGTATGAACAAATTCGACGTACGTATTGGGTAAGCCCTCCTTTCCTGTCTGGTGATGTCCTGGGGGCGGTAGCACAAGAAACTGACTAATGACATGAAGACATGTGTGTACCGAAAGAGCTCTCCCACGAGCCAGGGAAGTCGAATTTGCCTAACAGTTACATTTTAACTGTTCTCTGGTCGAAGAGCTCACATGATTGCCTCGAGAGTATTCATGTGATTCGTGAAAGGCTTGGAGCATCCTCGAAAGGGGCTCTGCTTACTGTAGCACTTCGTGCAGGGGTTTGTGATTGTGCAGATATTGAAATGAGGTAGCAGCAAGGTGTAGTCAAAATCTGACGTGTCGCTCGCTCGGCTCTCCTTCCTTCGTAGTTAAACTTGGTCAAAATGGTTCCTGCGTCGTTAAGTTGAAACGTTTCCCCCCGATTCGTTAGAAAATTCCGGCGTCGCCGGGTGTCCAGCAGGGGGAATAACCAGTGTGAGAGGGGATCCGCGGTTGGCAAGAGGGGAGTAGAGATAAACTTGGCTCGGTTTGTGACCGAATGGTTTGCTAATGACAATCATCGTAGACTCCGCCTACTCAGGCGAGAAAGGCGGTCCTCCATTGGGCGACCCTCCTGACAGCTCCCACCAGTTTCAACTCGCGTTTTTCTAACGCCACTTCACGTCCCTACTTCCCCACACTTCCTCTTTTTTTCCCCAACCCCGTTCCCCTGCTCATCAATCGTTTTTGAACTCCTTATCAGCGCAAAAACTACGGGGCTCGTTGTAAAGCTCCCGTCGCCTGAACATCATCCGCCCTGGCAACTCCATCTCGGCAGGCGGTAAAGGCACCCGAGGTCGTTTTGACGTAAAACTGTATTCAGACGTCGAGGGAAAGCGGGCACAATGGAAGTGCGAGGGAGGAACTTTCAGGGCTGGAATTCGGGAAAACTAGTTTATTCCGAACTGCTCGTTGTCAGCTTCACCTCGATATCGGCAATCTTTTGCAGGATGGAAAGGTGGGTGAGTTGTTTGAAGGGATGGGGAGACACTGAAGGACTGATATGCCATTGGGCCGCTTTTCACATGTTCGCTCATTCGAGGGAACATTGTACGCAGTGCGCAATATCTCCGTCTCCCCCGTTCCACTGTCACCATCCATGCCCCCCACCGCCAACTACAATAAACTGGGACGCGAACAAAAAAACTTAAACCGCCGGATCCTCTGGAAATCGGACGACGATGTCACTTCCCTGTCAACCCCCGTTTCCGTTGCAAAATGTTTAGTCTCTCGACAATCGGAAGTTAACATCATTTTTTCGTCAGATACCTGCGCGCCATTCTCCATTATTGTCTCACCTTCATAGAGCGCGTCTAGTTCGTTCCCGACTGCATTTGTTAGCGTAGATTCGCGCCTTATACGATGCATTCCCAAACAGAACCAACCAATAGGTCTTTGATCGCTGGCCCACGGGAAGTAAATTGGCCTTGTGAACCCATAAATTAATAAATATAGTCATGGTTGGTTTTGGATTATATTTTTACCACCTGGAAAGTCTACATTTTTTACGGCAGTCTAAGTAGTTTAGTTTTATAGCTATTTCAAACATCGTGTTCCACGATGGAAGTGTCTCACACATGACGTCATGGGAAGGTTCGTGGTAACAATCCTGGAATTATACAGGAGGGAAACGGTAGTCAACAAAACATTAACTTGACTTCGGAATTTCTGTGGTTGCTTCTGATTATTTGATGGCCATTATTGAACTTTCGTCGTATAGGTAACTTATTGGACTATCACCTTGGTCTTTACGGGAACTCTACTATCATTTGGGCGAAATTTATGAGGAAAAAGCTGCGCGAAAATCGAATTTTATTCGAAACATTTCATAATTTATTGTATTGCTTCCGTCATTTTCCCTCACATGAAGCCGTTTTTGAGAAGTCACTATGATAATTATAGTTAGTTTCGAACCGGTTTTGCTCACACTCTGATTTTGACGTCCCGCGGTAGTCTGCAGACTGAATGTGGCATTTGAGTTGATTTGATTAAGCCATTTTCTCTCAATCACACCCACAGACACACACACACACACACACCATTTTCTGAAATGATACTTTAGTAAATGCCCACAAATACTCAGTAGCCCTTAAAACGTAAAGATCTGAAACTCAAAAAATGTTGGCCTTACTTTGTAGAGCTATGAGAAGTAAAAATGCGCAGAGCTGCCTGAGAATTAAATAGCTCACAAAGCCTGTGGATTGATGTGCCTCAAATGGCACGCATTTATAAATGTTAATGCCGGCAAATAAAACTACCGAAGGCACGATCAACTTAGAAATGAATACCATCGTTTGGTACCGACACATACTGCAATTCGTGAACCGTATGCTTCAAACTGTCTTCGTTGGCCAATCTAGAAAGGACTGATTTCCTTTTTCTAGGGAGTTGATTTCCTTACAAACTTCGCGTTAGTAAGAAACTCAGCTTGGTGTACCTCTGTCCCTCAAAATGTGCCCTGTCCCAAACAAAGAAGCGATCGCATAATGCTGGCTTCCAGTGAGTTCCTTCCCATCTGGAACGAAAAATCATAAACTAAGTTCATCGCACGAAGGGTACTTGTAATGTAAACGCAAAGGCACGTCTTTACACGAGCACGTAGACTGTAGGCCCAAAATGGTATTTTTAAACTTTTGAAACGTAAAGATTTGATGGGTAATCGTGGGTATCACCTCAAGCATTTCCTCTTATTAACATTAATGTCAGTAAAACATTGTTTAGACATTTCACACAGTGATGGCTCAGAAGCTACAACAGCGCTTCGTCGAGAGTTCCCTCCCGAAATCGTCAAACTAGACCTTTCCGCGTTTTAATGGATTAAGGATATTGTGTTATTTAGTCTGAGCAATTTTCTCTCCCTATTTTGGTTCTATTAAGGAATTAAATTATAGCGAGGCGGAGGGGATTAAAAAAAAAGTTTCTCGAGAAATTACTCGGTCCGGTTGAGCTGAATCGGTCTGCGGTGCTCCGAGAGGAGAATTACGAGAGAGAGAACGGCGCTTGTAGAGAACCGAATCAGTTCCGGTAAGGCGAAGAAGTAGCAGAGAGCGAATTAACGCGATGACGTCGAAATGAAGTTTTAGAGCTTTTTCAAGAACCCCGTGTCCTAGGCCACCGTTAGCCGTCTCTTCACGCAATGTTGGTTGCTACTGGAAAGTACTGAATCAACCGGAATCTTCTTGGATTATTCAGACGATGATGGGTCAAGTAATAGTTTAACGAGTAACAGTATGTTGTGCATTACGATGAACGCCAGTGTTTATACCGCGTTCAGTTCCGGCTTTGTAAAGAACTGACAGTGTTTTTACAGTTTAGCTGGTGTAATCTGATGTCATGTTGGACAATCTTATGAAGACAGCAGACCTCATGGTAACTAAATGTCGGAAAGCCAAGCGGCAGATCAAAAATATTTCATGATTTTGGAAATTTTACTAGCGCGAACATTCCATACAGATATTGCCATTGCGATGGTGTTTGTCTAGCTTCTGTACTCTGTACGTAATTGGAGCAGTTGGCATCTAATTCGTATTCACGGGTGTACATTTCGATCGAAGCAAACATCGCACTGCGCTTGATCCTGCGCTGAGATCAATTTCCCCAAAGGTACATTTACCCCGATTCATAGGTGATCCTGATACACTGCTTCCAGGATTCTGTTGAAAACCTTCGGAAACGGACCTCGAACTACCGGTAACGTGAATAAGCAATTAAGACCACAATCATCATGAGCAACCGATGAGGCCTACGAGACAAACCTTACGCGATTCTCGTATATGAAAAAGGCAAAGAGGTGGTCAATTAGTGAATGAGTCAAGGGCATCTGAAGACGTCAGGGGGCTCCTTCCCTCATTAGCCGCAATCCCCTTCTTCATCAAACGACCAAATCCAGGAGCACATCACGCGCCGAATAACATGGTTGCTCCGCTTTACCGGATGCACCCTCAATTGAAGGGCCCAACTCCCCGCTCAATTTCCCTCCACCGAGCAGGAAATTGTCCAAACAAATTGAAAAATTACTAATTGAAAGATTGAATCTAGGAAAAGAGGCCCGACGCTCGAAATCCTCCAATTGAGGTTTATTGCATAAGTTGGGTGCCCTTCAGCGTGTGAGAGGATCTGGAGGGAGGAGACGTGGATAGTGGAAGAGAAGTCTTTAATAAATTTAGATTAGTACAAATGGTCGTATTTTGTGCCTTTATTGAAGAAGCCTCGCGAGATTGGTGTTCAAGTGGAATGGGATGTGTTGACGGAGCGACCGTTGGAGGGGGTCAGGGGAGTAGTGATGGAAAGAGGGTCCTCGTATCTCACGCCAATTCAAACCCGCGCAGCAATAGTCCCATCCTTCGGAAACGAGGGCCCTGAAAGGGAAGAGACAGTACTGCCAGGCTACACGCTACGTATTCGGTGTCACACCCTACACTGGCCCAGTCCCCTTACACATTCAATTAGTAGTTGTTTCCGATTTGATGGACGAGTTGGAGGCGGGAAGCTAATGGTTTCCCTTGTCAATATCTTGGGCTTCCTCCCTTCGTGAGCGCCGATTGTTTTCATTGGCGTAAATTCGTTCTGTGCAAACTTGGGATGTATACGTATGAAGTGACTACCGGACGAATAAAATCTTGATTCTCCTGCAATCCTCGTGACTCGTATACGCCACTTGGGTTAAGCTGCATTTGAGAACGACGTTAATTAATGGTTTCGTACAATGAAGGGCTCTCTCTCTCTCTCTCTCTGTTCACCCTCTCATCATTCATAAAAATCGTTCTTCAGAAGTAAGAAATACTGAACAAATGATGTTTATTTTCAAAAGTAATTATACAAGAAAAGTTTGCATTGATAAACAGCAGCCAAGGAATGCTCTGGATTGTTAGAAGAATTCATTTCGGTCATGTGGGATCAAAAAACATCAAATCGATTCAACAACAGTTAGCGGCTTATAATAGCGTACGTATAAGGCTGATTGTTAGGAGTTTTCAAACAGCTAGAAGGTCGATTCGCCAAAGTGATTAGGAGAAAGACTGGTTGGGCTGACGCGTGGCGAGAAATGTTCACTCTGTACCTTGAGGATCGTGCTGCTAACCCGTTCCATCCTTCTTCCTTCGTAGAACTGTCGAGGATCGTGTCAGAGGCCCAAGAAGGAAGTTTTATTAATGGTATCACGGAAATGGCCGATAACGCTCAGTACCATCTTCTGTATTGCCAACTACACTCCGAAGAGAGCACAACGGTCAATGGTAATCGAGCTCCTGAACCTCAATGATCTGCCTTGGAGCCGATACCGGGTAATGAAACGGTCGAAACACTTTTTGGTTTTCCCTAATCTTCGGATAGCATGAATGGCTCTAAATGGAGGCTCTGAGCTTATTTTCGTGAAACGTGCCGTTATAAGGAATTCCTCATTTCGGTATAATAATTGAAAATTGTATCTCCTCGATTCCTCCCTTATGGGCTTCATTGCTTTATACATTCCCTAGCTCTACGAATTAGCCAAGAAAGTGGTGTAATCGGCTAAAAATATTTTTTGTTTAGTTTTCTTCACTTCAAGGGCTACAGACTCCCAAAAACACCATTTGGGAAAATGGTCTATGTGCCTGTTAACGCGATTGAGAGGAACCTAATGTACTCAAGGAACCTAATTTAGCCTGGACACCAAGGGACACCAAAATAAGGCCGAATCGTACCGAAACTAACTGTAGTGATCAAAACACCAAATGTTTTACCCCAAAAAGGGCTGTAAAATGTTTAGTGTCAACAGCTTCATAAAGCGCATTAAATATTATAAAATTCTCATTTGTGAGATAATATCGAGAATTACGTAATACATTTTCAAATATTTCGAAGAAAATCGATTTTAGCTCAGTTTTTTCTTTATAAATCCCGCTAACGCGATAGTAACCTTCCAAGAATATTTGGGTCCAATACAGTACTGCCTGCCACAATTTGCGTAAAATGTGAAGTTGCCTTTTCAAAAGTTCAGATAAACTGAGTGAAAAATAGATTGGATTAGCGGGTGATATCACGAAAATCGCTGTGCTTTCGTGGGGCTGAAAAAAGATTTGTGCATTGCACGAAATATCTTTCATTTCTTCACTGCTTTATTGATTATGGATGTACCGTTTATAAACATTCACATATATTTAACAGAATATTAATAGTTATTGTATTCAACTAGGAATTGAATTACTATAGCGTGTTAAACATTCAAACACAGGTGTTCATGAACGACGGTTTTTCCGCTAATGGTCTTACAAAATCGTAGCGTGTATTGCGTATTATTATTTGATGATCCTAAAAGAAAATGAACATATTTTTTATTCATTCGTACTTCGGAGTATTTTGCTTGCGTTCCGGGGTAGCTTATAACTCAGTTTATCTCAATGTCCCTACCTCATGGATTTTCTGAACTTCAATCAAACGCTATAGAGCCTCATTTTGACAATCAAATCGATGAAGAGCCGCGCAGACAACCCGGAGGTTGCTTCCGCTCCTTCAATTCTTCAGAAAGCTCAGTTCTGACCCGAATTATAAAAGATGGTAGATCGATCGCCACAGAACTTGCATACTTACGGTTCAATTGTATCGAAACGATCGTTCTTCCTGTCTGGCGTCAATTTTAGCCCCGTTTCGAGTCGATACCCCACAACCTTTTGCTCCACTTTGTCAGTAACAAAGCGTATCGCACTTCATTCAATGTACATTCAATGCGAAATTTCGAGCGTTGCCCTCACGTTGTGAAACCCCGTTCTCGCGTTATTTCTTTTTAACCAATCGAATGTGTCGAAGCTTTTTTTCTTCGAATGTTTTATGTCAAGGCGGATCAACGAGACTGACTTCACGACGGAAGTAGTAAATTCGTGGTTTCATTTTATTCCTTCGGGCTTCCCTGAAGAACTGGAGTTCTTTAGCCAAAAACACACAGTTGACAGACACCGATTGACTGAAATAAACGAATGTCGAATATGAGTGTCGATAAGGAAAACAATTTAAATTTTAATAATGAAGCATTCGGCATCCACTAGTTCTAGTTTCACCTAGAAGACACGTCGATATCTTCACCATATGTTTATCAACGGTTTGCTGTAAATTGTCTCTGCTTGGCGCCCTGGAAGTACGGTGGTAATCTTCCTGTTGATGGATTTGTCTTTGAGCGAAAATAACTCTCTTCGCTCTCTTCCTCTCCGTACTAAAACATCAACCAAAATCAACCCTTTTGTTGTCGAAAATTATATATTCCTAAAAAAGCGAGCACAGGGAACAGTGACATAATTTGTGGCCAGTCGAGGCCCATTTCCCAGGTCTTTATAGGAGTCGGCCATGGCTACTCAGAAAGGATGCTGGAATCTACCGGTCCTCTCTACATATTTGAAAATTGTTCTCCATTTGATTCCCCTCAAGCTTGTGCTTTTTACTATTCGTTCGCCCAACTTGTCGATTCTGGTTCCCAACCACGACGGGCACTATCAAGAAGTGTTCCACTGTTTTTCAATTTCGCCTGATTGATTCTATAGGATCTTTCCCACTGCACTGCAGTATCCAAATATCACGCCTGTAATTCTTCTCAACTGTGTCTTGTTTTGGCTCTGCGCCCAGGTAGTACCAAAATTGATATCCTTCATGGTTGGCGGTTTCTTCACTTACTAAACAGCTCTGGGCCCTCAGAAGTGTTTAATAGATCCTGCATTGGCCAGGGCATTCGCTCTCTCATTCCTTCCATACCTTTAGTGTCCAGGTATCTACTTTAGCGTAATTGGTCCATTAGATCCATGATGGTAACATATATTTCTTTTGTACCTGAGGTGTGACGCGGCGTTTTTCTTCTCATCTTCCTTGATTATTTTTTATATTTCTCCACGGGAAAGAAAGGAATGGAATTTTTGAACGGGTTCCAAAAAGTGGTGACAGCATACATTTTAACGAGGCTCAATATTTATAGGCTCAGAAACGAAGTGGGAGTGTTGTAATTTAAGCTGCCATAAATTAATTAGTTTTATTTGTGAAGATGTTGACAGCAAGCGATGAAGAAAATAGATTCAGTATTCCTCCTGTTATATGTTTTCCTCCTACTCTAATTAATTATATATAACGTAGATCGCTCCTGAACAAAAATATCGTTTCAATCATCCAGTTAATCACCACCAGAAAGACGTATTTTTAACGAAATATACGACAACTATCACAACACTATTCACGCAAATTCCCAAGCCTGACAACCTTGTTTAAGTTGAGTCAAATAAGACAAGGAGGAAAATGCAAAGCGAATGGCGTAGAAAAAATGTACAAAAAAAGTAAATGGCGTAAGCGAATGTAGAAATAGTGTTGTCGAAGTTGTGGGTTCCATCCGGAATCTGGTTATGAACTGAAAGTGGATTGCTATACAGCGTAACTGATACATGGAGGATTGTAGGTCACATGAGGTCATCAGGGTAAGGATTGCGTCTTTGTAATCATCGAACTCAATGATTTTTCTCAGTGGGGGTTCGAGTCATTTCGAGTTAGGAGCAGCCTGGGGCATCCGATGATGACCTTCGTCTTGGCAGCATGTATTGTCGTTCCATAAGATTGGCACCACTCCATAACTCCCTCCCACTCCTTCCATCACCGCGCCACTAGGCCGTCAGCATATATAGTGCATAATGTTGGAATACTTGGGTTACTGTTTGGATTGCCACCTACGTTGTGTGTTTTAGAGATATCATTCTCATGAACTTAGGCGTGTTTAGCTACTGCATTGTTGTCTAGACGAGCAATCCCATGGTCAATCAAAAGAAAATACTGGGTTAATCCCACCTGCGCTCCTGCGGATCACCATGGCCTACACAAAAGTATCCGCTGAAGCATTCAAAGTGATCGCTGGAGACCCTTTCGCTTGGCCGTTGAGCTCCTCCCGTTTTCCCCCAACATCAGAGAACGTCTTGAGAAAAAGTGGATCGAGCCAGACCATGGGACGCGCTATTTCCTTACGAAACGTGGCGACTTCAATGCGCCGCTACTCTTCTTTGCTCTCAAAGACTTTCCTTCTTTGGCGCAGAAGATACAAAAAACTAGGTGCAATTCCTAGAACTGTAAGCGACAACTGTTTGGAGAGCAGCCAAACCTTCCCAAGTCGAGTTTGCTAGAAAGATTGTTGCTAAACAAACGTGGACACAGCTCCACCAGCTTAAGCTTCAATGTAATGTGTAGGATACTCCAGGGTGATACCACCGCATGGTGACACGGAGGATTAATCTTTCGGGTGCCGCCAGTGACTGTGTTCCTACAGGCACGCATAGCCAGTTTAACCCACTTGACGGATTGCAAGACTCCTATCTAACGGTTCAGATCAAAACAAAACCATCAGATAATACTGGATTCCTACAGAACTGGGTACTCTTCCAACAGCATCAGGGCACTTCACCACTGAGACCGGCCAACCAGATATGAGTGAAAAGCATAAGCACTTTATGATCGTTCGTTACTCTACGAATGTCATCTAAGACATCCATGATGGCTGTATCGGCGGTCTCCCCCACTCGGTACGCAGATTGTATGGGGTCTATAATATGATTCACCTGGAGGGTGTGAGGGTGAGGGAGATCGAGCGAAAGAGAGGGAGTCGAAATCCCCCCAGAGAGCCGCCCCCGCGGAGAGCGATTGGGAACCACCTATCTCTCCCTAGCCCGGCAATGAGTGTTGGTCGTGTGTCGTATTTGAAACTCGCGAAACTCAAGTGGTAGTACGAAAAGGGGGTTGAAACAAAACCCAGAAAAAAAGGAAGGAACAAAGAAAAGAGTTGTATGAATGGCGTGGGGGTGGGCGAACGAGGTAAAGTCGAGGGTTGAAAGAGAAAGCAGAAAAAGTGCCAAGCTAAGGAGTAAAAGACAAGGGGCTGTGAAGAGCGGGGGCGTTTACCCTGTGCCGCCCCCGAGTCCTTCAATCAGGAGAGACGAAGAAGTGCTCCCTTCTCCTCCTCAACTTTACCTATCAAAGAGATGTAACTGGATATCCTTCTTATTAATCCCTCTCTTAGCGTTCTCTTTCCGCTTTGCCGTACCTGCTCCCTTTTTCCATTTTGCGCCCATCCCTTTTATTCACATTCCTCTTCTACTTCATAACGTTTGCTCCATAATACTTGCCCGCATTCTCACCGAATAATTTGTACTAAACAACCGGTGTTGTGAAACTGGGTTGCGACTTACTTTTCAAACGCGAACCTGAAGCAAGAGATCGTACTACTTTCGAAATGCTCATCAACGTGATACAAATTGTACCTACAGTGGAAAGTGCTTATTTCGCTTCAGGAAATGCCCAATTTAAACCGAAAACACGTTCGAAATGTCCCAATCCGCGTAAGAAACGCACGTGTTGGTTGCGCAGTTCCGCAGTTTCCGGCAGGTAACGTAACTTCACCTGAGCGAATCTTTTCTTTGAAAATCGAAAAATCGGGCTAGAAAAAAGTTTAAGAAAAAAAACGGAAGTTCACTGGGTAGTGACAATAGAAAAAGTACCTGGCTCGGCAGGTCGAGGTTGAAGGGTGTGGTGAGGGTTCGGGCTATTTAACCTTACGGAACGCGGCTTTTGTCTAGCCCCCCTCCCCTCCCCCTTCGCGCAGAATCCGTAAAAGTGGAAAGATAAACATTTCGACTGTTACGGCGATGAGGAACAAAAACTTGAGAGGATCACACCGATGGCTGCGGGAGGACGTTGAAAATGTGGGAAAAAGGTCGCCCTTCGCCGTCCGGAGTTCGAAAAAGAGGACAGAAAGGGGTGACATCACAAAAGGATGGCGAGTATCATTAGGAACTGCGGAAAAATACGAAAAACGAGGGTTTGACGGTCCCAACCCCATCCCGAAAAAAACAGTTTTTTTTATGAAGGGCGATGCAGCGAAACTATTGTGCGTCTACGAGAAAAAAGGTGATACCCCCAAATTTTTTTGTTATCATTTTTGTCGTAAATGGTCGTTGCTTCGATAAGACGAGCGAAAGAGTTGGCAGCCCTCCCGGTGTTACGGTGTTACGTTACCCCCTCGGGTTTGTCCTCATTTTTGTTCTCCGGCGGATTAACAAAAAAAGAAAAGGAATCTAACAGAAAAAAAGAGGGAACACCGCCGGTCCCCTCGCACGGTTTTTTTTGTGTCTGTGAGCGGAAACTGCGAAAGGGTTACATTAAAGAACGGATGGGTGGAGATGCGAAGTAATCCGAGATGAGGCCTTCAAGAGAAGGTATCTAATAGAAAAGTTTTGGGTGAGAAGGGAAATACCTTTTCTCACGGCAGGAACTTCTTTGTTGTGACATTCGACGCAACTGACGACATCGGCTCGTACAGTTCGATTGAAAAGATAAAAGTAGAAACGATAGAAAAATACTATAACGAATAAAAACGTTCATCTGGTGCTGTGTTCGGTCCCGGATGAACATTTCATGGGTTTCCACGGAAGTAACAACCTAGTCATTTCGAACTTTGTCATTCCCTCTGACGAGGTATGTTAACATACATTCAGGAAATTTAATTATAGTCAGTAATCAGGCCTTTGAAAACAATGTAAATAGCAACAGTAGTTAAATTCGTCTGGTCTAAACTTAAATACTAATTAAGAGAAAATGATAAGTTTAAATTTCGTTAGAGATCGCCGCGATCAATGTTTTCGGAGAACCACTCCAGTATTACTTATTAGGGACTGTAGACCCTAAATTGCAAAAATGATACTCGTTTGTTTGAGAAATTGACTAGACTCGTTCATGACATTATGCTACAACAACAAAAGGAAGAACAACGAGCGAGAAGATTTTAACCCGGAAACAATAAATATTTTATAAATTATCAATTGAAAAGAATACTAGAACGCCAACTCAACTTGCTGCCTTATCATGAATTGGATAAATAGGTACACAAATGCGATAGATAGGTAAATAGCGACTAGAGAATCAAATAACTTCTATTCAGGCGAGTCTTTGATGGCGTAGCCTGGAGGAAAGAGCATCACGTTCAAAGATTGAGGAGTAAGGACCAACTTCGTATGAGCTAACGTAGCAGCAAGAAACACCGATTGTGGACGCTCTATGACAGAGCACGTCCCAAGAAGAGTATCACACCGCAGTAGGAAGATGAGGCATAACGTTAAATAAATGAACCCTATGAAAAAAACGAAATGGGGTAAATGAGAGCAGTTGCTAAGCGTCGGCGAGGGGATAATTGAAAAATATCTGGTGTATCATGCAACTTTCCTTGACGATTTTAATCACTCTAGCCACGAATCAAATTTGTGTTTACTTCAGCTTATAACAACGTTCTACGTAGATTTTGGCGGAGCTTAACATTAAAGTTTATTTATGCCACGACCAGTATGAAATGATCAGCGCGTGATGAATGTCAACCTGATTTTTCTGAGAAGGATTGTGTTACGGCTTTTCTAACTGGAGGAGGAAAATGCTACCAGAACTAAGATATTAACAGAAAGAGACTGTGAGGAAAAGTCGTGAGGGGGGAGGGGCGAAGAAGAAGGCGTCAACCAAAGCCGAGGCAACAGTGGCCTAAGTCCCTTCACAAATTTGAGGAATTTCTCACATTCCCTATTTCGTTTCTCATCCTTATCTATTATACGTCCTCCTAGTCTTTCCAGTCTGGTTCCAAACCAAATTGGGCATTCACATGTGAAATGCTCTACCGTTTCTATTTCCCCACAGGAGTATTGGACCCCAATGGCAGAGTTGAATTTATGTAGTGTTTTGCTAACCGCGTAATGTCCATTTAGCATACCCATTAGTCTTCTTAATTGATTTCCGTTCAGTTTTAGAGCCCATTCCATTTTCTGTCTGATGTATCCTGTGGTCCCCTGTATACATAGATGTTTATACCCTTTCTGACTGTCGCCATCGTTACTGGTATTCGTAGTTTTGGGCCCATAGAACTGATCAGCCGATTCACCTTTAGCCGGTATATACGCTCTTTCTTTCGTCTTTCGTCAATGCAATTTCCTTCCCTTTGTTTATGGTCTCCTCAACTAGTAGGCTCCCAACAATCGGATTGGCCAATGTTTTTATCGACGATTGGTTGTCCATGAATATTGTATTTGTCTTATTATTGCTGTTTTCCTTTATCAGTTAATTGCTAGCAATTCGTTCACGTTTGGCGACAGCTCGCTTCCAATCCAACCCAAGCGCGGATATGCATGAGGAGAGAATAATTATTGTGAAGGGTGAGAACCGAACAAACAACCAACACTTTCTGCGCCACCCATTTATTACTAAGAATGTTTCGGATCCTGGAAACTCTTGCAGAGAAATCATACGGGCCTAACGGTACCAAGTAATTTCGAATATTGAAAATAAATTTATGACAATGTTGCTAAATATTACGTCAGGCTCCGAAAGCAAAAATAAATAAATATAGCACTGCAAATTATTACAAAATGGTTTATTATTCTATTCCACAGTACGTTGTAGCGTCGCACCTCAAGACCAATCCCATTCGATTCAGTTTCCAAAAATACCAGTTAACCATACGGAACATGACCTAACTACGACGAAAATGGCATATTCCTGTAGGCAACTGGCATGAACTAACGATTGGCTGAACCAGAGATGGGAGACAGAGCAATTGATGAAACGACTACTTTCACTGTATTGTCCCCTGTGTCCTGCAAGTAGTAGACTTTGGATCACTATAAGTACTGTGATTTCACTATTTTCGGTCTAAACACAGTCGTGCACCTTTGAGACTCGTTCCATTCGACCCAGCATCAAAAAAATACCTAGAAAATGGTACAAAACTCGACGTAATTGCCATAAAACTTTTTAAAAAATCGTATATAACTAATTTGTTGAACCATTTTTTAGCCCATAACAACCATGGTTTTCGTCCTATCCATTTTAGACCACGTTAGCGGCGGACATTGCGTATTTTAACTCTACACCTTGAAACGTTGAGTGTCACATTTTTAGCGGGGGGTTAATATCAGTATGGGGGAATGTTTTGTTGTAGTTTGTAATACACTGAGAAAATTAAAAACCATGCAAAATAATTAATCACTAAACTTTTACTGACAGAAAAGCTCAGAAACCAAAACCATCGTAAACACTTACATTACCTTCCATTTGAGGATGTACATTGAAATTGGCGTTTCTGTTAAAAGAGCAGAATTCAGGAGAAACCAAAAAACTCAAACTCCAGGGATTAAAGACCATCGGCCGGGAAATATCTGAAGCCACTTCCCCTCAAAGCTCAAAACCGTCATTCGCTGCAGTGCGCTGTTAGCGCAGTAATTACGCTATTAGGTTCACAATAGTTTTTTCCGGAAATATCTCATGGTTTCTCCTGCTCAAGGTGTAGCGAATCAAATCACGGCTAATCAACCTAATCGCGGTTGGAAGGGATCCCCTGAACCGAAATCGCTAAAGAAAAATAAACGAGGGCATGCCAGCAGTGACCCGACTTATTTATGGCCGGACATCTAAACGATCGGCTAGCGCTGGTTCATTCTAACATACCCATGCACCGGTATTGCCCCCTTTTGTCATCCTCGGCAGACCGGACCAATCCCTCCGATCGATCACAAGCAACCTCCAAACAATTATCAAAGATCAGCGTCACTATATAAATTCTAACGTCGCTAATTGAAATGTTTTCTGATAAAACGGATTTGTTACCAAAATTGAACCTTTTTGAAGCGTGTTTTAAACAACCGGGTATCCATCAACCTTCACGAGGCTGCAGAGCCTGAATGGAAGTGCACTAGACGACAAAATTTTCCTTTTAGATTATATGAAACTGTAAAGTATTAATTTGTTCTTTTATTTTAGTGGAGTTGCTCAGGATTTACTTCACTGCTATGTGTTTTGCAATCAATGTCAGTGTCAAGCACCTGCTGAGTATGAGAGGTCAAGCTAGGGCATTTCCGAAACACGTGAAGGGGATCTTCGGTTTTTGAGGCATTTTTGGGTTTTAACGTCTTGGGGTCTTTTCGATTGGCCGCACCGACCCATAGGACTCCACCCTTACGCTCGGGAGTCTTTCATAGGGGTCGCGGTGACAAAAGAGGGTAAGACGTACCCCAAAATTTAGATAACATTCGAGAACAGTTCCTCACGAGCTCGACTTGGAAACACCTTAGAGGCTCCTCCAGTGAACAAAGACATCGCATTCGGTCCTATCTTCCCTAGTACAGTGTTTGTCATCCTCATCTCCTAGTGAGCAAGCCCTGGCCAGGCTGCACTATCATCACTGTTCATTGCGGCGCACGATGGCAACTTCCGTCGAGCAATTCGTGTATTTGAGCCGTGAGAATGTTACGTTCTTGGGCCAGAAATTCGTTGCCGCCGCGGAAAAGACAGAACACCTGGTACAATGCCTCAATCAACGTGACGGGCACCCTCAAATCCTCGGTACGTTCCTCATAACATTTTACTTGAATCGCCTAGCAACGCGTTAGTTTTCAAAATGTCACGTAACCTTTTCGTTTCGGTATTTATTCCGAATCCAAATGCAAACGAGAGTATGAAATATTGTGGCAATTGGATGGGAATCAGCCTCAGTTTAGGTTTTGTTCATTTATCAACACGCGAATTGCCACGCTTATTGCTCTAATTACCAAATTTTGTTAGGATTTATCGGAATACTAGTAAATGGGGGTACTTGACTTTTTTGGGGTTCTATGATTTTATTATGGTGCGCATTAACATTATCATTATGTTCAATAACAAACAAATCGATAAATAATAAAGTAACGGCACGAGGGCTGGTTGTCCTCAGCGAGGCTTAGGTGGTCGCATACATTCCTGAAGTTGTCGCTAGGGACACAAGAGGCTTTTTGCATCCCAACACGGCCATGGAGTGCGCAACTATCGAGATAGAGCAAACGATTCGAATACTAACCATTTTTGCTTTCACGGCTTGAAATACGAAACCGCCCTTTGAAATCACGCTTAACCATCAATCAAGAAAGGTGCCAGATATTTTCTAGTGAGAGTAATTTGCCTAATCACGAATGTAGAGAGCTGACATGGGCTACCAATCGGGGGCTACACTTGGTCGTCGCAGTACAATACAGATCGGCCATGTCAGTCATCCGATATTTTCCTGGAAGCACGATATCGCCAAGACATTTCAGTGAATAGGAAGATCTCCCAAGATTGAAGCTGAACATTAAAATTATATTTTCATCGGTCATCTAGTCCAAATTGAAGTCGCGTTATTTTTTTGATTTAGTAACTATTTTCCCCCGTTCAGACTGTGTTAAAACAATTTCCAACCATGCTTACACAATTTCGATTCACATTTTCCGTTTTCATTTATTATTCATTCTTTTGGTTTATTTCTTTCAATTAGTTTTTACAACCCCTCTCCGTCAGCGGTCCAGGCCATATTTTTCCTTCAACGTGGTCCACAAAATCCGTTCTTTCGCGCTAAAATTCCCTTTAGTATGTGAATTCTAATCGGCGATCATATCGTACAAAACTTATGGTTGTTATGGGGAAAAAAAGTTTTAAAAACTTAGCCAAAAAGAAACTTTTGGCCGCTTTTTCGCAATTATGTCGTATTCAGTATCGTTTCCTAAGTGTTAGTGATGCGTAATAGAATGGGACGTGTATCAGAGATCTAGGACTGCGTCCAGAACGAAAATAGTGAAATCACTGTAATTATAGTGAGGCGAATTCTATTACTTGAAGGAACGCGCCGGACAAATTCTTCGGTGGTTTTCACTCGATTCATGAACAGTTTTTACTCAATTTTCCAACCGTTTTGGTTTCTTACTCAATTTCCAACTTATTTGCTGTGAATTTCCTAACTGCCACACCCGGTTTTCTTATCTATTTTCCAGAATGTTGTTAGTATGTTTAACGATGGTCTAATTGTGTTCGCAATTATCTTTTCCCGTGTCCTCAACTAGCTTCATTCGTTTTCCATTTGTTTCTCAACTACGTCCACCCTTTTTCTCAACAATATTTTTAACTCCTCAACCGGATTTTCCCTTAGTTTCTATAAAGTACTCGGTTTTTCAGCTACCGCTGAAATTGTGTATTCGCTTTAAAATTGTGTTTGCTCAATTTTTGTACTCAGATCGTGTGTGTTTTTACTTGATTCCTCAACAACATTCTTCAAGAAGAAGAAGACTCAATTTCTCTGGGGTTGTCAGTTTTCTTCTTCATTTTCTTCCTTCGAGAAATGTCTCAACAGTTTAACTTCACTCGTTGGCGGAGCTGAAATCAATAATACAAGGTATTTTTCTTGGACAAACTCCTGACTTTTGACGCGAATTATGGTGCTGGCGAGGGGAGATTTTCCCCATCCTGGCCAACGTTCCTTCAAGAAGCTACAAACGGCAACGCGTGAGTGGAAGTGTTGAAGAACAAAATTTTGACTTACAAGCACGAACATGGGGTTCCCGTACGTTGAATGGCGAGGGCGTACACTTACGAAGTATAATGACGTTTATTATCGCTTATTCCGTAGTGCCGTTTTAGCTAACTCATCGATACCGCAGCTGCTCTGGCGCTCAAAATCCGCCCTTTTGACGGCCAGCTTGCGCACTCACCTACTTAGTCGAACGCTCCCGTTGTAATGAAATTTTACAAAAAAAAAAAATCCCCTCTTTTAAGTTGGAATTGAGCCGAAAGGGTTAAAAGTAGAATCGAACGTTTGTAGTTCTGTCGAGTATTTGTAACCCTTTCGAGGGACCTCAATGGGGAAAATCGCCCTTCCCTTATTATTTTCCGGGCTCCCCTCTGATGAACTCTCGCCATGACGTGACCCCATCGTGCTCCTCCGTGAATAAAGGGCAGCTTATGAAGTTTTATTTCTTTCAGAAGCGCCACTAGCAGCCACCCTGGAACACACATTCTTTTAAAAATACGTTGGTCGTTTTGATTTCTCAGGTTTTTTTTTCGTCCAAATTTCTTCACAAAACCCTTTTTATTCGCTAACCCCTTGTCGTGCCGCTCTTCCTTTTCCCCCTTCAGCCCCTGAGCATCAAAGCGCAAGACGTTTTGTCTATTAAAAGGGTCATGAGTGCAGAGGTACGAACCTAACCCTCTCAAACAAAACTCAATGGATGTTCTGTATTTTTCGTTTTTTATTCTTCTCCGTCTTCCACCGGCCGCTCATTTCCCTCCTTTTTGCTTTCTTGTTTGCTCCGTTCCTCTTTTACTTGTCGTATTAGAAGAATCCAGAAAAAACACCTGAAATAACAAGGGCTACGATCTTCGTCTCACCGAGCTTAAAAAAGATTTCGTGTCCGAACGTCTCGTCTTATGTGCCGATAAATTCGTCAGACTCTCGAGAAACATCCTTCAGAAATCCTTGATTGTCAAAATTTGACCGAAACTTGCTCGTACGTTCCTAGTGAATTAATAGTGAAATTGGGTTCTTGTATCTATCCGTGTACAGCAAAAGCTCGGGAACTATTCCTTAGCCCCCACGTACTTTCAGCAATTTTCACGGTGTTTATTTGAACTTAATAAATACTCAGTGTGGTAGTGCTTACAGTTCGAGAGTTCATTGAGGTGCTCCCTCTGATGCCACGACCATTATTGAGCAATCAGTGTTCAGAAGTTTCATAAGACTTTTAAGATAAGGCAACACGATTTTTTTGAGAAGAGCCCTTATTTACTGTTTAGGGATTAATGTGTAAAAACTGTGAGAAATGAAGAAACATTCTTCTATTAAGTGAAAAGGTGGTGGTTGGAATTTCGGGATTTCTAGGGTTGCTCCAAATTATCTGTTGAGCTTTTAAACTTTCATCTTATAGGTGGCTTATTGGACTACCACTCTCATTTTTCTGAGAAAGAATTTTTTATCATTTGATTATATAAAGAGAAAACTGCGCTAAAATCAATTTACTCCGAAACTTTTAATAACTTATTGTGCCGCCGTCGTCGTTTTCCCACAAATGAGAATTAAAGGTGATACGTTATTTGGAGTAGTTCGTGCTAAAAATGTTATCAAAATCGTTGAAGCCGTTTTCGAGAGAAAAACGTATTGGGTATTTTGATCACTACGATAGCTATAATTTTGCGCTTCTTTTGTTCATATTTTATTTTGGAATTCCATAGTGCCTAGATATCAAATTTGAGTCGATCTCGTTCGACCGTTTTCTTTCAATCTTGTTCCCAGACCCACAGAGATGGAAATGCGATGTCCCCATCTAGTTGACTTTTCTGCGAATTAGCAACATAGCCGCGGTACGAAAATAGAGCTCAAATCCTGTATCGTTCCGAAACAAATGGGATGGGATTGTTTTTCGCTAAAACTACTTAATCCAAGTTGATAAAATTAACATCCGCATGAAATTGTTGTTAAAATTTTATTCTGCTATTTCAAGAGAACTATTAATTTATCAAAGATATGCGGCACTAAATTTTATGTCGCTCAGTTCTCGAAGAAAAGGGGAATTAGTTTACTTTAAAGCAAAGTAGGCACGAATTTCGCCTTGCTTTAATTTACGAATAAATGTGGAATGTGTTGGAAGTGAGAAAGTTTGGAAACAATCGAAGAGTATTTAGATTAATCGATATTTGCCGAAATTGTGGATCCTAGTGTTTCGTAAGTTGAAACATGTCGTTTCGACGAAAAGGAATGTACGAGGGCACGGATGACTAGTAGATGGACTGGTGGTACCGTACAAAACCAAGGGTAACTAATATGGTCAGGAACGTGTGATACTCTGTTACTGTTTTACGTAATATAATCCTTTTCGCTCTAGTTATCATTGACGCGGCTGGGGCTGGGTTGGGGGGTTATGGCATATTCCCGTTTCGCTCGTTTTTCGAAGTAGAATCTGGAAAAAGAGGTTCTATTTCGTTATTACGGAGGTAGTTTCTCTCCAAAACGTTTCGTTCCTTGCGATTAAAACATATGGTAATTGGAGTTGTTCTGTAGCAGCACACGGCTCGCTTTCCACATCCACTGTCGGCTTTCTCTCACTAAGGCGCTAACTAGATCCACTGCCGTTATTCTCTAGTCGTCAGAGAATTGAAAAAAAAAAAAAAAACTACATCATTTTACGACGCTCTTTAAACGAGAAAATCGTCTCGAAATTCACCACCTCCTCGACTTCACATAAAACGGGCTCCTAGTCTCATCTTTGTGTGTTTAGTAAGTTACCGAGATGAATAGGAAGCTGATGAAGGGCCTGTGCGTCCACGACTCCCGACGCAACCCCCATCGCTTCCATCAAAAGGAGGGTAGTTAAAGGACTCCGAGAGACGAAACTGAAAACTCGGGGCATCGAGTCTTCCGAGAGACGGAATACGAGTCGGACATAATACTGGGCGAGCTGGGAAGGCTCCATCAATCAAGCACAAAACCAGCTAGAAAACCTTAAGCTCTCTGTCAGGCCTCGACTACACGCCTCCGTCTTCTCAAACCTTCTCTTTCTTATTCATCAACATCTTTTCCTTTTAAAGAAATAAAAGACCCTCTCTTTCTGTCTGTCTCACACACACATCCCCCCTTCCCTCCCACAATTCTTCTTCTCTTATGATTTTTCGTTTCCTACTTTCCTACTTCAAAACCTCTTCTCCTGATGCGGTTACATTGATTACCTCCGTGAATGGAAAAAGCTCTTTCAAGTTCAAATTGTTACTTCGAGAATGTGGAACACTTCACGATTGCTAATCCGTGCTCTTTGACTTTATTGGCTTGCGCGTGACTTGACACAAAACCAAATAATCTCAAATTGCATATTTAGCCTACAAATTACCGTGAGACACCAAAACGCGGGTATGAGCAAATACAGCTCAAAACTAATTATATCATACTGATTTTCTAAAACAACGGCTTCAACGATTTGATTGATTACGTTTTTTGTACGTACAATTCCCAAAACACATCACCTTAAAATTCTCATTTGTGGGAAAATAACGAACCTACAATAAATTATCAAAGGCACGAAGTAAATTGATTTTAGCGCAGTTTTCTCTTTAGATATTTTGGCTCAAATGATAGGTAATCCAATAAACTGCCTAGCGCTGATAAGATAATCAGGAGCAACCCTAGACATTCCGGAATTCCAACCACCGCGCTGTTTCAATACTTATTATTTCTTGCAGTTTTTACCAGATGATTCCAAAACGGTGGACACAATCCTTCTCAAAAAAATCTTATTGAATGTCTCTAGAATGCTCTGTGTACTCATTGCTCTATGACGGTCGTGGCATGAGTATGAGATACTCAATAAATTCCGGGACTTGAAGTTGTTTTACGTATAGGATTGGTAGCTAAAGCGACGAAAATTGCTGTATGAACGTGGGGCTAACAAAAGTCGTGTGATACGTCGCACCAACTATTTGGGTAAGTCTTTATCCAAAATACTCGTACCTCGTGGCCCCAAACGAATCACAGCTTTACTTTTTCTTTCGACCGTAGTAACCGTCGTTCCTTTGTAAATTAATATCCACACATCGTTTTCGGAATCCTGACTTGATATGATGAAAACTAGATTTTTTTTCTTTGAGCGTTCACATTTTTTTTACGCATAAATTTGTTGCTGTTTTAAATGTTTTACGTTCGCATACATTATTTTTTTATTTTATTTGTTTCAGTGGTTTTAGGTCGCGACCAACCCAGTCCGATAATCAGAGATGGGAAGACGGTTAGCCCCATGGATTATTCCCGCTACGTCCGTCGCTTTTCCAGCTCAATAGAGTGCGGGAATCATTACTGCAAGGAGTTAAACTACAGGTAACTAAAATACTAGGCGTTACTACAGTCAAGTCGACCGCAAATTCTTCGAATTGACTTAATGTCTCTTGTCTCTTCGTGTTTCAGGGAACACTTTCACTGTCTAGATTGTAATTCTCGGGTTTTTGTCAAAAAAGAGGAAATGATCAGACATTTCAAGTGGCACAAAAAGCGCGACGAGTCCTTGCAACACGGGTTCATGAGGTATTCCCCGAGCGACGATTGCTCCGACAGGTATTTTTTCATTACGTTTTGGTTGGTAAATACAAAGTATACTAGCCCAATCGAAGTATTATTGTGTGAAGAAATTGCCACTATGACTTGATATAGAATCACTCCAAAAACCTTCTTCCAAACCTTCGTTCTTTGAAATTAATTTTGTCCAAATTAGATTCCAGAAAACCACTTCACAGTATTAATATCATCACACCCGTCGTATTGTCTATCGCTTTATTGAATAATTCGCAGAGGAGAAGTCAAAAAAATGTGCTTATGGAACTCTTGAATTCACAAACCTGTCTAGTCATCGTCGTACAATATAGAAAACACTTTGAGTCATTCTGAGTTAATATTTATTCTTTAGAATCTCCAAGTTTCAGCAGTTTTGTGGGGTTGTGCAACTAGAATACTAGCAACACATACACACCAAGTGAACAAAAAACTGTTTTTGCTTCATAGACCTACGTCTCCGTCCACCGAATGTTCTCAGAGATATTTATGTAAAAACGGAAGTTAGGTACGCTGTAGTTGAAAATAATTTGAAAGATGAGAGCTATTTTTTGGCAAAAAAGCGAAAACCCCTGAATTTTGGTAAGTTTTGGTTTTGAGCCCGCTCCCACCCCCTCCTTCTTCCACGCGATGAAAATCACCAATAACCATAACGAAAAATCACGAATAAAAAAAAATCAGCTCAATCGGCCAAGGCGTTCTCCCATCAACTGAACTACACGCACGCTCCCGTTGAATAGCAGAAAGTAGTAAAAAAATTACGTAATTTAGCGTACGTGCGCTTTTAAAATGGCATATACTGTAACTTTTGGAACTAACACTAATATTAATAGCTTATATTGATTTAGAGTTGTTCGATTGTTTTCATTCAGTCATATGTTGGTGTGATTGCCAGATACCCAAACTGCGGACACAACCGGAAGCAAACTCATTACCACTGCATTCAGGGGACTTGCGACAAAGTATACATTAGCACTTCGGACGTTCAAATGCACGCGAATTATCATCGCAAGGACTCAGCCATCATTCAAGAGGGATTTCAGAGACTGAGAGCTACGGAAGAGTGTCGAACGCCTTATTGCGCCTTTTTCGGTCAACGCACCACGCACTTCCATTGTCGAAGGGACCATTGTCAATTTACGTTTAAAAATAAAGCGGATATGGGTAAGTCCTGTTTTTTCATAGCGTACAGCGTTATAATCTGTGACGGTTTCAAATCTGTATTTGTTTGACTTCAACTAATCGTGGGTTTCAGAGAAACACAAGACTTATCATATAAAAGACGAACAATTGGCCCGAGATGGCTTCAAAAAGTTCCTCAAACCCGACCCCTGCGGATTCGCTAATTGTCGATTTTCTCAAGTCTGCAATCACATTCATTGCGTTCGAGACGGCTGCTCCTACGTACTCCATTCCAGCGGTCAGCTTCTAAGTCATAAACGGAAACACGAACGGAAAGACAGCGAGATCGCGTACAGGAAGTTCAAACTTGCCCAGCAGGCAGTGGTGAACATCGGAAGCAACCCTGAGCAGGTACTTCCCCCTCTAAAGAGAAATATAGTGTGAACGACTGTAACTTTCCACTGAGAAGGTTGTCTTTCAGTCAACAGATTGGCACATCGAATTTCCTGAGATCGGTATTAAAGTCTGTATCAAATTTTCAGGTTCTGCCTGACATGCCAGCTCCAGGGTCGTCCTTATTACTTCAGCCTTCGTCTTTGGCTGCTCTTAATGCCCTGAGTGAAAATTTACACTCGACACCTACAACCGTCGATAGGACAAGCCCAAAGGCTGCTTCGACCCCTCAGTACCTTCCTTTCTTGTCAGGTAATTCTTTAACTCCACTTTTTAAAATAATATGTGCGTTGTGTGGGCGCGTGGTAATCAAGAATACTAGTTAACTTGATTTTAAGCTGTTCACATTTTGGGAGTGGTTTTGTTATAATGTTTAGGAGCTCCCGGCAACTACATGGATCATTCGACGAGCTCTACGTCCGCGGACTATTCCGACGACGAGTTCTCAAAGTACATCTCTCCTTACACACCTTCTCAAACCTGTCAGCCCAACTGCCCCTTCGCCAACTCGGAGCATTATCATTGTAAGGAACCATCCTGCGAGCTCCCATTCAGGTAAGGGTTCATCATCAGTAAGATGTTCTTTCACGTGAAACTAATCTGTGCTTATCGTTCGTACTGTTTTGTCTGGATCGTGACAGATGCAAGGAGACAGCAGAGGGCCACGCGAGGATGCACGAGGCCCAAGAAAGGGTCAGCGACTTTTTCCAAGAGAGCAACTCCCTCTGTCAATCCAATTGCCCCAAAGAGAAACACTTCCATTGTAATTGGGTGAGTTCCACAGATTAACGGTTTATGATTACTTGTCGGTCATTCGCTACTTCTTAAGATTACGTTCAGGAGGTAGTAAATATTTAATAACTGATAAATTAGATAAAATATATCTTCTGAAAGCCAAAATTAATTTTGAAAACTTCCGCAATGCAATAATAAATCTGCATGAACTAGATTATTTATCGAGTATTGCGAAGGATGGTTTAGGTACTGGAGCTCATTGGTAAGGCATGTCCCTTTGTAGTGCTCAAACTTAGGTTTGTAAGTACAAAATCGCCCAGCTCACTGAAGCGTTTCGTTCGTCTCTATTGTCTCAGTCTTCAGGTTTCCGAAGAAGTGAATTCCACTGTAAATAATGTTGAAAACTAAAAATTGAGTACTTGAAAATATGAACTATTTATGGCAAACCTTCAAGGCATTGATTTGAAGACAAGTTAAACAAAGTTCGATCGTCCATCGTTGGCGTTGTATGGTTCCCTTTATGCTGCCAAAATTGTATAGAAATAGGGAAATTAGTGCAAACGAAAACGAAAAATATAAGAGGACACAATGAAACTTTACAGGCTTACAAAGAGAGCTGAGAGACCTACTTCTTCAACGAGTTAAAATGGTTGGTAGTGTGTGGGGAGGGGGGGGCTGGTCTTTCCACACACTCCAGTTAGTCTTGTAGTAGCCACATGCGAGCGGATGTTTACCATCAGCTGCTGGGGCCCTTGGAGGAGGAAGCAAGATGAGAGTAAATATAGGTTAAGGACATATGCAGCCATAATCACCCTTAATGATCACTATCACAGAAATGAGTAAGACTTGAGAATAGTGCTGGATGTACATCTTAAGTAGATCTGTTTCCTTATGAATATGACTGTTCCTGAACACTTCGAGAGAGTTATATCAGTCGATGTACATCTTGGACAGTAATACATGTGCAGTGGTAGTGAACACGAGGTCCTGGTAGTTCAACATGAAGACTACTGACACTTTGAAGATTGAAAGATGAAGACGCTAGATGACTTAATTTGAAGTTGTACGAAAACCTGGTTATTTTATGTGCGGTTTCATAACCTCAATGTTGTCTTCCCATTGAAAATGTCTGATCACTGTAACACTTTTCTCTTAGATTAATTCATAAAAATATTTTCAGGACGGGTGCTGCGAAATTGTGATGCCTAGCGAAAGGTTGGAACATTTTCGGTCGCACGAGATCTCGGCGCAGCACAACAATTCTCTCGAATCGCTGTTTAGGCGCAAACGAGGACGCCCCCCGAAGAACCGAGTCATCGAAGTAAGTACTTGTTAACTTCTTTAGTTTACAGCATGATCTTATCAACTGGAGGACTTCCAACGCCCTCAGTCAGTATTCGTCAGCGACGAAACTCACATCCCTAACTTTTACGGTGTAACCTCAACTAGTAGACCAAACACCATTTCTCATGGATTCGCCCCAACCCTCACATGGCAAGCTGCTTTATAAACCTGTTTTCAGAGTGATTTCCAAGCCTCAAAGAGTACTACACCTTATGTGAAAACTAATGCGCCCACTTGCAGATCTGCATCAATATCAAACACTGTTTCCAGTAGCAGCATACCCAATCAATCACTTGATTGAAAAGGAGTTGTGATATTGAACCCCACTGACATACCTCTACCAGCCTGTAAGGTTGTCACACTCCCATGGTGAAGAGAGATCGTATCAGATAAGTCAATCAGGAAACCCTACACCACGAAGGCCTAGGGGATTACTGTATAAAAAGCTTTGGTAACGGTCAAGTCTTTTTCTTCTGAACCAGGGGTAGCACTGTCTGCCGAAGGATCAAGTATGTCCAAAAGACCCTTCTGCCCCAGCATTAGTGGTGCCCTTGCAACTACTCATTCCAAAGGCTTGCAGCGTGCTCACTCATACACACGTAGAACTTTTTCTCTGATGGTGTTTTTTTAACCAAAAGTTTTTGAACCGTGAACATCTGAAGAAAACCCAACATTTTCCTTTTTCGGCCGATAACATACTGGCAACTTTCCTTCCTGCATCGTAGAGTTGAGAAAAATATTTTTGAAGGTTCATGTGTTTCCACATTTGACTGCTAAACGGCTCTAACGACTTTGATTAAACTTAACGTACACCCTCTACTAATTAATATCTCACTAAGGTTCTCGACGATAAGCCTGCAAGACATATTTTTGACTATCTATTAAATATCTTCAACGATCAAAATCACACAGAGTGTCTTAAACAAGTCAGCACGTAATATCGTTCTCTGTAAGTGTTCCTTTGAAGGCGAGTTCAACAAAAACAGCCAAAATGTGCCGAAAAACCTCTATTTTTAACATTTGTAAATTTGTCATAATAAATTCTTTACTAAATTTGATCCACCTGACCTGATTTGATCTTCTTGCAACCTACACTCACACTTTGTTCAGCACATACATTTCTATAGCCATCCGTTAAATGATGACGTAAGCCGAAATACATAAGAAAATGAGATTTTTCGAACATTAAAAGATCGTTGAAGCTCAGTCATAAATGATGTCAGTTTATACCAAATTTTCGGTGTATTTCACTGTTTTCAAGAGCAGTGGCGTTGGCCACCTTCAGATTGCATGCTCATTATCGTATTTATAATAATTGACTTTCCAGTGGTTGCATGTGTTGCATCATTTACTTTTTTAGAGTAGTTAGTGTTCCCTTATAATGGGCTGTACTTAGTAGTAATAGTTCTACTCTATTTGTTGCAGGTGTGGAATGACTATGTAAGTAGTTATTGGAATTTTACTCTTGCGGTAGTTTATTGATCCTTTTCGCTTCTAATGAATTCGAATTTAATGAGTTTTTCCGAATTTTTGGGTTAATTTGTAACGCTCTGCGGTTTCAGGCGAGTGGAGGCAACATTGATTCCCCTCAGGCAATTTTCACCAGCTTCAAACTCCCCAAGCCTTCGCTAAGCGCAGGAATGCCCTCGCAAGCATCAGAAGCCCCACTTCCTCTTTCATGCTCACCGCTAACCATCAGCAGCCCGGTTAATTCCGAAGGATGTAATAAACAACCGACCCCACTCCCAGTAAGCTTACTTTTCCTGATGGTTTTCATTCAGTATTTTAAAAAAGGCGGTATGAAGAGGGAAGTAAAATATTTTTCAATGTTATAGGAAATTCAAGGTTTTCAAGCTTACAGCGGTCCCTGCCCTGACCCTCTTTGCAGCCTCTCCATCAAGCCACTGCACTATCATTGTTCGAGGCCTCGTTGCTTTTTCGCTACTGATAATGACGACTTTTTGGTCGCCCACTCCCGTGATTTTCACGATAGCATCGACATTCTGGAAGGTTTCTTGTTTTTTGACAGATCCGTCGACTGCCGCACGGAAACTTGTCCCAGGTATTGACAATTTAAAAAATAAAAATAATTGCCAATGTGTCTATTGGCCCAATTGAGTGATAATTACCATTGTTGTGTATTTACAATGTTTATTGTAATAGAACAACCCTATTAGTATTTTTCAAAAAATCACTAGCAAACCACCTCGAATAGTCCTACCTCAAGAGTGAATGATAGAAACCCATGACTATAGATTGAAATAAATAACATTATTAAAGAGTTGAGTTGTCCTGGAAACGAGAGTTGTTTCGTTTGATTGAAACCATGTACTTGATCTGATTTTGGGCTGAAATATTGAAAACCTTTCAAACAGCATTGTCAATTCTCCCTGTGGTACCACCGGCACTGAGAAAGCAGATGGTATTCGAGAATTCTTAAGAATATTCAATGACGAATGAGTAATGAAGTAATACTGAACAGCAAAAGAAATAATTAGCCCAGTTCCAGCAAGCCTTGCTTCTTTTAATCACTGTGGCTTTGAAGACTGAGGACCCTCGCTCGATTCCAAGCAGGTTTACTTGACCAGGTCTCCCCTAAGTTAAAATTTAATCCTGGGACAACCTCGGGCAGCACTCAATGAGTAGGGTAATCTTCAAGTAGAAGTCAGGCTTGATAAAGTTCTTTATCTTCTTCAACAGCTGAGAATCGGAGCCTGGGAGAAAATTAGTTGAGCCTGACTACCGGACGATCAGATTTCATAATGTGACCTCATTTCATCGCTATACTTTTCGATTTAAATTATTCTTGTGAAGATATGCAGTTCCCTAGTTCCCTGCTGGAACACATGTGAAACTAAGTTCTGCTTTAATATAGTTCCTACAGCCAGACACAAGAGCATAAAGAGGATAGATTCTCTGTCAGGATTGCCTTCTAGTGGCACTCTTAACACGCTTTGCACGATGAGAGTAAAAATACCTTTACTGCAGAGGAAAGAGTAGGACGGAAACAGCATATACTCACCAATACACCCTACTGGATGCCTGTGCAGCACCTGGACACAAGGGAGCTTTTCTTTTCTGTTTATGTGTGGGTTAACGATGATGCACCAACATTGCAACAAACTCATGCTAAAAAGGCAATTGCGATATGCTTGCTTTAAGTACTCTGATTGCAACTGTAAGAAGAAACAAACCTAGTATTGTGTTATCCTCTACCTAATTGGCCCACAGTTTAACAATGGAACCTTGATACGCGTGTTTCTACTAAATTGCCCCACAACTAAATGTGGGCTTAACTGTGTAAAAGAAAATAATACAACAACAATGGATCATAGATCTTTGTACATGATTCATTTCAAGGAAAAAATTGAACTCATAAAAAAATTAAAAAAAATAGCGGATACGTTATGAAACCGTGGGTCACAACAAACGTATTTTTCTGACTAATTTGCAGTCTGTAAATTTTTGTCAGTGCGCACACTATCTTCGATGTGCTGAAATGCAACCAACTATTAAGAGTGAAATTTGAAATGGGAGTGAAAAATTCGCATCACTTTTGTCACACCCTCAGGATAGTTGCTTCAGCCCTAAGTGCACAAGAGTCTGTAAAAACGAACATCTCACTCGTTCTGTCTGATTGTATTCTTGAAATTTAACGCAACTGATAGCCGAGTCAGTAATGGGGGCTGAAGAGACTAGACAGAAGCGATGTGTAACGGCCGATGGATTTAGGAAGCATAGCGCCCGTTCAAAAAAGTTTCAAAGGCAACTTCACGATACTCTTTGGCCCAACACCTGGCGGTTACTGACTGAATGGAACTGAAAGGATTGCTTGTTTCGAACGCCCTCCTCTCACTGCTTCTCGCCTTTTAATAAATTTTAGACAAGAATAAGTTATCTTTGCTCGTTTTATGTAACCTGTACAATTACTTAAACCGATTGTTTCATCGCACCCTGAGAGAAACTAATCTCCTTTACATTGTGTTCGCAGCAACAAATTGAACCGACACTTCCACTGTATTAAACCTGGTTGTGGCTACTCCTTCGTGAGGTACTCTCACATGGCTGTGCATAAAGCGGAACATGACAACGAGAAGCCAAACAATATTGGACCTCCTAATCCTCCAGCTACAGATCTGAGTAAGTTTGAAAAGGTAGTGCATGAGACAATTGCAGTTTTTTAATTGAAAATAAAAAAACAGCTTGCGAATACACCACGTTTTGCAAAAAGGTTTTTTTCTTCAGTGGCGCTCTTCTGTGCAAAGCAATTCCTCTGACGATAGTGTTGTGAAAATGAGATTACAAGCACGAAGTTTCTTTTAGAGGAGACAATGCATTTTTCTTCACAAACAAAATTGAAAACGCTAGTGGGAACTTAGTACGGTTCCTAACAATTTCTGTCCCACATCTGTCAAAACTAAAAAGCTTTCAGCTGGCACTGGTTATGCAGACCCGCCTTTGCAGGCTTATGAGTCGTGAGCACAAAGCCTTGAACAGCCTGCAGTGGTTCTGTTTGTTTGGTAGTACCTGGTGAGCTTACAATCTCCTTCACGCTTGGCAAATTGTAATGACGCCAGCCTTAGGGAATTCCACTTTTCAGAACTTTCCTTGAGTTTGTGTAAGGTGCAATGTGCACAAAAAGAGATGACCAGTGCTAGTTTGACAGATGATCTATCTGCCCCATTTACTGGATTTCGGAAAAGAAAGATATTTCGATGAAATTCTGCTCAATCGGAAAAGATCCATTTTTAGGTGGGGGTTGTATACGTTACAGCCTGCTGGACAAGCAGCTCACATTTTTACCTGTCCTATTTCGACACAATTTATAGCGTTGTGGTTCGAACTTCACAACATTCAATGTGCACTAATCTCCTATCTACGCGCGTGGTTGTACTCAGATCACCCATAACAATCTCACATTTTTCGAAATCAATGTGAGATGTGGCGATTTGTTATAGGCACAAGGATTCTGCAACCCACACGTTCATGTATGGTACCAGTTGAGGAAATTCATTTTCATAGTGTAGCTCCCAATAGGGGAACTTGAATGGTAAGGTTAAGATCTTAAAGTTACATGACTCAGGATAGCACCACTTCGAGGGTATTTTTTCAATACCTGGTTCAGAAAACAGTATCAACAGCAATGTACGAAACTAGTTATCTTGGTTCGGCTCCAGTCATCATATCCAGACATTCAAACTTGTCAGTACCCCAGAGTGTTAACCTCGAGTTACCTGTTGCTTTAGCAACTCCTAGTTGTGGAGTTATTAACTTTTAGTTCTCTTGTCAAGAGGTAGGCCGTAAAGAGCATTTTCCTCAACTAGGCGTGGGATATGGAAATACGAAGTGCGGCTAAGTTTAGTGAAAAATATTTCAAGTTCCCATATCACGTTCACAGGAATGTTTTGGTACGAAGAGAGCACCAGTGTAACACCCTAAGCCCGTCCTATCGAAAAATATTTATTGACTTACTATTTTATCAACCCGAAGGTGAAGCATCGAGTCCAGAAAAAGGCCATCAAAAGCCCATCGAACAGCAGTCAGTTCGGTCCGAGACTCCTCAGTTTGGAGATGAATCATCACCCAACAACTCTTCCATCCGAGCTACAGGTGAATACGCCTCATATTCTTTCGAGTACTTAATTCTCCATTTGAATTACTTTTAATATTACATCTCTGAACCAATCGACGTTTCTTCCTTATTCTGAAGTTTGAAAAAAAAATTTGCATGCTCATGGTAATGCGATTCACAGTGTGCACCAACATTTGACAACGTTACCAAGGATAGTGAAACCTAATGCACTTGCATGCAGTCACGAATAACAGTCTTACCATTTTGTTTATTAGGCGGTACTTCAAATTTCGTAAATATTGCCGTTTGAAAGTTTTTTTCTTTAAATGCTCCTTCCCAATTAAAAAGGTATTTTAAAAAATAAATTAAATTTTAACTAACAACGAATAGTGAAATGAGGGTCTATTTTTGATGGGGGTGTTATATAGACAAACTATTAGGTATCATCGCTGCTTCCAAGTACCACTACTCTCTACACTACGCCAAACTGCCCGAAAATTATTCGTTAGCCATCACAAAGTACAATTGATGAAACTGGCACATAAACTGATAACTGGACAGTCTTTGTACGCCCTTACATACCAGTTTTAGCGAACGAATGCCCTAACAGTTTGTATTTATAAACATTTGTTTTGTAGATAGCAATGACCAGCCAAAAAGTTCAGTACTTTGACAGTTATTTGTCTGCGTTTCCGCAGTTCTTTTCCGTTGTTTGTTTCATTGTCTCATTCATTAAGTTACTCGGAAATTTCCTTTTCTTTCTTCATTTTTATTCTTCCTGTGTGGAACGTAATGTAATTGTGAGTTTAGTTTCGGTCATTTGTAAGGGTATTTCATTTGAATACCGTCAAGTGTAGAGATGGAATTGGCTGTTCTCATAAATAGCATCAAAACCCACTTCTGATCTTTTCTTAAACAGATTCCCAGACATCCCTTCAGTACCTGCTCTACGTTAGCTTTTCCTATAGATTACTCGAAATGGTTGCTCCCGGGGTTCTCAAATATATTCTCTTCAACAAAAATATCTTCCCTGATATCTCTGTTCAATGAATAGTTCTCTCTCTTCCTCTCTCTAGCTCTATATCTATCTCAACTCTATATCTCTCAACTATCTCTCTCTCTTTCTCTCTTTGTTTTTATCTATCTCTCTCTTTAAGCTTTCGAAAGATTCTTTTGATTATGTCTCAGTCGTTCCAGCAAGATTTGATCTGTCAAACTTCAATCACCGGCCTAAAATATTTGTATTCAATAATATCCTCAACCTAAAATTCGAAGACGTAAATTACGATGTTAAGAAAATGTTTAATTCTGTGTTTACTGTTTTGTTCAAAACTTTGCTTTATGCTTTTCCTCCGACTTAAATTATAAACTGGTAAATTGATTGTGTTTTTAAAGTGGTGAAGGCGTCTGGTACTTTCTTCCCTCTCTGTGGTCTGTCAAATAGCAACTCTTCCCCCACACCCGCTTCAGGTGGGTTATTACTGTCTTAAGCACTTTCATTTTATTTGCAATTTTTGTAGCACGTTTATGTTGACTTGAAAACCGGGCGCACTCTTATCGCCATTTGCATGTACACGATATTGAATTATTGGCTCTTCTCTTTTGTACTTTATAGTCTAGTCGTATTATTTTGATTTATGAGTTGGACGAAGTATTTTTGTTTCGTAGTTTACTTTTAGCGTAGCGTGTATTCTTTTTGTGCAAGTTTATCATGAGTGAGCTTCTTGTCAAAACTCGCCGTTTTCAAAATAACCTTTGTCTGTTACAGCTGAAACGACAATAAAAGTGGAGCCTGGAACAGTTTCAAGCGAGAGTCAACTTCCCGAATGGATGTCTGTCGTTAAGCACGAACGCTATGGCCCTGAGGTAACTTGTAGTCGCCCATTTTGCAAGCTTAAAAGGAAAGAGCATTACCACTGCAATGCATGCAACCAGGTACCTACTCCTTCTGCTTGGGGACCCCCTTTCATACTTCTCACTTTCATTCTGCACCTTTTATTTTACGATTCTCAGGCTCTTTTGAGGGCGGGATTTGGTTAGTATGAGGCTTGAGTTATGACAAATCAAAGCTTCAACCTTTCCCTCAATATTGGGATTCGCGGTAGTTTCATGCCAACAGACCTTTCTGCGACTCTGCAGTTTGTATCCTGACAAACCTCCTCTTTCACAAAAGCAACTGGCTATTCACGATAAATCTCATGACGAATATAGTTAAATCCAACAATGTCAACATGGTGAGTGAATATGTCACCCCTGGCTATTGGTATCGCTAGCCAAGCTCTTTCTGTACAGCATCCTAACATAAAATCCTTAAAGATATGAAATTGACTGATAAAAAGTTTTCTCAAGATTCATACCTACTCTCAAATGTCTTCATTTTCTCGTTTTCTTACGACTCACGCCACGGACCTAAAACGACTGAACCATTACTTTCTTTACCCGCACAGTTGAATAAGTTGTACTCAAATTCTGCAACTGTGTCTCTTTTGATTTTTCGTATACCCTTATTTAATGGAGTCACATGAAGCGCAAAGAAAATAAATAGTTCCATCCTGCTACAAATCCCCCGACTAACACTCACAAATATGCTCAAGCATCCAATCTGCCTAAGACCTCTTCTAATGTCAAACCCCAGGCGACCCTTGTTCACGTTGACAATTTAACAGTTTGTAAAATAAAATTAATTAATCATTCACTTCTTCGAACAAATCTAATAATTATCAACAGGCGTTAGTCGAAATGAATACGGTTTTATGTTCTTTGAATTTGAATTTTTGACTCTGTTTTAATTAGATTGAGAGTGCAAGGGCAAGGAGTAATAAATAATTTACGATGGCCAAGTTGTGATAGTTTCGGTAAACAGTTTATGGTAACACAAGGTCGGGTGGCTGAAGGGTGTAGTGCGATTTTGTTTTGTAGGTTAGTCGTTAAGGAAGTCTTGCAGTCTCTTCCTCTTGAGTCACCTGCGTTCTAATGGTGATGGGCTGTTCAGGGAGGTGGGAGCAATCAGTGTGTTTTCGTGGTCAATCATCATGTTGTTCAGGGTCTACTACGTGGTTTGTCGTACAGCTTGTGGTGAAGGGTAGCATTACGAACGAACCAAAGGACCTCTGTTATGATTCGCATGACATCGTTTTGAGTTACTTGGACTTTATGAATATAGCTAGTGGCAGCAGATCCTAGCTCCGCAGAGCAAATCCAGATAAGTGTTATTAGAGACAGGTAGAATGAGTCAATTGGACGAGCTGGGGAGGTTGGAATACTCAGAAGAGATTTATGTGTATTTTGTTACTAGTTGCTTGGTACCTCCCATATCAGCGTGCTGTCCAAGTGTATTCCAAGATATTGAATTTGCGTGTTAGCAGGAATTGGGCTGTGGTTGATGTGAAGGGAGTCTTGAAAGTAGGTTCTTCGTTTTATGTGTTGGGGCCACTGTAGACTTAGCGGGGTTCAGATTGACTCTCCACCTCACGCACCAGTATCCACTCTGTTCTAGAGCTGAGTGAGCTTTGCTAGCAGCTTCTAATGCGTATTTTAGTTGGAGGAGGACTACATCATCTGCATAGTGGGATATGATAGTATGGCGAAAATGGAATAGATCGTGCACTTAGATTAGGCATAGAAATGGGGCTGGTACGTTTTCCTAAAGAACTCCCGAGTACATTGGTTTGGAGTTTAGTAATTCACTTTTACTCCTTATTGAGTAAGTGGAGCCTTCTAAGTATGATTGTACCAAGTTGTATAGTACGTACCAAGTTGTATAGTACGTACCAGGTTTGGTGGTTTATCCGAATCAAGAAACATTCCTAGACACACTTTCATGGGTTCGTACGTGCAATTACTCTGCATAATTGGATGGGACGGGAGCGTGCTGGATGAAATTCAAACTGGGTATTCAGAATTAAAGTTGTAAGATGTTTTATAGTAGGATGGCAGCAAAAGTCTCTCGAGCAACTTTAGAGAAAAAAGTTATCACTTTTCGTTTTTGGTTTCTTATACGAGGAGTAGTGTTCGTTTATGCTAATATTCAAACGAGGGTAATATAACAAAATGGATGAGTTCAAAACTGTTTGTTCTGTCAAATAAAAGTACGAAAACACTCAGAAAGGTAGATTTTCTTGAACCAAGTTCACGATTCAGCCTTCACGAAAAGTTAAAATCAATAAAAAATAATATAATTATTAGACCCACTTTGGAAAGCAAATGGCTTTGAGCACGCGTTCTGAGACATTTCTTTTATTTCATTGGCATTTATTGTTTCCAGCTCTTCTCTGTTAGTTGTGGTGCTTATGCTTCTCTGGTTTTGTGTCGCTTATTGTTAACACGTCCTTTAACAAAAGTCTGCTTTGGTATCTCAGAATCTCTTCCAATACCTCCTTCCTGCTTCATGCGCTTCTTGCTTTTACAGAGCTGAACAAACCACATTTTTAACAATGCAATTGAATTTCCTACGTTTTCTTCTCAGGCATTCAGCGACGTCGACAGGCTGAAGCCTCACATCGCCAAACATAGCCCTGCCGCCATTCCACCTATTATGGTCAAGTCTGAAAATAATAACAATGAAGATAATAGCCAGCCACATCACAACGGTGAGCACAAAAACAATATTCCCAGTATTTTCTTGAAAAAGAGTGGTAAAACCTTAAGAGACCTGAACATACTTAACTGTGTTTTGAAAAAATAAAGTGTCTCCTTCCTCTGCGTACCTTCAGCCTGAGAGCCCCTTTGTCGGTGCAGATTTCCTTGTAGAGTGGCGTTTCCCTCGTCTCTCCCAGTGCCTCTGGTGTCTGAAGATTGAAATTTCTTGCCACGTCAGAAAGTCTGGAGGTTGAAGGTTGCATAGACTCTTACATGCCACATTCCTATATTTATGTATATATAACGACGGTGCAGCTCCTTATCTATTTTCCCATTGGTTGTGCTGATCACTTCACCAAAAACGTTTCATTATTGATGACAGGGAAGATGTTCAATTCTTATCAGCACAAGTACCGCAATTTTCGTTCTGGCAGTAATTAATAACTTTGTCGACACACACATGCATTTTGACTGTTACTTTCTGCATCGATCTTCAAGTTGCTCAATTATTTCTTATTTTGTTTTACAGCCATAAGTATGATGCCAATCAGCATGGAAAGTCAAGAAAGTAACATGATGCCTCCGCCACACTTTCCAGGCTTTAGTGCGGCCGTAGCAGCCGCAGTAGCGAATCAACAATTAGCAATGATGACGTCACAGGGGATTCCATTCATGCCCCACGCAATGCCTGGACTTTACACATCCCCATCTGGTAGGATCTGCTTGAAATCCGTTGAAAAAATGCAGAGTTTTGTAGAACAAGTTCATTTATTTGCAAGTTTTCAGTTTCAATAATGAAGTTTGAATTTAGGTTTGATGTTCACGGGGCCTCCTGGTTTCGCTCAACACCATACTGCTTTAGTGAACAACGGTCTTTTGGAGTCAGCCAGAGCGTCTATGTTGTGCAGCGAGGCTACTCCTGAATCCATTCTGCCTAGAAAGTAAGAATTTGATGATTCTCTGCCATCCAATGAAGCCATCAATTTTTTCGATATTTTATCGTGTTTCTTGTATTTTCCAGCTCAATATCCCCTCACAGGGAACGAGATATCTCTGTTGAAGCTAAGAAGGCTCGAGTTCAGTCGTCTATGAGAATGCTGAAAGATGAGCCTGTGCCTGAAGGCTACCTGAGATATAGGTAAGCTCCATTTTTCTCGCTTTCAATTATTCTTTAGTACCATTTATCGTTTAATAAGTTTAGATACACTCCAATTTCAAAATCGATGCTTATGCTCTGTCGTGGGAGGTCGTTTCGAGATTTAGTTTGCAACTGAGCATCTGCTAACTTAGATAGCAGAGTTCACAATCTTTGTTGTAATGAGTGAGCAAATTACACTTAACAAATATCTGTGAACCAAGACGAACCTAACTCTTCGATTTAGCGAAGGCTCGACCGGAGCATTTGTGCTACCTGGGCACCACAAACTTCCAAATTCACTCAAAACTTGGGAGTCGGCAGTCTGAATGGTGCTGTTGCCACGTCAAGTTGTCATCTGTCACCCACGCTCGTGTTCGTTCTCACCCAGTTCCCTGTTTGTGGTGGTAAATCTCTGAAGAATAACTGAGAATTAGGCTCCGTGTTCCAATTCCATTCGATCGTTATCATGTATACTCACCTTACACTCGTACAATATCCTAGCATCTGTTTGAAAAGGAGCGTGGAGAGCGATCACCTGTATGTACGTTCATTTTCCTTATTTTGAATTGTTGGTTCGATGTTTGTTAGTTTCATTGATAAAATATTCCTAGCTCGTGCAAAGTGGCGTCAGGCGCTTACGAAGTACACTTTTTAAACGAAGAAGAATGGACATTATTTTGTTTTATTTTACAGATTTAACGAAGACTGTCGGTACACACATTGTGGCTATCGAGAGCACCAAACCCATTTTCACTGCATGAGGCAAGACTGTGGTTACAGTTTCTGTGACAAAACACGTTTTGTGCAACACACTGCCCGACACGAAAGGTAACTTAATCGAATATTTTATTACACAGCTTCGTCTTTGATAGACATTAGTTTGAGAGAATTGTGAGCGTTGTACCAGTTTATTTTATCACTGATGTGCGATTGTTTACAGGCTAGACACTTTAATGGGTGGAGACTTCCAGCAATACCGTGCTAATGTGTCTTGCGGCCGCCCTGATTGTTCCTATACATCTAACCTGGGTATGTTATAGTTGCAATGTTTGTTTTTTCCAAGTTGATTTTATATAACATCGCAGTACTAGTGACATTACATAACTTCATGGCTACCATGAAGCTACTCTCTGGACTTGATTTGCAAAGTACTTTGATCCTTAACACCCCATCACCACACGAAAAAATTCGATAATAATAATTGCCACGATATGCAATAGAAAGAGAGAGAGAGTGAGTGAGAGAGACAACTGCAGAAAATAAATACAGTAAACGAAACAAGGAGTGACAACAAGCAGCGAGCTCTTCACGACTGTGAGTAACTGAAGAATATGCATACTCTTGGCCAGCTATCCCCTCATCAGTTGACTGATAAGTGTTACTGAGTCGTTGCTGCACCTTGAGGGACCCTAGAAAGAGGTAGATCATAAGTTTTTCCGATGTCCCCCTGCTACTCATTTTACACTCTTGCCTCTTATATGAGGCCTACCCAAGACCTTCATGCCTCCACGGAAGTTCCTTCAGGGCTCCCATTCAGCCCTTCTAAGAGCCTTATTGTGTTCTGTGCTTGACACCCTGTGGGTGTCTCCACTCTTCTTTTTGTTCGCTTTATTGAGATCGTAGCTTGCTTCATACACTCCTTTGATTGCCACGCTACTTTCCTTTTTTTTGTAAACAACTTGTTCAACAGTTAATACCTCAAATCCAACGACATCCGGGCTGTAAGCCAAGATCATTAGCCCAGAGCCCAGTCTTCATTCTTAGAAGCATCACTATAGGATGATATGACATCGAAGTCTTCTCTAAGGCAAACCAGACAGCAGAAGAGAGATTGTCACAGAAATGGCTAAATATCGTTACTTGACAAGTTCCTCCGAGTATTCACCATCACCATCATACCCCCCCCCCCCTCGCCAATACTTTTTTCTTCTCTCTGTCAGCGGATTTGCTCAGAATGGATTCCCTCCAGAAATCTACATCCTCCCTCTGATGTTGTTTTGCCTCTGATTGACAGTCCACTCCTATGCTTGGAACTGCTGGTCCGCAAGCAAATACCTATGGCTGCAGGAGTCTGCTTCAAGTTGTCATGTCATGTCTGCACATGTAATTATGGATATTTATTCTGGGGTGTTTAACGAAATCCAAGATGTGTGGGTCTTGAGCCGGATTACTGATGGCTCAAGGAACGGAAAAAGTGCATCATGAAGAGCGAGGGAAACCTGAGAAAAACATTTTCCTGAGGAAATGTTCGGTCACAATCGACCTAATTTATTTAAAGGAAATATACAAACGTGAGAAGTTGAACGAACATGTGAACTATGATGAAATAATTCTGTTTATAAGGATTGACGAATTACGCTCTCCTAACAGATAATGAATACTCGACTTATTTACCACAACTTGTTCACAGCCCTTGAAATTTATAACCACAAATGAAGGTTACTTCGCATTAATAGTTTATTTCATAATAAACCAAACTAGTAATGCGCACGTCACAACATGACATTGAAAGAACAGCAGGGACAGTCGTTGAACGGTGTTCTATGCTTGATCACTGCTCAGTTAGATCCAAATTAAAACGAGAAACGTGTTTAGTAATTAATAACAAAGGAACAGGAGCCCCAATAACTGATTTGGACATTACCATTTCTACCAGTTTCGTGAAACGAGGCAGTTAGGTTTTCTACTGATGAACGTCATCGCTCATTCGCTGAAATAAAATTAAACAACTCGAAGGACTCGAAGCCACTGTACTTGATGTGGTCCTTGTTTAATTCACTCACTAATTAATGTGGTAATTTCTTTACACTATCCTTAGCTTACCTAGCGCGATGCTGTTAAAATGTATTTAAACAAACGTGTCCGTGTTTTCAGGATCTGTTCAAAACAAAGCGTCCCACTTCCACTGCGTCAAATGCGAGTTCGTCTGCACCGACACGAACAAAGTGGTTGCCCATCGACGGCAACATCAAAAGCTTGACTCGATAATGGCCGCCGGTTTCGAAAAATTCACCCCATCACAACCTTGTTCCTCTCCTGAGTCGTGCGTTCACAATGGGAAACAAACCCACTACCACTGCCTCAGTTGCCAGTATGCTGTTCTCGGCCTCAGCCAAATGACTGCTCACAAATACCGGCACATGGAATGATCTTCTCTCTGCATCTCGTTATTATTTGTTACGCGGTATACTTGATACCGTCACTATTTTGTATGTGTGTATATAAGTACTACAGAAACCACTAAACGTACTTCCTCTCCCCCTCTTTAAGAAATAATATGACGGCTAAGTCGTGGTACAGACACATAGTTTTTACACTTTTTTTTTCTTTCTTTTTTGTAAAACAAGCAGCTTCTATTTAAATGATAAATATTCCATTTATCGATAAACCAAGTGTTTGTACCAATACACATTTACGTTTTGCGTAAGTTATTTATAAGCGTATTCCTTTATGACGTAAGCCCCTTACGCAATATCAGAGGGCGCCTCGTCTACACACACTTCAATATTATTATCATCATTATACTTATCAAAGAAACGTGTGATAAAAAAAGTGTACATACAAAAAAAGGCAACGTGCCATCTGACAGATGATATAATTTCCTCTGTATAATTAGTATTCATCGTTTTTTTGTTTTTTTTTTTGTATAGGTAGCTGGGTATATAGAGCGCTTACTGTTTGCAAATAATGGCGCCAAAGTGTTGTAAATAGGCTGATTGAATTTTCTTACAAACGAATGAGAAAACAAATTGTCGATTTAAGCGTTTTATCTTGATACAAATTTAAACACACAGAATTTTCGTTGGTTTGTTTGGATTTGAATTCTTAAATATTTAAATGTTTAAGCATACGTCGCATGTAGAAACAACTCTTATAAGAAATTAAGAAAATTATTGTACACGAAAATAGTCAAAAAACAGACGGAAGATGAGAAATAAACTTTTTTTGGAATTGTGAACGTAAAAATGACATATTTTATAGTATTGTTGACTTGATAAAAGTAGTTTAAAAATGTTATCAGGATATATTTTTATATATTACTGGTACTGTATTGATGAGAAGAAATTAAATTAAGTACCACCATCTATTCTCCTGTCTCTTCATTCAGTGAAAATAACTGCTAACAGTTCAGAAATTTGCTTTGCATCGTGTCTTCAAATTTTGTCAAGAATTACGAGGTATATCCACAAAGTTAGTTCCTTGAGCAGAAAGAGAAAAAAATTTATTGTACACAAATGTACAACTGTTAAACTAATTTTCTACGTAGCTTCCAAAATTTTGTTGGCACTTGTCACCCATGTAGCACACGTTTTTGTATGCCTTGTTTCATAGAAGGTAACAATGTGGTAACACGCTCATCAGTTCGTCATCGTCGTTGAAGAGTTGACCACCGAAGAAAGATTTTTGGTCTAAGAAGATGAAAGTATAGTATAGGATGATCAAACACGTCCCAGACAAAGTCTTGTAGTTCTTTTGTTACATTCGTAGTGTAAAGTCGCGCATTATCGTTGGAAAACACACCTTTTGCCAGTGATCTTTGGCGCTTGTTCCGTATTTCTTAATGGTCTCGAACTAAACAGGTGCATTGCTTGGCCTCGTAGTAAGAAATCAATCAGCGACACGCCTTTTCTGTCCTAAAAACCCTGCAAATTATTACACTACGGTTTATTATTCGGATAAACAGCTTGACCTTGCATTAATGCTCCGAGACCCATCCCGTTCGATGCAGCATCGAAAAATATCAAAATGAAACCCAAAAAAAGGTCGAAAAGAACTGAATCGTAATATTTAAAAAAAAAACAAAAAAAAACGAAAGTATCTAGAAAAAACTGAATTTTAATATGAAAACACGCACGCTAAATATTAATATCAAAATGTAACCAAAAATCTACGAAAAAAAACAAAATGAGAATGAAACGAAAGAATCTAAAAAAATTGAATCGTATTAAGAACAAAAAAAATGAAACGAACGAACTATTAAATAAATAAACCAAAAATAAACGAATAATGAAAAGTTCAATCGAAGATAACAGATATTTTGCTAAAGGAAATAGTTGAGACGGAGCCAAACAGTCATTCGTGGAGGTGAAGACGAGAACAAGGCAATCCGACGATAAAGAGACAAATCGTAATGCCAAATGTTAAATATGAAACACGAGCGCTTCCTAGAGGAAGCAAATAAAAAAATTGGGCGAACCCGTTGCGATGCGAGGGGACAGCGTTGCCATATGAGCAGGCGAGCGATTTTGTTGAGATGGGTGGGTGGGGTGGGAGTTCAAATGATGAAACGTTGACTTCCGCTGTAGCTCCCGCGTTATACTGCGTTTCGTTAATGTTTTTAACCGGTTTTTTGCCCATAACAATCATGGGCTTCGTCCGATCAGATTGCCGAGATGGCGGGCACAACTAGATACCAAATTGGATTTTTGTGCAAAAGAACGAATTTTTTGGATCACGTTAAAGGCACAAAACGGCCCGGACGGTGGACGGACATTGAAAATTTGGAATCTCCATGTCTTGAAACGTAAAGTATCAAATTTTGAGGGGGGGTTGTAAAAAATTTTTCGTGACCGAAAACATAGGGTTATTATTAAGAATGAATAATAAACCAAAACGGTACACACGAGTTTTTGAGGTATGATTGGCTTAGGCTTTACTTTCGTCGGGGACGAGGCGTGCCTCCATTCCATTGATCGCTCATTGCAGTTTGTCTTTCTACCTCGCAAGTTGGTAAATAAATTTCGCTCAGTTCAACTTCCTTTGAATTCAGAAAACGAATCGTAGATCTGATTTCACAAGCGGCCGCATTTTCCATCAAGGCTGACATCCTGAAGAAGCACTACAAAGAACACGTCGCAGCAGCCATCTGGAAAAGGCGCACATTTCGTCTGCTTGATTCAGAGTAGCTGGCGCGCAGCTGCTTATAGAAATAGAAACGAAACTTACTTTGTGGATATACCTAGTAAGTTGATGGGCTCTGAAGGGCTAAAACAGAGAAATTAAATACGAGTTGTGTTCTCGCTCAAAGTGTAACCCCTTCTCGATATAAAAGTAGAATCATTTTGAAGTTTGTCAATTCTTTGCTAAAACTCAGTTTTGCACACTTTAACCTCAAAGGTGGATATTGTGATAGTTGGGTGGTATCAATGTTAGAGGCGAGAAGGGTCGTAAAAAAAGTATAATTTCCTCTTCGAACATCAACATTAGTTCCTCGTTTTGAATTAATTGTGCCAAGAAATTGAGAAAGCTGTTTTGACTTCAATTTAGGTTTGTTTTGGCCGGTAGCTTTTAAATTTCCTACTTGTAAACTGACATTTAGTGTGCCTTCCTCACAAATATTTTGCATACGTACCTTTGAGTAAGAGAACATCAAGCAACTAGTTCTAATACCGTAATAAAATGGATGAAGAGAGCGATATTAGATTGTCTCCGCAATAAATCGTTCATTTTCACAACTTCCGGCAATAATTATGGGTAGCCAGACCTATTACTCAGTAGGACAGAAATGAATTTGATTCCTTACTTGATGAAAAGCATGATGCCCCTCCATTCCAGATGATTAGTTGTACTTCTCCATTAAGTCAACCCCCTCGGACCATTCTCAGTATTGGGTTGACCCAAGAGGCTGATGGCAAGTAGCGTGGATGTGAAAAGGTTCATAGAGAACCAATGGAATCAAATAGACGAGTGTGGGTTGCACATGATGAAGTAATGTAAAAAAAAAAAACAAACAGAAGTTTATGCAGTTATATTTTATCATCTGATATAATGACGTTACCACCTATATCATGATGTGAGAGTTGAACACCATCAGATGGTAAATAATTAGAATATTCTGTGGTTGAGTTAAATTTGAGGCAGGGTTTCAAACTCATTGTCATAAGGCCATATCAGAGTTGAGTTATGTAACGAGAGCAGTCTTTGTTTAGGTTTGTTCTTAGAAGCCTGGCACAGTGACATATCAACGTTCGCTCTTTGGAAGGTACGTAATTCTGCAGGATGGTGGCAGTCTAACAGATTTCATTGGTGTATGAAACTGGTAGCTGTATGAATTACTGTGACTGTGTAGCTACAAGTTTACGAGTCCTACAGTGCTAGAACTGGTTTGAAATTGAGACGACAAAGTTAGCAATTTCGATTTTTGCCCTGCATATTCTGCTCTGTTATCACAAGTGTAGAGGGATAGACAGAATTACGACGACTTTAGATTGTCAAGTCCCTCCATCCTTCTTCGATTATATGAAAACTGAGAGGTGAACAAACTTCAACGCACAAATTCAAATTAAATTAAGAAAGGGTATAACAGACGTGGATGTTTGAAAGATGCGCTATTTTGCTGGGTCGGTAGGACTATCAGCGTGCATTTCAAGTTTTCCTGCAGCAGTGCTCTTAGCTGTTCCTCAGCAAGGTTGCTACACCACTATTTGTGCCAAGTCCTTTTTGTCTTGTACGAAAATGTTTTTTGTCAAGCCCTCACAGGGTCCCTCCCAATGATTCCTTTAATCGTTTTACTTTTATCGAGCATGCAAACGCCCACTCAGCATTGGAAGCTTTGATTTTCTGATCACCCTCCCATCTCCACTTCATTCTCACAATTACAGGACTGGGTCACGATTTACCGAACCTACATGCACCGGTTCAGCGGAAATAGCGTACATCTTATTCTCGTTACATAATGTTCAGAGTTGCGTAAAGCAGTGGATCTCACAGCGTTTAATCATTTTGTCTTACTTCGATTTTCACTAGAACAGATTTTAGAGCTCGTTATAGCTATGTCTCAGCTTCTTACGCATTGCCATCCGTCTAAGTTCTTTAGTAGAAAAGAAAACAAACGAGAACGTACATTGGGAATTCAAAGATTTTTAAATTGCATTACAATGGAGTTTTAAATATCTGGTGCGTTGCAACACACAACTTTCCTTAGCTCTACGTCAATTCACTTTGTACATGGCTAATTCTATTTAATCGATTCATTTATCACTCAGTTCATTTGAACTTGGTCAAACAACACTTCACAGCAGCAGGAAGCGGTAGTGCTTACAGTTATGGAATTTATTGTGCTGCTCGTACTCATTTCAGGACCATTATTGAGCAATTGGTACACAGATAATTAATGAGGCTGTAAACACGAATTTTTTGAAGAAGGATAGTAATCACTTTTGCAGAGTTATAACTGTTAGAACTGGTAGTAAGCGAAACTGCGGTAGTTGAAATTCAAGAATTTCTGGAGTGAGCCCCATGTATCTCATGAGCGGTTTAGAAACCTCACCCTCTGGGTATTGAATTGGACTACAATACCAATTTTCTTTAACATTCTAGTAACATTCCAGCGGAGTTTAAAAGGAAAAAACCGCGGCAAAAACGTTTTTCGTCGAAAATTTTGATAATTTATTGTGCTGCTCTCGTAATTTTCCCACAAATGGGAATTTTATGGTATAATTATCTTATTAAGAGCTAACTATATAAAAAATGTAATCAAAATCGTTAGAGCCGTTTTTGAGAAAAAAATTTAGTGTTTTGATCACTATGATAACTATAGTTAACTTTCGGTGGATTTTGTCCAAACTCTTATTTTGGCGTCCCATGGAGGCCTGCGGGCGAGATATCAAGTTTGAGCTGATTTGGTACGGTTGTTTTCTCTAAAAACCGCGCTAAAATCGATTTCGTCGAAAATTTTTATAATTTATTGTGCTGCTCTCGTCATTTTCCCACAAATGGGAATTTTAAGCTATAATTGCCTTTTCAAGAGCTATCAATAAAAAAAATTAATCAAAATCGTTAGAGCCGTTTTTGAGAAAAAAATATTTGGTATTTTGATCACTATGATAACTATAGTTAAGTTTCGGTGGACTTTGCCCAAATCCTTATTTTGGCGTCCCATGGAGGCCTGCGGGCGAGATATCATGTTTGAGCTGATTTGGTACGGTGGTTTTCTCTACAAATCGTTCACAGACACACTTTAGTGACACACACAGACCATTTTCGCAAATAGTGTTTTTCGGACTCACGAGGGTCTGAAACGTAAAGATCTGAAGAAAACTCAAAAAAAAATTTCAGCCGATTACATAACTTTCCTTTCTACTTCGTAGAGCCAAGGAAAGTAAAAAGACTTGACTCGTGCATCTCCAACTTAGACTCGGTATGAATCCTTACATTAAGCACTGTTTTGAGATTATTTTTACTTTCCGCTACCCGAAGGGAAGGAAAGTATAGTAATCGGCCCAAAAAAAAAAGTTGGGTTTTCTTCAGATCTTTACGTTTCAGACCCTTCTGAGTCTAAAAAACCTAATTTCGGAGAGAGGTCCGTGTGTATGTCTGTGTGTATGTCTGTGTGTGTGTGTGTCTGTAGTTCGATTTGCGGGAGAACGGCTGATCCGATTGAGCTGGTTCTTTTTTGTTTTGTTCGTTATTTTTGTAGACACCAAAATAAGGTTATGGACGATTTCGGCCAGTGGGAAGGGGGTGGGGGACGATAATGTACCAAAAACTAGAGTTTTTCGCAGTTTTCTCGAAAACAGCTCTAACGATTTTGATCAAACTTTCAAATTATCTTCTCCTAATCAATACCTAATTTTTCTTATCCATACATATCTCCATGAAAATACGGTGAACGGAGATATGGGCCCTTAAGCAAAAAATATGTTTTTACGCTTTTTGGCAAAACGGCTTCAGCGATTTTCACCAAACTCACAGGATGTTTTCAAATAGTTGATACCTACATATTCTTCTCAATAAATGTTCCTGTGACGGTCCATTGAACAGAGATAAAAAGCAAAATGTGTCGAAAATAACGTTTTTTCTAACATTTCCGTAAATTCCAGGGTAACTTTTTCACCAGATGTGATATATCCTAATGAAGTATCTTCTAGTCACCCATACCAACATTTCGTTCTCTATAATTATTTCTGTATATATATATGTTGAACAGAGATATAAGCCAAGTTAACTCAGAAAAGGAGATTTGTCGAATATTAATTTATCGGTATTCCAATTTTCTGAAAAACGGCTCTAACGATTTCGATCAAACTTTCGGAGTACTCTCAGCTAACTAGTCCCTGCATTATGTTCTCCATAAATGTTCCTGTAAAAATGAGTTGAACGAAGATATAGCGCCCGCCTATGTAGCTGGTGTTCGAGCTTAAAGGGGTGGCGGAAAGTAGTGTGTTGCTACGCACCAGATATTTTACTCTTACATATACATCTCAATAACCAGGGTAACTTCTGTTATTTCTAGAGCTCTAATCCCGCTGTTAAATTACCTTTACTTAATTGTTATGGAAAATATCTTTCAAGCGATCACTCTCGATTTCAATTAATCAATGCATTAATCGACAAAGTTTATTTTAGGAACTCACATTTAGCTGTGATACGAATATATTTCCCCCTTGTCCGTTGTAGTCCGTGCACTAGATAGGTACTTTATGTAGCTGTATACAATCCCCTCCCCTCCCATAATAGTGCCTTGTGATAAAAGTTTGCCCAATTGTCCCAAATTGTTTATCTGGTATGTCATTCGTTCCTCTGTTAATCGTTTTTCATTCACCCTCCCCCATGAATTTTTAAAATTCATTCAATTATTTTGTATCGGTGTTTTGTCTTCTTGATGGATTCAAATATTCTAGGGGCCAAATTACAGTTAGTCCTGAATAGTGTTACAGAAATCGCGGATCTAAGTGGCACCTCACTTGTGTAATCTCTGAAATCTGCCAAAGTAGACACAGATAGTGAGATGAGTAGAGAGGAAGTGAGTAAGTGTGGAGTCTACCCGTTGCTTTGTTGTCAGACAAAACATTGACCCACATTTAGAAACAAGGCGTGGATGTGCAATATGGCCGTGCCCCTTCGTGGCTTCGACTCTCAATTTAGGTTCAACATACAGACCTTTGTCACTCGCTTATCCAGGCGTTTTTTGTTTTTTTTTGCACAATCGCTTCTCGAAGCAAGATAAGGGAGCGATGAACCGGAGTTTTAAATTCGTCTAAATCACTGTAGGTTCCTCGAATAGTATTGTGAATTCGTTGACTCAGAGATCCAAGATTCACAATAGCGACACAAGCTATCTTTTGTTCGCCTCCGTCATACAACGTACCTTCTACCTGTTGTCAAGTAGGAGCAGTCTAATAATTTTATTAGAGCTATGAAGGCTGTGGCGATACGATCTTCCGTTTTCCCATTTCACGTTTTTATTTGGTTGAAAATCGTGATACCAAAAGAAGTGTAGGGAACAAGGAGTATCTCTCTGTACCACTACATAGTACTTCGATTATGTTGAAATTTATTTTCAATAACCTCAGTCGTAATCCGGTGAAATAAAGCCAAAAAAAGTGGTTACCTTCAAAAGCGACGGTGTTTCTGTGGACGCGAAATAAATTGGTTTCTCGCGTTTATTTTCTCTTTTCGCCTAAAATGAATGAAATAACTTCCAGCATCTGTATACTCGTACTTTACAAAACAGCAAATCAAAACATGCAGGTTATATTTTATAGTACCCCACGCATCCAGTGACTATTGAAAAAGTCGTTAAATGAAGTTTTGGATGTACTCGAGTGAGATCCAGTCCCCCCTGTGCCTTAATGATACATAATTGACATATTACTTCACAAGTAGGTCTGTGGATCGTGTGAATGCACCATTGTCTCTACATTGTGACAATACTCTCTTCATCTCTTTTCTATTAATCGCCGGGTGAAAACGCCCCTTTCTCCACTTTGAGTCTTGTGGGGGCAGTAGCTGAGAGCAATAATATAATAAATTATTTATTCAAAGGATTGACGTATTTATTTGTCCCTTTTGTGATTTACTTGTGTCGTCAAGATTGCAGTTATACAGGTTACAGTAGTATCACAACTGCCGTTCATGAGGGAGGGGGGGAAGAAAATTACCAAGAGGCTCGACTATGCAGATAATGAAGTCCAACAACAAGACATAACAAAAGAGGCCCTTGGTCTTTTTATTATTCTAAATATCTGGTGCGTTGCAACACACAACTTTCCTTCCTTAGCTCTACATCAACGCTTTACGTTCAATCGTTTTCTCTAAAAACCCCTCTACAATCGATTACGTCGAAAATGTTGATAATTTATTGTGCTGCTCTCGTCATTTTCCCACGAATGGGAATTTTGTGGTATAATTGCCTTATTGAGAGCTATCTATATAAAACATGGGTTTTTCTACTTAATCAATTCATTTACCGCTCAGTTCATTTGAACTTGGTCAAACAACACTTCACAGCAGCAGGCTTACAGTTCAGAAATTTATTGTGCTGCTCGTACTCATTCCAGAACCATTATTGAGCAATTGGTACACAGATAATCAATGAGGCTGTAAACAGAATTTTTTTGAAGCAGGGTAGTAATTACTTTTGCAGTTATTGGGTAAAAACTTTTAGAACTGGTAGTAAGCGAAATGGCGGTAGTTGAAACTCAAGAATTTCTGTAGTGAGCCCCATGTATCTCATGAGCGTTTTTAAACACTTACCCTATAGGTATTGGATTGGACTACAATACCAATTTTTTTTTAAACATTCAACTAACATTCCAGTGGAGTTTATAAGGAGAAAACCGCGCTAAAAACGCTTTTCGTCGAAACTTTTGATAATTTATTGTGCTGTTCTCGTCATTTTTCCACGAATGGGAATTTTATGGTATAACTGCCTTATTGAGAGCTATCAACATAAACAATTTAATCAAAATCGTTAGAGCCGTTTTTGAGAAAAAAAATTGGTTTTTTATCACCATGATAACTATAGTTAGCTTTCGGTAGATTTTGCCCATACCTTTATTTTTGCGTCCCATGGTAACCTGTAGGCTAGACATATAGTTTCAGCTGGTTTGGTGCGGTTGTTTTTTCTAAAACCTCGCTAAAATCGATTTCATTGAAGGTTTTGGTAATTTATTGTGCTGCTCTCGTCATTTTCCCACACATGAGAATTTCATGGTATGGGAGCTACCAATACAACAAATTTAATCAAAATTGTTAGAGCCGTTTTTGGGGAAAAAAATTTGGTGTTTTGATCACTATGATAACTATAGTTAAATTTCGGTGGCCGTGTTCATACCCTTATTTTGGCGTTCCATGGTAACCTGCGGGCGAGATATGAAGTTTAAGCTGATTTGGTACGGTGGTTTCCTCTAAAAACCGTTCACAGACACACACACAGACCATTTTCCTTACTAGTGTTTTTCGGACTGAGGAGGGTCTGAAACGTAAAGATCTGAAGAGAACTCAAAATTTTTTAACAGCCGATTACATAACTTTCCTTTCTACTTCGTAGAGCCAAGGAAAGTAAAAAGACGTGGTGTTAACGAAAGCTAAATTGTCAATGGCTGATAAGAAGACAATAAGTAAGTTTTAAGCAACTTAAAGGCGACATGCATATGTGCACAGGAGTCATTTTGAGTGATAAAAGGATGTTAGATAGTTACCTACCAATCGTATGAAGGTTGATAAATTATGCTCTACACGCTTCAGTTATAAGCCGTGTGTACCTCCGTACACTATTCACGTTACCTGGTGCTGAATATTGGATCCACGTTCTAGTTCATCCAACCTGCACGGTGTCAAGAATGAAGAAACACGCGGCTGCATGGCACATCATTTTTACTTTCCTTAGCCTTACGTTTCAAGGGCCGAAAAACACCGTTTGGGACAATCGTCTGTGTGTGGACGCAATTGAGAACAAACGGCTAAATCGAATCGATTCAAATTAAATATTAATGAATGTCCTGCTCCTGGACGCTATAAGGGTATGTGCAAAATCGGCCCAAAAAAGACTATAATTATCACAAAAATCAACACACTACGGCTCCAAACTTTGTTTATTTAATTTTTTTCAAATTAAAAAAAAATCTTAAATTAATTAATTAATTAAAATTTTTTGGACAGCTCCAATTAACAACACAGTGCCATAAAATTCTGATTAATGGTTGTCATGTGTTTTATTATTACTCCATTGTTAGAGACGCTCGTTTCCTTAACTACTTACTCAACGTTGATCCTCACAATTCCATTTCAATATGCGGAGGTCTTAATTCGATTAAAGCCTTAAGTTGAGAAGGTTTATTCAGTTAATTCATTTATAGCAGCACACAGTTTATTTCGAAGAAAATCGTTTTCGACTACTGAACATTTCGTTCATGCTAAAATGTGAAGTTTTAATGGTAGAAAAACTGAATTATAATTGACTGGGCAGAACGAGTGTGAGTTAGCTTTCCTCAAAAAAAAAGTTTCGTCTAGTTAAAAACCTGGTGCGACGCATCACACAACTTTTAGCTCTACGTACAATCCACGATTTTTACCGCTCAAGTTACGAATTCAATATTCTCTTCATCCAACACAAGCCTGTTTCTACTTTATGTTATAGAACTCGACATTCTATAAAGAGATGCTGACAGAGCTTACCGGTCCGTAGTTTGTTAGACTGTTGCTACTTATCGCACGACGTTCACTGAAATACTGATGTATGGGTACTTGCTGGGACTAGAAGCTCAGAAACTGATTTTATGCGGTCGACTTTTGAAAAGTTTTACACCGGGAAACGTCCAATTTGGCAAACTATACGACGTTGAGTGAACTAAAGTAGTTTTCGCATTCGCCACTAGAATCGCAACGGAAAGTTTCAGTTTCCGATTCGGACATTCCCTCGCGATCCATCGGATGTAGAATGAACTAAAATAATTGCGAGCCTTTTGCTGTTTATCATCTCCTGTTCATATATCTTCCCCCGAACTGAAACTTCGGACCAGTTGACTATTCCTATTTAGCGGCTCGTTGTCGCTACGTCTCTTTGCTTGAAGTAATTGGAAATTGAAAATTTCAAACTTTCAGAAACTCAACTATCCATTGCGCCACTAGCGGCAAATGTGAAAACTACTTTAGTTCATCCAACGTCGTACAGATTGCACGGCCGAGGCCAAAACGGAGTTTCCGGGTAAAACATTTCTTTAATATTGTATTGATAACATTGAACGCTTGCTTTCCCACGCTTGCTTTTCCACGTCAGCTGCGTTGTACACGTCTGAAGTACAGTAATTACCTCTGCCAGTTCCTTCAAAAACTCATCTCAAATACCTATATATTGTTCTCAATAAAAATCCTCTGACATTTCATTGAACAAAGATAAATATCTGGTGCGTTGCACCACACAACTTTCCTTAGGTCTACGTATATTCGCTTTGTAAATGGCTAATTCTATTTAATCGATTCATTTATCACTCAGTTCCTTTGAACTTGGTCAAACAACAGACCAAGCAGGAAGCTGTAGCGCCTACAGTTATGGGATTTATTGTGCTGCTCGTACTCATCGCAGGATCATTATTGAGAAATTGGTATACAGATAATTAATGGGACTGTAAGCACAAATTTTTGAAGGAGGATAGTAATCACTTTTGCAGAGTTATTGGGTAATAACTGTTAGAACTGGTAGTAAGCGAAACGGCGGTATCTGAAATTCGGGAATTTCTGGAGTGAGCTCCATATATCTCATGAGCGTTTTTAAATACTCACCCTGTAGGTATTGGATTGGACTACAACACGACATTTTTTTAAACATTCCAGTAACATTCCAGCTTAGTTTAAAAGGAAAAGAACCGCGGCAAAAACGCTTTTCGTCGAAAATTTTGATAATTTATTGTGCTGCTCTCGTCATTTTCCCACTCATGGGTATAATTATCTCATTAAGACCTATCTATATAGAAAATTTAATCAAAATCGTTGAAGCCGTTTTTGAGAAAAAAAAAAATTTGGTGTTTTGATCACTATGATAACTATAGTTAACTTTCGGTGGATTTTGTTCATACCCTTATTTTGGCGTTCCATGGTAACCTGCGGGTCAGATATCAAGTTTGAGCTTTTTTGGTACGGTGGTTTTCTCTAAAAATCGTTCACAGAAACACGGACACACAGACCATTTTCCCAAATAGTGTTTTTCGGACTCAGGGGGGGTCTGAAACGTAAAGATCTGAAGAGAACTCAAAATTTTTTTCAGTCGATTACATAACTTTCCTTTCTACTTTGTAGAGCCAAGGAAAGTAAAAATGATAATGTGTCGAAAATAATGGTTTCTTTAACATTTTTGTAATTTCTCGAGTAACTAGGTCATTGGATTTCATCAACCTTACAGAGTGTCTTTTAGCAACCTATACCCACGTTTTATATTCCATGATTATATCTGAATCCGTCTATTGAACGGAGATATAAGCTATGATAGCTCGGAAAATGAGATTTGTTGAATATTAATTTAGCGGTTTTCCAATTTTCTGAAAAACGGTTCTAATCATTTTAATCAAATTCACAGAGTACTCTCATCTTACTAGTACCTACATTTTGTACTTTATAAATGTTACTGTAAAAATGTGTTGAACGAAGATATATGTAGCAGGCCGTCGAATTTACGAAGGTGGCAGAGAGTTGTGTGATGCTTTCCTTTCTACATTAGGAGAGTGACCTTAAAAGAGATATATTGAAAGTTCCTGGACGTTGGGAAAAGGTTTTGGAACAGGAGATCATAAACAGCTAAGAGCTCCAGAGTGTCAAACGAGTTTTAGATTATTAAAGTTTACATATCTGTTAGGTGAGTCCGTCTCCTCTGGCTGGTGTGTTGCTGGTGGCAAGCGCTTTCGATGTAAAGACATCATCGTCGAGTTTTAGATTCTTGTCCATGTTCTAGCGGAGAACTACTTTAGTTTACTAATCACCCGAAAGATCGCGCGAGCGAAACAAAATCAGACCTTTCCATGTTAGTTTTCATAAATCGAGCTCGTAAAATCAGTTTAAAATTTTTAACCGGCACTCTGATGGCGAACGTTGAAACTATTTCAGCTCACTCATCATTTAATAGATCGCGCCGGCGAGGCGTAATCAGACATTTGCCGGTCATCGTTTTTAAAAGTTGAGTTGATGAAATCCGTTTCTATGAATTATTGTCACGTTTTCGTGATCGGCCCAAAAAAAAAGTTGGGTTTTCTTCAGATCTTTACGTTTCAGACCCTACTGAGTCTAAAAAAACCTAATTTCGGCGCGAGGTCCGTGTGTGTGGGTCTGTAGTTCGATTTGCGGGAGAACGGCTGATCCGATTGAGCTGGTTCTTTTCTTGTTCGTTATTTTTTGTAGACACCAAAATAAGGTTATGGACGATTTCGGCCGAAGAGAAGGGGGGTGGGGTGGGGGACGAAAATGTACCAAAAACTAGGGTTTTTCGCATTTTTCTCGAAAACGGCTCTGACGATTTTTATTAAACTTTCAAATTATCTTCTCCTAATCAATACCTAACTTTTCTTCTCTACACATATCTCCATGAAAATACGGTGAACGGAGATATGGGCCCCTGAAGCAAAAATAGGTTTTTTACGCTTTTTGGCATAACGGCTTCAGCGATTTTCACCAAACTCACAGGATGTTTTCAAATAGTTAATACCTACATATTCTTTTCAATAAATGTTCCTGTGACGGTCCATTGAACAGAGATAACAATCAAAATGTGTCAAAAATAACGTTTTTTCGAACATTTCCGTAAATTCCAGGGTAACATCTTCACCAGATGTGATAAATTCTAATGGAGTGTCTTTTAGTCACCTATACCAACATTTCGTTCTCCGTAATTATTTCTGTATATATATGTTGAACGGAGATATAAGCCAAATTAACTCAGAAAAGGAGATTTGTCGAATAATAATTTATCGGTATTCCAATTGTCTCAAAAACGGCTCCAACGATTTCGATCAAACTTACGGAGTCTTCTCAGCTAACTAGTACGTACATTTTGTTCCTCATAAATGTTTCTGTAGAAATGCGTTGAACGAAGATATAGCACCCGCCTATGTAGCTGGTGTTCGAAATTACGGGGGTGGCGGAAAGTTGTGTGTTGCTACGCACCAGATATTTAACAACTAGCGTCGTAGCTTATCTACCAAAAAATTTGCTGACGAACATTTTAGGTGTGGAATCGAGGCAATCACATACTCTCATCTCTTGTTAACGCCCTCAACATTGTTCCGTCAACTGCATTGTCATCAAATACCATCTCCCTCCCAATTTTCTAGAAGCATGTTGATAACCTCTGCCAGAGAGCGTATGTCATTAAAGTCCTTAGGAATGTATCCGGCAAATCGAACTGCAGACACACACTGAGACCATGGGCCAAAGTGAGGTGTTTTCGCTTCAACAGACTGAGCTATAGAGCAGCAATAGAGAGGAGCTGTTGCAGCATATTTTTATTCCAGGTGAAGCTAGACATACAGACCTGTCCCAGCTGAGTACTCTCGCATATCTCTGCCTGGCAGTGAAAACAATCGCATTGTTTTGCACACACATCCCTTCGTCAATTGCCTTGTCAGCTTGCCTCAGATTTCTACTACCAGCTTATTTGCCCGATGGTGGTTCAACACACCCCACATTGTGTCTCCTGTCTACCACATCTACAGAGTGACCACCTTTATATTCCACTTCAGCCAGCACTATCAGTACCTGCAGGGGTGCAATCTGTTAAGTATATTTCAATAGATTTGGCAATGGCAACTCAAAGCCATAAACTCTGACTCTGCAGGACCTGGTGTACTCGGATCTGATCAAACGCTGAATCAAACATTCAAACGCACAAGAGGGACAAAGATGGAGTATGGAGTAAGGCATGCGTTGGAGTATGTAGTAGATGCCAGCATGATGTAAAGTTATGTGTAAGTGCCCCTAGAAGCCCAGCAGAGGGTACAGTGGGAAATTTCTGTCTGCCAACCTGCCAGGCATTGCGTTCTGTGTTCTCAACTTCAAAGAAGAGGTATAATGTGGTACTTGTGGTAATGTGGTACTTGTGGTAATGTGGTGGACTTGTAATGAAGTGCAGGGAATACAGCAATGGGATTCTGGACTCACTAGTGTCTCAACTAATTGTCTTCATCCCTATCACGTAGTAGTACTTACTATAAGTGAGCTCGTTCAATATAACTTTTGTATACACACATACGCAGTTTTTCACATTGTAATTCCACTATGACGTCCCACTTCCTGAGGGGTAGGGGTGAAGGTGAACATGTTCCATCCCATGGGTGTACGTGCCAATGAACAATAGTGCTACTTCTATTCAGCCCTGAGGTTCATGCAGCACTCTCATTTTTAGCCATGCCTCTGTCCATTGCGCAGCCAAGATGGTGGAAGGTGCATTGATTAGTTAAGTTGTACCTACTGTTAAGGAGTTTTTGACTGTCTAGGCCTCTTCTTCCATGGACCCATGCCCCTAAGGAGGCGCATAAATGGCATGTGGGGAAATGGCCCTATAGGCACAGTAGACGAACCTAGTCTGGCGATGTGGTCTGTCCTCTCATTTCCAGTGATCTCTTTATGCCCAGAAATCCAGTAGACGTTAAATAGTTTGCTAGAGTTGAGCCACATCCTGCACTCCCTCACCAGTTTTGATGTTGTGTAGAAGTTCTTCAGCGCCCTACCCTGTATTGTGCATTATGACCGCCCTAATGATGATAGCACACATCTCTATTTGAAAAACCGTCGCAGTGGCACCCTGGGAAAATTACAGTTCACTTATCCACACCACAGAGCCAGTGCCCCCTCCAAGGCTTTGAATCAATCTGTTCAGATATGGATACCATTAGGAGGCCAAAATCGACTACTTTTGCTGTTCCATTGGCTTCCTTCTGGTTGCACTTTGTATTTCCCGTTGGACTCTTACCTGGGCACTATCATATCAGTCATCATGCTGAGATCTGTAAAGGTTTCCAAGTTCCTAAGTATAGCCAGGCGCCCATTAATAGCCTGCAGCACCTTAGTTTTTCCAAGGGGTTTGTACAAGCTGCCTTCATAGCCTCTGCCTCGACAAATACGTCCAGGGGAAGAAAGTCAACATTTTCTCCAGGTGGTGGCATATTGGGTAAACTTAGCGGTGGTTTTCATAACACTAGCCTTTGTACTTTGGCTAGGCTGCTTCATTTTGGTTTATTATTCGTTCTGAATAATAACGCTATGTTTTCGGTCATGAACAATTTTTTACAGCCCCCCCTCAAAATTTGATACTTTACGTTTCAAGACATGGGTATTCTAAATCTGCAATGTCCGTCCCCCGTCCGCCGTCCGGGCTGTTTTGTGACTTTAACGTGGTCTAAAAAATTCGTTCTTTCGCCCAAAAATCCAATTTGGTAACTAGTTGTGCCCGCCATCTCGGCAATCCGATCGGACGAAGCCCGTGGTTGTAATGGGCAAAAAACGGTTAAAAAAATTAACGAAACGCAGTACAACGCGGGAGCTACAGCGTTTCGTCGTTTGAACTCTCTCCCGCCCCGCCCGTCTCATTAAAAAGCAACCGCTCTCGAGGCGAGCGAGCGGGGCCTCCCACTCGCTTCCCTCCCAGCCACTCAACTCCCCCCGGGTTCGCTTCGAGCGCCCTCGTTCCAATTTCCCCGACGACGGGGCCAAATCATCAGACGTTTTGTTTCCGTAGTTCCATTGTAGCCAGGACATGTTTCGTATGGTTTACTAGTATTCGATGCTGAATCAAATGGGATGGGGGAGCACTAATACTAGGTCAAGCTGTTCATGAGAATAATAAACCATTGTGTAATAATTTGCAGGGTTTTTCTCTGATTGAAGCCCTGTGCCACGATACAGTCGACTCGGTTGATACTGTTGGCCTTTCTATATACTCATAAAACCAGCAGGCCATTGTAGGCTTTAAGCCCCATGTTCTCCCGCACATTCTTTGACACATCAACAGGACCATAATTACCTTCTTGGTCTTATATCTGTTGTGTTCTCTCCAGGTTAGTTTATGATCCAGGAACACATCCAGATACTTCACCTGCTCACAGAGCTGAACCACTGTTCCCGTTCCTTTCAATGGTCTTTGGAGACAGTTTAGACTTATATACATATTGACTGGCTCAATACTCAAACTCCCATCACGCACCTATTTTTATCACTTGTAGAAAAGTGAATAAGTTGGATCTCTTCCTTCCTCTTTTTGCCTCCTCGCCTGTCTCCTCCTCGTTCTCTCACTTGCCCTTCATAATTGATTTGCGGGAATCTTCCAGTTACCACTTGACTGCCAATTGATCGATTACAATTTGCTAAATAAATATATTATAACATTATTTTAGTAGTTACAATCACATTTTCATATTCCATCACAGTTATGACAAAAGTCTTAGTTAACAATAGATAGAACAGTTGTACAAAAGCCAAGACATATCAAAAGCAAACTGGTTTATGAACGAATGCAATTTTGTGAGAAAAAAACAGTACAACTGAATTCTGAAATCTCTAGAATGTTAAACATAAATTACTAATTCAAAGGTATCATTTGTATTAAAGAAATTGGGTTGTGTCCGCCAGTAGGCAAATACTAAAGTTAACGTACCTGTTAGGTGAGCCCGTCTCCGTAACTCACAAGCCAGAGGAGACGGACTCACCTAACAGGTACGTTAACTTTAGTATCATTTGTAGTTTCACTATTCAAGGTGTAGTAAAGCTCGTCTTAAGTTAGTATAAATAAAATAAATAAATAAATAGGAGCTTATCGATTAAATCAACGTACTTTATCACAAATTGCGTCTAATAATCAAAATAAGTTAACTTACTAATGTTGTAAAGTTGCGCAATGGAAAAAAATTAGAGCGGTGGGATTTTATCTCATACATTATTCGTATCACATAAATTCAGGGTTACATCATTCAAACACAACTTAACCTTCCAATTGCTTATATTTTAAATTAATGTCATTTTTGGTTCACAGAATAGTCATCTTGACGTACCAAAAGTAATCAATTGACCAATTAACTATTTGACTACAGTGCCACCTACTGCTCACTTCATTCAACAATTAGGCATCTGTTCAGATTTTGTTTATTCTGCCCGGTGGGTTGTAAATGTTGAGGCTCAATTCAAGGTAGGCCAGCGGAGATCAATTCATACACCGTAGACCACGGGAATGGAACTTTTTCATGATCTGAAAAGAAAAAAAAATCAATTACACCAAATGCATAACTTGCTAGCTATTACGAACTGCTTTTATCTGCCACATTCTGGATTTGCCACCAACTGGTCTATTGGAACCTTTTAGTTAAAGTTTGAATCACATTGACTCTGTGTTTGTTGTATAGCAACTACCCGAACGTCTACGGATCCAAGAGGCTTGAGAACTGGTAGCAGTCGAGTTGGTTTTTGTTAATTTAACTTTGTTATCACTGTTAACAGCCGCCATCTTGCTAAGTCACCAATTGGCCTACCAGGGGCCCTTCAATTATTTCGGTAATCGCACTGAACTTTCTGTTTTGTTGGCTTGCTTGCTAGATACTGAAACAGGAAAGGGTGTGACGTCATAACCTGTCCTCATCCCTTCACTAGCAATCCATACATTATCAATGTCTCATCAATATCATTATCTTCTCTAGTTGTAATCAGCCATTTTTTCTTTTAAATTGCCTTAGCTCTAAGAAAGCAGTAATGCTGCAAATTATGACACAACGGTTTATTGTTCTCTCACACAGCCATTGGGACCAATCTTATTCAATCAAATGAAAAATGGTAAGACGATGGGTATATATCCCAATCAGGGAATCTACAACTCATGCGCAAACTACAATGTTTGTAGAGCACTTCTGAGAGAGGTCCCTTTTCGGTACAACATCGAGAAAAAAAAAACTAGAAAAAGATACATGACCACTACAAAGGGACAAGGAAAGTTGACGTTTTCTAAGCGATTCTATGCAATAGACGCGACGGGACGAGTTGAACTTATGCATGGTTGGAGTTGTGACGGAGGCAGTGAAAGGAAATGAGAGCAGGCCGAGGAAAAACGATAACTTCAACTACTAGAATTCGCCTCACTATAATTACTGTGATTTCACTATTTTTGATCTCACATTTTACAGGTTCAAGCAGGCGGGCACAACTACAAACCAAAGAGCGGATATTTTAGACCACCTTAGAGTAAAATATGACCTGAACGGGCGTATTATTTTGAAAGAATAATAAACCAGAAAGAAAGTTATGAAATCAGGTGGCTTTTTTAAATTCTACGTTTTCTTCGGGTCAAAGAAGAGGTAGGGTGCTCACAATGGTCCAAAAAGTCGTACTATTCTTAATTGTTGTTCCAATCCCACTGGTATCTCCACCAGAGTTAAGGCAATCCTCCAAAGAACAACTAGACAGTTCAAACTGGAAAAGGCAGTGGTTTTTGCTACCGACGTTATGTCAGAGCAAAAGAACTTTCGGCTGCCATTCAGGGTAAGTATCCACTCGTGGGAACGATGGGAGCAGGAGACGTTCCAGACCGAGTTGGGCGCCCTGCAGTGGTACACCCATGGTTCAGTCATGGGAGGCAGAGCAGGACTGGGCATTGTTGGGCCCAACTACAGTCTGGCTAAGCTGCTGGGAGAGTACGCCACGACAATACAAGCTGAAATCCTAGCTATAAAGATCTGCGTGGAAGAGATCCTGTCTAAGGGACTCAAGGGCAAGCGGATCTACATATTCTCGGACAGCCAGGCCACATTAAAGGCCATCGAAGCCTATAGCTTCAGGTCCAGGCTGGCATGGGAATGCCTTCATGCGCTCAAGCAGCTCGGCGCCCACAATAGGCTTTCCCTCATCTGGTTGCCAGCTCACAGGGGGCATGAGGCAATGAAAAGGCAGACCACCTTGCGAAGAAGGGCACAGAAGCCCTACTCATTGGGCCTGAACCTCACGTAGGTATGACTAAAAGTCACCTGAACCGTTTGGTGGCCCAATGGGAGACACAGGAAAATAGCGCCCTTTGGCATCGCCAGCCACGACTTAGACAATCGAAAAGGCTTGTTACGACTTCTGGTCAAAGGGCAAAGGCGATGCTGACACTCTCCAGGAGGGATCTGAGGTTCTTGATTAGCTTCCTCACTGGACACTGCCCACTCAGGTCCCTCAATAAGATGGGCATCTCAGAGGCGGTGGAATGCAGACTCTGTGGTGAGGAGGATGAGACGGCGGAGCACATCTAATGTGAGTGCCCTGCCTTAGCAGTAAAACGCTTTGGATACTTTGCCCATGGGATTATTGAGCCCCATATCATAGCGGAAGCTGCGGTGAAGGACATACTCGGCTTCATAAAGGGGGCGGGTATGTACGACGCCTTTTACTAAGGAAGGGCTAGTATCACAATAGGCCCACACGTGGCCGCCGTGACAAAGGGACTCGTCCCCCACGCCCTCGGAAAAGAAAAAAAAATCCCACTGGTACAATGGTTAATCTCAGATGGAGCACGCAATGCAGCATTGCTCTTAACGTTAGTTCTGCCCTGAGAACTTACAGCAACAACACTCATCCCAGCTCAGGAATGGATGGCTATTGACAGACTAAATTTGAAGTTGAGTTCGTTCACACTTCCAACTGTTCTCGTTGAGATCAGATGAATAGTAAAGAGGTTTAGTCAAGCAGCAAGACTCGCAATTCCTCCACTCAGCGACTGCATTACCATCCGTCGTCATCAGCGTGCATATAAACTTGATCTTCTACATGGAAAATCGACTTTTCGTAATTTGGTCCACCGCCTACTGTAATAATGTATCTACCTCCGTCGCATGGCTCTCATTTGAGGTCACCTAGGTTCTGGCTCAGAAGTTAATATATTGCCCTGGGAATGCAGCACAGAAACAGGTTTTACTTGTGAAGCCTGTTGGTTTGTCGATCCGCAAACTGTGAGTATACAGCCACTGCATGGCGGATTTCACTGGACATTGGTGTGATGTCCACAATGAACACATACCTGAACTTCCTGAACTTAGTAATCATATTTTTAACATCGGGCTGCAGCGTGCAGAATTAAGCGAACGTACATTTGAAGCAGCACTGCCAGGTGGGTCCTCGGAGCGATGAGGGAAATAGTAGACAAGAATATAATTTTTGAGAGGTAGAACTTTTCTCACGTGGCCTAAATCGATATACTCGTTCATGAACTGGAAGTACGCAGGGAACTGGATTTTTGGCTACTTTGGCTTCCAAACTATTGAGCCGCCGGAGAGCAATGCGTTGAAAATTTCCAAAGGATGGACGATCCGCGGATACCAATAACGGGAAGATGCATCGACCATGACGCATTCCAAAATTGCAAATACGTGATATTCCAAATTTTCTATCGTCTTCCTTTGTTCAAAAAAGTATACAAAAAAAAGATCAAATATTTTCACACTAAGACAAGGAGTGGAAGTGGAGTGGGCTCAGCGATGACAATTTTTTTATTTCAAAACAAACTGAAGAGTCAACGGGAAAAACGACGGAAGTCCCTTTTTCCGAAGTTTTGAGATTGAAGCGGCATGTATGAGCTATTAATGAATACCGTCATCCTGCAAAATATCAAAGGAGAAGAAAGATGAGAACCACCTTCATTAAGCATACAAAGATTGGGAGTGAGAAGGAGAATTGGCTCAGACGCACCCGCTACTTTTATAGCTTCAATTTCCACATTCTCTCAACTGGAGTTGCCACTTTTTACACATAAAGTCCGTAAAGGATCTGATGACGTGGAAATTTCCCCACTTTTGTCAGATAAAGTCCGTAACCTCGTGATATTTTGCGATTCCTGCTCAAGCGTATTTCCCAGTTTAACGTCTTGTCAAGCGACAAGAACGTGAGTTTCATCAACCAACAATCCTACATTGAAGTTGCCAGATGAGCGGTAGGTTGAGGGGGGGGGGCAGGAAACGTGCTTCCCCTAGAGTACCTCTAAAAAACTGGATGATGGATTACTCCCGATTTCTCAACCCAAGTTCGACGACTTGCAACACCAGAAAATATTTTTGGTTAACTCTGCTGTGGCGTTTTACGTGGGAACTTGCCTACGTCTACTGCAGCTGGATGGAGCTGGACGAAGATGTGTACCTGAATTATCTGGATAATGAAAGTGATTGAATTGTTGTAAAACAACCATTCTTTGATGCCGTTTCTGACTTACTGTGATCTCAATAGAGTGAATTTTTTCCCCTTAATTAAATCGTGTTGAGTTTTATTTCAACCGGGCAGTCTAGGAAATAAGCAGCATACAAAAAAGAGTTTTGATTCCATTACTTAGTCAGAGTTTTGGAATAAGAAACTTTGTTTTTCTTATTATCTTTTTTTTCTCGACATTTATCATTTTCCCCCGAGAAATTGCGAATCGTCTCCAAAGTTCCCGTGTATTGATAACCCTTTCACCTGGGAATTTCAAGGGACTGCATATATGAGTTACTGACAACCATTGGAAATTGTGCAATTACAATAAAATCGTTTTTGGGTTGTATTACAAGTCTTGGAATGGCAAACTTTGTTTTTCTCTTTTCGCAAAATCAATTTTCATTGACATCCAGTCCCCCCCCCCCTTGACCCGTCGACTGAAATTGAAAATAAAGTCACTTGCTTCAGTTTGACAATATTCTTCTGCTTTCAAATGGAGGTTTGACGTTACTGTGAAGTGTAAGAGTATTTGACCCGTTGTTACCGTACTACCACTAAATCGTGAACATTTTCGCCAATAAAACTTCACACAAACTTGAGTTTCACTCACACAAAACTCGATACCAGCCGACGTGATTTCCTGTGACAGAATGGAAAAGCTCGCTCTCTTATCAGACACCGGAACTATCTCTCCTTTGTCGCGAACAGATCGTAATATAAGAGACGCAATTCGGTTGGCTGTTCCATCTCTCTAACGCATTAGCCGAGAACGAGAGAAGAATTCTTATTATTATCCCTGCAAACTATCGTCGAATGAGTGCCACCCGCAACAGAGTCGGTAAAAATTATGTTGCGTGCGGTATTCTTCAGGAAATGCAGGGCTGTAGAGTACACTGAAGCAAGTGGCCAAGTCCAGACCAGTCAGAAGTTAGTTAACTGCTAATTGTCAGTTGCCATTCATTTCACTAAACTGAGTTTCTTTCGATTTTGCACCCGAATAGTTTCAATGACTGATTCCATGATTAAATGTACAGTCCTTTACTGTTTATGTGTTGTCCTTTACATCGAGCTTGGTTCTTGACGGAGCCAAATCGCAAGTCCCTGAGTCAGTTGAGGGGAAATTGAATGGTGGCGTACTAAATAGGATATCATTTCTATATTTCTGCCGGAATTTCGTCAATCACGAGTCGATCAATTTTGTTCGTCAGTGCCTGTCCGTTGTTTAGCGAAACAGGTGTTTAATCTCTCCGCCGCAGAGAGCAATCGCAAATAGTTATCAATCTTTCGTCTCATCGACTGGTTTATTTTGATTCCACCTGCTCAACTTCTCTGGCGAGATAATGGAACTCTTATGTCGCGCAATTCTTACAGAAATGTGTTTTAGAGAACACTTATTTTTCCTTGCTCGCCGTTGTCTATTAATGGTGACTTAGAATTTCGACTCGAAACTGTCGGTGCGTCTATATGACATTAGAACAGGGCACTCCACCATCTGAAACGTGGAGGTTCGTGTGGTGACGCTGCAGAGCACCCACTTCTCCTGAAGGGTATGTTTGCTAGTCACATATTTAGAGTGACGAGAAGCTGTCTGAGGAACGACTTCAGGGGCCAATCCTTGCACCAACTCTTAGGCATGCTGTATACGATTGTTATTGGGCATACACTAACTATTCAGATTCAGATCAGTTGCAGATCGAATTGTTGTTTCCTGCAAGTTGTGGCAAGTAGTAGTTAGAGCCATGTCACCTCTTAATTACCTCATGGCAAACCGAAAATGCTCACAGTTCAATAAAAGGCGGATATTGCTGCCTCATATTTACTCAATCCTCTTGTATAGAGCACATGTGGAAGCCAACGAGCTCAGCATTGTATAGCATAGAAAAATTATGAGCGCAGTGCACAGGTTATGCTTGTTCTGCATTGCTTTCTTCTACCAGACTGCCTCTTGAAAGGCAGTGTGGTGAGAGCGGTCGTTATTCTGACCTACTTCGAGGCAACTGAGATGAAGGAAGTGTACCCAATAAGAGAGAAACCGGGGTTACAACTGTCACAAGATAAGAAGAAGAACTGTGACCCACGAACGGCAGTAAGAGGAATGAGACCTCATAGGTCATCTTCTCCAGCCAAAGGGGCTGGGAGCACACAGTGAAGGATGCAGTTGGGATGCGTTACCATGCTGAAATTTGAAGGAGACTGGAGTTGGTCGCCCAGTTGGCCGGGGCAGTGCCCACCCAGGAGAGCAGTGATCTGTGCCCAGCACTCCACTAGGTTCAAGATTATCTCCACATTCTTTTTTGCAAGATGCTGGGCCATGGGCAGAAATCACAGATATTTAGGCATCTGGGTGTGGTGGAGTATATATTTTTATGATTAACTTTATTCGGCGCCAGGGCGGGGGAAATCTGAAGTTCAGTTCGAGCTAAGAATTATGTATTACGAATGAGATGAGTGCGGGATAGAGCTGTAATAATACAGCTGGGACGGGATAGAAATATAAGTATGAGAGAGTAGAGTAGAGCATTAGTTCCCACGAGAACCGTGTATGAGCCAGGGCAAGAGCTGAAAGAGAGTGTCTAGGGAAGAAATAGAGTACACCGTCACTGGGCAATTTAGAGAGTTGAAACGCCTAAGCAGAGGAGGCAAGATAGACCTGGGGAAATGGAATGAGAAGGCGGGGATGGAAAAATCCACTGGGGAAACCATCTGAGGAATCGTAAATGGAGTACTCACAGAGAGAAATTGATTGACAGGGGGCTCTGATGTTGGCCACACAGAATCGGTAAGATTCAAAAGCCCGGGCTGCTGGACTGGTGTACCAATTTGACTTAAGCAGAGCTAAGCGGTGATGTTTGGCAGAAACGGTGCTGTCCGTAACCCTTTGTTGAGACCCGAACTGGGCAGGGGTAGAAGGCTGACGTAGACAAACAACATTAAATTCGACTGCTCGTCAGTAATGACTTACAGTCAATGCTACAGGTATCATACCTGCCTGCAATTGTTTGTAGTATTTTCCGTCTAACGGGTATTGCCGATGTGGGGTATTCATAATGTTTGGAAGTTGTAACAATAAGACGAATTCGGTTTTGATGCCTGAAACGAGGCAGTTTTCACAATTGATGACGTTTTCTAAGGGTTTCTCTGCATTTATTACGTAGTTAAGCCGCGTATAAATACGTTTAAAGTTTCCTAATCACAGTTTATTCTCAATGATGATGAAGTACAATAAAATCGCACTTTACCTTTCAATAAAGTTCTCTCAGATCTCAGGGGGCGTCCTCGTCTGTTATTATTCGCCAAATTCGACGCAGCGATTTTGGCGCTTGCAGATTTTTCTTGGCTCTTGTTGACACACATCATTCCATAAACACGAATCCCTGGCACGCTGGCGTAAGTCGGTTGATCATGGCTCATTGGGCCCTCTGCAAAAAGATATTTAGCATTAAAAAACAAGAACAGTGTTGAATTACATCAAAATCGTGCATAATCAATTATTAAAGACTGATTAAAGGCTGATGATTGATTGACATAAAACTACATCATAAAATGATTCAGATTTACGACGCGTAGTTGGAGAAAGGTCACCACGGCAGAGTAGATCTCAGGAACGTTGCATGTTATGTAGCGTATGGAATATAAATAACACGGTATGACGAATTATCAAAACCTAGCTCATACAGTATTTTTCAGCCCAATCGTCTGGCCCTTGGGAAATTCTTATTAAATCGAAGTATTTTGGTAGGGCTGATACCAAAAGGCTTTTGACTGCACACTGTTGCATTGCTTTTACGAATGTCGATCTGCGGAAGAATTTTGGGTTCGATCATTCAACAATTGGGGTATCACCCCCAAGCAAAAAGTCAGTCTGTGCGAATATTTTTATGAAATTTTCACTCCACGAAGGATGTTCTGTTCCCGTTAAATTTAGACGAAAGATTGTAGTTAATCGAAATATGCGTATTTTCGCGCCTGCGTAAGTGCTAAGGCTGGTGATATAGCATTCTTGCCAAATGTCAGTCTGTGGGAATCGGACCGTACTGGACTTGTGCAGAGCCCATCTCACGTGTCTTTCGTACTATCTTCTTGCTACGAATGAATCTTCAAATAAAACTTGTGGCGAAAGAACCTCGGCTCAGCCGTCCTCTTCAATAATTATCGCGTGCGATGCTCAGTCCCAAGTCCATTCAGCCACTTTTACGGTTTTAGCTACTCATCCAATCAGCGGGTTTTCTCTTTGTTAGGATTTCCGAACTCAAGGAAACAAGTGAGATGAGAGTTCAAGAAGTCCGAGAGTGAATAGAGGACTGTATTAACGAAGGGGGTATAGTTCCTCAACAAACGCTTTCGTAATAACGTACCTAATGTGGCCGCGAGTGAAAACCGGTCGCGGACTCCGCCGACCGAACGCGAAAAAACCGATACTCGTTCGACACGAAACCGTACAAATTTAAAGCCCGGCGGTAAAACGGCGAACCGTAACGACCAAGACAGCGTCTTGTGGAATTAACCGAAACGTGAACAAAGGAAAAGAAAGCGCAGCGAGAGCAGAGGAATAATGAATGGTAGTAGCTAGAGAAGGCAAGTAGTGACAGCGTCGGGTCGTGAGGTCTACTTCTCGAGTCTTCTGGATCCACAGGATTATGGCAATGCAGGCAAATGCGTCTTTTACCGTCTAGGGATATAACGAACAGAAATGCGGATGTGTGGACGCGAATTAATGCAAAAGGTGGCTCAGGTAGGAGGTTAAAGTTCCGGAATTAGTTGGGTAGCTGCTACTCACACGACTACGTATATCAAAAGGTTACCTAGGTGATTAATGGGACTGTCAACGCGACTTTTCTGGGAAGGTTCGTGCTCACAGTTCTGGAGCTAACATTGAAACACCACAAAACGTTGGTCCACAAAACGACGTTAGTTTGAATTCGGGAATTTTCATGGGTGCTCCTGAATATCCTATGACCATTATTAAACTTCCATCGTTTAGGTAGCACCTTTGGTTACCCCCCTGACTGCTTGGGAATGCTAGTATTACATGAGCGAGATTTACAAGGAAATACTACACGAAAATCGCTTTGCGTCGAAGAGAGATGAATGAAAATTAATAAAATGGGGAGGGTGCCAGCTCTAGGGTTAGAAGGATTGGAAGAGGGTAGGAAAGAAGTGTAAGATACAGTTCCATGATAAAAACCTCATGGAGCATGGCGAAGCCTTCAACTATGGGCTGGCAACCCTCCTCTAATCATCTTCTCGGCACTTTTCTTGCACAACTACCCTGTGGTGAGGCAGTCAAGGCGGTTTGCCGTGCTTTCACTCCATTAGCTTCTGACACCGCCATTCGAACTTCTGTCCTGTCGTACTTTGCGCTTCTTGGCTTGCACAATGAGCTCAAGATCCTGGCTTAAAGAGACCACTTGGACTTCCAGGATCACTCCAGACTGGACGGGACCCCATGTTCCAGAGACACTAGTAGTACGCCTTATTCTCCTCATGCCCTCGGCCATTTTTTTTGCCAATAAAAATTTCTTCTTTGTGGGGATTCATAGCAAGCACTAATCTACTATTCCTCCGCAAATATTCATTTAACCGTCTAGCTCGATACCGCAATTAAACATACAGGTCGTCCACAACTATTAAACCGAGTAAAGAGGATTTTTGTTTTTTAATAAATCTGCTTTTTAGTGAGTGACTATGGTTCTTAAAGAGGCGTCATCTGATACGCAGCTTTATAACTTTATAAAGGCACTTGCCATATAATTAAGATTCAATAGTGGAATTAGACAACGCATTCTCACCCAAAGAACTGGTTTCCGGAGGGCACCTGCAAATGACGAGATAGTGACTTTTGCCAGTCCTGATATTCTGTAGAGCCAATAGCGACCAATCCCTTGGGGCTCTGCATACTCTCATATCTGCGACTGGCTCGCATGTCTTTACGAGAGTGAGTACCTGCAAATTACGTGAAGTTCAATTTGTAGAGCAGGAAAGGTAATAGAGCATGTTGTACAGATCAGACTGTTGACATTGAGTGGTGGTAATACGGGGGCACATCGACATACGAGTATTTTGCGATACGAGCAGGAGAGGAAGAAAGAAACCTCGTCGGACAGTTTTTTTTGAAACGATCTGGGGGGGAAAATGAGTAAAGTGTGACGAATAAGCGAAGACCAGTGACGACAATTAAGCGCTTCACTTTTTCTTTTATTATTTTTTATAGAATATATATTATACATGTATTTTATAAATAAAGGTTTCTTCTAGTAAATACATCTTTTAAAAGTCAAATACACAACAAAAACAACTGAGGTGGTGTTTTGGGATCTGGAACGGATTAGTGACATTGCAATTAATTTCAATGGGGAAAATTGCTTTAAGATACGAGCGATTTGACATACCAGGAAGGTTATATATATAGTCTTCTGACTGTCCCAGTGGTGGGATGTGCACCGCGGCCAGATGGCCTATTGTGCCAGTCCTAATGTCTTACAGGTCAATGCCTAGCTTTCTGAGGAAAGTCAGGTCGTTCCTGAAAGAGTCCTCGTTGAAACCCATCCTGGGCGAAGTGGTGCCAAAAGACCAAAAGTCGCTCCCTCTCAAGTCTCCGGCACTGGGCCAGGACATGGTAGGGAGTTTCCTCATCCGTGCCACACCGCCTGCATCGAGGGGTGTCGACTATACCCATAACATACATGTGTTTGTTCATTCTGCAGTGCTCGGTTATGATCCCAACAATCTGTTTCAAGTCCTTCCTCTTCATCCTCAGAAGGGTATGTCTTATCTCACTTGATTGCTCTGAGATAAAGCGTTTGGAGTGTCTTACTCCTGCAGCGTTCCAGATTGTCTGATGCGGTCTTCTGGCGTGTTCTCTCACAGTCCTTTTTACTAGTGACAGAGAAATCCCACAATGGGGCGGTGGCCCAATACACATTAACTCTATTCCTTCTATACCAGGAAGGTTACCAAACGAATTAAACTCGTATGTTAAAGTACCGTTGCACTTGAAACTGTAGAGCACTGTAGAGCTATTGTTCAAAAGCTTTAGACGTACACAGAGTATTCTTTACAGCCAGCTTCCATTGACGAACACAAATATGTTTTTTTAACCATGGAAACTTCGTTGTAATTTCTTCTTAAAGGTTCGGAAGATGAAATTGATCAAATCTATACACTCCCCTCCCAGAATATGAACACCCACCATAGTATCACGTCTTATGATTTAATGATTACGAAAGAACATAAAATAACCTGCATCACCCCATTCAATGCCATAAAGTTGATTCCCTTACCGACCTTTTAGAATTCCTTTAATTTCGGTAACACGGAAACTTTAATCAGTAGAAGTACTCAAAAAACAAAAATGGTTTCGGTAAACGATATTAGTAACCCAAGACGTTCACGTTTGCTATGAGTTTCCATGTGTGGAAATAGTGGCATAATGTGCTACCGATGGAGATCTAACCTCTGAAGTCGATTTATTTTCATATTTAAAATGAGTGGAAATAAGATAATACCTTAGCATTAACTGCGTTTTGAAGGCCGCTAGTAGAATGATGACTTAACACAATGTTTTCTTGGAGGATCCGAAGATTTCACCTTCCACGCACTAGGTCTTAAATATCTTATTTGCTATAAGCGTTGATGTTAAACGTACTTTTTTCTAGTTAGAAGCCAGAGAAAAAAAAAACCCTTGTAACCTTCTGCAAACATAAGCGAATAGGTAAACCCACCGTCAGACACGGCAAGTGGAGACCATAAACAGATCACAACACAGGTCCAGATATGATCAAGCTTATAATAAATTACGATTAATTGCGGGGATACATCCAACGCGAAATCAAACCTTTCCGTTTGGCGACGTAGCTAATTCTGTGGTGTGAAGGTCGTCCGAATTAAGGGAGGCCGAGCAGGGCTCTCTGTATCTTGAGGGGCACGCACACAGGGGTTGAGTGTAGTTCAGCCTGACGTATACGGCATTGCAGACCTGGAAAATAACATCCAAAATCCTCAGGAGGGAGCTACAGCACCATCACAGAGTCGACAGAGTTGTGAATGGTCTCTCAGCCCGTTCACCCCCAGTGACCCATCCATCAAGTTATGGAAGCTCGTAAAAGTCTCCTCACAAATAATATTTTGTTGTTAACCCCTTCTGAACTGCTCCTTTCTTGCACTTTACTTTACAATACCTAGAGTTCCAAAAATCAAACTACCTCATGGGAGCCCCAAGCTGCAAATGTAAACAAAAATTGAAAAAATTACTACCGGCTTTCTTTGAAATTAGACAAATAATGAATAATAAAATAAAATTAATGATTTATAATGCTCCGGTGCAAGCTCAGTTAAATTATGGTTTTATAGCGCGGAAAAATGCTTACTCAAAAATAAAATAAAAAATATACGGACTACCTACAAATTTTTATTAGAAATTATATTTAATAAATCCCGGAAATATCCATCAAATGAATTATTTAGGGAAACTGAAGTATTAGGTTTTAAAAACTACCATAAGCATTATTTACAAACAACTGCTAGCGGGCAAACTTAAAAGAATAAGCAGTGTACTCGAGCGGCTAATAAATCAAATTGTGACATGTAGGTCTTTCGACTACTAGGTGATAATTAAAGTCAATGAACCACTGCTTGTAGACCTGATACCACCGATGAGCTAAGAGTAGGAAATATTTAAATAAGAATGATGAACAATTGTAGATGATATAAATTAATAAATAGGAATCAGGCAAATTTATGGACAAATAGGAAGATAGGTATTGTGTATAGAAAGAAGTATAGAGAAATATTTATAAATTGCAATTCTGAAGTGAGTATTAAATTTGGTATTTTATTTTCAGTTACTGTTTATATTTGGGCTTCGGTGAGAATAATTTCTCCAACCCATTCACTTAAAGGGGTATTTAAGATATTTGTAACGTATGTTTAAAAAAAAGTATTAAAATAAATGCAATTTACATTTTTTTAAAAACACTAAAACTTTCTCTTCCTATGACTGCGTAGATTCAAACACTCGACGTCTCGAAGTCCGAATCAACACATTAGCAAGCAGTGACGCACGTGATATAATCCTCCCAGTTCAAGAAGTTAATCTTCATTGCCTTAGCTGCTGGCCAGCGTTTCAGGGGATTTTGGCTTCGAGTGTGGACGTAGCAATGCATATAAGCATGTGGAGGAATGGGCAGGGCTTGGGAGTTAGAGAGAAATGTGGATCTGTGGGAAAAAATGTACATCTGGTGTTGTGAGATGGTCACAAAGGCGCAGGAGGCCGAATGAGCTGAAGCCTCCGGTTTTGATTTGGTTTACGTTCTTATTTCACTCCACCGGCCGTTAGATTCACTCGAACAGCTTATTCTCGACGCACAGTCGGTCATCTCTTGACAACAAATAATGTTGACCCCTCATGAAGAAAAGGCTTTTATTGCACCTGGTAGTTTACAACGCTTTTCGGGACGAAGTTTGCACCCAAAGTCAACGTGCCTGTTGCAAGAGTCCGCCTTCCCTGGCAGGTGGTGTACTATGGGGCAGACACTTTAGATATAAAGACGACATCTTCAGGGCATGAGCTGATACCCTCCCTCCCCCTCACTACCCTGTAAAGGAAACTAGTCATAACTTTATGCGCAGTGGACGAGGTATTCTTTGACTTATCGTTGGGAATCTGGTTGATTGGTAATCGCCTGCCTCACCCCCCAACCCAGTGGCAAATTGGCCTTATCTCTGGATTGATGCCTAGTCGTTATGGGAACACACGAGGTGCGTCCCTTGAACCGTTTGGTTCCCTCACTTATTTTCTTGTTGGCATTTTAGTTTTGTTGTGAGATGGCCAGCTCGGCATCTACGTTTCCCGTTCCCCCACGTCCGCCAATTCCTTCAAATCCAGCTGAAGTCTATTTTTCGCAACTTCCCCCCTTCCTGGACCTACTCTATTTTCTCGGCCTATTTGCTTATTTCCCAGCCCCACAGCGATAAACTCGCGGCGATTGCCCTTATTGAACCTAGTTTCTTTCTAGCGGAGCCTCTCGTGACGAGAGAGACGTACAGTCCACACGTTTTACGCTCCCCACGATCAAACAATGTCTTGTATCTCATTCAACGGTTTTCGAATCATTACATTCGATATATTTAATATCGTGTATATCTCAACGTGTACAACAATGAATACAGCAGTAGATGGTATCATGTTCAGACGTTCCAGATGAACACAACTGACCGCAGTTAGGTAACCGTTTACTTTTTTGGTGATAGGCAAGTAAAGGGCTCAATGAATATTGTTTCCCTAACCTGTCAGATTTAGAGTTTGACCACTTACCTGCTGTATAGCGCACTCAGGAAGTAAATAAATGTGTTGATTGTGAGGAAAATAGTGGTACTTGGTGGGTTTGGCATTCCCTACGCCTGAAGGCAACCTCAGCGCCGCTTCCTGAAACAATTAAATATTCAATGTATGAAATTAAAATTACGTATTAAAGTTATGTTAGTCGCATAAACAAGCGGCGCCTCATCGACGAAGACGAACCTTCATCTCCTGCCCCACCTTTTTACGGTGCAGCTGGGACGTAATGATACGTTCAGCCTCGTATTCCGTGAGAAAGAATTGTTTTAATTTTTCTGACATGTCACGAAGTGATTTAGTGAATTTGTTGAGAAAGGCGCCTGCAGAAGCTCTTATGAAATGAAAACTTATGAATGGGTTGTGGGAACGGATTATCGGTTGCGATCTACGAATATTCTCGCAGATGTCGGTCACATGCCTCTCGCTGACGTGAGTTGAGCCTAAGCAAATACAGGAGTAATCCGTAAAGAGCCTTTTTATTACTACCGTATTTGAATTATGATATTGGCGCCAATATCGGTATCTACACGTAAGTCCTTTTCTTTTTCGCGTTTTCTACATCTGGTTAATTTGTCCATTACTTTGAGGAGAACTAATGGCAGGCAAAGTGATTCGTGTCACGTTCTCGAAATTCGATTTTAGTAATAGACTTGATTTGTTGTGTGATACCGCGACATCAATTTAATTCTTCCCGATTTCGGAGTGGCTTTATTCATAATGACCTACTTTCGAGAAGCCACTTCCATGCGACTTCCGTCGGACTTCCTCATCCGTTTCCGTTCGTCGTCCACTCCTATTCACCCTCTCACCTTTCTACTTCTGTTCCAATTTTGTGTCTCTTGCCATATTGTCCAAAATGCTAGAGGTCGTATTGTTGTAGTCCCTCGAAGGAGTCTTTGGCTGCAACCTCTCTGGGAGACAATATGGGTGTACTAAAGATGCCCATGCCGGATGTCATTGTTGAAATCCGCAATGCTTCCCGGGAGGCCCTAGCTAAGTATGTCGTAGCAGTTTTCAGCGACATCAGAGGAACATTGGACAACCTATGGTGGCCAGCTCCTTCATAAGCTTTAAGGTCGGGGAACTACTTCAACCGTCGCAACGTACATTTGCTCGTCAGAAGTTACCTGCCAAATAGAACTGCTTCAATTAGTTGTGTCAGAGGAGAGTTCGACAAGAAGGCACGGGCCTAGGATCACTTCGATGGTCTTCTCAGGAGCTTCATGGAGACTGGCCGCGAGCCGTACGTCTATGTGAATTACTTGACTGTGCCGATCCCTGCACAGTCATTCCTACAAATGGGGGAAGGAATCAAGGGCTCCTCCAAATCGTCACCAGATGCTGCAGGTGGCTGAGGAAAACTTCAGTTCGTCCTCTTAAAGTGAAAACTAGATGGCCAACCGTCAATACGTTTTGGGGCCTCAGGCTTTCTTACGAGAAACAAGTCGTTAATACGCGTGACAGGTGGTGTTTTAGCCAACATCTCCAGTTCTTCAAAGGCAATACCCTCGCAAGGTTTACCTCATTACGAAACAACAACAAACACAATCGAAACATTACAATTAGCATCGCCACTGACACTATTTTCGTTCATAAACTTGGACGTGATCGGCTTGTGCCCAGTTGTCTGGGGTAGCAAACTCACAGTCAACCAAAAGAAAGCACTGACTCAATCCCAAGGAGCTGCACTCCTTTGGATCGCCAAGGCTTACAAGATAGCACTCACTGAAGCACTCCAAGTGACCATTGGTCAGTTACTCGTTGACTGCAGCATGCAGTGCATGGCGGATAATTAAAGAGTGAAAAGGAAGCTTCCCCCACTCTGGGCCAAACTGCATACAGACCTTTCCACTGAACGTAAACTTACCGTGCTAGATGGATGGGCATTAGATTAATTGCAAGCGAGATGGGAACCCTCATCAAAGGAATGTGACACGTACGCCCTTTTTCTCTACATCTGTGAATGATTTAGGATAAAGTGGTTTGATCCTGACCAGCGAATGAGCCAGAGTCCACTACTGCCCTCTCAAAGACTCTCCATCCTGCACATCCTGCGACTTCAATGCGGAGGAAACAAGAAACGAAATGCTACTCCACTGTAGATCCTACAACATTGAGCGATCTTGTTGAAGAAACAGCTAAACTAGCGTTGACCACAACCAATCAAGCTAAACCACACCGCCCCATTTGTGATGAAGGTGGCCGCAGTTGATATCTCCTTTTGAAACTTGACACCGAAGTAAAGGATAGTTAGATCGGATTAAGAACTCCTCCCAGATGGTACGGATTCCCCACAGGCATACCTATGAGTGGCAACACGTGGGCAACAGCTTTCTACCGGGAGACTGGCTAAAAGACAACTTGCCGTAACACTATAGGGTCTGGTGGATATTGAGCAAGTGCTCACGAACTTTCCCGTGCTTGCGAAACCGATATTTAATGACATAACCCTCTTATTGGTGTTAAGAAACGGTCATTTTGATATGAAAGAGACCTGAGGAGCGAGTGATTCTATCTCGCTACGATGATCTCAACTTTGGTGCCGTCCTTTCATCGTTCAAGGAAAGACAAGTAAGAGTTTGGGCTACCAAGTAAAGGCACAGTAGGAGTGAGGAGCTCGATTTCGATTGAGATCAGCTCATAGAGGAGTTTTGTACTGGCTGATAAGCTTAGCTTCTCTGCAACACTAATGTTTGGGAATAAAGCTAAATATTTAATTACTACATCATAAACGGAAGTTTAATTTCCTGCAACTGAACTCATGTTTTATTTGAGTTGTTACTTATGTTGCACGTTAGCAGTTTAGATGTAGAATTTAATTGTTAATCTCTCTCTAAATAACGAGAGGCCATTTTTCCAAACGTTGTTTTTTAACTCTGTAGCCACTGAAATTCAAAGACCTCAAGAGAACGTTTTAAAAATTTAGTCGCCCCGTAGGAAATTTTCGTCTGATGGTACAGACAATGGCTACTGTGATTAGGGACGATTTCATATAATATGAAAATATCTAGGGCGACGAATCTTTGCCAGGCCTTCCGTACATTTAACGATTTTCATGACAGTGACCAATAACTTGACGTAGAAAGTGGGAGCGCTTAAAGATTAGGAATTGATTGAGCTGCTACCACTTATATCACGACCTTCATTTAATAATTCCTGTAGGTAACTCATGAAACCGCCAACGTGATTTATCTGTTTAGTTTGTGTCAACAGTTGTGGAATTATAGGTGAAACGCTGTCATAAACAAAATTAGCCAACAAAACGACGTTAGTTCGAGTTCCAGAATATCGAATAGCCATTATTAAACGCCTATAGTATAGGTTGCTCTGGTTTTTTCCCAGAAAGCTGGTACCATTTGAGCGAGGTTTACGTCACGTATCGTCGAAATGGTAGATGTACGTAATTGAAGGGACGACGTTATTTTCTTGAGTAGGTTTGTGTGCACAGTTGTGGAGTTACATACACGTATAGACACTGTTTTCTCTAATAGCGTTTTTCGAACTCAGCTGTTTTGTGTGGAGATAGAAAACAGGTGGACGAAGGTAAAAAGGAGGAAAGTGCCACTACGTGAACAGCTGGCTATTGGGCCAGTGGGGCACATACTGTTAGCGGCCGCGGGCGCCGTAACTGTTCGCATACTCTCTTTCGTTCTCTTCGGCACGTAGAGAACTCAATTAGCCAATTGAAGGGGAAGAAAAGAACACGAAGACGAAAAAGAAAAGGCGTGGCTTCGAATCGAAAAGACGAGAGAGAACTCTGGGTTGTGACTGAGAAGGAGAACGGGGATGGTCTCGCCTCAACAGCCATGAGAACACTATTTGGGGCCGGCAAGGTATTTCCATTATCATTTCAAGGATGAAGCGGGTTTATTTTATCTAGTCGCAAATCCTGGATTATACAGCTGCCTGAAGAATAATTTCTGTTCGTTCCGATCCTCGGATAATAACGCGTCAGACATTCCATTGCCCACTCTGAATAACTCACTTAAATTTTATGTTTAGTGTGCAGATCAGCATGAGACGCTAAAGTGTGAGCAAAGTGGGTAGGAAAGTTTTTCACGGTGATAAAAATAATTTCTTCTCAAAAACCGCGATAACTGGTTCGACTAAATATTTTGCATGATCAGATCCTACTAACACAACAGAACAGTATAAAATTATCATTCGAGAGAGTTCCACGAGAGCAGCACGATAAATTAAACATCTAACCCCTTCCCCATTAACACTACGTTTCAAGGCACGAAGATTCCAAATCTGCAATGTCCGTCCGCCGTCTAGGCCATACCTTGCCTGTAACATGACCTAAAAACTCCGTTCATTCGCACAAACTCAAGGTTGTTATAAGCAAAAAATGGTAAAAAAATTAGCCTAAAACAAACTTTTGACGGTTTTATTGCAATTGCGTCGTGTTTAGTATCGTTTCCTTGGTATTTTTCGATCCCGAGACGAACTACTCTAAATGGAAAACAGTGAAGAGTAGGGGGTAGAGAGAGAACAGCGAGTAGATCTTTTCCCGTGCTGCTTCCCGTCTCGCTCCTACCACCCGTCAGATCGACTCACCTGGTCGTGTCTATTACCTAGCGTCGCCTAAAAACGTCAATTTTCGTTGTTCCGTAATAGCCAGGTCATGTTTTGTATCGTTTACAAGTATGTTTCGATCCTGAGTCAAATGAGATAGGTCTCGGGGGTGGGAGACTGCGTCGAGCTGGATAGCCAGGAAATCATCGGAAACGTTGATTGAAACATGAGGTGTTCTTAGGCGATAATATTGATTGAAACAGGAGGTGCTGAATAGGATAGGTCCCAATCACCCTGTGTAAGAGAATAACAGTTGTGAAATTTTTTGAACGTTTTCCTTTTAAAAATCCGTCGAATGATACTAGCGTTCTCAGAATAATCAGGGGGGTAGTCCGATAAACTACCTGTAAGATGAGAATTTAATCTCGCTCATAAGATACGAGTATAGTGGAGAAATCCCATAAAAGTCGGAATTCATTCTGCTGTTTCATCATAAACACGACTCCTTCCTGGCCAAGGACTCTGAATCGATGCAAATCGCTTTCTTTCTCTGACCGCAATCTTAAATGATAACTTGAATCGTCTGATAATCTGAAGAACTGGATAGTCGTGTACAAGGAATTTTCCGAGAGGCGGAACGGCACGTTGGACGTCCCAATGAGGAGAGGTCGACGTGCGGCCTCGTCTAGGCGATCTCTGCGTGAGACTCTTCAGCCACGTTGTGTCAGCCGTCAGAGATAATACGAGTCCTTTGGCGGACCACACAAAAACGAGCGATATAACGACAGAACGGACACTATTCTTTATAGAGCTTCACAGTTCTTTCTCTTTCTTCGAAGTCGTTTTTCCCACAGCACCGATTCTAAGCTCTACATCCTCGACCAGCCGTGTTCTCCGTCCTCGAGTGCGCCTGAATTTCTGCAGTTTGCGCGCCAACGCAGCACTGCTCAGACCTATTTCATTATTCATAGTTTTAGCACCCACTGTCCATTTCCTATAAGTATATTACTGTAAGTAGAGAGTACATCCTATCATTATCACCCCGACAACGTAATATTTTGATAGTGTAGCCTTGCTATAATCTCTATTATCTCTTCTCCCCATCTATTACTCCAATTAAGGTGCAAACTAACGCTTCTATTTTTGCGCTAACTCAACAGCAGCATTACAATTGTTTATTTTTTCGTATATTTAGTTTTGTTTTGTTGATATAAAGTCTATCATCTGGAAGGCAGCTGTTTGATCAGAATGTAGATTCAAACAATTTGTTCCCCTTCTAATTTCACTTTATTATTCCTATTTCCCCGAAGAATACCACTGACAATGAAGAAAGAATTAATTACACTAACATTAACGACTGTGTTCAAACAATTTAAACTATAGGCGAAAACTGCGGATGCAAACCTAACCTTATCTGTGTATTCAATAGTACGACTCAACATTTGAAGACTAAATCTCAAAAAATTAATGAGTTGTGGCAGAAGTTCGAAAATTAGCAAATTTAGCAGGAAAGTAGCAGAAACCGTTCCGAATAAAGCAGATCCGTGAATTTATTGAGTGGCTCTAGTATAAATCCTACGTTTAACTCGAAAAATATCTGGTGCGTTGCAACACACAACTTTCCTTAGCTCTACAACAATTCACTTTGAACATGGCTAATTCTATTTAATCAATTCATATATCACTCAGTTAATTTGAACTTGGTCAAACAACACTTTGCGGCTGCAGGAAGCGGTAGTGCTTACAGTTCCAGATTGTATTATGCTGCTCGTACTCATTGCAGGACCATTATTGAGCAATTGGTACACAGATAATTAATGAGGCCGTAAACAATAATTTTTTGAAGAAGGATAGTAATTACTTTTGCAGAGTTATTGGGTAATAACTGTTAGAACTGGTAGTAAGCGAAACGGCGGTAGTTGAAATTCAGGAATTTCTGGAGTGACCCCCATGTATCTCTTGAGCGTTTTTAAACACTCTATGGATTGGACTACAACACGACTTTTTTTTTTAACATTCTAGTAACATTCCAGCTTAGTTTAAAAGGAAAAAACCGCGGCAAAAACGCTTTTCGTCGAAAATTTTGATAATTTATTGTGTTACTCTCGTCATTTTCCCACGAATGGGAGTTTTATGGTATAATTATCTTATTCAGAGCTATCTATATAAACAATTTAATCAAAATCGTTAGAGCCGTTTTTGAGGAAAAAAATTTGGTGTTTTGATCACTTTGATAACTATAGTTAACCTTCGGTGGATTTTGTTCATACCCTTATTTTTGCGTCCTATGGTAACCTGTAGGCTAGACATCACGTTTCCGCTGATTTGGTACGGTTGTTTCCTCTAAAAACCGCGCTAAAATCGATTTCGTCGAAAATTTTGATAATTTATTGTGCTTCTCTAGTCATTTTCCCACCAATAGGAATTTTACGCTATGATTGCCTTATTGAGAGCTATCAATATAAACAATTTAATCAAAATCGTTAGAGCCGTTTTTGAGAAAAAAAATATTTGGTGTTTTGATCACCATGATAACTATAGTTAACTTTCGGTGGATTTTGTTCAAACCCTTATTTTGGCGTCTCATGGTGGCCTGCGGGCGGGATATGAAGTTTTGAGCTGATTTAGTACGGTGGTTTTCTCTAAAAATCGTTCACAGACACACATACACGCAGACACACAGACATACAGACACACAGACCATTTTCCCAAATAGTGTTTTTCGGACTCAGGGGGGTCTGAAACGTAAAGATCTGAAGAGAACTCAAAATTTTTTTTCAGCCGATTACATAACTTTCCTTTCTACTTTGTAGAGCCAAGGAAAGTAAAAAGAAAAATAAAGAAGAACCTCTCAACCTTAGGACCGTTAACAGTTCTCACCGATTTGTTCATTCATTCACTTAGTAACCACTATTTCAACTGTTCATTTCCGGTTCAAATGGAACATTACTCCAAAGTAAAGAATCGATTTAATTATTGGGTAACCTCGACGACGACATAACGCGCTGTCTATACGGTCTCCAACACGCCCCAATATTCTCCAAAGTGAAGAATAATAAGCTTCATTTTTCGACGAACGCGTAGACCGCGTTGAGCAGACAATAGCCCAACTCTCATTATCCACTCATCGAAATCGGTTGCGCTCGAGATCATCGCAATCGCCAGTAAAGAATAACCGCTCTCGTTCAAGCTCCCGCAATGATAATGATGTCAAATAACAATTTCCGGTGGTACTACCGCACTTTTTGGAAAGATGCTCGTGGAACTTTTTATTTAATTTATTTTTATCCGACTTGCACGAGCACAATACTCAGGTGGCACGCTGAATCAGGTGGCCTGTGGGGACGGGGATTTCAGCTCAAGCGAAATGGTTCATTCTTTCGGCACAGTTTCCGTCAGATCCACCATATTTATATAGTCGCATCAACATACTTTTTTTATTCTGATTTCATAACCGAAATTCCTATTTTTCTAACTATATTACTAAGTACGAAACAAACGCTCATTAGAAGGTCCTCTACGCCGTTTGACCCTGAACAGAGTTGTAAGGAAGACGGGAAGGGAGTTGCAAATAAAACGGCTAAATATTGCGGACTTCTGAAGGTGATGGACAAACTTTGGGGTTTTACCACATTCTGGACGTACCTGAATCGGGTTGGTTATGCGTAGGTTTGCTGCTACAGATCTACCGATATCACTAACAGCTGCCAGAAAAGAAAAACGCCCTGGCCACTCGGAAGAAGCGCTCATTTGATAATCTCCTCGGTTTGATAATCACCTTCAGAATACCTTTCTCTAACGTTACAATTTGCGCAAGTGGGCAGGGAGAGCTAACCGTAAAGGTAGACAGTATAGATTTCTCAATCATAGAAAGTGAAAAACGATGAGCCCCGTTATATGAACGCTCACTACACTGCTGTCTATGCGAGAAAACCTGAGCATCCTTTTCGACAAAAAATTTCGACAAAAATACTGATTTAAAATTCCTTGTGAATGCTCGCGTTTTGACGATCACATCTACTCAAAAATAGCCAGCCATACACGAGCAGATATCTGCGGCAGATTTGGTCGCCCGATCTCATCTGACAGATATCGCTAACGATCTGGAGTGACCGATGAGATCGGTCGTTGCCCCTTAACACGAAAAACTTATTGGCCGATCTTTCATGCCCGAGATCTGTCACCTGACCAGTGCCCGACGTCATCTGTTCGTTCGTGGGATGAAATCTGACAGGTTCAGGTCTGTCACCGACGTTCGTCTGGCAGACTCGAGTTATCGGTCGAATCCGAAATATTTTCCAGATCGGTCACACATTCCGTAAGTTGATGCCATGGGGTTAGTGACTGTCCATAGTAAAAAAAAAGCGTAAATTAGCGGATTTTGCGGCGGGTATTTTTTTTTTATTGCCCATAAAACGGCTAAGCCAAAAAAAAGACAAGTTTGGGAAAAGTCATGGGTTTCGGAAAGGAGAAAGTTCGGGCACATGAAGTTGTTGAAGCACCTTAGGGAGAACAACCCGCGGGATTGTGAACATTTTGCTAGCTCATATCTCCGGCTCCCGTAATTCAAATCATTTGGTTTTTTGTTAATAAAAAACCACAACTAAATTTGAAAATACTACCCCTCCCCCTCCCCCCCAATTCTGGGTAAGTATGCCCCTGGGGGTAGGTGCCAACAAGTAATAATGTATTTACGAATTTATTAGGTTGTGGGGAGATCGTTTTTTGTAGTTACGAAAATTGTAGTTTCCTACGAATGTTTGCAGTTACGAGTTTTGAATTACTTATGTGAAAACAGGGAAAAACACTCGTGGACAACAGAACATCTTAACGTTAAGTGACTGCCCGATGTTCTTTGAACCACAGACATCGCTTCCGAGAAGTCTGCATGTTAAGGGGGACGCCCGACTACCATCTGCCAGATTTGAACTCTAGCAGATATCTCTGGTCGATTTTCACATCTTTCATCATTTTTTAACGCCCACTAACGCACAGATCTTTCCCACAGATATCGTTTAAAAACGCCATATCTGTCGCAGATATCTGCTCGTGTATGGCTGGCTAATGTCGTCAACCCATTCGATATTTGTACGCTGCCTAATGGAGGTCAAATCCCAGTCTTCCGAGAACGTCTCGTTCGAGTTGATTACCGGTTTTCGAAGATAATTAAGAAGATAATGTTAGCCTTTTCTTATCGCGGAGGTGCAAATACACCTATAATCGGAGCAGATTTTCTCGAACACTTATCGTTTCTTGTTGACCTAAAACACTAAAACGTCTTCATTCCCAGTCAAATCTTCACGTTTGACCCTAACCACAAATACATCGAACTTCTGAGAAGCTGCTTCGCGTTTATTTAAAAAATCCAACTTTCAAGGAAAAATCGGCGGATTTCAAAATTCCATTATCCTCCAGTTACATTAGCCCTTGATTGATTGCGCCAAGCAAAATGGAATTTCATGGCCGTCATCTGTCAACTCTCGCCAATCGATCGCAGATCTCCTTGCTCGCCACTTCATCTCTGTCTTCGTCCTTCAATCGATGTTGTCTCGCTCTGATACCTCGTTCTGAGTGAGGCCGAAGTTTACATCAAGGGCATAGGGCACGACAGCGTTTCCCCTGTCCTTCTCCTATCTATCCCCTTAGCCTTGCCGTCCCTTATTTAAAGCCTCTTTCTTCTCTGACCTCTTTCCCCAGCGTTATGTTTGTGCATCCCGCGGTTGGAAATTAATCAAAGATTGTTAAGCGAAAGACACTCCAATCTCTACTAATTTTATCGGTATTGATACTTTGGTAGGAACCGATGGATTTAGCGATCCCAAAGGGGGAAAAAATTAGTAGTATAAATTAAGGGGGAATAAAGTTCACGTTATTTTCCTCTAACAATTTTTACTTTCCTTAGCGCAACGAAGTAAAAAAAAAACAAATAATGGTGGGAGGGGGTGCTTTTGGTGGTTACCGTTTTCGTGTGGACGACAAATGTGAACTGTTTGGAAAGATTTAGCTCACGTTGTTCACACACAGTGTTCTATGTGTGAGAATTTTCTGATGCGTGTATCTGTATACGCCCTTTATATTTTATATACTTACAAACTATGAAGCAAAAACCAGTTTTTATCCTTTACATTTTGCAGGGGAAAATGGCTTATTTACGAAGTGATTTTAAGCAGTACAGCAAAAACAGACCGGGAGTCTCAACTTGGGTTTTTAGCGAAAGTTCGTATTCCCTGTTCTGGAGTTATCTGAAATTAGGGTTTTGGTCAGTAAATCTGTGGACTAAATTTTTTTTGACTTGGTTCCACCATTTTCTCTCGATCGTATGCGCACACACATATTCAAATGGATTTTTTTAGGCTGAGAAGCTTTCAAACACGTTGAGGCTGGCGGGCGCGAAAGAAACCTTTACACAAACGGTGGGGACAGCTTTCGTACAAGTTCGCAACCACTAGGAACATTTTATGTCTTTTTTTTTTATGCAATGATAACTACGTTTGATTGTGCTCGTTGATGGTTTCGATATAATGGCCGCGTCAATTGCAATTGACATCATCACTTAGTCACTGAGGTTATTAAAACTTTACCAAGCGTTAGATTTTGTAACAGACGTTATCATGCACTTAACCCAAAACAAATTTCGTGACGCTTCTCCATTACATATCCTGCGTAACATCTCCATTTTTCGAGTTTATGTAGCAAAGTAAAGACATAAAATGTCAAAAAGAATTATGTAATTGGTTGAAAAAACTTTTTTCTCCGGAAATTTACGTTCAAACGCCGTTTGGTAAAATAGTGTGTATTAGTGTCTTATATTGAGAGAACACGGCAGCAACAAATCGGCTCACATTCTATACTAAGCCAGTTGGCCACTGTGGGACTCCACGAGAAGGGTATATGCGAAATCCGGCTAATACTAACTATAGCTATCGCAGTAACAAAAAAAAAACAAATATTTTTAAAATAAAAAACGACGATAACGATTTTGATTTTGATTTAAACTTTTCGTATGAACAGTCCGATGGTACCATGAAGTTCTCATCATTGGGAAGAAGATAAGAACTGCACAATACAATTTCAATGATTTTAGCGCAGTTTTTGTTATTAATTTCGCTCAAAGAGCTAGTATTCTCAGAAAAATTAGGCTGGTTGCCCAATAAACAACCTATACAATGAAAATTTAGTAAGGGTCATAAGACAATTAGATGCGACCCCAGAAATTCCGTAATCCCAATCTTCTTCGTTTCACTAATTAACATTTCTCACAGTTTTTCCCCCGATAACTCCAAACAACACGATCGTTCTCATCAAATGCATGTTGACAATATCATAGATTTCCGGCGCACTGATTTCATAATAATGGTCGTGGTATGAGTTGGAGCCCCCCAATCAATTGCAGAACTTTAAGCATTACCAAATTCGACTCAAAACGTGAAGTTAGCAAATGAACAGCGAGGGAATTAGAATGGATTAGTAGCTAACGCCAAGAAAGTTGCTGTGTATTTCCCATTGCATACTGTGAATGGAGCTCATTTTAACTCACCCATGGAGTGTTGTTAAAAAAGAAACTTGAAATAGAAGAAGTACGGAGGGTGCTCAGTTCTTATTGTACTACGCGATATAATCATCGGAATCATCTAGGTCTTCCTGCCTACACACTCCTTAGTGCTTCTCTTGTGCGCCCATACTGTCAGTTCTGCAACCCCGACTTTCTCTGCCATAATACGAGTTTCTGACACCACTACTCAAAGATGCGTGCTGTCATATCCCCGTGAGTCCAAGTGCACGCTACTTCCCGGACATGAGAGAAATACACGCAGCACTCGGTTTTTGTCGATGGAAATTTGCATTTCCAATTTTTTGATTACTACAACTTAATTTGCTTCGATAATTAGCGAAAAAATTGCGAGAAGTGGATGACGATTCCACGGTCGAGCAGGCAAGGCGGTTGGAGCTGGTTCCTTTCCTCTCGTCTGTTTCTGTTCGTTCTGAATTTCTAGTACGCTGCCTCATTTTCTCGAACGGTCCGTCCAACGGAGCGTAGAACTTTTGAAGAGGTTTACGACGACTTGCGGGAAAGGCCAGTTTATCTTTTGCTCGAAGCGTGACGACAATGATCCTAACATTTTTGAGTCTAGTTGTCTTCTTTAGTCCTACATTGCTATCGAGTACTGGTTACCGACTCAGTTATCATACATGCTCATCATTTATACTGTCGATTTATCGCCCTCTTTGTTACTTCCCTCGGTTGGAGATAACATGAAAATGTAATGACATACCCCAGGTATGCCATCCTCCCCGATGGCACCTCTAACGACGCATCATACAACTTTAGCTATTAATCCGACTGATATTTCATTCGGTTCATAAGAACTTTTAAAACAACTCATAACCCCACGTAAAATCTGGCAGTTGCATAATTTACCTCTCGACCTCAATTGCAAAACCAATCTATACGCAGCTGATGGGATTGTTTAGGCAATTTTTTAGAACTATAGAGGAAATCCCCCAACATCCCCAAACATATACGTTAGCTTGAATTCCGCAATTTTTGATATAGTTCCTGGCTATTTTATGGACATTATTAAACACATAAGATATAGATAGCTTATTTTATTGACTATCCTGTTTTTTGAGAACGCTAGTGTCACATGAGCGAAATTTATAAGAAAAAACGGCACTAAAATGGATTTTCGTTAAAACGTTTGCCAATTTAGCGCGCCACTCTCTTCATTTTTTTTCATCTCTAAATACAACCTAATTAATCAAAAATGTTACGGAAATAAAGATAGTAGGTGTGTTGATCACTATGATTACTATTGTTAGTTTTAACACGATTTCACCCATACTCTTATATTGGAGTCTCATGCTGATTTGCAGGCTAAATATTACATTTAATTCGATTCGTCAGTTCAGTCATTTTTTCTCAATCAGATTCACCAACGCGCACAGACCATTTCTCAAACGGTCTTGTTCAGCCACAAGTGCCAGGATTGTCATTAAGCACAGTTAACATCAGTTAAAAGCACACGAGAAGAAATTCCCCATTCTTACATAAATCCAATGTTTATCTCTGTTGATGTTAATACGAGAAGAACAAGATAACACGAAGATTACAGTTTTATTCGACGAACACTAAAACCCACAAAAACAAGTGGCTCTTCATTTATGAAGACATCATGCCTAAAAATAAAAATATCTGGTACGACGCGTCATACAATTTTCCTCAGTGTCGCGTACTTTCAGCGCATTTTCGTGGCTCTAGCGACTATCCAGAATTTATTTCGTTGCTTCTACTACCAGCGTGTGGATAATTTATAGGAGAGTCAACGAAGATCGGTTTTTATCGGTCTGGGGTTGAAGGATAAACTGAGAAAAAAGATTGTAAAAGAAACAGAACTTGTTAGTTATATCCGTTACTGAATTACCATGTGTTGGTAATGTATTAGACTACCAACGTGATTTCGGCGAGAAAGCATACATATGAGCGGGATTTATGTGGAAAAACTGTACTTAAATCAATTCCCATCATTTTCCTCTGGCTGGGACAAAAAATATAATCGCACAAAATATTTCTTCAAAAACGTTAAAGCTGCCGCGTAAAAAAATAAATAAATAAAAGAGGCGTTTCAATCACTTCGATTACAACAACGAATTTTCCTTGAGCCCTTGTTTTTGTGTCGCTTATTGACCTTCAGGTCACGTATCAAATTTCAGCTGATTCGGTCATCCCGTTTTCTCGCCATTTCATTCATAACGAACCAATTTTCTCCAGATCTGAGAAAACTCTATTTTCAGCCAATCACAAAACTTTTTTTCTTACTTGGTAGGGCGAAGGAAAGTAAAAATATCTGGTGTGATGCCTCACACAATTTTTTTAACGAGGAGATTGGAAATGTTGGAAAGCCACTGACTCAGGCATAAGTTATAGTGATCTCGAGCTCCGATTCCATGCGCGAGTTTCCTCGGAACATGAATCTTCGTCTTTGACCACTTAGGGTGTCTACAATAGGTTCGTTTTCGGGCGTGGCACGATCGTGTAAACGAAACTGACTTGACGGCGAGGCCCGTCGAGCCATCGTCCATTCCAACTGACTGCACACAATGTCCACACGCACTCTCCTGGCCTAACGCTCTTGTTATCGTTATCTGTCGGTTCTCGTGCTCCTGTCCGATGTTTTTGGTTATCTTACGTTCCGCTTGTTCGTCCGTTGTTCTCAGTTCGTTTTGTTTATTCGGTAACTTAATCCGGTGGATGTTGAATGAGTGCTCGTACATGATATTCATAAACGACACCCTCTTAATGAGTCGTTAGAGATCGCTAGATTTCTTCGACATATTTGATAATTGATCGTGTTGCTCTCCTCGTTTTCCCACGGGTGAAGATTTTTAGGAACTATCGTGTTATCTTAAACGGAGGCCACACACGCATACACACCATTTTCACAAACGGTGCTTTTCAGATTCAGAAGCCTTTAAAACGTAATGATCCGGAGAGAAGTAAAAAAAAAAGCACTGTGCAGTTGAAGAGTTTCAATCGACCAATTGGCCTTAAGCTGCCATGTAAATTAATCGAACAAAAAGGAATCAGCTCAATTCCTGAAGCTTACCATTTTCTAGCAACCTGTAGCAGCCCCACAATTGGCTTTTCTTTTCTTGGTTCTTCATTTTTGAATTGTGTTGGACAATTGATAGAAGCGGTTAGGCTAACCCTGAGGAAAAGGTGTTAATCAAATCGATTGAAATCAATGGTGACAACCACAATCGCCCCCAACGCCATTTACAACGATTTACGGCGTCAGCCGAACGTGATACCAAAAAGAAAAAAAAAACAAAAACGAGTGACTCCGTCTCAGGTCATTTCAGACGGAAATGAGGCTACACGCCGATTTCTCCCGAGGGAACCCTTTCAAGCCGTTTTAATGCCTAGAAATGGAGGACGAAGCTGCTCGAAGAGAAGCCAACAAAGGGATCGAGGAGAACTATAACTCACGGAATAATACATAAAACAGGTATTTGCAGGATTTCGTCGCACGATCCTGTTTCTTGCAAGGCGATGGCTCCTTTCACGGAGAGAGAAATTTCCACATGTACCTGCATCACTAACTAGCCAGTGAGAGCGTAAATGAACTTGAAGAAGTTTAAAGCTTTCAAAGTTACAGGGTTGCGTATGATGTTTCGTTTACTTCAGCGCTGGAGAATATTAAGAATGAAAGTGATCCTGTCCGCCCCTTTCGTTTTTTCATCCCAGATTTTGCGCACTTTCTTCGAAAACAGTTTCTGTCGTTCAGAGGAACACTTACGTTAATAAACCTCGACGACGGTGGTGCACTCTTTGCACACACTCACAGCGCTACACCCTCCTTAAGGGTGTGGCTGGGAGCACTCACTATAGGATCGCAAAATGCCTTGAACTGAAGAGTGGGTGCTGCTTCAGTCTGCTCCTGCATCCCCAGCATCGCGGCCATGAATCGACCTGGACACCTCCTACACACGAGAAACGCACTGTTCGCCACCTTCTATGACCTAAGTGCTTCTGTGCTTAGTTTGTTCAATTTAGAATGCTTTTCACCAGAAGCCTATATTCCGCTTCTGACACCAATTGTGACAGTACCTGGTTCTGGGTTATCTTCCCAGGAGCATGCCTATGCTACCAGGCGCGACCACGGGTTGTGGATAGTGGAACGGCCACGGCATTGTCCCCAGGGGCATGTCTGTGGCCAGCTGTGAACAAGGACAGCATGCTGACTGAATAAGCAGCCGCGAACAATGGGCAAAACCCAAGAGATCGCAGAAGAGATCCTGAACAAAGGACTCAAGGGCAAGCGGATCTACATTTTCTCAGACAGCGAGGCCGCCTTAAAGGCCATCGCAGCCTATAGTTTTAGGTCTAAGCTGGCATGGGAATGCCTCCATGCGCTCAAGCAGCTCGGCGCCCGTAACAGGCTCTCCCTCATTTGGGTGCTAGCTCACAGGGGGCATGAGGGCAATGAAAAGGCTGACCGCCTCGCGAAAAGGGGTACAGAATCCCTACCCATTAGGCCTGAACCACACGTGGGTCTGACGAAAAGTCACCTGAACCGTCTGGTTGCTCGATGGGAGATACGGGAAAATGGCGCCCATTGGCATCGCCAGCCACGACTAAGACAGGCGAAAAGGCTTGTCACGCCTTCCTGTCAAAGGGCGAAGGCGATGCTGACACTCTCTAGACAAGATCTGAGAGTACTGATAAGCTTCCTCACCAGGCACTGCCCCTCAGATATCACCTCAACAAGATGGGCATCTCAGAGGCGGTGGAATGCAGACTCTGCAGTGAGGAGGACGAGACAGCAGAGCATATCTATGTGAATGCCCTGCCTTGGCTGCAAAACGCTTTGAATACTTCGGTCAGGGGACCACTGAACCCCAAACCGTAGCGGACTCTGCGGTGAAGGACATACTCGGCTTCCTAAGGGGGGCGGGTATGTACGACGCCTCCTACTAAGAAAGGGCCAGCACACAATAGGCCCATATGCCCTCGGGTCAAAAAAAAAATTTGCGACAGTAATAAAACGAAGGGTGAATAACAAGACTCGTTTCAATTTTGAATTGACTTCTTGTGTTCCAACGGAGACGAGTCACATTGAACGGATAATAATAACAAAGTACGTATGACATGGCTTTCCTCGAATCGTAGGGAAAAACTGAGAAAAAATTAAACAAAGAGACCATTAATTGTTTGCATTTAGTTGGGATTTGTGGAGTTACTTCGCAGCCGTTATTAAATTCCTATCTTGTAGTTAGCTTATTGGACTACAAACACGGCTGTCGTGAGAACGCTAGTGAGCTGGGTTTATAAGGGAAAAACGTCTAAAATTAGGTTTTGACGAATTTTTTAATAGTTTATTGTGCTGATCTCGTCATTTTACCGCTGAAGACATTGTTACGTTGTTCAAACCAGTCGATACAAAAAATGTAATTAAAGTCGGGCGAAAGGGTATGAGATACAGAGTTCGGTAGTCAGGACTGTAACTGAAGTACTTGTCAGACCTATATCCATCTCCAAAATGACGCAGTAAAAGGTGGACAATTTTCAAGCCCTAGAGGGGAAGAATTTACCCCGTTGAACTCATAGCAGCACCTCTGCCATCTGACAGTCGGACGTACATCAGTGGCGATCATTTTGAATATCCAAAATTAGTGATAGTTGAAAATTGTCAAGTGCCACTCCATATCTGGTGGATGTATTGGCAGAATTTGCATTAAAAGTGAGCACTAATTTGTACTAAAGAGACAGACAGTTGCTTAACCACTGATAGTGCTTGGAATCTACATTTGAAGAATTCGACAGCTGTAAATTAGATCACAGTTGAACAGAACAGTTCGTCCCTCAACTGTTTCAGAAAACAAGCATTGTTGAAACTTGCCAGGAAGGAAAAATAGGAATAAAACGAAACGGAATAGAAGACCCTCACCCTAAATACTTTTGTGCTCAGGTTTCTTCATGAGGCGCACATAGTCAACGCTGTTCCACGTCGTATCCTGTCTCCGTGGCAAAATGCATGTGTCTGTACCTTTATCGTTACGCCGAAACCGTGAGTGCCTGAAAACGTATGAGCGACGTCCGCACCACGTACTACGCAATTCTTCAGTAGAACTACTTAGAACGAGAAGCCTCTTCCATTGTTGCAACAGTGGGCGTACAGAACAGTTGAGCTCATTAAATGCGCTAGCTGATAAATCAAAATTAAACGAATGTCACCTACCACAACTGATTTCTAGCGTCACAGTTGATTTTAAACCCGTCTACAGAATGGCGAAGAGGTACATAATCCATTCTACGGGTACTAGGAAAAGAAATATCGACAGAACAAAGCACACGTTTTCCACATGTTGCAGATAAGAAACTAGGCCTTCGGGCAGGCTTTTGAGACAGCAGTTGGCCACAAAACTGAGTGAGCAGGAAGCCAGGAGAGTGGAGAATATTTAATTCATTACTGCTATTAGAGAATCGAGAAGAGAAGCGAAGGGAACTCTTTGCAAGGCACAAGTGGTCGCTTGACGAGTTGCGCACGCACTAAACGCAATGTCATTCCAAGCGAATGTAAAAATGTGATCGCAGGCTGGAACTCTTCGGTTATTTATTCACATACATCGTCTGCGCCAACCTTAGGTTTACAAGAGTCCATGAAAAGCTTTTAGATGTCCTTTATATTAAGGACAGTCCTTCAAGTTGCAGTGAAATGTGGTTGTCCCCCTAAATGGCTCTTATGGAAATGTAAGTAAATGAAACCAACCAACGGGAGTAGTTTTGGTGGTTCATTACGAAGGCAGGTAACAGGCTCTTTACCAATAACAAAATGTCTCTCACGCTGACGCTTCTGTGAAAATCGTCAACTATGTGAAAATGTCGGGAGTACCACAATAAATCATCAATATTTCGAAGAAAAACAATTTTAGCGCTGTTTTTGTTTGTTTTTCGCATGATACGAGGGTTTTCTGGAAAATCATGGCTTTTGCGGGTTTGTCTGGTAAATTCCGGCGAATAAAGCTCGTCAGTCAACAGATAGGCTCAGTCACAGTATAAGACACTTCACACCTACTCTCGTTAAAAAGCTCTCGTACGACCCCGTGGAAGCGTGCGCTTGAAGTCTTGAATCTTTTCCTGCGAGAATGAAGCAACATCATAGTGCTTATCCTCGTGAGTAGGATGATTGATGGTAATTGCAGCTGGGCTCGACAATAAGAATACCATATCATGAGTTCTACTACGGAAGTGGCTATCATGGAAACGTCAGTCAGAGGAAAATGTTGCCCATTGACCTTAGGCACTTCAACTTTAGTAAAATTAGCTAGGAGTGATTTCATACCATCTTCATAGGGGCGCTAAGTTCCAAATATCCCTCCCTGAAATTCTTTGAATCACCGATCCAAGGACCTAAATAAAGACCACGACCAACTAACTAACTTCAGTACGGACTTAACGGCCAGACGATGTGTTCTTTACATCGAAAGCGCTAGCCCACAGTATTTCACCAGCCAGAGAAGACGGGCTCACGAAACAGGTACCTATACATCCTCTCAAACAATTTCGGTCACAGATCCCCTACCTTTCTCGTACGTACCGAGAACTACCGCTTAAGAACATTTCATGGACGCGATTAAACCATCGATCCGGATCGGAGTGTCATGGTGCTTTGACGGATTAATTACAAGAGAAAAGGGACGATTACTTTTGGGGATTGAGATACGGAATATGGTTTTGGTCGAAAACGAAGAACCCAGAGAAAACTCGGGCGGATTACGGCAGGTGCTTGAAATGTGAAACAAGGCATCCCGAAATCGTGATGCAATCGTTGTGAACGAAGTGCACAATAAAGAGTGTCAATTACCAAGAAAGCTAACGAATTACCTAAAACTGCCAGCAGTAGATAGAAATAGCTATTTAATTTACCGGCGGAGAGCGAGTATTGAACGAAAAAAAATACTGGTTCCGTCGATGATAAAACTCCCATCCATTACCTTCACACTATAACGCCAATCTGCTTTATCCACAACGGCTACTGCGCTCATCTCTACACCCGAGGCTAGATCGAACCCTACTTTTTGAAGCAGCTTACCCAGAGAAGTATCTATATGATTGAAGAATATTGGAGACAGATTGTCCCACTGTCAAACACCACGCCCGAAGACGCCTCACCTCCAACTTTCAGTGGCCACAACCCCCCACGGTACAGAAAGCGCTCACGTAATCGACTAGACGATCAAGAGCCCACTCACCACGGAAGCAATCAAACAAGGCATGGCGGCTTCCCGTGTCAGAAGCTTTTGTTGTACGTGACAGTATTTTGGTAAACGACATTAGGAAATGCACTGACCTCTGAGTCGTTAGTGTTGGGCGTAGGTCGCTCTCTTCTATTGGGCAGGTACGCCGTCGACGTGGGTGGTAAATCGGACGTGGTGTTGCCGGATGTCGCATACGTTCTTTGTTCCAGAGCTGATCTCGTTGATCGACCCTCAACAAAAGCGCGACAGCTGTTGACGTACGCTAACACCACTACGAGACACAACATGCCACTAAACCTTCGTTCTTCAGCGGCCTTCATCATTTCACTAAATTATCATTAGTTGGAGTCCAGTTGACGACTTCTTACGACCTGTAACAGATAAAATGAGTTGATCGCTCGCTTGATGAATGCTCTACATACAGAAATGTAGATCCGTTAGGAAATTTACACTATACAAAAACTTGTAGTGGGCACTTGTCTCAGTATTCATCTAACCACATTTTATATGTGCAACTGCTAGTCTGAAAAAATGGAAAGCGCTTTCGGAAGTACAGAAAGATGAACGAATGCTTGAAGTGAGGAACGCAGAACAGACTAAAAAGTAACGAATGAGGGTAGGTAGAAATAGATGTGTCAATTTGTTACTGCTATAACAAAGAGATACGTTGATAGTCGCATGGCGGATGTGCTACAGCCTAGTAGTATTGCTATAGATGTTCTCCACAACCACAAAAGCCACGCGACGGTTTCCAATTTTGACTGAACTTTTGAAAGGTGTGGGAAAGCACAGTTTCGGAGTCAGCTCCATTACCCCGGGAAATTTTTCCGAGTTCTCTTAAAGTTTCCCGATTTTTGAAATTGGCCTACGCGAGAATGGATGAAAATATCTGGGAACTTTGAAGAGCTCCTACAAGTCAAATGCCCTCGCACGTTGTCGTTGTTGACATTCGCACATGTTTACAAGAGGCTGTAGAAATTAACGCCCTGAAGAACATCCGAGAACGGTTTAGTAACTTTCGAGGACCAGCCGACCACAACGAGCTTTAATTCTGGGGTACCCTACGCAGCCACCGCAGCTCAAGAGTTACCCGCGTGGTGTGGTCGTGTCAAGCGGCAAGTGGCCCATTTAAAATTAAAGTTGATCAGGTAAAAATTTGTTCTAGCGGTCACCGGCTCTTTTTGAAGAAACAACTGAAGAATTAGTGCGGTTTCGCCCATCACCGGCATTCACTTCAATACACGACCTAAGGAAGTTTGTTACCTACGGGCCAAAGATTAAGAAAAACCAAAACCCGAATAAAAGATCGGTAACTCTGATTATTGAGTAAACGGATGAAATACTTTGAGAAAATTAAATCAAATTAAAAAGTCAATATGACTATGTGAATGAGTGGTACTGATAATAAAAATATAAAAAGTAAACAACTGATAACGAAAATGAAAATAAATCCACTGCTTGTAAAAACAAATGTCTTCTTGACCTACTTATTTGACAAGTCAATAAAAGAAAACGACATACCAATCAAAATTACGTCAAAATCGGGATGCACGGTCTACGGTCGGAGGACGGACGATAGCAAAAGAAAAGAACGATCTGGGATCGTGGCAAATAGTCAGTGATTCCAAAGTGGCTGCTATGGATAGCTCAGAGATGCTCTCTGACACAAGCGTTTTAGCGCCCACCGAACCGTGAATTTTGTCCCGGTCCCTTAATTTTCACGGTACAACTTCCATCGATAACGCGGCAACAGGGTGTGCTTTAAGAGCGTATCGTCGTATACAAGATTCTTTACTTTTGAGTGACTGGCGCTGCTCGTTTTGTGGAGTAGTGGGCTTATAGTCAACCAAAAGAAAGTGGTTACCAAGCCCCACCAAGCTCTGCTGCCGTGGATCTCTCACGGTTCTCCAAATTGGGTAATGTGAGCAAAAAAATGACCGATCTGGTACCCGACCTGCCGTTGAATAGATCGAACATCTGTCAACTGGGTAACCCTGAAGCAAATGTTCCTAAAGACATTGCAACCGGACCCGAACAGTCCGATCAGAACATAGTCCAATCTGTAGTGAATACGAAATCGTCGATGTCTTCAACCAATCAACTTTGCTGAACTTACACAAATGCTTTAACATCATGACAAGGCACTGCCGCGGACTCCATAGTAAACTCCAAGAGCTTCTGTACCACTCACTACTTCAAAACGAGGATGTCATAACTTTGTCAGAAATAAAGACTACTAATGACCACAAAGTCCATCTTCCCGGCTACAGATATTACGCTGCATATGCTCCTGGAGATCAAACTGGTTGCTTTCGGTCAGTCCACGCTCTGGCAGTCATACGTGCTTCTGATTACCGAAAGCGAGTTACAGATGGCTAGGCGCTTACTTCACACAGATGGACTAGACATCTAACAAGGCGATGTATACTCGTACATCCCTCCAAAATGTAAACTGAGAAACCGGGCTTTGTCCATGGCTACACTGCTTGGCGTCGTGCATGAGCTGGGTCCCACATTTCTCATTAGAGGGGATTAAAATGCCCAATACCTATTCGGGTGCTGCCCAAAAGCTAATCGCTACAGATCTCTAACTGATGGATAGTGTCGCAGATTTAACATGAAAGTAATGCGTGCATGAGAGCCAACCAGGTACGACACAAGACCTTAGGTCAACCCATTTGGACTTCTTCATGTGCAAGGGCCTGTCCAACAAAGTAGCCAACACCCGTGTCGTGAATGATCTCTCCCCTGATACTTAGCCGTTCACGCTCTTTCCAAAATTCTCACTGCTCAACTGCCCATGAATTATCCTAAATATACAGAATTCACAGAATTTTTTTTATTGCGACAAATTATTCCTTTATTTAAAAATACATTATAGTAGAGCATATGTTTTGGAAATATACAAATAATAGACGTGAAACGTGAATAAGGTATCTATCCACTGATAGATCCTCAAATGCTTCAGTTTGTGGTGATGGTACTAACGATTTTTTCAGGTAAATCGGTGGGACATTTCCTCTTGAGTTGACGTCTTGATCTGGGCTGTGGTAGTTTCGTGGCTAATTGTTGTAGTAAGGGCTTGGAGTGTGAGATCAATCTTTCTTGCTGGGTGGTAAATTGTTTCCGAATGTCGCCTTTGATTGGAAGCATATTCCGATTAGAGCGTAAAATGGAATCCAGTTTTGAAAGACATGAATTCGATGTGGCAATTTGGTGTGAAAAGAAACCGGCACGCTGAAGATGGATTATTCGGCTGGGGAACGTCATCTACAAGCAGTTGTTCAATAAACTGGGAAACGCGTTGAAGTATGAGGTTAGCGCCTTCAGGAACGAACAATTCAGACATGGAGTTTTCTCGCTAGATCACAGAAACGATTCTTTTCTGTAAAATCAGGATGCTAACGAAAACAAACAAATCTATCCGACAGCTAAAACAAGAACTGGATTGATTAATAAGGCAGGGTAGGATTAGGCCATTGAATACCGACCATCTACCTCGTGAAGGGTCCAAACCATATTTCCTATCAACAGGAATTGTCACCCCCCCCCCCATACCCACTAAAGACGTGTTAGAACCATAGCGATCGGCGACTCGTAAACTACTCATACAGGTATATAGTTCGTGCCTTTGTTGGAACGAGCCTCCCTTAAGATAATTGCAAGGCTGACCAGTATTTACAACGCTGCTTGACAAATTGGCTACTTTCGTGATAAATAGAAGCATAGTAACGGTTCTGAAGCCAGGGAGACCGGAAAATCTGCTCAGTTCTTACGGACCGATCAGCCTCTTCTCTCACTTTCTCAGGTACACACATCGTGTTTCCCCTCATCAATTCGGTTTTCGAGAATCCTTCTCATGTTTTATACAATTACAACGGTTGACAAACTTTATCAAGTACATCTTTCACAATAAACTGATATGTCCGGCTGACTTATTTTATTTGACAGGGTATGGCACGCTGGGCTTCTCATTAAACCCTATCTCCCGATGAATTGGTTTGCTGTGCTATCAGGCTACCTCCAGAGCCGTACGTTTGTTGTCACCATTCACAGGAACCACATTCTTACGGGGGTATCCAAGGGTAGTATTTGTACACCACTTTTTGCAGCCTGATTTTGCGGGACTGTATGCTGATGATCTCGAATTCGCTGCCAAGAGAAAGGACCAGCTGGTGGGGTTTCCAAATACTACAAGGCTACATAGAAAATAAAAGAAGTGGCGACTTTTGGCGTCGATATCACCTTCAAATACTAGAAATAGTGGATACTCTCACTTACAATAACGCCGTCCTTCCCATCTCCACGTTTGTCAAATACCTTGGCGTTGCTCTAGATCATCACCTTTCACGAATATCACAACTCATTAAGCGCTCCCGGAGTGGGACTCGACAGCTAGCTCCGATTCTGAAAAATCCCGATACCCCAACGATGAAAGATGCTAATGTGCAAATCCCTTATACGCCCAATAAGGGGCATATGCATTTCCGATTTCGGGTTCCTGCTCGAACAGCCAATCCAAGCGCTTGGAAAAACAATATTATCCAGTCCCTGCCATTTGTGAGAAATTCGACAATATACACAAATTTCCAAATGGCATCCCCATCTGTATCTGTATGCAACCATTGCAAAATTTAACTCCAAAAACCTCATCCTTCTCTTGGCGGATGAATCCTTCCCCTTTCCCAACCCAACCCTTGACTACGCCGTTCTCGCCACATTCTTAACTTCGCAACCAACGTCGATGAACTGTAATACATAATTTTATTTTGCAATCATTATCAAGATACCAATGACTGTATTTCATAACTGTACAAGAATGTTGCTTTATGTAACGGTCTCAAGCAATAAACGCAATACGAAAAAAAGCCCTGACAGTATACTGGCCAGCTACCAGTTGAATGGGCCATTGAGAGCATAGTGGAAAAGTGAATAATGAGAAAGGATCTTCCTCCATCGTTGGCTGAATTCCTGATGGTACACAGTTGGCATGCGAGATGGCAATCATCGTGAATGGGATGTAATTCTGTGCCGCCTAAATAATTCTAGTGTGACGAGGTTGCAGCGCCACTAGGGAGAAGAAATGCCGAGATGTGTTCAGATGAAGAAGAAAAGACTGTTGTCACAGACATCTCGTCGCCACATGCGTTTTTTCCTTTTCCTTCTGTTCCCTTGTTCCCGACTGAATCTTCTTGTCCACTCTTTTTTTGTTCAATCCCGGCTTCCCGTTCTGAAACCTTCGCGTTTGCCGTTGAGCAGAAGTTCGAACGAAGCAAAAAAAAAATAACGTCGTCCAGCGAGTTCCGCTAATTTTCCTTTTCTCTTTTTTTGACGGGCCTTAGGTAGGGCAGGAGAGACATTTTACTTGTATTTTACGAGCCTATTCCTCATTTTGTATTCCCAGAAGAAGTGTATATGTTTATTTCAATATCTATAATTATTACTAATGTATTTTTTATTCTTCTTCTTTCACTATCTTTCAAGAACTCCACAGTGAGCAGTGCTCTGACTGCTCCGAGCAACCATTTACCTATTTCAACCATCACAACACTTTGAAAAATTCCATGTGACTCAACATTAATTACAGACGGGCACGCACGGGGTTCCCCCTGGGCGCCTGACCTCAATATACAGTGACGGCTGTACGTACGACTATTACCATTCCACATCGACTATTACCTGACTCACATACGCTCTGTTTTCTCCCCATACTGATCGTTCCTGAATACTCACACTAGAATCTTGATGAATTAAGAGGGTTGTATCAGTCGTTCATGAATAGCGTGCAGACCATCGCTCATCAACCACGGAACCAGAACCAGTGGGGGTGCTGCGGCAGGCAGTGACGTTTTGCCAGTTTCTCAGTAGATGAGTCCCCATGTTTCCACAAGAGAAGTAAAACATTTAATCAAAATCGTTCTAGCCATTTTCGAAATAAAATCAACGGATGCCAAAATTGTTGTGGAGAACAAAATGTGGCTATAGGTTGATAGAAGACGCTCCGTACAGTTGCCCAATGTTGTTTTGGTTATCTCTATTCAATAGACTGACAGCTGAACGATATGTATGTATTGAACTGTGAGTTTGGTGCAAACAAACAAAGCCGTTTTGCAAAGAAGTGAAAAAAACCTACTTTTGCTTCATTGGCCTATATCTCTGTTCGCCGAATTTTCGCAGATATTTATAAGGAAGAAAATTTAGGAACTGATGATTAGGGACTGATCGTTTAATAAAACGCTAGTCGTTGTTACATTTCCTAGTCCCCTCCCCTACCGGTCGATATCTTAAAAAAGCAACAAAATAAAGAAAGAACCAGCTTAATCGGTCCTGCCAGTCTCCTTCAAATTGAACAGATACACATACACGCACGCATACTACCTGCTGAAATGAGGTTGTTTTTATTTAGTATACCTCAAAACGTTAAGATTTAAAAAAATCGAACTTTTTTTTACACTTCGGTAGAGGGGAAGTAAAAATTCAAAATGCCTGTCGACCAAAATGCCATAAATGAGTGATGGCAGATTCCGAAGTTATAATGAAATCACTTTGGTTGGGGTTAACGATGCAGTTCCAAGGATTGACACAAGCACAGAAGAGATGGTTGAAGCGCTGAAAAGTCGTTTTTCAACGGTAGGAGATAAAATGGCTCGAAGATATTTGTTACATGGATAACAAAGCTTATTGATATGCAGATTCGTATTTGGAGCTGTCAGAGAGTGATCTTTGGGTTGGGCTAAGTAAAAAGTACGCTCACGAAAAGGCATCTAGAAATTTCAAGAGTACTGTTTACATACGCGTGAAATTTTTCTGAGCAGTTATTCGGCCTACTGTGGATGACGAACTACGGATGGTATGATTCATAAGTAGTGACCGGGAGGCTCTGGGAATGTCGGGAGTTGGTTGGAAAATTACCATCGCGAAACCGTGCGTTGAATGGACAACGACTAGAAGGTAATGGCGCGTTTTGTGTATTCTGTAAAGTTCGTCTCCCACATCACATTACGATGAAACACAGGCTGACAACAGTAAATTTAAATCGCCAACTGTTATCACCGCCATGACTTATCAAGCATTAATAGCTGTAATATATAGTTTATCCCGTGATCGTGCTGTGTGCTTAGTGGCTTCTTTCAAGAAGAAAATTATTAAAATTGATCAAAGATGAAAATCTCTCACTTACCAAAATGTGTGCAGATGAAACGTGACCAGCTGACAGGTAAAGCGGACAAACTCAACTGTTTGAGACCGAAAGGAGCGTCAAGTACAAAAGTACAACTGCAACCGAGTTCTAAATGGTAGCGGGAACTGAACGCGAACCTTGGGAAGAACTTAACGAGAGCGATGGGCAACTGGGCGAAGAAGACCGCTCTTGAGGCGATTTAGGACTTGGCTTCCGCCCCCACCCATTGGAAGCGTAACGGAGGTCCATCGTGCCTCCCTGGAGGGGACTCCAACGCCGCACCAAACGCTTACTTCCTTCCCTCCTTAACCACTAATGTACCACTAATGTGCATAAGTAGCCAGCCACCTGTAACCGAAATCCTGATTAGCGTTCGATCGAGGCGTCACATAAGTTTTCTTAACACCTCATTAACATTCTTACTGACATCTTCTCGTGTCGATATTAGGTAGATGCCATTACAACGTAAAATCTACCTGCTATTAGGTAAATTGCGGTAATCTTTGGGGCCTAATAGTGTACGCTTGTAAAGTTCGAGAGTATCATACATCGTGAAACAACTAGCACGCGGCACATGTTTTGCGTCGTAGTATGCATGGATATGAATGATAACTATAGTTCCTTCCAGCCGATTCTTCTCTTGTTCTTATATTGGCATGCCATAGTGACCTGCAGCCACTATTTATCTGTGAACGCTACTGTCACACAAGCGGTTTGTGAAACGAAAATTACGCAAAAACACATTTTCTTCGAAGTATTTCAACATTTATTGTGCTGCTCTCGTTATTTGGCTACGGATGAGAACTTCACAGTAATGTTGTGTGGTTTGGAACGGTTCCTACAAAAAACGAAGAGTGCCCAAAGCAAAATTTTTCATCTTGCAACATGACTTTCCTTTTTACGTCATAGAGCTAAGGAAAGTAAAAAGGTATGATACACAAAACTTCAAAATTAGACATTAAAAAAAACAGAAAAAGGTTAAACCAACATTTTTTTTAATTAAAAAAAGTTATTAAACAAATTGAGCGTTGTTTTATTTGATTCCTCAGCGAACGTATATTTTTCGATTTCTTTTTTAGAGGTGCAACCAAGCATGATTCATCCATCATATATACTGTATTGTATAGTTTACTACTATGTGAACAATAATTAACTACTGTTGTATGGTATGTAACGTTTCGTTGAAGCGAAAACGACAAGATATAGAAGAGGGCGAGCGAGCGATAGCTGGAGAGAAAGAAGAACTCCTTCAATATATGTCAATTGTCCACTGTTCATAGCACTCGGCAACACCAGTCTCCCCTTACACTAGCGGACACTTATCAGCATGTCAGCATTCGGCATGAATGCCTTATTTTGTTTATTTTTATAATCTCGTATTCTTATTATGATCATCGCAGATAGACAAGCGTGTGGTTCAAGCAAGTTTGTGTCTGTCAATTGTTTCTGTTTCATGCGCTACGTAAGAGTGTATGGACGTATTAATTAGCGTAATCAAAGGACATGAAATTTTGGACAAAATTGTTAATAGTTTATTAACTTCAAAAAGTAAACGCTTATCTCCCCCCCCCTCCCACCCTCCAAGTATCTCCCACACTGTATCTGCCAGTGTACGCAGGTAAGCCCTGAATATAGTGAATCCACAATCCGTTCAGTACTTGTTTTCTTTTGACTTTCCTGAGCTCCACGAAAAGTTAAGAAATTTATTTTTGACTTACAACAAAATGAGACTTTCCCGCTGCCAGACTCACCATTTACACCCTCTAGGCAGTCATCTTCCCCATTCCAACCAACTTCCGCTTCTTCGTCGAAGCCTTCCTCCATTTTCAACCGAGAAACGGCAATCACTGTGGATACTGTGGCCAGGCATGGATGAACGGCGAAGTCTCAAGGCATGTAAGAAGAGAAACGAAGAAATGGACGCCGATAGATAGATGCACAGGACTGCTTCTAAGGAGATGCGTCTCATTGCATTTCTGCATTTTCATCGTTCGAAAGATTAGGGGTTTGGACGGTATTCTGAGTCTGTTTACCTAGCACCGTGACTTTCATTCAGCAAGCATCTGAAGAACCAATATCTGCTAAGGTCTGGGACATGCTGTAATTTACGTCATGCTGTGCTACCCTGCCCCAATAGGAAGCTTCCAGGATTATGCTGCTACGGAGAGTGTGTGCAGTCTTTCGTTAGGGGTGTCTATCTAAATGATTCCCCTGGGGACGGGGTTCGACCCCCTCTGAGCATTTACGCTCATCCAGCACTTCAATTCAGTGCCTCGAAGATGTCTGACTTCCGCCCTTTCACTTACTACAAATGACCTCCGTGGAATTCATTCCGTACTTTTCCTTCTTATTTTTTGTAGCTTATCTATTCGAAGAAAAGACGTATTTAAGAATTCGTTAAAGCGGGAGGAGGAGAAAACCACCTCGAAACGAAGGAAAGAACTGGTTTTTGTTACTGAGGTGGGTTTTAGTGCTCCGAGCCAATCCAAGCGTCTTCCTTAACGAACAATACTGGCACCGTTACGAGAAGCAGTAGGCGCTGAATACTCAAAACCTCGGCTACTTTTTGTGGGTCCTCTCTTTACCCGTTTCGCCTGAATGAAACCCAACAAAAAGGTTGTGGCACAATAAAACGGTCTTGGCTTTTCACTGAGGAGCTGATTTCAACTACAAATTCTTAAAACCAACGGAGAAGGCGAGAGATCCTGGCTTGAAAGTATCCCGGCTTTTACGAAGTAGCGTCTGTTATGTTGGAAACGACTTTTATCGGAAGAGAACCGATCTTGATATGACGGCTACAAAGAGAATGATTTTGACTTTCTTCAGCTCTACAAAGTAGAATGGAAAGTTATGTAATCAGCCGGAAAAAATGTGAGTTTTCTTGAGATCTTTACATTTTAAGAGCTACCGAGTCCGAATAACGCTAATAGTTGGAATGTAGTTTGTCCTCGAAGGAATGTAGGAAACCCTGATTGGAGAATTCACAAGCCGGGTTAGTATGAATCACAAGAAACACACAGATTAAAGACTCAGGCTACTAGTTTCCAATCAAATTGTGACAAAAAATATCGAAAGAATCGTCGAGATCTGAACGAGTCCGATTGTTGACTTTAAAAAAAAGAGACACTACGACTGCCTCCAGCTCGGAAACCGGGACCTGATGTAGGGAACTGGGTTGTTCGAAGGAAGGAAAAAACCGTTCTGCCTCAGACAGAGTCAAGGAAATTTCTTTTTTTGGTATCGGTTCATTGGGCGCGGAAGAGTTCGAGGTAGTGGCTCGCGAAAGTTTGAAAGAAACCTTACTGAAGGAAAAATCTGCAATTATTCGGTAAAATCGGAGATCCGTTGTTCCGGCCGCCAGTAAACTGAGTCACTATTTCTATGAGCAGCGGGAAACTGCTGGATGAGGGTCGTTTTTAATTATTTGTCGGGGTAAAGCCAGCGGTTAAAACAACCGTTGCTTGTTGCACGAAATGAGCGACCCAAACAGATAATCAGCTACTCCGAAACAGCCTACGTTGTCTTCTTGTCGCCTCTCCTTATTTCTGACACTTGAGAAACAGGAGAAATTGACTCCCTCAGCTCACTTCTCGTTTAAGCGAGATGAACTCTCCACAAACTATCTTTCGACGCCATGAAAAGAGATATAAACTGAAAGAAATTATTTTTTACACGCGGAGTTTCTTCCGTCATCAGTGCCACTTACAAACCGTCAGTTTAAATTTCTCCACGAGCAATCTAAATGCAGAACGGTAGCGAAATCGTTCGTGAAGGCGCTATTTTAATGTGGTATCTCCCTCGCGTTCTGCACTTCAGCGGCATAATGAGGCATTTGGGATATGCTCTTCAGAAGCGAACTCGTTCAAATTAATTTCTTCTTTTTCTTCGGCAGGGCGCTTCGGCTAAATACCTGGACATGATTGATACCACGCGCAATGGAAATACTTTATCGCGACGGATGGATGAGTGAATCGGTGAATGACACTACGATATTGAGATGCTGGTATGCTCTGGATCTGCTCACTCCAGGTGGTTTGAACAAATGAACTCGAACACTAATACTGAGGTGGTGGTGGACTGTATAATCGACAGGCTGTGTTCGAAATAATATACGCAGGAATCACCGATGCGGAACACAGTAGTGGTCGATGCTATGTTAGCTACACCAATCACATCCTCTGAACCTAAGTAATGCTGAATTGATTAATAACTAAAAATTTCACTTCAAAATCAAATAAGTAAATACGTTTGTACCAATCGAGCGGACGAACATGCGGTCGGACAAGGCTTCGAATGCCAACTGAACTTAACAGTTGCCGCAACTGCTACACTGCACAGGTTGATATTAGAGCCTGAGAGTTCATTTGCTCGATCTCCAAACATAGAAATAGCGTTGTTCCCATCGGCCGCAACATACATCAATTGGTTTGTAACATTTTGACCATAACATATGTTAGTTGTTTGTGAAAGTTTGGCACAAGCGATGTTCATTAAGGTTCTCCGTGACATAGGAAGGTTCGTTCCCTCTCCAGGGTTCCAACCAAGCTGAGGGCACATTTATGGCGAACAAATAGTAGGTACTAGGGGTTTGGATCAAACCCGTACGTTTCATAAAGATCGTTAAAGCCGATTGAACAAAATGTGGGTATTAGTAGCGTGGAAACACTAAGCGAGGTTAATGTTATGCGTTATTGCCGTTTTTTCAAAAAGTAAAAAAAAAATCCTTTTAGATCAGGGTGAGGACCGCGATGCTTATCCCAATATGGAACAGTCAGAGTTATATATATACGTTGAGCGTTTATAGCGAACACAATTGCAATGTATGCGTTTCAGGCATCGGATGATAGAAAATCCTTTGAATATTTAATTAAAATCGTCGGTGCCTTATTGGTGCGTGCCAGAAAAATGTGAAATACTACAATTGAACGCAAGACCACAACCTAAATCAGTTCAGCCGTTCTTGCGTAAGTCTAACTTAAATTTGATCGATGCCTTACAAAAGCTACAAAACCAAAATGAATCACTCCTGCCGTTCTCCTTCAAATTGAACTACACGTATACACACACACACACACACACACACACACACACACACACACACACACACACACACACACACACACACAAACATCTCTTCCTTTCCCAAAGCTCGCAGTGAAAGCTCGGGACGGTGGTACCCGAACCGACTGACTAAATCAAGATTAATGAAATAGGGAGGCCGCTCAGATTGTTGTAAAACTGATTTGGAATTGTTGGAGAAGGAACTGTCAGAAACAGTTGAGATGTGACGTCTTTAATGATGACCTGGCAGCCCAGTCGCGGATACCGATGCTGTAATAGCCACGTGTGACCGTTTTTATCGTACCGCTGCTAATTCCGTATATGTTTGTCCGTGTAACTTCATTAGTCCCCAAAGTTATTAACTACCGTTCATTTTCGTTTTTGTTGAAAAACTCGCGAGGTGTGAATCGGATCGGGTCGGCTTCTCAGCTGCCCGATGAGCTGTTGTGGGGCTGTAAGAACTCCGAAAACATGGAAATTCTACTTCCAAGCTTACTTTGGACGCTTACCCAAGCTTAGCTTGGGATAGCATTTAAACTCAAGAAAGGGGGGGGGGACGTGTCGACAGGAAGAGCCATGCAAAGGCTATTCTATAGTTGATTCGTTGAATTACGCACGGGTACACATTTTAATTTTTTTCAAAAGGTGGATGCCGGAGATATCCTCACTGCAGCCACAAATGGGCAAAGGTAAGGGCATCCATGAGCCCCAGCTCATGGCCCACCCGCTCCACCACCAAGCCTCAACGCACTGGGCTCCCCCAGTGCAATGGTCCATAGACGTCCCTACCACCCCAGCACAAAGCGGAGGACATCCGCAAGTTCTGCCCTCGCCACCTCTTCCGCTGTAAAAAGTGCCTCCCAAACACTCCATCGCATATACACAACACATGCTCTGCCGTCTCTGCCCCGCCTTGCAGAACCTGCATACCTGTACCTCACACTTGCTAATATTAGCAAGGTGGTACCTCAGCGTACAGTGACCTATAAACAGGCCATATATGTTCCTCATATCCTTCCTCCCCAGTGCGTGCACCTCCTTGGCCCTCCCTCTGGAACGTCGAATGAGAAGTGTTGACTGTCTCAGGCCGGGCATCCCCTACTAATGAGCAGCCCTGCACCTATCCAACCTCTATGTCCCCAAAGGGCTCAGGGCCGACAGGGATTTTCGCCACGTCCTTCTTTGCCAGCCCATCAGTCCGTTCGTTTCCTTCTATTCCCTGATCACCCAGTCAGACAATCCCACTTCTGCCACGACGTAAGACAATACGAGGCTTTGAGAGTGGCCCGGCTGTCCACCATAATGTAAATCTTCTGCCGCTTTAGTCCCCCACATTTTAACTTTTCTCTGGTTTACCACACGGACTATTTAGTTCATTGGGCAAGTATCAAATGGAGGGTTCAATCGAGGCTGACAGGTTTGGCAGCTCATTCAACAATCGTGGCTCACTACTGTAAGAACCATAGTAGAGTAGATCGTGATTTCTAGTTCAATCCAATCTGGAAGTACAAGACGTGCAGAGTGGAAAATGAAGTGCCGCATTGAAGTCGCAGTATCCTAGGAGTTAACGTGCGAGCGGTAGCGACCAGACTCAAGCAAGACGTCCAACAACCGTCCACGCTATTCAACATTTCTCAGAGTTGGGCAAGTATCATTGGATAAAGAATACTATCTATTATCGTGGAAGAGCGTCATAAGATCAGTATGAAACCGATTAATGAGGAGAACGAAAAGCGACTGAGAGAAAAGTTCGACGAAAATAGACGAAAACATAGGAACATAGTAGTAATAAAAGCAAGTATGAGTGCAAGCAGGTATTTGACAACCCGAATTCAACAATACCTCTAACTTGCATACTTAACGGCTATCATAACATCGTGTTGGAAGGTAAGTTCTACGGGAAAGAATTGAAAAAGGCTAAATTTGGCGATGTGTATCACGTAGAAAAGATAATGGAACGAGAGGGGGATAGAATGTTGGTCAAGTGGCTAGGCTTTCACGGTACTCATAACTCGGAAATAAATAAGAACGAACTCGTTTAGTCGAATTAACACGCAATGAGTCATCACGAGAAACGGCGCGGCTCAACAAGTTGGCCTATGTCAACAGTGAAGGAGATATAGCACAGTCTGCTACTGCCGAATCGTGTACGATGCACAACCTATTATTTATCGCCAACGTAGAAGTGTTGATTAGCTTTCCAAATATTGTCTACTTCGGCAATGATCAAACTGCCCAGCCGAATGAAGAGAATCAAGCTCTTTCGTGATATCGGCGACGTTGCCTGTGCGAATGTACAATGATTGTGCCAACGTTGATATGACATTTGACCATTTGGAGAACTTGTGGCAAATGCGTGTGGAAAATATCTGACGCGATACACCACACAACTTCCATAGCCCCACGTGGTTTCAGTGGTCTTCTACCCTCTAGCCACTGATTAGTTTTTCATTATGTTTACATGAAAACTGGTGGTTTCGGAATTGGTTGCGTTGTTCCGACTCGTTGTGAGACCATGACTGAACAAGCAGTGCACAAGAGGTTGATGAGACCCTCAACCCCTTTGAGAAGGATCGTGTTTACTCTTCTAAAATTATCGGGTAAGGGTGCTGTACGGATTTTGCTCATACGCTGATTTCGGCGCCCCATACTGACCTGCAGGCTTCAATAGCAAATTAAAATAGGATTTGAATGAGCGGTTTTCTCTCAATCGTGTTGACTTTGAACATTTTCCCAAATGTTGGTTTGTTGGCTCAGAAGCGTGAGCGGAGTGTAATTTATCCCCCCCCCCCATTAATTGTATCAATCTGCATGGCTCTTCTTTGAAAAATAAAAGATATATTACAGTTCGACTAACGGAAAGCAGTAGTCAAGAAAATCAGCAACGGAGAGGGGGTGTTGCCGGGTGAGAAAGAAGGTCTAGCGAAAAGTAGTGGCGGAGACACCTCTTCAGGCGGTGCTCTATGACGGCCTTTAGTCGAGAAAGTTCCACCGTCCCAAGGATAAACGAAAGCTCAGCTTTTCAATTTTTAGGTCGGCGGGTCCATCGGCTTCGGTGCTATATCTGAAGCTATTAGCCGGCAGCATCAACCCCATCCGTGCCTGCGGGACACGTTCTCTGCTTTCGCTCCTGACCAGAAAAGAGGATAATGACAGAAAAAGAGAGCGCTCGATATTTTTTTCGTACTTTTCTTCCTCGATTCGATTTTTCTTTAGTCTGCATTGGCGAAATTTAACGGTTTGTGACGACGATTAGGTTTATGAAAAAAGACGTCGGCGGGGTGGGCTTCAAGAGCTCTTATTGTAGTTTTGGGCATTCCAAGGAGTTATGAAGCGAAAGACAGAAGTTTACCGAGTACTCCCAAAACGTAAATATAGCTCATCTCCCAAGCCAAATATCTGCGTAGCAACACACCACTTTCTACAACCCTTGTAAATTCGACGATAAGGACGATGTATCTTCTTGAACGCATTTCTACGGAAACACATATTGAGGACAAAAAGTAGACACACGTTAGTTGAGATTACTCCGTAAATTCAATCGAAATCGTTAGATTGGCATTTTTGAGAAAACCGAAAAAAAAGATAATTTAATGTTCGACAAATCTCATTTTCCGATCAATCATTTTTTTGTATCTTCTTACGGAAATAATTGTGGAAAACCAAATATGAATATAGGTTGCTAAATGGCACCTCCGTAGGTTGATCAAATTTACCATGTTACTCTGTGAAGTTTGAAAACATTTTAAAAATATCTGTTGCGACGCATCACAAAACTTTCCTCACTCCCTCAGACCACCACACCCCATTCCTTACCTCCAATCTGCACAGCTGTCGCACTTCTTCTGCGGTTCAGAAAGCTCACATAATCGCCAAGTTGATCAGGAGCCCCTTCGCCACAGCGGCAATCGGCCGAGGCTTACCGTGGCTTTGGCAACTGTATGAGATTTTTTCTTTTTCTTTCAGGGTTAGTAACTGTCTGCGAAATCGTAAGATTCTCGGCAGTTTCATTAACCGGACGAAGTGGGTCCAGCTGAAGTGGATTTATTAACGAAGCATTTAGGTGCCACGAGGACCGAGGCAACCTACTACATCTGGAAGACTGCGTGATAGGAAGCGTTCCTAGGTGTGTCTGTAGATATTCCAAGCCATTCGGATTAGGCGCGAAACTGGTCGCTTGTCAGTGCCGCTTGGAAATAACAAAATTGTGGGTACAGTACGTAGTCGAGTTCAAATAGCCACCAGATGCCACTGTCCAACAAGACTGTATCTTCCGTTTCAAAGGCCGACGTAATCCTTCTTCGCAAAATGTCCAGCGTGGAACCTTGACCGAAAATTCTCGATGAATGGTGACCAGACTATGGAAACAGGCAATGAGCGTCGCTGTAGTTTTTTATTTCAAAGTGCGAACCCTTCGTCGATACTTTCCCGGACTTAAACGAGTCATAACTGAATAGGGGAAGCGTATCGGCCGCAATATCAGTATCGAATATGAGCGGCGATAAGAGATCAAAATCGAACCGCAAACCTTGAATGAAGCGGAATGCGGGGACCTCGACCAGGAGCAGAGAAACGGCACATTTTCGGAGCTAAAAACGATTATGGGGCGGTTTGGTGGTTTCACGGTCGTCGTGACCTTTCCAGTCTCTGGGAACGGTCACTAATCCAATTTTCAGGAGGACTGAGGTCTTTGAAGAGAAAATGGCGGTGTAGGCTTGTGTTGACCATTTCACTGCAAAGAGAAATGGGGTTACTGAGGAATCTACGCTAGGAGTAGGAGAATTGAGAAAAGCGTATGAGCATTTACCGCGTAACAATATCATTCGGACTTTCCTACTTCGTTAATATACCGAGGCTTATTATTCCTGACTTTTTCCTCTGTCTCTCAAACTTACTGCATTCACCTCTTTCACCAGCTCCATTGGTTTAAATCTTCGCATTGTAGAGCTTTGCAGCGTCCTCATTTATCATACTAATTACTACCGGACATTCAATTTCGTCAAATCCCATCTATATTTTCGCAATTTTCCAAACATTTACTTGCATGCCACCTTGTTTGCCCCTCCAACCACTCCCAGCCACCCTCTCTTCGCTCGTTAAGCATCCTATGGATTGGGCAAAATGTAAAAAAATCCTCTCACGCGAGATCCTCCTCTGTTCACCTTAAGTTCGCCAGCTGAAATAGATACAGCCATCCAAAAACTCAACAACTTGCTAATTCCTGCTGCCATTCGATCTGCACCTCAACGGAAATTACCCCTTAAAACTAATCTTCACATTCCTCCTCACGTTTTTAACATCTGGAAATCAAGAAAGATGGCATGGCGAAGGTGGCTACGTTTGCGCAATCCAAGCGATAAATTGTTTTTGAATAAACTCGGAAACGCCCTCCGCAACGTCAAAATCAAGACCTTGAGATATGAGCAACTCTGAGAGAGAATACTGTCTTTGAGTACTAGTAACGGGTCCCTCTGAAGGGCCACCAAGATCCTAACCAAACCTTATTAACGTATCGCACAACTGAAGCAAGGCTCGGGACTGGATATCGCTTCCTTTTGACAAGGCGAATGCTTTTGCTGTCATGCTTGAAACCATTTTCACCCCCCATAACATGAATTCTCCTTCCCTCGAGCAACAAGACTGTTTTCCCTCGCCTGCTATCTTATTCTCTCCAAACACAACATGATAAGCAAATCTTCGTCTCGCAAAGCACCCGGTGTTGACCTGCGGGTTTGTCATCTGTTACTCAACGCTCCACGTAAACTTCGGCCCCATCTTTCACGCATATACATATCTTGGATTATCTATTGGATATTTCCCTCAGAAATGGCAACATGCCACTGTTACTATGATTCCGAAACCAGAAAACCCTGAAGATCAGCTAACATCTTACAGGCCAATCAGCCTTCTTTCCATCCTGGCTAAAATTTTTGAACGCCTTCTCACCCCGAGTTGTGTGATCTACACGAGCCATCTAATTCCTGACAATTTGGGTCTCGCACTTTGCTCTCTTGCCGACTTCAGCTACAGCGCATCACTAACTATATTAAAAACTCATATCATCAGCGACGTGTGCGCCGTGTAGCTTTTTTTTTGATGGGGAGCAAGCTTTTGACCGGCCTCCTTTTCAAAATCAGACCATACCTTCCTAGCAACTTGTACTCTCCCTTGCAAAATTATCTGGAGGTGAGAACTTTGAAGTTAACGTTCAAAATAAAAAGATCCAAAACACGGAGAATATTTGCAGGAGTTCCCCAGGGCTCAGTTCTGGGTCCACATTTGTACTTATTCCATTGTCACGACCTACCTCTGCTTCAAACACCCCATCTTTATCGGATGTATGCAGATGACATAGTTAATGTTTTTGGGCCAGATGCTATTCCTGTTGGGAGAGTTCTGCAATCCCAAATAGACATACTGGGGCAGTGGCGTACAAAACGGAAAATAAAAATTAACCCTCTGAAATCATATGCCATGACCTTCACCTATAAACGGCGTTACACAGAATCACCACTCACGTTTCTAGGTGACACCATGCCAAATGTCCGATCAGTTTGGTATTTATGAGTCATCCTAGATAGATATCTTACATTCGAGAACCATGTTTCTGTATTGCTGCATCGATTACGGTCCCGTGTGTTCAGCTTACGGTCTCTTCTGCAAAATCCCACTATTTCCCCGCACAATAAAGCACTTACGTACGCTGCACTTATCCGACGAATATGGACTTACGCCATTGCTGTCTGGGACCCGTGTTCGCCGTCGCAATTCCGCCGTATTGAGCAACATCAAAACGCAACCCTGCATAAGCAAATCATCCGCACACCTCCATTTGTTCGCAACTTGACCATTTATTAATGACTTCTCACTGGAAACCCCTACGGCCCTTTTACAACGCATCATGTCCACATTCACCACGCACAACCTCCGCAACCTCTATCATCTAGTACAAGAAGGCTTCGCCAGACCATTGCATCTATGCCTAGTACGTCCCCGACATATTTTAAATATTGCAGGAATGTAGACCAGCTTCAATGTCAATTATCTCTGGTATCACCTTGTGCTGAGCTATATGCGAAACCAACAGTTTTAGAAAAACAGTGGGTTACATCACGCCATTAAGGTATATTTGTATTTATAAATCGTCTTAATAAAGTTACAAAAAAAGAAGCTATGTACTCTTCGGTAAGCGAAGCGTTGTAATATGTCAAAAGACATATGACGCGAAGCGCCATCCAATTGTTCTCACACTCCTGTTCTGTTATTGCGATAACACACCAGACACAAGAAGAAATGCAATTTCCTACGCGGACAGGTACCTGCGCCTCTACGCCATACGTTTATTGGTTGGGGTCTCATTCGCTCCCTTGGCCGTCACATTAACCCTACCTACGTGTTATTCTGGGAACGAAATGTTGGTACACTATACTTGAAGCACGATGCCCTGAGTTACAGAAGAGATACGTCTGAACACCTGAGGCGCCAGCCTTCGAAGCATTGCAGGTTGCCGACCATCACAAAGGAAGGCTCATCGTAGAAACCGTTTCCTGTAAACTACGTATATGTTCGAGACTCAATAACGGAAGGGGAACGGGTGAGTGGGGGCCTTATCTTTATTTGGTTAATCGCAACACATAGTGCAGTGTGACAGGTTAACATTTAGCATCGAAAATGCACATCTGTGAATAGAGTTTGGCGTGAATGGACGAGAATTTTGCCAGAGAACCAGAACTTCAACTTTGTAAATCTACATCATCCAGGTGGCAATAGAAATTAACCTCGACAGACGAAGTTGCACGTTTATGAATAGAATGTACAGTTTCCTCAAACACTGAAAGGGGGGTGGGGGTGGACTCTACACAAACGAAAGGACATTATGGAGTTGAAGATGAAATGCTATGAAACGTTAAGCAAGCGTAAATGTAGTGAAATTTATTTATTCAAAACTTACCGACCTACATACAACAAATATCCTGAAGACACTCCCACCACTCAGTTCCAAAATGTACCAAAAACTAAGGTATTCCGCATTTTCCCCAATAACGGCTCCAACGCTTTTGACAACATTTCCAAATTATCTTCTACTAATCACAACCCAACTCTTCTTGATCCTAAATATCTCTGAAAATTCATCGGCTGGAAATGTTGGTATGTGAAACAGAAAAAGTTTGTTTTTTTGCTAAACAGAAAACGATTTTCTTCAAACTCACAGGAACCTATACACTGAAATTGGCCAAGCCGACGGGTGTCTTCCCACAACCCATATCCCCATTTTGTATAGCTCCCCAACTATTTTTGTATCTATCTGTTGAACGGAGATATAATCCATGATAGCTCGCACAACGAGATTTGCCGTACGCTAAATGATGGTTTTTCGGCTTTTCTCAAAAACCGCTTTAACGATTTCGATCGAACTTACGGGACAATTTCAACTAGCTAGTGCCTACATTTTGTTTTCCTTAAGTGCTTCGTGGAAATTCTGACTTCAAACTCTGTTACGAGAATTTATTAAAACAGTACACAACCACTTTTAGCCCGAGCGTAAAATCGTCAATCATTTCTAAAAGTCACGTGGAAATATCGGATTCGAAATCGAAAATATTATCGCTCGTGAAACACGCAACCGAAGATAACGAAAACGTTTGGTTAATGGATGCGATGCCGGCTCCACAATGTGATTCATTTTTTATTCCTAAAACTCTACGCCAACGTTTACTTTGAAATCGTAATCTACTTGGACAGCAGATAAGATTAAGTTTATATAAAAAGAGAACTCAAGTAGAGCTTCCAGTTTCGTTGATCAACAATATTTAATATCGTCATAACTCAAGGTAACTCATTAAGATTTGATTACATTACTATAATCCAGCTTATCAGTACACGTAGGTTTTTGAAGTATCGTTCCCATTTTGAAAGGGTGAAAACAGGTTGTGCTTCAAATTAAAACTTCCCTTGCTTATTGGGCCATTCTTGACGGAATGCGGACACCTATTCTGTACACCACATCACCAAACACGATTTTGTTAAGACGTACGAGGGTTCATGTCGTAGGGGCGTCTAGTGCGCCTCGCTGCCCTTATTGTTCCGTCATAGATTTTTAAATCTCAAAACTCAAACTGATTTAGATAAAATTCACAGAAAACACGAGATTAGTTCTTCACCCCATTTACGTACATATACGTGCTCGTGACTTCCCACGCTCAACCAGAGAAAGTGCCATTAGGTTGTAGTTCTTATTTCTCTCTCTTCTGCCTTCCCTCAATGGGTTGTACGGCAGACATATCAGTTATCCATAATCGTTTTATGAGTACAGTTCCTAGCCCTACGTCGCATAAATGAAAGTGGTGTAATGTTTTTGAGTTTTTTGAGATCTTTACCTGAAACGTCTGAAAAACTGGTCTGTGTCGGAGTCCTGATTTCCCTCTAGGGTGGCTGTGCTCTGGCTAACCCTATGTGGGGGGGGGGGAGATGTCAACAAAGATATGGCAGGGGCATTTTCCTTCCGTACTGCAGTAGCCTTTAAAGAGCATCGCATGAAGCCTGGGCAAACTTTGGGACAAAGATCATCAGATTACTAAGCAGAGGGGAAAATGAGGCTGGGAACTTGCTGCTGAAGACGTGTTTCGAAATCCTGAAAGCGGAGGAGATACATGGGGACTCGTTCGTATTGATTGCCAATCTCATACAATGGAGGAACGGGAGCACTCCCTGACACATCTCTGTAGATTTTATGGCAATCCGATTAGGTGGGATACGGTATTCAAGACACTCGTTAGTCACATTACCAGTCGAGTGAAAATTAGTCTGCCTCAATAACAAATGGTTATAAATAGGGGGGGGGGGGTGTTATAAATAAGCAAACCATCTATTTCATGACAGTGGTGCATTAAATAATTTAATTTTCAATATAGCGGACGTCAAAACTACCGACTCTGTTGTGCTATGTAAACTGTGCTCCATTCTCAATGACATTGCTGTTGACATTTAGTGTTCTGATTCTTGTTCTTCAGATGAAAGGCGTAATTATCTGTATTTCTGGGCTCACACTCCTCGCCGCTGCTCTCGCTTTTCCTTTAACAGTATGTTCAGAGATGTTTTTTCTGTTGTTGAGTCCTAGAATTTGCTAATGTTATGCTATCAGGTGACCTAATAGGGGGGGGGGGGGGGTCTATCTTTTGTGCTTGAGTTTAAATTCAATATCTCGGCCTCTGTTAACGACTCCAGAATCTGATCAGTCGCTTGCTGCCGTGTGAGGGAACAGAGCATAGCCCTGTCGCTATCGCCCTCAGCTTCTATTTCTCCGTAACTAGTCTGAGTTCAACTGTGTCACCTTCCGTTCACCACTTTTTTCGTAAGTTCAGGAGCGTTCGCAGTAATCTACATTCACTGACCATGTAAGTTCCTCAAAAGTACATTCAGTTATTTAATTCAGCCCATCGATAGGTACATGCTCCAGTACATTTATTTATGGCGAATTTATTTTGAAACGCTGCCGACGTAGTGAGAACCCTGGAGTCCTAACCCGACTCATGCATCCGGCCTCAGGAATTTAAAGACGGCTAAGTTAGGGTGCTCTGAAGCTGCGCGGTCGAAAATACCGGTCAGATCTTTCATTTTATTTTCCGTGTCCCCAGATGCGTTTCAATTTTACGTACTATTTCTATCATTTTGATCATCACGTAGCTTTGTAGGTAGGCCCTCTCGTGCAGCGAAGGGGGGGGGGGATCTTTCGATTTTTGTAAAACTATGTCTAATTTTTTTTAGAACTACAATTGTTACTGGGACGAACCAAATTCTTTCATTTAGCGGAGGCTCATTCGAAGGATTTGTGCTGACTGGGCATTATTTCGCGATGCCAGCCACACAGAAAAACGGATACCGCGATGGGAATTTTTGATCCTCAGCCTTAAAATTTCCTGCCCTTCTCCTGAGACCTACTCTCTCGCCCGTCATGTTCGAACTTTGTCCGTTCTTGACGAACATTTGAACACAGCAGGACAGATATCGAGAAGCTTCTGGTCTACCAGGATATCGCTCATCGTAGACCTCACAACGACTCAATCCCCCAACCTTCATCAACATCGACATCTTCCCGCGCGCCTGTCCCCAAACAACTTCTCTAACAACGAGTCCAGGGAAATCACGCGCTTTTGAAAAGGTCTGGTGATGACAGAACTCCACTGCTAGATCCACATCCCTGCCCTATCTCAAACATCGTAGGCTAAAAAAGTGCCCACGCCTCTCTCAACTCCAGCCAGGATGCTCGAAGAACCTACGTGGAACTGCACACTCTGTGTACGAATTGTCTGGCAACTTTACTCAAACTCAAGAGCTGCCACTCAACGTACACGTGTGGATATGCTGTCAACACAGGTTTGTTCCCAAAAGTGCAACTAATCAGTTCACGGTAATCACAGCATCCTCGCTCACAACTTCCTCTTATGGAGATAGGTGTTCTCTGAGAAGGGGGGGAAACTCCGACTCCCACTACTGATAGAATCGTCTTTCGCCAAAAGATGGGCCGATTCCCTGAACCCTGGATGTCGTAGCGAAGACATACGATCCACAGAAGATGTGTACGCCAGAGACATAGTGAAGTGAATGTTTATTTGTAGTTCTTAATTCAATACTTCCACCACAAACATGGGCACCCTTTTTGAACTTTAATCAAAATTCTCTCTCTCTCTCTACGCTCTAGATTACGTTCCCCATTGTCGGGTGGACAGCAACGCCCTGATTGCAGCACACGGCATGAAATGCAGAGTGATGTACCGGGACGAACCAAACGCTTTCATTCAGCGGAGACTCGTTCAGGGCATTTGTGCTGACTAGGCACATGCCGAGATTTGCATAGTACGATACGCCCCGTAACAATTGTTTGGTTATAGACATTCCATGCCCCCCCCCCCCTCACGAGTTCAAACAATAATTTTTTAAATTACTAAATAAAATGATCAAAAGTTGAACGGAGACAGGACTGTTTGTTAGTTTTGGAAATTACCATGAGAATGAAACTGAATTTAACTATAACAATAATTGGAAGATGCCACAAACATTCCCCTCCATAATAAAAATAAAAACTTGCAAACTCGGTCTGTGGTTTGGATTCTGGAAGTTCAGGGGAGGCTCTCAACCATCTTATAACGGAATATAACCTTTCATCGTATCGGTAGTTTATCGCGCTACTACCCTGATTTTTATTAGAATTTATGGAGCGACAACTAGGTTAAACACATTTTCCTGGAAATGCGGCCATAATGTATTGTGCTGCTCCCGTCATTTTCTCACTGATAAGAATTTTATGGTTGTGTCGGTTGGAACTATTCCTACGACAAATTGAAACAAAATCGTTGAGGTCGTTATTGAGAAAAATGCAAAGAACTCACTTTCCTTCCAACTTTGTAGAGCTAAAGGAAGTAAAAATATTTGGCGTTTTGATCAAAACAATAGCTATAGTAAAAACTGGATCGATTTTGCTGCCGAATACCCTTATTTTGGCGTCCCGTGGTAATCAGCTGGCAGAATATTGAATTTCAACCATTTTCTCTGTAAAATGACAATCCCGTTCTACACGGACCAGGCTATTGTTGATATTTGACTATTCATGTCAGCGTTTAAGATGACGAGTTCAGTTCGTTCGAGGTCATAAGTTATTCCGTGTTGAAGGGCTTGTTTTTGCCTAAAATCGCCAGTCCTTCTGCGTTGTTTTAATAGGAGAAATGTAGAAATGGTCCCCTTGCGTTGACTGAAAAAATGCCCGCTAGTAATTATTTATGATTGATTTTCAGGGTGAAACTTACCATTGGGGAAAACAACTTACAATAGGGGAGGCCCTCTACGGAGTTGATTTGGAATGGTCAGCCGACGGGGACGTCCAGGGAATGGTCAATGTCAGCATTCAAGATGGATCTAGCGTAGCTGTGGGCGCCATGAGCAACCTGCAAACCGCTTCGAATGTTGGAGTGATGTTTGGTGGAAACTATCAGGGAAAAGTCAAAGGATTCGTCGCCGTGAACGGGACCGGAGACGTCACCTACTCCGTCGGAGGAGGGGCTGCGTTAAATAAAGGAAACGTGGAATTATCAGGTAACATTGAAGGGGTGAATTTAAATCCGCAGAACATCACAGCAGGCGTTGGCGTGGAAGACAATGTGATAGGCGCTGAAATTACTCTAGACCAGTCGTTTAAACCACAAAACCTCTCTCTTCAGGTGTTAAAAATAAAAGCGTAATCCATTGTATCTAAAAAGCTTGTTCGGATTTCATAGAATTGAAATTGATCGATGAGTTTATTCTTTTCGTGAGAGTGCATGAGCCAATTTCTCACTTTATGAACCATTATAGTGTTTGTTCGTGAGTATTTGCGTATTTATTGCGGAAGCTAAGAATAAAAATGAGAATGAATGAATTTGTTTAGTTACCTATGAAACCTGAAAAACGCAGTGGACGTAACAATCCTCTACGCTGTGCAGACAACTTTACTGCATATACCTGCGGGAACATTTTCTTACGTGACGGAGACGTTTGTGGGAGTCATAAACGTTTACCTTCTAGGAAAGGCGAATCTACGAGCCTCAGGGCGTGGCGCAATTTTTTAATCGGAGAGACTGCTGCAACACACAACGCAGTCTAACATTGCTAGACTACGTATCATCGATCGAATAAGCTAATGCGTGGTTCAGATCTTGTATATGACTGTGAATGAGTCGAATGCTCCGGAATCGCACCTTCTTCGGGACCCGAACAATCACTCATGATGCAGGAGCTTTGAAAGTAGGGAAGTCTTCAACGGAAAATATCGTTGTATTTGTATGTTTGAATTAAGTCAGCTCGTCAGACCCGGATCACTCCTCCCTTGACAAACATCCGATATCGGCGGACTTCCCAACGTGTCTTCGCGTACCTTCTCCGATCAAAGTTTTCATGTAACCCTCCCCACCAATGGCCTCGACGAAGGGGTTGAGGGTTTCGATCCCCACCAATCCGCAATAATTGTTCCAAGTAGGTAGGTATTCTCAGGGGTTCTTTCGAGCGTCCGAGTTGAACTTAATCCAATTGTTGGAAATGAACGAAATACCCGACTAGGGATGCAAAATGCGTGTTTAATGAAATGATTAAAATAAATTACGCGAAAAAAATCGCCTAGTTTTAATAGGTTTTAAATGTTCGACATTCGCAACAATGAAATATATTCGAAAATGGTAAAAAAGGGAAATTTTGAACATATCATCTAATAAGCTGTAATTTAGAAGGAGTTGAAATGTCACTGGATGGTGACATCAATCTTACATCATTAATTAAGTTCTCAATAATGTTGGTATCATATGATATGAAATAATAGGAATGAGCATTACAGGAATTCTCTGCCGAAGTATATATGACCAGCTAATTACAAACCAAATCTGATCATTTCACCGCTCTAGCGTTATGTTTCAGCCATTCATTGGTACACGGTATTGCTGTAATTTTACTAGCGCGTGTTGACCCTGACGACTAGAAATTGATTGATACCGTCCTCATTTTTACATCTGGCCGAGTTCGGCCGTACGGGGCCGAACATCTACCTTACTAGAACACTTTGAACAACCAAATGAGCACTTATGGTTTTGCATCGTTACGAAATTCTTTTTTCTCCTCTTGATTTGTTAATAATTGTATAAATGAAAGAAAACGCCACACTTATTATCACAGAATACAAAAGACCTTAATAATCAATAGTTTTAGCAATAACTAATCACTTTGTTCATTGAACAATAAGGGCAGCAAATATTTCCTCACGTTTTCCTTGAAAGTAGGAGCACAGCTGTTCAGTTTCTTCAGTTTAGGTTCAGCCCGTTATAGCAAGGAGTACTTTCCATGAGAAATGAGTAATATGTTATGGCGGTAATTGTAATTTTTTAAAAACCCACCTTCCAAAGTAAAAATTTTGGAGAACGTTGAATATTTTTTAGCAAGGTACTGATGGCATTCTAGAAGAGCTTACCCAACAAACATTGTAATTAGCAACGAGTAAACGATGACAATCCGTTTTCAAAATACATCATATCAACTCAAATTTTAGTGAAATAAACAGAATGTAAAAATAAAAAGAAAATCAATCAAATATTTCTCAATACATGACTACGTTACACCTTTTTTCTAGTTTTCGTTCATTTTCCATATTTATTTATGCATCAGTATATTTGGGAAAGTAGTTTTAAACGTTCTCGCGCTTTGACTGACTTTGAAGAGATCAGGATTGTCGTTGTAAATGCGGATTGCTGTGCTGGATCTGTTGAAAATTGTTGTTCGATAAAGGGGGATTTTTATGAGGTGCCTTCCGGGTGTTTTCCCTGCAATCTTCCAGGAGTGCGTTTTTTAAGGAAGATTCTGTGGTGATTCAAACTTGAGCGTCTGGTAAAACATCGCCCCAATAGCAACTTGTAGCTGCTTTTTGATCTTCAACCATCCAAGCTTGAGGAAGTATGGGATAATATGCTTTTCAACAAATTAGCCAATCACAGCATTCGGAGCCCTCGGAAGTATGGTAATTCGTTCCACGGTCATGTCACTAAGAGCTCTCAAACTGGGCAGAAAATTGCGCATAACCTTGGACTGGGCGAGCCTTATACTAAATGGGAAGTTGACTACGAAACGACGGGGTTGGTTCTTCAACAATGTCTCGTAGTGGAGCGTTATGCTGCCCACTTCTAACTGATAGAGCTCTTCGATAGTCAGCCGAGAAAGTAGCCGCGAGTACCCCACTACTATGGCCTTACACTTGGAAGCGTTGATTACCATCCCGTGCGATGAACATCACGATACATCATCTCCGAGTTCATTTTTCGTTTGGTATCCTCAACTTGGTCAATAGGCGAACTTATATAAATCAGGAAGTCGTAGGTGGAAGACTGAGGCTGCACGGTCAATTGTCAGAATGAACAATATAGCTTATAATACCGATAGACCCCCTGAGAGACTCCCCCCCCCCCGTTCAAAGGCCGTAGGCCTAGGACATTGCATTCGTGACACCGTCAAAAACTCGTATCAGTGTCCGACTTGCTGTCAGCAAGCAATTTAGGTCCTAGAAAACAAGTTTGTCAACACCTTCCTGACAGCGTTTATTGCCCTAAGGTGGCACCTGTTTCCTAATTGGCGTGATAACAGCCAGCTTTGAGCAGAATGGATAGTTCTGAAAATTGCAAGTGGAGTGATGAGTGAATGTTCAAAACCACTTCTTTAACGTTCTTCTTTTCCAAACAGGGGATTCCGAATCTGCAATATCCGTCCACCGTTCGCTATCCCAGGCATTGGCCTTTAACGGGGTCAAAAAAATCGTTCATTCGTACGAAAATTCCATTTGATGCCTAGTTGTGCCTGCCTAATCGGCAATCCAAACGGACAAAACCCGTTGTGGGGTGTAAAACTCTATAAGCGTTCTTATTTACAACATTCTTGTTTTTCGTGATACCTGAAAACGTTCCGTCACGGTCGGCCATTACCTTTCTAATTTCACAAGAGATCATCGGCACTGGGGTACGTTTGGGCCTAATACCCACTAATGCTAATCAGTTAGTTCAGAAATAAGGGTACATAATTTGTTTACTTCCAAGTCTACATCTGGTTCAGCAAAAAGAAAGAGAGAGAGAGATTATATTGTTTATTTAACCACCTGAGGGAATAAGGGCCTCCCTTACATTCCCCCAGGATGAACATTTCATTACAATACTCTATTGCGTTGCATAAAATAAAAAATAAAATTTCTTAATCAACTTATGTACACACACAATACGTTTTAATCAATTTAGGTAAACACATAAAATTTCTAATCGGCTTAGCTGTTAAAGAAAAAAATTAAAATACGTCAGCGGTGAAACGGAACATGCAATTTTTTTAAACCTGTTTATACACAAATATATATTCCTTCCTTCCCTTTCCTGAATTGCGTATTCATCTTATATAGTGAGTAGAATACTTTTTAACTCTTTAAATGTCTGTCTTTTTCTTCAAGTCAAATAGCTTATTTTAAGTGTTTTATAACTGAGCTTCTTGGACGCCGAAAGATCGATGGTACAGGCAGGTACAGTGTACATCTTCCATGAAGTGAAAAATACCATATAGATAGTTGGGACTTTTAAACTTGAGCACACTAAACTCGCTTTGGCTAACTTTTTCCTCAGTGTATGAATGTCTCTGTACACGGAGTTACCAACGATCGCAACGTGGATGTCCCAGTTTAAGTTTTGCTGAAAAGCGATCCCGAGGTTCTTGGCTGAGATCACCATTTCAAGTGACATCCTATCGATGGCAATTCCTGACTCTGCGCTTCCAAAGATGCGAGTTGAGCTCTTTCCATTTCTTAACTACATAACCCTCATTTTGCTTCGATTTAGCCTCATTCCGCGAACCTGACACTCCAGATCTGAATTAATCTTACTTACAACCTTGTTAATGTTGTCTGACGTACAGGATTGGTATATCTGCACATCGCCCGCATAAAACATGTACTTGGTATTGTTAGAAAGACCTTGTGCACAGAACGAACATGAGGGCAGATAGCGTAGAGCCTTGAGGTGTACCCAATTAGGTTCCTTTCCAGCCAAACCACTCATCACACAGGCCTTTAACAGCTAGGTAGGAATTAAACCAGGATAGCATCTGATTTGGCGTGCCAATTGACTTGCGAACAGCCAGCAGACTGTCTCGCCTTAGCAAATCGAACGCCGCCGAAAAGACCACCATTACCAACAAGGTCGCCTGCCTTCTATCCATTGCTTCAAGTACATCATCTAGTACTCGGGTAAGAGCGGTCTCAGTGCTATATTCCACCCGATATCCTAATTGCTAGAGAGAGAGAGAGAGAGAGAGAGAGAGAGGGAGGGAGAGAGAGTGAGAGAGAGAGGACGGAAGGAAATAAATGTACATTTCTTTTATCTAACCATCAGGGTAGTTGTTCGAGTAAAAGTAGCACGCTTCCCCCCACTCCCTGAACAGTACAGCTTTTATATCGCCTCGAAACGATTGATTCAACCTACCCCACTTGCACATTAATGTCAGATTACCACGACCCAACTTACCTCAATGGTAACTGTTACTACTAGTGATAGCCTCAGCCCTCAATAATACTCACTCCACGTCACAATGACATTTAAAAAACATTAGCGGTAATGCATGATATACACGGCGAAAAACCGTTCATTGCCAACAGTAAACAAGTTGGTACATTGAGATAACTACAGCAGTCTGTACTCTCCTCAACAATGATGATCAAAACCAAATAATAAGTTATTTACAATAAACAAATAATGTAAAACGTCATTACACAACATGATTTCATATACCATATAAAATAGCATCAAACAAACAGTGCTTCCAAGTTCAATGCCTCAGCCTCACTTCAATGGGAGCAACGAAGTTGAGTTCTAGCAATTTCTCCGTGGAATGTTAAGTTACCTATTTGCTGTAAACGGAAGAGAGTGATTGGATTATTTCACAAGCTACATAGGTGATTCTGGAAACTATCAAGATCCTCGTCGTCTCAGATTTTTTTTCGCGGTTTTAGGGGAATTCCATCAGAGTTTTTTTCTTCTTCGGTCTCCTTTTCATTATAGTTATCGACGGGATTTCAAGTGCGCAAACTATCTCATGTTCTGTCTGATGACGTCAGAATTGGTCACTCCCCTCAGAGTTACCGACGGCCCAATCTCATTACAACACCTGCGCCTATGATATTTCGCGTCAACGCTTGAAAGAGGTTTTCTATCTTGATCGTCCGTCACTCCACATCTCCCATTACGCATTCGAACTCTGACAAAATGTAGATTGCAGACGTATCCACAGAATTTGTATATATTGCAGAAGTGTATATTCCGCACCTAGACTCGCGATTAGATCTATCTTTTGCAGAGCCAACCCGTTCCACAAATGATGCGCTCCACTTTCTGTGTTCTGGCAACCTGCTCATCTCTGGTTATAACCATCGACTTCTACTCCTGCTCATACTCTACGCGCAAATCCTGTTTCCCCTAACGTTCTCTCCTTTTATGGTAAATTTCATTCTGTGGTTTTTTTTTCAACTTGCCTAACGCGTTCTCCTCATTTTAAAGTATGCGTCAAGAACGTATTATGTACGTTCTGTCAAAGTTTTTTTTCTAGAATACAATGTTGTACTACACAATGCTTGCTAGTTATTTTATTGTACGATTCGAGTTGACACACACAGAATTGAGAAATAAATTCGGCGGTGTGATGTTAACATTAACGGAGCGAGATTAGAAATAAAGACTAGTCTTATGGCAGTTAAAAGAAATAACCAGACTTCGAAAACTCCATACATGAGAGAACGTGAGTAGCACGAGCCACGAGGAAGAGCTCACGTGAATCTTCCATGTGATCCGTCCAGTGAAGGGATCTGTCAACTTCAGGTTTCGGCTGAACCGTGCGCGCTAACAATAGGAAGCCACTAATTGTGTTGGACTGAAAAGCGCATCATTAACCCGTCGGAGTGGAGAAGTAGAGCTCTTCTCAACTCAGGCATCATAGCGATGCAAGCCACCAGAATATCATTGCAACTCCTTCGTAGCAATACTCACCTTACAGCAAATCCCGTAAATTCCAAGATCTTCTATTCATAAGGGCTGAAAAGTAACGCGGAAAATGAAATGAATTCAAATATAAAATACCTGAGTTTGAAGAGACTGACTTTGTTTCCCCCGCGATCGCAATACTTTTCTTACAATTGGATGATACCTTTATGAAGGAGAAAATGTTAGTACTGGTAGGTACCGAGTAAGTTAGATCGTAATGTTTAGAACTGTTTTTGATACGATTTGAAGAACAACAAACAACAAATCTCATTCTCCGAATTGGGTTTTTACTTCCGATCAACGGATGGTTATAGATATTGTTATGGAGAACAAATTATGGGTATAAGTTGCTAAAACCCACTTACCACACCTTACTCAGTTATGCATTCAATTTTTGATTTATTCAACTTCGTAAAATTACTCCCAAAGTAAGTGAAGTATTCCATTTCAATCAATTAAATACAGGATGTCCTACTTGTTGCAACATAAACAACGGGGAATAGAACCAAATGCATCTTTCCCTGACAACTCATTAAAACCACTTGTTTTAACTTTTAACCTCATTTTAGGATTCAGCGTCAAATTTTCCTTGCCCCTCGTGCACATTCTTAATGAAAAACGAACTCACAAGGTCTGCAATTGCAGTTCAAACATTAAAAATCGGAAAAAATTAAGTCTGAAAATACCTGTACATTTACTGGTTCCCGAAAAACGTGCTAGAAGCTTCAAATTGTAGGAAAACTGGCAAATATAATCGTATTTCGAATGGTACGGTCGACTTAACTTTTTTATTGATAACACGGTTAAATGCGGAAAAACTGTTGGCGCCTACGACAATACTAGTACCTTCCATGATTTAAAATGAAATATTTTATTGTGAATAAAATTCTATCGACTTGAACGTTTGTGAGAATTTATTTATCAACAAGGAGGATATGATGGACCTTTGACTACCCTTACCTCAAGAGAAATCACGACGACACCTGTTCCAGACACGCATTTTTTTAAGAGCCTACAATTTTTTCGCATTCAACTTAGAATGTTTTCATGAAGTCGATAAGGACTCACACAGTTCATAAGAAAGGTGATTAAATTGGCAGGGTTCCTTGAGTGATTCTTGTGGGTTTTTTTTTTTTTACCATAACCTTCTTCACAAAAACTGGGCGGAACGGCCATAGGATTTGACTTGAAAGTTTGGGCTGCGCATCCAACTACTGAGGTTTGTCGTAGGAGCTACATAGAAGCAGCAGATTGCTTTTTGTGTGCTCCACACAGGAGGCCATACGTGCAGGAGAGATAAGAATTGGAGAGGTTCTAAGAAGTCACCATGTTCCATAACGACTGGATCGTCCAGTGGTCCGACTAAACCCACTTTCTCCTAAGACATTCGTGGATGTTGAGGGAAAACTCATACGCGTCACGCCCCTTTGACGAGGGTTCGCAGCTCACTTTCCATTCATCTAGGCCGACAAGGTTTCTTTCAGTGCAGAGGTATATACAAAGTTCGGCCAGTGATCACTTAAAGGGCTTCAGTGGATGCTCCCTAGTTGCCATTGGTGATCCAGTGGATTGCTGTACCGGATCTGGGGCAGGTGCGCCTCAGTAAATGGCATCGTAGGATCGTGTCCACAGTAAAGCGCTCCCCGACGGGCCTTACTAATTGCTCGTAATGAGGCAAACCTTCCAAGGGATTCTTGGCTGAAACGCCACCTCTTCCGTACACTGACGCCTAAGTACTTGACTTGCTTCTCAAAAGGAACCTTGCGACCACCAAATCGCATTGAATGTTGGCTATTTACTAGCTGAGTATTTTCCTCAGTCACCTACATCTTGATGCACTCCCACCATTGGGTGGCGATCGCAGAACTTGGGTTCAAGTCGTCCACATAAGCGTATACCTCGCAGTCAGACTAAACCTTTGAACTGGTCCATGTGGGCACCTCTTCCCTATCGTTCTCTGGACTGATAGCCTGCATTTGATCGTAGCAATTCTATTTGGCAGGTAACTTCTGACGATATAGGCAACAACGATGAAGTAGTTTCACGACCTTTGAGCTCATTTAAGAGGCTCTGGCCACTAAAGGCTGTCAAATGCTCCTCTAATGTCAATTAGCACTGTTACGACGTACTTAGCCTTCATTGTCCATATGTTTTGCCTGCACATAACTAACACCAACCTTAACATGTTGAGTTTAATTTTCAAAAGTCATCTACGAACGCTTCCAATTCGAAAATTTACGCACTCTGCTGTTTTTTAGCCGCGACTGCAACAGCTTCATTTCTTCAGAAGTTGGTTGACAACTTAACCGATATTTTCGTAATTGGAAAACTGTCTTCGATTGTGTTCTGATTCTTCTGCCTCAAAAAACGAGGGCAGCAGGCAACTGCTATTGACAGGCTGGTCTTACGTAACTCTTCGAAATAAACGGAAATCGTCGGATTTTTTTGTAGCAAATAACTGCGTCACCAGTCAACAGCGAACATGTGGTTAAAGGGCCACTCCTACCCCAAACTACCAATTAACCATCTACACAGTATCCTTCGTATGCGCAGAGCTCATAAGTCGCAATGAAACGACGAAAATATAAACATATTACCTAATTATTACCGTCGAGGGGTTTACGTAACTGTTTTACTTCCATCGTCTTTTAAATTCGACGACACTTATTTCCCCCCCCCCCCTCTTTTCAAGATTGTATAACTTCGCTATTTCCCGTCGCGATTACTTGATACCAACCATTTGACCCAATTAAATGAAAAGATCAATCAACCCGTACTTTCGAATAAGTTCCTTTTCTCTAACTTTTCCAGGGTTAAGGGTAAACCTCACAACAATATTTCCCAAAATAACTTTTGTTGTTGCAAAATACGCGTTGAATAAGACTTGAAGTAAGTATTAGTGGGCAACGGTTATATAAAGCCATCGCGTAGAGCACCAGAACATCTTGTTCGACGAAGGGTAAAACTAACCGGTTATTTATAAAAGCACAATCAGCGTGAAAAGTTAAGGAACCAAACAACAGAAACTGGGGAATGAAAACGAATCAATTGTTCCCTTTTATACCTTTCGAAAACAGACCTGTAAAATAACGTTGCAATACACGATAATATTAGATTGGGTCTGTCTTCTCAGGTAAGTGAGTACTGTGGGCGCTTGTGATGTAAATACCTAACGGCCAGACGATGATGTCTTATAGCGTCGGCTTTAGGTTTGTTGCTGCCCTGGGCTTATATTTGTAAGCGCCCGCAGATTATAATAAATTCAATTATTTCATATTTCTATCAACGTTCAACGATAAAAATAAAGAGCATTTACTAATCATCGATCATTCATACCCTCGTAACCTACAAACTCCATGTACTACCCTATTTGTGGGCCAGGAATCGGTACAGCCATACCACTGGATGCACTGGCTACAATTTTCCAAGCAGAGCTCTTCACTGCGACAATGTTCGTCCTAAAGCCTGAAGCGGAACAGAATATACATTATGTCGGGCAGTCAGGCTGAGCTTAAGGCCGGGTGTCCTATATCATCACGTCGGAGCTGGTTTGGGAATGCCTGACTGACTTGAAGACCTTGGCAAAGGGAAACACATTAACTGTGTTGGGTACCACAGAACCACTTAGTCAAGGAGGTTGACAAGTGGGAGGAGAAGTGCAGTGCTACCTATTGGCGGAAGGCAGTCAAGGTTGTTTATCAGACTGAACAAGAAAGATCCTCAGTCGGGAAAGAGATATTTTAACGACGGTATGCGGCCTGTTTACAGGTAACTGTCTACTAAGTTACCACCTGACCAAGATTGGTAGGTCACTATGCACGGGTGAGAGGCTGACAGCATTGCGCCTCATAGTGCTTTGGGTTTATCATCTGAGGCGCTGGGGACGTATTACTGACAGCATTCCGCCTCATAGTGCTTTGGGTTCATCATCTGTGGCGCTGGAGACGTATTGCTGACAGCATTCCGCCTCATAGTGCTTTGGGTTCATCATCTGTGGCGCTGGGGACGTATTGGGGACGCCGCATCAGAGAACTCCACAGGAGCTGGGGGTGAAGCTGGGAGAACATGAGGGGGCTCATATTCACCCACACAATACGCCCAGTGGTGACAGCAGCGTGGCTTTTCCCAGTTCCATCAGGGAAAAAACCTGAAATCCTCAGTTTACCATTACCCCATCACAGTTCAGTCAAATTTGTTTAACTCTTCTATAACCATTGTTCCATGCCCCTACAGAATTTTCTTTTGGTTTCATCTATTGTAATAGTTCAACAGAAAGACCCCACAGACCTATACAAATATACTTCGCCAAAATTATTCTCAAACCATCATCGAGGAAATAGCACATACACTACGTAATCCTTCGTGGTTCACGTTGTTGGACTGTAAATGGGGGTTCTGGAAATTTAAGTAACTAAACGATCATCACAATTTCTTGGGACCGGTATTCGTACCTCAGAATGCGCCAGAGACGACGACTAATTTAATTTATGTTTTACATGGGATTGAATGTTCTATGGATGATGTTCAGATACGCGGTAAAAGTAAATATGATCTAGCGCGTAAAACGCCTGGCACATCACGACTAAAATCAACAAATCTAAATCATTTTTCGGGATACAAAAGATTAAATTTCGCGGTCATATAATATCAAACGACCCGAAAAAGTGGCCGCCATAAATATGCTGTAGCCTTCTAAAAAAGTTACCGAGCTTTTAAAGTTAATGAGTACAGTTAACTATGTAGGAAAATTGAAAACCTAACCTGGCTAATCCGACCTGCCCTCTAAGAAAACTGCAGTTGTACAGTCTTCTTGCCAGGCATTTTCTAGATGGCCCATGTCACCCTTTGTATTACTTTCCACACGTGCATGGCCTATGTGAGCCTCCTGTCTATGAAGACTCCCAAGTGTTTAACTTCCTGCAGGATCGTCACGCCCTTCCCCCCGAGCAGGGGCTTATGAAATTGCGTTCCCTGGTGATTGGGAGCAAGCTATGGTGCTCTGCATCCGCTCGCCAATCAAACTCGCAAATTTCCCCCTTATAATTATTACCAAGTGGATTTCAGGTTGGTAGCTCAACGGGCCTATGTTAAGCGTCTGTATAGTCTCATCACTCATCTCTTTGGTGAGGGGTGCAGTCCCAGGAACTTCGTTTTTTGAGCGAGCTTCTTTCTGCTTACGAGTAAACCCTTCTTTACGTCATGTGAGGCAGTTAAAAGTTCCTCTTCTCCAACTGCTCCCTAATTAGACCAAGTCGATTAGTAGAACATGTAAACCTCTGCAGTAAACCCAGATTCAGTTCTTAATTGTCGTTTTGATTTTGTTGACAGTCAATCGACACGTGGAGGGACGCATTATCACAGCTGTCATCTTTCGAGCTTGCAACGAGCGTTGATCCAAATGACCTGAAAGGAGCATCAGTGGAAATCAAAGCTCGCGTAAAGCCTTTCGTGTGGTCCGCAATTCGAAGCCGTAGTGGTGCTTGGTTGAATGGCGTCGAAGTAGAAAAAACGGTATTCAAAGATGGCGGTTTTGGAACCGTGTTGGTCGGGGCCAATTCAACTTTTGAAGGCGCGTACGAAGCTAATATCGGAGCGAAGCTGTACCCGGAGGCTCAGTCTTCTGCTCATTCATCATTTGCCATGAGTAAGAAACCCGAAGGAACGGAAATCACGAGCTCGATTGAATTTGGACCGATCAGTGGTTCCTTCGTTTGTTCAACAGAACCAAATATAACGTCCACATACGAAGTTTTCCTGAACACTGGAGGTTGGGCAACCGTGGAAGCAAACGGAGAAATCAGAGACAGGAATGTTGTGCTCAACGCCATCAACGGAAATCTCAACCTGGGTCTCATCTCTGGAAGCGCATCGACGAACGGACGTATGGAGGTGGAAAAATACAAGGTAGGTGTCACTCTTGGGCCCCTTCAAGGTTCTATTGTCACAAACGTCGTCCCTTCCAAATCCTCGCCGAGTTACGTTCTCGGGTTGTCACTTGGGGTCGTAAAAGTCAACGGAGTTTTCAACGCTGGTTCGTCGACTTGGATGACGGACGTGGACACTGGTATCTTTCGCTTAACTCACAACCATGACCACGGCAAACAGTTTTGGAAAGGGACACTGGAACTCACGAATGTTGGCATTGACTACGAAGCCCAAGAAAATGGTCTGTCCATCAGCGGGGGCTGGGTACAGTTGGGTGACTCCCGACTCCATGTACATCGTGACAACGAGGGGCGTTTCACAATTAAAGTCAACAAAGGCATCGAATATCAACCATAAGAAACCAATTTTTATAACAATTTGTGAATTTGTAAAATCACGGTAACTGATTTTCCAGGAGCCAGTTTCAAAACGACGTAGTAAAAAGTTAACAATTTTCATGAGCATAAGGTGGCTGATTTCACCCTGTTGAACTCATAACTGCACGTCTGCCATCTCGGCAGCTCTCACTGTAGCAGGAAGGGGGGGGGGAGTTTCAAGTGCTTGCGGGGAGCGAAACAGTTCCTAGGAATCACGTGTCTTGCCACTCGAAAATGAAGGGAAAGTACTGGCCGAAGACGGAGCTTGAAAAATGTGAAGTTTTTGCCACAAAAATAAAAATATTGGTCACTGAAACTGTTACTAGACGTAAAGAGATGAACGAACTTAGCCCCCCCCTTCACTCACCCCACACCTGGTTGAAAGTACTTGAAAAATAGGTACTCTTTGGATAGAAAACCAAAACTACTACATTTTTACCCGAAAAGGCAGCTATTACAAGATTTTTGAAATTACAACTGACAATAATATTCTCCAGGACGTAGTTGAAATCATTTTCCAGAACAAAACCGTAACTTTCTGAGAAAAAATGAAACTTCCATCGGGGGGTTGAAAGTTTGGTTAACTCTGATAGAAAGAGAAACCAGCCAATTCTAGCATCCCATGCTTCATGTTACGGGTGGAACTGGCAAATGGTACTTGAAAATACTAATCAAGTAGAAAAGCAAACTCTCCATTTTGAAATCAGGGTTTTAGTAGACCACTCAAGGACTGCTTTTACTTTCCTTTGCCCTACGCAGTAGAAATGAAAATTGTGTAACCGGCTGTACAAAAATTGGAGCATTCTGAAGATCCTTATGTTCCAAGAGATTTTGAGTTCGAAAACCAACATTTGAGGAAATGGTCTTGCGCGTGTTTCTGTGAACGAGATCGAGAGAGAACAGCTTAACTAAATCAACTCAAATGCATTACTTGGCCTGCAGATTACTTTGACTCTAAAATGAGGTTACGAGCAAAATCGGTCGACAACTTTAGTTGTCACAGTAATCGAAATACCAATTTTTTCTTCTCAAAAACGATCTCGAATAAACAAAGAACACAACGGTACCATTAAATCCGTGGGAAAACTGACGAGAGCATCACAATAAATTATCGAAACTGTCGAAGAAAATGATTTTAGAGCAGTTTTTGCCTCATATAATACAAGCGTTCTCAGAAATATCGTGGTAAATAAACTACCTACAGGAGGAGTTCTTAATCTAGTACTTCAGATAATCCGGAGCCATTCAGCCGTTTCGCTGGCTTTCATCAGGTAACATAACGGTCTCAATAATGGTCGTGGCATAAGGAAGAGCAACTCAATAAACCTTACGTTCTACATATTAGTAGTTTCTCCATAGAACATTGAGCTACGTTCTACCAAGTTCATATAAACTGAGTGAAAGATCGCTCTTCTCTGTCAAAATTCCCTTTTTACAATACCCGTAGAACGGCATCCTTCTTACACATGCATATCCGCGATAACCTTTATTTACCCGTATTAGGGCGAGATTCTTCTATTCTGTTCCTCTTTAATTCTTATTTTTACCTTGCTCGCAAGTGATTGATCGTTTGGCTGTGTAGTTGTCGATGTAACGTTCAACTGTGGACTTATTTACAACTACCGAGAATACTCCAAATGTAGATGCCAAGAACTCGGGGTGGGGGGCTCGAAAAGGACGGCTCATCCCATAAAATGTTATGAGATCTCTGCTCCACCTGAAGAGCTGAACGATATTCTGTACGAGGCCTTGAAAAGTGAAGAATAGATGACGATGATGGCCAACTTACACTCAGTACAGGACGGCAAAATAGGTTTATTTCACTATGCCTCTGTAGATTCATTTACCACACATTCAACACCCAGAAAAAATTTTCATTTTAAGCTCAAAAAATACCAAATGTTCAGTACCTCCAGTCAGTCCTGTTCACTGGACGTGAAGTGGCAGACTAGGTTCGCTCCACTCAACCTCTCTAGTAGTTTCTTTGGCCAAATTTTCGTCAGTCAACTTGGTATTTTTGAACTTTTTCGAAAGCTCAGAGTTTTATTATTTCAGTGGGTTGCCCCCATTTTCTGTAGGTTCTATTTCTGTTATGAAAGTGACCTCAATCGAATTAAAAAAACCCTGCAAATTATTACGCAATGGTTTATTATTCTCATGAACAGCTTGACCTAGTATTAGTGCTCCCCCATCCCATTCGACTCTGCATCGAATACTAGTAAACCATACGAAACATGTCCTGGCTACAATGGAACTACAGAAACAAAACGTCTGATGATTTTGCCCAGTCGGGGAAATGGGAACGGGGGCGCTTGAAGCGAACCCGTTCCGAGGCGAAAGGGGAGTTGAGTGCCGGCGTCGATGGGAGGCAAGCGAGCGGGCGGGCTAGCCTCGAGGTCGGTTGCTTTTTTAATGAGACAGGCGGGGAGGGAGGGAGTTCAAACGACGAAACGCTGTAGCTCCCGCGTTGTACTGCGTTTCGTTAATTTTGTTAACCGTTTTTTGCCCATTACAACCACAGGCTTCGTCCGATCGGATTGCCGAGATGGCGGACACAACTAGATACCAAATCGGATTTTTGGGCGAAAGAACGAATTTTTTAGACCACGTGAAAGGAACAAAACAGCCCGGGCGGGGGACGGCGGACAGACATTGCAAATTTGGAATCTCCAAGTCTTGAACCGTAAAGTATCAAATTTTGAGGGGGGGTTGTAAAAAAATTTTTGTGACCGAAAACATAGGGTTATTATTCAGAAGGAATAATATACCAATACGTTGTTGTAGACCAGAATTTGTATAGTATAAGTAGAGATCGGATGTATTCAAGGATCCATTCCCACATCTCAGTTGTGTGAATTTATTCACAAGGCCAATCTACAGCCCATCATAGGCTATTTTTTTACGTCTGTTTTCGGTGCGCTTCTATTTGAATAAACCGAATTTGTGAACCGTCCAATTTTACATTACCAGTGTACTATTTGGATTTCATAAATGTGATTCGATTGGCACGCGATTTCCAGCAAACTCGTCAGTCGGCTGAATTCTGAAATTGCAATAACCAAGACCTGCCAACCAAACTGGCAGCTAGAAACTCATCAGAGGTGCTCTGTGTCTGGTGCTCAGAGAGGCTCACGGTACAGGCATTGAAATCGATGTGACACACGCCTCGCATTTATTCTTTATCCAGGGGAAAATTGAAGCCCGATTTGGAACACGATCCAACCACGAAATGAGTGAAGAAAGTTGAATGAGGCATTTATTGCACTCAGAGGATTCAGTGCTCACGTTAGGAGTCTCACTGGCTTTACGAGGGTACAGTAAATTAAGGAGGGAGGGGGGAGAGAACAATCACTGCTGATGGCAAAGAATGTTTGTAGAACGATTTGAGATTAGATAAAGCTTGATCGTCAAACACAACGGGGATCAGTACACTGGACTTGACTTAAACGACGCCTACAATATGCTACAAAATCACGATGAGGGTTGTTAACTTTTGAGCGAAACGGCTTTAACGATTTTTAATCAAACTTGAAAGACAACCTCACTAGCCAATACTACATATCGTCCCCCATAAATGGAACGGTCGCTATTTTAGAAAACGAACCTGTTACAAATTGAAGCTAATAGAGGTTGTATTGATACGAGCTTATCGATGTTTGCGACGAGTTCTGCAATTTGATTTTTCTTTCTCCACCAGTTGACGACTTTCAGCCATCTCTTTAACAATGCTTTACTCAAGTCACTCATAGGTCACTCTTCGCCTGTTTAATTTGAGACCAAATACATCGTTCTCTCGGGGAAAAAGTTGTCTGTTATCAATTCTGTCTGGATACCCTGACAATCAATTCGGAAAAAATGTCAGTCCACTCCAACAATCCAACCTCTCGCGCAATTGTACTAGGCAATCAAGATTAGTCATGAACGAAACCTCCGCAATCCATCCAATGTATTAGGTAAATCTACAACACATCCATTTCTACACATTTTATCGTAAATGTAGGAAACCTCGAGCAGGCTCCTGTCTAGTTTCCATCTGTTATTTTTCCTGTTTTTAACTCAATCAAACAGAAACTGGCGGTATTTAATGTTACAAGTGCTTATGAATGAACGGGGGCCTGATCGATTGTAGCAGTTTGCCAACCTTCAACTGTCAAGCGTATGTCACATGACGCATTCCTCACGTGTTGTGGGCTTACATAACCCAATAAATAACTAACAAATGAAGGCTCGTCGTAGAAATTGTATTGCGTAAATTATCTGAATGAGGGTCACTCAAGAAAGTAAGGGGCTTGTGTGCGGGGGGAAGCCTTAAGTTCGTTTGGTTATGCAAGCACACAACACACATGGGCAATGCGCCAGACCGTGTGAAGGTAGGCAAGCCTCAACATCATGTTTCTTCATGACCTTAAGTACGCCGTTTCTGTAGAAATCGTTTCGTTCTACCAAGTTCACCAGGTTAAATACAGGCAGGAGATTGATACTGGACAGGAACATGAAACCTTCAAAATGTCAAACCTGCGTTCTACGAACTTAAGGCGCCCTCCATCTGGGGCGTGTTGCCTGCCTTCCCGGTTGAAGGCTCACCGTAGAAATTGACTCTCTTCGACTAAATGACGTGCACAAAGAGGAAAGCAGACCAAACTAACGACACATATTAATGGTGATGAAGGGCACGAGGTTTGTAGACCATTACTATCCTTGAATGGCATACATTAGAACTCCCTAGTCTTCAGTTTATGACAAAAGGTGTTTTAATTTACCAATTCCAACTTTTTCTTTCGATCTTCCTTCGTTTTTAACAAGAGCATTTGCCATTTTAAGACGATAAATCCAGTAAGCCGGTTAGGATTCCATACTAAACGCGTTCAAGGACTTACCATTTTATTCTTCACAAAGAATATCTTCTCATTTGTTTCATCTCGTCTGGGATGCCTCGCATTAAACACTAAAATTAACTGATTTTTAAAAGGTTATAAAAAGGAGACGACTGCGAATAAAGGAATCAGCTTTTTCGACAGAGGTATATTCATTTATCAAAACAGAACATGAACGTGCTTCTCATTTTAACACAGTCGCTTTATACGCCAAGTTCGCAATTCATGCCATTCGAAAACAAAATCAACAAATATATACTTAAATGACAAAAAATTTATTAGGGTTTCCAGTTAAGATCACAGCCATTTCAAAAGAACATTAAAAGTAAATTCTAATGAAAACAAAAAAAAAACTCTCAACCTACTAAATACGTTATGTCTAAGAACCGACTTCCTAATGCTAATTAATTGGAGTGGAGAATTTCAACCACGTTTTATAAAACACAAGTTCATACAAATTCATGAGACCCATTATCGTAATTGGTAACTAAGTTCTAAAATTTCTGGATCCTTTGGTAATAAATAGTTCAGGGAACAGGACAATAAGCGAATCGATAGTTGTACAACGTGAATAAATTATTTAATTTTAAGAAGATAACTGATGTTTTTTTCGCTACCAAACACGCAACAAGTAGCCTTCTATTATTTTAAAAGTACATAGGCGCAGATAGAAAAAAATGAAGGTGGTGCGACGCGCTACACAAATTTTCATACACTTAGATGGGACACAGTGCGCCAGAGAAGAATTTCAAGAGAATGATACAAAGATAGGGAAATACAGATAGGGAAATAGGACGCATGTGAAAAAGTTCCGCGTTTATTGTTCGCCCCGCTCCAGGACTTCTTCAATCCAGCAACCCTGCATCAGCTCATCCTTGCTTGTTTACTCGATACCCGACGAATTTCAAAAATCAAAATCCTGAAGCACATTTGGTAGCAGAGCTTTTTTTAAATTTTCCTCTTCGTGGTATTCGTCTGAAAGCATATTGCAGACGTCCTTTTTAACCAAGTCAAGTCCTGTGTACTGATCCCCATTGTGTTTGACGATCAAGCTTTATCTAATCTCAAATCGTTCTACAAACATTCTTTGCCATCAGCAGTGATTGTTCTCTCAGACCCCCCCCCCCCGCCCTGCTCAAACGTGAAGCCAGTGAGACTCTTAATCCTCTCAGAGCAATAAAATGCCTCTTTCAACGTTCTTCGCTCATTTCGTGGTTGGAACATGTTCCCAAATGGGGCTTCAATTTTCCCCTGGATAAAGAATAACTGGCGAGTTTGCTGGAAATCGCGTGCCAATCGAATCACATTTATGAAAACCATCTCAGCATCGAACAATACCTAAGAAATTTCGTTTTTGCAGATTTGGAATCCCCATGTCTCGAAATCCGAAGAGCCGAATTCTGAAGTTCTTTATTTTTCAGAATAAATAATAAACCAAAATTAATTTCGTGATGAGATCTCTCAAGAGCAATCGCTTCGTCGGTCTTCGAACAAATCGAACGTAAGTTCTAGTATTTAAAGGACGTCGCATAACGTATTACACACTATCCTAGAGAAATTGTGCGCGGCTTTTTATATTTCTATTCTAGGAGAAATAGAATGAACTTCGTAATCACGTCTCGCAGTCTTTTACATATTCAGACGAACTACATGAATAATATCATCCCGTCATCAAAATTATCTTCATTCATGATACCGTTAAAACAGCGTTTAATCGCTACACCGCCATTTTATTGAATAGTTTCCCAACAAGGTTTTAAATAATGATAACTTCAATGAAAACCGTTTGTCTTAATCATCGTATTAAACATCCGATTCGATAAAACTACGATTATTATTTATTGTCCGTTTGGTGAATCCTACCTCTATGGCAGCACGCAGGTTGGCGATGAAACGATCACTTCATGATTCTGCAGCATAGCACACGCGCAGGAAAAGTAATGAAGTTTGAAGTGCTCACTTAGGGATGTCTAATGTCTAAGTAACGAGTCACGAAACACTGAAATGTACATATCTTTCGTCAGAGCCGAGGTTCGATACGACTTGTTGATCAGCCCTACAATGGTCCGAGGCTAAGACGTTATTTCCCGTAGAAACTCGGAATCCACAGATTTAGAGCAACAACCGATGGTATCAGGAAATGTTGGAAATCGTACAAGCTGATGCGTCAGCAATTTACTGTCCAAGTCACAAAGATGCAGTCGCCGAGAAGTGCTGCCGCCTGTTGAGGATTCGGTTTCGGTGAAGGTCGGATTTATGACAGACGACTACAGTGCCGTTTTGAGGAGTCGGCGGCGGATGACTTTTAGCGCTTCCGATCAAAGTGCCGATCATTTTAGTGACGGAGAATTTACGAGTCTTGCCAACTTGGTTTTTCGTCTCGTTCAAAAGCGTTTCGAAGGCCGAATAGAGGCCAGTGCTGTTTTCAGCTACAGATACTTCGTAAAAAGAACATCCGATTCGTGCAGCGAGTTTACGACCTTCGTCTTCGCTGACGGTTCGAAGGTGGGCGAGATCCGCTTTATTTCCGAAAAGTGTGACCGGAACATTCGTACCGCTGGCTCTCATCTTGTGAAAATTTTCGAGAGCGTCTATTGCGTACTGAAATGATTGACGGTCGGTGATGGAGTAGACGACGACGCAACCATCCGCCCATTGAACTTGTTCCGAAGGGAAGCTAGAGTCTCTCTGAAACAAACAAAAATCCTTACGTTAAAAATTTCTATCGTGGGGTCATAGTAGTAGTAACATATTAGTAAGATAATTCAAACTACAATGTTGTTCGGCTGGACATTCACGATGTAATTGCTCAAGCAGAACTAACTTCATTCAGATACGACTGATTTCTATATATCACTGTTATAATGTGATATAATGTGACCCATATCACTAACCACGCAGTCAGGAAGACCGCACTGCTGGTATCGTTGAACTGCCCATGTCAAATATTTCGGGCCACTTTGAACGAACTTAAATAAATAACCAATACAAACTCCTCAGCTCGAATGGGCCCGAAAATCGGTGTGAATGTAGAGCAGACCAGGTCATGTTAAATGTCAGGGAACCAACCTGAGCCTGCAAACATGTGGCACAATCGTTTGGTCAATATTATCTTAACAACTCCTGCGTGGGGTTTGTGCAATGCCACTTATTTCCCAAAGCTAGTAGGACAACCAAAACCCCCACTTCTACCCACTGTAAACACCTTGATGCCATTGGCATTCCTACATGCTCAGTCACGGTACGCTCTGGCAGTCATCTCAGTTGCGGTGGAAATGAAAGAGCAATAGAAGATAGAAGAGTAAGAGGATGGACAAGGGAAAGGAGGCCGATGTCAGGGTCTGGGGCGACCTCGAGCACCTCCCCAAATATTACGAGTGCCAATGGGGGCTATGAGGCTAGTCTTGGTTTCTATTCATGGCATGAGAAGGGCAACCCATTGGCATTCATCCCCCTTCTGTCTGTGGGTCCACTAGTAGGAGTTCTGTACATCTCTAGGGTGCAATTCGAGGAGGTTAGAGACGGCTGGGGCGCCTGATCTGATTAAGACATCGCTACACCCCTTCGCTCTACATAAATCATTTTCTCAAATGGTGTTTTTCGGACTCAGTAGTTCTTGAAACGTAAAATAAATCAAAGTTTTTTTCGGTCGATTACGTAACATTACTTTTTACTCACTACTGCTAAGGGAAGTAAAAAGTGCCAATTTCTGAACCAAAATCCATTTCACAGCATTCTTTTACGAATCTTTAATCTTTTAAATTCAACTTTTAGTATACGTAATTGTGATTAATTCTTCATCGTGAATGGGACTGTGAGGTTCAAACACAGGTGCATCTGCTAAGTAATGCGTTGTAGTCACCACAAGAAATCATTTTAATAGGTTACTGTTGCAACGCTATTAACATCGATCACTTATCACTTCACGATATGCCGAGTCAACTATAACATTCTCACCGTTTCTCCTGAGACGTCAATGATTTCCACTTCAACGAGCGAGTTGTTTATGGTTACCGTCTGCTTGTACAAAAGATCTGCAACAGAAAGAGAATGGAGGAAATATATTAACAAGCGGGAAATGAAAAAAGTGAATAGAGTTGAAAAATCGAGGTGGGAAAGGGATCAGAAACTTAAGAGAGGTTCCACGTGGCCACAGCCAATTTACCGTCGTGCCCTCCCTTTTCTCATAACTTGACCAGCATCCTTAGAAATAAACGTATTTTTCCCTCAATAATTCGAGTTGATTCCTATTCACCCGCTGCTTCGACAAAAGGGAAATGATCCACGTGAAAATAACACGTGTAAACTCGTGCGTTGTAAAGAGGCCGCGTGCTCGGACAGGAAGGAATAAAAGGGTCCTGATTAAAAGTCTTTACTCGTGTTTTACGTTTCAACGCTTCCTGGACAACGCCGCAGGCGTTGGATCACCAGAATAGCCGTCCTGGGATAAGGTGTACGAAACCTGCACAGCACGGAGCTGTGTTGTGCTTTTGGAGAAAGCCTATTTCAATTATACACTAGTCAAAACAGTGTTTCCTAGACTCATTGGTACTTAACTGGACGGGCACGTCCATACACTCTGTTATTCGGGCTGTATCCCCAGATACTGTTTTCAGCTATATGAAATCAGCAAAACCATGGCTCACAACATGAAGGCAATCTAGAAGGATTGCAAGGCACGACTACAGTCACACCAGTATCCAAGTTATTTGACAAGGGGTATCATCAATTTTTCCATCTATTATAATAGAAGGATCCGGTAGCCGGTAAGAAGAACAAGCCGGTAAACATCATTAACATTTAATTTATTCTCACTCCCAAAAAAGCATTTCCCATCTACTTCGCAGGGCTAAGGAGAGTAAAAAGAAGAAGTAGCGTGCGTCACAGTTCATTCAGCAGATGGTAGGAGACACCTACCGTGCTGCAGTCCCTCAGTTTTAGCCCACTTGGTTTAGTCCCAGAGAAAATTGAACTCTTGTAGGCACGAATAATTGGAGGAATTCCAATGAAACGTGTACAGTTTCGCTCGTTGCTTGTCAGGGGAAGGGGTTTTGAAAATGTTGACAAAATCGTTGAAATCAACCTGATGAAAAATATCCTCTTTATGAAAATTCTCATCGAAATCCGATAAGCCGTATTGCCGTGAACGAGTTATGCGCGTGCGCGTCTTTGCATTGCGCCGTGTAAGGGAATTTCCTGTTGTAGCATGACTAACAAGGCCCATGACAACACATTCCGCCCCCTCACGACCCCTCGGTACGACAAGAAGCACCCTTATTTGGTGTGTTATATTTTAGAAATATGCAAGTTGGCAGCCCGTGAACTCGTAAACTACTCATAAGCTTCCGCAGATCTTCCGCATCCCTCACAGCACGTTCGGCAGCAACATTTCTGTTTCAGTTGTAAGATTGTCGCAACTTATTTGGCGACCGTTAGTATTTTTCTAATCATTCGATTTATCAGAGTCGACTAAGCAGCGAGGTTGGGCTCCACGTTGCTCTGGCTCTTGTCCAAATTTGAATCCCGCTAAACCTTCTATAACCCACTCGCCAAGTATATTTGGAAATTACAGAAACGAACTGCCAACGTCTTTGCAATTATAACGAGCAGCTCGAAGGACGACCAAAAAAAGAGAGAGTAAATAATTGCGGCGGATTGTCGGTCAAGTACTCGAGGAATCTGCAGTTGTGTTTCCTTCAGACGGAGGCAAACCTGGTAGTTTCTCAGGGCTTTTTCTAGGACAACGGATTAAACCACAGCTTACCGCCTATTTTTAAGGGGATTCCGGAGGAGAACTCATTCGAGTTTATATCGACTGAGGAATTCCCTCGAATGAGACGGTGGCGCCTACAAACGGTTTCGCTAGTCAACGTCAACTTGTGGGGGCGAAGTGGTTTTAAATTAGTTACTCCGTTTTTAGCTTTGAACGATGGTGATCGGTTTTACATCCTTATCTGCGGATGGCGAACAGTTGATGACCTCTCATTTCACGTCATCAACCCCCCAAATACGCGAACGCTCGTTAGACTTTTGCATCGACACCAATATCGAAAGGTCTCTTTTATCGAGTGAACGTTTTGTTCATATTTTCGATGCCCTATCGTTTAGGTTGGCTTTAAAGCTCTCATTCTTACCATAATATACGTCTCCAATCCCCCAAAAAACTCCTCCCTCCTACCAAGATTGACTGTTAAAGCAAACGCATCGGCTTCCAAATCCTCGTAAGAGATGAAACGTAGAGCAACAGAGAGGAAAAACATCGAAGTTTGCAATGTGTGTCATTTCTCAAGATAGTCAACGTGTTGACATAATCGATTAATCGATTTTTCACCATACATGTCACGCCTTCCGATGTTTATAATTGATTCATGCAGGCGATAGGTTTTTATGCAAATAGTAAAGTGGTAGTGAAATATTACCGTTCTAACAAGATGATGGACACACACCCACTTCTCCTACCCGCTCCCGTCCTTGCCTACGATTACTCACACACACTGCGTGTTGCAGTGACCTTAGGTAAGTGATTCACTGAGTAAATCTTCTCCCCAATCTAACTCACTCCCAGTTTTAAATGGGCCGTGTAAATTCCCTAATGCTTCGCGGTTTTCTGAAAGTGATCCTCACATAAGACGTACCACTTCTCTACCACTATTATACCTCACCACTTTAGGAAAGGTTTCTCTGACTACTCTTAAGGTAGCGGTTCGGCAATACTGCGATTCATTCCGTATCGTAGTCTGTCGATGAAGTCAGTTGCGTGTTGTGCTGACTTTGTCACTAATTTTGAAAGTGTAATGCAAAGGCAAATAGAGTTACTGTTGGAGGAAGAAGAAGATGGCGATTTACTCTTGTATTATTATTACAAATCAAAGAAAAGGTTGCCTATTAGCGAATTATATTGAACTAGAAGCCAAGAAGGATCATTTTCGCTATTACTGAAGAATACCTATCCACTGTTCAGGACGTATCTCGGGCTCAATAAAACACAGTTTGATTATGCGTTAAGTTTACTGAAAAAGAGGATGCGTTGACCAACAAATTGGCACTAACTCTACAAGTAAGTTTGTTTTAACTTTTGTACAATTATTCTGGTCAAATTCGTCGTCAAAAATAGTTTCGATTGATCAAGACGATTCATCAATAAATTTGTTTCGTGTTCGGCGAAATCGGAGTTATTGGTGAATTGTACGACCAACTTGTACAGGGCCCTTTAAAGAGCACCCCAACATTCACTTCTAAATGATTCATTTCAAACGCTAAATAGAATTGGGCCTTGAGACTTGGAAATAACGCACCTCCCACTGTAACTCGATTTGACTCCTAGAAACCCCGTTGTGATATTTCTTCTTCCCTGTTCCAATCATGGAGTTTGTTCCTCTTCCCCTCCATTTTTCTTCGAAGGGGATATGGTTCTAACTTCATTGCTACCTAAATGCTGATAGTGTCTCCTAAACGGGATATGTCGAAAATGTGTTTAAGTGAGTCACGTCTCCAACTTTAATACGTTTATTACTTTGTTGTTTACAAGGTATTAAATCTGCCTGACCTCAGCAGTGAAATAAGGAGAGAGAGCTCCAAACGAACGGGGAGGATTATTTATTCCAAATGTGATGCAAATTATTACACAACGGTTCATTATTCTCTTTGCACAGCTTGACGTAGTCTCACACCTTCAAGACCCATTCCATTCAATTCAGCATCAAAAAATACCAGTAAACAATACGGAACATGACCTGACTACAACGAAACGACGAAAACTAAATGTTCTGGGTGCCTACGGGCGCCTGTACGCAATTGGCACGAAAGTTGCGCGTCGAGCTGGCGGGTGGTTTTAATGGGACAGGAGGAAGGGTTACTTTTATTAGTTATTGTCCCGTAAGTTCTATCAATTGGTGAACTTTGGCTCACTAAAATTACTGTGATTCTACTATTTTCGGTCTAGACGTAGTCATACGCCTCTGAGAATTGTTTCATTCGACCCAGCATCTAAAGCTACCTGGAAAACGATGCCAAACACGGAGTAATTGCGATAATACTGCGGAAATTTCATTTCTGTTAATTTTGTCCCGTAACAACCATTGGTTTCGCCCGATCAGATTGCCGAGCAAGCAGGCGCAACTAGATACCAAATGGAATTTTTCTGCCCAAGAACGGATTGTTTCGGCCACGTTTAAGGCACAAAACAGCCCAGACGGAAGAATTTTTCCTGATCAGAAATGAAGGCAAACTACAAGAACATAAAAGGTTTGTTTTGTTGGCGGGATAGATTTTTTTCAACGATCTCATAGGGGGCCAATACTCTTCCTCTGGATGGTTACAGGTCTTCCGGCCGCGGTGCAAATCTCACCCGAGGGACATTCAGAAAGCTAATGTCTTCGTTGCTATGATATTACATTGATCACTCACTCCAGATATGTGTTCATATCATTTTAGATTTATTCAATTTAGCTAGTAGTATTTAGGTTTAGGTGCATGGAAAGATTACAACTATTTTTGAAAGGGATTATGTATTTGTTATTTTCTGTTTTCAACGTTTTACCTCATTTTTCTCATAGGGGCTGAATAGAATAATATTTTGGTGAATCCTCTACTAGTGTGTAGAGGTTTTTTCGTTGTAAATGAATTGTACTGTTGCTATAACTCAGGAGTTCACAAACATTATGGCTGTAATTTTTTATAAGGAGGAAACCTACGAGTTTATTTTGTATTTCTTTAACACAAGCAAAACAGCTCAGAATTTATTGGAGACTTACGAATAGTATCATAATAATCATCATAGTAAAGCATTATAACATTCACTACTTGCATAATAATATTAACTTCTTTAAACTTAATAGGAACTGAGAATTGTAAAATAATTGAAAACTTCTTTCTTCATACTTGCTTTCTGTTATCGCTCGATATCACCTAGTTTTCAATACTGAATTTGACTTTATCCGGGAAGTAGTTCTTTTGAATTTCACGCGTTGTATAAAACATATTTACAAATTAACCAAATAAAAAAGGGTAAGTTACTATGCATGAGTAGGTATGCGAACATCTGGCCCTAGCTATTTGCACTACAACACATCAGGGCATATACTGGGAATTCGAAATTTTAACACGATGACGTGTTTCGCCCACCAATTCAGTTCTCGATGTTGCGTCCTTGTTTAGCGGAGCAACCAACTAAGCAATCGTCGGGAGCTAGTCCCACCGGATGCTCAATTTTCACCAGATTCCATCGGTTCGGCCGATTCGCGATTTGAAATATTCCAAAAATCGTCTTCGATCGTGCGGCGTAAAAAGTGAGCTCTTGTTCCGTCGGGGCCTCGGCTCCAAGTTTATTTTAATGAGCCGTTGGTGGGGAGTTGTTTTTCTCGTTCCGTCGTCGCTGGACACGAGAGCCGTTTGAATACCGAGCTCTATTCTGGCGACAAGTTACTTATCTAATAATACGACTCTTGCGCATTCCGTTAGGTAGAACTGAAAAGATCGGCCATAGAGTATCTTCACTTTCACGGTTGGTAGTTGAAAGGGAAAATTAATACAAGTCATGAAGTTCAAGAGGTGGTCAAAATTCGAGCTAACGGCGATTTACGGACCAAAGGCAACTTCTTTATCACTAAATACTTGAAAAGTTTTCCCTTTACGACATACTTAACATTTTTTATAATACGCGTGAACCACTTTCGAAAAGATAGGGTAATAGTTGTAAGCACGATGTGGTAAGCCGTGGATGGTTCATGAAGTTAGGTAAATTATAAACTGCTAATTGTATAGCCCCTTCTAAGTCGGAAATATCTGATGCGTTGCAACACACAACTTTCCTTAGCTCTACGTCAATTCGCTTTGTACATGGCTTCTTCTACTTACTATATTCATTTCACTCAGTTCATTTGAACTTGGTCAAAAAACACTTCACGGCAGCAGGAAGCGCTAGCGCTTACAGTTCCGTAATTTATTGTGCTGCTCGTACTCATTCCCAGACCATTATTGAGCAAATGGCACACAAAGAATTAACGGCTGTAAACACGATTTTTTGTGAAGGGGATACTAAAGTTTTTTGCAGAGTTATTGGGTAAAAACTTTAAGAACTGGTAGTAAGCGAGCCGACGGTAGTTGGAATTCCAGAAGTGTTTGAGTGACCCCCACATATCTTATGAGTGTTTTTAAACACTCACCCTATATGTATTGGATCGAACTACTAAACCAATTTTAGTTTTACCATTCTAGTGACATTACAGCGGAGTTAAGAGAAAAAAATCGCACTAAAATCGTCGAAACTTTCGGTAATTTATTGTGCTGCTCTCGTCATGTTCCTACAAATGGGAATTTTATGGTACAATTGTCTTATTTATTAGCTATAAATATCAAAAATTTAATCAAAATCGTTGGAGCTGTTTTTGAGAAAAAAAATATTTGGTGTTTTGATAACTATAGTTAACTTTCGATGGATTTTGCTTATACTCTTATTTCCGCGTCCCATGGTAACCTGCGGGCTAGATATCAAGTTTAAGCTGATTTGGTACGGTCGTTTTCTCTAAAAATCGTTCACAGACACACACACAGACCATTTTCCCAAATTGTCTTTTTCGGACTCAAGTAGATCACGTAAAGACCTGAAAAAAACTCAAAATTTTTTAGCCTATTACATAACTTTCCTTTCTGCTTTGTAGAGCCAAGGAAAGTAAAAATGGAAAGAGTATCATGCAATTTAGAATTTCATGATTGGGAGCGCTCCAGAGGTGTGGCAAAAATGAAAACGTATGAATCCAGAGGATGAGTTTACCACTGAACGAAGAGAATCCAAATGATGAATGCACGACGTTTATGACATAGTTCTAGTATATGAGGTTACGTTAATTCTATTTCCATTTACGTTTTAATAGTTCAAAAGAATACACAATAAGCTACATTAAAACGACCGTTGACAGTATTCAGGTTAATAGGCAATTCCAATTCTCTTCGGGTCTATAGTAACATTAAGAGAAGGTAGTGAGAAGCGAACGTTATCCACTTAACCATGTCTCAGGATTGATAATTCAGGCTTCTAAAGCACAGTTCAGTTTAAAACATTAATGATTTGTCAAGGCCTGGGAATCACTGCTTAGTTGCACGAAACTTAGAAACTGTGTTAATTTGGCAGGCTCTCCTTCCTATATATTTCACTTGCGGGGCGATGAAGGTTTATTTTCGTGTGGCGTTCACGAGCAGTGTCGTGTCCTTCGGTTCCACCCGCAGTTCCCATGGACGTCCCCATCACTCCCGCACAAAGCGCAAGACAACCTTTAGGTCCATCCCTGCTACCTCCTCTGGCTGCAGGATAGCTTTCTATTTCTATTTTTCCTCTCGCAAGTACACATTTGTGCTTCACTAACTACACCCTCCCTGGTACCTCCTTAACGCCGTACATCCGACTTACCAATCTTGGCCAGGTGGTACCTTAGTGGACAGCGCTTCATAAACAGTCCAGATAACATCGGTATACTTTTTCGTAGACTTACGACCTCTCTCGATTGCTCTCTGGAGAGTCTAATGAATCACCTTGACTGTCTTGGACCAGACACATCCCGTGAATAACTAGCCCTGAACTTCTCGTGTCACTTGCAAACCTTCTTACGCTACTATGAACCCTTAGTATATTATCTGCATTCTCTTATATCCCTCTGCGACCTGGGGCACCCAGCACAAGGTTCGAGTGTTCCCCTTAACTAGGGTCAGGCAATCCCAAGCCAGTCTTGACGAAATAGTATAAGAATCCAGGGTTTTAAGCGCAGTTTGTCTGTTCCATCTGATATATATCTTTTTGCATTTGAGCCAGGTGATGCACACAGTCATAGTGAAGAGATGTGCCTGCAGAACTGTTCTGGTGTAGCTAATGGTATGGTCAGATCCCTGACCAGTAATCTCCTACACCACCTAAGGCACTGTACTGAGGAAGTATGGAGATGCTTTTAAAGAGCTGCTGACTCAGGCAAAAATTACGGCAATCGCGAAGGAGCTTCGATCCACAATCCTCAACTTACGTCGAGAATTATGAATCAACTGCCTTAACCACTAGACCACGATCAACCGGGTACCTTTAATGGGAGTCAGTCAGCACAGCACCTCCCAGTGATTTGTCTACATATACCATGTCCCCATCCTTTAGCCACGGGCCTCCCTTTTTCCATCTTAATCTTCCACGAAGAAAAAATAACTTTACGTTACACTTCCGTACCGAATCCTTGACATGCAGCGCTAGGGCTTATTTAGGGCTTATAACGCTTGATCCTTCAGGGCCGTGTTAATTTTCGTGAAGTGTAGATGGCATCCCTTCACTAAACAGTCCACACAACAGAGAACCATGTCCTCCATTGATCAAATTCTGTTTCAGCTATAAACGAACCGAATGTAGATGTTTGAAGGCACTTGCTAACAAATGGGACATTAAATAATTTCTTCATTGGCCGATTTCTTTCTAAAATTTACACCTTAAATTAGCCCTTAAATTAGCTGACAACATCTGCTGAACTGTAAACGACAGTAAAAGCTCCCCTACATCTCAACACTTGTTCCTCGGAAACATACGATTCTCAAGCTTGGGTTAGGGGTGAACAATTTGTGTGATGTGGCATCGTAGTTGCAATTGAAATTCCTCTCCTCGTTCGTCGACAATGACAATCAAGCGCAAACAGTTACAAAGTAAAGTGTGATCTATACAGATCAAAGCGTTACTGGTTTCAAGCAATTACCTGTATTAGAGCGGTATTCTCCGATGTAGCGGCGAGTGAGGTAACGAACGGTCAACGCTGAAAATAATAAAACGCACTTAGTTACGCACTTGCTATTGGCAGGGCAAAATTAAGCACGCGCATATTATACACACACCTTTTTTTAACTCAAAAGACTTGAAAAATTAAACATCTTGGGACAACTAAACAAATCGCTATGATAACTAGTTAAGTTTATACCGATCTTTTTGACGACCTATGTTGATTTAGATATCAACCGCGAGCAGATTTGGTTTAACAGTTTTCTCTCAATTGCAAACTCAGACACACGCGCACTATAAGTATTCACAAATGGCGTTTATCAGGCTTAGGAGAAGAAAGCTTTTTCTTTTTTTTTTCAACCTAGTACATAGCTTCCCTTTCTACTTCGTACGCAAGGAAAATATAAATTGGTCTCCGTGAATATTCGGAGTCCACTCATTAACATCCTTACACGAGAGGGGGAGTAATAGCTTGATGAAAATGTTGAGAGAACAATGCATTGATACAGTTCAACATAAGGTAACGAAAATAGTTTGAGAAAAGTCACACACTCTGCTGTGAGCATGAATGAGAGCTAAGCGGGAAAGCCACTTCGCGAATTCCAAAGTTGACTCACCTAGTGGTGAGGCGGTAAAGTGAGTGGTAGGAAGGGGGAAAGAAAGGGAAAAACTCCACTGAATATTTTGGAACTTTTAAAGGGGAAAATCTCTTGACGGCTTCAGAAATAATCTTTCAGCCTTTTGTCATTAGAACCTAATTGAACTAGTTCGGAGTGTTGCCAATAGTTCCCATTTCGAAGGTCTCAGCACTCGCAGAGCCCCCCAGCAAACCACTAAAACGGTAAACGGCTCGCCAATTGACCAAATCGCCCAAAAAATCGGGATGTGGCGAAGAAACTGATTTTTGACGCCCAGTGTATTTCCTTCCGTAGAAAAGACGAACTGCCCCAATAAATGAGGTACATTGGCCAACAATATTTCAAGTTCAATGGGGATCGAACACACATTCAGGTATGTATGGTAACGTTGTACATACCGTAAGACATTTACGTAGACCCGGCAATTTAGGGTTGTAATGTAAACTGATGTAAGTAACAATGCATTTTACTGGTACCATTGTCCTATTCGTGGGAACTGATAAACAACTTTTACTACATTTCATCAATTGAATTCTGTAAACTAGGATTCAATTCATTAAGATTTAAAGGATAAATTGGGGTTGGGGTGCATTCTAACACAGTCCATTCTACTCAACTGTTCGTTCAGGATCTTCTCTTGTGATCAACAAATATACGGTATGATCGGGAAGTACAGACATAAGAGATGGATGAAGCTTTCAAAAAATGCACAGTCCGTCATATTCAAAAATAGAAAAACTAATAATCATTTAACTCACCAGATTTTCCAACGTTCATCATTCCTAGGACGAGAATGCGAACACGATGCGAACTCGAGGATCTGTCCTCCGTCTTCATGATACTAAAACAAAGAACGTTTTATTAGATAAAGAAATTGAACTTAAGTTAATTAGCTACTGTAACGACTAAACTTTACTAAACTACCAAGTTTACATGCATCTCATAAATGCATTTGCGCTCAGCTCCATTTAGCTCTATGAATTACTGCGCAGTATAACGCAACTTTCCTCAGACGTCCAGTAATTGTATCACTTGAGCAACTAATAGAATCAGTGTTAAATTAAATTAAATGTTAACGTAAACTTCGTAGAACGTAGCTCAGCGGGCGTTGAAACTAGTGGCGCTTAAGTTTCCGTACTTTATTGAATCGCTCCTACTCATGCCTCGACCATTATTGAGTAAGCCGTGCATAGGTTATTTATAAGATTGTCAACTCGATTTTGCCGAGAAGGGCTGTTTCGGAATGATCGGGGAACAAACTGTGCGCAGTAGTGGTAAGTAAAACAGCGATACGCACTGTGAAACAGGACTGCTCTAAAATTCTTGTAAATTTTTGATAATTTATTGTGCCGCTCTTATCATTTCCCCGGAAACGAGAATTTTATTTTACTATCATGTGCCGTTTTTGAGAGAAAAAAAATGGAGTTGTGATAACTAAGATAAACATACTTCTGCCAGTAAAGAGACTTTGGGAGAAGTAACTGCTGGAGCTCCCACTCTTCGTCACAGTGCCAATTGATTCCGAAGCAATTTGATAATCACGATCTGCGTAGTTATCAAGAAATTCGGAGTAGCTCAGCGTCTGACAGGTATGTAATACTCCTGAGCAAAATGACGCTGTTGAGCGGGAAAATCGGACAAATGTTGAAATGGGGAGCAAGTTCCACCACTCAAATCTTGACTGTTCTTTTCTGTTCATTCATCGCGGTAAGGTACGTTCTGAATCGAATTGGAAAGCCATCAGTACCGAAAATACACCTTATGAGCTCTGGTTTCGTCAAAAGCCAAGGATCAAACACCTGCGAATCACATACTAGTCCAGAAAAGATTGAAAACGGACCAAAGGGTAGAGGTTGGCAATCTGGTTGGGTGTGATTAGGACTCTATCGGCTCCATATTCCTGCGAACAGAGATGTTTCCCGAGATCTCGTGTTTGTTAAGAAAATTGCCAATTTCCCTACCTATTGGGAAATATGAAATCCCGGAGAATCTCAAGGATCCAGACGTGATGAAAACCAGTTCGAGGTGTTTGGGGGTTCAGAGTGAATTCAGGTGATGGCACTCGTAATGAACCAGGATAGACTGAAGACAGTCTATTTATTCATTTATTTAGTGTGGATACGGGAGGACCCCAAAATACGAAAGGGAAGTTAGTGGAGAGGGGAAAGGGGAGTTACGACATCAGAAACAATTTTCCATTGCAGTTCGTTAAAGCCATTGAAATCTGCAATGAACACAGAAATCGAATCAATGCATAAAAATAATACTTGGGAGTTGACTGAACCCCCGTTCGGAAAGGAAATATCAGCAATAAATGGGTCTTAAGTATCAAAGGTAACCCTAATGGAGGCACTGATCAACTAAGTGTAAGACGTTATTCCTGTGGCGCCTGTAAAGGTGATTCGAGCATTGTTCTCAATTGCTGCTACGAAAAAGACGACTTTTAGGCAGTCCAAAGTTTCAACTGCATTTCTGAGATATCAACAGAAACAGCCGGACGGATACTCTGGTGTGGTTGGGCCTCTCGAAGCTCGTATGGTCTCAAGTAGGCTCCACGGTGTTGAAATCAGAATTTTGACACTTAAATTACCAGCGTTGGCTTTCAACTGAGTCGCGAAGATCCCGTACAGCTGCATCTGATCTGATACAGCTTTTCACGCCATCATTATTGTGGACGGCTTTGTGGCTGCAATAAGTAAAATGGAAATGGACTTTATCGAGCAGTTTAAATCCTATTTCCTCGTGCTCAGATTACACAGCGGAATGGGGACATCGCAGTTAGCGAAAATCCTCAGTCGGTTCAACACGGAAGGATGTAATTCAGTTCAAACCCCAGAAACTCAGCACACGCTTTCCAGTGCGTTGCTCGTGATACTCGTTTCAACATTGCATTCGGTACGAGTCTTGACAGAACAGAATTGAATTTAACTCGTGTCAAGAGATTCATTCGCTAACTGGTAGGGACAGTCAATCTTAAGCTGGTTTAACGCTGTGCCTCACCTGGAATGCGACAGCGATGCTGATTTTACACTACGCTCCACGAGTGGAATCGTTGTCAAGAATTTTTCGCTGACCCCACTTCTGAGGCAGAGATCGTTACAGCAAAGTTGAGTTTAAAAGAGTCTCTCTGGATTCCTCGACTATTTAAGGAGCTGAATGGGCTGTTACATCTACCAATTCTTTGCATCTACAATGAGTCAGCGAAGAAGCTGTGCGAGAACCCCGAATTTTACTTTAGTAGGAATACTGGACGTCACATGGGGCTCATTGGGTCTTCGCTGATGTGCTGATGAAGCCCACACCTCGCTCCTGATTTCAGACTATGGGTGATGCCTTAGAATAAGCGTGACATTTTACTTTGCAGACTACTCAAAATAATCGTCCAAGTCCAGTAATCCAGCTTGTTACTGATTCCTTTCCCGTTACCACGCTTATTATGCTTTCCTGTTTTGATTTTGCTTCGCGTATCGTTCAATTCATCACATGTCCAACTAATAACTCGATTGATTAATATATTCCTCCAATCGCTAAAATTCTAAATGAGTTAAGTGAACGAAATACAGCCAAATTAAATGGTGAGAGCGGGAAGAAGGAAGTTTTTCTGAAAAATTCGGGCAAAGAAAATACGAAGGCATTTCCTTTAGTGATGTCGTGTGAGTTGGTGGTGGAAATTCTAGCAAATGTTTCCAGCGGGTAGGGGTTGGATTGATCGTGAGTTTGTTTATATCACAAAAGTAAATTAATGTTTGATTGGTCTCAAGGTTGTTGAACTATGTCATTGCTTGTGTGAAATTCTCGAGATTATAATCGTGTTCAGCTTATGAATGTCCACAGATTGTGGCGTCATCAAGACATAAGTATCCTTGAGCTTCTCATCCCGAATGATCTTATCAATCACTCGCTCTAAGGCAGCTACACCACTTGTCACACTTGTTATCCTAGTGAATTGAGAGATTGCTTCAAATGCACCGACGATCTTTGTCTGGTATGCACTTCGAAGATCGATTGGGCTGAAGACGTCAGGCGCCAATGATTCACAATGTCAGAATAGGATGGGCATCTACCAAAGCGTATCTATTAATTGACGTTGAGTAATTGACCACTTGACGTTCGTAATTATTATCTGGTTCGTCCATAGTTAACGTATCCCTGTTTCGATAGGATTGGTACAATGGCGTGCATTCAGGAAAAATATTTGAAGATAATATTGCACGGTCAACATTCGCAGGAGACAGAGCACACACTAACAGAGTAGGCTTCGGTCCTACAAAATGTCCAGGGCAACAATTAAGTCTGAAAAACTCAGTCTGAGGGTGAACGTGAGTAAGATTTTCAAGATCTGCGTAGCATGTACCAATCACAGGTCAAAATCCACTTCTTGTTTTGATCAGAGGATTGGTAGTTTGAATTTACTAGCTATCTGTTCATCGACACCAGGAGAGGTCAAGTCACTCCCTGAACAAGCATTCTAGTAAGGTGGTGCCTCTATATTTTCGCAATAGTTTTCACTTCGCATAAATGTGAAACAGAGCGAATTGACGGAACCGAGTAATTTTTATTCGTAGTAATGCGTTGTTGTGAACCACAAACGTCCGAAAAGTGGCGACCTTGTTACATTGTCAGCATTGACGCAAATCTACTTTGAGGCTGTTTCGTCTTACCACAAAAATTACATTTCGCGAGTTAAGCTCCAAAGCCTAGTCTTACGAATCGATTTTCGAGTTCGTATTTTCCGCATTTGATTTGGGTGTACGTGGCTCGACGTACTGCAAGGAATGTAGTTGAGCCAATTCCAGTGAACGCGCTTGAGCATGAGCACGTAATTTCCCTAGAAACGCTGGCGTATTTGGAGGTTCTTCAGGGTTCTGATTAATAAATCCCGTATATAACCGTCCCAGTTGTTTTAAGCCAGTACAACCTTAAATTGACAGTCCCGACACAGAGAGCTGTGTGCTCTCAGGTACATATCCATCACCGGACTGTTTTCTGTGATCCCTCATCAAAATTTCACGGGTAGAATTTGCGAAAGTCTCTTTCAGAACAGCGATAGCATCGCTATTGAGACACGTATTCGTACACAAAAAGCAGTATATAGTTGATAAGATAGAACTTCCCTTCTTCATTTGTTCCAGAAGAACACGTAGTTCCGACGTTGTTTGTACAAAATTCCGGAAACGATGGTATCAATCATGTCAGCGAGAAGCGAATACTGTCTGAGTCAAGTTCCAAAACGATTATCTATAAATTCGGTATAATCAATTGAGGGGAAATGAGATGAACGGCTTTATTACTCTCGTTAAGGCATTATTCTATGGAGTTTGACTCAACACAATTTTAAAGCGTGGAGACGACAAACTAAGGTAAACAAAGTAATGAGTGAACTAGTTACTGGTATCCAGAATTATATGGCTTTATTATTACTAAATCATACTACATTACTCTTTAAATACTAGGCGATAAACGAGTCGGTTGTGGTTAAAATCAAGTCCAACTAACACTGCTGATCTGTCCTCTTATGTGTTCTGACACCACGTAATGCCCCAACATTGGGACATTTCAAGATGAGTTGCCTAGTTTTACATGTAATTTAATTGCTACAAACGCGCCACGCATTGCACCTATCTAATAATTAAACCATAATATAATTCTTACGTTACCAATAAATTTGTACTTTTGAGTATGAATCGAAAACTAAATTTAATTTTTAATGTACAGCGAGAGCGAAAATTAACTTACAATTTTTTGAAGAACTTCAGTTTGAGTAGCGAACCCAAATTTCACTTTTCTCACTGACAATAAAACAAAATTGATATACGGCCGCACAAGAGGGTGAACAGAGAACAACGCGAATCGTTACTCGGTAGGCGCGAAACAATTTGTATTTAATTTTTCAATATTTATCTGTACGTAAGTTTTGGGATTGAGATTGTACAACAACAAACAGCCTCCAGAACCCGCCGACACTGGACCATAAATGGTCTAGCGGCCGGTCTGCACCCCTTTTTATAAAATTGGGCTGACTTCCCCCTCTTGGCATTCGCGCAGCCGCCAGTGAGCCTTACCCAGTGCCCTCCCTCAAGCATCACCGCGTTCAGCTGCTACGTCGAAGATTCGTGAAATATCCCACGCACCGCATAACTTTCCCGAGTCACACGTACATCCAGCGATTTTCATAGCTTTAACTACTAATCCGATACTATTTTTACTTTCCGCTACCCGAAGGGAAGGAAAGTATAGTAATCGGCCCAAAAAAAAATTTGGGTTTTCTTCATTTTTAGTTCATATGAGCTTAGTAAAACATAACGTGACGTTCTGCGTAGAAAATGGTGGCACTTGAAGGTCAGGAATTTATTGTGCTACTTCGTGGAAATACTTTTACGGAGGGAGGCTGCTCCTCGTAGTCCCAGGAATTGACTCTTGAGTATTGAGAGCCAACACGGAACCGTTTACAGCTCCCACAACCCTTCAGAGCTTCGGCAAGTGATGACGTCTTTGATGGGCGCTCGAAATATCCTACCTTACTAATCGAAATACCACCGTATAAGTAGTTAATGACCACTATTAAACTCCCATCGTTTAGGTAGCTTATTCAAGTACCACCCTGATTTTCTCGGGAACGCTCGTACCATATGAGGAAAATGTGCTGCTCTTTTACCATATAAGGAAAAACCATTAATTGTGTCGAAGAAATTGATACACTTGAATGGTTAACTCCATCTAAATGCCTAGTTTTCCATCTAGTGAGAGGTTGGAGTTTTGAAGTGAACGGCGATGATTGTTGGACTATATAGTTCATATTTAATTTATTATCGGCAGATTTGCCATTTCGGGATTACTGCTCCCGCCTTCGGAGTATGTCGCTGGGCTCTCTTCAAAAGGTCTCATGTAGCTCACAAACATTGACCATAGTAGAAATAAGTCGCCTTTTATTTTCCAGCTATACGCTAGAAAGTGGTATTAATTTATTTTACTTTCCTTGGCTCTACGAAGTAGAAAGGAAAGTTATGTAATCGACTGAAAAAAAAATTTTGAGTTTTCTTCAGATCTTTACGTTTCAGACCCTTCTGAGTCCGAAAAACACTATTTGGGAAAATGGTCTGTGAGTATGTGGGTCTGTGTGTGTGTCTGTGAACGGGCAACAGCTCTCTACCGGGAGACTGGCTACCGACCAAATACCTGCCGTACCTCCACAGGTCTGAGTTCGGTGGATGCTGCAGGGGCCGGCCTCTTGCATATTAGCGAAACCGCAACTTCTATGACTGATATAACCCTCGTCGAGGGTTTAGGTACAGTCATCAAATAAGGAAACAGACCTGTGTCTGTGAACGATTTTTAGAGAAAACCACCGTATCAAATCAGCTCAAACTTCATATCTCGCCCGCAGGTTACCATAAGGGTACCAAAAAATTCCCATTTATGGCAAAATGACGAGAGCAGTACAATAAATTACCAAAACTTTAGACGAAAAGCGTTTTTAGCGCAGTTTTCCCTTATAAACTCCGCTGGAATTTTTGTAGAATGTTTAAAAAAATTGGTATTGTAGTCCAATCTAATACCTAAAGGGTGAGTGTTTAAAAACGCTCATGAGATAGATGGGGGTCACTCCAGAAATTCCTGAATTTCAACTACTGCCGTTTCGCTTACTACTAGTTCTAAACGTTTTTACCCAATAACTCTGCAAAAGTAATAACTATCCTTCTTCAAAAAATTCTTGTTTACAGCCCCATTAATTCTCAGTGTACCAATTGCTCAATAATGGTCCTCAAATGAGTACGAGCAACACAATAAAATCTGGAACTGTAAGCGCTACCGCTTCCTGCTGCCGTAAAGCGTTGTTTGACCAAGATTCAAATTAACTGAGTGATAAATGAATTGATTAAATAGAATTAGCCATGTACAAAGTGAATTGTTGTAGAGCTAAGGAAAGTTGAGTGTTGCAACGCACCAGATACTTTCTATATACAACTTGCGTATGACAAAATTCATTGTTGACTTGTAGATTTAGAAAACTGTAGTGAAAGTACTTAGTAAAAAGTTTTCATCTCGATAAACTAAATTTATATATCTATCGTTCATCACCTCCGAAGGAGTGAACAAGAAGCTTCAAATTCGACACTCGTCTTTTTTTACTGACCTTATGAGGGAAAGTGTTAGATAACACGGAGAGTTCTCGATGATTCGTGGAGCGTGATATCCATAAAAGTAGGAGCTGGACGACTGGATTTTTTCAACTAAGAGCTTTCTTCACAACTCATTCTCTTCTTCACATCACTGAGACGACCCAAAATGGCCCCCCAATAGGAATCAAAACTCAAATGAGACGATTCAAAAATCTATTCTTGTGAGACTACATATAGTCATAAAGCCCTTCCGTTTAAATGAATTAGACAATATCCTCGTTAAACTTACAGTATGATGGCTATTACAGAGGAAGGTACACATGGTTTTATCACAGAGTGGTGTTCGTCGTTGGTTTCAAACCTAATCTAGTAACTGGAGTGATGTTCATTGGTCGAAGCCTCGTACAATGCCTCGGACTGCAGATCCAATACCTGATCCCCAAGCGAAGTCCACCCAGGGAGCAGGTACCTGGCAAAAAGCTCCAAGCAGGAGGGATGGGTGGGAAGATAGTCTCGAAGTATTTCTGCAACAGAAAAAGAAACGATGCAAATTATTACACAACGGTTTATAATTCCCTTGCGCGACTTCCTCACTCCTCCGAGACTCATCCCATTCGATTCAGCATCTAAAAATACCTAGAACACGATACCGAACACGGCGTATTTGCGAGAAAACTACCAAAATTGGGTTTTTTGTTAATTTTTTAAACCCTTTTTTGCCCATAACAACCATGGGCTTCGTCCGATCAGATTGCCGAGCGGGCGAGCACAACTAGATACCTAATGGAATTTTCGAGCGAAAGAACAGAATTTTTAGACTACGGAAAAGGCAAAAAATTGCCCGGACGGCGGACAGAAATAGCAGATTTGGAATCCCAATGTCTTGAAACGTAAAGTATCAAATTTTGAGAGGGGGGGGGGGGCTGTAAAAAAGGTTCCTGGCCGAAAACTAAGGTGTATATTCAGAATGAATAATAAAACAAAAGCCGCAGAGTTTTTTTTAGAGAAATCGGCAGAAGCTGAACAACGAAGACTGGGTTTTAAGAAACCAGATTAGATCAGCAGGTTTCAATCGATGATAGGGTCAGTGGACTAATCCCCGTTTGATGCAACAAATTTGGGCGTAGCAATTGAATAATCAAGAGACAGGTAAGTATCGGAAGTGCAGAGACTCTGGACCAGAAGCAGTCAACGAATAGAAGGATGAGGGAATAGCTCACTTTTCTGAAGTTTTCAACTAGTGGGGAGAACTTTTAATTAATACCAGCCAAAAGCCCCCTTCAGTGCACTGTGTCTTCAGCGGTGCCTCGACATCAAAATAACCACTAAGGCTCACACATCTTCTAGCAGAGGGGGCTATGAGTGGTAATTCGATCAACCGAAAGGTCTGCCATGTTCTCTAGCCAGGATTCGATAATTACACAACCATCCACGTAAACAATAGTACTTCGTATTTCTTTTAAACAGGGTCCTTGGCCCCGGAAAATTAGATTAGTTGAACTTTTCGAAAGCACTGAATGCGGACGAAAGTTGTGTGATAAAAGCACCAGATATTTTGTAGCTGGTTACATAACTTTCTTTTCTACTTGGTAGGGCCAAGGAAAGTGAAAATAACTTCTCACTCCGTTGGCCTTAAAACGGCGGTTATAACGGAGCTAATTGGGAGCTGTCAGTTGTAAGAACCGAATGAAAAAGGTCAGGTAATTACAAGGCTATTGAAATCGTCTGGCGCCAGCGACTGATGTCGACTACAGTTCAAGTTCAGAGCCGCGTGTAAATAATTTATCGACGGCAGCGTCCAACTGAGCCCCGCGCCAATCGGCACACATGATAGCGATCTCCCCTTTAAGAATATGATCGCTAATAACCCGCATTAAACACGAAAAAGCTCGTTTAAGGAACTAATTATTTGAAGGATCCTAATTTATTGACATGCAAGCAGAAAAACTTGATCGCGGCTTCCTAGAACAACTTGCCGGAACTTCGCTGAAAACGAAAAGGGCGAGTACGTGGAACGGAGCAATTCACGCGAATACTATCCTCCACAGCAAGGAATACGGATGGAGGTGCTTATTGGGAAGTTACGTAGAATACAACTGCTGCTGGGTAATTCAGTTGACTATTTTTGACTCGAGTAACAACTGTAAGAGAACATAGTATAAAAAGTTAGGGTTCACGCTACTTAAATAGGTCCAAAAACGTCGAATGGCAGAACCAAATCTTCTCAATTTCATATTTAGCTTGCAGGCCTAAACTAATTATAGTTATCATAGTGAACAAAACACTCCTTTCTCACAAAAATGACTATGACGATTTTGATTACATTGTATGCATGGACAGGTCCAAATAACACGACAGTACCATAAATATCACATTAGCAGGAAGGTGACGAGAGGAGCAAAATAAATTATCCAAATTTTCGATGAAAATCTATTTCAGTTTAGTTTTCCATTTAAATTTCGATCAAACGATGCCGACATTCTCAGAAAAAATTAGGGTAGTAGTCCAATCAACTACCTATACACTGAACGTTTAATAACGCTTATAAGTGTCTTAAAAGACAATACAGAATTCAAAGCACCATAACTTACTAGCGTTTGAAACAAAGTTCCATCTGATGATTTCGAAACAGAGAACTCAATCTTTTTCAAAACCTCGTTTTGAAGGTTTCACGAATTCCCTGAGCACTGAGAGATTCATAACGGTCGTGACGTGATTTAAGGAGCAACTTGATAAATTGCGGCACTTAAAGCGCTAGTACATTTTATGTAAAACGTGAGGTTATGCTTTGCCAAGTTCAGATGAACTGAATAAAAAGAAGATTGTATTAGTAACTAAAGCAATTAAAACACCTGTAAGTTCTTGAAAAGTGAATATTCATTCGTTCAATTGCATAACTTTCTTTCCCCCTTCGAAGGCTACGGAAATATAAATCGAAGGAAATCCCAACTGTTGGCGCAAAATACGTTTTTCCCAAAAATGTAAAATCATTCGTTTTAATTTGAAAATAATGTTAAACCTGCATTTTAAGGTGTGTAACACGACGCAAAAATGGTTCGCGAAACGGAGAAGGTCTTCGCTTCAAGCTCGATGTTTCGTGTAGTGTTGGACACCCACAGTTTAGGAGGCAATAATGCTGATTTGAAATCCGCGAGGAAATGAATGCTGAGGCCAAGTGACAGTCTGAGAAGCCTACCTTGGCGATTGCCTATTGCCTGCCTGCTCCGAACTTGAAAGTCTTTGTTTCCTGAAAACAACATGATTTTGGCAAAACTGGGTTGCCGGGTTAACGGCGGGCCGAGAAGTTCTCCAACTATGGAAAACGGCGACCATAATCATTTCCTCGTTCGCCGCTATTTGCGGCCCAGGTGAACGTAAGGTGTAACGAGATTTTACGGTGATTTATAGTGGCAATAAATGTTTTCTAATGTTCTCGTTTCCTCCAGTTAGCCCCGCTTTAGTTCGGAGGGGAAAGTTGCGAAATAAACATGACCCTGACCTCACAGGGGATCTTTGAGTCACAGTTTCCCTTCATCAGTCGAACGACTTCTAAAGAATATGCTTTTGTTTATGGTTGTCCAGGTGATGAAATTAGGCAGGATTATGAAGAAAACAATTTTCCCAAAGGATTCCCAACTACTTCAAATAACTTTCAAAGATTAAAACACCCCTAAAGTACGAGTATATACTAAACGTGTGTCAGTTTTCAAAGTACAAGAACAAAAGGTAGGGGACTCCGATTAGTACTGAGACATGGTAAATTGACGTAAAATCGAACGTTTCCGGTAAATGTACGTATGAGAAACCATCACAATGGTCCTGCAGATATATATGATGATCGATAGCTATTTATTGAATAGAAACACTTACCAACTACTGGGGGCTTGTGGGAATGAATAGCACTTGGTACGCTGATGAAACACATATCTGGCTCAGGGTTCTTCAGTTGTCTGCTTTCCGTGCATCCAAATATAATTCTTTCGTACGGCCTCTTTTCAGTTTCGTTACCGTAAGGTCGAACCAGTTCACCGCTTTGAGTTACCTGAAAGCAATAAATGCGGATTATTCCAGAGGAAAACCAAAATATCAGGTGAAACCAATAATTTAATTGGGCCTTCGGACGACCTTGAAGAAACTAAAGAATCCACAATAAGGCTCACCATCATCACACGGCTCGTTAGAAATTAGATATACATAAATTGTTTCATGTAAACTGTGACGAATCAGTATGTATGAGATTTTTTATTTAAAGCGGATTTGTTTAACACATAAATAGGGCTACGAACAAAAACAAAACACACAGCATATTTCTCGTCAGTAGTTAGAATTTTTTTATTGACTTCATTTACTACACAATTAATTCAAATATTTGTTGGAACAATTTTGTTTGTATTGTAGGTGGGCTGTAAGCAGTCAGTACTCATTTACTTTACTATAATTTTCATTTCATAATATGATGAAAAACGAGATGGGCACAAAGCCAATAACCAACCATCGCAAATACGGAAGCCTCACCTTAATCCAAAACCAAGTAGCGACGTATTTCAGTCCCCACCTGGGAAAAAATTGGTTTCTTACTGCTTCTATGTGGGATGGCGCATTGGTGCACCAGACCCCAACCAAACCATATTCATTTAAAGCCGAACGTACTGGAAGGAGTTCAATTTCATCATTAGACAGCATGTTATACCTGAAAAACACGGAATGCAACTAGATCATTTGAATGCGTGGTTTGATTAAGTTCAGTTTCATGAATAATCAGCGTGCCCGATTTGAATTGACCAATTCTGCAAACAAGTACACTGTACATTAGAACCCACCCGAATTTGGCCAGTTATACGTATAATTAATGCAGCTGGTTATATTCAGCCAAGTGTTTGAGAGGCTTCAGAACTAATGATAATGACATCCCTTTTACCACAATTCATCAATCATCAGGAATCATTATGAACAACGGAAATGAATCCCAAAACCTTCTGAACATTAATATAAAGCGGACGGACATTGCAGATTTGGAATCCCCATGTCTTGAAACGTAAAGTATCAAATTTTGAGGGGGGGTTGTAAAACATTTTTCGTGACCCAAAACATAGGGTTATTATTCAGAATGAATAATAAACCAAAATCAATGACTAATGACTGAAAGTGATTAACTCAAGAACTCCTAAACTAAAGAAAGATTCAAATACGCAGCAACAATAACAACGCTTGTACAATGACTGGTTTTACAAGACACAACATAATAGTAAAGTTAAAAAAACTATACAAATGACTACACTACAAAACAAGTAGATGAGCTATTAAAGCAATTGGGTTAGGTCCGCCAATAGGCAAATTACTAAAATGAATGCACCTGTTAGGTGCTTTCTATGAATACTTTGGGTGGTACGTCTGACAGCTTATCTACTAACTAAAGTTAACGTACCTGTTAGGTGAGTCTGTCTCCTCTTGCTGGTGAGTCACTGTGGGCAAGCGCTTTCGATGTAAAGACATCATTGTCTGGCCATTGGAGTCAGTCAGTTGAAGAGTGTCGGTGGAGAGTCGGCGAATGGCTGGGGGGAAGGGGGGAGGTCATGCACTTCTAGGGAAACCCACTAGAGGTGAAAGGAACGTCTTGAATAGTCTGTCAGTGGCCGATTCTAAGTCTTTTTTGTATGGGGTAGTCTGTAAATCCATCAGTCGGTTGTTTTCATTTGTGTAGTGTTTTGAGTGGTGTGAATATGGTGTCGCATTTTGTGTTGATTTGTTCGTTTATGATCTGTCCATAGAATTTTTTTGTTTATAAATGTCCATGTTTTCTAATATGTTCAGTTTTCGTCCTTTGAATTGTTTATGTAGTAAGATGGTGCAGTCCTGTATTTTGGTAGGTTCATGTCCAGTTGTCTTGAGGTGGTTGGCAAAGTTAAATCGTCTTTGTTCCTACTAAGAGATTTAATGTTGCAGATCACATTACCTACAGACAACACAATTAGAACCAAACTAACTGCAAAGACTGAAAAGACAAACCCACTCGACCAAAGTGGGTATATATAAATATATAAAATAACCTGTACTTGTAAAAACGCGTACATAGGACAGACAGGACGAAAAATGCGGACCAGATGTACAGAACACATTAAATCTCTTAGTAGGAACAAAGACGATTCACCTCTAGTGGGTTTCCCCAGAGGTGCATGATCTCATCCCCCCTTCCCGACGCTGCGCCATCCCATTTATCTTTCAAAAACGACGACCAATTGACTGACTCCAGTACTGACTTGACGGCCAGACGATGATGTCTTTACATCAAAAGCGCTTGCCCACACTAACTCACCAGCAAGAGGAGACAGACTCACCTAACAGGTACGTTAACTTTAGTTAGTAGATAAGCTGTCAGACGTACCACCCAAAGTATTCATAGAAAGCAAACAAATAAAAAACAAAATGACAGAGATCGAACTTAGAATTACTAACATTCACGAAAATCTATCACGTTTAAAGACCTAGAGCAATAAAACCTGCTCAGTCCGAGAACTAATAGAAAACCTAAAATCTGACAAGCGGATGAGTAAACCTCAAGAGAATAAAATAAAGCTAAAATACACAAAGTCGACATAACCGCCATGAATGGTTCAATGGAGTTAATGACCAAGTTTTAACCGCCTAGCAGAGAAGTGGATGGCGTAAAGAACTTTCCAAAACATATAGCTTTAACACATTCCTATTTTCTTCCTATCTGAAAGATTACAACTGAGTAAACAATTAAACTAACTGGCAACTGAGACAATGCATTCGACAATCTGTTCAGTCTTGTCCCAGTCATCGTCATCGTGTAATCAGGCATTCTATACAATTTTAAGTAATGAAAATTCAGTTTTTAAAAACGTACTTAATTTGTTTTTTTTTTGTTTTTTTTGGCGAGCTATAAAGATAATTTTATAAGAAGGATTTAATTCTCTTTAGTTCTTAAGGGTTTCAACATGAACATCAACATCTAGAGAAGCTAGAGCAGCCCCGCAGAATTGAAGTAAAACTCACAAACGTACAAACTCACTTTTGAAGTGAAGCTTTCTTTGTTTTTCTTCTGATAAACTTATTCCACCAAGGTGGATCCATAAGCACGAAGTCAAACTTTTGCCTGGCCAACTCTCCCACAAACTTGTCTACTCGACATCGGGAAAAGGTACAGTGAGGAGGTACGAGACAATTTTTCCCAAGTATTTTAACGATTAATGGTTTGTCGGAATTATTGCCACCACTGAAATCCTCGATGTCATTTGAGTTCACATTATAAAGCTCCCCAGTTGCTCGCGCCAGTTTGTTATTGTCCAAATAGTCCTGGTCCTTTGGTGAAACATTGAAATATCCGCTTAGTCGAGCTTTTTCTATCAGATCCTGTAAAGCTACTTGGACTACGCAAATCTGTAAAGAAAAATGAAAAAATAAAAAAAAAAGACTTTGCTACTTGTCAAGGTGGTGGAGTTGTTCAACTTCACGAGTTAATTTTGGAAAACGCTGCATAAAAAGTGATATTTTGTACTATGAGTACTCTAGTTTGAAGCTTATTTGTCATCAAATCTTCGTTTCGAAATTTCAACCAAATCTCAGTCATACAAATGCCTTCCGAAGACACCACTCCAGTAGTTGCTAACCAAAACTCCTCCCTCATTTATTAGTCCTTCCACGCCCAAAAAGATTAATTTATATAATTATTTACAACTTTTGTTTTCCCTCGCCTACGATTCCGTCTCAAGTTTAAGGTGTCTACTCTCAACTTGACATCCTCGCTGGGACAAACTATTTCCAGGGCACAGGGATACCGTTGTACCATGGTGCCTTCCACCTGCTGCTCAACTATTGAAAGGGTAGGATAGAACGGCAAAAGTGGCTAGGAGGTCTCACCTTATTTAGGGTGAGATGGAACTGAGAAACAGAAAAACAAACAATTTAGTGGGAGCAGGTTATTGCTCAATTCTTCCGCATTTCACGTTGACCTCAATACAACGCGCTCAATAATATGCCGTTTTGGGCAGCAAGTATTGATACCAGCAGCCAGTCGCACAGATAGCTCTCTATACTCACCGCTCCGGCAGTTGCTAACCAATTCACCTGCTCCTTCCTCCGCTCGGTCCCTCCACGCCCAAAAAAATATTAATTTTTCAGTTCCCGGAATAAAATAAATACGTATATGCCATTTAATAAAAACAGAAAGCTAACGACACGCGGTGTTCCCAGGCGGTCACCCATCCAAGTACTAACCACGCCCGACGCTGCTTAACTTCGGTGATCGGACGAGAACCGGTGTGTTCAACGTGGTATGAACGTTAGCGATAAACGAGCTAACCTACCTTTCCCGTATACCGCCTCATACCGAGTACACACTCAACATCATCTACCAAAAACTGTCTGTTTAAACCCAAATCACAACCCATGCCACCCAACAACACAGACTGCATAATCTTTCCATACCTCGGGTTGGTAAAAGCAAAGAACATGGACCGCTCCCTCTGGTAAGGCAATGTATCGATATATCACGACCGAGGTCAGGCTATCGATATGCCAGACATCGCTCATAGGCTCCCCCACCAACTGCGCCAGTGACGCATATCGATACTTGAAGTCGTAGCGTTCAAGCGAACAATCGATACATGCAGTCGTAGCGTTATCAAGCGGTCGGTCCATGTTCTTTAGTTCACCCCTCGGGTTGGCCGTATTCTACCCACAATTATCTAGCTGCACACTTAACTCTTTCTATTAGGTAGCACCCTTCCTGCAACGCTCTACAGTACTCATGTCTGCCATCGTACAACTGCAACATCACGTTTACCGCCTAAGAATGGTTACTTCACTCATTCACCCCTTCATTGACTCTTACTGAGGACCCTACACACTCAATCGTACATCATTAATATATTCCATCCAATATGATTGCAACATTTGTATCCAGTTGAAAGAAACAACAGCCCTTGCAATCAATGTAGTGGAGGAATAGAAAAGGGGGAGTAGAGAGAGGAGAGCGAGTAGATTTCCCTACCTTAAATAGAGCAGAGAAACTAACACTGTAACGTAACACCATGACACTGAAATAGATACCAGAACACGAGGGTTTCAATGGGAATGACAAAGCGAACCTAGTCAAAGCAGGATCAGCATCAGAATCCCATGGGCTGTTAAGAAAAACATTAGCCAAACATTTGAAATAGAGTGAGTGATGACATTAACAATAGTGACTGTCTCGACTTCTCCTTGACCACCAGTAAACAGACAAACCCCAATAGGTTGCACACTTAGATAAAACGCAAATTAGAAGACTGATGGGTATGTTAACACAGTGAGGAAAACACAGTTCAAAATCAATCTCGCCATAAGAGCACAATGCTCTCGTGGGGGGATAGAAACACGCACTTTTTATGTGAATATCCAGTATGGTTCAGAACCAGAATAGAAAGGCAGAGTGGCTGAATGGTGGGAAATCCTAAAATACGTGTGGAGGCCCATAAGACTTAAAGCCAGGAGAGCCTGGTTACTGGGAAATGGGCTCCCTTTGCCCAAGACCTTGGTCATCATTCTCTCAGCTTTGGCTAAAGCTCTGTTATCTTCTTCATGACGTCAACAAATGTGCTGTAGTACTTTCTGGACGGAAATGGAGCTTGCTGATGCGGGGTATACAAAAATGGACCAAGTACACTTCCTTGTAGATATCCAGCTCTGATTTATTTAGCTTCTGGATAGACATAGGAAGTACCCAACGGATAAATACTGGAAGCGTTCCCCAATTTGGGATTTATCCAATCATCCTCACCTTCCCCAGCAAGTGCTAGTGACCTGGCTTCCCCTCCCCTGCCATGACAGAGTCATATGCATTCGCATCCCCGCATGCAAGAACTGGCAGAGCAGCTTAAATTCGTAGCGTAACAGCCGTAGGTAGGACTAAGGAAAGTACGAATAGAGCATGATGGGTAATTACGAAACTGAGTAACTACTCACTTCATCGTCAAACTTCGCCGATCTTGGCCTTTTCTTCAAACGTCGTCGGGTCTCATGAGAAACAACGTATTCTTTTTCTGAGAACTTTAGGACGAAATTTTTCGCTTCTTGGTCGCGCATAATTGGGGTGAGTATTCGAAACAAATTCTTGTTATAGGCCAAATCTATAAAACCGGAATGGGATAATACATTCCTGTAAATGTTTTTTGAGTAATCGTAATGAGATATAACCCAACCTTTATCAGTACGACATATAATACTCATCACACTAGACGAAGGATCACAGGGCTTAATTAATAAAAGGGCGGGGTTAACGAGTTCGGAGGACTGAGATCGATAATTATACCCGTTTTAAGCTGCACAAACACAAAAACAAGCACTCGGAAGGGCGGTTGAATATATTATAGTAGGGATAAAAGAGAACTTGAGATTAAACGCACGAATTTCACGTTTGGTAAAAAGGTATGTTTAGTAAACATCAAGTTGACGCAGTGCTGCAACGTCAACCACCATGTAACCTGACGGTAACAGCTAATCTCTATCTTGTTCCAATGCGACTCATTGAACAATGAACGACAAAACCGTTCACTTAACTGATCTAGTTCATTTAGTATTTAGGTTCCTTATGCCATAAAACAATGAGTAGCAACCTCAGAAATTCTGAAATTCAAACTAATGTTTTTTTTTACTCACGTTTATCGCAGCTATTCCCTTATAATGCCAGAACTGTAGATAAGAACCGCTCCATAAATAATCATGTTTACAGTCCCATCAGCTTACGTGTTGGTTTATCAATTAAAGTCGTGGAATCAGTTTTTAAGTAGATCATTGAGTTATGTTTTACAAGTTCATATGAGCTAAATGAGAAATATTTTGGATAAGCAGATAGAGATAGTAGATGCTAAATGGAATTTTCGTGAGAAAGAATGTATTTTTTACCACATTATAGGTAAAATTTGATTTGGGCACTAGACAATCATTGCGATTTGGAATCCTTATGTCTTGAAACGTAGTGTCAAATTTTTAGGAGAGGCGGTGGTGGGGGGCCATAAAAAAATCCTCTTGGTCAAAGGCTTAAGTGTATTGTTTAGAATGAATAATAAATAAAAAAATGGGTGTGCGGAATATCTGAATTTCTTTTACGCTTATTTTGTTCTTTCAAAGTGTGGCGCTTTCTGGTTCGGGTGAAGGCTAAAGTATGTTCCATGTGAAAACCCAAGGGAAAGTAGGTTGAGGGTCCAAAAGTAAAGGGTCAAAGCCGCACTCTAACGCTTTAAACCGATTCTTAACACCTTGTATTATCGTAACCTTTACGTCGGTTGAGGAAACAAGCCTTTAGGATCAACAACAACATCTGTCTTGTGTTCTATTGGCTTAAAGCTACCAGTGATACTTGAGTGGTTTGTGTATTTTATGTCATTTTCTAAACAGCAGAGCAGTGTCTTTCTGTCACCCAATCTAGTTATATTTTCTTTAAGTTAACCTGGGTTGGTGACTTACGCTATTTCATGTTTGGATAGTAAATACGGATAATGACAGGCTGATGAGTCAGTATTTGGACTGCGCAGGAACTTGAACACTAATCCCATTTTCGTAGGTAAATTGAGTAACTCTCAATTATGGAAGCGGTTCCAAGGTTGCCGATGGTTAGTTTCGATCTGAAAATTAGCCCGGATCGGCCGCCCGTTCAGTTTTCACCGTTAAAACATGTAAGTTGGCTTCCCGTATTCGCTTTGTACAACTATTATCACTTGAATTCAATGAATTAGGGGCAGTGGCGTCGTAGTTAGATAGGCTTGCAGGGGGCAATGTTTCTGTTAGTAATAATTTAGACATAACTAAATTACTTCGTCGATGAAACGCCCAATATTCCAGCCGTTAACGTCAAGACTCTTACTTTGTAGTACACGATCACTTCTTTTGCCTGATAAAAACGCCGTGTCTTCTGTGCCGTGACGTCAATAGCTTTGATCGGGTATGGTTGCCGTAACCAGCACTTACCTAGCTGTAACGTCATGCAAACACTGCTTTCAAGCCTGGGTGTGCAGAACAATAGATTTTTACGTCTTTCCGTACTGCTCTCAAGAAACCTTCAAAAAGATTCCCCCAGTCTGTATTTGTGGTCAAAACAGAATCCAATGATATTAATGAATATAATTGTGGTAGACGGCTGACATGAGTTTATCTCAGGTTTGCCTGTTAAATTCCGTCTTAAGATAAGGAGCGTTACCCCTCAAGCACCACTGAATGTTTGATCCCGAGTTTTGACGTTTATCACACTTCGGATTCTGCTAAATTGATTCTTCGAAAATGAGTGGCGAAACCTAATATGAGTTAGGTGGATTTAAGCTAATCACACTGAAAGGAGAAATGAATGTTGGTTGGCTCAAGATGCACCCTCATGTTGAGACCCTTCTATCAACCCCTCTTCTTTGTCCAAGAATATCAAAGGTAGAGGATGGAGGTCAATGAGTGACTTATCTTCAGCCAATTATGTAAAAACTCCAGCCACAGTGTAACAGAGAATTTGAAGAAGCTAGTTATTTTAGTGGAAAAGGGATTCTCAGTGAAATAATGTAAACATGATCTAGGTGGGTTGCAATACAATTGCTTCTAATATTGTTATTTTGTGTGTTTTGCAATTGGGGCTGCTCCAACTATATTATGCTACTGAAACATAGGGTTGTTCCTCATACAATCAGCACCTGATGCACGGAAGCAATAATGAAACTGACCCATGCTCAAGGGGTCTCAGAAAGGAGTGACTTTTTCCTCCCTATAGAGAACTTGCCCTTGGGTTTTCTGAGCTCGCGGGAATTTCTTCAGCCTTGTCTTTTTGGTCCTTTTTTTCTCCTGGATAAAGAGAGTTCTAAGTGTGGCTCAAGCACCAAATGATTCAACCCTGATGTGTTTTCTATTTTGGTAACAATGGAAGGAGGCCGACCGAGGAAGGATTTCCTTGAAAAGCCTGGGTGTCAATGGGCAGTGGGGGGCTATCGCTCTTTATATTCATGGCTAAAAGGGGCTGGGATCTTGGCAATGGCCCTCCCTCCTCAGGAGCACCTGTCAGCCACCCTAAGGGAGATCCCTCCCCTCCCCCTGAAGCCCGATGAACAAGAATCATGAGTAGGGACGCCTTTCTTCCTAAGGCAGGGCTGCTCCTCTTTAGGTTAAGACACGTACTTACCACACTCCGAAATTATATTTTTCAGATTCTTTAGGCCTCAAAACAGTTTGGGTAGTGGACAGTGACAAATTGAGAAGTGCACCTCATCTAAGTTAAAAAATGTGTGGATACTGTTTCCCCTTTTGGTTTATTATTCATTCTGAATAATAACCCTATGTTTTCGGTCACGAAAAATTTTTTACAACCCCCCCTCAAAATTTGATACTTTACGTTTCAAGACATGGAGATTCCAAATTTGCAATGTCCGTCCGCCGTCCCCCGTCCCCCGTCCCCGTCCGCCGTCCGCCGTCCGGGCCGTTTTGTGCCTTTAACGTAGTCTAAAAAATTCGTTCTTTCACCCAAAAATCCGACTTGGTATCTAGTTGTGCCCGCCATCTCGGCAATCCGATCGGACGAAGCCCGTGGTTGTAATGGGCAAAAACGGTTAAAAAAATTAACGAAACGCAGTACAACGCGGAGCTACAAGCGTTTCGTCGTTTGAATTCCCTCCGCCCCGCCCGTCTCTTTAAAAAAACCAACCGCTCTCGAGGCGGCTCTCGCCTCCCTCCCAACGACCCCTTTGGCCACCCAACGACGACGCGCTTCGCTTCGAGTGCCCCGTTCCAATTTCCCCGACGTTTTGGTTTTAATACGATTCAATTTTTTTAGATTCTTTCGTTTCATTCTCATTTTGGTTTTTTTCATCAATTTTGGTTAAATTTTGATATTAGTATTTAGTGTGCATGTTTTCATATTAAAATTCAGTTTTTTCTAGATACTTTCGTTTTTTTGTTTATTTTAATATTACGATATTACGATTTTAGTTCTTTTCGACCTTTTTTGGGTTTCATTATGATATTTTTCGATGCTGAATCGAACAGGATGGATCTCGGAGCATTAATGCTAGGTCAAGCTGATTATCCGAATAATAAACCGTTGTGTAATAATTTGCAGGGTTTTTTTTTTGACAATCGCAAGTTTCTAGTAACCCAGTGTGATTTCAGTTTCAAACAGCCTTTTCCGAGTTTGTTGAATGAAGTAAACTTTTTAACCCTTCAGCGAATCCCCAGTTATCAGTTGTAACCTTTACCGTATTTTTTCAGTACATTCGAGAATTTTACGATGAAGATCCAGCTTCATACTCGGGAGAAATCAGAAATTTGGAGGCACTTAGAACAGCGGCTATCAGACCTGTTAATGATGTCACTGGATGTCACGTCCTCAAGAAGTATTTTTGTCAACTTCACTTCCTCCAAAGTCGATTCCCAATGGCAAGGGAAGGGCCAGCAGCCGTCGAATTCACCTGGTATGTCTCGTTAGATCAAGGAAAAACTCGAGTTCTGTTTAAGAGTATTGATTCAGTTAAGACTTCAATGTAACATTCTCATGAATGTTCTCCGCGTAAAACTCTCGATTCGTCTCTTCATCTAAGTGCTCTAAATTTCCATTTTAGTAACTAATTTCTTTCATAGGATATTAAAGAAGAGTGTTGTGCTAATACTGTGTGTGACTGATCTTGCCTTTGGTAGCCATACTTCTACTCCTATCCTTATCAATATGATTAACCTTGATTATATTTGATTGTTGCATCAAAAATCAGGAAAGACGTTTACACTGGTTCAACAACGACTGCAGCCGATGTGAAACTTGAGATGGTCTCAATTCTTTATAACATTGGAGCTCTTCACTCGCAACTAGGCGCTGGGGAAGATCGCAGCAATCCTGATGGTTTAAAAATGGCTTGTACCCATTTCCAATGTGCAGCTTGGGCTTTTCAGGTAATAGTTATTTGAATTGAGTTACGTTCTAATTTTAAACTCAACTATTCTTCAAATCAATTGTTGTGTAGTTTTTAGAGAGCCACATAATCAACCTTTATACCTACTTGTAATCACCAAAGAAAAAATATACTGACTGTAGTTCTGTGCTCGATTAATTGGTCAGACATTTGATCATTGTATGAATACTGCACAGATAATGACTTATACCACAAGGACCAATCTGGTAATTTTAACAAATGTTTATTTTCTGGGAAAATAGTATGAAACTCGTCGGTAATTAATGTGGACAATAGTTCTTGGCGATATAAGTCATGTTCGAGGTTTAAACGGAAACTGGGTTTATAATACCGAGTTGACTGTAATCAAGTTGTTTGAATAAATTGCGCATACGTTTAAAACTGATAGATAAATGAAAGAAAGGTACTATTCCCAGTTTTGTTGTATCGCTGTGCTGTGGAAGCGAGAAAAACAAATCGAAGAAAATGGAAGTATTGAAAAAGGTAATATACAGGGATAAACCCACGAGACGAGAATACCTTTTTTAAAAGTAAACGTATACTGAAATAATGATCAACAGAGAAGACTCAGAGCTACAGTACTAGTAAATATATCAAAACAAAACAAAATTAAATTAACTACTTATTCTTAACATCTAATTTAGCTCATTACCAAGGAAAAAAAACTCTAAATGGAAAAGAAATGAAAAATCATTTGGACGTGATCCGACACAGTGGACACAGTGCGATTGTTGGTGCTTCTGACTTCAATTTACTGAGCTCCAAAAATAGGAACTGAAATAATGAATCGCTTGTCAATTTGCTAGTGCCGATAATTGTGTAAAGTGCCAGTTATGAAAATGAACTCTACGTAACAGTACGCTCTAAGGACGTTTTCAGAAGGTAGTTGGCATTGTTGAGGGGTAGATTGGTCTAGAGATGGTGACTGGGAAGATGGAGTGAGAATTGAGGCGTGGGCTGAGCTAACATTAAAAAAAAAAAACAAGCGATAAAACGAAGGCTCGTATCTGACAACCAAAAACTGCGATATTGATACGATTTTTTTTTTTTTTTTTTTTTTTTACGCCTGGTGAGTGACAAAAGCAGCATTATGAGAATTGGAATGTTCCAGAGAAATTATTCAGGGTGAAAGTATGGGTATTGGGAAGTGTGGGGTAGTGTAAGTGATAATCGCATTAGATTATAACATTGGCATGTGGTGACGAATCACAACATTGAGGTCTTGATCAGTTGATCATATTGGTGCACAGGATAGTTCCTTATTACGCTAAAGGGGCAAAGGGGCTTTTCCGAACAGGTGTTATTCTCTCTCCTCTATTAGTGCGACGTCCACAAATATTCAACTCCATCATTATTCACTAAACACTGCTCCTTCACATAAGACTGTTAGTCGAGTAAACTCGAAGTGTGCTGAAATGTGTTGTAATTGGGACAATATATTTAGCTGCGTAAACGCGATTCAGAGTCCATGCTGCTGAGTTGAAGTTTTTCATAAGTACAGGAAGACATGAAGTTCTCAATGTATATTTAGCAGAATCTGATGGTGACTGCGAATCTCAGAATGTGCAAGGAAGGAATTCGTAAATCGTTGAAACGAACTTGAGAACTTGAAAAAGTCTGATCCGACTGCGCCAAGTTTTGAATCGTTAAATGACTTTCTTTAAACTAATTAACTTACAAGACCGACAAACAGGGTAGAGTCTTGTGCTGAAATACTTCTTAAAAATATTGACGACCAATGTTCTGTGACCCCTCTTGATAGTTTTTCAATTTAACTGAGCTAAGCTGTTCAAAGCTTGGCGATGTTGGCATTTTTTGTGCCATCTGTCATTCCCAAGTATTAAACGGTACTGCATACTTCATCACTATTTTCTTATGTTCAATAAATTATTGTATCGTAGGCGTTATCACTAGATTGGTGGTTTGAATTCAAATTTCAGCACCTGAAGGACACCTACCCACAACCCCCAGGCTTGGATTTGTCTCCTGACATAATGCACTTCAAATACCACTTCTGCTTGGCTCAGGCGCAAGAATGTATTTTAGAAAAAAGTATGACGGATAACCGGAAAGCAACAATTAATGGTGAGTTGGCTTAGAACTTTTATTTGATTTCAATTTCTCAACGCATTCAACGTCACACGACGCCAACTCTGTCTATAAATACTTTCATCACTGATTCTGCTTCATACTGATCTGTATTAGTGTAATAAGTTAGTAGACGACTCAAGCACTGCTTTTACTTTCTTTTGCCGTGTGAAGTAGGAAGGAAAGTTATGTAATCGGGTGAAAGGCATTATCTTCAGTTCTTCAAGTTTCAAGGGCTTCTGAGTCCGAAAAACACCATTCGGGAAAATGTCTGTGTGCCTAGGCGGGGTTGGGAAAAAGTGTGAACACCCAATCAACTCATATTCCATATTTAGCCTGCAAACCATGCTGAAGTCTTTTCAAAACTAATCATAGCTATCGCAATGATCAAAACATCAAATTGGTTTCCTCCAAAACCGCTCTAACGATTTTGATCACGACAATATACCATAAATTGCTCATCTGTGCTAAAATGACGAGAGCTTACAATAAATTATCAAATTTCTTAGAAAATCGAGTTTAGTGCAGTTTTTCCCTATAAACCTCCGGAGTTCACAAAAAAAACGGGCGGTTAGAGTGATTTAATAAAAGCATACTTAGTGAACAAAAGTAGTAGCTGGAAGAAATACAAAAGAACTCCCTTTTAAACCAAGGGGACAGCGAGACAAACGGCCCACTATCTCCTTAGACCTGAAGGGGTTGGCATGACACCATACCAGCTCAATCTAAATGAAACGCTGGTCAGTATAGCGTTCCATAACTGGTTGCCTTTCCTAGGGCCGCCTCTGAAGTGTGATATCTCGTGGTACATGTATCAAGTTATGCCTCCGGAACAGCTCTCAGCTAACGAAGCGCTTTGTAAAAGATGCCAGGTCCTAAGATATTACACTTTATCTTGGCATAATGGTTGTGCACATAGTTGAACACAGAACTAGCGCTCTGTTCAGTTTTTGATGAGGGTATCTCATGCCCTCTTCATATTTAGCTGAACCCACGGGGTATTTTGCTCACCCAACGTTTGAGGAGCCGACAGCCTAACCACCGGCGCCAATTCCAATCATTCAGCCTTACCCACTTTTCGGAAAATCGTCTAGCGAAGTGCTTCTAGCTCAACCCCCCCCCCCCCTATAGTACGTTCTTATTTTTTAAGCATTCATCAGCAAGTCTGATGTTGGTCCGTCACAATTACTCACTCGATGTTCACACTCATCATTGTTATGTACGCTCTGCTAATATTCTATTTTTCATATTTGCTTTTGTTGAGTCCACCTTGATCAAAATGTTGTATATCCGTATGAGGGATGGCTTCCCCAGCAATCTTGATAGTACTGGGTGATAACTGTAGCTTATAACTGTGAAATGATTGATAGTAGAGCCTGATTTTATTCCCTTATCAAACTTGCGACACCATCATGCTAACAGTTCGAGAAAGCATCGTGCAATCTTTAATTTGGGTCCAACCTAGTGCATCCTCATAGTTGCTAACTGTAGCTACGATTTAACCAGCCCTATTATTGGATTGCTGTCGTTACCTAATGCGGAAGAAAATGAGTGGTGGGTTAGGTATTCAAAGCAATCGAACTGAGCAAATGCATCGACAATTTAACAGTTAAACAGTCACCAATATCGACAGAAATACTACGTCTAGAGATGATTAGACTGCATTCATTTTAAAAGAAAAAATCATTTCTTACTCAAATGATTGATTTGCACTTCGCTTTGTGTGTGTTTTAGCTAAAGTGGCCTCTCAGATTGTCGACTACTACAATCTCGCCTTGAACACTCTGGTTCAGCCTCCCTCCGACATCCTTTCAGACGGAGCTATTTTGGATGTTGTCGGCACTAAACCTTTCAAAGCATGGAAAAAGTACATTCGATTCAAAATAGCCTATTACTCCTGCGTTTCGCTTTTGTACCAGGGGATGCAGTCGGAAGAGCAGCAAAAAATGGGCGAGCGCGTTGCGTACTACCAAGGAGCACTAGACAAATTGAACGAAGCGATTAAATTGTCAAAAGGCATCGAGAAATCCGAAGCCATAATGGAATCCTTAATTTTTACTCGAGACGTGGTTGAAGGGAAAAGAAAAGCTGCCAAAAATGAGAATGAGTTTATATACCACGAGGAAATACCTGATTTAGACTCGTTGCCTCACGTTAAAGGAGCGTCTCTTGTAAAAGGCATCCCTTTCAACGTGAATGACTCTGATATTTCTGGCCCTGACATTTTTGCCCGTTTGGTCCCAATGAAAGCTCATGAAGCATCGTCGATGTACAGGTATGATACATTATTAGTTATGCGAATAATATTCTTGTCATGCTCCTCCCCAGGAAGTTATCAACTGAATACGAACACACACATTATTATTGTTATTTTTAGTGAAGAGAAGGCTAAACTTTTGAGGAAGATAAGCGGTCTCATTGATGCAAAAGACGAAGAAGTAGTCAGCTTCATGTCTTGCCTACAACTCGAACACTTGAAAGCTCACTCTGACTTACCAGCTCTTCCTCAAGTAATAGCCGTTTTAACTGCCTTAAACCCCTTTAATCAACAGATTAGACAAATAATTGTCGATATTTGCTGTAGGAAGTCATAGACAGATGTGCAGCCCTCAGTGTGAAACCCACTGCTATTCCCAACTTGATCATCGCGATGGATAAACTCTCTGACGCCTACCACGAAGTTGACGGAATGCTCAAAGAAATAATGGAACTCGTCAAAGTAATTAAACTCCGCAATATGAAGATCGCTTATTGTATTTTATGGATAGTGCAGTAAATCTAAAGGGTCGCCCTTCTGTTATGACTTTTTAGACTGAAGAAGTTGCTGAAAAGGAGTATCAAGAAATAGTCGGATCTCGACCTCCTTCAATTGTTGCTACTGATTTAACTAGAGAAGCTAATAAATATATGGAAGCTCACAAAAAAGCTGCAGAATCTAACGAAACCCTTCATCGTGCGATGACACAGCATATTGAAAATTTACGAGTGCTGCAGCAACCTTTGTCAGAAGTCCAGGCCACCTTGCCCAACCTGGCAACCTTGAATCGTGAGTCGAATTTACTATATAGTTAGCTTCTCATCTTCCCGTAACCAAATACTTCCTCTATATCATTTTTGTTCAGCATTGAGTTTTTATTGAAATTGATACCCCTTGCGGGTATTCATAGTTGGTGGGAGCTCTTGAAAGGAATCTTTGGACCTACCCCAATAGCGTTCCCTTGGTTTTTCAGCCCCAACAATTTCAATGGCCTAAGATTTATTATTTCGGTTTTACTGCATGAAATATAATTCAAGATTCATAAGTAGTTTTGTTATCAGCTACTACCAGCTCCCTCGTCTTTTTCAATTGTGCGATCCTCAGCAGTTAGAGGTTCCCCAACTTTTCCCCTAACCAGATGTATTTGTTATTAGAAGGGCTTCTGTTTTCCTTTTGTTCTTATTCTATTCTTTCCCATGCTCGTCAGGGCTCATCCCTGGCATGCCTCCACCTTAGTTGGGTTGTGGTTCACTTCAATTCTTTCTACCATTTCAGTGGAGAATGATCCGACTTTGCATGAAGTTTCTAAACTTGTCGATAAGGTTGGAGAAATGCGTCGTCAAAGAGCAACATTGGCGTCGCAACTGCGTGAATCAATTTGCAGTGATGACATCACTGGAATTCTAGTTACGAGGGTCAATGAAAAAATAGAGGACACTTTCACCAAGGAACTTGAAAAACACGACAAATATGTAAGTTAACAAGTTTCCTCCAAATAAATTGCTATAGCTACGAGTATTATAAATTGCTTCAAGTATCGAATACGAGTACATGGTGGGAGACGTATCTGCACTTCTCCCAGTTGGATCTGAGCCCTTACTAGGGGCATCCAAAAGCCACTTGAATAAAGAGATTGGCAAGTAGGGGGAGAAGTGCATGGCTGCCTATTGTAATGCTCCAGACTGGATATTGCAGATCACAAAAACAAATTAAAATATCGCTCACTTCTCAAGTTACATATCGAAATGGGGAGGGGGGGGGATAGACTGCTTTCATGGCATTATTACATTCAAATCACCTATGGAACCAGCCTTTTCACACAATTTCGTCCATGCACCACATTCAGGACATGCCTGAGATGAAACCAACACTCATACACACTCAACCCTGTCTTAACCACTAGACCACCATCAACCGCATGCCTTTTATAGGAGTCAGTCAGCACACATACACCAATCCACAAGCCTTCTCTCAATTGAGGTACATTCACAGTGGCGGCAACCTTGTCAAATAAAGGATGATGTAATAATGGTAAATTTACGAAGTGTGGGATTCATAGTTTAACAGTAACTCAAGCGATTTAATTCGAATTAGATAGTTGCCAGTGATAAAAGTTGAAACTAGCACCAGTACGCTAGTAAATGTTCCGAAACGCGAACCAAAGATCCAGGCAAATTTAGCCGTGGCTATTGTCTTGGGAACTAATCCTGTTTTGATAATGGCTGACCTGCCTGAAGACCTTGGCAAAGGAAAACACGTTAACGTTGTGTTGAGTACCTGGTCATACAGGGATTGAATAGGCTGACAAAGTGGCGATAGAAGGATTTGCACTTCTCCCAGTGGGACCTGAGCCCTTCGTAGGGACCTCCAAGAACCACTTGCTCAAGGAGGTTGACAAGTGGGAGGGAGGGGCCTATTGGTGGGATGTGCCTGGCCAAATGCATGGTCGAGGTTATTTTCTAAACTCTCCGGGGAGCTAAGGTCCTCAGTCAAGAGAGAGGAAGTATACGAAAATATGTGGCCTGTTCACAAGATCCACTAAGGTACCACCTGGCTTAGACTGGTAAGTCAGACAGTGTGAAAGAGTGACAGATTCTGCAAGGCGGAGCTGGAGTTAGCAGAGTGTGTACTAAGTGCTCTATGGAAACTGGGAGGACATGAGGCAGTCATGTACTACGCCCACACAATCGGCCCATTTGAGGCTGCAGAGGGGGTTTTCTCAGTTGCATCTAATTTCTAATAGAAAAAAGTACATTATCATGAGTTAGATATCATTTTATTGTGTCAAAAGATCGTCAAAACGCTCGTGCTTATGGATTGATGGAGTAGTGGATTGGTGGGGTGGTAGTGGTGGTTGTGGGTGTCTTGAGAGGTACAGCTACCTTTCACACTATCCCCGTTCCACTTTCAAACTACTCCCATACCTTTTCCCATTCTAATCTAATCAATAAGTCAGAATTCTTAGTAAGGTGTGTTTCCAAAGGTAGAAAATCAAATCAAAAGTGTTATAAACAACTATCTCACTCTCCACAAAGACGAAATGAAAATCCTGTACACTTGAATAAAACAGAGTGCATGCTACCAAAGAAAGAAACTAATATAGGATGATCCATCTACCTTACCTACTGCTATGTACATAAATCCAGTAGAGCGCAGCCAGTGAACGAACATCTGGTTTTGCAGTAAACCTCCACGTCGCAAGAAGTGATCAGCTGTTCAAGCCGAGCTCAACATAAGTTTTTATTCTCAGTTGTCAGTAAAGTACGATGTTCGAACGTTTCAACAATTATTCTAAATTGCTCACCAGTATAATAATAATTATAATTATAATAAGCAACACAACACCTACCAAAGTGTTCACCTAAACGCTATGGAAACAATAAAAAATAAAAAACCAAAATACAACAAAGAAAAACGGTAGCAAGACCTCAAAACCGCCAAAAATATCACGACACAACAAACGATAGTAATCCCTCTTGAATGAAATGCCGTCATGGAAACGTTGGCATTGAACTGACATGCTGCTCCCAAGGAACTCTGACTATCGCAGAATTGTCCACAGTCAATGGACCAAAGCCTCATGCTCTTGCAATCAATTAACATTTGACTACATTGATGTATAAATTACAAGGGGATTACAGGAGCAGGCTGCAGCCAATGTAGGAACACAGAAAACCAGAAAAGTGACTCATCTGCTGAGCTAGAGACATACATATCACAAACGTAATCACTTACTTAATTAGGAACTCGGAGATAGCAGCACGTTAAACCAAACCGTTTGGACCAAAACCACGATCTTTGATCAACATTTTCGTTCCCTGAATTTTCTCATTCTTGGATCGAATTCTGAGCATTAAATCTTTTCATAGGATCATTATAATTTCAAGTATTAATCTATGGTGAATAATTTCATATAGAATATCATGGAAGATTTTCAATATCCACTTTTTTTTTCAGGTGACACTGATCGAACAAAATTTGGCTGCCCAAGACAACATTTTGCGGGCATTGACCGAAGCGTACGCTAATTATGCACCCACTAGAAAAGCGACTACAGAAATAATGCGCCAACGGGATTTGATGCTTTCGGCGTTAATTTCATCTTATGATGCTTATGAAGATTTAATTGCCAAGTCGAGCAAAGGTCAAGAGTTCTATCGTAAGCTGGAGACAAACCTAACCAAGTTGTTGCAGCGAGTGAAAGGAACATGCAAAGTGCAGCAGGAAGAGAGGGACTTGATTTTGGCGCAAAATAGGAAAAAAGATCAACAGATTGCTGATGGTGTGGTGGCATCTGTTGAGAGCCCGAGCCCAAAGGGCGGGCTGAAGCTGAGGGATTATTTGCAAAATAAGAAGACGCCCGTGTGTTCATCACCTGGCTCAACTTACTATCCTCCAGCTAATGTTGATGGGGGTCAGACGTGGATTCCAGCCATTAGACCCGCTCCTGTTGGGTCGGAAGGAACGACGCCTGTGTCTGTATGTGTAGGCACTTCTAAAGTGTCTGACGCTACCCTCAGTGTTGAGGCGCAACCGTCATCCATTGGCACGTACACTCCACAAACATCACCTGCGTACAACTACAGTTCAACTGGGACTAAATACCCAGATGCTCAGGGGTATTACTACAATTCCCTGTACTCCACTAACCCTTCTTTATCTTGCCTACAGTATCCTGCTATGCCAGATCCATCATTGAAAACAAATCAAGTCGTCAATACTGGCAGGTACGACCACACTTATTCAAACCCTGCCTATAGTCAACAAAGTGGCAAACATACTTCGTCTGGCACACCTGATCAAAACACTGGGAATCAACCTCCTTCTAGTTATCAGCAGTTAACTACTAACTCCACGAGTTATCAGTATTGTGAGCAACCTCAACAAGTTTCAAATGTGTACTCCCCTGCCGTTAACTCGTCACTACATCCAAACTATAATGCCTATTACGCTTCCACAGAGCAAACCAATATGAGCACGCCCATGTATGCTCCAAATTACAGTACATATCAACAAGGGTATAACTATTACCCCAATCAAGATTTGTCTCAGAACCTATATTCGTCTTGGCAACAACCACAGGTCAATCAGCCGTCTCAGCAGCAACCAGGCGTTCAGTCCCAAACCCAAGCCTCAGTTCAACAGCCTACTGGGCAGGTAACTGCTTCTAACATGACAGGTGGACAATTAACATCTCCAATAACCTCTCCGTCAGCAGAACAATCTTCCAATACAGCAATTCATTGGCAAACACAAAGTGGTGCCGTTCAATGGCAAACTCCTGGAGTGTCATCTTACAATCCAGAACAGACAGCAGCAACGACAAGTGCATGGCCTAGTCAAGTGGCAACTACTACTAGTTCGGCCAGTTTGTGGCAGCAACCCGCCCCTCCGACTGAAAATGCTTGGCAAAGGCCCGAGCAAGGCAATTACACACCACACGATCCTCAAAAAATGCCCACTTCCCAAGAGAATCCTCATGGTTATCAAATGTATGACTACTCCAGTGTCTATCCTACTCCTCAGTTTCAACACACTCCAGGGACTCAAACTTCATATTACAGCAGCGCTGGAGCTGGAAGAAAAGATCAACTCAACTTCACAATGTCCCCTGTTGGAAATAGTTCTTTCCCAACGGATTTCCCATCAGTTGTGGCAGATGGTAGCAATGTACAAAACTATTATGTGCATCCATACGGAGGGCAGTATGCTGTCCCAGCAGGAACTTCTACAGAACTTCCTCCCTCTGGCAGCCAATCAAATCTAGCCAAACATAACTCAGTAACTTACATGCAAGCATCCAACAGCATCAATGGGTCTACGCTAACTTATAGCCAGCAAACGAATGAAACTTCCAAACCTTCGTCCAACGTCGATCTTCTGGCGGGTCTAGACTTTGCAGTAACTGATGCGCCACTCCTCCCACAACCAAAATTCGACAATGTGGTTGAAGAATCCAAAGAAAAGCTGTCCCACCTCTCGCTCGCTGAGGCATCAACTTCAAGTGGTTCGACTCCTGCTGATTCTGAAAAGGTACAACCGTCATAATTATGTGTTTCCGCGTTCGCATGCGATTTTATTTGTGAGTTTATTATTCATATTGTACACACGTCACTTTGTTCTCACTTTTGCTCCCGTGTTCAGTAAAATGGTTATTCTTTCGCTCAGTTTTATTCAAGTTTAGTGGAAACGGTTGTCAAATGCACGAAGCAACTCGAAAAGCATCCATTTTTCTCCTGTAAGTTGGACAAACGGCAAAGGAACAGTAAGACAGCCGTATGGCAGTTGAGAAGCATTCCTTAATCCTCTAGGAACCCTATTTTACTTACCTCAACCCTAACGTCATAGGAATGTAGTAGTGTTCTTGTTCCATACCAAGTATTATCTTTTGAAATCGTCCGAGTCCAAATACCAAATATCACCTCGATTTGACGCTTGTACTCCCAACAAATGCAGGCTTGTTCTTGACAGCCATGTTTGATCAGCGAATTTCCATGCATCATCGCGGAATCAGCATCAGAACTGGCCATTTTCTCCAGTGTAAAACGCTGCAAATTATTACACAACCGTTTATTATTCAGCATCGAAAAATACCAGTAAACGATACGAAACGTGTCCTGACTATAACGGAACGACGAAAACTAAATATTCCAGGCGGCTGTAGGCAATTGGCACGGCGAGTCGAGTAACCGAAAATTCCAAATATGCGAAACACATCTGGCATGTTTCCTTAGCCCTATGTGTTTAGCAGTTCACGTCAGAGCTGTTCCTACTTTTGGAGGAGGTATGGCTTTACACGAATGCTAATTTTTCTACTGTCAAATGAGAAATATTAGGACACTGGCACGATCTGAAAGGAAATGGTAAAAAAATTAAGATCCCAATCTCAGTTTATTTTGAACCCTAACGTAAACAGTTTCATCTATTCATCGCATGGGCTGTGTTGAAACAGTCTAATTTAGGTTCATTCTGAATAATACCTCAATATTTTCGGCCAAGAACATTTTTTTACTACCCCTCTCCTTCAAAATTTGACGCGTAACGTCAAATGCCTTTAACATGGTATAAAAACCCCGTTCTTTCGCACGAAAGTCCCATTTGGTATCCCTCGACTGCGTCTTGACCAAAAACAGTGAAATCACAGTAATTATAGCGAGCCAAAGTCTACTAATTGAAAGGACTCGAGGGACAATTCAGCAATTGTAATCGTTTCGTCATTTTGGATGAAGTTGATATTGGAAGTCAATTTTTGTGAACTTTCTTGGAGGCACGTATATGGGGGGGGGAGTCCCTTTGCCAGCACACATGGCACGAAATATTTTGTGTAAACAATCTTGTGGCTATTTCGACCACAAACCTTTAGTTTTGTGAAGATTCACAAAATTCATTTCCTTGGCATAATCCAGTCGCTCCAGTTTGATTCAGGGCTGCTTCTTGTGATAGTGCTGTACCACTAACTTTAGCGAAGGTGACTGCTAATTGGAAGATATCTTCAGTAAAAATTTGGTCTTCAGCCTTTGAAGAAGCCTGGCGTATGGCAAAAATATCATGGAGTTCACTTCTAACTCACTATCAAAGCCACTATCCACTCCTAGAGTTTCAACCTAAAACTAATTCCCGCCATTTTGTTGTTGTCCTAATGAGGCTCTAACAAGGTTGAAGCTGGTGTGAAGGAATCGTGAAGAATCTGGATGGGGGTCTGAGTAAGTTTTTTCATCCGGCACTGCTGGTGGGCACAAGATTTTCAACAGTTTCGAAGTTCTATCCCCTAATGAAGCCAATGAATACGACTTTTTGGTGCTTAAATCGTGAAAAGCTTTATCAGTTTGAACCTAAAATAAATCCAATCTTGTGGGTGCTGCTTGACCGTAGAGAATGGGTGGTGGAAGCATTGGCGCCACATTAGTGGTTGATCAAGTAGCAGACTGACATCGTGAAAAATGTTTCTGGTTGAGAAACAAAATATGAAAAACGGGAGATAGATAATTATTACTGTGGTCAAGACGAAACGTTAATATGTTTTTAAAAGAAGGTTATACTAAATAACGAAAAAGAAGTTGCCTTGTAAATGTATGTCTATGTTACTACTGTCTCGCCACGAAGGATTTCTAATTCTAACTGGCTCACGTGAAGTAGTAAGAACCAATGCAATTCAAATAGTTTCTTCTACTCATGGTTGACCACTATCACACTAACCCTCCACAGTCCACGACTTTCAACTGCATATTTTTACCTCCATGATTTGAAGAAATTGTACCCGGCAGTATGAGTGTGGGTCTCTTCTGTGCATTATTCACGCAGTTAAGGGTAATTATATTGTGCTACGAAACAGTCCTCATGTTTTCTGAACAGCTTTGTTAGCAGGAAATATACCTATATCGTTCTTCGTGACTGATATAACCCTCTTTATGGATGACAAGATCCCTGTAGGTTGCTATGAAAGAAAACGGACTTGGTACCGTAGTCACGTGCTCAAATCTTTACTGCTTTCTTTCAACTCCTCCAGCTTGCACTTTTTCACCACCACCACTCAATTCTCGCTAGTAGTGACATTAATTTAAAATAAAACTCTTCCTTCAGAATAAAATGACGAGCGGCATTAAAATTGATGTATTTACCCTAACAGACCAGTCAGATGTGTCCTGTCTAATTTTAAAATGAACGAATGGCAAACGGTTATGTACTTTAATAGTGTAAGATTGTCAAAAGTTTAGAGGGGAGGAGAAGACAATAAGTTGTAGCTAAGTACAGGATGCTAGTGCATCGATTTCGAGATGAAAATTGGCTGATTCTCTTCAATTCCGTTATCCATGAACATCTCATTAAAAATATCTAGAAAAAGAAAATACCCTTATGAAATGAAAGGCTTCCATTACGAAGGAGCTTGAAAGCAAGCTAGCAGATCGATCGACATAGGACATTTTGTTGGTCTTGAGGTGTTTCTGCGAGCGTTAGATTTATTGTACTTCCTGAAACACAAAATGAAGCAGGGGAATGTTGCGTGTGGACGTGGGTGCCCCGACAAGCTGAAACCCCTCGAACTGTCTTTGACAGTTAAAGAAATGGGAACATTTCTTCTCAACTTCCCCACATACGCGGTTGAGGTGGATCCTCAAATACCATTCTATGATTTCAGTGGCAAATCTTCAGCAGCTCGTCAGCGACTCTATGGTTAGGAAACAGGTTCTTTCATGGAGCTGCCACCCTCTTAGTTCTATTCAGTGATGGGCTTTCTAAAGATGGATCTCAATATACCTTATCTGGTCCATGACAGAGACACCAAGCTCTTACGAGCCAGCTCTCATTGCCCATAACACCTGCTTCCTCCCCTTGATCTACATAAGAGACTTACGACCATAACAATATTTCCACTCTCCATTTATTTTTTTCAGATCTTAGTTCCATCAAAAATGACGGAAGAGGAGAGACCTCCACCAAGTAGAACGCCAGCCACAGACCCGTTTGCTGACAAAGATCTTCTTGAACTATTTATCCAAGAAGTCGAAAAGTTTGAGAAGTTCGTCGATGGCCTTAGTAGTAAAACGCTGAATGGTCCAACGACTTTGGACTTGAAGTGGAACGAACTTCAGGATTTGCAGGTAATCTGTCAATTCAACGCTCAGCCAATTTTGTTCTTCGTCACCGAATTAGTATAAAGAAAGTTGGAATGACTTTTTGAGGTGAATGAGTCGGCATGTCAACTATGGAAATAGAAAGGTTCTTTGGGAAGTGTGGAGGGAGGATTGAAAGGGTTGAACTCGTTATAAAAATGTCTGCTCTGATAATTTTCTGTTGTAACTAATAAAATGTTACGTATTACAGGAAAAAGATGCTCACAAATTGATCATCTCCGTTGCTCGTTGCTATCCAATGAAGAACAGGTTTGCTGACATACTGCCCTACGACCTAACAAGAGTGGAGCTCCCTTCTACCAAAGACGACTACATCAATGCTTCCTATGCCAAGGTACTTGACCAATCCCAGGTGCAGGCAATGTGGTAAGACTATTTCACTTTGTTTCCATGGCAAATCCCGTAAGATGAATATGAAAAGGATTCCTTTTAAAGGTACCTAGTACAGTGTGGACAAAATCCGTTGAACAGTATTCCATAACAAACCTATAGTTACATGAGACGCACAGGAACCTAAATGAACCCGACTCTACAGCCCTAAACACTCGGCTCAAAACTACAGGACACAGTTTATAAGAACACTCCTTTAAAATTTAACATTACGCGGGTAACAAATTATAGCTAGAAATAAGAGGCCGTGGAAAGGCACAATGATGGAGTTAGGACATGGGCCCAACGAGGCCATGACGAAATGCCATTGGTCCTGCAGCTCTAGCGAAGTCCTATGGCCCGCAGCTGCCTCTCTGCTATATGTGTGTGGAGCGATAAACAAGACAAACGACATAGCATGTACTGTAATTCCCTCGGGTTTTATTTGCTCTTACAAACCACTGATAATCCCAGTTACCATGGTATATTAAAGTAGTTATTTTACTCCCGTCCTCGGTGTATTACAGAAGCCATATTGAACAGAATTGTTGTTGTAGTCATCAATTCTCATTTTTATTACTCGTTTCAGGATCTTGGAGTTGGTTGTCCCAACTTGATTATGACTCAAGCGCCTTTGAAAGCAACGTTTGCTGATTTTTGGACTATGGTGTTGGAACAACACGTTGAGCTCATCGTATGTTTATTAGCAGAACCTCAGGTTAGTTACGGGGATACATTTATTTACTGTGCCATTCGTTTCAACGTCTACCATTGCAAGTATGAAAGATTGCAGGAACCGTAATCTTTGACCCTTTTCTTCAAATTTATGAAGGAAATATGTTCAGTGGTTCGATTAGTGTGCTTATCATCATTGTGGTGGGCGCATTCAGTATCACTATCCCACAGTTCGCTTGATATCTACTCGAAACATCTGTTTCCACTCTGCCCCGCTTCCTGCCTCACTTACTTAAAGACCTATTCGGTGGAGTGTGCCTCTTTAAATATGTTAGGTTGGATATTGTCACAAATCAAATGGTTTTATAGTTTTTCCATTAAGTGATATACTAAGCTTTGTAACACTGATGCGTGACCCTACTCGTATTTATCTGGAATCACGTGGCAATGAACAAATAATTTTCCGAAATCAAACACTATTTTTCACCGTGAATTCGAACACTAAAAATCATTTCAGCAAAGCCTTTAATAGCGAGGGAAGTCAATTTACAGTTGAACCCGTATCAATTATCTGAATACGAAATCCATCTTAAGGCTGTGAGTTTTGCAAACTTACATTCCTAGGTTATAGAACCTTGGTGGAGGGAGTTACGCGATCTTCCAATATAAATTGCGACTTCAGACGATTACTTTATTCTTTCATATTCAATTTTTCAGTATATAAATTAATCACCATTATTCCAGCCTGTTTGTTATAATTGTACATGTGGCTTTGTAAAGTGGGAGTACGCTTGTAATTAATAGCTTGGTGACTGATGATTTTTTTTGACTTTCTGAAATTACTATGACTATGATCTCATTACTAGAAAAAAGTTAAACGACGCTTGACGATGTAGAAACACAAACGGTGGGAACAGCTTTCGTACAAGTACGCAACCACTAGGGACATTTTATGTCTTTTATTTTTGTTTTTATGCAATGATAACGTTTGATTGTGCTCGTTGATGGTTTCGATATAATGGCCGCGTCAATTGCAATTGACATCATCACTTAGTCACTGAGGTTATTAAAACGTGTGATGTTACCAAGCGTTAGATTTTGTAACAGACGCTACTATGCACTTAACCCAACACAAATTTAGTGATGCTTCTCCGTTACATATCCCGTGTTACATTTTCGAGTTTATGTAGCAAAGTAAAGACATAAAAAGTCAAAAAAATAACCGTAACCCTGGTGGGACTCGAACCCACAACCTCCGGTTTAGGAGGCCGGTGCCTTATGCATTATGCCACAGGGGCTGTGGTTGCAACTCGGGTTAAAACCTTGGCTTGTCCACTCGGCCTCAAGGTTAAATTTCGTGACGCTTGGCCGTTACATTTTCGAGTTTATGTAGCAAAGTAAAGACATAAAATGTCAAAAAACAAACAAAATAAAGACTTCTCAAATCGAAGAGGGAAAATGGGGAGAGTGGCAGAACTGGTCTTCTTCCTGGTCTTCAAATTAAAACGTAACGAAATCTGAAACCAACCGATTCAAAGCTTCAGTTGCAACGTTCCAAAACTATGGACACGGACTGCAGAAAATTATGGTTTACATACCGGTAGGGGAGTGTGGGAATTTGTAGTTTCCTCTGGAAGAAGTTGGGCGAAAGGGAAACAGGGAATTCAGCAGGTGGACGAGAGAAGAGACGGTAGGTTGAGGCAGTTAATTGTTGTCAATGAAACAGAATGATTCGAGCCTTTGCGAATCTCTCGCAGTGGCAGTTAAGAGGAGTCAGCAGTCACAAAAGTAACTCGAATTTATTAAACAGAAGGGCCAGGGAATATGGTACGAGGCATAATGCACGAAAAAGGATATAGCAATGAAACTAACGACATAATTACTCATAGTCAAGCATCTTGAATGGCGCAGAATAACTACTGCAGAACATTAAAACTGGCGAGGGAGTGGAGGATATGGCTCAGCTTTTTAGCGAACTCTAATTGAGTTAATGTCTATTGGGTTCCTGGGCATGCACTGGTAATGAGAGGGTGGAAATAGTCCCATGGGGCCAGACTCGGTTCCTTTATTGTATCTGTAGGGATACAACTTCAACTGATATAACTCTCTGAGGGTTTAGGAACAGTCATGTTGATAATGAAACAGACCTGTACCTATAGAGCCACTTCCGCATTGTGGGGCATCTCTGTCACTATTCAAGAGGATAGTTCAAACGCTTTATCTCTGGATCTTCACACGAAAGGAGACGTAACGTTCTGCTGGAGGAAGGAACTTAAGGCAGATGGTGAGAATAACCACAGGACACAGTAAAATGAACAAACACATGTATGTTATGGGTATAATCGACACCCCTTGGTGCAAGTGGTGTGATACAGATGAGGATACTCCCTATCATGTCCTGGGCCAGTGTCAGCTACTTGAAAGGGAGTGATTGTTGGTCTTTGGTGCGGCTTCTCCATGGGTGGATATCAAAGAAGACTATTGTAGGAAATACTACCATTCTTTAGGAAGCTAGGCATGGACCTGAGAGACATTAGGACTGGCACGGTAGGACTTTTGGCTGCAGTGCTCATCCTAAACAAAGGACAGTCAGACTAACACAAAAAAGGTACGAGGTTTTGATGATCACTTTACACACCCGTTACACAATGTATTCCTGCTGTTTCTTACTGTAATGCTGCGCATCATTGCTGGGCTTATCAAAGACTCCCATTTTCCTTCATTTCTCAGTCTCCATCTAAACTATTTGTTACATGTTACTCTGTCGGTTTGCATTTGTGAATTAAAAAGGTTTTAAAAAGTGGTACCGTGAGTACAAATTTACATATATTTGTAATACAGAGTTCATAAATCAGTGCTAAGTGTTAGACTGAGTCGGGGTGGGTAAAAAAGATGGACCAATTAATCCAGTCTATGAAATTGTTTTATGTGAGTGCGATAATAACAAGGAGAGAGAGAGAGAGAGAGAGAGAGAGAGAGAGAGAGAGAGAGAGAGAGAGAGAGAGAGAGAGAGAGAGAGAGAGAGAGAGAGAGAGAGAGAGAGAGAGAAGAAAGAGAAAAAAATGGCCTAAATACTTGGAAAAGGAACAAAAAAAATTATTGCTAGATGAGAAACTATAAAATAAAGTTAACTTCTACACTATTGAAATAAAATCGTCTCACTGTTCTCATCTGTAGCACACACGATCACAGTCCTCGTGGTGGTTTGAGGGGGATGAGAACAGCGTTCAAAGATGGAGCGATGGTAGACAATGGAGAACACAACTCCAAGTTATACGTTGGCGACTGCAATGTAGAAAAACTGGAGACAGTTTTTGAACAGGGGTGGAATTCTGACGATCCTATGTCCCTATTTATATCGAGAATTTAAAAAAATGCTGGAACTTGAGCTATTGCGGTCCAGGTCATTAGCAGATCGAGCACTGGTAAAGCCGAGAGACCAGTTGCCATAAGAGCCGCCCCTCCTCGGGGCCAGGGGGCGTTGGTATAGATGCAATCGCCTGCAGTCCGTCACGGGTTGATTCTGGGGCCTTTTCTGAAGTGAAGAGCTTGATGAGTCACTATTCATCACCGATGAAATAAATAATAAAACATATAGAGGAAAACACCTCAGCGTTATCGCGTTTGTGAAACGACCCTCGGGCTCCTTCTGAGTTGCCTGAACCCTAAGTAAGGAGTGATTCACAGGTTGCTCACCTGTACTACTAGCAGCGTGGAAGAGACCATCATTCCATTCACTTCAATGAACTTCTTACAAAGAAATTTTCGTTACTTATTACAGCGAAATTTATTTTATTTTTCTTTGTTTGTATAGGTCGGGACTGAGGTTTATTGGCCTGTGAATAAAGGAGCTGACTTCATTTCTGGTAGAATCAAAGTGAGCCTTCAGAGCTGCAATATTCGAGCTCACTGGGTTGAGAGAATTTTCTCCGTTAGCGATCCCAAAACCTCCAGAGTCGTCATTCACTTGGAATTTTTATCTTGGCCCAACAGGTGAGTCTTCAAGAATCGAGAAGATAGATCCGTCTTGACAGCTTGTTTGTAGGTCATTTTTACTAGGACGAGCAATTGGCCCAAAATATTTTAATATTACGCTACCATGTACTGATTGCGGGAGAATATTGTACACGTATGGAAGTTTAGACCTGTTCCCCTACACCTGTGTTGGCGTGAACTACAATGTGATTACTTTATGTCACACCCCCTTTGACAACGCATGCTTCTATGGTCCAGAGTTTACTTGTAGATGTCAAAAAAGCACGATGAAACAACGTACCATGTTTCTTGGGGCCCTGATTTCAGCTTTGAAAAAGGGATAATTTATTTTATTGCGTCCAGCATTTCCATTTTGAGCTCTTAGGGCCCTCTTGGGCTCTTTAGCATTTTGAGGACAGATCTACTTGGAGCAGCAGCCTCCTCCTCATTGTGTTCTGCTAAAATTTTTTCAAAAAGCCACACAACCATCGTAGGAAGCTTCTCTTCACCTACACCACTTTCATTTAACAGACAAACGTAGGTGAACTCTGGCATTGACTGCTGTTGGATGGCCCCATATCACAGTGCGTCGCTTTTTATGTTGTCCTTGCAATGTACATAGAAACATAGAATCTGTGTTTTTCTAGCGATGGGGTTTTTCCATCACGTCGAGCAGAGTACTTGTGGGGGGGGGGGGGTGACGTCGATAGCTCGAGAAATTTCCTGTTTTCTTAGAGAGGGTGCTGGGGTATGTCATGTGTGTGGGAGGCGTCATGGCACTCGACGTGATGGAAGACATTGTTGATAACATGATTCCCAAGAGAGCTCAAGTGAACTTGGTTGTCCCACCGCATGACGTTGGCTTTCAAGACGCTCACAGGAAAAGATTATCACGCTCCACCCAACATCACCCACCTGGCAACTTTGCTTGACGCGACAGGGAACCCCGTCGTTTGGAAAACACGGCTTAAGAATCAGTCTTGAAGCGACAACTTAACAAAAATTTGCTAAAAATGATTATAATAATTTGTTTCGTGATTTTTCAGTTGGCTACCAGAATCGCCAAAGCCTCTTTTGAGCCTCGTCGATGAAATGTTCAGTGTTTGGTCACAGCAGCGAGGAAAGGGTCCTGTTGTCGTCCACTGTGACGCTGGCGTGGGTAGATCTGGAGTTTTCGTTGTCATGACTCAATGCCTAGCAGAACTGAAGTGGCTAGGTCACCTTCCTGACGTTATAATTCTCACTGCCACATTGGCCAAATGTAGAAAAAATCCTTTAAGAGATCGCCAGTATCTGCAATTCACTTACCAGTGCCTACTGTACTACGCTCAGGACCTCCTAATGAAGAGTAAGTTCAAATCCGCTCTAGTATAGTACGTCACATTTGGTTCGTTGCTACGCCATCTAGAATCCTCCAACAACGAATTAATTCATTAGCCACGAACATTTGCTACGAAAAGAGGGGAAAGGAAATTAACGCTCTTATTTTATTACGCCCTCTTTCTTTAGAATCGCCCCAGAAAACCTAGGTTTGAGGGTCAAACCATTCCACCCTGAAGGCTTATTATCTCTAGTTGTCATTATCAATCACACGCTCTGAAGTCGGAATCTTGTGCCCAGTTGTGTGAAGCTTTTCAGTGGATTGTTCTAGTTGTTTAGTGAACTGGGCAAACTCTGAACATTCGCTTCATGCCCAATTGGTGTAGGCGCTTCCAAAGTGCCTTCGATTATTCCTCTTATATGCACTATACTGCTGAGTAGAGCAGAGACCTTGAACTTCCAAGTGCTCAAATGGTCCTTTCCTTAAAGACTTACTTTTTGCAAACTTAGTGTAATGTCGATATTACGCTATTATCTGAAACCAAGCTTGCAACTCACAAGTATTTTTTTCATCCCAGGCTACAAAAAGGCCAATTCGATCATCCTAATAGTTGAAAAACGTGGATCGGTGCTATTGATTAGGTCCTCCTTAACCGCGACCATCCGCTTCTTGTGGTAGGCAATGCTTATTGTATCAGCCCACTCCATATAAGAGGATGGAGTGTACAACTATCATAAGCACCTGCCCATTGTTTACCTGTGGCCCTCTGGTGTTGGCCAACAAACGGGAAAGAACTGTTGTTACTGTGGCAGCTTTATCTGCTGCTTGTCGGATGTGGAAACCAAATGGCAACTTGGTATCGACCATTACATCCAAATATCGAACTGCCTCCCTGTTTGCAGCTTTGTGGTCTCCACACCAGTGGGAGGAGAGTCTCCATTCTTCAACACGCCACTAGGACTAGCTGTTACTTGTGTGTTCCAATGGACCCTTAAGCATTCAGTGACACACCAGTTTTACCAGTTGAGATGGTGGATTCGTAATCTTTTCCCTATAATTAAAAAACATTGAACACAAACCTTCCCAAAATGTATGCTGCTAGTGACGTGAATCCCCTGGATGTTGGTTACTTAATAAACGTCGTGACGACCTTATACATTTCGGAACGCTAAGCACTGCCCAGGTTCGTATAAACTGATTGAAAAGCACTGTGACATGGGCCTGGGAATGACTCCCACTCCCAAAGGTCTGGTAGAACTCCCACACTTGGCACCCAGCTAATTCTCTCATTTGTGCTTAGCTTTTATTGGCCTAAATTGTAGCTTCCTCACTGTAACACGTTGAAACTCTTGTATTGTAGGAGGAATTTTAACTAGTAGATCCTCGTTTGAAGAAAAGCGAAGTAAACCTAAATCGCACACACGCCATCCATCAGAAGACTTCCTTCTTAATTCCCTTAAAGAGCAGTCGGAGCGACGAACCTCTGGTACGTGTTTTTCAGATATCACCAGTCTGATTTTATTTGTAACATGATTGTGTTAAGTTCCACCTATATTCAACCATCGAGAGGTATTAGGGCAATAATTTTACACAGAGTTATCTGGTGGTACACGTACTCTGCATGATTCAGCAACTTAACTTATTAGCCAAGGCAATACATGGCATATGAGTTTGCATTCCTCACTCTTAAAGCAGAAATATGAAGCGCTCGTGTCTTATACCGTATAATCGATGGTGACTGGTAATTTAACCATAAATGCCACCTGTAGGAATTGCTGGAGTTCTCACTCATATGAAATACATGCCTGATTCGTAGGTCGTACATTATTGTAACAGGGGGGTATTAAGAAGGAGACGAGGCCATATTACATCAATAAACCTGACAATCTCTCCCATCCCTTGTGGTTTTCTATTTACTGCACTTTCCTAATCACCTGTCAACTGTTTGCAGATGCCAGCAATTCGAGTAGCTGCAGTAAACCATCCGATGCCGACCCCCTCAGCCAAATCGATGCTCTTTGGCCCATCAAGCGCTACTCCTAAGATATCCATTCCCGATGCTTAGATTATATTTTTGATAACGTCCCTCCTCTCATTACTTATAGAACGATTTATCTGTCCTTTGACTGAAATGGAGGCGGCACTGGCTGTTAACTAAAAGTTATTGTTCATTCGCTACCCACTAGTCAGCGAAAGTGTATATAATTCTCATTCCGTATTTCATGACGTTGATTTGTATAAAATTTTAAAATTCGATGATTTTTGAAGTTCATCAATTGATTCACATTTATGATTTACCTTTTTAAAGTCTGCTTATAAACGAGTATTAAAGATGGCCCTACTAATATCGCGGTTATGTAGAATGGAGTAATTTTCAGGATTTATCGGTTCATTGTTGAATTTCTTGAGTCACATTGTTTTATTCATTCCTTGTTTAGTGTAACTAAAGTATTAAATTTGTTTTGCAATTGGTTCACAGTGAGGTTGTCAGCGTCACGCTCTAATGTGTTCCTACCTGCGCAAACTTTACTTTCCAACGAAACGTTAACTTGCCGTTATCTAGGACAAGTGAAACAACCTACCTTCGAAGTATCACATATCTAGTAACTGGTGGATGGATGTTAGAAGTACGTTGTTTATAGTTGACAGATGAAACAAACTTCATACCAGTGCCTAAGTATTTTTCTACGTTCGAAACGACTCTTGCGCATGTCGTCCTCCCTTACATCGGCCTTGCATATTCCATCGAGAAAACATATGAAGACATGTTTTCACTTAAACGTCATCGTGCGTATTACTTTCTGCTACCCGAAGGGGAAGGAAAGTATAGTGATCGGCCCAAAAACAATTTGGGTTTTCTTCAGATCTTTACGTTTCAGACCCTAGTGAGTTTAAAAAAACTAATTTCGGCGCGTGGTCCGTGCGTGTGTGTGTGTGTGTGTGTGTAGTTCGATTTGCGGAAGAACGGCTGATCCGATTGGGCTGGTTCTTTTTTTTTGTTTTGTTCGTTATTTTTTGTAGACACCAAAATAAGGTTATGGACGATTTCGGCCGATGGGAAGGGGGGTGGGGGACGAAAATGTACCAAAAACTGGGGTTTTTCGCATTTTTCTCGAAAACGGCTCTAACGATTTTGATTAAACTTTGAAATTCAATTCTACTAATCAATACCTAACCTTTCTTCTTTATACATATCTCCATGAAAATACGGTGAACGGAGATATAGGCCTATGAAGCAAAAATAGGTTTTTTACTCTTTTTGGCAAAACGGCTTCAGCGATTTTCACCAAACTCACAGGATGTTTTCAAATAGTTAATACCTACATATTCTTTTCAATAAATGTTCCTGTGACGGTCCATTGAACAGAGATAAAAATCAAAATGTGTCGAAAATAACGTTTTTTCTAACATTTCCGTAAATTCCAAGGTAACTTTTTCACCAGATGTGATAAATCCTAATGGAGTGTCTTTCAGTCACCCATACCATCATTTCGTTCTCTATAATTATTTCTGTATATATATGTTGAACGGATATATAAGCCAAGTTAACTCAGAAAAGGAGATTTGTCGAATATTAATTTATCGGTATTCCAATTTTCTCAAAAACGATTTCGATCAAACTTTCGGAATACTCTCAGCTAACTAGTCCCTACATTTTGTTCTCCATAAATGTTCCTGTAAAAATGCGTTGAACGAAGATATAGCGCCCGCCTATGTAGGTGGTGTTCGAACTTAAAGGGGTGGCGGAAAGTAGTGTGTTGCTACGCACCAGATATTTACCTCTGTTTGATGGACTGTCAGAGGAACATTTATTGAGAACAATATATTGGTATTAACTATTCGAAAACGTCGTGTGAGTTTGATGAAAAGGGTTGTATCAGTTATGGAAATTGCGGTTTCGCTATTGTGCAAGAGGCCTGCAGCATCCACCGAACTCAGACAGTCAGTCTGAACATTTAAGTCAGTCTCCTGGTAGAGAGCTGTTGCCCGTGTGTGACCCTGCGGAGGTGACCACCGGAGGAATCCCATTCCGTCTGGGAGGATTTATAAATCTGATCTCCCACCTGATTAACTATTTACTTAGGTGGCTGGTTTCAGAAGGACTGATATGTGACTGAAAGAACTGTGAGCACGTTTCTTAGCCGTCACCTTCTTCGCGAACTCTGCAAAATGGTTATAGGCTTTGTAGCAGTCAATGCTGCTACGTTCGTTTGTCCACCCAACAACCGTCGCTCACTGTTGTAGAAACTACTTGAGCAGCACGTGGTTTCTTGTTTCCTCCTCACTGGAGGCGCAAGACGTGCAGGATGGAGAGTCTTTTAGGGAAAAGAAGTGGAGCCGCGCATTGAAGTTACCATGTCCCATGAGGAACTGGCTCGTCCAGTGGTCTGGCTCTACCCATTTTCTTGAAAGACGTTCACGGATGTTGGGGAAGAATTCATACGTGTCACGTCCCATTGACGAGGATTCCTATCTCGCTTGCCATTTCTCTGACGCCCATTCATCGATAGCAGCAAGTTTTGTTCTGTGGTGAGATCCGCATGGAGTTCAGCACCTCAGTAGGCCTCAACTCCACTTGTCACCCATGCACTCAACGACCATGTCAACTGGTAATGGACCAGTGATCACCTGGAGTGCTTCTGTTGATACATTCTTAAAGGCCTTGTCACAGGAGTGCAGCTCTCTGGGATTGGACCCATACTCTCTTTTGATTGACTGTTAGTTTGCTACCCCAGACAACGGGGCAGTAGCCAATCACGCCTAGATATATGGCCTTATACATGAGGACACTGTCATAGTAACACACACCCCAAGTGGCCTTAGTAATTGCACGCAGAGGCAAACCTTGCAATGGTAGGGCCTTTAAGGGACTGAAGGTGCTGGTTGGAGCCCCTTCTCTCACCTACATTCACTCCTAAATACTTGACGTTCTTTTCTAGGAGCAGCCTGTGACCGCCAACGCGTATTACTGTTGATTATTCCCTTTTCCTTTCAAACTACAGACACACACGGACCACGCGCCGAAATTAGGTTTTTTAGACTCAGTAGGCCTCAAAACGTAAAGATCTGAAGAAAACCCATCTTTTTTTTGACACGATTACAATACTTTCCTTTCCGTTTTGGGTAGCGGAAAGTAAAAATTGTGGATTCTATGTGGAACTAAGGAAAGTTGTGTGATGCGTCGCACTAGATATTTTAAATTGATTTTGCCCTGTTGGGTTGTGTGGTGGGGGTGAGAGAACGCCAAAGAACCCAACTTGTTTGTCCACTCATCCTATTAGTCGCTTAGCGATGCAATCGTTGCCATCAAAACAAAATAATGATGTCTTGGGACGGAAACTGGTTGACCGGTGAATTAGGACATGACAGGAAATACTCGGATTTTCTTAATAGTAAATTCACGCGCAGGTTTAAGGACTAGTCTTGGAAATTCTATCAAATGCGCAGTTGGCTCTCTCGCATGAATTGAAACTACGAAAGGGTTCATAAATCACGGGTTATTGTGATCGGCGACGAGGGCTACTCAGAGAAGTTATGTTGTTGATAGTTGAGGTCTCCCGGTGGGCGTGATTCGGCGGTGGAGGGGTTGCGGAGCGGGGCGCCTCTGAAGAACCGATCTCTGGAACGACCGGCCTCTCAGTACGAGGCAAGCGGTCGCAGTCGTTCTATCTTCGAATGGCTCTCGCCGCGCGCTGAACGGCTTTTGTTTCGGTAATTTTCGTCGAAAGTCTTTTTACATTTCTTAAATCCTTTATCGCCGCGTGCGGTTCAAAGTTGTGTCGGGAGTTAAATATAATTGTTAATAAATCATGGAGGAGGACAAACAATCGAAATGCATGTTGGACGAGAATCACTGCATCTCTCTCCAGGATATCCTCGTCTCATTCAATGCCCCGATATCCGAAGAACACGCATGGGCGTTGTGCTACCAGTGCGCGAAGTGTTTCCGGAACGCGATGCGATCGGATCGTGACAAGTGCCGAGTTGCTACCGAACTGAGTCAAATTTTAATTCACCGAGACGGACACGTTCATTCGAACACCATTTTCGCCGGAGGAGGGAAATCAAACGACACTGGTGAGTATACTCAGTTATTATACTACATTATGCCCTACGGCTTGTCTTGTGTTCCTCGGGTTAATTGACACAACACGTTTTATCCTGTTTGGCGTTCTTCCGCAACTTGAGCTACCTCATTATCTTGTTTTGACTGGATCGATTTCCTTCCGCTTCGAACTATGTTTACCTTCAGAGCATCCCCAGACCCCACAATACCATTGGCCACATCCAGGAAACTTATTTCAACTTCCCTTAGCTCTACAAAGTCGAAAGGAAAAGAAAAATCTTTGTATTTACTTCTAGCCTTAACGTTTCAAGGCCCTTTGAGTCCAGAAAATACGATTTGGAGAAATTGTGTGTCTGTGTGATTGAGGGAGAAAAGTTTGACTAAATCAGATTTGATATTTAGCTTGCAGGTCACTTTTTGACGACAAAGTATGGGTATGAACCTAATCCGCTCAAAACTATTGTTATCGAGATCAAAACACTATGTTTTTTCTCAAAAGAAGGCTGTTTTGATTACATTTTTTGTGTGAGCAGTTTGAAATAACACTACAGAACCGTGGAAAAACGATAGGAGCAGCACAATAAATTGCCCGAATAATTTTTCTCGAAGGCGGCTCTAAAGGTACATTTTTTGTTTGACCAGCTCCAAATAACGCGACAGTACCTTGAAATTCTGCGTGAATATGCAGTCCAATAAACCACCTCCCTGACGAGACTTCAATACCGTCCATAAAATAATTACGAGGAATCTCAGGAATCCTGGAATTCATACCATACGCCGTACTTCTCGCAGGTTTGATAAGATGATACCGAAACATTAAACACATCTCATAAAGATCATGACTTCGTTGAGCACTGATGGCTCAAAGATGGTCGTGACATAAGTAGGAGCACCTCAATAAATTTCGGTTCCTCTTTCTACGCAGTCCGCGTCAATTTTGAATCAATACCGACAAATCAAAGGGGAGCAATAATATAGAGACGTGCAACAACACAGTGGTGCGTGGATCTCGTCTAATAATTCTTCCACATTTGCAATAAATCATTAGCCAAGGAATTACCAAGTCGAAGGGGTCGTTCAGAAGCTAAGTTTAGTTAACAAAGATGAACAACTTTGCCGAAGCCAAGGGAAACCTGAAGTCGACACGGAAACACGGTCGCAGGCCTTACGGTATCATCAACACTCAAACTTCTGAAATTTATTGCGCTACTCCAACTTGCGACACGACCATTATTGAGCAATCAATAATACTATCAACATGATTTCTACCAGAATCGTTTTGGAATTATCAGGTATAAACTGTAAGAAAGGTAAGTGAAATGGTGGTGGTTGGAATTCCTGAATGTCCGCAGTTGCTTTTAATTCTTCTCATCCTTTAGGTAGTCTACTTGACCACCATCCTAATTTTTCTGAGAATGGAGCGGAATTTATAAGGAATAAACTGCGGCAAAATCGATTGTCCTCGAAATTTTTAACAATTCATTGTGCTGCTCTCGTTTTTCCACGGTTCTGTCGTGTTATTTCAAACTGTTCATACAAAAAATGTGATCAAAACAGCCTTCTTTTGAGAACAAACATAGTGTTTTGATCACTATGATCTATACTTAGTTTCGTGCCAATTATGCTCATACCTTTATTTTGGCGTCCCATGGTGATTTCCAGGCTAAATATAAAGTCGAGTCGATTCGGTTTAGATACAGATACACTAAGAATATTCCCAAACCTTAATCCCCATGTTTTTTTTTTAAGCCGATCATATAGCTTTCCTTTCTACTTCGTAGAACTAAGGAATGTAAAAAGGAGGAGTCTCTTTGGTCGTCGGTAATATTTGATCATCGTGCGTGGGAATGTGGACAGCGTCAGACAGCTGGTAGTTTTTCAACATGGTTGCCCCAAGAATATCTGGGCTTTTAGTCGCACCTGACGCTTCTGCACACCTGGGGTTACTCGTTAATTTGTCTGCCCCCCTATTTGTTGGCACGTCGGCAACCGTGTCTTCGGAGTCAGTGTCAGTGTAACTTTCGATAACTGAGGAGGTAAACATTGAAATTCATGATGTTATTGAGCGCGTTAACCTAATTTTCAACAGCAACATGATGCAATATGCTGTTTGCGTTGTCTGCAGTGGCTGAAATATGCGGGCGTGTACCAACAGCGCTGCTGTGCAGCGTTTCGTGTAGGAAGTAAATAGGTTCAGGCTGGTAAGAGTGGGGTAGAGAGCGAATGTGGGTTACAGATGGGGAGGAAATCAATAAATTCCAGCTGTTGAGAACCCAGATCCTCACCGCCCCTTAGAATCGGAAGCTTTACTTGAAAAGCTGTCCAACTCGACTTTTCGAAATTTATTGTTTTTCAGTTTTACGTTAATTTTGGTTATACATGGTACGTTGTGAATAAGGTAAAGCAGTTCTAGCTTATTATTCATTCTGAATAATACATCTGATTTCGGCCAAGAACATTTTTTTACAACCCCTTCCCGAAATTTACCACTTTGACCCTACGTAGAAATCTGTTCTTTACACCAAAATTCCATTTTTGGGATCCAGTCGTGCTCGGCAATCCGTTCGGAAAACCGTTATTGCTATGGACAAAAAAGGTCTAACAAATTAGTGAAAAACATCATTTTGACCGAAAAATTTCATCGTGTTTGGTCTTTTTCCGCTTGGTATTTTTCGATACGGAGTTGAATAATACGGGTCGCGGAGGTTTTAGAACTGCGCCTAGACGAAAAATGGTAAAAGCGATGTAAATGTAGTGATGCAAATTCGACTACTTGAAGGAACTTGCGAAACAATATAGCGAAAGTTATCGTTTCTTCCTAGCCTGCGCTCATTTTCCGCACTGCCTCTCATCTCGTTCCAACTACCTGTAGTCGACTCGACTCGTCATAGCGTCGTCTAGAAAATATTGTTCCTTTATATAGCCGTTGTGTGGGGTTCTATTTTAACTCCAACCATTGTTAGGGTGTATTTTTGTAAATACCTTTTGACTATGTTTCACGTACGAAATAAAAGGGAACCAGCCACCTTGTGCGTTACTCTATCAGTGCAGACAGATATTGACGAAGTTTGAAATTTCCCTTTAGTTGTCATGTTTCCATTGGCATTGCGTACTCACTGGATTCGCTCATTGCTTTTACTCATTTAACCGTTTCAGTGGGGAACTAATATGTCGACCTGAACTCGAATTAACGTAAGCTAATTTTTTGTTTGTTTTCTTGTATTTTTTCCGTTTGATTCGTCTGGTAGGTCAAACGTCCCTTATTCTGGAGGAATAAGTATAATAGTCGTGCAACACACGATTCTTCACTTCGTCAATTAAAGGTGAATGAAGAATGCAATGAAGTAACCTAACGCGCCTGCGAAAGAAATGTTCGGTATAGTTCATCTATTGCACAACAAATTTAATAAAAAAGAAAACTATTCTCTTGAGAACGAAAATATTGGAAGATATTGTTGCAAGAACGTACAGAAATTGAGTTTTGGTTTGGGAAAATGGTCTTCAGATCTGGTTTTGGTTAAATGATCTGTGTATATGAGTGTGATGGAGAGAAAACGGCTGAACCAAATTGAGTCAAGTTTCATATCAGCCTGCACATTATCATGGTGATATGAGTGGAATCAGTCTCAAATTAATTATAGCTATCATAGGGACGAAAACAGTAAATACCCTTTTTTCCACTACAACGGCACTAACGGTTTTGATCCAATTTATTGTATGGAAAGCTTCAAATAACATAAAAGTACCTAAATTCTAAGTCGTATGAAAATTACGAGAGCAGCACAATAAATTCTCACAAATTTAGAAAAAAATTGATTTTATGAATTTCGCTCAAATTATGGAAAAACTAGCACTTTCAGAAACAGCGTTTTACTACAGGCGGTATTAAAATAAAGTACTGATATGATAAGTGTTTAATAACCCTTATAAGATGATCAGGATTTACCCGTTAATTCTGAAATAGTGAATACCTCTCTCTTAAGAATCATGTTGACGGTCTCAATAATTGCCTGTTCATTGCTTACCCAATAACGTCTTAGTAGGAGCAGCTCTATGAATTCTAGAACGTTATTACTTTAGCGCCACCAGTTTTTATGTTGAGCTTTGTCACAAACTGAATGGAAAACACGTTTCATTAGTTGCTAGCGTGAAGAAAATTGCTGTATGCCCGTGGTGATTAGGAAATTAGTGTGATACTTCGCAACAGGTATTTCTAATCGAAGTAGTTCCCACCCTGATCTTCAGTGAGCTCTCAGGCTATTGCTTTTCGTTTTTACATCTACACTTTAATGAACTTTCTGTGAAATGGCCGAATAATTTGCGTTTTTCGTTTTGTTCCCATGGTGTCTTCAATAGTCCTTACACTACTGCAATCGATCTCCATTACCTAATAATTTCTCAGGCTCCTTCTTCAATCTGAAATTTGATTTTAACGCTTCCGCATTGTCCTGTACTTCTCTTCGTCTGCAATGGTTCCTATTCTTCTTAACAGTGACTGTTGGGATCGTGACCACTACCAAATGCCATAAAATCTGGCTAAAAAACTTGATGCCTCAGGACGTTCGTCGAAACCTTGAATATCAGTGGTGTACACAAATAATAGTAGAATATAATCGAAATCCTACCTATTTGTTTAGGTAGTACAGCATTATAAATGTATCCAGTCCACTATATCGAAATTCAAGGGTGTTTATGTTAGTGGTGGGGGGTATAATTTGTAAAGTGCAGCGGATGGTTCAACCAAATAGACTCGCCCCAGGCACCTTGATTGAGCCTTTCGTCGACTGCCAGGTCATCTCTTTTCTTCAACAATACACACAGAAAGCAAAACACGCTGGCATAGGCTCGCGTACGGAACATACTTAGCGATTGCTGTCCTTAAGAGACACAATCCTGTTAGCTGTCAAATCAGCAATTTTCGACTGTTTCTGAGTTCGTTTGGCTTCGGGCTACCATGAAAGAGAGAAGATGAGCACGAGGTGGTCTGAAGTTATAACTTCATAGGTAAAGGTCGTTTCAGACCGATCGACGGTGTATGGCAAGATTGTTACCGATTTACTTGATCGAAGACGATATCTGGCATCGTAAGTCATGCAGTCGTGAATATCATAGCGATTCGGGTAATGACAAAAATCTCTCTTCGTTGTGTCGCACCCTCAGGGTTTTCACGGCGGTTTACTCACGGTCTGTTTCCCTCCTTTGTTAATCCTGTTCTGTTCGTGATTACTGACTGCTTATGTCATGTTTTTATCGCGCTTCTGCAGTCAGGTGATACTCATTTCATTTTCATTATTACCGTCGTTCTCATGTAGCTGTGCCAATCTTTTGAATGGAACCTTAATTCCTCTAAAATATTTACACGGGAGTACAGATTTCGCTGTAATAATCATTTCTTTTCGAGAGGTTCTTCTTTTCATCTGTAGCTGAATTAAAGTTACCGTTACAGAAGTAAAGAAAATAAGTTCATTTTCCGTTTTATAAGGCACGTATTGAACCGTTTGAGCACGCCTATCGTAAATGTTCGATTGTACCGAGATCTTTCCATGTATTGCTCCGTTTATATGCTTCTATTTTACTCATTGTGCCAAGCGCAAGCACAACTCCCAGGTGACACCAGGCACATTTCTATCGCATACTCCGGGACAAACATATTTTTACAGTTGAGGGTGGCAAGCCCTGAAGGTATACAAAAGCACGTACATTTGATCTTTTCAACCTATCATACGTTGCCACTATACAAAAAACCACCCTTTCACGTAAGAATAAGCATCTTCCCTTCGGCTCAACATCCTGCTACCACTTTACTGGGAAGAAATTAATTTTCTGCGCCATAATATTGAATGTCTGGGCGTAGCAACGCACAACTTCCGTAATCGGAATCAGAGGCGTTGGAATCGTGAATATCTGTTGATAACTCAAAATATCCTACACATACATGACTTTCCTATTTAAGGAAAATAGGAACGCACATGCAGGACCAGGTGCACGGGGGTTAAGTGTAACGCTACACTCTCACCTCAAAAACTGAATCATTCACTGATTTTCTGATTATTTAGAATCATATCGAGAAAGAAGACAACATAGAATATATATAGTAAACGAATAGAAGAATATCAATCGAGAAAGATGTGATAGAGAAGATTTCTTATACCGTGTTAAGGGAGCTACAAATAAAACAATTTTTTTGCTACCGCGAATTTCCTGGGATAATGGAGGAGTGAATGAGAAGCCAGACGGGTTTCATTTTGATGGTGTGCTTCACACGAGGAACTGATAGTGATTCGACCGCGCCTACTGCTGGGGATAGGTCGCAGGATGCAAAACAATAACACTATGTTTCCGGTTGTTATCGCTTTCCGCCTTTGATGTACCTTCACCTGTTGGCTCCTATAGGGGAAATTAGTGGGAACATCGTCGTAGCTCCTCTCCCGTGACCATTTCGGGACGCTGTTGCTGAGACCGTTCCATTGAAAAAGTGTTTTAATTTGAATGGCGAAATCTGCCATCGCCGGGGTTAATTATTCGCTCAACATTTGGCGTTAGCCTCAAATAGTCATTCTGCTGTTCTTTCTTGCTTGAACTCAACGTATCGCTGAATCATTTGTAATCCGCCCGGTTTTCTAATAACTTGTTTGTGGTTTGGGCTGAGTGACCTCAACTCAGCTATCCAACTGCATGCAAAGTTACTAGTTCAATTGTCACTCTCAGTTTGTTGACGCAACCCGAATTGTATTTCTGTGCTCGGTAACGTGAATTAATCCGGTAGGATTCAGTTGATTTGTGAAGTATTTATATCCTGACAAAATGAGGTGGCAACTCATTTTTTTTCTTACCGCTCGTCCAATGTTTGCCTCTGGAAACCCCTGTTGGTAAAATAAATATCTGGTGCGTTGCAACACACAACTTTCCTTAGCTCTACGTCAATTCACTTTGTACATGGCTAATTCGATTTAATCAGTTCATTCAGTTCCTTTGAACTTGGTTAAACAGCAGCAGGAAGCGGTAGTGCCTACAGTTCTGGAATTTATTGTGCTGATCGCACTCATTGCAGGACCATTATTGAGCAATTGGTACACAGAAAATTAATGAGGCTGTAAACACGAATTTTTTGAAGAGGATAGTAATCACATTTGTAGAGTTATTGGGTAAAAACGTTTAGAACTGGTAGTAAGCGAAACGGTAGTAGTTGGAATTCAGGAATTTCTGGAGTGAGCCCCATGTATCTCATGAGCGTTTTTAAACATTTACCCTTTAGGTATTGGATTGGACTACAATACCAATTTTTTTAAACATTCTACTAACATTCCAGCGGAGTTTATAAGGAAAAAACTGCGCTAAAAACGCTTGTCGTCAAAAAGTTTAATAATTTATTGTGCTGCTCTCGTCATTTTCCCACGGATGGACATTTTACGCCATAATTGCCTTATTTAGAGCTATCAATATAAAAAATTTAATCAAAATCGTTGGAGCCTTTTTTGAGAAACAAAATTTGGTGTTTTGATCACTATGATAACTATAGTTAACTTTCGGTGGATTTTGCCCATACCCTTGTTTTTGCGTCCCATGGTAACCTGTAGGCTAGACATCAAGTTTCAGCTGATTTGGTACGGTTGTTTTCTCTAGAAACCGCGCTAAAATCGGTTTCGTCGAATGTTTTGGTAACTTATTGTGCTGCTCTCGTCATTTTCCCACAATTGAGAATTTTATGGTATAGTTGCCACATTGGGAGCTATCAATATAAAAAATTTAATCAAAATTTTGAGAAAAAAAATTTGGTGTTTTGATCACTATGATAACTACAGTTAACTTTCGGTGGATTTTGTTCATACCCTTATTTTGGCGTCCCATAGTAACCTGCGGGCGAGATATCAAGTTTGAAAGGATTTGGTACGGTGGTTCTCTCTAAAAATCGTTCACAGACACACAGACCATTCTCCCAAATAGTGTTTTTCGAACTCAGGGGGGTCTGAAACGTAAAGATCTGAAGAGAACTCAAAATTTTTTTTCAGCCGATTACATAACTTTCCTTTCTACTTCGTAGAGCCAAGGAAAGTAAAAAGCAATATTTCTCTCTCTTGCACTCAACGAAGTTATTATAATAAGAAAAATATCGTACTGACACTTTGGTTGTTAAGTTCGTTCCCACGGGTTTTAGCGGCTAATCGAACCTGCTTTTTCACTCAGCTTACATGCACTCGGTAGAACTTGTGAGGACCAACTTTTTTTCAAATTAAAAACGTTCATATTTAGAGTTTTGTAATTACAGAAGCCGAGTTTAAATGCTGGAATATTGAGGGAGATATCCTGAATTATTTAGTAACCGTTATCAACTCCGTTTAGGTATAGGCAACTTATAGGGCTGCTAACACGATGTTTTTTTAAGAAGGCTGGTGGCATTTTGAAATTTACAAAGAAAAACTGATGAAAACCTGAAAGAAAAGTACAAAACTTTCTCCTTATTATATCATATAACTTTCCTTTTTAGTTCGCAGAGCTAAAAAGCAAAAGCATAGGTGAATTACTCGGAATAAATAATAAACCAAAACGCTGAAAATATTGCACAACGGCTTAATATGCTCTTACACAGCATGATTCTGACCTATCCTATTTAATCCAACGTCAAAAATATTACGAACATAACGTGGCTGTATCAACTATCCGGGGCACAGCAGCTCATATGTGTAACTACTTTAGAAACACATGTGAACATTTTGATGTTTCAATTAATATTTCCAATAATTTCCTGGTCATCCAATTTGACCTCCGACACGCATCCCATTGGATTCAGCATCGAAAAATACTAGTAAAGGATACGGAACGTGATTTGACTACAACAGAACAACGAAAATTGTCATTTTCTAGACGACACTAGGCAATTGGTACGACGTGACTAGTCGAACGGGTGGTCGGCAGTACGGGAAATGAGTGAGCGCTGGCCGTGGAGAAACTATAATTTTCGCTGTATTGCCCTCGAGTTCCTTCAAGTTGTAGTCGCTATATTTACTGTTTTCCATCTAGTCTCAGTCCTACATCTCACAGACCAGCCTTATCCGACACAGCATTGAGAAATACCTAGGAAACGATGACAAATTCGACGCAATTGTAATAAAACTGCCAACAATTTGGTATCTGCATCTCTTGCGAAAACATTTCCTAACTGAAAACGTGGGTGTATTATTCAGAATGAATACCAAAGGCGTTGTAAAAATATTAAACTACAGAAGTCTTCTTCGGCCCGTGGTATTCGTTACAATACCCGAGGATTTTTACTATTAAATTACATCGATAATCCTTTCAACATTTAACGAGTAGTCAATAATTAACTGCGGTGGTTGAGGTAGAGGAATTAGATGAAGCTGGAGTAGAGAAATCGTTTCCTTTTGCTTAAGAATGATTTTCTGAAGGTCTGGGTTAGGAGTTCGATGTTTAGAATACTAATATGTTACCACGTTGTGTGAGCTAGAGTTCTATTTTATGTTTGAGATTGTTGTATCATGAGCATAAATTCAGAAAATGTGTATTGGTATCACCCGCCATCGTAAATATTAAAAAGACATAAATTGTTCAAAACTCGGATTTTAAGAGGAGTAAAAAAACTGTTGATGACAAGTTTGATCAGAAATTAGCTATAAAATTGGTTTTTCGCCGTTACTACCTTGAACGCTCTGTATAATGTGTAGTCAGTTGTGAGTACGGACAGATACAAGAGTTATGAGATTGCGGAAAATTATGTGATGCTTTTCGGCCGATATTTGTTATTTCCGGTTATTATTTTTCCATTTCACCAAAAATTCAGCCAGATAAGAATGATTAAACCATGCGCTAATTGCTGTAAGACGAAATTGACGAGGATGAAAGTGGATCAGAACTAAGGAAATCGATTTCGTGATCAGGTTCTTCAAAAGCGACCGTTTTATCAGTTTCCGAGTGTATCGTACGTAGGCTCGAGTATTCGAGTGACAGGTCATAGTAGTCATAATAACGTATTAAACTAATCAATGTACCAGATAACCTTCTCGTATCTTCGAAATGATGGAATTAACATCGCTGTCACGTCTGTCTTTTGAGTGTCTGCCATGTGAAAGCCGCAAAACCGTGTAGAGAATGCAATGCAAAAACGAAATTGTCGAGACGCCAATAATTGAGTATTACAAGTAATCCCCTTTCTTATTATCTGCTTTATAGTAAACTTTTGATCGCTAAACCGACATTTCGTTAGAATTACGTAGGGAAACCACTTTTGCTAATCAACGTTCTAATCTTCGATTAGTTGAAGCTACGTTTATTTTGGTAAAACCGAATTAATAACAACTTCGTATGGCCACCAAAAAAGAAATAATCCTCCTTTTACCTTTCTTTCCTCCCCTGCTCTTATCTCTCCTCACAATTTTGGTTTCTAGGGTTCAACGGTCCTGTTTACGATATTCTTTCGAAAAATAAAGAATAGTACCTGCCTCTAACCTGCACGGTACGAACGCTAGCAGAAAATCAATCTAAGTGCGAATTAATATATTTAATAATTTCCCGTATTAAGGGCCCGTATTAATCAAGTTGCCCTCTGCCGTGTCCCACGGGGGTTTCTACGGAAATCTCGTTTCCCGATCTATCGTGGTTTATATTTCCGTTAAATATATAGATACAGAAATCATTGCTAAGCACAAAATGTGGCACTGCTAGAAGACACTCCGTAAGATTGCTCGAATCCAGCGAAGCAGTTACTACGGAAATTACGAAAAGAAGAAAACATAATTTTTTATCAGTTAAATGGTCTGTCAGAGGAACATTTATTGAGAACAATATGTAGGTAACTATAACTAACTAGGTAACTATATATTAACTATATAAAAAGATTCTGTGAGTTAGATGAAAATTGTTGATGCCGTTTTGCAAGGGGGTTCCTTCCGCCCATCCGCCCACGTCCCTATTTTTGCTTTTTAGGGCTATACCTCTGTTCACCGTATTTTCATCGATACATTTACAGAGAAGAAACGTTGGGCACTGACTAGTAGAAGATATTTTGAAAGTTTAAACAAAATCGTTGAAGCCGTTTTTGGGAAAAATGCGAAAACCCTAGTTTTGGTACATTTTTGTCCCCCCCCCCCTTTCACAGCGATGGACGTTGTTCATAATTTTGTCGTATCGTAAAAAGTAACAACCTTAACTAAAAAAGAACCAGATCAATCGGTTCAGCAGTTCTCCCGCAAATTGAACGGAAAACGAGATTTGCGGAATGTTAAATTATCATTATTTTCTGTATATGGGGAAGGTCGTCGAATTTAACATACGAGAGTTTCGGGAAGTTGTATGTTGCTACACACCAGATATTTCAGCTGCAATTCGTGTCCCAGTGGGGTAAAAATGATTGCTGTTCAAGAATGTAAAATTGTTTGATCTTCTCAACTCTTCTCTTCGATCGTGAAACTTTCCTTTACGGTACCCAAGTATTACAATCCACATCTCGACCCGGCCACAACTCGCCTGAACGTTTTTGTTACTGCAGTCTTCAATATGGCCTGCCGATTGCGCATCTAACGTCTGTCGATATTCAATAAGTTATATTTGAGATACTTGATCGTTTCTTGCTGGTAACGAAGATCGTGATAAAAAATCAACATGGTTTGAGGACGCGCCCCTTCGCGATGTGCCACCTATCGTTTCCTCGTTGGAATGCTCTTGTTCTAGACGGACTTGTGGAAACGTTCGAGAGGCTTGTGAAAGTCCCTTGTCCCTATCATTTCGAACGGTTTCTTCTCCTCAGACCACTTGCTGAACTTCCCCCCTCACTCCCATCTCTTGTGAAGCGATAATCGATAAAGATACTGAGGCTCGCAGCGATCTAAGTATCTAGTGCGGGAAATCTTGCGTTTCGTGAAGCCAATGGTTCCCACATTCTTCGGAACTCACTCAGAACCGTTCTAAGTGAGAATTCATCGCGTTAATCCCCACACGAGTCCTTATTAGTAGTCTAGCCACTTGTTTTATGGCTCTTCTTCATATTATATCCTCACTGGAATTATTTACGTTCATTATAGTGTGTACAGTTGCTACTACATCAAAAACCACTTGTAACCAGTGATTGGACATTGACATTTAAACGGCGTTTTTAGGAAAGCGCAAGGAAAGTGTAGTGATCGTGTCAAAAAAAAAGTTGAGTTTTCTTCAGATCTTTACGTTTTGAGGCCTACTGAATCCAAAAAACCTAATTTCGGCTCGTGGTCCGTGTGTGTGTATGTAATTCAATTGCGGAAGAACGGCTGAACCGATTGAACTGATTCTTGTTTTGTTATTGATTTTTGTAGACACGAAAAAAGGTTATGGGCGATTCCCATCGATGGGAAATTGTGGGGGGGGGGGGAATGTACCAATCACTGATCAGTACAAAACTTGTCTTCTCCATAAATAGCTCCATTAAAATTCGGCGAACGGAGGCGTATGAAGCAAAAATAGGGGTTTCCCTGAACTGAAATCCTGTCCTGAACTGTCTTTAAATATCGATACTTATATATTGTTCTCAATAAATGTTCCTCTGACAGACCATTCAACAGAGATAAAGATGAAAATTTGTCGAAAATAATGTTTGTTTTGCACATTTTCATAATTTCCAGAGGAACTCTGTGACTCTATTTGATCAATCTTACGATGTCTTCTAGCAGCCCATACCCACATTTAGTTCTTCGCAATTATTTCTGTATGTATTTCTTGAACGGCGATATAAACGGCTGTAACGATTTCAATGAAACATTCGGAGTACTCTCTCTCTCTCTTCTTTTGTTCTTCATAAGTATTTCCGTATAAATTCGTTGATTGAAGATACATACGTCCATGTCGTCCAACGGGACATTACGGGGGTTGCGGAAAGCTGTTTCTTACCAAATGTTTACTTTTGCGAAAAGAAATTGTAACATTTATTTTTTCAGAGTCGTGGTGGTGTGAAGTTTTTCAAATGGTATTCCTTTGCGGCATATTCTTGTAGCACCATCAATAAAACGTACCTCTCAGTTGAGAATCAAGAACATCGGGGGATTTTTATTTTCATCTTAGCTGCTCGGTAAGACTTGTTTCGACTATCTTTTCTTTAAACAACATCGTTTTCCTGGTCTCTTACGGGAATTTTCACGCTTTTCGTCACAGCTAACGCGTTTCTGGCCTCATTAACACGCCCTCGGGGAACCCTCTTTTTTTCTAATGGTATTTCATTTCGAGATGAGGAGCGACCACTTTTCCTCCATTTGATCCGCCGCGAAATGATCAATAGAGCGACTTATCTTCTCAGTTTTCTCCTTTTCTCTCCACAGGCTCTGTTGAGCGCAAGACAGGGGGAAAAATAAAGTTTAGAACGGGAGAAGAACAAGTTGACGAATGAGATGAGATAAATAGATAAGATGTTAAGTTTTCAGTAGAGTATGAGAGAGTTAGAGTTCACGCCACGCAGGTGAGTTTATTGATTGGTGAAATAGCGTGAGCCGAGACGAGAACTGAGAGTGCGTAACTGTCTAAGCGTTGGGTTAGACTGCCGGGACGAGAGGAGGCAAGTATGAAATGAGAAGTGCAATGATGGAAGGGGCTGAGGAATATCCGAAGTGGGGAAACCGTATGATAGAAAATACGTTGTCGGCTTTGGTTATACCTTGTGTCAAAGACAGAGAAATCTGGAATTCCAAAATTGGTGACTTCAGATCAAGGCTGGACTGCCACATCTGAACTCAGCCGAACAGGCCATTTTCCCCTGAAGTGCACTAGCTAAAGCTTCCCAAAAACATATTGGCGCAATGCTGGAGTTCGTGAATTAAAATGTCTGTTTCAATTCTAATATTGTTGATGCCCAAACCTTGTTTATTTTCCTTAGCTCTGCAAAATAGGGAGGAAAGTTATATGATTGGCAGCAATTGCTTACTTTCGTCTGGGTCTTTTGGCCAAAATTATTTTGAACTCTCTTCATGCCTTCACGTTTCATGCGCTTCTGAGTTCGAGCAACACCATTTACATGTGTGCAGAAAGTACACCTCCTTTTGGGCGTACTTACTTCAAAAGCAGACCTATGGTTTTGGTGAGGTTGACCTTGTGGAGACTAACGACCTTAATAGAATTGCAATCGTTTTCTGCTTAGCAAAAAGGTCTTATTTTTCAATTTTTGAATTTGTTGAGTTGTGGGGTTTTGACCACTCCATCAACCGCCAGTACCGCTGTTTGGTGGACAAAAAAAAAGAAGAAACTTCTCTGTTGTGTTGTTTGAGGAAACGAGTCTCGCTTTCGTATTCGGCCCGAAGTATGTTCTTCCAGACTTTTGCCGTTCCCATGGTTCATTCATCTCATCGAAATTACCCTTCTCCTTTCTCGTTCGCGCACGAAGAGCCAAGACTTATCCACAATAAGATGTTCCCCTCTTGAAACTATCCCACACTTTCGATTTTTGAACGATTTTCAGCGGTTCCTCCGTCCCGCCCAATCACAATAGTTACGTTCCTTCCCGCAGCTCATTCCCCTTCTCCTCCCGTCGTAGTTGAGTACCTGTGCTCCTCGGCCTTGAAAGCAGACTGCCGTTTTTAACATAAGACCTGGGACGACATCCTTATATTTTCAATCGTTTGCGGTTGGGGATATTATTTCGTGGGAAGCGAGTTAATATTTCGAAGTGCTCCTTCAAAGCCTTGCTAAACCCTGTAGGACCGCTGCGGTCGTCGTTTCGGTTGCGCATTTGTAGTAATAGGCGAGGTTTCAGGTCTGAGGTACATAATCTTCGCGATAAAGGTGTGTAAGAGTGATCAGCCTCTGACTATATACGATGTACTTCAGATTTGGAGCGCACATTTATTCATTTGTCACAAGAACGAGCGAGCTCAGTACTCATTAGGGTTGAAAAGTGAGTTTTAAAATGTAAGTAAAATTAAAATATAAATAATTATACGGCACACAACCCAGCAAAAGTAAGTACTTTTATTCAGGGTGAGTGAGAGAAAACAGTAAGAGACAGGATTGGCAGTGAGCAAGTCAGCAGGACAACAAACCATCTCAAGCTTTCCCTCACACTGCAATGTGCCTTTAATGAATCTCCCGGTTCGATTGAATTGTTGCTGTACCGCAAACTACGTCTGGGCTAAATGAATGGGGAAAATATTTTATGACGGCTAACAACCAACGGGAGCTTCCACTCAGTGTAGTCGACCTCGGCAACAATGTATAGTTTTTTCAGAGACTACGTATATGTGTCGATGTTTAGAAAGCCTTCCAGGTTGGCAGGCATTGACGCCGTGGTTAGGTAGGTGAACTTTTGATTGTCATCATATGGCCGAGGAAAGTTTTTTTTTACATTTTGCTGTTCGTTAATAATCAAGTTGAAGAAGGCGGAAGAGCTGTTTTCACATTTTTATCCACGTTTTTAGAAAAATGTTTCAATGCCGCTTTCAGGGCTCCCAAAGAGACAGTACTCGAATTGGGCATAAACGCTATAATTCTGAAAAATACAGAGTAGAGACATTGGTGTACTTTTGAAATTGTAACGATTCAGGTGCTCGACAGGGGGAAGTGAGGAGCTGGAAGTACAGGTTGGGTTGATGGTGGATACGTCATGTTCATGTAACCCTTTGCATTGCACAGAACAAACTAATCGATGGAAAAAGGCACGATGCTTCGGGCCCTGTTGTCCACAATCTGCCCGAACTATGTAATTTATGTAACAACTGAGGGTCACAGACTAGAGACTACAACACGGTCGTTTGCTACTGCACAAACGGAATCGTGAATATCGAAGAAACCGGGGAAAAAAGAACGTATTAATAGTACGAATACCGAAAATGAATCAAGGTTGCACTGAATTGTTGATTCCTTGTTCGTTGGAAACGCTTGTGCCGGAGATGGTAGTTGATCTCGTATTTCTATATTCTGATAACCAGGAGGTTTAGTTGATAGATAGGAATACAGCACATCTGTAGGCCATAACAAGCGACATGTTCGCGTGTAAAACGGATGACGCCATCCCTGAGTTTGGCTCTAAGTCGTAAGTGTCATGAGAGTATTTTTAGGATACTCCACGTGTTATGAGTAGGCATAAAGCAATTACCTCTCTCTTCACTTTCGTTGAAACATTTGATCGAAGCCGGTTAACGAGGCTCTCTGTGAAGGCCATGGGAGATTCAAGGGACCTATAATTGGGTCAACTCTCATATGCTAGGAGCTCAATTATCACTTCTTCTAACCCTCATCTTTTCTGCCTTTCCCTTTTCTCGAAGCACTACAGGCTGTGCGGCTTCAAAAGGTTAAGTTGTGTATGATGTTATTAGAAAGCTGTAAATCGGGCATGAAGCTGTCTGTCAGAGAAGGCACAAGGCACGAGGCGCCATTGATTACGGCTTTTAGCAAAATGTTAACTTTAATGTTGGAAAGTAAAACGTGCGTTTCGGGGTTTCTCTACTTGTGCGGTGGGACATTCGCCTTTTACGTGCATCTGTAAATATAAGTCGAGTTGCAATCGGTTAAACCACGCGCTATGAATTCATTGTTTCATTAGGTTTCTTTGGCAGGCTTTCTTTCTACTCCCGTGTGCATTCCAGCACAACTAGTGTACAATTATTCAGAATAGCTTTTTGAATAAAGTCGAGGGTTGTCAGCCTTTGCCGTGAAATACATATGAATTATAATATAACTTCAAGTGTCACCCTTTTTACTTTCCTTAGCTTTTCTCAGTAAAAAGGGAAGTTATGTAATTGGCTGAAGAAAAACTTTGATTTCCCCTCAGTTCTTTGCGTTTCAAGGGCTTCCAAGTCCGAAAAACACTATTTGGGCATCTCAGGTGCGACACAATCTACCACTTTCCTTGGCACCACGTGCCTCAGCAATTTTCATCACTCTAGCATCTAATAAAATCTGTTTTTCGTTCAGCTTATAACAATGTTCTACGCGCGAATTGGCGGCGCTTCAGGTTCATCGAGTTGCTTCTACTGTCAACTCGATTTTTTTGGGAAGGATCACGTTCATGGTTTTGGAACGAACGGGTAAAAAGTGTGAAAAATGAAATTAAGGTAATCGGCGATGGTTGAATTCTGGAATCTCTGAGGTTGCTCCTAACCTTGTTATTAACCTTTCATCGTATGGATAATTCGTTGGACTGCCGACCTAATTTTTCTGAGGAATGATTTTCGAAAATTGTAATAATTTACTGTGCAGTGCTCGTCATTTTCCAAGAAATGAGAATTTCATGGGAGAAAAATATAACGAAAATCGTAAGAGCCGTTTTTGAGGAAAAGTTCGATGTTTTGAACAAATAACAATCGGTTTTGAACCGATTTTTCTCATACCCTCATTTTGTCGTCCCGTAGCGAACGTGCAGGCGAAATACAAAATTTCACAATCGAGCTCACATAAATACAGACCATTTTCCCGAATGGTGTGTTTAGGAGTCGGATGCCCTTGAAACGTGAAGATCTATAGACAACTTGAATTTTTTTCTGTCGGTCATATAAGTTTCCTTTCTACTTCGTAGAGGCTAGGAAAAAGGCATGGCGCTCCATCCTCCCCCACCCCTCACCTTAAGGTGAACTTGCCGCTTCAATTTCAAGGTTCCCTCCTGTCACTCCCTTTCTTCTGTTTGGCTTTTCTTTAATACTGGCGTTACAGCCGTTGCTGCTATCATGGCTCCGTGTTTGTAAATACAATCGTTTTTGGGGGTTTTACGAGTATAACCATCAACTTATGAACTGCTGGTGGTAAGCGATCTAGCAAAGGCGGATGAAACGGTTCAAATATTGCATGATAGGCTCGCGCACTTTTGGTGTTGTAAGTTTTGTCCTCTCCAGTTGTAATTGGGTAACATGGTGTATGTGTACAGGTGTTGATTTAAGTACTCTAATTATAATGTAGAGACATATTCCATAACGTACCTATCTCGTTTGTTGTGAACTCACAATTAATATCCTATTTTAGCATTTGTTATCTTATCCATAGCAATGGAATCAGAATCGCTCGCTCCATATAAATAAATAAGTACAGAATAATGATTGTTAGTATCATGGGAACATTCCTGTCCTACTTTTCTAGTGTAATGTTTTTGTCGTCATTGATGTAGTGGGTGACGCAGCCATAAATTTGATGACGATACAAATTATTGTGGTCACTCAATCCTATTTTGTTACGTGGTAGCCTTCAATTCGATGTTCGTCGTGGAATCGGCTGTTAACATTTCTCGGTCTCAGACTTAACGTTCATTTCCTTTTTTTCTTTATTTGGCGTTAGCTCTTTTCTTTTGCGGTGTAAGTGGCTGAGTTGAATAGCCTGGCTCTAAGCCGCTGGGCAGGCGGTTCGCGAGCGCCTGGCGCGTGGAGTCCGCACGGAGGCGTTGCTGAGGTGGGCGGCACAATTTTGCCGCGTGGCTATCGATCGTTCATTTAGGTGTGTCCTTGATAATTCTCCTCGCACAGTTCTGTCTTCTTAGGGACGTTACGAGCAGTATAGTACTGAAACCAACTCAAGCTGCACACGATGAACGTCCCAATTAGTTGATCTAGTTCCTGTTACATGACGGTTTTTATTGCGTCGTGAAACCTCGCATATCAACTTTTTCCGCTAATTGTGCGCATTAATTGGCGTCTTTCGCGTTTTCCGGTGTTGACGGTCGATGGTTGTAGATCACGTAAAGATGAATTCGGTAGTGCATGTGTGTTGTAGGATCAAGGCTGTTTCGTGGTATCGCACAATGTTTTCCAACCTCATGTCCATGTCCGCCAAGCGAGCACTCTGCTCGTAAAGAGGGTGCTCTATTATTGTATTCCGCGTTGTCATAAATTCATTATAGAGAGATGGATCCTGAGCCTGAGATTGAATAAGCAGTGGAACGTTCCTGATGATCAACGGTGGCTATCTAGGAGCGGCTTCTACTGTCTCGTTGGTCCTGCGACTAACTGTAGTCATGAGCACTGAAGTGTCCCCATATGTACTACTGCACTGACGAATTGACATCGTTCGCTAGACAACTGAAAGATGCTAGCGTCAGGGTATTCCACCGCTGTCACCAATTTAATGAATTAAAACGAATAACGATTGCTGAATTTAACCATAGTCTCCAATGCATACCAAACAAAACTGATTTATATTTTCAAAAGCAAATGACCTCAATCTAACTAGTTATTAATTTCCATCAACCGCCTGGAGTTTTCTTCAGATCTTTACTTTTAACGGCTACTGAGTCCGAAAAACGCCATTGGGAAAGTGATCTGCGTGTCTGCGACATACACGCGATTGAGAGAAAACGGCAGAACCCAATCGGCTCAAATCTTATATTTAGCCTGCAGGTCACCACGTGACGCCAAAAGACGAGTATGAGCAGAATCGGCTGAAAACTAACTATTGTTATTATAGTGATCAAAACATCACATGTTATTTCGTCAAAAACGGCGGATTTTGATTAAATTGTTTGTATGGACCACGGGAAAAAGACTAGAGAATCACAATAAATCGTCAAAAGTTCACAAGAACATCGATTAAAGCGCGATCAGAGAGGGATTGCCTTATTAATCCCGCTCAAATGACGCTGGAAACGCTAATAGCAGTCTCAAATTATTGTGGCAGTTCAATAAACTACCTATCCATCCGACATGGCTTTAATAATGCTCATAAGATAATTGAGAGGAGCCGTGGAAATTCCAGAATTGAAACCGTAAGGTGATGATTTCAGACAGTTTTTATCCGATGATAAACCACCAAAACCGTAAACACGATCCTTCACATTACAATCATGTTGACAGTCTGATGAATTAGTTGTGCACTGATAGCTCATAGTAAATTAGCAGGAGTACCTCAATAAATTCTGGAACTTTAAGTGCTACCTCTTTCTACGTAAAATGTGAAACTATGTTTTACCATGTTCTGACGAACTCAGCGTAAAATAGATCCGATTAGTAGTTAAATCAATGAAAATCGCTTTAAGAAAGTTGTGCGATGCGACGCACCAGATAATTCATGACAGGCAATATTAGCGGTCCCATAGAGTCCTTGGTAATTTAACATTTTCTGAAGCTTAGATTGCAAGCATCGAAATGCTACTGGAGTCCCATCATAGGCTACGTTTGCCAACATTATCGCACACAAATCTCGAGTAAATGTTGCGTGTTTGAATTCCCGGGGTTTTTAGTGCAAGGAAGATGTAGCGGCGAGGGAAAGTAGGAAGTAGTCACTCAAACGGTGGAAGGATTACACTTTTAAATTGTCACTGGATTAGAAAAGATATCAAAATTGATTGATTGGGAAGAGAGCGGGGGTCGAGAGTTGAGCCTGGCGCCGCTGTCATGTTGGCGCTGTGTGGGTTACCTCTTCGTCACAAGGACGGAATAATGCCCTCCTAGTGGGCAGCGTTCATGATATATTGAATTCAAATGGCGCTCCTCCGCCACGTGAGTCATCTGTGAGCCTTTGCAGCCAATAAAGGGACGAAAAGGAGTATCGTCGTGAAAAACGCTATGAAAATAAGTTGCCTCGAAAAATGGAAGGCCGCTTGCATCTTATACTGGCTTTTATGGCCTTCCTTCTTTTTCTTTATCGGAAAGGTGCGGCTGCTATGCGGTTTAATCATATATTTGAACCTCCAAGTGGTCTCATTGTATGTTAATTTCCGTTGTTGCGAGCCGAGTATTTTGTAATCAGCTGACACCTGCTGCCTGCCAAGTCCAAGTGTGCGCCTAATCTGCGGGCTGTTGATACAGAGACTTCACGATAGTTCTTTTAACCATCTTAATTTCGTATTTAATTAGGAAGAACATCTGTGAATAGACTTCGTGGGGCGGGACAAAGATGACGATGAAGAAGTGAGCTTTACAAAATTGGATAACAGACCCCTCCGCACTTTATTAATATCGTGCACTATCATTTGGCTGTCTCAATTTCCTGCAACCGATTACGCGGAAGTATTTTGGTCTACCGCTAGGTGAATGAGTGGGTGTCACCAGTTTGTGCTCTGTTGCCTCCCATTTACAGAAGGCTGCCGCGATTAATGAATTACTTATTAAGCACGATATTCTTCGAGGGAATTCGCCACTACATAATATTTCGTATTATCTGAGACAGAATATGAATACGAGCTACTGTCTGGAGTTCTTCCACGTCGCCTCCATGATATAAAAACGTCGAAAGGTAGCCGCTGAATCTGTTGAAGCGTATTAACATTAAATTTTTCATCAATTATCGTTCCAACACTTGCGGTGTTGAGACCTTAAGTTTCAGTCTATCCTTTGAGTTTTCATTTTATTTGATAAGATTGAAAGAGTGATGCTGAGAAGTTGAAAGACTCTGACCACAATTCTTTTTGAATTATTGCTTTCTTCCGCGCTGTCAAGTAGGAAGGGATATAACGAAATCGGCTGGAATTGTCGTCCGTTACTTTCAGTTCTTTACGTTTCAAGAGCTCCGAATCCGAAACACACCACTTGGTAAAATGTTTGGTATGGGCGTGCATGCGTGTGTCTGCATGAACGCGATTAAGAAAAAACGGTTCGACTCAAATATCGATTTTAGTCTGCAGGTCACTGAGCAGATCGAAAGATTGTCTGTCTAAGGGTTCAGGAATGTGAAAAAACCGTTTGAGAAATAACCAACAGTGCTGTTATAGCGATAAAATCACCAAATGTTTTTAACAGCTCCAACAATTTCGATTGAACTTATTGTATAGACAGTTGAAAACAACGTGAAAGTAAAGTGAAAATAATTTTCTAAAGGACGAGGGTAGCACAATAAATTGTCAAACATTTCGACGAAAAGCGATTTTCGTAGCGATTTTGTAGTTTTTCCCTTTTCGCCCATGTGATACTATCGTTCCCCAAATAAATCGGTCATGAGCAACCACTGAAATCACTCAATTTGAACTACCGTTGTTTTGATGGCTTGAATTTTTTCACAGGGTTTCCCCTATAATTCCACAAATGTGGATGACGAACGTTCCCCCAAAAATCACTTTGAAAGCCCCATTAATTACTTGTATAGTGGTTTTACAATGAATGTGTCGCATAGGCAGAAGCGCAATGGATTCCAGAACTTGAAGCAGTATCACTTTCTACGAAAAACGTCACGTTGTTTTATCAAGTTCGTATGAACTGATTGAAAAATAGATTTCGTAGGTAGTTTAAGCCATAAAAATTGCTAAATGTACGTTGGGCTGAGGAAAATTGTGTGATGCGCCTCACCAGAGATTTTGAGATCATTTGTGTTTATGTAATATGACTTGGAAATAAATTGCCTAACATTTTTTTAAGAGTTGGTTTTATAATTTCAGGTGGTAGTCACGTCAGGCCCTGCGAACAAGAGGTGAGTTCTTTTAACCTCTGCACTTAGCAGTGTTGATTTATATTTTAGGTTCCCTGCTGGAGCTGTGCTTCTCGTGGTTGCTACAACGATTCTTGATCCCGACGCAAGGTAACTTGGTAGCTCGTGGGAAGTAGGAAAGGATATTTATTATAAGTGTCTCGAATAGCTGCGTGAACGTCTCTCGTTCAATGTCCCATCCAAATGTTTGACGAATCTAGTGTTTAGTGGAAATATCGGATGAGGAGGGCAGTGCATGAGAGACGAGGGGATATTTGAATAAAATACTCTAATTTCTACAAAAGCTGCTCATCCACGCCTTTGGGAAATGATGGTAACATGTGGTGAATAATTCTTTTCTCCATCGTATAAAGTCGTCTCTCGTAAGTTTTGTCCACAGTAGCAAACACACTTAGAAGGAATATTTCACTAATAGAAATCATCAAAATAACAACATTAATAACTAAATACCACGAACTGAGAAACGTTGTAAGTCGGATAATATTTGTGTATCACCTCTAGGCTAATACTTATTCATTTGTGAATTCACAAAAAGTGAAAAAAAGAAACGGTTTGTTGTTGTTTTTCACTGCATGGTTATCTAGCTTGACGCAGTCTCACTCCTCCGAGACCCATCTCATTCGACTCAGTATTGAAAAATACACATAAACGATACAAGACCTGACTACAACGGAACAACGAAAATAGACGTTTTCTAGGCGACGCTCGGAAATTGGCACGGCGTGGCGAGTAGAACTGGCAGGTGGTTGAAGTGAGAAAAGAGGCAGTGCAGGAAATGAGCGCGGTCTGGTAAGAAACGATGACTTTCGCTGTATTGCCTCGCTAGTTCCTCCAAGTAGTCGAATTTTTCTTACTATATTTACAGTAATTTGACTGTTTTCCATCTAGATACAGGTTTCACGTTTGAGACCCGTCCTATCAGCATTGAAAAACACCTCAGAATCGATACCAAACACGACGGAAATGCAATAAAACTGCCTGTAGGGTGCATGAGATTGGAGTTGAGGTGGAGTGTGAAGAATAAATGGATTAATGTGATGGGTGTGAGAGAGGACTGTATTTATACACTTCGATGTAAAGTATTGAAAAAGAATCTGAGATATGAGTGTGAGTGAGTAAGAATTTACGCAACACAGGGGGGTGAACTGGATTGCGGGGATGAGAGTAGAGAGTGAGTGAGTAGGGCGAGAGGTGAATGATGAATGTCTGTTTTTGGATTGGATCTGGGATGAGTGGAGGATTGGTATCTTAGGAGTGGAGGTGGGAAAGGAATTTTTTGGAAATTCTAAAACAGGAAAATCCGTCGTCGGCTTCAGAAATAAGCCTTAAGGCCTTTGTCAGCCATTGTTGGCTACCATTTCAAAAGCATGAGAAAAACTTGAATGCTTGAGGTTTCCTGTTAGGGTCATGAGCAACAAACTAATTCGGCTTGAGCTGAGCTGAACATTTTCCCCCCTTTGGCAGCAAAATAACCCATGAAGTGAGGTTATTCATGTGGCAGGTGGTAGCTTAGCTAAGCCAAAGGGCTGGGAGAGTGGCTAGTGCACACAAGGACTGAGCAGGTGGTCTAGAACGTGCCAGGGGTGAGCGAGTGAGCAGAACTTTCGATTGATGAGGGCTTAAGGAATGTTGCAATAAAGGAAGCACATGGGAGGTGCAAATAGGGCAAGTGCAGGGAGGGCAGGACATTTATAGGACATGGGATGCTGTCTTGTGTAAAATGATAAAGAAATGTTGGGTTTCGAAAGTAGGACATGACGGGTATGCAGGGCGCTGTGGCGTAGAATACTGAGATCAGGCCTGAGTGAAGTTGTAGGAGCAGAGAAGCAGGTAGGAATAAAAACAAGAAGTAGAGACAAATTGGGACATAGACGAGCTGCCTGAGTCACAACACTAGCAGCTGAGCTGAACCCCGCCACAATTTCGTTTTTGGCTAATTTGTTAAAACATTGTTTGCCCACAACACCCATGAGTCTCGTCCTCACTCGACATCGGACTGCCGAGTAGGCGAGCGCAACTAGTCAAGTGAAAGTGCGAAAGAAAGGATTGTTTAGACTACGTCAAAGGCAAAAGTACGGCCTGGGTAGTGAACGGGCATTCCGTTAGCGCTTTGAAAACTGAAGGGCTAAAGTATGAGAGGGGGTTGTAGAAGATTTCCTGACCGAAAACACAGGCGTATTATTCAAAGTCAATAATATATCAAAAGAACAAAACTGAAGCCCATAATGTTATCGAATAGCTCGGCTTTGAGCGAAAAGATGAGGTCAAATCCACTCTGGAGGACCAAAAAGACGTGTTGAAGGCAGGGTGGTTCAAAGGCAAAGTTCGCTTCAACTAATTTTAATGATTTTCATTGTGTGGAACAGGATTGATAGTACCTGCTAGTAGCATTAGAGGTACTCAGCGTTGTGAATGAGGCAGCTAGTCACGCCTGTGATAAGGAAGTCAATTGGCCTTGTTACTCAGTTTGTGGCGCACGTGAACGGTAAGCGATGTGATAGCAGGATTCAGTGATTACAGTTGTAACTAGCAGCTATCAAATAACGCTTTACCAAACGCCGAGTTATCATGTCCTTGTCTCTTATTTTTCGGCCCGCGCATTGGGATTCAACCGGATATCTGTGCTAATAGTCTCTCAATCATTCGAGGCTTTTCCTACGCTTGTCAAAACACGGCAAATTACGAGAAAGCCATCATATATGCATTAATTTTTCCAAGTGCGGAAGTATATTTAGCTCATTATGTAGATCAGCTGTCTATCTTGAATGTGTACAACTCCTTTATCGGGTGTAGGACATGCCCCAATATCGAATCGTATTTATATCCGGTCTCATATACTGGATTTGCATGCCGTGAGAACTACTGCGGTTTGTAGTTGAATATTTCGCCGAGTGGCTTTCTTGTCGTGGTTCGGTCCGACAGAAATCTTTTCACGTTTTCATTCTAGTTGTACTAATTAAACTCATACTTGATCAGGGTCGTATTATGGTTACGAAAATTATATTAAAAGCGCTAAAAGCACCAAAACGAGCACAGAATCTGCGCTTTTATCGGTTATTTCAAATAATTTATTTAATTGTAGGGAGATTTTTTGTCGTGGGAGATTTCAATCGTGAGCTGTGCAGTATAAGGTCGTTTGATTCTAACACATCGTCTGCCTTCGTTTCCTCCCCAGGGACAACAATGGGTGAAAACGCTTTGGTTCTCGGCCGCTTGCTTTATTCAGAGCGGCTTGAAGTTATTGGCAATGAACCGCTTTTTGTGGATAAGTAAACCATGGGAATCGGGATAATTGCTCGTGCGACCTGTTCCTCTCGTATCTCGCCCTCTCCGCCACGTTGGTTACCGGTGTATCAAACCTGTGGGATTTTCTGATGGAAACACCCAACGGCCTCCCGTTATAGACTATTTTATGCTACTAAAAATGGGGGCAACGTTGACAATATTATTGTACGAGTATGCATGTTAGCAAATGTCCACGCATGTGCATGTGGCGCTTGTCTTCCAGTGTTATTGTTTATTTTAGCTCGTACATTTAGAAGCACAAAGGTGAAACATAATATCCAGGTGCATTCACCTCGTGCGTTATCACTAATGAAATTTTTCCATTCAGTTTATAACTACGTTCTGGCGGAGATTTCAGACTTTAAGTTTTCACTACATATTCCACGACCATTGTTGTGCAATTAGTACATAGGTGATGAATGAGGCTGTCAACTGAATTTTTCTATTTGTGTTTTCAATTTTTTCTGAAAAGCTGTTTTGGAATTATCGGGACTGTGACATACGGTATCCAGAATTTTTTCGGTTGCGCCTTATTATTCTACGCTCATTGTACAACAACTGGGCAACAGTACTATCTAATTCTCATATGTAGACAAATTATGAGAGCAGAGCAATAAATAATTCAAACATTTTTTCTTATGAATTCCCTTGAAATGACTGAACTGTGAAATCACAGTAAATATAGTGAGGGAAATTCTACTGGTTGAAAGAACTCGCGGGCATACCCGGTATTCTTTATGACGCTAAGTATGAACCTGTGGGACATTAGGACTAGCACAATAGCACTTTAGCACAATAGCACGCGGTGCTCAGCCCAAACAATGGACAGAGTTATAAAAAAACTCGCGGACAACATACCGGCTGCCGTCTCACTCCAACCTCTCGTCAGTTCTGATGCGTCACATCGTGCCAATCGCCTAGCGTCCCCTAGAAAACGTCCATTTTTGTTGTTACGTTGTCTTTTAGGTCATGTTTCGTATCGTTTACTAGTATTTTTCGATACTGAATCGAATGAGAGGGATCTTGAATGTGCTGTGCAAGCCGCATGTGAGTTGTCGTTTCTCGCGCTTTTGATATTGCCTTGTTATTCTTGATATTTTCCGACTTTGAATTGAGTAGGATAGGTCACTATCACGATGTACAAAAGAATAATAAACCGCTGTGCAATAATTTGCTGCGTTTGTTAAAATGGTTTAGAAAATAGTTTGAAAAATTCATTCTTCTATTCAAACTTATGATCTACTCCTCCGTACTTCGCCTAAAAATATTCGATAGTTTTTTTACAGAACAATTACCTGTCGGATCTGGAGTGGTTGCGACTGATCATCAGTCTTCGCAGCTCGTTTTGTTCAGAATCAACAATTGTGATTACGATGGAAGGGGGAAGGGAGATTGAGGATCCATTTAAGTTTTGAGAAACTCGGTAGATTACTTTATCCGAAGTTATATGTAGCGAGTCCGTGCTGAATCTCGAAGAGTGTGAAGCTGCCGTTCAGTTTATGTGAGAAACTCATTAGAACTTCCTTACGATCTTCGATAAGGTTGGCTTACGAAGCGTGTCGTCAAATTAATACTGAATGCTTGCATCGCTTTAATACTACCGCTAAGGAAGACGTTTAAAAACCTCCGTCGCAGGGAAGATCCAACTATTTCCTCTGCTTCACTCTCCTCCCATTTAAATGTCAGTGACCCTCTTCCCATAGAAACATTGCATTGAAAGGTAGCAACGCAGTTGTTATGTTTTAGTTGCAACCTGCTTTATGAACAAGGTGCTTGAGTGTTTGAGTTAGAATTCTGCTTAGCGTTGTTGATGTCTTAGTATTTGCAGACTGGAAAATCCGTCAAATGTTGCCTCTAACCCGTTCGCAAACCTATTAAAATATTGTAATTATAAATGGTTCCAGAAATTGGGTACTTACTTTCTTTTGCTTACAATATTTTTTGGACGCAGAAAATATTTGGAACTGACCGTGAGGTTTAATTAAGAAAACGATCTTCACTTCGAACACCTAAAATTCGACGACCTAATACATATACGGGCGCCATATCTTCATTCAACGCATTGCTACAGCAACATCTATGCAGAACAAAATGTAGGTACTAGTTACTTGAGAGTAGTGCGTAGAAGTTTGATCGAAATTGTTACAGCCGTTTTTGAAAAAGTTGGAAAACTGATAAATTATTATTCGAGAAATCTCGTTTTCCGAGCTATCATGGCTTATATCTTCGTTTAATAGGTAGGTGCAGAAATAATGACGAAGAACAAAATGTGGATACATAGGTTGCTATAAAAATTGATCGTAAAATCGATCAAATCATTTGACGCAGTTCCTCGGGAAATCACAAAAATGTTCAAAAAAACATTATTATTGACACTTTTTCATTCGTATCTCTGTTCAGTGGACTGTCAGAGGAACATTTATTCAAAACAATGTATAGGTTAATGTATTCACAAACATACTGTGAGTGTGGTGAACATTAATGTAGCGGTTTTGCCAAAAAGCGTAAAAAACGAATGTTTGCTTCACAGGCCTAGATTACCGTTCACCGAATTTTCTTGGTGATATTTGAGCAGAAAATAAGTTGTTTACTAACTAGTAAACGATAATTTGAAGTCAATCAAAATCGTTAGTGCAGTTCTCTAGAGAAATCCGTAAAATCGGTTTTTGGTGCATTTTTGTCCTCCACTCCCCTTGTCCATGGATGGAAATCACCCATAACCTTCGCCAACCTGAGATCAAAATATCCCCAGAGGATTAATGGAGGGAGACCGGCTGTTCGTTTGAAAAAATCATGTGCGACGCATCACACAACTTTTCTTCGAGCTTTCAACCATTTTAATCATTCCCGCAGCTAATAAAATTTGTTTTCCTTTCAGTTTGGCACGTTTTACTTAGGGTTCAATATTGAGTGGTGGGGCCATAGGTATGTTGTAAGACATGGCCAACATGATTTTTTTAGTAGGATCGTGCCTACTGTTTTGTACTTATCGACTAGAAACTGTGAAAATGGCAGTGGTTCGAAATCTGGGATTTCTGGGGTTGCTCCTTGTTATGTTATAAAAGATTTTTAACTTTCACCGTTTAGGTAATTTATTAAGTCATCCTGTTTTTCTGAGAATTTTAGTAACATTTTAGCGGAATTGATATGTTAAAAACACTAAAATCTCAGACGAAAGGCAGTCTCTTGCCATCCCGCTTTGGAGAGCTCGAAGTGTGACGCTTCTGTAGACTGTCATGTAGGAACGAAGGGAGCATGCCCAGTTGCAGCTGTAATAACCCCGTAAAATGTTCGTGCTGTGAACGCAGTTTTGAAATCGAATAACGGTAAAGTAATATTGTATTCGCACATTTATTCATGAAGAATCGATTCCTTAAGTTTTATATTTTTGCTTTGAGGATTGCATTGGTCGTCAACAAGAGTTGACTTGAGACGTAAATGATCGAATCAGGGTCAGCTGACTTCTCTGACTGAAAGTCCATGCCTGCGTCTGCCTTCCCTTTCAAAAGGAGCTAGGGGAAAATTAAGTGTGAGAGACTATGAGGGAGAGTGTTGGAGAGCGCAAGGTCGTCGGGAGGGCGGGAAGCACAACCGAAGAGGCCGTCGAGAGCAAATGAGCACCTATACTCCCTAATACTGTCGTGGTAAGTGTAAGTAATGAGAGCCCCAACTTAAAACTTTCACCGTCTTAAAAGTATTTAAGATTCCATTTCGAAAAAGCTCTTTAAACTCCAGCGTAATCGGTAGTCGAAGAATTACAATCCGGGATCACTCCTGACCCTCTGCCCCAGTTATTTAAACGCCTCATATATTATGTATAAACGCGCTACGACTTGGATCCTAGAATTATCCTTGGTCTTGTAACAGGCTCATCAATTCAGCCGTCAATTGTTCACTTCTTTCGATGCACGTCTATCTTATTTCGTGAGTAAGAGATTTTGTTATGACCTCCCTTCATCGATGGCACGTACCAGATTCCTGGCATCCCTTTGGCCTGCTTCATTACACCAACATGAAGGGAAGGCAATAAATGTTAAAATTTGTTCAACTTGGTGATGAATACTCCTTCATTGATGGAGGTACCAAACTCAGTCAAGAGTTAGTGAAGAATTTACCATACTATACGTAATGCACGATACATTTTAATCATCGTGTCCGCGTGTGTGTCCCTTCGGAGTGCTCTGCCGCCGAGCTTCGTTCCTGTTAAGGTGTTTTTAATGAGCGGATACAGCTTTGTCATCAGTAATGCACGCCGTTGAAAGGAAAACTCGATTGAGTTTCCGGCGCACCCCGAATTATGGCGTGATAGTGCAGCAGCTAGACAGTTAGACTGTTTGTTCTTATGCCAGTAAACTTTTTTTCTCTCTCTCTCTTATTTACTATTGATTCCCCTAAACAATAATAGTAACAAAAAAGCCACGATCCCATGGGACTACAAAATGTAAACAAAACAAAGTATTCGCACTTCATCTAAGAAACCAGTTTATGGTAAGAGAATGTAACTCCCGAACCAAGGATTTACCCCAATGAGCTGCCTTTTCCTAGTTGGCTGTTAAAGTTTCTCATGAGGATAGTAAAGTATTATTGCAGCGTCCAGCGCTCGACAAAATCTTAATTACCTATAAAACCATTTACTGCGGAAGACATAAAAGATAATGCGGGAAATTGTAGGATTTCTATCGAATCGCTTAACGCACTAAAGGAAATGATAAGTGCTCCTCTTGAAGGCATCATTATCGGCATGCTCTTACAAAATGGATACCCCTCAGAATGGAAATACGTCGATTATGTACATTAAGAAAGGCGCTTCTTTCTAAGCGACTGTAGGATTGTAGGTTGATCAATCTGTTACGTGTACTGGGTAAGATGACAGACAAGATGGTTAATCAGCAGCTTTCAGAATGTATTGTACAGCAAGGGCATATTAACATTTATTGAAACTGATATCAACATTGAAATTGGGACTATCGGCAACTTACGATCATATGAAAGGGGGTTGGTTGGCTCCATGTAGCAGGATATCGTCAAACTTGAAAAAAAAAAATAGCCAGCCCTGTGTGTATAAAACAGCTATTTCACTTTTATTGTAAGTTGCCGATAATGTAAATTGACGCTGCTGAATGAAAGCAACCGTATAAATCGTAGATCTTCACGTCAATCGCTCGTATACATCGCTGGGTTCGGAGCCAAAACCTATAATATTCATTTGAGACTGTGAAGAATGTGACATCTCCTTCTAAGATCAGTGTAGGAAAGTGAACATAAAAAATTGGAGGAGGGATTTCATATGAAAAGTATTGCAAAAAGAATGTGATCATCACTACTCGTCAAAATTAGTGATGCCCTTCAATAGTAATGTTCTCGTTACTAGTAATTGACACTTTACCAGCTGAAGGTTCGCTGATATTTAGATCTTGGTATATAAACTCGTCGTTCAGTCTGAAGTAGTTGCAGCTTCCTCCTCTTCCTTTTTTTAAATAGCTGGTTCTTCCTTGAAGGAAGGTGACGTCATCTCAGTGCTATGTTGATAGACATTAAATTATGATCAAACATATTTTGGCAAAATGCCTGAACGCCACAGGCGCAGTGTGTTTGGAAGGTGGAATAAGCCTACATAAAAGTAACCAGTGTATCTTAGCTCGATCTCAGGCTCAATGCCACATGATTCACCATGACCACGTCTTGACTCGTTCTCCTTGAACCTTAGGAGGGTTAGATAGAGACAGTGCGCGATCTAGTTTCTGCACACGGTCATATAGGCAGTTGTATCTGGGCCGCTAGGGTAAGTCAGCCTTTTCTCTATCTTCCATTGCGCAGACATTTTTGGAAATGCGAAGTGAACAGTGTTCCTACCAGAGAACCGATTTTTGAGTGCGAATGTGGGCAGGCAACCCGCAATTACTGGATTGGTAAGGGAAGTAATTTCCGACGGCTCGGACTTCATTTCGTGGTAATATCTTCGTTGAGGAGGCGATTCCAAATACCGGCGAAATGGTCCCTACAATTGCAATAGTGAGCTTCCTTTCCCGAAAAAAAATCATCTTCAGTCATTTGATCGGAATCGGGCGATATATCGTGTATATTCCCTTCGTCGGGTTGAAGAAAAGTTCATGGAGGTATGCGGGGTTGTGTGGGGTAGAGGGAAAGCCGTGTAGTAAAGCCGTGCACGTCTTGCATAGTTCTTGATGATGAGGAGTAATTGCCGCGGGCTCAAGAGTTTTACTTAGAACGTGGCGAGCCCTCCTCAATCTACCGGTGGGAATACTCCGTCCTTCTTCATTCCCAGCTTCTACCGTATGGTACAGTTACCACTTTTTACTTTCCACCAACCCCGAAGTGTAAGAACAGTATTATAATCGCGTCAAAAAAAAAGTTGGGTTTTCTTCAGATCTTTACGTTGTGAGGCCTACTGAGTTCGAAAAATCTAATTTCCGCGCGTAGTCCGTGTGTAGCTGTAGTTCAATTTGCGGGAGAACGGCTGAACCGATTGAGATGTTCCTCTTTTTAATTTTGTTAGTAGTCGACGCGAAAATAAGGTTGTGTGCTGTGTTGGGAAGAACCAATTTTCGTAATTTCCGGGTTAACTGCTACACTCAATCACTCAATCTTATGGAGCATCTTCTAGCAACATATACCCATACTTTGTTCTTCGTAACTATTTGTATATTTATCTGTTGAACAAACATATAAGCCGTGATTGCTTGCAAAAAGAGATTTGTGGTGTGTTAATTTACCGTTTCCCAATTTTTGAAAAAAAAAACCGCTGTAACGATTTCCGTCAAACTTACGGAGTACTCGCAACTAACTAGTATCTACATTTTATTATCCATACATTTTTCCGTAGAAATGTGTTGAACGAAAAATGCGTCCGTATATTTGGCAGGTCGTCGAATTTATGGGGGTTGCGGAATGTTGTTGCTACACTCCAGATATTTTTCTGTACGTCAGTCGGTGTTTGAATAGATGAAAAGAATGAATGACGGATCCTAATCGTTAAGGCAACATTCCAGAAACAGTTTCAGGTTGATGTTAGTCACAAATCTATGAAACATCTCTGTTGACATCTTCCACTCTACGTTTGAAATTGATTGTAAAAGTTGGCTGATGACAGATTGGGTTTTGACAAAACCACTTAGTTCAAACAAAACGTCGAAACAGAGTTTAACTTAGCCCGATGGCAGGCACTAATACGGGACTCACGCTAACAAATGTTTGAAATAGATACTAAATCTTGCAGCTTCGGAGGCTTCCACGTCGGTAACCCAATCTTTAACACACTCTGCAACTTGCGAAGAAGAGATCTCCAATAAATTATCCAAACAGGAGTTCGTCTCAGATTGCCTTGATCAAGAAATTGCTGGTTGGGCGTGGAAATGAACTAAGTTACAATTGGCCATCCGCTAACCCACAATTCTATCCGCTTCAACCTGAGTCATGACTGTAATTATCAGCGCCTCCAACCGAGAACCTGTTGTTGGTTCCAGAGCTAAGGCCAAATCTCCGAGTTGCTTCAAGGACCCCATGTGGCCGCCGGTTGATCGAACCCCCGGGATTTAACTGGTTTCTTTTTCAACGTAATCGATACTTAACTGACGGCGATGTATTCCGTCATTTAGTTAACTATAGTTGCATAATTTAATTTCGTCTAAGTGGTTGCCATTATTGCGGCCAAACTTGATGGTCGTAGTGCATAATCGGGAAGAATAGCTTGTAAGACCGTAGACTTTAAAGGGGGCATGTCAATGCAAATTAGGTCCCGGTTCTTGGGAGATCAATCGTGTTGCTTAGGGGAAAGGACGTTTCCTAAACTCAATTTTCCTCCCATTCTCTATCCTTCAATGATGTGATTAGCGAGAAGTTGAATGAGAGTGTTACTTACAAATTCTACCAGTGAAGAGTTTACGAAACCAAAATCAGCGCCTTCGGGAGTTACTCAATCTGAACTGGTTGAGAGAGCAAGTATGAAGAGGAAAGAAATATGTGTGACGACGTATCAAACAATTATCCTCATCTCGATGAATTCGATTCTACCGAAATGCCCTCAGTGCGACGTTCTGTACACAAAAAGCGGAGGACATCTGCGAGTTCTGTTCCCGCCACCTTTTCTGGCTGTAGAAAGGGCTTCCAAAAACACGACGTCGCGATGCCTCGAGTCTATCGCAAATACACAACACGTGCTCTGCCGTCTACAGCCCCGCCTCACAGAACCTGCATACCTGTACGTCACACTTGCCAATATTTGCAAGGTGGTACTTCAGTGGACAGTGACTTGTAAACAGGCCACATATGATCTTCATATTCTTCTTCCGAGCACCTCCTTGGCCTTCCCTCTGGAGAGTCGGATAAAGAGTTTTGACTGTGCTCGACCAGGCCTTCCGCCCAGTCTGACAATCCGAAAAGGCAATACGAGACTGAGGCCTTGAGAGTGTCCCACTGTCCACAATAATATAAATCTTCTGTTGCTTTAGTACACTCTACAGCAACCACTGTACATAGCTTATCATCGCAGACACCTCTCCCTGGTATGCTGTGGCCACCACAGGTCCCTTTGGGGTCGCCGCTTTAATCCTCGGCCCCAAGATTCCCGCCCTTGCCAGGCCTCCCTACACCGAACCATCAGTGTAATATACCAAGGCCCCAGCTTCAAACGTGGGCCCTCCCTTCTCTCTTCTGGATCGCTCATAGATGAGTATCTGAAAGGGTAATTCGAAGTTAAACTTCACGGACATTGCTTCCCCCACCTCCATCACCCTATCGAGGATCAAGTGGCAGGAACCCCTCCTGCCCTGCATGATCAGACCCAACTCCAACATAATTTTGGGTATTAAAGAAATTGGGTTGTGTCCGCCAGTAGGCAAATACTAAAGTTAACGTACCTGTTAGGTGAGTCCGTCTCCTCTGGCTTGTGAGTTACTGTGGGCAAGCGCTTTCGATGTAAAGACATCATCGTCTGGCCGTTTAGTCAGTACTGGAGTCCGTCAGTTGGTCGTGGTCTTTATATACAAAGAGAAAGGTGAAAGGAGTGATGGAGCGTTGGGGAAGGGGCGGACGATGATGTCTTTACATCGAAAGCGCTTGCCCACAGTAACTCACAAGCCAGAGGAGACGGACTCACCTAACAGGTACGTTAACTTTAATAATTTTTGGGGTTGCTCCTAATTATCTTGTGAGCGTCATTCAACTTTCGTCGTATAAATAGTTCATTGGGCTACTACTATAATTTTACTGAATACTACGTTTACGGAATGTATATATATGGAACCAACTGAGCTAAAATTGCTTTTCTTCGAAATGTTGATAAGCTGATCTCATCATTTTCCAACGGATGAGAATTGTATAATACTACTCCGTGATTTGGAACTGACCTTTTTGAGAAAAATAATGGTGTTTTGACCACTATGATAATTATAGTTAGTTATAGTAAGCTAAATATTTCTGGAAACAATATACAAGTACTAATTCGTCGAAGAAATCGTATTTTCCAAAAGTTAAGAAAGTACTTCTTTTTGTTTCTTAGATCTGTTGTATCTCCGTTCACTGTACATTAAAGGAAGAGCGTACGGAAAACAGTACATAGGGATCCAATAAGTAGGGTACGTGTGAGTTTAATTCTACTCGTTACAGTTGTTTTTGTGAAAACAAAAAGCCCTTTAGGTAGCTATTTGGTTTTAGTTTGGTGATGAGGACGCTAAATAAACATAAACTGAATCAAAATTAAAGAAATAGTTAGGTAAAAAGCTGAGAGCTTTTTAGCTCAAACTGGGAGGGATTCATTAGTTCAAACTGGTTTTCGCAGACACGACACCTAGCACCAACGATGTTCCTATCGCAGCCTCTAGTATACCTGGTGTGAATGTATCAGCATCTGACGCTCTGGGCAAAGGAAAGTCGACTCATTCCCTGAGGTATCAACTAAATAGTTAGCCTTATAAAGTTTACACAACATGTCGAGCATAGCTGACTATGAACAAATCAGGCTGGGCCCCTAAATCGAACCGAGCGTGAAATGTAGCCTCTCAAATGCCAATCGCTGCCTATACATTAGGAGGAGGCGTGGATTCAGTGCAGCATAGGAGACTTCCTTAGAAAACGATCACTGACTTGATATTTGCTCTTCCATCAATCAGTAGTCTTGTACCTCTCTACAGCGTTACTATTAACCAAGACAAGGAGGGCTGACAAATACTCTACTGCAATCTGTTAGATACGTCGTAGCACGTAACATACGTACATCTTTTGACATATAGCAATGATTCTCAATCTTTTCAAAATACTGTACCCCTCAAAGAAAAATTGAAATTTTGCGTACCTTTTTTGTACTTGGAAATCAAGTTAATTTCAACAACAAAAATACGATATTTTCGAAAATAGGCGAGCGATTCAAAAAATTAATGAGAGGGATGAGCTTGATCCATTTTACAGAGTTCGTCATTGTTCGGCTCAACATTTGTTAAATACAACCTTCATGAGTTATTGTCCTTACTTTTTCGATATGTTAAGGTCGAAAACCCTCTTTCATCCAGGTAGGTAGTTGAAAATCCCACAACAAAGTTTACTGCCGTCTTTGAAAGTTCTTTGTATCCCTTCTGCAATGTTGTCAGGATGCTCAAAGTTTCTGTAGAATCAAACGAAAAGGTATCACGGATCCAGTCCAACTTTTTAGCCTTAAATGAGCTGAGATGGTGTCCAATTTGAGTTTTAAAATCAGCAAAAGCGGATATGCTTTTTTCGTTTTGTTTCAAAAAGTTCAATCTTCCAAAAGTATTACAGATGTTGTTTTCTAACTCACTTTCCCCGAGTGTTATTTTTTTAATCATTTTCACATTGACGCCACTCAATCCGATTCTCGAAAAAAAAAGAGTCCGAAAGTGTGAATATTTCTCTTCTTTTTGTAGAAATAATTAGTGGCTTACAAAATAAAAGATGTTCAAATACTTCATGGTCACATATTTCACCAACGAAAATGATCAATTGTTTTTTCTTCTCCAAACATGCAAGAGCCGATTTATAATGCAGCAGGGAGGAGATTTTCATCAATGGTGTGGTTTTCCTCAGATTTGGCAATTAGGCGGCTCACTTTAGAAGCTTTCATTCAAAGCGTTTTCATTTTTTCTGCTCCAGAAAAATGTTTCATAGTAATTTTCATGTTTACTTTCGAAATGACGTTTCAAAAGAGATGGTTTCATAGAGTTTTTGGATAATATTCGTGTACAAACTACGCATTGTGGAGAATGATCGTCTGTCCTAGTAAATCCGAATTTTAAGATTCGTCGTACTTCCTTATCTTATTTACATCCTAGACCGCTTCTTTCGTGGTTTTTATTTTTATATTACGATTGACAATTATAATCAGGCTTACTTACATTTTGAAACGTTGGTGGCCCAGGATCTCGGTATAGATTTTCATGAGGTATTTTTCGCATGAGCCACTTATCCATTCACATCGACATTCGCAGTTCAATCCTAACAGTTTTCACAACACTCACGTTGTTTCACAAAGTGCACATTGTATGAACAGATTTGGGTGGCCGCAGCTTATAATAACCACGTGAACGAACGACTAATAAACAACACAGGTCTGGTTCCTTATGAAATTGCTGTTCCTAAACCCTCGACGAGGGTTATATCAGTCATGGAAGTTGCGGTTTTGCTAATTCGCAAGAGGCCGGCCATTGCGGCATTCACCGAACTCAGAGCTGCGGAGGTACGGTAGGTATTTGGTCGTTAGCCAGTCTCCCCGGTAGAGAGCTGTTGCCCGTGTCCTACCGCGCGGAGGTGAATGCCGTACCATCTGGGAGTTTTTAATCTAACTATTTACTTGGGTGGCGTGTTTCAAAGGGACAGATCAACTGTGACCACGTTTCTTAACCATTCCCTTCTTTGCAAACTCGGCGAAACGGTTATAGGCAGTCAATGCTACTAAGTTCGTGTGCCCTCCCAAGAAACTACAGCAGAGCAGCTCGTGGTTTCTTGTTTCCTCCACACTGGAGGCGCAAGATGTGCTCGATGGAAAGCCTTTTAGAGAAAAGAAGTGGAGCCGCCCATTGAAGTTGCCATATCCCGTGAGAAACTGGCTCAAGCCACTAGCATTTAAAACATTCGCGAGTGTTGGGGAAGAACTTACGTGTTACGTTCCTTTGACGAGGGTTCCCATCTCGCTTGCCATTACTCTAACACCCTTTCGCCGATGGTGGCAAGATTCCATTCTGTGGTGAGATCCACTCAGAGTTCAGCCCAAAGCCAACCAGTAACTGACCGGTGATCACCTGGAGTGCTTCTGTTGATACACTCTTAAAGGCCTTGTCACAGGAGTGCAGCTCTCTGGGATTGGTCATTACTCTCTTTTTATCGACTGTTAGTTTGCTATTCCAGACAATGGCACAGTAGTAAATCACGTCTAGATAGATGTCTGGCCTTATACATAGTGCCAAGGTAACACACTCCCCAAGTAGCCTTAGTAATTGCACGCAGAGACAAACCTTGCGATGGTAGCGCATTTAAGGGACTGAAAATGTTGATTAAAGCCCCGCCTCTCATCTATATTCACTCCTAAATACTTGACGTGATTTTCTAGGAGGAGCCTGTGGCTGCCAAAGCGTATTGAGGGTTAGCTATTTCATTTTTCTTTCTTATTAACAACACAACTGGACAAACCTGCGCTGCCAGCCATGCGAAGCCCGTTGCTCTTTGACCTTTGCTTCCTTGCTGAGTATAACATACCTCAACAGTTTTACAGTGGCCTATTTCTACAATGTAGTGAGACATTCCAATAGCACCAATCGGTTCCTCCTAACTCCTCGAGCACACAAGTATTCAATTATGAATATTTAAATTGAATTATATTTGTTAAACTGCCAAATGTGTTTGCGAAGCAGAAACAATTAAGATGATTTTAATTCTTCATTAACCTGCCCACACACCCCTCGAAATTTTCGTGCGGTGTTATGCTTGGCGTTTATTACACTCCCGCATGAAGGTCCGTGGTCATCCTCCGTCCATCCGCCTCAAACGTCAAAGTTTCATTCATAGTCAAGGGCAACTGGTTGTTCACATTACATTCTGATTTACTCCAGTTTATCTTTTCAATTAGTTAGTTCAACAGGTATTTTCTGTCTTGTTGCAACCCCCTAGGAGCTCATGTAGCTCTTGGGAGTCGCGCTAGTGGCTTATACTTCGAATATTTTCTTTGGTCGATTTGTTGTGTATTTGGAAGGTTGTGGATGAAATCTGTATTTTAGTCATGGACGGGAAAATAATCAAATCCCTCGGAAAAACTTCCAACTAATACGAATATAATTGATTTCATCAACGGCCAGAAGCATGGCATCCTCCGAAAATTCGTTTCATCAACGCAATAAACTCATGAAACTCTTTTTCATGAACGACGAAAATGAAACTCACGCCGACAGTCACGAATAGCCGGGTTGATTACTTTTTAAGTGGTAACGACTAATAGCGGATACCAAGAAACGGAAGGAGTGAAAAAGAACTGGTTAATGTTCCAGTCGCTCGTCTGTTTCACTGTCTCTTGAAGTGTCTGTCTGCTACTTGGTTGGACGTCCTTCCATCAGATGGAAATAAAACTTTCACGGAACGGGGTACGCTATTTTGCCGATTTGCTCACAATTGACGTCATCGCCGCAGTTGCTGCAGTGTAGGGTGTGCATAGAATTCTCAGCGATTATTTGCAGTTGACGTTGGTTAGGTGGCATGAAGAAAGAATGGCGTTGACGCCCAATAGGAGAGTCAAATCACCTGAACGTTCGACAATTATGTAAGGAAAACTGACGATTGTGACCTAAAGATGAGTTAATCGTTACTTTTTCTTATTGAATATGTCCCTTTTATGTGTTCCGGATGCCTCTTTAGTTGCATTTGGTGAGCTATTGCTCAGATTTCAATGAAAAAGTACCAAAATGCTTTTCCACGACCACCAAAAAAGTGATATATCGACTCACTTAGGCTCTCGAGTGATCAATGAAAGCCTGCTTGTTATTTGCCTTAGCCCCACGACGAGGAATGGAGAGGTCTGTAGTCGCCAGAAACTTATTTTAGTGTTTCGTCAGATCATTGCGTCTCAAAGGCTTCCGAATTCGTAAAACACCATCAAAGAGCTGAACGCACTGTGTGTGTGTCGGAAGCTCGGAGAGTGGAGTTAGGTAACATCAGGGTTGCAGCATTGACTGTGCCCTGGCGTGGGGTGTGGTGCAAGTAAAGTGCGTCGGCTGGGTGTGTCGGCAGGCGTTTTCCGAGGTAGTCAACACCACCCACGTATTGCTCGGATCGTATCTAAACTGGTCACCGTTCTATGGTGGAATATCCTCTCATCATTATTTCCTTCCCCGTCCCTATCCTTCTATCCCTAGAGCCGGCGTAGGGTAGTCTGGGCGCCCTCCCAATTTCCTTACTTATTATTTATTTAGTTTCTCCTTTGGGTGCCACCATTTACGGTGAGCTTTGAGAGAGAAAAAAAAAGTGTGTGTGCGTGTGTGCAGGTGTCTGTAAATGTTACCTCACATACAGCTAGCTGATTTACATGTAGCGCTAAAATAAGGGGAAAATTGGCAAAATCGGTTCAAAACTGACTATGGTTAACTGAATGTTTTTTTCTCATAAACAACCTATTTGATTAAATTATTCGCGTGAGTAGTTTCAAATACCGAAACGGTATAGAACATTTTTCGTCCGTGCGAAAATTATTGTACCTTAAATTATTAAAAATGTCGATGAAAATCGATTTATGTACTATTTTTCCTTGTAAATCCCGCTCACGTTCTAAAAAACAAACATGTTGATCATCTAATAAGTTGTTTGCACAAAGATGGGAATAAGAGTAATAAATTAATTAAGAACACACCACGAAATTGGAAAATTAAAGTTATTTCGTTTGTTTGACTATCTTTTAAGGTGTTTTATTCTACAATTTTAGTATGAATAATAAAACCGTATCCAAAGGCATCTTGAGAGTCTGATCATAAATTACCTTCGTAATGGTCTGTCGATGTGGATGTGGCATAAATATCTAGAATAAACCAGTTTAAAAACAGATCACTGTAGTATTAGAGTGTGGGGATGAGGAAGCTTATGTGATCCGTCGCTCCTAATGTTCTAGGGTGCGTCGCGGCCGAAACTTTTTTTAAAATTGCAACTGTTCATCATTTGTGCTGCATATTTTCGTAGAAACCGCTAAAGGAACCCAGCTGGCGTAAATTTTATTTCCTGTACCAGCGACTCCTCGCTTCTCAAATAACTGGAAGGAATGCTGGATGGGAAACGGCGAGGGAGAGGTGCCCCATTGGGTGGTGAGGGAGCCCAACAGGTCTGTGGGTCAGCCGGTTAGCGAGAGGATGGTGCCTCCACGTTTCCCCCTTGCAAAGAAGTCGCGTTCTTGTTTACGGTCTCTTCCTTTTCCAGCTGAATACGGCGGCCATTCATTCGTCGGTTGGGACGACCTTATGGTCCTAAAGGAATGAGGACCACCCTGTTGCCTGCACCTGCGTGTGACAGTGCACTTCTTAAACTAAATCTACGTTGTATTCCTCCTGAAATGGAACCAACTAGGAATTAAAAATTCAGCCAGTGTGGTTGGTCTACACTCCATACAAGTGAATCATATCGCCAATGCTCAACTCAGTTAGTTTTAATTTCTGCTTGAGCTCTCCCGGTAGTAATATGTAACATAAAACTATTCTCATCCTTTCGCTGAACCATCACCTTTTGGAATTACACACACAAAATAAAGTAACAGGGGAAAGCGACATCAAGGAAACAGTTACTGGTAGTTTCGAAGAAGTTGATGGGTACTTACGAGAAGTACGAGGATAGTGGATAACTCTGTGCCATCTGTTCTGTGTGGTACTTCTTGTGCCATTGTTCTATAGACTGTAATTAATTGTGTCATAGCTCCATATCCATAGCGAACAGACGGAAGATATTGAGTTCCCCGCTAAAGGTTGCAGCGAGCCCAAAATGCTTGCATGAAAATAATGGTCCCGTTCCTGATCCACCGACACGCCATGCTTATGTAAGAAACGAAGAATGCCTCAGAATTCGAAATAACTGTCGTATTGAGAAGACGTTCATTTCAGTCGCAGTCGTCGTTTGAGGTACAATGGGCGGAGGACGTTTCCAACACTTTCTTAGGGATGTTTGTAAAGTCGTTTGGGCCTCACGCAAGACGTACCCGGTTTTAGGTCTCTGCAAGACGGTGGTATGGAATCCGTTCAACACCCCTCCACCCTGTGATTGTGAAGTAAACGTTTTACGCGAATGAAAAGGAAGGCGGATCCGTTAGAGGAGTCTGTCACGTTAGTATTTCGCCCGCCCAAAACGGGGCCGATCTTTCGTGCCTTAATAACCCGCCTATTTCACATCCCCCCACTGGCCGATTCCGAAGCTAACGACTTTTCGAATATGGACGTAATTGGATAAACCAGAAGTTAGAATTGAGGGTTCGGTAAAGGGGGTAGTGGAAATGTTTGCCTCCCGTGTTACCTAGTCTCATCCAGCTGGTTGGCAGTCGATTTTGTCATAAATGCGTAAACTGACGAGAAGTACTATTTGTACTATCATAATCGTTTTCATTGTTATTCAACAGCAGCTGGAACAGTTCCGTCCATCTTCATAATCAGGAACGGCAAACCTTCCTGTAACTTCTCTCTTAAACGCAGCTGTGTTTACGGGGTCCTTTCGTGTCTGACGACAGGTGACACCTGATAACTGACGGGATGTTCTGTGGGCGTCGAACTAACAACTCTGGGCTCTGAAAGGGGTTCCGCAGCCTTGATAACTCGCCACATGTACAGCCAGCTCGGTCAAAGCAGACCGGTTCTCCCGCTCAAAGTTTTGATGGAAATTCGTATTGCGGTTGAGTCGTGTGCTTCAAAACCCTTGTGACCGGAATTCGATGTTTAATTGCGTCAATAATAGGATTACATAGCCGTAGAAAGTGGTAACTGCTTCGGAGGTATACCAGTTAATAAAACTGGGGATGACTCAGTTCAATTCAACTAATTCAGAGATCGTTTGTAGGATTTATTACAATTGTCTCCCCAAATCAGTAGCGGTTTTGCTACTAATTAAATTATATTTTTCTTGTTGGTCTGCTCGCTTTCTCCCATTGCTTTTAAACTTAGGCGCGAGAATTACTTAGTTAGTTAGTTGTAAATAACGGTGTTTAATGAGTGAGCGTAATTCTTCCTTCAGCATGTTCGTTTTGTAGACAGGGCATCTAACCATCAATCTAGTACCTAGTGCAGTCATATTTATCCCTATTCCTCCTGCCCGTCACACGTTGTTGTTTCTCTGGACTTTAATTCTGTCAACATCCTCGTTATTATTTGGACGATAGAGACGTTGAGTCCAGACGTTTTGACCTTCACCTCTACGCTTCAGAAAGATGCTGACGCCTTTATGCATTCTTCTCATTATAATTAGAGTAATGAGGTAGCTACCAATCAATAACTCACTTTCATTAATCTATACTGTATTAGCCTTATAAGTAGGATTATAATTAAAAAACATGTCCGGGGGGAGATCAAAAATTAATATTTCCCAGGCTAATTGATACCATTGTCTACCGAGAATGTGACACGATCTGTTGCCTAATGCCGGCCTAAAAGGTGGTTGGCTAAGGTCTCTTGTTACAAAAGAGGAATAATTAGTTAGAATGCGGTAATGCAATATTCTACTGTTGCTTTTAAAAAAACCTGCAGTCCCTACAAAAGTGTCATTTAAACGATCGCGCTAGCGCAGAAGACGATGAATCGGAAGGCGTGTTAAGGGAGTAATAAATCTAAAACCTTCCCACCGTATCGCACACGCTAACACCAAAGCATGAAATGTCGGTCACTCCGCGACATCAACATGAGGTGAAATGGTGCATATAATAATAGCATAATGAATAATACATAATAATAACGAATTATTTTAAAAACACAAACCACCCTAACATCGCCCAAAATTAGATATTTAAAAGCTTATCCAAACACGCCAGGGGACTGAAAGAGAGCAGTCAGTCATCAAGCTATTGCACAACTCAAACACGTACGGGCTACTCTAGGTGGAATATATCAGAAATGGTGTCCCACCAGCGTTATGTAACTTCTACTTATTCATTCATCTCTCTAAACGCGGAAAATCATACTTTCGATGTATAATACAGACGCCAATCGAATATATGCGGGCATGAACCCAGAAGGTACATCAAGTAGCGTATGCTCTTAGGACTGTAATGCGGGACCAAGACAACAACTGTTGTAAATACAGCTAAAAGAACGAACAGAAAACCTCCACTTCAGGCTGCACAACTCATTGAACAGACACAAACTCGATTAATCGAAAACATCGTACACCACAAACTTGCAGTACAGCGCACTCCTACTACTCATACTACTCGAAACATTGGGGTGTTTGGGGATGTATGAGTCGGCCAAATACTGAGCCTAGACCAGGCACAACCGGCATCTAAGTGACCCCTCCCTGCACCGCACCGACCTGAGACAGTTTCTCACGTCTACGCCCTTTCCATAAGAAACATTAGAGTTGTAGGACAATAAACTATCTATAGTATGACAGTTTAATAAGGCGCATAAGATAATTAGTAGCAGCCCCCGAAATTCCGGAGTTAAAACTATCACTGTAATACTTACTGTTTCCCTCAGTTTTTACCCGACAACCCCAAAACGGAAAATACGACACCTCTAAAAATATCTGGCGAGTAGCAACACACAACTTTCCGCGACCCCCGTAAATTCGACGACTACTACATATACGAGCGCTACATCTACAGGGACATTTATGCAGAACAAAATGTAGGTTGTTAGTTGAGAGTGCTCCGTGAGTTTGATTGAAATCGTTTGAGCTGTTTTTCAGAAAACTGGAAAACCGATAAATTAATATTCGACAAATCTCGTTTTACGACCTTGCATGGCTAATATCTCTGTTCAACAGGTAGATACAGAAATAATTACAAAATGTCGGTATAGGTTGCTAGCAGACACCCTGTAAGATTGATCAAATCCCGTGACGCAGTTACTCGGGAAATTACAAAAATTGTCAAAAAACATCATTTTCAACGCATTTTTATTTAAATCCCTCTTCCATCGACTACCAGACGAACATTTCTTCAGAACAATATAGATAGTATAGTAATAGACCTTAAGGTCTGTTTGTTTTTTTCTCTGAATGTCATTATTTTAAGAAACTATTAGCAATTTCCCGAGTCCTGATGAAGCTTAATAAATTAAGCGAAACGTCGCCCTAGAGAAAGCTCTTCATTTATCCTGACTGCCTCTCAATAATCCACACCAGAGTCAACTTCTACAATCAATAACGACCCCACACCACGGACAATATATAGCTATGAACTATTTAACAACATTCTGTGAGTTTGGTGAAAATCGTTAAAGCCGTTTTGCCAAAAAGCTATTTTTGCTTTATAGGTGTATATCACCGTTCACTGTATTTGCATGGTGTTATTTATGGCGTAGTAAATTTGGGTATTAACTAGTAGAAGATAATTTGATAGTTTAATCAAAATCGTTAGAGTCCGTTTTCCAGAAAAATGCGAAACTCTTCTAGTTTTTGGTACATTTTTTCACCCCCCCCCCCTCACATTTAACGTCGATGGAAATTGTATTTTCGCTTCTACAAAAAATAAGGAACAAAGCGAAAAAGAACCAGCTCAATCGGTTCAGCCGTTCTCTCGCAAATCTAACTACAGACTCACACACCTGCCGAAATTAGGGATTTCAGACTCAGTATGCCTCAAAACGAGAACGTTGTTATGAATTGAATGAAAAACAGATGTGATTAAGTTGACCCAGATATTTGTTTTTGTTAATCTCTCAATGGATCGCTGGGTCCCTTGAGAGAATTGTAATCTTCGGAGAATATTTACTTGTGAGGCGTTTCTTCACCGTAGCCGCTCGGTGATAACATGTTTTGCCTATTATAAATAATTCGTTAACAAAGAACAGTTTCTTCGCTCGTTACTCTTCTTGCCGTCTTTAAGACAATTTTTTTTCTATTCTCAGCCTGAACTAAATATTGTTTACATCCGCCTTTTACCTTGAGAAACTGAGACGTCTTCTACGGCTATTGCATAACGCGTCAGAAATACGAAGTTTCGCTTACTGGATTGAATATCTTATTATTCAATGGATGCTTTTCAATCGTCTACGAAACCAGTCAAGTCAGGACATTGCGCACAATTAAAACCTAGCACCCAGTTCCCCGCTGGCCTGTTTTCTCACTCTCAAGTCAGGGCAAGTCCAAGCAGTTATCTTACTTTAGAAGGAGTGGATCGTCCCCTTCATTTCAAACTACTGTAGTTATATAACTATTTTAGTCATACTTACGGGCTACTCTAGGTGGAATATATCAGAAATGGTGTCCCACCAGCGTTGTAACACTTTCACATCACTAGACTGAGTTAGAGGAAGCAATTCGCAAATCTGTGTTGGATTCGAAATGGTTTCTGGACGACCGGTAGCCCACTTTCCCAACTCCGCTTTTCCAGCGCATAGCACACACACCAATTCCTCTTTAAACTGGAAGGCACTAGACCCAGTAAAACAATCTATGAATAAAGATTCAGCTAATGTATGAGCTGGATTTGGGCTCCTCTTCAACCAGATGACAAATGGTGGTATGGGCTAAAAGTGGACTGCTGACTATCACGAAGCTGACAGTGACGAATTCGCATTCAACTACCAGATGATTATGGGGATCTCATGAAATATTGTGTTGGTAGCGACGACCGTCAGGGTGTATATTTATTATGCGATACATATTTCTGACACCTTGTACTAAGGCGTATGTTCGAAATATGCTGGCTTAGCTGATATCACTGGTAGTAAAGCCGAATTAAGCTTAGGAGTGCATACATATTTATTTCCTATGTAGACGTCGTTAGAGATTGCATGACTTGAAATATCCACGATTAAACAATTTATCATTTTTTCGCTTTCAAACTATTCATTTATGTTTAATCACAAATATTAGGTCAGTTGGTACACAAAATTCTTGTTCATCTAATTTTTCGACAACAGCAACTTAGAATGAATAAAAGTGAGAAAGGTATTAACTTTGTAAAAAATGTTGTTTCAAGAAGTTTAATTCGGAGTTGTTGATCGTTATCCAATCCTGATAATGTCCTATAAAACAAACATCCATGAATTCCAGCGAACGAGCCGGATAATAGTCAGCTCAAACACGGCCATTTTTTATGGTCCACTGAGTCAGCGAGTTGCTCCATTGACTGTCCCCTTTTCCGATAATTATTTTTGTCCATCTCTTTGTTTTCTAATTATTTTGACTTTCATTGTTTCGGGAAGTGAAAAATGAAAGAAAGATGAACGGAATCAATTCTGCATATTTTTTTTATGAAGAATGAAAGAGAAAACTTTTGAAAAGTTTTGCTTTTGTGGAGTTAAATCATTAAACAATAACATGAAATTGGCTCAGTTGAGCTGAGTTGTCGAACGGATGTCACATGAATGAAGGAAACTCTTGCTGCACACTTCGGACGTTTTTTTGTCTTCTGATCTGTATAAACTTTTTGCCTGCCATCGTAGGGCTAAGAAAACTGAAGCGCTTGATAAATTTTCCACACCCTGATCACCGGAAAAGTCGTGACATAATGAAGGGCAACTTAATAAATTTAGGAGCTCTCTAAGCAGCACCAGTTTCAACGGAAAGATTTACCAAGTTCATCTAAACTGATTTAAAAAGCGGTTGAATTGGTTGGTAAAGCGATAAAAACTGCTGAATGTACTTAGGCCTGAGGAAAGATGTGTGGTGCGCTGGGATTGATATTTATTATGCAATTTAACTATTACAAAATATCTGGAGCTGAGCAACACACAACTTTCGGAGATCAAAATATGGGTATAGTTTGCTCAAAGACTTGGCGGTGGTCCACATCTCGAGGATGTCTCTAGCCGGGACCTGGGATTTGCTAATGAAACCAGCATCCATGACCTTCACGCTATGACCTCGATAGGCCGGCACGAAGGAAGCTTCTCAGGACTCACCCCCAATCCTTACACGCTGCCTTACAAACTTGTGTAGGGCGAAATGCTAGCCCTGCTTGGTGCGTCCTAGGAGGATATCATCTACGTAGGCTATTACGCCTAACTGCACACACCTGGGGCGAGATCAATCCCTACTTCTTGAGGCAGCTTACCGAGAGTGGTATTAATCTCAAGATTGAACAGTATAGGGGGCACATGGTCCCCCTGCCAAACGCCACTTCCGCAGACTCCTCGCCTCCAACCTGCGAGGCCGTCACACCTCCCAGAAAACGGATAGCTCACATAATCGACTAGTCTATCAGGAGCCTCCACACCACGGGTGGCTTACCGTGTCAAAAGCCTTAACAGCGCCCAGGGAAACCATACGTAATTGCTCCTTTGTCTTCCTCTGAGACAGAGACAGCAATCGCGAGATTCTCGGCAGTACCATCCACTGGCCAGAATGCCCTCTGAACGTCGCTAATGACACCAGCTGCAGGCCGCAAAGTAGAGTTTTCTTCACATCTTTACGTTTTGAGGCCTACTGAATCAAAATAAAACCTAATTTCGGCGCGAGGTCCGCGTATCTGTAGTTCAATTTGTGGGAGAACGGCTGAACCGTTGTTTTTGTTTTGCTCGTGATGTTTTGTAAACGTTTTTGTTTGTCTTGGGGGTGGGGGACCAAGATGTACGAAAAAACTGTTTTTTTGTATTTTTTTCCACGAACGGCTCTAACGTTCAATAGATAAAACATTACAAATTTGAAAGTGAACCACTTAAGAGCAACTATGAACGTAACGCCACTTTATTCCAAGAGTTATGAAAAATATACAAACATCAAGTTCGACCTACCCCCACCACTTTCCATACCCCCTTGTGAATTCGGTGTTATCATCTTTCTCATCTATCGAAATAGTCGAGTGCCGATATGTTCATAAAATTATCTGCTATGAATTCATTTGAAATTACCGCTCATTATTACAATACAAAAGGCTCCTCCGAACGTCGCTTCGTGATAGTAATATTCCCGAAACTATAATATCTCAAAAATGGGTCGACAAATTCTCACGAGTGCAATAATAAGGACGCCGTGGAGAGCGAGGGAGTAGGTTAGGCGTGACCGGTTGAATCGGCAATAGAGGATTCTTGGTCGGACCGAGAGAGGAGAAATTAAACTACAACACGTGACATTCACCTCATCCAGGTAGGTGGAGCTGTAAATCTGCATCTGCGGGACACGGTTGACCTTAGTATAAGGAGGACATCACGATTATCGATTGTGTTAAGCCTAAGAGGATATTCATACATCAAATTACACATTAGAAGTATAATTTATTCTCACGAGGAAGTTGTTCGATCGGTCGATGACATCGAATCGAGTCGGTTTAATTTTATGTAAACAAATAATCGCCTCGTAGTTTTGGTGCACTTTTCGAGAAAGTTGTTAACAGTCGGTAAAATGTTGATAAACTTCTTATTCGCGTAAAGAAATTGAAACTTCCCACGGTGAAAGTATGTATGTATTGACTGTCACACAGTGACTGGCAGTGATTTCACTCTTATTGTTTCTGCAGTTACTTAAAGCTTACCCGGCGCAGGGTTCGGAGAGGCAGTCTTCGTAACTTCCGCCAATACTACGAAGGTGTTCATGTATTGCTGCAGTCTGTGCGAGTAATGAGCTTTCGACAAGTTAATTTGAGAAAAGCAACGCACGTTTTCTCAAGACGGAAGAGCTCATCTTTGAAATGACAAGAAATCGTTTTCGTAGCGCGAGCAAAAAACATCAATAGGTGGAGAGAGGTTACACAAGGTTATCCTCTCGCGAGCGCAGGCATCTATCAGGCGGAAACAGTATTTGTTAAGAAAGATATTTGAGTTGGATAATTTTGACTCTCCCCGGGTTCAGTGGCTACGCACTATCACCACTCTCACTATCAAGTTATGTTCGTTCTGTTGTGCGTTATAGCGATCCGTTTTATTTACACTATGCTTAATGCTTTAAAAACACCAGGTCCCTTTTTTTATTGAACTTGATTTCACCAAAAACCCGTGAGCAATCGTATCAACATGACGGATTGAGAATTATGGAGAAAACCACTTTCAACGTTATAAACAGTATTGTTCAGGAAGCGTGAAGTGTCTCACCGAGGTTTTCCTTAAAAGAATGTGAAATAATGGCAGTCAGTGTCTTCACACTATTCGACAGACGGCATTTAGTTGGAATAAAAATTTAGTAACGGGATTCCAGAAACTAGAAACCTTACCTTGTTTCCAAGTTTCCTTAAATCGTGGAGGCTCCAAGTTCCAAGAGACGGTTTTACCGATATCCGTAAAATTCTCTCGCACTTCTACACGCGTGAGCTTCACAGGGATGATCCTGCCCTAACGTAACGGTCCTGTTCGGGAGGTTATCGAGTTCTCTAACAGCCTTTCTGGTGTTGTCTCTGAAGTATTTTATATTATTGTAGTTCGGCCATATGGCTTGTGTGTGAGAATTTCGTGAGTTAATATTCGGCAAAGTTAGAAAACGAAATAAATGAAAACAATCTTACTTCTTAGAGAATAACGGAAACCTCGTGGACAGAAAAATATAAATTCTTTTGAATGTAATGAATGAACGAAACCAAATGACTGGAAACCTATCCGAATTTAAGCGTTCCTTTTTCAAAATTATTGTCATCAATTCAAGAGGTGCCTTAGTCACCAGTCTCATTATGAACTTTATACCTTGTTCCGCCTTGAGCTCCGTATTTGAATGCCTGACATGAATATGGCATTCCAAAACTCTGAGTAGTTACACAGTTTGCATACAAATCTTACGATTAACAGGCCATTTTCGGTAAATTTTCCAATTTTCTCGTCGGCTACTTTTGCACGTGGTTGTACACCTTGCCTTTAGAGCCATGAGTATTTGGAGTTCTTCGGAGAACTTAGTCATGAATTTAATGTTCACGATGCTGACTAATTCAAAGCTATCTAATAAAAATAATAAAAATAAAGGTAAACTGGGGTATTTCATGGAGGTGACCGACATTCGGAACAGGAATACGAGTTTGCTGAGAAAGCTCTCAAACGAAAACGAAAATCTCATATTTGATGGAACATTATTTGTTATATCTTTTGCTCGAATGTTCCGCTTCCTTCTCTTCGCTCGTGAGGAAGTAAGAAAGTTTAACGTTCAGTTCCACAACTTATAAGTGTCAGATATCTTTTTCGTTGCGAAGTATTTCAGACATCAAACTACAAGAATTTTAATTTGATAAGAATGTCACCATTTTAATACGCAATTCTTCAATCGACAATTTCTTCGTTCTATCCTAAGCTTTCTTAGATCGAATAATTTCAAATTGTTGAACAAAATCTCCGCCCCAAAGACTTTTATGTGGTGGCGAGTCTGTCTACATTCATCATTAGGTTTTTAAATAATTTCTTTTGTAGATTGGAATCCATCTCTTTCTTTTTAAATAATTTTATAATGTGATTTGTGAGACACTAAGTGGAGGGAGAGAGAGAGAGAGAGAGAGAGAGAGAGAGAGAGAGAGAGTTGAGTTGTGAGGAGCGAGCTGAGAGGCGAATCGCTGGGAGAACTAGGAGACGACCGACTTAAGCGAGTTTGGGAGTAGCTGTCTGTTTGGGAGAGGAATGTAAATTGAGGGGAGGGGAAAAGGATATTTTGGAAAGTCGAGAAGAAGGGGAAATTCGTTGTCACATGGAAAAAACTGAGGAGCTGGCCTTTCCACAGGTACAAACAAAGGGGGTGCTCGCAGAAACCATAACTTATGGTCAAGTGTGGACGTTCGAAGGCAAAAAAAACCCCAGCTAATCTGGCCTGCCAAACAGCGTATTTGAAAACACGCGTAGAAAGTTAATGTAGGAGTAAAAGCGAAGTCACTGTTGAAAGTGGATTGTACTCATTCAGTTGAACACTCCAGATAATCTCATCCCCCATATTAAACCCACAAAAGGCTCTGATTTACTCAGCTTTAACCTGAGAACGTCTAATATATCTGGTGCGACGCATCACACAACGCCCTGAGCCCCATGTACATTCCGCAACTTTCATGGCATTAGCTACTGATCCAATTTATTTTTTCACTCAGTTTATTTGAACGTGGTAAAATATAACTTTAAGTTTTACGTGGAACTCGATAGCGCTTAAAGTTTCGGAATTTATTGAGTTGCTCCTACTCATGCCACGGCCATTACTGAGGAATCGGTGCACAGGGGACTTATGAGACTGTCAACGTGATTTCTGTTGTTTACTGTATTGAAATTCTCACGTAAAAACTGTGGTAGTAGATGAAACAGCGGTCGTTGGAATTGAGGAATTTCAGGGGTTGCTCCTAATTATCTTATGAGAGTTATAAGCTCATCGTATAGGTGGTATATTGGCGTACCACACTAACTTTTCTCGGTTTTCTCGTATCTTTTGTACTTTGCGACGGCATGCACAGGATTGGCGATGGTGTAAGGCAGACGTTGTGGAGAAGGTGATCTGTACCCTGTTATGAAGGTTTTTATCATTTTCATCGTTGTATTGTTTTACACAACATTTTATTAACAAAAAATCACAAGTTGTGCATGTGTGATGGGGGTGAGTAGTAAATAAGTTTCCTATTAACGCTCCTAACAAATTAAAAGTTTGTTTCACCAGTCCCTTCACTTCTTTGGTTTCGTAAAAGTACGTTTAATCTCAATATCGATCTCCCACTGATGAACCTTATTTTTAAATGAGACTTCAATCCTTATTTCGCCACCTAACGTTGGACGTCGTGGCGCAGTACGTGCCACATAACCTTATTCGGGTGTACTTGTAAACGCCGTATCTTTCATTCTCAATTTGAGAGAAGCGGACAGCAGGTTAATTGCCAGGAGCAATCATTGTTCGTGTCTGAAGGCCAAGATCTGGGTTCTGTGGTTGGATAACCTTTTCTTCTACATTCGAGTCGTTCGCTTCTTGCGAGTTCACGGTCACTACACAGGCTTGTTATCGCGATTCCACGGGCCAATGCTCGAACTGTATCACGACAGGATTATAGGCGGTTTGTTACAAATTTATTTTAGCTCAGGTGTTCATCGTCCTGTGGTATTTTCTACCTTTATTCGAAATCTACGTTTCTATTTACCCTGCATTCAATGTTTGTTGATTTACTACCAACATATCATCAGCATTTCGTCGCTTAAGAACCCACATGCGCTATCCAACATTTTGGTGAAAATGAGGTTTTGAGTGATTCTGAAGCGAAATCTTGCGCCCCGTCCTGAAAACAAGTTAGTTTGGCGATACGACTACTAGAAAGTGCTCAAAAGCGATGAAACCTCCACAGGTGCTATCTGAAATTTTTGGACCACATGCGCTATCTAACGTCTACCATCCCAGCCCGGTTCCCACCTCCCGGTTTTTTGTTTAATTTCCTAGACTAAAGACTAATTATTTAGTTGATCGTTAGCACCGCGTTTACTGCAAAATTGGGTTAGTGATTAATAGCACGAAAGAGTCAGTGCGAGGTGTGGTAGGTACTGAAGAAGAGTGGCGGCTGTCAAGGTGGCTCGTGGTTTTTTCGTCAAGGTAAGGACTTACGAGTTTTATAACATTTTTCATTGAATTTTCTTCACAGATTTCAATTATTAAATAATTGACCGCGAATTTTGCGGTCATTCACAGGTTGAATGCGTTTAACGGAAGGCTGCCATCAATTATTCATTCCGTCTGATGCCACTGCACGCCGAGTGAGGGCTCATTTTTTCTTGAGAGTAAGGACTTACGTATTTTAAAATAATTTTTATCGCATTTCCTCACTAAATCACAAGAAGGTATTCTTCGTAGACTTAAAATTTAAATTATGTTTGGTCTTTCACAGGTTGAATGGTAAGTAACTCAAGTAACCTATATCACAGAACCCTTGAGTAAAATGCACCGAGAAATTCAGATTTAAAATTATGTTTGGTTTTTCACAGGTTGAATGATCATGGCGCCCAAGAAAAACGATGCTGTTCGCTCTTCGGACTCTCTCGAGCGAGGAATTACCCCTGATCTTGATGCCCAGGTAAATGCCATTAGCAAGGAAATCGTGAGCATTTTAGGCGGGATCACTCCTCAAGAAGATGAACAAAGTCACTACCAAGATGGAAACAATGAAGTCACCAACGATGATAATGAAGTTACCAATGAAGTCGTACTAAATAATCAGGAGGAAGACCAACTGGATTCGGAAGTATTTGCTGAGGATATTCCACAAAGTTCCTTTGAACATGAAAACGATGTTACCAATGAAGAAAGACCGAGAGACTGCAAGAAGAGGAAAAATGTTCCAAACCCCAAGGCATGGATCAAAAGTCAAGCAAAACGCCAAAGAATGCAAGGTGATGCCTATGTAGGTGTCAGAAGAAAAAATCGCAAGTCAGCCAACGTTGTTCTACGGGACGTCACTCGAGAGAAGCGGAAAATGGGACCCACCTGTACTTCTTCTCTCTGCAACAAGTGGAAGACAAGACTATGTAATACAGTATCAGAAGAAGAAAGAGAAAATCTCTTCAAAATGTTCTGGCAAAATATGGACTGGACACAAAAGAAAATGTTTGTATGCTCTTCAATCAACTTGAAAGCGACTGACCGAAAAACAACGATCAAACCTGTGTCTCGAAGGCAGTATACTCCAACGTATCATCTGAAAATTAATGATGAGATGGTACCAGTCTGTCGAAGCATGTTTCTGAGCACGCTGGGATTGAATCGTTGTATGGTACAAAACTGGTTGAAGAATTCTACCCACAAGCAGCCCGGATCTGACAAAAACAATAATGAGTGTGAAGAGGAGGAAGTTGAAGTAGACATTGAGGCTGACAGCTGTAAAGCAGGCACTGGGCTGGTGAGGGGGGATGGTGAAAGAAATCATGAGGTGGAGATGAGCCAGCCTAGCACATCAAGTGGCATTTCGAACACAGTTGAAGAGGACCAGCCAAACGTCTCAGGTAAAGCTGTAGAAAAGGGTGAAAAACTGACATTCCTTCGTCAGTTTTATGAAAGGATGCCAAAGTTGGGAAGTCACTATTCAAGAAAAAACAGCAGAAAGATGTACTTGCAAACTGATATCAAAAGCTGGAGTCAGCTTTATGAGTTCTACTCATCAGAATGCGCTGAAAATCTCCAGACGCCTCTCTCAAGATTCACCTTCGATAGAGTGAGAAAGCAATGTGACATTGCTCTTCACACGCCGAAGAAAGATCGCTGTGATCTTTGCTTCAACCACGAAAATAAAATATCGAATCTTGGTAGTTCAGAAGAAATCTACTTGGAACATCGGATGAAAAAAGAGGAAGCACAGAAGGAGAAAGAATTTGACAAAGTTAAAGCCCAGTTCGGTGATTGCTACACTTTATGTTGCGATCTAATGGCAGTGCAAACCATTCCAAACATCAGAGCCAGCAGCGCCTACTTCAAACTCAAACTGACCATCCACAATTTCACAATATATGACATGAACACCCGAGACGTCATGAATTACTGGTTTGAAGAATCGCAATCCTGCCTTAGCGCTTCCACATTCGCATCTTTTTTAGTTGACTATATCACTCAACTTCTGGATCAATCATCGAAGACTGTAATAATTTATTCTGACGGTTGTGGATACCAAAACCGGAACGCGGTGCTGGCGAACGCGCTTCTTCACCTGAGTGTAGAAAGACAAGTAACGATTATACAAAAATACCTTGTGAAAGGACACACGTACATGGAGTGTGACAGTGTTCACAGTCACGTGGAAAACGCTTTCAAAAGCATGGATGTTTACCTCCCTCACGATTACGTTCAGCTAACACAAACTGCAAGAAAGAATCCTGGCCCATACCGCGCCACACTGGTGGACTATTCCTTTTTTAAGGACTTTGGGAAGAATGAAATGATGGCCTACCCTTCAATTCGCCCGGGAAAGCGGATTGGGGACCCTACGGTAAACGACCTTCGTCAACTACTGTACGATCCGACTGGAGTAATTTTCTACAAGCTCAACTTTTCAGATGAGCTTCAACCGTTGCCATACCGTCCAAAACCGATCTCCAGACCCGTATCAAGCTTCCCTCAACTTCTTGCAACTCGACCCACAATCCCTAAGGACAAATTTGAAGATCTCCAATGGTTGAAAAGAATGATGCCACATGATTGTCACTCGTTTTATGATGCGCTCCCGTTTGAAGATGAAAGCAGAAGGGCAACCAAAAGAGTAGAAAATTCCAAAGTGATACTCCAGAAGACTGCAGAGAAAAAAAGACTGGAAACCAAGAAGAAAAAAGAGAAAAACTGAAAAGAAGAACACCGAATACTCTTAACATTTTACATGGAACATAATTTTATTTTATGAAAACATTCCTCACTAGTCCTCTACATTTGTACCTGGATATTTAAGTATGGTAAAGAAGGACCCATTTTTTAAAATGTTTTAAATCGTTACCTACCATTAAAAGTTTTAAATTTCGTTTTGTACGTTTTTCCATTAAAAGTTTTAAATTTCGTTTTGTACGTTTTTCCATTAAAAGTTTTAAATTTCGTTTTGTACGTTTAACAACTTATCTTTTTTCTTATTTTCCTCCTTTAACCTACTGTTCTAAGCTGGAGGGTGACGTGTACATTTTACTGTGATGTTTTACAATCTTCATCAATCATGCTAAAAAGAGGTAATACTATTTTTTAGGGGTAAAATTTACCTGTTTAATTTTCATGTTTATTTAATAAACATTATCAAAATATTATTGGGGAAATAATAGCGGTCGTCCACAAGAGCTATCTCAAGAAAACAAAAAACCACATGTGCTATCTTACTGACCACATATGCTATCTTCGAAACCAAAAAACCACATATGCTATCTACGCTATTTTCTGAATAATAAGTCTCATTCACAAACCAACGTTTTAAAAAGATGCAATGAGGCTAGGCAAAAGTGAAAAAGTCAAAATAATGAGGAAGGAATAAATAGTAGTTTCACAATTACGCTTTTTGGCTCTCCTGTAAAGTTGCAAAATGTTAGATAGCGCATGTGGGTTCTTAAGCGACGATTTGCTGTTTGATGGCCACTTCAACACCAGCTGCGATGCATCTCACGACTTTCTCCGCCCCCACGTTTAGTTATCTCGGCTCTGCCGATTGATCTTTATTTTGGACTTCATTATCTCTTCTAGATCTAGTGGACATTGGGAAATATTTTTTCCCCTTGCGCGCACGTGCGTATTATTTTCTATTAAACCAATCTGAATTTATTGGGTTGCTTCTGTTTCTCTCAATCAAAAAGGAAAACAATACTTCTAATAATAGTAAGAAAACAGTGTAATTACGAGTAAAAGGTGGGAGCAAGAAGGTGAGAATTCGAATCTCTTTCGAGGGGGACAGTAGTGCGCATTTTAAAATTTCTTCTAATTATTTAATAACCTTTATTTTCCTTTCGCCGTGTAAATAGTGATTATTTATACATATTTAGCTGCATTTATAGGGGAAAACGGTTTTTTGAAATTCACGACGAATTCCTGCTGAAACCGTACGAAATATTTCATCAAAATCGTTCAAGATTGAAGAAATACAAAAGTTGGTGGGTGATCAAATTTGATATCTATTCGATCGATTTGGCTCAAATAATTTATGTACCGTTTTGCAGCTGGTTCGGTCTATTCAGTTTCTCCCAAACGTGTTCTCAAACCCACGCGTCTCACTTTCCTGCGAAGTGGAATTTGAAGTTATACCTTTTTCACGTTTTTGTTTCAAATGTTTCAGTGTAATCTTGATTTTTTTTAAATTGTTTGAAAACATTTTCTTTGTGAGTTCAGGCAACCTGAGCAAATACGGCAGGCTCGATTAGAATGGCGCTAGCCCTACCTGTCAATAACCACCTCGTGATAATTGATAGTAAAACCTAGAATGGTACAAGTTCCTCATTTAGGGAAGACACTTAGACTCTGAATCTACCCCACTAGGTGACTCCCACATTAGACTGCAGAAGACAATTAAGTCTGTGTACAGCCAGCTCCTGGTGGGATAGTCTTCAATTGTCAATGATTGGTCCCTACATGATCCTTTACTATTGCCACTTTGAGTCAGCTACCCTCTGCTGAGGAGGCTCAAATGTCAAAAAATGAGTGTTATTCATCTTTTTCTCGTAAAGAGCTCCAATACTTTCATTAAACTTCGAAATTATCTTCTCCCAGTGAGTACCTAACTTTTCTCCTCCATAAATATATCTGTGGAGATGTGGTGAACGGAGACGTACCTATAAAGCAAAAAAAGGGTTCTTTCATTTTTTGGCAATTTCGACGATTTTCACTTAACGTCAGGATGTATCTCTAGTCAATATCTACGTATTATTTCTGCACGAATGTTCTTCTGACAGCCCATCGTGTTTTTTTTTTAAACATTTCGAAATTTCTAGGGTAACCGCCAAACTGATTTAGTGTGAACGTCTTCTAGCAACCACATTTCGTACGCCACAGCTATTACTGTAGGTATCCCTTGAACAGAGATATAAGCCATGATAGCCAGAAAAATGAGATTTGCTGAACATTAAATTATCGTTTTTTCGATTGTCTCAAAACCTACTCTAACTATTTCAATCAAACTTACTGGGTAGTCTCTTAGTTAACTGGTACTTAAATTTCTTTTTCCATAAATATTTCCGTTGAATGAAGATAGAGCGCCCACATGTGTGGCAGATCGTCGTATACGGGGGCTGCGGTAAGTTGTATTGTTGCGCGCCAGATATTTTGGGAGGGCAAGCCCGTAATATTTGGGTTAGTATGATTACTATAACCTCTTTTAAACATTGTTTTCTACTCGGTGTAGTAGGGGGTACTCTAGTGCTTGCAATTATTATTGTACAGCACTTTACCGGAGAGAAAATTGAGGGAGGCTGCACAGCACTGGTTGAAAACAACTACAACAAAATGAAACCCAATAAATCAATATTAAAAAAATAAATAAATAGGAGGGGGGCTCCAATAATCCTGTTGCCAATCGAGCCCGCGAAGCGCAAATCGCATGTATTACAAAGGCGACGTACCTGTGAGCTGGAGCGTGGTGGTTTCCCGTCGACGGGTTTGCGGCACTGAAACTTTACTTCCCACATTCAAGATTAATTTCTTTAGACAGAATGACGCAGGTTGTTGGTTATCGGTGACAGACGTTCCACCGGCGAACTGAACAGAGCTGGGATTGGAAGCCCGAGGAAGTGGGAGGGTGTTATCGCCAACGTGAACTAGGAATGAGCTTTGCTCCGAAAGTCAACAACAGAACTAAGCATGCAACTTGCATATTTCCTTTTATGCCCTTATTCGACAACGGGTGTTTATTCTTACATCTTTTTCCAGGTTGTCCAGGGCCTTGGTATTACATTGTACAAAGCACTTGATTTCGGGATCGATGCTGATGAAGAACGTCAACTCAACCCAGAGCTCGAAAGGCTTATTCAAGATTTAACAGCCAGTAAGTTAAAATTACCAAGTTGAAGACTTTTTTTTAAATCCATTGCCAAAGCTCTTTCGCCTAACTAATTTGTAGGGTTAATATTTATATTAGATAACTCATCATTTTAAAGTTTAGTACACGGCAAACACCTGTATTGTAGATGACTACACACCGTTCACCTACATTATGTACATTTAGGCATATTTTTTGGATTTGAAGCAAGTGAATTGAGAGACAGTTTTGTACTAAGACATATATTGTTACATTTGACGCGCCAATGTATCGTTGAGTGAATCCGCCTATATTAAGGCCATAGTTAAGGCCAATGATAGATAATTTTTCCTGGAATGATTCTCTAGAAGAAGAAGAGATTATAGAATGAAGATTACGAAGATGCAGAACATTCTCCCGTGAGCACTGCACGGTGCGGGATATGTGGGGACGCAAGCCGTGGCCTCGTACACGCATAGCTTGTGGAACAGGCTCCCCACAAATTGTCAGTGAAGACGGAACAGCAATTCATTTTCCATGATTAGTTCCGGACCAGTTACTATTAGGAGGAAAATAAATTTTGATGATAACGTTTGGCCAAGTAACCAATGCTTCTCGGTAATATGAATTTAGGTGGTCGCGATGGAATTTGAGGCATTTAACTAATAATAGCGTGTTTCAAAAGAAAAACGCAGCAAACTCAGGTATTTATTACTTGCATGGTGAGATTATTGGCAAACACGAATTGAGCGTAAAAATTACAGCCTAAAAATGGTACATTTACATCGAAACCTTGGCAAACTTATCCTTCAAACGTTTTTGGTAGGTTTCCTGGTTTCGGTGGTGAGTAAAATATCAATCCAACGATGGTGAAAGCAACGAACGAAGAAGGGAGATGGTCAAGTAACATCCGGCATTTTAAGAGTTGGGAAGGCGGAGCAGGTTTATATCGTCCGTGCAAGTCCAATCCGTAATGACTGCGGGAAAGCAATAATAAAATCCCCTTTTCTTCCTTTCTCAATGTCGCTCGAAGAAAATTGGGGTAATTAATCGATTTTTCTCCTTGGAAAGGCGAATCTGTTTTGTTTTCTCACAACCCTACACGCGAACCGCCGCAGTTTCAAGTCGTAACCGTGCTGCAGATCTTGGCAGAAAGTAATGGGAAGGAAAGCCTTTCACTACTGGCAATAATTTTCAAACGTAAATCTGTTGAATCTCTCGTCTTATCGTAAGAATACATATTTATCTTTAACTGGTTGCCCTAGTCGAGTTTAAGTTTTATAAGAGCATTCGCCTCGGATTTGGGCGCTTGTTGGCGATCATTGCTAAGTAAGGTCAAATTTTCACTGACTCTTTAGGGAATTTGGTTATTTATGCTTTTGGTTATTTACTCAGAAGTTCTTTCGACAAATAACGATTTGCTCGCAAGTAATTAGAATGAATATTTTTCGTTGGTTACTTCGGAGCATTTGGAAAACATCTCCTCAGGTTTGCCTCACTGTGAGGAATAAGCAAGGCCGTTTACTTACGCATGATTGGCTACGGCCCCGTTGCCTAGGGTAGTAAACTTTCAGTCATCAGAGGAAATTGCTGACCCAATCGCAGAGACCAGTCGTCGTGTAGGTTACCAAGGCTTGAAAGACAGTATCGATGAAGTATCACTGCCCAGTTACCACTTAACTTGATCTCTGAGTGGATGGTGGAAATCTGAAGAGCGAAAAGAGAGCTTCCTCTATTTCGGACCGAACTCCGCGACGGCATCCACACTGACCGAAAGACCACACGAACACGAATGATGACGATACCTTTGACCCTGGCCTCCCAAGTATACTGTTAAATCAAGTGGTGAACTGGGTTAAGCTCCTAAGTATAGTCACACCCTTGCGTTTTCACAAACGACCAACAGTCTTCTACAAGGAGACTGTACAAGTGACATGATCTGCCGTATCTCAGTTCGTTAGATGCTTAGTGCGTTCTCAAGCTCTTGCGTGCCAGCATAGCCACAAACTGCATGATCTATCTCTCTCTCCTGTCTGAGCGTCCCAGAAAAAACTGGCCCGTTCCTTGCGTAACAGTCAAGTAATGACTGCCCTGTTGCAAAGTGAAGCACTGGTTGTCACATTGATCAAGACTTTATGCTTCTGGCTACACGTCCCTCCAGGCATTATGTTTCTCGAGGTTATCACACTCTCCTTAGGTCGTACTCCTCACGTGAGACCTCATTTCTTTCTTTGCCTGCTAGATGCGAAATGAGCAAAAGCATTCATTGGAGCTCCCACTTCCAGTCATCCCCCCCCCTCCCTATCACCCGGCTACAGAGAATTCTCATCATAGTTCGCGGTCAAACTCTTCGCCGGTTCCGAAGAATGAATAGAAAGCGACCTTCGTTCCGTGGAGTGTGAAATTTCAAGTACCGACCTTTCTCGAAGTGTGCCACTCTGCACACCACCGGAGCACTGACATTGCCTTTCATTTAAGGCTATTTAGCCGAATTACCCGCTTAGCGGGCTCCAGCCATCTTAACATACACTGCGCTGAGTGGGCTTTGAAAGCCCTTCCGGACGCTTGGTTCTAATAGTACATTTGAAGACGTTCCTTGAGAGCTTGACGAATTTCTTAATGTACCTATAACCTGAAGTGATTCAAACTCGGAAGTTAATGAATCAAGCTCGCGACTTCGATCACGGTGGAAATCGATATCATAAAATGAACAAAACCATCAGTTTTGCAAAACTCTAATCTCAATTATACTGGTACAATAAAGGGAAATGATAATTCCGTGGAGGAGTGAGAAAATCGTCTCATTTAGTTTTCCCTTTACAAGAAAGGTTATTGTACCGAGAGGACCGAATGCCCATATTCATCAGAAGGTCGTCCAAGGTTTATTTTTGCCGACGGAACATGTGGGACTCCTCGACTCCTTATATGTGGTGGTCTACAGTCACCTTGTTAATTATGAATTTCCCTTTTCCCGTTACTTTTACCTACCTCGCCGATAACGCGCCGTGGAAATTTCGAATACTTAAATAGTTTGCGATAGTAGGCATGATGGGTATGCAAAATTCGATCATTGATGGGAATTTTCGGCTTCCTGTCTTCAAAATTTCCGACTCTCGCTCGTCATTTGGTTCATACGTTGAGCATTCTAGGCTCTAGGTTGTAGAATCTAGGCGAACAGTTGAAGATTATCTTAAACTACGATTGTTATTGTGAGAAATACGATGCTGAATTTGACATGTTCCTCACCTACCAGTTGCCCGAGCATTGGCACGTTCAAGACTCGATCTTGCCATTTGTGCGATTCTCTCTCTCTCTCTCTCTCTCTCTCTCTCTCTCTCTCTCTCTCTCTCTCTCTCTCTCTCTCTCACCCTCTTTCTCATTCACATTTCTGACGTCATTACTGCTTTATTACTGGCGCGTTCAAGTAGATTAGGGCTCCTCAATTTAATATTATTTTTATTACTCCGTTTACTAATATTTAGAGGAAGACGCTCTCGAGCAGCTGATTAATGGTCCTGCAAATCGCAGATGGTATTCTTTGGGATGGCAAGAGAGTAAGAATGGGTTTCCGATTCTGGGGACACTTACAGGGAATACACCGCACGATGGCACTCACAGTATCAATAATGTGAATGTGTATACGTGATCTAGGAGTCCAGGGTCACATCTAGTGATTATTTTAAGAACATTTATCTCCTAAAGACGGATACAAATCTAGATGATATCCATGAAGGGATCACACATAGACGACGGCAGTCGGCTGGGAGTACTTGAAAACGGCTCCTTCATCTGTTTAATTTATAGGGCACAGTAATTATATACATTATATACATCCGGAATAAACGTTGGTACGGTTTTTACTTTAGGCTTGCTGAAGAATATCTTGGGCCCGTTGTCATTTGAGAGGCTAGAGTTGAGGTTTGAACTACTTGGCGCATTCAAGGGACCAGATGAATAACACATTATTGGTTGTATCCTCTCGACTCATTGAAATTTCAGATCTGTTAGTCCCCTTCTGAGTTCTTTGCTGGAGGATCTTCATGAGTTTTTTCTGCCTATTTCTTATTTGCGCGCTTTTCTTTGCGGTCTCCTTGCACCGCGCCACGTATCAATTTATGTTAATTCAAATGAGTATGTTTCGGCGGGGAGAGTTTTAAACCCTTCTTGACTGGGTACGAACTTCTCTTAGCTCGTAAAACCTAACACCTTTGCATCGAATTTTGAACATTCTTTTCGATTTTCCTCATTTGTTGAATTAGCTGTAGAATCGTTGTAGATTTCAGTGATTCATTGCTTTCACCAGAAATTAACTCTTCCTTCGACCGTAAATGAGACAAATATGAAAGTGATTGCTGTGAAAGATCCAACTCGTGTAGGGGAGTTGGGACATGAGCCCATCTTGTGGCCACGGCAACTTCCCACGACTTCTTGTGGCGGTCGCGCAGCTTCAGCTGCCTCCCTGTAGATGATGCACAAAAGCCACGCGAGTGTCATTCGCGAAATAATACTGGCAAACCGCTTAGTATGATCCGCCATCTCCAGTCTGTAGATGTTACTCAATCACCTCTCATACCAGTTGACTGGTTCATGAAACATGTCTGGGCTGCGATCATTTTCGTGTAAGACAACCGAGTTGATCAGTGCCTAACATTTTCTCTAGCTTGAACTAGACGTATAGGATATAAAAGTCGGGCGTATTGATGACTTATTGACACCTGATTGCCCCGCTTATTCTGGAGCCAACTGATACAAGTTCTTATTTTACCTTCTTACTTTGTACGGCGTCTTTTACGCTGTGTATGGCATTTTGAAATATTGGTTTTAGCTATTAATCCAATCTACTTTTCACTCAGTTCATTTGCACTTGGTAAAAAAGAACTGGTGGCATAGTGGTGAAATTCTTATCAGGCCAAATTTTGCACACAGATGTTTAATACAAGAATGTATTAAAATAAAATTAATCGTTGAGCTCATAAAATATAAATAGAAAATGAAAAGTAACTGCGCCTGAACAAAAGTCCGAAACATAACTAGAAAATAAATTGGTACTTGGTACTAGTTTTCGTCACTCGACGTTTAAAGTTCGTGCTCCTATTCGAGGCGCAATAGGCCTCCGGCTGTATATTCGTCCAGGTATGGCGCTGGCAGATGCTGTCGAAATATGACTTCGAGGTATGACGCTGGTAGACGTTGTTTTACAGCGACTTTCGGATACTGCGACCCGCCGAGAATGCTGAATGCGCGGTAATTACGATTTTCTCTGCAAAATATATACAATATATATAAGCCACGATGATTGGAATGGAATAAAATAAAATGCCGCAAGGAGAGCGAGCTGGGGATGGCTGGTGTGCTGACGTCACTCATATTAAAACGAAATAAAATAAAACACTTCTCAATGTAGTTCAGCAGGTGAAAAAAGCGGTGTAGCTGCCTGAACAACTTAGAAAGTGATAGTGCTTAAAGTTATGAAATTTATTGAGTTGCTCCTACGCATGCCAATGCCGTTTTTTAGCAATCAGTGCAAAGAAGGTTCATGAGACTGTCTACACCATTCTGAGAAGGATCGCACAAGGATACTAGTTTGTTTTTTGGGGTATGTTGGTAGATTGTGGCTGTTGGTCGGTGGTTTCGTGGCTTATGAACTTTTGAAAGTGCGAAAATAAGCTCTCACAACTATAATGATTTTGAACACATTCAATATATTTGTTTGTTCTGCATAAATATACCTGTGATAATTCGGTGAACAGTATGAAGCAAAAAAGCAGGCTATTTAAATTTTTGTGGACCACCTTTCTGGAAAAGTGTTGTTGAAAATTCACAGGGTTTCACAATTATTCAATACCTACTTATTGTTATCGATAAATGTACCTATAATAGTCTCGAGTGGAATAGAACTGGGATAACAACCAAAACGTGATAAAAATCGTGTTTATCTACGTTTTCGAATTTCTCACAGTAAATACGTAACTGCATCCCATCAACCTAATCTAGTTTCTTCTAGCAACCCATACCCACATTTTGTTGCGCACGGAGAAAGACATAAACCATACATCGGTAGATGCCGAATATTAATATTATATTAACGTTTTTCACATCTTCCCAGCAAGTTCATACATTTTGTTTTCCATAGAATTGTGTTGATCGATGATAATAAAACTGAATTTATAGTAGGGACGGGAAGTCGTGTGTGGTTTCGCACTAGATATTTATGTTTTTGCAGTATTTTACGTACGCCAGTTCTGCCTCTAACTATTTCTCTGGACAATCTCTCCGAGAATAAGGCTGACTGGGCAACGAAAGCGGAGTTGAGCGAAGCTGAGACAATTTCCAAGACCGAATCTAAAGGCGGCCACACACAGCGGAGTCTCGTCCAGTCGTATCAACTTCACACTCGCGTTCTTAATTGATTGTCCATTCTCCCGTTAATACGGTCTACGAAGAATATCAATTTAGCTGCCTTTGTCATTTTGATAATCGAATGTAAGGGAAACAGCTTACCTTTTTTTGTTCACGAATAAATGAAATTTATACTTTCCTCAGCCGCACGAAGTAACGAAGTAGGAAGAAAAGTAATGTAACCGACTGATAACCCCTATACCAAAACATGGTCTGTGTGCGTGAGTGTGTGTGTTTCGGCGAATGCGATTTACAGAAAACCAAATATACTCAAATTTTATATTAGACTTGCTGATCAACATGGGACGCCAACAAAGGTTTGAGAAAAGTCGGGTCAAGGCTAACTACAGTTAACTTAGTGATGAAAAAAAAGTTGGTTTGTTTCTGAATTATGTCGTGAGTATGGTAAAACTGCGGTCTTTAGGCCACTTCCTTAATAAACGGTTGTGTGTTTCCACAGAAGGTCCATTTAGTCTGATGCCAATTTCGAGACTAGTAATGGACTCGCGAACACGCCGCTTCCGCTCTGGTTTCCGATTGAAGTTCCAGAAGTAGTTCTGGTAAGCTAGAGCTTGTTCCGTTCCATTGTCACTGCAGGTTCCAATCGGTACTTTCCGCTCCCAGGGCGAAAAGGCAACTGAGAAGTTAGTACTGATACTTGGCACAGAGTTGAGTGTGCTGCTAGTCGAGAACGGAAACCAGAGACAATTGGCTCAAGCAGTAGTGGTTAGGCGTCTGGAAAGCGTGTAGCGTAGCGATGGGCTGACATGGCCAACAGCAAGTCAACATCTGTGAAGAGCATAGGCCACAGAGTGATGGGTCTGAGATAAGCAGCAGGAGGAAGGTTAATGGTAGGAATCGGACGAGAGAATGGTAACGGTAACGGACACGTTCCAAGGTTTATAATAAAGTGGTGATAACAAGGATAGGTAACAAGAGAGAAGATGTGACTGGAGAGTAGTACCGACAAGATAAAGATAAATAGTTAGAGTACATGGAACACTAGGCTTAAACCTAGAACAAAATAAAGTAGAAACTACAGATGTACGTCCCTACTGAAGGCAATGAAACGAAACAGTAACATGCTAACAATAAATTCCTGGCTTGTTCTACAACAAGTACTTATGATTGATTTCTTCTTACTTTAATTTCCATATGGTATTGGCGCCTTACTCCAAGCCCCAAGCAGAGTGGCTTTTCCTGAAGCAAATATTCCTCAGTTACCTCTCTGGAAATCCACTTGTCATTAGACACTGACTCAGTATTCTACACAACATTTATCACATTTAAAACCCTTATGTATTAACTTGCAGTATGCATCTCACCATGAGGGCTATCAACTGGTTTATTAGCCGATTTCAACTCCCGCCTCCAACTCTTGCGGTTTGCAGTTCCACGAGCAGTTCCAATGAGCTAGTCCTCGTTTCGTTCCATTGTCACCACAGGTTCCAATCTTGCCCGTAACAATTACACTTTTTGTGTGGACACCTCAGCCTCTCGTAATGGTCAATTGAGAAAATCGCAGATTTTGACAAAATTATAGTTTAGTACAGTTTTTCTTCATAAATCTCCCTGTTGTAAAACTATTTTCATGACAGTCAAGTAGGTCGTCCAGTGGGCAAAACATTCAAACTAGTATCGTTTCATTGCCAAACTTTTCTCTGTTTTTTCCCTACAATTTCAAAACAGCAAACGTGAGACTCCTAAAAAAAATCACGTTGAGAGCACATCAATTATCTGTGTACATGAAGCTTAATGAAACACAGTACATGCGCGGTCAACATGATTTATTGCTTTCAACATGAATAAGAGCAACCGAATACATGCCAGAACCTTAGGAACTACCAGTTCATCTATAATCCGTTGAGTTCTACAGTGTCACATGTAAACTGAGTGAAAAAATAGGTTGGGTTAGTTGAAAATCGCAGAGTGTACATGGGACAGTGGAAAGTCCCATGATCACGCCAGATATTTACTTTTGGTAATTTGTTAATCGTCGCTCCCCGTAGCAAGGTCGTCTGTTTGAAAAAGAGAGCGATACTTCTCGATTACTAACAAAATGAATTGACGGCCGTTCGTGCTCTTCTTGATGTGAATGCCTTCAAGTCGGATATTGGATGCGGGATTTGTCACTATGGCGAGTCCAAGATATGGCTCTTCCAATCTCCACACACGTCAAGTCCAAAGTACTTCGGGTCGTTCACAAAAATACCTCTCCAAATTTACTCTTGCGACTAGGTGCGGAGGACGCAGTGCAGTGAAGCATGATGGGTCAACTCCACTCCGCTTTGGATGATCAAGATTCGGTTTAAACTACACTGGGTTTCCCCAACCAAAAATACTCACCAGTTTGACATGACCATTCGATGTTCAGCTTTAATGGAATACATTGAAGAAAAGGAAGTAGATGGAGGAGGCAATTTGTGGAAAAGACTGACATAATTTTCTACACAACCGGAAGTTGGTTGCGCTGCATGCGTGGTCATTCCGTGGCACGCAGGCGTCAGATTCGTCCTGGTACTGGAGCGGAAGGGCGCCGTCCATTTTTTCGAAACCATTCAGCGGCGTTAAATACGTGGCTCCCTTCCTTTATTCAATGTCTGCGTTGCCTACTATTGCGTTTTATACTCCGTTGTACGCTGCTCCGCACCTCGCCCATTTGTCGATGCATATTTATTACTTTTCTGACCTCCACAATGAAGCTCTTCCTTCCTCTGTGGCTATTGAAACCCTCCAACTCACTCCCTGGAACGCCGCTAAAAAGATTTTTTTTTTACCTGTTTCTTTTTTACACGTCCAGTCCCTCAGCCCATCGTGACCTCCTGGCTCTGAAATTACCATCCACTCGCTACATCACATCCTCCGCCGCTTCTTATGGAACCTACGAAACTTTCGTGCACTGAATACTTCAGCGGCTCATCTTCGATCTTTTTTACGTAATTCCGGCCGGTGTTCTATAATCGGTTTTACGCCGTTTCATACCGTTCACCGCCGCTTCTGCGCTTCAAAGGGTTCGGGATTGATTACCGTGACAAAAACTTGTCTTGCATTTACCGTTTAACAAGGTTTGGGACAATTGATATTACTGAACTCAGTGATTGGATAGCATTTATGAAAACCAGTCTGCTGGTGTTATCGGTGAACCTTGATACATGAATTTCGTCAAGAGTTAAGTGAATCTTAAAGAAATATTTTGTATCTCTGTATTTTGGAAATGTGCAGCGTGAGAAGCCAGGAGTGTGGTGCTCTTTTTTCTAATGCTTTCATTTAGTCGGTGAATGTTGTGTGTTGTTGACTTGTCGCAGGACAATCAAGTACATGAGGAACGATTCCTTACAACCTTGTGATCCTTTGTGACAGCCTTCCTGTTCTTCTGTTAGTTCATCGTGCGTGTCTGTGTGGGTGTTTATCACTCTGGTGAGTATGTCCAGTTGGCCTAAACCTGAACAAACCGCTGATTTATGCGGTCTTGTCCACTAGCTCTATGTCCCAGATGAACGTTGAGGGCTTTCCAGAACTATTTGCTGGTGCTTATTACAGGTATTTGATTCGTCGAACCTCTTCAGTAGTCTCTTGTGGGGAAATTCATTTTTATTGTCAACTTCACAAGTAATTGTTAGAGCTACTCGGTTAATTTTGAACAACTCATTCCTTCAAGATTGTTCCTTTGTAATAGCTTGTGTGTGTGGTGAAAGTTGTGCGATGCTCTGCAAGTTACGAATCTAAACCTGGCCATGACGGAGTCAGTCTATGCAACTTGAAGCGAATCACTTCCTATGACTAACATTTCTGTGATATACACGTAGTATATTGCAGATGTTGTGTTGTATGGTCTTTTAAGAGCAGAGTCTTGACCTCTAATGTCCTTCAGCATCACCTCGTAAACCACTCTCATCACTATGGACACGAAAATCGTAATTTCTCAATGAGCGTCGTTTTATAGCGTAATCCCAAAAGCTGGTGAAATTACTGTCTATCTTTGAACCCGGTTGAGGAATTGAAGATACCAATCGAGAATTACCCAACACCCCGGGAGGGTGATGACTCGGAGAGCCTACGTGGCTTCATCGGTGGGAGAGCACCCTAATGACGAGCCATTACAGGCCGGGAGGGGTCTACGAAAGTGAAGCAGGATCGTGACCCTCGTCCAGATCCTTTGTCTTGTTCCATGAGAGCAAAACAATCAAAATAAGACATGCCAGCCTTATTCTCGACGTCGAACTACAAAGTTCAAGTTAATTTTGACCGCAAAAGTCATGATAAACGATTCGAATTGCTGAACGAATCGTGGGTCAAACTCCCGGCTGGAAGCGGACCTCACTTTACTGTTTCGAATAGGTTTCTCAGTGGATGCTCATCGCATATTTTGAAATATTGGTATGTGTACCGATTTCTGCAATCTCCAGTTACTGTAGCAGAGTAGTGAGTGCCTGAAATGGCACCAAAACAGAAACAACCTGTCTTAAAGGGCGTTACGCAAATCCAGGTGGTCCACGTCTACTTTCGCATATGTTATCAAACCGAATCCTGGGGATCTCTTTATGCTGTTAACGAACTGTGGCGAGACTGTCTATTTCTGTTGTTTTTCTCTACTTTGCTACGTTCTAGTTCCCGCGACCTTTACCAAGTACTTAGAACCAATGAGAAAGCGTGGAACGTCCTCATTGTGGGAAGACATCCTCATGATCTTGAAAATGAGTTTGTTTGCTATAGACTTCGTTGTTACAAAAAACCAGTTACTTATTGGTCTATAGACTGGCCAATTACAAAAGTACAGTATATCACTAGAAATCGTACAGCTTAGTGCCGAACTAATTCGCAAAACTGCAAGAACGGCGCCGCAATAAATGATCAAAAATGTCTACCAAAAGCCAAACAGCAAAAAGATTTTTGTACATTTTTCTCCTCATAAATCCCGTCTTTGCAAAAATCGTGCTGGTAAAATAATTACGAACAACCTCCAAAATTCCTGAATTCAACTACTGCCGTTTCGTTATATCAATTTTGCTGCGATGTTTACCCTATTACAATAAACACTATCCTTACTACACAAATCGCATTGAGAGTCCAATAAGTTAATTATACGCTGGTGACTCGATGAAGTTCGTGATATGAGTAGGAGCAACGTAATAAATTCCGTATCTTTAAGCACTACCAGGAAAGCTGTGCGATGCGTCGGGCCATATATATTTTAGCTTATTCATTTACTGATATAAATATATTGTTCTCACAAAAATCGTACAGTCCGATGTGCTTGTACGAGTATTAGAAACAACCCGACGAATTCCGAACTCCAAACTACTGCCGTTTCATTGACTAACTTTTTTCGCAGTCTTTCGCACAATTAGTACGAACTTTTCCACAGCAATCTCGTCCATTTACTTTCCTCTATCAGAAGGGAAGGAAAGTATAGTGATCGTGTAAAAAGTTGAGTTTTCTTCAGATCTTTACGTTTTGATGCCTACTGAGTCCGAAAATCCTTACTTCGGCGCGCGCGTGTGTCTGTAGTTCGATTTGCGGGAGAACGGATGGACTGATTGACCTGGTTCTTTTGGTGTATTATTCATTCTGAATAATAACCATATGTTTTCGGTCACGAAAAATTTTTTACAACCCCCCCTCAAAATTTGATACTTTACGTTTCAAGACTTGGGGATTCCAAATTTGCAATGTCCGTCCGCCGTCCCCCGTCCACCGTCCCCCGTCCACCGTTTTGTGCCTTTAACGTGGTCTAAAAAATTCGTTCTTTCGCCCAAAAATCCGATTTGGTATCTAGTTGTGCCCGCCATCTCGGCAATCCGATCGGACGAAGCCCATGGTTGTAATGGGCAAAAAACGGTTAAAAAAATTAACGAAACGCAGGAGCTACAGCGTTTTGCCGTTTGAACTCCCTCCCTCCCCGCCCGTCTCATTAAAAAAGCAACCACGCTCGAGGCGAGCGAGTGTGCCTCCCAACTCCCCTTTCACCTCGGAACGGGGGTTCGCTTCGAGGGCCCCCATTCCAATTTCCCCGACGGGGCAAAATCATCAGACGTTTTGTTTCCGTAGTTCCATTGTAGCCAGGACATGTTTCGGATGGTTTACTAGTATTCGATGCTGAGTCGATTGGAATAGGGGAGCACTAATACTAGGTCAAGCTGTTCATGAGAATAATAAACCATTGTGTAATAATTTGCAGGGTTTTATTGTTTGAGAAAACATCGCTAACGATTTTAACTAACCTCACAGTTTGTCTCTGACAAGTCAATACCTATATTTAGCTCTCCCTTAATGTTTCTATGGCCGTCTGATGAACCAAGATAACTATCAAAATGAGCCAGAAATCGTGTATTTCAAGTTCTTAAATCAATCCAATTGATCGTATTTTAGCAATATATCCAACAAGCAACATATCCAACTATTACTGTGACTATAGGTTAATCGGGGATAGCTTGGAAAATAAGATTTGCCATTAAACTATCATTTTGCTGATTTATTGTAAAACGATTCCAACGGTTTCGACCAAACTTACGTGGTGTTTTCAACTAGTAACTACACTTCAGCATAAGTGTTTTCGTATAAATGCATTGAGAAACATCACTCATATGTTGCAGCCGAGTCAGGATGATTCGGCTGGTCACCTTCGCTAATCTCGCCGTCCTCGAATTCCCGATTCATGACAGAAGGCTCACGATCGAAGAAATTAGATTTAATGAAGAACAGAAGAAACTAGATTTAAAGTATACTTGGAAAACTGAAAAGCAGCGCATCAAGATGGCGAAGCTCCCTGTCCGAACTTTTGCCGTAAACTGCCCTGGCGTTGGTGGGGGTGTGCCTTTCCTCCTCCGTCCGACTGGGTACGACGCAAGACGAATCGCACTGATAATCTTGACGATGTGGCGTAGGTTGGGAGGCAAACTACTACACATACATATACATATAGCTGTTCGTCGAATTCACCGGGGTTATGGAAAGTTGTGTGTAGCTGCACACTAAATATTCGTATTTAAGGGCGAATCCTGTATATATGGGTGATAACTATGAGGAAAAGGTAGTTTCTGTCTAACTGCACAGTATTACTTCGTCCATACGTAGCGGTGTAAACCCGCTCCCGTTTAATATAATCGCACATTATTCGATTTAACTTTTTTGCTGTGTTTTGGCCACGATTCCAGAACTGTTGACACAAAACATTGTTTTGACAGCCCCAACAAATAGCTATACGTTAAATTTTAAATAAAAGTCGTGTCGTATGTAGTAGCAGTCCATTAAATCCCGGAACTTTCAGAGCTGCAAGTTTCTACGAAGAGCGTTAAGCTATATTTTACCTACTTCGTGTGAATTGAGTGACATATTCAGTTGGATTAGACCTAGGTCCAAGGAAAGTTGTGTGATGCGTCGCATCAGATATGTTAATTAGTTATTGCATTCATGACACAGTCTCAATAACCAACAAAAATTGGCTGAAACCAGTCTTGTGCCATTGGGAGAACTTTCACACAAGCATAAACACTGTGGTTTGGGCACCGAAATTCGTTGAAATTGGCTGGTTCCATCAAAGATCCACGTATCCTTCCGTTCGGAAAACTGCTCTGTGGCTTTGTGCTCCAAAGTGTTTGAAGTGAAAAGCTTACCTTCTTTGTCGTTGGAGCAAATACGGAAACATGTCGTAAAGCATAACAGATTGTTGTTATTTCGAAAGCTACGCCCGTATATATTTCATATATCGCTGTGGTTCAAAATGCGTACGCTAAAGTCTTAGAAATCCCAAAATTATCTTCGGAATATCTGCGTAAATGGTAGAAAATAATAGCTGGATACAGCTCCAGTCGTCTGTTATTACTTGTTATTTCTAGTATTTGGCATTATGCTGTGCTGTAGAAGTCCATGTTCGCCTTGTCATGAAGATGTGTGCTCAAAATAGAAATAATGGCGTCATGTATATTGTTAGTTACTATCCTTACTTTACTTTGATATTTCCGTAGTAAGCTCATAACATGCTGACTGCTAAGCTCTTTTATTGCTAAACAGTGGGGAGCAATCTCTCTCCAATTCCTGTTCTTCCGGCAATCCTATTTCAATAGTTTGCTTTCAATATTAAACAAAACCTATTTAGAACCGTAATAATTAAAGGAATATGCTGGTTAGCGTACGAAAGATTTGAATGAATTATTCTGATGATTCACCGATGAAGGTGATTGCGCATTCGCTGATGATGAACGTTCTCGCGCTTTGCTGAGAGTATCTCGATAAAGTTGGTGAAAGGTATTCAAGGAACGATTATTCTTTAAGAACATATGAAGCTTTCAATTAATTAACTAACGAACTTTTCTGTAGCGTTAGTTTGTTGTCAAAAGGAAAAAATAAGGAATACGGAAAATTATTAAATAATGGTACTAATGCGTTAAGGAAAAGGTGACTGTAATGAAATATTAGGAGACTGGGATTACTTCGTGTATTTAATTAGGCGATGAACTGTCCTGCTTCCTCGTGTGACGAAAATGGAGAGAGCAAGGTTTTTGGTGTATGGCTCAGCGGCTGTCCCTTGCTGACCTAGCATTCTCGATTCGGCTTACTCCGTATTTGGGCCAAGTCGGTTCTCGAGTTAGTAGCATATCTAACCATCAGTCCTCGTGCCGGTGATAAGGTTGACGGCGCAGAACAGGATTTATAGTGAAACCTACTCTCTAGGGGTAAAACGTTGTTGCTCCGAAACCAACAGTCCTTCGTCTCGATGGTGCTGTTCTCTGGACGGCACAGTTCTTCTTCTGCAAGCTCCCTTTATACAGACCACTATAATTTTATGATATAACTCATATCGTTCTATGTTTGAGTATCACACGGTGATAATTATTCCCATTGGTGTGGTTATATTTCTATGATGTTTCTCAAGTGTCAGGGGTGGATAAGGTGGCGGATTGATGCGAGTTGTTGTCCTTCCATTACGAGTATCCTTGGGTCGAGATGGTGCATCAGTCGTTGCAATTTTTCATTTACTCACGCTAGTTAGTGATAAAGTATTTCATTCAGTAGCTGGGTATGGAACTATGTTTCTAAAAGTATGTTATTTTGATGTTGCTCGATGCGTCGGAACTCTGATCTGGAGCATAATCCCTGTACTGCTTCGGCGTATAGCTAGATAGGGCAAATTAATGTCTCGTATATTATTATTCTATTCTGGAGGAAAGCCTAGCTGCTGTTTAATGGAAAACTAAGCTGGCTGATGGGAAAGCGGACTTTAGTGATGATGTCTGTTATGTGCTGGTGATTAGCGTAGGTTAGTCTTCGATCTATAGTTACCCCAATGTGTGTAGCAATAATTGAACTCGTTGGGCCGCCGACTTGCAGTCCTGACTGCTTACTGCACACGTAACATTTTAATCGCGTATTGCGTCAGGTATTTTACGAATTGGAATAGGTCATGGTGATTTCGTAAAATATTTACAGAAAGGAATTAAAATAACTGTGGTAAAACGGAAAATACGAAATAAAAACTTTAGAAATGGAGCGACATTCTCCGACAAAATTGAAGGGATCATCGTAACACAGTAATTATTGAAGTATATTACGACATGTCACGCGACACAATGATCCTGGCAAAACAAGGACGATATCAAGTTGTTGGGAGCAGAGCGACACGTATAACAACACCACATAAACTCATTCTGCACTCGCTCGGTCGTATCACAAGCATTAAAACCATGCAGTACTCGCAGAGTCTGGCCTGGTCCGAGAAGTCTCCACGGTTGAGTGTTTCGACGAATGACACCAAGTAGACGGACCTGCTTTGACTCATTATTCGAAACATGCGACAAGAATGTGCAAAGTTGGCTTCATATTCATAATCGCGCAGAAGTCCTGGACAGTCGCAGACACGAATATGAAACGAATTAAAAATCGGGGGATCAATGTCTTGGTCGGACTTTTTCCGCTTTCCGAAATTCAAAATTGGCCACCTAACAACGATTTTAATCGTATGCCCAGAGGTCCTGGATGGTCGTAGATATTAAAACAAATTTAAAATGAGGAGGACAATCTCTAGGTCGGACTTTTTTTAATTTGTCAAATTCGTTTATGTCTGCCTCCATCTACGCCTTCTGAACAAACGGTCAAAATCTTAGGTTATCTATGAGTTCAAATTCGTTTCACAATCATGGTTGCCACCATCCAGTTCCTCTAGGCAAACAGTCAATCAGCGAAACTGCTTACTAACTACAGCTGAGTAAAAATTAACAGGATATGATTTGAATATACAAGCGCGCACAAGGGGAGCTCTGAAGGCGTAAAACTGGGAAAGGAAGGAGAAATCTGAACTAGATGTCGATGAGAGATGAAACAAGTGTCCGTTGGGATAACTGGGAGACGACTGTATTCTGTGATTGAAAAGAAGGGTGGGAAAAGGATATTGGAAAGTCCAGAAAAGGTGGAAATCCGTCGTCAATCGGAAATAACTGAAGGGAGAAGTTTCCATAAGTAAACAGAAGGGCTTGAGAACAGAAGGTGTTCGGAGAAACAACGACTTTGTCATTAAGGCCAGTGAGTCCAGTTCAGGGCGAGTGCTGACATTTTGGAGGTCACGGACCTAGCTAATTTGGCGTGCACCGAACATACTCCCTCGCGCTGTGGCAGCAGGATAGCCCTTGAAGTGGAGTTACCCTGGTGGTGGGTGGTAATTTAGATGGGCAAGGAGGCTAGCGCACACGAGGACTGAGCCGGAGGGTGTGGAAACAGGGGTGATGAAACATGGTGTGGGGAGACAATGATGAGGTGGTGAGTTGAGCAGGACAACGGAGAACTTGAGCTTAGGTACGAATATGAAGATGAATGAGTGCATATGAAGAAACGCAGGAGGTGGTGCAAGGAGAATGAAAGGATGGTTAGACAGCACTAGCATCAAGCGAGAGCATGAAGAGAGACAAGTGCAGTGAGGTTGACGCAAACGGGCAAGAACAGGTCTGTTTCCTAAACCCTCGACGAGGGTTGTATCAGTCAGAGTAAAAAATAACACCAAAATCCTGCAGCACAATGATTTGTTCCCTTCAAAAGTGTGTAGTTACATGCGTACTCTATCCGACGCTTGCTAAGCTGCAGTTGCTGGAGTTCCCCTGTGAACTGATTTCATACTATGTTTTTATAAAATGAAACTCAGACGGTTTGTGAGTCATTGGCCAAAAAATGTTACGGAGTGGAGACTCGTAGTCGGTATTTCGTGAAATGTTTCGACGTGTTAGGTGGCCTTAAACAAAGAGTCAATTGAAATCGCGATGATCAACACTCGAATCCAGAGAGAGCAAGGTTGTATTGACTGTGGGTCAATTAATGAGTTCACGGATAACATCTAAACCAATGAACTGAAGCGTAATTAAGCGCGATTTCGCCAGTATTCGAGCTCGTAGATTATAGCAACATCCAATCCATCGTTATTTGTTCTTGAAAGGATTTTCGCTTTTGGTCGACTCAAGTATTGGAGTAAGGGGCTGAAACCTGACGTCTGAGCGGTTGAGAGGTTGATGTCCCTGGGGCGAGATGTAGTTCCTTTCGTTAAACACGAGCCAACTTGGGCTCGCTCACGACTGGGATGTAGAGATTAGACCATTCGTTGTGAACCAAGTGAGAAATGAAAACGCAATTTCCCGACGAGCTAGGTTCTATTTTTGGGTCTAAAACACGCAATTTCAGCTTTAGTCAATTCGTACGAAGTTCAGTTAGCTTTTATTACGCTAATGTTGTCACCATAGATGATAGCTGGCAAAACACGAGTAGTCTGAAATACCGGTGACCCGAAAAATAAAAGCGGACAAAAATCAGTCTTAAACGCATCGCCTAACTGATGATGAACTGCGGCTTGGGAGCGACTCATCAGTGTCGTTTGCAAGTGTGAATAAGTCAAATCTCCGACTAACTCCCAATCGCCTGTTAATTTATTCAAATTATGTTTGCCCGAAGGGAAACTGAGTTTTTAAAAAAAACTTTGAAAATTTATTACGGAAGAACTTAGTTTACAAAAGGTACAATCGTTGGAGACGGCTAACACAAAAGTGAAGTTTCTCAAGTGCTGTATGTCTAAGGACACCTCGTAGGGAGGTGGATACTGCTTAGCTAGTCTTTTAATCCCGAGAATCTTCGGGGTTAAAAGTTACATACTACGCAAATATCTTCTCGTAACTCCTCCCCTCTTAGATTAAACAAATTATTGAAATTAATTTGTTTCACAATTGTTATGAGGCTTTACAATGTTACATTTGTTGAGAAATACGGTTAGCATAGTATACGAAACCAATATACCAAATATAATGAACATAATATCCATTTTGTTCCGTTTTGAACCGTTTGATTGTACACGTGAGTTATAGTTGGTTTGGATATGTCGAAAACGTCCAACTGCTCCAAGTCAATTTCCTTTAATTTAATTTTGTTTTCCGAAACATTTAGCGAATTTAACTTTAGCTGAGGGAGACTAAGAAGCTTCGGGCTTCCATTCGAGTTTTTCTGCTCTAAGAGTAATTTGTTATGATAATAAACTTGATCATTAGCGGGCTTAATAAGGTGCACCTTTAAGTGTTATTGTTTCTATTTGGCTGCTACTTCTTATTTCGATGTTGTCCTCATTAGGGAATACTAATAAAAGTTGATTAGTTTCGGGTAGAAGAGTAAAGTAATTTTCTGATATTTCTAGTGGAGCAAATTTACAATGTTGTGTCGAACTATTAATCATTATTCCGGTCTCACACAGTAGTTTTTCGTGGGGTATTACATTGTTACTGCAATAAAATATATTATTCTTTTGGCACTCGCCTTTCAAGATTAACATCGTATTATCTTCGGGGTTAGAAAGGACAACCCTGTGTTTGGGGACAACAGTTACATATTGGTTGTTTGTTTGCCAAGGGATGGAGAATAAGTAAAAGAGGTTGAATTTGGTTTCTATGTAGAGTGGGATATTGAGAAAATATATTATTTTGTCGTTTGTAATTTTAAAGTTGACTTTTATGAGCGCTTCGTATTCGACGGGGTTAATTTCTGATAGTGCGTGCTTTGAACGTATGCTTTTTATTTTACTATCCAGTTCCTTCGTGTTGATTATGCTCGGGTGTAACGTCCCGAGTTTACAAAAGGTGACAGATGTCTCGATTTCCTGGACAAGGTTTAAAATCAGATTTTACGTCGCCTGGAAATGGGACATAAAGTCTCTGTGTCGTATGCTCGAAGAACCTGAATTAAGGACGCTGTTTAAGTGGTACAATTTGGCTTTCATTTGTTTATTGTTGAAGTCTAACGTTTTGAGGGTTTTATTATAGGATTTCATTAATTTGACCGAGAGAGAATATTGGGAGTTTACTGTGGATTGCATTTCCTTGTGTTCGGATTGTATATTCGCCAGAATATCATCGTATTTATTTTTATCGTCGTTGTCCAAATTGCCGGTGATGGCTTTTACTAAGGAGCCCAAACCGTTTATTAATCCCCTTTTAATTCGGCTCTCTTCGTTGTGAGTTCGGAGGTGTGATAGTTTTTGATCGGGAATTTCGTAGGTGTGATTAAATATACGGCAATACTCGTCAATTTCGTTTAGTATTCCTGTATCGGATTTGATGCTTCGTAGGTAGGCAGTATAGGAGAGGTTTAGTTTGTCAGTTTCAGTGGGTCGGAGCCGGTGTCCTCTTAAACGGTGGTGAATTGTCTTTAGGTGGGTCGGAGCCGGTGGCCTAAGACAATTTGGAGAAGTTCGATTTGTGAGGTGGGTCGGAGCCGCCAAAATTTGCTACGAGGTGAGACGATGTCCTCGTTGGCAGTGTGTGAAATTTTGATTTTTTTTGTGACTAGTGCGTAGCCGTCCTCCTTTTTCCCGATGGTTTGTGAAAAAAGGTGAAGTCCGAGTGAAACCAGTAGATCCGTGGGCAATTTGTAAATCGTAGAGACGATCCGCTGATATGCCTTCAACGTCAACTTGTCCTACCGACTGCGCCAATCATGTTTGCCCGAACGGAAACTGAGTTTTTAAAAATGAAAATTTATTACGGAAGAACTTAGTTTACAAAAGGTACAATCGTTGGAGACGGCTAACACAAAAGTGAAGTTTCTCAAGTGCTGTATGTCTAAGGACACCTCGTAGGGAGGTGGATACTGCTGAGCTAGTCTTTTAATCCCGAGAATCTTCGGGGTTAAAAGTTACATACTACGCAAATATCTTCTCGTAACTTTCACGTATCGACTGACATTGATCGGCAATCTGACGCTCTAGTTATGGCATAACCCTTCGGCTAGTATAGGTATCATTCATTATTTGGTTCAGTTCTTGTTTGTTTACGTCCTGGTGTCTGTTTCCGTTTTTTATACGCTTGACAACTACTAACATTGTGACTCATTTGGTGAACGATATTAGAAGTGCCAGTAAACCGATGATTATGTTTGCGAAATAGTAAAGGGAAACTGGAGAGACAAAGAGGAGCATTTCTTCTCGGTTTTCATTGAATTTTTCCTTTTGGTTTATTGTTCATTCTGAATGATAAACCAATGTAATATTTTTACTACTCCCCCCCCCCCGTCACTCAAATTTTGACTTTTTACGTTTCGAGGTATCGAGATTCAAAATCTGCAATTCCCTTAACGTGCACTAAAAAAACCGTTCTTTCGCACAAAAATCCCATTGTGCCTAGTTGGGCCCCCTTGCTCGGCAATCTGATCAGACGAAGCCCATGGAATGGTAAAAAAAATTAATAAAAACGCAATTTTGGAAATATTAACGCAAATACGCCGTGTTCCGTATTGTTTTCTAGGTATTTTTAGATGCTGAGTTGTTTACCCCGATGAGCGGTTTTTTATTTTGTTGTTGCCCCCCCGCCATCACCTGAATCGCCTCCACCGTTTTCGTTTTCCATCTCCGCCATCATTCTCATTCTCGTTACCCATCACGTAGTCTCGGCTCAACTTATTCTTTTTTAACGTATCAGTGGTCAATAGTATCCACTGAAATTTCTTCTATCTCCGACTTTGGTTTCCCACGGTCATCAGCATCCAAAAGGAAACCAATTTTGCCAAGAATTCGGATTCACTTCGCAACAACATCGAGCAGTACGAAGTTCCGCATTAGACCGGTCAGAGACACGTTTCTTTCAATAATCGTGACCTGCGAAGAAGTTTAATTTCAGTCCATTAATATATTTTTTAATTATGTTGAAGAGACGTTTTTTTTCTTTTGCTGTTTTACATCTTTTTTTTTCTTATACATTATTCATTCTCAAAAATATAGTCTAGTTCAAGAGTTTGAAGCCCACCTCTGGCAATTCTTCATGAGTCGAATGGAACAATTCTCGGAGATGTACGACTGCGTCTAGACCAAAAATAGTGAAACAACAGTAATTGGGAGCCCGCGAGACAATACAGCGAAAGTAATCGTTTCGTCGTGTGCACTCCCTCTTGTCTTGTCCATAAGATCGACTCGTTATGTTGTGCCAATTGTCAACAGGCGCCCGAAATATGCAATTTTCGTCGTTCCGTTGTAGTCATTTTTCGGTGCTGAATCGAATGGGATGGGTCTCGAAGGTGTGAGACTCCGTCAAGCTGTGCAAGACAATAATAAACCATTGTGTAATAGTTTGCAACTTTTTTTTCGTTTACTCCTCTCGTGAACTAATTCATTTGTAAAGATTTTTCTAGTTTCCTAGCGAAACAAATCTGATACGAACACAATTTTTAATGAACCCCGATTTATACATGCGTAGTTCTTTTGCATAGAGTTGATTTCCTTCTCCATGGCTGAATTCCAATCTTCTCTGTCTTCCTTGAAGGATTGTGGTGCGTTTTCTGACAGAATAACTTCCGCGTTATTGGACGTGATATAGTCATTCATCCAGCCAGGACACTTTCTTTCCCTAGAGGATTTCCCAGGTCGCTCGAGTTGATTATCAGACTCAGTTGATTCATGGCCGCCAATGGATTCCTCATCAGAAGTTTGAACTTTAGGTTCAGGAAAGCTGTCGATTTTCTCATCAACCAGTCCATCCGTTTGATTTTCGGTTATTTCACTGTCCTTAATCGGCCACATGATGTTCTTATCACAATCGCTGATGTTCTCGAGAAAAACCACGCTCTGCTAACCTGTAGAGATTTTTCTAGTTTCGTAGCGAAACAAATCTGATACGAACACAATATTTTTAATGAACCCCGATTCATACAATTGAAAACATGGAACTAAAAAACGACAAAAACGAGCGGAAAAACGATACCACATCTGATCGAATACGAGAACATATGTTTCAAGGACACGAGAACATATGTTTCTAGGACTCCAACATCATTGATGAGAGATTTGTTTGATGTTTGTTCACTACATGTTTAGGAGAGTATTCTCCGTGCCTATTTTTTAATAACCATACCCGTTAATTTTAAATTTAAGTAACAATGAACGCTATTATTGAATTTTTTTGCATACAATGTACGATCTGTTATTGTGTACCAAGATTTCATAATCAATTTTATCATTGGTCTTCTTGGATTTCACTTGAGTGGAAAATTTAAGAGAGCTTTAACTAAGGAACCTTCATATATGATGACATAAAAATAGGACGAGCTTTTTTTAATATCTTCGAGGCTCATGAACTAGCAGAATATTTAGGCTTCGCTCAGAGATCCTCATTAATGTTTTCAATCAAAATAAGAAGTGCTGGTTGGGTACCATTTCCTCTACCGTTGGGAACCCAGACAGATTTCAAAGGCTTCCTCCTTGGCCTCCGCTACATTGTTCGGAATGACGTTCCAGGCGGCTGCTGGGCACATTCGGAAGCTTCCGCTCTTCGGGCTTCGCTTAATGTTGGCAACTGTGCTCACTTGCTCAGTCCAATTTTTTCCCCTGACGAAGCAGCTCCAAAATCGCTGAGGCATAAAAGGTTCATTAGAGGGAGTTGCGTAATGAGGGTGAGTCGTTATTTGGAAATAGGAGCTCTTGCGCCTCGTCTTGGCGTCTGGAGAGGTCTGTAGAGACCGATCTGATTTGTGAAGGGAACTTCGGCTCATTTCATCGCTTCTCTTACAAAAATCTTCACCTAAAAACAATGGGCGCCCAGTTTCATCGCTTCATCTCCTGTTCTACGACGCGGGCTTCTAATTGTTTGGCAAGCGTTTCACGATGCCGCTGTGCAGGGTTTGGAGGATCTTGTGATGAAGGGCCAGGGAAATTAATATTACATAACATACTATTCCTTGTTTTTAACTACGACGTTCGTTTCAGGTAACGAAGAAAGGCACCACAATGAGACTGACGACGAAGGTATCGAAAGAGATTCTGGCGAGTGCGATGACGAGACCCACCATTTACAAGGCTCTAGCCTCTCTCTTGTACTTCAGGTGATTATAAGTGTTTTTATGTATGTAAATAAATGCGCACTTGACGGGTCAATGGTCAATGTAATTTGCAACTACATCTTGTGAGCTTGGATCGAGGCTGTTTGAGCACCACCACTTTTTATAGGTCATCTACGGTCTTGTTTTATTGGATAGTTGGAAAACATCAAATAGGGGAAAGTGTAAATAATAAACAGAAGGTAAAAAAAAATGCAGCCAATACCTCTCCCTTGGCCCTCCGTCGACCTCCACGCTTTAGTGCGCCTGGAACCGTTGGCAGGTTTTTCTTTGTCCTTGTAAGTTTATGGATTTTTTATCGTTTACTTCAGGGGTCGGCAACTGGCCGACTGTGGATCATCTCGGTGCGGCCCGCAAGCTCGAAGTCCGCAAGAAACACATACCGAAGCAAAACGTAAAACTAACGTGTTAACACAACTTCAAACTGACTTTTAAACCGATTCACCGACTTTAATAAGATTTCCCTTAACATGGAACTTCTTCAAACCCGTTTTGCAATTGATGTTAATGATGTACCAAGCAATTTGCGAATTTATTTGCATGGTAATTTGCGAAGTTATTGCACACAAAGCTTCAGCAGGGCCACAAATATCAGCCAGTATATCAGTGCGGGCCGCTTGTATTTTTAATATTTGAAATAAAACGCATATCTACATTTTAACCATGTATTCATACAATCATGTCTATTCAAATTGAATTACTATAATTATATAAAAGTAAGAACTAGTGAGATTTATGCGGCTGCGGTAGACTTGAAAGTGTTTTAATATCTGCTTTCATTTTAGTCGTAGACGCGCGCAGTACCGCGTCTAAATGTTCGTCTACAAAATTTAATGCGGTAGTTGAGAATTGAAAACGTTTGCTCACACAAATATGTACTACCAAACTAACGGGCTAACATTTGTGGCCCTGCTATAGCAAAAGATTGCCGGCCCCTGGTTTATTTCCTGGCATAGGATAGAGACAGTTGCCGTTGTGTCTCCAGTAAGGTTACTCTTGCGGGACCACCTGCAAAACGTAAGAACGTTAAAACTCATTTAGGGCCGGGTTATCAATGTCATTTACAGGCTCGAATAAAGGTCGAATGAGTCAAATCTTTGAATAACTTAGACGGCCGGCTAGCGCTGGCTGTCAGTCATCTGCGTTTGGTATTTCCGATATTTCCACTCATCGAATATCGTTGACCGACCGTCGCCAATTCGAGCATTGATTAGCCAGCTCTTAATATATCAAGAGAAAATAATCTTTCACGAATCGTCCTCTCTGGCGATGTTGCAACTTCTATAACAGCTGTCATATTCACCGTCAGAATCGATTTCATTGGTAGCAGTGGAACAGTATTTATTCGTTCAAACAATCAAACGCAGCATAAAATAATAGTTAAATACTTTGTTGGCAGTTATGTACCGTTCATCTGGGGTGTGGAGGCACACAAGAGGCGGATTCTCATTACAAAGCAGTCTGCAGAGCTCTTGTTGCGGAAGCCCTCGAACTTCGAACATTTCTCCTGAAAGTTGGCACTAAGCAAATTCGGCAAAGCCTGGACACACTGGACCACATCGACAAGCTCCGACAAAACGATTGGGCAAGCAATTTATTAGCTCGTAGTTGTAAAAATGTTGAGAACTTATCTCATTGTATTTGTTGTTCGAGCAAATTCTTCCAGTTGATGCAAAAAAAAAAGTCTGGCGCATTGCACAAATTGTTTCTGCCCTACATTTTCTCAGCGATGTTCATGCTCATGCTACTAATCCTATCTATTTGTCACTCTGTCCCTTTGAACTTCCCGTTTTACGTAAAACATGGTAGCGCCTAAAGTTCCCGAATTGGTTGAGGTGATCCTACTAATTCCACGACCGTTATTGAGCAATTGTTGCACTGCGAACTGATAAGACTTCCAACGTGATTTTATGAGAAGATTCGGGTTTACAGTTTTGACGTAATGGAGTAAGAACTGTGGGAAATGGTAGTAAATGAAACGATGGTGGTTTAAGGAGTTAATTTGACTACCGCCCTAACTACAAGAAAATTGGTTTTCCTTGGAATTTTAGTTTGTTGTGCTGCTCATTTCCCATGAATGAGAATTATATGGAACTGCTGTGTTATTCGGAATTTTCAATCCAAGAAGTGAATCAAAATTGATAGAGTGCTTGAGAAAAACAATTGGTGTTTTGATCGCTGTAACCTTAGTTGGTTTTTAGTTGATTCTGCTACTCCCATTATGGTCTGGAGGCTATGTATCGTATTTAGGCCGATTTGGTTCTTCAATCACGTTTAGAGACTCACAAACACTCTTTCTTTGGCCAAAGCTCACTGAAAACTCCCAAAATAAACTAAATAAATTAAGATTAATGAAGTGAGGAGGGTACTATCCTAGTCCATCTCTAGGAATGGTATGATTGGGAGGGGGAAGGAAAAAAAAATGTTCAGCGAAAACTGGAGCAATATCATTTATATCATCCGCGGCAGCATTGAGCTCTTGTTAAGAAATGATTCGATGTAACATGGCTCCTTTTAGTCAATTGAAATATCCTTTGAGATGAAATTTCATCACGAATGGTCTACGCTGTTCTTTCGTGATTCTTTGGGTTGATTGAGGTTATTCGTTCCATGGTACCAACGCCCCCAACCTTGGATGGGACCACTACGACGGTGTTCATATCAATTTTAATAACGCGAATTACCAAAACTAACGGATATCACCGAAATCGACTTACTGTTCCTTCATATTGTGGTGTTCAAGTCGTTATAAGAGTATTTTACTCACTCTGCGATGTCTGTAATGATTAAGTAAAGATTTCAAAGACATAAATTATGAGAACAAAGGAAAAAAATTAGCCCAGTCTCTCCTTCCCTCATGCCACGACGATAAGTCAATGTTTAAGTACAACGAAGTGATTTCAAATGACACTGGTTTTCCTATGTTAGTGAGCCTAGTTTTGCGAAGTTTCGAGTCCGAAGGCTTGACGACACGAGTGGGTGGACCGTGGGATCAAGGTCTTCTTACATAACATCGGAACATTCATTATTCGACCTCTTCGTTCTGTAGTTTTGATTTCTTATGATTCGAAAGTATCATTTTTTCATGTTAACGGAACGTCTTATTTTTAATTGAGGCCAAATTACGTTACTGAAATAGTTTACTTTGATCTCTTATTAAGGTCGAAAACAAACAAATTATTGTAACTGTGTCCTGAATTTTCCATAATTTTTGTTGAAATTTTTCTACATCGCCGCGTTGATCGAAGTCACATTGATGTTGAAAGAAAGCCAACGTCTCTGGCTGCAGTCACCTGAGCATCATTATTTGTTCTATGACGTACATATAGTTTTAACCTTTTCAGTGGGTCGCAATACCTCGTTCTACCCTACGGTCTTTTATCTTTTTAGAAACGCGAATTAACGTACGATCTTTTTTTTTTTGCGTTCATATCGAGAAGCAGGTAGCGACGCTTCAAAAACCCCTCGAGGGCGACAACAAACATGCCGAGTGTACAAGAGGACATCGCCGTGGAGAAGGAGCAACATGAAAATGTGTCGTGTTTCGAACTGCAACACAATACATCACACTCACCCCTTACTGCTAATTTCTTTACATTGCAATTGGAGTATATGTTCGGTAGTTCAATATCTTTTTAGGTCCATTTTGTTCCTTTGAATTTATACGCTACTAGAAGTGGGTCTAGATTTCTGTCGGATCTGCGATGGACACCAAATATTACAAATAAGCTGAAATTGTGCGTTGACGTGTGTTGTCAATTACGGAAGTGCGAGAGTTCCTAACTTAACTCATCGAAAAATTATTTCTTATTTTCTGTGAATTCCAATCTAACAATCATAAAAATCGGTCCAGCGGTTCCTGAGTGAAAATGGAGTAATAATAGCGTGACACCTGACGTTATTTTTATGCATTTAGATTTTAACAGAAAACTATTCATTAAAGTACGTTACGATAACAACACAGGAAGATATACCGATTCAGGGCGAGGGAACGAGTGTCTCAATGGACTTGACGTTTAATAATTAATTAAAATTATAAAATTAAACGTGATAATAGCATTGCTAAATCATCGTGTCTCACGGTTTATCCCATTCACCGCAGTGCCAATGGGAATCAATGCGTCGCTGCCAAGAAATCTTAGGTTAATCTTCATTCTTTGTTGGGCACCCAAACTGACCCCTTAACGGAGATAATTCAGTAACGTGGACCCCTCATTCGCAGTAACTAGCTCAACTGGCTGGAGATCCCCCTCCCAATTAGAGATGCAAGTGAATGGCCGACGGATCACTTTTCCTCGTTTATGTCACATACTTCTTTTGTGCGGCTGCTCATGAATATTTAAATCTTCAGGAGGTTTCCTAATGATGAAATACGTTTTCTCTGCGCGGAACGCTGCGCTTGACGATTCGTCGTTTCCTTTTCATGTTCACCGTTGCGTAGCTCCACATTGGGCCTGTTTAATGGTGTAACTCCTGCTCTTTTACGCAATTTACACTGCTCGAACATCTTGAGGTGAAGTTATTCGAATTTTCAAATTGTTTTTACTTTCCTTGGCTCTACAAAGAAGAAAAGGAAAGTTATGTAATCGGCTGAAAAAAAAATTTTGAGTTTTCTTCAGGTCTTTACGTTTCAAACCCTCCTGAGTCCGAAAAACACTATTTGGGAAAATGGTGTGTGTGTGTCTGTGAACGATTTTTAGAGAAAACGACCGTATCAAATCAGCTCAAACTTGATATATGTCGCCCGCAGGTTACCATGGGAGGCCAAAACAAGGGTATGGGCAAAATCCACCGAAAGTTAATTATAGTTATCATCGTGATCAAAACACCAAATATTTTCTTCTCAAAAACGGCTTAAACGATTTTGATTAAATTTTTTATATTGATAGCTCTCAATAAGGCAATTGTACCATAAAACTCCCATTTGTGGGAAAATGACGAGAGCAGCACAATAAACTACCAAAATTGTCGACGTAATCGATTTCAGAGTGACTTTTAGAGAAAACGACCCGAACCAAATCACCCCTAACTTGATATGTCGCCCGCAGGTTACCATGTAGACCAAAATAAGGGTATGAGCAAAAGAAAGTTAACTATAGTTATCATAGTGATCAAAACACCAATTTTTTTTCTCAAAAACAGCTCTAACGATTTGATTAAATTTTTTACATTGATAGCTCTCAATAAGGCAAGTATACCATACAATTCTCATTCGTGGGAAAATGACGAGAGCAGAACAATAAATTATCAACATTTTCGATTTTAGCGCGGGTTTTAGAGAAAACGACCGCAACAAACCAGCTCGAACTTGATATCTAGTTTCCTTTTAAACTCCGCTGAAATGCTACTAGAATGTTTTAAAAAAATATCTGGTGCGTTGCGACACACAACTTTCCTTAGTTCTACGTCAATTCACTCGGGTACATGGCTTTTCTTTCTACTTACTCAATTCATTTATCACTCCGTTAATTTGAGCTTGGTCAAACAACGCTTTACGGTAGCAGGAAGCGGCAGCGCTTACAATTCCGGAATTTATTGTGCTGCTCGTACTCGTTACTTCCAAAATGAAATGGTGGAACTCCGCCGTTGACGTTTCATTTTTATGTGTAACGCCAGTAAGCAAACAACGTCACCTCGAGTGGGCTTCGGTGATCATTATTATTGCTTACAACTGCACTCTCAAGTTCGGAATTGGCCTCGATATCTTCCCTCAAACTCGTTTTTGCCTTCTGCTAAATATTTCTCATTTTTCTATCGGAACAACGTCAGCCCGCATTGTCATTCACTCTTCCTTCTTGTCCCGCATTGTCAATAATATTTGTCTCTTTAACTTCCTTATTGTTCTCCAGTAGTCGCCTCCGTCGTGCCATTCTGATGCTCTTTCTCGAGCTATGAATGTACGATTGACATTTGTATATTAGGCTGCATTGTTAAGTGGTGTACATCTCGCTCCAGAACTGATTTCATTCGCTCTATTGTTTCTTCTTCATCTATTACATCACTGCAAAAAGTTGAAATTCGTACGCGCTCAAAATTGTAGTGGGCTGAAGTTGTTGGGTGAATTTGAAAGCTTTATGCTAAGGGGGCTGTGGAGAGAAGTTGGTCCTATTCGGCTTTGTTTCCGTAGAGAATTGATGCAAGTCCCATTTCCAAGAAACCCCGAATGTTCCATCAACTACCAATAACAAATATTTTGTCTATAAACTTCACAAAACAGCTTAAGGAAGGAAAAGCTAAATATTAAACTTCTTGAACAAAACTAATCAATAATTGGGAACTTTTGCGAGAAAAATAGTTTGATTTTTTCGTAGGATATTTAATTTAACCGCATTTCGTAGCTCTTCCATACTGAGGTGTTTATTTTTGAGATGTTAATTTAAAACCGAGATTAGGGCATGCTAACGTGTTCTACGTATCTATACGTACTAGCGTTACTACAACTAGGCACCTAATGATTAAATAAATCATCGAGATTCAAATGGGTCTTCAGGTTTTATTAAGCAGCCTTTCTTCAAGACTTTGAGACGTAATAGCGTTCGTTTATTCCAAGATTTCGCACTGAGCAAAACCCAGCAGGTCTGTTCCTGAACCCTCAGACAAGAATTTGCAATCCATTTAAAAGGTTATATCACCTCGGCCTCGTCAAGTTTGAAGTAGCTGAAAAATAAGATTATGACCGACAAAAGGAAAGGAGTTTTCACGTTTTCTTAATAACAGCTTCGAGAAAAACACTAAAAACTATTAAATTTTCAAATTGCATTCTACTAACCAATTTTGTTCTATTTAAATGCGTCTGTGCCGACCAATGAGACAAGAAGAAGTTGGTCAAAGATACAGCGCTTGTCTTTATAGTGCGTCATTGAATTTAGAGGGGTGTGATGCTTAGAACCAGATTTTTTTAAATGTGATCCTTCGGGTAAGTGAAAATTGGTTGTATGCAGTCTTATTTATTAGCTCCTAGGTGGACCGGTAATTTGAAGTGGATGCTGTTCTCGGCTGGTGTTGAAGTGGATTATGGTTGTATTAAGTTGTTGTTTGGTGTACAATTTCGTATTTTTACTTTCTGACTGAAGGCCCCTGTACTTCCTCAGTGTTATAACTACACTAGCCCACGAACACGTTTTTATAAGTTTTCTTGCGTTTGTGTTGTTCCTGTACTTAGCAACAATCTCCGCTTTGTTGTCATTACGCTTCGGTCTTAAAATATTGAAACCGGTTTTTACGCTATGCGGCGAACTGTTCCCAATTTTGTGAGCACTTACGCCAACGACTATGTTCCGGCGTTCCCTTTCGCCAAGACGTTCGAAGAGCCCGGCAAACCGGTTATAAATTTATGGGATGTTCCCGCAGGTTCGCGGATAACGAAAGCCAGTAATTGCGAATGCGATTTGGAAAATAGGGTTCATTGCGAAGATGGCGGTTGGAATTATTTAAAGAACGCTCGTACAGAGTATGTTGGAAGATACTGCTTCGACTTTCCGTTAGAGCTTTCGGTTCCGAACTCGATGCCGTTTGCCGACATGAAGACTATGGCAGCCTTTTTCGAACGGGTGGACAGGGAAGAGCGTATGTCCAAGATCGAGGAAGAGCGAGCGATTCCTAATCGGCCTTGGAAACTGCATCGTTTGAAATACGACGATGACTTGCAGGCCACTTTGGCTAAACTCTACCTGACTCGGCAAAGAGTGTTTTTGACTAAGAAACGCGTTGAGCAGGTTTAGGTAACGATTTGCCTTTCTTTGTGCACCCTCATGGAAGCTCGTTGGCTCACTTTGCGAATGAATGGTCACTTTTTCCGAAAGAAACCTGCAATAAAGATGGTGCGGAAGAATCCCATGTTTTTTCCGTTGCAGTTATTTGTCAGTTCTCCTGTCTCGGTGAATTCGGTACCTTTGATTGTATTCACTTTGGCTGGAGAATAGTGGCACTTATTGCGGGCAAACTTAGCGCCGCATCTGAGCAAAACTTTTGTCTACTGATGAATCAATTCTTCTACCATCTTCATTCCACGGAAGATGCATTCAAGGGCAAGCTGGAATTGACAAAAGGTACCAGGTGTAGAGACATTCAATAGTTACTCTATTGACAAGGTAACTGGAAGCTTGCTGACCTACTATCGTAATCTTTTTTTTTTTTTTTGAAACGGATGCAAGCGATACCCTCACTGCGACCGCAAACGGGCTTATTGTAAGGGCGTCCATGACCCTCAGATCATGGCCCCTGTGCACCACCCCCAGGCCCCATGGCACTGGACTAACTTGGTGATGTGACGTCACCACCCCTGCACTAAACAGAGGACATCCCCAAGCTCTGCGTTTTCCACCTCTTCTGGCTGAAGAAAGGCCCTCCCAAACACACGACAGTGCGATGCCGCGAGTCCATCGCATATGCACAACACATGCTCTGCCGTCTCTAGCGCCACCTCACAGAACAATATTTGCAAGGTGGTACCTCAGCAGACAGTGACCTGTAAACAAGCCACATATGGTCCTCATATCCTTTCCTCCCCAGTGCAAGCACCTCCTTGGCCATCTCTTCTGAGAGTCGGATTGATCGTCTAAGGCTGCGAGCACCCTGCCCCTATCCTCCCATTTTCCAACCTCTCTACGTAGGTGGCTCCTGGTAGTCCCAACAAAGGGCTCAGGGCGGGCAAGGACCTGCGCCGATCCCTTCTTAGCCAACCCATCAGCCCGTTTGTTTCCCTCTATACCCTGATGCCATGGCACCCAACACAGTGTTACACTTATGTCCGCGGCCAGGGCCTTCAGTCCAGTCAGACACTCCCACAACGTAAGACAGTACGAGGCTAAGGCCTTGAGAGTGGCACTATCGTAGTATGCTGTATCGCCCAACTCAACAGGCCAAACAGTTTTTTTTTTTTGCAAATCAATGATTAGGAAACGAGAGATGTGAGCACCTTCCTCGCAACGGGAGAGTTGTGGAGTAATGTGTGTGTACTCAACGTGGAGTTAACTGAGTTGAAGAACTCATTACTATACGAGGAATCATTTACTTTAATCTCTTTAGACGCCCTCGTGTTAAATTTCGATAAATTGAGGTCTTCTTGAGGCTATTCTGGCCCCAAGAGGCCCATGCATATGAACGTGATTCAAAATAACCTAGTAGGAACATCGTTCGCGTGCAACACACACCTAAAAGTCTTGTGAGCCTGGCAATTACTGCGTCAATAGTAACGGTGATGCATTACTGTTCCTCTTCGTTGTGTCCGTATGTCGAGAATGGCTCAGTTGGCTCATTCTGTCGAAAGAGAGGAGGAAGGACGTTGATAGGTCAGTTTACAGACGTGTTGCTCAGGAAGTTACCCTCTTGTACTGCAGGAATAATTGTAGCCTGAGTGCTACTTGTTCATCCTTCACAAATACTTACTGGGCTCCACAATGCCCCTTATTGCATATGTGGATTTGCACCTAGCATTAGTATCTTGTCCTAACTGAGGGGTGAGTTTCTAAGCCTTGTTACACAGGTCACTAGCGAGTAAATAGATACGAGAACCCTCTCGGACGTCAAAATAAAGGTATGAGCGATATTGGCGCAAAACTAACTATAGTTATCACAGTGATCAAACCCCAAATATTTTTTTGTGAAAAAATACTCTAATGATTCTTATTACATTTTTTGTATGGAAATGAAGTTATGTTTTACCAAGTTCAGATGAACTGAGTGAGAAACGTAATGGATTAGTAGTTAGAGCCGTGAAAATCGCTGAATGTACTTGGGGCTAAGGAGAGTTGTGTGCGTCACACCAGATACTTAGCCTTACGTAGTAGGAAGGAAAGTTATTGTGTTTGAGCGCATATTTCTGAAGGCAAAGAGACGGGATAATACAGCGCTCTCTATTTTCCTAGCAAATATTAGTAAATTATATGTGCATATTAAGTTTGGGAAGCATGGAGATAATGAGTACGGGAGTAGAAGAGAGTGGACCTTCTCCACGAAACATGAGAAATACTGAGCGGGATCCGAATTTAATCAACACCATCCAAAAAACGTTTCCCAGCAAATAGAATTGTGTACGGAAAAGGGGATTTGACAGGGCTACTGTTACATTCCGCTATATATTCTGCGTATTCTTCCAAGAAGAATAGAATCGTATTTTAGAATTGTATTTTCTAAATGAACAATCTATCGTGTGAATTCATTCAAAGGCAGTTTGAAACATCAGCCTTCGTCGTTTGTCTAACACTTTTGTACAGAAAGTATTTAGCGTCAATTTTCACTTAGATTTGTCGAATACTCGAACTCACGTTCTTAGCTGTTGTTTTATGTTTTCCATGCAGACGCCACACAATCTAAGGATTTGGCGAACCATACAAGTACGTGCTTGCAACGCAAATGCTCTTGAAATGTTTCTGTGACTCTCCCCAACCCTCTCGTACACATTTGAGTAGTGATCGCGTCCAAATTACGTTAATTTTTCAGAAACCTTTGGAGGATCCTTTGTGTCTCCTTGGGTTTCGCATGACTCGTGCCTGATTGTAGTGCATGGATTCAACGAAGGCGATTGGACTAATTTTATTTAGTGTTATGCCTATGTGTGTTTTAGTGTACATTAGAAGTACGAGCAGGTTATTTCCACACAAGGGCTCGTGTGCAAAGTATCAGAACTACATTTGTAGACTAAAACATTCACTGAGCGTGGGGCCGAAGCTAACGGGCGTTTTTCAAAGGATTTTTACTTGGACTGCTTGGAAAAAATAGCAAAGCCAGTTTTGATGGCAGAGGATATGGGTCTTACCCCTCAAAAATCCGTTTCTAGTGATGACAAAGCAATTGCCCCCTCTGCCCCTTCAAGATAAAGCCAATTCTGGAATATCCTGGCCAATTCCTACCCCGTTAATGCTTACTCAACCACTGACTAAGCTGGTGAGAACATGATGGCGTGATAAAACGGTGAGAGAGTGGGAGATGGAACGAACCCCCTTAGTTATGTGTTGTCGATAATCCAAATGGTTGGCGAGGGCGTTGTGTCAACACGATGATTTACGGCACACATGCGGTGTTACGATTACAGTTTCATTCGATTGATTAATGAAACTATGCGGCGTGTGAGTAAATGTTCAACGGGAGTTTGCGGTGGGAGGGTGAAGGGGCTTGAATGAAGGAATGAAGAGCGTTAACGTATCAAAGTGAACAAAACTGTGGGGAAACCCTGAGGTCAGTTGCTAAGGACAGGAGCTGGTCAGCTCAAAGAGAAAATTGTTTTCGGGAATTCCTTTAGTTAGGTTAAACAATTTATCAACTGTCGGTTGTGGAACCCGTAGCCAAACAGTGGTTGGCTTAACATTTTCACAGATCTGTGGCACGAACTTAAAAAATTAAGACGTGTTGCTTTTACGCTTCTTCGATACTTAGTTATAGCATAAGGTGTTTGCATGCTTACTTATCGAGTAGCATCTGCATTTATCGAATAGAACAATTCCTAGCTCACCAATTTATTCTGTTTCTCAATTTAGTGTGCTCAATATATTTTCACTACTTGTAATATAGCTACCCGAACAGCGCAGTCACATGTAGCGTCAGTTTCGTGACATTTCCCAGGGAATGCGTTTACTTGGAATTAAAAATGGAACTTATTTGTAATTAAGTTTTGGCTCCAAGAAAAGTAACACATCTGGAGTGCAATGTTGAAAATGTCGTTGAAATTGTTACTGGAATGGCATTGAGCCCACATCCTAAGAAAGTAACAGCTGTTCTGATCAGAGAAACAATTTCCTCTCGATGATTCGTCACACTGCTTAGTAACTTGCAGCACCTGCCCCGTGATATTGTAGAACGGAGAACGTTGAACAGCTCTTCCCCAACGTAGACTGCGTACCCTGCATGCGTTGTACCTATAATACTATTTACAGTTTTCAATTTAGATTCCGTTAAATGATTCACATTTCATGTTAATTCCTCAGGCGAGGCTGTGGGTCCAAGTCATCAGAGAGCTGCGAATGGGAGTTCAACTGAAGAAAATGTGCTACACGAGGAAACCCATAGAGTTTGAGCTCACGCCCTACGAAATTCTCATGGAGGACATTCGCTTAAGGAGGTACAAGCTAAATAAGGTCATGGTGGACGGCAACATCCCTCACAGAGTAAAAAAAGACGCACACGCGATTATCCTCGAATTCATCAGATCCCGACCACCGCTTCGAAAGGTGAGGGAGTTGAAATTTGTTAAATTATCAATTTTTTTGGGAACTGTGTCTGTTTTGTGCGAAAATATGTTCGAGTAATGTAAAAGGAGTAAGAAAATACATTCATGTTAAGGTAAGTTATGACAATGCTATTCAAAGCTCCGTCCTTGTTAAAAGCAGCTATTTATCATCAGTGGGATGAGGGGGGGGGTTAATCCAACAATAAAATAATTATGGGTGTGTACATGAGTCGTAAATTGTTCAAGCGAGAGGTTTTTCTGGGAACCTGTTAACGATGAACCTGATGTTGGCCCTTTAACAATTAATTACAAACCTCTCGTTAACCGCATATGTATCTTGAATCACTGGAAGAGTTTAAGTCAGCATTTGACCGGGATCTTGAGTATAAAAAGTTCGTTTAGTACAAGTGTGACTCTACAAAGACCAAAGCTCGGCTACGAAGGAAAGTGCGGGCATCTTACCATAAACTAAAGATTCGTTTTTTTCGACCTGTTCAAATCTTCCAAACAGCCTAGAGACTCGCGAAAAGATGTAAAGAGTTGTGGTCTCGGTGGTACAGAGAATTGTGCTCACCTGCTGCTTTTGCCCTATCCCTTGGGATCCTCGAGTACTAATCAAGTATGTACTGCCCTACGAACCCTACAAAATACTCCTCAGTGAAGATATGGCAAAATAGATCCTGAGCTTGACAAGGACGGCATCCCAGACAGCAAACTACTAGAAACAGGCGATCACCAAAGACAAGATAGTTGACTAGTCATTGCAGGTCTACGATTTCCGTCCGATCTACGTCTATGAATTGAACTGGAAGTTCGTTCTTCGCTCCACTATGTCGCTATCCTGAGAATGGTCGATGAAGGTAGGACTCAGTGGAGTCCAAACAAAACGGTAAGAGAGCGACCACAAAGGGAGTGTGTAATTAGAGAGAAAGATGCGGACGCTCGTTCCGTTTTGAAGAGTAACATATAAATTATACTGATTTTCTGTGGAAAAGGTTCTCCGGACGTTGAAGACGTGTTTCCAGAGTATTTTGTTTTCTAAATGGTTAAGATGTTAGGCTGTAGAGATTTGCCGCATTTGAATTTCAACAAATTTTGAAATTTAGTCACAAGATGATGTGACTCTCTTCACGGTGTCGTGAGGAATCTTTTTTTGTTTTTCGGTTTTACTGCTGTACAATCGAGTGGGTTTGAAGATTCTGCAAAGCGCGGTGACTGCTCCTGTTAGGTTTTGTGGAACTGAGAAGACATTTGATAAATATCTGGCGCGACGCACACAACTTTCCTCAGCCCCATGAGCGCTCAGCGACTTATGCCCTCCCTAGCAACTAATTCAGTTCACAAGTACACCAGCTCAACGTTCTAAGTAGAAATTGGTGGTGGTTGAGGTTCTGGGATTTATTTGGTTGCCACTTATGTCGTGACTTTCATCGAGCATCAATCCCGTAAATTAAAATGCTACCAGGTTGATTTATAGGGCACCACTGTCCCTAATTTATTAGTAGTTATTAAACTACCGTCGCGTCGGTGACTTATTGTACTACTAACTGAATTGGGGTTTATTACGGAAAGACTTCACTAAAGCTGTTTTCGCCGAAATTGCTACTATTATTGTATTGCACCAGTCATTTCCACACGGATGAAAATTGCTGTTATTTCATTTGGAACTGTCCTCAGTCAAATGGTAATCAAACAACTGTTTTTGAGAAAATTTGGTGTTTTGATCATAGTGCTAACTGTTGGGTTTGTTCTCGGAGGTCGATTGGTTCGGTTCCTTTTGCCCGGGGAGTCGTCCTCTGTATTTACAGACAATCCCTTTCCCTTTCCCATGTCCCCTCTCTTATCTTTTTACTTCAAATTTTCCCTCTCATTTCGTCGTCTGCCGCTCGCCAGCAATGTGCTTTTTACTTTCCTTGGCTCTTCGAAGTAAAGCCAAGCGTAAAAAAAAATTTTTTAGTTTTCTTCAGATCTTTACGTTTCAGACCCTCCTGAGTCCGAAAAACACTATTTGGGAAAATGGTCTGTGTGTCTGTGAACGATTTTTAGAGAAAACCATCGTACCAAATCAGCTCAAACTTGATATCTCGCTCTCAGGCTTTCATAGGACGCCAAAATAAGGGTTTGAACAAAATCCACCGGAAGTTAACTATAGTTATCATAGTGATCAAAACACCAAATTTTTTTTTTCTCAAAAACGGCTCTAACGATTTTGATTAAATTTTTTATATTGATAGCTCTCAATAAGGCAATTATACCATAAAATTCCCATTTGTGGGAAAATGACGAGAGCAGCACAATAAATTACCAAAACTTTCGACGAAATCGATTTTAGCGCAGTTTTTAGAGAAAACCACCGTACCAAATCAGCTGAAACTTGATGTCTAGCCTACAAGTTACCATGGGACGCAATAGTGAGGGTATGGGCAAAATCCACCGAAAGTTAACTATAGTCATCATAGTGATCAAAACACCAAATATTTTTTTTCTCAAAAACGGCTCTAACGATTTTAATTAAATTTTTTATATTGATAGCTCTCAATAGGGCAATTATACCAAAAATTCCCATTTGTGGGAAAATGACGAGAGCAGCACAATAAATTACCAAAACTTTCGACGAAATCGATTTTAGCGCAGTTTTTAGAAAAAAACCACCGTACCAAATCAGCTGAAACTTGATGTCTAGCCTACGAGTTACCATGCGACGCAATAGTGAGGGTATGGGCAAAATCCACCGAAAGTTAACTATAGTTATCATAGTGATCAAAACACCAAATTTTTTTTCTCAAAAACGGCTCTAACGATTTTAATTACATTTTTTATATTGATAGCTCTCAATGGGGCAATGATACTAGAAAATTCCCATTCGTGGGAAAATGACGAGAGCAGCCCAATAAATTACCAAAACTTTCGACGAAATCGATTTTAGCGCAGTTTTTAGAGAAAACCACCGTACCAAATCAGCTGAAACTTGATGTCTAGCCTACGAGTTACCATGGGACGCAATAGTGAGGGTATGGGCAAAATCCACCGAAAGTTAACTATAGTCATCATAGTGATCAAAACACCAAATTTTTTTTCTCAAAAACGGCTCTAACGATTTTAATTACATTTTTTATATTGATAGCTCTCAATGGGGCAATGATACTAGAAAATTCCCATTCGTGGGAAAATGACGAGAGCAGCCCAATAAATTACCAAAACTTTCGACGAAATCGATTTTAGCGCAGTTTTTAGAGAAAACCACCGTACCAAATCAGCTGAAACTTGATGTCTAGCCTACGAGTTACCATGGGACGCAATAGTGAGGGTATGGGCAAAATCCACCGAAAGTTAACTATAGTCATCATAGTGATCAAAACACCAAATTTTTTTCTCAAAAACGGCTCTAACGATTTTAATTACATTTTTTATATTGATAGCTCTCAATGGGGCAATGATACTATAGAATTCTCAATCGTGGGAAAATGACGAGAGCAGCACAATAAATTATCAAAATTTTCGACCAAAAGCGTTTTTCGCGCAGTTTTTGCCTTATAAACTCCGCTGGAATTCTTGTAGAATGTTAAAAAAATTCGGTATTGTAGTCCAATCATATACCTAAAAGGAGATACATGGGGCTCACTCCAGAAATTCCTGAATTTCAACTACTGCCGTTTCGCTTACTAGTCCTAACAGTTATTTTCCAATAACTCTGCAAAAGTGATTACTATCCTTTTTTTGAAAACCGTGTTTACAGCCTCATTAATTATCTGTGTACCAATTGCTCAATAATGGTCCTGCAATGAGTACGAGCAGCACAATAAATTCCGGAACTGTAAGCGCTACCGCTTTCTGCTGCCGTAAAGCGTTGTTTGACCAAGTTCAAATTAACTGAGTGATAAATGAATTGATTAAATACAATTAACCATGTACAAAGTGAATTGACGTAGAGCTAAGGAAAGTTGTGTGTCGCAACGCACCAGATATTTTTTTAAAACATTCTAGTAACATTTCAGCGGAGTTGAAAAGGAAACTAGATATCAAGTTTGAGCTGATTTGTTGCGGTCGTTTTCTCTAAAACCCGCGCAAAAATCGAAAATGTTGATAATTTATTGTTCTGCTCTCGTCATTTTCCCACGAATGAGAACTGTATGGTATACTTGCCTTATTGAGAGCTATCAATGTAAAAAAATTAATCAAATCGTTAGAGCTGTTTTTGAGAAAAAAATTGGTGTTTTGATCACTATGATAACTATAGTTAACTTTCTTTTGCTCATACCCTTATTTTGGCCTCCCATGGTAACCTGCGGGCGACATATCAAGTTAGGGGTGATTTGGTTGGGTCGTTTTCTCTAAAAGTCACTCTGAAATCGATTACGTCGACAATTTTGGTAGTTTATTGTGCTGCTCTCGTAATTATTTTCAAGACGAAAGCCAGCCATTTATTTGTTTTGTGCTGTGGAGATTTTTCGGAAGTGTTCAATAACTCTCAACACCTACTTCAAAAGAAATTACGTCGCCTCCAAGACTGAGACCTGCTCTTTTATCCCCGGGGAACACTGAAAGTTTTTCGCAGATTGGTGAGTCCCATAATTTATTTCCTAGTTTGTGGGTTATTGGGGGTTGTTCTCCGGGTGATTGGTTTTCGGATTGGGGCTTCTGAGAGTGAACCCAGCACAATATTTTGGAACACTTTTCCTATGGTTTATTGTCATTAGATTACAGTCCACTTCATAACGGGCAAAAAGGAGTGACTACTTCCCCCTCATTGTTCTCAACACTAACTATAGTTAGTTTGACCACTCATAACTATAGTTCGACCGATTTTGCTCAAACCCTTATTTTTACAGAAGATGGATATCAAATTTGAGATGTGTGTTCAGTCGTGCTCAGACCACAGACGCGCACACGCAGAACATTTTATCAATTGGCGGTTTTCGGATTTTGAAACGTAAGGATCCGAAGACAACTCGAACCCCTTTTTACGTTCCTTGGCTCTACAAAGAAGAAAGGAAAGTTATGTAATCGGCTGGAGAAAAATTTTGTTCTTGAATTGTTTTGAGGAAAAAAAAAGAGTTTTCTTCAAATCTTTTTCAGTCAACTTTCCTCTCTACTACGTAGTGACCAAGCGGCCCAGCGCTCTCCACTCCCACCACAGTGTGTGTTAAGAGTACATTTTGATACGAAACAACACAAAATGCCCTTATGAGTTCTCATACGAAACCGTGACACTTCTTGGAGTAGTTCGAAAACGCTCATCTGGCGCCATCCGTTTTCTACCGTCGAGATAATGGTGTGTCATATCTGTCTCACGCGTTCCTACATGACTCATTCTTACAAGACCAACACTTATCGTAATGTGATATCTTCCCACCCGAACGAGGAAGAGATCTTGAGGCTCTGTACTGTACATGAAAGAGCACCGACCACTGTTGACGTGAAGTTGGATCCCGTTACTGCAGTTGATGTATTAACCCAGAGGATCTTGTTTTTCAACGCGTGCCGGGTATTGTCCCCGACCTTTCAATCCCCGCAACTTATCTTCGTTGTGTCGTGTTGCCGCCTACGGGTGTCTCAATTTAAAAAAAAACCTGATCCTGTACAAACCTGTTGATCTCTCTGAAGACTCTCCGACGCGTCGGATTAGACCACCTTCGTGGAGCTGTAACACTCGTTATCATAATCTGAAGCTTAGTTTCTTATCAAGTTTGCAGTACGGCTGTTAAACGGTTGTCACATTATTACGAGAAGAGAGATATTGAGATACTGGGAGTGAGGCGGTTGGTCCACACAGCTTCTACCAAGCTCTGAACCTACGAAAAATGTGCTGGTTTTTCAGCTTTCAAGCGTAGATATTCTGGATTCGTGCAAACACGAGATGGAATATATTTCAACCCGTTATTTATAAGGTATTCTCCAGAAGATACGTCACCTTTAAGGCCGTTTTTACCAACTGTGTTGATCCCGTTTACACTCGGTTATCAGTAACTAACCGCAAAAACGGGTTTCACCAGATTGGGTTAAGCTCTAGCCCTGATCAAGCGTTAACCCCAAAATGTTCTTAACATATGCTAATATCTGTTCTCCATTACCGTGCTCCGTCGACTATTCTCTTCTATTATTGTGAATAATTTACACATGTTTTTGTATAGTAATAATTGGCTTCGCGAAATTAAACTAATCGATTCAAAAAATAAAGTGGACTGTATGTTTGGAAAATAAAGGTAAAAAACTAAACTTACCACTCGAGCGCAGAGACTGTGTGAGCGTCGAACTACGAAAAAAAATTAAGGAAGGAAGGGAAAGGAGAGAGAAAAGAATGAAAGGATTTTTGCAGTTCTATACTGACGCAAGGGCGACCACGAACTCAATTTCAAATTTAACAAATCGGAGATGTTAGACAGGGCCGAAACGGACACGGCTGCGTTTTCAAAGCTACTACTTCCGGGTGGTTTCGCAAGAGCAGGTTAGTCTCTGCGAATACGGAGCTATTAACAATTAACGGGCAAAGACCATCTTCCGGATGTCATTGCAAGTAGTCTTGACAAGGGCAAGCCCGCGAGACGCTAATGTCGCGCGAACAATAATAATAAACATAAATGCTGTTTACTCGTGCGCAGCTGTTGCAGTTGCTTTTCCTACAACGATAATCTAATATGTTAGGTTATCGTCATCTCACCCGGTGCCCCAAATGGATAGGAGAAGTTTCCGACGACTTCAGGATGTATGAATCTAAATTCTGTTGTTGGTGAGCAGTTTTAGAAAATATCGCCCTGTTAGAAACCCAAACGCAAATGGCTTAACTAGGTGGATTTAAAAGCAGATAGATAGGAAATGTTAAATAATAACACACTTACACACACGTTAGTGTATCGAACAACTTTTGTTAAACACGATCGTTCTTCCTTCCTTGTTAAATTTCCTTGCTTGTAAAAATTGTAACCTCCCAATTTCAGTTTATATTATTTCTTGCTCTGCTCTCATTTTTTTGTACCGCTACTTCCGATTTTTCCTGTTCCCACAAAGCATTCTGCAGGACTAATTTGGCTTTTTCCTGCAGCTCTTGCAGTTGGAGTACTCGTATTTTCACTTTTTGCTCTTCACCAGTTAGTCCTCATATTAGTCCACTGCCTTCTCGATATGGTTTAATCACGGCTATAATAACCGCATTTAACGGTGATCTCGGCTTGCGTGGTCGGAACGAAACAGGTTAGCCTTGATTTACTTATCTATCCGTGATCAGTTGGATCACGGTCAGTGCTGTTTTGGTGAAAACGACCGGTGACTTCTACAGTATGAGGTTATATGTAGTTTATATTAGTTAAACGGTTGCTAGTTGAGAACTTCGAAATATTCTGCTCCCCCCAGGATGTTATTACGTCAACCCTACGTCTGTGCTGCTAAAAATGTAGCATCCAGGTTAATCCGCGTTCCCCAGAATTACCAGATTAAATCGATAGACATTACATTTGAAACCCTTTGAAGACACAAGACACGGCCACTTTCGCGAAGTACTCATCCAACGGCTCCATAGAACCATGGGAAGAGTCAATCTGCCAGTTTTAGTTTTACTTTATAGCACTATGTTGAGCTCGGTTTTGCAACTTTGAGAAGCGAAAAAGGGTATGTTATAAAAAAGGACATTTATGTGGGATTGAAGTCACCTTAAAATCGAATGAATGATCTCTCAATTAGGATTACAACTATCAAGAATAAAAACCGCGTCGAGCTCGGGAATTGAAAGCGCTCTCAAACGTACATAACGTCCACGATCTCTTCTGGGTGACATTTTCGTATCGGAAATGGCCGCAACTTGATTTGCCCCTGCACCAATTTCCTGGCGTTACTAGAATACGGTTTGCTACAACATGCTCTTACGTGCAGTGAGCCCGCGGTGTGTCACTTACACCTTCGAACGTACAAAGACTAGTAAAACATTAATTTTGATCCGAAGGTTCCAAGACTGTTCAGGCTTCAAAATAAACAGTGACTTGTAAGATAAGTGGGTAAAACGTTCGTGAGTTCGAAAGAATTAAGGGGTCACGAAAGTTGAATTAACAGTAGTAAAGAGATAGGCCGGTTTCGGCGATTAATCCATCAATTATCAAACTGAACTACTAATTTTAATGAGAATGGAGATCATTTCTTTCGAGTGATATAAATCGCATTGAAGAGAAGTAAATACTGCAATGAAAATGACCCCCAACAAGCACGTCATGTGTAATTAACTAACTCTAGTGTGATCAGCTGTCCAGGATCCCGCCATCTACGTTTGATGATTTGTGAGATAATGATGACCTGGGCGTGGGTGGAAACCCTTCGCGCATTTTTTGATGGAGATGAGCCCTTGGCGCGATCCCTGGAGAATAGAGCGCTCTCAAATCAGTAAGAGATTCAATCTTCTCAAAACGGTCACTCCAACTATCCTCTCCTTAGGTATAGATGATTCCAAAATGCATCCGTTTCACCGCATAGCAGATGTTTCTTCGTGTTAGTTCCATCACGATCAGTCCTCCAACGTCCGAGGACGTTTTTTGCACTTTCTGGGTAGCTTTTTGAATCGGTACGTAGTTTGTACGTACTGTCTCTTTTGCAGCTCTTGTTTATTGTTATATTCGTGTTATAATTCACCTCCATTGACCCACTGGCTACTAAGGGGCGTAAATTGTAACTTGAGACCTTTCACATTCTTTTTGGGAAAATATTGAGTAAACACGGGATTGTAAAGTGAAACGCGTTAATCTTTATCTTCCAAGTAAGAGACGAACATATAAACCCCTAAAAGAGCATATAAAATGAGATAGTCGACTAAAATTTTAATAGAAAGTTTTAATAAAAAACGACAAAAGTTCAAGTGAGATGTTTAACGTTTACTGGAATGTTAGTTTTCTCTTCTCTAGTTCATTAAAAAGTACGTTTATTCTCGTTATTTTTGTAATTAATTGAATTAGGACATTTTCGGTATCGGCTCTATCCAATGGGATATCGTCCAAATGGTGGGAGGGATCGTCCCCTGTGTGAACGAGGAACGTAGGCGTTTTCCCATGAATCTGCCCTTGAACTTCAGTCAGAAGACAATTTGTACCTCCTTTAAGGCGAAGTGTCATTTGAAGCCACAACGCAGGGAAGCGAAGTGGGTTCGTGGCATTCCCACAGGCGTCAGGCACATGGGGGCCTTGGTTTGTGCCGTTGGGGTTCTCTTTGGGCTTTCAGTACAATTCTTGTTTTGAGAATAAAATATCTGGTGCGTAGCAACACACAACTTTCCGCCACCCCCGTAATTTCGAACACCACCTACATTTGGAGGCGCTATATCTTCGTTCAACGCATTTTTACTGGAACATTTACGGAGAACAAAGTGTAGGGACTAGTTAGCTGAGAGTACTCCGAAAGTTTGATCGAAATCGTTAGAGCCGTTTTGAGAAAATTGGAATACCGATAAATTAATATTCGACAAATCTCCTTTTCTGAGTTAACTTGGCTTCTATCTCCGTTCAACATATATATACAGAAATAATTATGGAGAACGAAATGTGGCTATGGGTGACTTAAAGACACTCCATTAAGATTTATCACATCTGGTGAAAAATTTACCCTGGAATTTACGGAAATGTTAGAAAAAACGTTATTTTCGACACATTGTGATTTTTATCTCTGTTCAATGGACCGTCACAGGAACATTTATTGAATAGAATATGTAGGTATTAACTATTTGAAAACATCCTGTGAGTTTGGTGAAAATCGCTGAAGCCGTTTTGCCAAAAAGCGTAAAAAACCTATTTTTGCTTCAGGGGCCCATATCTCCGTTCACCGTATTTTCATGGAGATATGTATAGAGAAGAAAAGTTAGGTATTGATTAGAAGAAGATAATTTGAAAGTTTAATCAAAATCGTTAGAGCCGTTTTCGAGAAAAATGCGAAAAACCCTAGTTTTTGGTACATTTTCGTCCCCCCCCCCTTCCCATCGGCCGAAATCGTCCATAACCTTATTTTGGTGTCTACAAAAAATAACGAACAAAACAAAAAAAGAACCAGCTCAATCGGATCAGCCGTTCTCCCGCAAATCGAACTACAGACACACACACACACACGGACCACGCGCCGAAATTAGGTTTTTTAGACTCAGTAGGGTCTGAAACGTAAAGATCTGAAGAAAACCCAAATTTTTTTTGGGCCGATTACTATACTTTCCTTCCCTTCGGGTAGCGGAAAGTAAAAATGAAAGGATATTTTATCAATTTTTCAAATTTATGTGCGTGGGAGTGTTACGGGTTCAACTACAATATGAGTCAACTGCTGCTCCAATTAGACTTGTGGGTCCTTTAACGCGAATACTGAAACTGATCTACGAGTATGGGAACTTTTATGACTTGGATTACGCAAAACTTTCTCCCCAGTCAACTGATTATTGATAGTCTACTTTCAGTTTGCTAATCAAAATAAGTTTAGTGTTGAATTTGGTTTGACATCATCATAAGGGTTTTATTTTGAAACCATCACAGTAATCGAGAAGATTCTTCAACTTTCTTTAGTACAACGAAGTAGGAAGGAAAGTTACGTGTTCGGCTGGAAAAAGAGTTTTTGAGTCTTCTTCAGATCTTTACGTTTCAAAGGCTATTCCAAAAGGGTGTCCGAAAAACACCAACGATTGTTATCTTAGTGATCAAAACACCATATATGTTGCTCTCAACCCTAACGGTTTTAAATAAATTTTTGTGAGGTCAATTCCAAATAACGAGACAGTACCGCGAAAACACAAAATCAGAACGGAACTTTTTTTTCATCTATTAATAACTTGTGGAGGAGCTCACTACGTACAATACAAATCTCGTCGGTGGAAAATTGAGCACAATAAGTTATCAAACATTTCGAAGAAAATCGATTTTAGCGTAGTTTTTACTTTCCGCGACCCGTATAGTGATCGGGTCAAAAAATTAGGGTTTTCTACAAATCTTTACGTGGTATGGCCTACTGAGTCCGAGTAATTCGATTTGCGGGAGAACGGCTGGACCGATTTGTTTTGTTCATTATTTTTTGCAGACGCGAAAATAAGGTTTTGGGTGATTTCCATCGATGGCAAAGAGGGATGGGTGCCAAAAATGTACAAATCGTCGACTACTAATCAGTACAAAACTTTTCTTCTCCATAAATAGCTCCATTAAAATTCGGCGAAGGCCTATGAAGCAAAAATAGGGGGTTCTCCTTCATCAAACTCACAGGATGTCTTTAAATATCAATACCTGTATATCGTTCTCAATAAATTTTCTTCTGACAGTCCATTGAACAGAGATGAAAATCAAAATGTGTCGAGCATAATGTTTTTGAAGATTTGTGTAATTTCCCGAGTAACTGCGTCACTGGATTTCATTGATCTTATGGAGTGTCTTCTAGCTACCTACTCCTACATTTCGTTCTCCGTAAATATTTCTGTAGCTATCTGTTGAATGGAGATATAAGACATGATAGCTCGGAAAACGAGATTTTTCGAATATTATTTTACCGATTTTCTCAAAAATGGCGATTTCGATCAAACTTACGAAGTACTCTTACCTAATTAGTACCTACATTTTGTTCTTCATAAATGTTCCTGTAGAAATGCGTTGAACGAAGATTTCAATTTCATTTCTCTTATCTCGTTCAATTCGAGACTATTGCTCGTGCAATTGGGTGGGATAAAGATGCAAAGGCAATTGCACTCTCTTGTGCTTTATCAGGGTCAGCATTAACACTTCTCAGTGATGTCAGTCCTCCCAGAACTTACCAACGTCTGCTTACAGCCTTAGAAGAGAGGTATGGTACGCAAAATCAGTCAAAAATGTATTTAAGCCTCTTCAGTACACGAGTTCAGAAACCTGACGGGGACCTTAGGCAATTTCATCAAGCCATTCGTACTCTCGCTCGAAATTTAGTTCCCGACGTAGAACAGCATGGTGTTTTTCACTTCTCACGGGGGCTTCGTGAAACTGGTCAGAAGAGCAATTGATACCCTTTCTCCCTCATGTCTGAAGCTCTCATAATTGCTCAACGCGTGGAAGGCGCCTTACAAAGGCAACCTATCAAGCAACAAGCGTGCGAGGAGCAGAAACTCTGGATAGAAGTCAAGATATATTGCAGTATAGCAATAACTTCACACCACTGCCTAGAAGCAGCGATCCAGCTGATTCGGCAAGTATCCTAAATCGGATACAACAACACCTAATTTAGTAACATTCCAATATCACCCTTTTCTTTCTTTTAAAGAGTCCTTCCCGCCTCCTCAGATGGACCTGAAAGGAAGTATGGTCGAATACGGTCAACGTGCACTACCATCTTTCGGCGCTTAGGAGTAACAAGTCGAACAATTATGTCGGAGATGCATTTCACTATTTTGCATGGACCAATAGACGGGCGCTGGAGTTTAGAAGAGCGTGCAACGTATCGACGGGGATAGTGCAGCCATACCGGATCTCCTGGTTGATCGTAGCGTCGTTTGGCTTCTTCTGCTACCTTCCCCATGGTCTTGCGAGCAATATCATGCGTGTCTTGTAATCGCGGCCTAAGATCTATAGCAAACTGCCGGGGACAGATGTTTCTGAACACCTTTCTTACAATATTTATCAGTCAGTTGTACCAGGACTATAGCCTCTGACATTGATGAACATCAACCGTAGAAATTCATGGAAAATTCGATACAATTGTATTACTTAATCTACATTTGTGAACTGTATCCTGAAGAGGCATGGACAAACCGATTTAACAATAGTTGTGCTTACGCTCGAGCATGGACTCGCAGGTTGAGGTAGTCAATACCGCTTTGAAGCTAATCCATCTCAACCGTTAAAAAGAATCGTCCGACATCAGTCACACTGAAAACAAGAAGGAATAGTGAAAACTGTTCCATGAGTTCCGCTCTGAATCCAACGTATTTTGATTACATTCTGTGACTAATTGGAGACAAATCGAACGAACCGGACCCGTTGAACGACGACAAGGAGGAAGTTCTTCGTCGCAACTGACCTTGCGGTTGGAATGAAAATTGACCTCAATTTGTCTCACGGTGAAGAGTTTCTTCGTGAATGTTACGCGATATCTTGGTAACACTCGGCGTAATTATTAACGTCCTCGATGAGAAATCAATCGCCAATGGAGCGAAATTCACCCTTCCATGAGTGGATTAAGTTTGAAGATGAAGAGTTGTCTAACCTTCTTGCTTTCACTTCGCCGTTTGGGGGACAGATTTTTTTCTTCGATTTCAACTTCGCCATTCACGCATCCTTCGTTTTTTTACGTATTGGAACTAATTTCGATCCATGCTCGTTAGTCGATCAGTTAGCTCTGCTTCCGACACTGCCCAAATGTCGTCCAACTGAGATGAAACGTTTACGAGGTTTTGCTGGAACTCAGGCTTTGAGACGCCGCAGATTGATCTGTCGTAATTTCGTTTCGTTTCGACGTAATATGTCACAGGTTCGGGCTTGTCATGAACTCATGTCAAAGAAATAGGCTTCCATCAATGTCTGTGCATCCGCAAGCCTCAGTTTTCAATTCGAAGAGTGATCCATAGCATCGTTATGTCACATACACGCTCGATCTGGCAAGTTTTTGACACTGCAAGGAGCTGCTTCAATGCGGACGAACGTTTTTGCGGACTGCGTTGGGTGACGCATCAATCATTATACAAGGTACGCAAGATTTTTTCATTTTTCGGGCTCATTTCCCTCGCTAGGAGCCACGCTTGAAAACTGATCACATCTGTTTATTTTCTCATCTTCTCTCGAGGAATCACGCAAGGTCGTGAAGAAATGTCCGATCGCCGATTGATGCGGTCTGGGAATGAGAAGCGAGAGAGGCATTCGTGGATTCGCATACTTGTTCTGAGGTTCACTGTTCAGCTGACATTTTGCGTCGCAGCCGATGTTTGATGAATTCATAATGGTCGAACGGAAACCCTTCATCTTCACTGCACTCAGCTGAGTATCTACAGGATGGCGCTGTTTCTCGTGTTGATCTGATATCTGAAGACATTGAAAGAAACTACCACTTAACTAACTGATTATAACATGCTCCTACCTCAGCCTGGAGTTTATTGCCCTGGCCTTCCAACAACGCTTCGGATTGTTTTCAACTCGCCAGTTCCCATCAGCTCTTCGTATTCACCAAAATTACGCGCAGAAATGCGTTGTCCACCTCGAGATAAGCTAGTTCAGTGGGTGAGTTTTGCTAGTTAGAACTATATTGATAATTATTAACGGATCAATGTTTTTGGTGGTATATTGCTATAGCCAGAGAGAACCGCTAACAGACGTTCAAAACTCACTCTGCAGAGAACCAATATTCCACACAATATACCAATCTGTCGTCGGAATGTGGAGGCTTTCGGTTGCCACCTGAAAACCAACGTGACTGAAAATCAGCCGAGAATCTGAATTTGACAAATACCTAATCACCTCATAGTCTGTTAACATTTCACCTGTTAAGACACGTGCGATGTGCATGCCAAGGATATTATGCAAGTATGTTAACGCATTCATGAGTACTACCTAAAGCATTCGATGTAAACATTATAATTTGTGCTGTTCTTGAAACTTCAGCCATTCTAATTGTATGCAAATGCAGTACAGTATGATTAGTAGAGCGAATCTAAAGTGTGGCATTTCGCAGTATCGTAGGGCAACAGACTATCCTACTAAGGTTAAAACCTACGTGGTACCTCTTTCTATTATCAATTGTACCTCTACATTCATTTGCAATCTATTCTATTTTGCCCACTTACGCTTTTCATTGTAATTTTATTTTTGAAGTTTATCCGTTAGTCATGTTTTATTTGTTCCGGATTGGTGTTGCAGGCTTCAGACCGAAAACTGAATCCTCCTATGGCCGTCCATCCATCTCCCAGAGAAAAACTTCTCGAGTCCATCAAACAAGGCCACGCTAAACTCTCTCCCATCAGACAAAGTGAGTATTTTCAACATTTAATCCGCATGACGTACGAAAAGACCGTAATTAATCATCAAACGAAGCCGTCCCCCGTCCGCCGTCCATTTTGTGCATTTAACGTGGTCTAAAAAATTCATTCTTTCGCACAAAAATCCCATTTGGTATCTAGTTGTGCTTGCCATCTCAGCAATCCGATCGGACGAAGCCCATGGTTGTTATGGGCAAAAAATGGTTTAAAAAATTAACGAAACGCAGTATAATCGCAAATAAGCCGTGTTTCGTATCGTTTTCAAGGCCCGCTCGACTCGCAGCGCCCTTTGGACTCGCAACGTCCTGCCAATTGCCGAGCGAGGGTTCACTGGAAGCCCTCGTCCCACCCCTCCATCGGATCAGACATTTACGGGCGCCTGGCGCCGGGGGGAATATTCCGTAGTTCCATTGTAGGCAGGTCATGTTTCGTATGGTTTACTAGTATTCGATGCTGAATCGAATGGGATGGGGAGAGCAGCTAGGTCAAGCTGTTCATGAGAATAATAAACCATTGTGTAATAATTTGCAGGGTTTTTAACTGTTCTGACATTGAAAGAAGTTACCTCTAGTTTCCAGATAAACCATTATGTAGATCATCAACCTTCATTTTTTATTTAGCCTATTTACTTAGTGAAAACCGCCTTAGGGCCGGTTTATCAATTCTTTAGTTAAAACGTTGATTAGGTAGCGATCTGTTAACGATAATCATGGAGTGAAAAAATTCTCGAGCTCGGATCGTGTCTATCAATCGGCAATTGACTAATAGTTAGCTAGCGAGAGTTTTAACGCAGGGAAAAAGGGCTGCCACTATGCTCAAACGAGAATCCCTCGAACGAAGAGGCGACTTGGCGAGTTTTCCTCCAAAACAATGAGTTGGAGAGTTGGTACCACTGGGCCACCTTCATTTGCCGTCTGTCGATTTCATTATTTGACATGTCACTCGAATACCCAAAATATCAGTTGCAGAATTGTTAAATAATATATTTGTGATCTCACTTGATACTTTTCTCTTTTTTTTCCTTTTTTTTTCTTATCTTCTTACTTCTCATTCTTTTCTTACTCCTCTACTTCTCGTGTAGCTCATTTTTCGTATTGTGATTATTTTTGTTAAGTGTTTGTCGTGATTTTTTCCGTCGATTTTATAACTTTCCGTCGTGAGTGGGGCAAGCATAAGTAAAAAAATGTTCCTTCAGAAAACGTCACGTGTATTATTCAAAATTAATCATACACCAAGCAACTTTAAAAAATTTGAAAAATGATACATGATGCTTCTCAACACCAAATGTGCGGCGTGTTTCACTCAAATTGACATTTTCACGTGTGCACAGTCGATAACACTAGTGGTAAAACGCTCTTCGGGCTTTTGCGATTTTTTCTTCTCCGAATATCGCCTTGAAGAACGTAGGGGCAAATGAACAGTGGTCTGGGAAACTAGTTTCCCAATGAGGGAGCCAGGAGTTTTACTAACGCCACAAAAGTCGCCTACAGCTATTAGCATCGAACCTGCAAAGAGAAAACAAAAATGGTTATTTACGTGCTCTACTACCACATAATTCTAAAATGTATACGAATAATCGCATTGAATTGTAATGCCCATTTTCTTAATACAGCCTCATTAAAGTAGGATGAGAGCTACGTGATTGGCAAAAAGACAATTTGATTGAGTTTTCTTCAGATATTTACGTTTCAAACTTTTTCAAAGCCCCCATTTCAGAACATGGTGTGTGCGATTGTGGACACGATTGAGAGAGAATGACTGAACCCAGTCAACTCACGCTTGATATTCACGATCCCACACCCACATTAGACGGGTACACAAAATTATAGTTTTCATTGTGGTCAAAACGCATAATTATCACCGCCATCGTTCACGTCAAATTCGTGTTGGGAATCCAATAAGGTATGAAATAGAATTTCAATCATAATCAGCAACAACCAAATTACGGCATTCAAACAGCTAATTCCAAAGAATCAAAACAACTTCCCACAACATAATCGTCTTGGCATAGTCTCGTCAAACGTGACTCATTATTGGTTACTCAAACAATGACATAACGTAATTAGGTATAACTATAGATTCCTCAACGTTCTTCTTTATCAGTTTATACGTACACATTGTGAACACCATTGCACTATGCTGCATTATTAGTGCATTGCGCTGAACGTAAGAGGGGACTAGAAAACTCGTGATTAGTCGAACCCAGACAATTGAACTAATAGAATTGAAACGTAAACATTCGATGAAAGCTCTTAATTACTTTTCGAACTTGACGTAAGTTATATCATGCACATAAGTAACGTGGTAGGTCGATAAAATATTAGGTGTGTACTTACCGAGACCGTAGAACCTGAGCGTTAAGAGGAGTTTCGTCATAGGCGTAATTGCGTTTGCTTTTCGATTCTATTCGCGTTCGAATTAGCGAAAGTAGAAACACCGTTGTTTCTTTCGACAACCGGAACCTAGAATGAAAATCTACGTCGTCGAGTGTGTCAAAATATTCGATTCTCGGACGGACCTGGTACGGCCTTCTCTCCCACTCAAGAAACGCGTATACCTCTTCGTCGGAGAAATCAGAGTCAGACAGATCGTAGTCGAACTCCATTGTTAATAAAATTATTTAAAATTTATGTGACGAAAACCCAATAGAAAAGAATATCGCGAAAGCGCTAACGAAAACAGAACGATGATGATGATAACAGAGGCTAGCGAAACACAACCGAAAATGGCTGCCGATAACGGTTCGTTATCCGATAACTAACGAACGAAGAGACGAGTTAAAACATAACTAACAGGTAGCGCTAACGCGGTGTCAAAGTGAGTTGATGGACGCGTCTTCGGTAGTTAACGAACGATTTCGCTTAGTCAACCTTTAGTCAAGCTAGCAAATGACATTGATAAACCGGCCCTTAATATCACAATAAATCAAAATATGTTATGGAGAAGTAATAATGACAAACCTTCATTGTGAAAGGCGCAATAAGGCACAAATACTTATGTAACGGGACGAACCAAACCCTACGATTCAGCGGAGGCTCGTCCGGGGCATTTGTACTAACAGGGCACCTCAAATACCCCGATTAGCCCGAGACTTGCCGTCAGTTGTAACAGAGCCAGTTCCCTCGTTGCCGTGTCGTCCACGCTCGAGTTCGTTCCCACCCAGCTCCCTGTCTGTGGTGGTAAAACATGTCCAAAAGTAATTCACAATCAAAACTCCTCGTTTGAATTGCATTCGGCTTCTATCGTACTACTTCCCGATACCGCATTCTGTATCCCCCCCCCCCCATAACACTCACGTTAAATTATAATGAGAACTAGCAGCTATTTGAACTCGGGAGCCTTGAAATGGTAAAAGTCTGCAGAAAATTTTTCTTCGGGGTTTGAGGCCTACTGAATAAAAAAATGGTCAATGTGTGTGTGTGGGTGTGTCTATTATTCAATTTGCGGTAGAATGGTCGGACGGATTAAGGTGGTTCTTTTACTGGTTTCCCACCCGTGGGAATGGAGGGGAACCAAAATGTACCGAAAATGAGGTACATAGTGACGTGGAATGTAGCAGATCGTCGATTCACAGGGGTCGGGTAAAGTTTTGTGTTGCTACACACTGGGACTTTTGTTGATTTGTGTTAGTGCGCCTGTGTATTGAACGTTTCTCCATATTCTTCTGTAGTAGCAAATAAATGTGATTTGGCTGCAGTGGTTTTGATAATAGAGGATTCCCCTGAATGGGGGTCAAGTTAAACTCAACTTTTTTCGATGCCTGTAACTACAGTATTGTTAAAGAGGCCCCCGGAGTATAGAAAGGATGTGAAGTTTGTTCTCATTCACATGGGTTCAGTGATTGCTCACTTGGGCGAGACCAGTAGTAATCTCTCCGTTTTGGTTTGTTATTCATTCTAAATAATATACCGACGTTTCCCCACACCCCTCCCCTCCCTTAAAATTTTATACTTAACGTTTCAAGACATCCTTTAACGTGGTCTAAAAAATCCGTTCTTTCGCACGAAAGCATCTAGTTGTGAGCGCCTGCTCGGCAATCCGAAGCCCATGGTTGTTATGGGCAAAAGATGATATAAAAAATCAACAAAAAGGCAATTTTGGTAGTTTATCGCAAATACCCCGTGTTCGGTATCGTTTTCTACATATTTTCAGGTGCTTGGTCGAATGAAAAAATTCTCAGAGGTGAGCGACTGCGTCTAGATGAAAATAGCGAAATCACAATAATTATACTGAGCCAAAGTCTACTAATTGAAATAACCCGCGGGACAATAACTACAGAAAAGTAATTGTTTCATCGTTTGCACCCCCACCAATTACCTACAGGCGCTTGGAATGTTTAGTTTCCGTCGTTCCATTGTAGTCAGGTCATGTTTCGTATCATTTACTGGTATTTCTCGATGCTGAATCGAATGGGATGGGTCTCGGAGCTGTCAGACTAAGTTAAGCAGTGCAGGAAAATAATAAACTGTTCCGTGATAATTCGCAGCGTTTTTTGTCGTGTAACCGTCTGAGACGTTTTTGTTGCTGTCGTTTTGGTCGCTGGATGCACAAAATTGCGGCACCGAAAATGGAGTAATAATTTAGAATAACTAGCCAGATCGGCATCCATGTTTTCCAAAATTCCTTATTCTCTTCGTCGAAATGGACTGTATCTAACCCCGATTGACTGGTTGATGTGCTCTCCCGTATGCCTATGTTAGGTGATTTCAATTAGGAAGTGCTGTGGAACTCTTACAAGAACAGCTATTTTCTCTGATTAACAGCTACAATCTAGAAATCCTTCCCAAGAATACCATGCACTATATTGTAACGTCAACGTCCTTTATTGGCTAAGGGTGTTTAATGATAGTTTTGTGTGCTGTGAATCCCAGGCGTTCAAGATCAGAAAAGTGCATACGATTTATTGAGGATAAAAATAATTTCAACCGTAATTTCTTGGACAGAGATGTCAGACTTATTGGAGTCTGTTGTACAGGGAACTTGATAGTGCTCAGGTGGACCGTTTTAGAGACGCGCTACGACGAGCGCTACACATTTCGTAAGTGACAGAATAAAACACATTGCCTGCGCCTTGGATCACATCGTGGATTCGGAGCGTGATCGGGCGATAATGTCGTTGCAAAGAGGGCGTAGAGAGGATTATAGGATAAGTTACAACAAGTTGCAAAATCGGGTAAAACAATTGCTTCGAAATGTCGAGTCTCGACATTTTTACCGGGTCAACCTGAAACTCGAAAGTTTTCTGGAGCACAGTACGAGGTTGTACGGTTGGCAAAGATAATTGAGGCACTTAACAGACTAAACAATCATTTCCCTCCTCAGAAATCACCGGTCTGTCCGTCATGACGGGTTTGATGTCCACCGAATATCAAGAACTAGGGGCTATGTGCGTCAGAGCCAACTACGATGGGGTTTTGTTCATATTTATGTCTTGGTCTTGTTCAGGGCATTACAGGCCTTGATAAAGTCTTCCTCCGTTGAAGTTTCTGGCCGACCTCGGAATATTTCTTACCACCAATATGTTTTAGCAGCCACATGGTCTTTAAACTCACTTAGACGTAATTATCGGGAAAAGGTGGGATTTCAGCCAACACCTCTTGTCCCTTAAATCCGCTATGTTTGTCTGACTGTTAGCTATATGCAACTATGGGCGTGTGTCACCTCTTTTCTCATATGCCCAGCCATTTGCTAAGTTGTGATTGCCCATTGCCCTGTTGCCTGGGGAACACAAGTACAGCAAATCAGAAGAAATTACTGACCCGTTCCCGGGGGGGCAGCGATTACTGGTCAGTACCAGTTGAGTTGGCCATTGAGTGGAAAAGTGGAGGGTGAAAAGAGAAAGAAGAGTTAGCTCACCAACATCTAAAGCACCCCGTACATAAGCGCGCTAGCCGAATGGGTGGATGGACAAGTGGCAAGCGAGATGAGAATCCTGTTTGGTGACAGGTACGTGGCACGTACGATTTTTTCGTACATCTTAGGAGAACATGAGTCGAGCCAGTCCACTAGGCGAGCCTTCCTACGGGACAAAGCGACTTCATTGCGCTGCCCCACATCATTTCTCACAGACTCTCCATCCTACGCGAATACTGTGCTTACACGTACTAGCAAAGCCACAACCTTCATGATATTCTAGAACGGCTAATACAACCCTCTTAATGGACCACGAGATTCCTGCCTAATGGTTCAGGAAGGGTCAATATGAGTCGTGACATTGACAAGCTTCAGAGAGACCACATGTCACTCCTGCATTTCTGAGTCGACATTTTAAAGAATGAAGAAACGGCGAGTTCCAACTGTGGCCTTCAAATTGTCGAAGTTACTCGATATAAGAGCTGAACTTCATTTTGCAAGCACCCACGATCGAGCTAAGATTACTGCCCGCACGGAATAGAGATAAAATACTTTAAATACTATTCTCGAGCCATCCTTTCAAGTACAAGCATGAACGCGTCTCGATAAGGATAAAGAGCTGCTTAATTTAAACAAGAAAACTCATACGTTTGAACTTAATTTCACAAAATGCTGCTAGAAGAATGCATCGAGTTGGTATAATGCGTATGTGTTCTACTGGCTGACCTCGCATTGTGATTCTGTCCATGGGAAGTAGAAGAGAGTCCTCGCCCGCCTTCTTCGACCCTAAAACTTGCTCGTAACTCTTTGTTTGCGACAGGCATGGGGTCAGTAGTACAAGGTTACCGTGTCGTGTCACCCTCCAACCCCTTTCGGTTTCATCCAAATCGATTTTCCTGCTGTTTTCTCCATTCTCGGTGCAAATGGAAATAATCCCTAGCGCGGTTCACTCTGATCCGGCGTACATTTCTCGGTCGGAACTGATCAAAAGGTAGCTTCCTCATTGAATGAGCATGAGAGACGCATACTCATGTGTTTATGCGCTTGTGTATCGACTGAACATTTCTTGTCGTGCTTGAATACGCTTTCGTTCTGTAGATTGAAAAAGCAGGTGGTATCTTAAAGGTGATTCTGACAGAAAGTACTGTTGAAATGATTATTCGCACTCTACAAATGTACATAACAGTGTGTGAGATGCAAGTCACCAAGGCACCCATGACATTAGCGAGCGTACATTCTCTCATTTTTGCCCATTACACGTTAATCGGTGTCGTTCTTATTTGCAGGTCGGTATTTGAAGAGTCTCGCTTTCTTCAGTCGGAAATAAAACTTGTCTCGTCGTTAACGAACTCTAGTTCACTTTTCTCGTTAGCCCGTTATTTTCTGTTTCTGTATCTGTTGTTTGCCAACATGAATTCGTTACACATTTACGTGTGATTTATCTTAGCACTAATGATAACACCTAGTAATTGACAAAGACGTTTTTTCTAGGAGGGTTTGCTCCTATTAGCCCCTCGGCATTCATGAAAGACTGTTTCAGATTCCAAGTCAGATCAGGTCTCATGCCCCTTCACAAACCCTCTTGCTTTGTCGTCACCCTTACGAGAGCCTTCCTTTCCCTGCATCCTGGTCGGTTTGGGAGGTTCAGGAGCGATCATCACTCAGAGTGTCGCCTCGCTCTTTCCAGCTCTAGGCGTTCTCTGGTGTAAGCTGGCCTATGTCATATTCCATGCTTCGTCGCCAACCCGTCACCTCAGGCACGAGAAGATGACGTCCTAACACTCAGGACTTTAAGACTTAAGACCTTACCCACCCAATGCATGTATTTTTGGAACACTCCTCGTCCATTGAGGAACTGGGTCAAGTAGTTCTTCCCTGTGTGTACGCTCATGTCCTACACCATGGTCTGAATAAGACGCCCCATTGCGCCATTGCGCTTCTCATACCATCTTTTAATGTATTCCACTCCCCTCTTTTGAAGTGTCACAACTCCGTTCTTTTCATGGCTAGGAGGTAAATGGGACGAAGCCTGCTGCCACCAATACTGCCTCGTGAGGCCAGGCACTTCGCCCTTGTTGAGAATGGCATCTAATTTCCTTTAAAAAAAAAAACGCGGGAGACCCAGAAATCTGCAGTTCTGAGTCATACTATTGGCAGCAACGATGCGTACACACTTGGGTTTAGCTTTTTCCCAAGTGAAGAGGCATTAACACTTTACGTGTTGTCACGCGTCTGTAATCTAAGAGTATTATAGATGGCATGTTATAAAAGTGATTGATCGGCTAGTCGGTGAGCAGGTGAATAACTGAAGTAGAGTGCTCCATGATGCCCTACGTAACGGTTTGAAAAGAAAGTGGGATTCCGCACTACAACATATTTTTCCACACAGTCAACGTGAGAACAATATTGATGAATTGAATAATCAGGTACGTGAGACAGGTGTTGCGTCCAGTTTGTTACAGGGATGTCATCTTCTACCAAGATGTTCAAAAATTCCCATTGCTTCAATAGAATCTTTTAGATACCTGACGACCTTCAGCAACTACGACTATTTGATAGTTCGATCACGTTTTGGGCGCCGATGTACTGTGGAAGAAGATTACTAAGTATCGTTCGATAATTATCGCTCAATTAGAATACGGATACGTTTTACCACCACAAATAGTGAATTGCATGGGAGCGACCACAGCTCGATTCGAACTGATGATACTGTTGTTGTTTAGTTCGATGTCCCTAGTCAGAATACGGGCAGTTCTGAAAACGTACATGCAACAATTCAATTATTCAATTGCGGGATTAGGCTTCTTAACAACTCAACAGTGCACAATTGGCCCCATCTATTACGTCGCAATATGAATACTGCACTATAAGTAAAGCTCTTGACACTGGTAGCCTTCGTAGTGTGGGTATTTTGTCTCTTATTCGAATTAAATATGCCGCAGAGCTGTGACAGCCCATATGTTTTAGTAGAAAAGTAAAGGGACATGGCGTTCAGCAGTCAGGCCGGCTCCGTCCTCACTTCTCTCTAATCTTGTTGATACTGCAGTGAGTAAGCAACTGAAGGAAGCAGTTTGATCTCGTCCCAAACGAGTGGGTGAGCGCATTAGGCCCTGTGGGCCCCAGCAGGACGACCAGGTTGTCATAAAATAATTTATAAAGCAGATAGGCACGTACCAGGTTGGAAATAAATCCAGGCAAATGTGGTTCGTTCTCCTTAATGCTCATACCGAGGCCACACTGTTAAGGTTTTGGATGGAGGTTCCATTAGTACCGAATCCCAGGTCCGGTTAGTGACGTTCTCAATATGTGGCTTTACCTTAGAATTCATTGTCACCCTTTTCGACTCAACTAATTGTGTTGATTTGTGTATCAATGTGTCATCAACTTAGGTAAACTTTCACGAGCTTCAATCTACTTTACTTCATGCAAGTACGATAAGGGATTTAAAATAATTAGGCGCGACCCAAAAAACCCCGAAGTACGAGTACACTCGGCTATCAGTATCTTCATTAATTTGTTTCGCTGCCTTTTCCGTATAATTTCTTAGTGAAAATGAACATTTCCGAACAAACCATATTATAGCCCACTAAATTACCTACAAAGTATTCAATGAAGATAATGGAAAAATCCTCGAAGCGTCGCACCAAAGATGAAAGTTCCCGGGCTCCGGCGCCTTCGTATTCACTGTCAAGCTAACCCGCAGGTCATTCGTGTAGAGACCAGTAATATTGCCGAACCGGGAATAAATAGTGGTAAGTGGCACCCTCTGCCTGGATTTTGTTAGTGTAACTTAGTCTCTCGTAACTCAATCGTATCGAATTCCTTTTCAGTCAGCAAAAGTAGTCTACAGTGTTAGTTAATTCAGTTCCGAAGCCCTTCAACTCGATGGCTGAGCTATCTTCTCTAATTCAAACCTGAATGTCAAATCTTGCCGGAATTCTTAGAATATACTTACTGTTTCAATTTCTTATTTGTCTTTTTTTATTTTTATATTTATTGTGGATACATTTTGACATTTTATGCCTTTACTTTGCTACATAAACTCGAAAATGTAACGCGGGAGACTAATGCGTGAGTTGTTACACAAGAAAAGTAACGAGAATCGTCACGGAATATATTGTTTGGGATAAGCTTGGTAACATCACACTTTTAATAACCTCAGTGACTAAGTGATGATGTCAATTGCAATCGTCGCGGCCATTATATCGAAACCATCAACGAGCACAACCAAACGTAGTTATCATTGCATTAAACAAAATAAAAAAATAAATTAGTACTTGTACGAAAGCTGTACCCACCGTTTGTGTAAGGGTTTCTTTCGTTTACTTTCCGTGACCAACAGGTTTATCAGGTATATCGCAATCGTGTGGCAAAAGTTTAAATAGTTAATACCTCCATATCATTCTCGATACATTACTTTAAGCTTCTAACACTAAACTACACTACAATTAGAAATTTACAAGAAATCAATATCAGGTAAGTAGGGGGTCTACCCAACACGGAAACACATGGCAAGGGGTCTACGACACAAAAAATTTGAGTGATCATTTAAACAAGCTTCGTCCGATCGGATTGCCGCGATGGCGGGTACAACTAGATACGAAATGGGATTTTTGCGCGAAATAACGGAATTTTTAGACCACGTTAAAGGCATAAAACTGCCCGGACGGCGGACGGACATAGCAGATTCAGAATCCCGATGTCTTGAAACGTGAAGTATCAAATTTTGTTTTTAAAATGGAAAGCGTTTTAAGCTGACATTAACTGCTTTTCAAGATGAGATAAAAACTCGAAACTGAATTTTTTTAGTGTTAGTTTTGTTTAAATTTGTTTTTTATTGTGGTGGTTGTTGTCATCATCGAGATTCGGATCGTTCCTAACCATGTGGAGGGGGGGACTTTTCAGAAACTATGACTATAGTGAGAAAACCTTTGTTGATTGATAACGTAAACTCAAAACCCACATTTCAAATTCAATCAACTTGCACTAGAAGACCTTACGTTATTGCATCCTTCAAAGAATAAAATCCAATACGTTAGAAACCAATTTCAACCAGGGAGTTATTAGTGCCGAGCTTCTGGACAATCATTCAGTACTTAATCTTCATTTTTTCAAGCTTATAACATACTATTGACCCGTTCCGGCTTCGCACTGTTGAAATGAAAATACTAAATAAAGATAATTAAACGTATAAGTTCAGTAGTTGTCAAGTTATTACATACAAATACTTTCTCTTTAAATATTAGTGTGGAAGGTCGTCATGTCTGACCAACGTCGTTACGCATTTGCGTGTACAGATACGCAGTATCAATTGATGATTCATTGCTCAAAATTATTTAAACGTTCGCCGACGACGTTTTCCAGATATGATTATAATTTCTGAAAAACATTAAATACTCAGAAATACACCGTATAACTAACTATACGCGTGATTATTAATTGCACAAATTATTAGTAAGTGCTGCTGTAAAAAAATGTTCACTTACTATTCATTCGAATAAAAACAAAAGGTAATCAATAATAATATTATCGACAACAACAAAAAATTGGTTCTATTCAGTTATTTTTTTCACTTAACTACAATTTTCGATTATTATGCGATTAATCCGAAGGCTGCTAATCTGCCTATACAGGGCCACATTTATCTGTATTAAATGAACAATGTATCTAAGGTACTTAATTGAATAAGGGTTAAAGTGTAAAGGATAAAAAATGGTTATAGATAGACATATACCATCGCGGACTTTTTTTGTTGGCCTTTTTAGGTGTCTAAGCGCAAAAAATGTGTTTATTTACGACATGACATTCATCTGTGTTTCTCTACAATATTATGCATGTATTATACATGTAAACCATCCTCTCGAATAAAGTAACGCTTTAAAATCCGTTGCGTAGTTTTAGAGATATAAGCACACATAGGGACAGACAGCGACAGCGGCTTTGTTTTATATTATGTGGTATATGTCACCAGTGGCTACGTTCTGAGGTTTATTTCTCTATCGTACTCATGCCCTCCAATAGATAAGGTATCATACGCAACTTTCCTCAGTCCCTATAAATAACGTAGACGCTAGTTGTTTGAAAGTACTCGGTGAGTTTGAACAAAATCTTTTTTAGCCGCATTTGAGATAATTGAGAAATGAACTTTCATCATGTGGTGGTAGGGGGTTCCACTGCTGATTGCACTATTGCTGCGTCAGTTGACGTCTCTCCTCCAACTCCTGCTCAGCGCCCTGACTCCAGCCGGGATATCAGCTCTCGGGACGTTGTCCACAGCACTGCCAATACTAGAAACACCCCAGCTAGGCACATTGTGCAAGTGAGGATTCTCATAGCCATTCCCTCGACTCCACGTGAATCTTCATGTCCCCCTTCATTTGTGACGATGATAACGAGGCTGTTAGGTCTGAACCTTTTTGAGGGCTGTTGAGGGCAACCACAGCTCAAACTATTTGTAGAGGCTGAACGGGAGGGGAAACGCTCGGCCGCCAGGTGTTTATTGAAATGGCATTTCTCCTCCCTCACAGCATGCTCATCTGTTCTTGTGAAGCCCCTCTTCAACAGCCCACTATTACACTAACCTGCCTTCGTTCGTTTCTTCATTTCTGTCGACTTTACGCTTCTGCCGAACGTGTAAGTTTTCAGAGGTTGAAAAGACCGATCTAGGTATCCTCGTGTCAACAGCAACAGACGCTGGTAGAATGGGAAAGGAAATTCCATTTTCCGGGTGTAGACAGTAGAGCTGTAGTTGAACTCAGGACGTTAGAACTTAAAAATTGGAAATCGGATTGATACAGATGGTTTTCAAACGGCTCAACGTTACAGGGTTCGTACGGGACGTCAAATAATGTGCTTACTCTTATGCTTTCCAGGTTTCCTTTTTAGTCCTGAGACTTCTGGCGAAAGGTCTGGCTGTTTGTGTAAAATTTAATTAATATCTTCAGTCTCAACAATAGCTTCATATCCTTTGACAGTAATAAAACTGAGAAATTACGAAATCGGAGACGGACCGACCGAAAGAAAAGAAATTAACAACTGAGTACAATACAGTGAACTTTGGTTAAACAGCTCTTCATTTTGTATCTAAGTCAATATTCTATATATAACTCTCGTTCTACAGCTTCCCATTCTACATTAGCTACACGTTCTGTATTCAAGTCAAGATTTTATATCGTACTCATTGCCGAACGTACAGGGATTACATGAGGCGGAAAACAAATGTTTCCACTTAAAACGCGTTTCTTGAAGATCGGTTCTATATGCTTGTAGGGACCTGAACGGGGACACTCCATTAGTGATGATGTGTTGACATGGTGACAGTAAATACCGAGGTGAGGACGCGGGTTTTGGAAAGATGGCGGAGGACAGTTCGAAAATGGAGAATGTCGAATTTGATGTTAAATAAAAGAGTTCCGTTTTAATACTATCGTTCACCGAGTTTACAATTCCCACAATGCTTTAATGTAATAACTCCGTCTCGTAATACTATTACCGAAACTGTCGGATTCTGTGCGGCCATTTTCTTACAATATCGTTCAGAAGGACTCCACTGCGTGTTTTTACAGTCAAGAGAGGCTAAAGCTAAAATATTGTGAACTGAAGCCCTCGTCCAGTTACGTCACTTCCATTACAGGTTAACGTGAAATCAAAAAGTTCTCATCCTAAAGTTCACTGTCCTTAAAAAAGTGATTGCGAAGTGTTATATTCGCGACGAGCGACACTTGTCAACATCAACCGTTCAAATCGCACGCCATCTGTATCAACAACTAATCGCAACTCGTATAAACTTCTCTGACGTTTCTGTTTGTTAGGACTACACTATTTACCGTTCCTGCTGAATAGTCTGCATCGGAGGTCGGATAAAATTGATCCTTGGGGCTTACCAATGTTTCCGGCATGATATGTATTGTATATTTGTAATTTCGCATTATATAGAACAAATAAATTGCAGCTATGTAATGTGTTACTAACCCAATGCAAGAATAACAATATGCACAGTACCAATGTCATTGCGCACATCTTTCATAAATTTGCTCAGTCACGCGGTTTTTTATCGTTTTGCCAACTAATCCAATCTGCCCATGTGTTCCAGTTCTTTGAAATTAGATTTTAAGGCTCTCGTGAGGTCTAACGAAACGCTGGGTAAAACGATGCACATTAGTAGTTTCATTTCGCACTAGTAACAGTTTTTGCTTTCCTTGGCTCTACAAAGTAAAAAACCCTGCAAATTATTACACAACGGTTTATTATTCTCAAGAACAGCTTGACCTAGTATTACTGCTCCAAGACCCATTCTATTCGATTCAGCATCGAAAAATACTAGTACACCATACGAAACATGACCTGACTACAATGGAACCACGGAAACTAAATATTCCCCCGGCGCTGGGCGCCCGTAAACGTCTGTAGGCATTTATGATCCGATGTAGGGGTGTGCGGAGGAAGTGCTGACCACATCGGCCCTAACCTTCCTCCGCCCCGTCAGGCAAAAAGAGTCGGGGAAATTGGGACGGGGACTTCCAGCGAAACGGAAAGTTATGTGATCGACTGAAAAAAAATTTCGAGTTTTCTTCAGATCTTTACGTTTCAGACCCCCCTGAGTCCAAAAAACACTATTTGGAAAAATGGTCTGTGTGTGTGTGTGTATGTGTGTCTGTTAACGATTTTTAGAGAAAACGACCGTACCAAATCAGCTCAAACTTGATGTCTAGCCCGCAGGTTACCATGGGACGCCAAAATAAGGGCATGAACAAAATCCACCGAAAGTTAACTATATAAAAAAACTATATAAAGTTAACTATAACTAAATCGTGTTAAATTATTCCCAACCAAAATGTATTATATACAATAAAGTTTTCTTCTGTTTAAAAAAAAAAAAAAAAAAGTTAACTATAGTTATCATAGTGATCAAAACACCTTTTTTTCCTCAAAAACGGCTCTAACGATTTTTTATATTGATAGCTCTCAATAAGGCAACTATACCATAAAATTCCCATTCGTGAGAAAATAACGAGAGCAGCACAATAAATTATCAAAATTTTCTACTAAAATCGGCTTTAGCGCGGAACTGTAAGCGCTACCGCGTTCTGCTGCCGTAAAGCGTAATTTGGCCAAGTTCATTTTTTGTTTACTTTCTTTAGTTCTATCAAGTAGAAAGGAAAGTAACGTAATCGGCTAAAATGTCTTTTCTATGTTCGCTTCTGAAGTACTTCTGAATCGGAAAACGCCATTTGGGAAAATAGTCTGTCTGTGAACGAGATCGAGAGAAAACGGTTGAAGCAAGTCAATTTAAATTTTATATTTAGCCGGCAGGTCAATGTGAGACGCCAAATTAGGGTATGAGCAAAGTTGCCCAAAAACAAAAAATAGTGATCCGTAGAAACACGTTGAGCGGAGTGAACCTCAGTCGGTCACAATCAGCACTCAGAGCTCACATAAATACATGGATAATGGGGAGTAACAAAATAATGGAATCGAATTAAAGTAAATATAATAATGAGAAAAAGGGTTATAAAATGAAAAGGACGCTCTGTTTGTAAAACGAAAATGAATCGTAGGGATTAAACAAAGGTAGACGTACGAAATGGATACCCTAACCTGGCCAATGACGCGCTTGCTCCGGAAAATAAGTCTGACTCTTGGATATTATAAAGACACTTCGGAATTCTCCGGAGTCGAGAGGAGTAGCGACAAACGAGGCGATATGTCGCGTTACTTTTCCCAAAATCGTCGATGGGGGAATACCTAACATCGACCAGGCAACTGATCTCCAACTTGTTTTATCGGGCCGTCGATTGTGTACAAAGTAAGCCGTGTTTGGGAGATCGCATAGAGATCAAGAGAGAAAGAATGAAGTTCCGCTCATTTCGTTGAAGCCACACACTAAAGATGATCAAAACACTAAATACTTTTTTCTCAACGACGTCTCTAACGATTTAGATTATTTGGACAGCTCTTAATAACGTGATAGTACCATAATATTCTCATTTGTGGGAAAATGGCGAGTGTGGCACACAAAAATGAGCAAAACCTTCGAAGAAAATATGTTTTTAGTGCGGTTTTTTCTTTTTAAATGCTGCTTAAGCAGTACTGGAGTTCTCAGAGTGTGTAATAAGCTATCAAATGAGCTTGATGGGCCGGGCCATTGATGGGGGAGAGGGGGGGGGGGAGCGCCAAGCACCCCAGGTGATGTTCAGTGGCTCGTGATGTTATTGCACAGGTCCAGCCTGGGGCTCCCCATGTCTCCAATCCTTTGCATCGATTCGTCCAAGCTTGGGGAAATCGTTGACAGACTTCAGATGGCCGACCTATTGTAGGGAGGGATGTGGCATCATTCCTCCTGGGAGAGGAGCACAGGCGCAGACGTCGTCGTAAAGGTGGCAGGCAAATAGGACATGAAGGGCATCCTAGATGAGTCCCTCACCACCCATCAAATGGCCGACACCTGAAAAACCGCAGTTGTGCATTGAACGCCCCATGGTCAGAGAGGAGCTGGGTCAATGGGACAGTGGAGAGCCTGTAGATAGGTCTAGATGGAAGGCAGTATGGCATGAAGATGGCCCCCCAATGGGGGGCGCGCCGGGGCGCAAGGCCTTCCGAGCCAGGCGGGGATAGAACCAGCGGACTCTGGTTCGATCCCCGACCGGGCACCCCCCTCCACCAAACCCAGGGGGCTGAGGCAATGGGTACCGGCGGCGGCTGGGAAACTAGGCGGGCCCCCCAATGGGCTTGCCGGGGAGTTAGGACATGGGCCCCTTAGGACAGCCTATATGCCGAATATAAGCACTTCAGTTGCATTCTGGGGAGAAAAGACCTCTGGCCAAACATAGCTTACGACTCGACCGTTGTTGAGTAATTAGTGCGTATGCTATTCATTAGGCGGTAGTTACAGAATTTCTGGAGTTGCTCCTAATCATCTTATTGGACTACTTCCAGAGTTCGAGAATGTATAAGAGAGATTTATAAGGAATAAAACTGTAAAGAATACTAATTCGGTGTTCTTCGAAACGTTTGATGATTTATTGCGCTGCTTTCATCATCGTTCCACGAATGAAAATTAAATGGTACTATTGCGTACTTTGAATCCCTTCATTTAAAAAATCCATTTAAAAAAAGTTATTTCTGAGAAATAACAAAATTGTCGTTTTCATACGAGGAGCTATGATGATAGTTTCGAAGTTTTGAGTTTGTTCATATCCTTATTTTGGTGTCTCATATTGATGACGTGGAGGGTAAATATATTATTTGAGCCTATTTAGTTGAGTCGATTTCTCTCAAACTCGTTCACACACACCGTTTCTCCCAAAATTATGTTTTCGGACTCACAAGCCTATAACTGAAATTGCGGAACAAACCTAGTTATAAATCGTTGATTTAAAACACAGATCGGGACGATGAATTTGACTCATCGTTGATAGGTTTGTGTATTTTAAATGAGATTTTGACGATGAATCCCGGCTTCGCCAACAACTAAAAGCTTAGTAACTGAACCTTAAATTTAACGTACCTGTTTGGTGAGCCCGTCTCCTCTGGCTGGTTAGATACTGTGGGCGAGGGCTTTCGATGTAAAAACATCATCGTAGGTCACTTAACGGCTAGACGATGATGTACTTTAACTTTAGTAATTTACCTACTGGTGGAACTAACCCAATTACTTTAATACCTAACTGAACCTCGATTGAAATACTTGCTGAAACCTTAGGTCCCGATGTTTTTCCAACGTCACGATGGCTTGCACCGGTATTTAATTTGTTAGGTCTAACGACGCGCGTCCGTTCACCTAAGAACGTGGTAAAGGGTCCCCTCCAGCCCCTTCGCAAGCTGCCCCCACCAACTCACGCAGTCATCACCGCTCACGTTGCCCGCTCTCTCAGTCGTGTTCGCGCTGGGACTATAGTTCGGTTTTCGGTGAAGAGTTCGCGTTATTCCGGGGTTACGTGAGTCTTATAAACCTGATAACTCGTGTGATTTTTTAGGGTTTTTTTCAACTCGAATTGAATTAGTTCTTTTTTTTCCCCTCTCGAGTTGTTCGCCGCAAGATATGACTCAGCTGACGCACGAACCCGAGCCAGGTAGATATTTTTTTGTCAGATCTCTGTCGCCTCTGTTTATGTGTATTTGATGTTAATTCATCTTGATTTGTCATTAGCCACGTGTTTATGTAATGCGCCTTTCTAGAACCTCGTCATTTGACGTTCGCTTACAGGTTACACTTTTAATCATATTTAAACAACACATTTCAGCTCTCTAGGCAAAGGTGTAAAACTGGGACAGTCATCGCGCCACAACACGACGATTGAGATGATTTAAAATTGAAACACGAACCTGCTCAAAAATCGCATTATTAGTGAAGAGAGGAGAATGGGGGCACAGACAAGGTGAACACTCCGACCAGCAGTTAGAAAGATTCGGAGGCGATGGCTAAACTGAGAGTCGTCACACCTAAAACAGCTCTGTTCCCTTATCAAAATGACTGTTCCTTAACTCTCAGCCAGTTTTCTTTCCGTGGAGATCCTGTACAGAGTTTGAACCAGAGCGGTTGAAGCTCCCTTTTCACTCTCAACTCGCACCATGCACTCAATAGTCAAGTCAACGAGTAATAGGCAATGTTAATTTGGAATGTGTTTCACAACACAAACACAGGAGCGCACCAGTAATTTCTTTTTGATAGACTGAGTGTGCTACCCAGACGACAGGGCAGCAGCCAATCACGCCTAAATTACACCAATGCACTCACCACCAGTACCCCCACAACAGTAAATGTGATATCCGCCAACTCACGCTGCGCTCATCTTTACTCATTATATGCTCTCAGGTTCTATCGGTGAATGGATTAGGTGAGACAGTGGGTGTGTCATTCAAGTTCAGACGTATTTCAGTATGTTTGATATCTATAAATAAACTGTTTTCATTAAGAACAAAGGAATAACGGTCGTAAGTAGCTTCCAGTGGGGCATCACAATATCTTCCTAACTTTCCGATATGCAGCTGGTCTTCTTCGAATCAAAATAAAACATCTCGCAGCTTCTAATGCCGCTCATGTAGATGATAAAACCATCGACACAAAACGTCTTTGAGGCTTACATGAAGGTCGACGAAAACCCCCGTGTATAATGACACAGTAATATCGCAATCATCTCGTATTACAAATAGTTCGGCGGTAACATTGATAGTGCACTACGTTCCGAAATTTATTAAATTGCCACTACTTACCTTACCCTGCTTTCGTATTTACCTCTCAGAGAAAATGTTATATTTGTTTTTACGTACAGATTTACCATACAATAAAAAATTTTAAAATGAAATCGAAATTTCTCGTGGTTTAGCCGATCTCAATGGCGTTCACTCACGCGGACCGTTTGATCAAAATCATCTGAGTTATTTTTTAAAAAATTGGAAAAACAATCCTTTAACGTTCGGCGAATCTGATTTTCCGACCTATTTGCTTATATGACCATATGAGGACAAAGTAAGGGTAAAGATTGCTAAAAGACGCTTTGTCAGTGTTATGCTTAAGATCGACCAGGGGGACGCAGACTATTGCAAGATGGCTAGCTCAGAACTGACTTTCTTTCGTACTTCAGGCAGTATCATTGCACAGGCATACTTGATCACCCACTGGTGACCATATCTGTACACAGCTGTTAGGCGTTCCACAACGAATACATATGTTATTAAAATAGTACATAATAACAAATACAAACCACCTTCCATAATGGGCAGTCAGGTTGGGCGAACTCAAAATTCTATTTACTGTGAAAAAGTTGAGAAAAACGCGAGTTTTGGCGCATTTGTCTTGTTATCGCCGTGCAGCAGACTGATAGATATATTTGTGGAGACGGATGTATAGGTATTGACTATTTCGTGACACCCTGGTCAAGTAAAATACATTTTTATGCCTAAATAAGTAGTACACAATCAGATTTAAATCGAAATCGTAGCTGTTTAAGAGAATTGCGAAAAGCCACCGTTTACATTTTGGTCTTCCAACCTCTGTTAAAGTCAAATGTATTTTCGCCGATAATACTGGTACTCGGGTGTTCGTATAGTGATAAACCCAGGCGGTGTGAGTGTCCCCGGCCGTCATTGGTCGGTAAGCAAAACGCAGATAAGGGCAAGTTGAGCAGTCCTCAGGATTATATCCCCTCTTCAAGTCACCAATACGTATATTATTGAGTTATATTTCTGTTGAAACGTAACAAGAATACGGCTGTCCGCATTATTAATCTTTCGTTGCCGTTTGCCTGATGTGCCTTGCGACGGTTCACACTTTTTATTGTGCACTGTAACAATTCGCATAAAAACAGCTGCTGAAATGGAATGTGACTGTTTGTGGCAGGGGAGAAACGATCACAACGTGAAAACGATAAGATCACGGCTGCGATGCCCTTATTTGCGTTGTACGTGAGGAGTAGGCGTCACGTCACGTTGTGTTGAGTCCTCCTCTAACAGTTCTCTTTGTTCATTTCGTTTAACGATCTCGATAACGTTTATTTACGAGGCAATTTAGTCGTCTACGAAAAATTTCAAACGAGTTAACTACCGTAGCAACATCTTCCGTACTTTGACGTTCCGCGTTTTGAGTTTTCTTTATATCTGTAACTTTGAGTCTCTTGAGTCCAATAAGCTCCACTTCCTGAGGATGGCACCAATTTCGCATTCGAACTACACATCAACGTGACAAGATATAAATTGATCGAGGAAAATTGACCCAAAATCAACTAAAATGATTTAATTTTGCCCACTGCTGTAATTATTCTGATTACATTACTTGTACGTGTAGTTTCCATCAACTGTGCAGTGATATCAAATTTTCATATGTGAGGAAACGACAGAATTAGCACAATCAGTAATCAAACATTTCGACAAAAACTTATATTTCATTGTTAGAATATAGGTCGCCTCGTTCACTCATCCTCACCCTATATTTTACTGCAGTAAACTACTTATACCTATAAAAAAAATAACGTTGACAGTCCAATAAATTATCTACACGCTGGCTGTTCGACAGAGGTTGTGGGATAAGTGGAGGCAACACAATAAATTCCAGGACGCGTCCGGGTGTGTTCTGACCAACTTTTTTCTGTTCCAGAACTATAATCGTAGAAACAGTGCTCGTCACTCTTGGCGTGATCCTGTATGTTCGTGGGGCCGAGGAAAGTTGTGAGATGCGGGAAGCGTGCTTCTTGTAGCATAATGGACACTGTTGAAGGCAAGAAATAGGGAGCGAAAAAATCAAATACGAGCGGTTCATGAAGCAAACGAGAGAGGACAGAAAAAACGCCGATTGTTTTCAGGATAACAAAAGATTCACGAGAGAGTTCGCAGTTGGCCGAGAAAACGCTGGTTGGTTTTATCACAACAGTTTCACGACAGTAACCACTGGAGAACGGTCGACCCAACACTTGTGGGTATAATCCTCTGAATAGTTGAACTAATCCGAACGCGAGATATTGAAGGCTCAAGCGTTGTTGGTTCTGGAAATACCAATCTTTGTTCAGCTAAGAAGCTTGGATGAAAAAAAGGTTAATTTACAGTATTATTGTGGGGTTTCCCATGGCTCCAGATCAGGCGGCCTCAGGTCAGAAAGCTCGACCTCGGAAAGTCCCTCGGAGGACAATGATATGTTTCGTACCAATTTCACTTTAGCTGAGCCATACACACAAACTTGTAGGAATCTATTAGTTTTATGGAGATGAAGCAAACGATCAGATGCTTATTGAAAAAAAGAGGTGAATTTTTTCCAAATTACCCAACTATTCCAATGTTTTTCTCATGAAAATAAAATCACAAAAATGTTAAAAGGAGAGAATTAGAGGTGCTGAAAGTTATAACGTAAATTTCCAAGAATCAGCTTCAACGTTTCTGGCATGGAGGCAAAGAAAATGGGGACACAAGCTAACTTGTATTGACCTTGCACTACATTTTCTCAGAACAATGGTATAGAATCTTTCAAGCAGTGATGATCCGTTTCTTTCAGATACGTTCTTCTAGATTGCCTCTAGAAGAAAGCAAATGCCTGACATTAACGCTAATTCAGAATTTCTTAGGAGTTTGGAGCGTGAAGTGGCGTAATTATTTGATTATATTAATCTATACTTCATGCTAGGAGGAAAGTTGTTGGCAGGTCGACTAAAGGACCCCAAAAAATTAATATTCTTAAATTCTTGTTGCCACCGCTTCGAGTTTTAGGGGGTTGCAAATGACAGAACCATTCGCAAAGGGGTTCGAGGGAGAGACGAAATGACGTCATCGTTGGTTGAGCGCCGACGCCACTGCGAGACCGATAGCCGCCCCCTTTTGACTCAGTCGTTCATCCGTCGTGGCGATGCGGTGCTCTGTGTTGTGATGCTAGTCGGTGGCGGAAAGCCAGTCGAGGGGCGAGTGCCCCCACCCGAGCAGTTGGTTCTTCAAGAGGAAGCGGAAGAAGCCCACGCTTGGCAGGACAAATCCAGTATGTCAACCAACTGACCTTGACAGTACACAATCATGCTCTTCTCCCGACCATCAGGCGCCATTCCAACCCAACATTTGTTGCTTCCTGTGAAGCGTTAAAAGTACTAGTACGTAACGCCTCGTGAGACTGTCAACTTGATTTGTCTGACAAGGATCTGGGATTTCTGGGGTTGCTCCTAATTATCTTAAGCTTTCATTGTGTAGTTTATTGGAGTACCACGACAGCTTTTCTGAGGACGCTGGTATCATTTGAACAGAATTTACGAGGAAAAACATCTTGCATCTACGCACATTCGCCGGTTCAGCTACTTGTCCAATCATTTTTTCACTCAGTTCATTTGAACCTAACTTTTCATTTTACGTTGCAAATGAACTGAGTTAAAGTTCCGGAATTTATTGTGGGGCCATTTCCATTATTGAGCAACTGGTACACAATGGATTGATGAGACTGCCAGCGTGATTTTTCTGTGAGGGATGTTATTCATTGTTCCAGAGTTTTCGGGTAAACGCTGTTATAAATGGTATTAAATGAAACGGCGGGGGTTTGGACTCGGAGATTTCTGTGCTTGCTCCTAATTATCTTATGAGCCTTATCAAACTCTCATCATGTAGGTAGTTTATTGGACTGCCACTTCAATTTTTTATTCGAACGGAGTTTACAAGGAAAAACTGCACTAAGACCGACTTTAATTTTGTCTCACTCGCGTTCATAGACGCACAGACCATTTTTTCAAATGATATTTTGTGAATGCAGTAATCATTTAAACGTCAAGTTCTGAAAAGAGCTCAGAATTCTTTCTTTTCGGCCAATTACATAAGTGTCCTTGCCACTTCATAAAGTTAAGAAAAGTAAACTCCGCAATATACTGAACGTAACTTGCTCGTACAGTCGTCCTTAGATTAAATGGTTTGCGCTATTAGTAGTTATTATTACAAGAATGACGCCGTGGCCAAAGTCATGCCGTACGTCAAATATTGTTAAATAGAAGCACTTCTAAATAACCAACTTTAGTAGGAACTTTGACATTTCCCCTCGTATATGTTGACGTCTAGTGACGAATCGATGCACATGACAATGTACAATATACTGAAAACACAGTGGTCAGATCTATCGACATATTTGTGTGATGTAGTATCTGTCAACCGAACTGATCTACGGAACACAATTTCGTCAATAGGGTCTTAGCTTCTCTCTCGAACACATCTCAGTTTGACGCCCTACTTCACAACCAACTAGCCACGACTCTCGCTAGCCGGGTGCTTTCGAACCTAATTGCCCAGAAATGTAGAGCAAACTGATTCGTGACGCGAGGATGCAGTTATTGACCGTGAGCATAACCGAGTCGAGTGAGTTATTTTAAAATTGGAGAGTGAGAGTTGTGAATTGAATGAGTGTAAAATATAATACGGAATCGCATCTTGAAAAAATTCCCACTATTTGTCAGGTTGTCAACCGATCTGCCAATCCGCGCTGGAGGCGCTAATTGCCAGGCAGGGAGTTTGGAGGCGTTACATGTTGTTCGACTATTTCGGTTCAAAAGGTTGGGGAACCCTCGAAAATTCGCTCTGTATTGTCCAACTGCCCATTCGTGACAGAAAGATGACCAAGTATTATTGCGATCGTTCTTGACTGTAGAAGTTAACTCTGTTGTGGATTCTTGTGAGTCAGTCAGGATCAAATAAACAGCTTCTCTAGGCCGACTTTTCGCTCAATGTACTAAACATTATCTGGGCCTATAAGATATCACAGCAGGTAGTTGAGTTATTTAACTTACACTAAACCATAAGGAACTTCTAAAGACAAATCAGAATGAATTTGACAAACATTGCTCGGGAAATCTAGGAGCGGGGGATAAAGAAAGGCAGACTCTGGCAGACCTTGATGGTAAACAACAGAGTGGACTAGTTGGAAGGTTATAACGAGGTTATGGGTAAACAGGAACGTAGTGAAGAGATAAGAAAAAAAAGGAACCAACTTAAAATAAGACAAACATGGATTATTCTCATTTTCTAGAAGAGGTGGGAGAACCAAACGAATAAAATATTCATGCTGTCTAATGTACGTTCTTGAAAATGCGCGAAAGTTAAGTGTGATTGTTTATCAGGTATGAATAAATTTTGCTAAGATTGGCAGTGTCTCTACCTTTACTGCAGGCTGTTGGGGATTTACTTATATTTACCATTTCTTATATTTCACGTTTAGTGTGATGGCTTTCCCGGTCAAGAATCTTGGTATTGTCAAAATCAAATGGATCATTGATTGAGTGTTCAGCGAGCATGCAGTGTGTGGAATGTGTTGATTTGGCCGTTGAGAGCATGGTTGACAAGTGGAGAGTGAAACGGGAGCTTCCCTCGCTTTGGGCTGAACTCTGTGCGGATCTCACCACAGAACAGAAACTTGCCGCCATCGATGAATGGGCTCTAGAGAAATGGCAAGCGAGATGGGAATCCTCGTCAAAGGGACGTGATACGTGTGAGTTCTTCCCCTACATCCGTGAACGCCTTTCAAGAAAATGGGTTGAGCCAGACCACTGGACGAGACAGTTCCTCACGGGACATGGTGACTTCAATGCGCAGCCCACTTCTTTTCTCTGAAAGACTCTCCATTATGCACGTCTTGCGCCTCCAGTGCGGAGGATACAAGAAACCATGTGCTGCTCCACTGTAGTTTCTACAACAGTGAGCGACGGTTGTTGGGAGGGCAAACGAACTTAGCAGCATTGACTGCTACAAAGCAAGCCTATAACCATTTTGCAAAGTTCGCGAAGAAGGCGATGGCTAAGAAACGTGGTCATAGTTGATCTGTCCTTTTGAAACTTGCCACCCAAGTAAATAGTTAGATCAGGTAGGAAACCAGATTAAGAACTCCTCCCAGATGGTACGGGATTCTTCAGGTGGTCACCTCCGCGCGGTCACGCAGGGGCAACAGCTCTCTACTGGGAGACTGGCTAACGACCAAATACCTGCTGTACCTCCACAGGTCTGAGTTCGGTGGATGCTGCAGGGGCTGGCCTCTTGCATATTAGCGAAACCGCAACTTCAATGACTGATATAACCCTCGTCGAGGGTTTAGGTACAGTCATCAAATAAGGAAGCAGACCTGTGTGGAATGTGTTTGTCAGATTTGTGGCCCCTAATTCTGGAAATCATGCACAGCTTAGTTTCCCCCTTATATAGTTTAGGACAGTACACTATGTGGCAGGAGTTTTGGGTGGGAATCCTAGGTTTTGTATTTGTATACATCAGCTTGTTGAGGATGTTGCTATTTTACAATCGATTTGGCTTGTGAAAGATATAGATATTTTTTCTGACAGCCCTTTGATATAGACTCGTATCATTCCTCTGTAGTGAGAAGGACATGGTGCTGCGGTAGTTGGATTATTATGTGGATTTGAGTGTGATACTAGATACTACTAGATATAACTGCTAACTACTAGATATAGATAGTATCTAGTTATATCTAGATATAACTAGATACTAATACTAGATATTGAGGCTGGAATAGTGTCTGCATGTGCAGCTTATTCGGGAGTTTGAGTGGTGAGTGCGATAAGGGCCGAATTAACTGGGTCTTTGACCTCCACAGTATCCTCGCTCGCACCTCACGGTACTCATCGGCCCTACGGAAAGTCATTGTTTCCTCAAAACACCTCTCTATCCCAACCATTTTGTTTGTATCTGTGGAAATCCCACTCCTCAGTTATTTCCAATTGACAATGGATTTTCCCCTGTCCTGGACTTTCCCCACTATCTTTTCCCCACCTCTCAATTTTAGATTCCTCTTCTCAACACACAGCTTCTTCTAAGTCAGTCATCTTTCAGCTCTCGCGATACAGTGATCTCCCTGTTCTCACTCACGCTCACCACGATCATTTATTTCTCAGTTTCACGCACACCCCCATTGGTGCACCCAACAAGGGAGTCTAGAGTTCGCATTCCTGTGAATATCCGGTGTGATGTGGGTTCGCCCTAAGGCAGATGTTAAACTTTCATGTTGGAGGCGCGAAGAAGAATTAAAAATTATGGAATCTATTAGAAAATTAGGATGATTATTTTTCTTTAGTATATTCACAATCAATTCTAAGTTTTTTTCATGGGAGGGTTGATCACTTAGTTTTATGGCTCTTCTTTTGAGGTTTACTACTGCGTTTATTATTTGCCTGATTTGACCTTTTTCTTCCATCAATCTACCGCAATTGCTCAATTTGTGGGATTCCGAATAAGTAGTGCGTCAAGATAGGCCGTACGATATTTCTCTATTCTACGGAAATTAATTAACACAGGCGTTGCGCCGCAAATATAACTTGAACGAAGTAAATAATTGAGATTAGGCATTGCGTCACGGGTAACACAAGGAGTAGAAATGCAACAGCCGTGTAAATTTAGTTAAAGTGAGCGGTAAGAAGTGAATTTAAACAATACCAAGGTATTCGAGTTTTGGGTGTACATAGCAATATGAAAACAACACGGCATAAACTAAATATGAAGAAAGGACGACTCATTATCAACCTCTGGAGCATATTTTCTTGGTTGCCTGAACTCCACTTCGTCGTTTGCCCTCGGAGTTTATTAGTTCACTAGCACGTACGCTTTGTGCATTTCAATGTTCGCGTGTTGCGCTGGTGTAGTGAGTTTAAATCTGGTGGCTGAGGTGACGAATAAGTTAAGTGATACGTATCGTGGAAGTAGGAAAATCCAGCTTCGTTCGTGTCGTGCTTCTCTTTACGGTTGGTTGCCCCGAGCAATGTTATCCCGTGAATCCTGCCGGATTATAAACTCGTCATTCGGGTTGAACGTCCTGTTCTCAGATGTCAACAAGACAATAGTGTTGAGGCTGGGGCTCTGGTTTCCTCTTCACGTGTATGAGTGGCCAGTGTACCCAAAGCATCGTAACAGGCATCGCAGAAACTTGTCTGACATCATTGTTAATGCTCTTTGATGTAGAAGAAACGGCAATTTCCACTTTGGAAATTGAGACAGAGACTGTCCATAAGATTGTGTGACTACATCAGATACTGACTACCAATCTGGGCATCGTTCACTGATGTGACTAAACATACCAACTGATATAGTAATGAAGTTATCAAACGTTGAGGATCCTGCTGGGGTTCGTCAGTGGCGTAGCGTGAGGGATCTGCTGCCACCCAAAGTGTAAGGATCAATTCGGCCGGCAGAGTGAAGGAGCACTTACGAACTGATGTTGTTGGTGGAATATAGATTTACGTGGCCTGCCAGGGAGCTTAATCCTACTCCTTAATCATCCTTTAGTCATGAAGCTGTATAGCTCATACCAGGCTTCTGCAACAAGGAAGACCTGGCCACAAATCAAGCACCAGTTCACCAACGGGAAGATAGTCAGTGTCATAGGTGGATCTGGAAACCAAGAGCCTCGTACATAAAATGTGGAGGTAAGAATGAAGGACCCTACGATAACTATACTCAAGGAGCGAGCATACGTATGCAAACAATGGTTTGTCCATCCTCCACCACTTCTCCTACGCTGTTCAACGCCACGATGATGCGTGGCATAAACCTATTAGGCGTCGAATCTCAAAGAATATTTATAATATACACAACTTTACGCCCTTGTAGATCTCATGGGCGTTCAACCAAATTGCTTTCTCCATTCTTGATCATGATTCATTCGTTCTCGAGTTGCCGTGTTTGGCGGGTGACAATCCGTGGAATTTTAATGGTTACGAACGATTTCTTGGTTGAGTCAAAGGTTTTTGTTCGAAGCGTAGTGTTCGGAAGAGTATCTTCGTGAGAGGATTTTCAACTGCGCTGGGCAAGAGGAATGCGGTTGACTGTAGAAGGACGAAAACGCGCGCACTTGGCACAAAACGAAAAGGAACGTACGTGATGTACCTCTCCTTTCGACTCAAAACAAAACGGAAGAAAAATGAGATGTCTTAAATGTTGAGGTGTTGAGAACGACGTCAAGTCGAACGACCATCAGAAGGTAACACAGGAGCTCTTGGTGCCGCCATCTCTGGCCAGAATAGCCTAAATATGGAGGAACGATAAGTAAGGAATCGGTCTACTTCCTGGGATTTCAATTCGATTACCATCGTTTCGCTAATAAAAGGAATTTCGGGTAGACAGTGCGTTAGAGCTCTCAGTTTAACCCCTTTTGATGTTCTAGAACCGGACCTGTCTACTAAGCATGATTGTCTGTGGGGAATGCACCTATTGCACGATTACTATGTTCCAACCTTATTAGATCTCGAAGAATCGACAATGGATCGGAATCATTCCCGAAATCGGCCTTCCAGAAATGCGTGTATTATTCAGGCGTTATTTTCTTCAGAGATCGTCGAAGAAAAAGGTTTATTTCGTATTCACTTATTAACATCCATCTTTACTTATTTATTTGACTTGAGTGGTCAGCCTTCTCTCGATTCTTTCGAGGTGTGTCGCGCAGAGGTCAACGGGATAAACTGGGTTGTTCGACTGGTTTTTCACGATTAACGGCTCCTATGAGATAACGCCGACTCTCTTCCTTAAGATCGTCTTCGTTGAATTATCACACGTTGTAGGACGTGAGAATGCGTTAGGTTGCCTTATCAACCTCATCAGTTTCGACAGCTAACGACATTAATCCATGAGCAATCTCTCTCGAAGATGATGTACGAATGACGTGCTCTCAGGTTCATCAATGTTAGATTCGATAATCGCAGGTGACTGGCCCTCGATTTTGATATTTGACGTGTCGCTACTACGCGACTTTGAACGCCATGGCAAAAATATCTGGTGCGTTGCAACACACAACTTTCCTTAGCTCTACGTCGATTCACTTTGTACATGACTAATTCTATTTAATCAATTCATTTATCACTGAGTTAATTTGAACTTGGCTAAACAACGCTTTACGGCAGTAGGAAGCGGTAGCGCTTACAGTTCCGGAATTTATTGTGCTGCTCGTACTCATTGCCGGACCATTATTGAGCAATTGGTACACAGATAATTAATGAGGCTGTAAACACAGATTTTTTGAAGAAGGATAGTAATTACTTTTGCAGAGTTATTGGGTACACACTTTTAGAACTGGTAGTAAGCGTAACGGCAGTAGTTGAAACTCAGGAATTTCTGGAGTGAGCCCCATGTACCTCATGAGCGTTTTTAAACAATCACCCTTTGGATATTTGATTGGACTACAATACCAGTTTTCTTTAACTTTCTACTAACATTCCAGCGGAGTTTATAAGGAAAAAACCGCGCTAAAAACGCTTTTCGTCGAAAACTTTGATAATTTATTGTGCTGCTCTCGTCATTTTCCCACAAATGGGAATTTTATGGTATAATTATCTTATTAAGAGCTATCTATATAAGAAATTTAATCAAAATCGTCAGAGCCGTTTACGAGAAAAAAAATTTGGTGTTTTGATCACTATGATAACTATAGTTAACTTTCGGTGGATTTTGCCCATACCCTTATTTTTGCGTCCCATAGTAACCTGTAGGCTAGACATCAAGTTTCAGCTGATTTGGTATGGTTGTTTTCTCTAGAAACCGCGCTAAAATCAATTTCGTCGAAAATTTTGATAATTTATTGTGCTGCTCTCGTCATTTTCCCACGAGTGGGAATATTATGATATAATTACCTTATTAAGAGCTACCAATATAAAAAATTTAATCAAAATCGTTAGAGCCATTTTTGAGAAAAAAAATATTTGGTGTTTTGATCACTATGATAACTATAGTTAAATTTCGGTGGATTTGGTTCAAACCCTTATTTTGGCGTCCCATGATAATTTGCGGGCGAGATATCAAGTTTGAGTGGATTTGGTACGATGGTTCTCTCTAAAAATTGTTCACAGACACACATACACATAGACCATTTTCCCATATAGTGTTTTTCGGACTTAGGGGGGTCTAAAACGTAAAGATCTGAAGATAACTCAAAAAATTTTTTTCAGCCGATTACATAACTTTCCTTTCTACTTCGTACAGCCAAGGAAAGTAAAAACGGCTGGTTGTCAGCTGACTAATAAATTTTATCTTTCATCTTAGAATGTCTCTTCTGGCTATTCGTTCTTCCCTGGTTCTTTGTTATCTTCTCTTACAATATAAAATTAAATTATCGTTCATTTAGAAGTGTCTCGAGAGTCGTAGTTGATTATTTAAAGCAGTTCACAGTGTAGCAACCATTGTGGTGGCCCCGTGAAAATTTTAGTTTTGGTGTATTTACCTCCCTACGGACCGCGCATTTTTGCCTTCTCTCGGCGATCATTCTGCGAAGTTTACCGGGTCGTTTTTACTACTTTAAGCATAACTTACGCGTTTTTTCCGTCGAAGGCGATTCTACTTTCGTGTTCCCTTTCTTCAACCTACCTACGATGGCACGTATCGTGCGATTTCTCGAATGACGAGGTTTACCGGCTACTGACTACGCGAGGCGAACAGACTACTTCAGTGGACATACTCAAACCAGCGTTTATGCTGAACCAGACTACAGACCACGTTGATATCCCAACTCCTTCGCTGTTGCCCTTGCCTAAACCCGCAGGACCCCTTGCCACCAAACCCGACCTGTTCTGCAGACAACCAGCAGCCGACCACCACACGCAGTGGCCGGCGTGTTCTGTTTCCTGCAAGATATCGTTAACACTTGGGGGAGTGATGTGGCTACTACGCGACTTTTAACGCCATGGCAACAAACGCATGGTTGTCAGCTGACTGACGAAGAGTGATTTTCTCTTTCACTTTAGATCGTCACTTTTAGTTGTTCGTTCTTCCCGGTTCTCTGTTACCTGCTCTTACTATATAAAATTAAATAATTGTTTATTTACAATTGTCTCAAGATTCGTAGTTAATTATTTAAACCGGTTCAGGTTCACAATGTAGCTTTAACAATCGCGTTCACAGACACATACCGTTTTCCGAATCGTGGTTTTCGGACGCAGAAGCCCTTGTAACGTGATCTTAATAGAACTCAACATTTTCCCCCCGGGCAGTTACATGACTTTGCTTTCTACCTCGTAGAACTAAGAAAAGTGAAATTCTCTAAATGAACATATTTATATACATGATTAAATTATATATTTTACTATATACATTACTAAGCTTTGGGAAGTAGTCTGATGCTGAGCACTGGTCAGCCCAATGTAAAGCCGCTATTTTAGCTCTTTATTCCGCTAAAGCATTTGGCATTAATCCAGCTTCAGGCGCTTTAAATGTCCGAGAAGTTCCAAGTGGTAATTAACTTGGCTTATCTCACGTGAAGTCATCATAGCATGAAATACTAGCAAAACAAGGGACATTGATAATTGTTTCTGTCGTTTATTTCGTTGGAAAAGAGAAACTTCGGTCAAAATCGCTTTTTTTCTTGTGTGGTCTTTCATCGATCGCTACTGCGATTATCGTTGTCATCGAGCAGCAGTTCTCTGTAACGAATGATCCCAGTAGCGTTCATTTAGTGGTCAACTCCTTTCTGTTCAGCGTGCAAATAATCTGCCAATAAATAAACTGAGGAATGTCAGGCAAACGTTGACCTCTTGTCATTCAGTTTACCGTTTCGTTATAGCGGAGGAAATCGATAGGTGGTTTCCAAGAGCTCCGTTGTTGCAGTCTTTGGCCTGCCGGCTCGACGCACAGTCGCCGCACATCACGAGAACAGCCCACTCCCCATCCATCAAGAGTTTTTTTTTGCTTAGTTTCATTTAGTTAGACTCGAGGTAGCTGCATACGTATTAACCTCTCTGAGGTTGTCTCTATTCGGAAGAAGCAATTCGATCGTTCACTCCTGGTAATCGCTAGGATCGATGCAAAACTTGTACCGCGATTCAGGATGTAAGAACAATTGCTAAGCCCGCATCTTCCTTGGGAGTGACCAGACCGCAGATCGGATCGTTTGAGGTTCGCTTTGACATTAATGAGTTCCAGTGCCTCCAGCAGTGCTGTTGAAGCTTTGTGTGAATGGATCATCGATTTTGTCTTCATCACAAGTGAGTATATTGATGATGCAGGCGTTCAACTAGCAGCTTTGTTGTGTTTACGGCGTTTCTACGTAACTTGTTTCGGTTGGGCGTAATTACGTGCTGCGTATGAGGGAGTACAGCTGGATTCTCAAAGATAATGTGCTTCGTTACGTGGTTACCTTACTTGTTTGTTAAATCGTTCTAACTTTACTTTCTACGAGTAAGGGAGTTGTAATATTCAAGAAGAGAGCCGAAGACTGTTTTTCATGTTTCCCTTCATGTCCTAGTTTCATGACAAAAAATCCATTCGGCGCCCATGCATCTTTCTTAACTGCCAAATCGAAAGACATAGTGGAGTATACGTCACCGTGCAATCAGATCTGTTGGCCATTCACGAAATTCGTGACAGCCTCATTTAGCGACTTGATTAGTTTGCGGTTCGCAGTTGGAAATAGTCTAATAAATAAGTTGAACGAAAACCTGACCTTGTGCCCTGGCACAGAGTGCTCTGCCACGAAATCAGCCTTGTGACTGGATGCCTCAATGAGCGAATAAAAAAGACTTGCAAGGGCCGTGAAGGCGAAAACTGAGTGAGGTATCGACCTCGATATGTTGACCAGTTTCCGATTCACTGCTTGTGGACTCGATCAGCTCAACCACTTGAGTCGATCATGTTTGACGAGTTGGTGATTTCGAAGTTGCAATTTCTTTGGTTGCAACGTAACTGACCGCTAGTTTATGGGCGATTGTGGGAAGTTCGCTAGTCCGTGTAGTTTGAAAGCACTTAAGTCGTGTTAGCAAAATGATACTTATGTGTAATTTGGCTAAGGTTTTACCCCCCGACTGTTTGAGTGCGTCGTATGAACGCATTTCGATAATCTTGTCTCAGTGTAATCTATGAATTTTCGTGAGTGCCTTTCCGAGTGTCACCTGTTCTTGCCGTCAAACGCTATTTACTTGTTTGAGCCCGGGATTAAGAATGCGGTTTGCTCTTCTTCGTTTCACGTACTTATTCGCGCTCCAGTCATCCGTAGAAATAAGATCCCTGTGAGCTTAAACATAGTCGTGACGTCAACTGATTCACCCCTCAACGTGCCACCTTAAAGCACAGAATAAAGGGAACGAAGCATATAAATAGCAAAAAAAACGCGGTGTAGGCGAAGCTTCACTCTCAATCTACTGTAAATTGTATTATATTTCGAGTGGGGCGCCACATCTACGAACTATTACGTAATTATTATAAATGTAATCCCGTGCATGAACTTGATCTTTCTGAGAAGTTAACCGACTCTACCAATCAGCGGAATGTACAACTTCCAAATATTGCGACAGTGTGGTTTGCATTTGTCGTATAAATCTCAAGTTACTTAATCTATGGACAGCCACTTATCCTGGCAGTAAACTGTACTACTTCGCATATGGAAACAGTTTTGGATATCAAGTGTTGTTTGTATGTATTAATTCACACGTGGTGTGGGGTTGCCGTTCACTGCTAGGTGGCGCTAACCGTTTGTTATTGATTGAGGTTTGTTGAATTGAATTGAACTTTATTATCGACAGGTGATTTTTTTTTGACTAGCAGGGAAGGTTTGCTTTCAGTGGCCCCTTGTATCAAATCCTGCTCTGACGTTTAAGACGTTCAGGACCGGCATTTTCTCCATGCCTTCAGTGCTGCGAGATACCAGTCTTGAATCAGCGAAGCTCCATCCTCTTGTGACTGAGCACCGTCCGGCAAACCTCAGGATTGCACCTCCAGTTTTCATCGGGATTCTACATGGTGTAGACGAGTGCCTCTGGCCCTTTGGTACGAGAACGTGTCATGGACATCATCATTCACATTGGCAGTGCGCCCGAAATGTTCTATTTCCCATAATGGACTGGGTAAGGTAGAAATCCACCATGCAGGGCGCTGCCCGAGCGATGGACTAAGTGCAGGAATCAGCTGCCTGGTCCACCCCCATCCTCTTCTGCGTTGCATCCCTCTATTCTATTCTCCCAAGGGCCATAGTCCTCCTTCTTTTCTTCTGGTAGCCATACTCCGATTAGCTTCTTGCTGGGTACAAGTCGGCTGCCAGGAGGGTTGGGGCGATACCCACTACACCTACACAACTTTCTGACAAACCACGCAGTGCGTATGGTGTACCTTCTCTACACCACTGCCATACGCTTCTTTTGGTAGGCAATGCTTAGTGTATCACCCCACATCTCCGCCTCACATCACAGGATATTGCTTGCGAATGGGGAGGATAGTTTCTATTCTTCACGTCGCCACTGGGACTAGCGTCTTCTGCAGGGCGATCCAGCCAATAAGCTCCCATCGCATTACTCTTCCAACTTAATATGGACTGACTCCCGCTCCACGTCATCCATGTACGTCACGAGGATCGCATCGTCAGGCATCTCGAGACGTTTGAGTTGTAGTTACATAATTTTTGGGATCAAACGTAGAAATACTGGGTGGTGTGTGGGTAGTCAGCATTTCTACAGACCATCCTCGAATAAGATCGTTTGAGTTAGATGCGAATCTAGAGATATCCAAGCCTGAGCGTTGAGCGGAAATGGTAAAGTGCAGTAACCTGAAGAGTAACAGTCTTAGCTGTTTATCGGAGTTCCACATTTAAAACTAAGAACTCAATAATGTAATCTTGAGCATGGAGCTAACCCTCATGTTTCTTGTTCTTCGGCTTTATGTGAAACGTTCTTGTGAACATAGAAGACTACACTTTGTTACGTTCCAATCCTCGTACCTCAGGCCACCGAGTCCAATACACCTTCTTTTCTTATTGGCACAGTTACTGAGAGGGTCACAGCTTATTTTCGTGACATCACTGTCTCTCCAACTCTTAGCAGCACGCCTCGCTTCCAGTTTCCCAGAAGGCAACAGCCGAGTTTCAGGTCATCGCACGAACCGTAAACTACGAGTTGCGAACACAGAGATCTCAAGATCTAAACACAAGACAGCTCTGAGTAAAACCGTAAAAAAGGTGTCAACTTGGCTAATTGTGGAGCATTTTGAATAGAATTGAAAGAAATAACTGTACTTGGACTCCAGAAGCGCCCGACCGTGAACCCTTCTAATGCCTATCCCGCTACTGAACGTTGTGTCGATGATGGGTGCCCCTGAACTTCTTCGCTGCACCAAAAATCCGAGACTCCCTCTCGAGGAAAGTGAAACAATCGCAGCAGCGACACGCTCAGGTGGGCAGCGCGGACGGACCTAGATTTTCTCATTAGATCCGCCAAAAGATTATCCTCTGGCTCTGCGCCTTGTGAAAAGTTTCCCGACTCATTAGGTCGATCCATGGCCCCCGCGGCAAAGGTTCATCTCGACATTTTTAGCCCTGAGCCATAGTAAATCTTACACTCAAGTGACTAACTGAACCTCTTGGAGACCGTGAAATCTCCTCTGAATTGACCAACTTCGGAAGACCTGACAGGTGAAAGTTTGCTTCCTCGGGCGATTGAGTCATGCGATAAGATGAGCTCGAAATCGACTTACCAAAATACGACGCCGATCAAGTTGTTATCCTTTCCTTTGGAACTTACTTTGTCGTTTGCGGTTTCTGGGGACGTTCATGATCGCTTGTTGATAATTCGTTCACTCACCGTAGAGTTGATTTTGTTTCACATTATTATCACTGTTAACTACCGCCTTCAACATTGACCACCAACTTTATGGAACCCTTAAATTAATTCACGAGCGCCTAAACGAAACTGGAATGACTATCAGAATTCACTAACGGATTTCGGAGGTTGGAGGCCTTTTAAGCTCATAACGTCGTCATCACTTTACAGTCGATTGTCTGGTATCAGCCATTTTACTCTCCTTCGTCCTGCTGACTAAGAGGTTACGGTAAGTTACGTTAAAGAAAGTTCGTATGAACTGAGTGAAAAATAGATTGGACTAGTAATTAGTGCCATGAAAATCGCCGAATGTAAGTGGGACTAAGGAAAGTTTTGTCGTGCGTCGCACCAGATATTAAAAATTGGCTGTATGATCTGAACATAGAGCATCTAGAGGTTCGGAGCGCCTAGTTTCGCTGTATGCTCACTGGCTCTTATTCTCCATCGAAAACCTCTCAGTCAGATCTGACGACGGCCCCTACCTCTCAAACCACTCCCTTACTCCGTCTGTACAAGACTGCGAATTGATTGATCGAGATAGCCTTTAATCTAGAAATGAAAACACTCCAAATCGGTCGATTATTCTCCGTTTTCCCACCGTGCACTTTCGAGTAGAGAATAGCAGAATAGGAATAAGCCACCTGGAACGTAAAGTTGTGCGTCAGACGAGCGAAGGACCGTGCAATATCCCTTCAACCATCGCTCTCAATTTAGAAGTCTCTCAACCTCATCCTCGAAAGCTCCCTGGCGCCGTAGATTTATTGCTCCCCCTTCGTATCGACAGAAGTGTCCAGCAACATCTGTTCTCCAGTTGGCACGTGGAAAATATCGTACGCCGAAAGTCAAAGTTGAAACACCAATTTGTCCGAACCGTCGTTCCAATGACGGCTTTCATTGTGTAATTTGGATGTGATATTTGTGAATTTGAACGGATGCGCTTGCTAATTGCGCAAATGATTACTGAATGGAGTGGCGATACGTTGTTAGCAACTTTGCGCGTACGTCATTATGAGTTTCAAGCATTTAAAATGGTTCCCCACGCAATTGCTAATGCGTCAACATAAGTACTCTCTTCATTTATTCGAGTAACAGTTTCGTCGGAACTGAAGTTACTGCTATCAGGTCAAACAGTTAAGAATGCGAATTTACGACATTTATTTATTTATTTATTTTATTTGCTGATTCGAGGCAACTATGGCCTATTACAACAAAGTGGTTTGCTGACCCAATATACACAATTCACACAAAATATCAAAGCAACACCTTCATAACCAATAAACTAATAAATGAACATAATTTCCTCTATTTGGTGAATGACATAATGGTAAACAGATCTTAGACATAATACTCATTAAAAGTCAAAGTCAAAATGGGGATTCAATAATCACATTAGTCGGACAGACCAGCCTCATTTACAAGCTCCTCGACAAACGTTCTATACTTCATATAACACATACTAAAATTGAATAGCATGTAAACACTTTCTTTACAGACCGCCCCGAATAACAAATTGTTTACAAAGTCCATAGTGACCCTAGACGAGGCAAAATGTTTCGCTCTTGCATTAGCGAGCTGAGGGCGGCTACAGTATATATGCTCAATGGTTTCAGGCTTCTTATCATTACACAAAAAACATATTTTACTATGGTCGATGGAGTACAAGGAGCCTTTATAAATGATACGGAGTAGCTTACCATTCCTCAACCTTAACTGAACTCTTTTGATATCAAATGGAATAGCCCGCGTGAGGTAGCCCTCCAGAGAAGAGTAGCTCTGAATATACTCTAGGTAGACAGTGTTATAGGTTGAACATATTACTCGCTCATAGTCATCGTAAGCACATTTCGTCGTAAAGCTATTTAGTACACACTGCTTGAATTTTTTTTCCTCATCAGCATTTTGCTTCTTCCAAAGATCTCTATAGCCCAACTCCCACAGGATAGTCTTAAGTTGCGATGCCTAGTTGTATTTTTCCATATCTACCCCTCTCTCAATAGTGGTTAGGAGCTGCTCGTAACAATTCCGCGGGTATCTATTTTTTGGCATTTGCAGGACAGCTTCCCACCAACGCAAGGCCCTATCTAGAATCATGACTCCCAATTTGGCCCTACCTGTCTCTGCTCGGAGCATGTAACGAGGCGTACTGAAAGGCAATGTTAAGAGACTTTCAATTATTTTTGACTGTACCATTTCTATGTCTTCAAGGTACCGCGGACCCCTATCTCTGAGTCATAAAATAACACCGAGCCAACCATCGAATCAATAAGTCGGCAAGTAGCCTCCCAACTTACACATTTTCCCTTCACCAAAATTTCCCGGACACGATTTTTACGACATATTAAAATGTAACATGTATGAAGAATAAATTACGAGTTAGAAATCATTTCGTCCAGTTTACGAGAAAATTTAATTGACGATCATTTCAAATTTCATTTTTCGGCTTAGAGTTGCGGGGTACGAAATATGAGCCTTTTTGCATTTTTTCTCGAAAACCCGAAAGAGTTTGGTGCAAATCGTTTCAGCCGGTTATCCAAAACAGTTTTGCTTTTATTGTCTATTTCTCCGTTCACAGAGATATTTAAATAATACGGAAGTTAAGTACTAAATAGTTCAAGCTAAGTTGGAAATTCAACCAAACTAATTTGGCTGGTATCTGCCAGCCGTCGATGGAAACTGCTGCCTACGACAAAATGACGAACAAAAAGCATCCACAAACAGCACTCCAAAATTAGGTTTTGCGAAGAAAGCTCAAGTTTGGTTTCCTTACTCTTGTCTTTCATCAATCATTAGTACATTCGACTATTTTTATAACTCTACCAACTGATCAAATCTGTTTTCATCGAGTTCATTTCAACTTATCTTAACGTTCTATATAAAAACCTGGTAGTGCTTGAGGTTCTTGAATGTATTCGATTGCCCTTATATAACCGTTGCAGTAATTTTTTTGTTGTTGAAAACGTTCATGTTCACTGTTTTGTAACGTAAGGAGAACACATTGAAACAAAGTTCGTGACAGAATCGGCAGCAGCTTGAAATCTTGAATTTTGAGGGATGTGTCTAACTACTAACAACCGCTATTAAGCTACGATTGTGTAGGTAACGTATAGCACTGCTATTTAAGATGTGGGTTTTATTAGGAAAACCTGCTCTAAAATGGATTTATGACGAAATGTTAGATAATTTATTGTGCCGCTCCCTCCATTTACGGTTATGTCATCTGCAACGGTTCAATTACAGAAATTTGACAAAATAGTTAGGCCCGTTATTTAGAAAAATATGTGTTGTTTTGATAACTATAACGATAATCAGTTGTGGTCTGATTTTCTGAAAACCTTATTTTGGCGTCTCAAGTTGATGGGCAGGCGAAATATCAAATTCGACCCGAATAGAGTGTACCTTCCTCACTCAATCGTGTTCAGCTACAGACGTTTTCTCAAATGAAACATAAAAACGAAAAAGACAGACGAATTTTACGAGATATAGGACTGTATTGATACACTTGTTTACCACAATAAAGCATTGATTACACGGTCAGTTGGTTCTCTGAATACGTGAACTAGTAGCAAGGGTCAGAGCTGGGAGTGCTGATGGATGACTGTCGATTGCGTGAGCTGGGAAAGTGCTGTGTTTAAGAAGAGCTGTGTGTTGTGGAGAGGAATGTAAGTTGTCGGGTGGGAAAAGGATATTTCGGAAATTCCAGAAAAAGGGGAAATCCGTTGTCACTCGTAAATAACTGAAGAGCTACACTTTCCGCAAACAATGAGCCCTGATTGTCCTAAGCCTCAAAATCCCAACTAATTCGGGTGAACAAATACATTGAAAAGTCAAGATCCGACGAAAATTTTTTTACCGCTGTGTTTGCGCGCCCTTTTATCGTGATATTTATGATTTTGTGTATTCCACACAATTTTATGTTGTCATGACGAGGGTTACCGGTGTATTTTATTTCTACGGATGCGATGGAACTCCCGCTTGCCCAGTGCAGCGTGCTACCTAGTGGCGTTCATAGATTGGGATTTTGGTCGGTATCATCTAGGTGGTAAATTTTCACTCGGATTGCAAATTAAAAAGTCTGGGCCTTTCTTCAACCGACGACGTCAGAGAAATCGACGAATTTTGGGGCCATTACCGCAACTGGCTCCGCAATAATCGATGAAAGTTTGCCCATCAAAGGACCGCACGAGTGTACGTTTTTATTTTCTCCATTTCCCACGGTAATTCTCATTTTAAAGAAGAAATGAATTCGTTTGTTATGTGGAATGTATCATTTCACGTATTCATTTCATTCTGATCGAAGCATTCTTCCTTTTGAGAAATTATTTGTGAAAAGTGAGCCGGTGCGTGGAATAAGGAGATAAGTTACAGAAATATTTGTTAAAAGAATGGCCTTTTGTGGTATGCGGTACATAAATGTCATTCGTCATTCATGACTCTCCGTCTTGAATATTTGCGCTCACATTCACGTTCACGTCTAGAAGTTCATCTGGTACTGGTAAATAATAATCAATGCTGCTGTGATAACGTGGGGCGATTGATTTCATTCCAGTGCAGCATACTGAGTTTAGTGTCATATATAACCCAAGTCCAATCAGTTGTGCTCACCTTGTGCAGAGGAGTCGATGTTGATGTGATTTCAAGCTGCAACGTTTTACTTTTGACAACTACTTAATCAGAGCCATGAAACGAGTGTTAAGTGATGATCACGTGAAAACCATTAGTAGGCCCAAGCAGACCTCCATCCATCTAAAACGACCCGCGTAGCAATGGGAACTTACGACGTCGTGCCCGACAAAAAATTCTGATCGTTATTTTTCATTGTCGATGTTGAAACGATGAGTCAACATGGACCACAATAATTATATCAGCCATCGGCGTCGAATAAAGTTGTTTCACGTGCTTAATAAGACTCGCGCCGCCCTCCGACGAGAAAACTGGTCCATTGTTGTATGAGAGAGAAAACTGGCAGCATTGATTGTCCGAAATCAACCGTGAGACATTTCGGTGAAACGTTTTTGTACGTGAGCTCAGCTTTTCGATTTCATACGCAACCTGTCAATTACTTGGTTATGCGAACCGAATATAGTAATCATTACGCCCTCTTTCCACCTATATTTTATTACGTTGGGGAATTCGGATTGGCAAGAAGAGGTCTGTTTTTCACTAAGATTGTCTTACCCTGGCATCCCCTTGGCGGCATTAGTTCTGAGTAGAGTACTCTGAGGGTCTGGGTATGCCGGATGTTACTACTCACCCTACTCCTCCATCCCCTTTGGCCACAGACTGGTTTCTATAAATCTATCCACTGCCTGCCATGTCTCCTCACTCTTCAACATCTCGCTGATAACTTATTGCTTAACAGATTGCTTCGTTGTTGCCTACTACACCGGCTGGTTTAGACCACCTGGAACAGGTGAAGAACACATGCTCAAGTGCCGTGTATGACGGTGCTCCTCAATATCCTGCACATGTACTTCAGTATACCAATAAAGCTGTGGTTAAATTGTGTAGAGTTTGTGGGGAAATTAAGGGCATTGCATACATCCAACATAACAAGCTGGACGTCGGCCACGTCTCTATGCCAGTCGGTAGCTAAATCAGTTGAAAACACCACTGCTTGGAAACTGGACAACAAAAAGGTGTGATCTTGCAGTTGGCGTGATATAATTCTACCTCTGTGTACCCCGCAGCATTTCAAGAGTTGTATGAGATGTTAAGTGCACCCAGGATCAGTAGAGACGGACAGATCTTCGAATGAACAGAACAGATGGTTTGAGGATGGAGTTTTTTTTAAACAAAAAAGGAATTCCTTAAGGAGTTAAGTGGAGGTTTTGCCAGAAAGGGAAGCCAACTAAAAGAACATGAAAGGTGTTTTGTGTTGGGGGTTGGGTTTTCGTAACGATTGGAAAACCGAGAAGAGTCAATACTCCTCTGGACTAAACTTGAAACCAGTCGCATGGGAAGAAAAATTACAACTAAATCCATGATACGTTTTGATGTAAATGTTATTGGAGGTGCATTAAATTCGAATCTGCTCTATCGCTATCATTTCATTTATTTCCAACTTGAATTAGTTACTGGCGTAGTCACAGCAACAGGTGTACATGACGTCAGTGGAGGCACGAGCATCTACGTATATACTCGTATAACGCAGTTATGTTTCTTGAAGCTAGGTTACTAATAAAACTCTTCCTTGCAACATTTCTATCAATTATCACTAGAGGTACCGGAAGTACAATTGGTGTTGGCTCTCTAAAGTTCGGTCATTAGGAGAGCTTCTCAATTGAATCATCGTTCTGCATCGAAATAAAACTAAGCGATTTTGTTTTCGGCATCAGGAAGCCTCGTTATACGCCCGCGATATTTTCTGCAGCGAAATATTTAGCAACTCGTGAGAACGTAACAGCGATTTTTTTACTCCCTGCACAAAAGAGATTGCGAAATTTGTGTTACAGAGAGATGATAATCTTTTTCTCATCGCCCTAGACGAGAATAGTTCATTTATGATTTGAAATTGCAAGGTCGTTTCACCTTCGAAATCTACTCCTCCTCCAGCTGGTTCTCAACGACAATGCGGCGCTTGATTGTGGGCACTTGAAAGTTGGTTCTCACGCCTTTTTTTTTTTTTCCTCCACTTGAGAAAATGGAGGAACTCTGATTGGACCTAACGAAATTTTGTTAATAACACCGAGTACTTAATGTCTTGTTTTGCTGGCAGCGTAGAATGTGCTGTTCACTCATGGTGTCAGTGTTTTGGGGTTACTTTGTTGAATATTCTCTTCGTTCGACGCGAAGCATACATTTTTTTGACCTTGGAGTTCCCGCACCTGCCCTAACAGGACTCCCTGGCCCTAACGGTTAAGTCATTGTTTCCCCAAAGACTTTCGTACCTGCAGATATTCCTCTTCCCTAACAGCAACGGATTTCCCTGAAGTGGTTTTCCCTTCAGATTCCTCTCCACAACAGACAACTCCTCCCAAATTCAATCACCTACGAATTCTCGGCCAAGTCACACTCGTCTCCCAGTGCTCACACAGACACATTCCTCTATCAATACTCAGCCCAGTTACAGCTCGCTCTCTCCTTCCGATACAGTTTCCCACCAGTTCACGCATATTACGACTCGTCCTCTTGCGTCGCCCTTTTGTACACAAATTTACTCAATTCATTGCACTTTTAATACAGTCCTCCTCACGCTCACCAAATTCCTTTCTATTTCGTCTGCCACTCCCCCTCTCTTGTGGATTATTTTAAAATGTAATGAGATTAGATGAGTGTGAAGGACCATCAGCGTCTTTTGAATCCATGTTGAGGAGGAGAACAAGGCACAACCATAACTGTTTCATGTTTCGTCAAAATAGTTTGACATATTCAGTTCTGGGGATCTGACCATACACATAGGTGTACAGACAAGAAGTTGCTCAGAATCATACTAGTCAAATTATGGAAATCCGATCAAATCGGGCTTTCAACTTCCCAAAGTGAAACCACTTGTTCTGGTAGCTTTGCTGTACAAGAATGGACAGTTATAGTTCGGTGGGATTTCCACAATGGCGTAGTGACGGATCTGTGCCAAGATATTTGAACACCTTAATGAACCTGAAAATATTTCTTGTGTTTTGCTGTGATAGATCCTCAATGATCCGTTAACGGATTTCTAAAGGAAACTTTGTCGGAAAAAAAAGTACTGCAGGGTATAACAAATTTGTGTAATATTTTTGAAAATAATTGCAAGAAACTGGTAAATTACACAATTTCTTACGATCGGAACCCATCATCCTTCTGTAGTACTATCGCGTCCACCTGCTATTGAAAATCTACACTAATGGCATCCATCTTCTTGTTGTGTTAAAAAATGTTTCTTTTCAACGCATCGTACTGCTGGAAAAGGTTACCGCTTTATCGAAAAAGTCGTAAGGTCTAGCGAAGTTCCCAAGGGCGGAGCTTCAGAAAACTCTATAACACATTTCATCTCACTGTGTCACAAATTCGAACCCGGTTTTCATTATTCTCACCAAAGTTGTTACACACCGTTGGTAGACCGTGAAAAACCTTCGTTTTATCTATTCTGTTCAGGAGAAGTCGAAGGTGCGACGCTGAAGTGCCATTTCTTTTCAAGTGTTTCTGCGAAGGAACAATAATTTCAACTGTTAACTGCTGTCGGGTTCCGCCGATCGGTCAAGTAGGTCTTGCGCCCCTTTTTCCTTTCTTGAATTTTGATCTACTGGGACGACCCATTGTGCCTTACAACTAGTTGACTCCGCAACTGTCAGCTCGTTGTTCATCTCCTCCGCTGGAACAACGAAATCTACTGTTCGAAACGATAAGGGAAAGTGGGTAAACTGCAGTCGTTATTCCGTTTCCTCTCTAGTCTATAGTGGTTACGTTAATGACGACCAATTTTTCAAATATCCTCGCAAAACTACTGTTACTCCAGTAATTATTTTGTGAACTAATCTTAGAAGAAAATTGACGGTTAATGTATATTTGGGAAATTTATTTGTTTGCAGATCCTAGGAGAGAGGAAACCCAAATTGGCAGCCTTGAACCTGGATCGGAACTCAGGAGTTCGAAGCGTCTCATTAAGGTCGACTACTCCTACCTCGATGTAAGTTACTTTTATTGCAACGTCCTTTTGAGTACCTTCACGAATGCCGATGTAATTTATCGGATAGTTAATTGAACTGGTCGGAATCAACGGAGTTCTATTCGTTCTCTCGTAGAAACTCCTTATCGCACTCCTCAATGTAGCATAAGTATCTAGTCACTTATCGCTCATCTTTACTTTTGGAGATCCGCTAATCAACAAGTACAATAAAGTTGAGTTTTCTTCAGATAACATTGAGACTCCCTGAATAAAAAAATGATTTGGGTGGAAGGCTCTGTGTGAAGTTGTAGTCGAATTTGCTGGAGAACGGCTGAATCGATTCGGCTGGTTATTAGTTAGTTTTGTTAGTAATTTTTGAAGACACGAATGATGATATGAGCGATTTCTACCGATGGAAAGGGGAGAGGGGTAAAATGTACGAAAAAATATCTGGTCCGTAGCAACACACAACTTTCCGCCATCCCTGTAAGTTCGAACACCAGCTACATATACGGGCGCTATATCTTCGTTCAACGCGTTTCTACAGAAACATTTATGGAGAACAAAATGTAGGGACTAGTTAGCTGAAAATACTCCGTCAGTTTGATCGAAATCGTTACAGCCGTTTTTCAGAAAAGTGGAATACCGATAAATTAATATTCGACAAATCTCCTTTTCTGAGTTAACTTGGCTTATATCTCCGTTCAACATATATATACAGAAATAATTATAGAGAACGAAATGTTGTTATGGGTGACTAAAAGACACTCCATTAGAATTTATCACATCTGGTGAAGAAGTTACCCTGGAATTTACGAAAATGTTCGAAAAAACGTTATTTTCGACACATTTGGATTTTTATCTCTGTTCAATGGAGTGTCAGAGGAACATTTATTCAGAACAATATGTAGGTATTAACTATTTGAAAACACCCTGTGAGTTTGGTGAAAATCGCTGAAGCCGTTTTGCCAAAAACCGTAAAAAACCTATTTTTGCTTCATGGGCCTATATCTCCGTTCACCGTATTTTGATGGAGATATGTACGGAGAAGAAAAGTTAGATATTGATCAGTAGGAGATAATTTGAAAGTTTAATCAAAATCGTTAGAGCCGTTTTCGAGAAAAATGCGAAAAACTCCTAGTTTTTGGTACATATTCGTCCCCAACCCCCCCTTCCCAGCGGCCGAAATCGTCCATAACCTTATTTTGGTGTCTAAAAAAAATAAAGAACAAAACAAAAAAGAACCAGCTCAATCGGATAACAGCCGTTCTCCCGCAAATCGAATAACAGACACACGCACACGGACCACGCGCCGAAATTAGGTTTTTTAGACTCAGTGGGCCTCAAAACGTAAAGATCTGAAGAAACCCCAATTTTTTTTTCTGACCCGATTACTATACTTTCCTTCCCTTCGGGTAGCGGAAAGTAACGAGGGTTTTTAGTGTTTTCTCAAGTGGTTTTAATTGAACTTCCAAATTATCTTTTAATAATTTACTGTCCACTGTGTAAATATCTCTGTGAAAATTCGGTCAACGGAGATATAGACCTGTGAAACAAAAATAGGGGTTTTTCACTTTTTGGCAAAGTGGGTTTAACGGTTTTCACCAAACTCACAGGATGTCATCAACTAGTTAATTTCTATATAGTGTTGTAAATTCTTCTGTTGGAGTATATTGTTCTTCATGACAGTCCACTGAAGCGAAATAACAACCGAAATGGATCAAAAACGCACTGTAATTTTTCAAAATCGTTTTCAAAATGTCCAAAGTTTGATCAACGATGTCGTCTAACATATACCCCACATTATTTTCCCGTTGAACGGAGATATAAAACATGATTGCTCGGAAAATGAGATTTGTCGAACATTAAATGATCGTATTTCCTGTTTTTCCTTTAACGGCTGTAACGATCGGACTTCTGGGGTCCTCTGAACTGACTAGGGCCTACTTATTGCTTTCTATAAATGTATCCGTAGTAATGCGTTGAAACAAGACACAGCGCCGGGATATATTATGTCATCGAATTTAGAGAGGTTTGCAGAAAGTTGCTGCTAAACACTGGATGTTTTTTATTTAACGATCAAATTACAGAAAATTAATTCTGTAACGTTATGTTAGACGCACTTTTCATTCAGGCATTATTCGTCAATGAATCAGTTATTATGATTATCTTTGGTTCTGCGAAGTAGATAGGAAAGTTATGTAATTGGCTGTAACAAAAAAGTTCTCTTCAGATCTTACCGAGTCCATATAACACTATTGGGGAAAATGGTCTGTGCGTCTGAGAACGCGATTGAGAGAAAACGGCTAGCCCGTAGGTTACCAGGGAACGACAAAATAATAGTGTGAGCGAAATCCGCCTAAAACTAGCTATATTTATCTTAGTGATCGAAACACCAAATTTTTACTTTCCTTGGCTCTACGAAGTAGAAAGAAAAGTTATGTAATCGGCTGAAAAAAAAAATTTTGAGTTTTCTTCAGATCTTTACGTTTTAGGCCCTCCTGAGTCCGAAAAACACTATATGGGAAAATGGTCTGTGTGTGTGTGTATGTGTGTCTGTGAACGAATTTTAGAGAAAACGACCGTATCAAATCACCTCAAAATTGATATCTCGCCCGCAGGTAACCATGGGACGCCAAAATAAGGGTATGAAGAAAATCCACCGAAATTTAACTATAGTTACCATAGTGATCAAAACACCAAATATTTTTTTTCTCAAAAACGGCTCTAACTATTTTGATTAAATTTTTTATATTGATAGCTCTCAATATAACAATTATACCATAGAATTCCCATTTGTGAGAAAATGATGAGAGCAGCACAATAAATTACCAAAACTTTCGACAAAATCGATTTTAGCGCAGTTTTTAGAGAAAACCACCGTACCAAATCAGCTGAAACTAGATGTCTAGCCTACAGGTTACCATGGGACGCAAAAATGAGGGTATGGACAGAATCCACCGAAAGTTAACTATAGTTATCATAGTGATCAAAACACCAAATTTTGTTTCTCAAAAACGGCTCTAACGGTTTTGATTACATTTTTTATATAGATAGCTCTAAATAAGGCAATTATACCATAAAATTCCCATTTGTGGCAAAATGACGAGAGCAGCGCAATAAATTATCAAAATTTTCAACGAAAAGCGTTTTTACCGAGGTTTTTTCCTTATAAGCTTCGCTGTAATGTTAGTAGAATGTTAAAGAAAATTGGTATGAGTCCAATCCAATACCTAAAGGGTGAGTGTTTAAAAACGCTCATGAGATACATGGGGCTCACTTCAGAAATTCCTGAATTTCAACTACCACCGTTTCGCTTACTACCAGTTCTAACAGTTATTACCCAATAACTCTGCAAAAGTGATTACTATCCTCCTTCAAAAAATCCGTGTTTACAGCCTCATTAATTTTCTGTGTACCAATTGCTCAATAATGGTTCTGCGATGAGTACGAGGAGCACAATAAATTCCAGAACTGTAGGCGCTACCGCTTCCTGCTGCTGTGACGTGTTGTTTGACCAAGTTCAAAGGAACTGAGTGATAAATGAATTGATTAAATAGAATTAGCCATGTACAAAGTGAATTGACGTAGAGCTAAGGAAAGTTGTGTGTTGCAACGCACCAGATATTTTTTCTCAAAAACGGCTCGAACGAATTTGATTAAATTTCTTGTATAGACCGCTCCAAATGACACGACAAAACCGTAAAATTTAGCGCAGATTTTTCCTTGTAAACTCTGTTCAAATGTTACTAGGGTCTACAAAAAAATTCAAGTGGTACTCCAACCAATTATCTATACGATTAGTCCTTTCAGTAATGCTCACAAGATATATAGGGGCTACACCAGGAATTTCAACCACCGCCGTTTCACTCGCTACCATTTCTAAACGTTTTTACCCGATAACTCTGAAAAAAGTGATCATTATCCTTTGAAAAAAAAATCGGGTTTACTAATTGCTGAATAATGGTCAAGCCATTAGTGCGAGCAGCACAATAAATTCGGGAACTGTAAGCGTTAGTGCTTGCTGTCGCCGTGATGTTTCAAATTAACTGAGTGAAAAATAAATTAAGTTAATACAAACAACCATGAACACAAGTGCATTGACGTAGAGCTAAGAAAAGTCATGGGATGCGGTGACTTGACATTTTTTTCGAGAAGCCCTGTTGTCTTACTTTTCCAACACTTTCTTGATGAAGTCAGTGAAGATAAACAGGTGCCAACGTAAACCGTGCTCTTCCAAAGCTTCCTCTCCGCTTCCGCGCAGTCTTTTACACGATTTGTCAGAAAGCTCGCCATTCAGGTGACGTATGGATTATGTGTGCGTGGACCAGCGGTATTTGTAGGGCTTAGCTAACCTCCCGAAGCTAAACAGGTTAGTACAGCGTCTGCCTTTCACTTTTTCCCAATCTGCGACTTGAGATATTTCGATAGGTGACTTCTTCAAACTACTTTTTGCTATCCGGGACAAAGCGATTAATTGGTTGCGCTCCGACGGTATTTTCCACGCTTTTCCATTCCGAGCGACGAAACTTTCACGAGATACGGAAAGGTCTCGTTGAATAGCTCTCTGTTGGGAATGAGGCTCGACAATATACCTCGTTATGGGGATAGTATAGTTTGACGTAGAAAATAGCCTTTTGTTCAACGTTGCCGGAGGTGCGAAAATAAAATGTGTAACTACTTTAACTCTCTCCACACCCCTCTCCATCCATCCTTAGCCCTTTGCTTGTGCCTCTCTTGTCTCGATCTTAATGCCAAGGTCACCTTTTCTTGACAAACAGGTTTCCAACTGTCCATATCGTTTTAACACTGGTGAAAAGATCACCCGCCTATCTGACTGTTTAGCAAAATGTCTTGAGCGGATACTGAACGATTCATTTTGTGTTATTTCTGCCCTTGAGTTTGCACTGGACGAATTTCAAAATAAGAACACTGATATTGAAATTCAGAGCTCGCTCGTTTAGAAAGAAGTAATGGAAGCTGGGTAAGCTTGTCTCCTTGATTCGGGAGTCTTTAAGTGACCGTCGGGTCCTACTTAGACTGTAGCTTAACTTAAATCTCTTTTCAACGCCCGCAAATTCGATGATGTGCTAAATTATATATGAAGGCACTATTCCCCGCATTTCTACGAAACCGTTTACGGTTAATAAAATGTATCAAAATTGTTGGAGCCGTTTTTGAGAATTTTTGCTTATTTGCTGTTCTGCAAATTCTCAGATGTACCTTGCTTTACGTTTCTGTTCAACGGATAGTTACCGAAATAGTAAACGCATAAAACAGGAATTTCGGTAGCTAGGCTTTCTTTTACATGTTTAAATGTAATATATCTTGCACGCGAATACAGTTCATTGCGCTGAAGCCCCGAGATATAAAGAGAGGAAGTATTTTTAGTCAGAAACCATGTGCGGGCGCCATATCGTCGTTCAACGTTTTTCTACCGAAACATTTATAGAGAACAAAATGTAGGGACTAGTTAGTTGAGAGTTCTTCGTAAGTTTGATCGAAATCTTTTGACTCGTTTTTTAAAAATTGGAAAACCGATAAATCAATGTTCGACAAATCTCCTTTTCTGAGTTAACTTGGCTCATATCTCCGTTCAACGTATATATAGAGAAATAATTACAGAGGACAAAATGTGGGTGTGGGTGGCTAAAAGACACACAGTAAGATTGGTCAAATCTGGTGAAGCAGTCACTCCAAAATTTGCGGAAATGTTCGAAAAAACATTATTTTCGACACATTTCGATTTTTATCACTGTTCATTGTACTGTCAGAGGAACATTTCTGTAGAATGATATGTAGGTATTAAATATTCGAAAACAACCTCTGAGTTTGGTGAAAATCGTTGAAGCCTTTTTGCCAAAAAGCGTACAAAACCATTTTGCTTCATAGGCCTATATCTCCGTTCACCGTATTTTCATGGATAAAAAGAAGAAACGTTTTGTATTAACTAGTAGAAGATAATTTGAAAGTTTAATCACAATCGTTAGAGCCGTTTTCGAGAAAAATGCGAAAAACCCATGTTTGTGGTACATTTTTGTCCCCCGCCCCCTTTTCCACCGACCGAAATCGCCCATAACCTTATTTTGGTGTCTACAGAAAATACCGAACAAACAAAAATAGATCCGATTCAATCGGTTCAGCCGGTCTCTCGCAAATCGAGTTATGGACACACACACACGGACCACGCGCCGAAATTAGGTTTTTTAGATTCAGTAGGCCTCAAAACGTAGGGCTCTGAAGAAAACCCAACTGTTTTTTGGAACGATTACAACACTTTCCTTTCCCTTTGGGTAGCGGAAAGTAAAAACAAATCTAGCCGCTGATGGATATCTAAATTTTTCCAGAAACTAGGTTGTAGAAATTGTCAAGCTTAGCACGAAAAAAAGCATTAGTTTTACAGATGATAATAATTTCTTGATAAATCTTTTTCTGTGTGGTTGTCATTGATTCAAAAACTGATTCATAAAAGTAGTTAAAAATGGTTGCCTAAATTTGCAATCAGTTGATTCAATCGCTGGAAATATAATTTGAGTAGCCAGAGTTTGGAAAAAAGGTGTGACAAACGATGTCCGCGGTCAGAAGCGCACACCGCATGTACTAGCTACTACTCGGCATCCCCTTCAAGATAATGAGACGTTTAGTTCTGATTGAGGAACGCACGCGCTCATACATTTCATACTTCTCTTTGCTCTTCTTTCTGTATTTATGCGTCTGCTAGGTTGAAGAGCTGGTAGTCATCAAACTTTATAAGTGGTTTACAACCCCCGTTCTTCAGTCAATTTCTTCTTAACGTGTTGTCTTGAGAATGACTGTTTGGTCAACTGAAGGTTGAACTGGCTATTGCATGCATTAACAGTTATCTGCCCTTCTCAAACATCGACCACATTTGACCTTTTCGGTTCGTGTGTTCCATCTGATCGTCCAGAACGTCTCATGTTTTCTTGTCGCGGGCGGCCGGTCTTTCGGTAGAGCTCCTTCTTAGCTCATAATTTCAGGTCTGACATAAACACAAACTTTGGTCTTTGATAGCATGAAAGCGAAAATAACTCCCAAGAAGCCGAGTGGGGGCCAACGTAAGCCAAGTTGTGCTGTATTCAATTCGTTTTGACGTGTGCACGCTCAGTAGAGTCGTGATGCGATCGAAAGCGTTGGGTTGAAAAACTGATGTTCTTCTTCCAAATCCTCGATTCTGAGATCGATCCGTACGAGATGATTCGAACTTTGCATTGTGAACCGCAGGACCGGAGAAAGCAGATAACTGCGGGAGTCCGCAGCACGACGTTGGCGTGAGCTATTCGATTCGCTAAGGGCCCGTCGAAGGGAATCTGTGATCCTATCACACTTTCACTGGAAAATTGTAATGTTCAGTTATTTATTGGTGAGTGAGGTCATCATGTTTTTTTTTGTAAATCGCTGCAGACTTTTCACGATTTCGGCTGAGATATTTTTTAATGATTCTAATGACGTTGAACTAACACACTTCACTTAATCTCTCTCTTTGCATCTTTCGGTTGGCAGAATGATTTCCCAGGCACACAAAACTGTTTTTTGTCTGAACCCATCTACTGGGTACTAACTACTCTACCTGTTTTTAAGGTGCATACATTGCCACTGTCGGTTTCGCCTGTGCACGCCCGGGTTTTCCGCTTTTCCTGGAATTTTCCGGTCCCTAGGATGGCAAAGTGCGGGAAAAGTAAATGCTGGGGTGTCCTATGCATCTTAGGGCACTGCCGCGCTGCGAATTTTTCAGAAAAGTGGGAAATCCTGACGTGCGTTGGGAAAACCGACAGTGGCGTCGTATCTAGCGCCCCGAAAAACATCTCGCGGGGTTTTCTTCTTTTAAGCCAGCCGACTAAGCAGATCATCTACGTTCACAATGCGAGCTGTTGTGACCTTATAGCTGGGCAATTGGTTGCTTCTTGACCACTTCATCGACTGCGTGGACTAGCAACTCAACGTCTAACCACCTATACCTGGATAAATCAAGACAGCATCTTGGTGAATGCTTTAGGAATCACTGTATGTACTTCATACCCTACCACGGTTACTCGAGATTCTGCAAGTTCGTTTTCGGAACATGACGATAAACTCTGCGTTCTCATACCTAAGTATTTTGCATAGTAGGCAAGTGGAGATCACTCAAGGGTTCAGGAGAATGGTCGTATAACCAACTCGCTGATTGTGTGGGTGAACCAACTCGTTCACATTGGTTCTCCACTTGCAAGGTTGCGATTTTGAATTGTATTTTTTGAATGTAGTTTGAAGATTGATTCGTGGCTATCATCACCAACAGCCTGGTTGTCAGTGTCATCAGCAATCGTGGCAAAGGTGCAGGTATAAAAATGGACCAAGCACGTTGCCTTGTGAAACCTCAGATTTGTTGTTTTTTTTTTGGTTTGGGTTTTGCCTTTCCTCTACTGCTAAGATACCCCTGAACCAAATACAGTTGGTAGTGAATTTGCTGGAGAGAAAGCAAGTCTGGTAACCACCGCTCGCTAAGTAGTGTTCTGGTCTCATTTGATGGGAACAACTCGTTTAACAGCATTCATTTCTCAAGAGGATTACGTACATACACTTAGACAATGTGACCATCCCAGACTAGAGAATTCCAGCCTTATCCAGTCCCTCCTCACAGCCTTCACTCGCGGGAAAATTGACTAAAACATTACTTTTGGTTTGAGGCCTGGGGTGTTTTACTAGACGTGCGCCTACTGTAATTAACCATCAATCACCGTCTACTAACAACGCTTGTTGAAGCCACGTTTTGTAGGTTGTCTGTGCTGAAGTCCCAAAATTTAATTTCAACTCGGACAAATCTATGTTGTGGCCTCTGCTGCTTTCGCTCCTTGGCACGCTCCTGTTCGTGACTCGGGGATTATTAAGAAATATTGTAAGTGCATGGGAAAGTCGGTTGAGCTAGCGCTCGTCCTCGACGTGAATGAATGGATGTTTGGGGATGAATTAGGTCCTCACGATTGAATTGTATGCTGACAGACGAGGCAAAGAAATACGAGCAGTCAATGCCGGCGACGACCCACATTTTCCATATAGTCTCAATTGGAAAGCAGCTCGTTGAAATACAGAGCTTAGTCTTGAGGCATTCACTTCTTGCCAATGGATCTTCATTCATTTTCATTCACGAATGGGTGCCATTTGTTCCGTTTTTGCCTCTGCTGCAGTTGTCGTCGTCGCCTAAAATGAGATGAGCACGAACACGTTGCGTTGCACGGACGTACTAAATTGATTGATTGAACTAGTGGTTGATATTTGGAAGTCCCCCCCCCCCCCCCAACAATCATCCAGTCCAATGATACGAGCGTTTGGAGTTTTGCTGATGACTGTGCAGCATTTTTGGCAGTTCGTCATTAGCTCAAACCACGAATGTATTGTTTGTTACAACTGCGATCTAGGCTGGCAGAGTAAAACAACTATTACTTATGTTCTTCCCTTTCTAGCACCAATTCGCGTCTCTAGACCTGGATAGTCACGTTGGATGACAATAGTGTTTCTGTAGCACACATCTTTTGTAGCCTCACTAATTCCTTCCAAAGAGGCAAGGCTAAGGAGGGTCTGACAGGAAGTGAAATAGAGTCCCCCTAGCTCACCGCGGCCAGCCACGTGTGGAGAGTAATACTGTACTCCACAAGGGTGATGTGGGCCTTCCAGAAAATGGTTAGCAAGACATTAGGAGTGCGGCTAAGGATGGTCCTGTGGTCACCTTTGGTACCTTCGTCTCGTTGAACGAAGACTGTGCAACTGCAACTGAGTAAATGGCAGCACACAGTAAACACGGCTGATGGGTTGCATGCAGACAGCCTCCACAACTGCGCTAGAGGTACTGCTCGGTTTTGCACCTCTCCACATATGTGGAAAGAGCTGCCTACTTACAAGCACGTATGCTGGAACTGGGTCTTGTCAGTCAGGGAAGAAGGGCGCGGCACCACCTGATATTGGATAAGATGCGGAGGGAGGGGCCTGCTCTGCATGTCAGAGACTCGGTACAGATGATGTTTAATTTCGAGCTTTCCTTCAGAGTACGAATTCATGAGATATTCATATGGGAAGGGAAGGCTCGTCTCTCTCTAGAAACTAGGGCTATGGTATATTATAAAGACGGATCAGGTAGGGGTGGCCTAGCAGGTGCAGGACTCTATGGGCGAGGGATCCGGACAGTGATACCACTACAGTGATCTGGCTACAGTTTTCCAGGCAGAGCCTGTGCAGGGGCCTGAACCAGAAAAGAATATACATTATGTCGGACGCATGTGCCGTCAAAATGAATCTTTAGATAGTTGGTAGTTTGCTGTTAAAGCTGATAATTGGAGTATTTGAACAAGTGCCTGCAATTCACTTATACGTATTAATCGGACTAGGACCATGGAGGCCCAGCACGCTCTCACCGAATAGCGACCTTTCGTCAAAGCTTGCTAGTTGAAAGCATAAGCAATGTCTTGCCGTACGCATATCTTGCCTCTCGAAAATTTAAGTTAGCTATTGTGGTAGTGGAGGACGCAATGATCCCTTGCTGTACTCGTATTTATCGTGCGTTCGCTTATTCAGTCCGTGGTTATGAGGCAACCAAATACGAGCTCACGCGGCACTGGTAACGCTAATGAAGGATTGTGAAGGACTGGGCGACGACCTTTCCGAGGGTCACGAGAAAGTTGGGATCTCGCCATTTGAAACCGCAGAGCGGTCTGCCGTGTGTTATTACTTCCGCTTGAGGTCATTGCGATCGTTGAATCTCTCGTTTCCTCGACGAGCTTCAATCAGCTCCGTCCGTGGCAAACTCATTAATCTAATTAATCTGGTGTTGCTGTACTGCTTCCGATGTAGTAAGAAGGTGAAAATGGTTCTTGTAGACGGTTCAAGGCCCGATTTCGCTTACTAAACTAAACCAAGTTTCACCTCTACCTCCTTTGAAGTCCATGAAGGACGCAGCTTAGTTCTCCCCGTCACGCAGCTGCACCCATTTCATGAACTCAAGCGCCCCGGGTCACCAGAACCTCCCACGCTTGGCTGTTCCTCAATTTAATTTAATCGCCCTTGATAATAAACGTGCCCCTGAAGCATGAATCAAAGAACAGTCATTCCCTGTATGTGTGCTACATTTTGAAGTGCTCTATATTGATACGGAAAGTTTGCACTGATTGCTCACGCGCTGGTCTCAAAACGGTCACATTTGGCACGAGGGCATTTACCTCAACTTATCAATGAACGCTGGAAGTCGTTATGTGCTAGTAATCGTCGCTCATTTACCGCTAATCATCGTTGTTCATCATCTCGTTCCGTAGATAGTTTATCATTCTAACGTCCGTCACATTATTAGTTTTCTGAGCACTTCCTAGGTTGTTTGAAGTGATGGCCACGTTGCGGTTGTCATTTGGTAAATTAACTACCCTGAAACCAAGCTCTTTTCCCAAACAATTTATGCGTAAGATGACTCAAACCTCCCTAGGATTCTTTATGTTCAGCACAAACCACTGGAGACCCCAGGACGATCCTGCGTCAGCCAATCCTTTCTTCGAAACACCCTTACTGCTGATGGAGTTCCCCTGAACCGTAAAACCTGGGTGAAGTGGAGGGTCACGTCCATGGCGGTTCCTAATGATTCCAACATTCTCACTCATTTCATTTACCCCTGTCGGTTGCAACTCCTAAGTTTCACCAATATTCGCTAAGTCCAGAGAGAATAATCTCAGTAACAGTGATACGTGTAATTCCGAGCTTCTACATCAATAGTGTCCAATTGTGCTGACTACTATTTCCTGCTGGCTTAGAAGGGTCATTCTTTCGTCGCCAGGACACCTTCTCTCTTTGCTTCAACTGCTAACATTTGCAAGAACACTCGAAATCACCGAATCTAGTTCTTTGTTGTCATTATCCCTAGTTTCCGTGTGTAACCTTTTGGTTTATTCTCAATAACACAGCTATGTTTTCGGCGAGGGCGTTATTTTACATCCCCCCCGCCCCCTCAAATTTGACACAAGGCCTGGAGATTCCAAATCTTCAATGTCCGTCCAGGTCATTTTAACTTCAACGAGGTCTACAAAATTTGTTCTTTCGCGCTAAAATTCCGTTTGCGATCTACTTGTGCTCAACTACTCGGCTATACGATAGGACGAGAACCATGGTTCTTATGGGCACAACGCACGCGGTTTAAGAAATTAGAGAGAAACGAAATGTTGGCAGTTTCACACATCTATTTGGTTCTACACAAGCTCAAATAGATCTCGCAAAACGTATGCTGGACGAACGCTTCCTCAAGTGCGAGCAGACGTACTCAGACAATGATCTTGTAAAAATTTAATGTGCTGAAAATCTACTTCTTCACCAACACTGGAGAAAGGGAGCAATTGCAAAAACGCAGCAAATTAGTTCACAACGGTTTATTATTCTCCTGTCCAGCTTGACGTAGTCTCACGCCTCCGAGACCTATCCCATTGGATTCAGCATCGAAAAACACCATGAAACATAACCTGACTACAACGGAACGACGAGAACTAAATATTCCTGACCCCCGTAGGCGCTTGCAGGCAATTGGCACCACGTTGCGAGTCGAGCTAGCGAGTGGTTTTAATGAGATGGAAGGGAGGGAGTACCAACGATGAAACGATTACTTTCACATTGCCCCGCGAGTTCTGTCAATTAGTAGACTTTGGCTCACTATAATTACTGTGATTTCACTATTTTCACTGTAGACGCATTCGTACACCTCTGAGAATTGCCCCATTCGACCCAGCACCTGAAAAAATACCTTGAAAATGATACTGGAATTGCGTTTTTGTCAATTTGTTTAACCATCTTTTGCCCATAACAACCGTGGGCTTCGTCTGATCGGATCAGCCCAACAACTACATCAGCCCAAAAATACCATATGGGATTTTTCTTCCCAAGAACGGATTGTTTCGACAACGTTAAAGGCACAAAACGGCCTGGACGGCAAATGGACATTACAGATGTGGATTCTCGATGTCTTGAAACGTTAAGTATCACATTTTGAGGTGACGTAAAACATAGGTGCATTACTCAGAATGAAAAAACGAAAGTTCGGCTGTTAAATCGCGATCATGTCTTGTTTCGTATTTTTCGATGCTGAGTTCAACGGGATGGAGCTGGGAGGCTTAGGACTGCGTCGAGATTGAAAACAGTGAAATCACAGGAAATGTTGTGAGGCAAAGTTGGAGGAACTTGGGGTCAATATAGCGAACGTTGTCGTTCCTCCCCTGGCGTCGTGCCAATTGCCTAACGTCGCCTAGACAATGTCAATTTCCGTTGTTCGGTTGTAGTCGGTTACTAGTGTTCTCTACAAACATTGTCGTTTCTCAGATTGTTGATTTAGCTATACTTTTGTATATTCTTACTATTTTTCGACGTTGGATTGAATAGAATAGGTCTCAATCATGCTCTGCAACCGTTGTGTAATAATTTGTTTTTTACATTGCATTTTTCGTTTTGGTCTTTGCTCCTACACTTGTATACGGTGCCTTCTAATTCCAACCCGCACGAATTCATTTTTTCCAGTATGTTATGCTCGACTTTTGTGTCCTCACCCTTGTACCCTAACTCTATTCCTATTCCTAATTAGCATTACATTACTTCGTTGGAGTTCTGTTTTCCTAAAACTGTTACCCTAATCGTGACTTACCACCTGTGCTCGCCCGTTGGTTATCCTTCCGCCTTAGCATTTGCTTCCTCGTCTTTGTTCCTTACCTCTGTGCTTCCTTCATGGTACTACCCTGACACTCATCTTATTGTACCAACTCTAGTAGTTACCTCACAAGCTAGCATTTGCATCCTAACTCTAGTGCTTAGATGTAGATGTACATTTATGCAGATGCTCAGGGGTGGAGTTTTGGAATCGCCCCTTCGCCAAGAGTGATGCGGGCCTTCCTTATCCCCTCTGTCTACTCCAACGCCCTAGCTTCCATCGTCAGCGTCTTTGCCAGAAACGCCCCTCCCTGGGTTTCGCCCCCTGAACTCGAGTATCCTCAGGAAGCAATTTACGGTTCCATTTTTGATCCATCTGAGTACCAGACGACACATCTAAAGCAGCATTCCGTCACTCCTGACCATGCCACGAGTGAGAAGTGGCATATCGGTGAGTTGTGGAAGGGTTTTGAGCGTGACATCGGCCACCATTTTATGTAGTCGCCCTTTGATGTAAACCCTTGGTAAGTGGTCCCCCTTTTCCCATTACACTTCACCCTTAGAGACTCAATGGCGGCCTCCCCTTTTATGACAGTATCGAGTTGGTGCACGCCCAGCAGGAACGCCATGTATTGTATAGAGAACCAGTAATGATTAAAGAAGCCAGTCGTGGGACATAGGTCAAATTTCCACATTCCACATTTGGTTCTTCCCTGATGTGAAGAATTCTAATCGCATGCGAACAAGACAGGCACATTTAAGGCACAGTAGCTCTACTTGAGTTGTTATGCAGTGGCCACGTGGTCCGCGCTCCAATCGACCTAGTTTATTTCTCCCAGTAAGGCTCTTGTTGCTGTTTCACACTAGATCGATGCTTATGAATTTTGAACCATGGTGCAGAATTGCTCATCTGTGAATTGTGAACATCCAACCATTGAGAGATTAATGTTCACCTGATTTTTTAATATTTTTCCAAACTCAACAGCGATGCAGGTGATTAATCCAGTTGTAGGAACGTCGCGGCTGAATTTTCTACTACACGCTCGGAAATTCGCAGCCGACAGCCTAAAAGCTCTGAGATGTAAATTATGTAGAACTATTCCGACGAATGCTTTTAACTGAGATAAATGTTATTTGCTCGAAGTACGTTTCCTGTTGCACTTACTTACTCTTCCCATTCATTCTTGTATTTACCGCTCCTGGCGCTGAGAGCCGAAAAGCCTCATCTTGCAACCAGGCGTCCTCGCGTGACCCTCATTCGCTCCACGCGTCAGCTTTCTCTTCGTTTGTGGTGTAGTGTACGAGAAGGCTCATGCAAATAGGAACGTTTCCTGTTCCTCCCGCTACAACCGATTCCCTAAAAGTTGCTTTCTTTCCCGTTGGTAAATGAGGCGGAAGAGCACTTATGTGGATGAGACGAATGTTGTTTTTACTTCCTACTCTGATCGTTAACGCAATCACTTCGATAATAAGCAATGTGTCTAACCCATCGGACACTTTTCTCTCTTTCCAAAAAACAAACAAAAACTTCACTTCTGCAATTATGAAAATTAGGGGAACTTTTCGGTTCTAAACATTTAACTCTCCCACGCCAAATGAAAAGTTATTCGCCCTCAGGTCTGCGATCCTCTGCTCTAGATCCTATTTATATAAGGATATGGAATCACTTTTGCGTGACGCCGGCTGCCACAGAATCCAATAGCGGTCAGGGAGCTGAGGCTGCTCCTCTTTGCCGACGATATAAGAATGGTGGATGGCGCACAGAAGATGGACGCGTTGCTTAGGGGTTGCTCGGTCAGCGAGTTCGGTTTTGATCTCACTCAGAACTCGGGGGTGGTCAGCATTGCGGTTACCAAAGAGTGCTTGCACTAGACTGGGTTGTAAAGCAGCTTTACTGGTGTTGGATGGTAGCGAATACGAAGCATTGTGACTCGTTTTCTTTTGGTGACGTCCTGTAGAGTTTACTGCGAGTTTCATCATTGGCGAACCCTGAGGCATCGCGAGATGTGAAGGTGCGTTGGGGTCGAATTTCTCGGCGCAGCCTTGAGGAGCTGGAAGTTGTGTAGACCTTGATGATGACCTTCAGTAATCGCCAGAGCACCACTGAAGCCGCCGTAGAAACTAGGTCCCTGTTGATCATATTTACTCAAAATGCTACCCTACGGGCGGGGTTTTGTGTGTTCTTATTCGAATAATCCACTTTGGTTCTATCTACAGAACTGGTGCGTTGCCTTCTTCCGCAGTTAGCGCCTCCTTGCTCTACAAACATCTGGCTGGAATGTCACACGGCCAGTGACTAGTTTTGAGTTTTTTCAGGACTGGCTACAGTAGGGCAATCTGAGTTAGGGGCTGTTTGGCATGTTTCAGCGTTCGGTATTCGGAACTCAAGCAATGTCTAAATTCCCCCTACTCTTCGGTGTGGGCTTCAGAGGCTGCTGTTTCAGCCAGTAACCTGTTAGAGTCGCTGAATCATGTGGCGGAGGTCATGGTGCAGTTAACAAGGTTGCTAGTGCGTCCTCATCTGAGGACTGGGTAGTGGAGAGAGCCGCACTGCTGAGTTGGCTCTGGAGACGTGCTGAAGTCTGAAATCGTAACTGTGGGTCCTGACTTATTTGCAGTGATTCTGCAGGTAGACTCTGGAAGCCGGGATGTTGCACTTGCAAACTAAGAACCGCATTTATCATAGAACAAATCTTCTTGAGGCAGTGTCAGAAGCTCTAGGAGTGGAGGTAGCCAAGCAACAGTATTACATATTGATTGTTCACTTTTGGATTGGTTCAAGAAAAATGAGGTGTCGTTCGATTCGTAATGGTGCGAGCATGTCAAGATGCAGATGGCAGTGGACAAAATCTAGCTAATTCTCTTGAAAGGAAATGTGAATAACCAACCCTCAATACGCTTTGGCGGCCACAGGCTCCTTCTTGAAAAGCACGTCAAGTATTAAAGGTCCTGGGGATTGCAAGGTTTGCCTCAGTGCATGTAATTACTAAGGCCACTTGGGTGCGTGTTACCATGACACTACCTAGGCGTGATTGGCTACTGTGCCATTGTCTGGAATAGCAAACTAGCAGTCAATAAAAAGAAAATATTGGCCCAATCCCAGAGAGCTGCACTCCTGTGACAAGGCCTATAAGACGCACCAGAAGCACTCCAGGTGATCACAGGTTAGTTGCCAGTTGACTTGGCTGTTGCGTGTCATGAGTGCATGGTTGACGAGTGGAGAGTGAAACGGGAGCGTCCCTCGCTTTGGGCTGAACTCTGTGCGGATCTCACCGCACAACGAAAGCTTGCCGCTATCGACGAATGGGCATTAGAGAAATGGCAAGCGAGATGGAAATCCTCATGAGTTCTTCCCCAACATCCGTGAACGTCTTTGTAGAAAATGGGTTGAGCCAGACCTCTTGACGAGCAAGTTCCTCACGGGACATTCTCAAAGACGCCATCATGCACGTCTTGCGCCGAGGGATCAAGTAATAACGAGCTGCTCCACTGTAGGTTCTACTACAGTGAGCGACGGTTGTTGGGAGGCAGACGAACTTAGCAGCATTGACTGCTACAAAGCAAGCCAATGCCATAACCATTTTGCAAAGTTCGCGAAAAAGGTGATGACTAAGAAACGTGGTCACAGTTGGTCTGTCCTTTTGAAACTTGCCACACAAGTAAATAGTTAGATCAGGTGGAAAACCAGATTAAGTTACAGGATTCCTCAAGTGGTCACCTCTGCGCAGTCACACACGGGCAACAGCTCTCTACCGGGAGACTAGCTAACGACCAAATACCTGCCGTACCTTCGTTCGGTGGATGCAGCCGGGGCCGGCGTCTTGCACATTAGCGAAATGGAACTTCTATGACTGATATAACCCTCCCGTTTTCGGGAGAACGGTTGAACGGACACCCCCCCAACTTATTTTTTGAGGGCGCGAGATTATAAACAGTTTCCCTCAGTGAGAAGGCAAAAGGAAGAAGGAAGTAGAGTGTACAGAAACTGACGTTTTTTTCACATTTTTCTTGAAAACGTCCTCAACGATTGTAGTTCAACTTTCAAAGCGTCGTTTACCAATAATACCTAAGCGTTGCTCTCTATGAAATATTCCTATCCTATGAGTCTAGAAGAGGAAAACGATTGAAAACGGTAGCTTTTTTTTATTTTTGCTCATTCTCTGGTGTTTTCTAAGGCATGTATAATGTTTCGTAGAGTACGTCTTCGTTCAAATGTTACTTGGAGAAGTTGTTACGGCAGGATTGTGTAGGTATTTACCGGTTGAGTTCAATTCCAGTTTTACGCGTCGTTTTCGCCAAAAAGTAAAAAATTTGTTAGCTTCTTGGAGTTGTACCTTAAATCGACGTAGAAGACATGCTGAGAGGAGAATACAAATGTAACATTGGCGAAGAACAATTGCGGTCTCTTTTTGGTTGCTTGTTCACGTGTAATTTGGTCCCCTATTGCTACTCACGGTGCAGTTACTTTGAAGCGTGAGCAGCGGGGTCGTTCGAGAAGAACGTGTTCCACGACGGCCAAGACTCCGGCTCCGGGTCAATGCGGGTGCCCGGTGACGCAAGGCCAACCCGGTAACGAACCCGACTGCCCTACATCCCGTTAGTTCAACCTGTTACCCCGACATCGGCAGACCTCGACTAGCGAAAATCAATCGTCATTTGACTGCTCGATGATGTAGGGCATCCACCAATCAGACGGAATGTGGGTCATTAGAGGGAGTCAAATGTTGGCGCAAGCTCTCGTATTAGCGGCTATAGTACAAATGAATTTAGTTTGAGTGCCTCGATTGCTCAGTAAACAATCTGGTGCGCAGCAACACACAACTTTCCGCAACCCTCGAAAATTCGATGCATATAGCATCCGTTCAACGCATTTCTACAGGAACATTTATCGAGAACAAAATGTAGGTACTAGTTGGTTGAGAGTACTCCGTAAGTTTGATCGAAATCGTTTGAACCATTTTTGAGAAAATTGGAAAACCGGTAAATTAATATTCGAAAAATCTGGTTTTCTGAGCTATCATGGCTTATATCTTCGTTCAACAAAAAAAAAAGAAAAAAAAGTGGTTATAGATTGCTAGAAGGCACTCCAGAAGATTGCTGAAACCCAGTGACGTAGTTACTCGGGAAATCACAAAAATGTAAAATAACATTATTTTTCGACACATTTTGATTTTGATTTCTGTTCAATGGACTGTCAAAGCAACATTTATTCAGAACAATTTATAGATATTAACAGTTGTAAAACATTCTGTGAGTTTGGTGAAAATCGGCGAAGTCATTTTGCCAAAAAGCGTAACAAACCTATAATTGTTTTTTCAGGCCTATATCTCCGTTCACCGTATTTTCATGGAGATGTTTGTAAAGAAGAAAGGTTAGGCATTGACTAGTCGAAGATAATTTGAAAGTTTAATCAAAACCGTTTGAACGATTTTTGAGAAAAATGCTAAAAACCCCTAGTTTTTGGTACATTTTCGTATTGATGGAAATCGCCCAACACCTTATTTCCGCGTCTACAAAAAATAACAAACAAAACAATACAAAAACAGCTCAATCGGTTCAGCCGTTCTCTCGCAAATCTAGTTATGTGGACACACACCCGGACCACGCGCCGAAATTAGGTTTTTTGGATTCAGTAGGGCTCAAAATAAAGATCAGAAGAAAACGCACCTTTTTTAACACGATCGCAATACTTCCCTTTGGGTTACGATAAGTAAAAAGCTGCAAAGTATACAACGGTTTATTATTTTCTTTCACTGCATGATTGGAACCTATCCTGTTCAATTCAACGTCGAAAAATACTAACAATATAACATGGCGATATCAAATCTTATCCAGCTTAACGCACCTCTGAAACCCCTTCCATACGATTCGCAAAAGACACGAAGGATGACCTAACTTCAATGGAACGAAGAAAATTGACATTTTCTAGGCGATACGGAGGCCAGGGCGGTCCTTCAATTAGTAGAATTTGCTTCAATATATTTACTGAGAATTCCTGCAGGCCAGGGCGGTCCTTCAATTAGTAGAATTTGCTTCAATATATTTACTGAGAATTCACTGTTTTCCAACTAGACTAAGGGCTGGCTTATCAATGTTATTTTCAGGTCGAATAAACCTCGAACAAAGGTCGAATAAATCAAATGTTCGAATAACTCCCAATGACCCGTTCATCAATTCACTTTGACGGCCGGCTAGGCGTCAGTCATCCGCGTTTGATACTCCCGCTACTAGTCTTACACCTCTGAGACCCGTCCTATTCGATTCAGCACCGAAAAATACCTAGGAAACGATATTAAACGCGACCTAATTGCAATAAAACTGCCAAAATTTCGCTTTTCGTTGATCTTTTAAACCTTTTTTGCCCATAGCAATCATGGTTTTGATCCGACCGGCCCGTCGAGTAACGTAACGTGTCAAATTTGTAAGGGGGATCGTTAAAAAAAATTTCTGCGTGAAAACATTGTTTACTATGGTTGTGAATTTGTGTGTTCATTATTCGTTCGAGTTTCTCGAAGTTCAGTCAATTTGTGGCATGAACTTGACACTGAACATCGAGAATATAGTACAGATGAATGCCGAAGTCGTCAATTCATCGTAAGCATGTTGATTGTCATTTTATATTGCACGACTACTGTGAATGCGCAGGGCTCCCCCACAATCACGTTCAGCCTCTCTATTAGTCATATGACGACAGTTGGGCCAAGAATGTTCTGTCCAACACAGAACTATAATTACGCTTATTTTACAGAAAAATAGAGCCTCTGATGGTCTGTTGTATGTTAAGCCTGTTGGTATAAATTTGACTCTGAAAACTTCAAAACCCTCTCAAATTCTGGGTTGGCCAAATTATTGAAAGTCGACCCTCATATCGTTTTTAGTGGTTTTGTTTTTGTTTTTAATTTCTGTGCTTCTTATCGAATGTGCCCAACTGTGCGTCGTTAGATTCTACTGTTATTTAGGTACTTTAAACCAGTTGTCCAAGAAACCGCTGCACAATTCGCTTTGCACAAAAGTTGTGATATAGGAACGTTCCTCGAATTGTCGGAGAGTTCGGATGTCGGAAAGTTCTCGTAGTTTTCACCGCTAATTGATACAAACGCGCTTCCTTCTAAATCAACACACATCCACATTCACGTAGTCCATACACATACTGCTTTGTGTGGTGGAACCCAGAACTATCATACGCGTAGCTCGCAATGTTGGATGGTGCTCACTCTTCAAATCTCGTTTTTTCTCATTTTTTTGGAACTGGTCCGGTGTCGAACGATTGGATGGTCATGACTGAGAGAAAGGGAATGAAACTACACAAGCGGGAAATCGAATGTGATGCAACGAACTGTGGAGCGGGACTGAAGAGACGTAATGTACCCAATAACCGCTTTGCAGGGCCCAGTGAAAGGTGCTGCTAGTTCCCTTGCATTTCGAAGCCGCTGGATAAATAAATTAGACCACATTTTCGCAGAAAGAGAAAGTCGGCAATTTTGTCAGCAAAGTTAGCACGCAACTCAACTCGCGGCCAATCGACTAGAAAACGTTAAAGACGCTGCTAAAAATATTGAAACGCGAAATGAGCGCTGGTTTTTGTAGAATCTGGGGCAAGAAGTATGGCAAAAGGTATGAACTGACTTCTTGTTTTCGAAGGTAGAGGGTAGAACCTGTCATAACACATTTCTTTCGATGAAACTCCTCGTTCTCTTTGGTCTCCTGAAATCACATAAACCCTAAATGAAAATTGAAAAGCCTAATCACGTGGCAAAGATTTCACCCTTTTGTAAAACACGATTCGGAACTTGTTTCCTAAAATGTTTGATAGTTTCAATTGTAATGGGCTAAATCGCATTTTCCCTTCAATGCCCTCAGCAGGTTTTTAACTTCAAGTAAATTAGGAGTTTTGGTGTTAACATGGCATCTTAGTCGACCTAGATGCGAGATGACAACTTCTTTTGGTTTGATCGACAGTTTCTGTATCCAAGTCGTAGTGTAATCTATCCTCATTATTATTATTGAGCTCCGACTGTCCCCTTTGGGAGAAACGTCCTTGTATCTTGCTGTACCCGATTCCCGAAGGACATACAATAACCTATTTTTGCTTTTTAGGTCTATATCTCTGTTCACAGTATTTTCATGGAGATATTTGTAGAGAAGAAAAGTATTGACTATTATAAAATAAAAATGGAAATTCCCCTGTAAAGCTTCATTGAGAAGGGGACGTATGTAGACTAAAATGCCAACAATTCAAGTATGAGTATTCATCTATATTTAAATCGAGAAGCAGTCGACCAACTTTTCGACCAGTCGAGTAACTCTCATGAGTGAAAACTGGTACTTTGAGTATTCATATTTCGTGGATGAACGTTTGAGTTAACTTGGATTAGATTCTTAACATCACCGTTCTTGTTGACACCATTACTCTCATTTACTGCTTTATACATCGTCCCTTAAGGTTTTAATTAAAATTTATTTGAGTAATAGCATTATAAAATCGACGTTATCACATTGTTATTGATGGATAATTTGTCGAAAATGTGTAATTGAAGAAGAAGAGTAAATCTGGAATTTGACTTTCTTCAACTGAACGGACTGGAAACTTAAGTTGTGAAATCGGCTGGGGAACAAGTTGAGCCGTGAGATCTTCTCACAAATGTGCAAATGCAAAGGTTATTGAGTCCGGAGAACACCATTTGAGGAAACGGTGTGTGTGTGTGCACGATTGGGAGAAAATGACTAGTCAAACTGACTCAAAGTTTGCCTTAGAACGCCAAAATAAGAGTAAAATCGGTTAAACTAACTGCAGTTGTAGCGATTAAAACACCAAATAGTTAAACTTCTCAAACGTGACTCTAATGATTTGAGTATGACAGCTACAAAAACGCGACGGTACCATAAAACTTTTCATCCGAGGGGTGGGGGGTGGGGGAGGAATGACGCAAGAACGATAAATTACCGGAAATTCCAAAAAATATATTTTAGCGCACTTTTTCATCATTTTCATGTTTCAAATTAGGGTGGCAGTCCAATAAATGCGAAAAACCCTGGTTTTTGGTACATTTTCGTTCCCCAGCCCCCTTTCCCATGTATGGAAATCACTCATAATCCTATTTTCGCGTCCAGAAAAAATAAGGAACAAAACAAAAAAAAACCTCCTGCCACTCGCCGAAATTAGGTTTCTTGGAATTCAGAGGGCCTCACAAAATGTGAAGATCTGAAGGAAATTTTTGTTTCCCCCCTTTGGGCAGTGGAAAGTAAAAAACGTGACAGAATCTGTCAAAAACGCTGCAAATTATTAGACACCGGTTTATTATTCTCATGAACAGCTTGACCTAGTATTACTGCTCTGAGACCCATCCCATTCGATTCAGCATTGAAAAATACCAGTGAACCACACGAAACATGACCTGACTACAAAGGAACGACAAAAACTAAATATTCCAGGCGTCTATAGACAATTGGCACGCCATGGCGAGTCGAGCGGGCGGGTGGTGGGTAGTTTTTTGAGAGAGCGGAATTACGTAGAGTCACAACCTTGAATTTTAGTCTGGTTGGACAGTATTTAAGTCATTTGCTTGATGGTAGATGCCTTCTCATCTCTTAATTTTTCTCGATATTATGAGATGTCAATCGTCTTCAGCTCGGTAAAAGTCTCCTCTTCCTACGAAGAGAAAAAACTATTCAGACGAGGTCGGTCACCTGCTCGAATTTCGCGGATTCAGTTGCGAACTTGCGACTCGTGTCGATGAGCAGCCCACAATTCACGTTCTCTAATACAACACTCGCCTCGTCTTATTCCGATTGAGCACGTTCTTGAGAAGTTTGGCTTCTCGGATCGATGACGAGGACGCGTGAGGTGCAGGCGTTGAGGGGAAACGTGAAAGTATCGACGTCCGCCCGTTTTTACTTCGCTTTTGCCAACCTATTAATTTATCCTGTTGAGTACTCGTGAGGTAAAGGTTAAAACGAATGCCATTGTCGGTGGAGTCAATGAATGAGGGGATTTGGCGCTTGAATAAACTTTGGCGCTCTGAAATGGGTTTCCTCCTTAACCCACTTTTCTATAATCGATATCGAAGATGATCAAGCAAATTGTATATAACGAATCTGAAGATGGGATCTTGTCACATCGTGATTCTTGATCCTGCATCTCATCTTTCTTTTCTATGACCCCATCTGGACCTTTAACTGTTGGTGCCTACAAGAAGAATCTCACGTACTAGAACTTTCTTACTCAAACTAAGCAATGTCGCGTTTGATTTATTAACAGGTTGTCAACATAACCCTTGTGGTCTTTTATGAGGATTCTTTGGTACAGGTGGCGGTCCTGAGAACGTGAGTAGGACGTGGGTTGAGCGAGGGTGAAGGGATACCCATTGATACCATGCCATACGCTTTCTCCCTCTCACGCGGCTCGATACCGGCAACGCTTGCGCGGAGCCTTGACCTCGTTTTCCTCCACGACCCTTGACCTATACCCAACATCAGTGAAAACTCCAAACGTCAACCCCCTCGTGATGACTTTCCCTTGCGCCGACGTTACCAGTAGTTACTTTCATTTCGACCGTAAAGCCATCGTGAAAATCTCGCCAATGACGCTGTTATGGTGGGTATTACGGAACGTAACTGCAGTATAACATTTTCCCTCCACGGATATGACCAGAGCAGAAGCTGTGTGATATGTCTCACCAGTTTCTTCGAGAATTCGTCTAAAAGACAAAGACGTACAGAGGAGGCCAGAAATTTCTCACTGGTTGTCTTTTTTGAGAAGTAACCTGTGACTGATACAACATTCGAATTTCTACAAGCCATCGTCGAGGAACTCTGAGAAAAGAATCAAATCAGTCATTCCTTGACTGTTTTTTATGCGATCTTTCCGTATGATCTTCACATTTCAGTCCCTCAAGAGTACGATTTGGGTTTAAAAACCCCCAGTGAGTTCCGTGATAGCTCTTGCCATGCCCAGATTCACTTCTGCATTGGGGTTTTTGGGAGCAGTCAAGGGGGGTCAGAGCTAAATATGCAGCAGTGGCTCATCCAGAGAAAGCTGTGGGTATGAAAACGGTAAATTCTAGAACTAGTAACGTATTAACGCGTTAACAAGATCATATGTCTAGAAAATACGGAGTTGCAAACTCGAATTAAGAATCACCACACCCCAATTGGAGGTGTAAATTAGTTGAAATCTTGAGCCTGGAAATTTTTTTGGGCGCTCTTTGAACGTTGAGGTCTTTCTTACCAGAAGCTTTGTGTCTGTAGCTGCATTAATGTCGGGCCTGCCTATTCAGTTATTTCCGAAGCTGACAACGGGTATCCATTTTTGGACTTTCCGAAATACACGTCCCACCTCTCGATTTACTTCCTCTCCAACACAGCTCTTCCCAGATCCAACCCAAAACCACCACTTCGTCTCTCGCGCTACTCACTGCTTCATCACTCGTTCATTGCTCTCATTCCCCCTAAACAGTTCATTTATTCAGAGACCCTCGTGCGTCACAAATATACTCTCTCACACTCATATCGCCATTCTGTCAAAGGAACTGTTAATCTGTGGTGTTCTGTCCTCTCTCACACTCAACTCGTTCATCCTCATTTATTTCTTTTACTCCAACTCAAGTTCCCCCACTCTTGCGCACAACAGATGGAATGCACAGTGGAGTAAATGAAGGGCGATGAATCGATTTAGTTAAAGTTCGAAGCACAGATGGGTCCTGGGGTACTCCCTATAAAGTTAATCCTGGCGCACTCGTTGCTTCCGTTATTTGATGCCAATGGTTTACTACCTCGCTACATCTATTTGCGATTGAACTAATTTGAGGAGTTTTTTGTACTTTGACGTTATTTTTCTCTCCGTGGATTTCAGTGGGATTATGAACACGCTCATGTACAAGCACTTGAATTTCACTGTGTAGAATCTATTTTTTATTTGTTAAATTTCACATGCAATAATATTGCTTGATTCCGTTCGTGTTTTGCTGTCTCTGCTGTGTGTTCTGAACTCTTGGTCTCGTGTGAATTGTGTAATGCAGTGAGTAGATAAATGGAGGATATAGAGCACTATGTGTATGAGGGAGCTTGGCAATAGATGAAGTAAAAAGATAGTGAGTGCAGTGGACGTGTGGTGGGTTAACGGTCTCAATCCTTGAGATGGGGAAGTTAAAAGCGATGGGATGGGAGCTGAAGGTGCAACAAAACGGTGTCGTTGGAAAGAGGTTAATTTCCACTAATCGTGTCACAATATTATTTCAATTTCAATGATTAGGTCATAATCAGTACCAACACGACCTAACCATTGAAATAGAAATAATATTGTAACTCGATTAGTGGAAACCGACCATTCATATTGTGAACTCGTGGGAGCTTCATCTAAATATAGCTCGTGGAAGACGTACCCAAGACTTCAGAAAGAAAATTTCATGAATAAGGATATGTCAAGTGACTTCGAGTATTTAACGATCATATTAATCGATCTCGAGGTATAGTCGCGGTATTTATTATGAGTTGGGGGAAGGCATATGCTCTATCTGATTTCCCGATAAATTTTTTTACAGCGTATTGGGTGTGTGATAGGGAGCGGTAAAGAGAGGTAGATCGAAGTAAAGAAACTTGGTAAGCGTGAGAAGGACTGTAATATGTGAACAGTGAACTGAGTAGAGTTAGAATTGAGTTGAGTTCGTCTACAAAGGGGCGATACAAGGGTAGTACTCAGAACGCGTGAACTGGCGCGGGAAACTGTATCGGAAGGAGAGTAGTAACTTTTGTAAGAGTTCATAGATGAGTGATGAATTTTGGAAGAAGTTGTCTCTTGTGGAGAGGAATCTGAAATTGAGGAGTGGGAAAAAGATGGGAATGTCCGGACGAAGGGGAAATCTGTCGTCAATTGGGATTAACTCAAATGGTGGAATTTCCATTGGTAACAAAAGGGCTGATGACGAAGGTGTTTGCGAAAATAATGACTTTGCCGTTAGAAGTCCCATTAGAGCAGGTACAGAAATTCCAAGGTCAAAAAACCTGGACTGATTCGGCGTCTTGCCTCAAACACAGGGGGTTATATGATATTATGGTAACGTGGTGAGTGTGAGTGAGGACTGTATTACACTTGATAGAATAGCGATATCTGCTTGAGTATGAGTATATAAACACACCTAAGGGGCTCTCAATACATGTGAAACTGGTTGTGAGGTACTAAGTGGAGGGAAAGGGAGAGAGAGAGAGAGAGTTGAGTTGGGAGTAGCACAAGCTGAGAGACGAATTGTATTGAGAACTGGGAGACGACTGTATTGGGAGAGCTGAAGGATGACTGATTTGGAAGGAGCTGTCTATTAAGAAGAGGACAACAATTTAGAGGTGGTAAAAGATACGAGGGGAAAGTCCATACATGGCAAAAGGGCTTGAGGACGAAGGTGTTTGGGGAAACAATGACTTTCCGTTAGGGCTAGTGTGGACATTTTGGAGGTCAAAGACCCACCCAATTCAGCCTATCCTACACTCACTATTACCTTTTATTTTGTTTCAGACGGACGATGATGACGAGGACCTCGAGGTGGAGGCTGAGGAGGTTCCGGAGCAGAAAGGAGACGCCATGGGTAACCCCTGGCAGAGAACAGGTAGCTTCGGGATGTCCAAGGAGGAAATAGACCACTACTGTGACACAACGCTCCAGCGTAATACCCTATCCCGTCTTTCCGATTGCTGCATCCTTTGAAGAGCATCCCCACAGCATGGTTCTCCTTTCCCGTTTTCCTTCCCCTCGTCTTGCGCACACTCTCCCCCGTTATCCTCTCGCGCACATTTTGCTAATTTATTTATGTTCCGTTAAGTTATTAATTTTTTATTATTATTTCGTCTTGTCGTTCGTATAAATTAAAGTCTTTATTTTTTAATATAATATTTTAATGAAACCGGTGCTTTTAAAGCTCAAGGACTTCTGACTTGAAGCGACTCTTTTTACTTTCCTTGGCTCTACAAAGTAGAAAGGAAACTTATGTAATCGACTGAAAAAAAAATTTCTAGTTTTCTTTATATCTTCACGTTTCAGACACTACTGAGTCTGAGCACCATGGTCAAGCATGGTGGGACATGAGGCTTTCTGAGCCAGGCTTGGGATAGAACCAGCGGACTCTGGTTTGATCCCCAACCAGTCAACCCCATCCCACAAACTCAGGGGGGTGAGGCAATGGGTACCAGCGGCGACTGGGGCACTAAGCGGGCCCCCCAATGGGCTAGGGGAGTTGAGACATGGGCCTGTTTGTAGCCACGGCGAAATGCCATTGGTCCCAGCAGCTCTGGCGGGTCCTTTGGTCTGCAGCTGCCTCCCTGATATCTGCTTCTTCTTCTAGCTCTCAATAAGGCAACTATACTAAAAAATTCCCGTTTGTGGGAAAATGACGAGCAGCACAATAAATTACCAAAATTTTCGATGAAAATGCTTGTTTTTTTCGTATAAAATTGGCTGAAATGTTACTAGTCTTCAAAATAAAGTTCGTGTTGTTATCCAATTAAGATATATAGGGGTCATTGCAGAAATTCCGGTATTTCAACTACCTCCATTTCACTTACTATAATTTTTAAACGTTTTTATCCAATAACTCTGCAAAAGTGATTATTATCCTCTTCAAAAAAATCGTGTTTACAGCATCATTAATTCTCTGAGTACCAATTGCTCAATAATGGTCCGGGAATGAGTACGAGCAGCATTATAAATTCCGGAATTAAGCGCTACCGCTTTCTGAAGTGTTGTTTGACCAAGTTCAATCGAACTGAGTGATAAATGAACTGAGTTAGTAGAAGTCATGTGCACAAGTGAATTGACGTAGAGCTAAGGAAAGTTGTGTGTTGCAAAGCACCAATAATCACTTCTAATAATTCGGTAAGTAAAATCTATTTTTCGCCTTTCTCTCGTAGAACCCCTCATGTCGTTTGAAGATCTCTAATAATAACTATTAATATCATTTACTTTTAGTCGGCAACTTTTCGTTATTGTCGCACGAAATCGAATAACTTCTTTTTTAATAATCGAATTAACACAGTTCCGTTGGCAGTTGTGAATCCTGTGAAACAAAACATATTGAGGGCATTTGAAATATGAATTAATCTGAACGTACTTAGCCAAAATAAAATTAATCCCTCGCGACCCGCACAATACTTTGAAAAGGCTCCACCCCATTTCAAGACCACAGGTTTGCCAATGAAGCCGTTCATGTTGTTCAAGCCCCAATCGCGTCTGCTCATTCTTTGCACGTGCCATCAATTGTAACAGCTCATTCGCAGTTATTAATTTCCCGCCTGTTATCGAAGTTTTATTTTAGGGTTTACATTCCTCTAGCATGTTCTTTTCCTCTCCTCCTCCGCATGTCACAGTATTGTACAATAAAATTAAGTCTCCTATAAAAAATATACTCTCTTACGTTACCAATTTACGTCATGCAAACAGTACTATTTTACGTCTTATTACGCTACGATTCGATTGTTTCCTTTTTTACATCGTGTGGTTTTTATAACTAAATTTCATTGAGTGCTTTATGAATATTCTGGGGTTGATCGTCTATAATCAATCCGCCTTCATCAATTTCCTTTAGTTTCTGTGTACATTGAGTTTACTTGTGTTCTGTGTATATATGCGCATGTGTAGTTTACGTGAAGCCTTTGTTTTTTCGTTTATTTTGAACGTCTTCTCTTTTTTTTCGTTTTCAATTATTTATTTTGGGCGAAGATGAAAAGGGCAGATACACCAAATGCTTGTCTTTAATGTGGAACAAATGTGTTGTAAACTTTTATTGAAGTTTGAAAGAAAGGTATATTTTTATGTATTAATAAATAAAACAGTATTTAAAAACCATTTAGTAATTTTATCCATTTTATTTTATTTGTGCTTTTTTGTCTTTTTGTGGGAAGTAGAGCGCCAAACTCGCTACAAGTTTCCAAATGTCGAAAAATAATGTACGTAGTAAAATGAAGTAAGTGAAGTTGTGTAGCAGCTAACAAATTTCTAACACGAAACTCACCGAATTTTTAATTCAACTTGAATTATCGTCGTCGTTTGTTTATATTAACAAAATAATATGAGTGATCATCCTCAATAACGCAGCATTGTGTTCGTATTTGCCTCACTTCCCCAAAAAAACTCTTAAGGTGTTGTGTTATTTACTATTTTAACTGCATTAATCTACTGTTATTTCTGAACTAATCTCATTTTCACCAAATGCTCTGTTTCCTCTTTCAAAACTTGCTGAGAAATGTTGCTTCCCGTTTGATGAATAGCTTCGTTATAACGCTTAATTTTCTTTTGCATGATGATCATTTGCATCTTTAGAGCTAACGTTTTACTTTGCATTGAATAAAAGGTCGTGTTGTTATGTCCTCGTATGTAGAACTGTGATTCGTGGCTCCAAATTGGGATATGCAGGACTATGAATGGTGGTGACTACTTTAGAATTTTCGCCTAGCAGCTGAAGCACATCAAACTTCTTGTGGCAGTGGAAAATCCAACGATCAGCACAGAAGAAAAATTAATTATCAGTTTTTGTGGTCAACGGATCAATGGATAACGTACTTCCTGACACTTCGAGAAACACTCAACCCTCACGTGGTTCGAGTCTTTAGCTAGGTGCATTAAGTGTATGTTATCTTGGCTCTCAATTGCAAGGTGATTTATCTGAGAGTAATGGGCAGCTGCCCGACTGTGTGGTAGTTAACCTACTTCTCTTGGATGCTACTCGTTCAAAAGCCAGTTGCGATTGACTTGGTCGTTGTGTGTGTGCGTTGAAAAAGCCTAAAAAAGATATCCGTTATGGGTTGAACTGCAGTTAATTACATGGTCTATACTGTGAATGCGAAACAGTTGGAATTATAGATATTAATCTGTAGGTCAGACGGTAGACGGTTTTATTATAAGTAGTGCAGCAGGCATTTTTACTTTCCTTGGCTCTACGAAGTAGAAAGGAAAGTTATGTAATCGGCTGAGAAAAAAATTTTGAGTTCTCTTCAGATCCTTACGTTTCAGACCCTCCTGAGTCCGAAAAACACTATTTGGGAAAATGGTCTGTGTGTATGTATGTCTGTGAACGATTTTTGGAGAAAACCACCGTACCAAATCAGCTCAAACTTCATATCTCGCCCGCAGGTTACCATGAGACGCCAAATAAGGGTATGAACAAAATCCACCGAAACATAACTATAGTTATCATAGTGATCAAAACACCAAATATTTTTTTCTCAAAAACGGCTCTAACGATTTTGATTAAATTTTTTATATAGATAGCTCTCATTAAGACAATTATACCATGAAATTTCCATTCGTGGGAAAATGACGAGAGCAGCACAATAAATTATCAAAATGTTCGGCGAAAAGCGTTTTTAGCGCAGGTTTTATCTTATCAACTCCGCTGGAATTTTTGTAGAATGTTAAAAAAAATTGGTATTGTAGTCCAATCTAATACCTAAAGGGTGAGTGTTTAAAAACGCTCATGAGATACATGGGGGTCACTCCAGAAATTCAAGAATTTCAACTACTGCCGTTTTGCTTACTACCAGTTCTAAAAGTTTTTACCCAATAACTCTGCAAAAGTAAACTTCTTCAAAAAATTCTTGTTGACAGCCCCATTAATTCTCTGTGTACTAATTGTTCAATAATGGTCTTGAAATGAGTACGAGCAGCACAATAAAATCTGGAGCTGTAAGCGCTACCGCTTGCTGCTGCCGTAAAGCGTTGTTTGACCAAGATTCAAATTAACTGAGTGATAAATGAATTGATTAAATAGAATTAGCCATGTACAAAGTTAATTGTTGTAGAGCTAAGGAAAGTTGTGTGTTGCAACGCACCAGATATTTTGCGTAGCGAGTCAACAACCAAGTCATTACCATTACCACAAAGCATCAGAACGCTCCATTCATTACGAGTAGTCTCTATGGCTGCTTACCACCATCCTGGTAGTGTGGGAATCGCCGATTAAGTGTGCGAAATCAGGAAGCGAGTCAGTTCCTCGCAGAATGAGGCAACTTCAACGTGCGATTAAACTTTTCCTCTCTCATAAAATGGCTTGCCTATAAGGCGCATTTTCCCAGCTGGGCTTGCAGCATGGTCAATCTCAATCTCGTCATGCTCTACTGCACTTTCAGCATTTCAAAACGTAAAATTGTCAAATGGCTGCCACTAAAGAAAATGTTGCTTTTTGTTACTAACTCGAGAGCTGACAATTCAATAAAAGAAGCGATCTCTGTTGATTGCCTCAGAACACAGTAGAAACTGGAGGGTGACAGTACCCTGAAAGGAAAAGTGCGGTGATTATCCAATCCCATTACAAGCAACTACTCTGTCCTTGTTAAACTGGTGATTGGAGCAGGTTTATGAGTGAATGAGCCAAGATTCATAGGGGTGACTCCAAGGTCAGCCTTTCCAGTCGATTTCTTTTAGGAGCAGTTTCCAAAGAAAGGCTAACCACCAGAGAAATGATGTGTAGCTCAACATTCATAACTGAAAGTAGTCATAATTAGTTAAGGGATAAGTATTGTATACTAGAGGGTGGCTGCAGTTAATAATGCAACGTTAATAATGTGAATGAGTGGCAGTAAGGCGTCTTGAGATGTTGCACTGGAAATGAAGTTATAATTAATATTAATCGCAATGCTAAAATAATAAGTTCTGCCCTACGGCATGATTTGTATCAGGTTCCTGCATAACATGCTTCCCTGAAGGAGAATCTCCACGACCCTCGCATAACCTAACTGCACATAGTATAGCTTTAGTATGATGCACATCAATAAATGGGGAATAGTTGGTTTCGTGGCTCTGGCAGTCGCCCTTCAAATGTGTCTGTGCTGTGGAACCTGGCGGGGCTACAGAGGCATCATACTCACATTTTCTTGGGCCAACTTGGGCTCAACTGTCGGTTCTACGAGCTTAAAGTGACCGTCTCCGATGTCACGTTGTCTCCCTATTTCATTAATTATAATTACATACTTTTCATTTGAGAAGGAACGAAGACAAACTCAATCGTACTAAAATATAAAATTAAATTAAACAAAAAATACGCATGTCAAAAATCGGCACAATTGATTTATTGCTCATTAATTTTGATTGTGGGAGCAGTGAAAGCTCTAACTAGAGCCAATGATCGTACTTGAGAATATACCAGATCAATAAAGTACGTTGAGAAGTTTTGTGGAATCCACGAGCAACCTGTAATCGAATTGAGGCCGACACTTCCAATCATGATAAAACTGGAAATTTAGAGTTTATTATACCTTGACAACCTTGATTTGGTTGTGTCAGTTAAGCTCCTCTAGTTGTTAGTTGTGGATCAAGATTGGAAGCTGCTATTGTATAACCTTGATTACTATTATAACATTTTATGCACAGTGGAGCATAGTGTGCATTGTGGTAGATGGACGAACTTGGAAACATCAATTCCACTGTTCACTCCTTTATATTTTGCCTCCCATTCACCAAGTGTTGAATACAACATGCAGACATTATTCATTCCTTCCTGACTGCGTTGCTGTGAGTTGGGGAAAAAAGCTTCATCGTGGAGGGTAATTTTGACACGATGATTTGGGAGTTATATTGGTATTCTTTCTTTCCGGTTGATGTGCCTTGAAATGGGGAGGCTTAATCAAGCTTTTATACGCCTCAAGAAAGCCGCGGGCGATGAGTTCTAATTCCGTTACCTCGTCATCCATTGGATGTTTTGGCTTTTTGCAAGGGCGAACCAGACGTTCTCTCAATAGAGATAATTTTGATTGCCACTATGTTAGTAGTAATGTTGGAGTTCGTTCCACTATGATAATGATTCAACGAAGCTCTAATCTCTTAGTCTGTTGGCTTAAAATGCCTTCCGTGGTACCTTCTTCACAATAAATGAGTCGCTATGATTAGATTCGAGCAGTTTAGCTCAGATATGGGGTTACATGGCCAAAGAGCTCCTTCGTACTTGGCAGTCAATGAGAAAATGTCCAGGGGTTAATGGGTCCATGTCGTTGGGGCTGCTGGATATGGCTTGAATCGGCCGGGGATTGGGGATACCCTCGATCTTCGTAAAGGCCATCATAAGTTCCAATAGGGAAAAATGATGGTTGCCGAAGGTCGTATGAAGGAGATCCTTCACCATCCAGATAGCCACCTTCCATCCTCCGCCAAAGTGTAATGATGAAGGAGGTTCGAAATTCCACTTTAAGTTGAGGTGAGTAGTGCTGTCTACCAGTGGGGAGTGAGTCTCTCTCTGGCGGAAAAACTCATGTATCTCTTGGAGATACCTATCTGTTCCTCGAAAGTCAGTTCCACCATCAGAGAGCATCTCAGCGGGAAGCCCTCGTCTTGCAATGAACCTGTCGAAGACATCAAGGAAACCCTCTGTAGACAGAGACGTAGCCACTTCCGGATGGAGTGCACGGGAGGACATACGAATAAATAGACATAGATACGATTTCTCCGGCTGCAGGAATGAGGAGAGGTTGGAGCTCCACTTTCCCAACTCAAATCCTGCCTCACCCAGTAAGTTCACTAGTTGGGCCCCTAGATGTTCGGGGCTATCACTCCCACCCACTAGATCATCAACGTAAGAATTCGTTAAGATGATGGCTGCAGCTTCTGGTTACTGATCCCAGATGGTGGCATGTTGAGGCAACACTCTCTGGGCCAAGTAGGGAGAGGAGAACATTTTGAAAGACATAGAATTCAACTCAAAAAATCGTATGGGTTCATCAGGCGTATCTCTCCACACTATCTGTCGATAGCAACATTCAGTGGGGTTCAACCATGCTCTGTACACATTCACTGAGGAGTAGCGCAAATGCCGTGCAGGTGACGGTGCAGGGGGCTACAACTTGCCACCACCTTGGGGTTTTTGCACTCAATCAAAAAGCAGGACTAGTTCGGTCCCATTATCAATGGTGATTCTTGCATACAAATTTAAGCGCCAACACACACAACAAGCGAAAATGCAGTGGAATCCTGAAGAAAAACGAGAGAAAGAAAAATAGGCCCGTCAGCTAAGTCGGAAGCAGAAAAGTGGTACATAAATTGAGCAAACGTCGAAAAATATGAGAAAGTAAATGAGAAATGAGATCAGTGAAGAGTGAATGAAGGAAAATGGATCTCAGAGGGTGGCAACAGGCGCGTTCCCAGCGCCCATGTTATGTGTACCACGCCGCCTACACCTAGGGGCGTTGCTTGTATTGCAGTGTCCTGTAATGGTTCCCACTACCTGCCTTAAGATCTAACTTTCGATCATCAGAAGGCTGAGTTTTATCTCGCCTGTTGGTTCTGTGATAAAACATTTGAAGTGACTCACTCCCATAGCGTTCCAAACTGCCTGATGCATCCTCCTGGCATCAGTTTCACAACGAGACTGTGACCCTATACGTACAGTAGGGAAACTGAGTCAGGTGGTCTGCCCTGTCATGTCCAGTGATTCCTTAATGCCCAGCAATCGAGTAAAGATTAACTCTATTTGAGCTGGTTTAAGAGTTGAGACACATCCTGCACTTCCTCGCCAGTTTTGATGTTCTGCAGTAGTTCTTCAGCTGCAGAACGCGAGACTATCATTCATTATGGTCATATTTTTATTGATGTATGGTAACAGCCTCAGCGACAATAGCATAAATCTCAGCTTGGGAAATCGTTGGAGTGGGATCGATTATTCAGTAGCAGAGGCTGCTGTAACAGCGCTGGCCTCGTACTGTTGTACAACAAAATTGATACAGGCGTCTGCAGGTTAAACTATGATCCACGCCAAATCTGGCGATGGAGGGAATGAGGTGTTGTTTTCAAGAAAACTGGAACTATTAGGAAGTACTGCCTGGAGTATAAGGTCTTAGGGAAGTTAGTGAATGGGACATAAATGTGCCACTGAGTATTGGTAGAGCACTAGCCTAAAGGTAAGTAAGTAAAACGAGGCTACGCCAGTGCTTTCTGATCGTTTCATGATTAGACCACCAAAAGAGGGTGGCAAGATGCGCGTGGTCTATGGTGGTAGCTCACTTTTGAATGTGTGTTCATACCCCAGAAGAAGAAGATATCAGGGCACCAGCCAAGGCCGAGGGAACAATGACCGAAGTCGTGGCCATTCAGGCCCATTTCCCATCTCCCCAGAGTTATTGGGAGTCGGCTTGGCTTCTTTAAAAGGGGTTACGGAATCTACCAGTCCCCTCCACGAATTCTAGGATCTTTTTCCACTCGGTTTCTCTCAAACTAGTGCTGTTTATTATTCTCTCCCCTAATATGTTGAGTCTAGTGCCAAACCATAACGGGCATTCCCTAAGATAGTGATCTACCGTTTCTATTTCTCCGCATGGGCACCTAGCGTTGATGTTTGGATTTATCCTGTTTAGGGTCTTACCCGCTGCATAGTGCCCAGATAGCATTCCAGTGATTCTTCTTAGTCTTATCTTGCTTAAGCCCAGTACCCAATTGGTTCTTTGCAGGTTATAACTAGTTATACCCATAATTTTGGAATGTTGGTACCCTTCATTGTTGTTTATTTCATCACATACATTTCTCCACATTTTCTCATTTATTTTTACTTTCAGTTGTGGCATTGTGATAGGCGAGAATGGTTCTGGTCCACAGAAGTGTCCTCTGGCTCCCACCTTGGCTAGTTCGTCCGCTCTCTCATTCCCCGCATACCCCCTATGCCCGGGTATCCATTTTAGCGTGATTGTATTCCCTAGTTGTTGGAGTTTCCCAACCTTGTGCTTTGTTTCTTCTATGAGATAGCTCCTGACTATTGGATTACCCAATGTTTTTACCACAGATTGGTTGTCAGTGTAGATAGCTATATTCGTGTTCCTAATGTTCTTTGTTACAAGTGTGCTAATACATAAGTTTATCGCGATGAGTTCACTTTGGTACACTGAGGTATTGGTACCTAGTGAAAGTGATTCTTCCCATTCTAGTGCAGGAATGTATATTCCCATTCCTGTGTTACCATTTAAGTGTTGGAGCCGTCTGTGTAGCAGATGATTTCAGATTCATCCGCCACTGACGGCCTGGTCTCCCACACTTGTCTTGAGTCTATTCTAGTGTTGAGGTTTCCCTGGAATTGATATGTCGTTGTCCTGTCATCCATTGGCATGTTTGCCTCTGGTATGCTGCTTATGACAGTTGTGCAAACAGATCTGTGGCCGTGATTGTGTGAATGGTTCCGTGAATGGTGTTCATACCCCACTACAGCGATGTGTGTCGTACTTGCTACAAACCTGTTGATGGTTGAGAGAATAGTTCTCTCTTGAATAGACATTACGCTTAGCTGCTAGCAAAGATGGAGTGATCAGTCCAGGTCAACGTTGTTCAGTTACTACCGAATTAAGTAGGTACACTTCTCGTGACCATATGGCGTTGTACAACTAAACATTCGGCTTGAACTGTTTACTGCCACTAAGGCAATTCATGAAATTCGTCAATACCAACTCCCGCATGAAAATTTGCCTGATGCACTGGTTCCCTTTAGTCGTAGGGTCGTTCCGTGTTCCGATTGTAATTATGATTGTTCTAATAACAAAATCGTGCCTTGAAGCTTGTTTTTGAATGGAGTAACTGTAATGACCCGTTGATTCAAGTCAGGAGTAAATATTCTGATTGATCTTACCTGACTTTTAGCTTATGATTTGGCTACCCAATGCCCAAGTCGGCGAGCGAGCATGAGGAGGCACACTGTGATGGTTGTCGAAGGAGGGGTGACTAAGGGAGGAAGCCTAAGCGTCCCTCAGAGCCGTCCTACCTCCAGACAGACCAACACTCCAACTGACGACTCTTTGTCGTGCACGCTTCCTGAGATGACGTGGTCTCGTACTTCTCTCCAAGATGACTTGTTCAAGTTGGTAAGATCTTCAATTCGTAACAGTATTTTTTCCAGCATTTGGTTGTTCCAATCTTGTCATGACTAGTTGTAGAAACATTGAACATGAAAACTTAACGAATGGAAGCTTAACCATAAATATTTTTCGGTTTGCTGTATTTTGCATACCGCTTGTGAACACCAAATGGTACTCTTCCGTCTGCTCCCATAGGTTTATATGTCAGTTAATCGTTTCGTCATAGAAATGTTTATAAAATCGAAATTAGGTATAGATTAGTAGAAAATATTTTGTAAGTTAAATCAAGATAGTTGAAGCCGCTTTTCCGCGATGGGGACTAAATACAAACGTTCATTCACACCCCACATAGAAACAAGCGTTTTCTGACAAAAGAGGCATCTAATCGTTAAAATATCATGAAAACTCAACTTTTTTCTAATCGATTGCTTTAGTTGCCTACCCCTCTGGATTAAGAAGAGAAGAATGTTTTTTTAAAGATCGCCTTCCATTCATTTCATTGAACGAAGACACCTATGTAGTGCTCAAGATGAGTGAAGCGTGCTCTAAAAATACGTAAATACATCTACTGCTAGTATGTTTGAAAAGAAAATATTTATACAGTTAGGTAAAAAATAAACCTCGTAAAACTATAGTCAGAATGACGAAAAAAAGGTGGACAATAAATAAAAACGACGCGAAAGTCATTATCATAAGAAATAACTGGGAGAATTATATTTTCCATTTCTTAAGTTTAACTATTTCCGCGAGGGAAAATAATCTTTCTGTGTTATTACCCCTTTTAAAATCGTAAATATTTAATCCAAATTGTCCACAAAACTTCTAATCCTTCCAACCACTAATCCAAAATTCTTCCTACCTGGTAACTAAAATAATATAGAGATATATCGTTCTTATTTGTCAATTACTTTGCAGAAACAATGGCAAGAAGAATGTCTATCGCTCACTTTGGAGGAAATCGTACACATTCGCAGCGTCCTGACGAAAGCTGAACTTGAAAGTCTTCCTGTCGAGGGGCGCGTGAAAGAAGATGCTGAAAGGCGAAAGGTAGTTTAAAAAATCGTACGCAAGTTTTGCTTTAGGTATGACAACAATTTTGTGTTTTGCTCGAGGTTTTAATTCTCCCTCATAATCATGCCACAGTCGGTTCATTGCTGTCTGGCACTTATATTCTTTCTAACTCATTATAAATCACAGCACTAGAAGAGTTGTACAAGGTGTTAAGTGCACACGAGCTCAGTTGAGACTTGAATGGCTCGTGTGAGGAGGGGGAGCTCCAAAACAGACGAAGAAACACTTTGTGACTGATACTGAGCTTCCAGGGAAACCTTCTGTGGATTGTATAAGGGGGTATTGCTATGCAGAGTGGAAGTATGTGGGTGCAAAAGACAGAGTCGCTGTGAGTGGCATCTCCTACCGCACGCTCTCAGAGCCAGCTGTGATGATGGTTGTAGGCGTCACCCTTATCGTCCTGATAGTTGGGGAACGTCAAAGGCTGCACCTAAGCAGAACCAAGTGATCCAGTCGGAAGGAGAGAGGGCCTCCGAATGTTCCAAGCATGGGAGGCATGTGGGAATGTGCACTGTGGCCTTGTATTTGGATGGAAAACGTGATATCGAAGTAGGAAGGGGAGGTTCAATTGTTCAGATTTGCGTTACCTGAACTTTCATCCGTGATATTTTCCCTGATGATTGGAAAACTGTTGCTCCAACCAATTATCGTCCCAATGGCAAGCTGATGTCCAAACTTATACCTATTCCTTGCATCTATTAATGCTGAGTTTTAGAACCAGTAGATTCTGACAAGCCTGCAATTTTTTGTTGATAAATTATTAAACATAGTGGAAAAATTTGTTTTCTTGTTCTAGGAGTAAGATGCTAAAAAAACCACTTGTTAACACTTCAGATCTTTAAAAAAAAATAGATTTCATATTCCGAATTGGAATCGAACAAACAAAAACGTTGCAAATTATTACACAACGGTTTAATATTCTCTTTAACAGTTTAAGTTAGTCTCACACCTCTGAGAATAATCCCATTCGACTCAGCATCGTAAAATACAATAGAATACAGTGGAATGACGAAAAGTACAAATTCCAGGCGCCTGTAGGCAATTTGCACCAAGTGACGTGTCGAGCTAACGGGTGGTTGGTGTGAGACGCTGAAACGATTACTTTTGCTGTATTGTTTCGCGAGTTCATTCACTATGATTACTGTGATTTCACTGTTGCCGTTCTATACGCATTTGTGGACATCTGATACTCATTTCATTCGACCCAGCACCTAAAAATACTTTGAAAACGATACCAAACACGGCGCATTTGCGTTAAAATTGCCAAAATTGCGTTTTTGTTAATTTTGTTAAACCATTTTTTCCCCATAACAACCATGGGCTACGTCCGATCGGCTAGAAGAGCAGGGGGGCACAACTAGATACTAAATGAGATTTTAGTGCAAAAGAACGGATTTTTGGTTCATGTTAAGGGCATAAAACGAGAGTATGGAGACCCTTAACAGCGTCAGGTCACATCAAGTTGCTGCAGTGGTGGGGTCCTTCCCCTGAGAGCAATGAGTGGCATGAATGAGAGATTATCTACGGTGCTGTGGGACCTGGTAATGAGTATACCCAGGAGTATATGCAGAGGGAGAGTTCCCACTTTGGTGTCTTCTTATAAGATGTATCTTGAATAGCGTATTGGATTGACTTGTAAAAGCCTTGGGATTTTAGGCGCACATCGACTTTGATTTGGGTTTGCATAGAGATAAAGAAGCGATTCGCCCTTTTATTTAGCGATAAAATTGAGCCCAAACTCACACGTTAAGTCATCGTAGATCGGAAGTGGCTAGTTAATATCTAAACGTCTATTTCATGTTTTCTAGGTCTGCTTCCTGTGTATGAAAACTCGCTTTGGAATATTTGGACCTTGGGGTCAAATATGTAAGCTTTGCAAGAGGACAGTCTGTGCCAAATGCTACTCAAAGGTGAAATGTTTCAACAGTCTTAAACTTTTTACATCAATCACACAGTTGTTTCGTAATATAATGTAGAGAAGTATTGTGCTATTTAGAAAGAGCGGAATGTCTTCTCATACTATTCTATTCAGGTTGATGTCCAATCAAACACAGTTAGTTATAGCAATCACTCGTAAACTTTGATATTTTCACCAGAACACTAGAAGTACTTGTTTCATTAACTTACTTTGTCATATGTAAGCAATGACCCTATAAGGGTTGAAATTCTTCATCTTATAATTGTTCTTAATGTGAGCATTAGCAATGGGAAAACTGAGGAATCTGTGCCCTCATAGTGATCAGAGCTCCAATTCTTCTAATTGCTTAGCACACTGCAGAATGAAGGGCTTAGTTAATAACCCAGATAGTTATTAATTATGCAATGGAGTTAGCTAATGCTCTTGAAGGAGGACGACGTTTTATGAGACAGTTACAAGCTATTGGGAAGTGAGCGTTAGAGCCCACTAGAAATAATTCAAGGAATGGAGATATGCTACTAATGAGGCAGAAATATAACCACTTATAAATAACGCTCGCGATAATGTTCATTACTTCACCTGATATGTCATATTATATGTGATGAAAGAAACACTCATATTCGTTCTCAGATGAGGATTCCAACTGAGCACTTCTCCCACGTTCCTGTCGTAGCCCTCAGCCCGAGCATGCTGAGCCCAAGTGAATCAGAAGACTCCTTTCCCAAAGCACTCGTCAACAAACTAATGACAACCGAGAGGGCAGGTGTTGGCAGCGCTCCAACTTCACCTAAGATGTCACGATCAGCGCCTCCATCTCAGATGTCAACTAGCTTAATTTCTGACGGGCCTATCTCCTTACCACCTTGTTCCCCCTCATTCGCTCCTAACGATAAGTAAGTTGACGACTTCGCTTTAGAATTTCATTGCTTATGGTACCTGAGTTCAGAAAACTTGAAAAACAGACTGTCACAGGTTTATTAGTGACGACCTTTTACTTTCCGCTACCCCAAAGAGAAAGGAAAGTATAGTAATCGTGTCAAAAAAAAAAAAGAAAAGGCAAATTCTCGAAAATGGCTCTAACGATTTTGATTACACTTTAAAATTATCTTCTACTAATCAATACCTAACTTTTCTTCTCCATACATATCTCCATGAAAATACGGTGAACGGAAACTTAGGCCTATGAAGCAAAAATAGGTTTTTTACCCTTTTTGGCAAAACGGCTTCAGCGATTTTCACCAAACTCACAGGACGTTTTCGAATAGTTAATACCTACGTATTGTTCTCAATAAATGTTCCTCTGGCCGTCCATTGAACAGAGATAAAAATCAAAATGTGTCGAAAATAACGTTTTTTCTAACATTTTCGTAAATTCCAGGGTAACTGACCAGATGTGATAAATCATATGGAGTGTCTTCTAGCATTCTAAACCCACATTTTATTCCCCGCTACTATCTCTGTATCCATCTGTTGAACGGAGATAAAAGGCAAGTTAACTCAGAAAAGGAGATTTATCGAATATTAATTTATCGGTATTTCACTTTCCTCAAAAACAGCTGTAACGATTTCGATCAAATTTACGGAGTACTCTCAGCTAACTAGTCCCTACATTTTGTTTTCTATACATGTTTCTGTAGAAATGCGTTGAATGAAGATATAGCACCCGTATATGTAGCTGGTGTTTGAATTTACGGGGGTGGCGGAAAGTTGGGTGTTGCTACGCACCGCTCATTTTTTAATTACTCAGGTACACTCACCTATGGTGGTATATGCGTAGCTCAAGAAGGTAACTCTATCATACGTTAAGTGGAGAGGTAGCTAAACTCAGTTTAAAACTTAGTTTATATTAGGAGGTAACGATCGCCATATTATTGTCTGTCTATTGTTTAGAGCCAGTTAACTAATAAGCCAGTTCCTTTATGGAGAGGAATGCAATTATATAGGATAACTGCATTCCTATATGAAAGTCCTCTTATTCTTGATTTGAAATCTCTTAGGCTCCCCCCCCCCGTCCGGTTCCTGCCATTGATATGGCAGTTCTACGTTCTGGCATGAATCAACCACTTTTGCACTAGTAGAGTACGATTTCTGTTGAAAAAACGAGGGAAATTGTTATTACGAGTATATACCCTTAACACCCTCAACTGTCTAACGCTTCTTCAATTTCAAGCTTACAGTTGACAGCAAATATGTAATCCAGTTAGATGGTAACTGATTAGACTTACTTCGATAACACTGTTTTTGGATTTTCACCTAATAAAACGGTCTGTCTATGAAAGCGCAAATTAACACGGTTAAAAGGTTGATTTTTTCTTCAAAATCAGTTTGCTTTATAAGAGCAAAGCGGTTAATCATAAACAAAGGAAACCTCGATTTGTATGTAGTATTCTCTAAGTAACCAGTTCAGCAGGTCAATATTTCCACATAAAGGCAGGTTGACCTTACCTGAACCTTCATGATCTTGTGGGAGAATGGTGGTAACGTGTGTTTTTAATTACACTATAAAGTTCTATCACAAAATAAAGAGGTGACGTTGAGCTGTTGAGTAATAAAATGCAGTAATTTGTTTGTGCACTATTCCAGGGCACTTTTCGTGTTTAACTTTACCTTTCGGACTACCAGTATTGGAGTTTATTTCAGGAAAAGACCATCATGAAGGCGTTTTCTTGCCCTTCAACTCTTAAGACCGAAGGTCCATCTAAAGAAACCTGTTATTTTAGTATTGTTAGGGGCTAAAGATCCTGAGCCTTAGTTGCTTTCCGACTGGTTTCCATTCTTATGTAATGTCGATTTTAGATTTCAGTGAAATAGCAGAACCCCATTAGCGAAGATTTAATCCAAAAACCTTGTCAATGTCAATTTTTCACGAGCCCGGTTAGTTTTACGATTCAATTAGACGAACGTTGAGAAACTAAAAGCTATCCTGAATTATTCCTCCCTTCTCGATAAATGAATAAACATACAGCAGGCACAGGGGCTGGAAGAATTATCATAGACCATCATCAAACCAGCCTCAGAATTTCTTCTGAAATTGCTGTTTTATTTTACTGTGAGCCGAACGCCATTTCGTACGTTCCAATATAAGTTTGGGGGAAAATATACGAGTATATAACATAAAAAGTGTGACGAATGGTGCCACTCTAAACTGCAATCAATTTTTCAATAGCTTAGTGCTTGACATTCTCTACAGCTTTTGGCATACGATTGTAAATAGGTTATTTTCTGGATTGTGAGTTGGAAAAAGACTCTGAAAAGCTCATCGAGGGCTGTGAGGAAAAATAAGTAGTCAACCATCGTCACGAGATTTAAAAATTGCGTGGAAGATTACAAAAACCCTGCAAATTATTACACAATGGTTTATTATTCTCATGAACAGCTTGACCTAGTATTAGTGCTCCCCCATCCCATTCGATTCAGCATCGAATACTAGTAAACCATACGAAACATGTCCTGGCTACAATGGAACTACGGAAACAAAACATCTGATGATTTTGCCCCGTCGTCGGGGAAATTGGAACGGGGGCGCTCGAAGCAAAACTGTTCCGAGGCGAAAGGGGAGTTGAGAGGCAAGCGAGCACGGTTGCTTTTTTAATGAGACAGGCAGGGAGGGAGGGAGTTCAAACGACGAAACGCTGTAGCTCCCGCGTTGTACTGCGTTTCGTTAATTTTTTTAACCGTTTTTTGCCCATTACAACCACGGGCTTCGTCCGATCGGATTGCCCAGGTGGCGGGCACAACTAGATACCAAATCGGATTTTTGGGCGAAAGAACGAATTTTTTAGACCACGTTAAAGGCACAAAATGGCCCGGACGGGGACGGCGGACGGACATTGCAAATTTGGAATCTCCATGTCTTGAAACGTAAAGTATCAAATTTTGAGGGGGGGTTGTAAAAAATTTTTCGTGACCGAAAACATAGGGTTATTATTCAGAATGAATAATAAACCAAAAGCGAGAAACCTGTGTTGTTTGCGGAATGGGCCTAGTTACTGTGCCTGGGTAGTTAGGGTTGAAATACGTATGTCTTAGAAAATGAAGATATGTTTGTCTCAATATGTAGCGTCGTCGTTCACATTTTGAATGCAGAATGAGTCCTTGCAGTGAGCCAAATATGGCCAATAGCATTCATTCTTTGGCATGTTGCAAAAATGGGGAACTATTTATGTTTTTCTTCTCTGACTGGGGTTATGGCTGCCAAAGTATAACCCTTGTAATTGAAGCATGTGACTTGTGTAACCAGAATCCCATGTAAGTAGGACGTTTTCCCCTACATTCGTGAATGTCTTAGCAGAAAGTGGGTTGAGCCAGTTCCTTACGGGATATGGTGACTTTGATGCACAGCTCCACTTCTTTTCTCTCAAATACTCTCCATCCTGCATATCTTGTGCCTCCAGTGCGGAGGAAACAAGCAACCATGTGCTGCTCCACTGTAGTTTCTACAACAGTGAGCAATGATTGTTGGAATAGCAGCAAAACTGTCCAGCCTTGACTGATACTAAGCCTTCTCATAACCATTTCGCCCAGTGTGCAAAGAAAGTTATGACAAAAACGTGACCTTAGCTGATCTGTCCCTTTGAAACTTGCCACCCTAGTTTTAATTATTGGATCAGGTGGTATGACAAATTAACAACGCTTCCAAGATGGTATGGATTCCCCAGGGTCATATCTCTGTGTGGTGATTTATGGGCAGCAGCTCTCCACCGTGAGACTGGCTGAATGACAATCTGCTGTACCTCGACAGGTCAGGGTTATGTGAATGTTGAGTGAGTGCCTAGGCTCTGCAACCTCCTCGACTTTCAACCAATGTAACTCTCTTATGCGTGGTAATGGAACAGTCATTTTATAAGGAAATAGACTAGAATAGGATAGAATTTTAAATATAGATGTTTCAAGTTCTAACGTTGTTTGAGAGTTATCTGATTTATTTTATTTATTCATATTTTCGTGTCTCAATACCTATTTAAGCCATATAAGTTTTCGTGGATTACGAAAGAAGCTTTGTAATAAATGTCGACTGCCTGTAAGTAAAATGGTGATTTGATGGGTGTTCAGATGCTCGGAGCGAGGACCTCTCTCAGCCATTCGGAGGTGAGATATTAACAAACTGCTGCAATGTAAGCCATGCGCTCTCCTATAATGTTTAGTACCTTGCGGCAGTAGCTTGCTTTATTTTACTGTACAACAATGGTAAGAGATACTAGAACTTTCTGTTTGTTGTTGTTGTCTTTGGCAGTTTTTAGTTGCATTTTAAAAAAAGCTCCTTTGTGGCAGGGATTGGCTGAAAGAGTGTTGTGAGATCTTGTCAATAATTTTTCAGAGAGAGGGAAAGGTTAGGTGGACTACTTACAAACTGTCAGTAACTGGTATCGCCAAAATGCTATAAAAAAAAATTTAAACTGTAAGTCTCAGTTTGTTTGTGCTCGGCTGCACGATGAAAGGTGAAAGTCAAAACGTGCCAAGAAAAAGCGCTTTTATGCAGCTTCTGCATTTGATATATGACATTGTTTCTTTCTCCATGATGGTGTTTCGTAATTTCGTTCCATTTAGCTTCGTTAAATGATGGACATGATGTGGTATATTAAATTTAATTAGTGTTACTGGCATGTACAAAATTGCGTCTGGTCGAAGGTGAGTTACAGCTAATGCCTGAGGTGATACCCGATTCAAAGAGATAACTGATTTAGGCGGTCTTGTTACGTAGGTTTCAGGCAGCTCCAAGCATTTCAAATGCCATGAGGCTAAAAGAGGAGCCTCATAAACTCGGCTGTTTGAACTGACCTGAAAGTGGGGCATTTACTCGTATGTCAGGCATAGATATCCCATTTTGCTGAGGGATGAACCCAAGACACTAACCCCTCAATCTTTTGCCAGCAGCCCCCAGGAAAATTTAATGGTGTTAAGTAGTTTTGGAAATATATTTTCTTCCGACAGTAACCTCAGGTTCGTTTCCATCTAGAGCTGCCATACTTCTGCTGTTTGGTCAAATATGTGCTCGCCCCTTTCTTCACAAACAAGTTCCTCTTCTCTCGTGATCTTTTATTAACGGATTAGGACATTTCAATTGCCTGCAGTGAGCAGAACTATCTGCTTGGCGAGTTCGGCACCTACTGGTGTGGCTCATAATATCTTCAATCATTGAGTTAGCAAGGACCTAACAGCTCACTTTTCTGATCGTATCTTTAATTTATCCGAGTCATGGAAGAACTTCCTAGTTCTGGTGCCTTAGTGGATTGTGCAAAGTCATGCTCCTAAGGCTATTTATTGTTGAATCGCTAAGCTTACCTCCAATTTTATTTATTGGAAGATTGGTTAGATCAGTGATGGGCAAACATTTTAAAAGGAGGGCCAGATGAAATTTAAAAATTTACAGGCGGGCCACAAAAAAAAAACAAGTTATAGGCCTAAACGTTTTTATTGTTTAATTTTACATCATACACAACTTATATACTAAAATGGTAAAAACTTCCAAACAAGTCACAAAAAATGATTAATCTTTAGAAGAGCATGAAGGCGTATGAGACAGATGAAACTGTGACTGAGATTCTAAAAGTTGATCATAATCTGGTAGAAACTGAGATGAGCTGATTCGCAGTAGTGAAGCTAAATTGTGGTCAGTCAATCGGTTTCTAACACTGTTTTTGCGAAGCTTCATAGTAGAAAACACCTGTTCACAGATGTAGGAAGAGGAATACATCGAAATTATCTTTTGAGCGTGAGATTTCAGGTTTGGAAAAGTTGTTTTCGACAGAGCCTTGTAGAACTCAATCTTCGAAACATTGAGAAATAGTTGTTTCAATTCAGTGTTACATTGCAACTCAATTAGTTCGAGCTGCAGTTCTGGTTTAACTGATTCACAATCCAAATTAAATGGCATGCTAAAAATCTCCAGGTCCTGTTCGATAACTTTGAAGTCTTTGAATCTTCGTTCATATTCTTCATGAAGGCATTTTACGTTTTTCTCATAGCTCTTAACTTTGTCTTCTGTAACCTTGGAAAATGAGTGAAGTCTTTCTTGAGTAGTTGTTTGGAAAATAGATTTAACTGCAGTTTGAAACCCCTGATATGACCCTAAGTATCATGAATCAATTGATTTCTTCCCTGGAGTTTAAGGTTCAATTTATTGATGTGGCTAAAGAGATCTGTAAAAAATGCAAAGTCTGAAAGCCATAACATATCTTTCAAATGATCACACTCGTCCATTCCTTTTTCTTCCATAAAAGAGATAATTTCGTCTTTTAGATCCCAAACTCGTTCAAAAACCCGTCCTGCACTGAGCCACCTTACTTTGGTGTAGTAAAGTACGTCAGAATATTCTGACTGCAATGAGTAAAGAAACTCTTGAAATTGCCTATGGTTGAGTGCTCGTGAACGAATGCTATTAACAATTTTAATAACAACATCAAGCACATGTTTCATTTCTAGAGCAGATTTACACAGAGTTTCTTGATGGATGATACAATGAAGCCACTTCGTTCCCAGGAAATGATTCATTAAATTTGCCTACAAAACCAGATTTTGCCCCTGTCATATTTGGTGCTCCGTCAGTAGTAATGTTACAAATAGTGGTCAGAGGTACTTTCAAAGATGTGATAGTTTCTTGAAATTCTTCAAAAATGTCTGATCCTTTTGTCGTTCCCTTTAATGAACACATGGTTGTTATGTTTTGTCATGAAATGTCGAGAGAGGTTAAATTCCTTGAATACGGCTACAGCTTCATTGCAAATTAGGCACACAGGTTTATCCTTAATAGGCGTAAAAAAGTATTTCCAAGTCCACTCATCTTTAAAAACACGACATTCTGAATCAACTTTACGTTTTTTAGTTGCCATTGTACCGGTCAAAAAGCACACTACCGACAAACTCAACTATGTAAATACAAGTCAGACTGAGAGTTGCAGAGGTGACGTGGCATACGTGACTGTCTGAACTATACTAACCTTGAGAACAGCCGACGGACAAAACTATATTGCTTGCGCCGATTCATCCCGAACTTGACCGAGCAACACCGAACAGTCTACAGGACAGGCCACACGCATCGCACTAAATCGCCATACTACCGATATCCATACATTTTGTACGGAATGAAAACACGCGATGCAAACTCAGTTAATGTTAGATGCGATAATACCATACCTAAGACTCCCGTTAACTATTATATCCGCACAAAAAAAATTATCACTTCCCATGTGCAATTAATTTTAGGGGTTAATCAAAATCGTGTCGTGGGCTGGATCAGACTAGCCCGAGGGCCGCACTTGGCCCGCGGGCCGTACTTTGCCCATGACTGGGTTAGATTGTGCTCTGTCGAACTTGCAAGCTTAATTTCGTTTTATCCACTCGCCCTTTAACACGTGTTAATTTTAATGTTTTCTAATGTATGTTGTTTACTCTTACTGATCCCTGATTGTTAGTAGATGAATTTACGCTAAAGTCGCTAAATATCCAATTAGTCGCTACCTGCACAGTTATATCCTTTAGTGCTCCTCTTAATTATCTGCCCCTTATCCTGAAAATGCTTGTTAGATACGGTGCTGCAGTTTAGTTGTGCCTTGTCATATGGTGACAAGTGTATATCGTGACTGTTCCATTTTAAAAAGTGTTGAGGTTTTCTTTTCATACTTCATGATTATAATTAGCTATAGTTGGAAGACAATAGGTCAACGTTGACTCAATGTCCAGCAAGCAGTCGACGCGCCCCTACCTTGGTCAAGATGTATGTTATTGTGCCCTGTCTGGTTCGTTAGGTTCCATTTGCAGTATGTTAATAGTAATCTTTAATGCTCAGGAACAACTCATTTTATCAATTCACAACTTTGCCTTGGAACTATAAATCTGTTACTGTAAAAAAGGGGAGTTTTCCTGAGCCCAATTTTTAGCAAAGACTGATAGATTGTTCACTTATTTCTCCTCCTATTCAGTTTTCTGAGCACAGTCCACCAGAATCTAGTGAGCAGAGTGCAGCGCCTGTTTGAAATGCTTTCTGGATCGTTTACAAACTCAAAATGATACCATGTCGTGCGTTGATATACTCTGGAAGGCAATGTTTGTTAAAGATGTCTCTCAGAACGATCGATGTCGAAATTTAGCTTGGCTTAAAGTTTGGCCTGTTGATCATTAGGCACTCGTCAAGCATCCAATTGACTTGTCAATGCCACTTTTTTGCCTCTCTCTATTGGATCTCTTGCAGTGGTGCCAACATCTCAGAACTTTATCAGTTAAATGCAGCTATACCTCGTCTCCACTATCCCTTATTCACTCCATCATTCCACAAGGGAGCATTCTAGGTCCATATTTATATCTGATTCACTCTTCAGATTGTCCTCCACCTCTCAGGTCAGTTAGTGGATGACAGCCATTACACAACCTGAACAATTTAGGAGGACGAGATTTAATTGAAAATATGACAATGCATATAAGATGCCACCAGTCGACTCAATAGCTAAATTTGGTCATAACACCCATGTGAACTTCTCATGTTATCTGTTGTTAAAAAAAACAAGTCGTATCTGTGACCCCAAGTTCCTAGTTTTCAGCAAATCCAACCTTCCCTTGGGCAGAAAATATTACTGTACCTTGCCCTCCTCATCTGCAGTTACGGGATCCATGCAATTTCAAATGAATAGAATTCAAACTCGAATCTAAGACTTACTGTACTGTGTGATCGTAGCACCCTAGTGATCGTAGTCTAGTTGTATTGATCATAATCCAACAAAAGTTGGGCAATAGATCGGAGACATGATTGCTGCAAATTTTACCCGAGTCAGGGACTCTCCAAACATTTCCACCTCCAGCCCCTACTGTCGTGACATTACGACTGACTCTCCTGCTCACTGATTTCTGTATGCCCTAATTTCAAAGTTCAGTAAAATCTAGTTATCAACGAATGCACTCCATGATACTTCAACACCTCAATCACCTCAGTTGCCACTGCCACCAACCTTAATCCACAATGACACAAAATGACTTGGACACAGGCATAAAATTGGTCTCCTCTCATAGCTAATATTCTTCATCGTGGCATTACCATTAATTTTACTAGTTACCAGTTTCAATGCTCTTCATTCAATAACCAACTAGTATTGATGCAGTTGGAGACTACTGTCTGCCAGGACACCTTCCCGTGTGTCATAAGCATTTATGTAAGTTCAAACTTACTTGTTAGTTTTATACAAAAAACCCTGCAAATTATTACACAATGGTTTATTATTCTCATGAACAGCTTGACCAAGTATCACTGCTCCCCCATCCCATTCAATTCAGCATCGAATACTAGTAAACCATACGAAACATGACCTGGCTACAATGGAACTATGGAAACAAAACGTCTGATGATTTTGCCCTGTCGGGTCGGGGAAATTGGAACGGGGGCGCTTTGAGCGAACCCGCTGCGAGTCGAATGGGGAGATGAGCGACGGGAGGGAGGGAGTACGTTGACGTCCGCTGTAGTTCCCGTGTTGTACTGCGTTTCGTTAATTTTTTTAACCGTTTTTTGCCCATAACAATCAGCTTTGTCCGATCGGATTGCCGAGATGGCGGGCTCAACTAGATACCAAATGGGATTTTTGTGCGAAAGAACGAATTTTTTAGACCACGTTAAAGGCACAAAACGGCGGACGGGGGACGGCGGACGGACATTGCAAATTTGGAATCTCCATGTCTTGAAACGTAAAGTATCAAATTTCGAGGGGGGGTTGTAAAAAATTTTTCGTGACCGATAACAGGGTTATTATTCAGAATGAATAACAAACCAGAATTCGCTATATAATTATAATTGACTAACTGCTCAAATTCAAATTGTACTACAAATGTGTACAGATGAACTATGGAAGACTTCAGAGAGGTGTCTCTCAAATTTGTGAATTCAGTTCACTATAAAGTTTGGTCATCTGCTCATTCTCATACCTTTTTTTCTCATTTATTTGACCTACTCTATTTTCCATGATGTACGAAAACGTAACGTGGGAAATTTGTATTTCTCGTGTGAAAATAACGCGAAATGAAAAAATTTAGGATTTCTTTCATTCACAGATGCCTCTTGTCTTGAGATTGTCAATTAGCTACACGCTCATAATCAAACTGTTGACGGATGGCCAACAACTTCCGAATAATTCCACGACTACGCTCGATTCAATGATCAACTTGGGAAGACCCATAAATGTCAAAATTCGACCTCATTCATTGCCTAATATCCTCACCCCTTTATTTTTTATTTTTAGGTGGAGAGTCGCCAAATCAAAAACTCTCAGCCGACAAAAGGCGGAAAAATTGAAAGGCCTTCAAATGACCGTCTGCCACGACTGCAAAACGATGGTCCTTCAGATCATCAAATCCTCCCGCACGACGCGAAGCAACGCCATCAAAAACCTCACATTGGACCTGTCGCCCGTCTACTGAACCTCTCGTTTGAAGACATCAGACGGTGTTTCATCTAAAAGAGAGAAAAACCAAAAATCAAAACTGTAAAAAAGAAAATGGCGACACATTTTAAATATTGTGTACTTATCTCTTATCACAATCTACCAACTTTTAATGTTTCATTAGATAGTTTGTTACGTTGTTGCCTAATCGGTTTTTTGTTTTTTTGTTTGTTTTTTTAATTTCTAGCGATAACTTATTTGTATATAATAAACCGGTGCATGCGACCACAATCGACCAGTGGAAACATGATAATAATTTTTCTTTCCGTTTCTTCATGAATAATTGAGTATATTTTATTAAGGTGTGAATAGTCGAATCATGTCTTAAACTTATTGCTATAGATAAGTGTTAGCAATTCGTGAAAAATTAGTTTATGTCATTAGAGCAGATGTGGTTGGATAGTTGTAACCTCGTGAGCGTTGGAAAGAAATGACCGTTAACTTTGTGGTTCATCAATCCTCAAATGTTCAAACTGGAATTGGTAACTAGAAATGATTTTATTTTTTTATGCAGTAACTTGATGTTCACCAACAAGTTAGAATTAAAAAAAGGTGAAGTTACACTGTTTAGAAGCTCATATATTCTGATGACCGCCTCTGTTCGATTATTTTATTTACCGCAGAGCACGTCCTTCACATTTCTTGGCCTATGCAGTTGCAGTATATTGAAACGTTTTACTTACAGTTCCTTTCATTTTTTTTTTTGGAATTTGCTATCATCGAACACGTAAGCGATACTATGATAGTAATCGACTTGTTCATGATCGGACTAAGAGTGATATAGTTGTGTAAGTTATACCATGTCAGACAATATTGTCCGAGTAGGTACTGAAGAAAAAAAAAACTTAGCGAATAAGACTTAACTTGTAATTATATTGTTTAAGGTCGTCTATTAAATTGTTTTGTGTTTCACAGTTCGTTTTATTGGCGCCATCCTCGTGAAAAATCCTCCGATTATCGACTCCAATCTAGGATCGGATTAGAGTCAAATTTTATTTGTGCGCTTTCCTCGCCCGACATGAATGAAATAATGTTATATACACATTGCTTAAAACTAAATTAGTCCAGCGGTCAGGCTCGACCTAAATGGTGATGTTGGGGAAAACACTTTACGAGTCAAGTTCAATTTGACGAGGATTCCCATCTCGCTTGCCATTTATCATATAGCGGAGTAAGTTTGCGTTCAGTCTATACACAGTTCTGCACGAAGCGGGGGAGGCTCCTTTTTCACTCTCCACTGGTCCACCATACACTCAACAGTTTATTCAACGGGTAACTGGGCAGTGATCTCTTGAAGTGCTTCAGTAGATGCTGTCTCGTAGGATTTGTTGATCTTTGGGATTGGACCAGTACTCTCACTGGCGTTCACAAAACACATTCACACGCAGTGAAGACAACTAAACACTAAGAACAATTATATTGAAGGCGAAAATCCGTAATGTTTTATGTATATGTAAAGTTCAATTCTACCAAACTTCGATGACGATTCGTTCGTAGCAAACGCCTTTGTCTCTTTGTCCGCCTCACTTTTCGTTCGTTTAGTTGATATCTGGATAACGTGAGAAGTGCCAATTATATCCTTCGTACTACAACATTCGTGTGTAAAGATTTCTTCTTTATATGTGCAATAAATAAATCATTCCTCCCGCGTACGAATCTTATATATAAATTGCCTAATTTCACATGTTGGACATAACGTAGGTATTGCAGGAACACCACAAAAACGCTCCAAAAAGGACTCCGATGGAGTGGTTAACGTGAAGATTCTACAGCATATTAACCACTTTGGCTCGGAACTATAAATCTATTACCGTAAAAAAGGGGAGTTTTCCTGAGCCCAATGTTTAGCAAAGACTGATAGATTGTTCACTTATTTCTCCTCCTATTCAGTTTTCTGAGCACAGTCCACCAGAATTAAGTGGGCAGAGTGCAGCGCCTGTTTGAGATGCTTTCTGGATCGCTTACAAACTCAAAATGATACCATGTCGTGCGTTGATATACTCTGGAAGGCAATATTTGTTAAAGATGTCTCTCAGAACGATCGATGTCGAAACTTAGCTTGGCTTAAAGTTTGACCTGTTGATCATTAGGCACTCTTCAAGCATCCAATTGACTTGTCAATGCCACTTTTTTGCCTCTCTCTATTGGATCTCTTGCAGTGGTGCCAACATCTCAGAACTTTATCAGTTAAATGCAGCTATACCTCGTCTCCACTATCCCTTATTCACTCCATCATTCCACAAGGGAGCATTCTAGGTCCATATTTATATCTGATTCACTTTTCAGATTGTCCTCCACCTCTCAGGTCAGTTAGTGGATGACGGCCATTACACAACCTTAACAATTTAGGAGGACAAGATTTAATTGAAAATATGACAATGCATATAAGATGCCACCAGTCGACTCAATAGCTAAATTTGGTCATAACACCCATGTGAACTTCTCATGTTATCTGTTGTTAAAAAAAAACAAGTCGTATCTTTGACCCCAAGTTCCTAGTTTTCAGCAAATCCAACCTTCCCTTGGGCAGAAAATATTACTGTACCTTGCGCTCCTCGAAAATATTACTGTAGCACTTTGGCTCGGGAAATACCAACTATTGATGACAATTGATGTTGGTTCTTTTAGTTTCTCCCGACTAAAATAACCGCAAATCTTCTTCGGAACTAAATGGAGGGAAAATAATGATCGGCATTACGCGCACCGATATTCTAGCGAGGCAATCACCACACTTTCCTCACATACAATAATCTATCAGGAGCCTAAAGTTCAGAAATTAAGTTTGAATGGACGGGATGAGCGCTCCGGAGGGCAGTTAGGAGGGGTCCAGCCGAGTTTGAATAATGCGCGAGGGCTCTCGTCGCAGGAGGGACACAGTAAAGAAAGTGCTATCAGTGTTCCAGTGTGAGAATTCACTAACGCTAATTTGGATTTCATCTGATGTTTCAGGTTTAGGAAAATTCAAAACCTTGACCTATCATTTGACTAAAAGGATTAAAACAGTGAAGTCAGTGACTGGTTAAACTGGTCCTTCAGGTTGTGTACGGTCCACCGTGAAGAAGTTTGGGACAGATTATGAGCCAAGGGTGGCCCATGCCACAGCGCACACATACACCCAGTACATCCACGACATCTACATCGGTGATTCAACGATTTTCCCCCCAGCGATATCGGCTTCGACGAGTATCGGTACTGAGATTAGCAAACATTGGTGGGCATACAGTGCGATGTGTACGTCAAAATAAACACAAACCGACGGAATTATAGGCGTGCTAAATCGAAATCGATTTATGGAGCGACTAATCGCGAAATATGAAAACAAAGAAATATTTTTGTACCAATACATTCATTTAGTCTCATGGACATACCAGCCGCATATTTCTGAATCAGTTCAACAAATAATTTCTCGACTTCACGCAAGAATACCAAAAGGTTGAATGATATTAATACTTATTGTTTTTAAGCATGTACTTGTGATACCTTTGTTCAACAAAATATACAGCTTTTTACTTTCCTTGGCTCTACGAAGTAGAAAGGAAAGTTATGTAATCGGCTGAAAAAAAATTTTGAGTTTTCTTCAGATCTTTACGTTTCAGACCCTCCTGAGTCCGAAAAACACTATTTGAGAAAATGGTCTGTGTGTGTGTCACTAAAGTGTGTCTGTGAACGATTTTTAGAGAAAACCACCGTATCAAATCAGCTGAAACTTGGTGTACAGCCTACAGGTCACAATGGGACGCCAAAATAAGGGTATGAGCAAAATCCACCGAAAGTTAACTATAGTTATCATACTGATCAAAACACCAAATTTTTTTTTCTCAAAAACGGCTATAACGATTTTGATGAAATTTTTTACGTTGATAGCTCTCAATAAGGTAATTATACCATAAAATTCCCATTCGTGAGAAAATGGCGAGAGCAGCACAGCACAATAAATTATCAAAATTTTCGACCAAAAGCGTTTTTAGCGCAGTTTTTTTCTTATAAACTCCGCTGGAATGTTGGTAAAATGTTAAAGAAAATTGGTATTGTAGTCCAATTCAATACCCAGAGGGTGAGGTGTTTAAAACCGCTCATGAGATAGATGGGGCTCACTCCAGAAATTCCTGAATTTCAACTACCGCTGTTTCGCTTACTACTAGTTCTAACAGTTATTACCCAATAACTCTGCAAAAGTGATTACTATCCTTCTTCAAAAAATTTATGTTTACAGGCTCATTAATTATCTGTGTACCAATTGCTCAATAATCGTCCGGGAATGAGTACGAGCAGCACAATAAATTCCAGAACATCAGGCGCTACCGCTTCCTGCTGCTGTGAAGTGTTGTTTGACAAAGTTCAAAGGAACTGAGTGATAAATGAATTGATTAAATAGAATTAGCCATGTACAAAGTGAATTGACTTAGAGCTAAGGAAAGCATGGGAGCGCTCTTACATACCACAGAATCAAGGCGAGGAGTGCTCATACAATTTGGAAAATAAGGGAGCTCTGTGGACTGGAGCGCACATACACCCCCCCCCTTCTCCATGCTCAGGAGTACCCTTCCATGCCTCCTAAATCTGAGCTGATTTGTTTGTGTTGTTTTCTCTCAATCGCGCAGACAGATCATTTCCCCAAATGGTGTTTTTCGAACTCATAAGCCCTTGAAACCTGAAGATCATAAAACTCAAAATGCTATTTTTGAACTTCCCTTTCTACTTCGTGGAGTTACGTAAAATAAATAAGGGGCTCATTAACAAAGTGTGCCGAAACGCAGGTAAAACCTTTTCATCCAAGTAAAGGGGGTTGCACTAACTTAATCGGTAGATTCCCTACTCTTGGAACTCCACTCTTCAAAGACGAGAGTGGTGAGAGAGAGGCCCATGACACAGCTTGAAAAAGCCGAAGATATCTAGAACGAGTCGACGAAAAACGTGAAACTTTGAAGGCGATATTCTTCTACTGCGATATCCTGTGAAATTATGCATTACGTCAAGGATTTTTTTTTAACTGAGAATGCCGGCGGAATCAAGAATTAAAAACCACCGGCCAAGTTGAGAAGTTGAGTTATTCATACGAAATCTTACGAAAGACGATCAATAAGTCAAAGTCTCTAACTTCATTTAAAATTCTAGTAGCTTCTTCAAGAATGGTTTTCTTACCAGTTTTACGGCTGAGACGCTCTACGACAATGGTTAATTTTGGTGAAGTTGAAAACGAATCGCAGCAGCAGTTGCTCCTAGACTTCTACAAACACTTTTGGATCCTCCTCCCTTTGGGTGGCACTTTCGGCTATTTTCACACCAAAACGTGGAAGTGGGCCACTTTAATTAATTACGGTTTGATGTACACTTCGGTTCCAACTTTCATTGGGCTCCTTGTTTACACTAGCTTCCTTGTCTCTGACAACGTAGTGTTGTTCTCTTTGGCGGCTCATCTGCTCATTGTTGGATGCGTCGCCATGGGTGCATCATTACTTGTCGCTATGAGGCGAAGAGACATCTTGCGTGCGAGCGTCTTTTATTCCTACCCGTACTTCGCCGATTACAATCGTTGCGAGTATTTTGAAGACCTTCGGAAGAAAACGTTGATTAGAAAGAACTACCGTATAGCTTTGTTCTTCTTTTTGTATGCGATGTGTGCTCTGGTAAGATGATAATTGGACAGTGTTTTGGAATCTTGTATTTTCTATCTCTTTTGAACACCTCGCTGCCCTAAACCACAACAATAAATAAACTAGTATAATCGGCTGATAAGGTTTTGAGTGCCCATTGACGTGAAGCAAATGTACTGAAAACTTTTTTCGTTTTCTCAAAACCGCATCTTTTACTTATCAATACCCATCTTCTGTTCTAACTAAACGTCTCTGCAAAAACATTGTAGATGGAAATGTGTGTTAGGCCTAAAAAGTAAAAACGGTTTCTTTTAATTTAAAAAACGCCGCAAATTATTACACAGTTTATTATTCTCTTGAACAGGCGTAGTTGCACACCTCCGAGACCCCTCCCATTGGATTCAGCATCGTAAAGCAGCAGAGAACGATACGAAACAAGACCTGACTACAACGGAACTACGAAAATGGCTTATTCCAGGCACATGCAGGCAATTGGCGTGAGGTTACGGGTCGAGCTGATGAGTGGTTGGAGTGAGAGGGGAGTGCAAACGTTGAAACGACTACTTCCTCTTACAACTAGTAGACTTTGGCTCACTATAGTTACTGTGATTTCATAGTTTAGGGTGTAAGCGCAGACCTCTAAAACTCGTTCATTCGATCCAGATGATTTAGACGAAAATTAAGAGTGTCTTTAACATGTCAAGAAGTATAAACTCATGTATACTAATGTTTCTCTGACAAACCGTTAAACGAGCAAAAAATCCAAAACGTAATTAAATATCTGATGTGAAGTATCACACAACATTCCTTACCCCACATGCATTCAGCGATTTTATTAAAATATAAAAACGTTCTTCATAAAAACTGGTAACGCTTAAATATTCAGAATTTATCGTGCTGCTCCTGCTCATGCCACAACCATTACTGAGCAATCAGTGCATAGGAGATTCATGAGACTTTCATCATGATTTTTACTTTTATCGACTCAAGATAGTAGAAAGGAGTGTTTATGATACCAATACGACGAGCATTTTCACTTGCAGAAAATTGTTACAGTTCGTTCTTAATTATTGCAACACTGTGAACACGATGCTTCTCAAAAATATGTGGTGCGAACCATCACACAACTTTCCTTAGCCCATTCAGCAGTATTGTTTAATGTTCGGAAATTTTCGAATTGTATTACTTATGCCACAACCTTCTTTGCAAAACCATCGCGTAGGTAATTGATGGAATTTTCAGCATGATGGTAGGGTGTAAAACTATTTTAACTAATTTTAACTGGCGACAGTGCAGGAGGATACTCTGAGATCCGGAGAGATTGCGCTGTGTTGCTTTCTGGATATGGGGGGGGGGGGGCTTTCAACAATACGTCCTATGCCTCAATTACGGCTACGGCTGGTAGGAAAGGAGTAGATCCTTACCTAATTTCTTGGACCAATGAGGTGCTGAGTAGCAGGGTGGTCTTTTCGGTGTTGGAGGGGGGGGGGACACTCTCTGTGGTGCCCACTAAGGGGTGCCCACAGGGGGGGGGGGGCTCTCCTCTGGTTACTGGTAGCTGATACCCTTCTCGAGCTGCTGGAGGAGGAGGGCTACAAGGTAATAGGATACGCGGATGACCTGGTAATTATAGTCAGGGGTAAATTCGCGTGTGTAATCAGTGAATGCATGCAGCATGTACTGAATACCCCACAGAGATGGCATGGACTGTTTGTCAATCCAGACAAAACGAGCCTGATCCCGTTCACCAGAAGGCGCAGCCTTGCGCTGCGGGAACTCAGGCTGGGGGGCAAGGTGTTGAAGATCCAGCATGAGATCAAGTACATGGGGGTTTTTCTTGATGGAAAGCTCACTTGGGCCACACACGTGAAAAAGCCTTACAGCGGGCGTCAGTGGTGATGTGGGCAGCTCAAAGAATGGTGGGGAAGACATGGGGGCTGAGGCCTGGTACCGGATCGTGGCTGTACACTGCGGTTGTTAGGCCTGTAGTCACCTATGGAGCCCTGGTCTGGTGGACTAGGGTGGAAAACAAAACAGTGCAGTTGCAGTTAAATAATAGTCTGGCCATTACAGGCTGTATGACTGCATGCCCTACGGCTGCACTGGAGGTCTTGCTAGATTTAGCTCTACTCCACATACATGTTAAAAGGATGGCGTTCCTCCAGGCTGTGCGTATGTTGGAGTTGGGTCTGATCATGCGGGGGAGGAGGAGTTCCTGTCACTTATCCTTGATAAGGTAAAGGTGGGGGGGGCCCGAACTGCATGTGGTAGACTCAATGCCCACGAGGTTTAACTTCGTGCTACCCTTTCGGATACTCATTCATGAGCAATCCAGGTGGGAAAGGGGAGCTCCCACTTTCGAAGCTGGGGCCCTGGTATACTACACAGGGTGGCCTTGCAGGGGCAGGCATCTTTGGGCCAAGAGTCAGGGGAGCGATCCCATTGGGGACGCTGGCCACAGTGTTCCAGGCAGAGGTAGCTGCAGTGACAGTCTGTGTGCAGCGGCTGCTGCGGAGGGGACTGAAGCGGCAGAGAATCTACATAATGGTGGACAGTCAGGCCACTCTCAAGGCCTTAGCCTCATACTGTCTTACATCATGGCAGCTGTGGGAGTGTCTGACTGGACTGAAGGCCCTGGCAGAGGACAACAGTGTAACACTGTGTTGGGTGCCAGGGCATCAGGGTATAGAGGGAAACAAACGGGCTGATAGGTTGGCTAAGAAGGGATCAGCACAGATCCCTATTGGGCCTGAGCCCTTTGTTGGGACTACCAGGAGCCACCTACGTAGAGAGGTTGGCAAATGGGAGGGCCGGTGCAGGGCTGCTCATTGGCAGGGGCTGCCTTAGACAGTCAAAACTCTTCATTCGGCTCTCCAGAGAGAGGTCCAAGGAGGTGCTTGCACTGGGGAGGAAGGATATGAGGATCATATGTGGCCTGTTCACAGGTCACTGTTCGCTGAGGTACCACCTTGCAAATATTGGCAAGTGCGAGGTACAGGTATGCAGGTTCTGCGAGGTAGGGCTAGAGACGGTAGAGCATGTGCTGTGCGTATGCGATGGACTCGCGGCATCGCGCCGTTGCGTGTTTGGGAGGCCCTTTCATCAGCCCGAAGAGGTAGCAAATGCAGAACTTGCGGATATCCTTCGCTTTGTGCAGCGGTGGTGCCCCCCGCATAGGTGACGTCACACCAAGTGAGACCAGTGCTGTGGGGCCTGGAGGTGGTGCAGGATCTGAGGATCATGGACGCCCTTACAATAGGCCCATTTGTGGCTGCAGTAAGGGCATCGCCTGCATCCACCGTTGTATTTTAAAAAAAAACTAATTTGGTTTATCGCATTCTTCGTTGTTCCCTAATTTTTGCAGTGAGTGGATTTTTTGTTTTGGTTTCCATTACCCAACTGGTATGTAAGGTGTTGTACTCGCGTCATACAATAAGTGGCCTTCAGCTGACGTTTTGACGTTTATTAAATCGAAAGCACCTCATTTCGGCCCATGGTCTCCTTGTGTGTCTGTAGTTGGATTTATCGAAAACTTCTATAGAATTGCGCATTACCCTGTCCTGCCTTTTGTCACCCCAAAAGTTCGGGGGAGAAGGTATTTGGGCGTTAACAACGGCAGTTGAGCAGTTGAATGCATTAACAACGGAAGAGAACCAGTGATTGCCTCGTATCACACGTAAAATATTCGGTTGCATAATTTTTTAGCAAACTACGCTGTCAATTAGAAAAAAGTTGCCAAAACTAATGGGGGGTCGACTCAGAAACTGATTTCGTGTACTCCATGTGGAGTTGTTTGATTTTCCCTTGCCCGCACGATCTATCGAATGTTGAGTGAACTAAAGCTGTCTCTACAGTTTTCGAGCTCCTTGCTGTTTATGATCTCCTGTTCCAAAACCTTCTCCCAACGCCAAGGCCGGCGGCTGATGGACTCTCAAAACGATCTTTCGAGAAGAAACAACGCCCGTTCCAATTATGTTCTACCGATAAAAAATGAAATAATCCAATTAATTCTTCACCGAGTTCACATTTTACGTAGCGTGTGGTGTTCTGAGAGCAGCATTTATGAGTTATTTTCCGACAAAATATCAGTTGAGCCAACTCTACACAAATTCACGAGTTCTCATGGCTTTTACTACTAATTCAATGTATTTTTCTCTCAGTTCATTTAAACCAAATAAAACACGGTGCAGAAGGCGGTAGAACTTACAGTTCCGGAATTTACTGTGCTGAGAATTAATGACGCACGGTTTTTTTGAGGAGGATGACAACCACTTTTCAAGAGTTATCGGGTGAAAACTTTAAGAAACGGCAGTGGTTGGAATTCCGGAATAAGCCCCATGTATATCTTATCAGCGTTATTACAGACTCATCGCGTAGGTACTTGATTGAACTAACACGTCAATTTCTCTTAAGATCCTAGTAACATTAAAGAGGATTTTTACTTTCCTTGCTCTACGAAGTAGAAAGAAAAGTTATGTAATCGGCTGAAAAAAAATTTTGAGTTCTCTTCAGATCTTTACGTTTCAGACCCCCCTGAGTCCGAAAAACACTATTTGGGAAAATGGTCTGTGTGTGTGTATGTGTGTCTGTGAACGATTTTTAGAGAAAACCACCGTACCAAATCAGCTCAAACTTGATATCTCGCTCGAAAGTCACCATGGGACGCCAAAATAAGGGTTTGTTCAAGGAAAAAATATCTGGTGCACACACAACTTTCCGCCACCCCTTTAAGTTCGAACACCAGCTACATATGCGGGCGCTATATCTTCGTTCAACGCAACTCTACCGAAACATTTATGTAGAACTAAATGCACGGAATTGTTAGCTGAGAGTACTCCGTAAGTTTGATCGAAATCGTTGGGGCCGTTTTTGAGAAAATAGGAATACCGATAAATTAATATTCGACAAATCTCCTTTTCTGAGTTAATTTGGCTTATATTTCCGTTCAACATATATATACAGAAATAATTATGGAGAACGAAATGTTGGTATGGGTGAATATAAGACACTCCATTAGAATTTATCACATTTGGTGAAGAAGTTACGCTGGAATTTACGGAAATGTTCGAAAAAACGTTATTTTCGACACATTTTGATTTTTATCTCTGTTCAATGGACCGTCACAGGAACATTTATTGAGAACAATATGTAGGTATTAACTATTTGAAATCATCCTGTGAGTTTGGTAAAAATCGCTGAAGCCGTTTTGCCAAAAAGCGTAAAAAACCTAGTTTTGCTTCATGGGCCCATATCTCCGTTCACCGTATTTTCATGGAGATATGTACGGAGAAGAAAAGTTAGGTATTGATTAGTAGAAGTTAATGTGAAAGTTTAATCAAAATCGTTAGAGCCGTTTTCGATTAAAATGCGAAAAACCCTAGTTTTTGTGCATTTTCGTCCCCCACACCCCTTCCAATCGAACGAAATCGTCCATAACCTTATTTTGGTGTCTACAAAAAATAACGAACAAAACAAAACAAGAACCAGCTCAATCGGATCAGCCGTTCTCCCGCAAATCGAACTACAGACACACACATACACACACACACACACGGACCACGCGCCGAAATGAGGTTTTTTGACTCAGTAGGGTCTGAAACGTAAAGATCTGAAGAAAACCCAATTTTTTTTTTTGGGCCGATTACTATACTTTCCTTCCCTTCGGGTAGCGGAAAGTAAAAATACGCTAAAATCGATTTTCGTCGAAATGTTTGGTAATTTATTGTGCTGCTCTTGTCATTTTCCCTGGCAACGAGAATTTTACGGTATCGTTGTGTTATTTTGAGCTGCCTATTGATTTTTAATTTGATTGAAATCGCCGTTTTATTTAGTGTTTGATAAATATAGTTAGTTTTGGGTAGATTTTGGCGTTCCATGGTAGCGTGAAGGCTAAATATAAAATTTGAACCCATTTGGTTAAGCTCTTTTCCTACAATCACATATACAGACACACTGCAGTTTGACTCCTGTTCAGGCCTCTGCAAGGAAACGCTGGAAAGCGTCAGTTTGGGAAGAGATTTTAACAGGAAATCATAAACAGCAACTAGTTCACTCAACGTCCAATAGATTTCAAGGGCTTGAAAATTTCTAGGTTCAAGTTTTTTACAATTCGAGCGGAGGAAACTACGGTTTGCGATGTTAGCGACAAACTCAAGATCTACTTTATTTCTCTGTACGTTTGATAGATCGTGCGAAAGAGGCGAAATCGGACATTTTATATGGATTAGCTGCGCTGAGTGGAACGGTTCTCCGCATAATTCAAATGTGCCCGAAAGGATTGCAATACTTTCTTCATTTGTTGGGTAGCAGAAAAGCGACAAAAAAATCCGTCTCAGAATTATCATTTGAGCGAGATTGAAATTGTCTGTAATTTATTGTGCCGCTCTTGCCATTTCCACGCAGATGAGGATTTTTCTGGATTGTTCATGAATCTCCTGTTGACTGATTGGTCAGTTATGTAGAGGACTAAACTTCTCCAAGAGATATCTAGTGCAGGTACGGCTCAAAGCAGCTTCTTTATAGATTTGGCCTTAATGCTTGCAGCTTATTTCATTATTACGATTAGATTTGTGTTCTGAGTATCCCTATTTCGCTCTTCAGTCACGCAGTTGAATCAAGTTGTTTACAATTATGTTGGCCCAGAGATCATTTCAGTGTGTTCCTTCCCTTTCAAACGTCAAATGTATCTTTGTCATCAGATCAGTAAATCGCTAGAGACAGATATTTACAATTCAACTTCAAGCACTTTCACCATTTTTCTTAGATCAGTGAACGCTAAATTAAATTTCGTTCTTCAACTTGAGGTATTTTAAGCTTAAGAGAGAAAAAATACAGGTCTAATATTCAAAGGTTTGGTTAACTTATTGACTATGTAACGTTTGGGAACTTCTAACACGTCAATTTGACTTCCAGGTTGGGGTTTTGCAGCCGGCGATTGATGAACTGTTTAATCAAAAGTTACTAGCGGGCCAGTATAATGGCGTATGGCTCAACTTACCAATCATCGTATGGTTTCCGCTAGATATTGAAAATTCAACGTTGGCGTACCTCGCAGTTTATTTACTCGAGGGGATTTTCGTTACATACGCTTCGATCATGGTCACTTCTGGAAATGCCTTGTGCTTCTTGGTGATGGACCAGATTCTGGATCAATTCAGAGTACTAATTTACAGTATCGATCATCTTGAAGAGCGGGCTCTTCGCATTTTCCTCGGAAAATACCCTGGAGCCATCCCCAAACGAAAACCAAATGAATTCGAGGAATGTTGCTGTGAATGTATTGTGCAGAATGTGAAACATCACCATCGAATCCTCAAGTAAGAATCGTTAAGACATACCCTGATATTGTTACTGTAAATAAAACTCCAGCCCCATTCTAGGAGTGAATAAGAAAAATGCTCAAAATGGAGTAAGTTTTGAGGCTGACAGGTTTCGATTCTTGATGAGACTGTAATATGCTCCTCAAATAGCGTGACATATGTTGCTCAATGTGCACTAAATTTTGATTGTCAAGATATGGAGGGTCCAAGGGAGGAAAGCAACATCCTCGCGTGTAACACTTCAGAAACAGGTGTGGAAGGATTTTAATCGGAATGTAAGTGAGGGCTATGACGGGGTTATTGTTACCTATTTTTTCCCTAGGTTTACTTTCAGCGACCCAAAGGGTAAGGAATCCTGTCAAAAACAAAATTTGGGTTTTCTTCAGATCTTTACGTTTTGAGGCCTGTTGAATCTAAAAAACCTAATTTCAGCGCGTGGTCCGTGTGTGTGTCCGTAACTCGATTTGCGAGAGAACGGCTGAACCTATTGAGTTTGTTATTTTTCTGTTTTGTTCGTTACTTTTCGTACACGCCAAATAAGAACACGCGATTTGCAACGATGAGAAAGAGGGGTGGGGGACGAAAATGTACCAAAAACTAGGGTTTTCCCATTTTTATCAAAAATGGCTTTAACGATTTTGTTTAAACTTTCAAATTATCTCCTACTAGTCAATATCTAACTAGTAATATCTCCATGAGTATACGGTGAACGAAGATATAGGCCTAAAAAGCAAAAATAGGTTTTTTAACGCTTTTTGCCAAAACGGCTACAACAATTTTCACCAAACTCACAGGATGTTCGAATAATTAATACCTATATATTGTTTCCAATAAATGTTCTTCTGATAGTCCGTTGAACAGGCATAAAAACCAAAACGTGTCGAAAATAATGTTTTCTTTAACATTTTTGTAATTTCCCGAGTAACTACATCACTGGATTTTATCAACAGTCTTATGGCAATCTTTACCTACATTTTGTTTTCCGCCACTATTTCTGTTTTGTGTATTTGTTGAACAGAGATATAATCCCAGTTAATTCAGAAAAGGAGATTAGTCGAATATTAATTTATCGGTTTTCCAATTTTCTCAAACGCGGCTCTCAAGATTTCGATCAAACTTACGGTGTACTCTCATCTAAATAGTATCTAAATTTTGTTCTCCATTAATGTTACCGTGAAAATGCGTTGAAGGAAGATATAGCGCCCGTATATGTAGCAGGCCGTCGAATGTTTTTCGAAAAGGATAATAATAAATTTTCCAGTGTTATCCTGTAAAAGCTTTTAGAAAGATGTTATAGGTGAAACGGCGGTGGTTAAAATGACAGAATTTCTGGAATAGCTTCTGTATATTATGAGCGTTATCAAACTAGCGCCGTATAGGCACTTCATTGGACTGCTGGATGTTGAATGGACTAAAATAGTTGCGAGCTCTCATTAACGAGTCGCTAAATCGGAAAAGTCAACTGGCCCGAGGTTTCAGTTCGGGGGAAGATATTTGAAGACCCTAAACTGCAAACAGCTCGCAACTATTTTAGTTCATTTAACTTCCGATAGATCACAAGGGAATGTCCGAATCGGAAATTTTCCAAGTTCAGGTTGTTCAAATCCGAGCGCGACATAACTTTCCGTTGCTCTTTTAGCGGCGAACATAAAAACTATTTTAGTTTACTCAACATCGTACAGATCGCGTGGCCAAGGCCAAACCAGACGTTTGCAGGGTAAAACTTGTCCAAAGTCGAGGTCTTAAAATCCGTTTCTGAGTTTTTTTTTTTGTGAATCGACGAGGCGACTTGTTTTCCAATTTCTCAAAAATTGTATTCATAACGTTCTACGTAAATGGGAGGCAATCACACGCCCTCTTCCCTCGTTCGCTGACGATCTCAGCACTACCACGTCAGTTGTGTTGTGTATTACCGTCAAACACCTTCTACCTCCGACTTTATTTGTGACCAAGAGATTCTAGCATGGCAGGAAGTTGTGCGATCCGTTAGAAGTACAGTATCCACCTCGGCTAGTTCCCTTAACAAAGTCGTCTCAAGTGGCATTAAAATCTTAGAAAATCTCGGATGGTAGTCCAATGGAGTGCCTATGCGATAAGTCTCGAATAGCCAAAGCGATTTCCATCGATGTGAAGGGGGGGGGGGATGAAAAAACCAAGGTTTTTCGCACTTTTTTCGGAAATTGCTCTAACGATTTCGATTAAACTTTCGAATTAACTTCTACTAGTTAGTACAAAACCTTCTTCTGCATACATAACTCCGTGAAAATTCAGCGAACAGAGATATAGGCCTAAAAAGCAAAAATTGGTGACGCGTTTAGGGAAAACGGTTACAACGATTTTCTCCAAACTCACAGAATTTTTTTACATGGTTAATAACTATATATTGCTCTCAATAAAAATCATCTGACATTTTACTGAACAGAGATAAACTCAAACGGTGGGTACAGCTTTCGTGCAAGTACGCAACCAGGAGGGACATTTTATGTCTTTTATTTTTGTTTTTATGCAATGATAACTACGTTTGATTGTGCTCGTTGATGGTTTCGATATAATGGACGCGTCAATTGCAATTGACATCATTACTTGGTCACTGAAGTTACTAAAACGTGTGATGTTACCAAGCTTATCCAACACAAATATTTCGTGAAGCTTCTCCGAAACATATCCCGCGTTACATTTTCGAGTTTATGTAGCAAAGTAAAGACATAAAATCATTTCGCCAAAAGCTTCCGTCTCTGGAATCGAGCCTCAGTATACTCAGCAGAAGCGTTCGCTCTAGTGCAGGCACTGAGTTATGCTATCGAAATGGGAGAAGCATGTAGGAGGTTGGTTTTACTGACAGACTCCCAAAGCATAATTAAAAAACTGAACAATGTATCTCCTTCCTCTCGCCTCACTTTCCTCGAAGCGGACATAATAAAGAATGCAACGACACTTCGCAACCAAGGAAAACCAACCCACTTAGTTTGGATCCGCGGACACCAAGGAATCAGGGGGAATTCTGTTGCAGACAAGAAGGCAAAGGACGCCACCATGATACCACAAAGGCTGATTATACCACCCTGTTTCCCCCCCTCAGACTTAAACTTAACGTTCGTCCAACACCTCAGACGAAATTGGAAAAAGTATCATGCAGAATACCCAGCAGGACTTCGCTACACATCCATGTTTCCTCACCCATCTAAACAAAGTTGGTTTAGGTCAACTCCCACGACCGCAACCTCCCATTTCCTGAAATCGATGATACGATTGAGAACAGGTCATGCGTTATGCAAAACATATCTATTCAAACTGAATATGATAGAGAGCAGTAGATGTGACGCATGTAACGACGGCGAGGGATCCATGGAACACATTTTTCTCACATGTACAAAATACCATGTAGAAAGAGAGAATATGATGAAAAATATTCCACCCCAAATCGAAGCCCCCTTCAACCTGGACTCCCTACTGGCATCTGAGAACTGGACAATATACCAAATACTCTACAGCTTTCTCCAAGAAATCAACTATAAAGTGTGAAATATTATTTTGTTTTTGTTTGATTTTATGTAAATGAACTTTCTTTTTATCAGCGAATTTAATTTAACATCAGTAGGCTGAATGTATAATTACGACGCCAATAAAAAAAAAAAGACATAAAATGTCAAAATTATTATGTGTCGAAAATAATGCTTTTACTTCACTTGCTCTACGAAGTAGAAAGGAAAGTTATGTAATCGGCTGAAAAAACAATTTTGAGTCTCCTTCAGATTTTTACGTTTCAGACCCTCCTGAGTCCGAAAAACACTTTTTTTTTTTGGAAAATGGCCTGTGTGTGTGTGTGTGTGTGTCTGTGAACGATTTTTAGAGAAAACCACCGTACCAAATCAGCTCAAACTTCATATCTCGCTCGCAGGTTACCATGGAACGCCAAAATAAGGGTATGAATAAAATCCATCGAAATTTAACTATAGTTATCATAGTGATCAAAACACCACATATTTTTTTTCTCAAAAACGGCTCTAACGATTTTGATTAAATTTTTTGTATTGGTAGCTCCCAATAAGGCAACTATACCATACAATTCTCATTTGCGGGAAAATGACAAAAGCAGCACAATAAATTATCAAAATTTTGGACGAAAAGCGTGTTTAGCGCATTTTTTTCTTTATAAACTCCGCCGGAATGTTGGTAGAATGTTAACAAAAAATTGGTATTGTAGTTCAATCCAATACCTAAAGGGTGAGTGTTTAAAAACGCTCATGAGATACATGGGGGTTACTTCAGAAATTCCTGAATTTCAACTACTGTCATTTCGCTTACTACCAGTTCTAACAGTTATTACCCATTAACTCTGCAAAAGTTATTATTATCCCTCTTCAAAAAATTCGTGTACAGCCTCATTAATTTTCTGTGTACCAATTGCTCAATAATGGTCCTATAATGAGTACGAGTAGCACAATAAATTCCGGAACTGTAAGCGCTACCGCTTCCTGCTGCTGTGACGTGTTGGTTGACCAATTTCAAAGGAACTGAGTGATAAATGAATTGAGTAAGTAGAATTAGCCATGTACAAAGTGAATTGTTGTAGAGCTAAGGAAAGTTGTGTGTTGCAACGCACCAGATATTTATTGTTTCGAGAAGCTGGATTAGATCAATCTTACGGAGTGTCTTCTAGCAATCTATAACCACATTTTTTTACGCGTAATTATTTCAGTATTCATCTATTGAACGAAGATATATGCCATGGTAGCTCAGAAAATTTTCGAATATTAATTTACCAGTATTCCAATTTCCTGAAAAACGGCGCAATCGATTTCAATCAAATTCACGGAGTACTCTCATCTAACTAGTACATACATTTGGTTCTCCATAAACGTTCCTGTTGAAATGCATTGAATGAAAATATAGCCCCCGTATATGTAGCAGGTCGTTGTATTTTCTGTTCCAAAAAAAAAACAACACTACAAAGTGCCGTTGGCGAAAGTAAACCCAGTTTTGGTTTATTATTCATTCTGAATAATAACCCTATGTTTTCGGTCATTTTTTCCTGATGAGCTATTGTTCACAGTCATGATCTACTCACACTCACTGGTGGCTGAGCCCAAAACTACAGTTAATTTTCGACAGTGTTTACTTAATTTATTTCTCTGTATACGGATAAATTGTGAAATAAGTCTGGATGATATATAAATATAAAATAAGTAAATAAAGTATGTGTTGCGTGTTTTAAGGTACACCGACGTTCTAGTGGATATTATGAGTTTACCTGTTGCTATCCCATTTTTCGGAGGTGCCTTACTGCTGGGGTTAGCGGCCATCACATTGACTGCAGTAAGTTCTAGTGTTGTAATTTCACTTGGAAACGTTTTTAGCGAGTATGTTACGAGAGGAGCTAGTTTTATCACGATTCCGCCAATGGAGCGAAATAACAGTGCATACTACGAAAGAAAGGGGGTTGACCAGCGCCTTGCAAGCCATTTTGTGTTAATCGCCCTTCTGTATCATTCTGTCGATATTGGTCTATATCCCACCCAGTTTCCTTTTGGGACCAAAAGGTGTTGGCCTCAAACCACCAAATGTCATACATATTTCTCATAATCTTGGTTGAAAGTAAACTTAATTTTAGAGCCATGGTTTATATTGACAAGTAGTACAATCCTTTTCATGCTGTTTTATACACTTGTGGGCCGCTGGCAATACATCTGGGCGAGTTGATCTCTCAAACATAAAGGAACTGCAAGCCTTCCCCACTAAAGAAAACGTTTCGAAAAACGTCCACATGCTGTCGTTTAGCTACATTTTATCGAACCACCCATTTTGCACAAAGCGACTAATTTGTTTTTGGGGTTTCATCTTCTGCAGTTCCGTGCTTCAAGTCGTGTTAACAGATATTAGGTGGAAAATATAGTCTTGTCCTGGATTCATATCTGTTCCTACCCCAGGCATCCTACTAAGGGAATCTGCCGGGCCATTGCTTTTCCCACCTACATATTCAATCTCATGTACGTGCTTAACGTGAGCGCCCGACATGCAGTACCTAACTGTATATTTTTCAAATTGAGGGTTTCCACTTCATCATATACAGGTGCTGAGATGACCTCTGAATCCCACATGTCGAACGAGTGAGTTTGCCCTGGATTTTGCAGCGGTTCGGCTTTTCTGAGTTGTACCACACCTTGACACGCATAGTCAACTTATGTTGATATGTTCAAACGAAAGTTTGTAGTACGTGAAGTACAACTCACTTCCTTTCATACAGTTGAAAAAACAAAAAACATGTACGTTTATGGATAGATCCAGTAAAATTAATGCTCCAATAAACCCACATTGCAGCAAGTTATTCATTTGCTACAACACTTGGTGGTCGATTGAACATCTTTTGAGCATTTTGTTCTCACTACTCTTAACTGTCAGTTTACCAAGTGCAATGTCTCTTCCTGCTTAGTGTTGGAGGACTGTTTGACGTTGACTGTGAGCGTTTTGGTTTATTATTCATTCTGAACCCTATGTTTTCGGTCACGAACAATTTTTTACAACCCCCCCTCAAAATTTGATACTTTACGTTTCAAGACATGGAGATTCCAAATTTGCAATGTCCGTCCGCCGTCCGGGCCGTTTTGTGCCTTTAACGTGGTCTAAAAAATTCGTTCTTTCACCCAAAAATCCGATTTGGTATTTAGTTGTGCCCGCCATCTCGGCAAGCCGATCGGACGAAGCCCATGATTGTTATGGGCAAAAAACGGTTAAAAAAATTAATGAAACGCAGTACAAGTCAACGTTTCGGTCTCATCAAAATCGCTCGCCTGCTCAACTGGCAACGCCGCCCCCTCGCCTCACAACGCAACGCTCGCCCACCCGCTCTACTCGTTGGAAGCCCCCTCGACTCTTTTTGTTTTGCTTCCTCTAGGAAGCGCTCGTGTTTCGTATTTAACCTTTGGCATTACGATTTGTCTTTTTATTGTCCGATTGCCTCGTTCTCGTCTTCACCTCCACGAATGACTGTTTCGCTCCTTCTTAACTATTTCTGTTAGCAAAATATCTGTTATCTTCGATTGAACTTTTCATTATTCGTTTATTTTTGGTTTATTTATTTAATAGTTCGTTCGTTTCATTTTTTTTGGTTTTACTACGATTCAATTTTTTAGATTCTTTCGTTTCATTCTCATTTTGGTTTTTTCATAGATTTTGAAATTAATATTGATATTATATGATTGATATTATTGATATTATATATTGATATTAATATTTAGCGTGCGTGTTTTCATATTAAAATTCAGTTTTTTCTAGATACTTTCGTTTTTTTGTTTATTTTAATATTACGATTTAGTTCTTTTCGACCTTTTTTTGGGTTTCATTTTGATATTTTTCGATGCTGAATCGAACGGGATGGGTCTCGGAGCATTAATGCTAGGTCAAGCTGTTTATCCGAATGATAAACCGTTGTGTAATAATTTGCAGGGTTTTTCATTAATCCTCGCTAGAACGCAGTTTTGAACTGCAGAGCTTAGCTCAGTCTTCGAACATTCATGACATTTTATAGTTTTCTTGGGCAGCAGCTGTACTCACAGCAACTGTTGATTCCTTCTGGTCTAGTCTTAATTATTAATCATTAATTACTATGGTAACTATAGCCTAAGCAAGTTCAATATTGACTAAAACCTTACTGCTGCATTTTTCTTAACGTCAACATCAAGATGAAACATGACATTCGCTTCAGCCAGGTATTTTTTATATTGATAGCTTCTAATATGTCAACTATACCATAAAATTCCCATATACGGGAAAATGGCGAGAGCAGCACAATAAATTACCAAAACTTTCGACGAAATCGATTTTAGCACGGTTTTTAGAGAAAACAACCGTACCAAGTCAGCTGTAAAATGATGTCTAGCATACAGGTTACCATGAGACGCAAAAATAAGGGTATGGGAAAAATCCACCGAAATTTAACTATAGTTATCATAGTGATCAAAATACCAAATTTTTTTTGTCAAAAACGGCTCTAACGATTTTGATTAAATTTTTTATATAGATAGCTCTCAATAAGACAATTATACCATGAAATTTCCATTTGTGGGAAAATGACGAGAGCAGCACAATAAATTATCAAAATTTTCGACGAAATGCGTTTTTAGCGCAGTTTTTTTTTCCTTATAAACTCCGCAGGAATTTTTGTTGAATGTTGAAAAAAATTGGTATCGTAGTCCAATCCAATACCTAAAGGGTGAGTGTTTAAAAACGCTCATGAGATACATGGGGGTTACTCCAGAAATTCCTGAATTTCAACTACTGTCATTTCGCTTACTACCAGTTCTAAAGGTGTTTACCCAATAACTCTGCAAAAGTAATTACTATCCTTCTTCAAAAAATTTGTGTTTACAGCCTCATTAATTATCTGTGTACCAATTTCTCAATAATTTTTTTTTTTTTTTTTTTTTTTTTAATGCATTTATTTAAGAAGACTGCAAAAAAAAGAATATAAAAAGAAACACAAATACTTCATAATGCGTTCCCCCCTCGATAAGTAAAAACTTGTGCTGAGGGGAGGAGCCGTTACAACTTTATTGCTATAGATAGGTACCTATATACTGGATTATGTGATAGATAGTTCATTAAAAAAAAAAAAAATCAGCAGAAAGTTAAAAAAGAAGAATCATCTGAGCATTTCCACACGGACGTACTCTTTGATGCGCCGCTTAAACCCAGCTAAATCATTTAGCATCTTTAATTCCTTTGGAAGGCTATTAAACAGCTTTATTCCATTGTACGCAAAAAAATTCTGACTTCTAGTTGTGAATCTAAAAGGCAACTTCAGTGTAAGGTTACCAGATGACCTCGTCCGCCCATAATTCTTTTCATAAGCAGATACATTTTTGAATATATATATGGATACAATTTGTTTGTAAATGTGGAAGATGTCCAATACCTCAAATGTCCTAAAAACTGCCGAGGAGGGGAATCTCATTTTCTTACGCAGTAAAATTTTGATAATTTTTTTCTGGGTTATATGCAAAGGCTCTAGGTAAGTTCGATAGGCCGATCCCCACACCAGAATACAATAGGATATCACAGATTGCACTAGGGCATAATAAAACATTTTAAGCGTGCCCATAGACATAAAATTCCGGATTTCTAGGCACAGGGGTATGACTTTACAAAGTCTGTTGCATATATTGTCAATATGGTACTTCCAGGACAAACATTGGTCCAAAACCACCCCCAAATACGTAGCCTGTGGAATCTGCTTGATACCGGGGCTACTACAATCATTTGCACTACAGGTTGACACAATGTGGCATTTAATATTTCCTAGAACAGGGACAGAGATATTACGTAAGGAAAAAGCAACAAAATTGGATTTGCTAAAATTCAGCTTTAAGCCGACTCCATCCAGCCAATCCTTGACCACAAGCAAGCAAGCAGACGCCGCTTGCAAGGATGCATCCCAATTTTTTCGCGAGACCACGACAGCTGTATCATCAGCATAGGTAATTATGTCCCCATCAAGTTGAACGCTAAACAGATTATTCATAAAGCAGATAAATAAAAGGGGTCCAAGAACTGTGCCCTGCGGAATTCCATAGGAGAAGGAAGATCCCTCACTCAAAATTGCGTTTATTTTCACTTTCTGACATCGCCCACGTAAATAACTCTGTACCCAAACCGCAATGCTATTCCCCATTAATGCGCGTATACTTTCCACTAACTTATTATGAGATACACAATCGAAAGCTTTCCTCAAATCCAGGAAAACTGCCAATGGTTTATTTCCTTTGTCGAGCTCGGAAAATACCCTCTCCGTTAGCGCGGCGACAGCGTCCTGAGTGCCCAGACCTGCACGGAAGCCGAACTGTCTCCTATGCAACAAGTTATTCCTTGTCAGGTTTTCAACCAAGTGGTGCTTCACTGCTTTTTCTATAATTTTTGCTACATTAGAGACCAAGGAAATAGGTCTAATGGTCCTGCAATGAGTACGAGCAGCACAATAAATTCCGGAACTCTAAGCGCTACCGCTTCCTGCTGCCGTAAAGCGTTGTTTGACCAAGATTCAAATTAACTGAGTGATAAATGAATTGATTAAATAGAATTAGCCATGTACAAAGTGAATTGTTGTAGAGCTAAGGAAAGTTGTGTGTTGCAACGCACCAGATATTTATTACTTTGTTGGTCTAAGGAATGTGTAAACTAGATCCTTCCACTATATGCAAATTTTTTCAAATCCTTTTTGTTGGATTAGAACGATATTCATTACTCGTAGAGCGTACATCAAACAATGATTAAATTTTGATATCCATAACCCTTTCCTTATAAATACCTTGAGTGAAGGTTTGGGCGCTGAACGACTGAATCAGTTGAGTGCGTGGATTTAAATAGGACGAGGAAAGGTCGTGTATATGGATACAACCTGTGTTGTTACCGTCAAAGTCACTTACAGATTATACCAAGGAATAGCTCTTTCATGAAGAGCTCACTGGCATGAAATTATAGAGGTGCTCCTTGGAGGGCTGGCGTCATCAGTTTCATTATCGATTCTAGACCCACCAGTAGAGGGGGCTGTGTGATGAATGCTACTACTTCTTAATAACCTTAATAACAATGAAGACGATATGAGTTGGGAGGAAATCAAATCATCGATAAAGTCAAGATTGAAGAGCTAAAATGATCTTTAGACCTACGTTAATACAAGAAAAAGCTGATAGAAAGCACTGAGAGGTACTGGCCAATCCACAGGGCAGACTGTTGTCAATCCCTCACATCGTAGCAAATGTATCTGATGAGATGTCGCTTTGATTATTTAAACTGTAGGATGGTAACCTCCGAATGGCGCCCAAGATAATGGCTGCCGGTTTGGCCTTCAGCGAGGCGCTCAACATGTACCAGCTCTGCTACTATGGCCAACAGTTCGAGAATCTAGTGAGTCAGTTATGTTTATCTTGTTGAAGATGCTCAATTTCATCAATATGTACGCTTGAACGCATTTCTCGTTGCAGTCTAGTCAACTATTCAACACCCTTTACTTCACCCGTTGGTACAAGAGGTCCACTAAGTGGCGAAAACTATTGATCGGCTTGAGAAACGGCTGTTTCAAACCCCTGTCGCTTTGCGTAGGGAAGCTGCTTGTGTTGAACATGAAATTATTTGGTGACGTAAGTGTTCTAGACGTTCAGTATCTTAATAAATACGGACTTTCAATGAACTGAGCTTAGCTTAGTTGAAACTGATATCAAATATTCTTTATCTAAATTGTGCATTTATTTCAGTTGGTTAACTCGGCATATTCTATCTTCAACCTGAAAAACGCCAGCAGCATCGAATAATCACTCTGGAAATACTCTGTTTAGGTAGTGGTATAGAATGCTTTATCGCCAACCTCAGCCCCTGATTAGAGCTCAACTGCAACACACGTTTTTACACTGTAAGCACTAGCCTCAAATACCCGTCATCTCTTTCATAAACACCTTCAAGTGAGATCCAACACTTCAGCCCTGACGGTGGTTAACGTTAAGCTTCATTACTGTTGTATGCAGTTAGCTTTTCGCCTACATTTGAGTTTGTCGTATTCGACGTATTGGCACTAAATACAGTTATTAAAACAAAATTTTGTTGAAAACTCTGACCTCGACCTTCTTTGCATCTCATCTCATAGAGCGAGAGGGCAAGAAATGATCAATATCTCTTCCAGGCTTCACACCCACATCACAGAGAGCCGGAATCGGCCGTATAATCCAGCTCCCACCAGTCAACGGTCATGAAGAGCTGCGGCAAACTCAAAAGAATCACCTGAACACCATATTTTTATTTTCTCAAAAGATTAGATTTTCAGTATGGACAGTTGCCAATGACAGGACATTATCATAAAATTCTCATCAGGAGGAAAACGACGATGAAATATCAAAAATGTCGACAAAAATCTATTTCAGCGCAGTTTTTACTTTCCTTGGTGGAAAAAGTTGAAAGGAAAGTTACGTAATCGGCTGAAAACAATTTTCTTCAGTTCAGGTTTCTCTTCAGGTCTTCACGTTTCAGATCCTACTGAGTGAAAAACACTATTTGGGAAAATGGTATGTTTCCGTGAACGCGATTGGGAGAACCAGCTGAACCAAATCAACTAACACTTTACACTCTAGCCCGCTGGTTACCATGGGACGCCTAAAAAAAGGTATGAACAAAATCCACTCAAAACTAATTATAGTTATCATAGTTATCAAAACACCAAACATTTTTTTTCTCAAAAACGACTTGAATGATTTTGATTCAATTTTTTATACGGACAGCTCTAAATGAGACAACCACACCATAAAATTCCCATTCGTGAGAAAACGACGAGAGCAGCACAATAAATTACCAAACTTTTCGACGAAAATCGATTTTAGTTGAATTTTTACTTTCCTTGCGCTACGAAGTAGAAAGGAAAGTTATGTAATCGGCTGAAAAAAAAAATTTGAGTTCTCTTCAGATCTTTACGTTTCAGACCCCCCTGAGTCCGAAAAACACTATTTGGGAAAATGGTCTGTGTGTGTGTGTTTGTGTCTGTGAACGATTTTTAGAGAAAACCATCGTAACAAATCAGCTCAAACTTGATATCTCGCCCGCAGGTCACCATGGGACGCCAAAATAAGGGTTTGAACAAAATCCACCGAAAGTTAACTATAGTTATCATAGTGATCAAAACACCACATATTTTTCATATATCCGCTGAAAGGTTGCTAAAATCTTCAACTAAAAAAATAGTTTGTGGTAATCCAATCAAATACCTACATGATGAGCGTTTATAAACGCTCATAAGATACGACTATATAGGGGCCACTGCAGAAATTCCGGTATTTCTCTTCAAAACTCTTCAAAAGTGATTATTATCCTTTTCATTAAAAATCGCATTTACAGCCTGAGCAATTTTCTGTGTACCAATAGTCCGGGATTGAATATGAGCAGCACAATAAATTACGGAACTTTTAGGGCTACCGTTTTCTGCCGCCGTGAAGTTACGTTTGGCCAAGTTCAAATGAAATCAGTGATACATAAATTGAGTAAGTGGAAAAAGCCGTGAACGCAAGTGAACTGGCGCAGAGCTAAGGAAAGTTGTGTGATGCGGTGCACATGATATTTTTCTCATTTATCCGGCTCAATTTCAATTGTTGTTCAATGAGCCAGAAGTTTAATAACGTTCGTAAGATTTCGTTATGTTAGATGTTTGGTATGGACAGTAATTTTGGAATTCAAACCACTGCCGTTTAATTTATCGGCGTTCTTCGGAGTTGAGCTTTCTTCAGATCTTTTTGTATTGAGGAATTCAAAAAACCTCTGGACGTGATGTGAGTGAGAGTTCAATTTGCGGAAGAACGGTTGGAACGAGTGACTGGTTATATGTTAGTTTTGGTTCGGAGCGAAAATAAGTTATCTTCCACTAATCGGTACCTAACGTTTCTTCTCCATAAATATCTGTGAAAATTCGGTGAACGGAGATAGGCCTATGACGCAAAAATAACAATTGGCCAAATGGAGAACGATTATCACAAAAATCACTACATATATTGTTATACATAAATGTTGCGTTGACTGTCCGTTGAACAGAGAGAACAACCAAAATGTGTCCGAAATCGTGTTTTGGTTTATTACTCCCCCCCCCCCCCAAATAACCTCAAATTTATTTTGACACTTCACGTTTCACGGCATAAAGATTCCAAATCTGCAAACTTCCAACCTGCAATTTCCATCCATCCTTCGCCGTCCGTACCATATTTTGTCTTTAGCATGGTCTGTTGAATCCGTTCTTATGCACGAAAATCCCATTCGGTATCTAGTTGTGTCCTCCTGCTCGGCGATCCAAACGGACGGAATCCGTGGTTGTCGTGGGTAAAATATAGTTATCCGAACACGAAATTTTCGCATTTACGTCGTGTTTAGTATAGTTTCCCAGGTATTTTTTGATGCTGAGTCGCGTAGGGTTGGTTTCGGAGGTGTAGGATTGCCTCTAGAACAGTGATTCCCAATGTGGTCTATATCGACCCGTAGGGGTCTATGACAACCTGCAAGGGGTCTACGTCAGCGAAAAAAAATTTGGGGGTCCATGAAATGAAAATTGGGGTCCACGATAGTGGATCTCAACACATACACTGATAGTACCTATTTATATACATCATACTATCTTATAATATCAAGACATGTACATTATTTATTCAAGTGCCTATGAAGTAAAAAATTTATTATATATGTTTATAAAATTGTGTAAGTTGTAGGATGTTGCTATTCGCTTTGAGGTCGCAATACATTTTGAACTTGTAAAAACCTGAGAGTCGCAGTCGTAGTTGCAGTCTCAGAGCTTCGCTACCTTGCACTGACGTGTTCAATTCGTCACTTTCTAAATACGAATGTGGGACAATTCTGGCTGCAAAACAACATACCCGTAACTTATCCCGTATTATGGATTATAGCGAGGAAATTTTTAATTTCCTTTTCATCGTCATACCTAGTGGAAAGGGGGGTTCAGCGCTGTTACCAATCTCCTAACGAAAAAAAGAAATAACTGGACATCATTAGCCGAGGAGATTTAAGATTAACCCTTACAAAATTGACGCCAAATGTTGATAATTTATTATTGAAGCATTAGGTTCATCCTTCTCACTAAAAATCTTGACTTATTGATTATGTTATTTTATTTATAGTTTATTTTATGTTACGTATATTTTACATAACAGATACAAAATTTTATTTTGAGTAGTTTTAATTTAAATTCAATTAATAAATGTATAAATTAACATGTGTTTTTACTTTAAGTTTTTAACATAACATAAACATGGCAAGGGGTCTACGACACAAAAAAGTTTGGGGAACTCTGCTCTAGAATGACAACTGAGAGATCACAGTAAATTTAGCGAGGCGAATTCTAGTAGTCGAAATAACTCGCGGCACGACATAGCGAAAGTTCGTTTTCTTATTTACTTCTTTACGCCTCACTCCAACTTCCCGTCAGTTCGACTCGTCGCGTCGTGGCACTGCCATTGCCTAGCGATGCCTAGAAACCTCAATTTTCTTCGTTCTGGTGTAGCGGTCATGTTTCGTATCGATTACTAATGTTTTTCGATGCTGAATCGAATGGGATGGGTCTCGGAAATACTTAAAAAACACAGTCGTTTGCATATGAGTTGTGGTTGTCTGAATTGTTGGTATGCCCAATTACGTATTCTTACTGGGGTTGAATACTATACGTTACAATTATGTTGTGCAAGTGAATAATAAACAGTTGCGTAATAATTCGTAGCGTTTTAGACATCACTGAATTTGATCAACCAGACAGTGAGTCTTCCAGCAACACATAACCACACTATTTTGTCCACAATTATTTCTGAATCCACCCGTTAATCGGAAATATAAGCCACGATAGCTCGGAAAATGAGATTTGTCAAACATTAGTGATCTGATTTTCTCAAAAATGGCTGTAGCAATTCGGTCAAATTTGCGGAGTAGTCTCAACTAACTAGTACCCACATTTTGTTTTGCATATAATCTGTAGAACGAAGATACGTTCGCATATTTAGCTGATCGGCCTGTTGCTACGCACCAGATGTTTATTAAAAGCCGAGTTCATAAGATCAGTTAAGGTCACCGCGTTATTTTGAACTTTTTGTGAATTGGCAGGGTAACTTGTTTTTTCAATTCCTTAAATATTTAATTGACGAACGCTGTATACGGTATGTTAATCACTCGCCAACTAATGAGCTCGGCTCTTCCATACTGTTCCATCAACTCTGTTGTGTGCGTGATGACTCTGTTATCATCCAAGTCCATCTCCCTCGCTCTTTTAGTGGGGAACAGATTAGTTGGTACCGTGAGACTGAGTGTTATCATTAGATATTTCTACAAAAATTTCTTAAAATGAGCCGCTACTTAGCCAATATACGAGCAGCAGCTTAGTTTACGATGGCTGGAGTATCCGAAGTAACTTTCGCGAGAAGATCTTCGTTACGGAAGCGCATTCGTAACTCGTCGCGAATTTTCCAGGTCACGGCGTCAGATGGCACAGAAAAAAAAGTGAAATAACGTTTTTGTTTTAAAATGCAGTTTTAAAAGGACAAAGCGAGAGGGATTGGGAGTCAACGGGCCGAGCCGGTGGTGGCCTGAGGCCGTGGGCGGGTTGAGGGGCGATGGGGCGACTTGGCCCACGCCAAGTCACGAGGTCGCTGGCAGTGCCTGCTCACCGAGTCTCCTTACAAGGGCAATCGACGGCGCCTTCGGAGACTTTCTTCCTCCTCCGCCTCTTCGTCACCAGGACTCCCTTTCCTAACTCCAGGCCGCTTTAAGGCAACTTGTCCAGCCATCTGCACGCTGGACCCAGACTCCTCACCGAGTAATAAATGTTTAGTAGAGAAACTTTAATGGACCTCCTGTTATTAAAAAAAAAAAAAAAAAAAAAGCTTCTCTAGATGCAGAAACGGGGTCTCCGGTTGTCTGATGGAAAGTTTTGGATTACCTTATGTTTATACTTGTCTCGCGAACTAGGGTCGTTCATAGCGCAAATTATATGTAGGTGGACTTCTCCAGAACGGTTTACTCAATTTCCTAACTCGCCAAACCGATAGAGGCGGTTAGGGAGGAAACATTCAACACTTTCTATAACCTTTCTTGAGTAGCTTATTCCCAACAGATGTGCAATTTTTGACACGATTTACGAAAAGACGAACAAAAATATTTGGCGAGTAACAACACAAAACTTTTCGCCCCCATCTAAACACGATGATTCACCACTCAGCGATTACTGAGGAAACATTTATGGAGAACAAAACGTAGATACTAGTTATCTGAAATCAAGAGTATGTTTGGTCAAAATCGTTAAAGCCGTTTCGTGAAGAGTGGAAAAACGGTCTTTACCGTTCGGGAAATCTCATTTCTTAAAGAAATTGGGTTATGTCCGCCAGTAGGCAAATTACTATAGTTTACGTACCTGTTAGGTGAGTCCGTCTCCTCTGGCTTGTGAGTTACTGTGGGCAAGCGCTTTCGATGTAAAGACATCATCGTCTGGCCGTTAAGTCAGTACTCCAGAGTCCAAGTACTTCCAGTCAGTAGTTAAGAGTACTGACTTAACGGCCAGACGATGATGTCTTTACATCGAAAGCGCTTGCCCACAGTAACTCACAAGCCAGAGGAGACGGACTCACCTAACAGGTACGTAAACTTTAGTAAATATCATTTCCTCCATCTAACGAAGCCTATATCTCAGCTCCATCACCTGGCTACCCTGGTAGAACTTAAATCAACGTTCTATGTAAGAAACCGGTAAAAATTACCGTCGCAGATTTTTTCCTCTTCCCCCTACTCCCTATCTATATTGAGTAGGTCTTATAGGCAAAACATTGAAAGAAGTGAACGTCAGTAGTTTGGATTACTAATTTATTTGGTTGTTTTAAATTATCTTACGAGCATAAACTTCCATTGCATAGGTAGCTCATTAGACTACGAATTCGATTTTTCGATCACGCTAGTTTTGATTGCTTAATAACAAAACAAGAACAAAAGAATAACAAAATTCCCTGAATTGCACAAGCACATGAGAAAAGTTGAGTGATGCGTCTTTCCGTAGGTCCTTGCTGAAACTTTTTAACTGACCAGCGCCAAGGAACGCGAGTGAAAGAAACTCGTTCACATTAGCCGTGCAGTCGACAATATTTTTTTTTTTAACGTGCCATCGTGCACGCTCAGTGCATCTCGATTGTATCAGAACTTCAGTTGAGACGAAAAATACGAAGTGCCCTGATAATTGAAGTTCAATTTTTAGATATTAGGATTAATAACCTGAAGTGGTCTGGAGCTCATTAGCTTCACCCAATTGAGCGCACAGCAGTCATTTCGAGCACCAGTGCATTGACAGTTAGTCCTGTTACCTCGCTCGCTCCCGTCTGCCGTTTCCTGCCTTTATAGCCTCAAGGTAAAACTACCGTTTTAAATCCGTTTAGGTTTGAACTTGATGAAACGGAGAAAATACGAGAAAATCGAAGCGCAGTAAAGAGAAGCGAATTACGCCGAATTCTTCTGAAATGACGAATTAACGAAGTGGCAAAAAAACCGACTGCGTAAATCTACGATCACTCGAATTTGTTATCAAATAACAATATCAATAACAAATGTTTGTTCAGAGAGTTTGTTAGTGGTGCCTTAGTCGCCGAAGACGCCGTACCATTAACAAAAGTGTAAAAAATATTACTCTTAGTTTTGATATAGTTTGCCCCTGTTCACGTATCCAGCGACGCCACGGTAACCCAGTTACTTGACATGGGGACTACGGCCGAGGATGGTACAGGGCAATCGTTAGGCCTGTGGTACTTATGGTGCTCTGGTTTGGTAGACCAGGACAAGGAAGAAGACTGTGCAAAACTGCAATTGAGTAAACTGGAGCGCTGGGCCTGCCTGGCTGTGATTGGTTGTATGCAAACGGCCTGTATGGCTACGCTCGAGGTCCTGCTGGGTCTTGTACCTCTTCACATACATGTGGAGAGAGCTGCCTACCTATAGACGGTTCGTATGGTGGAATTGGGTCTTGTCAGGCGCGGAAGAAGGGCACTACACCACCTGATAAGGTGCGTGCGGGGGAGGGGGGGCGCTCTGTACGTCAGGCGGCCGTCTGTACGATACAGATGAAGTTTCACTTCCATTCTTCAATCCATGGAAGGTCCAGATGGGAAGGGGGCTCTCTTGAGGCTGGGGCCATGGTATATTATACAGATGGAGCAGGGAGGGATGTGCTCGCCACTGTTTGCCCAAGCACAGCAGAGCTCTTTGCTGTGACGGTGTGTGTGCAGCACCTCCTGAAGCGGAAAAGAATATACATTATGTCGGGCAGTTAAGCTGCAGTTAAGGTCCTGGCGTCCTATACCATCGCGTGGGGGCTGGTTTGTAAATGCCTGACTGGTTGAGGAGCTGGGCATTCACTGTGTTGGGTACCAAGTCAAATAGGAATAGAAGGGAACGAGGAGGCCGACAAACTGGCGAGAAAAGGATCTGCGCTTCTCCCAGTGGGATCTGAGCCCTTCGTGCAGACCACCAAGAGCTACTTGATCAAGGAGGTAGGTAGGTAGGAGAAGAAGTGCAGGGCGGTCTATTGGCGCAATGAGCCTGGCCAAAGGCTGTCAAGGAGTTTATCAGACTCTTCATGGTTCAAAACAAAGAGATTCTCAGTCTGGAGAGAGATAGAGGATGGTATGTCGCCTGTTTACAGGTCACTGTCCACTAAGATACCAGCTGGGTAAGATTGGTAGGTCAAAGGTACAGAATTGAGGATTTCGCGAGAAAGAGCTGGAGTCAACGGAGCATGTACTGTGTACGTGTGAGGGGCTGGCTGCAGTGTGCCTCAAAGTGCTTGGGGTTCATCAGCTGCGACCAGATGAGGTTGCAGGGATGGACCTCGTGGTTGTCTTGCGTTTTGTTGTCTTGTTCCGGTGCCTTCAAGAGGGGGGAAAAAAAAGTTACTCAGGGATATGGAGTACTTAATGAGTGACTGCACCAAATTGGTAAGGCTGCAAGCCCGAATCGGCTGCACTGCTGGCAACGATTGATGAAGGGCAGACTGGTGACGCATAACGCGGGACACAGTTGACCGGCTCACACCGGAGGGATTCTTTAGCACTATACTGAATTCTGGAGGCGCCTTGGTCAAAACGGCCGGAAAGCGCTCAGCCAGAAGAGGTTCTTGGTCCATGGCCAGTATCTCGCAGGGGCGAAGAATGAAGACACGGAGTAAAGAACCCTTCAGAACACTGAAAGATTCTCGTGAGGGGGAGGGTCATTTTCTAATCTTTCTGACTCTAAGCTACATGTTTTTAGAAATCATAGACAAAAATTGTGTGGAAGAGTTACAGTTTTGCGAACTCCTCCTTGACTACTTGAGTGCTCAAAGGCTACTGAGAAACTACTGGATATGGTTTGGATGGAGCAGACAGACCTCAGTCGCTGTGGGAGCTTTAACGGAAGTTTGTGCATTTTCACTGCACAAGTTCGTATTTGGAATGAAACTCTGAGGCCAATCACCCACCAATTTGGACTAAACCTTAAATGAGAATGATATGTAACAGTGGTAAAGACGATTCAAGTCACGAACAGCTTTTTTTACTTCTCCAGGAACATATGTCAAATATTGCGTGTTGATATAAATGTAATCATTCAAAGATAATTGCGCAGGAACGACGTTCTACGAACCTATCACAAGGAAGCGTGGTTTGTGCACTGGAGAAAGCATTACAAAGAAGCCCACTAAGCTAACTAGAGAATCGTGAGCTAGTGGATGTGGAATCAGGCCTCCGTTTCAACAAGTTAATTTGGAGCTATGGGATGTGTAAACCGAGTTTGAACTGTGTGCGATGTCGTTTCTGCCGTCCAATAGAAAAGAGAGTGAGACAGAGAGAGAGAGAGAGAGAGAGAATAGCTCATCGTTATAAGGCGGAGTGGAATGTAACGCATCGCGGTGGAGCTCTAGCTGCACATTTACGGAGCATCTTCTGGAGCCAGGGGCCCATTAGCGCCAAGTAGAGCGGGACACTCGATTAAGAGGAAACGGTGGAGAGATGTCTCAATGAGAGAATTTAGATGAAAATCGCGGACAGAGATAGCAATTAGGACAGCAATTAAAGCGATGGACTGGGGCTGAACCCCACTATTCACATATTCCGTTCAACTCTTATACATCTGGCATAGTATGAGCGTTGACGGGGGAATACTTACAGGGTTCATACAAAATAATAATGATTTTTATTTTAAACACGAAATGTGCCGAGCTTGTTGTCCTCGAAATTTACCAAATGGCTATTTTCCGGGATGCTATAGGGTTGGATTCTTCTTTCACAGCTAGGAAAGAGACTATGCCCTTCCAAACACCCAGAGACTCCAACTTTTCGTCTTCCCAACTGATCTGCAAATTAGTTCGCGTCGTCTGCCTCGTAATCCGCCGTGAAATCGTGAAGCTCTTGAACAACGATGTCCTTTATTGAGGGAGGCAGAAGGTTGTGGCACGCAGTTGGATGTAATCTACTAGTCTTGGTGTCCATGGGCATTAGGAAATTCTTCGGGCAAAAAGACATCTCGGCATGTCCTGGTACCACGCTGAATTACCAAAAGTTAAGTGTGACAGCAATAAATGCTTTACGAAAACATACTATAATTACAAACATATAACATGAATTCAGTTGCAAGTTTGAGTCGGTTTGTACTTCGGCTTCTCTACCATAAACGAGTTAGTGGCCCATCTCCAAGGCGAATCACAGGGGGGTTCATTTTTTATTGAAAAAAAAAAAAAAAAATTGAATTCTCTTCAGACCTTTACGTTCCAGATCCTACTTAAAAAAAATATTTGGGAAAATGGTCTGTGTGTGTTTGTGAGAGCTATTGATAGGAAACGGATGAACCAAATCAGCTCAAACTTGATATTTGGCCTGTAGGTCACCATAGGAAGCCAAAACAAGGGTATGAGCACAATCCGCCTAAAACCTACTGTAGTAATCATAGTGCCTCAATGAGGCAACTATACCGTAAAATGCCCATTTGCGGGAAAATGTCGAGAGCAGCACAATAAGTTACTAAACTTTTCGACGAGTTTCTTTTTCTTAGAGTGCACGATGAGAAGGCTATTCCCCAGTCGAATTGAAATAAGATTCATCCGATTCTTAAATTTGACGAATAGCTTTGAATGTATAGCCGTCGGTGAGCCAAAATAGGGCTTTTCAGTATCCCTCAATTTGAGTTGCGGATTCAGCCATCTTAGGCGAGTTCACGATGAGGAGCCGTATTACTTGCAGATAAATTCGGTATGAATTCACCAAATTATTCGATAACGCCTAAAAATCTCGTGCACGAGGGAACGCTTCCCATAAGCGTCGTCGAAGATCTCAAGCCCATCCGATTAGGAGCGAAACGGAATGAAGATGCGGTCGTACTTATCAGGAACTGTACGTCCAGACCAAAGAACCCATTTGGCGGTTTTTACCTCAAGGGTTGAACGCATCGCCCAGCTCGGTAAACCGCTCAGTTTGTGGTCCTTTTTTTACAGTTCGTATTGTCAATTTAGACAGCGTGTTGTGCAGGGGGGAATGAGTCGATCATAAAACCTATCAAAATATGCCCATGTGCCGCAATAATGACCGCATTGGATGGTCAGGCGTCGCATCCTGTGGCCCAGGAAACCCGCGAAGATTTGGACTGCGTACTTCATTAATAATTCGAAACGAGGCGTCAAAGAGGTTGGACGAACGTCAACTCACGCACTGGAGCGTTTTACAGAATGAAAGATGATTGCGCTCTTAAAAAGAAGTCTCGAGGCAAATAGATGACGAATGAACTCAAAACGTCTTTTCCTCTTTATCTTGCTCGCTATTTAGCGACGAGGTAACAACTTGTGCCTTGATTTCGTGGACTAAAGAGATCAGTAAGGATTAGATCACCGATAAATTTGGAAAAATGAATCTACAATTGGCACTAGTGGAACCTAAGCGCTTTGTTGGGATTACCACCAGCGATTATCGGGCTTCACTTTTGCAAAACCTAAATAATCAACTTGTCAGGACTTCTGGCCGTTTAAATCTGGTCAAAGATGGTTAAAGTCTGTTTACAAACTGCCACGTTTTTTATGGTTCTCTATCTTTCGTTTCGTAAAGGTAGCCTCATCTAATCGAAATCTGCCGGAGGGTCATTAGTGCACAGGTGATCTGTAAAAATATAACATGATTTTTTTGGTCTCAAGGCTCGTTCACGAAATATGTTGCCCTTCGAGAGCGATTGTCATGGATTATCGCGCTGCCACTTTCTGAACTTCTGGACATAGTGGACATGCTGTTCTCATAGTAGTGAAATGATACAACGCAAACCTCAGGGAACCACTAAAAACCGACTGTTTCGAAACCGATTCGGTGTGTGGAAAGGTCATTTGTCATCGATAAATTTAGTTCGACTTCGCGAGGTGTTTAAATCTTTCAGGAGGAATCAGAGCCTTTCCGGCGCTTCCCACTTCCTAGCGTAAGAGTGTAGGCAACCGGTTTGGGAAGTCAGAGCTTCAAAGCTCTGCCCACTCCAGGCTGTCCGGCCTACGCCGGCTCAGACGTTGAACGCCGAAGGGCGCTGAAGAGGGAGAAAAGGAACATCCTTGGGACGTCAGTTTCTGAGTAGCCGTGACATTGCCCAAAACATGATTATATGCTAACTAGAAAGTTCGACGGAGTGTGAATGAATAATAAGTTCAAGGTCACGAAGAACTCCAATAGGACACCTGCTACAAAAAATATTTAATGCGACGTGCCACACTACTACCACTGTCACCAGTTCAACTAGATGCATTTCTGGTCAAATGTCCAAATAATACGGAATTAAAACTGGATGCAAACGAATAGATTACAACCAGCGCTTAGTATAGACATAATCACTAAGCATTCAGTCCCACGCTATCGATATCGCTCTACGTCAATTCACTTGTGTTCATGGCTTACTTACTCAATTCATTTGAAACATCATTTCACGGCTGCAGAAAGTAGGTACAGTAGCGCTTACAGATCCGAAATTTATTGTGCTGCTCGTACTCATGCCCCGACCAATATTGGGCACAGAGAATTAGTGAGGGTATAAACCCGAATTAAAAATTTTAAAAAATCGCTTACCCGACTTGTTGGATAAAAACTTTTAGAAATGGTAGAACGTGAAACGGCGGTGGTTGAAATTGCGGATTTTCTGGAGCACCCCTTGTGTATTTTGTTAGTGTTATTAAAGACTCATCGTATAGGTACTTGGTTGGAGTACCACCTGAATTTTTCTGAACAACCTGGTAACATTTGAGCGGAGTTTATTAGGAACAAATTAGGCTAAACTCGGTTTTCGTCAATAAGCTTGGTAATTTATTGTGCTGTTCTCGTCACTTTCGCACGAATGAGAATTATATGGTTTAGTTGCCTAATTTAGAGCGGTCCATATAAAAAATTTAATTAAAATCGTTGGAGCCGTTTTTGTGAAAAATAAATTTTGGTATTCTGATCACTATGATAACTACAGTTAGTTTTGAGCGGATTGGGGCCATACCCTTATTTTGGCGGCCCATGGTCCTGCGGACTAGATATTAAGTTTGAGTTGATTTGGTTCAGCCATTCTCTCTAAAAATCGTTCACAGGCACACACACACAGAGCATTTTCCCAAATAGTGTTTAGTAGTAGGGTATGAAACGTAAAGAGAACTCAATTTTTTTTCTTCAGCCGACGACATAACTTTCCTTCCTACTTCGTAGGGCCAAGGACAGTAAAAAGAAATGTACACGTGATTACTATTGCAATTATGTTTTACGAAGCACACGCTGGACGTCCAGGAGAACAGGGACTGTTGACGACGTAGTGTTGGGGGTTTCTATCAAGACCTATCATCGACCCGAATATCGGTAAAAAAAGTAAAGGAAATGCTAGGCGTCGAACCTCAGACGACAGTTAGATAAGTATCTTGCGCTAATATCTTATGGGACGGCTCGCGTGAGGCTGAGTGCTCGAGGTTGTCAGAACTAAACAGCCAGGGCTATGAAATCTGAATCGTGTTAAACAACTGGGTCGGACCGCACCCAAATCGATCATTCCTTAGTTGAACCGAAATGATGTGTGATTGCTTTGTTTGTTTCCCGTAAACAGACCAAATAGCATTTGGGAAGAAATATTCGACGCTAAATTAATTTGAGCAAACTGCGGTTACTTAGACCTGTGGTGAGATAGCTGTTACAAAACTTGTACGTTTACAATTAGGGTTAGTCAGTATCAGAAGGTACGAGACTCAATACAATCATGAGCGGGGATACTCAATACACTGCGCCAAGAAAACTAGGATTACCCTAACACATATTAAGTTGGCACTATCTACCACACTACTCAAGCTCTAATAGATCTAGCAAAAGTGTGCAGGACGAACTCTTCCTCAAGTGCGAGCAGACGTACGCCTCCACTATATAAAATAAAACGGATAAAAAATACATAACGATCGTCTATTTCCTCTAAATTTGAGTTACAGTGTTAGATCGATTTCGACGGTCAAGTCATCATCAGGAACAAAAAAAAAATTTAAAAAAGGCAACTGAAAAGGGAACAGCAGAGAGGTTCACTTATACACAGAACGTTGGGTTTCCAGTGGCAGTTACATCGTCGCGGGATAGCGGAAAAGGGAAATTAATAAGGGGTTATTGTACTAAGGTCAAACAAGGTCTCATAAAAATGAAGCCATCAATGGAGGAATGCATTGAGGGATCACCTCATTTAAACACCTATCTGACCCGTTACTTTTGATGATTTCAAACTTCTCAAGTACATCCAACATACGTCCCTTTAGGCAAAAATGTGGAGAAATTTAATGTATTAGATCAAAAGAGAAGGAGTGGCTGGATTCGATCAGGTGATTTGCAAAAGCTGAATGAACCACCTTTGTTATCCCTATAATCCTTTTCGTTCTCCCTAATTCTTCCCTTGAGTTTCCGTCCTGTTTGTCCACAATCGAGGCACAAAGGCTAGGTCCAAATCACGCTTTGCAAGACAATAATAAGCCGTTGTGTAATCTTTTTCAGAATTTTATTAATTAATTTTTCAATCAGCATTGCAGTTTGATTGTCCATCTTTCCGAACTCAGAATAACCCCTCTACGCCAGTTCAACAACGCACAATCATCCTCGCCTGCTAATCCTTTCTCAACTTATGTTGTCGATAAAGGATGGCTGGAACTATACGAAAGATGTCAAACTCTAGGGATATACTATTTTCGCGCACCTCCCATTATCGTTAATTGTGTCGTCGTTCTTCGTAACGTATTTGGTTAACATGCAACAAGTCCACATCAGCTCCTCGGAATAATCAGTTGAACCAAGACCTCTAACAGTATGCTGTTCGGGTGTCCTACCGTGTTGTGTAATATATTGAACGCGGGACGAGTCATTGCTCGCTAAAATTCATGTAAATTTTTGCTTACGGTGCACTATTTCCAGTAATACAGTAATATATTTCGCTCTTGATAAGAGAGCATAGCTCTTCAGTTTAATCTCTGGCTACCGTTGAACGGCCGTTTACCACATAGCCCTTGGATTTCCTCTTCAATTTCTCATTATATGGGCATTTTGATGATCCAATCAGCCATATAGTGAATAAGAGAAAATGAAGCAACTCGTCTATTTGGTGTAGAGTTTTGTTAGTGAACATCAATGAGGCCTGATTAAAGTTCGTTAACAGATACTTCTGGAGGTAAAGAAAAGTGAAAATGACTTATTATGTGAATAAACGTCGTTTAGATGGGTGAAATGAGTGATGTAGTCGCGTCATCACGCGTATCTGATTCAAGTCCTTATTCAGAACTGCCTTTTTGCAGTCCTCCACCTCTGGAGCGACAATCTCTCCCCTTATAGAGTGCAACAAGGACGTGGAGTTCTCGAGACTACCTTGCTCTGTTTCATCAATGAAACCATTTCTTGTTCTCCTACCGACTCATTCACAATTTTTGACCTAATTCAAACGCCGTTCGTAAATAAATAAAGAAATGAAAGCCTCAAAAAGAGAGCCTATGGGAGTTGGGCGGAGCATTTTGCTTCCACATATTCGAAACATGACCGTAAGGGAAACCGGATGAACTTATACACCACTGATGGGAAAGTAATCAGCTATTGAACGCTAGCAGAGTACGTACATCGCGCAGATACGTTTCTGGAGCCATCCAGCAACCATCTCCAACAATCTCTATGAGTTTTGCCAGCAGTCGTAAAATAATTCCATAATGTGGAGCGCCAAATCAATAAAAAAAAAAACATGTGCGCCCAGTGGTATGCAATCTCTGAAAATGAACTCGATGAATGAACTGATTGTGAGAGGATTATCGCTAATATTCTGTACAGACAAATTATAGGTCAATTCTGGCGTTTTCCTCAAAGGGCCGACACGAATAGGTGTCATACACTCAGCAATTGTTATCGCTTTACCAACTAATCCAATTTATTTTTCACACGGTTTATACATACCGGTACTGGTACAGCTTAACGTTTCGGAATTTAATAGGTTGCTCCTACTTATGCTACGACCTTAATTGTTTAAATAATATACAGGCAATTTCTTAAATTTCGTGGATTGTACGTTATTATTTTATATAACCGTTATTAAATTGCCATCTTGTGGATAGCAATGCTTTTTATGAATTTCTGATTATACAGTAGGAAACAATTATTACAACCGATGTTAGTCGAAATTCTTGAAAATTGGTTGTGCCGCTCTCAAAATTTTCCCAAAGATGAAAACGTATTAGCGTTCAATAGTCTGTAACTACCTAAAAATGTTCAATACACATCGCTGTAGGCGTTTACAACTAACCTAAACGAGAATGTGCTATAAAAGTGTCTATTTTGCAAGGTTTTGATTGCTCACAGTAACTGCCTCTGAATTTGATCACCTTTTCGTCGTGAGTCCACGAAGAGGTGTTGGCGACTTTGAGAAACAGGTTCTATGAAGCAAGTACACGCCGACTAATTTTGTAATATGACAGATGTTTAAATTCAGGAAGGACATTATTACGCCTAACTTTGTCAAAAGCCTTTTCAACATCTAGGCAGGCTCGTAAACCAGCAGGATCTCGTCAAGTAACCGATGGAGTTTCTGAGGGTGCACGCTGCAGCAGGGCAGTAACCTTTCATGGACTTAGGACAAAATAGATAGAGATAGAAAGAAAGAGTGAGCGAGAGGAGGTGGGGGTGAGAGAAAGATTTTGTGAAATAAGAAAGCAAAATAATAAGTTATGCAAAGCTCGAATTGCTAGATAAGAGCAGGAACGATGCCTTCAAATATTTAAGCAGAGAACAGAATAGAAAAACATAACACTATCTACTACGAGTAGATCACGTAAAATAGCATTGAAATTGAATAATAAAAACATCTTGAATTTCAGGGTACATAGACACTGCGCAGTAAGGTACTGCAGTATTTAGGTCCCAGGAGAATGCGCCAAGAATACGTTCGCTTTTTATGAGGAGGATATTTCATACTAAGCTCGCTATATCCTTGAATGGTTTGCTCTGTATCTTCAGCATAACGAAATTTGAAAATTTCCCCGTCTGCCGGGAAGTAAGTGGGCTTGAAGGATCGTATTATACGTATGAGTCAATAAAACAAGCGGTTTGGGAAAGAGATGCAGTAGAAGTACGCGCGACATTCCATCTGATCCCGGAGCCTTCCAGGAGGGAGAGCGCTTTATAGCCTCCATGACCTCACTAGGCCTGAAAAGCTCGTTGAGAGGAAAAGGGATGACAATCAGCGGTCGATCTTTGCTTCATACGGAGAAAACTGTAGAGTGAGGGATTAAGCAAACGCTGCTGCTTTTTCTTCTGGGGTGCACAACCAGGGGTTATTTTGTCAAATAGGGGATGGGGATTTTGTTGGAGTTAGGCTTTCTTTTGCCACCGATTTGGTCTTCCGTCGGAGAGAATTATCGTTTGTGTCAAGTCTGGATGGTTCCACCAGAGCACATTTTACTCCCTCCTCGACCGACGCAGATTTCCAGTCAAGCCCAGTTCTTTGCGCGTCTGTGAGAAAGAAAGAGGGTCGAGTTTCACAATGTTCACAGTCGATGAAGTTCAGTAATGCGTGGCAGTAGGATGCAACGACGAGAGACAGACGTCACCTGGCATTTTGAACCAGACACAGTGCCTGCAAAATGAACGTTTCCGAGATTGCACGATCGATGTCACTAAGCGTTTGAAATAATATTCTTGAAGGTGGTTTAGAAGAGGTGCAGATTGAAAGAGTGTTTTATTAATGGGATATTGTGGAGAGCAGTGTAGTTGCACGGACCAAATGTTGTCACAGGTAGACGGTCCGAACTGAGACTACATAAGCACACCTGGTAAGGAGAAGTGTACGGCTGTCTATTGGTCATAGTCACGTGCCTGGCCAAATGCAGTCAAGGCTGTTTATCACACTCTCCAGGGAGGGAACAATAGAGATCCTCAGTCTGGAAAGAGATAGTTCCTGACACTCATTTTCATCTTATTAGCAAGATCTGCGCTCAGGCGTACATGCCGAAGCCGTGAAAACCTAGAAGAAGACACCCGTCGAATCATTTGCTCCCTGTAACCTTACTGAATTGTTTACAGGTCACTGTCCAGGAGATACCACCTGGTCGACATGTGGAGCCGGAATCCGTGGAGTATGTAGTGTGTACGAGTGCGGGGCTGACTGCAGTGCGCCTCAGAGTACTTCATCAGCTGCAGCCAGAGGAGGTTGCAGGGATGGACCTCAAGGTTGTCTCGCGTTTTGGTGGGCACATATTGGGGAGAACACCAGATTCACAGAAGCTGGGAGGACATGAGGAGGGGGGGGGGCTCATGCACCATCAAGGAGAAGAGGAAAAAAAACCACGCCTGGTTGGGAGGTAGCTGACCGAATGACCAACAAAGAAGTCACCCAAAATACAAAGCATCTATAAATCGCGTGACTTATGGAAGGGATAAAGTGTAGTTTAGGAAGAGATAAAAGCAGAGATATATACATTTAGCCTACTTCTGACTTCTCTTGTTGAAGATTCAAAGGTAACTTTTACAGTGAAAGTAACAAGCGCGCTCCCAGTCAGTAACTTTCCCTGATTAAAAGTTAATAAGTAGGTTACGAATGTTCCAAAGGTTCCAAATTTGTAAACGAATAATTACTCGACGGTAGGTATTTCGTTCGTTTAACATAGTAGCGAGAAAGAATTATAAGTTTTCGTGAACTAAGCATTAACCGGAAATCGAAGACACGAGTGAGTGACTGTCACTGCTCCCATTTGCTGAGTTGCCAGCGAGCGGAGGGGAGGAGCTGATCGGTAAACGAGCAATAATATCGTGCCCTGAGAAACTCTTCGCTATCGAGCAGACCTAGTTTTCCCAAACGAAGGCAAATACACGCAAACAGGTAAGGAGTTGTTTCTCACGCGAAGATACCATGAAGTGACGTCACCAACGGCTGCTGCACGTCGTTCCAAGTTTATTTTTACGTACATCTACCGCGATTGGATTCTTAATGGACAGCGATGAATTTTCCGATAGCCCCGAGGCATAAGTGAAGCTTTGGAAGTAACTTTCGGAAATGTTGACCAGCTATCGGAAATGGACTTGTGGGAAATTGAACGGGTGAAAAATGAATGAAGACGTGATTCACCATTTTAAAAATAAAGTCACTGTGGTATTAACTAATGTTTGAAGGAATTATTTTCAACTTTTCGACAGTACACAGCACGTAGTCATGGCAGTGCGTTAAATCCCAAGAAGTGTTTCTCAATTGTTCGCCATTTTAGAGCATGCGTGAATTTTAAGCCTCTACAAAAATATGGCCCATAAATAACATTATGCCACTGTTATGCCCATGAATAACGTTATGCCATAGTGCGACCGTGATATCCCTCCCTACTTCTCATATTCCAAGTATTCGAGCGGCGGATGACATTTGACGGAAGCTGTCAAATCCTGCCCAATGAAACCCGTTGCTTTTCATGAGTCGTGGTAGTTGGGTGACAGATTTCCGGTCGTCGAAACTCCTTTACGAGCATGAGCATGATAACCAATGACCAAGAACCCTCCAATAGTAATGGGCTCTCTTGCCTGGTCTGTGGGCCAAGTAATATAATAACCTGCGGACCTGCGGCATTTACTCGTGATCGTGCCACAAATTTGCTTCGGCACGGTATGGAGTTTTGTTGCATGTAGTAGCGGGAATACCCAAACTAATTGAAGGGAAGGGGAATGTGCAGCGTTTGTTGGTTTCCGCCTATGCTTTTTAGGACGAAATTCATCTAGCGAGTCACGGGGACTGGAAGTAACGGAGGGCTTTTCCTACAGCCCTGGTAATGCGGTGAGCACACATTTGCTGTCGAACTGGGAACTTACAAACCTAATCATTCCATAGGTTACTCTGCAGCCTTCGTAGGAGCTATGCAGGGGATTGCTCATAGGTTCTCCCGCTGATATGGTTTTATTTGAATTTACGTGTCCCCCCAGCGCCCCCTATAAGGCTGGCGTATACGGCCACACAGAGGGTACAGTACGAGATTTCTGTCCTCCAACTTGCCAGGGATATGTTCCGCAGTACCAACATCCAAGAGGAGGAACGTAGAGAATAGAATACGGCAACGGAATTCCGATCACTCAACTGCAAGGTAAGTTACAGGCTCCACTCTCGTCGGCGTCCTTCTCACCAATTCCTTTCAGTTTCAGCTTTGCGATAATACTTCCCCCGGAGCCTAAAAGGGCAGTTCGCAGGCTGGCGTAATGTGAAATGATGTTGAGAGCACGATTCCCCTTTATAAGGCTTCTACAAATATGACGCCTCCAAAAGTCGTAAATCAATGAGAGTTTGAGACAATGAGCAGCACGTCTGTCGAGTGAAGTTTGCTAACGCCGTAAAACAGCCAAATTTGAATTACTTTTTCAAAAATCATAATATAAATCACGCATTTAATGCAGCGCGTCAGACGTGGTCTTCGAGGTGACGGCAATTTTTTATAAAAAATCTCTAGTGCAAAGCATCACATAACTTTTCTCAACCCCTGTAAATTCGACTGTACGCCACGTACAAAGAGGCTGCAGTCTTAATGTTTTTACGTAACCACGAAGCCGTTTTTGATTTAAAAAAAAGAGAGAAAGCTCCTAATTTTAGTGCATTTTGGTCCGCCAATAGAAATGCTCGTGAGGAGAGTTCCACCGTTGTCCCACGAATCTGACTACACACACAGACCACGCGCCACCTCAAACCATAAATATCTGTGGACACTACTTTTCTTACCCTTTTGCGGAAAAGAAAAAATTTAAACAAGTGGGATTGAACGCAAAGGTGCAGGGGAATGGAACATAAAAACGGTGGGACAATTGGGAAGCGAGAATCTCTCCAGCGGGGGCCTGATCTCCCCACCAGGCGGCTCCATCCCACGGCCCCTTGCCCACCCAACCCCCTCAAACGCCTGTAAGTTTCTCTTCGGCTCCTCAAAATCATCCACTCGCCCATCCGCAGGCCAACAGTCCTGGTCCTCTCTTCGCGTCCGTTTCTAAGTCAACTGCCAGTACAATATGAGGGAAATCGTACACATTCAGGCCGGCCAATGCGGCAACCAAATCGGAGCTAAGGTGAGTCAAACATGAAAATGCCAAGCCTAATTTCATTTTTTATTGTAACATTGTATTGTGTTGTTAGAATGCAGTCTACAAGGAATGCGAGATCGTTGATCACGTCCGTTTTTCCTGGGCTTAATATAATACAAACACACCGAAAGAAGAGTAAAAACAATAGATGCACAGCCAAAATGAGGTAGCATTTAGCAATTTAAATCATGGTATATTTGTTAGCAGCCTCACCGTGGGCATCGTATAACAATGCTCCCACAAGTTGGGCCTGTGTCTTACGAACACATTCAATTAGAGAAAAGATCCATTTTATCTGCTCCGCTCCACCCAGAGTGCCTTGTCGGTAGGAAAAAAAAAGAACACCACACTATCGCACTTCCTTAGTTGTAGACCCTTCGTCTGAAGTAGCCTTAAAAGATGTCAGTAGCTGGGCGCTCACCTCAGGTCACAAAATCCTCAACAGACTGTACCGATTGAAATCTCTTCTCCCTTTCACCGCTCAGCCACTTCTTGCGTTCCTGTCGCTTGTTGGCTTCTTTTCCCAAATGTACATATAACTACGTTCAAAAATGTTGCTACGAAGTGTTAAATTACTATTTTACTGGGCGATCCTGAGCAAATCGTGAACTTTCCTATGGTGAATTCATAATAACGATTATTAGAAACTCAACACGGCGGTACAAAGTTACCAAGTATCGAATAAACTAAAACTGATTTTAAAACCTTGTCTGGAATAACGACTCGTATTGCTAACAAATTTTCCATTTGCCTCCACAAAATTTGAATTTCGCACACCAAAATCACGACATACTTTAACCGCTTAGCTCTTCCTAATTGTAAACTGTTGACTACCTCAACATCCACGTCAAATTAGGATGTACTACAAACCCCAAGTGCGACGCAACTCGCAACTTTCCTCAGCCATTTGCACATTCGCCAATTTTCAAATCTCTGCCGACATATCTAATTTGTCTCACAACCACGGCTCCTAGATCGACACGATTTGTTTAGAATAATAGGCATTTACTGTCATGAAATCGGAAGGAAAAGATGTCACGTAAAGGATATTTGCACTTATTCCAGTATGTGTTTGATGGCACCCACTTATTTTGACTTGCACTTTTATTGCGTAAGTATTTTATTGGGATGCAATGCGAGAATTACTGGTGTCGATTGAGCTGGATTTATCGTTTTTTTCCGTCACGCCAAAAATCGAAAAAACGTATTTTGCTTCATAGGCATCTTTATTCATATAACTTTCGCAGATATATTTATCTGGAAGAGACGTTAGGAACTGGTTAGCAGAAGATAATTTGAAAGTTTAATAAAAATAGTTGGAGCCATTCTTTAAAAAAATGTGAAAATCATCGTTTTGGGATCTTCCCCACCCCCTTTCCAATATACGGAAATCCTACACAATCTCATTTTCGTGTCTTGAAAAAATAAGGAAAAAAACAAAAGAAGAACCAGCTCAGTGCATCCAGCCGTTCTCCCGCGAGTTCAACTACATACAACGCACGAAATTAAGCGTTTTTTGACAGGATAGCAACGCTTTCCTTGCCCTTAGAGTAGCAGGAAGTAAAAAGGAGCCAAGCACAAAAAATAAAAGTGTTCAGGCGAGCCTTAGTATTTTCATTCTTTTTTATATGTCCAGCTCCGTGAACTATATCATTCGAAAGGCTCAATCACCATAATGCGATACATAACTACGATGAACCACAAAACACGAAGACCTATTTAATCCGATGTTTCTGTATCATGAGAAGGACAATAATGGTGCGGAGGTTTGCCGATTGGCGACCAATGACTGCCTATGCGGTTTGTATTTAATGGTCATCGAACCTGGACTACGAGGTAACAGGACTGGAAAATTGCATTTTTTTTCCTTTGGCTCCTCTCGCTGAACCCAAAAGCGGCGCAATTAAGCGGTAGGGTGCGAGGATGCGAAACGGCCTGTAGAAGCCAGCTACTGGGGTGTGAGCCGGCTCCTATATTTAGAGCGAGACGCCGGTGGGATATTCCTGCTCCATCCCTCTTCTTTTGGAACCTCCATGTCTCACGACCTTGAAACGGGACGTTACCCCTCTGGAGCCGAGTTGTATCATCGTCGCTTCGCTTCACACTCTACTCATCTTCTTAAGAGAAGAAGCCTGACGTGTGACAACTTCTTAGGACCCTTTAATGTTGGGTCTGTGGATATTGTGGGGTTACACCACTGCATTTTGATTGTTTGCCTCTGATGTTCACCGCTGGCACTGAGAGTGACCACGGAGCAATCAAAACCGTTCCTGCAATATTCAGTTACTCTTGCGATTTAAAAAACAGTTGTATCTGAGCAACGAAGAATGAACGTGCTTTGCACAACAAGGGGTGTGACCAGAGTCACATGCGCAATTTTTTTGATCTTGTTTGGAATAAACGCCTAAAGCCTAAAGCGGTTAAAGTCCTATTGTGCCTGTTCTAATGGCTCACAGGTGTATCTGGTCTCTGGCATTGTGCTTTAGTCCCGAGATAAGGGGTTTGCGAGGTCTCACTCCCGCGCTGTTCCAGACAGTCTGATGCACTCTCGAAGCATATTCTCTCACTGTCCTCTTGACTAGTGACGCAGATGCCTCACAATAGGAAAGCGGCCCTATAGGTACAGTAGAAGAACCTCACGCACTTATTGATGTTTATTCGAGCGAGCTTACTCCAGCAACCAGTTATTGGTTTGTATTGCGAGAGAATGAAAAGCAAAGTAGATAACGGGGCTGGGGTGTGGGTACAAAGCAGAAAATCCCTTCAATGAATGTGTATGTAGTGTAAATTACTACATTTGGCCCTCTTAGCTTTCTCTACCCCGTCATGTGATTGAATTTATGGTTTGATAGTTATAGGGAACCATCAAGCATCATCTAAATTTGAGGTAAATGTTCGACACGCAGGGTGATATGGAGTGAGCCGAGAAGATCTAACTTCATGTTCACCTTCCCAAAGAGATGTCCCTTTCACGTATGCTGGTGGAACGTACATATTTGATATCACCGATGAGAAGTATTTTAGGCGCGGCAGACGACGAGGTGAGATCGAGACAAGAGCGGCGAACCTGGAATTTCTTTAAATCACCAGAGTGGAAAGAAGATGTGAATTCCACAGTCGGCAACCTCATCCGTGCTGCCGTTACCAGGCGATAACCTCTGGCCGTAAACTCGTTGGAAAGCCGGCAGTTCAGCTACACAGGTCGTTACACGTTCCCCTTCAGCTCCAAGGCCTTAGCCGACCTATCATCTCAACTCCCGCTCAACCAATTTTTTCTTATCAAACTGGATTTCGGCCTTACATCCGCGTTTATTCGTGACTGCCTCCTTCGTTTCATTACAGTTCTTTCTCTCCCTAAGTGAATCGTTCGACAATCGCTTGATTTGGTTTAACCTTATGTGCATAGACCGGGTCAGCAGGCACGTGTAATTTCCGATGCATCAAATACGACACAATTTCACCTACCATAACTTGAACGAGAGATTTGAGAAATGATTCTTGTAGAGTGAAACACAGGTGAATACAGATGACGGTAACCTTGAACAAAACCATAATCATAAATAACAAAATTCGAAATTATCTGTTGTTAGCTCAATCTATTTTTGTCGACCGTGTTCCGTTTTCAATAAATAAAATCGCTGAATGTAAGTGAGGCTGAGTTAAATTATGTGATGCGTCGCCACATACCTTTTTCTCATATTTTCTATTGAATATTTGAGAGGAAGACGTGAGATTGTTTCAATATTCACATGTGGGTCCTCTTGAATAGGACTTTCTTGTCTCCTGACGTATCAACGTGTTCGAGCTAATTTCTCGTTCGCCAATCGAATAACCGGCTCGTCGTCAACGGTATTTCTGTCGATTCAGCCCGAGGGAAATTAAAACAAATTCGGTTACTCCATTGAGGTCGAGCCTATTTAATTTCGCTGGGATCGGTAATGCAACACCAAAAGGCCGGCGGCGATTCAAATTCTCGTTGGGAGCATCGGATGTCGGAACTGCGACGACCTTCGTAGGATAATCGATCCGAGTTCGAAACAAACAATAGGAAATCAAACTTGATTCAAACAAGGCCACTGAACCGAATTTGAAAGCTCAAATATTTCTCTAGCGGGATTATTGTACAGAGCCTTCAGAAGTTATTGGAACGTGAACCGAAAAGGAAACGAGAAACTTGTTTCAATGTGATCTGATTATGCGCGTTTCGCGTCAGTAGTTCTTACATCGTACTGCACTGTTAACCAGAACAAATTAATAATCCACGCACTAAACGGAAGACCTTATAAAATCTCGGACGAAATTAATCATAGCCTTTTGCACTATCGAGTTTTGAGTTGGCATTTACTCCTGAAATCTTGAGCGGAGGCTGCATCCAGTCAACCCAAACCAATATCTCCGAAAAGACGGTACTGAATAACAAGCTTCTCGAAACCACAATACGAACTAATCGGCAAACGTATTGTGAATATGAGAGTAAAATGCAAAGGAAAATATCTGGTGCGTGGCAACACACAACTTTCCTTAGCTCTACGTCTATTCACTTTGTACATGGCTAATTCTATTTAATCAATTCATTTATCACTCAGTTCCTTTGAACTTGGTCAAACATCACTTCACAGCAGCAGGAAGCGGTAGCGCCTACAGTTATGGAATTTATTGTGCTGCTCGTACTCATTTCAGGACCATTATTGAGCAATTGGTACACAGATAATTAATGAGGCTGTAAACAAGATTTTTTGAAAGAGGATAGTAATCACTTTTGCAGAGTTATTGGGTAATAACTGTTAGAGCTGGTAGTAAGCGAAATGACAGTAGTTGAAATTCAGGAATTTCTGGAGTGAGCCTCATGTATCTCATGAGCGTTTTTAAACACTCGCCCTTTAGGTATCAGATTGGACTACAATACCAATTTTTTTTATCATTCTTCAAAAATTCCAGCGGAGTTTATAAGGAAAAACTGCGCTAAAAACGCTTTTCGTCGAAAATTTTGATAATTTATTGTGCTGCTCTCGTCATTTTCCCACAAATGGAAATTCCATGGTATCATTGCCTTATTGAGAGCTATCTATATAAAAAATTTAATCAAAATCGTTAGAGCCATTTTTGAGAAACAAAATTTGGTGTTTTGATCACTATGATAACATTGTTAAATTTCGGTGGATTTTGCCCATACCCTTATTTTTGCGTCCCATGGTAACCTGTAGGCTAGACATCAAGTTTGACCTGATTTGGTACGGTTGTTTTATCTAAAAGCAGCGCTAAAATCGATTTCGTCGAAAGTTTCAATAATTTATTGTGCTGCTCTCGTCATTTTCCCATGAATGGGAATTTTATGGTATAGTTGCCATATTGGGAGCTACAAATATAAAAAATTTATTCAAAATCGTTAGAGCCGTTTTGAGAAAAAAAATATTTGGTGTTTTGATCACTATGATAACTATGGTTAACTTTCGGTGGATTTTGTTCATACCCTTATTTTGGCGTCCTCTAAATAGCAGTAGCTCTATTGTGCTTCTGTTGTCTTTTGGTTTGTCTCCCGTGACTTCTGTAAACCAGTATCCCTCGTCCGTTAAGCTGGAGGGTCCTCGCAGGGAGGTCTACAGGCTGTTAAATATAGAGGAAGGTGCGACAACCTTTTCCACCAGAGTACCCCCTTTTAAATAAAACTTCCAGAGCGGGTCTTGGAGTCTTGGAGACACGAAGGGTAACGAGAGGAAATAACTTTTTGTCGTTACCCCAAAAATAGATTAAACAAACCGATTTAGGAGAGAGCATCTAGGGTTGCAGCAGCTGAAATGAGTTTCTTTGGGAACAACGTGACCGTCGCTTCTTCTAGACGGTTTTGTGATCACGTTCCTCCTTCCTATCTGTAAACCTTAACTAAAACATTCTTCCGAATTGATTAGTGCCTACAAGTTCAGTTTACTCTCTCTCTCTCGGAAAGCCCTGCATATTTACGAGTCTAAACCCGACTTCATTAATGCGTCTTAATTCTTAAAATCGTAGTCAACACTGAATTGAAGACAGAACGTCGATTTAAAAAAAAAACATCCGTGGTTGATCGGTACAGAACACGAACTAAATTATATAATTCTGGAATGGAATTGTGGTTTTAGTTTAGCGATATTCTGAGAACTATTGCACGGTAAACCGTGTGTCTCTTACTGAGGCTCCAGCCTGCAACCCAATGAGTTTCAACAATCCTTCGGCTGTTTTCGTAGCTGTCAAAAATTGTTCCCTGCCACTGTCTCAAATCGATAAGGCCATGTTCAACTCTAGTCGGTTAGCAATGAAGGGGGTTTCGGACATGAAGAGACGTACATTATAATTTTTCTCCGCTACTGCTGACGTCCTTCATCGCGTGAGTCACACTGCATGCCAGAATCAGTACGAGGCAGATCAGTGTTGATGTAGATTCAATAACTTAAATAACTTACGGAGGATCAGGAAGGAACCTGAGTGAGTCGGGGAAATAAGTTCAAAATAACCCCCCCCCTCCCACGCATAACGTGTGTATTTTCAAAATCAAATTTTGAATACTTCCCATTACGCGTTTTTTTAGTATTTTTTAGAACTGCTTCATTTCGTATGAAATTTCGCAAAAAAACGTTGGTTCCTCGCGCTCCAGTTTTCTTTCTCTCTGCATTTCGTTTCGTTTCACATTTCCTTCTTTACTAGACGCCTGGCAGGAATACTTTCTGGGTATCCTTCCAAAAACTCTCCTACTCTGCTGATTCTTTACCTTCGGCGTTGGTTCGTTTCACGCTTCTCTTCTCTTTTTCTCCTCTCATTTTCTGCCGAAGCGAAACATTTCACACGTGAAAAATGATCATTTTTGGGCGAGCCGTCGTATTGAAAGCTGCTGATTATTTTCGGTACGAAAGGACGTGCCTATCGAGATAATGAAGGAAGAGCCGACGAAGAAGAGAATCAATTCGCTTCCGCTCGGCTGAATCTCCATCAGACGCGCGGAGAAGGGAATTTCGTGAAGGAACGTACGTACCTCAATTCATTCGCCTACTGAGCGAGTGGAGGTCTCTCATCTCCTCAGAAGTCAATTCATCTAAAGCTATCTATTCAACTCAGGGCAATTTTTTCTTCTCGCCTGCGTCGCCTAATTGTCGGAGCTCCATGAAGCCCGTCGGTTGTGAACCACATGCACCACAACTGCCTGCGTAGCTGAGAAGAGCAATTCAATCCATGGCAACTTTTAGCAAAAAAGAAAAAACATGTGTACTTGAGCGGATTCGCCTTGAATGAATATTTTACTAGTTAAACTGCACCTTTCTAGCCTTTAGTGCGGCCAAACCGAACCACCCAAGTCACGGTAAGACATGTTGGAATGCGTAAGGTGACATGCACAAGCGTAGCGATTCACTGAAGAGGTCAGTCGAAACTCGGTATTGTATCTTGTAGGATGATGACAATGGCCAGGAAACCAGGAAACAGATTTTGGTACCACGCCGTTTTCCTTTCGTCCATCCCAGCTGGAGACACGAAACGACTGATTAAATGATCAAATTACTAGCAGTATACAAAGTTTGCTATTCACGGCTTCTCAGTCTGTTTTCTCTCTGCTGAAAATGTGTATAGTTGGGAAATGATGTGTTAAACATGGGGGCAAATGTCAAAATCAAGAGCGGTAACAGCCAGATTAACTATGAGTGTGATTGGAGGACGTTATAAAGAGCACGTCGCTAATGGTTGTTTTAGCCCAGACAGTCATTATGTTAATTGAACACCATGGTCATCTAAAGCCAACAAGAGCCAGCAATTTGGATTAAGGTGTTCACCAGGCAACGAGCTTCTCGTTCAATTGTTGCCTGTTTCTCTTCTACCCACAACACCGATCCAAGTGGAGAGAATACGAACAAGTTGCGTAGACTTCTCATCCTTCATAAATATTATTTTCGACAGACCCATAACTAAAACCTTTAATACGCTCAATTCCACCGTCAAAGTCAGGGTAAACGATAGGTAATGCCCGATAATGAGTGCGACTTTCTCCACATCAATTTGTTCTTCAGTTAACGAACCGGTTACGTTTTTAATCGAAACGCTCTTCCATTGTCGTGACTGAGTCATGAGTGCAATGGAGGCTCAGTAAATAGAACGACGTCATCTCTTAACCACGAAGGTCTCGTCACCGCCTCACTCTTCCAGCACTGGTTTGGTTGCCAGGCGGAATAATGTGATTCGTGCGCCTTCCACAAACCGCAACTGGTTCACAACTACGTATTTCCGCTGTCTACCATCCAAAACCTTTTTCTAAATATAACGTCAAATTTGGTGGAACTCGACCGCATTTCGAAATCTGAAATTCAATGGTTTCCAGTGATCATCGCCCTAGCTCTTTTGTTTGTCTATCAAATATTGACTCCAAAGACTGTTTCGTCAATCATTTCTCTGATATTGAAATGAGAGAAGCTGAATGACCTTCTGAAAAAAAGCCTTCCCAGTTCCCAGTCGTGGATTCAACTTTGAGACAGCTACATGGTTTTAAATAAAAATGTTTCCGTATTACTTTTTAACGGCCTTCGTATATCGGATTCAAGATCGTAACTTTTCTTCGGGTACCTGTGCAGTATTTGAGCTTAATTATGTTAAGCAGTAAAAATCGGAGAAAGTCGCAGTCTGCGCATTGCACCTCGTGATTAGCACTTGTCGAATAGTACGAGTCATTTCGGTAGAAACCAGATAAAAAGTGTGTACCGAGAGGTTCCGTGCCAGTTCCCAACCGGGAATTTCTCGTGCTTCACCTCTCTCTTTGCGAAGTTAGAAAGTGAGACCTCCTGCAGCTTATGATCTTCGGCCGACCCACCTCAATTTAAAACCGTACCAGCGTTTTACAAAATAAACTCGCCCATTACCGAAAGAGATCGTAACATACAGGCCACGTTTTAATTGGGATATACTAAATCTGCAAAGAAATAACCATAATGTCGATTAAAATCTGAAAGGAAGAGTAAACAGTATATATCCTTGTTGACTAATTACAGATTTGAACGGAGATACTGGACTAGAATTTGTAAAAAAATACGTTAAGTACTCTGAGCTGGCACTTTTTAATGATCCATGAGACTCATCGCACTTCATTCCTGAGCCTCGTGTACGTTCAACGACTTTCATCACTTTTGCAACTAATCCAATTGTTTTTACTTTCCTTGGCTCTACGAAGTAGAAAGGAAAGTTATGTAATCGGCTGAGAAAAAAAATTTGAGTTCTCTTCAGATCTTTACGTTTCAGACCCCCCTGAGTCCGAAAAACACTATTTGTGAAAATGGTCTGTGTGTATGTATGTCAGTGTGTCGGTGAACGATTTTTAGAGAAAACCTCAAAATCAGCTCAAACTTGATATCTCGCCCGCAGGTTACCATGGGACGCCAAAATAAGGGTATGAACAAAATCCACCGAAAGTTAACTATAGTTATCATAGTGATCAAAACACCAAATATTTTTTTTTTCTCAAAACGGCTCTAACGATTTTGAATACATTTTTTATATTTGTAGCTCCCAATATGGCAACTATACCATAAAATTCCCATTCATGGGAAAATGACGAGAGCAGCACAATAAATTATTGAAACTTTCGACGAAATCGATTTTAGCGCGGCTTTTAGAGAAAACGACCGTACCAAATCAGCTGAAAATTGATGTCTAGCCTACAGGTTACTATGGGACGCAAAAATAAGGGTATGGGCAAAATCCACCGAAAGTTAACTATAGTTATCATAGTGATCAAAAACCCAAATTTTTTTCTCAAAAACGGCTCTAAGGATTTTGATTACATTTTTTATATTGAAAGCTCTTAATAAGGGAATTATACCATAAAATTCCCATTCGTGGGAAAATGTCGAGAGCTGCACAATAAATTATCAAAATTTTCGACCAATAGCTTTTTTCGCGCAGTTTTTTCCTTATAAACTCCGCTGGAACTCTCGTAGAATGTTTAAAAAAAATTGGTATTGTAGTCTAATCCAATACGTAAAGGGTGAGTGTTTAAAAATGCTCATGAGATACATGGGGCTCACTCCAGAAATTCCTGAATTTCAACTACCGCCGTTTCGCTTACTACGAGTTCTAACTGTTATTACCCAATAACTCTGCAAAAGTAATTACTATCCTTCTTCAAAAAATTCGTGTTTACAGCCTCATTAATTATCTGTGTACCAATTGCTCACTATAGGTCCTGGAATGAGTACGAGTAGCACAATAAATTCCAGAACTGTAGGCGAAACCGCTTCCTGCTGCTGTGACGTGTTGTTTGACCAAGTTCAAAGGCCATGTACAAAGTGAATTGACGTAGAGCTAAGGAAAGTTGTGCGTTGCAACGCACCACATATTTTCACTCGGTTTTATATGAAACGGGTAGAACTAATAGATACAGACAGTGATCACATTGTCGGAAACCATTGGGTTGGCTCTATTTATGCCGCCTAACTTGAGTACTAGCAATTCGTAGGACTGTCAACACGATGCGTTTGAGAACACTGTGTGTTCATTTCACTGTTTTAGACTTGTTGGAGGAATAGTGCGAAGAAAATTAGTCGAGTAGACAGCAGGCAGCAGTTTGAATTTCGGAATTACGTAGGATGTCCCTAATTATGTCATAACTGAGCAATTGTGGGTGTATGAGTTGGATTTGTATGGCAAAAATACACTAAAATCGATTTTCGTTAGGTTTGATCGTTTATTGTGTTAATCTCGTCATTTTCCCGCGAATGAAAACTTTATTACTCGTACCGTTAGGTTGTTTAGAGCTGCTAAACACACACGCTGACTGTTTTCTCAGATTGTTTTAGCCGATTACGCAACTTTGTTTACTACTTGGTTGGGTGATGGTTGTTTATAAAATAGGAGTACCCTCAAAAAATGTATACAATAACAACGTGGATTTCAGCCAGATACCGTCAAAAACTGCTGAACGAAAAAACACGAATCGGGTTAAATTCCAACCGCTATAGTCACTTAACCGCCTCCACGTTTTATAAATGTTACTAAAATGATTTGGCGCTCGGTCACAATTTTTTAACCTTTCTTAATTATCTACCTTAACTTTTCAGAATAGTTGGGGTGGCATTTAAAGTTCACAGAATGTTATTTACGAATATATTCGTTGATAAATTATTTTACAAATATATTCGTTGATAAATTTGAATTGAGTGATACGTAGGTTCGTATTCACGACGGTATAACCACTTTCACAGTATGTTCGCCCAATTTCGGTACGCAGCACAACTGACACTTCCTGAAACTCAGTCGGTTTTACCGTCACCTAACCGACTCTCCATTCGGGACTATCTAACAGCTTGTAATCAACTTCTAAAAACGCAGAGACTTTTATTAAAATTCGCTCGACGTTTTGAGAGTTTTGGAAGATTTTGGTCAGAAATAGCCTAGAAGTTTCAGAGTTCAGTGTTCAGTGTGAAGGATTCTTGGTGTGGAAACAAAACTATGACGGCCAAAACCTTTCGTATTTTAGAACGCTATTAACGGAACTAGGGAGCCTTACAATAAGAATTAGGGAATGTTAATGCCTCAACTAGGGAACGTTACTGCCTCAACTAGGGAACGCTACTATTCGAACTAGGGAGAGGTACTATTACAACTATGGAACGTTACTATGGGAGCTAGAGAATGTTACTATGTCTATACACCGAAATGTTGTTAAAGCACACAGTAAAGTACGTTTTGTTTGTGACAACAAAAGCCTTCGGGCACGTGAAACGCGCCAATTTGGAGAACTGCATCTCCTGCAATTTATAAAACCGCTGACTCAAGTTTTCGTTTAACCATTTCGTTGTTTGCTTGTTATCGTTGGCCGTAAAGTCAACTCTTTTCTCAGAAGTTGTGTCAGTTAAGACCTCGGTTTTGTGAAGCGGGACAAACTTCAATAACAATAGCTGCTTCTATCCAAAAGTGTCGGATGTTTTCGACTGTTACCCGTAAACTATTAAATGATGTGCTGTTTAACGCTGGCAACAATTCAGTTTAAATTAGTTGAGATAAGTTCACGTAATTGCTGTAGTTTCATTTTAAAATAATGTAGACTGCGTCAAGAATGTACTGACAGCAGGCTAAATGTTTGGAGAGTGGATTGTGATTGTGATCGACCGGGGGTCGATGCGTGACCCGCTTTGTAGTTAGGTGTACAAAATATGGGGGTATTTAAAAATTGTATACATTTATATTTATTTAGTACCCTTTATGTATTAAATTCAGCAATGCGTTAGGTTTATCTCGATTGATTAGGAAAATACATTGAAAAATGGAGGTTTGCTCACGTGTTATGTAGTTTTCTGTTTGGCTCTCGTAGTTGCCCGTACGAGCGAAAATTCATGCTTTTTTTCACCAGTTCGGATCTGTTACAAGAAATGATTTTAAAAGAAAGTGAGGATGACGATGAAAAATTAGGACTTGGGTTTGAGCCTACATGTGAACCACTGAAACACGCTAGTCATGAGTTGCATTCGTACTTGGGTTTTGAGTCGAATCGATTTGTTAACTAACAGAGAAAATGTTGATCCGGAATTCTCTGTTGGACATTTTGAAAGGAGATGGAAGAAAGCACTTCACAGTTAGGTGCCAGCGTTATGAGTACTACCACCGCTCTTGTGGGTAATCGCTAGAGGCAGAGAATGAGCAGAGGAGGCACCGTTGTCACTTGAGCTTTCCAACGTTTGGTGAAGAAGCAACCAGCTTTCGAATCCTGGCTTTTAACATTTAATCGTTTCAATGGAACGAAAATATCTGGTGCGTAGCAACATACAACTTTCCGCCACCCCCGTAAGTTCGAACACCAGCTGCGGGTGCTATATCTTCATTCAACGCATTTCTACAGAAACATTTATAGAGCACAAAATGTAGGGACTAGTTCGCTGAGAGTACTCCGTAAGTTTGATCGAAATCGTTAGAGCCGTTTCTGAGAAAATTGGAATTCCGATAAATTAATATTCGACAAATCTCCTTTTCTGAGTTAACTTGGCTTATATCTCCGTTCAACATATATATATACAGAAAAAAATTATGGAGAACGAAATGTTGGTATGGGTAAATATAAGACACTCCATTAGAATTTATCACATTTGGTGAAGAAGTTACCCTGGAATTTACGAAAATGTTAGAAAAAACGTTATTTTTGACACATTTTGATGTTTATCTCTGTTCAATGGACCGTCACAGGAACATTTATTTAGAACAATATGTAGGTATTGACTATTCAAAAACATCTTGAAAGTTTGGTGACAATCGTTGTAGCCGTTTTGCCAAAATGCGTAAAAAACCTATTTTTGCTTCATGGGCTTCATGGGTCCATATCTCCGTTCACCGTATTTTCATGGAGATGTTTATGGAATAGAAAAGTTAGGTATTGATTAGTAGAAGATAATTTGAAAGTTTAATCAAAATCGTTAGAGCCGTTTTTGAGAAAAATGCGAAAAACCCTAGTTTTTGGTACATTTTCGTCCCCCACCCCCTTTTCCCATCGGCCGAAATCGTCCATAACCTTATTTAGGTGCCTAACAAAATAACAAACAAAACAAAAAAAGAACCAGCTCAATCGGATGAGCCGTTCTCCCGCAAATCGAACTACAGACACACACACACACACATACACACGGACCACGCGCCGAAATTAGGTTTTTTAGACTCAGTAGGGTCTGAAACGTAAAGATCTGAAGAAAACCCAAATTTTTTTTTTTGCCGATTACTATACTTTCCTTCCTTTCGGGTAGCGGAAAGTAAAAATGATTCATCCATTACTCGTGGGTAGAGGCTGAACTATCTACTGATTGCAAATGATAAACACTTACGAAAAATGTCGTCAAACATGAAATAGGCTGGTTAATGCAGCAATTAAGATGCATGGAGCGTGACTTCAATTTCTATTGGGGGGGGACTCTTCGTGTTGTGGGATTCCAATTTGTTCAATTAAGGAAAATTGTAGGTTTTGCTGTTTCAGAGGAGGCGTTGAAGGACGAGCCAATAAAAGTTCGGTAGGTCGAAGAACCTTGAGGGCCCACACACTACCTCGATCGAGCTCCATCGTAGGAAATTTAGTTCCACGAGATGATAATTCCAGATGAGGCGAGTCGTTAGGTGAAATAGACGCATCGAGCGGTAGAAAATGTGATATTGTTCTTTGTATTCCGTTCTGAGTGGGTGTCTGCGACGAGGGCAACGCCTACGACATCTCGAGCGCAATGCCTGGTTGATTGGAACGGAAGCCCAACCTACTATACTCCTTGGTCGCATCGTTCCACTTCTCGAAACAATCCCTTCGTCCTCGAATTGCAGTTGCCCCCTTCCAAGCCCACGCCTTCGAGCTCCTGAATTTTTACTTCTTTCCCCCCGCTTCTCCTCTCGTCCCTTTTTGCCGGCCTTTAAAAGCCTAAGTACGGACTTCCGTCTTACGAGGGTTCGTCGCACTTCACAGTCGCTAGAGTTTTATAGTTTTGCGGTGGCGGAGCGTTGTTAGGTGGGCTCGGCCCACTACCGGCTCATTTTGTCCGGGTATTGTTGCTCGAATCCCTCTAGTTCCTCTAGTGGCCGACCTCTGGATTCTCTTTTAAGCCCTCAGAAATACTTCCAACCGATCGAACTTTTCCTACACATTCCAACTCTGGTACTGCCTTCTTTATGTATCGCACGGTTACAATATTTCGTGTATATTCGAGTACGTAAAAGATCAACCCACAAGGGGCGTGTCGGGGCATATTCACAAAGTTCTTCTGTAATCCACCTTTTCAGAACTGTTCCCACTCCCAAACTTACTTCAAGCAGTTCAAGCTTCAGCACAGATTTTAAAAAATATTAACCATTAAGTTAACGACAAGTAACCAAATGCCGAGGTGAAAAATATGTTGCTACTCATCACACAACTTCACCGTTTTACGTGGAATGTGTGTTACCTACGTGTGCGCGTTTCGGAACTTGTTGAGTTCCTGCTACTCATGCCACGGCCATCATTGAACAATCGGTGCACAAATAATTTATGAGACTGTCAACGTGATTGTTTTCTGCTTTGGAATTGTCGGGTAAAAACTGTAAGAAATGGTAATAAGTGAAACGGCGGTTGTTGGAATTCCGGAATTTCTATAATTTATGAAGGGTGTTTACTACTTTGGCTCACAAACCTCGCGTTATAAATGGAAAGGTGAAAGAAGATAATGAATAAAGAATAAGGGAAAGCGGACTCAGACGTTGGACAGAGTCAACCGTTGACAGTTTTTTAGGCTCAGTTGGTTAGGCTACGTTCAAAATTTCAAAATCTAACGAAAACTCAGTTTAGTTAAGACAGATAGTCATGTCTTCCACTTTGAAAAGCTTAACATGGCCCAACAACTTAATAGCGTTTTGAACGACACTCTAATTTCCAACAAATTTCTGGTATTAATTCTCAATCGTAGGTGGTGTCAGACGTAACGAGGTACTAAGGATATGTAAACCTTCAATATCACTGAATATTGAGTGTACTGTAGGTAACTCATGAGCAATGTCGCTTACTTTACCACTTCTTTGCTCGACTGGTCATCCTCACCATTCCACTCCGCGCTATTGAGGAACACGCAACCTTTTAATTAGTCGTGTTGTTGTTATTAAGGCGATATAATTTGCTTTAAAAAAACAACGACCAAGGCTCATTCGTTAGTTTATTCGTAACCGGAGCGGAATTTCTTGGGGGTTTCAAAAAACGTTCGTTTCGTATTGGGGCCTCGATTTAAGCGACCGCAGAAGATTCTGAATGGCTCATTCCGTCAGCAATAATACCGTTGTGTGAACTATCTGGAATTCACTCTGGAAACACAAGAACGTCGATGGAGCTGTTGGTAATGCGAGAGTCGAATTCGTTCCCCACTGAAACAGGTGATGCGTGAACCGCTCCTAACTAGAAGGCGATTGCGGTAACATGGCCTTCGCTGCTAAGGACAAGGGGATGAAAAAAAGCTGTAACAACCTCCTTCGGTCTGAGTCATGCCGAGATGTTGGTGAGGTCTGGCGAATCTTCTCCTGAGGTCACACAGCCAACCGTAGATGCGCTGAACGACTTGGAAGTTGCTCTGCTCCTCTTACTGTTACACTATTAGTGTAATACTACTTTGATGGTTGTTACTTTGATGGTATTCGCCGAAGATAAAATTTCGTAGTTCACTGGTTGTGAGTTGGCTACTGTTTTTCGTAATTGAGACTTTGATTCTACTGTCAGGCTGATCTAACACAAAGGGAAAACGGTATACATTGAAGTTGAGAGCTTGTGGTGTTGTCTTTAATGTATCATTACTGATTCTTTATTAAATATGGCTAGATAAGAGGAAATGAAGACAAAAGCATAAGCGAAAATGACTTTTTTACTGGAATGCTCTTTGTTGCCCCCATAACATCATCCAACAACCATTATATTGTTGCTTTCCTAAGCCCTACAAAGAAGGAAGAAAAATGAAGTAGTTGGCTCACCAAAATTATTTAGTTTTTCTCGTGTGCAGAGTCTTGAATGCTTTTGACTCTTTGAACCCCCATTTGATTATAGATGACTACGGGGGTAATAATCCAATTATCATCTTAAGAGAAAATGACGAGACAAGCCCAATAAACTATCTTACTTTTTGACAATTCCCATTACGAATAACCGAAAAAAATATTTGGTGAGCAGCAACCCCAACCCCCGCAAATTTGACGACCTGCTGCATATACGGGCGCTATATCTTCGTTCAACGTATTTCTACAGGGACATTTATGGGGATCAAAATGTAGGTACTAGGTACGTGAGAGAACTCTGTGAGTTTGATTGAAATTGTTACAAGCGTTTTTCTGAAAATGGGAAAACCGATAAATTAATATTCGACAAATCTCGTTTTTCGAGTTATCATGGCTTATATCTTCGTTCAACAAATGAATACAGAAATAATTACGAAGAACAAAATGTGGTTATAGGTAACTTAAAGTCACTCTGTAAGTTTGATCGAATTCAGTGACGCAATTCGAAAAAAACACGGGAAATTAGAAAAATGTTCCAAAAACAAATCTCTTTTCGATGGACTGTCAGACGAACATTTATTGAGAACAATATATAGGTATGGACCATTTTAAAACATCCTGTGAGTTTTATGAGTATCGTTGAAGCCGTTTTGCCAAAAAGTGTAAAAAACCCAGACAACTCACACCCAGTCAGAACTTTATCTTTTTAGACCTGTATCTCCGTTCTTCGTATTTTCATGGAGATATTTGTGGAGAAGAAACGTTAGGTATTGACTAGTAGAAGATAAGTTGAAAGCTTAATTATAATCGTTATAATTGTTTACGTGAAAAATGCGAAAACCCCTAGTTTTTGGTATCTTTTTGCTCCCACCCTCCTTTCCAATCGAAAGAAATCTCCCATAACCTTATTTTCGAGTCTACGAAAAATGTCGAACAAAACTAAGCAGAACCAGCTGAATCGGTACAGCCGTTCTCACGCAAATTGAACTGCAGGCACACACGCGTAGGGTTGTCTGACTCTGTAGGCCTCAAAACGTAATGATCTGAAGAAAATCCAACTTTTTTTGATACGATTACTATACTTTTCATACCCTTTAGGACGCGGAAAGTAAAAACAATCTGAGTGAAAATTGAGCCATTTATGCTGCGGGGTTTACGCATTAATTTTTAAACGATGCTCTCCCAAGAGCCAGCTTTCTCTATATCCGCCAACCCCTACTGATGAGAGTGGTAATATTATGCTTTACGCCACGGGAGAACCTGTTAGCCCTCGCCTCGGAGCTCGACGTGTTCATATAAGGACATGAGTTCTGTCTGAGCGAGTTGTTTGCATCGGCCTCGAGCCACGTCATCCTTTCAAACCTCATATGGTCGGTAGATAACCGGCAGTCGCGCAAACCCGATTGACCTGAATTGCTGAAAACAACAACAAACTGGTTTTAACTATTTAAGGAGTTACTTCATATATCATTCACCTCCCTTCTAGCTTTGCAAAATCGGGTGACCTCTTCCGATCCACACAGGTGGCGACTTCCCCTCTCTTGTTCAGCACTGCAAATATGCCAACTCTCTCTTTCGTGTACTTCATTAAAATCTCTCAGTGAAAAACCCTAAAACCTTGTGAAAAATGTAGGTTGGGTGTATTTTATGCCTCTGCTTTCGCTGTGGTACATACGAACGCACAATACTTAACAAATCATTAAAAAACAGTATTTATAAAGTTGCTGGTGCAACACACCTTCCCTCAGCTTCACGTTCATTCAGTGGTATTATCAATGATTCAAATCGGATGTTCATACATAAGTCTTGGATGCTAAAGGATCTGAACCTAAATGGGGGTTTCAGAACACATAACTTTCCTTCCGCTTCCTGAGGCTGAGGAAAGTAAAAGTTTAGCACATTACATCTGTATTCTGGTGTCTGCTTGTCATTACGTTAATTTATTCGGTGAAGTAATGCCAACGTCAAAGACGGTAACGCCAAAGAACTAATCCCAAAGATTTATTTCGTGCTAAAACTTGATGGCGACCGTCTAGGAATCTACATCCGTCGTCACTGTCAATTTCATTGAAATCTGGGTAGGTTAGCTGCGTGTTGAAACTTGAATACGGGAAAACAGATCAGTCAAAGGACCAACCTACATTATTCTCTGGAGTGGTTATTCTGATATCCATTCCCAGCGAATAAATTTGCCCAGGGTATCATAGTTAAGTTCAAATAACATGTCAGTTGATGAGGCGGGGTGTGGTGATGTTTGGCGTATGTGTGTGGTGTATTCACCAGTCGCGTTTGGCACGGTTAGCTCTTATCTTTCTTTATCATGTTCTGATATTTGTCCGCCATTACCTTCCACTGCCGAGTATTCGCTTATATTATTGTGAATAATTTACGTATATTTTGGAATAATGATAATAAACAAAGATACTGTTTACTAGTGCGCAGTTATTTCAGTTGCTATTCCACTACGATGATAATCTAATATGTTGGGTTATCGTCATCTCACCCTGCGCCTCAAATGGCTATGAGCGGGGTCCGACGACTTCTAGAAGTATGAATTTAAATTCTGTTGCGAACCAAAGTATTACGATCGTCGAAAACAAGTTGTTGTTTGCGTAAAATGTGTGCTGAGCAGTTTCTGAAAAAACCAGTCGTCATATTGCCGTGTTAGAAACCCCAAACGGCTTACCTGGGTGGATTTAGTAGCAGAGAAGTAGGAAATATTATATAATACCACGCTTTTACACAAACATTAGTATATTAAACAACTTTTATTAAACACGACAATTCTCCCTTCCTTGTTAAAGTTCCTTGCTTGCAAAAGTTGTAACCTCATAATTTGGGTTTTTATTATTTCTTGCTCAGTTCTCATTTTCTTGTACCGCTTCCGATTTTTCCTACACGCACAAACCACTTTCCCGTACTAATTTGGCTTTTTCCTGCAGCTCTTGCAGTTGTAGTACGCGTATTTTCACTTTAAGCTCCTCACCAGTTTCAGCTTCGGCAGAGGTTAATGCGGCCACTTTGGTGTATGACAATAATTAGAAACAATAATTTGGTCAAATCCGGATTATTGAGCATTGGGCATCTATGGGATACACGGTTTCGCGGCCGTTTACGTTTACATGACACTTGTTTACGGGACGGGATGTCAAACAGATGCCCAATTTCCTTACTTTACTGTAACCTCATTAGTCCACTGCCTATTCGATATGGCTTAATCGCAGCGTAATCACGTCTATGCTAACCGCATACCACAGTGATCTCTGCTAGCGTGGAGGGCGCGAAAATGACTAGCCTTGATCAACTTACCTAGCCCTGATCCATTCACGATCAGCGGCGTTTTGGTGAACGCGGCCGTAAAAGGTTTATGTTTACGTTAAGTTCAGATGAAAATCAGAGTTGAATTTTAATATTTCAAACGTATCTTCATCGACCCAAATAATTCACGAGCACTTTCTTTATTTTGGTAGTTTTGGGAAATCATCTCCGACGAACATGGCATCGACCCGACTGGAGCTTATCATGGGGATTCTGATCTTCAGCTCGAAAGAATTAACGTATATTACAACGAAGCTTCCGGAAAAGGTAAGTCAAGTCATTCCATGTCAATTATAAGGTATCATTGGTGCTCTGAATTCCACTAATGTAACAGATACGAAGCTCATAGATCCGCATGCAAAGCACCAATATTGTGTGATGCGTCGCACCAGATATTTATTCGAGTGAAATTGAGTCTCTCACTATTACCGTAACGTATTCTTATTGTAAGGAAACAAGAATAGTCTCAAGTCTTCTCTAACACACCTAGACTCCATGACTTCGGATGCATTCAACGTTTATCTCATTACCTTCCCTTTAGTTTGATTATCCGGCATAACCCCAGATGAGGCTCTCAAGGATTGTCAATCTGTTTCTACCTCCGGCTCACACTGGTCGTCATTAAATGTTCACAGGTTGCGGCAAATATGTTCCCCGCGCCATCTTGGTCGATTTGGAACCTGGCACCATGGACTCTGTCAGATCCGGCCCATTCGGACAAATCTTTAGGCCTGACAATTTCGTTTTTGGACAATCCGGCGCTGGTAAGTAGCTCTTATGGCCCACTCGTTGCTGTACAGCGTGCGGTTTTCCGCACTCAAGTCATTAATTTTGCGTTGGCTAAAATGTAATGGTTCATTGTGAATTTCTAGGCAATAATTGGGCTAAGGGTCATTACACTGAGGGAGCCGAGCTTGTCGATTCCGTCCTCGACGTCGTAAGGAAAGAAGCTGAGAGCTGTGACTGTCTTCAAGTAAGGTTTTACTTAATACTTACATTCTCTCGCTGTTTAGGGTACTTGAGATATAAAGAACTACGATTGCTATCTTCAAAGCATTGATTCCCATTTAGGTGTACCTAATAATCCATAAGTGATTCCCCTCACCGCTTTCGTAATTTTTAAACATCAAGCAGTAACTTACCCTTAGTTGTGATTACCTCCGGTATCTGCTCAGCCATTTGACTGCTCACAAAAGTAGATTTAATCCTAAAACTATTCAGATACACAGAATCAGTGAGGTAGCCCCCACTCGACTGCAGGAAATTCCACGTGCGTATGAAACAGATATTTTACTCAAATATAAAATAGCTTCACACGCAGATTGGGGTTCATTGCTTTTAACAGTCTACTTTATTGCTGCTGCAGAAGAATGCTAAATATTCGTAATCCCAATTAGTATTTGTCGGGATTACTCGTGTAATTTTCATCAGTAATAATTGCTTATTTTACGTTACTGGCAATTTTCCCTCAGAAGAAACCCCACTTTTAATTAGGCAGGACAATCGTACGCTTGACAAAGGCGATTTCTCGAATTAGGGTGGTCGAGTATTTGTGGGATTTCTAACATCTACTTCTCTTCTGACATTTTACTTAAAGCGAGTTTTATTGTACAGGGCTTCCAACTCACTCACTCCCTCGGAGGTGGCACTGGATCCGGCATGGGAACTTTACTCATCTCCAAGATTCGCGAAGAGTACCCTGATAGAATCATGAACACCTACTCTGTCGTCCCCTCGCCCAAGGTAAGATATTTGTACCACTTAACTTCCTTTAGCGGCTACGACTGTTGTGGATTGTGTTGATAATAATGATGAACCGGTTTTTTGTTTTAGGTATCAGACACTGTCGTTGAACCGTACAACGCCACTCTCTCCGTCCACCAACTTGTCGAAAACACTGACGAAACGTATTGTATTGACAATGAAGCCCTCTACGATATTTGTTTTAGAACGCTCAAGCTCTCTACCCCCACATACGGTGATCTTAATCATCTCGTCTCCCTAACAATGTCTGGAGTCACCACCTGCCTTAGGTAAAAACTCAACGTCAAGTTAGCACTCGATAATCAGTTTGTTTTACGTTAATTTGGCGCCCGTAGTAACTAGAATCACCAAACGGGCTAGGTTGTCTGTTGAAGACTCAGTCAATACAAAAGGACTGCCTGTGCAGCAAGTTATTTAAAAAAAGGTTTACGATCGTCATGATTAAATCAGTAGGTTCCCGTATGTTTCGTGAAATCTCCCGAACGTATGATAAATACTTGGGGTAAGATACAAGTGAAAAATATTACTCCAGAATACCACGAAAACAGTGTGGTACTTCTTAATCTTTAACAGTGTGCCTACATTTGCGTGTGCTTTCTTACTGAGGGAGCTAGTGAAGTAATCTGAAGAACTTTTACACTGGACGAGCGTTAATGATCCCATATTGTATCACTTTACCTCCGCAACACATAAAAAGTAAAGTTACTTGCTAGTACGAACCACTAGAGTACAATTTTTACTTTCTGCTACCCGAAGGAAAGGAAAGTACAGTAATCGGGTCAAAAATAAATATTGGGTTTTCTTCAGATCTTTACGTTTTGAGGCCTACTGAGTCTAAAAACCTAATTTCGGCGCGTGGTCCGTGTGTGTATGTGTGTGTGTCTGTGTACCAAAGGAAGATCCACGCAGGATGTCATTGTTGAGATTCGGCGTGTTTCCCTGCTGGCACCGGCTAAGTACGTCGTAGCAGTTCTGATTGACATCAGAGGAGCGTTTGACAACCTTTGGTGGCCAGCGCTCCTTAATGAGCTCAAAGGTAGGGGAATCCCCCGCAACCTGTACTCGCTCGTCAGAAGTTACCTGACAGACAGAACTGCTACGATCGAAAGCAGGCATGTCTCTGTCCGGAGAAAGATTGAGAAGGGGTGCCCACAGGGCTCGGTCCTAGGACCAGCACTCTGGAATGCCTTCTTCGAAGGTCTTCTCAGGAAACTCATGGAGACTGACTGCGAGCCGTACGCCTATGTGGATGACTTGACTGTGCTGATCTTTGCAGAGTCCAACATCCGTGAACGTCTTTCTAGAAAATGGGTTGAGCCAGACCACTGGACGAGCCAGTTCCTCACGGGAGATGGTGACTTCAATGCGCGGCTCCACTTCTTTTCTCTGAAAGACTCTCCATTATGCACGTCTTGTGCCTCCAGTGCGAAGGAAACAAGAAACCATGTGCTGCTCCACTGTAGTTCCTACAACAGTGAGCGACGGTTGTTGGGAGGGCAAACGAACTTAGCAGCGTTGACTGCTACAAAGGAAGCCTATAACCATTTTGCAAAGTTCGCAAAAAAGGTAATGGGTAAGAAACGTGGTTATAGTTGATCAGTCCTTTTGAAACTTGCCACCCAAGTAAACAGTAAGATCAGGTAGGGAACCAGATTAAGAACTACTCCCAGATGGTACGGGATTCCTCAGGTGGTCACCGTAACACACGGGCAACAGCTCTCTACGGTGAGACTGGCTAACGACCAAATACCTGCCGTACCTCCACAGGTCTGAGTTCGGTGGATGCTGCAGGGGCCGGCTTCTTGCATATTAGCGAAACCGCAACTTCTATGACTGATATAACCCTCGTCGAGGGTTTAGGTACAGTCATCAAATAAAGAAACAGACCTGTCCCGCAACCTGTACTCGCTCGTCAGAAGTTACCTGACAGACAGAACTGCTACGATCGAAAGTAGGCATGTCTCCGTCCGGAGAAAGATTGAGAAGGGGTGCCCACAGGGCTCGGTCCTTGGACCAGCACTCTGGAATGCCTTCTTCGAAGGTCTTCTCAGGAAACTCATGGAGACTGACTGCGAGCCGTACGCCTATGTGGATGACTTGACTGTGCTGATCTTTGCAGAGCCAGTCCGCCAAATTGAAGAAAAACCCCACCACGTGCTCCGCACTGTCAACCAATGGTGCGAGCACGTCAAGATGCAGGTGGCTGAGGAAAAAACCCAGCTAATCCTCTTGAAGGGGAAAGTGAATAATCCACCCACAATACGCTTTGGAGGCCACAGGTTTCTTCTTGAAAAGCACGTCAAGTATTTAGGAGTGAATATAGGTGAGAGGTGGGGTTTCAACCAACACCTCCAGTCCCTTAAAGGCACTACCATTGCAAGGTTTGCCTCACTGCGTGCCATTACTAAGGCCACTTGGGGTGTGTGTTACCATGACACCATCCTCATGTATAAGGCCATCTATTTAGGTGTGATTGGCTACTGCCCCGTTGTCTGGGGTAGTAAACTAACAGTCAATCAAAAGAGAGTATTGGCCCAATCCCAGAGAGCTGCGCTCCTGTGGATCACCAAGGCCTACAAGACTGTATCAAAGGAAGCACTCCAGGTGATCACCGGTCAGTTACCAGTTGATTTGGCTGTTGAGTGCATGATTGACAAGTGGAGAGTGAAACGGGAGCTTCCCCCGCTTTGGGCTGAACTCCGTGCGGATCTCACCACAGAACAGAAACTTGCCGCCATCGACGAATGGGCTCTAGAGAAATGGCAAGCGAGATGGGAATCCTCGTCAAAGGGACGTGATACGTATGAGTTCTTCCCCAACATCCGTGAACGTCTTTATAGAAAATGGGTTGAGCCAGACCACTGGACGAGCCAGTTCCTCACGGGAGATGGTGACTTCAATGCGCGGCTCCACTTCTTTTCTCTGAAAGACTCTCCATTATGCACGTCTTGTGCCTCCAGTGCGGAGGAAACAAGAAACCATGTGCTGCTCCACTGTAGTTTCTACAACAGTCAGCGACGGTTGTTGAGAGGGCAAACGAACTTAGCAGCTTTGACTGCTACAAAGGAAGCCTACAACCATTTTGCAAAGTTCGCAAAGAAGGTAATGGCTAAGAAACGTGGTTATAGTTGATCAGTCCTTTTGAAACTTGCCACCCAAGTAAACAGTAAGATCAGGTAGGGAACCAGATTAAGAACTACTCCCAGATGGTACGGGATTCCTCAGGTGGTCACCTCCGCATGGTCACACACGGGCAACAGCTCTCTACCGGGAGACTGGCTAACGACCAAATACCTGCCGTACCTCCACAGGTCTGAGTTCGGTGGATGCTGCAGGGGCCGGCCTCTTGCATATTAGCGAAACCGCAACTTCTTTGACTGATATAACCCTCGTCGAGGGTTTAGGTACAGTCATGAAATAAAGAAACAGATCTGTGTGTGTCTGTAGTTCGATTTGCGGAAGAACGGCTCATCCGACTGAGCTGGTTCTTTTTTTGTTTTGTTCGTTATTTTTTGTAGACACCAAAATAAGGTTATGGACGATTTCGGCAGATGGGAAGGGGGGTGGGTGAGGGGCAAAAATGTACCAAAAACTAGGGGTTTTCGCATTTTTCTCGAAAACGGCTCTAACGATTTTGATTAAACTTCCAAATTATCTTCTACTAATCAATACCTAACTTTTCTTCTCCATACATATCTCCATGAAAATACGGTGAACGGAGATATAGGCCCATGAAGCACAAATAGGTTTTTTACGCTTTTTGGCAAAATCGCTTCAGCGATTTTCAGCAAACTCACAGGATGTTTTCAAATAGTTAATACCTACATATTCCTCTCAATAAATGTTTCTGCGACGGTCCATTGAACAGAGATAAAAATCAAAATGTGTCGAAAATAACATTTTTTCGAACATTTCCGTAAATTCCAGGGTAACTTCTTCACCAAATGTGATAAATCCTAATGGAGTGTCTTTTAGTCACCCATACCAACATTTCGTTTGGTATAATTATTTCTGTATATGTATGTTGAACGGAGATATAAGCCAAGTTAACTCAGAAAAGGAGGTTTGTCGAATATTAATTTATCGGTATTCCGATTTTCTCAAAAACGGCTCTAACGATTTCGATCAAACTTTCGGAGTACTCTCAGCTAACTAGTACGTACATTTTGTTCTCCATAAATGTTCCTGTAAAAATGCGTTGAATGAAGATATAGCACCCGCCTATGTAGCTGGTGTTCGAAATTACGGGGGTGGCGGAAAGTTGTTTGTTGCTGCGCACCAGATATTTTCAGATCGGATCTGAACCAAGTGAGGCTGAACACATTGATTCTGGGTAGGAGGTTATTGCACAATCTCTTTATATGGGGGAAATGGGAACCATTGAACGGAGGCTGGTCGAAAATCAACTATCATCAACTAGGCCCCATCGGAAGGATTTCGATTTCGAGAAGTCCGCTGAGACTTCTTAGATCCAACTTCTTGTTGAAGTTAATAACAAAAACCCTCTGACGCGAAGACCCTTACAGTCATAATCTTGAGTTAAAAAAAAGCTTTTCACGCCGGCCAAACCAACCTAGTCAAACGATACATTAGGCAACTTTCCTCGGTCCATGCAAAGGAAAGCCCCCCAATGCCCTTCATTCAATTCACTTAGTTCTAAAGAAATATTTGTGGAAAACGAAATGAAGGTGACCGTGTGAGTTTGAACAAAATCTCTGGTGTTGATTAAGCTGTGACTAACTCTTTATATCCACTGACTCAATAATCTCTCCGGAGTTAATTCCAACAGGCAACGACACCGCATCACAGTTTAATCGGTATTGTTACCGCTATTATTTCAAAATTCAAAAAACTGTACGTTCGAAGAATTTCATTCTCTAGTTAGCTTTAGATCATGTCCCCAAACAACAGATTGTTAGAAAAGATGTAAGTATGTAACGGAACGGATGTAAGTATTGATCAAAGACAATTCGTTAGTTTCCTCAAATTCGGTTCTGCATTCGCCGTGTACAATTTGAAAGCATCCACAAGCACATTTTTCGGTGCGTTTCGGATTTTATTTTCGTTCATTGAAATTTCAGAGAAATATTTACGAAGTACGATATTAAATCATTGTCCATTAGTTGAAGACAACGTGAACTTGACGGGGCTTTAGGGTCTAGTCTTTCTGTACAAACACTTTCGTTTCGGCCCCTCTTTATAAATCCACAAATTAGTTGAGTTTTAAGTTAAATAGTCCGATGGAGTTTTCATTTCTTAGTTTTGGAAGTTTACTGCTGCTGTCATGTACTTCATAGGCACTTAGGGCATGATAAATGTTGCATCGTTTCATGAAAATGCTAAATGAAATTATCTTACACGAACGTTTCTTCTTCCAGGTTCCCTGGTCAATTGAACGCTGATCTTCGTAAGTTGGCCGTCAACATGGTCCCCTTCCCTCGTTTGCACTTCTTCATGCCTGGGTAAGTCCTCTGTAGCTCACCATCGACTTTTTCTTTCAAGCCTAAGGGAAGTAGAAGAATCATTGTTTAGCTTTTCAGAGACGATCAATTTTAAATGACATTGAAATTTATTTTGTTCACGCTCTGTTGTTCAACAGTGGGCTCAGCAGGATTTTTTTTTTAAACCAGAGCACATATTCTTTGCTTGATAAGACCCATCATAAACGGACTCTGCCTTAGGGGTGTTGAGGAAGAGTGTCTGAAGACTCAGTTGAAGTTGTCTTCCTATGATAACTTAATATCTCAAAGAGTCTGAAATATCTGATACGGCAACTTTCCTTAGCCCCACGTGCATCCAGGGATTTATTTGTTTCATTCAATTTATATGAACTTGAATTTATTGAGTCTCTCATCGAGTAGTCGAAAAAAAAATCAGGCTCCAGTCAACTACTAGTACGATGAAAGTATAATAACGCTCCCAAGATAATTAAGAGCAACCCCAGAAATTCTGGAATTCTGCTTACTATCATTGCTAACAGTTTTTATTCGGTAATTCCAAAACAGCAAACACAATCCTCTGAAAAATCGAGAAATACGTGCATTGATTGCTCAACAATGGTCGGGGCGTGAATTGAAGCACTTCAATAAATTGTGGGACCTTTGAGTGCCCCCGGTTTCTTAGTAGAACGTAACAAGTTCCATCATGCTCATATAAACTGAATGAAAAACTGTATTCATCACTAAGGTAATGCAAATCGCTGGATGTACGTGCGACGCAGGATGAGGGAAATTGTGTGATGCGACGCACCAGATTGACTTCTGCAGGAATAATTACGATTGGTACTCGTCCATGGTGCTCGGGGTTAATGGTATTCTGCTGACAGATACTAAGCAGAACTTGTGCCGTAGACGATAATTGAAACAGTGGAGTCCCCCTCATGAAAGTTGTAAACGAAGGTTTCGTAATTGATGAGTCTGTGCTTATTGCTGGAGGTTCTACCTGGATTCCATTCTGCTTCGAAATTGAATGCATTTTAGTGATATCCGTTTAAACAAAGTCTTGTAGGTTCAGTTGAAGCCTTTAAGAAAACAGCCTTTCGTCAGAATGTAGAACTGAAGTTGTCTGAATGAAATATTCAAGTCAAAGCCCAGGATTGTTCATGCTCTTTAGTACTTCCTTCAGTATATTCCCAATTAAAATGAATTATTTTACTGATTTCTCACTTTAGTATTTCAAGGGTGTAAAACAAATCCTGTTTAGGTATCCAAGATTGTATATTATCTTATCATCTAGTTTCGTGAAAGTTTTTCCATGGCTCTCTTCATGGATAAGATTAATTTTGATGTGCCAACTGTGAACTTACCATTGTTTCCATTACGTTGCAGTTTCGCTCCACTCACATCCAGGGGATCCCAACAATATCGAGCGCTCACCGTACCCGAGCTGACCCAACAAATGTTTGACGCCAAAAACATGATGGCTGCTTGCGACCCCAGACACGGACGTTACCTCACAGTTGCCGCTATCTTCAGGTAATTGTTGAATTTAAACGTATCGCGGTACCACTTTGAGGTTGCTGCTCTGATTAGAGGGAGGAAACTATTATTCAATTTTCTTGCTCCCTCTATTTGTTCCCTTAGATAGGGGAGGAAGGTGAGACAGGTGGAGTATCTCCCAATGTCCTATGAGAGCACAAGGCATCTTCCGTAGTTTAGCTGGCTGTAAATTCTCTATTCTTCAATCGAAGATTTGCGAGCCCACTGTGGTTCCTTTTTGAAGGCACTTACTCATTGGACGGTCATCTTCCTTCACTTTGGGTTATAAATTGTGGCTAGACAACTGTAATGCAGGGAATATGCCGCTAACTCTGCCACATAATGGCTGTATTTGGAGTGGGCATGAGAGTCTTTGACTTTTGAATGTGGCCTCTGCAACTGTACCTAGGGGAGTGTTCCTTTTTAAAGCATTGCATAAATCAAACTGAAAACGCCATGAGTGATGCCCTTGGCAGTGTGGAGCCTACTCTGCAAAAGCATTTCTATATGCCACCTTGTTAGGTTGAGCATACAGAGCAGTCTGAATGCCGATGGTTAAGTACTATACCCCCTTCTTCATGCCAAGACTAGGCATAATGTCTTCCAATGACGCCCAGGGGACCATTATAGGACGTGATTACCACACGGGATCACTCCTCAACTACTTTCAGCGTCTTGTTCAGGACCCCAACACAGCCAGGTGCTTTTCGGGGAGTCTGCTGCTTCTTTTACTTCATGGCACTGCATGAAACTGCATCGTTCACGTCTACAACCCCTGTTCCATAATCTGGCAGTATATTTCTCATGCTGATGGACGACTGAACATCTCCATAATTATCTTGTACCGTCTCCTCAATGAAACCTTAAGGATTTCATAGCTCTGATTAATAAGATACCACAAACGACTCTTGACCAAAAGGCCACAGGGGAGCTAATGCTTCATTATTACTTGCCATTGGGTTCAAGTTATAGCGGCTCAGACTTTTCGATTGCTGATATGCACATAGGCTTTCCAGAAACTTCACTGTTATCTCATCAGCGTCAATGCCAATGTTTGACCGTCACAAAACCTTCACCATATTCAACTAGGTATGAGGCGTCTCATAAATACTTCTGTATAACGAATCATTTGATGGAGTTCTGTTTGTATTTGTATTCATCAAATCTGTCCTATTTCGTTTTTCAGAGGCCGTATGTCAATGAAGGAAGTCGACGAGCAAATGTTGAACATCCAGAACAAGAACAGCTCGTACTTCGTCGAATGGATCCCCAACAATGTGAAGACTGCCGTGTGCGACATCCCTCCTCGTGGTCTCAAAATGTCTGCCACTTTCATTGGCAACTCCACTGCCATCCAAGAGCTCTTCAAGAGGATCTCTGAACAATTCACTGCTATGTTTAGGCGAAAGGTAACGTATCTCCTTCCAATTCGATTACTTGCAGAATGACTTAGTACATCGTGTAGAAAACATGATGCACTTCAGTGAACATTTAAGGCTGATTGGCATGTATCATGAACCGTTGTTTATATTTTATTTTGGGTTTCAGGCTTTCTTGCATTGGTACACTGGAGAAGGTATGGATGAGATGGAATTCACTGAAGCCGAATCAAACATGAATGATCTTGTTTCTGAATATCAGCAGTACCAGGTAATATAAACCTTTGATAAGGTTATTCATATTTTGTCGAGTTGAGTGTATGCTCTCGATCTAAGAAATATGGCAAACATTAGGTCATGGTGATCAACTCGAATGGATTGCCTGTGTCCAATTTAAGATACGCGGATGACACGGTGTTGTTGGCCCACTCCGAGGTGGGGCTCCAGGCTCTCTTGGACAGGGTGACAATTGCCTGTAGGAAATATGGCCTGGCTATCAACGTAGCAAAAACGAAATCGATGTTCATATCGAAGGCAGCAAATAGTGGCATCAGGTTGGCAGTCAACAGGCAAGGCATCGAGTAGGTGGCACGATTCAAGTACTTGGGGTAATGGATGGCGGAGACGTGGTCGTTGGAGGGGGAGTTGCGCGGCCGAATCGAAATAGCGCGTGGGGCGTTTAACAACAAGCGTAGTATATTGTGTCGCCGGGATGTAAGTTTCGCGTTGCGCTGGCGGGTTGTTAAGTGCTACGTGTGGTCTATACTTCTGTATGGGGTAGAGACGTGGACATTGAAGGCCAGGGACATGAATCGGCTAGAGGCTTTTGAAATGTGGCTGATTCGGCGTATGCTGAGAATCCCCTGGACCGCAAGACTCTGCAATGACTACATCCTCCAACAGAACTCCCTGAAACGTGAACTGCTGATGACCGTAAAGAGGCGCAAAGTGTCGTACTTGGGGCATGTCTTGCGTGGGCCCAAGTACAGTTTTTTGCAGACAATAATGATGGGTAAGATCAGTGGACGTAGGGGAGTGGGGCGGAAGCGCGCGTCATGGTTGTCGAACATACGTAGCTGGACGGGAATTAACCGAGCAGCCGTTTTGTTTCACCTGGCTCAGGACCATGAGAGATTTGCAGAATTGATCGCCAACCTTCGATGATGGAGACGGCACTTGAAGAAGAGAAGAAGATCAACTCGAAATCTTATGGTTTTGTAAATTAAGGTGAAAGTGTGAAACTATGAAAAACTGGTGACCTGCTGCGGGGTGTGTATTCCCCTGGATGTCCATAACCTTGTCCCAGGTGTTGGTTCATTATGCCAAGTGCACACATCTCGTGCCTCCTAGTAGGGTACTGACTGTTGGCAATTATCGATGGACAACTCTCAATGCCACGATGGGAGACACTTTGTAAACGTTCTGCATGGTGAAAAAGGATGCAGCGTACCAAAATTGGCTGGCCTGCTGCATCAGTCGATCCCCTGCGAGTAAAACTTGTTCGCACGGGCAGCGATTGTGCAGGTTGACCTGTACATCTCTTGGTCTAACTAGAAGAGTACTAAACCTAGGGCTCGACACTTATAAATTAGCGGTGATCTTAAGTAGGTTGTGCGACTGAAGGTTGTGTGCTCTGCATATTCAGGAAGTATTTTTAGTGTATGGTTGATGGTAGCTCAGTGTTTGGATAAAATGATTCTCAGAGACGGGTTTTAGTTGAGCAAGAACTTGTAATTGATGAGTTGGCGTATCACAAGATTTGAAGACTTGGATGTACAGAGAAGAGGTGACTTACACAGGATGTGAGTTGAGAGCATAAGCGCGAGCGAGTAGGGGTCTGAAGGCGTGAAACTGGTTGTACTGGGAAGGAAGGAGAAGTCGGAATTAGATGTCGATGAAAGGTGAAAACTAGTGTGAGTTGGGGGAATTGGAGACGACTATATCGTGAGAGGTGTTAGACGACAAGTGTTGGGGAACAGGAGAGGATCAACTTCGGCGATACTTCACAGCAGAATCATTTTGGTAGAAGGTATCAGTTGTGGAGAGGAATCTGAAAAGGAAGGAGAGGGAAAGGGTGGGAAAACCACCGTTGGAATTATTTGTCGATTCAGGGTTTCCATAGGTGCAAAGACCTTTGGAAGAACAATGACTTTGCCGCAGGTGGGCGGAAATTCCGAGGTCAAAAACCTGGTCAGTTCGGCGCTTGCGTCGAACACTCAGCGTACCTAAGTCTGAGACTTCCAACACCATCTGGCAGATGCGGATATTTCCTGATAGGCCCAGGTTACTCAGCAGAATTACCAAGGGTAACAGCGCCCATCATGCTTGCTCCAAAGCAACTTCTCCATGGGCTTTCCAATGGAATTTGGCATGTACAGCAGAAGGCAAGGTCCCTTTTCCCAATAGAATGGTGCACAACGTCTTCTGACTCAAAGGTTCTGGCTCCCAGGGAAGCAAAGGTAGACCCACAAAGTGTACATTACTTGTGCCAAGGAGTGGTTTTGATGTATTGCGCCAGTACACCATTGTTTCTCATTCGTGGGATACTTCTCACATAACACGAGCAGAGCGCCCGTATTGGGGAGTGCGTCGTTGCCGTTGCCATCATTTCGTGTTTATCAAGAAAATGTGTCACTAGTCTTAGAAAAAGTACTTAATTCCGAATCCTGCACACATTTCTCATCTGCTTTCAGGAGGCAACTGCTGACGAAGACGCCGAATTTGACGACCAAGAACATGAAGTTGACGAAAACTAAATTAATCGAACAATTTTCCTCGGCTTACACTATTTTTTACAAGCGCCAAACTTTTTGTCTTTTTGTACTTTTCATGTTCGTCAGTAAAACAAAAAAGACAGTCACGCATCTTTGAATAAAAGGTCGTCTACAAAAACTAAACCAAATTTTGTTCACTTCATTTTCCGATGTAATTAATCCTAATTTAATTATATTTTTATTAAAGCCTTTATTAATGTTATGATTGCGTTTTTACCCGGCTCCTCAATAATCATGGCAAGATATGCATGGAAGGGATTGAGAATTGCGACGAGTTGGTGAACACAATTACGAAAAGCGACATAATTCACACGAGTTATACGCGGTGGTTCCAACAATACTAGACAGTCCTGAACTCACATTACCTATCAGTTTTCGATGAGTTCTATGATAAAGCGTGATTGGTTAGGAACCATCTTGGAGTTCCAGATTCAAAGTTCGACAAACCTCAAGACTCTCTCTTCGCCAATTTAATGTGACACCAAATACATCTTTCTTCTGGGGAAAAGATTGTCTGTAAACAATTGAATATGAAGAGATACCCCAAAAATCAATTCGTAAAGGGCCCATTTCAAAAATTCAACGTCTCACTAGATGGTAAACTAGGCATTTAAGCTGCATTATGAACGAAATCTCCGCATCTCCACTTACTAAGAGACTTCTTCAATTGTGAAGGAGGTAAATCTGCCCAGCTCCAGCAGGTTCCTGTTTAGTTTCAAACTCCTGTTACTTCGACCTCTTTTTAACTTGGTGAGCTCGTAGAACGAAACGTTTTATACAGAAACTGCATACTTGGGTTTATATCTCATGAATACATTTTGGCGTCCACTCGCACAAGCCGCTTCCTTTATTGAGTTACCAACCTGTAGGTGATTTAAGAGACAGAGTTTATACGACGAACCTTCAAAGCAGACGACTTGAGCGTGCTTAGTTGTGCAAACCCACACTCTTATCTGTAGCGCGCCTGATCGTTTTAAGGTAGGCAACTCGCCACGAAAGACCAGACTCCTGTACATTCATGATCTTCTGTAGCCTGAACTACGAGTGTTGTGAAAACCTGCAGTTCCCAAGGCGTTAGAAGGAGACCTAAGTGACAGGAGAACAATGTGTTCTACCAAATAAACTGAGGACGTCCACCAAATCACGGATTGCGAGTTGCCTGCCTTCATAGTTGAAGGCTTGCCATAGAAGTTGACTCTCTCTAACTGAATGATCCCCATCCCCACCGAAGGCATGTGGGACAAAGTCCCTTTGTCACTGTGGCCACGCATGGGCCTATTGTGATGCGGGCCCTTTCTTAGTAGAAGGCCCTGTTGGGAAGCCGAGAATGTCCTTCACCGCAGATTCCGCTATGATGTGGGCTCAATAACCCCCTGAGCAAAAAATTCGAAGCGTTTGGCTGCTAAGGCCGGGTATTCACATAGGATATGCTCCGCCATCTCATCCTCCTCACCGCAGAGTTTGCACTCCACCGCCCCTGAGATGCCCATCTTGTTGAGGGACCTGAGTGGGCAGTGTCCAGTGAGGAACCCAGTAAAGACTCTCACATCTCTCCTAGAGAGTGTCAGCATCGCCTTCACCCTTGGACAGGAAGGCATAACGAGCCTTTTCGCTTGCCTTAGTCGTGGCTGGCGATGCCAATGGGCGCTGTTTTCCTGTATCTCCCATCAAGCCACCAGATGATTCAGGTGACTCTTCGTCATACCTATGTAGAGTTCAGGCCCGATGGGTAGGGTGGGTTTCTGTACCCCTTTTTGCAAGGTGGTCGGCCTTTTCATTGCTCTCATGCCACCTGTGAGCCAGCACTCAGATTAGGGAAAGCCTATTATGGGCACCGAGCTGCTTGAGCGCATGAAGGCATTCCCATGCCAGCCTGGACCTAAAGCTATAATCCGCAATGGCCTTTGATGCGGCCTGGCTGTCTGAGAATATGTAGATCGGCTTGCTCTTGAGTCCTTTGGTCAGGATCTCTTCCGCGGAGATCTTTATGACTAGGATTTCAGCTTGAAATAACGTGGCGTACTCTCCCAGCGGCTTAGCAAGACTGTAGTTGTGCCCAACAATGCCCAGTCCAGCTCTGCCTCTCATAACTGAACCATCGGTGTACCGCTGCAGGGCGCCCACCTCGGACCGCAACGTCTCCTGCTTCCATTGTTCCTGTGAGTGGATGCTGACCCCAAATGGCAGCCAAAAGTTATTCCACTCTGGCATAATGTCAGTAGCAAGGACTGCTGCCTCTTCTAGCTTAAACTGTGTAATTGTTCTTTGGGGCTTGCCTTAACCCTGGTATCGACTGAATGATACACCCAGAACAGTACTAAAAACTTATTTGATCTTCTTGAGAGCTATCTGACGGAAAGGTCATTCGGGGTAGGTGTTCACAATGAGCAATCATTGTCTCGAGCGCGAGGAAGTGTGTGGGGGCCGTATTTATATTCCCTGTTTTGCTCAGATATACCACTCCATAATTCTGTTGACTTTTCTGCATTATATTACGCTGAGAGCAATGCAGACTACGAAGAGGCAAGCGTACAACTACAAATTCACCTAGAAACCTTGGGTCAATGGTGTACAAACCTCTAAATCTGTGGCAGTGGCCTACACCTATAGAAGAAAATTCACTGATTCACAATTAGAGTATCTCGCCCATGGTGTCCCGAATGCTCCATCACATTAGTAGTAGGGAGTGCCTAACGTTTCACGAAGACATTATAACCGTGCTCTCACTCCACTGCTTCATACCCCAACTGTATCAGTCTCGAACAAAATTTTAATCTACAACGCGCTGATCCGCCCAATCTGGACGTGCGCTCTCCCCATAAGGGGAACAAGAGAAGAGTTTCCCCAACAACAGAATGCAGCCCTTCCATGGCGCATAATCAGAGCTCCGCCCTTTGTCAGGAACGAAACCATATCGAGATTTCCATATCGAAACACCCGTCGCTATTCTTACAAAATTCACCACCAATTTCATCGAGAGGAATCTAGCACGTACGAATTTTCTCAGACGACCGTGACACGCTCACGATCTCGTCCCTTCCTAAGTGATACGTGTGCATTATTATTTACCACACCTCACTCGAACCTTGCAGCACCCGTGAGTGAAAGCGAGTGGACAAAAACAATGATTGTTAAAGTATTACGATCTACAGTGAAGAACATAGTAATCATTCTAGCTGATGAAGGACAAGTGATTTGTAGAGCATTACTATCTCTGAATAGAGAACTCCCTAGTATTGCCGAGTAAAACATTTTTCATTGCAATTATTAAATTCACTTCAAGATGGAAAAATATTTGTTTTTCCCTCGAAAAAATGTCAATTTTGGCATCTTAACGTGACAGTTGGGGTTTACCGTGCCTAATTGATAAGAATATGGAGGGAACTACGGAAAACTCTATTCAAGATAAAAGTGAAGATGAACGAAATAGTTATAATCATCAAAGCACAGCGCAACCATCAACGTCACTCAATTCTCGGTGCAAAAGTAACAATTCCAAGGCCAACGAGCACATTTTCTTCTTTCTCCCAACCTCAGCATTGAAAACTGTTACGTATGGTTAGAGAACTACAAGGAGCTTGTTCGATCATGGCGGGTTGCCTGCCTTTAAACGACCAAGCACTATACCAATCACGAGTTATCTAGTGACTAAACACCAAACACGTTTCTCCCCAAAAACAGCTCTAACGGGTTTGATTAAATTTTATGTGTGGATAGTTCTAGATGACAATGCAACACCATAAAATGCTCAAATATGGAAGAAATATACTCATCAATAAATTCGAGAAAGTATCACACAACCTGGTCAAGCCTCTGAGATAACATAATGCTGCAAAACGTAATTATGTTCGAATAGAACACCAACCCTGTATCAGATGATTGTTTCACTCACTACTGAAATCTTAAAACGACACTAATATACCGACACTAAATAACTTGCATGGACTCCTCAATGTGATCTATCACCAAGGCAAGTATTATATTCAAACATGTCACAGGAAGGGGGCTATGCAAGTGTTACATAAAGGTAATGTTGCTGTTTTGACCAGGGTAGACTTGAATGAATCTTGTAGACGGGTCTTAGTTTAGCACGAACTGGTAATTTGAAGAGTAAGGATATCACAAGATTTGAAGACTTGTACAAAGAGGTGACTAGAACAGAATATGATTTGAGTATATAAGCGCGAACAAGGGGGGTTCTGAAGGTGTGAAACTAGTTGTACGCGGATGGAAGAAGAAATCTGAATCAGATGTCGATGAGAGGTGAAACAAGTGTCTGTTGTGTTGGGAGAACTGGAGACGACCAACTTTTGCAAGAACTCGTAGGTGAATGTGTTTGGGAGGAGCTGTCTGTTGTGGAGAGGAATCTTCAATTGAGGGGTGGGACAATAGATGGGAAAGTCCAGGACAGGTGGAAATCCGTTGTCACTTGGAAATAATTGAGAGGTGGGCTTTCCATAGGTAACAAAAGGGCTTGAGGACGAAGGTGTTTGGGGAAACAGACTTTGCATAGGGCCATAAGATCTTTGATTCGAGAAACGTGAGGGCTACAAGGAAAGTCTTTTCTTTTGCATTGTAGTAGGCGCGTCGCCCATTTTATTTCCCTTCGCGCTGGAACTTTCACAGCGTCAGCGAATCCTAGACCCGAGAACTCGTCTCATTATTTTCTCTCTTAATTTTTTAATTTTTCTCTCTGGGCCTCTTCTTTTTGTTGGAAAGAAGAAATTCGACCACTTGTTGGGCGCCAATTGTTCGGGGGGGATTTATATCGAAGCGATATCGCACTAAGAGAGTCGGGAAGTTAGTACGATATCAAGCCGAATGCAATTGGAATAGAGTTTTATTCGCGAATTACATTCGGAGTTTTACCACCACAGACAGGGGAACTGAGTGGGAGCGAACGCGTGCGCGGGCAACACGGCGACGAGGGAACCGGCTCGGATTCAACTGACTCCTGCGAAGTCTCGAGCGAATCGGGGCATTTGAGGTGCCCAGTCAGCATAAATGCCCCGGACGAGCCTCCGCTGAATCGAAGGGTTTGGTTCGTCCCGTAACAGTACCATTAAGTACGGACCTTCTGAGGTCAAAAACAAATCTAATTTGGCTTATGCCGAACATACTTCCCCGCACTGTGGCAGCAGGATAGCCCTTGATGGTGGTGGGAGGTAATTCAGATGGGCAGGGAGGCTAACGCACATGAGGACTGAGCCGGATGATATGGCAGGGCTGGAGTATGGGGAGAGCCAGAACACTGGGTGATGAAACAAGGTTAAGTGTGGGGAGACAATGATAGGGTGGTGAGTTGAGCAGGGAAATGAGCTTAGGTACGAAGATGCGGCTGAATGAATGAGCACACAAGGGAACGCAGGGAGTGGTGCAAGGAGAATGAAAGGATGGTGAGATGGCTCTAGCATGAAGCAAGGTGGGATGAAATGGGAGTATTTGTCAAAAGCTGAGTTGCAAGGGTAAGCACATACACAGTAGGGGAATAGGCGCACAGATCTGGCGCAAAAATGGCTAGCACAATGGGGTAGAGCATGAAAGAGAAAGCACACTGGCAGGTGCAATAGGGACAAGTGCAATGAGGTGATGCAAACGGGCAAGCACACTGAGGTGGTGCAAGCAGAAGAAAGCACACTGAGGTAGTGAGTAGGAGAAAGCATACTGAGGTGGTGCAACAAGGGGCAATGCAGTGAGAAGAGGGTACGAATTAGGACTGGGATTCAGAAGCAGGACCTAATGCTGTCTTGGGCGAAACTGTAAATGATACGTTGGATGATTACGATTGGATGTTCTGAGGTCAAAAACACATCTAATTTGGCTCGTGCCGAATGTACTCCCCCATGCTGACATTGATGTGTGGTTACCCTTGTGGTGGGTAGTGATGGGCAGGGAGGCTAATGAGGACTGAGCCGAAGGATACGGTTCTGAGTGCAAAAACCCCTCTAATTCGGCTTGTACCAACTCAATATTGAGCTGAACGACTTCAAATGGTCCGTCCTTTCATTTTTAGCCAAAGTTCATTTCTGTTACATAACTCTCAGTCTAGCATGCCTTTCGTTAGTCTCTACCCAAGCCCGATTCATCACGACACTGTTTTGTAGTTACTATCACTACCTCGCCTCTTATCTCTTCTTAACTCGACCACCTCGCTCTTCCCCGCATTATTACAATCTCTACGAGACCATGCATGCGACGTTTCGAGAAGTACCTTTGGCACATTGTCTGGTATCAGCGAGGCAAGGTACTGTGCGCAGTACTTACTTTTATTTCACCACCACAACAGTCTTCTTCCATTCAGCGACATCACGCCAGATCTGCAATTCAACCTCAGTTTTAGACTCCGCATTGTCTTATTTATATTTAGAAGATTAATTTTGTTTTATGGGAGGCTCACACAATCATGTTAGCATTTCTTGAGTTCAATTAACAGTCCATATACCACACGTTGGGAAGTTTTCCTTGGGCTCGATCATCCAAAACCTTGCCCAATAGCTTAACAGAACTCGGTAACTAGATGTTCTAACCAAGCCAAAGTTCTTCTTTGGAGTTCTTCTTTACTCCAACAGTTTTCAGCCGAGTTTAATAAACACGACCATAAAATAAATAAAGAATGCGGTTCGTGGGTACATCATAGATCACTCGCCAAATATATTTCGCGTATAGCAACTATATAATACAGCACAATACAATACAAAATCGCGTACACGATATTATCGCGTAAAATGTTTACATTATGAACACATCACACATATCACAGAAACTGAAAGGCTCCTCTTCAACAAACGAAAGTGCGAATTTCGTTCAGACCGCTGATAGAAGGGAAGACGGGCTAATTATTTATCTATATTGTTTACTTCCACACTTTGATGACTCCGTCTCTCGCGGCGGTGACTAGGAAACATTGAGACGAGCCCTGGCACATCGTTATGTCAGTGATCGAATTGTGGTGGCCAATCGCTGGTTGATCGGGACCAGCTCGAGGAGCCTCTTCAAGGTTGTTGCTCTTCTGCCGGCATTTCTCTTGAATCTCTTGGACCACGTTCGTTCCATCAATAAGGCGGCATCTAAAAAAACATTAAAGAATTCAGGAATGAAACTAGGATTTGAGCAAATACTTATCGGCTATACTCAACCTAAACATTTGTGTAAATCTCCATGAAAACCTGTGTTATGTAGTTGTGCTCACGACGTGACTACAAAGAACTGAAATGTTTAATAGATCTTATAGTACAGGGCGCATTAAAATAACGTCCTTAACACATTCACTATGTGATGCGAATTTGCGTCATTGTGTCCTCGCCAAAGCAACGGCATGACGCACATTCCAGTCATCGCTCTCTCTCTCTCTTCTTAATACGGCACTCACAACTTTCAAATCTCCTTCCTTGGATGGGTAGCTTCCAGAAGGCAAAGTTCGTCTGTCCCCCACAAGCTTACCGTTCACTGTTACCTGAACGTCAGTCTGCTGCAAGACCTCTCTCAAGCGTTCTAAACGAGTATTCTTGATTGTGTGCGGTGAATCATCTAGAAAGGTAAGTTTGACTTCGTACTAATACTTCTTTTGGATTATTTTTCCTACGTGTAATAACACGTGTTGTGGCATCATTTGGTACTTGCAGGTGTTCACAGACGAAGAGTGTTTTAGCGTCAGTTACTCAAGAACTAAAAATAAACCAAAGCCAATGTTTTTTCCGGCAAAAGGTCACTCCTTGCCTTGAGTGTCCTTAGTCATAAGTTTCGTTTCCTTTGTTTTTCTTTTTTATGTATTACGTAAGGGACATTTAGTGAAATGTCTTCACGCTTCAAGCTGGTCAGTTCTTGCCCGAAAATTCGTCTTGCCGCCCGAACATCCAGAAAGTGTATTTGGGAATCCCAAGTGAGCAGTTCCCCGCAATCGATTAGGAATCCAATCGGACATTTACGCAATCGCGAGCTCGCTAGAACTGGATATATTTGCAGCTTCGCGTGTCCAGTGCCATCGCTTCAATTTCGTCTCATCAGAATTGAAGTCAACCTGAAGAAGACGCCTCAGGTCAGATGTAAAAGGGCAGTTTTTTTTTGTTTTTTTTGGAATCCATTTATTAAACTTTCAGTATTACATTAATACTATATGTTATGCCAAAACACAGAATAAAGAATATTTTTGTACATGTGCACTATGGCACTTGTGCCAGGGTTGCTGTCCAATTTTGTTTTAATTTGTTTAAATAACACAAACGATAACAATTATTGCCAAAAAATGGCTTGGTAATGTAACAACTATTCAGGTACTCATATGTATTTATATATTAATCGCTTGAGTCGAGTATGTCAGGTGCTCTTTTTCTTTTAAGGCGTCTGGGCTGATGTATTCCCCAAAGTGACAGAAGGTTTTGAAACATACTAGGAGTTGGATGGTTGGATACGGTCGTATGTTGGTGGTTGATGGTTGATTTGATAACTTCTGGGATATCGAGATATCGGTGTAATAAGTCGTTTCTCATGTACCATGGTGCATTAGTTATTATCCTCAATACCCTATTCTGTTGAGTTTGGATCCTTTTAATTTGAGTCATGCTGGCCAAACCCCAGATAGAACAGCCATATTGCCATATTGGTCTTATCAATGTAAGATACAACAAACGTATGGTGTTGAGGGATAGAGGTGACGTGCGCCCCCGCAGGGGTTTGAGGAGACTTATTCTGGAACATAGCCGCTTGACCAACTTTACAATGTGGTGATCGTACGTGAGTTGTTGTTGTAGGAAGAACCTTTTCACACAAAGAAACACGAGGAACCTTATCTTTGCGCCTATTGGAGTTACTCTTTTCTTTTTTTTCCTAGGCGAGATAAGAATTCATTTTTTTTGTTAATGTTGTGTGGTTCAAGGGTGACGTTCAAGAGAAACTTCTACTTCCCCACCAGATTGAACGTTACAAAGAGATTCGTTCTCTCCTGGACGATTTGTGTTCAGACGATGAGGACAGTATTATAAAGGTGAGAGTCGATGCGGTGGATACTTCTGGAGTACAGATTATTATTGCCCCCCGATTGTACTGGGCAACCTGCCCTATGTCCTGAGAGCTACAGGGAGTACCATTCATACTAACACTTCAATTGTATAAATGACGTATTTGATTCTTGCTCGTACTTTTTTTTATTACTTTTTGATAATTTTTTCCTTCTTAACTTTAATTTCTTTCAGTTTTCTTTGTAATTACTTATATTGTAGTTCTTACTCTGTCATGAAGCATTTATCTTCATCAAATGTTGCCCGTCCTGTGTTTTGCTTACAAAGGCTTGCCAAAAAACCCTGCATGAGGCAGATTCGCGTCGTTACATGCCAAAACAACGGAATGACTGGAATGGGCGTCATTTATAAATTGACTTTCTGTGAACCGAAACATCACTTTTTTCACATTTTACACATTCTCACGCCTCGCCAACTCACAGTAGTTTAGGGTGATCATATACCTATGAGAGTCGTCTCACATAAGTTGGGTTCCGAAGTCAAAATCTCTGCTTGACTAATCAAACTGCAGGTATCACACATAAGGTATAAAACATTGTAATAACCGGCACATTCAAAAGAAACATCTACTACCTCTCCTTACTAGTTTTAATATTTATTAATTGCCTTACACATACCTAAAATAAATTATTAAAAAACTGTGACCACAAGAATCCAAAAAATGTAGTTTCGTGCTGCATCAAGGGTTTACCAATCAACCAAGATAAAACTTATCACCCTTAGGAAACATCCAGAACCTGAAAAATGCACGTATAATTTGTTCACTTACTTGTAAGAAAAGTTAATCTGCCCTGGCACATCCCGACCCGCTGGTATTGCTAAGTAGGAATTGCCCAAATTATCCAAATCCCAGTATCGAATACGGTGATCAGAGCCTCCCGTCAAGAGGAAAGGAGTTTTGTCAACAATCCCACTGTACATTCCACAAAAGCTTTGCGTGTTGGACTGAAAATCGGAAACGATGAATGTCTCAATAAACACACATACTTCAAGAGAGTTACATTAAGAATTAAAGAATCACAAATACGTAAATTGAAAGGACAAAAGGTTTTTAGAAGTAACAAGGCAAACAACACAACAAAAGCAGCTCTGAAGAAATAGTACGCTCGGTTTGAAATTAAAACTCATATCCTAACATTGGATTCATACAATTGCACGTTGTAAAATGATTTCGAGGAAATGACTTTAGACAGCGACTTTGTAGATGAGTAAAATATCATGAAGTGATAACTGGCTGTATGCGCCTTCAAAATGAGGCGCTCAAATGCGCTGACCAGGAGGTGGCGTTGCCAAGTGGGCCACTACACCAGCCATGCTGCTCTGCCCAGCTCCTTCAAGTCAGTCTCTTGCAGTTATCGGGGTTTCCCCTGAGTACCTCCCGTGCGATCACACTTTTCTACGTTGTTTTCGCATTATATTTATTTATTATTCATTTAACATAGGGAGTTGTCGGTTGTCTAAGCGCATCTTAAATCCCCTCTACCACTCTGCTCATAAATTCCTTTATCCCGTCAACTTCCAATATCGCTTGAGTCGTCTCCTCGCCTCTTCCGCCGGCCAGTGGTCTTCAACATCTATGTATTGTCAGTAGTTCGTGTGTGTTTCCTGTAAGCAGAGCTAACTTCCTTTCACATTTGTCACACAGTCCACTTACTTACACTCTGAGGATAAAACCAGCGTGATCCGCAACACTGGCAATGTCAAAGTGAATGAAAAATCGTCATCTCTATTGTTTAGGCACTCATGGTAGGACAGGGCCTCCACAATAAGTTCCTGCTCCTGCCTATATAAACCAGGGATATTTATTTAATTTGCCCAAATATGTTTTCTTTTTTTTTACTTTCCTTGGCTCTACGAAGTTGAAAGGAAAGTTATGTAATCGGCTGAAAATTTTTTTTTGAGTTTTCTTCAGATCTTTGCGTTTCAGACCCTCCTGAGTCCGAAAAACACTATTCGGGAAAATGGTCTGTGTGTGTGTGTGTGTATGTGTGTCTGTGAACGATTTTTAGAGAAAACCACCGTACCAAATCAGCTCAAACTTCATACCTCGCCCACAGGTTACCATGGGACGCCAAAATAAGGGTATGAACAAAATCCATCGAAATTTAACTATAGTTATCGTAGTGATCAAAACACCAAATATTTTTTTTTCTCAAAAACGGCTCTAACGATTTTGATTACATTTTTTATGTTGATTGCTCTCAATAAGGCAATGATACCATAAAATTCCTATTTGTGGGAAAATGACGAGAGCAGCACAATAAATTATCAAAACTTTCCACGAAATCGATTTTAGCGCAGTTTTTAGTGAAAACCACCGTACCAAATCAGCTGAAACGTGATGTCTAACCTACATGTTACCATGGGACGCAGTAATGAGGGTATGGGCAAAATCCACCGAAAGTTAACTATAGTCATCATGTGATCAAAACACCAAATTTTTTTTCTCAAAAATGGCTCTAACGATTTTAATTACATATTTTATATTGATTGCTCTCAATGAGGCAATGATACTATAAAATTCTCATTCGTGGGAAAATGACGAGAGCAGCACAATAAGTTATCAAAATTTTCGACGAAAAGCGTTTTTGCTGTGGTTTTTTCCTTTTAAACTCCGCTGGAATGTTAGTAGAATGTTAAAGAAAATTGGTACTGTAGTCCAATCCAATACCTATAGGGTGAGTATTTAAAAACGCTCATGAGATACATGGGGCTCACTCCAGAAATTCCTGAATTTCAAGTACTGCCGTTTCGCTTACTACCAGTTCTAAATGTTTTTACCCAATAACTCTGCAAAAGTGATTACTATCCTCCTTCAAAAAATCCGTGTTTACAGCCTCATTAATTTTGTAGGTACTATTTGCTCAATAAAGGTCCTGGAATGAGTACGAGCAGCACAATAAATTCTTTAACCGTAATCGCTACCGCTTTCTGCTGCCGTAAAGCTTTGTTTGACCAAGTTCAAATTAACTGAGTGATAAATGAATTGATTAAATAGAATTAGCCATTTACGAAGTGAATTGCTGTAGAGCTAAGGAAAGTTGTGTGTTGCAACGCACCAGATATTTAATGTATAAAGTTAATATGATCAAGTTATTGTGAAAGTGGTGTGATTAAAAAAAACTAGTTAGCCGCGACCAGAAGTCTACCACAGCCACCATTCCTCGATTTTCATCTGCCCGTGTGACACGATCTTAGCTTTCTTTTATTTCTACAGCTCGAAATTCTCCTAGCAGGTTGTTTGACGTATATTACTACAACTATACATTCCTTGCTGGAGCTCTCAAGCGAAGACAATTCCGCAGAATTAAGTTCTACCACAAGATCTACGCATTTTATCTCCAACGAAAGGTGGGCCCCATATGCAGACGCCACAATTCATCCATCAGAAGGCCGGACGATTATATTCATTTTCTTTCTTTTTATTTGCAATTTTATTTTACAAGAAAGCGAATTTATTTTTAAATTATTAACTTTTATGTAAATATAGTTAGGAGCAAAGCAGGTTGGAGGTTTTTACTTTTACTGTTCTCTCAAAGGCATATTGCCCCTAACAAACATCTATATTTTGGAGCTACACAAGGATATCAAACTTTAGCACAAATTTTGGCCAACTTGCACAACTAAAAAGTGAAGTGTGGGCAAGGAGGGGTATTGTTAGTAGAAAAATAGTTGTATGTAGTCCAAATTACGGCTAAGGCCTGGCGGGAAATTAAACGAAGTTTTAAGGGACCTTGCATGGAAAGCACAATGTAATGGAAGAAATCTGAGTAGTTGGAACAACCTTGCGGAAGGCTGGGAACAACTGGTATCGGCCCTCAGTAACCTTTTATCTAGCAGTAGCACTCACGACTGCTGGCAAATATATTAAGAACACACAACGGATAAAAGTTAGCTTTGTAAGAATCGTAGAATAATATTATCCAATTACAGTTCGGATTTGGGATTTCAACTTACAGGCGCATTTGAAAGGGGTGGCGCTCCACTGCCCCATAAAACAGTTTGTCGCGAGCTACTTTCAATGCACCACAGTGACACTTCATTGTTGCCCTCGACAGCCGAAATGATCCACGATGGCTGACAAGGGTGGCTGCGTAACCTGCGAATCCGTGATTCTGAAACGATTGAAACGAAATGTAATGTCAACGTCTATGCCGAGAAGTGCTTCAATAAAAATGGCGAAGGAAGAAGATTTATAGATAGTCTGAGCTCAAAATGAATGAATAATTCTCGAAGAAAATGTGGTTTTAGTTATTTTTGACTGTTGGGTAGTGTACTGGGACGGAACGAACTCTTCCATTTAGCGGAAGCCCGTTCAGGGGGTTTGTGCTGACTGGGCATCTCAAATGCCCTGATTCGCTCGAAACTTTGCTGTTGTCAGTCGTAACCGAACGGTTCTCTTTGTCGCCATGTCACGAGCGTTGTTCCAGAGTTCCACGGTTCCCTGTTTGTGGTTGTAAAACTCCCCCGAGCTCTGTGAAACTGTATGCTAAATGCATTGGTTGAAATTGTACTCACTCCCCAACTCATCTATCGCTATTCTATCACATAACAATAGTAACTCTGCGAGGGGCTTGGGAATGTTTGGAGAGCTGCTGACTCACGCAAAAACTACAGCAATCACAAACTCCGCTACGTCCACTGGATGCTTACAGCGAGAGCCAGGTCGTACATCCCCCCCCCCTCACCTTTAATTGCTGCTCATGGAGAGAACAGATCTTTGAGAGTTGAGCAAATCCCCAGAAAATCAGATCAAAGATTCAAAGAACGAGGAGGGCGACAAGGAAAGGGCGCCTACTTTTCTTTCATATTGCAGTAGGCGTCAACATTTTTCTCTTCATGGAACTTTCACAGAGTCAGCAAATCTCGGACCCCAGAATTCGTCTCATTATTTGTTTAATTTTTTCCCCCGGCCCTCATCTTTTTCTTGGAATGAAGGATCGAGTTGGAGTTTGGAACTTCTGACACCATTTGATACGATTGGGGGGGATGTTTGGAGAGCTGCTGCCTAAGGCAAAAGTTCCGACAATCACGAGCTCCGCTCCAATGCTCAACTCCCACCGGATTATGAATCTTCGACTGTGACTACTAGACTACGATCACTGGTGGTATAAGTAATGGGAGTTAGGCAGTACATTTCCCCACTTACTGTACCCCCCCCCCCTGGTAACAGTAATACACTCATTAGTGACCAGTTAAGAGTCGAATTTCACAAAGGACGGTCTTTTCCTTTCGCATTCACCAGCAGAAAGTCAGCAGTGTCCCTGGCATTGAGAAGTGCGAGTGCTAATGGCACTGTATTCTACGGGGACTGCAAGACATTATGAACAATACTGAAATAACCTTTGTTTGGCCTTGAACAGGGAGCTTCTAGACTGCACTTGCCTGACTGGTATAGTTGGACGTTACAGGAGCATAAAAGACGTCTTTATTCAGACTGCTAGATCACCAACTAGTATGAACTGCTTGCGGCATGTCTGCTCAGAAAGCCCATCGAGCTGAACTGAAGGGAATCCACAAATGGAACTAGAGCTCTGGAGGCGTCTGTTCGTGTCCACCATCCTAATGTGTGCTCCCTTGTGGTCACATTCCCAGTTTTCAGTCGCCATTGAAATTGCGAATTTGTTTTTCGTTTGTATTCTGCCTGTGTTCATTACTTTTAAAAAATTACAAATTACATACACTTAAGTTGGCATGAATTAAAACACAAATCATTGAAAGGAGTATGTGAGGCAGTTACTGTTGGGATGAATGATGGTGCCGATGGGCAGATGAAACCTTAAATCCCAGCTAGTGAGATAGCCGTTGTTGGTACCAATTGACAGGCAATACTGGTTAGAATCCATGTGCATAGCTGTCACCACTCCTGAACAACAAATAATAAATCAAGGTGCATGAATATAAGTGATATACGATACGCAGAATGCTCCTTCGACTAACCGTGTTTGATATCATTGTCCAACTTCCAAGCGATCTCAGGAGATCTTAGATCCCAACCAATCAAATTCCCAAATATGGTGGAATAGACGAGGACCGATTGAGCTCCTGAAATGGTTCAAACATCCGTTTTCATCTTCCTAATGAGGTGAAACTAATAATGAATGATTCATTGAATTTCTAGTAATAAATGTGTGATTGACATTTGCACACAAGTGCCATGAACTCTGCAATTTGTGCGCGAATAAGTTGGTAATTTTTAAATTTAATAAATTAGTAAATTTAATACTGAGTTCTTTGTTGTAGTTCTTCATTAATTTAGTTATTTAAACCGACATTGAATATCAGTTTTAAAGGTGAGAAAATTGACATTGTAGGGCATATTAGTGTTTAAAAGAAATAGATGGGTCTTGATCGCACTTGATGACACATTACCAGACCCACATTTCACAAAGACGGAAGGAAATTGTCCTGTTAAACATTATTCACGGTGCATTTATCAAACAACCCTTTCATCTACCCCACACGAAAGAGTTTTGCTCCCTCACTCCCCGGGAAATCCTTCTTTTCGCAATGTTTACCCGCCCTCTTCTCAACACCTTCACCCTTATAATAATACCTGAGGCTGCCGTGCTGCACACGTGGAGCATTCGAAACGACTGGACTAAACCGTAGCACCAGGCAGTGGGTAGATTTAATTGAGATATAAGTGAATTTCTCACATTTTTTGGTGGGAGAGCTATTGATTACTATCTAGAGGCGGACCCCCCCCTCCATCTTTGAAAATCTCACGCGTGAGGTGGGAAGGTCGATTTTTAAAAATGAAGAGAAGCAAAGAAAAGTTAACTGCTGACCTGAGGTATCTAACAGTTGTGGACTGACCAGCCACTTGCAAAATTCCATTGTGATGCAGTCAAGCGAGCTTTTAACACAAAAAGAGTTTAGCAGAAATGCGATGATGAGTGATGGCTACGAAAAGGAATGAAGTAGGCTACTCAGCCTCTGATTCTGATAAAACGAACCTGTCAGTCCTGTTCACATCAAAGTTTAACCCCCTCTTCCTGCATCAGGTTTGTTTCCTTACTCAATTACTGTTCCTAAACCCTCTTCGTAATCCTCCTCACTCGTCACACACATTTAGCTACCCTATTATTCCACCCCGAAATAGGAGTCAAAAGCCTACTCAAAGTACTGTCCTCACTCCTTCCCACGACTTCATACTCGTACTCCCCATTTTATGAGCAAATAACATCGGGAACGTAGTATCGCGGTTTTCTCACGGTACTCATGGCACTAGATTTTTAGGCGGGATTTTTGATGGAATCAATAACATCACAACAGAAGTAAAACAGAATAACCTGAGTCCATGTGAGCGATGTCCACAGGAGCGCCTTCTTCTTCCAAATTCAACTGCCTCGTGTCAAAAGTTGACATTTTACTCGACGCATTATCAACTCTGAAAAAAACCAACGTTAGTTACACTCAAGGGCAGAGGAGATTTTCTTCAAAGAAGTATTGAGTTGGCGGACTAGGCACAAGCAGTAGGGGTGTGAAGACAACCCAGACAGACATTAAATCACATTTGTTTTCATTGCTCGGCCTTTCCTAAACCCTCTAACAAGAATTTTGCTATCCACAAGCAGGGTTATATAATTCATTTCTGGATATTATGCCAGTACCATAAGCCTGGGGACTCGCTTACCAGGTTTGATTTCTTCTCGTAGTGCCCGTTCGTGAAGCCCTCAGACAGGAACAGGAAAGATCTTAGTACCACACAGTCTACTTATATTTCGAAAAATGGATGCCTCTACTGATATATTAATTACAGCGACGTTTGCTTACCTCAGGACTATAATTGCTCCAGTTTGACTGGCGGTTCCCAAGAATGAATTATTATTGCACAACGCCATACCAACAAGAGGGCCAGAGTGACCGTTGTAAAGCTGCTTTGCTCTGGAAGAAAATTAAGTTACAATAGCAAGTTTATTCCATCGACAACAGTAACCACGAAGCAATCATAATTTGGTACTTTTCCAAACACTGAAACAACTAATACGTTCGCTATAAATGGCAGTTGCTATACCGGTTGGCAATATTTCGTCCTTCCATCTTGCCACAATCCCAGACTCGAATGCAACCGTCGTGGCTGCAGCTAGCCATTATCGTTTTGTCAGGGAAGGGCACCACCCTGTAACAAAAGTACGACACAACAATGGTTTCAGTAAATAATACCCCTTTAATTGCGCTCAGGTTATCAGTTTAACAATCGTGAAGTTGAACCCCAATTTACGGTGTAATTCTTTATCCAACCTGACGGAACTTGGTCTATGATGTCGTTTTTCGTCAGTAGATGCTCGAATCAATCCAGATACGATGCTGGAGGGATAGATACAGTGTAATGTATGGATGAGGGCTCACTAGCTCACTACGTTGCCCTCACTCTTCCAGAGCGAAGAATAGTTATTACGTATTAATGGATGTCCAATCTCCTCGCTGTTTGCTCTAGGCTATGGAATTTCACATTCCCCAGTATGTGCAACATTTGGGTGGGTGTGATGGTTGATACCAAGTTCTTCTGTTGCTACCGAATTCTGAGTGCCCAAGATAGAGGTGCCACAACAATGAAGGCCCTCTTCTGCTTGATATCAAACGTGAGAGGATCATTAACTAGGCTGAAACAGGTGCTCATAAGTGTCATTCACTTATCTCACTCAGCTCCCTCTATAACAGCAACAAATTGCAGCCATTTTGTCTTTTGTTTATGGTCTGACTCTCTCATAAGGTACTCACAATGATCAATGACATCAATATTTTGAAGAAGGGGGGAAAATGTAGTGTACCGCTCTATTAGCTAAGAAATAGTAGAGAGACTATGGAGCGCACAAGGAAGAGGAACTCGTTCCTGAACCTCGAAAATAAAACAATGCATGCGGATGTGCAGAAACGGTGGCCAAGAACTCTTGAAAGTGAAAAGAACGGAAGGATGATAAACTACTACCCCCTCCCCAACACTATAACACCACACTTCTTTATGTTGAACAATAGTTCTCTCTGATACGGGAGGAAATGGACGGTCCTTTAATAACAGGCGACTACGCTCACTAACTCAATCCAACATTGCCGTATCGTTTACAATGACAAAATTGGAGGAAATGCGCCCAAATATTTCGTGTCACTCATTATGTTAAGTCCTTGCTGCATTGGCGGGGAATGAGGGCCTAGAAAATCTAGTTAATAATACAAAGCGAACTAAATTGTCATTACCTCGTGACTGGACCTGAGTGGCCATGGAGGTGAGACACGAGAGCCGGGCGAAGTCTCCACCCTGGGGGTGACAGCGGAGGTCTATAACCTTTTTCAGTCCACTCTTTACCTTTCAACAGAGCTCGGTACAATCGTTCCTTGTGCTTAATTAATTCTCGCAGTTCCAAACGACATGGGGCACATCTGTCTAAAAGGAAAAATATCCAAGTAAGACAGTTTATCGTTAATATATTTTTCACAAATTTACTAATGAGAATTTTTAGTTTAGTTCATTACAACAGTGGAGTCTAGTGAAGCTCATCTGATCCACAGGAAACAAGTTATTCAGGTTATTTGTTGCTCTATTCACTTTGGTCTATAGCAGATGTAGACAAATGTTAGTATCCTCATAGAACTCGTCTCGTGAATGCCGCCAAAATGTAGCAGGACAGGTGAGGCTGTCAAATTCGCTTAGTTTTACTGGCAGAAACCTTTACCAGAAGCGACACGAATAAAATTTTTAAAAAATCTCAAATTAAAAGTCGAAAAATAAGGAACAAAGGTGACTACACAAAGATATTAAATTAAACGAACAGTCCACGAACTGCTGGAGTTGAAGAAAATAATTAAAATAAACTTTCCAGCCGTGACGAAAATGGAGTAGAGCATGCACGTGCGCTCAATTTACAGTTGGAAAGCAGGAGAAGCGAGAAAAGTGAGTGGAAATTGAAGAGTGCAACAACAATGAGTGATGCGGCCAAATATACGAAATGTCGTAAGCGGTTGGATGAAGATGAAAAGTTAGTATAGTTGGGATGGTGATGATCCTTTAACTATATGACGAGATACTAAGTTGCTACGTTGCGTGGATGCTGGTGGCTTTATGTGATGAACCAGAGAGGCGGACTGGTCAGCTGATGAAGGCGATTCATTAGCAAAAGCAGTGGAGGCTGGAGGTGGATCTTTGTTAGCAATAAGATTGTGGCGTCATCGGTACCTCAACGAAATGCACCTACATGGGGCATTCATTTTCCATCACCGACCACCATGTGGCGTACCAGTTCCATCAGCCAACTGTTGTGTCGCGGGCGCTGGAGAACACAAGCATCAACTCCAAGCGTCATTCACTAAATTCATACTGTTCTCGTCGCTCGTAACAACTGTTCTCTTTTTGTCCACTCTTTTTATCTGTTCTCTTTTTACCACGTTTGTTCAGTCTTTTTCTATCAACGAGTTTTTATAAATGCAGTCATGAATTGATAGTTCATTTGAATCCCGAAGTAATTACATAGCATCATTAATTCCATAATTGGTGAATGAATAGCTGAAAGGTTGTTCATATTCTACCTTGGAGTGATTGAGCGCAAACTGGGGGCAGACACCATAGTGAGAAGGACAATTAACATGGAGGTGCACTGAGCTGTTCTCTGTACTAGTTCAGAAGGAATGGAAAAGAAGATCTCCCAAGGGGGAGGAAGGCACTGGGCGCAATTGAAGGGGAGAGGAAGGAGCCACTGCCGCTCCAAAATCTCAGTTTGAAGTAATGAGGACACGGTTTTTGCCTAGGATTCCAATGAGCAGAAAAGAAACATACTACCATCCATTAGTTTGGAACACAATACACACAATATCTAATTAAAATCAGGAAGACAGTTTCAGACAAAATAATTTTCCTTTCCCTTTTCAGTAAATCATGCAAACGAGAAGGAGCTTTGTGAGGCTGTCAGCACTGTCAATCAGGACCTGGGCAATCTTACCAGGAGGTTCAGTGAACATGGACTAGTGCTGAACTCCTAATTGGTAGGCCTGAGAACGACGTTGTTCAGGACCTTCAACCTGCCTTACTTTATGCAAAGTGCTGCGGTCGCTTGTGATCTGGACTCGGTTTGTCAGCTCAAAATGCAAACAGCTTTAAATACCTGTATCAGGTATATCTTAAATCTTAAATACGACGACAGAGTGTACGAAAAATATCGACATCTTCAGATTTTGAAAATTGATGAACTTATCCAGTACATGGTGTTAAGAAGTGCGATGCAGGACTCCAGTCTGGCCATTACTCTGGAGGCTGGTATTACCCCTCGTGTTGCAGTCGAGGTACCCTCTACAATACTTCCAGGCGCTATCGCTTCACAATACTCCCATATACCACTTGCAGATCCTAATTTCTTTGTGAGATCGCAGGTTGGTATACTCCTTGGGGTTCAAGCTTCATTGGACATCCTCAGTAAACCATTGAACATGATAAGGGGCTATCCGTCGGCCACTCAAACCATTTTCGGTTACGTCCTCAGTGGTAATGTAAATGAAACGACAGTAGATTGTCCTCCACGTCAGACATTCATGGTTCAAAGTTCTCTCAATTCAACCGATCCTGCGCTCAAAAGGTTTTGGGAACTTGAAGAGGTATCCACCATAATTCCGATCTCGCCTGAGGATGAATGGTGCGAAAATCACTTTCAGTCCACTATTCGTCGTAGTTCATCAGGTCAATATATTGCTAGTCTACCTTTCAAAGATGGGAAGCGCCCAGTTCTAGACTCCAACAGAGAAATTGCTCAAAAACGCCTCTCCCGCTTAGAAAACTGCTTCGGTAGGGATCCATCGTATTCTCAGCTTTATAAGAATAATCTCCTCGATTACGCGCAGCAAGGTCTCGCTGTTCCGACTTCATTACAGTCGGATTATCTTCTTAACCATCACGGTGTGTTAAAAGACTCATCGACGAACCCAATGAGAGTCGTTTTTAACCCGTCAGAGAAATGTTCTACATCCCAGACATTGAACAGTTTTCTCTGCACAGGTCCGAAATTACAGTCCGACATAGGCAACATCACGCTTTTATTTCGCCTAAATCCGGTAGCCCTTGCCTGTGACGTGAAGGGGATGTTTCTCGCTATTTCATTAGACGAAAATGATCGCAAATATCAGCACTTTTTATTCAGATTCGATCCGCTGGAGCCAGTTCAAGAATGGGAACTTACATGCCTCATTTTTGGGATGGTTTCCTCTCCATTTATCGCACAGAGAGCGCTCCAAAACGCCGAGACGACGCGAACTGGTGAGCTCCATTTCTCCTTTTCAATCCTCTTCAATATCTTTCGCCACTGTCATTCATTTTTCATAACAAATTATTATTCCGTACCGTACACATGGTGTCAGTTATAATGTTTTAAATAACCTCCTCAAGAATGTTTAATGTTCTCCCTAATTCACACCCTTGAAATCCGGAATAAGGATTCAAGCTACTGGGTGCCACCATGCCGCAGGACAGCCTACCGCCAGTTATTTCTTATGCAAAGTATTTCGAATTATAACGGACTTTCACATGATCTGAAGAAATTGACCAGCTATCATACATTGAAGAAACATTTGAAGAAATACTTGTTATCCTTGTACTGAATTAGCAAATGAAGAAAGTGGTTATTTGTAACATGGAATGCAGTAAGGAAGATATTTACTTTTATTTATTATTATTTTCTAATTATTATTAGTAGTAGTTTTTGTAACTCAATGGAAGAGAAGAACAAATTGATCACCATGTAATATCGCCCTAAACAGCTCCAAACCAGCACGACTGAGGTTAGACAACATGTAAAATGTTAAGATGGCATCTAAGGACTTTCAAGGCTCCACATATTTCAACTTACACTGAATGTAGGATCTTTCTTGCATGCTGTAATCGATATCCACGCTTTGCACAGTAGAAGGAGGTGGTTGCACTTTTTCTTTACTAGTTAAAGAGCTGCTTATCGTTTCTACTGTAGCAAACATGTGTTTCCATTCCTCATTCATTTGACCATGATCCTCATTTGCTCTCCTATCAAAAGAATTTTACAAATTATATACTCTTTAGAATCATTTCAATACCAGACTGCCTTACAACTTACTAATAGCATTTTCATTAAGTTATTACAAGAACAAGGCACGTCGAAAGATGGAATGTCTTAGATCCTCGCAGTCATATTGGAAGAGTTAGGGGTCTGGAATTTCACTGTCGTATACTCTGTGTATATCATACCATACTCGTATCAGCTCGGAAAAAAAGAAAACAGCCTCCTGGCCTTAGTTTTGCCAAGTCCTAGCCCTCCTTCTTATAATGACGAGCATGATGACGTCTGAAAAAGCAAACGTAGAAGCCAACAGGAGCTGCTCACACTCCGCTGGGCTAGGCAATCCTCTCACAAAGTCTGTCTACATGAGAGGACCCTCTGCATGAACCCACTGTCGCACATTTGTGGTTACATATGGCTGATCCACATTCAGTTGGCACAAATGCGAGTAAACGCCACAGGTCTAATGAAGGACCAAGTAAACAACTACCTGCCCCGCATAACCAGCCTCGGCACTGTAGTGACGGTTAACCAGGTCAAGGGGGCCTCGACACAGCGAGGGAAATAGTGGCTGCAGTGGTGAAAGTGAAGCTGCACCAGGCACTGGCAGCATCCACCAAACCCAGACCTGTGGAGGCAAGGCAGTAGTCATTTAGCTATTCCTTCAACTGATGGAGCGAGCGTGCTATGACATCACTGCCACAGTGAAACAAATAACCTCAAAACACAGTGGGGGACGTGCACAACACAAAATTTAAGCTTGTGTTCCATATAATTAGTTATAATCACGAGTCAAACGCTTGTTTTCTCTCTTTTGATTCAATAAACTCAGCTTTCTTCCATTTATTGCCGATATAATGTGTCCAGTTCTTACCTGACAGAAGTAATTTTAAACAAAACACTAAATAAGGCAACAAACCTGTACGCAGCCAGGTTACTGACTTCTCCTTTGCCAGTATCACTTCCCTTTGGAAGAGTAGCAGAATGCGTATTCACAGGAAATTTCAACGTATTCAGTTCTAACTGGAAAAATAAAAGAAATTAATTCAAGGTTAGCTCCAGATTGAGATCATATTCAAAGCGCATTGAATGCCAATGAAATCTTAAAGAAAATTATAGTAAATATTATCAAATTACTGTGGGGAGATTTATTCACGATCACATTGTTGATATTAAAACTGGTCGCTCAATTAAATTTCCCACATCTCCGGCGCACATGTTCATCGCTGTGTAGCCAACCCCAGTGGTGCTTGGCCATAACATAACATTTTAGACCAGAGGAAAACCAACAACAAATTATTTGGAAAGGTTCGTGGCACCTCTGCCAGATTGAGTTCAAATAGGCTGAGCTCAGTCCTGAACTGACAGGCAGCTATTAAATCATTTAATCCGCTGTTAGTAGGTTTCGTTAAAAGTCCTCTAACTCGCCTAGTGAGGTTATTTGTGGCGGTGTGACGTATGGATATATACCTCAGGGTTGGAGGGAAGTTCGAGTTACTTTCATACCACCACCTGACAGGGACTCATACGAAGATGAGAAGGCATTTATACCTATAAGCTAGACATATTTCTTGCTCAAGACCATGTAGATTTTCGATAGGCACTTGAGAGGCAGATGTTTGAAATTGCTACGCCGGGCTGATAGTAAGGAAGGGAGATAAGGAAATAAGGAGATTACTTTGACGGTCCTTCTGGATATTGAGGGGCCCTATGACAATGCGTCCATGAAATGCATTGACCAGATTGAATGTCAGTGTTGAAAACATACCAGGATGGCCAACCCGTATTACCCAATACCCCAGAGCTGCCTAATGTAATTCCCCCCACCCCTGGTCTGGAAACTGTGCCTCCACCTCCCGGTGCCCTGTGCCGAGACCTCGTCGATCTGAAAATAAATAAATACAGGAACGGAACAAGAGGAAAGAGAGGGACTCACCTTCTTGCACATGACATACACTGTTCCCTGGCCAGGAAACAAGGGAATTAGCAATGGGAAACACTTCGCCGCGTCAGAATGCTACTTAGCAGAAGCTTCACTTCCAATTCACAAAAAAGGGGTGGTAGAAAAAGATTTTTAGTATGTACAATTAAAACAATAAAACTTGTGGGCTCTGACTTGATCGACCGCAGGATGGAAAGTAGAATTGGCGCCCAACGTTACGAGGTGGGTTGGAGATGCTTTTTGAAGAGCTGCTGACTCAGGCAAAAATTACGACAATCGCGCCGGAGCTCCAATTCACAATCCCCGACTTACGTCGAGAATTATGAACCAATGTCTTATCCACTAGACCACGATCACCCGGTGCCTTTAACAGGAGTCAGTCAGCACAGAAGTTTGTGAGAGGAAGGGTTAGGGTCTTTGGAGGTGAACTGGGAAGAAGGCGATAAGGTCTGACCTGCAGGCCTGGGTGATTCGGCAGAACGCAGCTTACATTTCCAACCACCAGTAATATAGAACCAGCAATAACTGTAGCTAGCAAGCAAAGGTACAAAGGCTGCAATGCTTACAAATAGCAGAGGCAATAAAAACCTCACCTACCAGTACTACGGAGAAAATTTTTGACTTTTTTTCCCTTGATATTTCTGTCAAGGCGGAGGCTGTGAACGTGGCTTACAAACTGACTATGCTTGGAATAGCTAAGGTACCACGGGCTAGTAAGTTCAGGAACTTGGAAGCCTTTTAGAAGCTCAGCACGATCACTGAAATGGTAGAGCCCAGGTACGAGTTTGACATGAATTAAAAATTTCTACCACAAAGCATATGGAACAGCAAAAGCCATCCATTTCTGCCTTCTACTGGTATCAACAACTGCACAGACGAATCCAAAACCCTGAAGGGTACTGGCTCTGAGGTATGGAAAGTGGCTTTGGGAGGAGTTGGAGGTACATTGCCCTGGGCCCCACTTCGAATGGTTTTCAAGCAGAGTTTTAAGCTATCATTGCTGGGGCCGTCATATTGCATGATAAAGGGTATAGAAATCAAACTATCAACATGAAGACTGATAGTCAAGCGTCTTGCAACGTACGGATGTGGTATGGATGAGGAAACTGCTTATCACGTCCTGGCCCAGTGCCAGAGACTTGAAGGAAGCAATTTTTGGTCTTTGGTACAACAAGGGTGGACATCAAAGATTCCTGCAGGAAATACCTAGTATTCCTTAGAGAGCTAGGCAAGGACCTGTGAGAAATTAGGACTGGGCTAATAGAACTTAAGGCCGCAGCGCTCAATATTTTTAAAAAAGTCTTCAAAACTGCCTCACAATTCTTAAAATTAACAATTCAGTTAAAAGTTCCAACTAATTATTCTGATTTATTTAGTTTTATTGCAAACAATTAGCCAAAATCTGAGAAACTTACTTTGCCTGTCATTTGTGATTTAGAGTCCTGATTTATTGATCTGCTAGTCTTAATCAACAGCTTGGACATTAAGACCAACATCTCCTCGACGTCTTCAGTCATTCCATCAGAACTTAACCTTCTGAAAAGCTGCACAACCAAAGAATATAAGTCAGATTACAACGACCACAACACATTTTGGGTGATAATTTATTGTAACTTCGATTTTGAGAAGAATTTCGCACTCACATTTCTCAGAGTGTTGTTCTGTTGAGGAGACGAAGGTAGAGCAGATGAAAGAGAAACATGCGTAGCCTGATTTTTTCTGGAATTTAATCTCTCATTGAGGGTTTGAAGAAGGAGATTGAGCTCTGAACATTTGACAATTGTGATGAAGACGGCTCGGGGTACAGGAGGTTTTAGAGCGTTAAGAACCATAAACTGAAAATTGAACTGAGATCAGATAATAGAGCACAGCAATTCATCATTAGTTTATTAGGTTTCTACTTGATGAACTTCTAGGATGAACGAACTTTTCTTAGACTTAAATAACGATAATGCGTTCAATTTGATTGAACTGATCGTTTATCATGGTGTAAAATAACTGAACACTACTTTAACCTAATGACGACTTGAATATGAGAAACCCTTTTCGAAACCCCGTGGGGACACTCAAGGTGTACAAAATATCTACAAAAATCGGTCTTAACAGTTTTCCTCCAATGACTCCAAGTAAAGATGTTTCTTCGACTAAACTTTTTGATAGTTCCCTATAATGTCAGGCATGTAAATACGATCACTTCCAAACATTGTCATAATGATACGGCCTAAAATTATCCAAACTGTGGAGGCCAATTTTGTCGATGAGGCGAGAAGCGTGGGGAGTTGGAAGGAATCCCCACCGAGCTCTGGCGAAAGGAAGGAAAAAGGAGGGGAGTTGTCAAAGACAGCCAGTTATCATTGCTCAGTGTGCAACAAGTCACTGTGTGTGGAGGAGCCCACCATGTTTTCTCTTTGGAAAATCAATCTGCTGCTGCTTTTGGTTTATTTTTTTTGCTGCATTCTGAATAATAACCCTATGTTTTCAGTCACGAAAAATGTTTTACAACCCCCCTCAAAATTTGATACTTTACATTTCAAGACTTGGAGATTCCAAATTTGCAATGTCCGTCCGCCGTCCGGGCCGTTTTGTGCCTTTAACGTGGTCTAAAAAATTCGTTCTTTCGCCCAAAAATCCGATTTGGTATCTAGTTGTGCCCGTCATCTCGGCAATCCGATCGGACGAAGCCCGTGGTTGTTATGGGCAAAAAATGGTTAAAAAAATTAACAAAACGCAGTACAACGCGGGAGCTACAGCGTTTCGTCGTTTGAACTCCCTCCCTCCCGCCCGTCTCATTAAAAAAGCAACCGCGCTCGAGGCGAGCGAGCGCACCTCCCGCTCTCAATTGCCTCCCAACGACGCCGCCACTCAACTCCCCTTTCGCCTCGAGCGCCCCCGTTCCAATTTCCCCGACGTTTTGGTTTTAATACGATTCAATTTTTTTAGATTCTTTCGTTTCATTCTCATTTTGGTTTTTTTCATAGATTTTTGGTTAAATTTTGATATTAGTATTTAGCGTGCATGTTTTCATATTACAATTCAGTTTTTTCTAGATACTTTCGTTTTTTTTTGTTTATTTTAATATTACGATTCAGTTCTTTTCGACCTTTTTTTGGGTTTAATTATGATATTTTTCGATGCTGAATCGAACAGGATGGGTCTCGGAGCATTAATACTAGGTCAGGCTGATTATCCGAATAATAAACCGTTGTGTAATAATTTGCAGGGTTTTAGTTTTCCTATGAAGCAATGGGGAATATACAGAAGGATACAAAAAAAAAAACAAACACAAAACTACTCGTCAAATTTCCGTCTTGCTCAAGGCAAGCGAGCGCGAGGTCGGCTCCCACCATCCTTTTGTATTGTATATTTATGAGAAGTCTCTGTATTTATTTGGTACGTAACCATTCAACTTGTTAGTTGTTTATTATTTATTCAGCTCCGGGAGCCCGCCGATCAGCACCTGCAATATTATATTTGTTTGCTACCAGGCTTTGGGCCTGTCTCCCAACCCTGACTTACGACCGAGGTCTCTAGACTAAATGGATCCAGGAGGGGGATTGCAGGTTTTGCCAAACTGAAAGTGCATTTCTGTAACCTGGAGGTTGCCGATCAGCTCGAATTTAATATATAAATTTTAACAAGAATTTACAATAAATAAATCATTTTAGCAACATACAGTACAACATTATATGGTATTACAGCGATGTAACGATGTTCTTCATGCCCTTAGGTAGGACAGGAAAGATTAGGGCTGGGTTGAATGTGTTAATAAAGAAAAGAGGTTTTGATAAAATAGAATATTAAACTACATTTTTGCAGTTGAACGTTCTAAGCTGTCATTTGTCAGCTATAAGAGATTTTATTTTATTACATCATTTGTTCCTGTTTAGAACGGGAAATGGAGGAGGAATATACTGAGGAGGCACAATTTTGGACGTGGCAAAAGCGTAGGAAGCTGTGTCCCTACTGTGTGCCAACCACTGCGTCACTCGGCAGGTTGTCGCTGCCTTCGTAGCTTTGGAGAAGAAAATTAAAACTTACTTGAAGGAGAAATTCAACCCAGGAGGGATTATTGTACTGTACTCAAATCATCATCACACTCAGTTTGAGCGAGAGCAAGGTGAGCTGCCGTCACATTCCATCTTTTTGTTTTTAAATTACGTTCGATTATCTCTTTTTGTAGCACATTTTGTGTTGGTCGAAGCCACATTTATTTATTAGGTTCCCTTTTTTCTCAGGATCCGGTGACTGGTTGTATGTACCGCCCTCTTGCCTGAGAGGAGGAGATTTATCGCAAATTTTGGGAAGAAACGATCGGCTCCGACCACTACAATACAGAGAAACTCCGCATTTTGTTCGACTCTGATCTCTACATTACGTTGGTTTGGGGTAACCCAATAATTTCTGCACTAGTACCCTCTTCAAGATTGCGATAGAAATTGAAGTTTTAGCTAGTTAATATAAACTGTTTGAATGACAGATTGGATTACTTGGGAGCAATAAAAACTGCTGAACGTAAGTGAGGTTGGGGAAAGTTGTGTGCCGTGTCACACCAGAATCTAACTAGTTTATTACTCAAAGAGCTTATGGCAGGCTGGTAGGACAATAATAAGTAGTTAATAATTTTCGCTCTAATAAATCACTTTCGGGAAGAATCATTTCGCGATTGTGCTTAAAACAAACAAATGTCTTCTTCCAACCTCTTTTTCCAACTGAATGACTTTGTGCTTCAAGTAGGGCTCAATGACAGACATCACTTTGCATTGGACGTCAACAATGTTCAAGGTCCTAGCTAAGGCGCTTATGAATCCAACAGCAGCCTGCAAAAAAGGAAGAATAGTAATCAGCATGACGAGAATAACTTGACAAGCCCTGTTTGATGTTTTGGTGCAACTTATGGAATTGAACCTCTCTCATCTAACAAATGAGTAATTCACCCTTCCACTTCAAATCGAACGAACAGGGGTGAATATTGATTAAAATTACAGGGTCTCTTCTACTAGTCAATGTATACATTTCCGTGAACGTTTCTCTAAAAACCATTATATGATAAGAGTTATGTGCAGGACAACACAACAATTAAATCCATAGCAGCTAGCGAAATTGCAATGAAAGAAACCCCATGTACTTAAAAGAGCTGTATCAAGCGGCCCAGACGGGTTACTGGTGAGTTGTAATCCAATGTCGGGGAAGTGGAGAGAGAGCAGCACTACTGGGTGGGCCTATGGAGAAGAACTGGGGCATGACATTGTCATTGTGGGTCCCCAGTGCTGCAGTTCCACAATGATCCTGTATAGTCAGGTAGTTTATGGAAGGTAGGATCATGTGCCACGTGAGTCAAAAAGCGCAATAATAAAAATAAATGCTTCCAAATCAAATCTGTGCGTTTATACTTACAAACGCAACTTTACATGCCAGCCTGGTACATCAGGAACGAGGAACTTCACAAGGACCTTGAAGTACCGACAGTAAAAGACTGCTTAATCGCCACATACCATGCATCCTACCGAAAAGCATCAACCCATCCAAATCTGTACGTAAGCAACATTCCGATAGAACAACCCTTGCCCAGACATCTGAGACGCCTTAAAAGGAAGCACCACTCCGACTTCTCAGAGGGCTTCAACTGAATAAAGGAAGAATAGGGCCCTCCTTTTACCCCATCATTTTTAAATTTGCAAAAACAAAAATGGCTATGCTCAGAGGAACAGTAAACTTCCCAGTACAGTTGTTACGTACCACGGATTTTGCATTTTCGATACTAGGTAGTTGATGGACTTATCCTAGTAATTAAGGTAAAATTTCATGTTATTTGTTTATACAACTGTTTGTTATCTCACTATATAGTGCTGTGCACAAAAATGTTTCTTCGTAAAAATAAAAAAAATAGAAAAGCGCAAATATGACAGGACTAATCTTAAAGTAGTAAAGAAAGTTCGTAGAGGCAGATAACATCAGGGGTGCAGCATTGACTGTTGAGCGGGCGTTTTATCTCTTAACTTACACTCTCATCCTTCTTCCTACCCTAACTGTTCTGTACAATAGGATTCAGTCAAAACTTGAAACCAACCTGCCGAATCCACAAACTGGGATGAGCAAGTAAAGGAGCTGATTCCGCTAACAACTGGTAGAGAGCACTTTTATGAAGCAAACTCAGTTCAGTCAACGCGGTAACAGCGTTCATGGCTTTGCGGATCACAAACTCCTCGTTATCTGTGAGACCCTAAAACAAAAGACACAGATTTAATACGTGAAGGGAGGGAGTTATTATGAACTACGTTTAGCTCAGTCTTTACCTGCTGAAGAAGAGGAGAAAGAATAGGAGAGCTATGAACTCCGATATATGCAGCAACCCCAACAATGCAGTCGAAAAATGAACCCCTTAAATGTTTGTCGTCCTTATCATTGAGAAAAGTAATCATGTGTGACAACAATACGTCGTTTGCTGAAAAATATTACTACCGCTATTACAAATCCTTAGTTTACAAGAGAACACAATTTAAAGTCTGTTCGAAAAAAATTTCAACAAATGTAATTGGTTACCTTTTTGCTTCCCAAAAAATACGCATAGTTTGGTGATGCCGTTTTCAATCAAGGTTTGTTTAACGATATTTTGTGGATCAGTCAACAGGGCAGAGACCATTTGCTGCATCATTTGATGGAGAGTCATCAGCTCACTTTCATAACTGTGTCTTGGAGCCTCACTATGGCTCACCTGCCAGTGCTCTAGTAGTCTTCACGAAGTATGAAACAACACAAGGATACTGTAGAAATGTACTTTTACAAATAAAATCAACATGAAAACCAATAATCCTCCTTTTACTGGGATAGTGGGTTTGGTTCTTCGATGAGTTAAGGCTACCCCTAAGCAAAGTAATTCCGGTGAAAACGAGCAAGAGACCAAGCCAAACTGAGTGATCATAAATGGTTAGTGGGCTAGAACTACTCTTTTCGCATTTTGACTTTTTTAATCATCAACCTATTTAAATTGCCAATAAATGTCCAACAGCCACCGCTTGTAAATGGCGTTTTGACCTGTCTTGCGCATTCGTCCAAAGAGTTATCCATAAAAATACGTTTGAGATCGTGGATTCTGTGCACAGTATAGTCTGTTCAGTTTGGGCCCAGCAGTCGCATCCATCATCGTACAGATCATCACACGTTTCACAACAGATTTGGAAATACAGAGCCTATAAGATTTTACCAACTCTCAAATGGAAGGGTGTTCATCGTCGTTCGAAATTTCACTTTGCTCCACAGACAGTAAGTCAGAACGTGCTGGACACACTGAGTATAGTTGTTAAGACGCAATGTTCCTCTACTGAATGCCTAATATTACAGTAAAACTTGAAGTTAAATAAATCCACGCATGTCATGCTTGAGGCAGGAGAAGTTCTTCTTTGAATATGACGGTACTTCAAGGCTAAGGAAAGGATGTTCTGTTTTGAATGAGTAATAATTGAGGGGCAATAATAATACATTTTTAGAGATCTTTGATGCCAATAAGAGCTTTTCTGGATGAAGAACGACCTAAAAAATTCATCACTTCTCTTTAGTCGGAGAACTATTAGCCAGATCATGCGATCTTGCATCGTGTAATATCGGTTTGTGGAAATTTTTGAGATGGAGAGCGCATGTGAACAGACCAATTCAATTCCATCGAATTGAAACGGCCATCATCAACACCCCACCAGATGTGCATAGCAAACTACAATGAGCCGATTATTCTACACATATCATTTTCAATGGAATTGGTTATACTGGACTTTAAAAGTCGTGAATTCTTCTCAAAAAAATTTTTTTACTCTTCTTAATAGTTAAGGGTATTTCAGCATTTTTCCACGAACGTCAGCACAATAACCATCTGATTCGGTATTTCGGATACCTTGGGTTGACTTGGAAGCGGAATGATGTAAAACTGAGAATTAAACATGACGTTTATATTGGAAAATATTAGTTGAACTTGATACAAGCACAACGCAAAACTCCCGCGAATAAATTTCAGGGAAATGGATTTACCTGAGCGAAATTTCTGCTAAATCGGCAATGTTTTCTGCAAAAGCAGCCCTAACAATAACTGCATCATCATGCGCCACCTAAAAAAAGTGGATACATTTTAAATTAGCTTCTCACTTTCAATCAACGTAACTTTAACAATGTGAATCAATCACTCACTTGTGACAAGCCGGGGAGAATATATTCTGGGAAAACGTTGGCGTCACTAGGTGGAACGACTTTAACGTGAGAAAGGACTTTACGAAGAGTATGAACAGTGTGTACGCGAACTCGTGGAAATGGATCGTTTATTAAATACATCTGTAACAAACGCAAATTTGAATCTCGAGAAAGTGAAATAATGAGATAACAAACGTAGGTACGGTATAAGTTGTTTACAATGTAAGGAAGAACTCTGTCAAGGACTGTTTCAGATGACATGTGAGCTGCCAACTCGGCCAATATTTCCAAACATTGTATTTTAGAATTTGAAAAATGAAGGCCTCTGAAATGAAATAATTGTGCTCAATTAATTTAAATGTTATTTTTCAAAAAATTATGAAACGTAAACTGATTCAGCTGATAAGACACCCACCTAATACACGAAGTTACTAAAGACGTAATGAGAACGAGAGACTCACTACCAGCAGGGCAATTGCCATTTTTATCATTTTGTTGGTAGTGCTTTCGCTCCTCGGTGGTAAGCAATTGTATTATATTATTCACATCTTTTTTCAGTCTGAAAAGTGAAACTGGATTATAGTCAAAACATAATTGATGTAGGATGAAATGTCAGGGGAGTAATCATACTCGAGCCTAACACTCAAATAACCTTAAAATAATTGCAGTTAAATTAAACTTGGAACTCAGTCATAGCCTAGCCACACTCAAAGCATATGTTTCGTCTGCACGCAACTCCCAATCTTTTGTTCTTGTACGCTAGTTATTCTCAACTATTGAAGTAATTGGGTTAGTTAAATTACTGAAGTTCACGTACCTGTTTGGTGAGTCCATCTCCTCTCTCGTCCATCCATACCCCACCAGCCAGAGGAGACGGACTCACCAAACAGGTACGTTAACTTTAGTATACCTCACTACTCTATAGTTGAATATATCTCACAATATTACGCTAGTACAATATATCTCACAATAGGCAACCTCAAGAACGCATGCATTTTAATTCCATAAATCGGAAATCGAAAAATAATTCTAGTAACTTTACGAAATAGTTACCACTATGGTGAAAATTGCATTGTCTAGACCAAAGGTTCACGGCAATAAAGTTCCAAATAACAGCTGAAGATAACCGCTTATAGTAACAGTCCGGGTAAATAACAGAAAATGAGATGCGCCCACATAAAAATATGTCATCCCCTCAGACAGAAATGTAAAATTAAATGCAGCACTAACCTTTACTCCACTAGGCGTCACAAATTTAAGGATACAATTCACACTTGTAATCATACTATTTCTTGGCAGAAGTTCATCCCGTCAGTGACGGTGTGAGTTCCAGTGACAAAGCAATCATATTTGCCGGCAGACTCATAACCCGAAAAAAGGTGACAAGTCGAATGTCACATATATTCAAACGACTAGGGGCAAACCACAATACACAGGATGATTAAAGTTGTGACCGCCCTTACGACACCTTTATCAAACTTCTCTCACACAATGTCATTTCGCCATATGCAGGACATAAAATACTTGTCAGGGATCAAACCGACATCCATATCCCATTGTAGAACTTTATCCTCACCTTGCATTCTCTATAGATAAATCAAATCAGTTGAAATGTGCGTATTCACTTGTCGAAAACCTTTAAAAAAACGGGAAGAGGGCGGTGGGGAAGGGCACCTAGTGAAAGTGGCAGAATATAGCCCAAAAAACATTTTGACGGCAACTAGAAAACTGACTGTTAGAACTTGTATTTGACGTGAGGGATTCCATATTTGTACCAGTTGGCTCCATACTGCAAAAGTTCCACGATTCATTTCGACTTTAAAATAATGAACGATTAAGAGCGAAAACAATTCTCTGGACAATGCAATTCACCTACCACCGCATCTACCAACCAATAAAATATGTTCCAAAGACGTCACCTTTCAATCTTTTCATCGGGCGATAAAATCGGGGTAGTATCACAATAAATCAGCATGTACGAATGCAGAAATGAGTAGAAATATTCAGGGAACAGTTTTCCTCTCTCCAGATCGAGGTAAAATTCTGCCGATTTTCGAGAAGAAGGCTCCCGTTGAATCATGTCACGAATCAATTCCTGCAAAATAAAGACCGAAAATTGAGTTCAAAGGTTTTATTGAGCCGAACATGTGTAATGACTCCCCTCCTACTAATAATCCGTTGGTACCTAAAACTTGTTATTAAAGTGCAAGGCTGTTCTATTGCCCTACTCAGGATTACCTAAAGCTCCTGAATAAAGTGTAAGTAAAATTCCTGCTACAAGTGAAGCACATGAATTACATAAAGCCCTGCAGCAATTGAAATGGTGCGATTACGTAAATCCCTGCTGCGAATACAATTCTAGTGATAGCGTAAAGCCCTGATGTTATAGCAGTGCACTGTACTATCCCTACTGATATTAAAATACAGGGGTTCATGTAAGCCATTGCTGAGATTAAGATGCCAACAATTACCCAAACCTCTCCTGGGATTGAGTTTCAAGGATTTATGTGCAGTTAAAATGCACAGATCTACGGTAAAAAGCCTTGTTCTGATTAAAATGCTAGTGTAGGATATGAATCAGGCGCACGAAGCTCAGGAGACGCACCCGGGAGACGAACTACGCACCTGGGAGACGAACTACGCACCCAGGAGACGAACTATAGACTCGCCCATTACATTATTGTATGAATCTCGTAACATAACAGTCAGTGTATGAATCGTGGAATAGCAAGTTGTATTTGATTTGAAGTTTGATAAAAGTATAATCGTTTACAGCCCTCGATAGTTTTCATATCATCCCCTACACTAGCAAACAAGGGTCATAAAAATTCACTCCCTAACTCAAATTATCATTTAAAACCTACCCTCACTTGCTGCTCTTCTATTTTCTTCAAGTAGCCATCAAGGGAATATTCGCCAGCGCGATAAGAAAGCAGTTGGGAAAAATCAAATGGTGGTTGACCATCTGTGAATAATTCAGCTATTGCACACCTGAAATTTGACAAAAGAGAATTGAAATTGGACAAACAGAAGTCTGAAAGAAGTGAATAACGGCAGTTTACAATTATATTAGAGCACGAATGCCGAACGATTTCACTCAAAATATCATAAAATCCTAAAACAACACAAAGGCCAAATAGGAAATTTGACTTGAATATCGATTCAATTGCAATGACACACCCACAACACGTTGCAGCTGCCCCAAAAATAATTATCTTTAGATTTGGGTGCTCTTAGACAAGAACAAGAAAACATGAAGTCGCAGTTGATGAATTCCTGGACGCAAGGAGGACACGACTACCACGGGCTAGTACTACCACACAGACAATCAAACCTGTTTGGGAGACGTTAACCTTATGTTAAGGATTGATACTGCAGCGTTGTCATGGACGATTGTAGTAGATTCCAGGTAATAATCGATTCACGATCGAGTAGGAAATATTTCTATCGCAATATGCACATTTTAAGGTTGCAATAATCGGTGTTAAGGGGTGTCAAATGCCAACGTAATAGGTAAACTCAAGGGTATTTGGCGAATTATGAAAACACTTCGACTGTTTCTTTCCAATTAAGTAATTAACATACTCGTTGTCAGATAAATAAGTATCGTAATTACTTTTATAATTGATGTAACTAAGTATTATAATTGCTAACTGTAGCAAACAATACCATGTGACGTACATTATTGTGTTCTCCAACAAAATGTACACTCCTCATAAATGTTTACCTATGTTACCTATGTCACAATAGTTTGATCCAAGCCCGCCAAAAGGTTTTTCTAATTTTCTAAATTACAAGGATGTACACTCAGGAAACTAGCTGACGAAAAATCGGGTTTTAAACTTAAATTATGTAAATAATATTACAAAAGGCGACGGATTCCTTGAGACCACATACCCTGAAGAAAAAATGTCCATTGCTGGTGTCAGATCTTCCCAATTTTCTTGATCAAGAAGTAACTGGCTGCTCACATCAGTCCCTAAGGTTTTCACAAATCTAGAATCGAATAAACCAAAATTACTATAATTAAATACTGTACAGATCACCAAAGAGTGGAAGACGGAAACTTTTCGATGATTTCCTACAACAAAATTTATGAAAAGCAGTATTAGAGTAACGCCTGGAGAGTATGAAGGAGTAATTACATTGGAAACATAGTCTCTGCATCTCTAATTCTAACTCCGCCTTTTCGAGCAACTGAAACGGCAATATATCATGTAGAGCAACACAGTTTAATGACAATATGGAACGGCAAACAAAGAAAACCAAGGTTGCTAGGAACTAGAGTTTGCACGAGCCACAAAGAACAGAAATAACCCCTACTGAGATATGGAAGCTGAACTTGGAATGAAAAGGTATTAGAAAAGAATGGGATGAAAACGCTATCCAGCGAACTGAATCCCACACAACTTTGTAATGAAGAGAAATACCACCCATCGATAGTGAGCAGTCCAAAATGTAGGGCTTTGTTTCTGGATACTTGATAACTTTCATTGAACTTGATCACGCTCAAAGTCTCTCTGTAACTGCGTCGAGTGCCATACCAACAAATTTCCTACTTGAATGGTTAATAGTTTTCACAGTAAATGTGAATAAAATTCAGGAGTCATTGTTCACTGCATAATGTACGCATTTCCCATGCAGGTCTGTTTCTTTATTTGATAACTGTTCCTAAACCCTCGATGAGGGTTATATCAGTCATGGAAGTTACGGTTTCGCTAATGTGCAAGAGGCTAGCCCCTGCAGCATCCACCGAACTCAGACCTGCGAATGTATGCCTGAGGAATCCCGTACCATCTGGGAAGAGTTCTTAATCTGGTTTCCTACTTGATCTAACTATTTACTTGGGTGGCAAGTTTCAAAAGGACAGATCAACTATGACCACGTTTCTTAGCCATCACCTCTCGCCTATATTCACTCCTAAATACTTGATGTGTTTTTCAAGAAGGAACCTGTGGCCGCCAAAGCGTATTGAGGGTTGATTATTCACTTTTCCTTTCAAGAGGATTAGCTGGGGGTTTTCACTCAGCCACCAGCATCTTGACGTGCTCGCACCATAGGGTGACAGTGTGGAGCATATGGCCGGTATTTTCTTCGATTTGGCAGACTGACTCTGCAAAGATCAGCACAGTCAAGTCATCCACATAGGCAGTCAGTCTCCATGAGCATCCTGAGAAGACCTTCGAAGAAAGCATTCCAGAATGCTGTTCCAAGGAAGAAGAAAACATTAAAAGCGAGGGTTTGCTAAAAGATGTATTCAAACCCGATTTTTGACTATATTGCAGTTCAGAGATGTGCATTCTTATTATTTAGACGCCATTACAGTGGCTTTATTATGTACGAGGGGATAAAAAATGTTGGAGAGCTGCCGAATCAAGCAAAAATTACAACGAACCTAGGCCTATGTCCTGAGTTTCCTTGGAATATGAATCTTCGTCTTTCACCACTAGACTACAACCATCGAGGTGCCTACCACGGGAGTCACGCAGTACATCTCCCTTTTCACCATTAGCTGCTGCAATTGCTGGAAAATCTGACCAAAGATTTGCAGAATGTGTAGCTATAATGAAGCTTTGAGCCGAGTCAAAGATGGGGAGGCAAGGAAAGGGCGCTACTTTTCTTTCATATTGTAGTAGAAAGTTCGTTTAAACTCTTTCATTTTTTCATGTTTTTTTCTATGGCCCTCTTCTTTACTTGGAATGAAGGGGCGTGTTGGCGTTCTGAATTTCTGACACAATTTGTTATGAAAGAACCAGAAATGTTGGAGAGCCCCTGACTCAGGCAAAAATTACGGCGATCCCGCCTTCTGATCCTATACCCCGAGTTTCCTCGAAATATGAATCTGCCTACAATGGGAAGTACAATGTTTTACAAACACCGAAAAACTACAAGCAACGAGTAAATTAGGGCCAATCACTATTGAAGGTTTTCCATACAACTAACACTGCCTGCCACACTCACTACAACTCCCTACCTATGAGGATTGCTAGAAACGGCAGTAGTCACACAGTACAAAATTAATTTCGCCATAAGGAGCTGAACGCACTTCTTTAACTCCTGTACACACCAAAGGCTATGAAGAAAAAACCCTGCAAATTATTACACAACGGTTTATTATTCGGATAAACAGCTTGACCTAGCATTAATGCTTCGAGACCCATCCCGTTCGATTCAGCATCGAAAAATATCAAAATGAAACCCAAAAAAGGTCGAAAAGAACTAAATCATAATATTAAAATTTAAAAATAAAAAAAAACGAAAGTATCTAGAAAAAACTGAATTTTAATATGAAAACATGCACGCTAAATACTAATATCAAAATGTAACCAAAAATCTATGAGAAAAACCAAAATGAGAATGAAACGAAAGATCTAAAAAAATTGAATCGTATTAACACAAAAAAAAAAAATGAAACGAACGAACTATTAAATAAATAAACCAAAAACAAACGAATAATGAAAAATTCAATCGAAGATAACAGATATTTTGCTAACGGAAATAGTTGAGACGAGCGAAACAGTCATTCGTGGAGGTGAAGACGAGAACAAGGCAATCAGACGATAAAGAGACAAATCGTAGTGCCAAAGGTTATATACGAAACACGAGCGCTTCCTAGAGGAAGCAAAAAAAAAGTCGGGGGGCTTCCAACCCGTTGCGAGTCCAGCGGGCGGGAGGGAAGGAGGGAGGGAGTACTAATGACTAAACATTGACTTCCGCTGTAGTTCCCGCATTGTACTGCGTTTTGTTAATTTTTTTAACCATTTTTTGCCCATAACAACCATGGGCTTCGTCCAATCGGATTGCCGAGATGGCGGGCAACACTAGATACCAAATTGGATTTTTGTGCGAAAGAACGATTTTTTTAGACCACATTAAAGGCACAAAAATTTGCGGACGAACATTGCAAATTTGGAATCTTCAAGTCTTGAAACGTAAAGTATCAAATTTTGAGGGGGGGTTGTAAAATATTTTTCATGACCGAAAACATAGGGTTATTATTCAGAATGAATAATAAACCAAAACAGTGTTCTCATGCGACTTCACCTACCTTTCGTGGGAATAAAATAAGATTGATACCCCCGCCTCATAACCTTGTAAGAGTTGGTGTAACGTGCATAACACTATGTTACATACTGTAGAGGCACAATTTTGGACGCAGTGAAAAGCGCGGGAAGCCACGTCCCCACTGAGCACTGGCTGCTCCAAAGGAGGGAAAAGCCAGACCGTGTGGCCAAAGGGGCCAGCTGCCTCACTCAGCACGTTTTCGCCGCCTTCGTTGCTTTGGAGAAGAAAATTAAAATTTACTTGAAGGAGAAATTCATCCCCAGAGGGATTATTGTGCTACATTCAAATCACCATCTCGCTCAGTTTGAGCGAGAGCAAGGTGATCGGCCATCACGCTCCATCTTTTTGTTCATTTTTAAAATTACGTTTGATTAGCTCTTTATTTGAGCCCAGTTTGTGTTGGTGAGGGCTTGGACTTGGAGGGCTTCATTCATTTATTAGTTTTTCGTATGAGCAGCCTGTGCCTGGTTGTAGTCTCCCTGAGAGGAGGAGATTTATTTCGCAAATTCAGGGAAGAAACGATCAGCCCCGACCTCTACAATACGTATGCATATTCGTATAAGTACTTAATAGTAATACAAAATGTGAATTCTACAATAGAAAGAAATTACCAGCCACCTAGACGTGGAGAACAGTTTAACGGTCCACAAGAAACCTACCTTTCAGGTGCAATATAACACGTCCTGCGACGAGACGTGTCGAAAAAATACGAAAAATCTGCGGGGTTATCATCGGGAAGATGTGTGGGTTTGTATGAGGCAAAATCCGTTAGCAAAACCCAATGCCACGAAGTCACTACAATGTTTTCCAATTTTATGTCTCCATGACACACCTAAAAAATGTGACAAAAGCATTAACTTCCTCAATCATAACATCTGATTTCAAATAGATTTTGTCCTAATTCACCCCTGACAGTTTCAACAGGGGAATTCTATCCCCCAACATCAAAAAGGAGGGTACCGCTGAGTTTTGTGTATGTCAAGATAAGAGTGTATCATGTCCCTACAAGTTTAGCTCTTAAAGACGCACAGATAGTGTGGTACCAGGGTTTTGAACTCCCAACTCCAGAGTTAAGACGCATTACAGCTATCAAAATCTCAATGGAACACTTATTATTACTGCAGTGCCACCTTTTAAAATTTTAGAAGTGATATCACAAGTTAAACACACCTGGAGGCAAGCCTATGGGTTTTACTCTTCACTCATGTTCAATATAAATTAGTGTACTAACGCTACTGTGGACTTTTGCCAAATCGTATATGACGAATATCGATACAAAGCAAAAATTCTCCCTTCATTATTTCAATTCACAAAGAAACCAACTGGATGTAATCCCAAACGCGTTTTAGCAGACTCTCATAATTAAGAAGTATGAAATAATAGTTTTTAAAATCCTACCCCCACTTTGTGACATCTATATAGCGCATAAAGAATTTGGAAAGCGATCCACTTTTTTTCTATGGTAGATAGAAACGGTCGTGTAGATATCCGATCGTAGAGGCTGTACTTCACATACTCTCTCATGAGAAATCCAGCTTTGTCGCTTAGCTGCAACAGATATCACATTTGTTAAGATTGGAAATATGGTACATTCACGTCTGCAACCTGTTACTTCATTCGATATGAAAAATCTATGAAAAGTAGACAATGCAGCATGCTAGTTTCAACCAAAAACCATTTTTGCAACAAATGCACTGTTATTTTAGTTGAGATCAACCTCATGTGTTCTATCATCAGCACAGCACTCATTTAATGTTACAAACTTTTAAACCATGATATACCTATCACAAAGTGTAGGAATTGCGCCAATTGGCGATGGAATTCAACGATGGACAACTTACGATAGCACGCTGGAACGGAAGACAATTAACAGCATTGCTTAATTCAGCGCGGATCCTTTCCACTCGTGCTCTATGGGTAGACAAAGGCAAACTTGGGTCGTGAATTGCGAATACTTTCACGACTATGTGCCCTTCTTGAGATTTAGCTCGAGCGACTTTGAAAAATCGGGTGCTGCCCAAACTAAAAATGAGTTAAGCAGGCAAACAGAATTTAACGGGTGATTAACAAGACGTCACTAATTAAATATTTCATTTAACAGCTTACTTTATGTCAAACTGAAGATCAGAATGCTCCGTCAAATAATGTTCCACTGGGAAAATTTGAGAAGGTGCGATTCCAACCAATTGGTTTCCCATTTTGGCGAGGAATTTAGAATATTTAAAGAAATGCAGAACGCACGTAGACAGCGCGGATCTTCAATGCACTATTAGGAACATTCATCGGCCAAGTGCTGCAATCGAACGCAATTAGGCACAACTCTCTGAGAACATAATGTAACTTCGAAGAGCACAAGAGCTGACACACGAATTGTAAATTAAATTAGTAGTGGTGCTGTGAAAAAAGGCTTTTAAGTAAACGAAGAACGGACATGATAGAAAATGTCTATTCTTTCATAAACTGACACGATATATGTCAACATAACCTGCGAAAGGTTACTCGATGAAGGAGACAATCAGTAGTAATTCCCAAAAGGCACAAGAAAATACCTAATCATAAACGAAAATCGATCATATCTATTGCTCAACTCTTCTTTTGGGGTTCAGCGATCAAAACATGGAGAAAAGACTTGAAATAATTGGCGATAGATTTGGATAATTAATTAGACAAAATATAAAAATGAATTGGAATGAGCACCTAATAAACAAGTACGATGATGATACTAGTTGTCGAGTTTATCTGGAAAGTTGTCTTAAGTTTAAATACCATGAGACAGAATAATTTCTATTGGTCTATCGATTTAAAAGCAAAAGAGTCGAAATAACGAATTTACCGTTCGGATTATTGATTGCGATGGAATAATATTCGAAAGGAAGGAACTTACACCAATCTATCGATAGTACTACAATCGACGTCAGGGAGGTTGTTTGAAAAACAACAACATTGATAAGCCGTGACAATGGACCAGACTGTGATAACCCATGAGCCTATCTTAAGTAAGTTTTACTGTACCCATGCGAGACATTTTTACAACAGTTTTGCAATACAACGAATGGCTCTAAGTGAGATGTGGCTAGAGTACGTGTGGATACCAATCAACCTGCACGCATACGAGGGATTCTGTACCTGATGATAAAACATACCAAATCAGCTGTTACACTGATGGATCAAGAACTGATACGCCCAACATAATTAGAACAGAGTCAGGGACACACAACCCTGCTATTAAAATCGGTATCACCCTGGATGAACACTAGTGTTTCAAATAAAGGAGGAATCAAGAGGGATGTGGTCTATAAACAAACTCTTAGTTGTCTACGCAATGCGACACCCATAGTATTGTCAACAGTAGTCATTGAGTTATGAATTATGACAGCTATTGTTCGAATTGCAGCTGTTGATTATGGTTTTATCTCTTATCCAGATTCCGAATTCTTTAGGTATAGACTGCATTTTAACCGTAAACTGCAGCTTAGGATTCCCTGTGTTCAACACTCAGTTCAATAAATTTCCTTTAAGTTGTTTCATGTTGATTAGATAATGTGTGGGAATTTGTTTATTTAATTCATGAGAGATTTCCCCTTTTTACAGTGTGTTATCATATATTGTTTCTTGGACTCGGCGCTAAATCCGTCAATGCCTCAGTACACTTGAGTAAAGAATGATGTTCGACTTAGCTCTCAAATGGTATACTCTTTGCTGGTTCCTTGTCACTCATACTTCACGGAAAACCAATTTATTAAACTCCTTATTAGTGTATTGATTACAGAAGCATTAGATCATAGCCACAGTGCATACACAGAATAATACATAATAATACGCTATAATTAAAAAATTCAGGAGGCCAAAGTACCTAACAAAACAGAGTTTTTAAAATTTTCTCTATTTCCACTAATATCAGTTACAATGTTAAATGGTGGGCCACCGGGTTCTACTTAAGGGGGGGGGGGCGGTCAGCGAATTGAGAAAGTGAAAGGACAGATTTACCTTTGATTTAGATAACAGGTAATCACATAATAATAAATTATTAAGTGATGAAATTGAATGACAATGAAAAAATTAATTCAGGGATCACTGCATTCACGAATTTGGCTTTCTCATTACTTTCAATTATTTCAAACTTCCAAATGACTTCTAACTTGCTCGTTGCAAGAAATTTCGGGAACCAACAAATCCTAGCCTGTCTGAGCACAGTAATTTTATTTTATCAATCCCTCACATGTTTACTAATACAGTTTCTGCCTTCAATTGAATTCTCTCTGAGAAACCTATCATCCCACGCTGAATCTGAAAATTTTTTTCTTCATATTTTTTGGGAAACGAAAGGCGGGCTTTGTATGAGTTAGAATACGTAATACTTTTCTAGTTTATAAAAACGTATACCGTACGCTCCTTTCCTGGTAGATGGTTCTAAGCGACCGCCCAGCAAGATCAGGTTAGTAGGAGTTTGTGGGAAATATTTTGTTACAGTGAAACATTTTTACTTATGCACACATTCATCTCAAAGCTGCAGGAAGCCAATTTAGTTAGGGTAGTTGCGTGATGCTTGTACCTGTTTTTAATAATGATGATAAGCGAACACGATCTAATTATTTGCTGTTTCGGTTTGTAGATGAACGTACTGGATTTGGATTCGACCACCCTTGAGAAGCTCAATGATCTTCCTTTGAGTCATCATGATTTCGTTGAACTGAATTCCGAGCAAGTTTCATACGAGTACTTTTTCAAGAATTATTTGCTCCTAAACCGTCCTTGCCTTTTGAAAAATGTATCGAGTGACTGGGTGTGCCAGCGTGACTGGATTAAAAGCGGAAAACCTGATTTTGGATACCTTGAAAAACATTATGGTAAGTTTTCGTGGAACTGGTGAATAATGATCGTTCTTAAATAGGTATTGACTAGGAGGAGCTCGATAATTATAAAATATTGTTTATTGCGAAAGAGTGAGTGAATTGATGAGTAGTCTGGGGGGTTTCACACAATCAGAGTGCACTGGCTGTAGTGGATTGGGCGGAGTAGTTGGTGGATGGAGGTTACATAACAAACACACATCCTGCTCTATCAGGGACCTTGGTTCAACCCTCCCTGTACTTGTAACGAGTCTCAATACCTTATCACTTGACGAATTGTTTCACCTTCTGTTATTTTGGCGCCGAAATAGGGGTTTATTTTACCGCTGCTTGCTCTCTGACCTAATTAGAGTCTTCTTTGCCACATTTGCAATTTTTAAAGGTAATAGCTGCCCTTGTGCCACAATGAATTCGTTCTTGCCTCCACAATGTGCAACTAAAATAGGCTATGACCGCTACCTTCCCAACTTGTTTGTGTGATATTGCTGCGCCCAAACCGTGACGCAATTGACATCAGACTCCAGAAGAAAAGCAGTTGTAAAGCTGAGAAAGCCAAATGTTCAATTTCAGAGGAAAAAAAAACGTTTATTTTGACAACAGGCAGAGGGGGCGCAGACGATCATCAGTGCTGGGAGGGATCGCCTCTCCTCTTCCCTTTCTTCCCCCTCTCTGCTTGTTCATTTTCTTCCAATGTTATGGTTCATTCTGTTCCAATTTTCTTAGGAAACAATAGTCGTTTCATATCCCTTCTTTTTCACCCATTTTTCTATGTGAAAATTGCAACAGATTCAATTGCTTGTCAAATAACCCTTCGGTGTTTGCTTACGATCAACTGTGGCTTTTTTTAAAAGCGTTGGCGCCAGTCGAAGTGTTAGAGAAACTTGGGTGAGTCCTCTTTCATTTCCTCACTCCATTTGTATTTTTCCTGGTGTATTCTTTTTCCAGGTGCTCGCTGGTGGAGGGTGATCCGTCCAGCGATCAGAATCACCTGGGTGGTATTGAATTTCCCATTGTATTTAATGTGCAGCATTTAACCGGAGAGGAAAATTAAGTGAGGCTGCACAGCGCTGGTGAAAAACAACAACACAAAAAAGAAACCCAATAAATAAATATAAAAAATAAATAGGAAGGGAGCTCCAATATTCCTATTGAAAATCGACCCCGCAAAGCACAAATCGAATGTGCTTCGTGTACCACAAAGGCGACGTACCTGAGGGCTGGATCGCGGTCGTTTTCCATCGACGGGTTTGCTGCTTACGGCACTGAAACTTTTACTTCGCCACATAAAATATTATTTTTCGATATACGAATTGGCGCAGGTTATAGGTGAGAGGGAGACTGACGTACAAATGAAGGGAAGGAAGATGGGATTGGAATTTCGAGGAAGGAAAGTGGAAGGGCGTTATCGCCAATGTGAACAGACGAATGAGCATGCTCAGAAAGCCAACAACAGAACTCAACACATTACAAAGGAAATTTAGTAATTCTGTTATAATTACCCGCTCTCGTGCTAATTGTCATTCCAGGGTTATTTTACGTCTCTTCCTGCAAAACTTTTAACACCAATACTGGATATGATGTCTGTTCTTTTGTTAACCAAAGACGATTTTGTAAAGGCCAGCAATGTACTCCACGTGCTTTTCAATTTACTTTGTTGGATGTGTTGCAGGATGTGCTGAGGTTCCCGTTTCTCACTGTAACGAGAGGTACTTCAATGCTCAGAAAAAATCTACGATGAAAATGAATCAATATTTGAACTATTGGCAAAATTTAATCCTAAATGGTTGTGACGAAAACATTGGAGATGGCTGTTTGTACATGAAGGTGATTAATGAATAGGTTATGTTGGTATAGGTTCAAATAGCACGTGTTACTTGCTATAACCACCAGACAGAAAGAATTGAGCGATTTCTGAATATCTGATGGATTTCACTGTTGGTGTGTTATGATATCGTACTAAGTGTGGCAGGGGAGTATATACGATAACAGCCAGATGGAATTCAAATGTGGAGTTTTATTCACAATTACAAATTTACCACCACAAACAGGGAACTGGGTGGGAGTGAACGCAAGCATGGGTGACAGGACGACACCTTGGCGAGGCAACAGATACATTCACGCTTGAAGTGTCTTGTCAGCACAAATGCCCTGGACGAACCTGCGCTAAATCCAAGCATTGGTCATCCCAGTACAGTCGATTCTCAGTTACACAAACTTTGACAAAGTTATATACTGACGAAATATAATCATAGCTTTGCTATAGGTGAAAGTCATATGTATCATATACACACCCGATGTGTTCAATGGGTGTCAAATCAGTCACGATTCTTAATAACGTCCATCGAGAAGTTACCAGTACTGACAGCTCCACCCGTTGTTCTTTTTTTTTAAAGAAACAATACTGTGTTTGCTGGCACTCAATTCACTTTGTAGCCGGTGTTTACCACTTCAGTAGTCAACTATTATCAGCATCAATAGAGTGTGCATTAATAGTAGCAGGATGTCAAAGACAGTATTTTATTTGATGGCTTCAGATCATCACTTCTATCACCCTAGTGAGCTTGGATTGATTACAGTTACTGAACAGTCAAAGCTCGAAAGAAGTTAACGCTTTAGGTGGACCAGAACTACACTAGAACAACCAGTGATTTCTATTGTGCCGTTGGTGCCAAACATTCAGTTCTTTTCGGTGCAGTTCATTGACATTGAGGGAGAGCAGCTAAGCCTGTCAAGTTAGTTCTTTAGCATTTTGTTTACGATGACTATTATATTTTAAAAAATGAGGTTACGAGGGACTTGATCCCCATTTAACCGTACCTCTATCATATTCGATGTGTTAATATGCTATTGTTTCATGAATTAACTTTCTCTGTAACAATCTGCCTCTTAGGATTGGCACTACGCCAATGAATACCCGTCTGAAGAAGCTTACAGAGTGCCATTGTTTTTCGCTTCTGATTGGATCAACGAGTATCTTTTAGCGAATCCTGACTTGAATGACGATTATAGATTCGTTTACATGGGCCCTAAAGGCAGTTGGTACGTATCTTATTCCCTAGAAGTTGGGTTTTAATTGAAATTATAGAACAGGCGAATTTCGGTTAACTTCATCAACAGTGAGGACCGTAGAACTGTGTGCATTTTGTAGTCTAGCTTCAGGACTCAATGCAGTCACTTTCATAATATGGTTTGATCATGAGTGAAGTGAATGGTGATTTGGGCTTCTTTCTCCATTCACCAAGAGGAAGGAGTGGGCCCCACCATAGGTGTGACAGACGTCCTTCTCTTCATAGGGCAAGAAGAAAAAGATCTCTGTTGACACCTGTTCCTTGAAACTTATATAGCCCTTAGCAGGATCCTGCCTGACACTTTCAAACTATGGACAGAACAATCAGTTATGATTCTATCTCTCCTATCATTCTGCTCCAATGCTTATCACTGGCTGCCATCACATATGATTCAATCGACTGATTTGATAGCCTCGCTTCAAGACGATTGAATTTGGTTTCATGAGGCAATGCTCCGCCCTTACCTCTCCAGAACACTGTTTAGCTTCGTGCAATGCGTTTGGCATGTTCCTCTTTTTACTTTCCTTGCTCTACGAAGTAGAAAGGAAAGTTATGTAATCGGCTGAAAAAAAAATTTTGAGTTTTCTTCAGATCTTTACGTTTCAGACCCCCCTGAGTCCGAAAAACACTATTTGAGAAAATGGTCTGTGTGTCTGTGAACGATTTTTAGAGAAAACCACCGTACCAAATCAGCTCAAACTTGATATCTCGCCCGCAGGTCACAATGGGACGCCAAAATAAGGGTTTGAACAAAATCCACCGAAAGTTAACTATAATTATCATAGTGATCAAAACACCAAATATTTTTTTTCTCAAAAACGGCTCTAACGATTTTGATTAAATTGTTTATATTGATAGCTTTCAATAAGGCAACTATCCCATAAAATTCCCGTTTGAGAGAAAATGACGAGAGCAGCACAATAAATTACCAAAACTTTCGACGAAATCGATTTTAGCGCGGTTTTTAGAGAAAACCACCGTACCAAATCAGCTGAAACTTAATGTCTAGCCTACAGGTTACCATGGGACGCCAAAATAAGGATATCAGCAAAATCCACCGAAAGTTAACTATAGTTATCATAGTGATCAAAACACCAAATTTTTTTCTCAAAAACGGCTCTAACGATTTTGATTAAATTTTTTATATCGATAGCTCTCAATAAGGCAACTGTACCATAAAATTTTCATCCGTGGGAAAATGACGAGAGCAGCACAATAAATTATCAAAATCGAAAAGCGTTTTTAGCGCGGTTTTTTCCTTATAAACTCCGCTGGATTGTTAGAAAGTGAATTGACGTAGAGCTAAGGAAAGTTGTGTGTTGCAACGCACCAGATATTTTATTAAGAAAAACTCATTCTTTGAAAAAAGGACTATACAACAGCGAATCTCCCAAATGTTCATTCTGTCTAGTACTATATTTTTACTAAAAGGCATGAGTCAACGCTACAATTGATATCTTTTACTCTGGCAAGTCACCTGAAAACACAAATTATAGCCTTATGCAGTAACAGCGGCTATTCACTTCGTTTTGAGCTTACTGAAAATTCATGGCTACCATGAAACATACGCGATCGCACGTCGACTTTGCTCAATTATTCTGCTGAAAAGTCGGCAAATGCTCTACAATTGTGCAAGATCCCACGAATTTTTTCGTTCTCTTGTGAAGTACTGTAGATAAAAATTTCCATTTAACAAAAACGGTTTTGGTTTATTATTCATTCTGAATAACAACCCTATGTCTTCGGTCAGGAAAATTGTTTCACAACTCCCCTTCAAAATTTGATACTTCACGTTTCTCTGCAATGTCTGTCCGCCGCCCGGGTTTTGTATCTTTAACGTGGTCTAAAAAGTCCGTTCTTTCGTACAAAAATCCCATTAGGTATCTCGTTGTGCCCGCCTGCTTGGCAATCCGATCGGACGAAACCCATGGTTGTTGTGGACAAAAAATGGTTTAAAAAATTTCTCAAAAACGCAAATTTGGCAGTTTTATTGCAAATGCGCCGTGTTTGGTATCGTTTTCAAGGTATTTTTACATCCTGGGTCGAATGTAATGAGTATTAGACGTGTACAACCGCGTATAATGAAATTGCAGTGATTATAGTGAACCAAAGTCTACTAATTGAAAGAACTTGCGGTATGTACAAGAACTATAACGAAAGTAATCGTTTCATCGTTTGTACTTCCTCCTCCCCCCCCCCCTCATCTCATTCAAACCACCCGACAGGTCGACTCGCAATGTCGTGCCAATTGCCTACAGGCGCTTACGGGTGTCTGGAATATTTAGTTTTCGTCAGGTCATGTTTTACTGGTATTTTTCGATGCTGAATCGAATGGGATGGGTCTCGGAGCTGTAAGACTAGGTCAAGCTGTTCTAGAGAATAATAAACCGTTATGTAATAATTTGCAGGGTGTTATTATGTCGCTTCGCTCAAAATCTAGTCACTGAATATTCCCCAAAATTGTTTTTGCTCGATTCCAGGCGTGAATGACATTAATGCATGTAAAATCATAATTTTGTGAATTTCTCATCTCGTGAAAATTTGTAAAGCTTTTGTCGGGCTGTTGATGTTTATTATTCACATTCCAGGACTCCACTGCACAGCGACGTGTTTTCTTCGTTTAGTTGGTCGGTAAATATCTGCGGAAGCAAAAAGTGGATATTTCTGCCGCCAGGAGAAGAAGAGCGCGTGAAAGACTCATTTGGCGTTCTCGCCTACGACTTGGAAGGCGATGAGCTGAAAGATCCCTCGAAATTTCCCAAATTTTCTTCTAATGACAATTTCATAGTTCTCATACAGCATGTTGGCGACGCAATATTCGTTCCTTCCAATTGGCACCATCAAGTCTGGAATTTAGTACGTGATGTTGTCTTTGAATTTGTCATTTGTGTTCCCTGTTAATATTTATGGTAATAGTTGAAACAGCAGCGAAGAACTATTGTATTTGGTGTGAGTACGACCAAACTAGTGTTTATTTTGCTCTTACTATTGCTCAGCAGATTAATGCTAAGAACCGTATTCCACTCTTCGGTTTAAAGTGAGGTTTTTAATTCTTCTAACACCTCAGACAAATGCGCCTTTCCCCAAGCCTCTATGTCTCACTCCACCATTACATGCTACCGTTCAGTACAACACATCATCAGGCGCAGGAAGCATTACTCTATCTTACCCCCTTCAATAACAAATCGAAGAAAATTCGGTGGGGGCCAAAATGTTTGTTTTCGCTTCAGGCAAGGGAAGAACTGAGGCACATTATACCAGTTAAGGGGATTGAAATTAAGACTATCGCTATCAACCCTCTACCTCGTGCCAGCGTTTTTGAAATAAATAGCTCCAACGCAAAAGAATGTGCCTGGTCTAAACAGAACACCGTTTCTTATGCATTGCTTCCTGGTTCTGCAGTTGCAGAGGGAATTCAAATTAACGCACCACTTTCCAATTTTCAGGATGACACTATATCATTCAACCATAACTGGGTCAACGGCTGCAATATCGACAAAATGTGGACGGCAATGACTGAGAGTTTCCTCTTAGTTCAAAAAGAAATAACGGACTGCAAGGAAATGGACCATTGGGACGACCAGTGTCAACTTTTGCTCAAATCAACGTTTGGCATTAATCATCTAGAGTTTTACCGCTTTATCTCCTTCATTGCCAATTCGCGAATCGATAAACTGAATAAAGGAGAAGAGTTAATTGTAAATGGACGCTGGAGTATCGGCCGTAACCACATGATTTTCGACTTACGAAAAATAGAATCCTTGTTGTATACTCTTTTAAAAGCGCAAGTTCCTTGCTATGAGACTGTCCGAGATGAAGTTGAAAGTTTAATTACTAATATAAGAAGTTTAGTTTTGTCTTGATGATTAATTTAGGCCTACAACTTCTTAGCCGTAACTCATTATTTCTTATGTATGTCCTCTCAACATGCCCACATCATGTTGCAATTCCCCTGGGCTACGAACACAACCAGGATGAAGGTATCCAAAATCTACCACAGGCCTCACACCCATATTACGAACAAGCGTGCATCAGTTAGTTCAGAGACTGTGAAAGAAGTACTGGAGAGAGTAACAGCACGGCCAGGGACTCTTCAGGAGTAGGTAGCATTGAGAGGACATTTAATGAGTGTTCCGAGCCACAACTCCCACCAGGGAATCCATGCCCATCTCTAACGTTTCTCATGGTCTTCAAGGTCACAAGACCACAGGCGATGTGTAGATATTTTTATTTTGGCGTTGCTAGACGATATTTTATGCAGTGGATGCAGCAAAGTTCATAAATATTGGTCCTCACTGGTACAGTTAAGCGTACTTTATAACTTTTAAATGAGAGCCGCCCGCGCATTTTTCTATGGATGACTTATTGGAAACCCTGCTGAGTTTCAAGGTGAGACAGTTAAATGTATGTGATGCTTTGTGCCATACATTATTCTCAGCTCACTATAAGAACATCGAAATTGTTTTTCGAATGATCACACCAGGTTCTGAGGCTGGTTCCACAATGATCCATGATCATTTGATTAACAGGAATTTGCAACATGAGGTTTTCATTTTTTCAATAATTTTCTCCCTCTAACTCTTCCGTGCGGACAATCTTCACTTCGTTACACTGATGTCGAGGAGCGAATTGCAATGAATGAAAATCCAACACTGTAAATCTAATCCAATTTATTAACAGGAACAACGGTTAACAGACGGCCAAAGAACAGAGCTTTAGCCTTCCTGCATGACACAGCCCCATCCTCAGTTCCTCAAAAACGAAATACATTTTCATGATAATGCTATGACATCAATTCCAATAACTTATTAGAACTTCACAGCTAAAAAGGGAAACATGTTAAAGGATGAACATTTTCTTTTTGCGAAGTAGAAACAATAGTGGATACAAAATAATGACTAGATACACAATGATCTGGTTGATTGACCAGGAAGATTTTATAACATGTAAGGAATCAACTGACCGAATTCATTCACTGATACTGGAAAAAGACATTTCTTAATGATAAAGGGAAGTACTCAATGTGGAATGCTGGAAGCCCATACGCCTTGTACAAGTAATAATGCAGTCTATTCAATATTTTGTCCATATTGATGTAGCTTCGATGTATTGGCAAACTACCAGTGACTGATGCAGGGTGAGAACCTGGACTACGCCACTTATCTCAGAACAGAAAAGGAACAGTTACATAGAGGAGTGCTGCCAATCTTAGACAGACTACAGCCAATTAGAGCCTGAAGGATAGTGAACTTGGCAGTCTGGAGGGCGGTTTTGGTGTGTCATGGCTGTCAGAAGCCAAGTGCTCATTTCAGTAACCTAGTAGCATCATAACAGGTGTTCAACAATGGAGTGCTCCCAATCCAGGCCTCACCAGCACCATTTCACAAATGACAATAGCATTACTACTGAACGTCGACTCACTGCTCCCAAGTTAAGATGGTTCAGCCTTGGCCAATATATAATAGTCAAAATACAATGTGGCCTGTTTGCATTCTTCGAATAAAGAAATATACTTTTTGAAATCGCCTTGTACCTTTAACTATTGATCGCAACGTCACGTTCAAACGAGGAATACGTTTATACACGAAATATAATATGCACGGAAATACTTAATTTCAAAATAGGAACTTAAATGTTGTCACTTGACTCATTAAATGGTAACTAGGGGTTGCGCACGAAATTAAAAATTATATTTCTATTCTTACAATTTCGAAGTAGATGACTTCTCAATACCTGCCTTCTTAACTGTCAGGTTGACTAAAGCTCATGCAGGGCTCATGAAAACTTCCAAAGGAATCAAAGAACTAAAATAAAACTGTAAGGTAAGACAATTAATCAGTACGTGTGCCATGAACGAAGTCATGCTGCCTGCTGGCCTGACGAGTGGAGCAGTAAATTAGGGCTGTCTCTGACATACTCGACCCAAACACCAATCCGGGTAATTTGCTTCAGACTAGATCTTTTACAATAAAATATTGTGTACCATAGCTTCCTCACAGATGTAACATGACTACAGATAGTGGAATCAGATTTAGAATATACAAAGCCCACATCCACGTGTCTACAAGAAGTGCGAAATATACAAAAAAGATAAACTTACGTTTTCTTCTGAAAGGTTCGAGCTATCAATGCGAAGGTGATCTCATTCGATTTCATTTAAAAACATCAGGCGTGAAACACCACACAACTTTCCTTAGCTCTACGTAAATTCGTAGGTTTCATGGTTTTTGCTATCTAATTCATTTTTCACTCAGCTCATTTCAACTTGGTAAAACATAACTGCACAGAGGTAGAAAGTTATAGCGCTTCAAGTTCTACATTTTATTGTGGTGCTCCTACTTCTGCCAGGACATGTTTGAGCAATCAGTACAGGGATAATTAATGAGACTGTAGACACGATTTTTTTGAAAATGATAGTGAAAAAAGCAAAAACGGTGGGAATTGGTACTTAGTGAAACGACGTGCGTGGGTTGCGACTAAATATCTTATGAGCCTTATTAAACGTCCATCGTATAGTTACTTTATTGGAATACCAACTTTATTTTTCTGAGTTTATAAGGAAAAAGCCTAAAGCCGCTCCCGAGGTTCAACACAGTTTGACCGTATCCGCTGCTTTCCTCGCCCAGAAAATTGTTTACTTTGAAGGCAGGTGCGCTTCAAACCATTCATTTACTTTCGGCATTTTAATTTATTTTTTACTAGCAAGATTTTCAGTTCCCTTTTCTAATTCGATTAATTTTATCACATCATAAGATTTTATTATATTTTCATAAACTTTCTACCTCTTGTTTTTCCTGTTTCTATCCCCAATTTTTAAATATCGCCGCGACAAGGCAATAAAATATCAATTTGTGACGTCGTTGGGGCCAATAGCGACCACTGCATGTGCTAAAATCGATTTTTGTCGAAATGATTAGTAATTTATTGTGCTGCTACTGTCATTTTTCCACAAATGAGAATATTGTGGGATTGCCGTGTAATGTGGAGCATTTTATTTAAAAAATCTAATCATAACTGTTGTAGCCGTTTTTGAGAAAAAAATTTATTGTTTTGATCACTATAATAACTGTAATTAGTTTTAGGCGGATTTTGCTCATACCTAATTTAGGTGTTCCATGGCTCAATATAACCTAGATATCAAGTTTGAGCCGATTTGGCTCGGCCACACACACAAACTCAGACCATTATCCCACATAGCGGTTTTTGAACTCAGCATTCTCTGGAACGCCTGAAGAGAGCTCAAAAAAAAAAGTTCAGCCAATTACATAACTTTCCTTCCTACTTTGTAGAGCCAAGGAAAGTAAAAAAAACTTGTCTGAATAGCCCCCAAAACCTTCAGGTAACGGCACGATTTGACGAATTTTAGAAATGTTCAAAATCGAATTTGGAGTACTTCGATGTAGCTCGTTACCGAATATTTGGTCGCAATTGAATCTCATCGTGCGCTTTTATACAAAAAATATTGAGCTCTGCGTAAGGAGCCATTAAGGTCAAGAAAGTCTTGTTCGTTTTCCAAAGTATTTGAGTTCTGGAATTACCACTTCCAGTGGTTCTCTTATCTCTCACTGAGCTCCAGTTTCCACAAACGGGCTTATTGCAAGAGCGTCCATGCGCCTCAGCTCATAGCTCACCAGCACCACCCGCAGTCCCCACGGCACTGGGCTCACTCGGTGCTACGTCACCTACGCACTCCCATCACCCCCGCACAAAGCAGAGGACATTCGCAAGTTCTGATTTGCCAATTGTGGGGAGTTATTCGGGAATCAGCGTTTCTCTCCATCGATTTAATATTCAACATTTGGTCATTTGCATTAGTTCGATCGCAAGGTAGGATCATCTTGCACAGCGAAGTGCAGTTGTCAGCAGTTAGACTAGTATATGTATCATGTAAGTTATGTATCATGTAATAGCTGATCGTAACTGAATTATGCTGCGTCAACGATGTAACCTGCTGACTAACAATCCGGAGGATATAAAAGCTGGCCTGCGCGCCTGCATCCTCAGTCTCTTCCCGTGCTCCATCAAGTCCGTATTTCTGTCTGTTGTGTGAAGTTGTAAATAAAAGTGTTTTTAAAAACTCAATCGACAAGTGTGAACACTTAACTGGCGCAGTCAACTTAGGACGCGATTCGTGACCGAATTCTGAGAAAGTACATCGACGAAATCGGCGGAACGCGCAACCTCGTACACCAACAAGGACCAGGGACGAATTTCTACGGGAGAGACTCCTCACGGGATGAAACAAGGCACCTTCCTGTGAGTTAATATTAATCAAGTTTTAAACCTTCAAATCGTAATTCCGGAAAAATCGTTGCCCACCCTGCGGGTTTTTCCAAGTGAGACACCGTTGCTTTAGCACCCCTCACTCTTCAAGTGGACACCGTCTTCGTACCCCCACTTGTTTCTTTCTTTATAAGTGCCTAAAATTAAACACTGTAAAGTCAGTGATAAATCATCATTTAATTTATTTCGCCATCAAGAGACACCGTGGAAAAATTCCCCCCTCTTGACCGAAAAAACTTCAATTGTCGATAAGACGAAAACTTCAATTGTCAATAAGACGAAAACTAAGTGAATTTGAACATTTGATATTCATTGTTGATCGAGTCGAAATACCGCCGAAAGTAAATCTGCCCTTCGACTTGACTCATTAATCCAAGTAACCGTCGGAGAAAAAACCGTTGAAGAAACGAGATAACGACCGACCGACCCTTTACGTCTCGTCAGCATTCTTTCCAGCAGCCCCCAACGGCTCTGCTCCAACGACGCAAATTAGTTCGTAATCATAACATAAGACTCAACCTTGTTTTGTTTCCTACCTATTTACATATTTGTCGCATGCTAGTGTAAGCTATTTTCTAACTTTTAATGAAATTTTTGTATGAAATTTGACGATTTCTCTAGGATCAACGTAGATTCACACAGTCCAAAATTCCGAAACACAACAAGAAATTTACCCACGATAGTTTTCCGTGGCTAAATTTGACTCTTTTTCCCCGTAACTTCCCGACCATTCAAGAAGAAACCATGAACAATCACGAAACACTCGCGCAAAACCAAAGCCAATCCTCAACCTCCACACACATTCCAATTCAACCAACAGACTACGTAGGATCATCCATTCTCAAACCCAACAAATTGGTCAACTCTCCGCCCTAGTGGAAAACCTACTTGTCAGCCAAGTAATAAACCCTCAGACGCGGAGGAATGATGACGAAGGCCCAACAATTAGACGAGAATACTTGGACCTAATCCCTAATTTTTCAGGAGTTCCCGAAACCCTCAATCAATTCCTGGAAGTCACGCAACAATTACACGATCGATTTTTCGATAAAGAAAACCCCAACAATTTCCGCAACACTGTATTAATAAATTCAATAAAAGCAAAAATACACTCACCCGCTGCAGACCAAATTTTTGCCGCGAATTTGACTACCTACGAAGAAATAAAGCAAGCCCTAATAGACACCTATTCAGATCGTAGGGATGACCTAACGCTAGTGATCGAGCTAGTTAATCAACGCCAATCGGAAGGAGAAACAGCCTTCAAATTTTATGACAAAATCAACAAAATTTTAAATTTGCTCATTGCCTACCTTCAAACGCACAAAGTCGACAATGCTAAAATCCTAATAGAAAATTATAAAAGCTTGGCGCCCAGATGTTTCCTACTCCAAATTAGAGAACCGCTAGGCAGCATTTTAAGGACACGCCAACCTCCTGACCTAGGTACTGCATTGTGCTGGTTAACGAATGATTACCAGACACTAACAACTCATACAAAACCTAAACCACCACAACATCATTCCCCGAATCAACCACAACATGCTAGACCTTTCCGACCTCACCAAAACTACTCGAACTCACACAACCAAGACAGACAAAACCAACACAGACCACAATACACCAATAACAGACCGCAATTCCAAAACCACAAATACCAAAATCAGGCACCTCTATCCAAACCACAAAATCAATTCCCAAGGAACCCTCAGTTCCAAAAACCACAGAATTCTCCTCTTCAACCGCCAAAACCAAATCCACCTTCCCAGTTTGGTCCTAGACCCAACTATCAACATCCTCATACCCCAACTTCAGGGACTATGAGACCAACACCGATGTCTTGGCGCACAACAAATCCTAACCTCCATAACATAGACGAAGGCCACGGATGGTGCCCAGACGAGACACAGAATGGTCCCCCAGAATACGAGTATGACGATGATTATGGGAACTGTGATTTTGAAGCACCACGCGAACTGCCGGAAGACGAAACAGACACAAAAGAAACTCAATCCAACCCTTGCAGTACCATCCACTCGAACGCAATAGGTCATGCTATTGTAGCCATTCCAATTAAAAACGAACCCATCAACATTCAACATTGCAACCATCAAATAATTATCGAAATTGTTAAGTTCCCTGTCGAAAACCCAGTTAAAATTGAAAAAATCTTTGGCAACAAAACCCGGACTACTGTCTCCCTCTCACAGTCGAACATAGAGGCAGAGTTGATCAAATTTGTGAAAGAGTACGTACTACCACGAATTAAATACGGAATTTACTTTAAAGAGGACATTTACGAACAGTTTGTCAGTATTATGACCAAGAATTTCACCTTTTCTGAAATTCAAATGACTAAATACTTGACAAAACTGGAAGACGTACACGACGAGACAAAAAGATCAGAACTCATCCAACAATACCATGAAGGCAACACTAACCACCGTGGTATAGAGGAAACACATCAACACATCAAAAGATCTCACTATTGGCCAAACATGAGAGAAACGATCCAAAGATACATTAACAACTGTACTATTTGTACCAGATGCAAATATGATCGGAACCCTCTCAAAGTCAAGTACAACACCACCCCTACGGCCTCTCGTCCACTAGAAACTGTGCACATAGACAAAATGACTCTCGAAAGTTCCAAATTTCTGACAATAATCGACTCTTTCTCCAGACACGCCCAAGCATACCACTTAAAATCCTCAAACGCGATAGACATTGTAAACTCTCTCCTAGACCACTTTTCGAACCATGGGATACCAGTGAATGTAGTAGCAGATAATGGTCCCGAATTTCAGAACTCATTAGTAAGGGAATTCATGAAACTGCACAAAATCAACATCCATTTCACTGCATCTCAACATCCAGATTCCAATGGAATGATAGAACGTTTTCACTCCACCCTAATTGAACACGTCCGAATCCTCAACGAACGTAGCGAGTTCAAGAAGGACAGTATGAAAACTAAAGTCAAATATGCTGTTCTGGCATATAACAATTCCATTCACGCCGCCTCCAAAATGACACCCTTTGAGCTCCTTTATGGTCACCTTAACCAGGACACGTTGTTAGATCTAAACGTAGAGCAAGCTCTCGTCAACAACTATCTTACTCTTCATAAGGAGAAGATGAAGATCCTGTACGCTCAAATGAGAGAGAAATTACATATGGACAAGGAGAAAGTTATCGCTAAAAAGAACGAAAACCGGGAAGAAATTCCTCCAATCCCTCCAGAAGTGTATGTCAAAACGGTCCAAAAGCAATCAAAAACAAAACCTAAGTTCAATAAAGAGTTGATTAAATCCATAAACCCTGAACTCAAAACTGCTTTGATTGTCCCACGCCACCATAATACAAAGGAGAAAATCCACCTCTCCAATGTACGCCGTCCTAAGAAGTACACCGACTCCACGGCTAACGCATGGGATGAAACCTTGGACCTAACGGAAGTTCTAGCCACCAAATTCGGCTTGAAAATAACAAGAACCGACCTTATCACTCTCAAAGGTGATAACTGGCTGAACGACCAGGTAATTAACTTCTACATGGAGCTAATCGATCAAAGGAATCGATCAAACGAGAAGCTCCCTGCATCGTTCTGCTTTAACACTTTCCTGTATGTCTCCCTTAAAGCCGGAGGATACGAACGAGTGAAAAATTACACCAGACGAACGGACCTTTTCAGCAAAGACATTGTGGTAATCCCAATCTTCAAATCCTCCCATTGGAGACTAGTGACAGTTCAGAATCGACTAAAGGAACTAACCTATTACGATTCCCTAAATATGGACGGAACAGACATTCTCTGCGATGTCAAAGAATATTTAAAACATGAACACCTCGCCAAAAAGGGACTCCAATGGATATGTCTGACTGGAAATGTTCGACTTTCAAAGACACCCCTCAACAACAAAATGGCAATGATTGTGGCGTATTCATGTGCCGATTTGCCAAAACTTTGACGTACGACAACACAATTAACAAAATTCCCGAAATCCCAACCATTAGGGAAGAGATGTGCTTCGAAATCCTAAAAGCAGAATTAATCTAATGTTCCAGATTAACTTTCCTCATAATGGCCTCCTGTAACGGGACGTTCATAACAAACATAACATCGAATCCTGGGATACTAGCAAGCAAACTTGGACCATCAAAAATTATCGACGGATACCACACACTGACTCACCATTACGACTTGACCAAACTCATCTCCAAATTTCGAGCTCTCGAACATACCTACCTTGAAACATTACAAACGGTTAAGGCCGACCAATCGTCCTTCGAAAACGTACAACTTCTCTTACACACAGTAAATTCTACCCTCGACATAATCAAACAAAAACTAAACGACATACACATTCCACTGACTCCTAACAGAAATAAACGTGGACTCATAAACGGATTAGGATCCCTTGTAAAATTTGTTACCGGAAATCTAGACTCACAAGACGAAGAACGATACAACTCCATTCTAGCACGATTACAAGAAAATCAGGAGGATTTCCAAACACAAATGGAAGCCCAGTATTCCATCAATTTAGCAGTCCAAAGGAATTTTAACGAAACGATAAGAACCATCGCCCAAAACAATAAAGAACTTAAGGAGGAGTTGAACTTCCTAAGGCATCAAAATCCACAATATTCCACCTTGTCAGTAACTAGATCAATACTTGAACACCACCAAATAGTTCTCAGTTTGATTCTCAACACCATACAAGACATAGAAACCTCTGTTACTGCTTGTAGAACCGGATCGTTGCATCCGAGCGTGATCAAACCCCACCTGCTGTTTTCTGAGCTCACCAAACTGGCTAAACATTACGGAAACAAGTTCATGGACTTCTATGGCAAAAACTTGTTTGAAATTCAATCTTACATTAAGGTTAGGTGCTTCGTAGGTATCGAAGAAATTGTATATTTTCTGGACATCCCGATATGCAATCCGGTAGATTACGAAATGTACTACTTAGAACCTATTCCTACCGTGGTAAACTCAGAAACTGTAACAGTTATACCATTAATGAACTATTTCCTCAAGTCAGAAGCTGATACGCACCCTCTTTCTCAACCATGTACCCCTGGCCACATACGATTGTGCCCCAACTATATAGTGTCACCGGTTAAACCTAAATGTGAACTAGAATTCCTGGCTACGGGATCCACAGCAAATTGTAAATTTGTCAGTCTAGTCACAGACACCAATCAGGTACGGTTGATGACCGAAATCAATAGGTATCTGCTTTACTTTCCGAAAGGTGATGAAATCAGCATAATAAATGACGATGGATTCGAAACCAGAACTTTATATGGAGTTTACTTGGCCTCACCGGGTAAACATCACCTGTTATACAAAAATCAAACGCTATTCGCTCCACATAACGAACTAGCTGGTAAGCCCCAGATAATCGGAGATGTTTCCCTACATCTCAGCAAGTCGCAACAACCCGACAAGGAAATTCATTTAAAAGAATTGAGACTGGATAACATAAACCTGCAAGATATTCGCCCAATCAGAACATTTGATATTAAGTCGTATGCTGTACCGAGCATGTGGACAATAACATTGTACATCTTAATAATCTCTCTGCTAGTCCACAACTCCGTTAAATATTATAGGAACATCCGCAAACATGAAATAAATGCGGCATGAATTTGTACAACATATGCGTTGCTCCTTTGTAAATATTATTATTATTATATATTATTATGGTACTGTTATTCATTCTAATCATTCACTATTAACATAACGTCATTATTATTCCGTATTCCACGCTTCAAATTGTACACACGGTCTGATGAAATTGTAATTTGATTCATCGTAGATATTTATCGACGTAACTATCATTTTAAACACCTCAATGTACTCTATTATCTGTACAACCTTATGTATTTAAATTTCATCCCAAAATTTCATTCTCGGGGGGGACGAGTTATGTATCATGTAATAGCTGATCGTAACTGAATTATGCTGCGTCAACGATGTAACCTGCTGACTAACAATCCGGAGGATATAAAAGCTGGCCTGCGCGCCTGCATCCTCAGTCTCTTCCCGTGCTCCATCAAGTCCGTATTTCTGTCTGTTGTGTGAAGTTGTAAATAAAAGTGTTTTTAAAAACTCAATCGACAAGTGTGAACACTTAACTTGTATACATACCACGACGCGTAAGTTTAATCAGTACAGTTAACTATAGAGTCATTTCACGAGTACAAGAAAGCTACGAGACACAATTACTGAAGCGAGGTTGTGCATAGATGAGTGAGAGTAAACCTTCATTGCTCACTAGGGATCGATACACCCTTAGGCATTCTCCATGGCCATTAGTCACTCCTCAACTTATTCAAAATAGTACCAACTTAAAAAGCGAAAAAGTTGTGTGATGTCTAAATACTTACAAACCCCGCTTTTATTCCCTGCGAAATGTTTGACTAGAAAATTTAATATTAGCCTCTGTGGCAATTGCGCTAAACCAATTAACAATCAGAAATACGAACTCAAATCGGTAAGGTGAGTTGACACAATAAGAGACGTTACGACAAACTCAGCATCATATCAGTCAGAAGCTCAACTCACGTTCTAACTTCATAAATCACATCAGAAGGAAGGGTGGTTGTTAGGCTAGTAGGAATTTATGAGGCAGGAAGTCAATGTTTCGATTCGGATTCAAAAAGTTTCGATAGCTCAGCTTCCAGTCTGACGATTTTTATGTGACTTTCCAGCATCCAATTTTCAAGAGAATTTTGCTCCGTGAGCGGCAAGTCTTTGTTGTCTGGTTTGTAGGATACAACGTATGAAATCAAGTCTTGGGTTCCATCGCCGTACAGGTCTGCAATCAGCGCTAGGGAAATTTATAAATGTTAAGCGTAAGTCAGAGTTTCACAGGGTAGATAAACACAAGGAGGTACTGCACTGATCATATTCAACCGAATGAATCAATTTTAAAATATTGGAGGATCTCTACCGCAATATGTATAGCATAAACATTTGAAATGGGTGTGTGCAATGTATTATGAAGAAACCGAAATAATTATTAATTTATTCCACTCTTTGTGCCCTAGACATAATAGACCATGCATCCTAGAGGCTATCAAGCTCCGGCAATATCTCTCGTCACATGTGCCTGAACTAGATGGAAGTTTTTGAAAGGGGGATGTAGAAGTGTTGTACATTGTTCTAGTCCCTCCCACCACAGCACAACCTAATCAAGGACTGCTTCATGCGTTGCTTGAGGCTATATAGGAGATGACTGGAGCCACCTCTATGCTCTTTTCTATTTCCCTCACTAGGACTGAGGCGAAGGTAGTAGAGGGAGCTATTGCTACCCATCTATCTCAGCGTGCCACCAAAAGTTAGTACGTTGTGAAGGTGCAGGAGTGAGGCAGGCATTTTATGGCAGCATCCCACTACTCTTAAGACCGCAGCAGGGACTTCATTGAAGGCACCTTCCACTTTTCAGGGGCATTGTGTGACTTCTACCTCACGACCTATGAACAATGGGACATCCGCCACATCTACAATGATGTCTACTTCTCTCTCTCCATCACTTCATGTTTGGGGAAGAGGTGCTGACAACACTCCATCTCGAAGAGATAGTTTCTGAACAATCCATGCCCTGACAGTAGCTGAGTAAGGTAAAAATCGACTTATCACTGTATCCTCTCAACCCATCTTTACACTACTGAAGATCGCAGTAGTTGTTCTCAATGCTCTGTGTTCGGTCATTATTGCCAAGCTTCTATCCACCAGGTTCATTATGTTTGCTAAACGTCTCACATATTTGATTGTTTTTTTTTGTTTTTTTTTTGCAGCGTCCTGGTGGATGAGTATTGTGCTTGCAAACACCAGTACTATTGGCACAGACTCTGGTTCCCCGGGCAACTGTGTCCCACCTCCTATGCTTCACAAAATGTGTAAGCTGGCGCATATCTCAACCAGCGCAAATGTACATGCCAAGTGCCGCCTTTGTACCTAACTAGGCTTAAACCCCCGAGTATTAGCTGTACGCCTCAAAGAAGATCGCTATCCTCCCATCTCGTGAAGCGCTCAGTTTTTTGGGGAAATGCATGCCATAGCACCTGCTTATTACATCTGTACCAACTGACTCCCATTAAAGGCACCAGGCTATTGTAGTCTAGTGGTTAAAGACGATGGCTCATAATCTGACAAAAACTCCGAACTCCAACACGCTTCTTCATTCCAAAAAAAAGAAGAGGGCGAGAGAAAAAATGTAATAAAAAATTATGAGAGGAACAATGAGATGAGTTCTCGGGCCTGAGATTCACTGACGCTGTGAAAGTTCCAGTGTGAAGGGAAAAATGGCGACGCGCCTACTACAAGGTGATAGAAAAGCCTTCCCTTGTAGCCCCTGGTTCCTCGAATCTTCGATTGGATTTTCCGGGCATTCGCTCAAATTTCCAAAATCCTTTCATTAAAGTCGTCCGCTCCAAGAGCAGCAGCTAGCAGTGAGGGGAGAGGTGTACCGACTGCCTCCCATTAAACGACTAGGCGATGGTAGTCTTGTGGTAAGACAAAGGTCTCATAATCCCACTAAGTTGGGCATTGGATCGGAGCTTGCGGTCGCTGTAATTTTTGCCTGAGTCAGCGACTTTCCAAACATCTCCAACCCCCCCCCTCCCCTCATAACACACCCAAACATCTTCCTAATTTCTTACACCCACACTTACTAAAGACAAGTTTTTATCATTCTCTGTACATTTGTTACGAACATCATTAGGATAATTTGCGACAAAAACGAATGAATGCCCTGAACTCTACAGGAGCTTCCTTCAACAAATTAGGTATCCCTTTTTTTCCTTCCTCATTTCCTATTTCAAACCCTTTTCAGAGCTAGGTAATCCCCCAAACATCTTCAAGAACACGACGAGCCATTTTTATTTCCACGAATAATACTGTACTGGAAAGATGCAAACTCCCAAACTAACATACAGCGGAGGCTCGTCCAGGGCATTTGTGCTGACTGGCCACCTGAAATGCCGCAATACGCTCAAAACTTCGCTGTTGGCAGTTGTAACCGAGCGATTCCCTCGTTGCTGCCTTCCAATCGCATTCGGTTGCCTTATTGCTCAGCTTGGTGTCAAGAAGGCCAAGAAAGCTGGTGCCTTCGTTAAGATCTCTAACCGTACTACACTCATGTTTTCTTCTTTTTTTGCCAAACTACTCTCACAAATATTCTCAGTACTGAGTTCAATATTCGGTCCCCATGAACCAATCCTCATTTCGAAAAGAACTCTCAACGAATTAATAAGAAACGACAAACCTGATTGAGTCTGAAACGATAAGTGAGGCTGACATCCATTCTCGTCACATAACTGTATTATTTCCATCTGGCTGGTGTAATCCATGCGAGGCTGATCTGATTTGTTGAAGGTGATTAGGATGATCTGTTCTTTGATCAGTTCCACACGAACATTGCCAATTCGCAATCCCTAACAAACAAACAACACTTTTTACGTGGTCCGTGAGCATACAACAGGACGTATCTTGAGTTGAAAAGGAATCATTTCTAATCTTAATGATCTCCTGTGTACCTTCAAAACGTTCGAGTTCTAAGGTTCAAAAAAGCGTAAACTGAAGAACATACTAACAGACACACATATTGACTTCGGAGACTCAATAACGATGCTAAACGTAATACAAATTGAACTATAACGTTCTTACCTCTTCGGGCGTATGCCAGCTCCACATTTTCAAAAGAAACCCAGGACTGCAGCATCTGAAGTGAAGAGGTATGGGGTTCATGGCATAAGATCTCCTTTTATTAAAGGAAGTGACGAATTTATCGTTCCCATCAGTGATGTTGACAGTCACTGAACAACTTTCGGGGCAAGTTCCCTCGTTAGTTACAGTCATTTTGTGTTCTCCGGACGTGTTGTTCTCCCTGACAAATCTCGACTTTTCGTCCTCCGGTATCAACACTTGGCGATTCAAACCATCAAATGGAGTCAGGGGATTCAAACCCAGGTTAAGGCCTTTCAGCTTAATTTGTTTCGTTTTCGACACTACTGAAAAAAGAAAAATAGTCTATGAATATTTATTTTAAAAGTTCACATTTAACCTAATACTTGTTCAGACTTGTTAGAGTTAGGTCTGTACAGAAAGATGAATACCCATTATCATAACACGAAGGTGAATGAACGAAAAATGATCAACTCTTAGAGGTGAACAATATTGCACTAGTCTAAAATTGAACCCTCAATTGAATTTGGATCTAGATTCCCACAAGAAACGAGCAAGTGTTTGAGGTTAGGCTGAAATACAGCTAGTAGTGGAATTTTGAGTAAGATTAACCCAGAAGGGTGAACACACATTTTGAACAAGCCAAGGTACTACTCATCTCATGAAGAATCTAAAATTACGTTGAGCTCAAATCTAACGTTCTGAGGGAGAAATATTAGAATTAAGAGTTCCATCCTACTGTCTGCACCTGACAGATATTTTAACGCGAACGTCTAGCGAAACCAAAGGATGCGCTTAAGAGATCTTGAAACAACGAATCAGCTGAAGGTTTTATGATTGAGGCGGAATGATGAAGTCAACACTTGAATCACTAGGTGTACTGTAGTATGGTTATGCAGGTAGTTTACGTTTACATATATCAAACTCAAACTCGACTTAAGCTTCGAGAAGGATGACAGATATGTCAATCCCACATGGGCAGCAGTGTGTCCAGCTCTCTGCACACATTAATTCAGAAGTTCGATCTGCAGCTCCAGGAAAGGCAATCACTGCTGGTTTGGCATTATACGCTTCTGCTCAAATCGAACGAGAATCGCTAAAAATCCATTTCAACGTCAATGCGGGGCAACGTTCAGCAAAAGTTACTGATAAAATTTACAAGCCGTTCATAAGTTTTGGAGTATTTTTAATATAAAATACAGTTACTTACTCCCAAGGGACGAACATGAGTACGTAAGAGTAGCTTTCCAATTATCGTAGGTGAGATTTGAAATTGTTTCGCAATCACTGTCTGCGTGTGGCTCCTGCAATATTACACCGGTAGCTCCTGAAATGATGGCTATTCGATGTTTATTATGTTCAAACCTCGACAGCGTGACGAGGTCATTGTGGCCATCCGAATCCACATCAGGTATTAGAATGGGCATGTCAATGTCAATTGGCTGTGGCCACGACTTTTGGGTAGAGATATACCATACTATCAATCCTGAAATGAACGAAAGTATTCATTACGCGAGTCTCCCAGCATTCACTATACAACTGATCGTATTCTACATGCAAGTAGGGTTGGAACCAATTAAATTTCAATGCGATGAACGGCAAGAACTTCCAACTTATACACAAATTGTAAAAGATGAAAGTTTAATAATGGTCATAAGATAATAGAGAGCAACCTCATAAATTCCGGAATTCTAATTAAAGTTGTGTTTTTTTACCAAATCTGTTTACAATGTTTGTTTGTAATTCTGTAAATCTAAACCCCAATCTTCCCACAGAATCTTGTTGATAGTTTCAATTGCGTATGATTATATCACTCGCCAAAGGTCATGGCATAAGAAAAATATCAGGTGCGCCGAACTGCACAACTTTCTTTAGCTCTACGCCTGTTCGCTTCGTGGCTTTTTACTACTAACTCAATTTGGAGAAAACTGGCAGAAGTGATTACCGTACTTCTAACGGATCGCACAATGTCCTGCCATAGCAGAACCCCTTGTGTCATAAATAAAGTCGGAGGTGGGTGTTTGACGATAATGTATAACACAACTGACGTGGAAGAGTTGAGGTAGTTAGCAAATGAGGGAAGTGAGCGTGTGATTGCCTCCCATTCGTGTACAACATTATCAATACAATTTTCGAAAAATCGAAAAACTAGTTGCCCTGTCGATTCACAAAAAGTTGACAGTAACAGCTAAAAATATCTGGTGCGTAGCAACACACTACTTTCCGCCACCCCTTTAAGTTCGAACACCATCTACATAGGCGGGCGCTATATCTTCGTTCAACGCATTTTTACAGGAACATTTATACGGAACAAAATGTAGGGACTAGTTAGCTGAGAGCACTCCGAAAGTTTGATCGAAATCGTTGGAGCCGTTTTTGAGAAAATACGAATACCGATAAATTAATATTCGACAAATCTCCTTTTCTGAGTTAACGTGGCTTATATCTCCGTTCAACATATATATACAGAAATAGTTATGGAAAACAAAATGTTGGTATGGGTGACTAAAAGACACTTCATTAGAATTTATCACATCTGGTGAAAAAATTACCCTGGAACTTTCGGAAATGTTCGAAAAAACGTTATTTTCAACACATTTTCATTTTTATCTCTGCTCAATGGACTTTCAGAGGAACATTTATTGAGAACAATATGTAGGTATTAACTATTCGAAAATATCCTGAGAGTTTGATGATAATCGTTGAAGTCATTTTGCCAAAAGCTTAAAAACCTATTTTTGCTTCATAGGTCATTATCTCCGTTCACCGTATTTTCATGGAGATATGTATAGAGAAGAAAAGTTAGGTATTGATTAGGAGAAGATAATTTGAAAGTTTAATCAAAATCGTTAGAGCCGTTTTCGAGAAAAATGCGAAAAACCCTAGTTTTTGGTACATTTTCGTCCCCCACCCCCTTCCCATCGGCCGAAATCGTCCATAACCTTATTTTGGTGTCTACAAAAAATAACGAACAAAACAAAAAAGAACCAGCTCAATCGGATCAGCCGTTCTCCCGCAAATCGAACTACAGACACACACACACGGACCACGCGCCGAAATTAGGTTTTTTAGACTCAGTAGGGTCTGAAACGTAAAGATCTGAAGAAAACTCAAATTTTTTTTTTGGGCCGATTACTATACTTTCCTTCCCTTCGGGTAGCGGAAAGTAAAACTGATTTTTACGCGCTTGACTTCTGGAAAGTAGTTTCCAAATTCGCCGCTAGGCGCGCAATGGAAAGTTGTCGCGCTCAGCGTAGCGTGAAAATATCCTAGTTGTTTTCTCAAAAAATCGTTCGCAGACAATTTTCCCAAGTAGAGTTTTTCGGACTCAATAGGGTCTGAACTGTAATGATCTGAGGAGAACTCAAAAAAAATTTTTTTCACCCGATTACATGACTTTTCTTTCTACTTTGTAGAGCTAAGTTAAGTAAAAATGGTTTGGCTAACTTAAGCCTAAAAACTCTATAACTTAAAGGTTTACCAGTTTCTCTGTGAAACGTGATTTATGTTCACATGAACACAGAGGGTTGAGGAAAATTGTGTGACTCGTAGCACCAAATATTTTAGTTTCGAAAAGTCGCTAAATATTTTCTCTACTCAATCAGACTGGTGTGACATCTTTGATATTATTAACCAGCTTCTAGTTTGACAAGAAGGTCAACAAGAAGTTTGCCAAACCATTCTATGTCTACCTGTCCCCATCCTTTGCCTAATATGGTGTTTAATACATTCCCCACATTTCATATTATTGGACTTATGTTTTACTGTATGGCAGGCATCCTACTATCTCTTGCTATGGGGTGGTTACGACTGCACTGACTAATCAGCACTATCTACAGAAAGAAGTCATTGGCAACACTGCTTATTAGGTAGGTCAGCAATGCACCTGTTGCCTGGGTTCTGCCAAACACGCTCTCATAAGTTTTGAATTAGTAGTTGTATCTGTTTAGAAAAAATGTGATCATCACAATAAAAAAGTAAATTTCTAACTAGTTTGACGTCATATCATTAGATGGTGTGTTAGATATGTTATCATTCAACCCTGACTAACCACGAAATAAATTAGGACCTTTGAAAATTGCGTTGGATTGAAACATGTCTTGTAAAAGATGGTTGTCATGGCTGTGGCAAAGGGAGAGGAATGTGAATGTGGCTTCCCCTTTATTGAAGGAAGAGCTCAACCTTGTCACTGTTTGCCATGAGAATAAGCCGTGGTTGGCATGATATACCAGTCCAAATGAGCTAATACTCCTCATAAAATGTCCCTCCAACAGTATTGAATATCGACAAGCACCACAAGCGTATCGAAGTCGTCAATTTTACCTGACACTGGATTGAAAGCTGCCATGTAACCCTCTTCTCCGACAATTAAGCAGACCTTCTCGTCGTTGACGACCAGATCCAAAATAGAGCAATCAATATAACGAGGCATAACCTTCAGTCTTTTCCAATAAATCTCATCTCCATTTTTTCCAAAAAGCGCCACAACTCCGCCGTCAGAGGATTTAAATCTTGCTGGAGACTTCCCCCATTTGGGTCCCTTGAGGATGGCAATCAGGTTTCCCCCAACGAGATGCATTCTTCCTTTCAACTCTTTAAACATTAAAAATGAATAACGATTGAACATGAGAATATTGAAATGTAATTTTTGAATAAAATTATAAATAATACTGTCAGCCATTTTAGGCTTCGCTCCTAAGGAAACAGTAACGGTGAATTGTCTAATAAAACCCAATTTGGTCGTGTGCAGAAAAATGGAAGGAGCCCCCCCCCCCACCATTTCAATGGAAGACGCTCGTAACCTTATTATTTTTCGTCTTCAAAAACACACACACACAAACTACGCCCCAAAATTAGGTTTTTTTTTTTAATTCAATACACCTCAAAGCGTAAAGATCTGAAGAAAACTCCCTTTCATGGCGTAGTAGAGATTTAAAAAAATGAACGGTTTGTGCTATCAAGGTGCGGTCTCATTCAATTCTAAATATAAATATTATGTGCTTCCAATCAGATTTTATCCAAATTTCCTTTTACTGCCGCTCCTTGTTTTCAACTAATTTTCAGAAATCCGATCTTGGTTGTTAACAAACTTACCCTTGGGAGTTAGAAATGCTCATAAGAACAAAACCAAAACATGAGGCTTTCTTTATCTGTGACCTTACGAGAGTGATAATGTACATACATAACTTAAACAATACATATAATAAAATTAAACGTCACGGATGCAATACACGAACACTGGGAATGGATGGATCATAAATGGAAGAAAATATGGGGGGAAAACTTCATTAGGACTCAGGAATGAGGAGGCCAACAAACTGGCTATAAAAGGATCAGCAGTGGGATCTGAGCCCTTTGTAGGTATCACCAAGAGCCACTTGATCAATGAGGTTGGCAAGTGGGAGAAGTAAAAGGCTGCCTATTGGCGGGATGTTGCAGACCAAATGCAATCAGAGTTGTTTATTAAACTCTTCAGCGAGAGAATGAGAGACGTCCTCAGTCTAGAGAGAATGTATACAGATGGCACATGGCCTGTTTATAGGTCACTGTCCACTAAGGTACCAACTGGCCAAGATTGGTAGGAAGGTAGGTACAGACTTCCAGATTCAGCGAGGCAGAGTGAGAATCAGTGGAGCATGTACTGCGTACTTGTGAGAGGCTGCCTGCGGTGCGCATCATAGTGCTTAGGGGTCCCCAGCATAGTGCTGGGGTTGCAAGAATAGATCTCGAGGTTGTCTTGCGTTTGGTGGAGAATGGTGGGGATACATTGGGGATGTCACATCAGGGAATACTAGCTCCATGGGAGCAGGGAATGGAACTAGGAGGTTTTGAGTTGGTTCTAGTTGGGCATCATTCATTCATGAGTTGGGTAATTGTCCACAATATGACCATTTGTGGCCACAGTCTTGTGAGTCATTTTCTGTTCCTAGTGTTAGCCCATATGAGTCCGTAAAGACTGACTAATGTATAAATTTTTATAAAGCTTACCGAGACCAGTTAGAGTCTTATCCCAAGGGGCAGATTCATTTTGATCGTAGGAGCATTGATACCAATCAGAAGGGATGCCCCATATGAAGAAAATAACCAAGGCTACGCAAAATAATGTGGAAGCTAAGAAATTCGCTTTGTGCAGCATGCTCATTGGGCGGGTGTAGTACACCTTGTGTTTTGTAGAATTAACTGACATCGGAGGCACATGCGCTTCCATGTCAGTTTCAGTTTGAAGTCTATGGTAGTCCCCCATCACTGACACCTGACAAACAGACCAACAAAATGAATGTACAACATTAAGTGATGTTAAGTTTCAAATAGCAGTTATCAGAAGGCATCGTATCAACTACAAAATAACAATGACTAATTGACGATCAAACACATTCCAGTACAGAAGAGAGCAGGAGAATTTTCTGTACTAATAACAGTATCATGCATCTAATCTTAATATGCCTTTCCGTTCTAAGTAATTACAAATTTGAGAGTCCAGAGGAGTATTGACCAGGCATGGTTCCCCAGCCGAAGGAACCCCCCCCCCCCCAGCTCCAAACTCAATACTTCTCTCATGTTCTTTAAGTTAGTCTTCTTTTATGGGAGGGAGGTTTGAGCCAAAGCCAATTAATTTCCCCCTTTTATGGAATAATAATCCAACCCACACCACCTCTCTTGTTCTTTTGTAGCTCTCCCCCCTTCGACAGACGAGCCATTCCTGTCCCTACTGCTGTCGTGTACATCTACCACTTCGTACAACTGAAGTGCAATGATTTATCGCGAGTTAATGTCAGAGAGTATGAATCATCCACGTTAACTCCCAGTTCTTACCGTTGGTTAATTTATTGTGACACGTAGATTTCACTTAATTTAGTTCCAGGATTGAACACAAACATGTTTATTTGTGCGTACATTTAGATTTGAAAAAAATAACATCGCTTAAAACTGCAAAGCGGTTAAATAGAACTGAAAAATATTGCTTTTCAAAACAGTCACAGTCAGTATTTATGAACACTATAGGGGTGGTAATCGTCACCTTACACAATTACCTGGGGGTTGGGTAGTTTCAATGTCGACAAATTAGTTACCGGTCTAGGGAGCTTGGGTTGACTCGTTAATTCTGCGATATTTCACTTGACAAATTTAGTTTAACTTCCCATCTTAATCTCCAAAATCATCACCGCTCAAAATACTCTGCGAACTTCAAGATAATTTGATAAGGTATCAGGTTGATGGTGTTTCCGTGTAACCAACCCTTACTTCTTCTTCCTTTTCTTTTCGTAACTGAACAGTTCGATTCGCTAACGTGACGAAGTAGTCAGCGACCTGTCATTAACTGCGTAATATATTATTTTTATTTCTGTTGACCAGTGATATGATCTTTACTCAAATTTCGTTATCAAATGCCATTTTAAAATTCGATCCTTTAGAATGCCTTTAGTTTCAATAGTTTATTTGTGTCAATTTAATTGAACAAATACATTCATGGTTAAACATTGTGGACGTGGCAAGTTTGTGCTTACTGTGTAGAGTTGTAACTTTCAGTATCAAGCAATGATAGAAGTTAACATAAATGTTACGTAATTACATGGAACTTCATTGACTCAATGGGACTGAATGAGCGTCATATTTGAACTTTGGCAAATATGGCATACCTATTGGGCGTCAGGAATGGTTACGTGCTGTTGATAGTGGGTGGGTGGGGTGGTCGAGGATAATGTTTCAAGTTATGTGCCAAGACTCATAACAGCACTGAAGAGATAAGGTTTGAAAGGTAGTGTGTGTATTTTATATAATGGAGCAAGATTTGTGGTTTATTGGGTTGTAAGAATGAAGAATGAGGTAAGGAGAGACTAGGGCATCACGAAGGTAACACAAATTAAGCTCAGAACTAGGGGAAAGGCAAGGGCACAATGGGCTGAGAGGCTAGGACACAACGGCTGGGTCACAAAAGCTGGAATATTCTAGGATAAAGGGAGCAACTCAGGGTTTGGCCATTTTGCCTAAGATTAGGCTCAAAATATAAGAACTGAAACAATTAGATGCAAGGAATCAAGCATCGCAGCTCTGTTAGGGCTGGAACATGAGGACTCTGAAATAAGGGCTAGGGTGTACAGTAATGAGAGCATAGCGCAGTAGGAATAGAATGAAGATGCTAAGAGTGCCTTATGATCTCTTGAGCGAGTTGTCATCTTGGTCAAGGGCTGTTGGAACTAGGAATGCAATTAATGAAATGCTGGGAGCGCCCCTGTGAGCGTTGATACGTACTCGTATTTGCCCACTAGTTCCACATTGTGTATAGAAGGACGAGTAGTTGGCCACATCGAAAAAGACTACTGCTGGAGTGAGGTGATTGTGTAACATCTCTAACTGGTACTCCTAAGCAGATTTGGGCAAGTGCACTTTTCTGCCTTCCTCATTTTGGCCTAAGAACTTCAAACTGGTCGCATGTTGTTGTAAAACTCCAAATATACCCAATCTGTAGGGTTGTGCATGTTCCTCAATCTATACCAGAAGCAAGAGTGCAACAACTTACCAAGTCATGTGTTCAGGGACGACATTTTTCAGTAAAATTCCTAACCTAATTAAAAACTAACTTCGTCATCTAATATGGAGGACCAACACTCAGCTCAAGAAAGAAGCGGTGAGACATGCGGAAGAAAAGGCGCCAATATTGAGTGCTTGTATTATTATTTGAGCAAATTAATGAAGTTCAAGCACAAAAAAGAAGATGAATCCTCAGTCTCAACAGCTACTCTGTAACTAAGTGGGTATCACTTCTGATTTATGAGGAACGTTAGATGGAAGATAATAGTTCCTAGCAATAAGTGTATAGTTTTTTATTATTCTTCCTCAAATTTATGTCATGACATTGAGGAGGACATATGGAATGACCGCGTTTTCTCGGTGAACAGAATTTAGTTTTTTGAGATTTACGACGAGCTCATTTATTATTTCCGAATTCTTTCTATTATGATTTAAAAAAAATATTTTCCATAGCCGCTTCTTTGTTGAAGCCGATAGCTTGAGAGTTGTTGACTATAGTCTAAAATTGGTGATGGATTTTTCCAGTTGCTTGCCAACAATGAAACGCCCAGGTACATTGACGGTTTATGCAGATTAAGGATAATTTTAGATAGAAAATAAACGATTGGAAGCGCGATGCTAATAATAGAAGGCTTTTCAAGTTTATTTCAGGCGGTTCGCATTAAGGTCGTCCTAATCGAAACTCTCTAAAAAAACCTCATTCAGCTTCGCATCCAAAGTTTATGAATTAAAAAGTAAAGAGTTGAGGTTTGGTTGTTTCGAAATGAGATAAGCAGGCAGTGAATCAAGTTCAATCAATTTCTTTTTAAAATCCCAATGGGTTGTCACACTTGTTGCTACTTTGAAAACACATATTGGAACGGTTTTTTTAGTGTGACGTCTGGTGGCTGATTGGCAACATTAGGCGTACACGTCCTAGTGCCCTTGTCACGCATAGCTCTGCAGTAACGCTGGAAATTAATTGTTCCATTCATCATGGGGTTCATTTGTCAAAACAGGACGACTCGATATTCTGCAACGGTGCCCTGCAATTCAAGGTTTTTTTGGTCTAGGAACCAGTTGATTGAAATCATTCGACAGAATCACACTAGCTTTATTAACAGAAGATGAGATAACGCACAGAAGTAGTCAGAGTAGGAGCACTGTGGGCAGTAGGGTACCCTAGCAACGTATAATTATCTTGCGACTCATATCAGTCTCCCGTACATACAGCGATGTTTATGCTTCTAATTATCCAACCTGCTTTTCACTCAGTTTACATGAAATTGTTAGTATTGTTAGCAGTGCTTAAGATTTTTAAATTTATTGCCCCTACTTCTGTCACGGCATTGAGCTACACTGTCAACTTTTTTCTCGTGGGAAGGTTCGCATTTAGTGTTCTGCAATTATAAAGAAAATACCGATTACAAATTTTAGTATAGGACAGTAGTTGGAATTACGGAATTTTTCGGGTTGGTGTTGATCCTACGACCATTGTTAAACTTCCATCGTACAAGTGCTTGGCTATTAGACTATGCACTTGGTTTTTCTGAGACTTCTAGTTTTATATAAACGGGATTCACGAGGATACAAATCGCTAAAATAGATTTTTGTCGAATTGTGAGAATTTACTGTGCTGCTCTCGTTATTTTCTCACAATAGTGATCATAAGTGTCTTAGTGAAGCGCACTATTTTTGCGTTTTCAAAAACGAAAATGGAAGGAGTTCAATATCGACGAAATCTACGGTCTAAATCGGTCTACGGTGGCGGAACGTTTTGCGCGTGTTTCAAATACTCTTAACATTGAGGGTCGTAGTATTACAGGATATCGTGTGTTTAAAAACAAAATGTTGACGTCTTTTTGTTATTTGCCACGTTTATTTGATTGCGGAACGGAGGAGGGCTGTGTCAGAGACTGTGGAGGCTGTGTTTGAGATGAATTATACCAAAAGCAGCAATCATACTTCTAAAGAAAGTTATCTTAAAGGGGCTTGGGCTGGGGATAGTTTCTGTGAAAGCTCGAAGGTGCAGTGTGGTGGACTCAGGCAGTGGTGTATTTTGTGCCCGTTGTTATTTGCCCTTTTCCCTATAAGCTTCCTGAATTTTACTGTAGGCTTGCTTTGGATAACTGGAGTAGTTGACGATTTACAGTGTTTAATTGATTATGGGAAGCAGAATCTTGTTAAGCCTATAATTACAGGGTTGTCCGGAAGGATGGGCGTGTGTCACAACCCAAAGTGTAGACCCTGACTTCAACTCCACGTCGCAGAATCTGCAATTCTGTACCTCCGACCTACCATTTTTCGCCAGGTGGTACCTGTAAACAATTCAAAAAGGTTACTGGCAGCAAATCATTCAGCATGTTGGCCTGAGCGTGGATCTTCCTACTTAGATGAGAATGGGCGCCAGGAAGTTGAGTATTACGAATGAGAGGGGAATTGCTGGCATTGAATTATCGTCACCCTTTAGAGAGGGAGCGAGAAGTTGGCGCCCTGTGCAACCTCGGTAATAGGGAAGACGTACTCCACGTAGTGGCAACCTGCCCTATAGTCAGGGAATTTCAAATAAGACCTCGTCGTGTAATTTAAATTGGAGAGCTCAATTGTTTAAAGATGTTAGATGCCAGAATCAGGTGGGGGACGCCATGCCGTCTCTATAGCTAGTGCTGTACGGAATTAATAAACGAACAAAACCAATAAAAGATATTACAACTATTTTAGTACTGATAGCATTGTGCGAGGTTCTACTATGTTGTCTGTAAAAAATTAAAACACCTACAAATACTGTCAATTACGCTAAAAAGATACCTAATTACAGCAGGCGATACTTTTAAAGTGAATACAGAAACTATTGATGGATACAGGGCCAAGGTCTCTGTATGAACTGCCTCTATCTAACTGCCATCAAAAGAGTGCACATAAAGCCATTCAAGTATCATTCTGCCTTTCATCATAAGTGCTTATCAATCAATCGCACTGCCCCACCTTCGTTCCCACTGCTTGACATACTTAATGTTTGCCAAACATCGTGTCAACCTGTGGCAACGACCTGTCAGCTGTTCTTGCCCCCCCCCCTCGCCTTTAATGGATGACAATTTTGAGATTGCCTAGTTGACCTGTGTCTGTTGAACGTCTCAAAGACGTTTCCTGGCATATTATTCCAGCTCCATTCAAATTTGGTGTGCCGAGGTGATGGCCGACCAGGCGGGAGGGGAGTTCATCTCTTCAGCAGGAAACTGGTCTGAGGACAGAGGAGGTCCCGACCGCTTCCCAGTGTCTCGTCGGCTCCCGGGCTCAGTAGACGAGCGACCCGGTGGAATCGACTTCCCGGCTGCGCGGGAACAGTGTCATAGCTCTCGCTCATCTTCGCACCCGAATGGGAAGCCTCGTTTTAGTGTCCAGTGGCTCGAAGAACAATCGCTGATATGAAGCCCAAGTTACCGAAACAAGCTCACCCGACGATCACCATCACGTCCAGGTACCAATAAATTAATTACCGGCATCGTGTTGGAACAATCATACAACTTTCTTCGTACTTAATTCTGCATTGACGAGGCCGCGCAAAATGACCCTAATCGCCGCGCGTGTACTTTATAACAAAATTTATGAATAATCAAACAGGTACCAATAAAACCCCTGCGCCTTTCATTCCATTGATTGTATACTTCAATATTTCTAAACAATTTTTAGTCTATTTCCCTACTTAGCGGGGTGACAGAGTGATCTCATTTTAAATAGATCCACAGTTTTTAGCGACGAGAGCCGAAAGGGGGATCCCTTGGGCTCTCCCCTATGTTTTTCATGAAGATTTGTATAAGTTTAAAGATATTTAGATTATAATGTTCTCTGAATATGCACTTCATGTGACAAACTGATAACGTGTTATGAAAATTATCCCACCACAATGAGTAAAAAATAACCATTCTGAAGGGAGGGGATGGGATAAGGCATTTTACGATACGGTTTGAAAGTCCCTCGGAAGGTTTTAAAAAGAGTACCTATACAGAATTTTCGGGCTATGCTCATTCTAATATTCTTACAAAATTTCTCTAAACAAATTAGTTTGCCCTATTGAGTCCCTTCAAGTATCATTCTGACTAGGCAATCTCTTTATTTTCCGTATATTTGTATGCAGCTTGTCTACCACGGTCTGTTTCGTTTTTTGTTTTGAATTAAACTTCTGCTACTTGGGTTTGTATTGTACTAAATTTGTCAACTACTTGCGCTGAATTTTGTCATGATTCTCAATACACTTTTCGACATTTTTATCAGCTTAACAAACGATTTGCACTGAATTTCCATACAACCTTTTCATGACTAACGACAAATATTTACTTGAAATTTTAACGCGTTTTAACGGATTTCTTAATAATTTCGCACGTTTTGCCAATGATTTTGAATCCTATGTGACACAAATTTTGTTAGTACTGGATTTCCTCGCCAATTTTTAGTTCGAATGGTTTTCATTCTAAAATTGTGTGAATAATTTCCTAAGAATATTACAAAATTTTCCAGTGACTCTTTTTTCACTTTTTGACCCATTTATACTGAATATCCCAACATTTACGCTTGGCTTATCTACGAGTTTTACTCAGTCCCTTACAAAATCTTTCTCGGGCGGTGGGGAGCTTATGTCGGCTAAGGGAACCTTTCCTGTTGGGTGAATCTAATACTTGTTTGTATTGATGGTATGTCATCTAAGGAGCACACCTTTAGAAGAAGTTAGAAGTTCACCCGGAGCTAGTACATGAAAAGATTGTCATAGTCTGATACTATCCATCTGTCAACTTCTTTCATATCTGCGAGTAATGAGAGGCATTACTAGGGAATTAATGCAAATTAGACAGACGGGTACATAAAAAGATAAACGTCAACGTACAAGTTGGGGTCTGTCTTCCCTAGCTGGTAGCGCACTGTGGGTGAGCTCTTTCAATGTGAAGAAATCATCTTCGGGCCGTAGGTCAGTGTTGAAGCCAGGGAAGACGGCCTCACCCAACAGGTAGGTTGATAGGTAACCATTTTCTATGTTTAGCTCATATCAACAGAATGAAAAACATATTTTACTAGTCGCTAGAGTGATAAAAATTGTTGAATGTACGTGGGTCTGCGGAAAGTTATGCGATGCGTCGCACTCAATATTTATTAGTGTTTGAACACAAGACAAAACACAACAATAACAAATGTTGACCCTTTGTGGGATAAAGTGCTGAGGGTTGGAGTGATCAAGCGCTATACTAAATGGGTATGACCCATTCCACGCGCAAACATCTGAATCCAAATGAAATCCTAGGATTTCCGGCTGTTCAAGTTTTAACTTATATAACTCACATCGCTAGAATTTGCTGTATTGTACCAGAGACGATAAACAACTAGTTATTGCTGCTACGTCAGCTCACAAGGGGGTATAAATGTTCCCACCTCACCACAGCCAGGTGTGCTCTCGATCAGACGTTTTGCTGCTCGTTTCCAGTTCCCTCTCTTCTTTTAAAGCATGTTAAAGCTTTTTTATTAAATATAAATAGTGAAAAAGAAAATAAACTGTTTTTTCAAGTCCCCTAGCGAAAAGGAACTTTTAACTTACGCATAAAACAATAGAACAATTTACTCAGTATTTCCTCGGGTAAATACAATCATTTTTACAACTCACATCCGATATGTACTTCTATCTTCTTCAGATGGTAAGCCCCCACAAGCTTCAGGGTGTATTTTCGACGGTTGTGTATTCTTGCAACAGCTTTTTCAAACAAACAAATTAGCGCTCCAACTTATTATAATCCTGAAACAAAGAACTAGATTGATTGTGACGCAAAATAATGTCAAGCTGCTGGAAACCGATCGCCTTTCACCATTCTTTCAGGATTGGCTAAGGCCGTAAAGTTTCTTCTAATTCACACACAGCCACATTCACCTAATGGGCATAGTTCTGCTGCATGTAACAAAGCATAAGTATTCGTACATGCCTCCCCTTCCCAGTAGATTTGCTTTAACCTGCATATTTTTACTTTCCTTGCTCTACGAAGTAGAAAGGAAAGTTATGTAATCGGTTGAAAAAAAATTTTTGAGTTCTCTTCAGATCTTTACGTTTCAGACCCCCCTGAGTCCAAAAAACACTATTTGGGAAAATGAAATAAGGAAACAGACCTGTGTGTGTATGTGTGTCTGTGAACGATTCTTAGAGAAAACCACCGTACCAAATCCGCTCAAACTTGATATCTCGCCCGCAGGTCACCATGGGACGCCAAAATAAGGGTTTGAACAAAATCCACCGAAAGCTAACTATAGTTATCATAGTGATGAAAACACCAAATATTTTTTTCTCAAAAACGGCTCTAACCATTTTGATTAAATTTTTTATATTGATAGCTCTCAATAAGGCAATTATACCATAAAATTCCCAATTGTGGGAAAATGACGAGAGCAGCACAATAAATTACCAAAACTTTCGACGAAATCGATTTTAGCGCAGTTTTTAGAGAAAACCACCGTACCAAATCATCTGAAACTTGATGTCTAGCCTACAGGTTACCATGGAACGCAATAATGAGGGTATGGGCAAAATCCACCGAAAGTTAACTATAGTCATCATAGTGATCAAAACACCAAATTTTTTTCTCAAAAACGGCTCTAACGATTTTAATTACATTTTTTTTATTGATAGCTCTCAATCAGGCAATGATACTGTAAAATTCTCATTCGTGGGAAAATGACGAGAGCAGCACAATAAATTAGCAAAATTTTCGACCAAAAGCGTTTTTCGCGCAGTTTTTTCCTTATAAACTCTGCTGAAATTCTTGTAGAATGTTAAAAAAATTGGTATTGTAGTCCAATCTAATACCTGAAGGGTGATTGTTTAAAAACGCTCATGAGATACATGGGGCTCACTCCAGAAATTCCTGAGTTTCAACTACCGCCGTTTCGCTTAATACCAGTTCTAAAAGTTTTTACCCAATAACTCTGGAAAAGATCCTACTACTACCCTTTTTTTAAAAAAATCGCGTTTACAGCCTCATTAATTATCTGTGCACCAATTGCTCAATAATGGTCCTGCAATGAGTACGAGCAGCACAATAAATTCCGTAACTGTAAGCGCTACCGCTTTCTGCTGCCGTAAAGCGTTGTTTGACCAAGTTCAAATTAACTGAGTGATAAATGAATTGTTTGAGTAGGAAAAGCCACGTAAAAAGTGAATTGAAGTAGAGCTAAGGAAAGTTGTGTGTTGCAACGCACCAGATAAATAATAAACACTTGGCAATAATGGCTATAAACAATATTGCCAAGCGGGTACTGTATTACATTTTCAATTCTATCGTATCCGATCAATTCTGAGGCCAAAACACAGAAATGAAAAGAATTTCACGTCCTTCACAAATATACGGGTAATAATAAAATCTCGTGCTATTTACAAAAATATCCTTACAAGGATAGCAATAAAGATTTTTTCTATGCTTTCCAGTCCAGTATAATTGGCGTAGGCAACTCTTCGCACCCTTTTTAATTCACGTACTTTGTGTTATTTAGATTGATATCCTCTTAATATACTGCCTATCATTTCATTTAGGAGTAGTTGGTGGGAGAAAATATCTGGTGCGATACTAACTTTCCTTAGCTCTACGTGAATTCACTTTCTATATGGCTTTGTCTACTTAATCAATTAATTTATCCCTCAGTTCATTTGAACTTGGGCAAACAACACTTCACAATAGCAGGAAGCGGTAGCGCTTACAGTGCTGTAATTTATTGCGCTGCTCGTACTCATTCCAGGACCATTATTGAGCCACTGGTACACAGATAATCAATGAGGCTGTAAACACAAATTTGTTGAAGAAGGATAGTAATTACTTCTGCAGAGTTATTGGGTAAAAACTTTTAGAACCGGTATTAAGCGAAACGGCAGTAGTTGAAACTCAGGAATTTCTCAGGAACTAAGGAATTTCCCATGTATCTCATGAGCGTTTTAAAACACTCACCCTATAGATGTTGGAATGGACTACAATGCTAATTTTTTTTCAACATTCTACTAAAATTCCAGCGGAGTTTATAAGGAAAAAAACTGCGCTAAAAACGCTTTTCGTAGAAAATTTTGATAATTTATTGTGCTGCTCTCGTCATTTTCCCACGGATGAAAATTTCATGGTATAGTTAGTTGCCTTATTGAGAGCTATCGATATAAAAAATTTAATCAAAATCGTTAGAGCCGTTTTTGAGAAAAAAAATTTGGTGTTTTGATCACTATGATAACTATAGTTAACTTTCGGTGGATTTTGCCCATGCCTTTATTTTGGCGTCCCATGGTAACCTGTAGGCTAGACATCAAGTTTCAGCTGATTTGGTACTGTGGTTTTTTCTAAAAACCGCGCTAAAATCGATTTCGTCGAAAGTTTTGGTAATTTATTGTGCTGCTCTCGTCATTTTCCCACAATTGGGAATTTTATGGTATAATTGCCTTATTGAGAGCTATCAATATAAAAAATTTAATCAAAATGGTTAGAGCCGTTTTTGAGAAAAAAATATTTGGTGTTTTCATCACTATGATAACTATAGTTAGCTTTCGGTGGATTTTGTTCAAACCCTTATTTTGGCGTCCCATGGTGACCTGCGGGCGAGATATCAAGTTTGAGCGGATTTGGTACGGTGGTTTTCTCTAAGAATCGTTCACAGACACACATACACACACAGGTCTGTTTCCTTATTTCATTTTCCCAAATAGTGTTTTTTGGACTCAGGGGGGTCTGAAACGTAAAGATCTGAAGAGAACTCAAAATTTTTTTTTCAGCCGATTACATAACTTTCCTTTCTACTTTGTAGAACCAAGGAAAGTAAAAACCGTGCTAAAATCGTTGTATTATGCTGCTCACATCATTTTCCCAGAGATGGGAACTGTATGGTATAGTCAACTTATTGAGATCTCTTCATATAAACAATTTAATCAAAATCGTTAGAGCCGTTCTTGAGAAAAAAAATTTTGGTATGTTGATCACTATGATAACTATAGTTAGTTTTGAGAGGAATTAGCCCATACCCTTACTTTGGCGTGCTATGATGATCGGCGGGCTATATATTAAATTTGCGCTGACTTGATTCAGTCCCAGTCCCATTCTCTAAAAATCGTTCGCAGACATATATACACACGCCATTTTCCCAAATAGTGTTTTTTGGACTCTGTCGAGTCTGAAACGTAAAGATTAGAGAACTTAAAACGTTTTTCAGCCGATTACATAACCTTTCTTTCTAAAAAAAGTAAAAATGTCATCGTATGTTGAATGATAAGGATTTTCGGCTCAAGGAAATCTGGATCTCTAGGAGCAGGGTTGGCCGAAAAAGATAGTGGTAAACGTAAAGTAACCTTGTCAAAGGTCGTCAAGCACTAGCCGGTACCACGGATTCAGAATCATGCGGTATGAGCGATCTAGGGGAACTGTCACGCGTCATGCGACAGATTCTTAGTTACTATCTTCGTATCGTCATGGGACATCTGAAGTACGATACTCGAGTCAACCAATTCATGACAATATTATTGTGAAACGTCCTCCCGATGAACACGGGCCGGGTTATTGGTTGCTTCTTAATCCTGAATTGTTCGGTGATTAAACTCAAGTTTAATTCAAATTGCAAAAGAGACAATGCCCCGGAAGCCGGAAACAAGACAAGGCTTCGTAAGATGCGAGCTCCTGTGGCGCCAAGAAACCTGAACCCCGGCTGTTGAACAATAGGCCTTGAAGCTTGAAGCTTGCATGGTAGCAACGTCGTCCCGTCCTCCTGAGATGCTCCCGCAATAGGAGGCGAGTTAGGACGAGTCGTGACTTGATTGATGTCGAACCGCAGTTCCATTGTGAACGCTAACTTAAATGGCGGTAATGAAATTGAAACCGCGTGTCGAATGTCAAGCTGACTATTCGCGGGGAAGAGAAATGTGCAAAGACTCGATAAACTGTACGCTGTGTAGTTTCCACCTGCTGTCGCCCCGCTCATTGATATTCGATCGACCAGCATTGTGAGTCTGCGTCCTGAACTGTCGAGTTATGAGAATCGTTTTCCAACTATTTCCAGGCGGGTAGATAGAGAGTAAGAGAGAGAGACTGTTGCCCTGTGAGAACGGGAAGTCTCAAGGAATTCAGCTCGCCTGTATTCGGCCTTCGTAGGTCAAAAATGTGTTCTACTGGTGCCTTCAAGTTGCGTTTTCACTTATTGGAAGTTACAGGAATATTTCGAATTCCTCAGGGAATAAACTGGAAGCTAATTAATTAATCAGTTACGATATCGTCATCATCACGATCATATTCAACCAAAACAGGCGCTCAATGAGTATAGATAGCGTTCAATGCTTGAATTGTTTTTCCTTACGGAACTGCTGTAGTGACCGCCAGGTAGAAGTTATATCATACTACGAGGGGGAGGGGGTTTACAGTATAAAAACCCAATGCCAAGTAATCGACAGGATGTACAGGGTTGGTACGGTAGCGTCGTATCACGGACATAATTAACATGGACGTGAAATGAGAACCAGGCTTCAAGTCGACTAGAATTATGATTCAGTACACGATTCAAGTTCTATCTATTTCCTTCACAAAGAATACGTGAAGCACATAACTGACCGCTTTACAAAATAGTATATTATCAATAATACGATGTATATTCTTACCTGACTCAAGAACAAAAGTGAATCAAAGGTGATTGGAAAGGTTAATTATACTTTCTGACACTCTCGTCGGAGTCCATGAGAAGGTTCGAAAAAACAGCCTGAGCGGCAGACGAATTTCCAATCTTGTCCCAAGCCCGGCAAAAGAAGTTCACTAACAAAAAAAATTCTGAAGAAGCCTGCTGGGCGAGTTGTCACCTTCCTAAGACCTCTACATAGAAAGCCGGATTCGTGAGAGTTAGACACCAGAGAAAGATGGTCTTCGAAGGAGAAGAGGTGTCCCTCTGAAGGGTTCTATCAGACATGCGTACAAGTGGTCGGACGGCCAGGAGAGGAAAACGAGCCTACGACTAAAGACAAGCCTTTTCTCCAAGTAATTCGGCTCTTCCTTTCTATTTCGTGATCGAGTCACACTTGGAACCCATGCATTTCTTAGCTTCTCGTTGATATATTTGTCAAGGTACGCTATGAAGGTGGCGTACAGACATGCTCGGTATAGCTAAGGTGCCACAAGCGACTAATGGACACCTATCTGTTCAGTAACTTGTAAACCTTCACGGAGCTCGGCACGGTCACTGACATGATGGTGCCTATGTATGAGTGTCATAGGAAATACAATGTGCAACTATTAGGAAGCTTGTGGAACAGAGAAAGTCGTCAGTTTCGGCCTGCTAATGGTATCAACATCTACAAAGATGGATTGAAAACTCTGGAGGGCGCAGGCTCTGGGGAGTGGACTGGACTTCGTGTAAAGTGCTGAAGAGCTACTGCACAACGTCAAAACTGGTACGGGAGTGCAGAATGCGGCTTAACTCCTTAGCAGACTCTTTTAGAGTCAACGTTTATTGGATTCCTGGGCATAACTGGAAAGATAGATCATCTCGCCAGACTCGGTTCGTCTACTGTACCCACAGGGCTATCTTCCCACTGTGGGACCTCTCTGTCACTATTCAAGAGGAATGTGGGAGAATATGCTAGAAGAACGCATCAGATCCTTCTGAGGATGGAGAGGAAAGGACCTAAGGCAGATTGTGGATCACCACCGGGCAGTGCCAAATGGACAAACACATGTATGTTATGGGAATAGGTGCAAGTTGTGTGGTACGGATGAGGAGACTCCCTAACATGTCCTGGCTCAGTGCTGGAGACTTGAGCGGAAGCGATTTCTGGTCTTTGGTAAAACTACTCCCAGGATGGACATCAAAGAAGACTCTTGCAGGAAATACCTGGCATTCCTTAGGAGGCTGGGCATCGACCTGTGATACATTAGAACTGGTGCAATTGGTCTTTCGGCCACACGGCTCATCCCAACTTAAGAACAGTCAGAAAGCTATATAGCTACTCGTTTCATGAGTCCGTGTATTTCTTAGCACTGAGGCAAACCTTGCGTGAGTTGGATGCCACCTCTCACCTATAATTACAGCTACTTGACTTGCTCCTGAAGAATGACACTGTGGCTGCCATAACATATTGAAGTTTGGCTGATGAGTTGAGTCTTCTTCTCTTCTACTTGCAACATGACGTGTTCGCACCACTGGGTGACAATTTGAGGCTTGCGATGAGTTTATGACTCAATTTGGCGAACCAACTTTGCACGGATCAGCACAATCAGGTCGTACACATTAGGAGAGACGCCAGAGATAACCTGTGAAGAAGGCGTTCAAGGGTTAGTCCAACGACCAAGCCCTGCGGCACCCTTTCTAAATCACTTCTGAGTGGAAATATGTCGGCATCCGATTATAACTCTTCTTCAGGTGAAGTAACTTCTGACTACTACGAAATGGTTAGGTAGGGGAAATCCCGACCTTTGAGCTCATTGAGAACCATTGGCCACCATAATAGGTTGTCAAACGCTCCTGTGATTTCTACGAGAACTACTACGACGTAGGAAAACATTGCAGATGTCAACAATAACGTGTTGCGTGGACTTTTCTGAGGCAAATGACTCCTTCGAGAGGCTGCAACATCAAGCTTTCTAACATTTTGCCTAATATCGAAGTAAAGCTGAGCAGTCTCCATGATTACGGGTCGGACTGATTGCAGTCTTCCATTTGAAGATGTCCTCCTCTGAGTGCACAAATTAAACGAATTACTAAGGCCGCAAAAATGTTCTACTCAAACTTTCTTTACGTGTTACTTTCTATCCTAGCTGGCCCTGAAGCTTCTTGGGTTCAATGTCGCCTGAGCCCTGCTAAAGTCACTGCTGTCCACAACGGGGCCTTGCTACACTTGTGATGATACACGCGATTTTTTCGGGAATTTTTGCGCTTGTTTATTACACTCTGGAAAACGCTAAAAGTGCAACGATGGTAGTTTGAATTCCGGAATTTCTCGGGGTGCTTCCGATTATCGTACGACCATTAATAAACCTCGGTGGAATAGGTTGCGCGCGCTACCACCAACATGATGTTTTTGAAAACTTAAGTTGTATTTGAGTAACATTTATAAGAGAAAACTAAAAAAATCGATTTTTCACCTCGAAATTTGCTGCTATTACGTCACTCAACGATCAATGTGCTATTTTTACTCTCCACTTGTAAATCCATGTATACTTTATGTTAATTATACTTCGATACGTAATTTTCAATAGTTAGTATTTTGGCTAAAAGATGCAGCAGTCCTTGCTACCAACATTATGCCAGAGTGGAAGAACTTTCAGTTGCCTTGCAGCGTCAGCGAGAACGATGGTGGAGAGAGGGTCGTTCAAGACTGAGGTGGGCGCCCTGCAGTGGCACACTGACGGTTCTGTAATGGGAGGCTGAGCTGGACTGGGCGTCGTTGGGCCCAATTTCAGTCTTGCCAAGCTGCTGGGAGAGTACGCCACGATATATCAAGCGGAAATTCTAGCCATAAAGATTTGTGCAGAAGAGATCCTGACTAAATGACTCAAAGGCAGGCGAATATATTCTCGGACAGCTATGCTATTGCAGCCTATACCTTCAGATTCAGGTTGACATGGGAATGTCTTCAAGCTCTCAAACGACTCGGTGCCTGTAATAGGCTTTTCCTTATCTGGGTGCCGGCTGATAGGGTGCATGAGGGCAACGAAAAGGCTGACCGCCTTCCGAATAGGGGTACGGAATCCCTACCCATGGGGCATGAACCCTACGTAGGAGTGATGAAAAGTTACCTGAATCATCAGATGGGAGACACAGGAAAATAGCGCATTGGCATCGCGAGCCGTGACTAAGACAGGCAAAAGGCTCATTATGCTTTCTCGTCTACTGCAAACAGTCTCCAGACAGGATCTAAGAGCAGGCTGGCTGGCTTCCTCATTGGACACTGCCCACTTAGGCATCTTGGAGGTGGTTGAATGCAGAGGAGTACAGTGAGGAGGAGCAATCCTATGCGACTGCCCTGCCTTGGCAGCCTGACGCTTTGAATACTTCTCTCAGGGGCTCATCGAACCCCGAACCCTAGCTGAGTCTGCGACGAAGGACATACTCGGCGTGCTGAGTAGGGCTGGTATGTACGACGTCTTCTAATTAGGTAAAGAATAGCGTAACAATAGGCCCCTGTGTGGCCGCAGTGACAAAACAAAAAAATAAAAAATGATGCACGGGAGAACTCGACTGAATCTGTATGTGACATCTCTTCACACATTCTTCGATGTGAATAAAAGTACTCTTCTTGACCATGGTAAGATTTGTGATTAAACGTATTTAAATTGAAGTTAAAAAGTGTTGAAAGAAAACTCAAACCTACCACGTTCAAGTGAAAAAACGCGTGTCCGCGCACTTCAGTTTACCAACCGACACGATGTCAAGTGGCCAGAAAGCGACCCCTGAAAAGGTCAACCCCGAGTTCCAGAATCTTCCTTGCGTTGGAGGTGGCATTAAAAAAAATCTGGTTTTCAAAGCGACTGCCACGTCACAGAAGTTGTGCCCAACACAGGATGATAGGGGGGGGGGGGGCGCGTTTTAGGTAACTGCCGACCGGAATAGGTTGGTTGGGTCGTGACCGAAAGCAACTTCAGCGCGTGCCTTTATTTTTTTACTCGCGGTGTCGTGCATTACCATTTAGATTGTCGTGACGCCAGACGTCTCTGTATTGGTGGATGCTGAGCACGTTTGGAGTCTGAGTCCCGCTAAGACTAAAACAAAAGGCTCGTTTACTTATATTTTGCCTTTCTAGAGAACTTTGCGAGTGACCTCCTTTGAGGTAAGAAGAAGAAGTGGAGGGTGGCCAAACCATTGCACGCCAACATACTCTCGCAAGTAGCTTTTCAAAAAGTTCGACTGTAGAAGGTGCCACCTAAGACTCGAATACAGCTATAGAAAAACTGACTCTCAGCACACTGTTCAAATATTGTTGATGGTTTCAATGAATCGTACAGAACCTGGTTCAAACCTGTGGCAATGCAATGCATGTAAACTCTATCCAGGACCCGGGTTCTCTGCATTTAGCTGGTGTCGTAATAATCCATGAAGATTTAATCATGTAAGGGAGGGGGCACGCTTGGATATGTTTCCGCTCATTTCCCCACTGATAGGGCTGAAGGCAGTTAACGATGTGAGCCGGAAGTTGAATTTAGTTGCTTCCGTCACTCGACTGCAAGGACGTTGAGGTTGAAGAGTCTTCAAGTTTGAAGAGCAATTGTTTATTTCTATATTCCTTATTTTTTCCGTCTCTATTGACTCGTTGATAAAGACTTCTTCACAAAGTGTTCAGTGGACGTAATTTACAACGCGTCATAGCCATCTCCCATGTAACAAACAATGTCTGATAACAACTTGCGTTTACCTTCTCCGCTCTTCTGCTCTAGTCGACGTCAACTCTCGAATCGCGTCGTTTCTGTCCCTTTCATTTCGGTCAATGCTACGAGCTCTCTAGTAATGAATTCTATCGTAGAAGAGTCTTCAAGCGATTTAGTGTCGGCTTTGGCCCGAGATATTGAGCGGTTGAAGACGAAAATGTTCGTAATTGAACGGTCGATCGTTGACAAAGGAACAGCGGCGACAAGCGGCTCAGATTCCAAAGTTTCAACCATTCGTAAAACGAAAAAGCCCTCTGGGGGCACGTACAAAGTCTACGAGCGAAGCGGAACTGCAGTTAAGAACTTGAGAAAGGTCTCCAGGCGTCGAGAACGCAAGTTTCGTCGAACCGATAAAACTCGTGCTCGCGACGAGATTTTGGAGCGATTCGGAGACTGGAGCACCGTCCACGGGCCGGTGGTTGAGTGCGAAGCTGAACCTTTGCTGTTTTGGAACGAGCTTAGCATTTTCCGAGAGATTTTTCGCAGTTATTTCACTTCAAGTTACAAAAAAGTGCGCTTTCAGTTGGAGCCCATCGGAGAAACTTACGAAGGACCGCACAGGTAGCTAATTCCATTAGTAGCCAAGTATGCAGCATTAGTATAATTAGTTAACTAGTTGATGAACTAGTTTCGTAATTCGATGGTATAGACCTTGCATGACCCTATGGTTAACTTGCTCTTCTTCACTAGTTTTACTCAAACAGCTCTTGAACACATGTGAATTTCGATACTTACTCTTTACTTCACATACGACAGTGATGATTCAAGTAATAGTGTGTGGAGACAGAACCATCATTTATATGATTATTATACTACGAAGTGAGAATAGTTTGACAGTTATACTGCATTCGGCTCCTTCTTGAAAAGCACGTCAAGTATTTAGGAGTTGCAAGGGGTGCAATACTAAGGTCACTTGGGGTGTGTGTTACCATGGCACTATCCTCATGTTCAAGGCCATCTATCTAGGCGTGATTGGCTACTGCCCCATTGTCTGTGGTAGCAAACTCACTATCAATCAAAAGAGAGTATGGGCCCCATCCCAGTGAGCTGCTCTTCTGTGGATCACCAAGGCCAATAAGCCTGTTTCAACAGAACAAGCACTCCAGGTGATCATTGGTCAGTGACCGGTTGACAAGTGGAGAGTGAAACGGGAGCTTCCCCTGCTTTAGGCTGAACTCTGTACAGATCTCACCACAGAACAGACATTTGCCCAACATCGGCGAATGGGCGTTAGAGACATGGCAAGCGAGGTGGGAATCCTCGTCAATGGGGCGTGACACGTGGGAGTTCTTCCCCAACACCCGTCAACGTCTTTCAAGAAAATGGGTTGAGCCAGACCACTGGACGAGCCAGTTCCTTATGGGACATGGCGACTTCAATGCACGTCTTGCGCCTCCAGTGTGGAGGAAACAAGAAACCACGTGTTACTCCACTGTAGATTCTACAGCAGTAAGCGACGGTTGTTGGGAGGGCAGACGAATTTAGCAGCATTGACTACTACAAAGCCTCTAACCATTTTGCAGAGTTCGCGAAGGTGATGGCTAAGAAACGTGGCCACAGTTGGTCTGTCCTTTTGAAACTTGCCATCCAAGTAAATAGTTGGATCAGGTGGTAAACCAGATAAAGAACTTCTCCCAGGTGGTACGGGATTCCTCAGGTGGTCACCTCTGCGCGGTAACACACGAGCAACAGCTCTGTACCGGAAGACTGGCTAAATACCTGCCGTACCTCTGCAGGTCTGAGGTCGGTGGGTGCTGCAGGGGCCGGCCTCTTGCATATTAGCGAAACTGCAACTTTCATTACTGATATAACCCCGGTCAAGGGTTTAGGAACAGTCTGTTACATGGCACTAGCATAATAATCAAACTTTCCATGAACGAAATTAAACTTTTCACGATTAGAAATTTGCGAGAATTATACATTTTTCGAGCAAATGAATTTCGCATCGCTCAAGTATTGGCTTTCGCTGTTCCAATATTAGCTATATCAATAGTTATTTCTTCCAACCTAAAGTTAATATTCCATTATAGTGTTGGTCTTCTTGAAGTTGAGTGCCTATTAACTGGAGCTGAGTCACTAATAATACTGATTCGATCGTACTCGTTATTGCAGCCGTCACAAACTATTGAATGACGAGAAGGTTGAAGTTAGATGATCCACAACCGAATTGGCCGTCCTCAGAGAAATGATTGACAGACGAGGTACTGCTTAGGAGACTCCACTCACACCAAGTCCGCTCATGTTTAGTTCAGCGGATTAATTTTATGAAAGGTTCATTCTAGTTCTCTAAGGCTTTAGCGAGTTGTCCCTACCTTTGAGCAATCAGTGCAAAGGGGCAATCATGAGACTGACTTTATTTTGAGGAGGACGGTGTTTATTGTTTTGAAATCATCGGGTTAACACTGGGATACATTAGTAAATGAAATGGTGGGGGAAAGAATTCCAGAATTTCTGGCGTTACTCCTAATTTTTGTATGAGGAGTGTTTAAAGCTCATCGTATACGTTGTTTAGTGTACTACTACCTTAATGAACCACTCTAATCATATTGAGCATTTTAGTATCGTTCCAGCGACGTTCGTAAACAAATATTTGGTGCGTAGGCACACACAACTTTCCGCAACCCCCGAAAATTCGACGACCTGCTACATATAAGATCTTCGTCCAACGCATTTCTACAAGAACATTTATGAGAACAAAACGTGGTTATGGGTGGCAAGAGGACACTGTAAGATCGAACAAATCTGGCTTAGCAGTTACCTCGGAATTTACAAAAATGTCCTAAAAAACATTAGTTTCGACACATTTTGATTTTTATCTCTGCTCAATGGACTGTCAGAGGAACACTTATTGAGAGCAATAACTTACTAACTTTTCGAAAACATCCTGTGAGTTTGGTGAAAATTGCCGAAGCCATTTAACCAAAACGTGAAGAAAAAATCTTATTTTTATTTCTCAGGCTTAAATCTTCGTTCGCCAAATTATCATGAAAATATTCATACAGAAGACAAGTTGGGTACTATCTTGTAGAAGGCATTTTGAAATATAAATCAAAAACGTTAAAGCTGTTTTTGAGAAAAATGCGAAAACCCCCAGGTTTGGGTACGTATTAGTTCCCCGCCTCGATTTTCCCATGGATGGAAATCATACCTTTATTTTCGCGTCGTTAAAAAATAACAAACAAATTGAAGTTCTGTCACTTACGGTCCGTGTCTCAAAACGAAAAGAGCTGAAGGAAAACCGACATTTTTTTTACACAATCGCAATACTTTCCTTACCCTTTGGGTAGCAGAAAGTAAAAATTTGAAGTTTTGACCTCTACGAAAACTATTGTTAGGTTTGGGCCGATTCCCCCTTAGTTTGGACCTTAGCACCTTTATTTAGGCGTCTCACAGTGCCCTGCAGGCAACGCAGTGCCTTAAGCAGAAAAGAAAGTTATGCAATCGGCTGAAAACCAAATTTTGATATTTACGTTTCAGACCGTATTTGGAAAAATGGTACGTATGCCTGTGAACGGTTTTTAGAAAAAATGACTGAGCCAAATCAGCTCAAACTAGATATCTAGCCCGCAGGTCACCATGGGAATCCAAAATTAGTGTATGATTACAATAAGCTCAAAATTAGTTATAGTTATCATAGTGATCAAAACACCAAATTTTTTTTCTCGAACACGGCTCGAACGATTTTGATGTTATTTTTTACGTAAACAGCTTCTAGTGAGATAGCGATACCATAAAATTCTCATATGTGAGAAAATGACGAGAGCAGCACAATAAATTACCAAACATTTCGACGAAAATCGTGTTCAGCGGAGTTTTTTCCTTATAAACTCCGTTCAAATCTTACTAGGTTCCTCAGAAAAATTGAGATGGTACTCCAAACAAGTACGTATACAATGAGTTTTTAATAACGCTCATAAAATATACAGGGGCTACTTCAAAAATTCCGGAATTTCGACCAAGGCCGTTTCACTTAATGCAATATCTTGACGTTATTACCTGATAACACTGAAAAATTTATTATTATGCTTTTCCAAAAAAAAAATACTTTCATTAATTCTCTGAGAGTCAATTGCGCAATATTGACCGGAGCATGAGAACGAGCAGCACAATAAATTCAGGATCTGTAAGCGCTACCGCTTTCCGCCGCCGTGAAGTGATGTTTCAAGTGAACTAAGTGAAAAATAAGTTGAGTTAGTTGAATAATCCATGAACACAAGTTAATTGACGTAGAGTACAACAAGTTGTGTGTTGCTGCGCACCAGATATTTTTCGGATTCAGCAGGGTCTCAAAATTTCCTTACCCTTTGAGCAGCAGAAAATAAAAATTTGATGTTTTGATCTCCACGAAAACTATTGTTAGGTTTGGGCTGATTTCTCCTTGGTTTGGACCTTAATAGCCTCATTTAGGCGTCTGATAGTGCTCTGCGGGCAAAACATTAATATGAGTCGATAAGGTCAGCCGTTTTTTCTTAATTGCATTCGCCGACACACTCACACATAATTCCCCCTCAATACCACAACCTGTTACTTTTAATACCTATCGTCAATGCAGCGGACCTCTCTTATAAACTTCATGTCCTCTTCACTCGGAGACAGACCGTCTGCCAAACTTTCTATTTGAGAGCTCAGCTAACTTTGGGACAGCTCTTCGCTGCACGACCGGCAAACGACACTCTTTAGCGAAATTCCAGGTTTTTGAAAGTTGAGCCGGTTCGAACGTCGAGGTCGCACCGTTGCCCAGATTATTGTTAATTCTAAAAATATTCGTATTAGGATCGGATGATTGAAAGCTCCGGAGGAGCCGCGAATCCGCCCAACGGCCCTCAGGTGTCAAATGTGTTTCTCTGCTCTAATCATCTCGTAAACGTTGCGTCACGTTTTCCCCAGTCAGCGGGTCCGCAGAAACTGCGATCTCCCACCAGCGCGTTGTTTGTTCACCTGGCGGCCGCCGTTTTTCTTATTATTCCAAATAACGTTTCGACTCCTTTCAAGGCCGAACCCTGAAAATGTGATCTAAAACAGCGTTCGGAGATGAGGAAAATGGGAGCCCCTTCGCGTTGAACACCTCCGCGACAGATCGAGCGTACTTCTGAGGCGTACGATTCCATGATCGGGCATTGATAACCAAAAAATGCTTCACCTTTTCACTTTCATTAGTTCTGCGAATAATCAATCGGCTGGAAAAAAAATTGCCAGTTGTCTTCTTATCTTTACATTTCAAGAGCTACAGAATCCAAAAAAAAAAAACACCGTTAAGGAAAACGTTCTGTCTGTGTGTGTTAAGGGGATGGAATACCAGATGCACGGCAGATGAGTCCCTGGGTAGTGGGTGGAAGCTTGAGTGACCACTGCCGAGGTTTACAGGGGTCCTGCCGAACCTCAGGGAAGGCTGAAAGTCCAAACTGTGTTGATTTGGGATGAGACTCGTTACTGTCTGTGTGTGTTGAAGGATGAACGGATTTGGCGCCCTTCACTCAATGGACGTCGTTTATAAGCGTATTTTGCGCCTTATAAAATCACGAACAAAACAAACAATTCGCTTTGTAAATAGGTAATTCTATTTAATCGATTCATTTATCACTCAGTTCCTTTGAACTTGGTCAAACAACACTTCACAGCAGCAGGAGGCGGTTGCGCTTACAGTTCCAGAATTTATTGCGCTGCTCGTACTCATTGCAGGACCATTATTGAGCAATTGGTACACAGATAATTAATGAGGCTGTAAACACCAATTTTTTGAAGAGAATAGTAATCACTTTTGTAGAGTTATTGGGTAATAACTGTTAGAACTGGTAGTAAGCGAAACGGCGGTAGTTAAAATTAAGAAATTTCTGGAGTGAGCCCCATGTATCTCATGAGCGTTTTTAAACACTCAATCTTTAGGTATTGGATTGGACTACAATACCAATTTATTTTAACATTCTACAAAAATTCCAGCGGAGTTTATAAGAAAAAAACTGCGCGAAAAACGCTTTTCGTCGAACATTTTGATAATTTATTGTGCTGCTCTCGTCATTTTCCCACGAATGAGAATTTTATGGTATAATTGTCTTATTGCGAGCTATCCATATAAAAAATTTAATCATAAATCGTTATAGCCGTTTATGGGAAAAAAAATTTGGTGTTTTGATCACCATGATAACTATAGTTGACTTTCGGTAGATTTTGTCCATACCCTTATTTTGGCGTCCCATGGTAACCTGTAGGCTAGACATCAAGTTTCAGCTGATTTGGTACGGTTGTTTTCTCTAAAAACCGCGCTAAAACCGATTTCGTCTAAAGTTTTGGTAATTTATTGTGCTGCTCTCGTCATTTTCCCATAAATGGGAATTTTATGGTATAGTTGCCATATTTGGAGCTAACAATATACAAAATTTAATCAAAATCGTTAGAGCCGTTTTTGAGAAAAAAAATATTTGGTGTTTTGATCACTATGATAACTATAGTTAAATTTCGGTGGATTTTGTTCATACCCTTATTTTAGCGTCCTATAGTGACTTCCGGGCTAGATATCAAGTTTGAGCTGATTTGGTACGGTGGTTTTCTCTTAAAATCGTTCACAGACACACAGACCATTTTCCCAAATAGTGTTTTTCGGACTCAAGGGGGTCTGAAACGTAATCTGAAGAGAACTCTTTTTTTTCAGCCGATTACATAACTTTCCTTTCTACTTCGTAGAGCAAGCAAAGTAAAAAGAACCAACTTAATCGGTTCTACTTAACGTCTCTAAGTTCTGTTTTCAGGACGCCATGTGACGTGAAGGTCTGACCAAACCTCAACTTCTTCGGCAAATTACAACACATTCCTTGCCGTCAGGGTTGAGGAAGATTAAACTCCACTCGCACCTTTTCCGTTGGAATTTTTTAAATGTATTCCTTGAAACGCAATGAAAATAGAAGAATGAATTTATTCCACCCATAATGGCATAAGCTTTAAAAATAAAAATAGAACATTTTTCTTCTTACTGACGTTGGTAAGTTGCAGAATATGCTTTAATAGGAGTATAGGGTAAGGTCAAAATCAAAAAATATTTTTTTAAATAAATACGTAACTGAACTGCCCGCTTCTAAACATAAATGCTTCTCATTGCCAAATAGCAGCCCTCCTGGCCAATGTTAATCAGCCAGGAGAAAACTTCTAAACGTTGAGCGAGAAAACTCCACAGGAGGCTTAAGGTTAAGCGGCATTGCTCTTAATATGTACAGAAATTTGAAGAAAATATGTTGGGAGGCAGATAATAATCTGGTCACGGGGACAGGAAGGACTGCATGAGTTACAGGACGAGGAGAATATTTTGAGGCATTAAGGCTGACGTTCACCATAACGAGTGCGGAAATGTGATGTGTATTACGACACTAAAGTTAGGAGTGACTTGAGCTCTGAGCGGTCCACACTATTCTCCATTCGCTTCCTAAAATTGCGCTATCAAAACCTGCTGTTCTTACGTTCCCAATGGATTGGGTACGGTACAAGGAAGTCTTGTACGAAAAACTCACCCAGAGAAGTCCGTCAAATTCAGCAGAAGACGTAAATTCCGCAATTGACAATCTCATTGCTCTCATGAAAGAAGCGTCTCCGCTCCAAAACGTCTTTCCCCGCCTAGAATAAACCTTAAATCCCCTCCATACTATCTTCTGTCACGATATTCCCGTTTCTGAGTCCCCTAATGATCTGGTCTACGCTTTAAGCCGTAAAGACCCCGCAGAGGCTGCCCAAGTCCTGAAAATATACATAGAAAAGTTGAGTCAATGACGTACCAAATGGCGCTAGAAGATCAGCACAACCAAATCTATAGCCGTTCTTAGGAAGTTCCACGATCCCGATATCTATTTTAATGGCTCAATTCTTTCTTCCCCAAAACAGTTACAAGCATCAAGAAGTTACTCTTGACCGTTGCCTGACCACAATCATATTTCTAATTTGATTGTTTGAACCAGGAATCGAACAAACCAGGTAAAACCACTCTTTAGCAACCCTCTCTGGCAAATAAGGTTCTCACATACAAGTCTCTGATCCGTCCTGTTTGGGTGTATGCTCTACCGGTATGGGGCACGCTTTTCAACTCACAATTTAAGAGACTAGAAAGCCAACAAAATAGCCTACTTCAACGTAACATCGTTCATGCCCTTCCATTCGTACGAAATTCAAATATATATAAAGACTTGTGCCTGGGTCCACCTTCAGGCTTCAGTGCATGGAGAAATTAGTTTCGACGCATTCACCATTTGCCGGAGGATTCGCTCCATTCCTCACTCCCCAACTCAAACGTCCTCGGCACATTTCGCAGTTCATTCCTCCACAAACCAATGTGTTCAATCCATTCTTTCCCGCGATGAGGAATATTACTGTTTTAATTGTCTTTCGCCAATAAAGTTTTCTTTAGAGTAAAAATAGATAAAAAGATGTTGCCAATGCTTTTCAACCTTGACATTCCGTAACAATTGACAGTTGAAGAATTTCAACAATTCTATTCGAAGCCGTTACGAAAACTCTTACGACAATTTTCTCCGAGTTCCCATTGAAGCGTAAACCTCTTTACGTTCCGTGACAGGCGGACGACCTTGAATTTTACGGCTCCAGTCGATAGCCGCGTTTTGCGAAGTCACTTTTGTCTCCCTGAGAGCCATCAACTTATTTTTCCGCTCGACAAACTTAAGACCGACTTTTGCATTTAAAAACATCAAGTGCGAAGCGTCACACAACTTTCCTCAGCCCCACGTAAATTGACTGGTTTTCGTGGCGTTTGCTACTAATTCTATTAATTTTTCTCTTAGTTTACCTGAACTTGGTCAAATATAACTTCACGATGGTACGAAGTGATGGCGCTTTTAGTTTCAGAATTCATTGCGGTGCTTTTACTTGCGCCACGACCATTATTGAGCAATCAGTACACATTTAATTAATGAAAGTGTAAACACGATTTTTTGATAACGATAATAACTTTCAGTTTTTCAGAATTATCGGGTAAAAACGGATTGAAATTCCTTAAGTTCTGGAACTTTTTTTCTTCTTTCACCTTGGCTTGACCCACCTCGGCATCAACTGCGTGGAATTTCTTCAGGGTGCAGCCTTGTCCCCTGGCCCTTTACAAGAGTGTCTTTCTCTTCCTTGGAAGCCAGATGCCACTAATCATCCGGCTCTTTTATCCTCTTATGACGGAGCACAGTGTCCTGCCCTACAGTACTTGCAGGCGGGATCTTATTTTTTCCCCATTCTGTGGAGATAACTCCTGAAGTTCCCATGCCCCATCAAGAACTGGGTGAGGTACAAATTTACCTCACTGTGCGTTCTTTCCAACCCAGGGGCGGACTTGGGGAATGATAGTGGCTGTCCACCTCCCTCGGGATTCCATCTCCCATCTACCCTCCCATGCTTGGAGAGTTCGAAGTCGCTCCTCTCTTTTTACTCTTGTTGTAATATCCTGGGCCCTTCTGAGGATTAGCCTTCTACGCTCCGCATCAATCAGGTCAATGAGTGTGACGCCAGTCACCACCATGATGGCAGGCTCCGAGACCGTACGGAAGGAGCGTGCCACCCTGAGTGCTCCTCTCCTTTGCACCCCCGCCATCCGGCGGCAGTACAGCCATACTTGGAAGGCATATGAGTGTTAGATAATGCTCGTCGTACAGGTACATGATCGGATTACCAAGTTAATTTTTTCGAAGATTCTAGTGACATTTGGAGTTTATGAGACAACAACTGCACTAAAATCGATTTTCGTCGAAATATTTGGTAGTTTATTACGCTGCTCTCGCCATTTTCCCACGAATTTGACGGTATTTCGTGTCATTTAGTTCTCTCTACCCGAGAAATTTAATCAAATCGTTAGCGCCGTTTTTGAGAAAACAAAATTTACTGTTTTAATCACTATGATAACTGTAGTCAGTTTTGGGTGGTTTTTTAGGGTCCCATGATGACCTGCAGACTAGATATCAAGTTTGACTGGATTTGGTTTCGCCGTTTTCTCTCAGTCGCGCTCATAAATACCCACAGACCATTTTCTCAAATATTATTATTATTGAACTCAGTAGTACCTTAAAACGTAAAGATTTGAAAAGAACTCAATTTTTTGTTATCGATTACATAATCATCCCAGGAAAGTAAAATTTTTTTAAATTTTATTGGTTAACTGTCTGCTTTTAGCGGATTATAATTACAAACATCTGGTGTGACGCAAGTGCTGTACATTCGTTACACTCATCTCCACAACAACGTTAGTGGACAGAGAAACATTTATGAAGAAAGATATTCTAGTGTAAGAGTTGCAGACAGAAAGTAAATTACATCTTTCTGCTTCGGGTCTATATCTCCATCAGTATACCGTTTTATATCGAAGTATTACTGAGGTTTTAATTGCGAATTTAGATATTGATTATCAGAAAATATGCTGTAAGTTTAATAAAACTATTTTTGAGCATTTTCGAGAAAAACCGACCATAACCCCTAACTTTTTTAAAAAAGAGGTAGCGACATTACCATAATAGTCTCATTTTTCGTAACAAGAGCAGCGTAATAAATGATCAAATTACTATCAGTTTTTAAAATATAAACCCCGCTCATTTACTGCATTCTCGAAAAGGATCTAATGAACTACCTACGCGATGAACGTTTAATTACAGAATTAGGGCCAACCCCAGAAATTTTGGAATCCAAACCACCGCCGTTTCACTTACTACCATTTCTCACAGTTTTTACCAGGCAATCCCATAATAGTAAGCACCATCCTTCTAAAAAATAAATCATGTTGGCATATCATGAATTCGTGTGGTACATTGATTGCTCAGTGATGGTCGTGGTGTAAGTAGGAGCAACGAAAAAATTCTGAAACCTTTGAATCCACCTATTTCTATGTAGATCGTTGACATTCCATGCTATACAAACGAATTAGTAGCTAGAGAGATGAAAATCGCTGAAAGCACGTGGATGAGGAGAGTTGCGTCACACTACATTTAAGGCCACCTTGATAGATATGCTGGTAGCCAAATAACGAAGTAAGTAAATAAAATTTATTTAGGGAGGATTGCGAGAGGAAAGAGAATATGGAAAAGTGGAAGTGCCACAATAAAATTAAGCAGTTCAATTTCTTTACGAAGTAGAAAAATTAAGAAAAATCATGTTATTATTTCTCTTGAGTTACTGAAGGGACTTGTCTGCTTGGCCCTATCCTCTGATGAATTGTTGGTTTGTGCTTGTCAAAACTCTTTTCGCATTTTCATCGGTTGAGTCGTATGATCGAGCTGTCTCTCAAAGAGATAAAAGGGAGTAGTCAAACTGTTCATGGGTCAACAATCAAAAGGGTCCCTCTTTTTCTCCGCAGCTGTGAGAGAAACCAATAGAGGCGTTGATGGGCATCGTACTTCGAAATGATCCGAGGGAGCGGACCCTTGTGACGCAATCAGAGGTTTTGATCAGAAGGGCCGGAGGGAGTGGAAGTGAAAGCTTCCTCTTTTAGGTCCTTCATCTCCTCCGCCGCGTTTCATCAGTATGGAGGGGAAAAAAACGATAAATCGACAACAAAGTTCTGGGAGAAGCGAAAGACCGGACGAGACGAGACTGGACTGGATGGGATCTCGGCTGCCCGCTGGGCCCCTCATTACAATTGACGTGACCCAACACGCCCACCTCAGTATTTTTGTTGCCAAAGTTTTACTTTCCGTTTTGGCCTATCGATTCTTAATGTGGTGAGTACGGCAAAAGGAACCCTTTTTACCGAACCCTCCACACCAGTATGAGGCGTCCGGAGGCTAAACAGATATCTCCGAATGGACCCCTGACAAGGCCTACGAGGCACCAAACAAGGCTGTACACTCGTCCTTCTTGTTCGTGCTCTCGGTCCATGTTCTTCATTTTTACTGGGTGGGATGCAGTAGGATGGTAAACCGGTGCAAGGTGCTGCAATCATAGTTATCGCGGTTTTATTGCCGAAGAAAATTCCACGTAACTCACTCCAGGCGTCTTCCTTTTTCTGTATATTGCAGTACAATCCTTCTTGCACAGAACTTCTTACCGTTATTCCAACTCAAGATCTTTGGATGGTAACCGAATGAAATATCTGATACGAAAAATCACACTGCTTTCCTCAGCCGCACATTCGGCGATTTTCCTAGGTTTAATATAACTTCTCGTTGAACGTGGATTTGGTATCGCACAAAGTTCTGGAATTTATTGATTTTCTCCAATTCATTCCACGGCCGTTATCGAGGACTCAGCGCATAGGGGATTTATCAAATTGATGCCAAGGGCAAGGGGTGTCGTACAGTGGAGACGAGACAAGGCGTGGCAGTGCGGGTGCAGGTCGACATCCTGTTGCAGAATCTCTGAATTTATTTTTAGATGACGTTCGGTCCATTATTGATTTGGTAATAATTATAATGAATAACAATAAACCTCGGTAACTATATCATACCAGAAGGCTCGCCACTCATCCCTGGGAATCGCGTGCCTCGTACTGGTGTGGACACTGAGAAAAGTCATCAGTGGATTAACAGATACCCCTACCCCAATGTTGACTGGCAACTCTGACAGACCAATCCATCATTTCAATCTCTTACTCCTTTCGTTTTACTGTGTTTCGTTTCGTAAAGATAATTCCCTGTGGGTTTTATCGGGATTAGTAGCATATTTGAGCGTGAAATCCTTGCAACAGGATGATTCTTCCACATTTATGATCGCATTTTGACGTCATTTTAAGAAGTTGAACTGTCTTGAGCTGAACTGTCCTCCAACTATCTCTAACGCGCTTCATTATAAACTCTCAACAATGCCATCAATCAGCTAGCGTACCCAGGCGCCTCGTCGAGAGCTAAGATCGTTCATAATGAGGTGAAGCGTGGGTGAGATGAAGTAGGAGGACGAGTTCTGAAAGAAATGGAGAGAGGAACTGGACAGAGGCTGGTTGCACGAGCAGAGTGGTGGGCGGGGAGTTAACCCAATCGATGAATCTGGGACTTGAGGAAAGTTGATTGTATGTATTGAGCAACGAAAATGTTTTTTAGGTGGTGACGTTACATGCCGTGACTTCGAGAGAGTCCATTTTTCGTTGAACCGCTAGATTTGTCCGAGCTGTGAAGCGTCCTTGAAATTTGACCAATCAACTATTTTTCAGCCAAATAATACTGATAAGTAGTAAATAATTCTACGCGGCGTTGCTGAGTAGTTTTAGTATTTAATACCATTCCTTCACTGAACGCGCCATAACCAAGGTTCATAAAAACTATACAGAAATGTTCATCGTAAGAATGTCGATCGGAAAATATCGTGTGTGACGCTCAACTTTCCTCACCCCCACTTAAATTTGATGATACACTGTTCAGCCATCTTCGTTCAGCGCCTTTCTACAAAAAAACTGAAGAGTGGCGGTATGTATGACTGTGAACGAGATTGAAAGAAAACTGCTCGACCAAATCGGCTCAAAGTTCATATTTCGCCTGCACATTACCGTTAAATGCCAAAATAAGGCCACCAGCGGAATCGGTTCAAAACTAACTAACTATAGCGATCAACATCAAACCATTTTTTTCTCAAAAAAGACTCCAAAGAGTTCAGTAACAACTCCAAGCCCCGTTCATCGTAGCGACTCACAACTTTCCTGCGACCTGCTGTATCATCGTTCAACGCATTTCTTCAGGAACGTTTATCGAAAACAAAATTTAGGTACTAGTTGATTGAGAGTAATCTGTAAGTTACGACCGTTTTTGAAAATATCTGGGGCGTAGCAACACACAACTTTCCGCCACCCCCGTAATTTCGAACACCAGCTACATAGGCGGGCCCTATATCTTCGTTCAACGCATTTTTACAGAAACATTTATGGAGAACAAAATGTATGTACTAGTTATCTGAGAGTACTCCGAAAGTTTGATCGAAATCGTTATAGCCGTTTTTGAGAAAATTGGAATACCGATAAATTAATATTCAACAAATCTCCTTTTCTGTGTTAACTTGGCTTACATCTCCGTTCAAGATATATATACAGAAATAATTATAGAGAACGAAATGTGGGTATGGGTGACTGAAAGACACTCCATTAAAATTTATCACATCTGGTGAAGAAGTTACCCTGGAATTTACGGAAATGTTCGAAAAAACGTTATTTTCGACACATTTTGATTTTTATCTCTGTTCAATGGACTGTCAGAGGAACATTTATTGAGAACAATATGTAGGTATTAACTATTCGGATACATCTTGAAAGTTTGGTGATAATCGTTGGAGCCGTTTTGCCAAAAAGCGTAAAAAACCTATTTTTGCTTCATAGGCCTATCTCTCCGTTCACCGTATTTTCATGGAGATATGTATAGAGAAGAAAAGTTAGGTATTGATTAGTAGAAGATAATGTGAAAGTTTAATCAAAATCGTTACAGCCGTTTTCGAGAAAAATGCGAAAAACCCAATTTTTTGGTACATTTTCGTCCCCCCCCCCTTCCCATCGGCCGAAATCGTCCATAACCTTATTTTGGGGTCCACAAAAAAATAACGAACAAAACAAAAAAAGAACCAGCTCAATCGAATCAGCCGTTCTCCCGCAAATCGAACTACAGACACACACAGACACACGGACCACGCGCCGAAATTAGGTTTTTTAGACTCAGTAGGCCTCAAAACGTAAAGATCTGAAGAAAACCCAAATTTTTTTTTTTTTGGCCGATTACTATACTTTCCTTCCCTTCGGGTAGCGGAAAGTAAAAATGGGGAAAACCTGTAAATTAATATTCGAAAAATCTGATTTTCCGAAATATCGTAGCTTATATCTACGTTCAACAGATAGATACAGGGATAGTTGCGGAGAACAAAATGTGGGTATAGGTTGCTAGAAGACACTCCGTAAGATCGATGAAATTGAATGACGTGGTTACTCGGGAAACTACAAAAATGTAAAAAAAAAAAAAAAAAACATTATTTCCGACACCTTTCAATTTTTATCTCTGCTCAATGGACTCTCAGATGTTCATTTATTGAGAACAATATATTGGTATTTACTATTTTAAAACATTCTGCGAGTTTGGTGACAACTGTTGCAGCAGTTTGGCAAAAAACGCAAAAAATCCGTTTTGGCTTTTTAGGGCTACATACCCGTTCACCGTACTTGCATGGAGATAATTGTATAGAAGAAATGTTAGGTATCGACTAGTAGAAGATAATTTAAAAGTTTAATCAAAGTTGTTACAGCCGTTTTCGAGAAAAATGCGAAAAACTCTAGTTTTTGGTACATTTTTGCTCCTCGCCCCCTTTCCAATCGACCGGGATCGCCCATAACCTTATTTTAGCGCCTAAAAAAAATTAAGAAAAAAACAAAAAAAGAACCAGCTCAATCGGTCCAGCCGTTCTCCCGCAAATCGAACTACAGACATGGACCACGCACCGAAATTATATTTTTTAGATTCAGTTGGCCTCAAAACAAAGATCTGAAGAAAATTCAACTTTTTTTTACACGATTACAATACTAATATTTTGAGTACTATTCTTCTTCTTTCCCGGTTTTCACTTCAATCTTCCTATTTCCTGGTTGTATTCAGTAAGGCAATAGAAAAAAATAATAATAACAGTAATAATTTTTCCGAAACCAAAAAAATAAGAAATGAATGGTTTCGGCTGTTGAATCAGCCTCAGTACAACTATCGAACAATTATAAAGTGGAAAATATAGTTTCTCTAGTTTTTCTATTTTATTTATCCCGATTCTGATTAAAACTTTTGTTTGGACAGGTGCAAACATTACCATAGCATAATAAAATCTATACCAGTGCGAAGGTGACGAGAGCAACTGAATTAACTAAAAAAAACTGTGTACATTTGTCATTACTACACGTGCTTGGCTAGGTCTTCGACATAAGATCCCTGGAAGGTGTACGCTTCTACGCTGTTTTTGCACCCTCAGCGGCTGCTTAGTATGTCCCTCAAGCTGTGGCTGATCTTGGAGCTATGGGGATGTTTCTTCAAAGCCCAGTAGACCTTTAGAGTTTTGTTGCTGCTCTGTATGGTTCGGTTGATCCATGAAGACCTTCAGAGAGGACTCTAGAAAGAAATTAATGACAATATCAAGCTGTTTGAAGAGGTAAGTTGAAAGGTGAGAATTCGACCGTATCTTAAACTGCAAGAGGGTTCCAATCGAGTCGAGTCAAGTCCAGAGCTCAGTGGCGGCGTTTCGATATACCGCAGGCTAATGGCGGTTCCATTCAATGCTAATCAGTTGGAATGTGATTTTATAGGCCGTCGAATTATGCGAACGACGCCGGGATCCGGCGGGTTCTACAAGTTACGACTCCGCGGCCCTCGGCCAGTTTTTGAAGCCGACTGGAGGAGTGAATGGGGTCTATTGAGACGTTTAATTGACGCGAGACGAGAAGTGAAGAGCGTGGCCTTCAATGATCGAGAGATGTTGACTACTTAATGGACATTCTTCTCATTTGGCGAGGTAATTAAGGAGATAAAACGGCGTTTAAGGCATCAAATGTTCCTTCGTTCTGAGGGAAAGGTGTAGTAGTGTCGTCGGTACAATCTAGATCCCTACGACCTGATTTCAAGCCAACGAAGAACCATCCAACTACTAGAAAACTGCAATTTTACTATCGATTAGTAAAACCAAAAATTTCGCAATTAAGAAAGCGATTTAAATCAAATTAAGATTAATAACGCTCATAATATAAATAAGAGCAGCCCTGTTTCACTGTTTTCCTTGCAATTCTAATCCGATAGTGTGTATAATGTTATGTACATGGTGATGAGGAAAGTTGTGTTATGCATCGCACTAGGTATTTTATTGAGAGTTCCCAATTTTTATTCATTTTGGCCTCTTTTCGAATTTCGAGTAAATTGTTTTCATATTTCAGCGATGGACCCGTCGAAGGAGTCAACACGATGGACAGCAGATTGGGACTGGACATTCCTGATCACCACAGGCTGGCCGCCTTGGGCGGCAGTAGAAGAAAAATGTCAACGCCTGCAGCATTTTTAGCGACATCCAAACCAGTGGCACGAAGACTCTCAAACGTCGGCATCACCGCTCGTAAATTCTCTCACGGCCTCGTGTTCGGGTCGGGACCAGCCACATCTGAAATCGTGAGCCAGGGAAAGTCCTTGTGCGCTCTGTACATCAGGTAAATCCGCTCAGCGATGAAAAATTATTTGATGAGGAGAGCTTTTTACGGCGTTGTGGATCCATTCGTCAGGAATGCGAAGCTGATGTAATTTATACTTATATATATGTAATTACAAGAGAAAGAAATGCTGACAGTAAAAGTCCAGCCCTCTCCATAGTTCTGTTTGTTGAAGTTCAAATTGGCTTTAGTTTGCGTGAGTCAGATATTGCGAAGATTCCGTGGAATTTCTGAGCGTAAAAATTCACAAATAAACGAATCACAACGTACAAAAATTTCTTGGGATGTAACAAAACGTGAAACTTACGATATTTCCCCTTGATCAATTGTCAAGTTTATAGAAACTGATTGACATACACTTTTCATGAAACGCAAAAACATGAAGTCGTTAGGGAATGCCGCAAAAAAGGAGTTTTGATGTCCCCAAATTTTTAAAATGCACACTTTTTGGCCGCTGCATCGTTACTTACGAAAGTTTGATGTATTTTTCAAAGGCAGTTGTGCATAACTACTTGGGAAGTAGCGGCACCGAGTAATTACTTCCAAGTAGTTACAGAAAGAATAATTAACTACTTTTAAGGTCAGGTTTTTGGTTAACAATAATAATAGTCATCTACAGACAAATGAACTATTCGCAGTCACTATATTTTATTTAATACAAATTGTGAGAAGAAGAAAAGACGTAAAAACATAAAATGTCAAAAATCATTTCTTCCGTATAATCTTTCGCCATAATCGTTGTACCTTTCTAGAAAATACTACGCGAATGTAGTGGTGCCAAGTTAATCTACCTGGGATCTACCTAAAAAAATTACCTCATTCTCTGTAAACTGTTCTTAATCGAAACAAAAATATTTAGTAGTTATAATTATTGGGGGAGCAAGTACCCTCGTTATGAGGAACAGCTGCACCTCGTGTGGGAGCAAGTACACCTCTGAAGGAGGTAACATCTACACCACAGGAAAATAGGAGCGTGTATGATAAAAATCAACAGCTACACCAATTTCCCAAAAATATAGGAGCAAGTACGATCCTCTGAAGGAGGGTCAACAGCTCATCCATACAAAAATTGGGAGCAAGTACGGTCCTTGAAGAGGGCCAACAGCTGCACCAATTGAATTGTATGCGGGAGCAAGTACACTTCCTGAAGGGAAGTAACAGCTACACCAGTTTATTGAGGAGACAAGTACACTCAACAGGGTAGAGTAACAGCTACACTCAATAAGCAAAGAGTCGTTTTCTTTTTAGGTTTAAAAATGAAAAGATGTTTTTTAAGAGTAGTCACTGACGGGAGGTCGGAATGGGTCTCTCTGAAGTGGCTAGAGGCCCTTCCGATATTTATACAGGTCGAGGTACCCCCTTCTTCGTGCGCTGGGGAATCTCCCAGTGTTCTCAAGGGGTTGACCTGGGCCCAGGGGAATACCCAGGAGGATGACCTTCTGTCAGTGGTTTATTTATTGTAAAAACATATTATTTGTTGGTTGTGTACTTAAGCTAAGTTGATTACAAAGATTATCTTAAAGCTAAGTTCACTACAATTATGCTCGAAACCAAAGTTGAAAAGAGAAACTTTGTACTAGCAGAATGAAAGTCTAAAATCTTAAACGAAACGTTAAAACCTTGGTTAGTATTTACTGTTCAGCTCTACATAACATTATACATGTTGTCGGTTAAAAACGTTAAGAAATGGTAGTAAGTGAAAAGGCTGTGGTTGAAATTCCGCAATTTCTTATATCCTATTTATAATTTTAAGCTTCTCACTACCGCTACGACAAAACTCTTTTTCATAAGCTGCTTAAACTCGAAGGAACTCAGAAAAGAAAACTGACGATTCATTCGCGGAATCTTCTTCGTCGTTAAGTCCACGAGGCTACTCGAGGTAAGGCTGCCAATCGCCTCATAGTTGTTACCAAAACTCTCGTCAATCCAGTTCTTATATTCATACGTACTTTTTACATTCCTTGCTCTACGAAGTAGAAAGGAAAGTTATGTAATCGGCTGAAAAAAAAATTTTTAGTTCTCTTCAGATCTTTACGTTTCAGACCCCCCTGAGTCCGAAAAACACTATTTGGGAAAATGGTCTGTATGTGTGTCTGTGAACGATTTTTAGAGAGAACCACCGTTCCAAATCAGCTCAAACTTCATATCTCGCCCGCAGGTCATCATGAGACGCCAAACTAAGGGTATGAACAAAATCCACCGAAAGTTAACTATAGTTATCATAGTGATCAAAACACCAAATTTTTTTTTTCTCAAAAACGGCTCTAACGATTTTGATTAAACTTTTTATATTGATAGCTCTCAATAAGGCAATTATACCATACATTCCCATTTGTGGGAAAATGACGAGAGCAGCACAATAAATTACCAAAATTTTCAACGAAAAGCGTTTCTAGCGCAGTTTATTCCGAAATCGATTTTAGCGCGGTTTTTAGAGAAAACAACCGTATCAAATCAGCTGAAACTTGATGTCTAGCCTACAGGTTACCATGGGACGCAAAACAAAGGGTATGAGCAAAATCCACCGAATGTTAACTATAGTTATCATAGTGATCAAAGCACCAAATTTTTTTCTCAAAAACGGCTCCAACGATTTTAATTAAATTTTTTATGTTGGTAGCTCTTGATAAGGCAATTATACCATAAAATTCCCATTCGTGGGAAAATGACGAGAGCAGCTCAATAAATTATCAAAATTTTCAACGAAAAGCGTTTCTAGCGCAGTTTTTTCCTTATAAACTCCGCTGGAATTTTTGTAGAATGTTAATAAAATTGGTATTGTAGCCCAATCCAATACCTAAAGGTTGGGTGTTTAAAAATGTTCATGAAATACATGGGGTCATTCCCGAAATTCCTGAATTTCAACTACTGCCGTTTCGCTCACTAACACTTCTAAACGTTTTTACCCAATAACTCTGCTAAAGTAATTACTATCCTTCAAAAAATTCGTGTTTACAGCCTCATTAATTATCTGTGTACCGATTGCTCAATAATGGTCCTGCAATGAGTACGAGCAGCGCAATAAATTACAGCACTGTAAGCGCTACCGCTTCCTGCTGCTGTGAAGTGTTGTTTGACCAAGTTCAAAGGAACTGAGTGATAAATGAATCGATTAAATAGAATTAGCCATGTACAAAGTGAATTGACGTAGAGCTAAGGAAAGTTGTGTGTTGCAACGCACCAGATATTTTACTTAGCTGTACGCTTCAAGGGCTTATAAGAAAAATACATTCGATAAAATGGTCTGTGTGTGTCTGTAAACGTGATTAAGAGCAAACAGGTAAATTGATTCTAATATCATATTTAGACCTTAGACCGCCGTGGGGTGCCAAACGGAGAGATACTCAAGAAAGTGTGCATTTATAGTGACACACGCTTAATTATCTGCAACATTAATTACCAGCTACCTCAAAAACAAAAACACAAGTGACAAAAATTCTGCACACTCATGTACCTCTTTGAGAGATCTCAGATGAACGCCAATGCTTTAAAAAACTCGAATCTGCTCGATACAGAACTCAACTTAAATCCCGAGGATACAGCAGCTACCTAAAGTCAGAAGATTCTATTCACTCCGCTCCCAACGCCTGTCCAACTGTGGCTACTCTGGTGAAGGCGGGCTGGATGAACATTGTGCTAATCCCTTTAAACGAACTTTGATGTCGACATTGAGAATTGATCTGCATCCTTACCACGAATGGGCGGCTCCTTGTCACTAACTACAATCCTTGGATCTCAAGGAGCTGGATCACGCTCACAGTAAAATTCCCAGAAAGTGATGGGAAAAGTGTAGTTGTAAGTATGTTTAAGATGGATCACCGATGACTGAAACACATTTTCTTCGTCTTCTTTCCCTGCCACTTTTGTAAGGCTCCAAAAATGTAGACACGGAGCGGATTAATAAAATCGGTCGTTTTTTTTTTTCACTCACTTCAGAGTGTTTAGGAATTTGTTTCAAGACAAAATAAGGTTAACGAAAGGGCGCACTAAAACTCTAAAATTGGCGTAGAATTTTCCACGTTTCTTATTAATAATCGCCTTAAGGTAATTCCGTTTTTAATGCCACATTTAAGAAACCAACATATTTGTCTTTTATCCTATTTATTTTTTCCCTTTTGTTTATGATTATTCCCCCTGATAATCTACTTGCATGATGATTCAATTTAGTTACTTGTTTGCTCTTAATCACGTTTACAGACGCACACAGATCATTTTATGGAATGTGTTTTTATGACAAGTCCTTGAAACGTAAAGAACTGAAGAGAATTCAACAAAAAGAAATGTCAGCCTATTACATGACTCCTTTTTACTTCGTAGAGCTAAGTAAAAAAGTATGTATACGAGAACTGAATTGACGGGATTTTTGGTAGCAACTGTGGGGCAATTGGTAGCCTTCCTCGAGTAGCCTCATGCACTTAACTGACGAAGAAGATTCAGACAGTTTTCTTTTCCAAGTTCATTTGAGTTCAGGCAGCCTAAGAAAACGAGCCTTGGCCGTAGTGTGAGGATTAGGAGCGGAAGTGGGAAGTGAGCGCGTTTCTCGAGAGCTTCAAACAAAAGACGAGCTCAAAATTGAAAGCGATAGCGTGAAAAAGACAATGTGTCTTTCAGGGATCGGAACCATATTGTCGAAGTGAGGGGAGCGGAGCACTCATTGTCAGTAGCCGACCTCCTTTTGTTCAGCGCATAATGTAAGACTAAATGCTTCTTACTCTTGAACGCCTCCTAATCGTGAGCTGGGTAACCTGCCAACTCCATTTTTCAGTACATTCCCTTCACTTCGAAACTTGAAACATCTTGAACTGAATAACATCTACACTACGCTCTTCTCAGAAGTGTTAATTATCTGTGGTGAAGTACTAACGGTAAACGTTAGTTAGGTTACTGTCCAGCTTAATGTGAAGGAGCAGCATAAATCTTACTAAAATATCTGGTGCGTTGCAACACACAACTTTCCTTAGCTCTACAACAATTCACTTTGTACATGGCTAATTCTATTTAATCAATTCATTTATCACTCAGTTAATTTGAGCTTGGTCAAACAACATTTCACAGCAGCTGGAAGCGGTAGCGTTTACAGTTCTGAATTTATTGTGCTACTCGTACTCATTGCAGGACCATTATTGCGCTATTGGTACAATGGAAAATTAATGAGGCTCCAAACCAGAATTTTTTGAAGAAGGATAGTAATCACTTTTGCAGAGTTATTGGGTAATAACTGTTGGAACTGGTAGTAAGCGAAACAGCGGTAGTTGAATTTCAGGAATTTCTGGAGTGAGCCCCATGTATCTCATGGGCGTTTTTAAACATTCACCCTTTAGTTATTGAATTGGACCACAATACCAATTTTCATAAACATTCTACCAACATTCCAGCGGAGTTTATAAGGAAAAAAACGCGCTACAAACGCTTTTCGTCAAAAATTTTGATAATTTATTGTGCTGCTCTCGTCATTTTCCCACAAATGGGGAATTTCATGGTATAACTGCCTTATTTACAGCTATCAATGTAAAATATTTAATCAAAATCGTTTGAGCCGTTTTTGAGAAAAAAATTTGGTGTTTTGATCACTATGATAACTATAGTTAAATTTCGATGGATTTTGTTCATACCCTTATTTTGGCGTTCCATGGTAACCTGCGGGCGAGATATGAAGTTTGAGCTGATTTGGTACGGTGGTTTTCTCTAAAAATCACACACACACACAGACTCACAGACCATTTTCCCAAATAGTGTTTTTCAGGAGGGTCTGAAACGTAAAGATCTGAAGAAAACTCAAAATTTTTTTTCAGCCGATTACATAACTTTCCATTCTACTTTGTAGAGCCAAGGAAAGTAAAAACCTATCGAACAGAAAGAATGTTTGTGGACTTAACAGCTTTTATGAGTTTTCTAAAACATGTACCTTGAGTTACATTTACACAACGTTCTTGTTTGAGAAGATGCGATTCCTTCTGAAAAACAAGATGACTACAGCACATTAATTTGATAGATAGAACTGGTGTCACTAGGTATTAGGCTCGAGTATTAACTCTAAAGCGCTGCAAATTATTACACAACGGTTTATTATTCCCTTGCACAGTTTGATTGTGACCCATTCTATCCAATCTGACGTTGTTATGACGTCAGAAAGAAAGAAGGAATGCTCGACTTTCATACTCCTTCAAAAATCAGTATTCTCGAAGAAATCCATCTCAAACTAACCTCCAAGCCCCATCCCATTCGTTTCAGCATCGAAAAATACCAATAAACCATGCGAAACACGACCTGACTACAACGGAACGACTCGTACCATTCGACTCGACATCAAAAATCATCTAGAAAAAGATATCAGACACGACTTGATTGCGATAAAACTGCCAAAGTTTTTTGTTAATTCGTTTAACCATTTTTTGCCCATACGAACCAAGTCCGATCGGAGTGCTGAACAGGCGGGTTCAACTAGATGCGGAATGTAATTGAGGATGAATAATGAGTCGTAGCATTTCGTAGTTCAATTTATTGTATATTCTGTTGCATCAATAAAATGCATATTGAAAAAAACAAGGTCATCACGTCCTTGGCGCGAGCCTTGTGAAATATAAATTGCACTGATTGAGTTAAGTATATGTACCTCAACTTTACTGATACTTCAATGTAGACGTTACGATTTTTTTTCTCGACTTATCACGGCAGAGTGAATGTCTAATTCCTCCTTGATTTCATGTACGATTCATGGCCATTATTCCGTACGCTTCTGTCAAGCATTGCTCGCTTGGAACTTGAGTGTGAACTTGCAAGTTTTAAGGACGATTGTGGCTGTTATGACATTTCAAGTTCGTCAACCAAATCTGAAAAAAAAACGCCTTGTATTGACATATTTAATGCGTTTCAATTAATATGTTGTCAAGTTCTGTAAGTTGCTTGTGATCCAGGTCGAGACTGAAGAGGAGTGGACTATTCACCAAAAAGTGTGGTCTACAACGGTTAAGGAGCGCTGTCACGCTTCCAGGTGGCTACGTGATTCGCCAAGTCCTACCAGATCTCATCAGCATCGGTACCGAACTAGAAAGGCTTCACCCAAAGGTACTTTGACGAGAGTTTTGAGGCGAACTGTAGCTCAACGACTTTTTACAGGCACGCCTTCGTGGAATAGGGGGGGGGGGATATAGTGCCGATTACACCTGTTTGTAATCAGCAGGCAACCTTGGAAGAATTGTATCCTCAATCTTCCTTCTTTGCCAGACTAAATCTGACGATCCTGCTTGGAAAAGGAGCAACTCGCGCTGAGTAACACGGAATGGAGTGGGTATCTAGAGAATGGTAAACACTTTTTGCTAATCGAACCATTATAATCGAAAAGGCAAAATAAAGATGGGCTATGCACTCCACGCTATGGCTCTGATAGCTGGACCTAGTCAAATTTAAACTTGAAGTTGCTACACTCGAGGGTTGCTATTTTCAGAAGTTGGACAAAATCCCTCTTCGTGGAGCCAACCAACCCTCTGTGAGTTGCTGATAGTCCACAATGACGCAGCAGAATCCATGTCACCTGTAATGGGGTAACGAGCCAGGCCAGTGTTGGCCTACCGACACCCTGGTGCAAGGTGAGGGGGGGGGGGAGTCTTTTAAGACAGGCACATCTCCAAATCCCAGCACAGGGAGGTTTGTAGGAGACTTAGTGTAGTGTTCTTACGGTGAGGAGGGGGCGGGGATCCTGAGTGGTGGAGGACATCTACAGTAGGGGGGACCACGACTCCAGTCTCTGCCATCGAGTCACTCTGGCTTGTGCAAATGTGGCGAATCTTAGCGCAGCATGACAAGCTGAGTCTTCTAGGACGCTATCCGCAGACGCTTGCTCAGTAACCAACAATTAACTCGCTTTTTTAAATCCAAAAGTGTGAGATTTTACAGTGAAAATCTGGGTAGTTAGCTTAAACAGGATTCCCCCCCCCCCCGCGCTTTTTTTTTTTTTTTTTAGGGATAGTCAAACTTTCCACCTTGTTTGTCTTTGTTGCATGACTTCAATTTCTGCTACTTATCGGTACTTCAGTTACTAAAACTCAGCATCTGGTTCTCTGAGTGCCATTTTAACCTGTAAAATCAGATCAGACAAAGACCCCCTCCCCACTCTCGGAAGGTTAGCCTGGAACTTGCGTATTTCTCATATTGGTTTTCATAATGTATTTTTGTTAATGTGCTGTGATGCTAAAATATCTGGTGCGTTGCAACACACAACTTTCCTTAGCTCTACAACAATTCACTTTGTACCTGGCTAATTCTATTTAATCAATTCATTTATCACTCGGTTAATTTGAACTTTGTCAAACAACGCTTTACGGCAGCAGGAAGCGGTAGCGCTTACAGTTCCAGATTTTATTGTGCTGCTCGTATTCGTTGCAGGACCATTATTGAGAAACTGGTACACAGATAATTAATGAGGCTGTAAACACGAATTTTTTGAAGATGGATAGTAATTACTTTTGCAGAGTTATTGGGTAAAAACGTTTAGAACTGTTAGTAAGCGAAACGGCAGTAGTCGAAATTCAAGAATTTCTGGAGTGAGCCCCATGTATCTCATGAGCGTTTTTAAACACTCACCCTTTAGGTATTGGATTGGACTACAATACCAATTTTTTTAAACATTCTAGTAACATTCCAGCGGAGTTTAAAAGGAAAAAACCACGGCAAAAACGCTTTTCGTCGAAAATTTGGATAATTTATTGTGCTGCTCTCGTCATTTTCCCACAAATGGGAATTTTAAGGTATAATTATCTTATTAAGAGCTATGTATATAAAAAATTTAATCAAATTCGTTACAGCCGTTTTTGAGGAAAAAAATTTGGTGTTTTGATCACTATGATAACTATAGTTAACTTTCGGTGGATTTTGTTCAAACCCTTATTTTGGCGTCCCATGGTAACTTGTGTGCGAGATTACAAGTTTGAGCTGATTAGGTACGGTGGTTCTCTCTAAAAACCGTTCACAGACACACATACACACATACGCGCGCACACACACACAGACCATTTTCCCAAATAGTGTTTTTCGGACTCAGGGGGGTCTGAAATCTAAAGATCTGAAGAGAACTCAAAATTTTTTTTTCAGCCGATTACATAACTTTCCTTTCTACTTTGGAGAGCCAAGGAAAGTAAAAATAACGGAGTAATGCAATTCTTCGCAATGAACTTACTCGCACCAAACCCTATAATTGTTTCAATGGAGAATGGGATATCGGAAATTGACTGCTCTACAAATCGTGTTCGTAGATAAATTAAATGTAGTTCTTGCTGATTTGGAACATTTCAAATAAAAGTTTAAACGATCAAATTATTTTCTCTGAACTTGGAGCCCTCGCCACAAAACAAATCCCTCTGTTTTGTACATGGTCTATGTACATGAAGATTTTACATTTTTTCTACTGGTACTGGAACGGCAAATTTTCCCGAGTAAAACAACTTGAATAAGTAGTAATCACTAAATCACAATATTTCCCCTCTTTCCAATTTGTTCAACCAAGTTATTATTGAACTGATATCCTCGTGAATGAATCGTGTACTCTGATAATTGCCGTCGTTTAATGCAGCTCGACGCTCAATGTCATGAATCGCTTGTACCATAAACGCTTATTAACTTGAATGTTGTTTATAGGTGTACACGAACGTCGGGCGGCAAATATCGCCTTTGCCAGGAGGAGCAGCCACCTCAGAAAAAGCGTTGGTCGCCGGGCTCACGAGCGTAGTGAAGGAACTCTGCCGGAATAACGTCACCTGGCCAGTCATCGTGTCTGTCTACGCTGTTGCTGGAGGGCTTGCCGTACGTCAAGAAACTGAACAAACCCAGTATTAATTTTTAAGAACAGCTTGACGGAGCAGGTGACTGCAGACGATGTCGGCTTTCATACAACTAAATTTATCTTTTAAATTTAACATTACAAGGAATGTCTTGGATATTATGTTCCGCTAAGGTGATATTATTAGCACTATATATAATCAAAAACGTGGGTGTCACTGTTTGATAATCCTCTCTTGGTGGGGGGGGGGGTCAGCTGTAGCAGATGTGGAATGTCAATCACTTAAATCTCAGTCAGACTGAGTATGAATCTCGTGTGTATCATGAACTAGGTGTGTTTGAAAATCCTTCCTTGGAATTCGCAAATCTGAGTCTTTTATCCCTTTTGCCGATGATTTTCAATATGTACACTTTTTTATTATCTCTAGTTCGTTTGAAGTTACCTCGTTTATCAAAATTGCAAAATGCGCATCAGTCGAAGGGACAAACCCGCCCGGCTTATATTGGGTCATGGTATCATGAATTAAGTATTCCTTATTGGCTCAGTGGGAATAGTAATATTCCCGTCGAATGAATCTCCTTAAGTTATAATTCAACTGAGCTAACTATGAATTGCCGCTATTTTTCAACATTCTCGACATTTGTTTGCCTTTTCATCACTTGCTAAGGCCACGTAACAAACGATGTTCCCCAGTTCTCCCGTTTCGTGCTCTCCAAGCTTCCTCCCAGTTTTCACATGCATTCTTCCTTCAGCTGGTAATACAGCATGTTACTCTCTTTTCTTGCTCTGTGCTTTTCTGGCAATCAGCGGCCAGCTTTTAAAAATGCTTTGAGATGTTTCAGAGATTTCTTATATGCCTGGATACAATTGAGTAGTTCAGCAACCCTATACTGCGGGGACCAAGCCACTGAGATTACAATATTTCCACATACTATTTCTTTCGCAGATAGATTCCTTAACTTAACTGCTAATGTAGCCTTGGCATCCCCAATTTACACTCACTTTCGTTTAAGTACTTGCCAGGGAACTGTTCAGAGTGACTCATTGGTGGATATGAGGACACGCTGTTCTACTTGTTCAGAGGTAACTCACTTTGATCCCTCCTTCTTCGTCCACGACGTTGGCCCTTGGGGAGTTTTTTCTCCCTTTCGCGTTGCGGTTTTCATGTGTCCCACCCAGTTAAGAAAACATAAACGGCAATGCTACCACAGCTTCATTTTCCCAATGCCCAGTGCTGAAGAAGTCTGATTACTTCTTCAGAATTTACCTTCTCCCACCTGAATTTAGCTCTGTTTAGGGGCTTCCCATTCTTCAATTCTTTTCCTTCCACGTTCTAAAGAAGATAAAGATAGATATCAATACACAATCTCTTGCCACTTTCCCTAAACCACATCCATTGATGACTGGGTCTTTGTGAAGGGTGCCCAGGCAGTTGCATTAGTCTCGGGTGTTTAGTGCACAGAACCTATACAGATGTCAGGTTCAGATAATTAACAGTACAGCGTATTGTGTGTCATTGGTTGTGATCATTCTAATACATTTACTGTAATGGAAAAACATTTTCTTGCAGGTTGATTGCGCTCGGGTTGGTCACCCTGAGTTTATGACCATCCTTGTGGAAGCTATGGGTACTGCACTAGAAGAGGATATGGCGAGCTGGATAGCTGAGAATGGTGGATGGGTATGACTGTTGTACTACTTAGATTATAATGTTGTCCTTGTACGATGTATGGTTTGCAGATAGTGCTGTATTGGGTTAGACTTTATGGTATAAGCACACTATTAAATGGTTATGCCCAGCCTTTTACTAAGGCAAGACAACCTATTTTTCCAAATTGTCACGAAGAATGAAAATGGTTGTCCACTGTTGCTTCTGAACCAGTGAAGCGAGATGCTTTGTAGAACTCTTATTTTTTGGAGATCTAGAGATTGAGGAACAGGATATTATCCTCCTCGTATCGTTAAATGTACAGGATGCTCCTTAGTCCTGGGTTTCACTGGACAGGGGTTGTAAACAGCTCTACGAAAACAATGATGTTAAGAAACCAGTGCCCAAGGCTGCAGTCATAACCTCCTCGTATTGTTAAATGTACAGGATGCTCCTTAGTCCTGGGTTTCACTGGACAGGGGTTGTAAACAGCTCTACGAAAACAATGATGTTAAGAAACCAGTGCCCAAGGCTGCAGTCATAACCTCCTCGTATCGTTAAATGTACAGGATGCTCCTTAGTCCTGGGTTTCACTGGACAGGGGTTGTAAACAGCTCTACGAAAACAATGATGTTGAGAAACCAGTGCCCAAAGCTGCAGTCATAACCTCCTTGTATCGTTAAATGTACAGGATGCTCCTTAGTCCTGGGTTTCACTGGACATGGGTTGTAAACAGCTCTACGAAAACAATGATGTTAATAAACCAGTGCCCAAAGCTGCAGTCATAACCTCCTCATATCGTTAAATGTGCAGGATGCTCCTTAGTCCTGGGGTTCACTGGACATGGGTTGTAAACAGCTCTACGAAAACAATGATGTTAATAAACCAGTGCCCAAGGCTGCAATCATAACCTCCTCGTATCCTTAAATGTGCAGGATGCTCCTTAGTCCTGGGTTTCACTGGACATGGGTTGTAAACAGCTCTACGAAAACAATGATGTTAAGAAACCAGTGCCCAAGGCTGCAATCATAACCTCCTCGTATCCTTAAATGTGCAGGATGCTCCTTAGTCCTGGGGTTCACTGGACATGGGTTGTAAACAGCTCTACGAAAACAATGATGTTAAGAAACCAGTGCCCAAGGCTGCAGTTATAACCCATTGAAGAAGACTGTCAGGTCATAAGCTGGCCTGAAGAGATGTGAAGTAGAGGTTGATTTGTTATCCAGGGGTTTCAAGATTGACGAAATGAAAATATTTTGGGATTATTATCTATCAGCCCTACTAATTCGGTTCTTTGCATGAATGGTGAAAGTAAATATTGTGGGAAAATGCCTACAACTAAGAACTGGCAAGGTGCCGCTTCAGTAGCAACCAGCAGTGAGATAGTGGGATACCTCGCTGTTTTAGATGAATCTGCAAACCAGGACCAATTTAACAGTGAAGGAAGAAGAGGCCAAGTAGGTCCACTATGCAACAGATGGTAACTACCATTAGTACAGTCAAGACAGGATGTCGAGCTCAATTTGGAACAGCACGGAATAACTGAAATTAGTGGTGGATTTCTCCTCAACTTCTGAAATTCATAGACTAGTAATCTGAGGAACTACGAGTACATATTATGTTTTTACGTAGTCCTTCAAAGGATTGCAGTTTTGCGAATATAATCGTGTCTCTACTGACAACTCTTCTTTCAGTAAAACATTAGAATTATGTTTGAAATAAGTAGTTTTGGCCACGAACAAGGCTGAATTTTACTAACTACTCTTTTCCGTTTCATTGGCAGGTAGGACTAAGTTCATACAGCAAACCAGCGTCTCCTGAAGTCTCATTAGGTGGTGTCATCGCTCTTCTCAGTTCACTCATTCTATCGGCCTTCATCGTGGTTCTCTGCCTCAGATGGTACAACGCGACAAAGATGTGAAATACAGAAGGAAAAAACTAGTTTCCTCGAAGACGCCTTAACATAAGCAATAACCAATAATTATTTAATATATCGTTAGTTCAACTGTTACCTACCTTCATTGACTCTCCTGTAGGCTTGATGCATGTTTATGAAATGAAACAAGCAAGCCTTGCAAACGTCTAGGCGAGCCTTTTGTTACTGCAGGGAAAGCGGATAGTTTGACTTTTGTATTAAAAAAATGAAAGCAACTTCAAAGTGATATTTTCTGCCTTCTTTCTCCCTTATTGGTTGAGCTGTTACTCGTCATGCCACAACAAAATATATCCTTGGAGTAGTGCTATCATAGTGCTCCTCTGATGTGTGGGGCAAATTGAATTGGCCTGCTAGCCCTGAAAGCCCTGCACTGGTCGGTAGGATCTTTCAAATTCCCCGTGAACGTCACACCTAAAAATAACGAGGAGCGTAAATGATACTATACTACTATTATGATACTGTCTGGTTGTGAGCTATGACCAGACAATGTGAGCATTACATGCAACCATTGTGCTGATGTGACACTTGCCATCTTGGACGCCACACGTCAGATTTCGCAGCAAAACCACAGGTGTTGGGTTATTGGTGGTACCTTCCTGGAAAACGGTTACCAATACGCCCTAGGACTGGAGATTATTGCATGAATGTTCGGACTCCTCCCCCTCATTTTCATAACATCTACAATGCGGTAGTGTGCTTCTTTGAAACAGAACCCCCCAGCTCATAACCGAATAAAGAATAAACACGTTCCACCAGTGATGACTGACCTCTTCGTATAACCTGCTTCATCCTATCTTTAGGCTGTTGCTAAATTGTGAGAAAAGGATATTAAACCATTTGTAACAGTTGATAGTTTTGGGGGATACATAACCTCTCTCTCTGTGAGAAGTGATCAGCCCCCCCCCCACTCCTGTCGTAATTTCCTGAACAGCAGTCAGGCATAGTTTATCAAGGCTCATAGTAAAACGCCCTATACTACAGGGTCCACGATAATTGATACTGAAAGGCAAGGCTATGCGTACCCCAGACTGCTCTAGAAGCTCAACTCATGTCAGAGTACCTTTTCGCCATAAACCATTAACAGTACATGTTGGACTATAGAAATCAACATTGCCTCAATCATTCAGTTCCAGTGCCAGCAGAAACCTACAGTCTTAAGAGGCTAGGCCAACTTGCCATCCTCACATTGGGTAGCATAAGCCGTTCCAGAGATAACCATGCATGTATGGTTTATAAGCTTGATATCCCAAAATTGTAAGAGAGGAGAGAGCATTAGTAGTGGGAAACTAGAATACCTTTCTTTCTGAAAGATTTGAGGTGAGCTACGTAGGTTCAGGACAAGACGTTGATTGCCAGTTCCACCCCATCAAGTCGCCATGAAAGAAATGGAAATGGAGGGGAAAAGGAAGGATAAGATGGAACGCAAAAGGTTCATCTCGGAACAAGGTTCAAGCACTCACTTACAAGCTCAACATGGGAATTTTCGAGTATCATCTGTAATCTTTTCCGGGGTAGATTGGAGATGATGACAGTTCAATCATATAAAATACTAATAATTTTCACTCAAAACCTGAAACTGCCTCCTGATTCTCGTAATATTTCCCTCCTCCTATATGACGTCTCATCTAGTGAGCTACATACCCCTGATTTAAATATTCTGAAGTAATGACATCTTCAATTAGAATCACTGTATCTTAGTAAAGGAAAACAATGTATTTGTAAGTAAAAATGTGATACTTAACAATAATTTGTTACTCCCTCAGTTGAAGGTCTACGCGAGTTAGCATTCAATGTAAACTGTTCAATACTATTTACGTTAATTCTGTAGACAAAGCGAGGCGAATCGGAGACTATTAGAACATTACGTAACATGCAGTCAATTAAAAACAATAATTACCGGTAGGGATGGTATTTATACGCTTTCCTTGTACATTTTTTGTACGCATTTTGAGTTTTAAGAGCTTGTAGTTAGATGATTGAAACGATTTGTCACCCAAGAAAGTACGAAATATCCCTTTAAAATTTATGTTTCGTTTTCGCGAAATATATTTGAATGAGAGAAAGATTCGATAGGAGAAAAGCGGCCTACTCACAAAATTGGACTTGAAGTGTTGGTTTGGAGGATTTACTTGTGATGCCCTCAGGGCGAAAGACTTAACCTGCAAGTTATTTGGTATTTATATTACCCTTGACGTTTATTTTTTTTTTTATAAGATGATGTACGTTATACTCCTGTGGAATACCTGAGATATGTTTCCTATATTTCTCTATTTTACAGTTCTAAAGAAAATGAAGTAACCCATGTGATGCAGACTCCGTCTTGCGTTGGGTGTGACTATCAACTAACACTTGTTTTGCCTTTGTTTGATTTTTGTCTCCTCAGCGAAATGTTACTATCAATTCAATTTTCCAGTTTGAATAAATGGTGTTTCAACCCAATTAGCAACAGAACCAAATCGACCCAGATAGTTTCCACTCTTAAAAGTTGAATTTTTAGGGTTGAGAATAATTGACCGGCTAAACGTTGCTTGCAGACTTGTGTCAAAAGTTTCCCAGACATGAAAGTTGCGGGATTTTTCTTATTTAAAAAGCCAGAATGTTATTAGCATTTATCAAAGCAGCCAATTTTCTCGCAAAAAACTAGGGCTTTCTACAAGTTATTGAACAAAATCAATTTGACGTTAGCATGTAGGTGATCATAATATTTAGCCACTTACATAACATAACATACGCGACATCCTGGGGTGGTTTTCGTAGATTATTATTTTCGTATGAGTCACAGTGTTTCACGTTCATTATGATTGATATAACCCTAGTCGAGGGTTTAGGAACAGACATCAAATAAGGAAGCAGACTTCGTTCATTACCACTGGATAAGTTATTCTTTGATGGGACAGTTGTTCAAGGTGCGCACTTTGTTTTTGTTGTTCGAGACTAATTAATTGCTGAGATTACATGGCGTGTTTTCTCTTTCAATAACTCCCCTGTTCTTAACTAGGTGTTGAACGTAGACTCTTTGAGCTTGAATAACGCCTCAGTTTAGGTTATAATAGATGGATTCAATTTAAAAGATTAAATGTGTCAAGGATACAACCCGTGCTTTTTGCACTGTGTGATTTCACTGCCACCTGGTATAACAAATTAAGACATTAGGGAAGGTTCAATCATAGTGATCTTTGACGCCTCTTAATGCAATCACATTCACGCGTCGACTTGTAGTGCATATTGCACAATATTTTATATCCTTCTGTTCTGACCTAGTGATTTCTTTGTTGTAGCTATTAATCACTAGCTAAGCAGATTTATGTTTCCTAGCATCGAGCAACCTGCGCAGGTGTACAGCTTTTGTATGTTACCCCGGTGCATTCTGAACAACTTGATCCACATTTTCAAGCTGCAATGCGATTTCCTCACTCCTACTTGATCGTGTTACCTTGCAATAAACCCTGCAGGTGTTTGTACATGCACTGCCTAGTAAGCTGCACCTGTAATGTGCCAAACGTTGTTGATAAATATGAATACCTACGGTTAAGCCTTCTATCTCTTAAGATGAATCAGGTTGGTTTATGAAGTGTATTAAGCACTTAGTAATTGTGTATTTGATATTGTGTTGAGCTACCTATTACTATTTTCAGCATCATTGAAACAGTCACCTTAATATCTGTTTCCATCAAAAGAATACCTCTTGTGATTCTGTCCCTTTTATTTTTAAAAACTTCCCCTCCTTTACGACTGTTCCATTTACTACAAGCCGTAATTTAAAAAGCGATATACATACGAATATACTGGTTAGCAAACTCGAAACTATTGTATGTTGCGACTAGTGGTTGAATAAAGTTGTTGGTTTCTAAATTTCTTTTATTATTTTATTAACGTTTAGTTGAGGCGTTTTTGCCAAGGGAAAAGTGGTCGTCTCAAGCTGTTTCAACACAAGGGCACTGAAGAAAGAAAATAAGCGTTTACTATGCTACAGCATCCAGAAACCGAAATCACTAAACCGCCCACTTTCAGTAAGTAAGCAGCCTATTACAGCTCGTTTTCATCTTACTTTTTCTTTCCACTCTCATTGTGCCATTTCTTTTGTTTTAAGGTGAATATTATACCGTTAGGGGCGCCACTGTGGTACGGAATAGACTTGTTACGTCCAGAAAGAGAATAACCGTTGAAGTTTTCTTCTGAAATCGCCTCCCTCATCTTTACTGCTGAGAGGGAAAGGTTAAGTACCCACTTCCTGGAGGCTACTTAAGCTGAAGTGAGGATTCTCTGGAATATTTTGCGAGGGAATCTCAGTGGTTATATACCAGAATCCTATACTAACCATCAAAAAGGAGAATAAGCCTCATGGGGTCACGAGTTTGGTCGACGTTCTATAGCCAATTATTAGGCTACTCACGCCATTCCTGCTTGCCCGTCCCAGCGAAAAAGGGAAACACTAGGGGAAATAATAACCTACTAACTGCATCGTAACTTTTGATCAACGATGGAATGGAAATGAATAATCGAATGAATGCATGAAGACGTTTGAAAAACACATTTTCACTATATGGTGGTCGGATATGGTGTACACCGAGTTTAAACGTGAGAATCCAGGTTTCCGATAAACAACAGCGGGCCCCATAGGTTGAAAACTCAAACTAAAATGAGGTAAGACCTCTAGTATTGATCTACCTACTCAAAGAAGCTTCAGCCAGCGATCATAATTAGTCCGCACTTGTGCAACCGCTTCAAATAAATCGAATTGAAGGTGGTGTACTCTTTAAAGAGTAAGAGTAGTGATACCTGCCACCATGCCACCTGCTGTTCTTCAAGAACTTCATCAAACACATCGTGGGATCACTAAGATGAAGCAACTAGAGATCGATCGACAAGGACATTGTACGGTTAGTTTGGAAATGTTTCAACTGTCCCTAAGTCTACAACCACCCTCCAAAAGCTCCGCAATATCCCTGCATGGAACCAGAACACAATTGGGAACTTATTACGTTAGTTATCCTGTACCGTATCAAAACCACACCATTCTTAATTACGATCGACGCTAATTTCAAGTGAGCTGAATTCTTACCTCGCAATTCTGCTCTAAACCCATTATGGACTATCGAACTAATTAAGGCAAGATGTATTTGCAAGTAATGATGAATTTAAAATATTTTGCACAACTGCAAGAATCACGCCTGGCCATCCAGAAACCAATGGATTTGCTGAGCAGAATGTGCTAACCTTGAAGTATCGACTTGCTGTGGGAAACGATCCTTTCCGCTCATTAAAATATCTGGTGCGTAGCAACACACGACTTTCCGCCACCCCTTTAAGTTCGAACACCACCTACATTGGCGGGCGCTATATCTTCGTGCAACGCATTTCTTCCGAAACATTTATGGAGAACTAAATGTACAGATTAGTTAGCTGAGAGTACTCCATAAGTTTGATCGAAATCGTTAGAGCCGTTTTTGAGAAAATTGGAATACCGATAAATTAATATCCGACAAATCTCCTTTTCTGAGTTAACTTGGCTTATATCTGCGTTCAACATATATATACAGAAATAATTATACGAAACGAAATGTTGGTATGGGTGACTAAAAGACACTCCATTAGGATTTATCACATCTGGTGAAAAAGTTACCCTGAAATGTACGGAAATGTTAGAAAAAACGTTATTTTTGACACATTTTGATTTTTATCTCTGTTCAATGGACCGTCACAGGAACATTTATTCAGGACAATATGTAGGTACTAACTATTTGAAAACATCCTGTGAGTTTGGTGAAAATCGCTGAAGCCGTTGTGCCAAAAAGCGTAAAAACCCTAATTTTGCTTCAGGGGTCCATATCTCCGTTCACCGTATTTTCATGGAGATATGTATACAGAAGAAAAACTAGGTATTGATTGGGAGAAGATAATTTGAAAGTTTAATCAAAATCGTTAGAGCCATTTTTGAGAAAAATGCGAAAAACCCTACTTTTTGGTACATTTTCGTCCCCCACCCCCCTTCCCATCGGCCGAAATCGTCCATAACCTTATATTGGTGTCTACAAAAAATAACAAACAAAACAAAAAGAGAACCAGCTCAATCGGATCAGCCGTTCTCCCGTAAATCGAACTACAGGCACACACACACACACGGACCACGCGCCGAAATTAGGTTTTTTAGACTCAGTAGGGTCTGAAACGTAAAGATCTGAAGAAAACCCAAATTTTTTTTGGGCCGATTACTATACTTTCCTTCCCTTCGGGTAGCGGAAAGTAAAAAACCGCCACCCAGAGAACTCTTCTTGAACCGACAGATCAAGAATTCGACTCGATGCTCTAAAACCTGCAATCATCGGACCTTCAAACCTTCCGTGCCGGTAGTACAGCCGCGACAGCTGCTTGCGGGGACACGAGTTCAGACCCAATACGACGCGAATACACAACTGTGGCGACTTAGCTCTCAAGAGACACATCGACCAATTGGGCCACACAAGCATTCAGCCTAAACGTATTTCTTTTGTCCAAGGAGGAGCGTCTACCGAGACACCAGGACAAGCTCTTCTCCCTGAGAAACTGCAGCAAACACAACGCTATTTAATCCTTCTGAGCAGCAGCACAATCAACTCTTGAAGATGAAACACAAATTCAGGACTCGAATCCGTCGAACCTTCCTCAAAGATGTTATGGATTATGTGGTTGGGAAAGTTAGCGTGGGAGAAGTATTTGAATATTGCTTCGACATACCAGGGAAACCATTAATTATTATTCTCTCGACTGTTGTCGTTATATGTTCGTCCTTGAAGATTCATTCATTCCTGTTCAAGATAAAAACTTACAAGTTTGTCGAATAATTTATTTCGCGGACACCACAGAACCTCAGGGTACGTAGTGACTGGCAAAAATTGCTTTCATAAAACTTGCCGCAATAACATCAATATTCTCTTTCGCTGATTATTGAAAAGCTAGTTGACGCTCAAGTACTCATGCTAATGTTTTTCATTGAACCGCGGTAAAATTGGCCTCGGCCTCGAACGAGGAAAATTCATGTACAAATTGAGCGAATGGGTACTTGGCAACTATCGAACTAGCGGCTTAACACTCAGACGCACGTACGATATTCTATTCGGATTTTTCCCACATACAGATTTCTGATGGAATCCTTCCACATTTATTCCGCCGACCATATCAGAGGGAAGGAAAGATTTCTCAGCAGGTCCTGAGACGGTCCTTGAAAATGTCGCTGTGTGGCTCGCAATTCAGCACTTTGAATCATCTAACCACGGTCTAGACCCTGCTTTTTAATAGATTATCGAGATGATGGCGGGATAAGAAGGGGTCTCACCTCCAGGGCGATTGCTCACATGGGGTCTTCCAACGGTGTGCGGCCCAACTAGCGAGCGACTTAAGGGTAATTGAAGTTTAAGAGGAACATCCTCCTCGGCTCTTCGTCCCTCAAGTCATTCGGTCGTCAGCGCGCGGCGATGTCATTCCAGCGATGTAAGGGCGTCTCAGATGCGCTCTTATCCTCCCGTCGAGGTTCTACCAAATCTGTCTCCTTCCAAGATGCATTTTTTGAACTGTAAGTTTTAGCGTGCTAAGTTACTAATTCTGATTATGGTGTTCAAAAGGCAGAAGATGCGTAACTCTGACTCATTATACAAGCACAAACAAACAACAAAGTTATTGTGGATAAATCCATTTTGACCGCCTCACTTTTTGAACGCTATAGGGCTGTTATTACCCCCCGAAATCAATGGCTATCAGATACATGGCAGTGTAAACACCTGAACCATTAGGTTCGTAGCTTGGCAATATTCACGGGTACACAATAAAAGAGCCTCCTTGGGCCCTTTCGTGTGTTTCTAGTATGCACAGAACACACAGAAGTTTCCAATGTACAACCGCTTCACTTATGAAATATCTGGTGCGTTGCAACACACAACTTTCCTTAGCTCTACGTAAATTCACTTTGTACATGGCTAATTCTATTTAATCAATTCATTTATCACTCAGTTAATTTGAACTTGGTCAAACAACGCTTTACGGCAGCAGAAAGCGGTAGCTCTTACAGTTCCGGAATTTATTGTGCTACTCGTACTCATTCCAGGGCAATTACTGAGCAATTGGTACACAAATAATTAATGAGACTGTAAACACGAATTTTTTGAAGAAGAATAGTAATCACTTTTGCAGAGTTATTGGAAAATAACTGTTAGAACTGGTAGTAAGCGAAACGGCAGTAGTTGAAATTCTTGAATTTCTGGAGTGACCCCCATGAGCATCTCATGAGCGTTTTTAAACACTCACCCTATAGGTATTGGATTGGACCACAGTACCAATTTTTTTTAAACATTCCAGCGGACTTTATAAGGAAAGTACCGCGCGAAAAACGCTTTTGGTCGAAAATTTTGATAGTTTATTGTGCTGCTCTCGTCATTTTCCAACAAACGGGAATTTTATGCTATAACTGCCTTATTAAGAGCTATCAATATAAACAATTTAATCAAAATCGTTAGAACCGTTTTTGAGAAAAAAAATATTTGGTGTTTTGATCACTATGATAACTATAGTTAACTTTCGGTGGATTTTGTTCATACCCTCATTTTGGCGTCCCATGGTGACCTGCGGGCGAGATATGAAGTTTGAGTGGATTTGGTACGGTGGTTTACTCTAAAAATCGTTCACATACATACAGACCATTTTCCCAAATAGTGTTTTTCGGACTCAGGAGGGTCTGACGTAAAGATCTGAAGAGAACTCAAAAATTTTTTTTCAGCCGATTACATAACTTTCCTTTCTACTTCGTAGAGCAAGGAAAGTAAAAATTAGTGTCCACATGAATAAACGAATTAGCCGAAGGAAGAGTGATGCTCATATTAAGATCAACCATCGGCAAACCAGACTTTTCATTCAAGAGTTTTTCATTCCCTTGGGATAATTTTCGTTAATATCCTTCTCAACTGAAATGTATTAACGCTCACGTTTTACTTCATAATTTACAAACTCTCATTCGCACACTATCCTTATAATCATTACATGTACAAATAACACTCGTATGACCAACGCCTCAACAGACCCCAATCGCACTCCCCCAACTACAGACCACATGAATCCAGCACCGTTAGGGTACCTAAAACCAGGGTGTAGACGAAAAAATGTGCATGACGTATCAACAAAATTACCAATCAAACCAACCACTGGCGAGTTATAAATCGAACCACGGCACCAACCAGCTCGAAATTTTTACCACCATTCCTTTTAAATTATGGAGTGAAAAGCTCAGTTTGGAGGTCAGTCGGCCACCTATAGCTGTTGCTGAGAATGGCACCACCCTCGTCGTCACAGCCCACAGAGTTTGCTTGGTTAGCAGCGCCTTTTCTTCACCTTTGAAAAAACGGAAGCTGGCTCCGATGGAGAAGCCTGAAGAACAGGCACCATGCAACCGTGACCCCAAGTAGCCTGCACTGGGTGATACAATTCGAGGTCTGGGAACACGAACATTCGTTATGCAAGGATTGGATGGGAATGGATTGTTGGAGGCGTCGGAGATCAAATTTCAGGTTTCACGAAAAAAAATCTAATGAAATGATGTTCCATTCAAATAAAACGGTGCCATTGAATACTCATTTAACGATGACAATGGTACAGCGTCTATCAGCATGGCCAAATCAAAGCTGCACCAGTAGCACATACCATAAGTTTGTAATGGGAAGAAGAAAAAAACAAATGAGTACAGTTCTGTCGATGGCCGCCCCCTTGGATCAAGAGCGAAAGAAAATTGAAGGGAAAGAGAAGTACTGGCGCAATAACAGTCGTCTTGTGAGTGAAAGTATTAAAGTATTAACATATTAAATATGAATGTATTAACACCGAAATATTGGTAAATATGATAAGCACTCTAAATACAGAAACAAGAGAGTTGAAATCACACGTGGCTCCTGATTCTGAAGTTTTGTCGAAAGGTGATAGGAGTAGCGAGCTAACTGTTCAAAAAGAGAGGCGAAGTGCCAATGGGTGACAAGGAGAGGGGATGATTTGGAACCCTTTGGGCGAATGTTTCGGTTAGCGAGTTCACCAGCTAGCTGACTGAGCGCTCTTGACGTTGCATGCAAGTCGGTATTGTAAGACATTTGCAGTCGATATATCTCCTATAAAACTAATGGGGCTTTTTGAGGAGGGGTTATCCGACATACAACGTTCCAGCCATTGGGAAAACAAACGGTGCCATTCGGAAATTTTTCATGAAGCCAGTTTCTTCTTAATTTCCAACAAGAATGAGCGTGACAATTTCACTTATTGATGTATTAAATTCCTTTTTATTATATGAGTAGTTCCAACTTTCTGCATTCATGGTGATATCAGAAAAAAACAAAAATATCTGGTGCATTGCAACACACAACTTTCCTTAGCTCTACATCAACTCACTTTGTACATGGCCTTATCCACATACTCAATTCATTTATCACTCAGTTCATTTGAACGAGGTCAAACAACATTTCACGGCAGCAGAAAGCGGTAGCTCTTACAGTTCCGGAATTTATTGGGCTGCTCGTACTCATTCCAGGACCATGATTGAGGAATTGGTACCCAAATAATTAATGAGACTGTAAACACGAATTTTTTGAAGAAGAATAGTAGTCACTTTTGCAGAGTTATAGAGTAATAACTTTTAGAAATGCTAGTAAGCGAAACGGCAGTAGTTGAAACTCAGGAATTTCTGGAGTGAGCCCCATGTATCTCATGAGGGTTTTTAAACACTCACCCTATAGGTATTGGATTGGACTACAATACCAATTTTTTTAAACATTCTACAAACATTCCAGCGGAGTTTATAAGGAAAGTACCGCGCTAAAAACGCTTTCCGTCGAAAATTTTTATAATTTATCGTGGTGCTCTCGTCATTTTCCCACAAATGGGAATTTTATGCTATAACTGCCTTATTAAGAGCTATCAATATAAAAAATTTAATCAAAATCGTTGGAGCCGTTTCTGAGAAAAAAAATATTTGGTGTTTTATCACTATGATATCTATAGTTAACTTTCGGTAGATTTTGTTCATACCCTTATTTTGGCGTCCCATGGTGACCTGCGGGCGAGATATGAAGTTTGAGTGGATTTGGTACGGTGGTTTACTCTAAAAATCGTTCACATACACACAGACCATTTTCCCAAATAGCGTTTTTCGGACTCAGGAGGGTCTGAAACGTAAAGATCTGAAAAAGACACAAAATTTTTTTTGAGCCGATTACATAACTTTTCTTAAACCTTAAACCTTTCTTAAAAATATTCTGTTCAGCTCAGCACAGCTGGCAATCTTCCTTCTCCTCTTATTAGCCTTCTATTTCTCCATTTCTGAGTTTTCTCTCACAAACCCCTTACCTCTGCTTTACCAATATTACAGCTAAACCGTAGCATAGATCAACAGTTAAAGTAATGTTCCTCCCAACTAGTGCACATTTGAACATTGCTGAACGACGTATTCTGAAGCTGAATTCCAAGCTCTTTTTTCTAACGGCTGCTTTTGTGGCCTGAATGTGGAGTTACTATTTAATTCTGGTTCAAACCAAAGGTGTACACAGTTGTCACGTAAGTCCACCAACTTGAACAGCTTGAAGAAGGGCTTTAACTATTTCATAAATAGTATTCTACAGGTACTTAAAAGATTCGCGTGATGAGCCTCTATGTATCCAAATCATACGTGCAGGGGCACGTTGTTAAAGAAGATTATGAAAAATAGCGAACCACAAAATTACTCAAGTAATTATTCAACGAAGCCGATTTTTAAACATCACGATGCTTCTTTTGTTCACGGCGTTGATAAAATCAGGAGCTGGTAAATAGCATTCACAAATTGAATTAAACCTTTTGCAAACTAAATTTATATCTTCACAATTACGAATGAACCTTTCCGGCTCCGGTTATTCAGAACACAAGGTATGCGAAAGTGACACTATATTGGAATATTAACTATTAAACTTTGTTTGGAAGAAATAATTATTGGTATAACTAATATTAGCATAGGAAAAGCAATGATTTGACACAAAATGATAATTCGCGAAAAGTTTAATTCAGTTTGCGAAAGGTTTTATTCAGTTTGCGAAAGGTTTAATTCAATTTATGAAAGGTTTAATTCAATTTACGAAAGGATTTAATTCAGTTTGCGAATGCTACATCAAGGGAAGGGTCACACCAAATAGTTGTAGAGGTGGAAGAAGAGCTCTCATTCCTTGACACCTTCTGCATACGAAACATCTCGGAGATATCAGGAAGTTTACGATTACATCAGTTGTAGCGAATTACCGACGGCGCTCTGAGTAGAGCCACAGGCACCAAGCAGGAAATTCCACAGATCGTCGTACGAATACGAAGACGTTCGACATGAGAGACTCGGACCGTGGGTAATCAGGGGGGACAGGCTAATAGGCTGCTAACCCAAACAGAAGCCGACTGTTGTTTTTGCAGACGAGGTCAAAAGGTGGCGACTGAGTGGGTTTGAGGTGAGAGCTCAGTAATTGGCTCAGAGAATAAACGAAGAACTCTCGGCAAAATAAAGTAATTCAACGCGTCGCAAAGCAGATTTCTGAGGGCTAAACGACGTCAAGACCCATTTAAGCATTTTTTTAAATTAACTGAGCCCCCAATTGAGTAGAATTCAACATAAGACACGAACATCTCTTCTCCTCTAAGCGACAAAATATATTTGAAAACGAAATTTACGTGATACTTTAATGGGCTGTCAATAGGCCTGTGGAAGAGTGCAGACCGATTCGTAAACACCTCTCTGTGATCATTCCAACACATTATATTGTTATACAGCAAGTTGTCGTGTTACGGGAGTTCTTCAGTTATGCTAGGCAATGCGCACCAGATTCTAGTTGAAGCTATACAAGGTGACGTGATGTTGGAAGAGGTGATGACATGTAATCTAAATTATATAACGTTGGAGTAATGAAACACCATTTTTTACAAAATGGACTGTGGTCTGCGAATCTAGAAAGGCCGGACCAACTCCGCCCAAACTTATTAACATTTAGCCAAGAGATTAATATTGGTTCAAAACCAATGTTTTCCTCAGAAACTGGTACAATGAATTTGACCACATCTTTTGTGTGGATAGATCCAAATAACACGACGGTAATTCAGCATTTGTGTTTGAGGGAAACTGGCGACAGCAGCGCTATAAATTACCAAAAGTTTCGTCGAAAATGTATTTTAGTCTTCAGTTTAGGACAGCATGGAAAAGAGCGAAATCGCAGTAAATACTCGTTTTTTTTTTTTTAATTAATGAAAACTTTATTGTTAATATGTAAAATTATAATTTAGATCAATATATATCTTATATACTAGGCGAAAATGCCTAATTAACAGGAAACATGATTGTAGGTATCAATCCATCGATTGTCCTACATTTCGACAGTATAATTAATATAACAAAACACGAGGGATAATAATTTATAACAATTCAATCCTCGGAGAGGAAGTCTTGCGAACTCTTTCTTTTCAGATGTCGCTGATTTCGGGGAGGCGGTGGATTATTGGCGTGGTCCTCCAGCATATTGTTCGGGTGGTTTCTCATTGCGAAATCAAGTCTTACATATGCCTCGCGCAGTGTGACGCGTACCTCCGGGATATCAAGGTCCGAATGCAGGGTTGAATTACGGACAAACGATGGTGCGCCCGTGATTATTCTAAATACTCTGTTCTGGAGAGTTTGGATGCGATTGATGTGGGTGTCAGCCGCGGAACCCCATATACCGCATGGATACATTCAAATGGGGCGAATTAACGATAGGTACGAGGCGTTTCGTTGATAGGAAACAGCTAGTTCGTTTGTAGGAGGCTTTTAAGTTGACGGATTCTATTCCTCAACTTACCGACCAGTGTGTCAACGTGTTCTTTCCACAGAAGCTTTTTGTCTAAGGTAAGTCCCAAATAACGTACCGAATCTTCCGTTGGTATCGGTCGACCGCTGAGAAGTACAATACTGTGGCTTGGTCTAGTTCGGAGAGTAAAGTTAACCAGGACTGACTTATTGGGATTCATAGTAACCCTCCATTTGCGACACCAATCTTCTACTTGTTCTATGAATATTTGCGTGTATTGTTCGGCTTGTGCGGAGTCATTGGCCTTGCATAATGCAGCGACATCGTCAGCATAGTGTGCGAGGGTCCAATGTCCAGAAAAAGGGAAGTTACTAGTGTACAGTATGTACAGCAAAGGACCCCAGATGCTACCTTGAGGAACGGATGACCCTACGCTTGCAGAGTTCGAGACAGCACCCCTGCAGCTCACCGAGAAAGTTCGCCCTGATAAATATGTCTGCAGCAATCGGAAATACGTGTCGGGAAGATAGGGCTTTACTTTTGCCAGCAATCCAGGATGCCAAACCTTATCAAACGCCATTTCTGTATTTAAAAACGCCCCAAGGCATACCTTACGTTCTTCGTAAGATTCCAAGATTTTTTCAATCACCCTATGGAGTTGCTGGGGACAGGAGTGTCCTTTACGAAATCCAAATTGAGTGTCAGGAATGAGCTCAGAAAGGGAACTCATAAATTTTGGGAGGAGAAGTCTTTCCATGACTTTTGCTAGCAGAGGGAGCAAACTAATCGGGCGGTAGCTCTTGGGGCCCTTCTGAGGCTTATTAGGCTTTTTAATCATCACTATCCGGGCATGTTTCCATGAGTGAGGAATATGGGTGGTTCTTAGAATTCCATTCATTATTTGAGTATGGAGACCATGTTTTTTCTCGGAAGAGCCGTGTACAGCGGTTGAGTGATGCCATCATGACCTGGAGCTTTTTGGTTGGAGACCTTCGAATCATATTTCGGACTTGCGCTGGGGTGACAAAATCCTTGAAAGGGCTTAAGAGGAGGGGTTCTTCCAGAGTATCTAGGATTTCTTGAGAGAAAGTGGGATCAAGATCATCGTTTGGTTGAAATTGGGCTTTTAATATGTCCTTGAAAATGTCACACTTTTCTTGTGGAGTTGAGTGAGTGAGGCAAAGTCTACTAGTTGAAGAGACTCGAGGGATAATTAATAATAATAAAGCTAGGACTGCCTCCCCATGGTTCGACTCGTCATCTATTTTTGTAGTTGACGTTTCCTGGATCGTGATATAGCCATTTTATATTCTTGGTATTTTTCGACGTTGGATTGATTAGGGTAGGAACCGTCAGTTGCTAGAGAATGATAGACCATTTTGTAACATTCGGAGAGTTTTTCCTTATAAATCGCGCTCAACATTTTCCTTTTTAAATAAAACAAAATATTGGCAGTCTCGTGTATCTTCCAAGCACTCTACCTGACCTTTACCTAAGTTACTCACTAAAGCTCGTGGCATAAGTAGGAGCAACCCAATAAATTTGGAAACCTCATCGCTAGAGCGATGAAAATCGGCAATGGTAGGCTGAGAAATATTGATACATTGCGCCAGATATTTAATGTGTTGCAAGGGGGAATCAGTGATGCAGCATCGATCTTACCCTAATGCCGAAGAAATGCATTTCTTGGTTGTCCGCAGGCGTCCTGCTGAGCACCGTCACTGGAGGGTATTTCGAATCACATCTAAACTTGTAGTCATTCTGACCTGTTTCTGTCACCCTATTGATCTCTGTTTCCCATGGGCTGGCGTTGCATAATCAGAGCGCTTATTCCTATTTATCATAATTACTTTTTGGGCAAGTATTATTAGCCACAGCAGCTGAAGTGAGCTAAATGGGCGAAAATACAAAGGGGCGAGTTCGTATGTCAGTCAAAATTAGTCGAGCAGACTAAGATGAAGCTCACAGTACTCTGCCTGATTTTCGTATTTATGAATTGCCCATCCACATATTATTGTGCTACGCAGCTTATGCACGTTATCTAAAGGCTTCAAATCCTCGAATATTCGAATAGTGGTGTGACACAGGTAACGCTGAGGTTACGAGGAAGCTATGAACCCTCACTTTTTAAAATAATTTTCAGGCCCGCTCATAATTTTGAGGCGTTTTTTTTCGAACCAACTCATAATTGAGTTGTTGTATGCTTCGCTCAGCTGCGTTGCCAGCCACGTGTCCCAATCTGCCACTACCAACCCCGTTTTGTAACCCCTTTTCGCGAAATACACACAGATCTCCTCTCCTCTTCCACCGCTCCTCTCAAAACTGAGATCAATACCCACCCGGTTTAACTTCAGTCTTCGGTCGACTCAGGCAGAGGACGGTACTTCGTTGTTCCTCATCAAAACCGCCGTATCGTGTCTGGTAAAAAGAGAAAACAACCGCTTTCGTGTTTCCTTCAAAACGCCGAACGAGCAGTTCGGCTGCAGGTAAAATGACAATTAATTTCACAATTTTGCGAGCTTTTTTTTGGGACGCTAAAGTTGGAGAAGCCAAACAGAAAACGGATTGGAACGAGAGGGACATGTTTTGTTCGTGCCATTTGGTCATGAAGCACGAACCGTTTAAATATTAATTCTATTGGGCATTTAGCAAATGCACGAATTCCTGAGGTGCAGATTAAAAGCAAATTAAAATGTAGAAAAACATTTTGGGTGCTCTGTATCTATGGGTGAAGACTATTGTAGAGACACAAGTGACTCTGGTTAGGGTACAACAATCTGGTTGTATTGTGTACCTATATTTACATTCTGCCGACAATTCCAGCGCTACTGCTGGGCGGGTGAGGTGCTGGCGCCTTCACGGCTGGTCGCCCTTCAGACCTAATTGCTCTTCGATGATTTTCGCGCTTTCACACCAATGCTACAGATTCAAGAGCCGCGCTTTCAATATTTATTTTCATCGCGCTAAAATCAGAATTTCAACGGGCTTAAAGAGCCGATTTGTCGGGAAAAAGGCAACCTAAACGAGCACTTAACATCCGAATGTACTTTGACAGTTTAATCAGGCGTATTAAAGTTACATTCAAGGGCAGTTCCGGTCTTTTGAAATGTGTAATACCTGAACCACAAATGAACCACATTAAACGGTACTTTCAACGAATGCTGTTATTTTCTAAAGTGTAAATTTAAATACTAGGTTTATTCACCGATCTGCCGGTTCTTCCGAGCAACATTTTGTGAATTACAGTCGCACTACGAAGAGAACGTTGATGTAAAAATGGTGGTCACAGTATTGTACATATATAACTTGGTTGTATGTGTGTGTATGTTAATCTCATTTGAACTTGACTTCCTGAAGTCTGTAGAGCTGTATAGTGCGCTCATGGCTCAACAAAATAATAGGGCAAAACAGAACCGAAAATGAAGTAGAATGCCGTCAACAATCCCTTTTATTCGTATCTCAATCCGTCGTCAAGATTCACCGTTTTTTTTTTATTTCTAGAAAACAACGGTTTTTACCATAAAAACCCATGCTCCTCCACTTTGAACGATATTTTTCAACTTTTCGCCACATTTTTGGATTCAGCGCTAAATTTCCTATACGACTAGAGCACATTATTAATCAAACGGCGATTCTTCTCGAATGTTTTCATGTCGTGATTGGTTGCGCCCGATTGTAATTCTGTGTTCGTGTTGCTACTTCATAATAATTTTAAATTACAACCTGAGCGTACTGCGAGAAAATTGTAGTCAGTTGGAACAGATACAATTGGGTTTTAGTGACTTTAGCAGATGGAGAAATGATCGATCCCTATATTTTTTAAAACATCCTTATTACTGCGATCCCACCGCGGCCAACAATGTAATGCTCCGACGTGGCCGAAACTAAGGTGTCGGAGGATTAACGAAAATAAATAGAAAATTATTAAAGGTTCGAGGAGATAGGTGATAGAGAAGGAAGAGAATGTGCTGGAAGACTACGAAAGAAGAACTGTGAAGACTAAAAAAAATAAAATAATTATTGTTTATTTTTAAGATTTTTTATTGATTTTATTGTCGTTTTCTTTTCACATAACTTGGAACTGTTCACACACAAAATGTAATCGAAATCGAATTAGTAGTCCCTGTGAAATTTCACTTTCCGCTACCCACAGGGAAAGGAAAGTATAGTAATCGTGTCAAAATTTAAAATCACTAACACAAACGGTGTTTTCGTACAAGTACGCAACCACGAGGGACATTTTATGTCTTTTTCTTTAAAAAATCTGTTAAAAACTACGTTTGATTGTGCTCGTTGATGGTTTCGATATAATGGCCGCGTCAATTGCAATTGACATCACTTAGTCACTGAGGTTATTAAACGTGTGATGTTACCAAGCGTTAGATTTTGTAACAGACGTTACCATGCACCTAACTCAACACAAATTTCGTGACGCTTCTCCGTTACATATCCCGCGTTACTCTGCACCATGGTACGTTGTTACATCGACTACATCAATGTGGCATAAGGGGGTTACCGTATGAGCTTATGAAATCGTACTTGACTGACCGTTCGCAGTTGACTCGAATTGGAAACAGTTTCAGCTCAACTATTCGAATAAATTGGGGTGTCCCTCAAGGTACAGTTCTCGGGCCAATACTTTTCCTTCTGTATGTTAATGAATTGATGAACTTGAATTTGAGTAGTAGGGTTTTTGGGTTTGCTGACGACACAGCAATTATTTGTTGTTCGAGGAATTATAATGAGTTAGTGAGGTTTGGGGGTCACGACTTGAATATTATCAGGACTTGGATGGACTACAACCATTTGTGTCTCAATATAGATAAAACGTCAATTGTTCGATTCTCAGGTAACTCACAAAGAGAATTGTTATTGGATGAGACGATTCAACTTCATTCTTATGGATGTGACGGTAATGGTACCTGTGGGTGCCCACCCATTCCATTTTCTCAGACTAATTATCTGAGAATTAGTAATTATCTTGGCGTGGTTTTCGATTCCAAATTGACTTTTGAGCTGTACATAAGTACATTGGCTAAAAAGCTGCGTAAGCTGTCTTCAAGGCTTTGGGAGGTTTCCTGAGCCCTTATTATTTAAAAATGGTTTATTGTGGTCTGGTTTCTTCATTATTAAACTATGGTATAAGTGCTTGGGGAGGTGCTACGAAAACGCGTTTAAGAGTACTTCAGACAGTTCAAAACACTGTTCTTAAAATTATTTTAGGGAGGCCCTCCAGATACCATACAAGCTGGTGATACAGAGATTTTAGAACACTGTGCATACCTGATTTATTTGTTCTGAAGGCTTGTATTTTACTTTCCGCTACCCGAAGGGAAGGAAAGTATAGTAATCGGCCCAAAAAAAAAATTTGAGTTTTCTTCAGATCTTTACGTTTCAGACCCTACTGAGTCTAAAAAACCTAATTTCGTCGCGTGGTCCGTGTGTATGTGTGTGTGTGTGTGTGTGTGTGTGTGTCTGTAGTTCGATTTGCGGGAGAACGCCTGATCCGATTGAGCTGGTTCTTTTTTTGTTTTGTTCGTTATTTTTTGTAGACACCAAAATAAGGTTATGGACGATTTCGGCCGATGGGAAGGGGGGGTGGGGGACGAAAAGTACCAAAAACTAGGGTTTTTCGCATTTTTCTCGAAAACGGCTCTAACGATTTTGATTAAACTTTCAAATTATCTTCTCCTAATCAATACCTAACTTTTCTTCTCTATACATATCTCCATGAAAATACGGTGAACGGAGATAATGACCTATGAAGCAAAATAGGTTTTTAAGCTTTGGCAAAATGACTTCAACGATTATCATCAAACTCTCAGGATATTTTCAGATAGTTAATACCTACATATTGTTCTCAATAAATGTTCCTCTGAAAGTCCATTGAGCAGAGATAAAAATGAAAATGTGTTGAAAATAACGTTTTCGAACATTTCCGAAAGTTCCAGGGTAATTTTTCACCAGATGTGATAAATCCTAATGAAGTGTCTTTTAGTCACCCATACCAACATTTTGTTCTCCATAACTATTTCTGTATATATATGTTGCACGGAGATATAAGCCACGTTAACTCAGAAAAGGAGATTTGTCGAATATTAATTTATCGGTATTCGTATTTTCTCAAAAACGGCTCCAACGATTTCGATAAAACTTTCGGAGTGCTCTCAGCTAACTAGTCCCTACATTTTGTTCCGTATAAATGTTCCTGTAAAAATGCGTTGAACGAAGATATAGCGCCCGTCTATGTTGGTGGTGTTCGAAATTACGGGGGTGGCGGAAAGTTGTGTGTTGCTACGCACCAGATATTTTGTATATAAAACGGGAATAGACGAAGAAAACATTTGTACGGGCACATACGGAACGAGAACGGTAGCGAGGTCAAGCGTAAGACTGCCTAAAATAAATATTGCAATGTACAAGAGATGCGCATATGTTGTTGCTCTGAATTTTTTTAATGAAAATAAAACGAGCTTGAAAATATCTGGTGCGTAGCAACACACAACTTTCCGCCACCCCTTTAAGTTCGAACACCACCGACATAGGCGGGCGCTATATCTTCGTTCAACGCATTTTTACAGGAATATTTATAGAGAACAAAATGTAGGGACTAGTTAGCTGAGAGTACTCCGAAAGTTTGATCGAAAGCGTTCGAGCCGTTTTTGAGAAAATTTGAATACCGATAAATTAATATTCGACAAATCTCCTTTTCTGTGTTAACTTGGCTTATATCTCCGTTCAACATATATATACAGAAATAATTATGGAGAACGAAATGTTGGTATGGGTGACTAAAAGACACTCCATTAGGATTTATCACATCTGGTGAAAAATTTACCCTGGAATTTACGGAAATGTTAGAAAAAACGTTATTTTTGACACATTTTGATTTTTATCTCTGTTCAATGGACCGTCACAGGAACATTTATTGAGAAGAATATGTAGGTATCAACTATTTGAAAACATCCTGTGAGTTTGGTGGAAATCGCTGAAGCCGTTTTGCCAAAAAGCGTAAAAAACCTATTTTTGCTTCAGGGGCTCATACCTCCGTTCACCGTATTTTCATGGAGATATGTATGGAGAAGAAAAGTTAGGTATTGATTAGGAGAAGATAATTTGAAAGTTTAATCAAAATCGTTAGAGCCGTTTTCGAGAAAAATGCGAAAAACCCTAGTTTTTGGTACATTTTCGTCCCCCACCCCCTTCCCATCGGCCGAAATTATCCATAACCTTATTTTGGTGTCTACAAAAAATAACGAACAAAACAAAAAGGACCAACTCAATCGGATCAGCCGTTCGCCCGCAAATCGAACTACAGACACACACACACAGACATACACACAGACATACACACAGACATACACACGGACCTCTCTCCGAAATTAGGTTTTTTAGACTCAGTAGGGTCTGAAACGTAAAGATCTGAAGAAAACCCAACTTTTTTTTTTGGGCCGATTACTATACTTTCCTTCCCTTCGGGTAGCGGAAAGTAAAAATTGGCATTAAAAAAACATATTTCAAACGTATTATTGAACTCGTATAATTAGGATTTAACTTATTTGTGATTCCTTCAGAAACTGATTGCTAGCTGGCTGAATAATTGATTTGTTTTAATGAGACTCCGCGGAAGAACACAAGTTCATGTGAACTTAGCCTTCCGTGGGCACGTTGGAAGTGTATGTGTACTGAAGATATCAAGTGTCGTTTTCTTTAACAGAATGTTTTTAATTTTCTTTTATGTATCTTCTGTATATATATGTACATGTCTGATGTATGCGAAGTGCTCTAAATAAATAAATAAATACATTTTCGAGTTTATGTAGCAAAGTAAAGACATAAAATGTCAACAAAATAATCATAATAATAATAACAAAAATAATTTATAATGGCAAGGTCAACTTTGCGATCTTTGCCGATTTCATGGAAATATTCAAGTTGGCACACAGTTGGTAAACAGTAGGCACAAAAATACGGAGAAGAGAGCATGTTTTGTCGTGTCTTAAGTGAGGCAGCAATAGTTAAAGGTGCCTTCAAGTCGATAGAATTTATTCACAACATGTTTACTTTACTTTGAGTCGTTATAAGTAATCGTGTTTTTGTGTCCTACTGTTTTGCCGCTTCCAAACTTGAATATCTCCATGAAATTGGTGAGGGTTCGCAATGTTGACCATGCCAATAGAAAGCTGATTAAATTTTTGGTATAATCGTTTTTGTGCGAGACACTCTGTACACACTCTTAAATGGGCCATCAAAAACAAAACCTTGATCCTAAATGAAGATTTCAATAGTCCTTATGCGGATATTACAAATTGTACAAGGGAATGAGAAAGAGGAACTGAATCAATTTAATTACATACTAGCGGTGGTAATGAATGAATAATTAGACTCAACCAACTCATTAACTGTATGGGACTCTCAAAGCCGAATGTCCATTTTCTCGCTAATACGCGTCGGTTCTACACATAAAATAACGATCTCGTAGGCACCTGAAAACTAATTACATAAAATGTAGCGCAAACACTCTGCGTTCTCGTTAACGGGAACGCATTTGCCAGATAATACTCAGTAAACGATCATTAACTTAACATTTCGCTCTATTGCCTTACACAATCTCCCTTCAGAATCTTAGGTCAGGCAGCTCTTTCGAGTGGTTGTGATTTGCACATGCAACAGCCAGGTCTGGTATGAACCCATCACGAGCTTCCTGCTCATATTTGGCCGATATTGTCAAGGAATTATTTTGTATTCCTCTTCAGATGTAGTGGGAACGTTGCAAACGCAACGCACGCTCCTGACATCTCGGCATTTCTCTCACGCAGAACCCAACGCCCGAAAATTGATTGCAACCTTCATTTTATCTGCTTCCGTCCTCTAAGATCAGTCATATTCTTGTCTCCCCAAAAGCGCACGAAATATTGTGACGTAGACTCATCAGAACGTGCAGTGTAAATTTGTCATGTACTTTAGCGCTGCTCTCACGCCCCTCCAGATGGTGGGCAACGACATCCATGGTATTGCGATAGCACAGCTTGCTGCTGGCCCTGGACGAACCTAAAACGAACCACAGCTAGCTAATATTCCGGTTGGATAAAGCAAGCAGGCTCCTATTACGTAATAAAGGAATATTGGTCGAGGAAGAATGAACATCTTGACCCCATATTTCAGCGCATGAATGTTTTTACAATACATGCGACATGGGAGACTTAATTAAATACAAAACAGAACGCCCAATTGGGTTAAAACTAATAAGCATCCTCGCGGCCATAGTATCATGTGCCTAACACCTTATCACTTTTTCCCCCAAATATGAACGTTTCAGAGTTTCTGGAGCCTAGTAGACGCTCATTGGAAAAATGGTCCCCAAATCACTCTCTCTCCCTCTCTCACACACACACACACACTCTCTCTCTCTCCCTCTCACACACTCTCTCTCTCTCTCTCTCTCTCTCTCTCTCTCTCCCTGGAGAGATGGATGGATAGCTGACTCACTGTCAACGAAAAGAAATTGGTCGGCCATTTCCACTGTGGTCTTCTCAGGATGCCTAAAGCCAAGCAAACTGAGCCTCCCGTGAGTACTACATGCGAGCACTTGAGCAGTAACCAGTTGCCTTGGCCACTGCGCGAATTACGTAAAAAAGGGGAGAGTAAAAAATCAACTATCCCCTATCTAGGTTGTATTCCAGAGCTGAATACAACCGTTTATCGTTGAGGGGGTGCTGAATAAATGGCAAGAGATAGAAATCCTCGTCAAAGTGACAAGTGTCTTCCTAGCATGTGAGAACGCCTTCAAACAACGTGCAAGACTGATGAAAAAGGTAGTTCCTCACTCTGCTTTGTAATTTCAGCGCTTGGCTCTTCTTCTCTCTCAAGTATCTGCAATTCCTGGGTGGAAAAAACGAGAAATCACGCTCTCTATTGGAGCTCCCACGATGAAAATATTTAGATGCTCATGTAACTTGGCAATTTGTGTCCATATTTATTTGGTTTTATATATGTATGTATATGAGTGTGCAAAGGGCGCAAATTGTTACACAACACTGAAGAGGTGGACAGCAAAGTGGACATAATTACCACAGCACTGCACTCTGCTGGGCTCTCTGTACTTGGGCAACAGAAGCACAGGGCGATCAAAGTCCCACGGTGGACTGAGGAACTTAATCCCCTCAAGCATAGTGTAAATAGAGCCAGAAGGATGTACCAAAACACTCGTGACCCTGATGCCAGAGCAACACTCCGAACTGCCTTCATCCATGAGAAGAAGGCCTTCCACCGAGCCATCAAACGAGCCAAACGGCAAGGGTGGCGAAATTTTGTGGAAGCGGAGAGCTCTGAGAACCCCTGGGGCAGACATTACAAGTCCTCCATAGGAAAAGCAAACGTAGAGCAGGTCTTAGCTGCGATGCAAAATGAGTCAGGCTGGGCCTGCAGCATCGAAAGTTCACTGGAAACCCTCCTTGAGAAGGCGTTCCCAGATGACCAAGTAGCTCGAGACACTGAAGCCCAGAGGGCAGCAAGAGAGCTGATCATGGACCCTCCGAACGAGCCCGACATCCCATTGTGGACAACAGGCGACCTCGGCAGGGCCCTTGCGACCTTAAAGCCCAACAAATCTCCTGGGCCAGATAAAATAGAAAGCAATATGCTAAGGAAGGCTGAGCGGACAATCTCCAGCGGCCTCCTTAATTTATTTAATGACTATCTGCAGGTCGGACAGTTCCCCACTCAGTGGAAGTCTGGGCGTGTTGTCACTCTTCAAAAGGGAGGCGACCGCAATCAGTCAGACCCGCGATCATGGAGACCACTCAGCCTTCTTTCCATATTAGGCAAAACACTAGAAATCTTGATGTTGCAGACCCTCGAAGGAGTCTTTGGCCGCAACCTCACAGGCAGGCAATATGGGTGTACCAAAGGAAGGTCCACGCAGGATGTCATTGTAGAGATTCGGCATGTTTCCCTGCTGGCACTGGCTAAGTACGTCGTAGCAGTTCTGATTGACATCAGAGGAGCGTTTGACAACCCTTGGTGGCCAGCGCTCCTTAATGAGCTCAAAGGTAGGGGAATCCCCCGCAACCTGTACTCGCTCATCAGAAGTTACCTGACAGACAGAACTGCTACGCTCGAAAGCAGGCATGTCTCCGTCCAGAGAAAGATTGAGTAGGGGTGCCCACAGGGCTCGGTCCTTGGACCAGCACTCTGGAATGCCTTCTTCGAAGGTCTTCTCAGGATGCTCATGGAGACTGACTGCGAGCCATACGCTTATGTGGATGACTTGACTGTGCTGATCTTTGCTGAGTCAGTCCGCCAAATTGAAGAAAAACCCCACCACGTGTTCCGCACTGTCAACCAATGGTGCGAGCATGTCAAGATGCAGGTGGCTGAGGAAAAAACCCAGCTAATCTTCTTGAAAGGGAAAGTGAATAATCCACCTACAATACGCTTTGGCGGCCACAGGCTCCTTCTTGAAAATCACGTCAAGTATTTAGGAGTGAATATAGGTGAGAGGTGGGGTTTCAACCAACACCTCCAGTCCCTTAAAGGCACTACCATTGCAAGGTTTGCCTCACTGCGTGCCATTACTAAGGCCACTTGGGGTGTGTGTTACCACGACACTATCCTCATGTATAAGGTCATCTATCTAGGTGTGATTGGCTATTGCCCCGTTGTCTGGGGTAGCAAACTAACAGTCAATCAAAAGAGAGTATTGGCCCAATCCCAGAGAGCTGCGCTCCTGTGGATCACCAAGGCCTACAAGACTGTATCAACAGAGGCACTCCAGGTGATCACTGGTCAGTTACCAGTTGATTTGGCTGTTGAGTGCATGGTTGACAAGTGGAGAGTGAAATGGGAGCTTCCCCCGCTTTGGGCTGAACTCCGTGCGGACCTCACCACAGAACAGAAACTTGCCGCCATCGATGAATGGGCTCTAGAGAAATGGCAAGCGAGATGGGAATCCTCGTCAAAGGGACGTGATACGTATGAGTTCTTCCCCAACATCCGTGAACGTCTTTCTAGAAAATGGGTTGAGCCAGATCACTGGACTAGCCAGTTCCTCATGGGACATGGTGACTTCAATGCGCGGCTCCACTTCTTTTCTCTGAAAGACTCTCCATTATGCACGTCTTGCGCCTCCAGTGCGGAGGAAACAAGAAACCATGTGCTGCTCCAGTGTAGTTTCTACAACAGTGAGCGACGGTTGTTGGGAGGGCAAACGAACTTAGCAGCATTGACTGCTACAAAGCAAGCCTATAACCATTTTGCAAAGTTCGCGAAGAAGGTGATGGCTAAGAAACGTGGTCATAGTTGATCTGTCCTTTTGAAACTTGCCACCCAAGTAAACAGTAAGATCAGGTAGGGCACCAGATTAAGATCTCCTCCCAGATGGTACGGGATTCCTCAGGTGGTCACCTCCGCATGGTCACACACGGGCAACAGCTCTCTACCAGGAGACTGGCTAACGACCAAATACCTGCCATACCTCCACAGGTCTGAGTTCGGTGGATGCTGCAGGGGCCGGCCTCTTGCACATTAGGGAAACCATAACTTCTATAACCCTCGTCGAGGGTTTAGGTACAGTCATCAAATAAGGAAGCAGACCTGTTACACAACGGTTAATCATTCTCTTGCACGACATGATTGCTCAGCTTGACCACTGCGAGACATCCCATTCGACTTAACACCGAAGAATACTAGTAAATGATACGAAACATGATCGCTACAATGGAACAACGAAAATTGACGTTTTCCAGGTGACGCTAAGCAAATGGCGAGACGTGACGAGTCGAACGGACAAGCGGTTGGAGTGAGACAGAAGGCACTAAGAGAAATGAGAGCAGGCCGGAGGAGAAACCGACATTGTCCCCCGAGTTCCTCCGAGTAGTAGAATTTGCTTCACTTTGATTTTACTGAGATCCGTTCCATTCAACTCAGCATTGAAATATCCTTTAGAACTAGGGCCTGCAGATTTCCGTTTACCTGCGGCCATTTTCGTCTGAACAGCTAACTGCATGTGTATTTGACATATATACGAGCATATTAATTGAGTACACGGAGTTTACAGTTCATAAACCCGTCTTATATCGCTAAATATTGTAAAATATTCTTATTTGCTATGTGCAGTAAGTTCCTTTGAGAGGATATTAAAAAGAAGCATTAACGTCTGGCCTGTTTTAACTACATTTACAAAATTATAAATTGTTGAAAAATAAATGCGTTTTCTGCGTGACAACGTAAATTGGAAAACAAAAATAAATGAAGCTGTCAGGCCCTCTATGGTACCATTTATTGCAGTCGTTCGTGGCCTACGTGCCATTATGAATCAAGACGCTACTTTGGAAGTTCCAAATCCTAAATGACGTGATTCTTCTACAACGCCTACCAATAGTGGTTCCTTAAGAGTTTGGCAAAGATTTCTCGAAGTCCCCGGCGAGGGAAGCATAGTTGAACTCCCTGCCAGGAGAAAATTCGAAGCGCTTAAAATTTGGAAGAAAATAGTACGCCGTGTCGTGTCACAAAAACGGGAATTGTGAGTTTGATGTTCACGGCTAACTACGGCATTTCAACGCCACACAAACCGCGTCATTTCTTCAGCTTTTGAACATCCGATCTGCTTCTGAAGCAGACCTTTTCAGCCCTACAATGATTTTCAATGCTTCCTGCCTGCCTAGCACCAGGAAGAATTCGCACATCACCCCATCTATAAGAAAACTAGATCGAAGCTGCACGCTACCTCTCACTCTGTACCTCTGCTAAACGATCCCGCTTTTTACAGGTGATCCACAAGTTTGGGAATCCAATCGGACGAAGCACTTCGTTGTTATGGCCAAAATATGATTAACAAAATCAACAAAGAACAAAATTTTTGTTCATTTTGTCTCAACTATGCCGAGTTTGGTGTCGGTTCCTAGTTATTTTTCGATAGTGATTCGAGTAAGACGGGTATCAGATACGTAGGACTGCGTCTAGATGGATAGCAGTAAATATAGTGAGGCAAACTCTACTACTTCAAGGAACTCCCGGGAAAAAGTTGCGAAAGTTATCGTTTCTCCCCGGCCTCCGTTCATTTCCTGCACCGCTTCCCGTCCCCATCAACCACACTTCAGTTCGACTCGTCACGTCGTGCCAATTGCTTATTGTTGCCTAGAAAATGTTAATTCCTGATTATAATCAGGTCATGTTTCGTATCGCTTACTGTTTTGGTTTATTATTCGTTCTGAATAATAACCCTATGTTTTCGGTCAGGAACAATTTTTTACAACCCCCACTCAAAATTTGATATTTTACGTTTCAAGACATGGAGATTCCAAATCTGCAATGTCCATCCGCCATCCCCTGTCCGCTGTCCGGGCCGTTTTGTGCCTTTAAGGTGATCTAAAAATCCGTTCTTTCGCACAAAAATCCCATTTGGTATCTAGTTTTTTGCCCGCCATCTCGGCAATCCGATCGGACGAAGCCCATGGCTGTTATGGACAAAAAATGGTTAAAAAAATTAACAAAACGCAGTATAATCGCAAATATGCCGTGTTTCGTATCGTTTTCAAGGTATTTTTACATCCTGATACGAATGGAATGAGTATCAGACGTGTAAAACTGCGTATAGTGAAATTACAGTAATTATAGTGAGCCAAAGTCTACTAATTGAGTGAACTCGCGGGAACTAAAGCGGAAGTCAACGTTTCGTCGTTAGTACTCCCTCCCTCCCTCCTGTCCCATCAAAACCACCCGCCTGCTCGACTCGCAATGTCGTGCCAATTGCCTACAGACGCTTACGCGCCGGAGGAATATTTAGTTTCCGTAGTTCCATCGTAGTCAGGTCATGTTTCGTATGGTTTACTAGTGTTTTTCGATGCTGAATCGAATGGGATGGGTCTCGGAGCAGTAATACTAGGCCAAGCTGTTCATGAGAATAATAAACCGTTGTGTAATATTTTGCAGTGTTCTTTTTTTATGTTGAATCGAATGGGATGGGTCTCAGAGGTGGGAGACTAGCTCAAGCTGAATAACCGACAAATTATCGGAAATATTGATTGCAGCGTCAGGTCTCGGCCTTCGGCGATTTCCCAAATATGGCAACAAGAGAATATAATAAACCGTTGTGTTATAATTTGCAGCGTTTTATATGTTACGATGGTGTGCGTATAAAACCCCCGTGGGAATATGTTACGAAGGGACTGACGGAGTTTGGAGATGCATTTTGAAGAGCTGCTGACTCAGGCAAAAATTACGGCAATCGCGCCGGAGATTCGATCCACAATCCTCAACTTACGTCAAGAATTATGAATCGCCTGTCTTGACCACTAGACCACGATCAACCAGTTGCTTCTAATAGGAGTCAGTCAGCACATCTCCCCCCTCGTCTGTTAACTGCTGCTCCAGGAGCGGACTCTTTTAAGGAATGAATTTACGAGAGTTGAGCGAATCCCCGGGAAATCCGATCTTTGATTCGAGAAACGAGAAGGCTACAAGGAAAGTCTTTTTTCTTTCGCATTGTAGTGGTCGCGCGTCGCCCATTTTACCTTCGCGCTGGAACTTTCACAGCGTCAGCGAATCCCGGACCCGAGAACTTGTCTCATTAATTTCTCTCTTAATTTTTTAATTTTCCTCTCTGGGCCTCTTCTATTTCTTGGAAAGAAGAAATTCGACCACTAGTTGGGCGCCAATTGTTACGGGGGGAAGGAATTTTGGAGATGCTTTTGAAGAGCTGCTGACTCAGGCAAAAATTACGGCAATCGCGCCGGAGATTCGATCCACAATCCTCAACTTACGTCGAGAATTATGAATCGCCTTTCTTGACCACTAGACCACAATCAACCGGTTGCGGAGTCAGTCAGCACAAATACACTACTTCATTCCAATTTCCATTTTATGATACAACTGGTTTTCACGAAGTTATCATCTCAGTTACCAGTCTATAGTTCCTCTGTGATTGCCGTTTCTGTTGGCACCTGACTCTTTTCTTCTAGCTCTATTCGTACATGCTTTTATGATACACATCTTAGATGTCAATGCTTGGTTATCGCGATCTGTTGCTGAATTGGGCTGGCCCGAGTTTCTCAGTAAATAAATAACTGAATGTGGAATACAAGGATGAAGCCAATTAATGTAAAATTGGATTAATATGTGTGTGCAGATTTGTTTGAGTGAACGAAGGTGTACGAAACGCTCATCGTTCCTTGATAGCCGACCAGTAAAGGAAAATACACACAGACCACTAACAAAACGCATGTGTTTCTACTTTCAGCGAGGATATGGTTTGTTGGCGTAAAGAACTACAATGTTGACTGACCTGCTCTATTTCTCTCGGACGATAATGTTTACATCGGCGAAAACAAACAGTTTTCTGAAGGGAAAGCATCGGTCACTAATGGGACCTGCTGTCCATCATCCTGACAATTCGATTTGGACAGGAACCCTTCGCAGCGGATCATCCTGGTTTCACCGATCTGAGATTCGAGTTCCTATGGCTGAGGCCGGACAGGCTCTCTGAATTGAGGTCATCATAAGAAATGTCATTCAACAGGCACGAGCCCTAGTCGATCGGGCCGGCACTGGTCGGCTGGTGACAGGTCGAAGTTGGAGGACAAAAGGCTCATTGTGGCGGGAGCTTGAGAAGCGAAGCAGAAAGTGTGAGTCGCGATAACAGGCGACCAATGATGTGTCAACTGCGTCACGTCCACACATAACCACGATATGCTTTCATGAACACCAATGTTCTCATCCATAAACTGAGATGTGGGCGCTAAAAACGAGCATTATGTTTGGTTCGTCCCTAGTTCTCTGTTTCATGAGGCAAGCTCGCTAAAACCGCTGGGTAACCAATGTCAACCTACACGTCGTGGTCGATGGGTAGCACCGTCGAGAGCACGTTACTCCTTTCAAAGGTCTAACGAGCGGTGCGTGGTAGATCCCTCTCGTATGGCCAACTGCTAACTTCGTATCTCCTCCTCCCTCACCAATTTCAATGATTTCTGCAAATTTTCAAATCGCTCACTTCCAATGCCCACACCGGCCGCTCTATTTTCAATTGTCAGACCCTTGTCTTCCCCAGTCTCCACTCTCCTAAAGTATGTTACTTGCGGCAGTGTTTGAGTGCACAGAACCCCTAGTTCTTAACTCAGTCGAAATCCCTCGCGTCCAATAGTCTCCCTTGTTATTCCTAATCACCGAAATACTGTGCTAACCCTCTCTAGTCAAATTGGTGATCTAGTTCAATCAGGAGGCTTTTCTAATTATTTCTGCCCACCTTCTTATTGAATCAAAACGATGATATTTGGTTTCAACCTTTCAACTCTTTCCTAAGCTACCCACCGCATTCCTATTCCTGCTGTAACATGTTTGGTAGAAAAAAATAACGAACGAGGGCTGCCAGGCAAAATCTTAAACAGTATTAGTTTCCTCAATTATAGTTTTCACCCCTTTCTTATAAACACGTAGCAAATACGTTTGGGAATCTGTCAGCATGAAGGCTGACTGAGCAGTTTATCAGTAATTTGGTGGCAAAAAGTGCCGCACTCACTAACTCTTCTATTCGTGAATCCAAGCGAGAACAAGATCGCAGCTTTCAGAACATCCTGGGCATCCAAGATCACTGCACGCTGGTCGGAACCTATGGTGATGATCTCAGGCCTTTGCCCTTCCTGAGGGACTACCAGTAATGCCGTTCTCTTTTTATTTCGAGCCTTTACATGACAAGGCATTACCTACTAGCTTGAGTATGGCTTCACGACGCTTGGCAAGACCCCCCATCAAGCCTAATGTAATTGAGAGCCCAACTGAATCACACGGTTCGACAACTGTAACTGGTTACCACAGATGTGATAGCAATAATCTAAAATGTAATGATGGTAAACAAAAGAAGATGAAGTGCTAGTAATACTTCCATGGATGTCTTCTGAAGCTCCTCTCAGACCCAGCTCTCGAAGGGAAAGTTGAGACTGCCTGAGTTCTCTTCTATCCACTAAACGATATACAGCAATCACAACCACCTTGTCCCATAGATCAATCCAGAGCAAAGTCCATCTACCTTGATTTATCCAGTGCTTGACGGGCGGTACTCTTTCAGGTATCGATAGTCCGCCTGATTTACCGCATTTACTCCGAAGCATTTTGTTCGGAGCAACCGACGGCGTAACATTTGGTATACAACAGGCGAGGTGACTAACCCTGACCAAGATAGGTCGTGTGAAGCCCTAAGACGGTTCAAGTCACCTGGTCACCACACTCTCCCTCCTCCTCCCATCACCACATCACTTGGTCTATATATATTTCCGTCCTTCAAACGTTCGAATTGGACCGATCATTTTCGACACGAGAGGTTATTAGTTTTTTTCAGTTCGCTAAACTAATTTCGTAACTGTGCTTTGAACCATTCTTAAGATATTGTGAGTTTACTGTCATATTTACTCAGTACTATTTTGACATGCCATGCAGATGATTTTTGACAGAGTAACATGGGCGCAGAAAGTGGCACAATATCTCATGGAAAATTGCGAGCTAAGCTAGAGACATTTCTTCAACGGTTCCGTGTGTTTTTACGATATTTTTAATCAGATTAGTAAGAGATTTTTTTTTTCAACCAACACCTCTGTCTAGCGGAAGGGAGGGGGTGATGCACCACTGAAACGTTTTGTTTTCTCTCACTTTTGTGTATTACTCTGCTCTCTCACGATTTATTATTTAATCACTCAACTCTCTTCATTTACAACCTCCTCACTAATCGTTGATATCTACACAGTTATTACCTTCCCCTCCACCGTTGTGTCTAAGGCCCATTTCGACCAAGCACCCGCTTCCCCACCCCCCTGTCAGTTCCCTTGTGCACGGCCTACTAGTAATTTGGCCCCTGAATAGCTATCATTAGGCTGGCTCCACTATTGGATGCAGTAGTGTAAGCTCGTTATCCAAACTCCCATCAATGCCCTCTTCGAGTTGTCAAGCTTCAATCCTCATTTCTTTCAACTTCCCAGTCTCATTTGAACTCATTCCCCAACGTTTGGGTTCATCCTGAGTACAGCAGTTTCGTTCGCTTATAAAACGATTATACAAATATCTTTATTTTGAAAATATTTTTAAATATGCTGAGTATACCTTTTACCTTTTTACTTTTTATGTTTTAATTCCGGATATTATTATTGGAGCTCAAGGAACGGACAAAAACAATTGTTGAGTGAGATCAAGAACACAATCTTCAAAGAATCAATTTAGAGCTTACTATAACTGTCACTCTTACTCATGACGTCGTCTTAATTGTTAAATTTGTCTCGTACAAACCACACCAAAAACGAAGGTTCATTTTTTGATACTTTTATTGACAGCCCTTGGAAGATGGCATCTCCTCCTGAGAATGATGAGGCATCCAGAGATCCCGGTGCTCACAATCAATGTCTACAAAGCTACTCAGAAGTCGATTTTCAAGGTAAATTTACAAACATGCAGTTATAGTGTTGATTGAATTGAAATAATACTTAACAGGCAAGTGTTTGAAAACTGTTTTAATATGTTTTGAAAAGGCGGAAGAAACATCCAATGTAGAGGTGTACTTCTTATCGTTTGTGTTAATTCTTTTCCGTGTCCTGTATACGTGTATATACAAGTTACGCGGCGATATTTGCTTACTATTTAACGATACTCGGGATTAGAAGACTTATTCACCACTCTCCACTTTCCTTCGAAGTGTAATCAGGCCTTGTTTGCATAGAAGAGTTCACTTTTGTGCCATTTGCCTCACACGGTGTACGGTTGTAAAACGGTAGTATCCCAAATAAAAGTTTTGAAAATTTTGTTTAAAAACTTAATTTTCATCTTAGTAAACGTAATTGGCGCAGTCAGTAGGACAAGTTGACGTTGAAAGGGTATCAGCGGGTCGTCTCAACGATTTACCACTTGCCCACGGATCTACTCGTTTTCACTCGGACTTTACCTCTTTCCACAAACATCGGGAGAAAGGAAGACGACTACGCATCATTCACCCTTCCGTAAAATATTCAGGACTTCTAGATATTGCCAACAAGGCCTCCAGCATCGTGGCAAATTTTATTCCGCACATTTCTGACCTCCCACCTCGCAATCGAAAAGTTCTCAAAAAAGACGACCTTCCTAGCAGTCATAATAACAACATCATTATGCGACGCAATCAAAGACCTAACAAGTAACGGCGTAATAGTTTCTATCAACGTGGGATTCGCGAAACTGGACGACACATAACACATATTTACTCATTACTGCGAAATAAAAGTGATTTATGGCAAAACTGACGAACGTAACCTTTCCTTTACCTACCTATAAAATATAAAATCCAATGTAAGAGTTGTAAAAGGAATTCACGTGTATTGCCACGTATTTAATCTCCCATAGGAAATTCTCAAACAAAAACTATTACACTTCCGTAACCACAAAAAAATATCTGGTGCGTTGCAACACACAACTTTCCTTAGCTCTACAACAATTCACTTTGTAAATGGCTAATTCTATTTAATCAATTCATTTATCACTCAGTCCCTTTGAACTTGGTCAAACAACGCTTTACGGCAGCACGAAGCGGCAGCGATTACAGTTAAAGAATTTATTGTGCTGCTCGTACTCATTATAGGACCATTATTGAGCAAATGGTACCCAGAAAATTAATGAGGCTGTAAACACGGATTTTTGAAGGTGGATAGTAATCACTTTTGCAGAGTTATTGGGTAACAATTGTTAGAACTGGTATTAAGCAAAACTGCGGTAGTTGAAATTCAGGAATTTCTGGAGTGAGCCCCATGTATCTCATGAGCGTTTTTAAATACTCACCCTATAGGTATTGGATTGGACTAAAGTACCAATTTTCTTTAACATTCTACTAACATTCCAGCGGAGTTTAAAAGGAAAAAAAAAAACACGGCAAAAACGCTTTTCGTCGAAAATTTTGATAATTTATTGTGCTGCTCTCGTCATTTTCCCACAAATGGGAATTTTATGGTATAATTATCTTATTAAGAGCTACCATATATATACAAAATTTAATCAAAATCGTTAGAGCGGGTTTTGAGAAAAAAAATTTGGTGTTTTGATCACTATGATAACTATAGTTAACTTTCGGTGGATTTTGCCCATACCCTTATTTTTGCGTCCCATGGTAACCTGTAGGCTATACATCAAGTTTCAACTGATTTGGTACGGTTGTTTTCTCTAGAAACCGCGCTAAAATCAATTTCGTCGAAAATTTTGATAATTTATTGTGCTGCTCTCGCCATTTTCCCACAAATGGGAATTTTATGGTATAATTATCATGTTACGAGCTACCAATATTAAAAATGTAATCAAAATCGTTAGAGCGGTTTTTGAGAAAAAAAAATTTGTTGTTTTGATCACTATGATAACTATAGTTAACTTTCGGTGAATTTTGTTCATACCCTCATTTTGGCGTCCCATGGTAACCTGTAGGCTAGACATTAAGTTTCCGCTGATTTGGTACGGTGGTTTTCTCTAAAAACAGCGCTAAAATCGATTTCGTCGAAAGTTTTGGTAATTTATTGTGCTGCTCTCGTCATTTTCCCACTAATGGGAATTTTATGCTATAATCGCCTTATTAAGAACTGTCAATATAAAAAATTTAATCAAAATCGTTAGAGCCGTTTTTGAGAAAAAAAACTATTTGGTGTTTTGATCACTATGATAACTATAGTTCAATTTCGGTGGATTTTGTTCATACCCTTATTTTGGCGTTCCATGGTAACCTACCGGCGAGATATGAAGTTTGAGCTGATTTGGCTTTCTCTAAAAATCGTATACAGACACACACACACACATACACACAGATCATTTTCCCATATAGTGTTTTTCGGACTCAGGAGGGTCTGAAACGTAAAGATCTGAAGAAAACTCAAAAATTTTTTTTCAGCCGATTACATAACTTTCCTTTCTACTTCGTAGAGCCAAGGAAAGTAAAAAACAGAATTAAAAGAGGATTGATAATTACTTGGGCTCCATAGTTTAAGCCATCACCGGCTACTTGGACAGCGATCAAAATAAATCCATCTTGACAAATATACAAACCGAACAAAGAGAAATGCATTCCACCGTAAATTCCCAAAATTTTCTTCCAGTCCAATTTGGAATCTTACAACAAACCCCTCGAAACGTTAGACATTAATAATATGCAAGTTAAAGGCTAACTGTATCACTTGAACAGCGCTCTAAACTCAGGGGCTTCGAGCATACGATACAGAGACACTATGTCCCAGTTAAATCTCATGTTAACATTGTCCAGTAAATCATAATTTGAATTAATAATTTACGTACAAAGTTGGTGACTCATTTCGATTTAATTAAAATTTAAAAACTGAAAGGGACAAAACTATTCAGCCGGAGGATATACCGTCGGCAACTCCTTGTCAGAAGTCAGTTCTAACTGCTAGGTTAGTATAAGTTCTAACAACAGCATCTGGTCAAAAGCTCAACTAAAATATGTCCTCCCGATGTATATTTTTCCCCCTTTACAGTTTTGAATCCCCCTAGTTTAGTATATACTCGTATATAACTATAAATTAAAGCCGGAAAGAAAAGGCACACATAAAACACATAAAAGGCGAACATAACGATTACTGTTGAGCTTTCATCTTTCATGGGCAGCATGTATACACAGTTTATAAAGGCAGAGTAGGAGACAGTGGAGCTGGGATGTCTTTCTTCTTGTGCAGGAATGGCGAGGGTGTATTGGGGACGTAGCACCAAAGACTACCAGCTTCTTGGAGCAGAACCGAGAAGATATGCGGGTCGTGTTCTATATAAGTTAATATGATACCTGCCCTATAAATATGGACAATAGTGATCAATTTCGTCAGTATCGATGTTGACGTCGCTTACGCACTATGTACGTAAATTGTATCGTGACGTTTCGCTATTGGCGTACCAACCTTCCTTGGAGAGGCTCGATACCAAAACGTGCGTGAAATATTTTTTTTATTTCGAATTTCGAAACGACGGAAGCGGTGATTCGTTGACAACAACAGTTGACGTTAACTGTGTTTTACGGACATTGACCTACTCGTAGATTATTCCATTGTATTGACATAACACTTACCCTACTATTTCATATTTAAGGTCACAGAGCGCATTCCATGTATTACGGAGTTCGTCTTCCTGGAAAGAAGAGACACAGAAGACATCACAAACACCACCAAAGAGGTCCCATCACTTCCAAAGGTGGCCAACAAGAGCAAGATATACCAGGTGACTTATATTTCTTCATAAACTTCAATGTAAGCTCTTTAAGGGTGGAAAATACCCAATCAGTAAAAAGATTGAGTTTAAAGATAACAAAATTAAATTCTCCCCCCTCAATATTAAATTATATTATTTTCCGACGCATCTCAAAAATTGTCGAACGCTATTTAAAGGCCCTCTGAGGGAAATGTGGGCATGTTTACAGCCAGCTTTCTTAAATCACGGAGAGCAAGCCTGGGGAGGAGGACCAGCGTCTCTGAAGATGGAGAAATTGAATTATGTAAGTTACAAGAAAAAACGAGGTCAGATGAGGGAAAAATAAATATTGAACAAAACAATTAATGAAGCAATTATTACTTTCCCCTTTGATGCTGATCATGAAGATTAGATTAGCCACATTTTTGCTCTGTTCGTTCCCAAAGTATTTAATTTTCTCGTTAAAACGTGCCTCTACTTAGGTGTAACGTACAGCATTGCAATCGAAATTACACAAAATATAGTATCTTCCTTTGTAATTTATCCGTAACACATTTTGAGTTAATTTTGACTTAACTTACGGCCTTTAACTTATGGTGCTTTATAAGGCAGTCCTTAGTCTAGTATTTTAGCTGGTTTGCAAAACGTTGTTAAATCTTATGGGATTGGCCAGCGGCCCCTCAGGCATTATCTGGAATTCGAATCCACCAATGAATTCTTGAAGTAACTTTTCATTCAAACAACTCAATATCTTGACAAGATCTTTCACGTGGCATCGTCTGAAGAATACGAATTTTAAAATAGCTCTACTCTCACCACAGCCAAACCTCTTATACTGCGTTGGATAATCAGTTTTTTTCCATTCACTTGATCTTGCAAGCTATTCTACAAAAATGCATTAGTCTGTGTTGTACGAGCTGTTTTCATTTAAATCCTAAGCAATCAGTTTGCAGGCTCACGACAAAATGAAGGTGCTAGTATCAAGTCTCACCGATACATCGCGGGCCCTAGCAGAAAGTACTATTCAAGATATAGTAAAATAAAAAAATAATCGTGAAATACTATTGTTGATCTTTTGAGCATCACTTAAGCTATTGCGTATTACTATTGAATACTGCTAAGGATGATATTACTGATTTCAGCTAAATACCGAGAGCAACATAAATTGTTAACATGAGTGAATAACCGTCTGTCAACCCGAGTGTTTAAACTATCAAAAGCTTACTACGTTCACTATCAAGTTGTCATTTAACTAAACTACCAGTAACGACCTTATCTTCATTGGCCTCTTTTTTCGAAGGCGTAGCCATTTCCTGTGTAGCCTTATAATGCTGATTGGCTTGTAAACAGATTAGCTTGCTAACTGGAATACACATTTTAGATGATTATAGCACATTTATTTTGTTTTGTTGGTGTTCAACTCGTTCTACCAGAGGCCTGTAGATTTTGTTAAGAGTATGTTAGGGTTCCATAATACCAGAGATTAATAAGATGTTCTTCTAGGATGAAAGCAGATATAAATGTACACAGAGATGCGAGTGTTCAATAACTCCCTGAGGAGTATTAGTTATGAAGTTCCAATGTCATGGTACCAGCACACTCGGAAGTGCACTAAGAATCAAAAGCTCATTCTAAAATTGGTAAAAGCAAAGAATATGGACCGCTCCCTCTGGTAAGGCAATATATCGATATATCACGACCGAGGTCAGGTTATCGATATGCCAGACATCGCTCATAGGCTCTCCCCTACCAACTGCGCCGGTGACGCATATCGATACTTGCAGTCGTAGCGTTCAAGCGAACTATCGATACATGCAGTCGTAGCGTTATCAAGCGGTCGGTCCATGTTCTTTAGTTCACCCCTAAAATTCAGTATCAATTTGACACTCAAGACGATTAAAAGACATCTACTAGCATTGCTATCTACCATGCTGTGGCAGTACAAATGGGCGGCCCTTCAACCAGTATGTATTGGGTAAAAATTCACAACAACAAGCAACCGCATGCAAACCCCAAACTGCACTTCTTCCGTAGGCTGAATAGAAGCCAACTGCAGACTAAGGAGTTAATTCGTTCCCCGAAGCCAATTTTTTAATTGCGCAATCCACAAAACGACTGATCTTCAAGTTTTTAATTTAACTGCTGGAAGAAGCAACAACATTATAGAACATTCACGAACACCAAATGTGTATAAATATGTGGGGGGGGGGTGTAAGAACTAATCATTACGATTAGCTCTTCCTTAAACGAATTCTATTATTAAGAGCCACCCAAGGATAACTACAGCATAACGAATACTAACCAAACCGTTAGCCATGAATCCAGCTAGAGCGTTTTCGATGTACACCCGCACTCTAACGACAAACATTTAAACTACTTTAGTTTACTCAACGTCTGATAGAGTGCAAGTAGACAAAAGTAAAGAGGCCCAGGCAATAGGCCTCTTAGAATCTGAACAAAGCTGAATAGTGTCAGTTTGGGAAGAGATTTCATCGAGAAATCCTAAACAGCGAGGGGCAGGTTACTGATTTAGTTCACTCGACATCTGATAAATCGCGAGGGCTCGCCTGAATCGGAAACTTTTTGATCGATCATTCATCGTTCATAAAATCAGTTTCTGAGCTGTTACTGTTAACCTTTGGTGAAACGACTGCGCAACGTCTTTTCGATAATTTAGTGTGCAGCTTTCTTCATTTTCCGACCGGTTTATTGTATTTTTGATGCAGCTACTACACACAATTTAATCAAAATTGTTAAACCAGTTTTTTGAAAAAAAATAAAAAACTGGTGCGTTGCAACACACAACTTTCCTTAGCGGTAGCGCTTACAGTTCCGGAATTTATTGTGCTGCTCGTACTCGTTGCAGGACCATTATTCAGCAATTGGTACACAGATAATTAATGAGGCTGTGAACCCGATTTTTTTTGAAGAGGATAATAATAACTTTAGCAGAGTTATTGGGGAAAAACATTTAGAACTAGTAGTATGCGAAACGGCAGTAGTTGAAATTCAGGAATTTCTGGATTGGGCCCCATGTGTCTTATGAGCGTTTTTAAAGGCTCACCCTAAGGTATTGGATTGGACTACTACACCAATATTTTTTAACATTCTAGTAACATTTCAGCGGAGTTTATAAGTAAACTGTAGGCATTTATGATCTGATGGAGGGGTGTGCGGAGGAAGTGGCCTTCACCTTCAGAGTCAGGGAAATTGGGACGGGGGCTTCCAGCGAACCCTCGCTCGGCAATTGGCAGGACGTTGCGAGTCCAAAGGGCGTTGCGAGTCGAGCGGGCCTTGAAAACGATACGAAACATGGCTTATTTGCGATTATACTGCGTTTTGTTAATTTTTTTAACCATTTTTTGTCCATAACAACCATAGGCTTCGTCCGATCGGATTGCCGAGATGGAGGGAACAACTAGATACCAAATGGGATTTTTGTGCAAAAGAACGGATTTTTTAGACCACGTTAAAGGCACAAAACGGCCCGGACGGCGGACGGACATTGCAGATTTGGAATCCCCAAGTCTTGAAACGTAAAGTATCATATTTTGAGGGGGGGATGTAAAAAATTTTTCGTGACCAAAAACATAGGGTTATTATTCAGAATGAATAATAAATCAAAACCGTGCTAAAACCGATTTTCGTCGAAAATTTTGGTATTTTATTGTGCTGATCTCGTCATTTTCTCACGAATGGGAATTTTATTATATAATTCCCTTATTAAGAGCTATCAATATAAACAATTTAATCAAAATAGTTAGAGCTGTTTTTGAGAAAATAAATTGCGTGTTTTGAACACTATAACAATAGTTAACTTTCGGTTGATTTGGCTCATACCCTTATTTTGGCGTCCCATGGTAACCTGCCGGCTAGATATCAAGTTTGAGCTGATTTGGTTCGGCCATTTTCTCTAAAAATCGTTCACAGACACGCATACAACATACACGCACACAGACAATTTTCCCAAATAGTGTTTTTCGGACTCAGTAGGGTCTGAAACGTAGAGATGTGAAGAAAACTCACAATTTTTTTTCAGCCGATGACATAACTTGAAATAACATAACATAAAATTTATTATTGAGATTTTTTCCGGAAAGGTAGGCAAACTGTTAGAATATGAAAGGTGTATTTTGTTAGGGGTTGGGGTTTTCCAAATATTTCGAGACCCATCTGCCAAACTCAGTAACCAAATTTTTTTAAATTGAACATGTCTAATAAATTCAGCTGATTATAATTGCTGGATGTACTTTGGGACTAAGGAAAGCTGTGCGATTCTTCCCACCCGTCATTTGCTACCCCAACCGCACTTTAACATTTTCACTCGTTCTAGTTTCACGATTTGAATATCCTTCTTATTTAGGTTCATTCGTTTAAATGGAAAATATCTGGTGCGTAGCAACACACAACTTTCCGCTAACCCCGTAAATTTTACGACCTACCTTATATACGGTCGCTATATATTTTCGTTCAACGCATTTCTACGGAAACATTTATGGAGAACAAAATGTAGGGACTAGTTAGTTGAGAGTTCTCCGTAAGTTTGATTGAAATCGTTTGAGCCATTTTTGAGAAAACTGGAATACCGATAAATTAATATTCGACAAATCTCCTATTTTGAGTTAACTTGGCTTATATCTCCGTTCCAAATATATATACAGAAATAATTATAGAGAACAAAATGTGTGTATGAGTGACTAAAAGACTATGACGTTAGAATTTATCACATCTGGTGGAACAGTCACCCCAGAATTTACGGAAATGTTCGAAAAAACGTTATTTTTGACACATTTTGATTTTTATCTGCGTTCAATGGACGGTCAGAGGAACACTTATTCAGAACAATATGTAGGTATTAACTATTCTAAAACATCCTGAGAGTTTGGTGATAATCGTTGAAGCCGTTTTGCCAAAAACCGTAAAAAACCTATTTTTGCTTCATAGGTTTATTTCTCCGTTCACTGTATTTTCATGGAGATATGTATGGAGAAGAAAAGTTAGGTATTGATTAGTAGAAGATAATTTGAAAGTTTAATCAAAATCGTTATAGCCGTTTTCACGAAAAAGTTGAAAAATCCTAGTTTTTGGTACATTTTCGTCCCCCCCCCCTTCCCATTGGCCGAAATCGTCCATAACCTTATTGTGGTGTCTACAAAAAATAACGAACAAAACAAAAAAAGAACCAGCTCAATCGGATCAGCAGTTCTCCCGCAAACTACAAACACACACACGGACTACGCGCCGAAATTAGGTTTTTTAGACTCAGTAGGCCTCAAAACGTAAAGATTTGAAGAAAACCCAAATTTTTTTTGACACGATTACTATACTTTCCTTTCCCTTTGGGGTCGCGGAAAGTAAAAATTGAGCTTGAAAAAAATTCAGAAGCCGCGAGACGTAGTTCTGAATTTCGTTGTAGTTTGGATTGTTGGGTGGAAATTAGGACGGACGTATTAAGTTGTTGAGGAACGAAATCTATGACAACGACGCCCAGTCAGTTGCAACACTCGAGAGACTCAGTTATTTGAGTTGGCTGGCCGTTGATTTGTTCCTTGACGGTCCCCTCAAAAACCCCTTGTTTCAATAACTTCGCAGTTATTCTAGATAAAAGTTTGCGCTCTTCATCATAAGGATCTGTCGATAATAAGCCGTCAGTTTGGAATTTCTTTCCCAAAAATGCGTCGTAATATCACTTTGCACCCTAGTGCGATGAAAACGTACTATTTGGATATTTCTCCACGCAGCCGTTTGAGAACGCACCCTTCCCGACCGTCGAAACCACCTCTTGTCGACCCCTTCATCTGGGAACGTAAGTGTATGAAATGGCTACATTTCTAAAAGAATTTATTTAACGAAAGTTAAATTATTAGAGTTAATGATGAGAATCTCTCATTCCAGTCAACATAAGTCGTTTCATACTTCATTAAATAAATCAAGAAGAACGGTTACTGCCCACGTGTTTTAACCCTTTTACACAAAATAGACTGCTGTCTGTCATACCAAACGTGAACAGAAATTCCCTGCAAAGGTAGATAACGCATGGGCTTCTCAAAATGACAAGAAAGAGAACGACCGAATCACACTTCCCCGACTTCATCCTACAACTCAGCTACACTGGACTGAAGTTAGCTACATAAACTAATAAATATAATTTAAGCCTGGCATTACGTGACACTCATGTGGCGGTCGGGAGTTTTTCTAGGAGTATTCCTTCAAAAAATATCTGGAGCGTAGCAACACACAACTTTCCGCAACCCCCGTAAATTCGACGGCCTACTACATATACGGGCGATATATCTTCGTTCAACGCATTTCGACAGGAACATTTATAGAGATCAAAATATACGTACTAGTTCGTTGAGAGAACTCGTTGAGTTCGATTGAAATCGTTAGAGCCGTTTTTCAGAAAATTGGAAAACTGACAAATCAATATTCGACAAATCTCGTTTTCCGAGTTATCATGGCTTATACCTCCGTTCAACAAATAGATACAGAAGTAATTACGGGGAACAAAATGTGGGCATAGGTTGCTAAAAAACCACTCCGTAAGGTTGATCAAATCGAGTGAAGCGGTTACTCGGGGAATGACGAAAATGTTCAATAAAACAGTATTTCCGACACATTTTCTTTTTTACCTCTGTTCGATGGAATGTCAGAGGAACATTTATTGAGGACAATATATAGGTATAAACTATTTAATGATTCTGTGAGTTTGGTGAAAATCGTTGAAGCCGTTTTGCCAAAAAGCGTTAAAAAAACGTATTTTGGCTTTTTAGGCCGATGTCTCCGTTCGCCGTAATTTCACGGAAATATTTCTGGAGAAGAAAAGTTGGGTATTAATCAGAAGAAAATAAATGTTGAAAGTTAATCAAAATCGTTATTGCCGTTTTGGAGAAAAATGTTAATACCCTAGTTATTGGTGCATTTTCGCCCCCCACCGCCCCTTCACCCTTTCTCACCGATGGAAATCGCCCATAACCTTGTTTTCGTATCTACAAAAAATAACAAACAACACAAAAAAAGAACCAGCTCATTCAGTACAGCCGTTTTCCCACGAATCGAACTAAGGACACACACTCGCGTGGGCGACGCGCCGAAATCAGGTTTTTTGGATTCAGTAGACCTCAAAACACGAAGCTCTGAAGAAAACTCCACCTTTTTTTTGACACAATTGCTATACTTTCTTTACCCTTTGGGTCCTCGGAAGGTAATTGGTGCACTATTTAGAACGGGGCTGAATTTCTAAAACCAGAAAAAGTCCAGACATTGTTTCGCTAATTTCAAATTAGTTCGTATTTTGTCTGTGACCGTTTAGGAATTGTGGGCAAGCGGTTAAACTTTCGATTGTGAACGTGTGGCTAACACTCGAGTCCCAGCTACTCAATTAACTTGTTCACGGCTACTCAGTCGGCTCGTTCTATTCCTACCCTGCATTTGCCAGCATGACGACAAAATTCGCCAAGGCGCTAACATGAATGCAATGAAAACATAGTATGTGGATATTTTTACAGCTGATTCAGAACGCACCCTTCCTGATCATCGAAACCTCTCAATTCCCAATGCCAACCTCTACATTGGTGAACGTAACTCATTCCCTCTACTCCTTTTATAACACACTATGGGCGCTTAACCACCACTCAAAAAAGAAGCTGAACTGCCCGAAATTGAAGAAACAGAAAATGCTCTGAAAGCATTGGCCATGATGAGTGAAGGGATAAAACGAAATCTCACGACACAATGGTCACCATGAGATATATAGGCAAACGCAAGGAGTTATACCGCTTCGAACATTTGCACTATTGCGCTGTTTTGTCTTCACCCTCGTTTAAGATACATACATAGTGCAACAATTATTTTATTGGCCCGCACAATTTGAAGACCCACCCTACCACACTTCCTCTTTTAGACCTCTCATGAGGATCCCAAATCCTGAGCTCTAGAAACAACCTTGACACCCGGAATCATTGTAGGTGTTTCAGGCGCGAACTACAAAGGTATAATTTATTGAGTGAAATTGAGCCTGCGAGTATTTGCGGCAACCAGTGGTGCACGATAGCACAGCTAAAACTAGTTTACTTTAACAACGGTGATATTTGAACCACGAGTGCCGGCAGCGGGCAGTTAAACCAAGCAAATCGCTTGAAAGTAAAGGTAATAGCTTCTTGCTATATCACCACCACTTTCCTTGACTCCTTTCGCAAAATGAGCTGACATGACATCCTTACTTCCACGTGGAGTTGGTTGCCTTCTCAGACTTCCTGCTAAGCTGACCCAGTTCCGGGAGTCCGTTGCTTCGGAGGAGTTTCTACTTGAAAGCAAAAGTTGAAATGTCCTGATACAAAGAGCCGAAATGAGACCACAACGATGGTGTGTGAGTATGAGACAGGTTAAAGACAAATTAAAACGTCTCGGACGGCTGGCCGCTACACGGTCGTGAAAAACCAGTTAACTCTTACTGATGGTAAAAGTGCCCTCTGCAGCGACCTTGCCGGTGGCATTTCGTGGCTCGATCTTCGCAGCGGGCAGATCGCGTGAAGGAATCTATTACCGCTTTGGCGGAAACGCCATCACAACCTCGAAATTTCACGGCTTCTGATGTTAACTCCTGACGAGGGAAGGTGTGGAGGCTCGATCAAATGCTCGAAGAAAAGTTTACTGAGAGTTTGCGGGTAACTGTAAACAGAATTGGAACGACTGGGTGCGTGCTAAAACTTAACATCAACGGGAAAGCAGTGGGAATCTATTTTAGAAGAAGATATAAATTGGAAGTAGTCTATTCCCGCAGGAATGTGATATTTGTAAACCATTTTTGGCTTAATTCAATCATCAATGTGTAAAGAATGAAATTCACTCCATTAGTTGATAAGTATTCATGTTCTCTATGTAATGACGATGGTGTAAAAACTGAAACCAGGCTACAAATACAAAACTCTCGAGAAAATAAACAACTTCCAATTTGTATTTTCTGAGTATGAAGTTGTGGTTCACCATAAAAGTCTTTGTACAGCCGCACAAGAAGTTTTGACGCTGCTTAAGCCTTATAATCTCGCCTTGACTACGTCCGTTGCTTTGCTGCTTCCTTAGCTTCAGCCTCCTTTAGCAGTGCTTTGCATGACTGTAGACCTGGTGGAAGGATGTTGGTACTCAAGTGCATTGGCTTAAAGTGAATTGATATGCAAGACACATCAATTATGCGTAGCAAGAAGGGGCTATTCTGTGTTTTGGTAGAGCTCAGCGATAACATTTGAGATTCCAGCTGTTGACAAACATTGACGATATTGACAAACTAACGCATAAGGGGCAGCGTTGGGAGCTCGATCAACAACAGTTCGTTCCTGTGAATCATTTTCAACGCTTTGCTGTTAATGAAAGTGTATTACCAATTAAATGGTTATCAGCTTCCATAAAATCGCTCATTAGTAACTGTCGTGCTAGATTAGGAGATAAAGGGCCCTATTGTGTCTGTCTCTAAGCCCTTGCCACACTAGTGATAGTAAAGGAAGCTTGAAAAGCTCATCGTTCTTTTGAGGATGCACCTAGCAAATTTGGATACTTCTTTCCAGTGAATAATCTCTTCCGCATTCTGCAACAGTTTCAAAAGGGAATTGCATCTTCTCTGTCTAGTAGAAATAACCTCCCGTACAGTCTGCTCCCTGGAGAAGTGAGTGAAGTAGAGGGTCTGTTGCTTTCCATCGACGACATGACGCTGCTGATGAGCTCGGCTATTCAGAGACACCCCCCCCCCCCTCACTCACTCTCTCTCTCTCTCTCTCTCTCTCTCGCAGGAACTTTAATTCAGTGCAGTACATGCACAAAACCCTAAGGGCACCCTGTCACTAAACACACACCCTGTTCCTATCGTTTTTGAAGTAGAGGCATACTAGCTACCATTCCCTTTTCCGAATATTGACAAGGGTGTCACACTGGGAATCCGCTTTCTTGTGACCACATCCACAAAAGTTTGATCAACAACCCGCATACATCCAACTTTATTTACCACCTGATTATTAGTAGACATGCAGCGTACGAATAATGATAGTCAAACAAACGTCTTCACCCTCAACTAAATCGGCTTTCTCCGCTTCCTAAGTCTGAGCAAGTCTGAAGATTGGACCAATACTTCATCAGCTAAGTAAAGAAAACTCGCAGGAAGCGAGTCCGTAAGGAAAGTTTTATTTTTCCCCATTTCGTGCCAGCTAACCAAAACGAAAAATCGAAAGGAATCCTTTAGTTGACTTTCTTGTCTCTCTACTGTAAGAGTATGTAATCACTATTGACAAGTGAAGTTTATGTAATCGAAACCTTCATCTGTTCATTTTGGTCAAAACCTAAGGTCTTATCTACGAGTGAATCCAACCAAAAGCATGAACATGTTCGAGAAACTGTTCAGAACTCTTGGTTAAAACCTCATATTTCAAATTGTAAACAACTTGATAATTATACAACACCAACTATGAGGTGCTGTATATTCGTTGCACCATTTCCATGGGAAAGGTGCATTTTTAAATTCTAGAAAAATTGTCGTTCACAAGCTTGATTTTCATGTTCAATTTGATTATAGAGAGAGTAGACATTTTGAACTAGAGTTAGAAATATTTGCAATTCTACTCGCAGTGCAAGGTGGATGTTATTTTGTTTTCCCCTCCAGCTAAAATTGATAGCGGTAGAATTTATAACAGAAGTTGTTCCATGGTACGATATATTGATTAAATTATCGTTTGTTTTCGTTGCAGTTACGCCCCCGGCACAACGTGTTCAATTCATATTGGGCGAAGATGCGGACGACTCCACTCACGAGAGTCATCCCCTTTTCTCAGAAATGGAAGAGCTAGTCCACTGCGAAGGAGAAACGCCTGAATGGAAAGAAACTGCAAGGTGCCACACTCAAATTTTATCACAACAATATACAATGCCTCTTTCCCTCGTTTTTCAGCAGAAAAGTCTTAGAAACTTTGAATTCTAGGCTAGCTGGTACGAAACGCATTTGGGAAAAACGGTATTCGTGGGGCAGATAAAAGTAGCGTGATGCATCACACCAAACATTTTCCCTTCACAGCTTCCTTTCTTGTTTGCCGCTATAGTTTCCACACAACATTGCGACGTTTCAGTGCCTGAAGATTACTTCATGCGGGGAAACTGGCACCTGCCAAATTGCGATATTGTGCTGCGTATGAGGCAAACAATCGCGTGTGGCGTTCCTGTACAATAAAGCCGCCTACGAAAACGTGGCGTTTATAGGCATTCAGCGGCTTTAGGTAAGAGTTGGCCCATAATAGCCTCACTAATACAACTTTTTTTGGGGGTACATCCGTTACAAATAAACATTCCTCTTCGAAAAAAAATGTTGACAATCGCGGCTACAAAAAAAAAGAAAGTACAATGGCAAACCAGATTTTCAAGGTTGCTTTTAGAGTGATGAGGTAGTATAGATGAAACTAGAAATTCATTGGAGCGAACTCCAAAAAGAGCCACCAGATCACTTATTGTAGTTCAGGTAGAAGATTCTGCACATTCCGATGACGAGTCTATCTCATAACTTGCGGGCAGTCAAAGCCTGTATTGACCAGTGTTGCTGTGCTCTTTTCAAGGCAGTTCGATGGAGAGTCTAGGTTGAACTTGTAATATATAATTTCGTTGCGTATAAAAGGGGGTGTTTGAAGGACAGTTTTCAATGCAACTTTAAGGAATTGAACATCTTACCGCTCCACTGATATCCAGTAGGCTGGAAGAAAGTGCTTCGTAGCGGTAGCATGACTGCATGACTGAAATCAAAACTTAGCAGTATCAAGGAAACTCTGTTTAAAATTCTGCTCCTGCAAATTTCACGTAGGATAATTCTCGCTAGACGCACTTTTACATCGAAATGTTAAAATTTCTTAAACTTAAATGCAAACGTGAAATATTTGAAGTGTTTAGGTACTAAAATGACCAATAACAATCCTTCTTTTGAAAAAACAATGATTCTCGTACTAATCCATTTTGTACGCTTCAGGTGGATCAAATTTGAAGAAGATGTCGAAGAAGGTGGTAACAGATGGTCGAAACCGCACGTAGCAACGCTGTCACTTCATTCGCTCTTTGAGTTGAGAAGTCTACTCCTCAATGGGACAGTTCTCCTCAACATGGAAGCCCAAAGTCTCGAACAGGTCCAACTTTAATGTAATTTTTAAATCCATTTGCTTGCAAACTGGAATAAAATTAGCTTGAATCCTCCACCCCTGATTTCAATATTTATTCTAATAGTTGATACAGTTTCCGCGCCTTTGGGCTATTTTAAATAACCGAAAAACAAGAAGCCCTGTGGGCAACTTTTGTGGACTATCGCGCCTGATAGAGTTGGCGCCTGGTCTTTCTGTTAATAGTGATACCTAATAAGCTGGGTTAGAATTACCTCTTTCATTTGAGATTCTCAGAAGAGTGTGTCCAGTCCAGTTCCTATCACAAAGGGAATCTGAAATAGGCTCCTTATTAAAAACAAGCGTTCAGATGGGAGTCTGTCTTAACCGTCAGGGTTTTAGTCACCAAACGTTCGCCATATTCGACCTCACCTTGGACCCTAATTGTGAGCGAGAATGCTTGTACGTAGTCTCATTAGAAAGCCGGATTTGCGCTGACATAACAAAATAATACGTGCAGCGCCTTCTTACAAATGCCAATATCAACCTTGTTATTACGCACATTATTTTTACAAATTCCTGAAGCAGTTTTTACTATAAACCTCAGGATTTGGACTTGTAAGTGCACTGTATAACTCGGCTGATGTTTGCTGCACGTTGGAAAGCAGTACGGCGACAAACTGAAGCGAATTCAATAATTGCATAGAAAATCAACGCACATATTCTTTCAATGTTGTTACACAAATAAAAACAGGTTAAGGTTGCATCAATCTTAATAATTCTTGCGTATTGTTTTAGGTGGCGGATTTGTTTTTAGACAACATGTACAACGCTGGGGTTGTAACACTCGACACGCAAGAAAAGGTAAAATATCTTAACCAAATAATCTATACGTTTTTTAAAAGTTGTAACTCATCACCAGAGTGACAACCGAGTGCCGACACGCTAACAGTCAAAACATAAATGTGTACAGTTGAAATAGAAAGATTAGTCCTTGCAGTTTAGTGTCCGTCGAAATAATTTTAATTTTGTTGAAAACTGCACGTAATGCTTCGAAATATATCTACAACAAGAATATCAAATGCCGACTCAAAGTAACTAATTAATCATTAAAGATAAATCTATCTTGAGGGGGTTTCAAATCTACAACGGGAACGAAAATGTTGTTGTACACGTGGAATTGTAACTATCTGCCACTGGTGAAGGTTACTATTAACTTGTTTGTTCTAGGTAAGAGAAACGCTGTTACGACGACACAGACATCAACACGAGAAAAAAAAGGATCATCAAATGTCCAGACTGCCAATAATACGGTCTCTGGCAGACATCGGCAAAAACCACTCTTCGTCGAAAAGTGAGCACATTTTCTTCTACGTACAAAAGAAGTGTATTGTTATAAATTAAAGTACGATACATCCCATTTTTTTCGACACTATACTGCGATGAATAATCTCCAGACACTTCAATTTGAAAAAAAAACCGCCAAGTTGGTTTGTTTCGAAGTTTTCTCGAACCTACACGATGGCTGTCCCGGCAACATCACGTAGTATCTAATTAAGAAGCTTTGAGATAGCATAATTTGACCAGAATTGTTTTCCCACTGGACACTAGCACCCTTCATCATGCAAATACCTAGGCACTCAGTTTCAGCACATGTTACCACCAAACTCACCCAAAACTGTAACGGTGTAAATATGTACAGCACGCCATATTCAACATTCAACGGTTTTGTAGTGAAAAATATAAATATTTGCACAGGCAACAGTCATTAAGTGTGAGGGCCAACTCTTATTATGTACGTAACGTAAATAAAAATTCGGTTTTCCTAGGACAGGAGGCAAAAACCAATAATCAGCGTAGGAAACTGTTAAAACTGGTATCGAGTGAACTAAACTTTTTCAGCTGTGGACAGTCAAGGCTGGCCATGCCCCCTTAGAGGCATACTCTAAGGTCGCCATAATCGTCTGAAATAGTTTCCATTAAATAGTAAGTTTCAATAACCATCCAGAATTAAATCAACTAGTTCTGAGACGTTTTCAGATCTGGCAGTACCGTCCCTTGTCAGTGAGCAGTCTTGCTTGGAACGGATTTGAGATTAGTGAAATGAACCTCCGGTCGATTAGTTAGAGTCTGGGGGACGAAAATGGGCCTAAGTGAAAAGGCCCTGGAATGTTACTTACTGACATGCTTACTTACATTCTTACTGACTGGAATGTGCAGGAAATTTTTTCGGGGACAATTTCGACTATTCCAGTAATGATGACTACAATCAGCTGTTAAATATTGTGCAGAGGAACAAAATGTGTGCACGAGGAGGGACAATGTGTACAGCAAGCTGGTATATGGGGGGGGGGGATGTAGTTACCAAACCTTATCACTCTATGGCAATTTGGTAACAATTTGGAAGAAAAGGCTCTAAGACTTTTTTGTTAGAAAGGTGTCCGTAGCTTGCGAATAGTTGAGACGGAGCGAAACAGTCATTCGTGGAGGGGAAGATGAGAACAAGGCAATCGGACGATAAAGAGACAAATCGTAGTGCCAAAGGTTATGTACAAAACACGAGCGCTTCCTAGAGGAAGCAAAAAATAATAATAATAATAAACCGGCGCCCACCCGTAAACGTCTGATGATTTTGCCCAGTCGGGTCGGGGAAATTGGGCGAACCCGTTGCAAGTCGAGTCGAAAGGGGAGGTGAGCGGGGGCGGCATTGCCAGTCCAGCAGGCGAGCGGTTTTGTTGAGACGGGCGGGAGGGAGGAAGTACAAACGACGAAACGTTGACTTCCGCTGTAGTTCCCGCGTTGTACTGCGTTTCATTAATTTTTTTAACAGTTTTTTGCCCATAACAATCATGGGCTTCGTCCGATCGGATTGCCGAGATGGCGGGCACAACTAGATACCAAATTGGATTTTTGTGCGAAAGAACGAATTTTTTGGACCACGTTAAAGGCACAAAACGGCCCGGGCAGGGGACAGGGGACGGGGGATGGCGGACGGCGGACGGACATTGCAAATTTGGAATCTCCATGTCTTGAAACGTAAAGTATCAAATTTTGAGGGGGGGTTGTAAAAAATTTTTCGTGACCGAAAACATAGAGTTACTATTCAGAATGAATAATAAACCAAAAGCGGGCAGAACCCCGCCCAGTGTAAGAGAAGAAAGAGTTGAAGAGGAAAGAAATTCATGCCAGAATGGCCTTCAGTTAAGATATTATCAAAACGGGAGTCGACATTTCCAGAACCTTTCGTTCGCAAGCAAGTTAACAACAAAAATACACGGGTAAATTAAGGCGCTGTTGTTTTCGAAGTGACTCACGCAGGGGATTGGTGTACCAATAATAAATGCAGAGGTAAACCAGAGCTTTTAACGCAGGAGCACCTACACACGCGGGTTGGACACCCCTGGCTTGAAAGACCAACAAAAAAACACTCCTTGTCAAGCTTATAGGACAAGACTGTATCATGTATTGAGTCACAACTTGAAGGTTATAACTTAATTACTGTCTGTTTAACAAGCCACACAAAGATCCATTTGTGTTTTGAAGCCCTCCTGGGATCTTCCCTTTGCATTTAAATTGAAACAGTCGAGCTCAGTCACACAAATTAAAATTATTGGCGAGCAGAATATGGTTTGTTAAACAGAAAGTAGCGCTCATTATTTGAGCGCAAATGTATTTTCAAAAATAGTAATGGAGTTCTTAACCGAAGTATGTATTTGAATGCTTCTCTAAAGTAGACAGGGGTTGATTGATTTGGCAGTTGATGAACAGGCCTCACAGGCTCTTCAAGGCGCAAAGCAAGAAGGAAAGTTCTTAGCCATACCCGGAGCTGGTAAAAACTACCCCAACTCCTTTCAAAACCGACCTAGCTGAATAAAAACATTATGGGCACTTATTAGTCGTTTTGTTTTTGTCAATTGCTTGCGACGTTTCTTTTCGGGCTGAGTCGTCAAACTTTCTAGTAACCGCTCCATTGAACGAATATAAACTGTATTGAGTCAACTCGTTCAATTTTAACACAACTACACCTGGTAACTTTTTCCGTAGACACACCGAACCACCTTCAATGTTTGAACCACTAGCACATTTGTTTTCGCTCTACATGCCCAAACTTACATCCGACGTTTTCGACAATAAACACCGTCTGCAGTGATTTTTCAAAAACTACTTATCGACAGACTGTGGGGTTTAATTAAGGCTTTGCCAGCGGCTCTTTTCGATAGTCTGCCACTGGCGAGCCACCGCAGTACATTTCTGAAGGCAGCAGCAGCAGCAGCGTTCATTTGTTTCAACATATACAGAGAGAGTATTTTCCTTACTCACTCATTTTTACTTTTTTTGGTGGACTTCCCACTCACCCGTTAAGTGATTCCTTTCAAACAGCGTCCCAAGTTTGCTTTGGTAGGTTAAAGTTCGATCACACAAAAAAGTGCGCCTCTCTATCGTGTAAACTGATCCGATACAAACCTCACCTTCAAGAGTTTAATGAGATTTTCGGATGAGGAAATATCTGACTCTATAGCTATGTGACTTGATTCTAGTTGGTGGGACGGCACTAATGAGATCAGGTGTGTCAAACATTCGTATTGTAGAGGTCGGGGCCGATCAGGCTCCAGAAAGGACTCCTACTCTCAGGGCAGGGGCAGAACTCCTACCCAGGCACAGGATCGTCAACAAAAACCGATACCTCCCAAATCTTAACACCTACTAACAAGAAGGGACGAATTTCTCCTTCGAATCTCAATGCTTCCCGTTTCAAGCTCCGAGCCGACCAAGACGGCGACGACGAGCAGAAGACCCGCTCTTTTCATCGCAGGGCCCGGCTTCCCGCGTTTTTTTCCGCCGCATCGTTAAATTATTATTTTTTTTTTAGATGGACCGCCCTCGTTCGCTTCAACTTTGTAATCAAAGGCCAATCCTATTGTATTGATAGAGTACTTGCTGGTCGCATAATGCCTTGATTTTCGTGTTGCTGGCACGGAAGAATGAAGTATCCAACTAGGAGGCGAACCACTCTTGTACATATTCTGCTGCTTATTTGTACTTAATGTAGGTGGATAACCAGCACATCAGAAGCACATGAATTAGCACACTCTATACATTAACTTGCCTTCACGGCTTTATTCAATCTGCGAGGTGAAAAGAAGTTGCTGACGCAGCACTTATGTCTTGAGGGCCACATAACGCCTGCTAATGGCCAGGGGGCACCACGCGCTCTTCAGAGATGTGCACTTACGAGTACTCTCAAAACGCCACAAACTACCGAAGCTCAAGTTTCCATCGCCCTGTACCCTCCAGCACCTTAGCCACGGCTCTACCTGGATACCTCCCCCACAACTTCTGGACATGCTGGTACTCCATCTGCCATTTCTGAAATAATGTTTCTCGCACTCAAAGATCTAAAGAGAACTCAAAACTTTTTTTTCTATAACCAACATTAATTAGAAGGGAGGAAACGTTGCTGTTATGGGGGGGGGGGGGGGGGAGTGGCATCGCAGTAAGTGCACCCGAATGCAATTGGAACACAGAGTTTTATTCTCAGTTACATTCGGGGAAGTTTTACCACTGCAAACAGGGAACTGAGTTGGCGCGGTGACAGGGCGCCGGTTACAACTCACGGCAGCGAAGTTTCGAGCGAATCGGGACATTTGAGGTGGTTCAGCAAGAACCAAACTTTCAATGTTTGGATGTGAACTGGTTCTCTACAAGAGCAGCATGAATTGCCTGCCCCCTTCTACATCATCGGCATCGCTTTCTTGTACACTCTCATGACACACCGTAGACATTTTAAAACTGATTAATAACACAATGAACACAAACTAACACCCCAAATAGATTGACTTTTGACTCGTGGAGTACCCCACTATCGCCAACCATAGGTACAGTTACATACATGAAACCGAAGCCATTGAGATCAATAACGAACCAAATTAAATAAATATTTCCCCATTAACGATGTGAACACATTTTCCTCCAATTGACGACTCAGCCACAGTTTATTCAGAGTCGACATCAGCCAACTAAAATTACAGCGTAAGCTCAGTTTCATGCTTAATATCCTATCCTTGCCTAGACCCGCTATATGTTTCTGCTTAACGTCCTTTCCGCTCATTTTAAAGTTACTTTAAACGAATGATTTTTATCCACCCCATCCTGTTTATTATATAGTCAGATATTATTCGTTGTCATGCTCAAAGGTTCCTGTGCACGCTTTCCTATATATTATTGTAGATTATGAGATCAAGTTATTTGCATTTGTGACGTAGTTTTGTTCCCCATTTATCTTTTTAAACTGTACAATTTGAACACTTGATTTATCTACGGAACACATTGTTTTTATGTCATGGTTTTAACTTGCTGTGAAATTGACACACACTCGACGCCTTGTTACCATTAAGTGAAAGGGCGATTAAACGGCTTAACTAAGAATTACAACACCAGTGAGCATTAAGCCGGTCTAATATTTAGACAGAATATGTCCAGTGTAGGGCAGTGTACACTTAGGGCAGTGGAATAGGCACCCATCGATTTCGTTCTGCAGACCTCAAAGTTGAGAAGAAGTTTCCTTCCTACCCACCGCTACCAATATGTTGATACCCTGACAAATTCCCGAAGATCTTCTTTATTACCATTTGTAAAGCCTCCAATTTTACTACTTGCTTTGCGGATCGCAAAAATGTTGACGCAATTGCCCCTACGTTTAATTTGTAGAACTTTAATTCAGAATACTTTTAAAACGGATTTATACGAATATTTTTGAAAAAGGGTGCTTGTTGAATCATGTTCACTCCGTTGTAGCTAGAAGCCCTCAATTATGACTTAACTCCTTTTAAAAAAAGAAAAAAAGTGTCCTTAGTTGACTTATTTAGTTAAAAATCATGTTATTTTTATTTGGTAGTTAGTTCTTCCCTCTAAGCAGTATTTTTCTCAATCTTAACTTGGTCAACTGTCAGTTACATTGTAGGTACTGCAGGGAACTACAGCACTGTATGCTTGATTTAAATTCAATGTTATTTACTGGTATGCATTGACTTGGTATCATTGAGTTCGATTCTTCATTTCCTCTTCGGTTTTCAAACACAATTAACTGCGTCTCGAAGTTTCATTGAAGCTTCCTCAGCTGAGTTTCCAATTGCCCAGACTGCAGTGTCATCAGCGAAAGTTGCTGTGATAGTCCTGTAGTTTTAGAACGATTTCAGTGTACAAAAGATGGCCCCGTTTTGGGCCATTTATGCCCCAATGGGCACCACTGCTTCTATTTTTCTTAATCCTAAATATTCCTCATCATATTTAATTTTGAATTGTCTTTCCGATAGGATTTAAACAGTAAGTAATATTGACTGGAATAGTCCCTTTGAATTTTCGTTAAGAGGCTCTTATAGTCTAAACTTTGTCAGAGCTTGGGAGAATTCGAGAAAAACTGCAGAGCAGAATTTCCTTTCTTTTGAACATTTTTATCCTCTGCACTTGATGAACTGTGGATCGCCTTGATGGTCAGGGATCAGATTTTTTCCTCAGTTATAAGCCTCAGACTTTCAATGGCATTTTTCCAAAATGCTTAGAAATTGTTGGCAACAGTGAGATAAATTGTTTCTGCCTCGTCGAACTGTTTAGACTAATCAGTATCGGATCGAATGGTTGGAAAGAATAGAAGGCGAAAGTTGAAGTAAACTGAAATCTTGACTATGAAGTTATAATAAACCAAAAAAACAACTCTGATCGGCTACTTAAAATTATAGATGAGCAGATGAAGAAATTGATAAATTAAAAGTCTCTGGAGTGAAATCAATACGCCTGACCCAGGAAGGTGGCAGGAAGTCGCGAGACAGGGGGTTCGCAATGTCAGGTGAAAAGTTCAGGTTCTGGATGATGAATTATGCGATGGGAATAGCGGCGCTGGTTAAATGGTCGGGGAAAATAGTCGCGTGGCCAACATTTCCTGCGTGTAGGCTGATTTTACACAATTCGCCCTCTGAGAGGTCGGGGAAACAGACGCGAGATCAAGGAAAAGTCGGAAAAGGAAGATCTGTCGCTGCAGTTTATCTTCGATCTTCGCCTCATCTTCTGTCATCAGAAGGAATCGAATGACCCTTGGCTCAAAATTAGAGAGCAGATTGTAAACAGAGATGGGGCGACATGATTTTTCGTCATTCGGCGTTTTGCCAGATTTCGCAATCGTGGTGACTTCCACTGCTTCGCCCGGAGTGATGGATTAATCAGATGCACTAACTTCTGGAAACCTTTATCAGAGAGCTGTTTCAGGATTTTTTCCTGGAATCAAATCACATCCAGGGCCTTTCTTCAGTCTCAAGCTAATAACTATTTATCTCCTGATTTCGTTATATTATAATTCGTTATACCTTACTATAGGTGAACCATCCTCATCGGCAGTTAACCTTTAAAAGACGAAGGGTCTTGGGGGGAGGGCGGAGTGCCCTCAAGGTGGAGGTAGTTAGCAAACACTCCACTTTGTCTTTTGCGCTTTCTTCATTTTTGATAGGAGAGATTGGCAGTTTAGGTAGTTTTAATCCTCTACTATCTCTAGTGACTAGTCTGAGCTTCTTTCCGGAGAGGGACTATTTAAATTTCTGGCGAACGTTTCCCAATCAATTTCACGAATCATAACTTTAAGAGCTCGTTCAACTTATGGGAAAGGGATGAGAGAATGAATTCAATCGATGCGTTCCTCCCTCAATGCATTCAAAATTAAGTTACTTGACTTTTTTCGTAGCATTGATTACAATTTTGTCGATATTGTTATGAAATAAGTTGATACCGCCATCAAAAATGTAAGGTAGATTTATTGCATGATCCAAGCACGTCATTGATGTTACCCGAATCTACCAACATTCGTTGAAAAGTTCCTACGAAATTAAAGTTTATTGAGTTTATTCTCTTGTCATAATCCGCGTTTGGATTCGCGTACTTGGGAAGATTGACTTGAAATTTGCACAAAATCAGGTGTATCGCACGTGGGCGAAGGTATGGAACGAAGTCCAAGCGCAGCCTCAATGCCCCGAAATCCGAGTTCAACGGACATAAATGCAGACCACAAAGTGAGTATCGCCACATTCGTTAGTTATTGGTTGAGATAAATGATTCTTTTTGACGACTTTTCAATTATTGTAGGTAAATAATATGGAAGTGCACGGATACCGATTAATTTTTAATTGTAGGCCAATTGGAATTTTATGAGAAAAATACCGCCCGGAGCCGAAGCGTCAAACATTTTAGTGGGAGAAGTGGACTTTTTGGACAAACCCCTTTCAGCATTTATTAGGCTCAACCAAGGAACGTTTTTCGGCGACCTCACAGAAGTTCCAGTTCCGTCAAGGTTTCTGTTTTTCCTTTTAGGGCCAGTGGTGAGTACAATTTAATTTTTGACATTTGAGGTCTAGCGTTCAAAATATTACGCTTAAAGTTGCGTGTAAATAGATATATTTTAAATAATAATTGAGTATAAATGAATAAAATTAAAAGCAGGGAAATGTGTTGATTTCGTATCAAAGCGCTTAGATTACACGTTGCCTTCATACAGTTAGTGATAGGGTATGATGCCCTGTGAGAGGAAGAGGCTGAGCAGTATTGATCTCCTCAGTCACTGCACCTAGAGAAGAGAAGAACGCTTAATAACGTCTGTCTCCTCCGACACAATCAGGAGTACTCAGGGCTAATCCTGTTAGTTTCAGTTACTTGATTATTCGAGGGAGTTTTTAATTTACCTTTTTACTTTCCTTGGCTCTACGAAGTAGAAAGGAAAATTTATGTAATCGGCTCAAAAAAAAAAATTTAGTGTCTTTTTCAGATCTTTACGTTTCAGACCCACCTGAGTCCGAAAAACACTATTTGGGAAAATGGTTTGTGTGTGTGTATGTGTGTCTGTGAACGATTTTTTTTTAGAAAACCACCGTACCAAATCAGCTCAAACTTGATATCTCGCCCGCTGGTTACCATGGGACGCCAAAATAAGGGTATGAACAAAATCCACCGAAAGTTAACTATAGTTATCATAGTGATCAAAACACCAAATTTTTTTTCTCAAAAACGGCTCTAACGATTTTGATTAAATTTTTTATATAGATAGCTCTTAATAAGATAATTATACCTTAAAATTCCCGAGAGCTGCACAATAAATTATCCAAATTTTCGACGAAAAGCGTTTTTGCCGTGGTTTTTTCCTTTTAAACTCCGCTGGAATGTTAGTAGAATGTTAAAGAAAATTGGTACTGTAGTCCAATCCAATACTTATGGGGTGAGTATTTAAAAACGCTCATGAGATACATGGGGCTCACTCCAGAAATTCCTGAATTTCAACTACCGCCGTTTCGCTTACTACCAGTTCTAACAGTTATTACCCAATAACTCTGCAAAAGTGATTACTATCCTAGCTATATTTCTGAGTTTGTTGACTGGAGAGAGGTCAGGTGACTCTAGCTGGACCAGAGCAGGTTGAGTGATTGTCAGATTGCGTCCATGAAAAAGATTACCAAAAGTATCACTGTTACTGTTAGATCACTGCTACCTCCATTGCCAAAGACCGAAATTATAATGTTACCTTTGAAACTAAATAGTAAATAGTTAGATCAGTTTATTTATTTGGCTTACACTGGCACAAGCCCTTTTCCATAAAGAAATAATAGTATTTATAAACATTGACAAAACTGTGAAGTAAACAGGTAGCAAAATTCTCTAGTTAAATATATAAGATGTCAGTTCACTATTAATAATATCAATAAAAACACTCGTTATTTTATATAAACATGTCAACTCGAATAGGAGTGGCAGAACAACGAGAAATGTTTGGAAAATGTAGGTGGTGTAAGAGAAATAATAAAAGTCTCAGGTTAGTACATCCAAATAAATCAAAACAGACTGGTTAACTAGAATTTTACTCGCCTTTATATAATTCTAGAGATCTACTTTGTGATTTATTACAAATTAATTGATCCAAATGTACTTGGTGTCCTATTTAGTGGGGTGGGGTTGGTAAAACAACAACTGGTGTCGAATAAATATCTTAAGCGAGTGCGCTCTGTAGATTCAACAAGTTTTGAGCAATTAATATTGGAATGAATGTATATTAAATAAGAAGATAAGGTCAGACGTTAAACGGCGGTTTTCCAAAGCGCAGATGTTAAGTAAGCTATTGATCTCAATGTATGAGATGTTTTCAACAGAATTTTCTATTTTGAAATTTACCACCCAGAAAAATGTATGTCGTACTGCTTATGCTGAGCACGTTATCGATTTGACTCTTTGTATGTAGGTAATGCAGTACTCTCCTGATTCCAAAACTGGGTATTGACGATTAAAAAAATAAATAAAATACGTAGTTCGGTTCCTACCTACAAAAGTAGTTGAGAAGCTGGATGGTGGTCCTTGACTGATAACTAAGAAATTAGGTGTTTAACCAATTAAACATGGCAGCACTCATTGCATTCTACAACTCATCCTTGTGAGTCAACAGATATAAGAGTACCAAAGGAAATAAATTATTTACTGCATTGATAGCGTTGGTTGCGTAATGCTTCAACGGCTCCTCAAATGTGTGGCAGCCCGCTGTAGCACCCACTGGGTCGAATTGCGAATGTCGTTGAGATTGAAAACGGAACAGAACTATCTGTTCAATATATGTTGGCAGTCAAATATTGACTTGGCTCCTTCTAATTGAAGTTTGTGAAGTGTGGTTTGCTATATTGTAAATGGCTAACAGAACAACTTTAAACAGGCAGAGTGAATAAAAATTAAATTTATTTTTGAAGAAGGGAAAATGATCAAGCATTAAGCACCATTAGACATAGTTTTACTACACGCTGTAAGTTCACGATGATCTTCGTTGACCAGCGATTATTTTGTGACCGTTCTAGGGAGGCATCTCCAACTTCCACGAAATTGGCCGGGCAATGGCAACGTTAATGTCGGACGAGGTCTTTCACGAAGTGGCTTATCGAGCGAAGAACAGAAATCACCTTTTGGCCGCAGTGGACGAATTTTTGGACGCGGTGACGGTGCTTCCCCCTGGGGAATGGGATCCAGCTATTCGAATAGAGCCGCCTGCAGCAATCCCTTCTCAGGTTAGTAGATGAGCTCTTTCTATTCAACCTTCAGAAGAGTCTCAACATTCAACGCAGTTCGGTAGTATTTAAAATGGTCAGAATGCAAAGCTTCAGTACGCAATTCAGTTTCAATTCGTGTATTTAATTGTCAACGCTCATTCCTCACTTTTAAATATAAAGCTCAAAGTATTTCGGCCCAAGAAGTGCCAGGAATTTCCTGGCGCCGCTAGAGTGGCTATATTGTCGTTTCACCCTTCCACAATCCACTTTCTCTCGCACATTAAGTTAACCTCACGTGCGGGAGTGAGTATCAATCCTCAACAAAAAATTATAAATTGAAGAACTTATCTCGAAAACTGAAAATGTCGAAACTTACCAATAAAAACTCAAGCGCAGAATTTATGCATCCAGTAGGCTGAACTGGCCGTAGCGTGCTTAGATTGTTGTCAGTCCCTACTCTTCTCCTCCAGGTATGCCTTCTACATAAGTAGGTTGTTCTGTACAGCCGGTTTTGGCTGCTGCACCAGAGGCCGGGGCTCAGGAGATGTTGGAAGCTGCAACCGTTAAGTCGCATCGAAGACAGGTTTTGCTTAGTTCGTTATTGGTTATTGGTCGAGTAATGCACAACTCGCCACATGTACTAATTCAGTCTACAATGTACTAAAGCAGATAATAACTGCTCTAATTAAAATTCAGTTTGTAAGACGATATTTTTATAAAGCCCTATACTGGAGGGAATATAACTAATGAACTCCTACTTCTCCCCATGAGTTACACGTTAAATCTAAAGAGATAAAAACGGTCGAGTGTTACGTGGGCTTTGAGCAAATGAAGTGACTTTAGGGCGAACAATCCCAGGACCTTGCTAAGTCGAACACGAGTGGCATGTGAAGAGAGTTCAGTGTAGCAGCTTGTTCGTTTCTGTCAACAATTCCTCCATTTCGTATTTCACTTTTCAACAGGACAATAGGAAAAAACCCCCAGACTACCCAAAAGGAGAGCTCGACCCTGAAATTGAAGAGCATCGTTTGAGAGTCGAATCTGGACTGACACGAAGTGGCAAGCTTTTTGGAGGCCTATTTAAAGATGTAGAGAGAAAACTACCTTGGTAAGTCCGTCGATTTTGTGCTACGATTCACGTCAATTTTATCTTTAAGAACAATTGCCAAATGGTGGAATGACCACCGTTGGAGGAAAAGCCAGTTCCAAACTAAAATCTTTTAACTTGTGAAAAGACCTTATTTTTCTTATTTGTAAACTTAATTATTATAAGGGTCAACCCCTATGGTTCACTATTCCGATGCCTCTGCACACTAAAATCTCAAAAAAGGCGTCTAATTTTAATAAAAAGGTGCTGGAACATAATTCTGTGGTAGTTTAACTTAGGATACTGATTTGTTTCCATGTATCCTACCTCTGATCTTCAATTTTCGCACAAAAATTAAGGCAGTCGTCTTTCATGAGTTTCTAAAGTAGAATATGGCTTTCAAGTGCCAAATGCCACCTTGGAGGATAACTTTGGTACTTCCCAGTGAAAAACTGTTCCAACTTTCAAATTATGATAGGCGACTTACAATCGCGCTTTTTGTGATTATGTGACTTAGTTAATAAGAACATTCACCTTCATGCACTAACACTAACGAGTCAATTTACGAAATTTGCAGGTATTGGTCGGATTTCAAGGACGCGATGGCTTCACAATGCGTGGCTTCTTGGATTTTTTTATACTTTGCCTGCCTTTCGCCGATCATAACGTTCGGAGGCCTGTTGTCTCAAGCGACTGGCAAAAATATGGCTGCGATGGAGTCCCTCGTTTCAGGATTCATCTGCGGCATCGGCTATGGGTTTTTCAGCGGTCAACCGCTCACGATCCTTGGCTCAACTGGGCCAGTTCTCGTATTTGAAACGATTGTCTACGATTTTTGCCAGTTAGTAGAATCTCAAGTGCTTCATAATTAATTTCAGCTGGGTGGCTATGTTACCTCATCCTGCGGCGGGTGTTATTAAAAACTGTCGTTCTCAATCTTCGAACAGGCGTGCAAAGGAATTTGGATATCCCGGGTTTTCTTGGTTCTTCCCAGAACACTTCAAAAGTTATCCAACCTTTAAAGTGTTGATTACTACCTCATTTTTCATTAACCAAACTTGTTAGGGAAGGCGTGGGATAGCATAAACCTCAATAAAAGCATAACGAATAGGGGACATTTGATATCTCTTCGGCAGCTGGAGAAGTGAAAGAGACATGAGCCTTTCATATATTTGTAACTTTGGTGGTGTCTCTGTCACTGATTTTGAAGTATATCTACATACGTCACTTTGGAAAATAGGTTCATTATGGGCTAGATACTGATTCCAAAAATTGATAGTGATTGGGAAAGAGAAACACTTGGAAAACAGAGACAGAATATGAATTACAGAAAACCTTTCAACACTAAGCTGTCGTTCCCAATTTGGAACTGATATCTAAGGCCTGGCTTCCAGTTTATTGAGAACAATAGCATAATGCGTTATTGTATATAAGGTTATTTGTATTTTATGTTTTCTCTCTAAAGTTAACGTACTTGTTGGGTGAGTCCCTCTGGCTGGTGAGATACTGTGGGCAAGCGCTTTCGATGTACATGCAACATCCTCTGGCCGTTAAGTCAGTACTAGAGTCAGTCAGTTGGCTGTGTTTTTTATATTCGAAGGGAAAGGTTAACAGGATGGTGGAGCGTCGGGAAGGGGGGGGGGAGGAAGGAAGTCATGCACCTCTGGGGAAACCCACAAGAAATGAAGGGAAAGGAATGTGAGTATTGTAGGTCTTAAATAGTCTGTCGGTTGTCGATTCTAAGTCTTTTTTGTATAGGGTGGTCTGTAAATCCGTCAGTTGGTTGTTTTTGTTTGTTTAGTGTCTTGAGTGATGTAAAAATTCGCATTTTGTGTTGATTTGTTTGTTTACAATCTGTCCGTTGAAGTTTGCTGTTTATAAATTTCTATGTTTTCTAATATGTTCAGTTTCCGTCCTTTGTATTGTTTATGTAGTAAGAAGGTGCAGTCCTGTATTTTGGTAGGTTCGTTTCCAGTTGTCTTGAGGTGGTTGGCAAAGTTTGAGTCGTCTTTGTTCCTACTAAGAGATTTTATGTGTTCTGAATATCTGGTCCGTATTTTTCGCCCTGTTGGTCCTATGTACGCGTTTTTACAAGTACAGGTTATTTTATATACCCCAATTTCTAGTGGGTCTGTCTTTTCAGTCTTTGCAGGATTGGTGCTAAGTGTGTTTTCCGAACGTAATACGATGTGCATCCCTTCCTTTCGGAGGATATTAGTTGTTCCGAGTATCTATGGTCCTGTATATATAAATGTGCAGCGTCTTGTCAGAGTCTGTGTATTTTGTGTTTTTGGATCGTATTTTTGGAGTCATATTTTCTTAATAATTTATTTATTGTTTTTTTTAGAATAACCGTTATTTTCTGCGATAATATTGATAGTATCAAGTTCTTTTTTGTAATTTTGTTCGGATAGTGGGATCGTTTTTAGTCTCTGTATCATGTGTCTGAATGTACTTAGTTTATGTTGTTGTGGGTGGTTTGATGTATAGTGTATGGTCGTGTCGGTAGTTAACTTTAGTCATTTGTCTACTGGTTAATCTATCCCAGTTGCTTTAATATCTGCTCTCTATCTTTTAGCTTTCCCCAATTCAAACCAAAGGACATCGTCAATAGATAGCTAATACTTTCTCTAATAACTTCCTCGGTCAGTCAATATATGTTTACTTTCCGCTGCACAAAGGGAAAGGAAACTATTGTTGTTAATCGTTGTTTAGGCAATTACGTGAGTTCTTAAGGCGCATTGAGTCGGCAAATGAACTCTGGACTTCTCCAATTCGTCAAACGTATGACTCACGCCTAGTCATCCAGTTCTTCGATCTCCTACTCTTCAGGCCAGTTTTATCTGCTCTGCTTCTCCTCTCTTTTCCTACTCACAAAACCCTTCCATCTTCTGCATTTCCTTTTTTCCCCAGTTCCGTTTTATACGTAGCTCTGTATAGCGGGTTTTTCCTTTTCTCGTCCAAGACGCCCTTTTTCCTCCACGAGGAAGTCCGCATTGTGCTCCTTAAAGTGCCACAAGACAAATCTGTTCTCCCAAGGAGCTCTACATACATACCGAACTCCAGCATCACTCATAAAGTGGCTCACCACCACTTCATCTCCTCTACCACCGTCCAAAGACATTCCATTAAGATCACCGTCAAAAATATAATTTTACCGTCCGGCTACTTCCTTTTCATTTTGTACCGGCTTTTCTATTGAGGGAAGAATTTGGAGTATTCTACGAACTCCACGCTTTCCCCAAGATTCCTTTGTGGTTTCGGTACCGGGAATCGAACCCGAGCCTCCTGGGTGAGAGCCAGGTTGGGGAAAGCGTGGAGTTCGTAGAATACTCCAAATTCTTCCCTCAATAGAGAAGCCGGTACAAAATGAACAGGAAGTAGCCGGACGGTAAAATTATATTTAGTCGGTGATCTTAATGGAATGTCTTGAGTTGGAAAATTTAACCTGGACTGTTCGTATGACGGTGGTAGAGGAGATAAAGTGGTGGTGAGTCACTCATCAATCGTGTCAACAAAAAGTTGGGTTTTCTTCAGATCTTCACGTTCTGAGGCCTTCGTACATATCTCCATGAAAATACCGATAGCGGAGAAAGAGGCCTATGAAGCAAAAACAGGTTTTTTACGCTTTTTGGCAAAACGGCTTCACCGATTTTCACCAAACTCACAGGATGTTTTTGAATACTTAGTACTAATATATTGTTCTCAATAAATGTTCCTCTGGCAGTCCAATGAATAGAGTAAAAATCAAAATGCGTTGAAAATAATGTTTTTTCGAACTTTTCCGTAAATTCCGGGGTAACTGCTTCACCAAGTTCGATCAATCTTACTGAGTGTTTTCTAGTCACCCATGCTCACATTTTGTTCTCCATAATTATTTCTGTATATATCTGTTGAACGGCGACATAAGCCAAACTAACTCAGAAATGGAGATTTGTCTTATATTAATTTATCCGTTATCCAATTTTCTCAAAAACGGCTGTAACGATTTCGATCAAACTTACGGAGGTCTCTCAACTAACTAGTACCTACATTTAGTTTTCGATAATTGTTCCTGTAGAAATACGTTGAACGAAGACATATGTAGCTGGTGTTCGAAGTTACGGGGGCGATAGAAAGTTGTATGATGCTACGCACCAGATATTTATATTTTCCAAGGCCATGACTCTGGAATACAGTGAATTTGGTTTCTAGTTTGATTGACAGTTGATACAGATTACGTTAGCCACACTAAGTTTAAAACGCCTCCGCAGACCTGAAATCAACGCCAAGGCACAACTTTTAAGGTTTACGATGAAAAAAGGGGAATAATTGTGAGCAAATGAATAACATTACAAGGAACGGAATTACAATGAGATAAAAAGGAGGTTGAAGTTTGTTGTTTAACGTACTTCCCGCGAGATTTTCTGCAATTTATCTGTTTAGCTATCGCTCTCCGCAACCTCTTTGCCCGAGCAAGAGGCGCTCCTTTACATCAACACTTCAGCACCCGTCCAACTTCCTAAGCTGCAAAAATTACGTTGTGTAGAGAGTGCACTAATATTGTAATAGCATAACTGATAATCCGGATGATTCCGATCTGTGGATATTGTTGTGGATTAGTATAGGGACTGCCTTTATACTCTTAGTTCTTGTGCATTGTTTTCAACTTTCAGTGATCACGGCTGGGACTACATGTCATTAAGGTTGTGGATTGGTATATGGACGGCTTTTATACTCTTAGTTCTTGTGGCTATTGATGCGAGTGCAGCTGTTTGCTACATCACGAGGTTCACAGAAGAGAATTTTGCGACGTTGATCGCCTTAATTTTCATTATAAAAGTAAGTGTTCGCCGTGATGTAAGTTAATTACGTACGCCCTTCCCTTCGTTTATTATTTTTTCTTCGATTTATTTTATTGGGATACATTGGAAATGAAATATACGTCTGAGTCAGCTCAAGGGCAAAAAAGAATTAGATATTATCAATACTATGAAACAAAATAATGGTTACACAAAAAAAAACAATAAACAAATTATTAACACAATACGACTCCAAAAACACAAAATACACAGACTTTGATAAGACGCTGCACATTTGCAGGACCAAAAATATACGGAACAACTAACATCCTCCGACTGGAAGGGATGCAGGTCGCATTACGTTCGAACAACTGCAAAGACTGAGAAAACAGACCCACTAGACCAAAGTGGGGTATATAAAATCTCTTGTACTTGTAAAAACGCGTACATTGGACAAACAGGACGAAAAATACGGACCAGATATTCAGAACACATAAAATCTCTTAGTAGGAACAAAGACGACTCAAACTTTGCCAACCACCTCAAGACAACTGGACATGAACCTACCAAAATACAGGACTGCACCATCTTACTACGTAAACAATACAAAGGACGAAAAGATATGAATGTATCTGAAAATATTAGATCATAAATGAACAAATCAACACAAAATGCGACACACCACCACTCAAAACCCTATACAAACTAAAACAACCAATCGGATTTACATACCACCCTAGACAAAAAAGACTTAGAATCCACTATTGACAGACTATTGAAGACGTACAATACTCACATTCCTTTCTCTTCACCTCTAGTGGGTTTCCCCAGAGGTGCATGACCTCCTTCTTTCTTCCTTGACGCTCCACCATCCCATTAACCTTTCTCTTCCTATATAAAGACCACGACCAACTAACTAACTTAACGGCCTGACGATGATGTCTTTACATCGATAGGAGGCAGACTCACCTAACAGGTACATTAACCTTAGAAACAGATCATAGTCCTCATTGCGATCAGACTTCCCAAGATCGAGCTTTCTGACCAGGGACAGAGATGGTTGGGCTGCCGGAAATCCCAAATTACCTGTGTCAATCAACTCCTTCTTTTGCTGTAGAACACAAGGATTGGTATTTCCAGAGCCAACAACACGCTTTCCCACATTGAAGCGTTCATTGGTTTTCCTGTATACCTCAATGTTAAAGAGCTCAGTTACAGTAATGATTGATGATGATGTTGTTCATTTATCGTTTCAGGCAGTCGAAAATACGTTAAAAATAAAAACGAAGTACCCTTTGAATACGGATGGGCCAATACTCTGCAGCTGCAGCGTTCCAAATGTTTCTGTGTCAGAATGCCGGGTAAGCTTTACAGATTTGGTTGTTACCATACTTCATGACCGAGTAACCAATCGCTCTTATGAACTCTTGTGTGAAAGCCGCGAAGTAACTTATTTTAGATCTAATTCACGCACATTCGTCATCTTTGCTCCAGTTCTGCTCTTCTTTCTGTTTCCGTCATCTCACATTTTCTCGAGCTGTGCAACTACTTCGTAGTTTTGTTACTCCAAGTGAATCATGTCTCTCCACTACAGTTAAAAACTCTAATGAATAACGGGACGAACAATTTTGTTCGCGGTTTACGTGGGTGATGTTTATCTGTTGTTTTTCTTTGCCACGACAATGACAATGAGAACACCACAATCGTCATACAGAAAGGGGAATGGTACAGTTCTGGGGAGGAGCTGAAATCAGTTTTGGAGATGCGTGCGATCTGGATAAGGCACACTAATTGGTTTTAAGCTTAGGAGGCTGGAGAGTTATGAAAACCATTACGAGGAACATTGTAACGCAAAATATGTAAGCCATCTTCACATTTATAAAGTAAGGGCATAAATGATGGTGGGGGGGGGGGGGCTTTACAATCTAATGAACAGTTTTGAATTCTTACTATTCACTCATCACACCCGAATTGTTTCACTTTAAAACCCGTAATGGGTCACAAAATCGAAGAGACCTTTCAAGTCGACGCAACTGAACTGAAGCAATTTCATCCATTTTCAGAGCCCCCGAACACTAATTGGAGAATGCAATTATGGAGATTATTACCCCGACGTCTTTCTCATGTCTCTTCTTCTTTTCTTTGGAACTTTTCTCATTTCTATTCATCTAAAGGACTTCAAAAACGCTGCATTCTTCCCCACTAAGGTGCGTACCTTGACTTTACCTCTTAGTTTTATTTCTACTCGCTGTTCTGTTGGCTTCTCATAATCATCATTCACAATGTTTCATCTGTCTGCTTTAAAACAAACAAACAACCCCCCCTCTACCCCCCTTTCCACATTCAAATGAGCTACTTTAAGATGGAAAAAGTTGAAGATGAAATGCATGATTATAGTGAAGATTATTGAACAAAGCTAACGAAACGCGTAGCATGACTGGGCAGGGTAGAAAACAGCACAGTTTTAGCTTTTGGAGGTATGTAATTCGGTTGTCTAAAGTACCTCGGCCTTCGTACTAATACTAAACGAACACAAAAATGTTTTGCCTTTAGCAGATTATATAACTTTCCTTTCTAATTAGCAGCGATAAGTCTACCAAAAGTGCCAACTTTGTGCTGGAGCATAGAAAACTCTGAGCTTAAATAGCTCAAGCACTCCTCATAACTATAACAATTTGGTAGACTGGCCAGGAGGGATACTAATTCCAACACTAAGTGTTGATTTGATCGTCACTTGAAGGCAGTTAAAAGGCGTTAAGCGACGACGAGGAATAATGGGCAATCTTGTGCAAGAATGTACCCCGCCTGACCCGCATTGTAAGCACCCCGTGATCGTAGTCTAGTGGTTATAACGAAAATTCATAATCTGACAAGTCTCTTTGACGTCGAATTATTACAGGCCCAGTTAAGTGTTGCCTCACACGTGACAAAGCTGTATCTTTAGGTTTTTTATCGAATTATATTTAATTTGCTCAGAACCACGGTTAACTGGTTATTTGAGATTCCCATACCCCTACCAAATGGGGAAACTTACCAGGCCTGTGGAGGCGTATAGGCACGTTGACCGAGGGTGCGAGCTATGTCTTTACAAGGATGTGGCTAACTCAACCACTTCCGTGGAGGGAAAAATAAGGAAACGGAAAAACCCACTTCAGGGGAATCCACGGCTGTTAGAAATAACCGATCGCGGCAGAGGAATTTCCATAGGTACGAAGGAGTAAAAGGAAACAATAAGTATGCCGTTGGTGAGTCCAGTTGGGCAAGGCATTAATTCCGATGTCTAGAACCTGGACTGATTCGGCGCTTGGCGTGTGTTACAGCGATAAGGAGTTCTTAGACCTCAAAGTATTAAATACCATCCTTAAATTAACAACTCGTCTTTGTTACAACAGGTGAGACAACTGATCAGCGACTTTGCTGTCATCATCGCTATATTCTCCATGACGTTTTTGGATTGCATTATGAATTTGGCGACCCCAAAGCTCGAGGTGCCAAGCGAGTTTAAGCCGACTCTCCCTGGGCGCGGTTGGATCATTTCGCCGTTCAAAAATTCGTGGTGGACGATCCCCTTGGCAATAATACCAGCTGTCTTAGGCACTATTCTCATCTTCATGGACCAGCAAATAACCGCTGTTATCGTCAATAGAAAGGAGAACAAATTGAAAGCAAGTGTCGTTTCTTTTTTTATTTAAATTGAAAGTATTAGTTATTCTTGATAACAAATTACTCCCGATCAAATCAAATTGGCAGTCCACATTTTGGGCCCCCTAAAGTGCACCTTATGCTTCTCACAACTTCTTTAATTAAAATTATCTTGTAAGTGTCCCGAGGTTGCAGTTGTAATGAGTGCATTGTTAATAGTAGCGAATTACATAGGTAGATTTTAGTTATATCCAGTGAGGGATTTTCCATAAGGCCCAGGCCTGGGGCGGCCAGATATTAGGGGCAACCAATCACTGATGATAAGAATAAATAACTCAAATTACTCAGCGGTTCTCGGACATTATGGTGGGCCGCACTGCGCCACATCGTATAACAATAATCTTCCTAAATCACTTTTGTACTTTTTATAAATAAAATATAGATAAGGTAATGTGAAATTCGTGATCTGTTAACTCCCACAAGACGATGGATCAAACTTCACGGAAGGCCATCCTCGACGGCGGGATACAATCAGAATTTTAGTGGCTCTGATTGACTAAGCTAATCCACTCCAAGGCTATGAACTAATAACCCTTCGCAACATTCTAACGCATCGTCGATTGCAATATATTTTTGAACATTTGAACGATTAAAGTAGCCTATTCGAGGGCATACTTCATTCAGCACCCCCCCCCCCTTAATAGGGGATTGAAATTGCAATAATATTAAGTAAATTGATAACTTGGAGGAGGGGGAGACGTAAGTAATAACAGAATGGTTGTATCCTTTGTAAACAGTCGCACTAGATGGACTATCATCCCGCCCCAAAGTCAAAAACTTCAAGATGGTTTTTAACAGTGTCACAAACACACTCTCACCAATCGTCGTTTTTTTCTATTGTAGAAAGGCTGCGGTTATCACTTGGATCTCTTTGTACTATCAGTATTAATATTGATTTGCTCAATCATGGGACTGCCTTGGTTCGTGGCAGCAACAGTTCTGTCTATAAACCACGTCAATTCCTTGAAACTGGAATCGGAGTGTGCGGCCCCTGGGGAGAAACCTCAATTCCTTGGTGTTAGGTAAGTTCATTCGAACCAACATTCATGCTTCACCCCTCTTCAACTGTCTGACTTTACTTTGATCATTTTGTATCCTCAATTTTCTAAGTTAATCTCCAAATTATTTGAACCAGTGGTTTTGAAACCCCCTCTGAGTAGGGTATAACCTTGTTGTATAATACATCTGTATAAATAATTAAAACCTCATAATGTGAACAGGAAAGGTATGTATTCATGTATTAAAGTGATTGAGTTAGTTCCACTGGTAGGCAAATTATTAAAGTTAATGTATCTGTTTGGTGAGCCCGTTTCCTCTAGCTGGTAGAATGCTGTGGGCGAGCGCTTTTGATCTGAAGACATCATCGTTTGGGCATTAAGTCAGTCATTGGGTGGGCTGGATGGTGACGGGAGTCGGGTGGGGGGGGGGGTTTGGAAGAGATAGTTTCTATTACAACACTACACAAACAGAACAGCTAGGCCGGATGCTACTACTGTGTCGGGACTCCTACAATCCAAAATAGAAATACTTGGGCAGTGGTGCACAAGATGGAAAATGTAAATTCCATCTCCGCCTATAAAGAGCGTTACACAGAACCAACTCTCACGTTTCTAGGTGAAGGTGGAGGGTAATAAGAAAATCGACTCAATGGCCAAACTAATCCATATGCCAATGAAACGAAATACTATATGACCTTGAATGCGGAATAGCGTTGGATAGCCCACGTCAAAAAGAAGAAAACAGAACTAACTCAAAAATGTGTTGGTTAATGGGCAGACATTCAAAAACGTCAGTGCAAAACAAATCTAACCCTTGCTGACAAGTCCTAAAGCCAGTATGGACGTACTGGCTCTAGAGCTCAGAGCAAATTGGGAGGTCATCCTGCGTTTTAAAACGGTGTGCTCCGGAGCATGGTCAACCCCTTGGTACATTCGGAATGACAGGTGGAAACTAAAGAGACGATCAAGAAAATTGCTATTTCCCCGTTAGGAACTTCTGTACGGGCATTTCAACTCTGAAACTTCTACTTTCCTTTGCTTGGTGAGTTCTCATTTTGAGGTCTAAAAAGCCTAGGTAAGAAACCTCTAGGATCTAATCGCCATAATCTCTTCACATTTATTACAGCTAGCAGAACACGGCCCCACTACTATTGGTTAGGCTTGAGGGAAGTCAATGGTTGAGCCTCTAGGTTCAACGCCTGAAGTATATAGGGCTGGAGGATCAAGGCTGCTGCCTGAATGAGTAAATAAATGAATAAGATAGAAAATAAATTAAGGTCAAAGGCAAAGGCAAAGGCAAGGAAAATAAGGAAATACAAGTAATTCGGACATAAAGTATGGCTTCTATTACAAGGAATTGAATCAAAATGAAATTGAACTGAAAGAAAATAAATTAGAGCTAAAGAATAAAAAACCCTGCAAATGTATTACACAATGGTTTATTATTCTCATGAACAACTTGACCTAGTATTACTGCTCCGAGACCCATCCCTTTCAATTCAGCATCGAATACTAGTAAACCATACGAAACATGACCTGGCTACAATGGAACTACAGAAAACAAAATATTCCCCTGGCGCCAGGGGCCTGTAAACGTCAGATGATTTTGCCCTGTCGGGCCGGGGAAATTGGGACGGGGGCGCTTCGAGCGAACCCGTTGCGAGTCGAAAGGGGAGTCGAGCGGGCGGCGTTGCAAGTCAAGCAGGCGGGTGGTTTGTTGTGATGGGAGGGAGGGAGGGAGGGAGTACTAACGGCGAAACGTTGACTTCCGCTGTAGTTCCTGCGTTGTACTGCGTTTCGTTAATTTTTTTAACCGTTTTTTGCCCATAACAATCATGGGCTTCGTCCGATCGGATTGCCGAGATGGCAGCACAACTAGATACCAAATGGGATTTTTGTGCGAAAGAACGACTTTTTTAGACCACGTTAAAGGCACAAAACGGCCCGGACGGGGGACAAGGGACGGGGGACGGACATTGCAAATTTGGAATCTCCATGTCTTGAAAAGTTAAGTATCAAATTTTGAGGGGGAGTTGTAAAAAATTTTTCGTGACCGAAAACATAGGGTTATTATTCAGAATGAATAATAAACCAAAATGAAGAAATATTGTTGGGTTGGGGCCCTTGAAGATCGGAGGCGGAGCAATGAAAGTTCTCTTACCGAAAACGGATGGACGTCGGAGGTGCACACGATCGCGAATGAATGGAAAAAGGTGAGATGAGATCGAGCGAAATGAGATGATGCTTTGTTTGATCTTGTTAAGGTGGATGTTGCTGTTGTGATGGGGTTTGATGAGCTTGAGGGGAGTTGTCTGGGTTGGCATTGTCGCTGAGAATCGACCGATCGGGCCCTTAACAAAAGGGGCCCAATTAAGGGGGCCAGGCGCAAGAAATTTTTTGCTTGCGATTTCAAGCAACTATTCCCTCGTAAAGTGATGACGGGGTCGATGTTTAAGGCCCTGGGAGTATTGTAGCAGTTCGTGCTCTCCACTGTTTCCCTCTAGTTCCCCTAATATAGCCAGCTACAAAAAGTAATTAAGTTTTTAGCCATTACCACTCACGCTAACTAAGTTTTTCGGTTAAGTTGTTTGGGAATTAGATAGCTTCTCGCCTATCTGTTCTTGCGACAACTGGGAACTGCATGAACCGTGGAATTTGTCCACAATTTAAAAAGTAGGATCTTGCTTTGAAGTCACTGTGTGGAGGTGCTGGCGCGACAGTGATTGGGCAGTTGGAGCTGCGTATTAATGTAACTCGCCATGTGGATCCCACAACTCAGGATCCTAAATGCAACCCAACCAGCTCTCAATATTATGTGGCATCCTTCTAAACAAACTAAAATTAATCCATTTCTGTTCATAACTCATCGTCCAAGAATCATTAAATGGGAGGGGGGAGCAAAATAAAAATGTCCTCTTGCCCACGATTGAATCTGAGACAGGGAGTGAACAGTCTGGTGCTTTAAGTGTTGGATTCTATTAGTCGAGCTGCACAAATTAAAACAACAAATTATGACGTGACACTCGAAGAATAACATCTGAGACAAACACGCTGCAAATTATAACACGAGTGTTTATAATTATCTTCAACAGCCTGACCTAATCTCACACCTCTGAGAACCATCTCAATCGACTCAGCGTCGAAAAATACCAGTAAACCATTCGAAGCATGATTTAATTACTACGGAACGACAAAAATTACAAATTCCAAGCGTCTGTAGGCAATTGGCAAAACGTGACGCTTCGAGCGGTTGGTGTGAGACTCTAAAACGATTACTTTCGTTGTATTGTCCCACGAGTGTCACTATAATTTCACTGTTTTCGATTTATACGCAGTTGTACACGTCTGATGCTCATTTCATTCAACCCAGCATCTAAAAGTACCTTGATAACTATACGAAACAGGGCGTATTCGCGTTAAAACTTCCCAAATTGCGTTTATTGTTAAACCATTTTTTGCTCATAACTACCATGGATTTTGTCCGATCAGGGGGGGCACAACTAGATACCGAATGGGATTTTTGTGAAAAAGAACGATTTTTTAAATATTAAACGGCCCAGACGGCAGACGGACATTGCAGACATCTCGATGCCTTGAAACGTAAAGTCAGAATGAATAATGAACCAAACAAATCTGTTACAGAGAGCAGCGTGTGACGCATGTGCTCATTTTCTTGATGATCGGAATGTCAGTTCTCATCACCCCACTTCTTCGATACATTCCAATGCCAGTGCTCTACGGGGTTTTCCTTTACATGGGCGTAGCTTCCCTCAAAGGCCTACAATTTGTGGATCGTCTCTTGATCATCTTGATGCCTAATAAGTATCAACCCGACTACATGTTCCTTCGACAGGTGAGTAACAATTCGAAATTAGTCATTTCCGTTCATCTTTTCATTATGAGCGACTTTTCAGAAGTGATTCTCAATTTCTCCATCTAAAACTCGAGTATTTAACATTTAGTGAATTTTGTAATCAGCTTTGATCATTATTTCTTACTGACGCCCTCAACTCTTGTGAACATTCTGAAAATAAGTCTGGCTTACCCAGCACTTTAATGTAAAGCTAGTCACAAGATCAGGGAGGCACATTTGTTAGTCACGTGCAAAGAATTTTATTCCAGCTGTTAATTTGCAGGTTCCTATCAAGAGAGTACACCTTTTCACGGCGATACAGCTCGGCTGCCTCATCATGCTGTGGCTCATGAAATCATTCAGCCAAACTTCAATTCTGTTCCCATTAATGGTGAAGTCTATGACGAAAATTTAACAAAGTAGTGTACACTTAAGATTAAATTGCTTTAGATCATTGAATAGGGCTCGTATTCTGTGTACGAGCAATAAACGCTCGGTTAGTTACTACTGTATCGTTTAATCTGAGCGTATATTGGTTGAGATGTGTGCTCTTGATGTTGTATTCAGGAGAATTGTATATTCAAGGCAAGAAAAAATCGCCAAAAGAGTTAACACATTGTAACTCTATTACCAAATAAAAAGCCAAGTTGTGGGACTTTTCGTGCATGAATCAGAACGTGATGAAGATCTCATGCCTGTTGAAGAGCCACTGAAAACTACAGCCTTTGAACTCACTCATGAAAAGACATGACAGTGGACATTCAAGGGCCCAACATTTTCTTGCAGGTACTTGTTTACTGAAGCACAACAAGGATGACACCCCCCCATTTCGGTTACTTCAATATGTATCAGTTAGTGTTCCAACTTACTCCACCGCTTTATTCGCCAGAACCAGAATTTCTTTCTTCTTTTTCATGAAACTATGAGCGTGACAACTCTGCATGATGTGGCTCCCCGAATATGGCTGAGCAAGAGCAGAAATACACTTCAAAAAGTGAGCATTTCTCGGGGTAAAAAAGAACGGCGTTAGTGTGGCCAGGAATCCTCCGATATTTTGACAGCCAAGTGTGATCAGTTTCCCATACCACGACGGGTGGAGTTAATTAATGAGCCCGTCAGTCTCAGAGATACTCCGAGAGAAGTATGTCTTTGCGTGGATACATGATAGCTGCTTATTTGTACTCTTGAACTACTTCTTTTTTTTCAAAGTTTCCTTTTCGAAGGTGATTACTTTTTCTCCAAATAGTACGCTCGTGCTGACCTTGCTCAGCCTAGACTACAAGTGCGGTTTTTGTTGTTGTTGTTTTTTTTTTTTGCAGTAAATGCAATTCGAGGAACGTTTTCTGAAGTTATTCCATTCCATTTCAAGATGAATTCAATTCCATTTTGTAGTGCAATGATAGTTTGTTTAACAGTACTAAATAATAATAACGTGAATAAAGCTCAGTTCATTTGAACTTGGTCAAACATCACTTCACAGCGGCAGAAAGCGTTAGCGCTCAAAGTTCCGGAATTTATTGAGCTGCTTGTACTCATTCTCGTACCATTATTGAGCAATTAGTACACAGGGAATAAACTCTTATAAAAACTTTTTTGAAGAGGATAGTAATAACTTTTGCAGAGTCCTTGAGTAAAACATTTTAGAACTGGTAGTAAGCGCAACGAAAGTAGTTGAAATTCCGGAATTTCTAGAGAGACCCCCATTTATCTTATGAGCGTTAGGTATTGGATTGAACTACTACACCAATTTTTTGGCCTATTGTAGTAACATTTCAGCGGAGTTTGTAAGGGAAAAACCGTGCTAAAATTTATTTTCGTCAAAACATTTGGTAATTTATTGTGCTGCTCTCGTCACTTTCCCACAAATGGGAATTTTATGGTATAGTTGCCTGATTAGAAGCTATCAATATAAGAAATGTAATCAAAATCGTTTGAGCCCTTTTTTGGGGAAAAAAAGTTGATGTTTTGATCACTATGATAACTATAGTTAACTTTCGGTGGATTTTGCTCATACTCTTATTTTGGCGTCCCATGGTAACCTGCGGGCTAGATAGCAAGTTTTCTCTAGAAATCGTTCACAGACACACACACACAGACCATTTTCCCAAATAGTGTTTTTTGGACTTTGTAGGGTCTGAAACGTAAAGATCTGAAGAGAACTAAAAATTTTTTTTTTCAGCCGATTATATAACTTTCCTTTCAACTTTGTAGAGCCAAAGAAAGTAAAAAAGTGGGAGGGAGAAGGTTTGTAACAATAATGTACAGCACAATTGATGTTGAGGAGCTGCGATCGTTAGTAAGCAAAAAGAGAACGTGGGATTGGCTCGCATTCGCATGTACAATGTTACCAAGACAATTTTTAAGAAATTGAAAAACAAGCTGCGCAGTCGATTCACAATACGTTAACAGTAACAGCTCTAAAACTGATTTTACCAACTCGACTTTTGAAATGTTAAAACTGGAATGTTTAAACTACAGTAGTTATCAAATGAACGCGGGTGTAAAATGCGGTGAAACATCGCAAACTGCAGTCTTCCATTCTGAACCTGAATCTGAACCTGGAAATTTCTGATCCTTTGCGATCTATCGGATGTTGCTGTTCGTTTTACTAAAGTAGTTGCCAGCTCCTTGCTATTAATGAACTCCCGTTAAAATCTAACTATCCAACGTCCCAGGCACAGTTGTCGAAATGTCTCTTCACTCGAGTTAACTAATGTGGCGTTGAGTGACTAAAGTAGTTTAGACACTTGCCGCTAAAATGCAATCACAACTCGAAAACTGACTGGTGGTTAGTTTTGGTGCAATTCGGTCCTCGAAATCACGTACAGAGATTTGTGTAGCTCTAGCAACTAATCTAGCTTTCCTCTCCTAGAACTTAAGAAACTGTTAGGTTCTGGAATGCATTGTGTCGCCCCTATGTGTCAAGACCTTTATTTGAGTAACCATTGCGTAGGTGATTTGTAATACAGTCACATCGGCTTTTATGTGCGAGTGTGGTGGGTAGTCCAACGAGCGGTGCGTAGCAACACCCAACTTTCCTCCACCCCCGTCAGTTCGAACACCAGCTACATATGCGGGTGCTATATCTTCGTTCAACGCATTTTTACAGGAACATTTATGGAGAACAAAATGTAGGGACTAGTTAGTTGAGAGTTCCCCGTAAGTTTGATCGAAATCGTTAGAGCCGTTTTTGAGACAATTGGAATACCGATAAATTAATATTCGACAAATCTCCTTTTCTGAGTTAACTTGGCTTATATCTTCGTTCAACATCTATATACAGAAATAGCTACGGAGAACGAAATGTGGGTATGGGTTACTAAAAGACACTCCGTAAGATCTATCACATCTGGTGAAGCAGTTACCCTGAAATTTACGAAAAACCGTTAATTTCGACACATTTTGATTTTTATCTGCGTTCAATGGACTATCAGAGGAACACTTATTGAGAACAATATGTAGATATTAACTATTTGAAAACATCCTGAGAGTTTGGTGAAAATCGCTGAAGTCGTTTTGCCAAAAAGCGTAAAAACCCTATTTTTGCTACATAGGCTTATATCTCCGTTCGCCGTATTTTCATGGAGATATGTACAAAGAAGAAAAGTTAGGTATTGATTAGTAGAAGATGATTTGAAAGTTTAATCAAAATCGTTAGAGCCGTTTTCGAGAAAAATGTGAAAAACCCTAGTTTTTGGTACATTTTCGTCCCCCACCCCCCTTTCCCATCGGCCGAAATCGTCCATAACCTTATTTTGGTGCCTAACAAAATACCAAACAAAACAAAAAAAGAACCAGCTCAATCGGATCAGCCGTTCTCCCGCAAATCGAACTACAGACACACACACGGACCACGCGCCGAAATTAGGTTTTTTAGACTCAGTAGGCCTCAAAACGTAAAGATCTGAAGAAAACACAAATTTTTTTGACACGATTACTATACTTTCCTTCCCTTCGGGTAGCGGAAAGTATAAAACTACTTATACGTCGAGAATTTAATAATCAACAGATTAGAAGCATTAATGATTAAAAGCAACCCCGGGAATCTGGGAATTCCAAGCCCCTTGCTGTGTTTACCCGACAAATCCTTCTCCGAAAAATCACGTTGGCAGTCCAGTCGTGGCATGAGTCAGAGCAACTCAATAAATTCTGGACTGGAACATTAAGCGTCATCACATGTTCCGCGAGGTTCAAATGAACTGCATTAAGAATAGATAGGATTTGTAGCTAAAGCTTAGAAAATCGCCTATAGTACGTAGGGCTGAGGAATACGCGTGATGCGCCGTGACAAATATTTTAGTATCAACGCTCCCTAAAAACCTGATTTGGAGTGTATCGTCTGATTGGCGCATCACTAAAACCATCGATGAGGATTCAATTGCGGTTGAATTCATACATAACTAAATTTTCCGATCCTCCAGGAATGGCTACGTGGATATCGTCTACGTATTCATTAATAAATAGAAGCGTAAACGGAAGTTTGGCAGAGTCGGCAAGTATAGGGGCATTGCTGAAAGTTCAGTTGTGCGGTGCGTCACACCAGGTATTTTAACAAGGGTTAGCAGTTAAACTGTGGTTAAGGACTTTGATTTGTGTGACACCGCTTTTCCTTCGAGATACTTAGCCAGTATTTGGCTTAAAGAATTGTTAACGTGATGTCAAGTTTGTAGTTAAGTAATTACCCTTCATGGAGAAGTATATAACACACGAAAGACTGTAACAATAATTACGTTACAGCTGGTGGTGATGATTGGAATAAGAAAAAGCCTGGACTTGGTTTTTACTCGGCGGGAGTTGAAGATACTTGACGATGTGATGCCCGATACAACCAAAAGGGCCCAAGAGGACGAGGAATCATTCGGAGAAGTAATTACTATTGACGATAAAATGTTGATTAAAATCCACGTTAAATATTTGTTTGCTAGCAATTACTGCTAACTATGGCCAGTTGAGTTAACTATTGTTTGAAGACTCCTAAAACCTGCATTTTTAGTGTCAATCTCACCATATCCATTTGGAAATCGTTCTTTGTTGGGCAAAACTCGAATGAGAAGTAGGCTCCTTCCTGTATAACCAGTCTTTCTTACCTTTTCAAGAGAAAGGCAATTTACGTGATGTGAGCGTCACATGAGCCCTAATCGGAAGAAGCGCGGAAAACGCTGAGCAGCTCGTTGCCCACAGTCAGTCGTGTCTGAACGCTTAAATCAGTCTAGCGAGTCACTGGTTGTCTAAACGAAGCGTCGCACATTGTACAAGACCCCTTTCCGTTTTGGCAATTTACTTTTGCCGTCGGCATTTAAATCATGCGTACAGTTATCTTATGGATACATCAGACATATCCCGGTCGGGTCACTGCCTTTATAAGTTGGTCAGCTGCTCTTCTAGGCGGAAACAAAGTTGACCACCCCTACTTGCAGTTCATAAAACTAACTAAAACAAAGTAAAGGAGGTGCAGGGGAAACCTTGAATATGATTAACATAACAGGCTAATCCAAGCTCAAAAGAAGGTCAATCGAGTTGATGGAAAGTTGGGGACAGAGAGAAGGTGATGATAAATAAACAGGAGAAAGATAAATAAAGGAACCCTGCAAACCAAAAAACAATATTGGGCGAGGGAGGGGTTATTATTCAAAAAGGGCCATTCGCACTGCCTGAAACTCAGCAAAGAAAACGTTTTTTGTTCAAGGAAGCACAAGCCAATGGAAACGGAAATCTACAAATCCCATTGGCCAATGGGAACGTCATCAAAATTCCACTTTCGTCGATAAACATATCAGAAGAAGTGAATAAGACTGGGATATGGAAACAAGTTAACAACGAAAAGGTAGAGAAGAAGAAGAGCCCGAGTAAAATGTGAGTCAACCTTGACATTTGTTTGATTGGTTCATTTAATGGAAAGTTTGACGCACTCGCGTTCAAGAGGCAACGACAGTTAATTGATTGATTTGTTGATTCAGGAAGATGGTGATGAAGAGAGGAAAACAAAAAGACGTTCCTACAGACGACGAAAAGATGAGGTTGTCAACGATGCCAGAGGAGGACGAGGATCGATGCGAAGGTCTCACTATTAAGGTGGGACCTCAGGAACGTCCAATGGATTAAACTTCTCAAGTAGTGATGTTGATATGACGATGACAGTTTCGTTCAGTAAGTAGATGTGACAGGTAGAAAGGAACTCGCCTGTCTCTTCCCTAATGTGTTGCCCTTCTCCTGCACTCAAACGTATGTATTTCCCTCGTGAAGTAGATATCTGCAACCTGCGTATTATGCAATTGTTTCTGAGCATATCAGCCGTACCCGAGATCTTGTTTTCACTTTGGGAGTGTTCGTAACGCTGCAAGAAGTCAACTGACTCCCCCCACTGGTTTATAATCAAAACTAGCTATCTTTCTGATTTGTAGTCTGGAGAGACGTCAGGTGACTCCAACTGAGCCAGAACAGGTGGAGTGGTCGTCAGATTGCCTCCATGAAAGAGATTACCTAAAGTATCACCCTGTTACTGTTAGGTCACTGCTACCACTACCACCAAAGACCAAAATTGCAATGTTGCCTGTCTGCCCCTTTGAAACTTGTCCCCATAGTAAATACTTAGATCCGTTTATTGATTTGGGTTACAGCGGCACCAGCCCTTTTTCATAAAGAAATAAAAGTATTCATAAACACTGAAAAAATTGTGAAGCAAACAGGTTACAAATTTCTCTAATTAATGATATTTTTGTTCAAAATAAGATAAGATGTCAGTTAAGTAAAAATGTCAACTTGAATAGGAGTCAGAAAACAAAGAGGAAGGTTTGGAAAATGTTGGTGGTGTAAAAGAAATAATAAAAGTCTCAGGTTGGTACACCTGAATAAGTCAAACCAGGCTGGGTAACTAGAATATTGCTCGTCTTTATGTAATTCTAGAGATTTGCGATTGATTACAATTTATAAATCCAAATGGTGTCCTATTTAGTGGGGTGGGGTTGGTAAAACAACAACTTTTGTCTTAAGCGAGTGTCACTACTGGGCACTCTGTAGTTGATAGATTCAACAAGTTCAGAGCAATCAAACAGGTGGGAAACCAGATTAAGAACTCCTCCCAGATAGTGGTACTGGATTCCCCCAACACGAACCTTTGCGCGGTTTAACATGGCCAAAAGGCCAAACCTTACAGGTCTGGGTTCGGTGGATACACTCATGGTCTGACTGAGTGATCGGCCTCTTGCATGATAGTGCAACTACAACCTCCATAAGAGTTTACTGACATAACTCTCTTCGAGGGTTCAGGAACAGTAATTTGGTAAGGAAGTAGCTCTCTAGCGTGTAGACAGGCGTATTCTACGTCTCGCGGGACAGTGTGGTACAATAAGTGCTGAGAATATGCAATGAGTACTACGTATCTGTTAGGTGAGTCCGTCTCCTCTGGCTGGTGTGTTGCTGGTGGCAAGCGCTTTCGATGTAAAGACATACTGACTTAACAGCCAGACGATGATGTCTTTACATCGAAAGCGCTTGCCACCAGCAACACACCAGCCAGAGGAGACGGACTCACCTAACAGATACGTAAACTTTAATAATTTGCCTTCTGGCGGACATAACCCTATTGCTTTAATACCTGCAATGAGTACCCTCCCCATTTTCTTTATTTCGACCAACTTAGTTTCATCCTTGTCGGTCATGGCCATTTTGATGGTGAGCCTTGACTGAATAAAAGCTTGTCCGGATTCTTCGTGCCTCAAACATTCGAAATCGTTCAGCCAATGTTGTTGGAAGTTACAGTTTTCGTGAAAGTTATTTCTTTTCATTCAGACCATGTCAGTCTGCAACGTATGCACAATCTCACATTTTATCTCAGAAATATGCACACACCTATTACTGGTTATCAGGGCCTAAGTGGCTCCCTCTCATGAGATTCGGCTTGAACCCCTTGTTCTCTTGTTCATTCACTGCTTTACATTCACCACTATGCAGATTAATTGAAGGGGGGGAGGGTGTATAGCGATTTTATGGGTGAGAGGGAAGTAAGTGATTAGTGTCCCGCCAAATAGGAAAACGGCGTTTTACTGAGAATCATTTTTCCAGATATTTAACGCACTCCATGGCGGAGGACATGGTGTTCTCAATACTGTTGCGATAAGATTTTATATTATTTCAGATTGGCCCGAGGTCTTGGGCTACAAGTGTTAGTGTTCACCTGTACGTGCATGTTCCCAATTTTTCAGTTTATAGGACATTTAAATTTACATATTCGGGTACCCTGTGTCATTCAGAGCCACACCATAATTGGTGAATCATGCCCTCGTGCACAACACTCAAGAGAATCCCACAGCCCCCCACCCCCCACTCACACTCTTCACAAGTTTTGCCACTGCATTCTCAAGTTATACATGTTGAGAGTCAAATTTCAAAATGCGCCCTGCTCAGTGATTTCCTCAAGACGATTGAAGGCGTTTATTTTCATTTCAGATCGACACAGTGAGAACAATGTCTGGGAGCAAAGTCTGCGAATGGGGGCAGAACACCCTGGGAGTGCAACTCTAAGCTCCGCTCTCATTCTACCACCGGAGCTCCTGAATACCACGATGGCTGGGTTTCAACATTCGGCTATTGAGACTAAGAATCCCAGTAGTTTGTAAGAAATCCAATGAAGTAGACGTGATCTTAATATAATGGAAAGATTTACATATCATAGCACAGCCTCTAAGCGCTTCCAAATACCTGAAACACCCTTCCACATCCCTGTAACACCATATCAAAATAACTACACCACCAGATCATGTGTTTGGTTATTGTTTTTTTTTATCGTAGCTGTGACGTAGATCGAATATTTCTACCGAGAGAACGAGTGAACCTCACATGCATTTATTCACCACGATGTGACGAGATGAACCTCAAGGAGCTAAATAAATTAATTTTTTGTAAGGTGTAGCGCATGTTTCATTTCATCCGTCGATCTGAAACGAGAGGACAACTGCACATTTATGAAATGAGGGTAAATTGAAGAATTATACGTAACGCTCAACGAAATTTCCGGTTGTTCAGTTCCGTTTTCACAGCAAGGTATATTTTTGACTGACCAGATATAATTTTTTCAGCCTGATTTACCTAGAATAGTAGTAGTTTTGGGAACATTATTTATTCTGACTATTCTATTCTTCATATGAACTAGATACCCCGGGAATTAATTCTAAAAAACGCTAGAGCACTTCCAAAATCCAACCTTTCGATTAGTGGTGAAATAAGCGTTTAAGTTGCAGTGTGAACGAAATCACCACATTCCTTTAAGTGTAAATCTACAACACATTTCTAGGAGACGCCTACAATTGTAAAGGTGATAAACTGCAGGCTCCTGTTCAATTTTAATCTCCTGTTACTTCATATAACGAAGATCGCAGGATTAGCAGATCATGAACTAACAGGAACCAACCTTGTTGTGGCGGTTTGCCTACCTTCAAACGACTACATTTAAGATTTGTGGAGCATTGGAGGTCTCCTACTTTCACAAATGAAGTACCGCCGTGGAAGTTGTAAACTGTAAATTCCCTACGTTTTTGTTGACTCCATGAAGTGCAAGTGGGGGCCTAACCTTGGTGGTTATGCAAACCCACAACACGTGTCAGTAGTGCAGCTCACCGTAGGTAGGCTGTCTGTGTCCGCTCCGATCGACCAGGCTCCTGTTGATTCACGAGCGTATTGATGACCTTACGCAGTTTAAGCGGGTTATGTGGTTTAAAAAAAAGGCCGAAGTAACAGGACATTGAAACTGGACAGGACACTGCTCAGATGAGATGGATGGCTTACCTTCAAAATGCCTGGCGCTCCACCAATGTGTTCTACAAACCAAACAAATTTGGAGCGGCGCCCATCAGATCGAGCGCCATAGAAATTGACAGTCTCCGATTAAGTGGTACTCACAGAACCCAGAGGAGACTAAACCATTGCCGCACATTCTAGGAGACTGCCGAGTGATTTGTAGAGCATCACTAACACTTGAATGGAGAACTTCACTTCAAGAAGACGAAAAAGTCATCTTCTTCCACTTTAAGATGACGAGCTGCCGGCAGTAAGATGACAGATACCATAACAAACTTCACAAGAGAAGTGGAAAGCAATCATTTCTAAAATTTCAACTAACAAAGCTTCAATTTTTCGCACAGAAGACACATTTGAAAGGCAGCACTTGAGTAAAAGCCGCGCAATAAATTCTTGGACTTCAAACGTTACCACTCTTTTCCTAAAACGAAATATTATGTTTTACAAGTTCATATTATAAATAATACTCCGAAAGTTTGATCGAAATCGTTAGAGCCGTTTTTGAGAAAATTGGAATGCCGATAAATTAATATTCGACAAATCTCCTTTTCTGAGTTAACTTGGCTTATATCTCCGTTCAACATATATATATACAGAAATAATTATAGAGAACGAAATGTTGGTATGGGTGACTAAAAGACACTCCATTAGGATTTATCACATCTGGTGAAAAAGTTACCCTGGAATTTACGGAAATATTAGAAAAAACGTTATTTTTGACACATTTTGATTTTTATCTCTGTTCAATGGACCGTCACAGGAACATTTATTGAAAAGAATATGTAGGTATTAACTATTTGAAAACATCCTGTGAGTTTGGTGAAAATCGCTGAAGCCGTTTTGCCAAAAAGCGTAAAAACACTATTTTTGATCAGGGGCCCATATCTCCGTTCACCGTATTTTCATGGAGATATGTACGGAGAAGAAAAGTTAGGTATTGATCGGTAGAAGATAATTTGAAAGTTTAATCAAAATCGTTAGAGCCGTTTTCGAGAAAAATGCGAAAAACCCTAGTTTTTGGTACATTTTCGTCCCCCACCGTCCCTTCCCATCGGCCGAAATCGTCCATAACCTTATTTTGGTGTCTACAAAAAATAAGAAACAAAACAAAAAAAGAACCAGCTCAATCGGATCAGCCGTTCTCCCGCAAATCGAACTAGAGACACACACACACACGGACTACGCGCCGAAATTAGGTTTTTTAGACTCAGTAGGGTCTGAAACGTAAAGATCTGAAGAAACCCAAATTTTTTTTTTGGGCCGATTACTATACTTTCCTTCCTTTCGGGTAGCGGAAAGTAAAAATTGGGCTCGTAGCTCACGCCTTGAAAATTGGGCTCGTAGCTCACGCCTTGAAAATTGGGCTCGTAGCTCACGCCTTGAAAATTGGGCTCGTAGCTCACGCCTTGAAAAAGTTGTCTGATGCTTCGCAGCAGATATTTTCTAACAACTTTCCGCTACCTTAAGGGTAAGGAAAGTATTGTGATCGTCCGAGGACCTCTGGAAACTGGGTGACGTCAGGAGTGAAGGTAAGTGCACTTCAAGTCACAGTTGCTCCTTAACGAAATAAATAATGAAACAAAGAAGAAAAAAAAGGAAAAGACCTCAGCGTTATCGCTTTTGTGAAACAAGCTTCCTTCTGAGCTGCCTGAACACTAATGAGATCATTGGAGTCAGTGCAGGCTGCTAATCCTAGTGAGTTGACTACAACGCACTCCTTTATCGACACGTGCTTACTTGTTTAATTTGCTTTCGAAGGGGCTAAGCCCTGCTTTTTCTTGGACCACTCTCAGTTTCTCGGGTGTCAATTTAGAGCCTCGATCTACCACATTGATTGTGCATAGTTCAGCCCAGTCAGGTCGACAACATAGTTTGCCATATGTTTCCGTAAGCAGGCCGAAGAAAAGGTGTGCCAAGGAAATGCTCAGTGGATTGTTCTCTCCATAGCACGACAACGATTTTCAGGCTTGAACTATGAGTTAGAGTCGAGTCGATAGGCAGAAGTCAATAATTGAGCAATTGTGAAAACTCCGAGGAGACTAAGGTTGGGAGCCCAGTAAACATTTTTCCTTTCGATGAAAAATACCAATGTAATAAAAATAACAAATATTTCTCTACAGTAAATATTGGCACAAAAATCGTGTAGTGTTTACTTATATATATCTCTATCATACACAACAATATAACAAACACAACAGAAATCAAAACAATGGAACTGTCCAGAACTCAATACGAAGATTGACAATGACCACAACCCATTTGATCATAATGCACACAACGATGGATACGCATGGCTCACCAAAAGATGAAACTCAACGCGGAAGCCCGAGTAGAATTGGCAGTAAGGAGATGGTGGGTAGCTCTTCAAAAAAGACCGTTAATGAGGCCAGTGTCTGTGTCCAGATCGATGTCCATCAGGCAAGGTCGTGTGGGCAACCCAGGCATCCTTGAAACCTGCGACCGAATCATCATAGTGGTTTCAAATCCTAAATTAACGAGATATTTGAAGCGGAGGAACCAAAATAAAAACGTAACGAATACTTACTTCACCAATCATAGCCACAACGAAACCAGCCCCAGCCGCTAAGTAAACGTCATTCACTGGTAAAGTGAATCCAACAGGGACGTTTTTCAGTGATGGATTTCCACTTAATGACAATGGAGTCTTCGACATACAAACTGGCAAATTTCCAAATCCCTGTAACCCAGGAGAAAAAAAAAAACTTGACAAAAGCAAAGAGAGGAATGACATTTTCAAGATTCGTTAGGCGATATAAATTAAAAGCGCGTGATAGTCAGCGAAAAAATTGGGCTAACTAAGTCAGTAGAAAACTAAATCGAGCTTAACATTACCACTAATTTTCTTCAGAATTTTTTGATAGGGACAAAGGGGTACTCTGTACTGCACAATATTACTACCCACATACATGGTCTGGTGAAACCTACTGGCCATGTGACAGGGGGTTGTTTGACTCAATCTAACAGGATATCGTCCAAACTGTAGCTTTAATTCAACAGCGTCAATTAAGAGTATCAGCAATTTAAAATGATATGGCAGGGGGTTGGCTGGCTCCCTTGGTCACTGCGGCCACACATTGGGCGTCTTGTAACGATGTCCCTTACCCAATAAAAGACATCGTGCACACCAGCCTCTTTTAAGAAGCTGAGTGTGTCTTTCACCGCAGACTCCGCTATGGTATGGGGGTCAATGAAGCCCTGAGAAAAATGTTTTAAGCGTCTGGCAGCAAGGACCGAGCACTCACGTAGGATGTGCTTCACCATTCATGTTCCTCCCTGCACAATCTGTCCCTCAGACCCCCCCCCCTTCACCCTTTGATTTGCCCGTCAAGTGGAGGTGATATCTAAGTGGTCAGTGCCTGGTGAGGAAGCAAGTAAGGACTCCTTACTTCCCGTCTGCTGTAAGCATTGCCCTCACCCCTGAACTGGAAGACGCAATGAGCCTTTTCAAATGTTTTAGTCTTGCCTGGCCATTTTTCCTGTGTCTCCCACATTACATTACTTTTCGTCGCTCCTATGTGAGGTTCAGGCCCAATGGGTTGGGATTCTTTGCCACCTTTTTGCAAGGTGATGTGACTTTTCATTGCCCGAGTCGTTCGAGCGTTTGAAGACATTGCCGTGTCAGCTTGGATCTAAAGGTGTAGGGCGAGATGGCCTAGTGCACAGATCTTTATGGCTAGAATTCCTCCTTGATATACAGTAACATACATTGCAAGGCTTATGTGGGGTCTTACAATGGACAGAGCAGCCTCGCCTCCCAATACAGAACAATCCATGTACCACGGTGTACCAGCAGCATACCCACCTCAGTTGGGAACAGCCCTATCTCCCACTGTTCCTGTGAGTGAATGCAGACGCTGAATGGCAGCTGAGAATTCTCCCACTCTGATATAGCAACCGTAGCAAGTGTGAAGCGATTTCACCTTTAAATGTTGACCACCCACATGAACCGCCTGAATCCCATTGTAGGCACCCCAGTGATCGTAGTCTAGTGGTCAAAGACGAAGATTCATAATCCAACAAAAGTCAGGCATTGGACCAGAGCTCGGGATCGCTGTAGTTTTTGCCTCAGTCAGCGGCTCTCCAAACATTTCCAAACCCCTCGTAACACACACACTCCAATCACTATTCAAACGTTTACTCTAATTCACCAATGTCAATTACGATTATCGGTAACAAATTTGTGTGACAGGAAATTGATTGGCTCCATCTAGCAGGATATCGACCAACCACCAAAATTAGTAACCCTAGTGTGTGGCAATTTCACCTTCATCAAAATGCCACTTTTCCATGAACCCCATCAATTTCAATTATGCTAATTAACTAATACGTGCACTGTGGGCAGTCACAAGCTCGACTTATTGTGGGTTTATTATTTAAGTGCAGAAAGTGACGATTAAAGTTTTGTTGTGGATAAACCAAAATAAAGTGGGTATCAACGATGAACATGAACACAAACCAACATAGAAAGGAAGGGGGTTGATTAAGGACCTTTGTTGTGTGTCGTACTGGCAGGCAGCAACCTGCCAACTGGCCTTGATTCTTAGGCAGCTGAGGGTTGTCCAAATTACTAGCTCCTCAGAGTGCTCCATAATATTTTAACAAAGAAATTCAGGGAGGAATAAGAATGTCAACTAAACGGGCAGTCTGCCACCCCACCCCAAAACTTCTCCCAAAGAAGTTTTTGTTATTTGGAACAAAGCCCTATTTCGAGACATTCGATTTACGTTACCTGGCTCGCTAGTGAATCCATTTTTTTAGTGACTTGTTCGGTGAATTCCACTTTTTCTGCGCCGTACATTTCTTTGGCGATCAATTCTACTTTAGATTTCAGGGTTGAGTCCAAATTGTATAACAGCCTGAAAAACATCGTGAACAAATAAAATGATATTTCTTGCAACTGACTGATGATGAGGATTTAACATAACGAAAGACTCCTAGGGGCGTTTTCACCAACTGTGTGATCCCGTTTAGACTCGGTCCACCTCCTGCTGCAAAAACGGGTTTTCACCGGATTGCGTTAAGCTCTCGCCCTGATCAAGCGTTAACGCCAAAAAATTGGGAAGTTAGCTCCAGGTAGCTCTTATCTTTCTTTATCATGTGAAGTGTGTTCAGAAAATAACGGGAATTTTTAAATCTGGCGGGTTTGGACAGTCTGATTGTCAAATTTGTTTTTTATTATGTTGGTATACATCCCGCTGAAGTATGATAAAATGTTCAACTGTATTCATTGCTTACTTTGTCTGTGGCAGCCGCTAAGGTTAGACACGTTTTTATGAGCTCAGCAATTTTCGTTTGATAAAAGAAACGGATCAAAGAATTTGTATCAAATTTTGCGTAAAAAATGAAATAAAGTGTTACAAAGTATGTGAAATGTTAACAAAGGCCTATGGTGAGTTTACTATGAGTAAAACAAGAGTTTATGAGTGGTGCAAGCGTTTCCAAGATGGCCGTGAAGACATTGAAGATGACGAACGCCCCAGCACATCAACAACCGATGAAAATGTGAAAGCAATGGTTATGAATGACCATCGAATCCCAATCAGAGAAGTTGCTGATCATGTTGGCATATCGATTGGCTCATGCCATGAAATTTTTTTCGCATGTTTGGGGTATGAAACGCGTGGCAGCAAAATTTGTTCCAAAATTGTTGAATTTTGAACAAAAACGTCGTAGCTTGTTCGGGAATTCTTGGCAAAAAAACAATTCTGTAACGATGCCCTAGCCTCCAAATTCGCTCCATGTGACTTTTTCCTATTTCAAAAAATAAAGAGAACCTCAAAGGGCCGTCGTTTTACAAGCATAGATAGATGACATTAAAAGCACTTCGCTGGACGAGCTAAAGGCTATCCGAAATATCGAGTTTCAGAAGTGTTTCAACGATTGGAAGATTCGCTGGCACAAGTGAATAATATTTTGAAGGCGACTATTCTCTTCTATTATTGTGAATAATTTACGTATATTTTAGAATAATAATAACAATAAACAAAGATGAGCAATTATTGTAGTTGCTTTTCCACTACGATGATAATCTAATCTAATCAGTTATCATCATCTCACCCGGCGCCCCAGATTGATATAAGAGAGTTCCGACGACTTCAAGATGTATGGATTTAAATTCTGTTGCGAACAAAAGTACTGCGATCGTTGAAAACAAGTTGTTGTTGGTGTAAAATTCATTGGTTGAGCAGTTTAAAAAAAATCTTGAGACGTCATATCGCCGCGTTAGAAAAACCAAACGCAAATGGCTTACCTGGGTGGATTTAAAAGGAGATAGATAGGAAATGTCAAATAATAACTTACACACACGTCAGTGCATTAAACAATTTTTACTTTCCTTGCTCTACGAAGTAGAAAGGAAAGTTATGTAATCGGCTGAAAAAAAAATTTTGAGTTTTCTTCAGATCTTTACGTTTCAGACCCTCCTGAGTCCGAAAAACACTATTTGGGAAAATGGTCTGTGTGTGTGTATGTGTGTCTGTGGACGATTTTTAGAGAAAACCACCGTACTAAATCACCTCAAACTTCATATCTCGCCCGCAAGTCACCATGGGACGCCAAAATAAGGGTTTGAACAAAATCCACCGAAAGTTAACTATAGTTATCATAGTGATCAAAACACCAAATTTTTTTTTTCTCAAAAACGGCTCTAACGATTTTGATTAAATTTTTTATATTGATAGCTCTCAATAAGGCAACTATACCATATAATTCCCATTTGTGGGAAAATGACGAGAGCAGCACAATAAATTACCAAAATTTTCGGCTAAATCGATTTGAGCGCGGTTTATAGATAAAACAACCGTACCAAATCAGCTGAAACTTGATGTCTAGCCAACAGGTTACCATGGGACGCCAAATTAAGTGTATGGGCAAAATCCACTGAATTTTAACTATAGTTAGCATAGTGATCAAAACACCAAATTTTGTTTCTCAAAAATGGCTCTAACGATTTTGATTAAATTTTTTATATTGATAGCTCTCAATAAGGCAATGATACCATAAAATTCCCATTCGTGGGAAAATGACGAGAGCAGCACAATAAATTATCAAAATTTTCGACCAAAAGCGTTTTTAGCGCAGTTTTTTCCTTATAAAGTCCGCTGGAATGTTAGTAGAATGCTAAAAAAAAATTGGTATTGTAGTCCAATCCAATACCTAAAGGGTGGGTGTTTGAAAACGCTCATGAGATACATGGGACTCACTCCAGAAGTTCCTGAATTTCAACTACGTCTGTTTCGCTTACTACCAGTTCTAACAGTTATTACCCAATAACTCCACAAAAGTGATTACTATCCACTTCAAAAAATTCACATTTACATCCTCATTAATTATCTGTGTACCGATTGCTCAATATGGGTCCTGCAATGCGTACGAGCAGCACAATAAAATCTGGAACTGTAAGCGCTACCGCTTCCTGCTGCCGTAAAGCGTTATTTGACCAAGTTCAAATTAATTGAGTGATAAATGAATTGATTAAATCGAATTGGCCATGTACAAAGTGAATTGACGTAGAGCTAAGGAAAGTTGTGTGTTGCAACGCACCAGATATTTAATTAAATACGATCGTTCTCCCTTCCTAGTAAAAGTTCCTTGCTTATAAAAGTTTTTATTTCGGTTTTTATTATTTCTTGTTCAGCTCTCATTTTCTTGTACCGCTTTCGATTTTTCCTGTTCACACAAAGCGTTCTCTCGGACTAATTGGCTTTTTCCTGCAGCTCTTGAAGTTGGAATACGCGTATTTTCACTTTACGCTCCTAACCAGTTTCAGCTTCGACAGAGGTTAACGCGGTTACTTTGGCTTCTGACAATTATTAGGTCAAATATGGATTGTTGAGGATTGGGCATCTACTGGATGTACAGTTATGGGGTCGTTTACATTGACACGGTACTTGTTTACGGGAAGGGATGTTGGAACAAACGTCCATTTTCCTTACTTTACTGTAAACCTCATTAGCTAGGGTGGTGGGAACGAAACAGGTTAGCCTTAATTTATTTATCTAGCCGTGATCATTTGGATCACAATCAGTGCTGTTTTGGTGAAAACGACATCCAGTTGCCATTATATAAGGAATTAGGCTCACCCTAATGTTAATATTTCAACTACCGCTATATGAACGCAAGAGAATAAAAAGACAAGTGACCACTATAGCTTGTCTCATCCTTTTAGCGCATGTGTTATGGTTTCAATGCGCACCCTCCCCCCCCTCCCCCTTTTTTAATGGAAATAATGAAAAGACACGGACAATTTTTTAAAATTCGCACAATTTTACCATCCTACATAGGGAATATTTTTACCAATAATCCTATCTTTTCGGGCCTTTCTTCATTATGTCAATGCGTGGATTATTCATTATTTGTAAGGGGAGAAATTACGATAACAGGTGTGCGAACAGATATGAAAATTTAAAAAAAGAATGGTCAGCATTATTTAAAAAGTGCATTCTTGTTCGAAATATTGGTCAAGTAGGGTCGTCATTTAAAACTAACGCAATAAAAGTAAAAACTGAGGAACGTGTGGTTGGAGGGCACTTTTCAAAATTAGAGTACAGGGTTATTTATGCACGACATTTAGTAAGAAATCAGAAATATAAACTGGAGGTTCCCATTGCCATAAGCGTGGTGCCAACGTGTGCTAAAAGGCACCAAACATGGTTTTCACACAATTTAATGCGTTTTTAGAACATCAACTGAAGAAGGGAGAGAGGTGAGTATAAAACGGACTGTTCTATATAAGAGAATGCCTGAAAGGTTGGCTAAGGTAAGATTAAATCATTGTACAGCTGTTGCAGAATAACTTACTTGAAAGTCGATGCAGTGGAGCAGGCTTTAATAACTGCGTCAGCCAAAGCAGTGGCACCTTTACCACCAAGTTCGTAATGATGACAAACGACAGCTGATTGAGCTCCAGCTTCAACTGCGGTACGACAAACCAGATCGCATTCAGCCGGTGTGTCAGTGCTAAGAAAAATTAAACGTCACGCAATTAATAATCGGCGTTAACGTAATTGAGGAATCAATATTCACAGTGAATAAGCTTTGGTGAGTTATCAGTGAACAGTTGAACATTTGGATGAGAGGCAGTGGTGTGCGCAAGATCCTTAATGAAGGTAAAAGTACTGAAAGAAAGTTCCACCTTTCCGAGTAACAACTTTTGGAAGAAGGCCACGGCAGTTCTGAGAGTGTATTCTTATGGGGAGGTCTGGAGCCTGTTAACTCCTCAAAAAAGACAGGAAGTCACTGAGCACGTTCTTCACGCCCAACATTTCCAGTTTGAGTGCACACCTAATCAATCTTCAGAGATCGTTGTTTGATTTGGTTCTGTTCACATGCTTCCACACCCCTGGACATAGTGGGATCCATTGGTGAGGCAGCCCTAGGTACGTGAAGCTGACCGGGAGCCCCATTATGCAAGTCAACATTTATTAGTCTTACCATACGAAAAGAATGGGGGAAAAACGAAAACTGGAAAGTAAATCCATCTAAATGAAAATCACACTTCTAGGAAATTCTACAGAACCAGCAATTTTAGAGTCTGTCGATGAAATCAGTAGTGTAATTGTGTTGGCTGTGTCGTTGATTTACAATGTAACGAGAAAATAAGTTGAGCTAGAACACTGGACGAGCCAGTTCCTTACACGATGGACATGGAGGCTTCAACATGCTGCACCACTGCTTTTCTCTGATACTCTCCATCCTGCTTGGCTTGCTCCTCCAGTGTGGAGACATGAAACCACGTGCTGCTCCACATTAGTTTCTACAACGAGGGCTTGGTGGAAGAGCAACCAAAACTGCCAGCTTTGACTGCAACTAAGCAATCTTATAACAGTTTCGCCCAGTTTGCGAAGAAGCCACAGTTGACCTGCCCCTTTGAAACTTGCCAGCCAAGTAAGTAGTAGATCAGGTGGGAAATCAAATTAAGAATTCGCCCCAGATGGTACAAATCCCTTAGGGCCAAAGCTCCACCCAATGACACAAGGGCAGCAGCTCTCCTGGCTAAACAACGACCTGCTATACCTCCACAGGCGTGGGTTGGGTCAACGCTCAATGAACGCCTGGGCTCTTGGGTGATAGCACAACTGCAACCCGCATGGCTTTTTACTGACATAACTCTCTTATGAGGGCTCAGAAACAGTAATTGTGATTGGAGCTTGTAATGCCGTGCTAAGTTACAGAATTAGTGTTGGAGCAAGAAGAAAACGATGGTTTGCTCTCATATTATTATTATTATAAATCTAAATTAAGATTAACTATTAACGAATTATATTTAACTACAGTACATAGTATATCGGAGGGAACTGCTTGATCTGTTGGATGAGCTTTAAGGTGGCAGTTCACATCACGACTGAGCGTGGAGACCGCTAGCGTCACTTGTCATAGACTTTGTATTGATGCCAGTTTGTGTGAGTGACCGAGACAGAAAGACGGTCTTCGCCCTGGACCAGTGGTGTCTCGTGTCGTGCTCGAAAATCACCAGCAATTAGCAGAAAAATGGCTGCATTTGGTGACGAAGATTGCGAAAATATTTGTCATCTCTAAATATGAGTTCGAAGACATCAATGAACCAAGTGAACGCCCCCATACAACTTCGTCGTACAATTTTCCAATAACTGCAGCTTCAGCAGAGCACCAAACACGAATTTATTAATGGATGGTCTCGATCAATCAAAATTATTTTCGACGACGAATTTGGCCAGACTAATTGTACAAAAGTTCAAACCAGCTTACGCATTGTCTTTTCGGTAAATTTAACAAACTGTGTTTTATTGGGCCGAAAATACGTCCTGAACATATCATCATGATGCAATAAATAGGTAATTCTAAAAGCGAAAATGATCCTTTTCGGCCTCTAGTCGAATATAATTCGCTAATAGGCAATCTTTTCTTCGATTTGCAATAACAATACAAAAGTAAATCGTCGTATTCTTCATCCTCCAAACAGTAACTCTATTTGACTTTCCATTACGCTTTCAAAATTAGTGACAAATTCAACACAACCGCAACTGACTTCATCAACACACTACGATACGAAATGAGTTGCAATCTAGGTCTCGCCTCACAATCAATGCCAAAGAGACTGCGACTCGCCTTTAGTTAGGAAACGCAGAAATTCTTTAATAATAAACACTCGTGCTTTTCGAGCACCGCATGAGACGTTACTTGGTCCAGGGTGGAGACTGCCTTGCAACATTCGAACACACGAGTCTCAGTCGCAAGCACAAACTCCAATGACCAGCGTCCTCATGTCTCTATCTCTGGCCTCGGTCCAAAACCCTCGGAAGTAATAAAGTAATAAGGCTTACTTACTGGAAATGATTAAGAGCCACCACCACGGGAATTCCGAATTTCTTCACGTTCGAAATATGCTTTTTCAAGTTCTGAAGGCCTGCTTTGACCAGCTCCAAGTTTTCCTGTGAAACGAGCCAATCAATCTGTTTTTTACACATTTTTGCCGTAAGACAATGTTGAAATAAATTGTCAACGACGTGATGAGTATAGGACTTCATCAATATCTTGCTTGAACTATCTACGACTGCTGAAGGCCATAATTAAAAGGTTGCGCCAATGTTCAAGATGTAATAGAATTGTACAATGCCACAGATTGTGGAGACAATATTAATCAAAAATTCCTCTACTGATATGAGTAGTTAGATATTTGGATTAATAAAAGTAGTTGTACAAGCGTCCACTATTCAGTAAAAATATACTGCTGAAGACCAGTGCTCACAGTTACAGTGATTAGTGATAAATCTGCAACTGTCAACGACAGTTACCTTTGTTTTAGCAAAAACTATCAAAAAGACTACCAAAGTAAAACAACTGCTCTGACTTTTTAAATAATTGAAGGTAATTACCGTCGCGTACTCCTTAGCAGCGGCAGGGGAAGTGATTTCAGGGCCTCCTCCGTGCATCTTAAGAGCTCGAACAGTAGCAACCAGGACAGCAGCACTAGGCGAAATTCCCGAAGCTCGACATTTGATGTTGCAAAACTTTTCGAAACCTTCAAAATGAAAGATGAAAAAGGTTTAAAATGTCAAATGAATTGACAAAAAACGACGAATCAGCGAGACTTTTCATTCATCTTCACAATTCTAGAGCAGCAGGATTGACAGGGTGGTGGTTGGTGCGCTGCTATCGTTTGTCTGCATGAAATAAATGGACTGTATTTTTTCGTTAAGTAAAAAATTGGCTCACCTCGAAAACATTGCGTTACTGAAGGTACACAGGTATATTCGACTTAACTGGCTGTGAAAATATCTGTTGCGTTGCAACACACAACTTTCCTTAGCTATACGTCAATTCACTTAGTACATGGCTTTTTCTACTTACTAAATTCATTCATCACTTAGAACTTGGTCAAAGAACACTTCTTGGCAGCAGGAAACGGTAGTGCTTACAGTTCCGGCATTTATTGTGCAGTTCGTACACATTCCCGGACCATTATTGAGCAATTAGTACACAGAAAATTTATGATGCTGTAAATACGATTTTTTTTAAATAGGATAGTAATCGCTTTTGCAGAGTTATTAGGTAAAAACCTTTAGAACAGGTATTAAGGAAACCGACGGTAGTTGAAATTCCGGAATTTCTTGAGTGACCCCCATATATTTTATGGGTGTTTTTAAACACTCACCCTATAGGTATTGGATCGGACTACCGCGCTAAAACGCGTTTTCGTCGAAAGTTTGATAATTTATTGTGCTGCTCTCGTCATTTTTCCACGGATGGGAGTTTTATGGTATAGTTTCCATATTGGGAGCTATCAATATAAAAAATTTAATGAAAATCTTTAGAGCCGTTTTGGAGAAAACAAAATTTGGTGTTTCATCACTATGATAACTATAGTTAACTTTCGGTGGATTTTGCTCATACCCTAATTTTGACGTCCCATGGTGACCTGCGGGCTAGATATCAAGTTTGATCTGATTTGGTACGGTCGTTTTCTCTAAAAATCGTTCACAGACACACATGCACACAGACCATTTTCCCAAATAGTGTTTTTCGGACTCAGTAGGGTCTGAAACGTAAAGATTTGAAGAAAACTCTTTTTTTCAGCCGATTACATTAATTTCCTTTCTACTATGTAGAGCCAAGGAAAGTAAAAAGGGTTGGGAGAACCAACGAAGTAAAAAGGGGTTGGCGCTGATTTTCTCCCACAATTCACTTCACACACTATTCACGGAATATGAAAAACATAAATAACCGAAACGGTGCACTTTCGGATTTCTCAAAAAGAGAGCCTTTCCTCGAGAAGATTGAGCGTCTCATGAAAGAGAGAGGGAAGACGAGCGCGTCCTTTTCGGACTAGATAATTATCTCCTTTGGCGCTAACCTAGGGTATGATCGGAAAAGAAGTGTAGACTCCCCCAGGCCCGCCCTCTTCACAGAATAACTACCTGTACGGTTTGCTCTGATCGTGGTCCAATTAATCATTCTATCAAGAAGGCGTTCGTATATTTATTTACTCCTCCCCATTTACAGTAAATCTGCCAGAGGGGACTTCAAATCAGAGAAGAAACTGTTAGAACTGCTTACTAAGGTGTATTTCCGGATTTCCCAAGCTCTACTCTAAAACACGTATGTTCGATGCCAAAACATATCAATAGAACGTGATGACAGAACATTTGCTCAAGTTCAAGTACTGATTGGTTGTGTAATACCAATTGAATCAATCTACCTGAGCTCTGCAGCAAGTCCATGCGTGGAAAGACGGACTTCAAGACAAGGCGAACTACAGAGATTCAATATTAAGCAGCTAAACAAAAGGCCAAGAAGAAGCTTGCAAAATTCTTGAGGAGCCACTGGGGCTTGACACCAAGTTCCCACCTGACACCATCATCCCCTTTCTCAGCACAGTATTTCACTCACGAAATCAGAAAGTGGTCTTTGGTAAAGTCCTAAGCAAACTACACTAATGGGGCAGATGTAAAATTAATGAACAGATCACAACAAAACTTACCAACTTCTGAGCCAAAACCAGCTTCAGTTACCACAAAACCCTCTTTTCCGACTAATTTCCCACTAATTTGATCGGCAATTATTGAAGAGCAGCCGTGAGCTATGTTGGCGAAGGGTCCTGCGTGGATGATGACTGGACCTCCTTCTAAATTCTGCATCAGAGTTGGTTGAATGGCGTCTTTCATAAGGACCATCATTGCACCGGCGGCTCCCTAAGTGAACAACAAAGCAGTTATATTAGGGAGGTACCGACTGAACTTGGATTAAATCGCCTTCCAGTTGAAGTACAAACCTCTGATGCTAAAAATCACTCCACTTTCCCAAAGACTAATCAATACCACAGCATTTTTCCAACTGTCTCATTGAACCGCATTTCATTCATTGCTCTCTTTAACTGGCATAGACAGATGGCGATGTAACAGTTACCACCTCCAGTAGATTAGAGCACTAGGAGTTTATAACGCACAAATTAAATTTGAAACTCACCAAATCATCGGCTGTAACTGGTTCTCCTTGCTTGCTAACAGCCACAACGATATTCGATAGCCGCTCTTTCATGTCCTTCAAACTTGTGGCCAGAGCCAAAATTGCCATCACTTCACTCGCCACAGTTATCGAAAACGATGTTTCACGCGAGTGACCTTTTTCGGTTGGCGACTGCCCCACAGTGACTTTTCTCAAGAATCGATCATTCGTATCAATCACTGTGGAAGAAAATTTGTTACATAATGTTTAATGGATTAATTATCGAGAGTAAAAGTAAAAGCATAAGCGGAGAGGCTGAGTGCGCACAAGCAATATAGTTAAGAATAACTTGAGACGACTGACAAAGGAGGAGTAAAACAGAAAGAGGAGATAACTTTTGATAGAGATGTTACATCTTTGAAGTAATGCTTTTGAAGAAATGATCGCACCTCCAAACGTCAGCCTTCTTGCATTCACTTCTAACAGTAATGAAGTATACTTTTTTAATTTCATTTAAAAATAGATACCTAATAACTCTGTCAACGTTAGTTCCAAAAAAAAGGTTCACCCAGAAATAAATAAGGTAGTCACTGTTATTGTTAATGTGTATGCGCCGATAAAATGTGTCTGAAAATAAAAACATCACACAACATTCCTCAGCCCCACGTACATTCCACAATTTTCCCAGGATCTATCGTTCAACTCGGTACAACTTAACTTCACATTTTATGTAGAAAGTAGTTGCGCATGAAGTTCCAGTGTTCAGTTGTTCCTACTCTTGATCCTTCCTCTCCCCTCTTGACCATTATTGAGAGTTTATGGAATTGTAAATACGATGTTTTGAGAAGGATCATGTTATCTGATTTGGAATTATCAGGCAGACGCCATGAGACGTGGTAGTAACAGGCGATGGTTGGAATAGCGGAATTTTTGGGTTGCTTCTAATTATCTTACGAGCGTTGTAATACTCTCATCGTATAAGTAGTTTATTGGACCACTGCCCTAAGTTTCAGCGATTGCTAGTATCACGAGAACTAGGTTTATAATAAAAAAATATCTGGTGCGTAGCAACACACAAATTCGACGACCCGCTATGTACAATCTTCGTTCACCGCATTTCCACAGATATATTTACGGAGATCAAAATGTAGGTACTAGAGAGTTGAAGAGTAATCCGTAAGTTTGATCGAAATCTTTTAAATCAATTTTGATAAAATTGGAAAACTGATAAATTAATAATCGAAATTCTCGTTTTCCGAGCTAACATGGCATATCTCCATTGAACGAAGATACACAAATAATCACGGTAAACCACGGTTACTACAAGACACTCCATAAGATTGATGGAATCCAATGACGCAGTTATTCAGGAAATAACCAAAATGTTCAAAAAAACATAATTTTCGACACATTTTCATTTTTATCTCAGTTCAATGGACTGTCAGAAGAACATTTATTGAGAACGATTTATAGGTATTGATTATTTGAAGACATACTATGAGTTCGGTGAAAATCGTTAAAGCCGTTTTGCCAAATATCGTAAAAAACCGATTTTTGCTTTTTAGGCCTATACCTCCATTCACCTTTTTTTGCTGAAGATATTCATCGAGAAGAAAGGTAGTAGAAGATAATTTTAAAGTTTAATTAAAAAACAAAAAAACGGACCACGCGCCGAAATTAGGTTTTTGGACTCAGTATACTTGTATAAGACTCAACTTTTTTTACACGACTGCAAAACTTCGTTGTGGACAGTAAAAACGACGCTAAAATCGAAATTTATAGCACCGCTTTCGCCCTTTTTCCACGGATGAGAATTTTATGGTACTGTCTCGTTATTTGGAACTTCCAATATACAAAATTTAATCAAAATTGTTAAATCTAAGTGATCATCACGACTTCGTCGGCCCTGGCCTCGGCAATATCTTCAATTGCGCAACCTGTCGCAAGCCTTCCTTTGGAGCAGTGCCGCCACAGATATGAACCTGCTGACGCCGCATTCACCTATCTCGACTCATCCCGTCAGAATCATCTCCGACGCACAGCCTTTGCCCAAAACAAAGCCGCCACTGTTAACGTACTGCGACGCTGCACTTCCTCACGCCCACCTTTGTGACAATAGCTTATAAAAGCACCCTGCAACCTACAGAAGTCGTCATTCTCTGCATCAGTCTTAGTCGTTCTGTATTATTCAAATCCTTGCTGTAATTCACTCAATTTATTAACAGAATTAAAGTTTCTTTTTAAAAACGTTATTTTCGGTATCACGAACATAACTGGCGCAGTCGGTAGGACATTGTCTACCTCACATAGGGTACTTCTCAAAGTTTTAAGACAACACCTACGCATCAACATCTCAACACACGGGATCAACACCTTCAAGAAGACGACAGACGATCAGAGACGACCCGGTCGAGAAGACTGTAGAAGAATGCTCGTCGAGCTACTGTAAGTACCACTTTTCGTACTTACAAACTAACATTGAGTTAGGTTCTTCAAGTTAGGTTCACCTAGTAGGTGATTTCAATTACAATACCCCGACTTGGTTAGTAAAGTCAACACGAATAAGAAATAAATAAAATAATAAAAAGCGCAATTAACACACCCCGACTTGGTGAGTAAAGTCAATCGTTCCGATAAATAAGTGAAAAAAGAATCCAAAACGGCAGGAAAAGATCATAGAAAAGACTCGCTCAACCTTTTCCAAAAGAAAAAAGAAAAGAGTTCGCTTCCTCATAGAGACAGACCGACCTCTTCACGGCCTTATTCCCCACCAACGAATAGGTCAAATTTGCTGAGAGAAGTATTACGACCAAATTCGCCAAATCAAAATTCCGATACTTCAACCTCCTCCAAAATGCCAGAGACCCCGGTTGTTCAACAATTCGTTGCCATGTCCCCGGATCAATTCCAACAATTGGTAGACGCAGTGAGACCACCAGCTCGAAGCTTGAGTCTCAAACCGGACAAAACAGATTTTAGTGGAATACCAGACTTCACTGGAGAACCAGAAATCTTGTCTCAATTTCTCGAGAGATGCGAAGAACTGATAGACCACTTTTTTGACCTAGACGACCTAAATTGTTATGGAAATAAGGTTATATTAAACAATATCAGAGCGAAGATCAAAGGAAGAGCTGCCACTGGAACATTTAACTGCCCATTGAATACATGGGATGAAATTAAAACCGCGCTAATCGCTAACTTCGACGATAAACGAGACGAAGAGCATTTGATCCTTGAGTTAGGAAAACTCAGACAACATCAGAACGAAACTCCGTTCGAATTTCACGCTAGAACATATAAATTGTTCACGCTGCTAATAGCTAAGTTGAAAAACTCAACTGACCAATATACGCCGGTAACACTTAAATTAATGGAAAAAGTCGCTTTGAGAGGATTTCTAATGGGACTTAACGATGACATCGGTCAATTATTAATAAACAAAGGACCCGTAGACCTCAACGACGCTGTTAGAATTCTAACAAATGAATATCAATTCCCAAAACTACGTAAACGATACTTGGAAAAGCAAAAACCCCAATACGTATCAAACGCACAAAGACCACCGTTCACGCAAAACGCACAAAGACAACCGTTCACGCAAAAACCACAAACATATTATACTCAAAAAACCAATAATGGGAAACCATTCCAAAAAGCGGAATATAACAACGAAAGTGGAAAAAACTTCAACAAGAATCAACAAGGCCCGCCACGGAAACCGTACTTTCCCCATTATCAACAAAAATCAATCCCGAAGCCAGACACGCCGTACATTCCATACCATTTAAGGACAAAAGACACAATGTCATATCAAACGACTCTCAATCATGAACTTCAACCCATAAAACACGATCAAAATTCCCCGGATGAAGAACGAAGCCAATCGGAAAATGAAGAAATAGACACTCGTTTTTTAGAAGAAGCTACGAATTACCACGAATTAACTTGAACCATCTCAACAGCTCTACGAAACTCCCGTATTTAATTAACCACAATAATCTTAAAATCTTAATAGATACTGGAGCATCTAACAGTTTTGTATGTACTAACGTAGCTCTTAAATACTTCGAAGAATTTGTTAAACCCGATAAATTTTTAGTCACATCCTCTCATGGTTCAACTAAAGGCACCCACAGTATAGAATTACCTATAAATGTCGTTAACCATCATTTCAAGAAAAATGTTGCATGCACGTTTTATATATTTGAATTTCACGACGATTTTGATTTATTGCTTGGTTGGGACAATTTGGAAAAATTGGGAGCGATCCTTAACGTACAGAAGAACACGATCAACATCTGCGACGTAGATCTTCCCTTAAACCATTTTAACGTTCCACAAAAGCCGAAATCATCAACCGTCAAGAAAACCTATAACACAACTGAAACGCCTTATATCCGTACATACGAGATACCACCTAGATCCGGAAAACAAATACAGATTCACTTAACAAATATTAAAAACGGAACAGCGATCATTGACCACAGAAAAATAGGACCAATTGAAATTCCTAATTGCCTGGTCAAGGTAGAAAACCACCTCGCCAGATGCCTTGCCCTTAACACTTCAGAAACCACTCAAAATTTGAACGTCAAAAGCCTACAATCAGCCGAACAAATTCCAGAAGAAATGTTCGACAAAAATCCACAGATGAACAGTAAACAAAGGCCCAACAATATAATACAAAAAATAAAATTCACAAAATTATTCCATCCATCCGTCAAGATCATTTAAACGAGGAAGAAAAGAAAAAACTAAAAGAGCTTCTATCGGAATATCCTGATATATTCTACGATGAAGACGAACCGTTAAGTGCAACTTCGTACGCCGAACATAAAATTCGCACTACGGACGAAATCCCTGTCTATTCTAAATCGTATAGGTATCCAGAAGTTTACAAAACCGAAGTAAAGAGCCAAATCCAAAAATGATTGACAATGACGTAATTCAACCATCAAATTCAGCTTATAATTCACCTCTTTGGATTGTAGAAAAGAAGCAAGACGCATCAGGAAAGAAAAAATTTCGCATTGTGATCGATTACCGTTTACTAAACCAAAAAACTATAGATGACAAATATGACCTCCCTAATATAGAGGATATTCTTTCGAAATTAGGTAAATGCAAATACTTTACCACGCTTGACCTTGCCTCAGGATTTTGGCAAGTAAAAATGGAAGAATCGAGTATACCCAAAACTGCCTTCAGCACAGAGAATGGGAAATGGGAATTCAAGAAAATGCCTTTTGGTCTAAAAATGCCCCTAGTACCTTCCAACGCTTAATGGACAATTGTCTCAGAGGTATACAGAACGAAATATGTGCTGTGTATATGGACGATATAATAGTATTTTCATCTAGCCTTCAGGAACACATAACAAGACTAAGGTGTATATTCGACAGACTCAGGAAAGCCAATTTAAAGGTACAACTCGATAAGACAGAGTTTATGAGGAAAGAAGTAGCCTTCTTAGGACACCTTATTACCGAATCAGGACTAAAACCTAACCCTCAAAAATTGAATCAATCCGAAAATACCCCTTACCTAGGACCACAAAAGAATTAAAAAGCTTCCTTGGATTATTGTCGTATTATCGAAAGTTTATCCGCAATTTAGCAGATATCACCAAACCATTAACTACCAGACTAAAGAAAGGAAATAAAATAAATATTAACGACTCCGATTACGTAAATAGCTTCGAACAATGCAAGAATCTCTTGGTGAACGACCCAGTATTAAAATACCCAGACTTCGAAAAACCGTTTATTCTAAATACGGACGCCTCGGGAGTCGCCCTTGGTGCTGTGCTTTCCCAAAAATTCGAAAATGAAATACACCCAGTCGCATTTGCCAGCCGAACACTTAATGACACAGAGAGAAAATTATCTACGATAGAACGAGAGCTCTTAGCGTGTGTTTGGGCTTGCCAATACTTCCGTCCTTATCTATATGGGCGAAGATTCACACTAGAAACGGATCATCAACCTCTCCAATGGTTACACTCCTTAAAGGAACCCAATTCTAAACTTTTCCGATGGAAACTTCGGTTGGAAGAATTTGATTTCGAAATCAAGTATAAAAAGGGGAAACACAATGCAAACGCAGACGCACTTTCAAGGATAGAGATTAACACGAAAGAAACCTTATTAGTACCAAAAGAACTATCACCCTCTCTGATTGTAAATGTGGATCAACAAAGTGATTGTGAAACTATACATTCGGACAAAGAAGGAAAAGACATAGCCCTAATACCGATAAAAGATAATGCCATAAATCATTGCAAAAGTCAAATAATTATATCAGTGGGTGAACAATTCGACACAGACATAAAAACCGAAAAACTTTTCCGAAATGATAAAACCCGCATCACGGTAAGATTCCCTCAAAGAGACCTAGAAAACGAAATCATTAAGTTCTTAGTCAATTACCTAAACCCGAAGACGTCATACGGACTCTTCTTTGAATCGGACATTTACGAAAAATTCACCTCCATTTTTATGGAAAAATTCAAATCGTCCGAAATCAAATTGACCAAATACACCAAGAAATTAATAGATGTCTTAGATCAAGAAGACCAAACCAACATCATTCTACACAATCACAGGCAGGAACGATTCCATCGCGGAATAGACGAAACATATCAACAAATCAAGCGTATATACTTCTGGCCAAATCTCAAAGAAAACATAACAGGCGTCATAAACAGATGTGACCTCTGCCTGAAATGTAAATACGAAAGAAGGCCATTGAAACCAGCATTCAATATCACACACACTCCGTCAAAACCACTTGAAACAGTACACATGGACACTATTACAATCGAAAGACAGAAATTCCTAACGATAATAGATAAATTTTCTAAATACGCACAAGTATACGCCTTAAAGTCACTGAACAGTATCGAAATAACAAAAAACTGTTAACTTTTATTTCCCATCATGGAAACCCTTTAGAACTCGTAATGGACAATGGGAATGAATTTAGCTCATCCCTGATAAAGGAATTCCTAAACGTACAAAACATAAAGATACATTACACCAGCACCCAAAATCCAAATTCGAACTCGCCTATAGAGAGATTTCACTCCACACTCATAGAAATCGTCAGGCTAATGACGGAAAGTGACGAATTTAAAAACACGTCGATCAAGGAAAGAATTAAATACGCGATAATATCGTACAATAATAGTATCCACACTAACACGGGATTGTCTCCTATGAAATAATTAACGGTACATTCGGATCTAAAACACCGATTCCCCCGGACATCGAAACAGCCCTAGTAAACATCTACACAACAGAACACAAAAATAAAATGAATAAACTCTACACAATACTACACGAAAAACAATTTAACACAAAAGAGAGAACAATTAATAAAGAAAATGAAAAACGCGAAGAAACACTCCCGGATATACCACTTGAAGTATACGTCGAAACTAAACAGATACAGGACAAGACGAAACGAAAGTATAATAAAGAGAACATTAAAGATATCGACCTTATTAGAAAAACCGCGGAAATCGAACCTAGACATCACAACACTAGAACGAAAATACATTTAAAAAACATTAAAAGACCGCGAGCTCTAGAACAAGAAACAGAATATGAAATAAAAACAAAATTGTCCGAAGACGATTTAAATTCGATAAAAGATTGTAATTGGTTCAACGATCAGGTGCTGAACCTCTATATGGAACTAATTAACGAAAGAAGTAAATCCAACAAGGAATTACCCAAAACGTATGCTTTCAATACATTTTTATTTGTGTCTTATCTACGAGGTTATAGTCGAGTAAAAAACTATACAAAAAGAGTAGATCTTAGGGAAAAGGATATTATCCTAATTCCCATTTACAAGGCATCCCATTGGCGACTAGTAGCAGTCAGACCACTAATAAAAACCATTGAGTATTACGACTCTCTGCCAAACGACGGCGAGGAAATATTAGAAATAATATTCCAATACCTGAAAGAAGATTGGAAAGACAAACATAATCAAGAGTTAAAATTATCAGAATGGACCTTACGAACAGTCTCACCAATACCCCGACAAAATAACTCTTATGACTGTGGACCATTTGTCTGTAAATTCGCAGACCTCTTATCACAAAATAAACCACTCCATTTAAACCCACATACACTACGTGAACAAATCTACAATAACGTCACACAAGAATGTCTAAACGTATAACTCTCTTTCAGATTTCTTTTACACACATCATCGGCCTCCGCCGAAATGCACAACCTAGACCATAGTGGAGGATTATTACCCATCCACCTCGGACCCGCTTACATTGAGACGAACGAACACCTACTCATAATCCACTATGACACAAACATCTTACGCACGACCCTCAGTGAACTACACGAGACATTTAGAAAAATGAAAACAGAAACACAATCTCTCGAACCAACACAAATCCCTCGCAGACACATAGAAGCGATCGATTCTACACTCCACATAGCATATGAAAAGCTCCTCAATTTACAGGCTAGGAAAGACATACAAGTCAGGAAACAAAACAAACGAGGACTTGTCAACGGACTTGGATCTGTAGTAAAATTTATCACGGGAAACCTTGACGACGAAGACAGAAAGAAATATGACGCGATCATCACCAAATTAAATAAAGAACGAGTTCAAACTTCCATTCAATTAGAAAAAGAACACCATTTGGTAACTGATCTCATACAGCAATACAATGACACTATCACTATACTAAACCAAAACAATAATGAAATAAGAAGAAAGCTTGACGAAAGAACGAATTCGAATACGTCAAAATCTGCCGCATTAAGAAAAATTGGTTCTCAAATCTTAACGAATATTAATATCGTGATTGAACAACTGAAAGAAATAGAGACGTCCCTAACCTTTTGTAAATTAGGGATTGCTCACCCAAGTATAATACCCGTGGGAACTCTTCAGTCCGAACTTATGGAAATAGCCAAAGAGAACCGTGAAGGCACATTAAAGATGTTTAACAATACCGTGGAATATGAACTAAACTCGAAAGTAATTTGTTCATTGAATAACGATCAAATAGTTTACATAGTTAAACTGCCAGTTTACGTAGACACTGGGCTTCAAATGTACATACTACAACCAGTGCCAATACTATATAACCACGAATATGTAACTATAATTCCTAAGTCTAAATATGCTCTAGTAGATAGGAATTACAACATTAAACATTCTACTAACCAACTATGTTATAAAAGCAATTATGATAATTACTACTGTAATAACCTTCAACCATGGACAGAAATATCCAATTGTTCTCAACAGATAATCAAATACAATTCTATGAACGAATGCCAATTAATGAAACTTACACTCAGGGACCCGTACCATTTTTCGATCCCCGAAACTGGTCACGTTCTCGTTGCCGCCCAAAAAGAAATATTAATCGAGGACCGGCAACCTGACAGAAATACCTTCAAACGTATCAAGGGTACCTGGATTATTGAGCCATCTAACCACGACATCTTAATCAACAACGAACTTGTCAAGTCTAGTAAACTCATACAAGGAACCGTACGAATCCCTCTGATACCCCCTGACCGGATGTCAACCCTTGCTTTCCGACCATTCGAACTTAATCTAACGGATTACTCCCCTATTCCCCAGTTGGATGAACATTGGCCATTTCTATTCAAGGACACTTTAAGTACTAACAACAATTATGTACACTTCTTAGTTAGCCCACTTTATATAATTATCGCTCTCATGTTCACTATATTACTAATCGGTTACACATATAAGAAGCGTACTTCTCGAATAAATCAACAAGTTCTAACCCAACCTGTGAGTTCTCAGTTGCAGTTTACAATTCGCCCAAATAATTCGGCATAACGCCCTATGCCTCATTCTACGGTGGGAGGAGTGATCATCACGACTTCGTCGGCCCTGGCCTCGGCAATATCTTCAATTGCGCAACCTGTCGCAAGCCTTCCTTTGGAGCAGTGCCGCCACAGATATGAACCTGCTGACGCCGCATTCACCTATCTCGACTCATCCCGTCAGAATCATCTCCGACGCACAGCCTTTGCCCAAAACAAAGCCGCCACTGTTAACGTACTGCGACGCTGCACTTCCTCACGCCCACCTTTGTGACAATAGCTTATAAAAGCACCCTGCAACCTACAGAAGTCGTCATTCTCTGCATCAGTCTTAGTCGTTCTGTATTATTCAAATCCTTGCTGTAATTCACTCAATTTATTAACAGAATTAAAGTTTCTTTTTAAAAACGTTATTTTCGGTATCACGAACATAACTTCTATTTTGAGAAATAAATATTTTATGTTTTGATCACAATGATAACTACAGTTTAGTTTGGGCTGATTTTTATATCACTCTCATTTTGGCGTCCCATAGTAACCTTCAGGCTAAATATAACATTTAAACCGATTTGGTTCAGCCGTTTTCTCTCTCAGCGCGTTCACAGACATACACAGAATATTTTCTCAAATGGCATTTTTCGCACTCAGCACTCCTTAAAACGTTCGAAAATTATAAACAAAATTTTCAGTGGATTAGATAACTTTCCTTTCTACTTCGTAAAGATAAGTTAAGTATTAAACAAACAGAACAATAAAATAAAAATTCTACCGTTCGACCGTTGAACGCGATTGTTGGCACATTCCGTAGTACACATTTAACTCACCTCGAAACCAAGTAATCGACTCAGGGTCAATATCTAATCGCACGAACTTCCGAATTTCGTCGTTATTCAGAGAAGCAGGATCCACTTTTTGAATATTCAATTTCTTCAATCTCCTCAACTGATGTTCATTGAACTGTCTGACCCCTTTGACAACAGGAACGAGTCGAGAGTAGAGAGCTGTGTCGCTTTGAGTGCTTTCATGGAACATTCGTGCCTCTAACTGAGCGGCAAGTAAATTATTGGCAGCTGTGACAGCATGCAAATCGCCAGTGAGATGAAGGTTGATCTCGTCCATGGGAATTACTTGAGAGTAGCCCCCTCCAGCAGCGCCTCCTGAAATCGTCCATCACAAATAATAATAAATAACATCAAATATTAAAAAATCCGAGGGTATACACCAAAATGAAGGTCAAACCCTGAGTTTATCGAAAAATGCAAACGTATAAATGAAAGTTACCGAACATATAAGTTTTAGGCAACAGATGAGATACGGATCTGCACTTCTCCCAGTGGGTCCAACAAGACCCACTTGAATGAGTTTGGCGAGTGGGAGAAGAAGTGCAAGTGCAAGACTGCCGATTGGTGGGATGTGCCAGATATCCAGAGAGCGAACAACAGAGGCCCTCAGTCTGGAGAGAATGTACTGTGTACTCGTGAGGGGCTGCGGTACGCCTCAGAGTGCTTGGGGTTCCTCAGTTGCAGCCAGATCAGGTTCTAGGGAAGGACTGTACTGTGTGAGAATGGAAGGGACGCATTGGGGACGTCTCATCAACGAACACCTCCTATGGAGCTGGGGGTGGAGGTGAGAGGACATGAGGCAGCACATGTATGCCCTCTCAATAGTAAGTGGGGGTTTTCTCAATTGCCACTAGTTTATAGGGAGAAAAAAACTTTTAAATTCAATCATTTTCTACCCAGAGTATGTAGGTTAATATAGTTAAGAAGTTTACACGCTTACTGTGACACTGTGTGACTTGGAGGAGGAAAGTTCTACATAGAAACTGGTTTCAGAATTTATTGAGTAGCTCGTACTTATGACACGACCATTAATGAATAATCAGTGATTGACGAGACAGCCAAAAGAAGCGTGTTTTGAGTTGGTTGGTTGTTAAGGCCTTGGAAAGAAGTGTAGCTGTGCCCGGTTCTGGTTCTAGATCAGTTGGTATAGTGGAGAAGAGGAGACAAAAAATTTGCTGGTTCTGGTATCTCTTAATTAAATAAACAGAAAGGCCGAGAAGGAAGCAATTGCTGTGAAATGAAGGCTAACAAAAAATAGTAACTGTTCGAACACAGTTATTTGAAATTTGCAGTTCGTGGAATTTGTTGTTGTGTTTCTTTCTTTTACTGTTAACCGCGACTTCTATTTACCGCCGGCAGAATTCGCCCATTTTTCGGACGCCAGCACTCATCAAGAACACATTATTACGAATCACACGCTTGCGCAGTTCGGGGCCATATTCTGCCTCTTTTTTTCGTCCGCATTATTATTGTTTGAAATGTCCGATATTTCATGATACTCCATCTCAACCGTTTAGTTTAGTTGGTAATTTACCCTCGTGTTTCGAGTCAATCGCGTACTGGAGTTCGCGAGATTCGGCAGAATCCGCAACCGGTTCACGAAATCACGAACATTCATGGTATCTGGAACTATACGCACTGCAGACATCCCAGTACGTCAGCGCCACTACGTTTTTGTGGAAAGAGTAATCCCATTGTAAATAAATCCAGTCCACTTTAATCCGAAAGTTTCGTTTTATTTATTCCCCAATATTAAGCAGTAACTGGGGAAAATAAATGGGGAGTATTGGGCGTTCTTACACAGGCGTTTCAGCAGGGTAGGTAACTGAACAGTGCCTGGTTGAGTGAGAGCAATGTCAACGGGTTTCGTGATAGGTAGAATTACCTGGAATTGTTCACTTGCACAGAAAGTTTGAGGTTGAAGAGACGGAACAACTCAAAGCAGTCTCGAAGGACAACTGGTGGTACGTCGCTCGTCTCGAGCTGTTGCTCATCTCAAAATGTCGCTCAGCAATCAGATGTGAAACGATGATGGAGGGATGTAAGGATTACAGGTAGGGACCGACGGTCCTCCTATCCACCTGACTGAATCGTGGAAAGACTCATCGTAAACATTTGTGTTAACTCTTTGCGAATTAACAGGTAAAAACTGCGAGAAATGCAGGTAACTGAAACGGAGATGGCTTGAATTCCAATATGTATGGGGTTGCTGCTAGTTATTTTATGAACGTCTTTTAATTCCCACCATATCTGCAGTTTATTTGACCCCACCCTGTTATAGTGATTATAACAACCCCATTTCAGTTAAATAATCTGATCAGCTGTTGTAATAGACCTGACTATTTTTATTTGTGGTTTATTTGATACAGCTGGGGACACCGGAGCAGGCTTCCCAACAAGTCTGTTCCAGGGGAGCTAGGAAATGTGCCCGACGCAGCAATGGCGCATGCCATTGTTCCCTCAGTTTCGGCTGACCCCCTGCTCTCTCCCCCTACAAAAGTATAAACAATAATCCCAATAGCTTAGCTATTCTTGGAAGTAAAACATACACATTTGCTCATCAGGTCCGTGCACAACTTTTTGTCGACGTGCATTGACGTTAGAAAACGGAACATTCCACTCACCAAATCCCAGACTATTCCATAAACGGAACAAAATAAGCAATGCCAACAAAGAGGAGAGCCCTGGCATTTCGTTACTGTCTTACTCATGATGTTTCTGGGAGGAAAATCAAAAGAGAAAATGCGTACCTTTAATCCCAAAAGTCGGTCCTTGCGACGGTTGCCTGATACAGGCAATGGCGTTTTGGTTTTTGTGCATAACCAAAGCTTGCACAAGCCCGAGAGTTGTTGTAGTTTTGCCCTCTCCAAACGAAGTAGGCGTCATACTGTTGAAATTTAGTACGATCATGAATTAAAACACTATCGCAAGTTAAGTAAATTTTATAATCAATCCTAGAGCACTATAACTGCATATATTAGTAATGTAAGTACGGTCCATCCCAGCGGCCAAATATTGAGATGAGAAGGCAACAATTGAGAAGTGTATTGCGAGACGTACATTCCTAAATCACAGGCCTACCCCCTACAATGATAAGCAACCAACACCTAGTTGGTCTTCACACCAATACATCCACATCTGTAACCACTCCAACAAATCATGACTGGAGGGACACACGAAAAGAGAATATTTTATTCACACGACTGAGATGAAATGTACATCAAATGGAACCCTCCGAGGCCTGCAAATCAAAACACTCAAAACATGTGATAGTTATAGGACCAGAATTTCGGGCAGTTAGGCTCATTAGAAGGAACTGACCACATACATATCAACATTTACGAGACCTAACTATTTTGTGACCAAAAGAAATGAAATATAAAACGTACGCAGAGGGAAATATGACGTTTGGATGGACATACTGCATTCAAAGTAATAGCTAATCCTTCAATATTAGCACATTTATTGCTACATTAATTTCTAATTTATTTCAAACATATCCCTCCAACTACGATTGCACAAGCAGTGGGTTCCCCCTCCACTAAGCAGACGTAGGACCATAATGCTCTGTTTATTGAAAAATACGAAAATGTTAAATAATAAGCCTCTTACCCAGTAACAACAACATTATGCCCATCAGGTTGGCGTTTCAGCCTTTCTAAAATGGATAGTGACAATTTAGCCTTGGTTTCACCATACGGGATGACTTCATTCTTTGCGATACCAATTTCAGTAGCCAAATCTATAATTTCCTTTTGCTGCTGGTTTCTAGATACTTCAATATCGCTGAAATACGGAACAGACAAAATGAATGCTAGGTCACAATTAAAGATGCTCGCAAAGAGTTGCAAATAAGTGAAATATGGTTCACCTAGGCACCGGCGACTGAATCGAAAGAGGTAAAGCCTGAATGGACCAAGCAGATGTCATCATTTTGGCTACAGCTCTTTCAGCTGAGATGACCGTGTTTGTCATGAGCATAGCAACAGTCATTGGACCAACACCTCCAGGCACTGGAGTGATATGGGAAGCGTTTAGTCTGGCCTCATTGTAATCTACATCTCCAACCAAACGTTTACCAGACTTTTTCGTTGCATCTGAGGGAATAAAATTTCGGATCACCACAAATCTATTAGCTGTAATCAAACAGTGGGTAATGCAAAAAAATCAAAACAACTTTGATAAACGAATACTTGTCAAAGTCCTCATTGTGTACGAAAGGGTAGCAAGAAGTCCTTGGTTAAGAATGTAAGACAATCCTAGTTTATTCCATTCAACAGTACAACATGAACATAAGAGTGGAGAGGTTATCATTCAGAAGTCAGGCTAACGGAAATACGGAAAGGTGAAGGCGTTCACGAAATCAGTAACTCAGGTAAATGAACTAAAACTGTGAACAGGCGCCTTGACACAGGCATAGACGAGAGAGTGCCAAATGGACTCCATTCGTACCTCCTCATACCTTGAGCCCTTTGATTCATTCTGAGATCAACTTTTAATTGAGCACAGGGGAGCCAAACTAAAGAAAGAAGGGTGCAGTAGAAATACTCGCTTCAGCAGATACATTCACCAGGACTATGAAAGTTTGAAAATGAGGTAAAATAAAATACTCGATAGTGACACACAACCACCATCACATCTGCACAGTGAGAAAAATACAATTTTTGAAATTGTCAGTAATGCTGTCTTTCAATTGAATTTCTTTGCACACGCACGCCACGGACAGGATCGTCCACGACTCAAGGATCTTCGAAAATACCACAAATGGCAGCCTCTCAACAGCTGTTTTATGTAAAGCTTTATTCCCCTGTCTCTTTCATCGCATCCTTTTGCAAACGTAAACACGTCCTTATTGAGTTGGGAATGGAGGCCATTCGAGACCATCGTCTATAGCCCCCTTGTAATTGTAGACACATTTCCTGTCCTCTGATTGAGCTACAAGAAGCAAGTGCACGAGATTCATACCCCAATCCGAATTTTCAAGGAGGCGAAAGATTGCTTCTTACTAGGGGCTCTCTGATTCTGTCCTCGATTAAATGTCAGTGTTCAGTCAAGCTCAGGGCTAATTAATTTGTTACTCTTGCCTCTAATGGTAAGTCTTGAGGCCAATGGCCTTCTCCTGACAAAGGGCTTAAGGTTAACTTCCCTTTTTGGATTTGCCAAAATACTCCTCTCTCATCACTCATTTTACCGTTTCTCCTTAGATCCCAACTCTCAGCTCTTCTCAGACCCATCCCAAAAACGCACATCTGACACTCTGCTCTCGTCCCCACAACCCAGTTCACCTATTCAGAGACCCCCTTGTGTCGGCGGTACTCACTCACCCATATCTCTATCCTGTCTCCAGTGTGTAAATACAGTCCTCTCTCACGCTCACCATGGTTCATCCATTTATTTTTCTAACTCAACCTCAAGCTCCCAACAGCTATTATCTTACCCAGAAGCGAGAGCGATCATAGAATTCCTCGATACAAACCAAAATACACTCCATCTCTCCTCTATGCTGCACTCATCTTTCAGTGAGAGGGATTCCAAAGTACTTGAAGGCGCACTGAACAGCAACAATTAAGCTAGCTACCACAGTATGTTTGTGAACATTAAAAACCCCGATCCGATGGAAGACATCTTTTCATCTGTTGACAGAATTATCTCTCACAATCCATGAGTGTATAACATCTTCCACGTTAATGTTAAGGCCTTGTCAGTCAGGAATAGTGTGACAATACCTTTCTTACTGTCACCGAAAATATATGACACTTGACATTTCACCTATAAGGAGGTACAGTGATATGATGCATTGGAGCAAATGCCTACTGCAGTGAGCTGTGAATCAAGAGATGTCTATGGAGCGTTGAAGAATGATTGGCGCTAAGAATCAATTTACTCTTGCGTATGAAGACTTTTTTGCCATTGTCTGCCGTATAGTACGCCTTATTATCTAATACTAACCTGGGATGGAGTTGATTCCACAATCAATAACCACAGCACCTTTTTTCACCCAAGATCCTTTGACAAAATGAGGTTGTCCGATCCCAACAACCAGAATGTCAGCTTTGGAAACCTACAACAAAGTATTTTTGATTACTCTAGGGCCAGGGCCAATGCGATCAAATGCTTGTTTAACTAACTCGTACTGGTGCATTATTGAAGGCCAACACATGAAAGTAATGAATAAGCGGCTTCTTAATACAAAGACTACTCAACAACACCTTTCTTACTGTCGCTGAAAATATAATATGACACTTAACATTTCACCTCTAGGGAGGTACAGTGATATGATGCATTGGAGCACTGGAACTATCGCAGGTAGCTATTTCCACTCCTATCATCATAAACCCCTGAGGCCTGTAAAATCTTCCCAGATGGGCCATCCAATAGAACATCACCGAACACTCACCATAAAAAAGAGGATGATAGGCGTTGCCTTTAGCTAACTATGACTTCTACATCACATACATCTAAAACAAGCCTACCCTCTAAGGAGAGTCTGTAGTAATTCTACCAACCTTGAACCCGAGGGGTTCACTTGGGAGTAGGTGTCCTAAGTTAACAGCCCCGGCATTCAACGAATATCTCTGACTCGCTAAACAGCCTGTAGAGGGCCTTCAATCTGTGGTAACTACAATGTGGCGGAGGTGGAATTGCACTGAGCTGAAGCATGTCACATCTTGAATGAAATGCAGAGCTCCTTGTTGATAATGCCTCAGTCCTTACTGTGAATCTCACACCACTGCCCCAATCCTCCAGGTGCTGAAATGGTAACTCATTGGTTGATGATCCTGCTGGAGGATCTACAAATCACAAGCATCAACTAAGACTAAAGTCGCCCGTAAGAAGCAGTACGTCAAGGTGTTCAGAGCCCATAACGTCCTTGCCACCTTATAGTGTTTTGACAAGGAGCAGTTCTGCATCAATCTAGAAATGATGGCCACAGCTGATTTGGCCTTGATTGCAGCCTGGTTGTACAAAAGAATGCGACTATGCAAATTACTGGGAGCCAATAACGACCCTACACCGGCACCACCGTTCATAACATCCATATCAACCTAAAATTCTGAGGTATATCCCACAAAAACAATAACCCCGTGTGAACTACTACAAGTCATTGGAGCAGCACAGTCCCGCCTGCTGGCCCACCACTTCTTAGATGGCTAATATTCAGCAATTATTTGGCAGACACAAGTGCAGAATAAACAACAAAGACGATGTACGAGTATTCAATAAGAGTAGGCCTCTATCTCACCCATCATGCTAGTCAGTAGTACGAAAAAAAAAGAATTTTATGGTAAAATTCTATTTCTGCTATTTCCCCACTGATGTGGCATTTTACTGGGTTTCTGGACATAATGTTTAACAACAGTAATCCTACTACTAGAAAAGTGATTGAGGAGGACGTGAAGTACGCTTTTATACATCAGAAAATATCCAAACCTCCATAACAGCTGCAAGAGGTGATAAAGAAGTTACAACGAACAATTATCGTCAGTAGCAAGCACTACACGATAGCTAAGACTCCTCAAGGGAAGTTAAACGATTTTTTATCCATAACATTAACAAAAAATGTCAAGCTACATACTTAATGGAAACTTACTATTTCCTCGATGTTTTTTGTTTTGGAATGACAAATAGTAACAGTGGCGTGGTGCCATTTCAAGAGTTCACTGGCAGGTGTCCCAACGATTTTGCTTCTCCCAAGTACCACAGCATTACTTCCTGCGATTGTAGCTCCTGATCTGTTGACAATTAACAGAACTATGTCATTAGATTATAGTGATGATGATCTTAGTCCCTCAGAAGACGGCAGCATGTTCATTACGAAACAAACTGGGGTTTTCCTACAGATTTAATTTTTAACGTCTTTTTGAGCAAAGCAATATTTGGGAAGAAGTCAGGTCTTGATCAGAATTGACGGCCCTAACCATCAACGACCTCTTCATGATGATTGTGGTAAGAGAGAGATGTAAGACTAATTTAGTGGACCTATGGCAGGATTTCCTAGTTTTTCTCTAGGGGGGATGACTGTTGTCTGGCAAGCAATATGGGAGGAGGTCCCGAGCCAATGGATTCCAGTACTAATCGTAACCCATTAATGATATTTTAGGGAGGCGCACCAAGTTGCCCCCGACAAGGACACCAGCCTATTTCCTCGTCTTCTTTTGCCATGCCCACTGCCATTACTATGAAGAACTGCCAGTGGCTAGGAAATTAGTAGCTGTAATGGATTGAGAACTGAAATCTGGCAGAAACATCCTACTGAAAGTAACGATGAAATAAACGTTGGTAGGTACCGATGCGTTCCAGAGGAGACCACCATTGCAGTAGTTGAAGCGGAGACTGTGAGGAAGAGGGTATGCCATGCCAATAAACACATGGCAGACGGATTCTCCTCTCTTACTGCCACAGAAGGTGCACCATTGCAGTCGACAGAGTGGTCAGACCTAGCAGACTCAGACTCCTCGTCGCTCATTCTATGGATTGCTGAGCAGGTGAGTGAATCAAAACTACTACGAGAGATGACATTTCCACACAGAATTTTTTAAGGACCACTATCAAGCTCCGTAAGTCAGTTTCTTAGTGGTACTGATGATGGTTTAAATCGCCGAAATAATACACCCTTAACAAAATATGTGTTAAAATTATTGCTCTTAGTTTTACCTCCTTCCATAATCACTTTCCCAAATTTCTCCACTAGTGACAGGGAGATGAGGGAAACCTCATGTGTAGAGTCTAGCAAGGAAAACTGTTTATGGTGGTGGCGTCCCTATGGATCAGTTCGCAGGAATCTTATCCTATTTTCGCAGGATTACAGATCACGTCGCTAAACGGCACTAAACGGCATTCACCTTTCCTGGAATGTCGAGCAAGCTCGGGGGAGGGATTGAAATTACAAATGCAAGATTCGAACCACAAAAACAGGCGACGGTAATCCAAAAAGAAACATGATCGTAGTATTTACCTTTTGATTAATTCCATGCACCCGAATGGAGTACAAGGAACAAAGCCTTCCAAGTCGCCAACTGCTACTCTCCCTTCATTTATCGTATTTAAACTGAAACATTAGAGATAACTGAATGTTAAACAGCAAACAAAGAAACAAATTGTAAGAAAGCGGCCTCAAACTAGAAAAGAACATTCCGATAGTTGTGAGTTTACTTGTCTGTTTTTCAACTGACCTCTTTTTAGTTTAGTCAAGCTAAAGTTTTTTTTTTTTTTTATTGTATTTTTTGGTAATGCAGTTAGAGTTGAAATAAGCATATGTGTATGCGTTTCACTCTGCACACTGGAAAGACGTACTGGAGGCCCTGGAGGACACCTGAATACTCAATCAGGGTAGTGAGAAGTTATCTGCACAATCGCACACTTATATACGAGACAGCCTAGGGATGTCACTGCAAGGGCTGCCCATGAGTCATTCCTTGGGTCAACTCTGTGGAATGAGGCATACGACGGCCTGCCTGACAAAGTGATCCTGGAGTGATGGGGTATGTGGATGATGTGGTAGCTGTGATAGTTGGCCATACGCTGTACTCAGTCCAGATAAAGCTGGAGTGGGTAATGAGGCGCGTCATAAAGTGGCCCTCCTCACCCTACAAAAGACAAGAGCTAGTCCTAGTGACGACACGAAGAATGGACTCTCCTCCACATTCGTGTGAAGACCAAGGGGCTGCAAGCAAGGAAGGCAGTTCGACATTTTGGGTCGTCATTTGGTTTCCACCTCCGGCAAGCAGCAGATAAAGCTGGGACAGTAACAACGGTTCTTTCTCACTTGATGTCCAACACTAGAGGGCCACAAGCAAGCACAAGACAGGTGCTTATGAGCGTTGTACGCTCTATTCTCTTATATGGGGCAGAGGAGTTGGCTGATACGCTGAGCTTTGCCTACCACCGAAAGCAATGGCAGATGGAGCTGCACCCATCAAGAGGGCAACCAGAGTACAATTACAATTCTGCACTAGGGGGATGTCTGTGGGAGTTCCGACCTAGTAGGCTCTACCTCCCTCAGACCCTGCAGTTTAAAAAGTAGGTAGATGGTAGATGGGATGACTACCCTTCAGCAACTCCGCGACCACCACGATGCCTGCAGAGGAAGCACATATTCCAGCATTGTCAGGCCTCACCATGGGTAGGAGTTGGATTGCTCCATTCTACCTATCCATTGCCCTGCAGAGGCAGCCACCTGTTGTGGCCCTAACCCATAGTGCACTGGCGCAAGGCTGCAGGCTGTGCATTCCCACAGTACCATGTTTGGGTCACACAACCCTTAAGGCCCACATGGTCGCTGGCTCGCCCCATCTTTCAATGGTACTTACGGCTTTTCCTCATCCCAGGACGAGGCAATTGGGGTTGCTGGCCACGCTAGGACTTGGAAGGACCTCAGTAAGCTGCGGCAGAGGGCTCCCAAGTCTTTACCCACTACTCAGGGGTGCATTTGCCATGTATCCGGATTTTCAACACCTTGGCAACCATGGTGCCACCAGAAAGGAAGAAGAGCTGACGTTCATACTTTCTCTTCATAGTGCCTGACCCTAGATTACTATCATCACCTTCATGGCCAAACACCCAAGCCGAGTATGCCTCCTGCAGGCACCCAAAGTCCCGGGAGCAGGTGAGTGCTCCCAAAGAGCTTTGACCCAGGGAAAGAAAAGATTTTGTCATTTCAGAGCATTAAGGATTCACGCCATTGCACCCCTATTCAAGCAACTATATGTTTCAAGTAGCTGTTGAATATTATATATGATGGCAAAGAGCCAGTGGCACGGTAAAGTGCACCCAGCAAGAAATTACACATCAATTACTTTTTTAAGCCAAATTTGTAAAGGAACTGAAAGTTTTCGTTCTTCACCTTCGACCACTACAGCCTTAGAGTAACTAACTGTGGTCTAATGTTTTGACAACTCTATGTAAACCCTAATCTTTATACGGTGAGAATGCATCTAAACTTCAGTTAAGCCTGCACAACCCAAGGTCCGAACAAATGCTCCCTATCATAGAGGTGATATTTCCCGTTTTGTTTGAACAGCTAAAGCCATGCGAGGTAGTACCCACGAAATTGTCTTTTCCACCCATTTTCTTCTTCCCCCAAGTAAGCATTAACTAAACACTTCACCAATTAAAAAGCACCTCATTGATTTAAACACTGGCTAACTTACCCATCGACATCTTTGCTTGGATTCACAGCATCAGTAATGAGATGAGAATCTATTTTATTCAGACAATCCAAAGGCATCTGCACAATTATTCCATGCACAGTGGGATCATCATTAAGCGCTTTAATTTTTCTGAGAAGCTGAAAGTAGAACACAACATAGAACGTGATGAAGTAACAACGAAAATATGCGTATTTTCTTCTAGCTGTTGCAGAACGTGCTGTCTTCCGCCACATTTCAATTTTAATGCGAGGTAAATTATACGAGTACCTCAATTTGAGTGATAGAGTTGGGCAATTTCAAATGATTAGCGTTGATACCGATCGCCGCAGCATTTTTAATTTTCGTCCGAATGTACACGTTCGAATCCTCTCTGTTTCCAACTTGCACAATCGCCAGGCCGGGAGTAAAATTCGGAATTTTCTCACTCAGTTTTTTAACTCGTTCGGTGAGCTGTTTACTTATATCTCTGGAACAACAAAATGTAGAGAGAATGATTCAAAGCGTAATTTCCCAGCAATATTTTCTATCTTTCTTAAATTACATGAGCTCTACCCAATTCCTTCACATATAAGTTTTCAAAGTTCCAGGTGTACAGCCCTTCTATTGAGCCTAACTTTCGTTGAATATCATGGAACCGGAACGTACGTACTACAATTATAACCCCATAATAAGACACTCCTCCTCATCGTGGCATTTAAAAATTGAGAGAAATATACAAAAATGTGTATGTACAATATGGGAGAGAAAAATGTTAATTTTAATGATAGGCAGAGAGATCGCTGGTTGGTCGTTTGATGTTGGTAAAGGCACTGGGATGAATTGCCACACCCCTCCACCTCACTTCCCTCTACCCATTTCTCGCCATCGTTGGTTGTTCTCTCCTCATTTTGTTAATTTGGTCCAACTTCCTAAGAAGACAAGAGGTCCTAATTATCTCCTTATCATCGCATTTCCTATAGTTTTTATTTTAGTATCCCGTCTGTGGTTACTTTTGACTGTGGTCTGGAAGCACAATCAATGTCAACTGTCGCTTTTTATAAATACCACTCGGAACGCTTTGGAAACTTGAGTGAGCCTTCCAGGTGCTTTCCAGTTGAAAATGATCCATCGAGCTATCGGATGGACACAGGTAATATTTTCTCAACTACTGGGAAAACTTGATTATGGTATATTTTTGGGGTTCTGAGTTGTCAACTAAAAAAAGAAGGGATTTCTCTTATTATCGAATTAAAGAACTAAACCTTGGGGATTACAACAGTGAATTTTGTGTCAATTTTGAACTCACTAGCTTACTGTAATAGTAACACTAGGCATGTACAACCATACATCATCCACCACCTAACAATCATCTCTTTCTACTTAGTTCGATTCCTTGCAAACCTCGTACCTCCTGACCAACCACTAGCCTAAGCCAAAACTTGAATTATCAGCTATAAAACCATAGCCAAAGATAGACTAATAAACATTTACATATAATACGAAAAAAAGTAAGTGCACTGAGATTTGAATAAATGTTTGAGATTGTTTTAGAATTGAACCGCTAACCATGAAATCGACAAGAAATAGTTGCCAAATAAAAATACAACTTACGCAGCAACCTCAGTTCCTGAAAGGATCTTCCCAAACTCATTGCTTTGATCTCCAGCAGCCATTCTTCAAAGCTTATCAAAATAACGGAGCTGCAACAAAGAGTACATGAAACAAGGTTAAAAGTGTGTGAAATCTTCACAAATTCACCAAGCATCAATAGCTATGAATAGAAGGAAAACTATATTAGCGAAACTACAATTAGGAACACAGGTTCTTCATGGAGTTGGTTGCAGCTCAAGTTTACGCCTCATTTTAAGCCTGTGATGAGGAGTGCAGATTTGAGTCGGGTTTTAAAAGCAGCATAGTCTTACAATCAGAACGGATGAGCAGTTGTTGGCCACAACGAATGAACCACTTCCAAGAATGGATTACAAGAGCTCACAGGCCCACCCGAGGCTGGTGTTTGAGACCCCTCCAAAAGAAACTCATTTCAAGAGCCGTTTACTGATTAGGTTCGTTCCACAGGATAGAAACAGCTTGACATGACGAGATGAAATTCCTTCTCAGTCCTATGACACCCCGCAGCATAGTGCAAAATAGTAATTTTATACACCAGCCTTCACGCACGGTCACGGATATCATAATGCAAGAGATAGTTGAATAAAACTTCAATGATCACGGAACTACATTCGTGGAGTTAAATGCCCATTTACTCAACTTGTCATTACTCGAATACAAGAATTCATTTTCTTTTAAATGTGGTATATCGTTGAAAGTGAGTGACCAAAGCAGTATACGGCGATTTCGATTAGCGTTGTCAAAAGAAGAGAGATGTTTTTTGAGTCAATTCGTGAGGGATTGTGGCATTTATCTAAAGAATTCTGTTTTTTGTATGGGATTGAGTTATGTTTTATCGAGTTCGTATGAAAGGAGTGAAAAGTCGATTGGATTAATAGCTCAAGCCATGAAAACCGGTGATCGTACGTAGGGCTATGGAAAGGTTTGTGATGCGTCGCACCAGATATTTTCACCAAAAAAAATTGAAATTCAGTTAACCGATTCGCGTATTTTTCAACAATTGGGTGAAACAATTTAACATGATTAGTGATGTTAGTCACGTCGACGAATGCGTTTCTAATAAGCACAAGGAAAATGGTAATTAAGGGCAATTAAGTATCGTTCAACTAGTTTCACCTTACTAAAGTCAGTAATGTACTTTATCTTGATGCAGATACTCGGGATTGATGGCACGAGAAAAAATATTACGTTCGTTATGCAACTGCTACAAGTGTTTGTGATAAAGCGATTCTTAATTAGAACGTTACGTAACGAGCAATTACATTCTTGTCTACAAGGACGAGGACAGTTATAAGAACCAAACAGCGCTAGTTGAAATCACGAGCAGAGTATCGGCTATGCGGTCGTGTTTATGCGTGAAAAACAAATTCTCAAAACGAAAAATTATTTTGAGTTAAAATTATTTTTAGCACTAAGTGTGTACCTGTTGAATAGAAATGAAAAATGCGGGCGTAGAGTAGCGCTTTCTGGACCGGCGTCCCACTTGATACAAAATTTAAATTTGGAATAAAACCTAACAACGAGAACGTCAACACAATGTGAGGTCTGAAAAAAGCCGGGTACACGAAATGAAACCGAACGTAAACAAAAACCTCCACGTGACGGAAAGCAACAAGTTCTATACGAACACTGTCGCGAAAGAAAGTCCACAAGTGGTTTGCGACTCTCTTCTTCAAAGAACCGTTCCTTTGGCTCCGACTGGGGAGCTGTTCTGAACTCCCTCATATTGAACAGTTGGCAACCCACAGACATTTCTTAACTTGAGGAGGGTTTGGCCTTCACGAACCTACCTTAAGTTGAGAAATATCTTAAGTTAAGATTTTTCTTACATTTGTATTCCCCTTAAGCCAAAATATTTCGTAAGCTTAAGAAAATCTTAAAAAGTATTTAAGGGTTTAAATACTCTACACCATATATCTCCTTCCTGTATAGCCTAAGGGTCTATCCCAGTAGTTTCTTACGCTTTTCTATTACAAACTTGGAGTTACCATGTACAGTTTTAAATGAGATTCAAAAGAAATGTTACGAGAATTCTTCAACAAAATTTTCCCCCTTCCAAAAACATGCAATTTCCCCTTCGTTAATTAGATATGCAGATATTTCGCTGTCAACGTAATAACTACCTTCCTCCGTTCGGTGAATGAGGATTTTCGCGCACCAGTCAAGTACAAAATATATCTGGTCCAACTTTCCTTAGGCCCATGTTCATTCAACAATTTTCGTGGCTTTAGCTACTAATCCAATCTATTTTTAAGTTCAGTTTATTCGAACACAATGCGCTGCAAAATGTAGTAGCGCTTAAATTTCCGGCATTTATTGAGTTGCTCCAGCTCATGCCTTGACAATTATTAAGCAATCAGTTAGGGAGTTACGAAAGCGTCCACTTGACTTTTTGAGGTGGATCATGTTGACTGTTTTGGAATGGGTAGAGACTGGGAGAAATGGTAGTAAGTGAAGTGAATAGTTGGAATTCCGGAATGTCCGAGGTTGCTCCTAATATTCTCGAGCGTTATTGAACGCGCGTCGTATAGGTAGTTTATTGGACCGTCACCCAACTTCTCCTGAGGATGACAGTATCATTTGAGCCGAATTTTAAAGGGAAATACCGCGCTGAAATTCACTCCTAATTTTTGATGATTTATTGTGCTACTTTCGCCAGAGAGTAACTTACAGTTGATCCGATTTGATTACAACTTTATGAGGTAGAAAGTAAATCGAGCCAAAGATAAGCAAGCGCCGAGAGTTGGACTCACGAAACTGAAAAGTATAAACGTGGAGAGTTTATTATCGTGTTTACTTTACCCTCGGGACACGAGTATTTGCCAATGTCAAATTGAGTAATTGAACGAGCGTCAATAATTCGCGATAACGAACTGTAAATTGGAAGAATTGATCAAGTTGTATAACTTTCACTTCCTACGATACGATGCTATGCGATACGAGGCAATTGGCACTACGAGACGAGTCCAACTGACGTGTGGTGGGAGTGAGACGGAAAGATGTGTGGGAACTGAGCGCAGGCCGGGAAGAAAAGACCCTTACACTGTCTCGTAAGTTCCTTCAACTAGCGGAATTTGCCTTACTATATTTACTGAGATTTCACAGTCCTGTGCATCAACAAATACCAAACATGACGTAAACGCAATAACGCTGCCAAAATTTCATTTTTTTGGCTAATTTGTTAAATCATTTTTTGCCCATAACAACCACGGGTTTCGTCCAACAACTGGATTGCTGTGCGGGGGGCACAACTGAATATTATATGGAATTTTTCTCTACAACTGATTTTTTAAACCTCGTTAAAGACAAAATATGGCCTGGATGGCGACGTAAAGCGTCAAATTTTGAGGCAGGGTTGTCAAAAATTTCCTGGCCGAAAACAAGTGTATTATTCGGAATGAATAATAACAATAAAAGCAGCTAAAAAAAATACGTTACGTTATTTATAACTCAAACGAATGAAAATAGCTGCTTTTTGTTACTGAAACGGATTTCCCTAATTATAACGATGACGAAATCTGCTCCACAGAACTACTGATTCAGTACTTGTTAAAGCAAGGAGAACTGTACGATACTCCACACCATATATTTTACAACGGGCTTAACAAAATGCCCGTCTTTTCATCACAAACGAGAAAAGATTTAGTTCGACAGCGAGGTAGTGGTGTGATACTTGCCCTAAGGAATGTGCTCGCAATATTGAAACCCCGCTCAGTTTCCTGAAAACGAATTCAAACAGCAACATGTACTCACGTCAATATCCTGCAGGGGGTCGTCGGGCGAGTGGTACAACGGAACGATTGGAGCCCCTCAAACTGTTGGATAACGATTTTATTTTATCTACACGCTGACGTAAACCGAGTTATAAATCCGACCTAAAAGAAAATTATACAATCGGAGTCAAAGATAAGTGGTGGGACGCCTAATTCAATTCGCGTTAAGAATAACTGGTGCAACGTACCATACAACTTTCTTCGACTCCTTGTAAATTCGATACGCTACAACACACGAGCTGTATTGCCCAGAATTTTTACAGAAACGCTCATGGGTGGCAATATGTAATTACCAGTAAGTAACAACACCCAGCCAATTTCATAAGTCCGCTTTTGACATATGAAAAACGAAAAAAACGAACTAGCGTAATCGAATTTGACGAATCTCATTTTTACTTTCCGCTACCCGAAGGGAAGGAAAGTATAGTAATCGACCCAAAAAAAAATTTGGGTGTTCTTCAGATCTTTACGTTTTGAGGCCTACTGAGTCTAAAAAACCTAATTTCGGCGCGTGGTCCGTGTGTGTAGTTCGGTTTGCGGGAGAACGGCTGATCCAATTGAGCTGGTTTTTTTGTTTTGTTTGTTATTTTTTGTAGACACCAAAATAAGGTTATGGACGATTTCGGCCGATGGGAAGGGGGGGGGGACGAAAATGTACCAAAAACTAGGGCTTTTCGCATTTTTCTCGAAAACGGCTGTAACGATTTTGATTAAACTTTCAAATTATCTCCTACTGATTAATATCTAACTTTTCTTCTCTATACATATCTCCATGAAAATACGGTGAACGGAGATATAGGCCTATGATCCAAAAATAGGTTTTTTACACTTTTTGGCAAAACGGCTTCAACGATTATCACCAAACTTTCAAGGTGTATCCAAACAGTTAATACCTACATATTGTTCTCAATAAATGTTCCTCTGACAGTCCATTGAACAGAGATAAAAATCAAAATGTGTCGAAAATAACGTTTTTTCGAACATTTCCGTAAATTTCAGGGTAACTTATTCACCAGATGTCATAAATCCTAATGTAGTGCCTTTTAGTCACCCATCCCCACATTTCGTTCTCCATAATTATTTCTGTATATATATGTTGAACGGAGATATAAGCCAAATTAACTCAGAAAAGGAGATTTGTCGAATATTAATTTATCGGTATTCCAATTTTGTCAAAACCGGCTCTAACGATTTCGATCAAACTTACGGAGACCTCTCAACTAACTAGTCCCTACATTTTGTTTTCTATAAATGTTCCTGTAAAAATGCGTTGAACGAAGATATAGGGCCCGCCTATGTAGCTGGTGTTCGAACTTACGGGGGTGGCGGAAAGTTGTGTTGCTACGCACCAGATATTTAAATCACAGACCTGTTCGTGGAGAACAATATGTAGGTATTGATTAGTTGAGGACATCTCATGAGTTTTATCTAAAATGTTTCTCACCATTTTTACGCACAAAAAACCGCTTATTTTGCTTTTTTACCGTTATCCTTGTGCATTGATTGCATTTTCATTAAAAACGTTTATTGAGAACAAAAGATTACGTTTATCAGAAAGAGATACGTTGCAACTCAAGTCAAAATCGCTTTCGAGAGAAGTGCTCAGTCATTGCCATTATTTTTGACCATTGAACCAGCTCACAGAACCAAATCGACTGGTTTGATTTTAGTAAGCAGCCTTTAAAATGAATCGCCGATTAATAAATGAAGTGCTCAATCAGTCTTCAAAGTAAATTACTTATCAACCGATCCAAAATTGGTTCTAGACGCTTAGCTAACCTGAAGAGCTTTTTGTGAATCATTTTTGTAAAATGTTTTCTAATTAGGTCAGTCGATAAAACTTTTGGCGCCATCGTAGATTTTTCGCAGAATTATCTAGAACGAAAGTTAGGTTTTGATTAATGAAACATTTGCAGCAAGTTAAATCGAAATCGCTCAAGCCAGTTTGAAAAACTCGTTAATATTTTAGCAATTTTTTGGGTAATCCGATGGATCGCACTTTATTTTGAAGGTACGAAGATCCATTATTCTACTTTTCCTCAAAAACGGGGGCGAAGATTTAGCTCAAAATCACAGCGTACTCGAAACTAACTAGTACTAAAAGTTCGTTTTACGAAAAACAAAATATGGGTATTGATTAGCACAAAACAAAATGCTACTTTTATTAAAATTTCATAACATCGCTATAAATATATGGTGACTTCCTTGGCTGATCTTTTCGAACACGTTCCCTTTTTCCCGTTCCGCCATATCTCCCGCTCTCTTCCTTAAGGAAGAACCCGTTTTCGTTCAATAAATTGTTACGAAACGACAAATGTAAAATCCCTCCAGGGAATTCGAAAACGGTGGCTGCGTCTCGGGCATAAATCTAGGAGATTACCGGTATTTTTGTTTGAACCAATTGCGAACCCGGCGAGGCTTATTGACGATTTAACACAATCGATTTGAGATTAATGATGATTTGGTTAAACCATCGGAATGAAGTTAATTCAAGTGTTGAGCACTTACAAAACGTAACCTCTCCCAGTGAGTCCAATCTAAATTATAAGAGGTATTAATGCCATGAACTCAAAAAAACCAAGTATTTTTAGAATTAAAAAAATTATTACACAAGTTTATTATTCTCTTGCGCAGCTTGACGTAAGTTTCACTTTCGAGAACCATCCCATTCGATTCAGAATCCAAAAATACCAGTGTAGGATATGAAACATGACCTGACTACAACGGAACGACGGAAATGACATATTCCAGGCGCCTGTGGGCAATTCGCACGATGTGACGAGTCGAGCTGGAGAGTGGTTTTGTTGAGACGAGAGGGAGCGCTAACGATGAAACGATTACTTTTGCTGTAGTTATTGTGCAGCGAGTTCTTTCAATTAGTAGACTTTGGGTCACTATAATTACTGTAATTTAATTGTTTTCGATCTAGACGAACAACTAGGTGTGTTTGCGATAAAACGGCCAAAATTGTATTTAATTTTTTTTAAAGCATTTTTGGCGCATATGAACTATGGGCTTCATCTGATCGAATTAACGAACAGGCGGACACAACTAGATTCCAAACGAGATTTTTGTGCGAAAGAACGAACATTGCAGATTTGGAATTCTGATGTTTTCAAACGTTAAGTATCACATGTTTGAGAGGGGGGGGGGGGGTTGTAAAAAACCGTTCCCGGTAGAAAACATAATGTATTATTCAGAATGAAAACGAAGTATTTTCAACAGAACAGAAATGGTGACTAACAATGAAAGGTAGCAGATGGCAACCATGTAGTTTGGTCCAAATAATGTCTAAGCGTTTCAAAGGGACTGTTTCAAAAAATGCAATTTTGGTTTATTATTCATCCAGAACAATACATTTACGCCTTTGGCACGAAAATTCGCCGACTAAAAATCTGTTCTTTTGCACAAAAATCTCCTTTGGTATCTAGGTGTGCCCGCCTTCTCTGCAATACGATCGGACGAAGCCTATGGTTGTTATGGCCAAAAAATGGTTTAACAATTAACAAACACGCAATTTTGGCCGTTTTATTGCAATTACGTCGTGTTTGGTTTCTTTTTCTTGGTATTTTCGACGCTGTGTCGAATGCAACGAGTCTCAGTAGTGTACTACAGCATCTAGACCTAAAATAGTGAAATCATAGTAATTATAGTGAGCCAAAACGTGTTTCATTTCTGTTTATATAAACTAAGAAAGTTTCAGGGGACAGTCAGTTGTAGTATGTAATTGAAAATGGGTATAACATTGTGACTAGAACGATTAGTTGAAGGTATTATTCAACAACCTGTAAAAATAGCATTGCGGTCCTTCGTAAAGATCGACTTTGTAACTCATCAGGATTAATCGACAAAACCTAGAAAAAACAACAAAAACGTATATTGACATCAAAATCCTTAAAAGTCAAAATCAGTCAAAGAACTTGACAGATATGATTTCTTCAGGAAGGTAGTTCAGGCCAGAAACGACCTTGTGAAGTGTGTTGTACCCTTTTCCACAACCTGCAAAATAAAAGATTTTCTTAGGTAGCGGAAGCAGTACATAGAGTTCTTTTGGAAGAACCAAACGAAACAATGCATCGTGAATACTACTTGTTCAATGATTTGAAGTGTCCTGGTATCAATGTGCGAGGTGATTGGTGTATGTCTACGTACAAGTTACACATGAACGGAGCCCGTGTAAGCAAAAGCTGAATATGAATAGACGGAGACATGTGAAACTGCGGCGCCAACAATGCAGTCCTAGCACTAACGCTGGGCAATCATGTACAACTCTGAGCAATTATGTACAACTCAGAGCAATAAATACACAAACTGTTTCCCTTTGCAAGTTCAAGACAGCAAATAGGCAGACACAAGTTTGGAGTCGTCTTCTTACCCCTTCTCCTACTTCGCTATACAAGAATTGCTCCACCACTCATTGCCAAATATCTAAGACATATTTTAAGACGCGCGGAAAATTTAATTTTAAACTTTCCAACTTTGAGCTGCTCACCACAAAAACCACAAGGATTTTCACAGAATAATTCAGATTTAATACTGCCGTTGGCATATCTGTTTGGGATAGAGAATCAATTGTCAGCCCTAGAACTGCTCTGATGAGTGATACACATTTATGAGGAACGAGTAGGGTAAACAAGAACTACGTAACTACTTTCCGTAAAGGAGTGCCATTCAACATGACATTTTATAATAGTTTGTGTAAAGATGGCCTATCGTTAAATACTGATGTCTGCTATGAAGTACCTGATGGACCTGCAACGCAGAATGATTACGTGGAACCTACGAAACAAATCAAATCTAGTAAAACTTCTGTTTATTTTGCTCGAGTTGATGGAAAGTTGAACGACGCCAGGAAACTACTCAAGAGAGAACAACACTGTCGAGAGTGAAACGGCACCATTCACTTCCTTCTGAATAATACACCTATGTTTTCGGTGAAGAAAATGTTTTTACAATCCTACAACACATTGACGCTTAACGCGTGGGAATTCCAAATCTGCAAGGTCCGTCCACCATCTGGGCCAGTCTAAAAAATCCATTCTTCGCGGACAAATTTCATTTGGGATATAGTTGGGCCCACCTACTCAGCAATACGATCGGATGACACCCTTGCTTTAATGGGGAAAATATGGTATGAAAAATTAACCAAAACCTATATTTAGAAAGTTTTATTGCAATTATGGAGCGTTTCATATTGTTTCCAAGGAATTTTTCGATGCTGAGTCGAACAGGACAGGCTAATAAGGGGTGCAGGACTGTGTCTAGATGGAAAACAGTAAAATAACTGTAAATATAGTGAGACAAATTGAAGGAAATCGAGGGACAACGTAGAGAAAGTTATCGTTTCTCCTCGACCTGCCCTCATTTTTCTTACTGCCTCACTCCACGTTTCACTCCAACGACCCCGTCATTTCGACTCATTGAATCGTATCAATCTCCTAGCGTAGCCTAGAAATTGCCGATTTTCGTTGTGGTCAGGTAATGTTTAGTATCGTTGAAAGTATTATTGGATGCTGAACCGAATGAGATAGGTCTTGGAAGTTCTCTACTAACAGAGACGTTTACGTATGAATAGTCGCTTCCTCGATTGTTGATACATCAATGTTATATTCTCAACATGTTTCGACGTTTGATAAAATAGGATAGGTCACAATAATGCTAAGCAAGAGAATAATAAACCGTTGCGTAATGATTTGCAGCGGTTTTTTCAATGAGTTCATATGAACTTAGTAGAACATAGCTCAACATTATACTTAAGGTACACAGAATCTATTGGGTTGCTTCTACATTAACCTTCATTGTGTGACTATTGCATTGGTAATTGAGAAGCCTCTCACGTCGATTTTTTTTGGGATGTTCGCGTAAATTGTTGTGGAATCATAATGAAAACATATCGAAAAAATTAGTAAAGAAACGAAAAGTTTGAATTCTGGAAGTTCTCCGGATGTTTCTAATTATTTTATAATCGTTAATAAATCTCCATTGTGTAGGTAACTTATTGGGCCATAAACAAAAGTTTATGAAAAATCATATAAGCAGGATTTATAATGAAAAACTACACTAGATCGATTTTCGCCGAAATTGTTGATACTTCATTGTACAGCTTCTGTCATTTTTCCGTTTTGTGAACATTTTATGCCCCCGCCATAACATTAGGAACTGTTCACACACAAAACAATCAAAATCGAAACCGTTATAACCGTTTTTGAGAAGAATGTTGCTTTGAATTAGTTTTGGATCTATTTTACTGAAACCCTTATTCTGGCGTCCTATGTGGATCAAGGTGTCAAATTTGAGCTGATTTGGGTCGTCCCAATTGACACATACACAGACCATTTTTCCAGAAGCCTTGGAAACGTAAAGATAAGAAGAAAACTTGAAATGTTAGTTTTCTCCTGCTACTGATTGCATAATCTTCCTTCATACTTCATAGGGCTAAGGAAAGTAAAACCCAACCACCTTGGCTCAGCCTCCCGGAAGGCTCGTTTTAATATGCAGTACATCATAAACAGGAAATCTAGACATTCAAGCTAACTACAAGTATCACTGGCAAGTTTCACTTCCTCGCTAGACTCCAACTCAATCTCTACACTGTGCCTGACCATCCTGCCCTCAAACGAGTTTCACGGTGAAAATGTGAAAAGGATCTTATGTTATTACACGAGTGAACAAAAATTCAACTTAGAAAACTTTAAAACCAACCAAGTTCCCTCATGAGCTTTGTGGGAGCGTTACGAAGATGCAGTGGAACTGAAGGTTGGGGCCCACTGTAACTGCTTATGAATTTCCTGGCTCTTCCAAGTGCTTTATATACTTCAACCGACTTAGGGGCTCTGAAAAAAAATTTACCGAGCGCAACAAATATAAGCAATAGAATAATATAATGCAAAATGAACAAAACAAACTATGGAGCACAAAGACAGTGCACATAGGAAGACTTAAGCAATCCACCATCAGTATCTTTCATCAATAGTAGTTGTAGATGCTTTTCACTGTGTACAGGAAGATGGATACAATTGAGCTTTAGATTGTTAACATGAACACGTTTATCACGTTGCAATTGGCTACTGGCTTATGGAAGAAACTGTATACCTGTATGTAAAATTGTATCCACATAAAAGTATCAATGATATTGAAACCATTCAGAGCTCATTAGCGTACCAGGTAAAGCCACGTCCACCAGGAGGGAGGTATCTGCTTCAATTTACACAGGAATGGAACCGGTGCAAGCAGATGCTAATATGGATACATACGTATGACGACTGTTAGGAGGGTACTGTCCTACTCCCTAGGCACCAAGGATCACCAACGACACCAAGCATCTACAATAATAGTGTGCTGACTGGCTCCTCTTAGAGGCAAGCGGTTGATCGTGGTCTAGTGGTTAAGGCAGTCGATTCATAATTCTCGACGTAAGTTGAGGATTGTGGATCGAATCTCCGACACGATTGCCGTAATTTTTGCCTTAGTCAGCAGCTCTTCAAAAGCATCTCCAAACGTCCTTTCGTAACAATAGAGTCCCAGCTCCAGATATCAGCTGCAGGGTAGTCAGGGTCAGAAATAATCTTAATGCTAAGACTCAGGGCCAACTTGAAACTCTCAATGGTAATGGACAGGAGCCAAATCATGCCGGTCAGTATTACCGACCTCTTCATGCATGTACAGCTAAAGGACCTTTCAATAAGTACGCTAAAAGGCCCCCTCCATAGGCACATGGGGCCCACTATTACTTTTTCTTTCCCGTTCTGAACAGGGACTTGTCACTGAACCCTCAGGCCAATTACATTAAAAGCAGAACCGTAAATAAGACAACTATTACAACAAATGAGAAGGCAAGATGACTACCTGGCAAGATAAACGGCCGTCTGAGCAAGGAAAACATCACATTCTGGAAGCCCTACAAGTTGGCAGGCTTGCATCGTTGAGAGGGCCATCGTCAACGCCAGGGGATCAGCCAAACCTACATCAAATTTGACGGAGGAGTTAATGAAGAGAGTTGTACGTAGTTTAAGCAATTTAATACACCTACTCTACTCAACACACCTTCTGAAGTGAATATATTGAATTTGATCACTGTTTTAAGTAATAAATTACGTATATAAATACCTTACGCAAGGAAACATTTAAGAACGAGATATTAGGCATCGAGATTTGGGGAAAAAATTGAGGAAGACTGACGAGTGTCCAATTTCAATACTCCCCTCACGAGTATTACTGTACAACAATGCCAAGCTTTCTTTGGAATTCTCTATGCTTCGGATCTCCGAGAGCTTCGGTAAAGATGTCAGCTTCCATGTCTTTGCTCTTCCAATAACTAAGCTTAATGATGCCTTTCTGGACTGCTTCACGAACGTAATTCTCTTTGATGCTGATTTGTTCGACTTAGAACTCACGATTGGGTTCGTAGATAAACATTGTGCAGCTTGGTTATCATTAAGTGTCTCAATTTTTTATTGAGATACTCCAAAATCCTTTGCTAATTGGTTCAAATGCATAGCTTCTTTTGCAGCATCCGTTAAGGCCATGTTCAGCTGTTGACAAAGCGATGGCCCTCTGCTTCGGAGATTCCCAACTCATTGGTCCTCCACAGTAAATAACGCAGAAGCTTGTATGTGACCTTCAGTCAACAGTTCTGCCTGCCAACTCGAAAATAGCCTCCCAGATTTTTTAAATCAAAGCCCCATTTCTCTGGTGCCATGGAGGTAGCACAAAACTCTGTTAGCAGCTCTCCAGGGTGTCTCATCGTGGTAGGTGTTGAATTGACTGATATTGCTTACAGCAAACACTATGTTGGGACGAGTCAGTACTACAAGATACATCAATGAGCCAATTAAATTTAGATTGGGCAGATTGGTGTTTTTCTCAGAAGTCGATATTATTTTTAAGAAGAATCCCTGAACAGTAATTCAGATACCCATATCTCGAATTTCGAGTGACTTGTACGTGGTTAAGGTGAACAGTTACTATACACTAACTGTCCTAGTCAATACCCGTACACACATTCATGTCGCTTAATAAATCGCACTGTCCACGGTCTACTAAATGCGCATGCACCACAAGATCGTCCTCCAGGTAATGTTTTAGAACTATTACTGTCACCCCTGGTGCCCTCCAGGACTCCCCTTTTCTCAGCCTGAGGACAAGAGCACAATAAGACATTTCGAGTCAATAGTAGCAAAATCGGTTCCTCGGTTTCTGATGCAGACACATGGGTGACTAAGGAAGGGTTGGTCTAAACTCAAGGACTCTCACGAAAACCATTCTCGAGTTTGCTAACATCATTTGAATTATGAACCTACTTGGAATGAAATACTAATTCGGCCGTACCAATATCTTCACTCGCTGCACGGACGAGACGTCGAGCTATGAAAATTGGATCTTCCCCTCCTTCAAGCATTCGAGCCAACCAGTAGAGAGCTGCATTATCGTCTGAAGCTCTTATGGATTTGTGCAAAGCTGATATGATGTTATAGTGCTCATCTCCTTTTCGATCATACATAATGTGAGATCTCTGCAATGCAACAAATAATGGTCAGGTCGTAATATTATATAATACGTAAAGCATTTTTGTGTCTGCGTGCCACTCAATCACCGCCAGGTGACTTATGGATGAATGGAATCACGGCCCTCTTTCAGCAATTAGAACAGGTATGTTTTATTCTGATATTTATAATTCCTAACCCTTCAGACAGGAATCTTGCAATCTATTATTAATCTTGAGGGTTATGTCAGTCGTTAATGAATATCATGCAGGTTGCTGCTTTGCTATCATGCAGTAGCACAGGCACTCCAGAATGCGTTCTGCAGTCCCAGCTAAAGTGAGAACGCCACAGCGTGATGTGTACGTGAAGACAGGTGTACAGGAATTACCTGGCTTTCCTTAGGAGGCTAGGCATTGACCTGTGAGACATTAGGACTGGCACAATAGGTCGTTTGGTCATGGTGCATATCCCCACTGTGGGACAGTGTATATTTTGTCACTATAAGTTCGACTCTTATGGGTGCACAAAGAGTAATCTAGCAGAATTCTGGACTGCAGAACCGTAAACGGCAGGTGAGGTGAGGATCCACTATATCAGCATTCCGGTCACTCGCTAACAGTTTACGCCCAGCTTCTACCCACATACAACATGCCTTAGCCATGACAATAGTTACGCGTCAAGCTAACATGTACCAACGAAATAAATAAAAGTGAGAAAAAAAAAGTGAGGTAACCAATCATCATCATGACTAGGCATATTAAGACACAAACATCATACTACAGTAATTTCTGTGAAAGATTTGTCAATGAATGGAATACCGAAAACATCACACAATCATCGAAACACATGAGGGACTTACTTTTATGCCCTCTTTTATATTTTCCAATGTTATGGAGATTGGCAGTGATTCCCGCCTGTCCTGGGTTGAGTTAGCTGACTCAAGAGCTATTTGAAGGCTGTTCAGGGCTATTCTAGCATCCCCATCACACATTTCAGCAAGCCATCTCAAACAGTCAAGACCAACACAATATCTGCGAAAAAACACACGATTACACAGGTAGCCTTGATGTAAGTTGATTTAGATTAGGGCTATACACATACCAAAAGTCAATAGAGACCGAAAACAGAAGTAGGTAACAAGAGAATGGGCTTGGCAAAAGTCTTGTTGATCTAAGGGATTGTTGAAACACATTTATCAAACTGTACATCATTTACTGTCTGTGCTTTCCAAAACAAAGGAGAATGAATTATGGGAATGAGGGAAGCATTTAAAGAGTGCTCTAGTGTCACATCTCCGGTTCTGGCTTCACCCATGCAAACGATTTGAACCCCGAATGAAAAACTTCAGAACTAACGAGCGAATTTTGAAGAGCTTCATTTCATAGAATATGTTATAATTGGTACCTCAATACAGTTTTTAAAAGCGGCTTTCACAGATTTTGGTTTATTATTCATTATGAATAATAACCCTACCATTTCGGTCAGGAACAACTTTTTTAGAACCCTACCTCAAAATTTGATACTTTAGTTTAAAAAATTGGGGTTCTAAATCTGCAATGTCCGTCCGCCGTCCAGGCCGTTTTGAACCTTTAACATTGTCTAAAAAAATCCGTTGTCTCGTACGAAAATCCCATTTGGTACCTAGTTGTTCCCGCCTGCTCGGCAATTCGATCCAACAATACCCATGGTTATGGGGGAAAATGATTAAAAAATTAACAAAAACGGAATTTCGGTAGTTTTGTCGCAAATACGGCGTGTTCGGTAACGTTTTCTGGTATTTTTAGATGCTGGGCCGAATGAAACAATTCTCAGAAGTGTACAACTGCGTCTAGACAGAAAATAGTGAAATCACAGAATTTATAGTGAGTCAAAGTCTACTTTTTGAAAGAATTTGCCGAACAATAACTACAGAGAAAGTAAACGTTTCATCACTTGTAATCCCCCCACCCCCCACCAACGTCTCATTGTCATTAACACCACCGTCAGCTCGACTCACAATATCGTCGTGCCAACTGCCTGCAGTCGCCCACAGGAGCCTGGAATATTTAGTTTTCGTCGTTCCGTTGTAGTCAGGTCGTGTGATTTACTGGTATTTTTCGATGCTGAATCGAGATGGGTCGAGACCCCGGAGCTGCCAGACTCTGTCAAGCTGTTCCCGAAGAATATTAAACCAAGGGTGTAATGATTTGCAGGGTTTTTGTTTCTTTTTTGTCTTTGTAAGGAAGGGGCCCACAGACGCTTCTTTGCAGTACATTGCTCACATATCTCTCACTGGAGACACTGAATTGATGACCATAGCCACAAATAATCTATTGCAAATGTAAGAAGATCAATTCGCCTTATATTGAGTCCAATTACACTGATTTGAGTTAGATTAATGTATCCAAACGCTATAAAAGGCTTTTTCTGTGCCCAGAGATATTAGGTACACTTATTAGGTATCATGGATACAATCCCACGACGATGTAGGAATAAAAGCTGCACTAGTGGAACTGTGTAGAAGATAATATTTGACTAACGCCGGTTACAAAGCACAGCAACAACGCAACCACGTGTGGTTGTAGACATTTGAAACTTTTGAAGACAGAGGCAAAATGCAGATAGGTCTACAGGGGGAGTTCGTTCTTTTCCAGATTTATGAATCATGGTTATGGTAGCACGCTAGCTGTGGGGAAATATTTCAGACGGAGCATGGCATTATATACCTGCGCCAATAATACTAGAAGCTTGACGAGTAACCTTCAGCAAAGCTGTCTGCTGGATTGCACGTATATTTATAACCTGTCTAACAAGACTTTGAAACTGGCCTACAAATTTCAATAATATTTATACAATCTTGCATCGATTTCTCACGGTACATGTATGTTTTGTGTAAATGTTTGAGTCCTATATTCTCAAAATTACGCAACCATTCGGGCAGATGTGGTATAATTAACAGTGGGACTGAGGACTGGATGAGCCATTTCAGCTCAACATGCACATCATTCTTCAGTCCGTCCATGTTACGCTTACATTTTATATATTTCAGCAATCAATGTAGTTGTGTTATGTATATAAGGCAGCTGAGTCCCACTTGGCGGCGATTTTTTGTCCATCCAATCGACTGCTAAACGTGAATTGATGTTATGGTAACAAAAGCTTATTTATTTAAATACGTTTCTTCTTGGCTTATTACAAGCGTGACAAACCCTGGGTGATCAGAAATACTCTTTACCAACGTCTCATTTAACGACTTACTTATTACTGCTGAGCGTTGAAGATGAGTCTCCATTCACTAGAGCCCCACCTACTTGGGACAGTGCTCTTTTCAAAATTTGCATTACATGGTCAGTTGACAGCTTTTCCAACGTGAAGACCCTACAACGACTTAGGAGAGCGTTGTTTAGGCTAAATGAGGGGTTTTCAGTCGTTGCACCAATAAGAGTGATCAAACCTGCCGAACAATCAACAGGAGGCACTTACTTGACAATTAAATATTTCTAAACACAATAAACATGTTTCACGTTCATCCAACCTAATCAACTCAGAGACCGCCACACTCAGCAGTTGAGACAAGAGATGGAATGGCAAGGCATCGTTTCTCGTCCTCGGGCAAGCCCTCCGTTTTCTGAGCACTTGCTTTACACATTGCAGTTCTCTTAGCTATATCATTAGATAAATTATGACATCGAAACGACACATTGCACTGCGAACAGTCCAACCTAACTAATCGAAAAGGAGCAAATAATTTGAGGCAGTGATATAAGTGCTTACCACTTTCAACGTGAGGAAGGAAAACATCTTGTTGAAGCTTATTAAAGCGATGAATCTCATCCATAAAAAGAATGGTACGTCTACGAGTAAGAGACAATTCGTTTTGGGCTACTTTAACAACTTCTTTAACATCGTTAATGCCAGCAAGAGTGGCTGATAGTTTTAAGAATCTAAGTTCTTTAATCTTGGAGCATCGATTATGAATAATGTGAGCCAACGTCGTCTGTGATGAACATGGAAAAAAAAGACGACGGTAAAGTTGTGCAAGAGCCAAAGTGGTTAACAGGATACTCACTTTTTTGTTGTCTTTTTTAATTTTGTTCACAGAACATTATAGATGTAAATAAAACATATTAAAGTGAGGCTTAACGTACATTGCACATGCATGTAGGGACAATCCAATAATTTCCCTATCTTCCAGTGAAATAATTATTATATATTATTTTATCTCTGTTGTGCAGAGATAACAGTAGTTTATACCATAAGCACCACAGACAAGCGGAATGCAGGCCCACGCTGAAGACATTTACCTCATACTAGGTGCTGGGCCTGCCAAGAAAAGTATGCATACAAGCGGGGGGATATAATCTAATACTGCAGAGTACATATAAAAGCCAACAGTACGGGACACATCTCAAGGAAATCAGCCATCAGTTCTGGGGCTGGTTTATTCCTTACAAAATGGGAGTTCAATTAGCCTCTCCACCTAACAAAAGGCTTTAAGGATTATTTTCAAAGTTGACAATGCTTTTTTCCTTTTGGAGTTTCCAAAATGCCTCACCCATTTCTCAACACTCTCCTTAGGCATTCCTACTCATAGCCCCCAGACACAACTGACCCAAGACAGTGTACAATCAATGCCCTAGAATTAGCTTTTAACTTTCACCCTAACACCAGTTCACATATCTAGAGACCCACCATGTCGAGTGAACTAGTTCTACAAGCTGCTCAATCAGAAATATCATCCTAATAAGCGACAATCAATCAGAACTCTATCGTGCTAATCAAGTGACCATTTCGTCAGAACTCTTATCATGCTAATCAAGTGACAGTGTAAACCCAGTGTATCAATACAGTTCTCTATATCGTCATTCGTCAATCAATTCACGTCTTTACTTTTCTCTCTCTTCCTCTTGCACCCAACGCATGATACCCCTTCCCTCTCATCCACATTCTAGCTATTCGTTAAAACGTCACTCTGAGTTCTGCTGGATAAGTTCAACACAAGTTGAACGTTACAAACATCACACAACTGAGCTGAGGTTTTAGGTCATATCGATAATTGATCAATCTTACTTCTGATCAGGTAGAGGATAAACTTAAGTATTACAAGGCTTGACTTACCTTTCCACATCCTGGAGGTCCCCACAAAATCATACTCGGCGGTTTATCTTTCTCCAGCAAGCTTCTTAACACTGAGTTTTCACTGAGAAGCTGCTCTTGTCCAACATAATCCTCAAAAGATGTTGGTTTCATTAATTCGGCTAGGGGTTTGACGTCCTGTCCCTAAATGAATGAAAACAGTTAATATCCTGAGTTATACATAAAAATGTGTCTAGTGGGAATGTTTTAATATACATCGCTACTCTACCAGCTTATCAATTAGGCCTCATTGAACAGACGATATCGCTGCCATCACCTGCAGCCTGCCCATACCTCAGCTCAGAACAGCAGGCTGCTCCGGCAGTACAATAGGAAGTTAGCATTTTCACAGACTTGGTCCCACTGTCTAAGTGCTATTAAAAGCTCAGCTTGTGTCCAATTAGACTCTGAGATAGAGCAACGGTGCCTTGGTGTGTGGTCTGCATTCCTCCAACCCTCACTGTGAGGATGTTTGGAATCTGGTGGCGTAATAAAACCAATACCTATACCTTTTGCTCTGTCAAGGTGGGTCCCATTACGTACACATTTCATAACCATTGACTTGGGCTGGCACTATGAGAGCTATATCATGCAGATGGCACACTATGAATGACCATTCCAGCATCGTCACTCACAGCACGTGATCGTACACTGTGTTCCAGAGGTCTGGTACTAGCACTGACCCCTGTACAGCTCCTCCAGTTAGTCTCCTAGTGTGCCACTCTCCTCAATCTTTTTACTGCACCTTCCTGTCAGCTACGTAGCTCCAAAGAGACACTCTGGGAACTGTAAAGTGTGCAGGAGTTTGAGGACAATGTGAGCCCACCAGGCGTAGCTGAATGCATTCTGGAAGTCCAGTGTCGCCAGCAGAATTGCATCCCTTCACACCTAACTCACCGCCCCTAATTTAACTTGAGTATGTCATGTTTTTCGAAGTGCCATGTGGTTATGATATGGAGCGTGTAACTATCCCTTTGTTACTGATCAGGCGTTTAATGCGTCGCCATTCGTTACACACCCGTAACCATATGATCTGACGTCAAACGTGGCACACGTCTATTTACCCAATGGACAACTCAACAAGGTGAAGGGCCCATAAATACGCCATCGACCCACAAACCTAGTTGAAAAAGGAAACGATTCTTAGAGAATTTACCGAGCAATAAATCTATCGTGATCCGAACCCGATCGATCGATTTCACATCAGATTCAAAACGAAAATCATTTGTAGACCACACAATGGTTTAAAAACCGACATCATTCGGAGCAACATTCTTTCAGCCTCTTGCGTAAGACATGTTCAATTCAAAAACGCCTTCTTTTTCCTTCAACCTTCCAGTACTTACCTAATGCGAACAAATAACATGTCAACGTTATTATCCAGTTATAGGAAATCTCGTGTAAATGCAAATAAACAATTTTCTTACCGGTTTAGTATCAACATTTCCAGTGGATTGCTGACTGCAAACGGTACTCATACTTTCACGTTCTTTCTTCACTTTGGCTGGGGAAGGGCCGTCCCAACCAGTTCCTTCGTCGTCATGTGTCCTCTTTTTGGATTGCTCAGAACTTCCACCGGAGTTGAGAAACAAGCATTTATCAACATGACTTTCAATGCAGGAAACTGGAAATTCTTTCTGACAAACTGGACAAACTGACGACTGAGCCGACATCGTGTATTACGCTTTACGCAAGTTAAATTTAATAGAAACTCGAAAGGAACAGAAAACCTATTACAATAAATCGCTTATCACTCACATGTTTCACACCAATGAAAGTTCTGTTTTCACGATTTGTACAGTCAAATTTTCCCTCCCATTCTGCGACGTTCATGAGAGAGTAAGTTCCTAGGAGCGGTTCTCTGGGAGTTGCTGGACAGTTATTTTAACACTAGCGGGGACGGGATTTTTATTTTTTAATCCCTTCAACTACTCTCAGTTTAATCAGATTAATCGGTGTCTGCATCTGAACACGGATTAAAAAGAATTTACTGCTGAAACCTTCAATTGAGAGAAATTACATAGTTATAAAATTCCGATTTGATAACAGAGGGTTCCACTACCACATCCACTTTAAAGTGGTTATTGTACCCTATTTTTGAACTTCCCAAGGGAATAACAGTTCATTCATGAATGTTCTCTTAACTGGAAGTTCTTATCCCGTGAGGAATAACATTACCAGGTAACCGTACCTTACTTGTATACAAGGGTGTACGTTTTTAAACATGTGTGTTGGAACCCCCTTGATCCCACGAGCAGGTTCAAGAGGCACTGCACTCCTTGGCTTCCCATAAAGCGCCTGGACCAACAGCTACTTATGCCACAGCGTATCATTACGCCCCACACTCCTTCACCCTGCAATTCACAGCGCTGTTCAGCGCCTGTCTCTCCCTGGGCTATTACCTGCGGCAACTGAAGCACGCGTCTGTAGTCTTCTTCCCCTAGAAGCAGCAACCTGGGCCACGGGTGGCAGTCGCCCTCAGGCCTATCAACCTCCTGCCAACTGAAGGGAAGTGGCTAGAGAGGCTCATCCTCACCTCACTCAAAGGGACCATCCTTCCTACACCACACACACAGCAATACAGAGGCATTCCCAGTCGCAATACTGAGGACGCGATTCACTGCCTTTGCGAAAAGTTCCAGGCAAGTGCCGATCATGATGTAATGGCGCTCTTCTTTGACGTCAAAGGTGCCTTTGACACGGTGTGGTGGCCAGCCGTCCTTGGCCCCCTGCACAGTCTCTCACTGCCCCCCAATATCAACCACCTTGGTAAGTTTCTTCCAGGACCTGGATGGCTGACTGCCTTCAAGGCGCGGTGCTATCCACAATTTTGGCTATACCCTGTGTGGCCGCAGGCGTCGTCAGCTAGCGACTGAAAAGACACAGCTCGTGCTTTGCTCTGATCTTCACCTGCCCCCGCACTGACTGGAGCTGGCCCCTGAAAGGAGCATGACCCCTGGATCTACAGCTATCTGGGCACTATTTTCTTCCCAAGAGGCAGCCCCACCAAACACCTGGCCCTTCTCCATGCCAGATGCTTCAACCTCGCTGCCTAGGTCAGGTCCTTCTGTGGCCTGCGGGGGGGTTCCTTGCACGTCTGCTGCCTTTTTTAACGACCTGTTTTCCTGCAGATCATGCTTTATGCTGCAGTGGTTTGGTGGGTTGCCCCCACAGAGGGTGATTGGCGGCGGGCACGCACCATGCAGAGATCCTCCTGGCCATACTACCAGCGTACCGAACGTCTCATCTGGCACTACAGGTCCTTGCAGGTACCCCCCCCCATCCACTGGATCTCGCCCTGGACCTGGTCGTCCTACGAGCCCAGCATCCGGCGCAGAGCACTCACTGACTACCGAGGCAACTACGAGGCGCTAGTCCAGCTTGAGCTCGCACTTGATGCCATCCTGGATGCTTAGTAGGCACGGTAGGCTGAAGGCCCAACAACCTGACATCTCCACGCCATCAACCCCTCCATCCAGGACCGCCTGAGAATGAGGCCTTCCCCGTGGTCCAATTGCTGTCTGGCCACAGGGCCTTCAACCAGCACTCCTTCTTTTTCAAGCGTCACACATTCGACCTCTGCCCGTGTGGAAGGGAGACCAGTGAAGACACAGCGCTTGTACGAATGTCCCCTCTATGATGACATGTAGGCCAGGGCACACATCCCCCCCCCCTCCCAGAGAGTGCAACTGTGCTCCTCACTTGCAGTTCAGCTAGATGAAGCCTGGGCAGCTCAGTGGCAGTGACTGGAGTCGCGGTCCCCCCCCCCCCCCACCCCACCCACCCCACCCCTATAGCAAACAGCACACACCAGTTAGATCCCCCAATCTACAAACCAAGGCCACCCTGCTACCTCCTCCGCTCTTCCCTCAAGCCGGGATTTGATGATGTGCCCGCAGAACAGGAGGCTGTCGTGAAAGACTTCCTCCTCCCCTCCCCCCCCTCAGCTCCATCGAGCCGGTAGGTCATAACTGGCCTGGCTCATTACCCCACCAGGTTAAAGTGTGTTGAAAGTTCTAAAACCCCTTCCAGTTCAGAGAACAATCACCTCACCCGCAGATCAAACACATCTGTGGGTCTCCCAAGGAAATATACTTTTATTTAAACAATGTGGTGAAGTTGCAATCAGTCGAAGATGTTATGGAGTATTAAGCTGGGCACTAATTTGGTAGCGGGAAGGAGCATAATACGACTCAGCGCTAAAATGTAGAGGTTCGGACACTACCGGGCAGACAGCTAGATCGGGGCTGCAAACCAGTCCCAGGAAATAGGAACGAAAATAACAAAGATTCCTGATTCGTTTCTATTTCTTGCTTTGAATATGCGGACCTAATGCACAAACCTGCACGTTTTTCTACCACCAACCTAGTGGATGCCCAGCTTCAGCCATGTCATCAGTGAACAAACGACCGAAATGTGCTAATCATTCTAATGAACGAGTGAACGAAACGCTTTTAATTGTCAAACATTTTTGAAATAATATGAATTCAATCTTATATTTTTCTTCCTATAAATTAAAACTGTCAACGAAAAACAACGATGTTGAACACTGAAAGCAATAGATTGATTTAAAAATATCATTACACTAACGACATTTAATACAGTGTCCATTATTCATATAATTGAAAGCTCATGCCTTTCAATAAAAACAAAAACCTCATTGGTCAATATTTGTGCGATTAATCATCTGTAGTGACTTATTTGATTTTATCTTCGGGATCGCGGACTTTTTAAGCATTAGCTGTTACATTTATTTTGTGCAGGATCTGTGAATTGATATGGTTTCTGACTTGGCTGTATTCTATGTAGTCGTCTTTGGTTGAATTGAATTTGACAATTATCGGTCTCCTGATTTAAGCAGTTCAAAGATGACAGAAGACAATAAGTGATATAGAAGATAACAACGATTTTCAGGGTTCATCGAGTTCATATCAGAATTAACATATTTCCTCAATCATTCTCACATCATGCTTACAATGTTCCTTAAGTAAAACGTTCGTGTCGAACGACATTTTTGCCTAGATGATGAGGTAAGGTATGAAGAGCGAAATCACATGATTGTGAAATGTAGATGGCGAGTCGTTTAGTTAGTTCGTGAGCTGCTCGTCCAACGTTACGATGCCTTCATGGTCTGGCCGCTGGTCTTTTCCCCTTCAGACCAAGAATAGTTGAACGCTCCAGAACGTTTATACAGGCTACACACAAACAACGAAATAATGACCGAACCTAAGATCAAATAAGCACTCTTTCTCTTCTCCCAAAAAATAGCGTTAGGTACGACCCGTTAAAGATGAAACCTACAATTCTAATTACTTACAGCTAATCAGTTTTTCGATCCTGAACGCTTTTCTTCATTTTATACCTTCGTTTTGTTATCTCCAATTTCCGCTTTTCTAGGGAAGTGTTGCTAAATATGAAGAAGAAGAAGAATAAAACCACTTAAATTTCCGAGCTGGAACAAACTGATGGATTGGCGTTTACCAATGTGCGCATAATGGGAACAAAACATCTGTTGCGCCCCCTCTCGACGAATTTGTGATCTAAACTGCAACATTAGTGCCACTCTAGACCACTTTACCTTCCATTATTTGACTGAACGTTCAATCAAAACCACAAAAACGTTCTTTTCGGGTGTCGGGCTGGGCCATTTCTTCTCTCTGAGACAACTACTGAGTTAGTTCTCATTAGCGACTAACCGCTCCCGTTCGTTTTCACCTGTGACGTCACTTCCCGAACGTCGTAATTAACCATCGAAACCTCAACCACAACTATAGTACGAGTAAAAAATAATATGAGAGTGTATTGAAGGATGATGCAATACGTAGCTTAATGTTTGTAACTTGTCACTGAATTAAACTAAGAAAGCGCCAATTTTAGTGGTTTAACTGGTGAAATATGCGAACCCTCCAAAAACCCGGATCTAGAAATAATGAACTTGTAATATGGCAATTGTTGTTGCTAAAACTTCTTAGTAAAGAGTGAAAAAAGTTATAAATTGAACCAGTTCACTAAGCTATCAGGTTTGTGAAGCAGCATTTCAGAATTGTGTGGAATAACATCAAAGCATGAAATTTGTATCCTCGTAATGATTTACACTATCAATAGGATTCGGATAATACGCCCACATAAACCACACAAAATTGAAACTATGCTGATGTTTTTATGAACCGTTTTTGGCTTTTTGATAAGAAATGTAGTCTGTTCCCCTCTATTCGATTTTGCACCTTAACAGGCGTAAAGAATTTGTAACAATTCTGATATCGCAAGAACTTACTCCTGTTGAAAGTTATTGAGTGTATTAATGGGGGGGGGGGGTTATAAACGATTGCAGTAGCTTCATGTTTTATGGAAATTTGGTGAAACCAGCTCTCGACCCATAATTGGTTGCTTGAGACCTATGGCGCATTTAGTGATGTAGGACTTTAGGCATTAAATTCAGTTCTCACAACCGTAGCAAATGAGTTCAGAAGAAAAAATATGCAGCTGTACACTTTTTAACCAATTCCTGTAGTTCTTTTAGCGTAACAGATCAGCCTGGAACGTGATACTGCTGCTACTCCGTTTATTTCGAGTCAACGATCACTCACTGAGTCGCTGTGAATCGGTTCACGAGCGTATCGCCCATCTCTACTTGATTAGTCTTTTCTTCATGTTCTTGGTGTGTTGCTCTAGTGCATCTTCTGCAGTTCCCTTTACGGCTATTTGTCTTGCTAGCCTTTTCTGTAGTCTTTCGAACAATCAAAAGACGATATCATCGGATTGTCGTTAGTAATTGGACGAAGAATGCGATTTTCCTTCAAGAAATGAATTATGTAAGTTACGAAATGGCTGTGCATTCTATTTCATTGTGCACTTTTGTGGTTAGTTGCCACCCTCAGCTCGCATCTCACTTTTCTTCGCCGCTTAATTTGTGTCTTATTTTCGTGTTGGGAGGTCAAGAGTTAGTTTACTAATTTGAATAATTAGTATTTGTCGAGATAAACTCATCCAAGTAATAACGCTGAAGCCCGAATAGTCTCTATGGGAACTTAGGTTATGCTAGGGGAGACCTGTCCTTTTATGATGATTTCTTGTTTTGCACCCGCGAACTTATTTTACCTAGTTCTTTTCTCTATAATGTATGATACGTTACAGACTTTCAGCCGAGCCGTTGATTTGGACTCGGTGAAATTCGTTCATCTGCACCTGGTTTTTGTTCTTGTTCGTTCTTACCAGTTAGTGGAAAACAGCACTATAAAATTGTATTTTTGTTTAATTTTGACCGACCAGCCGCTTAGGAATGGCCCAGTCTGTTCAGCCGATATTTTCGGGCCACCGTTGGACGGACGTAGTTTCTTTCAATCGCGTGTATCCGGCGATTCCCATTGAGGCAAGGGATTTCCATTCGTCATAGGAATGTTTCGTACTAAGCTGAAACTTCGCTAGTTTCGTTTAACGCGTCTGGTTGAGGATACGGTGGAACAATCTCTGACTGTGCGCCCACTCATCGTGTCATGTAGCCGTCGTAACTTGCGCGATACGCACGCCTCTTAAATGTTGTCGCTCTTATAACGTGCGTAGAGTTATACTACTTTGATTACATCCACTTCTCGAATACAGACTCGAAAGTAATTGTTAAGGACCGCCAAATTTTGCTATTCACTAGTTCGCGTGTTAACTAAATCAGTTTTCGTGTCTAGTGGTGAACCACGGACGCACGAAATCAAAGTAATTTATCAGTTCACAGTCCACAAGGATACGTGTTGCGTTCGAATGATAACATGAGCCGTATCACACACTTTTCAACATCCCTACTATAATTTGCTGATGCGCTATTCATGTAGAGGGTGAATCATCGTGCGAGTAGTTTCTACAAGAAAGTTTGTGAACGTTGCGTGCAATATTGGTTGAGAGTTGTAAAAATTGTTTGAGCCTTTGTAACAAAAATTAGATAATACATTTTTGATATTCCGAGAATATCAATTTCGACGTTCCTGTCTTACTACTTCCGTTCACTGAGTTTTTGGACAAATAAGTCTGGAACACGACACGTACTTATACTATAGCGTCTGTATGATTTAATTCTGTTCTGCATTTTTTGTCAAATAAATTTGACGTCCGAAAAATATTTTTGGTAATTTTTGTCTCTTCCTTCAGCGCATTACCAAAGTACGGGTGAACTAAAGAACATGGACCGACCGCTTGATAACGCTACGACTGCATGTATCGATAGTTCGCTTGAACGCTACGACTGCAAGTATCGATATGCGTCACTGTCGCAGTTGGTGGGGGAGAGCCTATGAGCGATGTCTGGCATATCGATAACCTGACCTCGGTCGTGATATATTGCCTTACCAGAGGGAGCGGTCCATATTCTTTGCTTTTACCACAAAGTACTATCTAGTGAGGGGAGATATATAGGTATTGGCCAGTTGAAGACATCCTGCGTATTTTGACTCGAATAGTTCAAGCCGTGAATGCGATAAGTTTGAAAAACCATCTTGTTGCTCAGCCTCTGTTAGCTGATGACACAGAGATGTTCATAATGTAGGTATTGATGTTGGACATGAGATGTGAGTGTATTAAAAATCTCGGGTGAAACAAAGAATATGGACCGACTGCTTGATAACTCTACGACTGCATGTATCGATATCAATCCGTTAGTTATCTCATATTTATTTCATATACCCGTTCTTAATTTCATTGAATTAACTCCTTTTCATAGTCTTTGTACATTTAAAATAATTATATAACGGGGTATTACATAATGAACATTAAATAATTGGCATAATCGTACAGCTGTCGTTATTTCTAATTTCAAACATGGCGAGTCTAGCCTACGATGTCGGGCATATCGATAACCTGACCTCGGTCGTGATATATTGCCTTATTAGATAGAGGGAGCGGTCCATATTCTTTGCTTTTACCAAAATCTCTGATTTAGTTTTCGAAAAAAACGAGAAACTTCTACTCCCCCCTCTTCAATTTCAGAATTGTGTTAAATTGTGGGGGCGGGGGGGGGTGGATAGTGTGTGTGTTGTGTGTACCTCAGATTGGTTGTAGAACATTGTAAAATCGACAATTGTTTTACAAATTCACAGGACTGATCTGGATCTGGGCATCTCCAACTTATCAACTCCTACTTTTTGGCCCCCTTAACTATTTCTCTAACTGCCCATTGAACGAAGGTACTGAAAATTGAACTGATGAAATTTTTGTACTAAATTTCTGGCTGTAGTAGTTTTGGCCAAACTTTCTGAGGGTAACAAATGGTGCCCAGCAGTTATATGAGTTAGGAGGTCGAGAAAAGTCAGTGAATTCCCTTCTAATTACGTTCTTTACTATGGTAGGAAACTTCTTCCAAGGGTAAAGTCAAATAAGGATTGATACTTTGGCTGTGTTTCTCAAGAAAACTGTCAGCTTGCATTCTTCATGATATCGCTTCTTCAAGCCCGATGTGTTGCCTGGGAGGTATCGTCTGAGGTTATATAGTATCTCTCCAGGGTGGTTGTATCACTCATTGTACTTTGGCATGACCCTTTAAAATTCACATCAGAATCAAGCCAATCAACCCCTGAATGGAACTCTTTCCTCCTAACTCACGAGCGGGAGGAAGTCTGGTTGATGAATTATGAATTAGTTCTTCCCTTTTTTATGACGACGTGCCAATCACATTCTCGAATGTGGAACATGGGGAAAAAAGCAATCCCTTCAAATGATTTTATTTGGCGTGTATATTACTTGTTTCCTTACTTACATAGTAGCTGTTAATAATTCTACTAACCAATGGTACGGTATAGTTATCTGAAGTTTACTGTAAGAACAGCTTGTCTGGTGGTAGTACTGATTATTACAATTAACAATTCACTTTGTCAATTATAGGTGATGGCTGCAGTTGTGCAAGGGAGCAACGGTATGAAACCACTTCAGAATGGCTCTCTGGCTCATCTTGAAGTCAATCAAATTTTACCCAACAGTGAAGATATAAAACCATCCCTACTTCAGGACTCTAATCAGCAACAAATGGTGCCTGATACAGTTGACGAAAATCAGGGAGAAGAACCTGAAATAGACATTCACATTAATAATGTAGTGTGCAGTTTTAGTGTTCGTTGTCATCTCAACTTACGTCAAATCGCACTAACTGGCAAACATGTGGAATACCGCAGAGAAAATGGGGTTAGTAATCAGTGTGTTGTTCGTTAACCAATGTAAACTATTAGCTTTATTCAAAATTTGTCGCGTCAACAATGAAGAATACACAATTCCCTTAATTATTAAATAATTGATTATAGCACGTTATATAGTTTGGCTAGATCTTCCTACATGCACTCGGGCACTGAGTTTACCACCAGCAACCTTCCAATTCAATTTGTTGTTCAATTTGTATGAACTACTAACAAAACATCTTCTGTTTTCTTTGAACTGGAAGGTTAAAGAGGACTAAGTAACTGATCACTTTCTGCATGATTATCTTATTCAGGGTGCGGCAAATCGTGTGCTCTAGGGAGTCTTGTGCCGTTGTGACCCTGTGTCTTGGGGGTCATCACGACTTCAGTTTGCCCAAGCTTGCACAATCGTGGCAAATCTATTTACTGCTGCCTTCGTAGCAGCTGGGGAACTAACTTTGTAGCAGGAAGCTGAGCCAGCACTCATATGTTCTGGTAGAGGGGGCAAACAGTACATGGTTAGTGTCCTCTCTGGCCCCAGTCCCACACGGGCAGTCATTGAACATACAATGCCTAAAGAACCGTGCACATTAAAGGCGCCGTGACTGGTGAGGAGCTGTGTGGCAGCAAAGTTTGGGCGCCATCAACCCATCCGCATGCGGTTCTGCCCTGATGGGATGATGCCATGTAGGTGACGAGCCATGGGATCCCTTGTCCCACTGTGCTTGCCATAAATCCTGGACCAATGTTGTACCATGAGGCAGCAGTGAGTCGAGTCCTCCTGCAGAAGCACTGGAATCAGGGACTCCAACGCTCCCTGATAAGTGGCTTAGGATCTTCGCCGGACGTAGGATTGCAAGACTGCTGCAAAGTCAAGGAAAAGATCCAGCTGGGGGTGCCTGCGAGCACTGGCAGCGTGGGGTGTGGGGTGGTGCAGTAAATTGCAGGATGGCCAGGAGGATGTCTCGCTGGATGGTGCATGCTCTCTGTCTGTCTCGTTGAGATCCACCGTCTCGCTACACCGTACAGCATTATCGGCAGGAAGACTGTTCTATAATAGAGCATCCGGGTATGCGGGGAGGCTTTACATGTGGGGATCCCGGCAGGGATCGAACCTGGGCGGTGAGATTATCACATTTTTTAGTTCGCAGTAGTACCAGGTGCTCAGTCAAGCTACCTCTTGGGAACAAGATTACTCCCAAATACTGAGCTGTGGTACCTGGCTCTACTCTCAGGCCTGCAGCTAATAACATAGGGGAGGGGCTGTGAGATACCGAAAAGCGCTGGACAACTACTTACATCTATGTAGGCTAGAGTTGGTGGTTGTGGCAGGACTACATGATGAGTTGGGTCGTCTACTGCAGGTGCAGCCGGGCCACTTCAGGGTGGTTTGCCCCCACAATGACTATTATGTAATCGACATGCGCTGTGAGGGCATACTCAGCTGCCTGTAGGAGGCGGAGCAGCAGGTTGATAACTGCCCCCAAGATTGTGGACTGCACCGTGCCCTGGGGGCAGCCAGCCATGGCGTTCATGCAGGCCCACACTGCAGATGGTAGGCTCAATGCTGTCTTCCGATATGTGTTCAGGTGATGGGAACCCAATGGGGGAAAATGGGCCATTCTCTGGCCTATTGGCTAATCTGTGCCTCACTCGTAACGTGAGCAGTCTTGGCTTGATCCCTCATGTCCCAGTAGAGAAGAAGGCTGACAAAGAGCACGTGGAGGGGCATTCTCACCCCCCCTCCCCCCTCCCACCAGGCCAGTCGCTGAAGTCGTACCTCCTGAAATAATGGAAGCTTAGGCAGTGGCTGGTGGTTATGCTAGGGAAAACTATTTCATTAAAAGGAAGAGAGATTTCATCGAGTAGGGAGGAGAAGTGAAGCTAATAAATATCAGTGAAACCACTGTTGAACTCAGCCCCCCACTCCTCCCTTCATCAGTTATGGTGAAGTGTGATGAGAAATATTTTCTGGGCAACGTTTCTCCGTTCTTGCTCAACACTACAAAAATGTATAATCTGTGTACTTCAAGTTTGCTCTACAAGAACCTAGCAAAAAACAAAGGCAATTAAAACAAATGTTTGCTGGTTCCATGATTCAATTATGTTTGCTCCTCAGAAGGAAGGGCTGTGAGACTGGAGCTTCTAGAAAATGTTTCTTAATAACTGGGTTTTTACTTTACTCGGCCCTATGTAGTAGAAAGTTAAGTTATGTAAATGGCTGAAAATATATTTTTAATTTCTTCAGAGCTTTACGTGTTGAGCACTTCTCTACCTGACTGAACCAAATCGACTCCAATTTCATATTTAACCTGCAAATCATCATGGTAGACCAAAATAAGGGTAGGAGCGAAATTGGTCTACAACTAATTATAATTGTCATAATGATAAAAACCCTGCAAATTATTACACAACGATTTATTATTCTCATGAACAGCTTGATCTAGTATTACTGCTCTGAGACCCACCCCATTCGATTCAGCATCGAAAAATACTAGAAAACCATACAAAACATGACCTGACTACAAAGGAACTACGGAAACTAAATATTCCCCCGGCGCCTGTAAGCAATTGGCACGACGTTGCGAGTCGAGCGGGCAGGTGGTTTTGACGAGACGGGAGGGAGGGAGTACTAACGACGAAACGTTTACTTCTGCTGTAGTTCCCGCGAGTTCTTTCAATTCCTGTAATTTCACTTTACGCAGTTGTACTCGTCTGATACTCATTCCATTCGACCAAGGATGTAAAAATATCTTGAAAACGATACGAAACACGGCGTATTTGCGATTATACTGTGTTTTGTTAATTTTTTTAAACCATTTTTTGTCCATAACAGACATGGGCTTCGTCCGATCGGGTTGCCGAGATGGCGGCCACAACTAGATACCAAATGGGATTTTTGTGCGAAAGAACGGATTTTTTAGACCGCGTTAAAGGCATAAAATGGCCCAGACAGTGGAAGCAGATTTGGAATCCCCATGTCTTGAAACGCAAAGTATCAAATTTTGAGGGGGGGGGGGATGTAAAAAATGTTTCCTGGCCGTAAACGTAGGGTTATTATTCAGAATGAATAATGAACCAAAACACTAAATTATCAATTGGAATGAAATCTGACTTTATTTGTGATAAAAATCGCTGAATGCACATGAGGCTGAGGAATGTTGACCTAAGCATTGCACCCAGTATTTCTAAGCACAATAACGGGAATAGTTGTCGTTTTACTGTTCTAGATGCTCACAATGAAGCTACGCAGACCGTACACCACAGCTTCAATGTGGTCATCAGGCAAAGTGACGTGCACTGGAGCCACATCCGAAATAGCTTCCCGTATTGCTGCCCGTAGATTCGCTCGCTCCCTACAGAAGCTCGGGTTTAAATGCAGGTTCACTAACTACAGAATCGTCAACGTTTTAGGCACCTGCTCTATGCCTTTTGCCATAAAAATAACGTCGTTTTCCGAAAGGCACAGAGAAGCAGAGTGAGTATTTGCGTCGTTCTATTACAAAATGATTTACATTTACTTTCCTTAGTCCTAGTACGAAGTAAGAACTGCAGGTAGTCCTATGACTCAAGTTGGTCTCTTGCAGAGCCACTATGATCAATCTTGCTGCATGTATGTATCTTGAATTGTCATACAATGAACAATCATAAAAAATTATCTACTGCAATTGCTTTAAGTGATTGTTTGGTTTGCTTTTCAGGTATGAACCAGAACTTCACCCTGGGGTCACGTATAAGCTAAAAAATCCGAAAGCTACCCTGAAAATATTTTCCACTGGTTCCATCACTGTGACGGGTAAGTGTGATGGTTATTTTAAATTACTCTGGTTTTCTTGTTTGAAGTTAGCACAGGTTCTGACCCTCCTGTGAATGAAATATTGTTGTGCGCCTGGAAGTGTGATGTGAGAGGTATTAATGGCAATCTGGTCGTCACTGTGCCCTTGCAGAATTAAGTAGACTAGGGGGTGCAAAAGCAAGGCAAAAACTAGGTCCATAATGAATCATCCTGCTGCCTGCAAAAGGGGGGAGCCTCAACCTGTTAAAAAGGTCCATTAAAAGCAATAGTTTCCTCAAAAAGTCTGTAAAAATTTCAAAAAAATGTTCTTTAAAAATGTTTCTGTAAAACATCACTGAACGAAAATGCTTTAGCGTGTGAAGCTTATATTGTCGCCATAGGCATAACACTACTCCATCACATGAGCCTGAACGCCACTGTTATTTCCAAGAGCACAACTGATCAGTGAACGGTAGTCGCAGTATCTGTTCATACAACTACTTATTCTGGATCGCCTGAGGGCAGGTGTCCTCTGATGAGGAGGGAACCCCCAACTCCCTGGAGTAAATCGTATTTCGCCAAGAGATGACAGGTTCTGTGAACCGTAGATTTTGCATCTGTGTAGAACGAAGAGGTACGATCCACAGAAGATGTGCACGCCAGAGACAATATCTGATTGCAGTACATGGCAAGAAACTACACTGTTTATGAGTACCTGAGGCAGGAACCGAAGATGAACTGAACATACAGGGTACTCTGCACAGCCATGGTGGTCACAAATTAAGAAGCAAAATAACCGGAGGTACAACTGTACTGGGACAAACAGAACTCTTAGATTTATCGGAGGATTGTCTGAGGTATTGGTGCTGACTAGGCATCGCAAACTTCTCGATTTACTCGACACTTCAGTGTTGGCAGTCTGAACAGGGCTGTTCTCTCGTCAAGGAGTCGTCCTGTCGCCAGCACCCGCTTTTGCTCCCACCCAGCTCCCTGTTTGTGGTGGTAAATTTCCTCCAGCTGTAATTGACAATAATACTCCGTATTCCAATTACGTTTGGTCGTTATCGTACATACTCCGCTCACATAGCACACCACAATACATATTTCTTCCATTTCACTGAATTGAGATCGCTCGCATGTTATTTCTCTATTCTCTAATCCTTTCCGCCACTGTACATATCGAGAGCGTTGTGAAAAGGATTTGTTTTCCGTTCTTTTTCAGCTCCAAGTGTAAGTGACGTTCAACGAGCAATAGAAACAATTTATCCCCTCGTCTACGAATTCAGAAAAGAAAGGACGAAGGAAGACGATCTTCAAGCGCAACTGGAAAGAAAAAAACTCCTCAGCACAATGTCCGAAGACGAGCCCGATGCAGAGGACGACGTCAACCAGTAATTTTATTTTACCCCGATGATAACGTTAATTACGACAAAAACAAAACTGAACAGAGAAGAGACTCCTCGAAATTTTCAGGCTCTCTCCGACCGAGTTGGGATTTTTTCAGACTTTTTCTTCTAATTCGCGCGTGAAATCGCTCCTATTTCCTATAACTGCCCCCCCTCACCATATTCGATTATTTATTAATGAAAGTTGTCACCTTTTTCTTTTTTCTGAAACAAAATCGGTTTTCTATTTATAAGTTAATTACTTTCTTCGTAGTCCCCTCCTACCTCTCATTTTGCTATCGTATTACTCCCTTGTATATTGCAAATAGGTATCTTCGGTGAGTTGCACATGAACACTCTTTCATTGTTTTATTATTTATTCATACAAAGTCCCTCTTGACCTCAAGGAGCTTGCGAAAAAAATACTGTGTTGTATATTTTTTCAACTTTTTTGTTTGTTTTTGCTTTGCGTGGAGTAAATTATTATTTAGTTAGAAGTAATTCGTGATTTAATAATTAGACTGCGTTTTTTCGATACGAAGTGTGTGAAGCTTTCTATTAACAATATGAAGAAGCGATGACGAGGGGGGAAGGTTCAATTAGCTAAAGTCTGTTATTAATTTGAAGAACTTGGGAAGTTCTTATTTGTCGATTCGATTTCATTAAGTGCGAATTCGAGATTGTTCTCCAAGCCTCGTGTTCTTCTATTATTTAATTTAAGGTTCTTTTGGTTATCAGATTCCTTGAGAGTGGCAGTAATTCGATTTTATTATTTATTCATTTTTATTGAGCGGTTTGCTTTACAAAAAACGAACATTCATCGGTTTGTTAATAGGTTAGATTTGTTTGATGGTTCAGCCAATTTTCTCGTTGGGAAAGATGTTTCCACATTTTGGGGAGCCAATTAACGCGGTAGTGTGGTTTATAACCGTGGATAAACGATCAAAACTCGGGTAAGCTTAAAGACAATGCAAGTTGGAGGGTTTAACGTTGAAACCTTAGTAATATTTGCCGCTCAGTAGCACTACAGCATTCCCCATTCGATGAACGCTGAGTAAATTATTGCCAAAAACACACGCAAAGACTCTTAGTGCTGTATGTGAGTGGTATCTATAGTATTTTTGTCGGCTATCAATTGAAATAGTCCTTTATTAGACGCTAAGTCACATTTCTTTACGACTCGATAGAAAGTGTTGCAATGTGCAAAGATCATACATTGTAATTTCAACAGAATTTTACGTTTTGTGGCCTCCTCAGTAAGAAAATGGTGTAATCGAAACTATAAGGAGTACATTTCATTGTACCCATGAGATTCCACTAAGCGACATGATGTAGTTACAAGCAAGCCTCCATTGTCTTGTAAACGTCATGTAGGGAGTGCATTTCACCGTACTCACGAGGCCTCATCAAGCACCATGATGTGATCTACAAGCGAAGTACCAGTGTCATTTCAAAGATTGGAATGTGGGGTTAAAGAGGGAGATTGATTCACCATCACACAGTTGCAGGAGCAAGTCGACTGATATAACTGTTATGAGTGTTAGGGGACAGTCATTTTGAGTAAGAAACAGGCCTGGTGTTGCTGACCGTTAAAAATGTGTTACTTTTCTTAAGCCATTTTAAATTGAAACGAGCTCATCGTCGGTCACAAGGTCCTTTTGACAGTGTTGAAAGTTCCAAAAAACTACGATAAACAATTTACTTAGCGCTGTCATGTAGTGGGATAATTTCACGTTTTCACAACTGCACCCAAACTAGTACTACTCGCACTTCAGCACATAACTCAACATGACCTTGAAAAACGTTGGTATTATAAGACAACGAGGAATTTCACTGTGCATTTAAAGAACAGAGTTTCTCATTTGGGAGGGGAAAATTCGGGCGCCCGTTTGCTGTATGTCCGAAGCAATACAGATTCGATAGTCTCCAATCCTTGTTTGAGTTGGTCATTGTCTAGGGCCAAGTTGACTGGTGCGAACGCTAAATTGGACATTTTTATCCTTAACATCACTTCTACGTATGAAAGCCTAACTCTTGTGTTTTTCCCCTGTTAATTATCAGTCTTTTCGTCCGCAAGAGTTATCTTCAAACAACAAATTCACATTACTCATGCTTCTTCGCCACGATTCTTCTTAATTGGCATACTTAATACATTGCATCAATAAATTCGTGGACTGACTGCAGGGGCAGATAGGCAGCTCAAGAACACTCCTTCGTGAGAATTTATTTGCGATCGTTCCATAAACACGTACCATTATTTCCTGAAACGCCTCGCTTTTTTAAACCCCTGTTTAACTCTTATTATTGAAGATCACAAGGCGCCAGCCTAAGCCAAGAGAACTATGGCCTGTCACGTCCTAAAAGAAGTCAATTTTTTCGTCCTTTGAACTATTAGTTTTGTTAACTCAGTCTATTGATTCTGGTTCCGAACTGCAGTGGACATTCGAAGGAATTCAGTTCAACTTTTTCAGTTTGCCCACAGTCCCCATAGGCTAATTTTGGGTTTCATCCTGTTGAGTCTTTCCCACCGCATAATACCCCGATAGTACATATATTAAACTTCTTATTTGAGATTCTGCTATTAATTGCTTCGTTAAGTTGATCCCGGATGTCTGAATGAATAGTTTCTTTAGTGTTGTCATTGTGATTGGTGTGTGTGGCTGTGACCCGCGATTTCTTCCCCCTCAGGCTAAATGAATGAATAAAGTAAAGTACAAATACGAACCGTGGATAATGTTGTCAACATTTCGACTGATTGGGTGCTGCGCTTCTACTAAATCAAAGGAAAAGTGGCAATCTGTTTTTATCCTTCTTTAGAATACAGTTTTGATCTGAACCTTGATGAAAAGGACGTGAAGTAGTGTTTACAGAATCTTTATTCCTCAACTTTGATGGTTCTCCTACCCCCTTCCAAAGAAAAGTCTCGTGAAACAACAAATGCTTTGCCTTTTATTTAGTCAGTTCATTGTAATAGTGTGCTGCAATTTAGACAGGCGCCTTGCTACGTGAGTGTTGTTGAGGATTGCCAGCTGATAAGTGTGCTAGGCTCCTTGAGCACAGAACTAGTTGAGCTAGGTTAATTCGTGCTATAGGCCGAACTCATGAAAACGCAAACCAATGTTGTTTTGCATCAATGCACAAAACCCTAAAAACATGTTCATGTCCTTTTCTCATTCTCAGGTTACTACCAAACAGTATCTAATTGCTCTCAGCTTTAAACAAAATGGAATTCCTTGAACGTGCTAGCCCATCCGCCACGCAACCAGTTTTCTGTCCAGTACTGTCGTAGTACATCTGTACATTCGTCTTTGGCTACGAGAAAGCTGTGCATCGCACAACCTGTATCGATCGTATTTCTGATGTATGTGAGCGATTTAGCTTATGACGTAGCCGAAATTATCAACTTCGTCATGGCCGTTTTTCTCACGCTAACATTTTGTACGATTTTTAAAAAGAAAATAGTTTTATAACGCTTCGACATCTTTTTCCTGCTACCCACATCAAGACTGCCAATCTCATCTGCTTGCGAATCAGTGGCCTCGCTATTGTCCTAAAAAACTCCGTAAATATCATTTACAGGATTGAGGTTTCTCTGTTCATGTATTGAAGTATTGAGTTCAATGGGGTTTGTGTCACACCGGTGCTCGTTCGTCTTTTTAATAGAATAACATTTACTTACTCAGATATTGTAGACATGTTCGCGTTTAATGAGTTCGGGGAAACACTACGGCAAATAGTGAAAATTAATTGAATAGGGTTCACTGTATTCAGAAAGTGGACAAATTAAAGGCAGCACTTTTTCTTCCTCCCCCTTCTCAATTGAGTATTTTGCCTTGCTTACCTTCGAGATAGTGCAAGTAACTCAGAATGTGCTAATTCTTATGCCAAATTTAATGTATCGTCCAGTGAATTTTTATATTATGTAAGTAGTTATCCGAACACATTCTAACTTTCTGACAGGTGACTAATCACATTTCGTTTATATTGTGCTGACGTGACGTGTTAATTAACACAACATGAAGCTCAACTAAATCGATTATAATATCAAAATTTGAAGCTTCTCGCGCTCTAGGTAGGCATAGGAAAAGATTTAGGCACGACACTTCAGCGAAATCTCAGCCTGTGTGAGAAACAGCAGTTCAGGTGGTAGCGGGAAGATGCAGTAGGGCTGGTTAGTTGGTAATTTCTCTGGGGGTGAATGAGGCAGTGATCTCCATGAGTGGGTGTTCCACTTCCACTATCTTTTGCATTGGGAACCATTCTGAGTCTTCCTGTTGTGTTTAACTCCGTCATTGCTCATCTTTATACTAACATTGCTAGAAAACCTATCCTCGCAATCGTCAGGTGAACTCATTCATTCGTTCGTAAAACACATTTTTTTCCATACCTGAAAAAGGGGCGTGCCTTATAATTATAGTACAGTCGCATAAACTTTATTCATGGTAGTGATAGTACAGGCGCTCCAAAGATGCTGCCTGTGATTCTACAACAGCAGAGGGTTCGTTGAACAGGAGGCTGAAGGTAGGCTGTTCACAAGGTGTTACAGCATTCTGCATCGTGCTCCTTCTAGTGTGGCTTCTTAATACAATCCCCCGAAATTCTCGAATATTCTTCAACACCAATCGTGTACCAAAACCACATCAGTCAAGTGAACAAAATTGGGTCGTTAATAATTCAATGAGGACCATGTCTGGCGAAGAGAACTAGATGAATTAGGAACTGATTTCTAAGATCTGACGACTGTGCTTATTAAGTAATTAGTTGCTAATATCGAGTAATTTTGATTAGGTTTAAATTTTTTTTAGGATCTCCGTATACTTTTAACTGTTAGATATAGGATAGCTGTAAGGCTGCGTGAATACTTTGATTATAGTCCGACCATTTAGCATCCGCAAGGTGGTCTAAAGTGAATGAAGTGCGTTGTCTACTGCTGAATTAATTGTTGTGTACTACCGTTATCTTTGGAAACTTTCAGTTCATTTTTTAGTGTTATCAAAATTTGTAGACTGGGTGGTACGGTGTTCTACAAAATCAATCGTTAAAAAGGTTTTCTATTTCCGATAATTTGAGTTGAAATGTTTTATCGATTTTGATTGTTTGGTCGTGTCATCGTATGTTCAAAAATCGATGCAACATTGTTGCTCAAATTGTAGAAAATATACAGCTCGGTTTTGTTATTTGATGGGCTTCCCTTCATTTAGAGAGTGCAGCTGTTACAACGAACACATACTGCGGGTATTTTGTGTGTGTATAGTGTAGTGGCGGGGGGGGGGGGGTGTCAATTGATGTAAGCTTTAGAATAATTTTCGTCTCTAATGCGACTAATAAGAGGGACCTTTTGTGACAACCCCCCCCCCCCCATAGTGAATTGTAGGATCATCTGTGCTTGCCCATACAATGAGTTTCCTTCGGTAAATAACCAGAAAGGGATGCCATAAATCTGGCACTGTCACTGTCGTTGTTCCAAGCGTGTTTAGACTACCAATCACAACCAGCAAATTACAAGATTTCGTTTACGCCTACTTTTATTAACCAATCAACTTCACATTGATTTAAAAAAAAGAAAAAAGTTCTTCGGCACTTGGCAAAGAAGTTTCAATGAGCGCAGTTCAAATTCATCTTGTTCGTAGCTCTCGGTGTGAGGAACCATAAGAATTAGTACTTGGTACAGTAATACAGGTTTCATATCAGATTTGTAATTGAACGCTAGTTCGTCCTGTGAGGTGCCTTTTCTTGTCGTACGTTTTCCAAAGGTGCGTTGCAACGAAAAATATAAATCAAATATTAGGCAAGGCAAACCAGAAGTATATCGCGAGAACTCATAAAAAGGAAAGTAATAAAACTTGGGGGAAGTTGACAAATGAAAATTCTTCTGCCACCAACTCACTGTTTTTGTGCTAGGCTCACCAATAAGCCCGTCTACGTCCGATGAGCGATCGTAGATATCTAGGTTTGATCAGGCAGGGTCAAAGGAGACAAGGCGGCTGGCGATGTGCGAATGAGGCTCCGGGCGAAAGAAGTGGAGGGCTAGCCCGTCATTGGGACGTCAGATAGGTTGGCCAAGCCCATACCGGGCGGGCTTCTCCCCACTATGGTTGTGAGTCCCGTCACAGTCCTTTCAGGTGCAGGTGGTCATCATGAGCCGTTTCATTGATTAAGATTATGTGCAGTGTCTGGTATGGATGAAGATATGTCTAAACCGTTCTTAGTGCCTCATAGCTATTCAGCGCCTATGCAACTTAGTGCTATTGTTCCTCTTCCTTGTTTTCATATAGTCTTCCGCTGTTTCTGTTCTTCCTGTGTCTACAAAACCGCTTTTGCTTGTGGTGACCACGTTGAGATGTACCTGCGCAACACATCTTGCTCCCTTGGAAATAATTCGGGGATTTCTCCCATTATTATGATTATAGGTTTTAGTTGGTTGGGCACAACATTGAAAAGTGAACGTCTGTGTGAATCTAGGGGTAGAGATTTTCACACAGTTCTCCTGACCAGGTACCACACTCGTTCCTGATATGCATGCATGCTGCTCCTTTATTTCAGAGCTTGAACTTTTCTCACCTGTTATGCATTCTCTCTCTCTCTCTCTCTTGCTCGCTCTATTTTCTTCTTGTATTGCTCCTAAACCTTTCTCTATCCCTTCAATCGTCCTAACTGGTGTTAGTTTCACAGTATGCTCATCCATGTAAGCACACACACATATATAAATTGTCATAGCCAAAGCACTCATTTCAACTCGTAGTAGTCTTGATAATTTTTCTTTCGTGTTCAACTTATTCTGGCTGGTAAGAGAGTAAGAAAAGCCCCTATCAAACCTGTTTCTGATCTTTACATTTATCAGATGTCCCACTACTTAGATATATCCTTTGTCTTCGAGGCCCCACCCCAAGTCATCGCAGGTTTGGAACCCTTACCTGTCTGTCATCCCCTTTGCAAATCTGGTAACAGTAAACATTTACAACTTTGATTTTAAACAACTTAGTCTTACCACACAATTTGACTAATTAAAGTCAGACTTGAATGGGACGACCGATACTCCTCTCTCAGATGTTGGGAAGTTGATCTGTGTATTTTCTCCTAGTAGATAGACAAGTTTCTTTTTACCTGTAGAATGTGAGGTTTACGAGCGTTCTGTAGAGGTCCAAACCGACTGACAAAACTTTCAAACTGCCTTGTAACTTCTTACTCCCTGAATTAGGTGTGGCCATCTTTAAGCTTTGTTCAGGGTTTACACTCTCCGAAGAATCTGCATTTTGATGTTTTAGAAGCCAGTCAACTAAAACGTCTGTAGCGAGAAAAAAGAAGTAACGTGAGTGGTGGGATGAATGCAAACGTTTTCACAGGCGACTTTGGTATGGTATTCGGATTGACAGAACAAGTGTATTGAAAGCAAACTATATATCAAGTGCACTCAAAATAATTGCTTTAAATAATCGTTGCCGCATTTTTCGTTTGTAAAGAGCTATTTGTCTATTTGTAAAATAACACAACAACAACGAGCTCATGTGTGGCTGCCCCGTTGTGATCAATTTGTGCATAGAACGTACATCTGAAGGTCTCTCCAATCTCATATGTTGGCTATTTAGTTCCCCTGAAATCTAGGGATATGCCTGGAAGTAAGGTTACAACATGCTCACAAAATGGAACATGAAAGTTTCGAGATTTGAACCACCACATTTTTCTGTGTAGCTGCTATTTCGAAGTCAGGGCACCACATTTTTTCATGCCTTCCCGTCCTTAGATTTTTCCTTCGTCGCCTCGACTTCTACATGAAAATCGCTGCTTACTTCATTAACGCCCATTCTCCAACTAGGTTTGGGGAGTAGGGGGGTGAGTGACAAAAACCCACCCAGTCACGAATAAGTGGCGCCCAATTCGGTTCATTGCAAATTATGGAAGAAGGAAAGGATGCGCTAAGTTGCGATCAAACTTGCACTAACCAGGTCCTTTCACACACTCTCGGTCATTTTCATTATTAGTGCTAAGGCGGCTGGAGTTTTATCACAACTGATTCCCCGTTGTACTAAGGATACTTACAGTCACTGCTTAGATTGAAAACATGTGTTCTAGTTGGGATATCTGTAACTCTCAACTATTGGCAGGCAATTAATTGAAATGAAATGAGAGGAATGTGACATTGGAGAGTAGATGGATGAGGAGCGAATGTTAGTGTGATGCTTAGGTATTGTAGTTTGACCAGCGAAAAACTCACTTTCAGGGAAGGAGCTCAGTGCACGTAACCTTCAACTGAACAACCAATCTTCTCACACCCCACCCCCACCCCAAACCCATTCATAACTTGGGGCTGAGGCCCAAACGAAATGTATTCCTTCGCTAAATGCTATGGTGGTGCTCGGGGACACAAGCAACACCCCTATCTTCTTCCACAAGGAAGTAATGGTTGGCTGAAGAGGTTTGAGGCGATATTCAACAAGTTCAGGCATGGATGAATTCTGAAGCTGAACCTGTAGTCTTACTGAGTTTCAATTCGCAATGAAAGTGGTTAACATGCAGTTTTGCAATAGCCACGTCCATTCACGCAAAACCTTGTTCAAAAATACGCTACCGCTCCCTTTCTTCTCTGGAAACTTAGCTCATTAATGAGGAAGAGGTGTAGTGCTACTATAAAAGTATGTCAGGACCACGATTTCGTATTCGCAATTCAGTCCAGAAAGTTTCCAAGTTCACGTACGAAGCATTAGAGAAAACGTTTTAGTCGGAAATGTCTCTACATTCCAGGAGTGCCAATCAAAATAAAATCCCTACGTTCTTCAGTGTCCTTGAACCTTACTTTCTGATAGCTCTGTTCCCTGTGGCTGAGGAATATTGTCAGTTTGTTGAAAAGTGGCGTATTTTATTATTCACGGAGCACTTAATTAGGGTAAGATATGAACATGGATTTCTTACATTTTTTAAAACTGGCAACGCTAGTAGACGTTGACTTTTGTTTAAATTTAATAACAAGGTGACAACGTGAGTTACGCGTTATGTTACAGAATTGTAAATATTTGCTGCCAATCCAAAGTGATTCAGAAAACTGATAATTATTAACGTGCGAGCGAGTATTTGTGTACTTTTCACTCTCCTTCCGGTCTGCGTCGACTTGTTGGCGCCTTAGAAAGAACAATTATCGAATTTCAAGATTCCACTGTTAAGTAAATACCGTATTTAAGGTTTTGTAAATTTGTACGCAAAATAATCGACGTCTTTTATGTGACTAGAATTTGTGAATTAACTGTTTAAGATTAAAATTCGTTCGATTGTTGTTAGAACACCGCCTCGGGTCTCATTCCTGTAGCTGTGTGTGAAAGTAAAATTTAAGAACTGCACTGGGAGGCAGGAAAGTTGAGATCACGTTACCATTTTATCGGGCGTTTGGTTTTTTGCAAGCTGGTCCTTGACATTGATCAATAAGTAATTAGGTGTGTTCAATTCGCGTATATTACGCAGTGCTACAATATCACGTTATGTGCGATCGTTGAAGGCTCGAGTTAATCTTCCTACTTGTTAGAAGTTATTAGTTGAAATTCCGTTTTGCCCCAGACATCAGACCGTGTCGATTGTCCAGTACTTTTTATTGATATTTGACTCGTTTTCCTAACCGAAGTCTCCAATTCGTATTTACTTTGCTGAGTTGGTGAGATATGCAGCAAATATTAATAAATTACTGGCCAGTTCGCTTATGACTTTCGAGGAGGTCTCTGATCACATAGTTTATCTTTGAAGCGATGTAAGTATTAGTTCTGCATTCCAGCTTAAGATCAATCGGAGACCCTAAGCCTTCTACCATTCTTCGTAGAGAACTGAACATCCCCCACAGCTTCTTGTCTCTTTCCTGACACGTGAAGTTACTGTACGTGTCTTTAATGTTGGGGTGCTCTCATTCGTAGTTGTGGAGCCACAGTTGGTGCAGTTCTTCCGCTTTTTTAAATGTTTTTGACTGTGTGAGCCTTGTCATCTGACAGCCTGCGAATTAGAAGTTATTCGTTTCTTGTTGGTGACTTCTTCTGGTTTTGTAGTTGTACCAAATAGTAGCTCACGAAGAATGTCCGTTCTACGTGAATGTTCTCCGCACAGGTGAGGTTAGCTCGGAAAAAGTTCTTTGGTGGGGTGGTATTGCACCATGGCATTGCAACCCAATCCCCGCAAGTCTCTTGGTTGTTCTGTCTGTTGGAAAAGAAAAAAATTACTTCTGTTGCGATTTTACGAAATCAACTACGAAAATGGCGGTGAGGATTTTTTGTCGAAAGTTTTGAACCCCTCTGTCTGTTGAAAGCTTTAGACCCATGAACAGTGTCAATCTCCAAAAGCGTTTATTTATCACCAAAGTATGCGGTGATGATAACACCACTCCCTCGAGCATAAACTCAAAACACGCGATTTTGGATTTTCTGCCCATTTCTCAACCCATTCGTAGTTAGCATTTGTATTCTCAAGTTGTTCGCAATGTGTAAGGCGTGTTTCACCTACAAAGATAATTTTTAGGCAATTGAACTTTGCAAAATTTTGGTAGTTTTATTGTAAATTGTGTGAATGACAAGGAATTGTTGTTTCCAGAAGTTGGGTTGGTAGTGTCGCGGCTTCTATTGAAACGGAAAGAGATTTTTTGTTGCTTTTTTTTCGTGTATGGCAGTGAATTAGTCGATCAAACAACAAATACGGAGTCCTCTAATTGAAGGTCTAGCGTGTTTAACATTGAGCGATGTCCTAGAATGAGAGAAGTCATTTACGATGAGGTTCGAATGAAGATGAAAATTGTTATGTACCTCCATTGAAATATCAGATGTTGCCAAACGAGAGGAATTTGAATGGTTCTCAAGGTTGAGATCATCAACAGAAAAAGTAACTACTGAGTTAACAACAAATAGCCCGTTTCCACTCGTGTTGTTGGATCTGGGAAACCCATTTTAAGTAACAATACGGAGTATTTAGAAAAATGTTTATTTCGGATAAATTGAGTTACAGTGTTACATCGATTTCGATGTTTAGGTCTGGAACAAGTTATACTTACGGTGATAGTGACTCAACTTATGAGAAGTATACTTTTTTCTAATAACTCTGCTTTGTACATGAAATGGATTTATTAGAATCAATATCCCCTCCCACTCTCCGCTTTGTACATGAAATGGATTTATTAGAATCAATATCCTCCTCCCAGTTGAAGTAGTGCTGCAGTCATATTTGTTACCACATTTCCGATGTGAACATAATTATCATTAAGTCGAGGCTACGGCAGAATATTGGTGTAACTAGTGCTCAATAGGACTGCTTCTGCAAAATAAACTTTCATGGCTCAATCAAGACTGTTGTTTCTTTTTTATTTATTTGAAAAATGTGCTGCAAGTAACAGAGCGAATTGTGTTGACCTTTTTCATCCGTCTGTTTTCGGCGAAATTGATTCGATTAATTAATTTCTGTCGATTGATAATTGTAGAGGTGTATGCGTTGAGTTAGTGCTCATCAAATATCAAGCAACCGTCGGCGCGCGATGCTCTGCTGGGTGGTGCTGTCGAGCCTTGAGGTTGTCGTGTGGCTTATAATTATGAAGTAATATTTTGTTCCGCTGTGTCAGTGGTAATTTACCTTTCGTCTCATTATGTACATTCAATATTGTTATTTGTTTATTGCCTCTTCAAGGGGTTTCAATTGAATGGACGATATTCCTTTCCCCCTTCCTTTCTGTTTTTAGTTCCTTAATTCTGTATATTCTTTTATTTCTTTTTGTCATTGTCTTCTCAAAATTGAATTGATTGTAATAACAAATAATGTTTATTAAAGTAATACCAAAGTGTGGATGTTTATTACGAATCTTGAGCTTTCAATTACTCGGGCTCCTTCCCAAACTCGCCCATCGAATATCTCTGGGCTTATTTCCTCCTCACTGGGGCACTAACGTCTCCATTCCTTTGTTCTGACTATTACGCAAAATAGAGGTTTGTTGCTTTTCGTATTGTTACGGAAGAAACAACTCCTTGAGATGGCAGAAGTTTCAGTATGTAGGTGTTGGGTGCACGAAAGGGCGAGCTGAGGATCGCAATGAAACTGAAACTTGGTGAGCGTGAGGAGGACTGTATTATACGTGTGTGCGGAAATGTGTTGAGTAAAATTGAGGTGAGATGAAGTACAAATGGGCGACACAAGGGCAGTACTCGGAACGCGTGAACTGGCGCAGGCAACTATATGAGAAAGTGAGAAGTTACTGGGGTGATAGTTGGAAGCAGAATGATTTTGGAAGAGCTCTGTCGTCGATAGGAAAATGAAATTAGGAGAAAGAAATAAAGAAAGGGGAAAACCTAGAAAAGGGGGCTGGGGGGCCCGCAGGTGAGGGGCAGGTATTGAAATAGTTGGAGACAATGACGCGGGGAAGTCCGAGGTCAAAGACTCGGACCACTTCGACGCTTCGCGTCGAACAGTAGGTATCCAACTAGAAGTCCCTTTGCCAAGACCTGTACTGACTGGACCCATAAGATGGCGCGAGTTCATCAACTGGCAACCCTTTCACTTCTGAGAGCTCGCATTCGACTTATCAACTGCCACCCTATCCAATCTCCCTTTGGACTGAGACTATCAGGTGACACTCAAATCATGATGTCTATCTACACCTCTCCACTCGTAGGGAGGCATTGCATCCAGGGATGTAAAGGTTAACCCTGGTTGGGTGTATGTGTGGTACTAAAGTATGCCGCCAATGTTATAAAAAGACCTAAAAGTAATAAAAAATTGAATGAAACCACTTTTACGAATTTGTACGGCGTGACTTCAAAGGGTGCCAGTTGATCCCATTAGCGGCTGGCAGTTGCCGATTGATGAACTCCCTTCTAAAGAAAACGCAGGTGACTGGTGACAGTTGATACATGCCCTTCGACCACTTGTACTTTCACTCTCACTGACTGGCAGGTGGCGGTGGTAGGACGCCCAATACTGCATTATTATTTGCGCTGAGGATTTTTGGCTTTATTTGAGCGGAGAGTGGCAACATTGAAGCCTTGCCCACGAGTACTAATAGATAAGCGAATTTTCTAAGAAAATTCAACTATTAGTGTGTTGAATGCCAAAGAGTATTTTGATGAAAAGTAAGAATTGGAAGCAGCAGAAGTTAAAACAGAACCTAATTTGTTCCCCGGCAGTTGGCTTTGAGAAAATCACGTATTTAGCAGCTTTGGGAAAGTTATTAAAGTGGCGCACTTTCTCATTATCGTTGATGATCTAGGGTGCCCGCACTTCACCGTGCCTCAACCATCAACTATTATTTGACGACCACGCCGCCTGCTACTCGTGTTTCCTCTCATACTATGTATTTTTACTCCTCTTCGCTCTACGAAGTAGAAAGGAAAGTTATGTACTCGGCTGAGAAAACGTATTGTTCTCTTCAGACCCTACTGAGACCGAATAAAATTATTTGGGAAAACGATGAACGCAATTGAGCGAAAAAGCTTAACCAAATCAGCTCTAACTCAATATCTAGGCTGCAAGTTGCCATGGGAACGCCCAAATAAGGGTATGAGCTTAATCCGCTCAAAACTAATTATAATTATCATTGTGATCGAAACAGCTAACTTTTTTTTTCAAAAACTGCTACGATTTTGATTAAATTACTTACATGGTTAGTTCTACAAAACACATTACGACACAAATCCCATCCAGGGCAAATGAGAGTTCAATAAATTACGAAACATTTTGACGAAAATTGATTGTAGCGCCGTATTTTACTTTCTGCGATCGTGCCAAAAGAAAAAGTTGGGTTTTCTTCAGATCTTTACGTTTTGAGTCCAAAAAACCTTCGGTGCGTAGTCCGTGTGTGTCATTACTTCGATTTGCGTGGGAATGGCTGGGCCGATTGAGCTGGTTCTTTTTTGTTTTGTGCGTTATTTTTTGTAGACACGAAAATAAGGTTATGGACGATTTCCATAGATGTGAAAGGGGAATAGGGGGCGAAAATGTACCAAAAACTAGGGTTTTTAGCATTTTCCTCGAAAACGGCTCTAACGAATTTGATTACACTTTCTAATTATCTTCTACTAGTTGGTTTCAAACCGTTCCTCTCCATAAATGGACGGAGGTAGGCCTATGAAGCAAAAAGAGGCGTTTTACGCATTTTGTCAAAACGGCTTAAACGATCTTTACTCACAGGATGTTTTCAAATAGTTAATACCTATATATTGTTATCAATAAATGTTCCTCTGACAGTCCATTAAACATAGATGAACATGCAAATGTATCGAACATTTTTGTAATTTACCGAGTAGTATTCCATCAATCTTATGGATTGTCTTTTAGTAACCTATACCCACATTTCGTTCTCCGTGATTATTTCTTCATCTATTGAACGGAGATATAACACATAATAACTCGGAAAACGAGACTTGTCGAAAATGTTCTCATAAAATCGACCTAAATTTGCTAGAATCTTCAGAAAAAGTTATGAGGTAGTCCAATCAAGTACCTATACCATAGGATAGTTTGGTAACGCTCATACGATATATAAGGGATACTTTAGAAATTCCGGAACTTCAATCCCCACTGTACCACTTGCTGTCATTTCTCTGTGACCTGATAATTCTTAAACATCGATTATCGTCATTCTTTACGAGTGTTCATAATTATCTTCTGGTCTCATCACAAGTGGGAGCAACGCGATAAATTCCCGAGCTATAAGCAGCATCAGTTTCTATCACTGAAGTTATGTTTGACGACCAAGTTCGAATGAACTGAGTTAGTAGCAAAGGCCAGTGAATTAGTGAGTTCACGTAGAAATAAAGAAAGTGCGTTGCATCGCAAATGTTTTTTTAAACTCTTGACTGTACCTATTTGTGACGAGCACTGTGGCTCGAAGTCCTATTGTTACCAGTCTGTGCCAACCCTCAGAGAAGTTGTACCACAGTCAAAAAATTGCCCCCTCTCAAGTCTCTGGGCCAGAACATGATAGATACTTTCCTCGTCTGTACCACACCACCTGCAATGAGGGGGTTTGACCGTGACCACAACATACATATTAGTTGATTTTGACGATTCTCACTAACTGCTTCAAGTCCTTAATATCCATCATCAAAAGGCTACGCCTTATCTCGTGCGTTGGTCATCACTCCTGCAGCATTTCAGACAGTCTCAACGTCCTTTTCCTGCTTTCTTAACATTTATTTTCAGTCTTCTGTGCTCTTTCACTTCTCAAGCTTAAGAAAAAAGTAATTTTGTATTTCTTACTCACCTGCTTAGCTCTATGGTTCTACCGTTGGCTTGTGTTGTACACATGGTTATGGGGTCATATACTCAAATAAATAAATGAACATTCAAACCATTCTGAGCTTCAAGGAGTTTATAAATCTCACACTGACGACCAAAGATGATAGCTACGATATCACCTTCCAAGGGGCAGGCTCCTCTAACAGGGGGTTAATAGATATTACTTGATGTTATACGAGAAGAAACATGAAACCCTACGGACGGGTTGAGACTTTATTTACAAGTGTTGATAATTGAAATCGCGACAGTACAACACGTTTTCGATCCTATTGCGTTATTCATCACAAAATTCGCCGTCTTCAATGATGACGCAGTAGGAATGTTCTTCTGCGTGAGCTGCTTTATGACTGCGAAGATCTTCTCTGGAAGGCGTTTTGTATTCACACATATTGCATGAAAATTGCCTTCCTCCAACTGCACAACAGAACGAATATTTTCAATCTACATAGCATTCACAATGTGTCGTCTAGTGACAGCAAATAGTTCTAACCTGTGTGTAATTCTCTGTGGCGTTTGAGGTAATCCCTCCGGGCTGTTCTATATTCGCATACGTCGCATTCAAAAGGCTTCTCTCCTGCAACATCCACAGCACAAATTAGAACAAGTTTGAATCTAGAAAAGAAAACTCAGATTTTGTAAGACGTTAATTGGAACTACGTAGACCTACTGTAACTTCAGTTATGAAGAAAATGTAGAACAAAAGTGAGTGCATGAGAAGTGCGATGGTGTGCTGTTTCACACCGAAGTGGAGGGCATTTTTTACATCAAACCTCAATACTAAGCAGCTATAAACTCCTGGCTCCCACAAGGTTTTCCGAGATCAGTGCTCATTTCAGATAATTTTTTCGCTCACTGCAAACTTCAGGTTCGTGTGTGGTTACGAACGTGTGGCTGGGGCTTGGTCGTACTGAGTTCGTATTAATATTAACAAATACAGAAGAATATAGAAAAATACATCGAAACAAGTTTGCAACCTTTCACAACACTTTAACCACCTTTTAAGGGTAACTGAGTTACTAGTAAACCTGAATAGTTAAGGCAAAGCATTTCAGCTTCAATTTAGTTCTGAAGTTGGAATGGTTAGTTACCATTTTGTTAAGTGAGGTCTGAAAGCCTAGAGTAGAATCTGGCAATGAGCTAAGAGATCGAAAGATCTAAGCAATTTTAGACCTGTTGCCTCAGTGCAGAAGCGTTGCGATCTCAAGTGCTGAAGCCTACTGCACCCCTTCTTGCACAAAACGAAAACTACAGCCACCATTTTCTAATTGAACCATCAGCATGAATGGTGAAACCAAAGATAAAGCGTAAAAACCACCATGATCTGAATTTGGCCTGTAAGTGAACCCTTTTTGCAACAAGCTGTTCAATTGTAAGATAAGTACGAGAACTAGCGTGGCTATGTAACTACACTGTGTAATAAGATTGTTCACCTGTGTGCGTTTTGGAGTGTACAGTTAATTGATGTTTACTCTTAGCCCTGTAACTGCACTCTGTACAAGCGTATGGCTTCTCTCCTACAAAATAACAAGCAAAAAACATCAAGTTTTGAACTCACAAAACGACGACTGAGGAATTCAAAAGGGCGTACACCAAACTATTCACCTGTGTGGCTTTTCATGTGGAAATTCAGATGACTGATGCTGTTAGCTCTGTAGTCGCAATGTTTACAATGAAATGGTTTGTAACCTAAAATATGGCAAAGTAACACGAGTTAGAAATCGAGAAATACTCAATCTCTCAATTCAAATTACGATTAACAGATCAAAGGTGTTCCTAAATCTCGTCCGCCACAAGCAACGATTACAAAAGGTCTCTAAGGAGCTTCCACATTAAAAAATAAATCTACTATTGCACGACGAATGGTCAAAAGGGGAGGATGCAGTAACTATCAAATCGTTGATTGTGTACGCAGCCAGAGGCGGCTTTTAGTTCCCCAAGATGTTTGCCTTCAGAGGCTGTAATGCGAAGTAGAAACATATAGCGCATTTTAAAAGCCTTCAAGTTTGTAATTTCGAACCTGAACTTGATATGGCACTGATCCATGTTTCAGCTGGTGAATCCTGCCATAATGAAGGGAACAAGTTAGGCAAGTTCCTTTCAAACATGAAGAATTGAGGGAAAGAGCAACGAGCTTTGATAACGGGTTAAATTGACACTCTCGATTTCCTTGTCACCCACCAGATGAGTGCGGTGACTCACACATCCCCCTGACAGTAACTCTCAGTTCCCCTGGAATTAAAACTCATTCTCCGTCTTCACAGTTCAGGTTCAACGAAATTCCAACACTTCTTCCTATCGTCGCATTGATGTTACTGTTCGATGCAAAGCACCGAGTCTGACCAGGTTTTTGACTTCGGACTTTCTGCAAGGTCATTGTTTCTCCAAAGGTCTTCGCACGTACGGAAATCCCACCTCGGTCATTTCCAACGGTGGTTTTCCCTCTCTTCCTTTTTCAGATTCCTCTCCACAACTGATACCTTCTCCAAAAACATTCTGCTATGAAGTATCACTGGAGACGGTCCTCTCCTGTTCCCAACACTTGTCTTCTACCATCTTTCGTGATATGGTCGTCACTAATTGTCCCAACGGACACTTGTTTCACCTCTCATCAACTTCTAATTTGGACTTCTTCCCAGTACAACCAGTTTCACGCCTTCAGGGCCCTACTTGCTCGTGCATATGTACTCAACTCATATACTGTGTAAGTCACCTATTCTTTGTACATCCAAGTCTTCAAATCTTGTGATATACCAACTCATCAATTGTAAGTTCTTGCTCAACTAAAACCCGTCTCCGAGAATCATTCAAGTCTATCCTCGTCCAAACAGTAACAAATCGCCAATGATACTTTCTTAATGTTTCCGAAGGTAAAAAAGTTTTCAGAACCATCATACGCTCATCTAGGAACACCTTTCTACAACCAACTCACTGAACACTCTGCAGAATAAAAAGTAATAAAATAAAGAGTAACCTGTATGTTTTCTCGTGTGATACTTGAGCAAATTTTTAGCGCTGGCTCGGTAGTCACAGTATTCACAGGCAAATGGTTTTTCTCCTGCAAAGCAAAATATTATGGCATTCGTTTCAAAGAGCCTACAAATAATGAACACGAACCAATGTGAATTTTAACCTGAGTGTGTTCTTTTGTGCTGCTGAAGATTATTAAGGGTACGGGATGTAAAACTGCATTGATCACATGCGAATGGCTTCTCTCCTACAACATAACGGTCTCGTTACTCCAATAACCCGTCAAGAAATATATAAAAATGTTTCGTCTTCAATGTTGGAAGTAGCTTCTAAAACAGGTCAATCAATACCTGGCCCTTAAATAGCAATTAATGAGAAAACGCATTCAATCTCCAATTTTTATACAGTCAACTGGCATTGTACTCTATTGTGAGTACATCATTTCTTTCGATACTTTCGTCAGCACACCAGTAACCTCTTTGAAACTCTCATGGACAAGTCAGGGCAAAGAAACATATTCAAGCCAGAGTGCTTCACCATTGAAATAAAGTTTCATTGAAGACCAAGACCAAACTGAATTCGAGAAGAGCACAATTTTAAGAAAAATGTAGCAACTCGTAGTAATCAATAGCTATAACTCATATGGCAAGCCAAGGTCTACCCTGGCCTGTGGAGTGTGTTGACGCAAAACACACGTATGTTAAACATAAGACTCTAAGCTGCCTGTTGAGGCACACTCCATATTACAACCAGCTTAGATATGGTGTCCATTTTTTGTTAAATGCTGTACTTCTCAAACTGCCGCATCGTCACATATCCCATCATAGTCATTTCACGAAAATTTATCTACTTCAGTTACTTGAAAATATAGGCGATGTCACTTCCTTTCGCTTCCTGCTCCATTTAAACACATTACGCTCACAACTCATCCTCACAGCTGTAGTGAGCACTATTTCCAACAATGAGGAGCGGTTTTTCGCTCCTATAATTTGTATTGTCGAAATTTGACCTTCATCGACGTTATGTTTGCTCTTTGCTTTGAACTGGCGTTTCAGTCTTATTGAAGACTGCGAAGTCCAATTGATTTTGGGCCTGTTCTTCAAGCCGAGAAATTTAAACTCTCAAGAGGATCCTCGAATATAACTATATTAGAGTTAACAACGTCTGAGGAGATGGAGAAACACGTTTTTTCCACCTGTTGAAGAATTGATCTGACCTTGTGTATGTGTACGCATTCTACCGAAACAGATGAGTATCCAATCTATCAGTGTAGGTTTTGTAATTACACTAAGTCACTATTGAAATTAACAGCCGAATGATGGGGCATCTGTCTTTTCCCTACAAATTGAAATCTGGGTAAAATAAGGAAACGTTAAGTTGGTAGGGTATGAGCCACTCGCATATGATTTCAGAGTGAATAGTTCCAACAAGGCAAATATTTTCATAGCTACAGACAATTGGTATTAATACCTAGCACACTCAGGACAGCGTAACACACGCACAACAACCAAAGCAGAGAAATGATTAATGAAATGTACAAAAACGCGTTATGTTGGTATCATTTCCTTGTATGCTTTATGAAATCGTTCTTGTGGAAGGGTCATCACTGCCAGGTCCTCCTTTAGTATTAACACATTGTGGTAGATAATGCTACCAGTCTTGATTTTGAAGATTTAACACGGTGGTTGGCACTCAAGCCTTAGGGCTAGCACTCCACTGTAATATTTATGGTTGCTAATGGGAGTGGGCCATTGTATTCGCAACATTACAACCTTTTATATTCAATATGGCATTTCCTTGCATTCTCTTTTCTCTATGTTGATTTCAGCCAAACAAGAAGTTACGAGGCTCCATTCAATGTTAAGGAGCCTGAGCTGTTAATCATGAATCATCTCTAAGCGAAGTACAGGCCTACAACTTTAGCTGCTTCGCCTACTTCCAAAGAGGTCACAAATAATAGTGAGCTTCTCGCCCAGTATCATAACAGTGATGAGAAAATATTCATAGTGTACTACGCATAGTTCCACTCTTAGTCGTATACTGCACCAAACTCGTGCCAAGGTTCGTTTACAGCATCCAATAACAAATACAATCTTGCCCAGACAGCTGGGCTCAAGCTCCAGACAGTGGTCCAATGGGGAGAAAAATGAACTGGTGGCGCTCACCTGTGTGCCTCCTTTGGTGGTACTGGAGTTCAAACTTCCTTGTGCATCTGTAATCGCACAAAGTACAAGCGAACGGTTTTACTCCTACAACACAAGAATACAATATTCAAGACTTTTCTCTCAAAACCGGCCACTATTTAGCAACTACAACGAAACAGCAACTCATTACACTGTACATAAACTAGTAGAGCAGTAGAACGTAGTGTTTTTAGTCGAGGATGACGTTTTTACTTTTGCCTGAATCTGATAAGAATTTGTTTCATACATTTTTAAGGTGATCAGGAAGACATTGAAACCTTAAGCCCAGAATGATAACCAAAGTAGAAGTTGTTCGACGAAATGTCATTCCAGCTACTAAATTTGTGGACAGCTCACGGCTCAATTTTCTTTATAGAGCGCTGCAACACAAATTCCAGTCATGGCTTGGGTCTTGTGGAATAGTGTTCAACGAGCAAAGCTCAAGAGTGTTTACGGACACACACTCAAAATCGATCCATGAAAGGAGTGTGGTTGAGCACTGTGAAAGTAATAAGAGCTCGCCCCAAATCCTGCACATAAAGCTGCATAGTGCACGGTTACAGCAGGAATTACGAACACTTGAACTCCCCAAACTAGTCGATCAAGGGATACACGCAGATTTTCAAAATCCTCTCTCACAGAACTAAAGTTGAAGGAAATAGTTCATACTGTTGGAACATTCTTCGCCCACGCGAAGTGTACTCCATCGTGTTAGGGTCAGTACTTTTCTCGTGATCAATAATAACCCTACATGTGGTGGTCTACATTTTTTCTACGTGATCCTTGACTCCAAGCTGCCAACTATGCTAATGATAAGAACTTCCTAGTAGCCAACCGTGTTTGAATACATGACCAATCGCACGTGCTCGCAAATATCTTCCGTTGCTAGCATCCACCACATAATCTAGTGCAGAAACAACCTGAAAGTATCTTATCACATTCAAAACAGACCTTGGATGGAGGACCTTATGCTGCAGTCCTATTCCTCACCTTACTAGCCTACCATTCCATTCCTGCTGACTAGAGTCAGGTCCTTTTCAAAAATGAATGATTGAACGTCAAAATAAAGACGGCATGGAGATAAGTTAGCACGTTTACTTCAAAAACGGAATCAACTACGTTTCTACCTTCTCCTACGACTGTTTTTTTTTCTTATTTAAAAATCTCAGATTTCTTCAAGGGGAAGTACAAAGATACAGAATGCCCATCATGTAGGTGATAATTGTCTCTTAGCTTTGACCACTAAAGCTTCAGCTGGCTTTTCATATCATAATACTACCTTGTGATTTACTGTACACCTGCAAGGTCCTAGATGATTACTCGCACCAATGACTGGCCTATAATTATCAACTGAACGCTACATCTACACAAGATTAGATCAATGGTTTCTAACATAGAGGCAACGTTTTCCCTCCATCTCCCTTGTTGTGCGGGATGCCATTGTATTGCCATCAGATATGTCACGAAGTTGTAGTATTCTTGCCTATCCTAAGATCAAACCAGAACGAACTGGACAATTGATGCTATAATCCAGCATCGAACATTGCGAATACGTCAGCTTTGCGATAGAAGGAACACAAAAAATGCTAGGACTGAATTCCCTGTACAACGCAGAAGAATGTACTGGCTTATTAGTCAATGGTCCATCAAGACCATTGAAACTAGCTGCTCTTGCGAATTATATAAGGAAGGCTGAAAGGTACTCACACCAGACCTGTCCGCTACTCATTGAGCAACGTATCAATCCTCAGAGCAAGGGTCCCTTTGGTGAACTCATTTTATATTTTGGCTCGAACAAAAGCGCTTTGAGAGAAGCGAGGGGATTGTCTATCCACACACACACACACACACACACACACACACACAATACTATGAAGAGGTAGGAAAGTTATATGTGCCTCGAGTTATTACTATAAGTATACAGTATCATAAGCCTTCCTGAGCATGAAGTAACTGAATCTTCTTCACAGATGGTGCTCAGCCAGTACCTTATGTAGCCAATCGCGTAAAATAATTAGACTTGTGTGTGACAACCAGTAAGGAGATGAACTATGTTGCTATTTAGTACTCGTACCACGGTAAATCATGATCATTCAACACGTAATAACAGGCTGCACGCGTAAATTACCATGAAAAGCGGGCTCACCTGAGTGAATTTTTAAATGGTATTCAAGTTCATACTTCCGATGAGCTCGATAATTGCATTGGCTGCACGCAAATTGCTTTTCACCTGCAACACAAAGAAATAGTACAGACAGGCATTTGATGAAGAGTTCAAGTTTGGTAAAATACTATGGGTACGACAAGAACTGAATGGCCATTAGCCACAGTTTGTATTGGAACCCTGGGCACATAGGGATCACTGAAAATGAGGGCAAACCACCTGGCCAGACTCGGTTAGACATAGTTGACACCCCTCAGTGTATGTGGTGTGGTAGAGATGAGGAAACTCCCTATCGGTGGACATCAAAGAAGACTCTTGCACGTAACACATGGCATTCCTTAAGAAGTTTGGAGCTATGAGACAGTAGGACGGGCACAATAGGACTTAACTTAATGCCACAGGGCACATTCCAATAAAGGGACTCAGAGTTGTAAACAGAACGATTCGCTTATGCCACCATTAAGTACTTTTGAATTGACTCGTAACATACACTTAAAGGAGTATACGAAACTGACTTGGGAAACTTCATCATTCAGAAGAGAACTAACATCAAGAGGGCCTTATAGCGGATTTGTACTAATATAAAAGTTGAAACTTACCTAAATGGTTTTTCTTGTGTTTTCTGAAGTAAGTGATATTTGTAGTTGTATACTGGCACTCAGAGCACGAGTATGGCTCTCCTTCAACAAAAAGGGCTCACATTAGCCGCATACTAGGACTTACAAAATATAAGAAAACATTATGGCACGCTTGGCAATCTTTAACATTGAGTTGGACGCATCACATAATAACAGGCTGCACGCGTAAATTACAAAATGTGTACGTAGGCACATCTCCGTTACATGTAATTCTATTTTTACTTTCCTTGGCTCTACGAAGTAGAAAGGAAAGTTATGTAATCGGCTGAAAAAAAAAATTTGAGTTCTCTTCAGATCTTTACGTTTCAGACCATCCTGAGTCCGAAAAACTATTTGGGAAAATCGGTCTGTGAACGATTTTTAGATAGAACCACCGTACCAAATCCACTCAAACTTGATATCTCGCCTACAGGTTACCATGGGACGCCAAAATAAGGGTATTAACAAAATCCACAGATAACTATAGTTATCATAGTGATCAAAACACCAAATATTTTTTTTCTCAAAAACGGTTCTAACGATTTTAATTAAATTTTTTATATTGATAGCTCTCAATAAGGCAATTATACCATAGAATACTTATTTGTGGGAAAATGACGAGAGCAGCACAATAAATTACCAAAGCTTTCGACGAAATCGATTTTAGCGCGGTTTTTAGAGAAAACAACCGTACCAAATCAACTGAAACTTGATGTCTAGCCTACAGGTTACCATGGGACGCGACAATAAGGGTACGGGCAAAATCCACCGAAAGTTAACTATAGTTATCATAGTGATCAAAACACCAATTTTTTTTCTCAAAAACGGCTCTAACCCCCGATAAAATTCCCATTTGTAGGAAAATGAAGAGAGCAGCACAATAAATTCTCAAAATTTTCGACGAAAAGTGTTTTTAGCGCAGTTTTTTCCTTATAAACTCCGCTGGAATTTTAGTAGAATGTTAAAAAAAATTGGTATTGTAGTCCAATCCAATACCTAAAGGGTGAGTGTTTAAAAACGCTCATGAGATAAATGGAGTTCTAAACGTTTTTACCCAATAACTCTGCAAAAGTAATTACTATCCTCCTTCAAAAAATTTGTGTTTACAGCCTCATTAATTATCTGTGTACCAGTTGCTCAATAATGGTCCTGGAATGAGTACGAGCAGCAAAATAAATTCCGGAACTGTAATCGCTGCCGCTTCATGCTGTCGTGAAGCGTTGTTTGACCAAGTTCAAATTAACTGTGTGATAAATGAATTGATTGAATAGAATTAGCCATGTACAAAGTGAATTGTTTTAGAGCTAAGGAAAGTTGTGTGTTGCAACGCACCAGATATTTTAAAACCAATTTAAAAAACAAACTAAGGGACATGTAAGTAAAACAAATTTGAGGGCTGTTTTCATCAACTGTGTTGTTCCCGTTTAGACTCAGTCATCAATACCTAACCGCCTCCCGCTGCAAAAACGGGTTTCACCAGATAGGGTTAAGCTCTAGCCCTGATCAAGCATTAACCCCGCTATTATTTTCGCATTACCCTGATATCTGTTATCCATTACCGTGCTCCGTCGACTATTCTCTTTTAAAGTAAAAGTAATAATTTACTTTTTTTTAAAACAATAATAAACAAAGATACACACGCAGTTATTGCAGTTGCTTATCCTCGGATTATCGTCATCTCACCTGGTGCCCCAGGTGGATACAAGAGCGTTCCTACAACTGCAAGATACATGCAATTAAATTCTGCTAAGAATAAAAGTTTTACGTTCGTCTAAAACAAACTGTTGTTTGTGTAAAATTCATTGGTTGAGCAGTTTTAGAACAAACTCAAGACGCTACATCACGGCGTTAGAAAAACCAAACGCAAATGGCTCAACAGGGTGGATTTAAAAACAGATAGGTAGGAAATGTTAAATAATAACACACACATGCGTTACTGTATTAAATAACATTTGTTAAACATCATCATTCTCCCTTCTTTTGCCCTTGAGCATGTAAAAGTTGTAACCTCACAATTTCAGTATTTATGTTCAGCCAAAGCACACTCCTCGACTAATTCAACGTTTTCCTGCAGCTCTCGCAGTTTGAAAATGCGCATTTGCACTTCATGCTCCTCACCAGTTTCTGCTAAGGCAGAGGTTAATGCAGCCACTTTGGCTTCTAACAATTATTAGAAACATAATGAGGTCAAATCTGGATTGCTGCGGGTTGACCACCTACGGGACGTACAGTTGTGGGGATGTTTACATTTACAAAGCACGTGTTTATGGGATGGGATGCTGGAACAGATGTCCAATTTCCTTACTTTACTGTAACTTCATTAATCCACTGCCTTCTCGATATGGGTTAATCACAGCGTAATCACGGCTATACTAACCACAACCCACAGTGATCTTGACTAGCATAGAGGGAATGAAACAGGTTAGCCTTGATTTACTTGTCTATCCGAGATCAGTTGGATCACGCTGTTTTGGTGAAGAATCTTAATTTTTCACGTATTTTCGTATATGCGTTATTGAATGGATGGTTAGGGAAATACTTATCTCGAACAAAATATAGGTTTGTGTTGATGAAAGGCGTCAAACCCTTTAACGTGATCTTTCGCACAAAAATTCCATTTGGTATCTAGTTGTGCCCGCCTGCGCGGCAATCAGATTGGACGAAACCCATGGTGGTTATGGGCAAAAAATGGTTAAACAAATTAGGCGAAATTAAATTTGGGTGATTTTATTGCAATTACGTTGTCTTTGGTATCGTTTCCTAGGTATTTTTTAACGGAAATGGGACGAACCAAACCCTTCGATTCAGCGGAGGCTCGTCCGGGGCATTTATGCTGACTGGGCACCTCAATTCCCTGATTCGCTGCCGTCAATTGTGACCAAGCTGGTTCTCTCGAGCTGTGTCGCTCGCGTTCGCTCCCACTCAGTTCCCTATCTGTGGTGGTAAAACTTCTACGAATGTAATTGAGAATTAAACTCTGTTCGGCTTGATATCGTAATAACTTCCCGACTCTCTTAGTGCGACGTGTCGTGTCAATTGCCTAGCAACACCTAGAAAACATCAATGTCCATAGTTCTGGTGCAGTGGTGGATGGGTCGCATACATGCTGTGCAAGAGAAGAATAAACCTTCGAGTTATAATTTGCAGAGGTTTTTGTATGCGTTCAACGAATTGAATTGTTAGACAAATATTTACAGGGGCAAATAGACAGGTAGACGACCTGTTATGAAGAAAAGTCCCAGTTTTCCATTACAATTCAGTACTCAACACGGTACTCGATAAAGCCAGAACTCGACACCGAGGCAACTGCCACATTTTAAATTTTTTAATTGAACATTATGAGTTGTAACAATCGCTTTTTAGCAGTTTTATATAAAAATGACGCACAAAGTATGGTCAGTTGACTATGAAACAGCTTGCATAATTTACTTGGGGTATTAATAACAGCATGTTTGCCACAACAATGAATAGTAAAATGAAACTATTCTTCATTGTTTCATGAAGAACGTTCATTTACCTTTGTGTATCTGCTTATGGCGGAGAACACTTTGTTTGCGCTTTGCTCTGTAGCCACACTGATTGCAAGCATAAGACCTTACTATAAAAATAAAATAAGAAAAATGACTGAATCGTAAGGGGTATATGGATATCAAGTCGACAAATTGAGTATTGTAACACACTAGGTTAACACAGTATAACGAATTCCACTATTATATGGTCGAAAAATGTTTGTGCCCAAAGCCACTTGTAGAACTTCAACTGGTCCTGCAGCAGGAACAAGTCAACTAATTTCTTTTGACTGTGCTGTCTCCGTGATGGTCGTCCCTTATGGTCTCGTTTGTAACTCTCAATTTCGGGCAGTAGCTGTCAAATTAACGTACATGACATGGCTGTCGGCCTGTTGCATAAAATGACAGCAATGCACCTCATTTATAATCTACTTCTTACATTCAGCTTGCCACGTCAATATCGAATTACACGTTCCAACAGTTAAACCAGCATTTCTTTTAGATTATTCAATAGCAATGATTCACAATACTCATCAAGAGAGCATAATTCAAATCCAAGTTAGGCTGTTACTTACTTTCACCTTCTTTTGAGACAGGAGCCACGTCATTCCGTTCATTAGTCGTTTCATTGGATTGAGTTCGTGACCCCTTCAGGGCAACTGCAACACATACCAGAAACCCAGGTACGATTAACGAAGATCAAAGGGTACCTTAACTCGACTCACTCCCCACTCTCCAGTTCCACTTCTGGTCTCTAAACTGTTATTAACTTTTAATACTTTAACTCAGAGCCAGCCATGGAGTCAAGTAACAGAAAATGTGGAACGTTATAGAATGAAATAAACAATACACATAATTGCTGCAGGCATCGGGTTGGAAGACGTCTCATTTAACCTGATGAGATCAAAATCACGAGGTGTCAGGCATCTGAGACCATTAGGATGAGGTTATACCGATTGGACAGTAGAAGAAATGGTTAGTTTCAGAGCAGATGTTTCCAGATAGTTTGTTAGCATGGGCAATATTTGGATGGAAATCTTAGTAACATCGCCCAAAGCCACAGGCTAGACTAGCTTTTATGCAGGGCACAACAACAGGAGGTAACACCTTCTTACGTACAGGAATCCCTTATTCCCAACGCAAACACGATTTTTCTACCCACGAGTGTCACAGTTTTAAACTCATAGGGTTCAGGAATAGTCACTTTGATGAGGGTTTTTTGTAATTGTATCGTTCATTGGTAGGTGATACCAACAATGACTTCCTCCTTGATATGCCACTGTAGAAAATAGATGGATAGTTAACACGCAGATCAAATGTGTACCTGGCGAGTTTAGGAAAAATAGAGAATAGAAGGGTGAACGTTCACTGTGCTACTTCCGCAGTAGTAGATAAGGCCTAATTTCAACATTCTAGCTCAGAGAAAGTATCCTCTCAGGTATTGCATCTACTGGCAAGTGTAAAGATCCACTATACTTCTTCCAATTTCAGTATCATGAGGAGTAATACAATTAAATTCAAAATACTGACCCTCTAGACTAACTTCGTCAATCAACGCTTGTAAAGGATCTTCTATAGACTCCTCATCTGCTTGGGGTTCACTTTTTACCAAAATTTCTTCTGCATTGTAGGTTGGCTGCGCTTCTGTAAGCAAAATTAATCTAAATGAGCTAAGGGGCACTATGTGGAAACAACACGAAGCTCCCACTATGAAAATAAATATGCAACTATTATCTAGCACTTCTGGATATGTAAGGCTTACAGCACGTATCTAAGATGCGTTTGTTGAACGTTAAATAATCGTTTTTCCATTTTTGTAAAATACAGTGAAACTATTATGTGGATTTTGGTTTAGTATTCATTCGGAATAATACACCTATGTTTTCGTTCAGGAACATTTAAAAATTTGATACTTAAAGTTTCAAGACATCGGTATTCCAAATCTGCAATGTCCATCCGCTGTCCGAGCCATTCTGTGCCTTTAACGTTGTCTAAAAAATCCGTTCTTTTTCACAAAAATTCTGCCTGCTCCGAAGCTTGGATCGCATTGGAGGAAGCCCATGGTTGCTATGGGTAAAAAATGGTTACAAAAATCAACAAAAACAAAATTTCGGCAGTTTTATCGCAAATACGCCGTGTTTGGTATCGTTTTCTAGGTATTTTTAGATGCTCGTCCCGTCGTGCCAATTGCCTACACGCGCTTAGAATATTTAGTTTTCGTCGTTTCGTTGTAGTCAGGTCATGTTTTACATGATTTACAGGTATTTTTCGATGCTGAATCGAATGGGATGGGTCTCGGAGGCGTGAGACTAGGTCAAGCTGTTCAAGAGAATAATATAAGTATAAACCCTTGAGTAACTGTCTGTGTGAACGTTCCTCTAGAAACCTTTTAAAAAAGATACCTGGTCCATTTATACGATCGAGTTTACCAATTTCAGAATTAGTTGCAGAAATTTGTGTGGGATATTTAAATTATGACTTGAGGTGGTTCAGAAGGGGTTGGCGTACCCAGTAAAACGCTGGTAGTCCATTCAAAATATACTCCATCACTTGAGGACTTAGCGAGTCTATCAGTCGCATCCCTAATTGTGGTAATAACTTAAAACATTTGTTTTTTAACAATGAGCTCCCAGCCATTAAGTGCCACCAAAACGTGATGTGAAGAACTGAGATAAAATCTGGTTCTATGCGGTTCGCGTATCATCATTGCATCTCCTGCCACTGCCCTTGTCTTCCACCAAGAAATTTCAACTCTGCCATCAAACTAAAAGTTCCTGTTCAATGCCACACCACAGCATTTTAAGTATCAGCCATCAAACAAGGTAATAACAAGAGCTAAGTTCCCTTCCCCAGTTGATTCAGCAACAATTGTAACACAATGACCATTTTGTAGGGAAGGAAATTTAGTTTTTACTGGATGAATCGTAAGGTGAAGTTCAGCAGTACACGAGAACTCTTCATCTAGTAATTTATAAGCACAGAAGTTTCAAACGGGCGAGTCTGAATACTCTCTAGTCGCTCTTCAAGTCCACATATAACTTCATTTCATAATGAGATTCAAAACAAAGTTCTTTAATCCGGAGTATAATTCATGTTAATCAATATTTCAATTTTATTCAACGACACAAACCTTCTGAGTTTACTTCATTGAATTCGGTATCATCCTCTTGGCTGTGATTGTCATCATCATCATTTCTCAGGCTTGAGAGTGTCACAGCACTTATTGGCTGTGTGTCTGCATCGTTTGTTCCTGGAAATCACAGTCCTGTGTTAATTATTTAATCCTGTTTACCAGGTAAGTTTACGCCCCATGAATAAGCCCCATTAACCTCCAAAGTTGAGTTCACGGAGGAGGGATTTCAAGGAAGTGATTGGTTGAGAAGATGTCAATGATGAACAACATTCAGACAAATGAATGTTGTCTTTTTCCCCTATAAATTGCCATCAAGTTGATAATAGTAACTAAATTATAAACAGTTCCTCCGTTCCATAAAACGTAATAAATGAAATAACCTTACCTTCAAGACCTTGTACACCACTTTCTAAATTTCTCGTAACGACCGTAAGAATATTCTCCAAAAGCCGTTCCATTTTAGCGGTCCTTGCTTCCAAAATTCTGAACCGCTCATCAATCGAAAGCTGCTCCAATTTGTTAGTTCTCTCTTCCAAATCTTGTACTTGGTCATGCTTGAGTGGTTGCGATCTTTGGCTCCTTCGAGCTTTCAAAACTTTATTGACGCTCGACTTGCTCTGTTCAACTGCTCGGAATTTTCGAGTGAGCAATGCAGAGTCTATTTTATGAGCTTTCTGTATCAAACCATGCGTTGTTATAAACTCAGAGCTCGGTCCACTAGCGCCTATGTCAAAGAGTACATTAATGTTTACGCAACAAAATGAGTCAATTTGAGATTGAACGCATTTAAAGTAAGCTTACCTTCATCTGATTCAATGAGCACCTCGTACTTGCCGTCAACTCCAAACACTGAAAATCATATTAAGTAAGAATGAACAGTTTATGAAAAATGGTGTTACTGACGTGAATAACAATAGTTCTCTACATGTGTCATTGTGCCAACTGAAATGCAGAACAAGTACAGGCGCGTCCACTTTCTTCAGAAAATGGAGTATGGTTACAGAGCTGAGAAAAGCAATGGAGGACCTAGGTTTGATCCTTAGACAGGAGGCAAGTACTTGAATCCAGTGAGACTGCTGGCTACACAAAGCAACTACAACCTCTCGGGAGAGAGGGAACAGACCTCACTTCTATTTTAAGGCACTGCATTTATATCAAGTCGTATTGCAAATCTCATGGATACAAGTCGAATTAATGCGTGATCTTCAACATTTACCTACTGGCTATCAAATCTCAGGGGTCTATAAATTGCTAATACAAGGTATCTAAATAAAGGAACTCGGACATTCGCATGAGATGCATGGGGATTAAGGGCAGAACTGTGTGTGAAAAGGTGGGTCCTCCAATATTTCTCATGATGATCTTGATGCCAGGTGTCATATCACTGTGGGTCAGATCTTGTGCCGAGGGTTCTTCTCCTATCCAATCTTCATTATTCATTTCCATGCGAAATAACGACGAATTTAATTCATTCAAAAAAGATAACGGCATTATAGATGATTAGAAAAGGTTTAGTTTTTTTTAACGTCAAAAAGCGGTGATTTCAGTGAAAGCTTTATAGATGTGATTAGGCTACAATACAAAAGGTTCAAAGAACAGCCTCATTCACAACTGGCCACTTGCGGTTGTTCAGTTATCAAAGGATTTTCTTTCCTAAGTATTCAAGGTAAGCAGGGCAAACATAATGATATCCTAAGACTTAAAATAAATAAAATGATAACACGCGCAGTTAATAATGGAAGAACTGTATTGAGCAACGTGGGACATCATTCCATCCAAAATCTTTGTTTATGAAGTAGCATGAGCAGTTAGACAACAAACGAATCACGCTAAACTAACAATAAGTAACAGTGCGCATTTCACATGATAAGAGCACGGAAATAGTTTTTCAGAGTACTTACATCCATCAACACTCTTGGTAGACCCCTTATCTTTGTCTTTCTCTCGTTGATTATCTGCAATTTTAATTATATTACATACTGAAGTAATACGAGTACATATGTAACAAAAAGATTATATTAGTTGTCAACCATATATTGGAACGTGTGTAACAAATCTTCACAAAAATTGCAGCAAGTCTTAAATAATGACAAGCGAAGGGAGTAAAGTATGCCAACTTATTTTGCAAACATCAGCACTTAAATGAAGCTATCTCTCTTCCTTGTTAGGTAGGCTCTAGCCTGTCATGAACAGTCAACAACAAAAAACAAGTCGACGGTAATATGACAGGGTAATCTCGTAAACTACAAATGAGGAGGATGTGGGACGAGCGACTGAAATTAATCATATGTTTAAATAACCAAAGACTCAAACATTGATTAGCAAAAACGAGTAGCACGAACTCACCCAAAGGTATAACAAAACGTCAATTAGATAAAACAGTGGGTTTGCTTATAAACATCGTTTTAATGGCAGATATTTTCCAATACAAACTTCAAATAATAAACTAATATAGAACTCAGGCTTACAGTGAGTGACACGATTATAGTCGTTGAGATCTAGGCATTGAAGCAGGGGCGCAAATTTTGTTTTTGTACGATGAAATGTCCACACACGCTGCTGTCCTAATCAGCGAATTCTCTTAGATTGTTGAAAATAACTTTGACTTAGAGCTATATTATTGAGTGTGTCTCAGATGGTGAAGAATTGAAGATAACTCTACTTTGAAGACTGACAACACAGTTGATTTTTCAAAAGACCCTTGTTATTAAATGGAATCAATCTAAGCTTGAGGATAAAACTGTTTAACCAAATCAGATACTTGAAACGACAATGAATGAATTTCGCCGACGCAATCAATGATTCAACAACACTTGTGTTTTTTTTTTAAGCTGCCCCTCTACTTTTCTTGGAACGAAGGATCATGTTAGGGGTCAGAACCGTCTGACATGACGTATTACAAGGGAATTTGAAATGATAGAGTGCCGCTGACTCAGGCAAAAATAACAGCAACCCTGAGCTCTGATCTTATAACAGAGAGTTTCCTCGGAATATGAATCGCCCCCTTTGATCACAAGACTAGGGGCGCATAAAATAGGACTCTAGCCTAGGTCACTAGATACACTCGGTCAGCTTTAAATGGCAGTTGAGCCCTTTCCCCCCACTAAATAAAGATAATTGCCATGACAGGCTACTACTGACAACATGGTTATTGAAAATGTTGTTACGAAGAGCATTTTGCTGTAATTTCGAGCACTTGCGACGACAGTCAAAGAATGAACACGAATGCACATTCTCTTCAAAATAAAATGCGAGCTCAAATAAAAACTTTTTGGAAGATTCGGTGGCTGCATACTTTGCAGTAGTAGAACACAAAAGAATCAATGGAGCATCTTAACAAGGCAAAAATGGAGACACAGATCTCAAGTGTGTGAGCAGAGGATTTGGGCCTATTAAAAAAAATCCTTTCCTTTTGGAATATGAGTGACCGACAATTGTCAGTGAATAACCGACAATTGAAATAACAAGATTGGATGTAAACAAACTGTAGAAATAGTAAATCGAAGATCTTCGATGCTGAATGAACCCAAATCGACTGAGTTGTCAGTTTAATGGACGGTTATCTTTTCTCAGATCAAAAACCCAGCAAATTATTACACAATGGTTTATTATTCTCATGAACAGCTTGACCTAGTATTAGTGCTCCCCCATCCCATTCGATTCAGCATCGAATACTAGTAAACCATATGAAACATGTCCTGGCTACAATGGAACTACGGAAACAAAACGTCTGATGATTTTGCCCCGTCGGGTCAGGGAAATTGGAACGGGGGCGCTTCGAGCGAACCCATTGCGAGGCGGGTGGTTTTTTATTGAGACAGGAGGGAGGGAGGGACTTCAAACGACGAAACGTTGACTTCCGCTGTAGTTCCTGCGTTGTACTGCGTTTTTTAACCATTTTTTGCCCATTACAACCACGGGCTTCGTCCAATCGGATTGCTGAGATGGCAGGCACAACTAGATACCAAATCAGATTTTTGTGCGAAATAACGAATTTTTTAGACCACGTTAAAGGCACAAAACAGCCCGGACGGCGGACGGACATTGCAAATTTGGAATCCCCAAGTCTTGAAACGTAAAGTATCAAATTTTGAGGGGGGGTTGTAAAACATTTTTCGTGACCGAAAACATAGGGTTATTATTCAGAATGAATAATAAACCAAAACCCAACACCCTGCTGGGTTAATAATTCAAGGTGCGCAAAGATAGATTGCATACACCAAATATCACCCTTACGAGCCAAATGTGATTCGAAGCGAAGTACGCACAATCATCGATGCGAAGGGGGTTCAAAAGCGACTACGCGGATTGTAGGCTATTGGACTGGAATCAGGACATTGACTTCTTCTGATTTAAATAAATTTAAGCTGAACTGAGAGATGTAGTATTTCTGTGGGCATTTGAAACGATATGAAAATTGTGCACACCTTCTCCATCAGCGAATTAGAATACCTCTTAGAGGCCTCAAGCCAACAGCAACCGATGAAAAGTAAATAAATCAATGATGGAACAGGATCATAGGAAATAACCCTTTTTGCGGAAAAAAGCGCAAAAATGAGTCAAGAAAACACATGCCCCATGTAACATAGATACATTAGTGGGAAGCAGAGAAGAACAAACGATGGCTATAACTGCCACTCCAGCAGTTTCTTGGATTGCCTCAGCAGCGGGCATTTTGAACAATTATTACTTCGTAGATCATTTGATCACCAACTAAAAATGAAAGAAAATATTCACCTTTATGCGTTCTTTGGTGGCGTCGGAGGTAAGGCATTGTACTCGCTCTGTAGTCACACGAGTCACAAGCGAACGGCTTTTCTTCTAAAAAATGTTATTAAAGAGTTCAAATAATATTTAGAAAATTAATTCAAGGAAAATCGTTAAGTAAATAATTGTGAGTGGACTACTTACACGAAAACGATGCCAGATTTTGGAAAATTAATTATGAGCACCAAGAAAATAAGAAAGATCCTGAATAAATTACCTGAGTGCTTTCTCAGATGACGGAGGAAATGGAGGCGACGAGCAGTCTGGAATGAACACGAAGTGCACGAATACGTTTCCCCTACGACGAAACACTTAGTTTGAGCAACTAGACGAACATTCTCACAAGCTGCAGAGTGGATTTTGCATGATAGATATTATGATAACAATTTACGTGACTAGTTTTGGAGAGGTTTAGGAAGAAATAACATTACCAAGTAGCACATTAACAAAATACGCGCAGGTTGGAAGAAGAGGTAAAAAACACGGCACAATATGCTCTCTCCACAACAAGAAATGAGATCTAGGCAGCTCTATTAATCATAAATATCCTCAAAAGAGTGTCCTTTGATCAAAGCTAGCAGTAGACATTTGTAGATACACTTTTTGTCAATCAACATCTGGTAACGATGTTACCACTTGCCAGCCTGAATCGCATTTGCACTGGGAGAGCTAGAAAGCCGGGATGGGTGGTTTCCAGGTGGGGTGAAATGCTGTCGTGAGCTTACTCTACAGGAGAAGGCATCTCTGGAGTACCATTGCAGGGCTGTGAGTATACTTGTTCCCAGTTATTTCAGCCCACTTCCTTGCACACGAAGCATTGCATTGGTGACCTGTGTGAGTTACGGCTTTCAATAAAACTATTTGCAAGGAAGGGGGATGCTCTGATAGCTCCAGACAATGAGGTCATGCACCATCTATGGCTGTGGGGAACCTCCAGATTCAGCTCCACAGTTTTAGACAAAAAGCTGGAGAGGAAACGAATCTGAGGGACTGAACATTGATTTGTTCAGACTACGTGGAATGTCGTTCGAAACATCAGTAGGTGTTTAGCGTTCATGAATCAAACTAATAAATCAATAGATCACGAAAGTATTGATTGCGGCTTGATTATCAAAATACATACCATCTGAAGTCCCAGTGTTTACAGTGCCTTGCAGTTCACTATCATGAGTTGAATCGTCATCCAGAGGCCCAGCCAGAGTGGAGCAGCTTGCAATAGTGATCTCTCCTTGATTATTAGATGTCACTACTGAAACAGATCACAAAAGTCGTTTGTCATACCATTGATCTGCTTCTCACTTGGTTTTCACAGAATTGGGTAAGAATAGGTTTTTATAGCTTTTCCTTTTATAGTACATAAGGATCTTGGTAACGTGTTCCCTCTCTCAAAAAATGCGAGTAAAAGTGTACATTGCACGCAACTATTCTTGGAGGTTTGCGATCACACCAAGCCCTCTGCTAAAGTTTCTGTAACGAAAGATCTTTGTGCTGACAAGAGCGTTGGGAGACGTTTTACACCAGCATGTGACTGTACGATTCACTTATGACATAATGAAAGCTGTGGCTCAACTCTGTGTTACCCCAACACTTGAAGAACCCAGTGCGGTAAGCTTAACATCCTCTCTCAAGTCGAACATCCCTGCCATGTGATATCCTATCGCCTATTCTTACCCAATTCAAGTGCAGGCCCCGAAGCTACCTCAGGGCCTTCTTTCAGAGACTAGACTGACAGGCTTGACATGCTGCACCATATTAGAGCACTTTTCATTCAGGGATAGCATGTTTATTGTTTCACAAAAGACAATTTCGACTAGACTGAGGTAATGCTGTGGCTGGAACTGTTTAAGTCTTAGTCGTCATCCTTTGTAGTGGATTTCAAAACAGCATTGAACGCTGGATTCCGCTTCTCTTAGAGTTGTGTGTGAAGCTGCCCCTATTTTAGCAATTTCTGTCTCTGGGAGCCACATTCCCCAAGAGTCATGGGCAACTAGCTAGAGAATGTAATGGAGTAAGGACCCCAACAAACAATCGTTGCTATCCACTTCTGCCATTGTAGATGACAGTCTCGACGCAAAATGAGTGGTGCCTCGACGTAACTATCGATCACTCATTTGGCTGTTGTTGTGAGTGACTAAAGATGCTGAGCAAACACCTCATTGAGGAGCTTGGTAAAAACATCTTGAGGAATAAAACTAGCATTATTGCAGATGTTGTCTGACTGCATGTACTTCTCATGTTCTCACGCCGTAGGCACTTCTTTCAAAGTTCTGAAAACGTTTATATCATAACATTAGCCACTGCGTGAGTGCCTTAGCAGAACCAGGGTCGACAGTGAGAAATGACATTGCAGAGTAAATGAAATGAATGTACTAAGTGAAAGGACCTTTTCTGAATCTTCAATACACAAAATCTGACACGTATTATACTAACCCACATATTGATAGTAATTATTCTAATGCAGGAGACCTCAAAATGTAATGATCTGGATTAAAATTAAACAGATTACATAAAAATTATATTTATCCTACCCTGATTCAGGCTCTAGTGACTACTCGAGTCACTGCGCCTGTGTAAATGCACATATAATTAGGATCGTCTACATTTCAAGAAGTTAAAACCATTTACAGCCATTAACTCACTATCTGTACTGGCTTCATCAACTGGTGAATTTAATAAACTTTCATCAAGAACACAAGCTTCCTTTTCCAAGGTGATTGAAGGAATGACATCAGAATCAACAGAAAGTTCCTTTCCTGAAAAAAAGACATGGTTCATGAAGGGCCTCAGCTTAAAACACAGGAGGAAAGGACATAACCACATACACGAGGAAGAGGTGAGAAGTACTTGTCGGGATTTGCAACTCGTTAGGGACGGACCATATAGGCAAAGAATATGGCATTTCCTTATCACGTATATTGGTTTACAAGTGCAACAAATTGCTTCGCTTTGTGTCTATTTCATTTTCTTGCTACCAAATCAGAAATTACACCTTCTTACTTTTTGTATCATTGTGTGAGCCCAAGTACCACAACACATGGATTGCGAGCAGCTAAGTATATTCAGCACTCAACAAATCATTTAGGGGCTGTATGGTTGAACAGTAACACTTGATTGTCAGTACAAACCTTCAGTACAAGCTTCCATAGTTGGATCTTCACACTCTTCTTCGTCTAAATAGCTCTCACTTCTTGATTCTTCGGCAGACTTTGAACCTTAAAACCACACGGAATAATTAATAATAATACCACGTATTTTCGGGAAATTGAAATAATAATTTTAAAATAATTACCTTCATCAAAATACGATTTAGTTCCAACAAGGAGAATTTTTTCTGGAATATGTGCCACATTGTGAGAATTCTCCTTGGAAGCCAGAAACCGTTTGGAAACTTGAGACTCCAGGCTAGGGGATGCAGCCCTCTTACCAGAAACTACTGTATTCGACATCTACAAAAAAAAGGAAAAGCCAGTTAAATGAAACCCAAATCATTTGTAATAAACACCCTTCTATCCTGACAGAAAATGTACGGCATGAGGCATTCATTGAAATTTACTATTGAATATCATTTATTCATTTAATGAAGGTAAAATAAGGAATCAGAAACTAGTGGCTAAAAAAAGTCTGAGGAACATAATGGAAACCGCTCGTCAGGTTGTGACACACTTCATGTCAACTAAAAAGAAGTGAAGTTTTTGCTCAGTTGAACGCCAGCATTGGCCATCACTACACACCAGTTCACCTACACTGAAATGGCATAAGTTCCTGTTAACCGATCCACTGTGATATTGGCATTCCTGTGAATGGATTGCCTGTGTCCAATTTAAGATATGCGGATGACACGGTGTTGTTGGCCCACTCCGAGGTGGGGCTCCAGGCTCTCTTCTTAGACAGGGTGACAATTGCCTGTAGGAAATATGGCCTGGCTATCAACGTAGCAAAAACAAAATCGATGGTCATATCGAAGGCAGCAAATAGTGGCATCAGGTTGGCAGTCAACGGGCAAAGCATCGAGCAGGTGGCACAATTCAAGTACTTGGGGCAATGGGTGGCAGAATTGTGTCGCCGGGATGTAAGTTTCACGTTGCGCTGGCGAGAGAAGAACCGATCCACTCACCTGTTCTTCGCCACTTCAATCCGCCCTGGCAACATGGTACAGGTGGCTTGGTATACGTACACATTGGCTAAAGCAGCTAAAGTTAACACCAGTCAATATTAGCTCATCTCTTTGCAACTCATTATTTCTTTTCTCAAGCGCAGTTATGCTGCGCTGGTTTGATGATCCTTCTAATATGTATTTGCCATATCGTGCATTCAACTTTCCAGCAACTTAGAAGGATGTAGCGCCATTTATTTCACCCTCAACGACTTTCTGATAATATAATTAATGTGTTAAGTGGCATGTGCCCAACAAAGTAAGATGATCAAACCCATCTCATTTTATATGATGCGAAGTTTTAAACTCACTTGGGGCAATTTACGTTATCCAATGATTTTTACGGCATTTCGGAGACGCTGAGGGTGAGGGCAGCTCTTATTATGGCGTCGTCCAATGAAGTAACGTCCTTCATGTTCGTCACAGTACCTGCAAACAGGGAATTCCAAGTATCCGTTTGCTTGATTGAATGAGCATCACTACTTATTTAAGTTGGGCTTGTACTGGGTGCCGGAGCCAAGGAATCCTGGGTAACAGTCGGTCTACTTGGAATCCGGCATACACTATAATATGGAAACCTAAGGAAAAACAACTCACTCAATAAGGTTCTGGGAGTATCACGTAAAGTGAATTCTTCTTTCACGAATCAACGCAGCTTCCAATTAAACACGCACATCCTACAAGGCATCGATTCGAACTGAAATTGCACCTGGGGAATCATATCAGGTTTTATCAAAATGTTCGACAACTAACACTGTTCACAGGAGGGCACGCATGCGCCACACAATGTTGAAGTGGCGTCAGGAACACAGTTCTCACAGCTAAAAGCAGAGCGAGAACTTTATGTACATTGTGTTCGTACTTCAGCAGCCTCTTACAATTGCCGCATGTCTGCCGAACGTTATGGAAACATTTGAGCGACAGAAAACAAGTATTTAGAAGCAGTCCGCTACGCTGACGGGTGAACTAGAAGTTTTTAGGGAAGATCGATATATCGTTTGAAATATCGGCTTTGTCAATTGTAGAGAGAAGTACGTCCCAAGAAATCTTTGCACCACAGAGTAGGGATTTCGCTTAGAAGTTATAGCGCCCCAGGCAGGATTCGATTTTCACTCGAGGAGGTTACCCGCCGTGGGCTTCTCGCGTGAAGCACACCAGTAACCGATTATTTTTCTCTGCCGCCCTACCTCTGCACGTATTCACACTGCTGAAGGCAATGGCTCCATCATAAACAGTAGAACCACAATCACTCTAAATACTGGCCTTTAGGATGAACACATCAATTATTCTCATGATCGAAACGTTATTAGCTACCATGTAGTATCAGCTTTCTTACATAGCATCACTACTAACCTTGCAGATATGTCCGTTTGATGCGTTTATTATCACACTTTCAATAATTAACTTTTCTAAGGGGTTCATACTGCAAAATGATACATTTTTATTAAAGGCATCTAAATTCATGGTTTCACAGCTACATATTTCAGTACCTGTGTGAAGTATTAACCTTTCAACGAACAGTTATTAGTGTCTTCATATCCACGAGGGAAACAATTCTAACAATGTAATTTCAGTTTATTGTTAATTAGCTTTCAGTAATCGTATTAATTACGAGTTTATCCATTCCATAATCGTATCCCAAATTTGTGTCCTTTTAAAATGCTGCAATGATGGTTTGCATACTGAGATAGAAAGGAGTACCTTTTCCTTTGCACTTTGGTGGCTTTTATGTTGAAACAGAACGAGAACTATTACGCAGGATACAACTAACGCAAGTAAATGCAACGGTTTATAGTAGTGAGGCTGCGGATCGCTGTTGGTGGAACTGCCACAGCCGACGAGAAAACTCATTGAGGTAAGAAGAGCCATTTAAATAAAAAATCTTTCTCTTCTTGTCTTATCTCTTTTTTCTCATGTTCAGCTACAAATATAAACATTTCTCGAACTGACTACCTGTCCACTTTTCTAGGTTGTGTTTTCACAATCGATGGAGGATTCTCGCAGTTACAGCTACCAATTCAATTCAAAACCCTACCATTTTTTTCGAGAGCAGTTCCCGTCATGAGAGGCGAGTGATTCCTCTTGTGTACGCCCCTCAGCAGTATACATCACCCGTGAATCGTCACTCAATGAAGATCGAAACATTAGTTGGGGGGACTCGAGAAATTAAACATTAAACTGTTTCTGCTTGAGAGCGATCAAACACAGAAACTGCACCTTGCTCTAGCCAGCATATACGGATAGCTTGTGATCCCCACCAAACTGAAGACGCTTACACTAAGAATAAGATATCAAGGCATGTATGCCCCCACAATGTCTGATACAGTCGGCGATTCTGTAGCTTTTGGGTTCAGTTCTCATTCTCGCTCCATTGGTACTAAACCAGAGCTCTTCGTTCAGTGCAATCACGATCTCTTGGTATCGACGATTGTTTTCAACATAGAACACGTTTATACGTGAATGACTTGATTTTGTTGGTAAGGTAAGGTGAGATTCTCCTGGGAAGGCCCTACCACTGAACAAAGACGGTGGACCTTCCCCCTACTCAATCTGCTGCACACATGACCTTCTGTTCCGAATTAATGCGTCTGTTACTAATCACAAAATCATGACAGATTGAAGTTGAGGAAAAATGGATCTTTCTTCGAAATCTACTAAGGTATTGTTTTGGACTACTTTTGCAAAGGCAATATTCCTGCAAATTGCTCATAACGTAACTTGGTGTAAAACATAAGTGTCATGTAGAAGGAGATGAGGACGATTCAACTTTTGTTTAGTACTAAGCAATTTATACATTCCCCCCCCCCCCGTCAAATGGTGGTATCATCATTCATTTTTCCATTAACAAAGCCGAACCTCTCAACTGACCTCATCCTAAATTTTATTATTATTAGGTAATATAGGATTAATTCAAACCTAGTTTGTAGACTATCCATGAAATTGTCTTGTACCTACAAATCGATTCGTATATCGATGTGTTATATCAAGTGTTATCACAGTGCTTTGATAATGCACGCAAAACGTAAACACTAGCGGTGCTGTTTAATAATGTTTGTGATGATATTTGTGTGCGACGCTGTTTCCATTTAAACGATATTCCAGCGTTTCTAGCCTTGTACGTTCCTCACATCTACGATGGATCAACAAAAGGCTCCAACAAATGGGAATTCAAACGAAGGTTCGACGTTAGTTCCTAATGGGAAAAGCCAAGAGCAAGAAGCGAGTTTTAGTTCCCACTCAATTGCAGTGAAAGGTTCAGCGATGGGAATCACTGATCTGCCTAAAGACGTATGTCAGCAGATTGCAGACGAGCTGTCCCGAAAAATGAAGGAGCTTATTTACGTATGTTTCACTCAATTATAACACTTTTGTTAGATTTTTTAACGTGCATTTCACATTACACGTTCTTGCTGCTTTATCTAGTTTCTTTTCAAAATATTGTTTTTGTTAAATTTTTTATTAAATGGTTGACTGTTAACTTTGAACATGTGACTGTGCATTTCATGCCTTTAAATATCTGTAGGAGCACCCCGTTACATCTTTACTAGGAGAAGTCGTGTTTTGAGATGTAGTTTTTTGGAAAGTTTTGAATTTGTTATTGCGTAAAAAATTGTGTGATCAAAATGTTCGGGGTTTCAGTAGATTCCTGTTAGGACAGGTTTCTGGCGTCCCTTGATTGGGAACTTCCCAATAATTTTTGGGTAGTGCCCTCTTCTGAGTACACTCCTGATGGGCTACTTTTGTACTTGGCATATAGAGAAAATCGTTAGTATGAGATATGTCGTAGTTTAGCCATGCGCGACTTACTTCATAAATAAGTATTTCATACTTTAAATCTCTTTTACAACTGCCACTTGGTTGATAATCCTTGAAAAATAGTATGACCTTGTTGATCAGTGAGCGAAGCCATGAAATGGGTCTTGTCCTATGTCTGTGCTGGTAATTGTGTACTGACCCTACTTTCTTACCGAAATTTGAAATATGTTTTATCACGGGTAGCGAAATTGGTGCAGGCTGACACCCGTTAGATTATTATACTTTCTGCTGCTCACTGTTCCTTGCCAAAAAGACCGGTGAGGCTCCTGCAAAAGCTGACTGTAGACACACCAACCATGTTCCGAAATTCGGGATTCCTGTCTCAGGAAGGCACAACACCTCTGATGGAAACGTCAACTTCTGTCCCATCAATTACTTACCTTTCCCCTCACCTTAGAGCCGGGGAAATGCAAACGTTACAGAAGATACCATTTTTCAAAAAGGATATTTGAATTAAGAAGGCTTACAGGATAACCTGAGTTAAAAGAAGTCTGCGATAGTCGAATTAGAAGTAACGTTTAACTGTGCCACTTTATATTGACTATTACGTATCAAATTTCACTTTTTTCAGACCGCCAAATTAATTATGACTCGAAATAAAGCGATGACACTCAGCACTTCCGATGTCAAAAAAGCAATGAAATTGCTAGGAGGCTGTGAAATATTTGGTCATAGCACTCATGAAGCCAGCAAATTCATACAATTGCCTGAATTGGATTTGTTTGTTGAAGAAGACTCTGTGATTGACGTTTTTGAAACTGCAATGGAAGAAACTTCTTTTCAGCAACGACCTGACCCTTATATACAAGGTCATCTGAATTAATATTTTTATTAATTTTCAATCGTATTTTGTCTTAGGAAATTTCGTTTTGGCTGATAAGTAACTGAGCGCGAATAAAAAATAAAGAATATGAAGGGATGCAACTGTTAACTGTTGTTTTACAGCATCGTGATGAATATCGTCCACTAATTCTACATATGTATGTTGTTGCAAAGGTTAAAACCTTAGCTCTAATGTAAGTGGAACACCAACTGCAAGATTGTCAGTGCATGAGCTCAGTTACAAAAACAATCATATGCTCGATAGGATAGGGGTAAATCAAATGAAAACTAACTACCACACTGGGAATGCGTGTTTCAGTATGGTCAGCGTCCAAGTTTTTATCGTTCATGTTGCTGAATGGTAATTAACGTTGCCCCTTACATTCTCTTTTCCAAAGCTCCTAACAAATAAAGATTGAGTATGAAAATCGATACTCGTTCGCTATGAAGAGTCTTAACTTGGTACAACTGAATGGTGGCTTGGATACCGAGAATTCACACACGCCCCTCAGCCAACCGTGCCTTTGATTTGTGCAAAACTTCTTATTGCTTCAAACAACCTAAATAGGGTAACTGGGGGGTTGTGTTTGACAAGACCTATCGTTTTTAAAAACCCTGCAAATTATTACACAATGGTTTATTATTCTCATGAACAGCTTGACCTAGTATTAGTGCTCCCCCATCCCATTCAATTCAGCATCGAATACTAGTAAACCATATGAAACATGTACTGGCTACAATGGAACTACGGAAACAAAACGTCTGATGATTTTGCCCCATCGTCGGGTTCGCTTCGAGCACCCCCGTTCCGAGTCGAAAGGGGAGTTGAGTGCGTCGTTGGGAGGCTAGCGAGCGCGGTTGCTTTTTTAATGAGATGGGCAGGGAGGGAGGGAGTACTAACGACGAAATATTGACTTCCGCTATAGTTCCCGCGTAGTACTGTGTTTCATTAATTTTTTTAACCGTTTTTTGCCCATTACAACCGTGGGCTTCGTCCGATCGGATTGCTGAGATGGCGGGCACAACTAGATGCCAAATGGGATTTTTGTGCGAAAGAACGAATTTTTTAGACCACGTTAAAGGCACAAAACGGCCCGGACGGCGGACGGACATTGCAAATTTGGAATCTCCAAGTCTTGAAACGTAAAGTATCAGATTTTGAGGGGGGTTGTAAAAAATTTTTCGTGACCGAAAACATAGGGTTATTATTCAGAATGAATAATAAACCAAAACAACATGAATTGCACATGCCCTCGCTTCAAGTTAAAGTACTACCTAATTTTGACTATGAGATTCTGTTCTGTAACCAGTTCTTTCAAGATATAATTTTGCTTTTATAGGAGCTTGGATTTTACCTAAAGGTTATTCAAAAGAATGTACGGCTTCCACTGCAAATAGTTCGTACTATAGAAAAATTGCCACAACTATAATGACTGGCAGTCCAGCACACATTCGGGTTAGTCGCCTTTTATTGGTATTGAAGCTAGTTTTTTGTGTATTATTTGCATAATCATTTCTTTATTGAAATAGTTGTGTTCCTTGTAAAGTAAATGATCAGAGAAGCAATGTAAGTCTTAACAAAACATCCATTATGATTTGTGCGATTGTTTGCGCCATTTGTTTATAGTTCTAGTTATTAATCTTTGGCCACGGTGAAGCTTTCTGTCTGCGACATCCCCACTTCTCCCATCTCTCTGGAGATCGACTCTTCCCTTTTATCATCTTCGTTTTGGAAATCTTTCACCGTCGCGACCCCCTCATCAGAAAGAACTTGTAACATCATGTACGCGTTTTCATACATTGAATAATATGTTTCAAGGCAAGAGTACATCCCTTAAACTGAGATAGTTTAGCAGTCTTCTCCGACTCGGTCTTCCTTGACACGATGAAGATCGTTAGGATTAAATTTTCTCAAATTTGGCTGGCGGAATGTTTGCGCCATTTGTTTATAGTTCTAGTTATTAATGTTTGACTGTGAAGAAGCTTTCTGTCTGCGCCATCCCCACTTCTCTCACCACTCCAGAGATCACAGTTTCTTCTCTTCTCTCGTTTTGGGTGATTCCCTGGGTCATCAGCATCCCAACTCATGTTCAGTTTTCACAAAATCATCAATCGCCGAGTTCTCTAACCGGTCAGACGTAAAATTTTTGTCACATTTCGGAAGGACAGTAGTTTTAATATTTTTTATTTTAATTGTTCTCGTTTTATCTTATATTAACTCAACTTAACTATAGCTCCTAATTTTTATGTATTGTACGACTTTGTTGGCACTTAGGTAATTGAGTTTTTAATAGAGAAAACCCCGCCTCTGTGTGAACATACATTTTTTTGGTAGCAGAGCGTGGTTAGGTAGCATTTTATATCAACAACTTCCTTCAATTAATAATTTGCGTCTAACTCGATTTACTCATTCTATTCGTTTTTTTAAAGGCTTTTAAGTTGGTATCCCTGACAATAATCTGCCCTTTTCGTTCAAAGTGTTGAAATTGTTTGCTCGCATTGCCTCTTTAATCGCTCTCCGAATAACAAAGGCCGTCAGCTCACTTTGTTTTTGATTTATTGTTCATAGTATCAATTTCCTAACTAGCTGATTTCCAAGTAGTTCTCCCTCGCACACGTTCCTTTCGCTCTTCTCTGTCCCTTGCCTACCTTTTATTTGCGCCACGATGGAATCATCGGAGAGGACTCTCTTAAAAATGAAACTAAACATTACTACCGCGAAAAGGGAAGAGTCGATCTCCGGAGAGATGAGAGAAGTGGTGATGGCGCAGACAGAAAGCTTCATCACGGTCAAAGATTAATAACTAGAACTTTAAACAAATAGCGCAAACAGTGATCTTGAAATCAAAACTTTGGAGGAGAATTGCAGGATTTAGTGGGCAGCCACATTTGCGAGTCCCTTATTCGAACCTATGATTGTGAGCATTGGTGTATAGTATTAAGCACGAGCGTAAATTCTCGACCATACCAGTACGTAAGAACTCCGTAGTCCAGAAAATTGCTGAAACCTCCTCGTCTACATCGCTGTAGTGTGGAAGAGTTAGCATCTACTAAATGTTCAAGAGTATTCTTTTAAAAAAACGCGTAATTCTCTCAAATCACTCATAAATTATATACAGTTAGTTAGAATATACTCAATGTATTCCTTCACAATGTGTGCTGTAGTAAACATTGATTCATCTGATGCCTTTTCAAATTCTAGTGATAATAGCCTGCCATTGGACACTGTTCTTTGAAGCTCTATTTATCTGAATTGGAGATTTCAATTCAATTCAGGCAAACATCCCATAAATTGTATTTGGTCGCGAAGAGTTCAATCCCCGTTCTGTTCTGATTCCTAAATTACGTTGCAGGTAGCCCTGCGGGATTTGAGGAGCAACCCAAAAATAGGCCCATTGTGCCCGTATTTCCTGAATCTAGTCGCTGAAGCTGTGGAAGAAATGTCGTACTCAGTCGAACGAGAAATGCGACACATCGATCTTATCAATACACTGATTAGCACAGTTCACGCCATTGCACATAACCGTTTTGTCGATTCTAGCCCTTACTCTGCAGTAAGTAATGAATGTTTAATATTACTAAAAATAATTCAAATTATTTTTTTAACTATTTGTTTGCGTTTTATATATAATGATCATTATATTGCCTATGAAAATAATGTTGTTGTCAGAACGTTTTTACTACCTTTGGTAGCCTTACTTACTTTTCTATGTTATCGACATTGATGGTTGCACACTTATCTGCCAGAAGGCTGATTAACAATTGCATTTGATGTTGGTTATCTCCGATACAGTCAAGTTTTTTTGGGAGGGCTAATGCGTCTTGAAAGGTACCCAAAGGAATGCTGTTAGGCAGTACTTCGAAGGATCGTCAACCTGGCCAATGAGTCATTCACCAAAACTGCTCTGATCATGATTTATCAAATCAAGGTTAGATAACTAAATCAAGGCTAAGCTATTTCGCTTCCTCCATGATAACCGAGATAATTGTGGTATGCTGTTAGGCAAACCGTGATATAAGCCTCATCAAGAAGGTAGTGGGGGTCTGTTCAGCATTTCATCATGTAAACAAGTGTTGTGTGCACAGCTCTGTAACCATGCCTCCCGTTGATGCCCAACCCCCAACAGAGCAGATTTGGACAAATTAGGATACCTAATAATTATTAGAAGCCAAAATGGCCGCACCTCTGCTGAAACTGAAATTGGGGAGCAGCATAATATACAAATGCGCTTGCTCAAACTGAAGAGCTACAGGAAAAAGCTAAATTAGTCCAGGGGAATGCTTCGGTTGAACAGGACAAATTGAAAGCTTTGCATGATAATGAGAAAGCTGAGCAAGAACAAAATAAAACCCGAAATTGTGAGGTTACAACTTCTACATGCTCAATTTCAAAGGAAAGGAGAAAGATTATGTTTAGCCAATGAATTTTACTCAAAAAAAACAATTTGTTTTCGACAAACACAATACTTTTGTTCACAGCAGAATTAGATTTTGTATATCTTGAAGTTGTCGGAACCCTCTTGTATCCATCAAGAGCGCTGGGTGAGATGACAATACCTTAATATAATAGATAATTATTGTCGAAAAGCAACTGCAATAACTGTGCTCATGTTGACAGCATCTTTGTGTAATATTATTAAAAAGCCTAAATTACTAAAGATAATAATAGAAGTGAGTAATCGATGGAGCACAGTAATTGAGAACAGGTATGATAAGGAAAGATATATTGCACAAGTTTTTGTGGTTGACGTTTTATCAGCGCTTAACCAAACCTGGTGAAACCTGTTTTTGAGAAGTGGAGCGGTTAGGACTGGTTAAGGGGCGTTAACCGAGTCTAAACAGGATTTACACGGATGGTGAAAATGACCCTAAATTTACTTAGATAAGTTATATTGTAACATAATGATGACTTAATGTCCCTTGAGGCAAAGCGCTGACAATGCAAAGGAAAGCTATAAGTAGTGGGAGAGCTCTCTCTTGTCTGCCCTCTACCACTCTAGTCTTGAGTCCCTTAGTGTTGTACTTTTTGAGGTGTGCATTAAAACTTTCTTTTTAGACTAAAAAGTCCCTTGGTGCCACTCCTAATATAACTGATATATATAATGCTCAACCCTCCGGTCTTCAATAATCACTTTTGTGCAAAAAAACGTTTGAATCACAGAAAACTGTGCTTGAGTTGTATTGAAATAATAATCTTTTCCTCGATCTCCTTCCTTCCTCATGCTTTTCTTCGCTACTCCAAGTCTTGGTGCACAAAGTATAAGGGTGAGGAATTCCTTGAAATCTTTGTCATAATTACCAGATTAATGAGACCAGCCAGCTGTAGGCTCAACGAATTATTTGGAAAGCACCGCAGGGCTTTGTTGACACAGGGGGTGTAGTAGATATACTGTGAGCGAGTTGATTTATGCATAGTTATTGCATTTTAAACCCATGGCGTGCTTCAGGTATTCATAAGGTGGCGTGAGTTGATCAAACCACGATGATTTTCTGAAAAGGAGAATTAACTAGCCAGCCAGGTATGATACTGTTGTTGGCGAGCGAGGTCATTTCACATTCTAATCGCCAGACTCTAAAAAGCACAACTGTTGTTTGGTTTGTTGTCTTGGAACCAACGAGGAAGCAGATACTGCAGAGACCAAGGGGTGCAGAGATACTTTTCTAATACAAACTTGGAAGTAGATTATAGCCTTGATACATTGAGTTGGTTAGCAGTCATCCAGAAGAAACTGGTGGCCTGCTCTGCTTCTCTGGATCACTAAGGTTCACAGTGGTGCACGGTGTTACTACTGGACTATACCAGTAGGCTAGGCCGTTGAATGCTTGTGAAAAATATCTGGGGCTACCTTTAGGACGTTTCCAGAAACCTATATTTAGTTCTCTATAAACGGTTATGCAGCTGCTTGGCTTATCAAATGGGTCAAGAGTAGGAGAGAGTTGAGACATCTCAGCCTTCACTACCTTTACAATTAATGTAGACTTTATGACGAATAAAAATCAATCTATATTTTGATTTTAATGATTTTTGGTTTCAGGTAAATAGAGCAGTTAATTCTTTACTAAAAATTGTCATAGAAACGAACGTTGGCAGCACATTAGACGACCTGGCAGTTAGATTCCGAGCTGGTTCGCTTTTAGCAAAGGTACACCTTGTTTTACAATGCACAACGGATCGTGTTTATCGATCACATGGAGCTAAAAAAAGAACGTACGATGTCCTGTGGATTTTTGCTGAGAAGATGGTCAACTGTTTACTCGTCGTTCTCAACTTACTTCTTTTTTTCGTGCAGGTCCTCATAACATGGAGCATAGAATTGAAACAACAAATGGGAATTGTCCAATGTTTACTACAACACTTGTTGGATCCTAAAAGACCTCTTCAGTCGCACTATGGTAAGATTTTTATGAACTATTTATTTCGTTGATTTTTAACATTTCCTCAGAGAGGTTGTCAAGTTGGCTGTTTCCTTATCAAAATGGCTGTTTCTGAACTCAAATAAGAGAGTTAGACCAGTCGAAAGCAATGGAGGTTGCAGTTAAGAGCTTGAAACAAATTAACATTGTTTCTGGAGGGGTTTGATCGGGCGTCGTTATGTGTACTTTTTGTAGATCTCCAATTGTAGACTGGTTGGATTCGACAGTCTTCGTTCTGATTGCCATTTTATTGATCCTAAAGTATTCCGAATTTTCAGGTGCTATTGTAGCTCTGACAGCTTTAGGACAGCGAACCTACGATTTCTACTTCTGGCCAGTCATTGAGAGGTATCTGCCTCAACTTGAGTGTAAAGAAACTGAGAACCCAAACGTAATGGTTCAACACGTAGTGGCTGCCATCTTGGTGAGTGTGGTTCATTTTGCAGTCAATGATGTCGACACGAGTCTTGACAACTTTATTAATTAATAATATTAATAATTAACGATGAATTCGTCTTAAATATTATCTTAAACACATGTTATGTGTGCATTTCCTTCGTTTATCTCTGGGCAGTGCATTGTTCATTAATTTCAAAGAGGAGAGAAGTTTATCCCTCCTGGTGATCGACTGATGAAGGGGAAGAAGTTCCAACTACATCAGCCAACGCTTGTTTGACTCAGTATCTTGAAAGAGTTATCGAAAGATCTGCATTCTGAAAAGCTACTCAGGGGTCAATCCAGAACTGGTACCCTATACTGTCTTTTGCGTAAATCGCTACTCATGAACTGCCATGTGGGACTGTCAGTTCTGAACACAAAATCCCAAAACTGGTTTAATTGAAATTGGACAGCACTGGGCGTCCTAAATGAACTATCAGCTTTGAACGAGTTTTGTAACTGAACAGATCACCTTTAACATCGTGTGGTTAGTTCTGGACCACCCTAAACTCATAACCATAACTGTAATCATCCTCTTAGGCTCTGCATAACACGAAGGACTATGTCGCTGTATCATTCAATGGATGAGTAGATCCTAGTTTTTGTGGCAGGTTGTGAATCAGCAGGAGTCGATTCAGAGCTGAAAAAAACTCAATATTATTTCGAGAACGAAAATGAACTGTTTTGAGCACAAGTACGGTATATCACATGAAGGTGAACTAGGAAGAGAGTGTCACCTCAGAAGAAGTGTGAATTGACAAAGCGTTCGTAGAGAAATAGTGAAAATTCAGTTTTGTACACAGAGTGGACATTTCTCCAGAAAACGTAGCGCTCGTTTGTAACTTGGTTCAGCCGCACAAAGCCATCATTAGTACAAATAGAGTGAACGGAATAGTTGTTGTAGCACACGTGGTTCTTATGAATGAGGACCTAAACTCTTCTTCATGTTGTTTAGATATAATTATGAGTTACCTACCTGTTTGACTGCAATCACATTCCAATTTTAGACTCTCTTTGAGGTAATCTTTGGCCTTGTTACAGCATAACTTAGTAGTTTCGCTTTTTCTAAACCCATAGTACCCATGGGAACTGTGTGTGATCATAAAATTTATTCCGAATAGGGGTCGACGAAATACCTCTAGGGCAGAGGACTGTAAAGTCTTACCAATGAGATCCTGATGGAATTTATTTCCGTGTCCATGGATATCCGACAACTCGACGTTTTCAACGACGTTATGAATGCCTCGAGGGCACGGAACAGTGTGGCAGTGTCAAAAAGTTCGAGAGAGGTATCCAGGTGCAAGCTTGGGGCATGGCTGTTTAGTATCGAATGGCAGGGCCTCAGAGGAAAGAACACGTTTTGCACGACGGCGTTGTTAAGGAGGGGTTTCAGATTAATGGAAGGATCGTCCTTTTCTTCGTGAACAAACTGTCAAATCTTCGTCTATCGTAGAAAAGTAGTATATTTCCATTAGTAATTTAATTTTTAAAACGAAAAAATGAAGCTCATCTCTCTCTTTTTAAATTAAATATGGTTACTAACCATATTCTTAATTTTTCAGGTCGCTGCTAAGAGTACTCATCAAAAAGAACCAACTTCGATTGAGCAATTGTTGACGCTTTACAAAGTGGAGCAAATGCTGTATTTAATGTTTGGAGACAGCATCACTCCACTCCGGATGGCCATGCAGAACTTTGAAAATGTGTATCCCCTCGCCAAACCTCGCCCACCACAGCCTCAGTCACATTCTTGTTTTGACCCTCATAAATTATATTCGGCTCCTGGCGAGAGACTCCCTCGAAAACGCCGTTCCCATTTGAGCTGTGCCTCAGGTGATTTGTTCTTGATCCTTTAGAAAAAGCCAGTTTTTTATTTAATTGTAAATGTTGGACGTGGCTTGTTTGTGATTCCTTCTGGATTGTCTTAACTTCCATTCAGTCGTTTCATAACAGTGAGTGTATGGAAAGGGCTGCGCAATTCTAAGGCACGGACTTAAAAGTATCAACCGTTTTAAATATTTGTGATTTGCTATAAACTGATTTTTCTCAGTCGTTTTTGTTGTCCCCCTTTTTTCCCAGTGTCAACTCGTTGAAGGTAATCTTCTACTGCATGGGATGGCGAAGTTGAGGTGGGTAAAAAAGAGATTACTTGGTTCCATTAAGAGGAACTTGGTGTAGACAGGACATAGAGCTTCAACTAGTGCTAAATGGTATGTGAAAAGTGCAGCAAATTATTACACAACGGTTTATTATTCTCTTGAACAGCTTGATGGAGTCTGCCAGCTCCAAGACCCATCCCATTCGATTCAGCATCGAAAAATACAAGTAAGCCACACGAAACATGACCTGACTACAACGTAACAACGAGTTCTAAATATTCCAGGCGCCTGTAGACAATTGGCACAATGTGGTGGCGAGTCGAGTGAGCGGGTGGTTTTCATGCAATAGGAGGGAGGGAGCACAAATGATGAAACGATTTGTTTCGCTGTAGTTATTGTCCTGCGAGTTCTCTCAATTAGTTGAACTTCGCTCACTATAATTACTGTAAAGTGTTTTGCCCATAGCAACCATGGGTTTCGATCGATCGGATTGGCGTGCACAGCTAGATACCAAACGGGATTTTTGTGAGAAAGAATGAATTTATTGGCCACGATAACGGCTCCTCCTCAAACCATCTCTTCACGTTTCCACTGATGCTGTGTTCACCAATCACCTTTTACAGCTACAGGAGCTCTGCAAGTTAGTGTCGAAGAGTATAAATCAACCAAACCAGCTGTAAGTTAAGACCATTTCGTTAATTTTTTGGATGTGAAATAATTTTATTCCCAGGCAATGCTTATGTGCACATTATCATTAAAAAACCCTGCAAATTATTACACAATGGTTTATTATTCTCATGAACAGCTTGACCTAGTATTAGTGCTCCCCCATCCCATTCGATTCAGCATCGAATACTAGTAAACCATACGAAACATGTCCTGCTACAATGGAACTAAGGAAACAAAACGTCTGAAGATTTTGCCGCGTCGGGTCGGGGAAAGCGAACCCGTTGCGAGGCGAAAGGGGAGTTGAGCCGCCCGCCCAGCAGCGTTGCGAGGCGAGGACGAGGCCGGTTGTTTTTTATTGAGACGGGAGGGACGCTGTAGTTCCCGCGTTGTACTGCATTTCGTTAATTTTTTTAAACCATTTTTTGCCCACTACAACCATGGGCTTCGTCCGATCGAATTGCCGAGATGGTGGGCACAACTAGATACCAAATCGGATTTTTTTGTGAAAGAACGAATTTTTTAGACCACGTTAAAGGCACAAAACGGCCTGGACGGCGGATGGACATTGCAAATTTGGAATCTCCAAGTCTTGAAACGTAAAGTATCAAATTTTGAGGGGGGGGGGGTTGTAAAAAATTTTTCGTGACCGAAAACATAGGGTTATTATTCAGAATGAATAATAAACCAAGAAAGCTCTGAATTAGAATATACAAAGAAACATTTGGTGTGATGCATCATGCAACTTTCCTTGGCTCCGTACACACTCACAGGTTTTCTTCGCTATACAAAGCTATTTTTCATTCAGTTTACCACCTCGTTTTGCATGAAAACTGGTGGGGTGTAGGGTTTCGAAATTTATTGTGCTGCTTCATGAGACTTTACATGATTTTTTTAGAAGGATCGTGTTCAGTTTCGTACTAATCCGGTATGAGCTGTTAGAAATGGTAGTTAGTGCAAGGGTTGTGTAATTTTGCAATTTCTGGAGTAGCTTCTATATATATTTCATCTGAGTTATTAAACGCTCACCGTATAGTTCGTAGGGCCGAGGAAAGTAAAGAGAAGAAGAAGAAGTCAAAACGAGACCCTGCGAGGTTCTTGTTCTGGGTTAAAGCCAAAAGTGACGTTAAATTCACAAGGTTACATTGTGAACACTCGCTATGGCCAATCCGAGAATATTCATGGCCTTTCATTGATTTTAGAAATGGCTCGAACAATTAATAGATAGATAAACTTCTAATCTTCTTCATATTTGTGTTGCTTACTGATGATGAAATCCTTTTGATCGCCTCAACGAAAATGAAGATTTGGACCTCCGAGCATACGTTCCAGTGAGTTACCGTATTGATTACAATTATTATATTAACCTTGAAACGGTAGCAATTAGTAAAGTTGCCAAAATAAGGTCTTTTACCATAAAACGTCATCCTAATGGATTCAAGGGTCAGTCTATTAGATAGGTGGTTTATTTGAATTCGTTCAGTGATGTGGAAGTTTTCCCGTTCGAAATTTACCAACTCGTGTTTTTTGACTTTTCACAACATTGGGAAAAAGATCATCTGTTTGATGATGAAATCATTATGTTTTTTCTCAAGTGTTGAATGACTTTGGTTGTAGTGTTTTTAAGTGTGGTTATTTCAAACGAATCATTTAAGGATCTCAGTCGAAACAACAGAACGAAAGAAGGTAATGCTGCAGTGTGGACTGAACATGTAAATACTGATGCTGAATAAAAACTTCAGTCTGCTTAGGGAATAACTGTGGCTGTTATGAGTCACTCTTTTTGGAAGTAGTGTTGAAATGAGTATTTGATGCAAGGACGGTATATAATTGGAGATTGATCCACTATTTCGTCATCTTAAATTTTGGCCACTAGCCCTCCCCAGCTTTGATAAAGTTGTGTAGCACGATGACGTTATTTACGTTGCGTTAAGCCAATTATTATACTTAACCATTTCCTGAAGGTTTGAATGGGTGCAATGATGGCGAGCTGAGATTTATTGTGTGGTTCTAGTACTGTTCGCCAGCTCTGTTTCTTGTTGGGGTTGTCTGGAACCAATAGCAGTGCTTCATCCGTGGTAAATATTATTTGTGCTATCTTGAGGCTCGTCGTTTCAGCCGTCAAACTTCAAAGGGATGGTGTAGGTTCATTCCATTAGCCAAACACTGCTCTCCTGAGCTTTTGCACATGTGACTAGCTGAGTAGCTTGGACATGACAGCTGATATGTGAGCATGGAGAGATGATGATCTGAAGCACCCCCGCTGTTCCCTCTGGGGTCGAATAACCAACACAACGAGCGTCAAGAGCCACAGATAACTTAGTCATGCCCATGTTAAGTACCATGTTACTCCTGCCTGAATTGCTATATACAGTGACTGATGAGTCGAGAGAGAGAAGGGTTTACATTGAAATCACTGTGTCTTGTAACCATCAACCACGTTTCTTTTACCAATTAATCACTAAATTATCTGCCAATCGCTGGCTGTGACAAAATCAATAGTCTGTTCACGTCTGAAGTTGATTGCACCATTATGCATTCGTGTTCTCTAGACCAGCAATTGGCAGCTCGAGAGGGGACCTGACCCAGGCTGTTGCGCTCTTAGTGTGAAGAACGCTCTTCACTTTTTTAATAAAGAGGGCATTGATGGATACTGAAATTGCCATCATGCTTTAAGGGCTACACAATTAGCTCTAATAAAATACTGTTGTTCTGTAATGAAATAAACATAATGGGGTGCACCATGATCCATTGTGCTCTCGTAGTTAAAATCCTGTTGTGTATGTAATTTATATATGGTTTTGTGTAATCATTGTTTTGAATTATATTGGCCTTAATTTATCCTCATTGTACATTTAACACTAAGAACAGTATAATTCTTGTTTACATTGCAGCCATCCGTGGGAGACAGTTGCGCAGGCTGCTTGGAGAAAATACCCCAATCCTATGAACCCTGCAGTTATAGGGACGGACGTTGTTGACCGCAGAGTAGTTAGTGGAGTCCTTCATACACATCGATTAGTTAGCTCAAAATGGGGCCTCCCTTCTTGGGTCCAGCGAGTGAGTTCATTACTGGTGCTATTTTAATAAGTAATAATAAGCGTAAGGGCATGAAACTAATACATTGTTCACACTGTATAATTAATGCAGTTAAGAAGTTAATATGGGACTTTCTGACGTTCCCGATTAGACACATGAGTGTATGTTTGATAATTGAAGAAGGAGGGGAGGGCTCTGATTGCTACAACTCTGGCAATAGTTTTTCCAGCAGTTGATCACGTTAGATGTTATAACCACATTAAACTCACTGATGCGTGAAGGGCACTGTTGAGGTGCCATCGAATATAAACTCATTGTGATGGTATATTAGAGAGAGTAGATCTCGTCCAGTAGCATGAGACACCCCAGAGATGGCGCTGAAGAGTTCGGACCAACCCTGTAGGTCATTGCTTTCAGTTACTGCCTCTTTCTGGAGATACCCAAGTATTGCTCTTCTGTTGTAACTGTAGTCACCATTGGCCACACCCTGGATTCAGCCCAGATCAAGTGATGTATTGCAAGGCGAATAACTGCTCATTATGAAATGCAGCTCAATGTATGCAGAATTCTCGATATTGTTGTCAATAGGTTGAGGGGAGAAATTCGCTGAGCACGTTTGTTTTTGTGTAGGCCAAGTGTGTGTAGTGATGTGTTATGTGTTAGTTGTATGATACCAGTGGAGAATGTGAAAATTGGTACTGTTTGGTTCTTTTTCATTTTCTGCTGGTGAATCTATTGAAAGGTCGGTGTACTTTGTCGTTTTTGATTTATGGGCGGTGAGCAAACTGCGTCTCATTGTTATATTTATTCTTCAAACTTATCTCCGTCGTGTGATGTATACGACATTTTGCTCATTTTTTCCAGTTGATTGGCCCTGCAAACATCTGTTATGCTAGTGAGAAGTCAATTGTTAACCCTAGTGAAAAATGTATGACGCTTAAAACTAGAAACGTAAGTATCTTTTTTAATATTTCTTCATTGAAATCCTCTCCATCACAATTATTGACTACCATTCATTTGTTAACGGTTTTAGTGCTAGCTCTCTATTCACCTATTCAACACGCCTCAATTTTTGAAGTCCTCTTCTCGCCTATGAAGGAAAAAACATTTTTGCTGCCACACAAACTTCTTCATTTTGTTATTGATAATTAGTAAATATTATTTGTCGCACATTTGGGTACGGAAAAATGTTATCTCTGCCCGATAATGTCTTGTACGAAGCTGTAGCATGTCACGGGTGGGGTGGGGGGCTTTGAGAAAGGCGAATATTATGGGAGGAGACAGTCTCAGGCGGCGCAAAGAAAGATGTGTTTGTCCAAGACTGCCTGTGTGGGTGGATTAAGATAGTGAAGAGTGTCAGGCCACCCACGTTTTGCATGCCAAAGCGTCCTGACGTCACTTATTTCCATGTTTGCCTGCAATTGAGTGTTAAATGCAAAGCTGAGGGTGTGATGATGTTTTGGGGACATTTGTGGTGTTATGGTGTATAGATTTCACCTCTTCCTGAAGTACTCCTGCATGCGCACACTTAAAAGTCCTTCTACCATCCATTTCTGGTGCCTTAATTTGGTCTGGACATTGTCTCTCAAGGCTGTTGCACATAATGTGTCATTCTGGTGTGACTAGTGGACACCATCCTTTCATTCCAAATGCCGCAACTGACCTACGTTTTTGGTGAATTGCCTTTCTGAACGTCTCGCAAAAACCTGGATGGTGACGAGAGTTTTTGTTGTTCGAGCGTCTAAATTTGTGGGTAATAGCCCCAAACTAGCCAACTGCCCACAAGAATGGGGTTACCACTAGGATTAAACCTCGATGACTCTTTCCCTGATGCTACTAGACCAGACTGAAGTGGGTAATTCCTGAAAGACCCTTCAATGCTCTGGAATCGGATCATAATCATAAAAATTTAGCGTAGCAGGAATTGCATTGAATTAATTTACCTATCTCGCAATCGTTTGTTTTATTCCACTCATTCTGCCAAGAATAAAACCTTTGGTTGCGAGGGTTCTACAAAATTCACTGGATCCCCCAGATGCATGCCTTGAAAGGCACCGTCACTCCTTGGATTCCAACCTTAGTACCTTGAGGGTGAGATTGAAACTGCAAGACGCCATTACTGATACATACTGCGAAGAGGTGTACCTGCCCAGGTAGTTCCAACATCGAAGCTATTCCCTGATTAGATCCAACAACAACTAAAAACGTAGACTCTCTCTCTCTCCCTCCCCACCATCCTTATTTCCCACATTTTCAAACTAATAGCGTCAGAGATACGTTGATATTCTCAAGTTTCCCTGTTTATGCGAAAACTCACAATTTTCACTCTCAAGTTTCACAAACTTCTGTTGCGTATTATTTTACAGCTTACGTTCGGAAAATATGTGGCTGTAGATGAGACGGTTAAGTACACGCCGCATCCTAGTGACCCATGTAAAACGCTTCTTGTACAAGAAGCCGTCGTCACAGTTGAGGGCGTTCCTCTTCACAGTTACATGGAAGTAATGCTTACTAATACCATCATGACGAATGCTAGCAAGGTAATTGACATTGATAGTTATATGTATATTAGAGTAATCATTGCGAGCAATGTGATGTAAGTAAAGGTAAATGGTTATACTTGTTAGATAGACGAAAAGTTGCAGTCATCTGCAAATCTATATCACTCGACGGTTTGAAATTTGCCAGGTTTGTTTTTCCCTTCAAAAATCTATCTGCAATGTTTCTATATATATATGAGTGCATTCCTCTCTTAACCCCTACAACCCCATGGGCTCTGACCAGCGTCTACAAGTTGGTTTGTTGCACTGCGTTCTCCTTGCTGAAGGCCTCCACAAGCACAAGGGGATCAGGCCGTATAGAGGCATCCTTTAAGCACCAGAAAATACCAGATGGTACTTTTAGGCAGTGGGGGATTAAATTCTTACCGCCTTCAACGCCTACTTTCAGGCTGGTTCAGGATGAACGGCCCCAGGTATGCCCTTTAGCCCTCCTGAATACGTGTCGTGTCGTGACTTTTCTTTTTTTACTTATTGCTATTAATAGTTTCGATAGAATTGGGAATCCTTTACTTCTTTATGGACACTGACAGTGCAAAATGATGAGATATTAATAACTTCACAACTATCTAAGCTGAAAGATAGTTTGTACATACTCTAATGTAATATTGGATGATAAACGCCTATTGTAAGTTTTTGTGGATTAATTCTGTACGCCAAGCAGTTACAGTTAGTGGGGATTTCCGATTTTACTTAACAGACAGTTTTATGTTGTTCCATGTGACCTTATACCACCATTAATTGTAACATAGTATTCGAGTGTTATTCAATTTGGAGTCGCTATTTTCCTTTTGAATTCCGCCCATGGTCCCACTAATTAAATCTAATGAACACTTGTTCGTTTCAGGGACGACAAGCCATAGAGTGGGTTATCGACAAAATTAATCGAGAGATGACAGAAATTCGAAATAACGCTGCAACTGCCCGCGACGAAATTCTAACCCACACAAAAAAGTCGATAGGAGGCATCACGAGTTCAGCTCGAAGATCGATGGATGGCCTATCAACGGCAGCCAAGAATATTGCCAGCGCTCCAACTCCTACTAGCTCGGCCAAAATTCCTAAAATTTAGCCACCTCTGGCGTCGTAGCTCTCACTGCCACTCATCAACTATCACAATCTTTGGGTCAGAATTTGGATTAAGCTCCCAAAGACGAGAAAGAAAATATGTTTTCAAGAAGAGATGGAATCATTCCCACTTGATGTTAACCTGGAGCCAATTATTCCTTATATGAAAAGATCGTTAGAGTTTTGTAATTTATTATTTATTACCTCTAAATGTTTGTAGATAATTAATCGTGAGCGATTCACATAACCGTTCAATCTCACTAAATCATTCAGTTGTGTTGCTTCTCATAGGTGTGAACCTTCGCTAGTAATAGACACATTTGTTTGGCATTTGGAATTCACTCAGCTCCTGTCAAAAGACGGTTGTTTGTGCAGCAAGTTACAGCCACCATGGTGTAAGTGTTAATTTTTGACAAAAACTTTTTCGTATGTATTTAAACGTTAATGAGAAGCATCTGATTGCACACAAATGTACTAGCACAATGGATAATTTGCTGTGGTGCATTAAATCTTCCAAGTCCCTGTGTAGTATGCGTTTGCCCTTTCTTATCCTTTTGCACGTACTCCATAAATTTGCAGCGCGTTGAGGTTGAGACACTCCAGAGAATCTTCCTCTGCTAAGTTGTGTTGCATCAGTATATTGGGATTGTTGAGCAGCGATCATAGTTGGTGGGTTTTGTTTCTTGATTTGTGAATTAATCGTTAATTTCTTCATTGAAATACAGCAGAGGGTGGTAACTAAACTCGTTAATAAATAACGCCTCATGGTTTGCTTGAATAGATCTTGAGCCGCTATTTGGTGCACCCAGCCCTCAGATCGAACTTTCTTTAGTTTTGAGCGAGCATAAGCTGAATCGTAGTCAGTTTTTTGGGGTTCATAAAGAAACTGATGAAATACACAATTATGTTCGACATCTCATTCTCGATTGATTTGTGTTCTGCATTAAGACACATTGGTTTAAACATGAAAATAAATATCGAACATCCCATTCATGATCGCTTCCCAAACGAAATTTCGATAAAGTGGTCACACCAGAATTAATTAATCCCATAAATTGATCAAAACCACAGCTCCAACCAATATTATCAGGTCAACGAATTCACCAAAACGTTTATAAGGCCAGTATGTTCCGGTGTTCTATTTTTAATTTCAAAATGAATGAGCCAACTGATCGCTTCCATTGCTCTGGACTTTGACGCTATGTATTATACTCAATCTTTAAAGATTACGATTACCTTTTCCTTTTTTCTTTCGTTGAACTTAACGGATTTTGCCGAACTGACCACACAGAAAACCATCTCTCTTTGTGTTCGTGTTGTGTACATGTACAGCTCCAGTGGCATTTAATGCTTTGTGACTTTAATTTCAGAGCGCACCCACATTTTTTCCCAACTGGCCACGTCCAAAGAAAACGAAAATTTTACATCGAAAGGCTGGTTTCCCCATGAAGTCAATAGAAGGGGAATGCGATTAGTATTTTCTGCTGTGATTGAGTTCCCTTCGAAGCTTTTAGTTTGGATTGAACAAAACTCGATCGCTTTCTCATTTTGCCGCTTATTTTAATTCATGTATCTACAAGTAGCTCCTTGATGAATACGTTGTTCTGGTGGTGATTATTTTGTAGCTCTGAATGAGATCATTTTGGCACCAAAATCTGTCGGCCTCAGTCTACGTGAAAATTGTGAGCAGGAACTCACACGCCAATATACTCGTAAATACCTATTTTTTCAAACATAACGCTTGAATTACTTTGTCGAGTTGCCATTAATTTATGAGCTTTGAGTAACACGAAACCCTTGTCTTTTCGATAGGAACAACCTTCGCAGTCGGTCGTCATTCTCAGTAAATTCTGTGGAGCTAGCTTCGTTTACTTCTCAAGTTGAATTTGTCAGTCCACAAAACTTCCAATTTACGAGAGAAAATGACATCATGTTCTTCGTTATCAAGATAACATTAAACAAACCGCTGGCGTTCACCTATTTAACTGTTGTATTCGTAAAAGCAGTAGTCGTTTTGTCAAAGTTCGGTCGCCGAAGTAACAGAAGCCAGACGTGAAAGTAACGCTATGCCTTTATCAATGTAGAATAGCGAAACCTTAGAACGTTTTCCAGACTTATTTCATTATTTTACATAAGAAACAATTAAAATAAGGTTGGAGGTAGCACACGCCAGGTATTATGCAACAGATTGAGAAGGCGTTCTTTATTTGCATAACTGGGGTTGCTTAGGAATGAATATATGGTCTCGCTGCCCTGAAGGAGTCAAGTCGTTACGTAGACTAATCAAGTTACTTAACAATACGACATTCCGTTCAGATGTTATTCCTTCTGTAACCTCAAATGCTGCTGTTTGAAAACCCAGGACTGAGGTTCCAATTTTTAAAGTTGACATCAAAATGCGTGTTGTGCGTAACGATCGGTTGATGCTAAGTCATTGACAAGATCTAGTGATTGAAGAAACCCCAACGAAGTGGGAAAATTATGAATTACCCCATGAAAATGATGAAGTATTAGAAATTGTTGAGATTGGTTGGGAACTTCGTCTCGTAAAGTTCAACATAATTACGTCTGCAATGGCAACCTACTCTTCAGGTAATAAATGACTTACAAAAATGATTGACAAGGAACAACTCCAAGCAAGATTCACCTTAATATGCAAATGGATGGCAGTCTGTAGATCACATGCGGAAGCGTCAAGTTTGGATTATTTAGGCACTATGGTCGACTGCAACAAAAATACTTAGTATGCTGAGTGGTAGCGATGTATCCATTCATTCAATTGCTGCACTACTTATTAAGCTTGTAATCAGTTGGCTCGTCTCACTAACTGGGTTAGTATCACCCGTTACACCTCCTATCAGAGTAAATTGAGATAAAACTGTTTACGTGAGATATCTTTCTTAAAAAAGAAAGCTATCATCGTGAATTCCAATTAGTTTCCCCCACTAAACCAAGAAGGTGTCAAAAAGAAGACGTGGGCCTGGAAAACTTCGTTTACATATTTGTGAATGCCTTGAAAGTCAGTAAGGATGGTTTTTATGAATTCAATGTGTGATAAAAGGGAGAATACAGAAGAATTTTAAAACTAAATCAGAGCACACTGGTAAATACAGCAGCAAGTTTGTGTGTAATTTAATGTGGACTTCAGTCAATCGATTTGTACTATTGCTTTATGCAAGCAAAGCGATTACTGAAAAAAGTAAGGGTGCCCTTCAAAACTTACGTGTTAATGTTCCCCAGTTACAAAATACTAATCGGAAAGTGGTCTGTATGTGCATGGCCCCCTTGATGGTATTTGTAAAGATAGTAAAATGCTGACATATCTTCGAACATTGGTGGTAAAGCTCCCTTGGTTCAGCTTTGTTTGGGCACCTTCCCTCCCATGCAGGGCATTGCTGATTATCTACGGAATGTGTTTATTGAAGCCATAGCTGAAATACCTGTATCACGGGGGCCAGGTGTACTCTGGCACCTTGCAAAGCTGCAGTAGATGTAGTCGGCCAGCAGGTTGCGGGGGGTTTGTTTTACAAAATATCTGGTGTGTTGCAACACACAACTTCCCTTAGCTCTACGTCAATTCACTTTGTACATGGCTAACTCTATTTAATCAATTCATTTATCACACAGTTAATTTGAACTTGGTCAAACAACGCTTTACGACAGCAGAAAGGGGTAGCGCTTACAGTTCCTGAATTTATTGTGCTGCTCGTACTCATTACAGGACCATTATTGAGCAATTGGTACACAGATAATTAATGAGGCTGTAAACACGATTTTTCAAAAAAAGGATAGTAATCACTTTTGCAGAGTTATTGGAAAATAACTGTTACAACTGGTAGTAAGCGAAACGGCAGTAGTTGAAATTCAGGAATTTCTGGAGTGAGCCCCATGTATCTCATGTGCGTTTTTAAACACTCACCCTTTAGGTATATGATTGGACTACAATACCGAATTTTTTTGACATTCTACAAGAATTCCAGCGGAGTTTATAAGGAAAAAACTGCGCAAAAACGCTTTTGGTCGAAAATTTTGATAATTTATTGTGCTGCTCTCGTCATTTTCCCACGAATGAGAATTGTATAGTATTATTGCCTCATTGAGAGCTATCAATATAAAAAATGTAATTAAAATCGTTAGAGCCGTTTTTGAGAAAAAATATTTGGTGTTTCGATCACTATGATGACTAAAGTTAAATTTCGGTGGATTTTGCCCATACCCTCACTATTGCGTCCCATGGTAACTCGTAGGCTAGACATCAAGTTTCAGCTGATTTGGTACGGTTGTTTTATCTAAAAACCGCGCTAAAATCGATTTCGTCGAAAGTTTTGGTAATTTATTGTGCTGCTCTCGTCATTTTCCCATAGATGGGAATTTTATGGTATAGTTGCCATATTTGGAGCTACCAATATAAAAAATTTTTTTCAAAATCGTTAGAGCCGTTTTTGAGAAAAAAAATATTTGGTGTTTTGATCACTATGATAACTATAGTTACATTTCCGTGGATTTTGTTCATACCCTTATTTTGGCGTCCCATAGTGACTTCCGGGCTGGATGTCAAGTTTGAGCTGATTTGGTACGGTGGTTCTCTCTAAAAATCTTTCACAGACACACATACACACACACAGACCATTTTCCCAAATAGTGTTTTTCGGACTCAGGGGGGTCTGAAACGTAAAGATCTGAAGAGAACTCAAAAAAATTTTTTCAGCCGATTACATAACTTTCCTTTCTACTTCGTAGAGCAAGGAAAGTAAAAATGGTGTGTAGGATGCAAGTGGCACTACCAGGAATGGTGTTGTTCCCAACCAGTCTGCTCTGATCCTGGTGGCCTTCCGAGGCTCTGCATTTTATGGTCACTTGGCAAGTTAAAACGCACGAATTTAGCAGGACAAATCTTCGCATAGTGGTTAAAAGTGATGGTAGCAAAAAACTCAGGATGCAGCACTGACTGTCCTGATAAGGGATATAGTGCAAGAAAACATGTTTAGGAGGTACACTGTCTGGTTTTGTCAATAAGCGTTCTTTCCTACCTCTCACGTCCCCACATCCAGCTCTTTAGAACTCAAGTACTCAGGTAAAAGTCGTGTTTGCAGTACACGATGAAGGTTTACAACATCTCGGAAAATTACAGAATGCACACTGGCTATTAGTGTAACTTGTCCCTCGGTCCTCTCCCTGGAATTGCAGAACAGTGAACTCAAACCCTCATAAAAATTAGGTTTATAGTCAATTACATTAACAGGACGCTGTGAGATAAACAGGAGCAACCAAATAAATTTCAGAACATCAAACGATATCGATTTTGTTGTAAACTTTTTTGTGCTACCTCTTAGCATTATTTTGAGTAGGAAACGATTTGCAATAGTTGTCATTCTACATTGAGTGATACTTGCCAAGCTCAAAAAAACTTTGGGGCAGGAGGACATTATAATCTTTGCTCGAAATGTGTAGAAAACAGTTAACTTGTCTGACAATGTATTGAAAACAATTGGCATGTTTGTGACATAATGAGGAAAGTTGTTTAACTCATCGCACTGTATGCTGTAATTTACGTATTGTGAACTTGGTTACTTGATACTTTTTGTTAATTTGATCACCAATGGTTAGAGGCTGATCACTCGTGGTACGTCTGAAGTTGTTCTTAGTCACAGATTTTATGATTCGATATTTCTGTTTCAGACGCTACCTTTATTTGCTTATTGAACGAACATCAACATGAGTGGGGTAGTCATATCAGGGTTTTCTGGGAAATTTCCCGAGTGTGACAACGTAGAAGAGTTTGAGGAGAAACTGTTCAAGGGAATCGATATGGTGACAGAGGACGACCGACGATGGCCTGTTGGTTAGTAGACAGCGCATATATGACTAATTAGAAACATAACGCTTCGTTTCACGCAGGCCAAAAAAGGCAGCTTTGTGCAGAATTAATCCCAAACTAAATTGAAGATACGAAGCAATGATTTTGATGAGTTTTGAGCCATCGAGACAGCGTTGTAGGGAATGGATCCAGAGTATGTAATGTTTCTTCCAGATCGACCTGATCTTATTATATCTAGAACTCAAATTCACTCCAATTATAAACTAGAAATAAGAATAAGTCTCGAAGTAAAAACGCTGCAAATGACTACACGATGGTTAATTATTGTCTTACGCAGCTTGACGTGGTCTCACACTTCCGAGACCCATCCCTTTCGATTCATTATCGAAGAATGCTAGTAAACGGTACGAAACATGACCTGACTTCAACGGAACCACGGCAACTGACTCGTCTAGGTGACGGTAGGCAATTGGCACGGTTGAGATGGGCTTGTAGGGAGATTTTGCTACATCTTCCTATGAGTTCCTTCAAGTAGTTGAGTTTACCTCACTATATTTACTTTAATTTCACTATTTTCCATCTAGTTGAAGTCCTACACCTCTGAGACCCACCCCATTCGCTTCTGCATCGAAAAATACCACGGAAAAGATATCAAACACGACGTAATTGCGATAAAACTGCCAAAATTTATCCATTTTTTCATTTTTCGCCCGTGACTACCCCTGGTTTCGTCCGATCGGGTTGTCAAGTAGACGGGCATAACTAGATCTTAAATGGAATTGAAACGTAAAGTGTTAAATGTTGACACTTGGCGTTGTAAAAAACTTTAAGTGTTACATCCAGAACGAATAATAAACCATTCTTTATTTCACTAATATTTTTCTCTGGAATTTTGAAATTTTGCCATTTTGAATCTTCCTTGGTAACAAGCTCTTCTCGACCTCAACCCTAGTGATTACTGTTGACTAGTTTTGAATAAGAATAAATAAACCTTTTTTTACGCTTTTGGAACTTTGAAAAAATGCAAAAACTGACCCTTGTCGTCAACACGATCAAAACATCCAATTTTTGTTGATGTTCCAATACAACTTAATACTTTACAATTTTTCAGAAGTTCGACGACTTTTTCAGCCACAGGAAGTGTACCAAATAGTATTTTGAAATTCGGTCACATAGCAACTTTTAAAAAAAATCAATTTTTTCGGGATGAAATTAACTAAAATTTTTATTCCGAGTCGTATAAAAAGTATTCGTAACGAATAAACAATAGAAAAATGTGGGTTGTGAAGTATAGAAACCTTCAGTAACCGAATCCCAGCAGAGGCGCTTCTACCCAGTCGTAGGTTGGCCGTGAATTGATTATGCCTTCATAAAATTGGCGATGCTCTTGCGGGATGTAGCTCATTAACTCTACCTATCAGCAATCTTGTTGGGGCTGATCGGAACTTTTCCCGTAGGAATCTTCTTTTCTACCGTGAGAGTAGGGGCGTCAGTTTTGGTTTTTTCCAGGGCGAAAGAGTGTCGGGCTGATCCATTAATTTCAGGGAAAGCCGCCACCCATCCTGGTTTGCACGAGTCAAAAATGAACTGACTGAATCTGGTGATGTTCATCATATGCCGTTCATTCCTGGTTTAGCCACAGTTTCGGAAGACACAGTGGTTTTCTTGTGGAAGTTTGACCACAATCCAATATTAACTCGGAGGAGTCATGCAATTCACATACCGTGAATTTTTTTGCGTTGCTGCTGATCATTGCCTGGTTAGGTTGTGAATACTATAAAGGCGATCTACTTTCCGAAGTTTTCTTTTGGTGAGAGAAAAATCGCAATCGCGCGGAAGGGAACTATGCCCTCTCACTGGGAAAAATTAAACGATTTTGTCGAATGGTTTTGTTTCAGTGAGGGCAAGGAGAACATTTTGTATGGAGCGTTTTTTATTTTGCATTGTTGCCCTTGAAATTCGATGGGTACCAATTACCGAGTTAGCAAGTTTTCTTTTGAAAGGGGTTGTATGGGGCTATTCTTTAAAAAAACATCAGAAATTTCGTCCCGATTTTTCTTCAGTCAGTGTCATTGCTACCAGGCTCCTTTCAATGGCAATCGATGCAACCATTTCTGGGTCTACAAATGTTTCTGAGTTTTCCAAAGGGAAAATAGTCAAAACTGACACATAACCCCTTTAAAAACACTGGTTCAAATGAGTATTTCAAAGCACCAATCACCAAAGTTCAATAGAAACGTGTAATGTGATTATCCACACATTTTTCACTTCCTGTGGCTGAAAAAGTCGTCGAACTTCTGAAAAATTGTAAAGTATTTAGTTGTATTGGAACATCAACAAAAATTGGATGTTTTGATCGCGTTGACGACAAGGGTCAGTTTTTTGCATTTTTTAAAAGTTTCGATAACGTAACATACCCCCTTTCAAAAAAAAGAAAAAAAGGGCTCATTTATTCTTATTCAAAGTAAGTCAACAGTAATCACTAGGGTTGAGGTTGAGATGAGCTTGTTACCAAGGAAGATTCAAAATTGCAAAATGCCTGAGAAAAATATTAGCGAAATAAAGAGTGGTCCTATGAAAACTTTCTTTTGTTTGTCTTCCTTCTCTGATTGGCCACAGTATAGTAAAAATTCTCATTTGCCCGCCCGTACTCATTTTGAGAAAATTTTCAGAACGTTTTTCACGCCCGTAGCTTCGTATCTTTTCTCCTCAAATTTTACTAACACGTGTAGCGTCACCCCTTGTTTTATATTCTGCACAGTGTAAATAGTGAGTAGCAACAACCCTAATAGCGTATTATTCAACCTGAATCTACTTCACAGAGATTTAAGAGAGGTTTTACAGACAGTCTTTCAATCCAGCCTAAGGGATGTGAACTGCATGGTCAATGGATGAGTTGAAGGTGATGAGACGTTGCCCAGGTTTATTTATGACTTGTTAGTGAATTATTGAACTTCGTGACAAGCCAAGGTTAAGTTTGCCCCCCCCCCCCAACATCTTCTCCAACAGCTCCCTTTGGCAGGTGGTGAAAAGTCCACTCTGGCCTTCCCACCTGAGGAAATTACGTAGGTCCGGTTCTGCCATTTTTTAAGCATGACAACTGTATGTCTCCTCTTAACTGAGTTTGATTTGTTGAAACTCAATCCTGATGTCCCCATCCCCTCGATTCAAGTGAGGCACGCAGCATCCAAGATGAACGCTCCACACCTTTACTAGGCTTTGACAGGCCTTTGTCACTTCAATAAGAGCGACTGGGCTGACGATAGTTCGGCCTTGCCCTTAGTGTTGGCCAGGTGCCCATCAGGCAAAAAATACATACTTCAGTATGTTGAAGAACAATCCCTTACATGTGATGATGAGACCTCATCAATCTTCTCACCCCATAGCCACTAGCGTGAGCCCACCAGCAGCTGAATGGTAGTGGTGGTGGGGGGAGGGGGCTGTGCCAATTTTTTTTTCAAAAGAAAATGGAGATTTAAAATATTTTTGGTGATAGCAAATCCATTTGTCACACATCATGGTTTTCGCGTATTAAAAACTCACCATTGTGAGAGCCGCAGAGCAGAGTTTTTTTTCATCTGTCCATTTTGGGTAGCATAGTTGCCATATGAGTAAAGGTTCCACCTGCAACACGCTTTGTAGTCACTCCAAGTACAAAAACATCTTTGTACACTTGAATTTTGCTGTTGCACCATACATTATCCACACTTAGTCGTCACAATGCTTTTCAGCGCCACTTTTAGTGTAGTTCAGTACTTCCAGTTAAATAAACGTCATGATGCTCACAGCATCTATGTTATTACTATAGTACTGCAGAGCTAATTGTTGTGAGTTCTTTTCCAGGTATTTACGGCCTTCCCAAAAGGAACGGAAAGCTGAAAGACCTGTCACATTTTGACGCCACGTTTTTTGGAGTGAATCCCAAGCAGGCGGACGACATGGATCCACAATTACGTATTTTAATAGAAACCATATTCGAAGCTATAGTTGATGCTGGTGAGTTTACGTTGCTCCCGCAATAAGAAAAGTAGAAAGTTTTATGTTCGTCCATGGAGTCAAAAATAGTTTTATCCGCCGCTCCCACTCGCATCAATAAACAGAGCTTCCTGAACTTTAAATTTCATGTTAATACGAATTCAATGGGTCGCTACAAGCACAACTACTACTGTTGTAAACCTAGTGATTAGAGAAGACTATGTAAATATCAAGCCACTATAGAAAACCTAACATTCACTATAAGGGATTTGTGATGGTTAAGATTGAGCCTTGAACTTGACGCATTGGCAATCTATATTTAATTTTTCTTCAAGTGGCGCGAGAATCTCCGTGGTTGTTCGTTCAAAAATTCGTAATTGTTGCAGGTTATAATCCTGGAGAACTCAGGGGAAAGAAGATCGGAGTATTTGTGGGACAAACGAGCAATGAGTCATTAGATTTGTTACCGCGAGAGAATGTCGATAAGCTATCTGGATACGTAATGTCTGGTGGGAACCGAGCCATGACGGCCAATAGAGTGTCATTCACATTCGATTTTCGTGGTATGTTGATACTAGCTGTTGAATAATCTTGATGAGAAGTATAATGTGCAATAGCACTCAACGATTTCTTTAGAGATAATGATCGCATGAATCAAATTAATTATAGGTATGAGCTTTTCAATGGATACAGCGTGCTCAAGCTCTCTGGTGGCATTCCATGTTGCGACAATGGCCCTCGCGTCTAATGAAATAGATGGCGCCATAGTTGCTGGAGTCAATCTCCTTCTCACGCCCCACACCTCTATCATGTACCAAAAGCTCAGTATGTTGAGTGAAGATGGGAAGTGCAAAGTGTTTGACTCCTCTGGTGAATTCACGCGTAACAGTTTTTTTTGTCAAGCAATTAAAGTATGATCCTTTGCGATTATTAATTTTTATTTTATTCAGGAAATGGTTACGTGCGAAGTGAAACAATAGGCGCTTTATTTCTCCAAAGAGAGGAGCATGCTCGGAGAGCTTATGCCACAATTCTTGGAACTGATGTCAACGTGAATGGATACAATGAGATGGGCATTACGTATCCAGTTGGTCATCAGCAAGAAGCTCTTATGCGAGGGGTCCTCCAAAAAAGCGAAATAACTCCAAATTGTGTGACTTATTTTGAAGCTCACGGGACAGGTACTAAGGTAATGTACATGTATCCATCTGCACACTCTTTCATAATTTTATACATTCATAGTGTGAACAGAAGGACTGCTACCCCCCTAACCTCCCTCAAGGCGATGGTAGTACCAAAAAATAATGTTGAAGCAGTGAGAATTTTACCCAGGCTACCTACAGGTAGTGAAGTATAGATATAAAGAGGGGAAAGATGGTAAGAAGTTCGGAAACTACCAGTTGAAATACCAACATGCAACTCAAACACAGAACTACAATCCTAATTTTGATTCATCATTGACATACTTCCTGCTGTATACCTTTCAGCTTGCCAAGTGAAAGCAAGACCCAAGACTTCATATACTATCAAGGCATTCAATATTTTACAGCCTTCTTCCTACTTTCACAGGCTGGTGATCCTGAGGAAGTTAATGCAATTCACCGGGTGTTTTGTCAGGACTCTAAAAGATTTTCTCCTCTCCTTTTGGGCTCTGTGAAATCAAACATTGGGCACGCTGAGGCGGCAGCTTCTATTGGTCAATTAGCCAAAGTTTTACTTTCGATGGAACGAGGGGAACTTCCATCTAACCTTCACTTTGAAGAGCCGAATTCAGATATTCCAGGACTCACAGATGGAAGCATCAAGGTATGGCGTTTGTGGTTTTCTTCTTTATGGGACTATTGTACTTGACCATTGGCTCATCACTGTTTCTTTCTCAGGTCGTAGACTGCAATCACCCTTGGGAAGGAGGAATTGCATCAATCAACTCCTTTGGTTTTGGAGGTGCAAATGCACATGCAATATTGAAGTCCAACCCTAAAGAAAAAATCTTGCCATCGGCTGAAACCAATGCAATCCCCAAACTGGTTGTTTGCTCAGGAAGAACAGAAGAAGCTGTGAAGCTAGTGCTTGAGAAGGTTTCATTTTTTTTTTTTTTGTCTTGAGTTATTTAGCGGTTTTTAAAATTATCTGTCTTTTATGAGTCTTATTTGGCTCCCAGTTATTAGAAATTGATAATATTTTAGATAAGTTTCCAACCGTATTTACTGTTGGTCACGACTAAGTCCCTAATTAAGAGCGTGGTGGTATACAGTCCAGTGCAGTACAGGATCCTTCTTAAGAAGCAAGTCAAGCACTTATGTGTCATCGTAGGTGAGAGATGGCGTTTCAGCCAACACTTCCAGTCCCTCAAAGGTACTATCCTTGCAAGGTTTGCCTCATTACAAGCAATCAGTAAGACCAATTAAGTTGTGTGTTACCATGACACAATCCTCATGTACTAGGCCATTTATCTAGGTGTGATTGGCTACCGCCTCATTGTCTGGGGTAGCAAACTAACAGTCAATGAAAGAGCTGCGCTCCTGTGGATCACCAAGGCCAATAAGACAGCCACCACTAAAGCACTCCAAGTGATCACAGGTCAGTTACTCCAAGTGGAGACTGAAAAGGGAACTTCCCCCACTCTGGACCATACTTCGTATAGACGAGACTCTATTGAAAGAAAACTTGCGTAATAAATGAATAGGCATTAGATAAGTGGCATGAGAGATGGGAATCCGCCAATGGGTCGAATTGGTTTGTGCTGTCGAAGTGTAATAATAGACATATGGTTGGCGATGTAACATGGTTGGGAAATGGCATTACACAAATGGGAAGCATAATGAGGGCCCTCATCGAAGGATGTGACCCATATGAGTTTTTTCCTTAAGAGAAAGTGGGTTGAGCTGAACCACTGAACGAGCTAGCTCCTTACAGGACATGGCGACTTCAATGCCCGGCTCCACTTCTACATGCTGCATGTCTCGTACCTCGAAACCACGAGCTGCTCCACAGTAGTTCCAACTACAGTGAGTTACGGTTGATGGAAGAGCAGCCACACCTACCAGCTTTGCTGCTAAGCAAGTTTATAACTGTTTTGCCCAGTTGCAAAGCAGCGTATAACAAAGAAACGTGTTCACAGTTGGTGTTTCCCTTTGAAACTTGCCACTCAAGTGTTAAATCACGGTGTAAACCAGGTTAAGAACTCCTCCCAGATGGAACGGGATTCCCCAGGGTCATACCTCTGTGTGGTAACACACGGGTAACAGCTCTATACCGGGAGACTGGCTAAATGACAACCTGCTGTAGCTTCATAGGTTCAAGTTAGGTGGATGCTGTGTGCAACCTCTATGACATTCGCCTGACATAACTCTCTCATGAGTTAATAAAAAGACGAGAGAAATGGTCTTTTTCCATTAGTTTTGATAGAATCTATACCGATTTCAGCAGTTAGGCCATTGTTTTCTATTAGTTTGATAATTGTACTGATGATGGCCGAAATGCCTAAACAGGTATACGTTTTATAAAAACTAATGGAAAAAGATCATGTATATCTTCTTATCATTTAAAAATGACTTTCTATAATATCTCCGTGAGTGATCTAAATTGTATTCTATCACGAGGTCATATTGATTACGATACTCTACAACACACTACTACATGAGTGACTATGCACATAGGAATGAGTATATTAGCGGGAGAGGATGGGGAATGAAGTACACATGGCAGTATCTGCAAGAGGGGCTGGGTAAGATGACATCCCTTACAGTAGGAACATGCTGGAGAATGGTCAATGACTGCTAAGTTGGTGCTACGCAACCAAGGCTGCTTGGGCAGGAGGACAATGTGCTTGTAATAGTAGTATGTATTTATACGTAACCATATTGGCCTCCCCTTCTCTGTCACACTAATGCACCGGTAATTCTTCCCTCATAGATTAGTGCGTTGATTTTCACTATTCATACCACCTGCTGCACCTGCTGTGTTGCTGTGTGAACCACATGTGCCTGAATTCAGTGATTTGATTTACAGGCTAACCAATTCACGAATGATGAGGAATTTCTAACGTTGCTGCGTGAAATTTACAAAATGAACACTCCTGGGCATTTGTACAGAGGCTTTCAATTAACTCGTGACCCTACAGGGCCTCATGTGGTAAGTGTTGCGTGACTGCGAATTAATAGTCAAATAATGCGACAATTAATCAAAGGAGAAACAAGTGGATCGTTGTTAAAAAACACCTTGTTTTTTAAAAGTTTTATTTGTACTTTATTGATGAAGTGCAGGTTTTCTAGTTGTGTGAATGAGTACGTAGTACGCTAAACCGAATTAACATAATGGTTGACCCTAGGTATAGCCCACTGACTATCCTTAATCAGAATTCATATTATTATGAGGTTTGTTACAGTAGGATAAAAAATGATCTATATGAAGTAATACTACGAACAACATCTTACTAACAATTACATATACCGACATAGCAATGTTTGTGACAGTGGTGAAGAGTTGCTTCATTTTAGTAAAGGTGGTTAAGGTGTGGGAGGGGGGGGGCAGAATTGTTGACTTACTTGGTGAGTCACGCTCGTATAAGGGGCTTAGAGTTGGATTTGGTTACTGTTCCATCATGCGTTCAGATTTCTGTGGGGGGGGGGGAGATAGAGAGAGAGTTTCTTACATACAATAGTGCATCAGTGATTAATCGCAGGACTCAGTGTGCGTGATGTTGCTGCACTGCACCAAAGAACACATGAGTATGTCGAGAGTGGAAGGACGAGGGACAGGTAGAGTGAACGTTTTATCAATGGAGAAAAGAGGGATTGTGGCTCTAGTAGTATCGTAAGTGGACGAATGTTAAGTTTTTCTGACTAAATATTTCATTTGAGTTAAGTACACTTGATGAGAAAAGACTGTGTGCCCTCACATCTCGCTTCCACCTCTATTACGTGCTGGCCAATACGTCTTGCATTGCGTCACGTATTGTAGATCGTTTTCCATTGCTTTAAACTTTAACATGTGTTGGAAGTTCCGTCTCTTTCTCCATTAACCCAGGGATTTGGTAGGTTTCCGCCAGTAGACATGCATTGCTTTAACACTATCAGGCCTCACTGTTAACAATCCTGATTTCGGAACTGTAACTTCTAGCTTTGGAATCTAAGCAGATATTGTATAGATTTTCGACAAGTCGTACTTTTATTCTTGCATCTCTTCTACTCAATTTATCTAAATTCAGGTTCCAGCCTCTCAAAAGAAGCAAATTTGGTATGTATTCGCTGGAATGGGCAGTCAATGGGTTGGGATGGCGAGGGCGCTTTTTCCTCTCAAACCATTCAGAGACGGGATAGCAAAATGCGCCAAAGCTTTGGAATCGGCCGACGTAAATCTCATGGAAATAATTTTCAGCGATCGCCCATTGAATGCTGCCAACAGCCTCGTTTGTATTTCTTCGGTTCAGGTAAAACTGGAAGTCAAATGGAGTAACACTGCGTTCTCCTAATCATTCACTTCGCTCATTCGACAATCTGATCATTACAGGTGGGATTAGTTGACTTGTTGAAAGCTGTGGGAGTGGTTCCAGATGGCATGATAGGCCATTCAGCTGGAGAATTAGGATGCGCTTATGGCGACGGTGGGTTCACAGCAGAAGAAACTGCTCTGGTATCGCATGCACGAGGCCAATCATTAGAGTTGTGCAATGCTCATGAAGGAGCTATGGCTGCAGTCTCAGGTACTTTCATTTTAAAGAAATTTTATTACTTCTTATCAGAACGAAAATGCATTCACATGTGCAATTAAAGAAATTTTGTATGTTCTACTAAAAGATGAGACAATAACCGAATTCAACACTGAGAACGAATTTATGTAATTCAACACCAAAACAAACTTAACATAAACCATTGGCCATTTTTTGTCTGAGTAGCTAGTAATTCAAAATGCATTAGTGCAAGTTATGGATTATTTTTACGGGCATTTCCGTATCAGGACTCACATGGAATGAGATTAAAAGCAGACTGCCTACAGCAGTGTATGCTGCCTGTCACAACACTCACGACAGTGTCACCGTCTCTGGGGACAATATGGCGGTGAATAAATTCGTTGAAGATTTGGCGGCTGAAGGAATTGTCTCACGACTTGTTGACAGCTCTGGGGTCGCTTTTCACTGCCCCATCATAGCCCCTGCTGCATCTGCGTTCAAGAAGGCGCTTAGTAAGGTATCAAGTTTTTACTACGTTTCCATTGGTGATATTGTACGCGTAACGTGTACATTCTATTACATCAAGTTCAGACATGGTCGATGGTAATTAGCCAGACTTTTTTTGTTTTGCGGCACTTCCAAGGAAGTAATAAAAATAGAACGCCAATGTTGGTTGGTAGGAAATGGAAACCCTGAATGAGACGAGGCATAGAACATGAACTATGGCGTCAGGGGAGAAAATGAAAGAAAAACATTGGCAAAGTTGATAAGCGCTGTTTCCCACTTTCGCTAAGAGGATATTTGAGAATCCATGAGTGTGAGGTTTGTCTCAATACATTGACGGTGGTATTATAAAAGTTTTCATTTGGTATATTTCAATAGGAGGTAACTCCCGCATTTCTTCACTCCAATGGTTACTTGAATTTTGAAGTAATTAATGCGTCCGCCTTAAGCTTGACTACATTTCTTTCTGCTTGTAAATTCCATACTTATCCAACGTAACTATTGAAGAGATATATATTTATATTGACATTTGCAGTAGTTAACTAGCTTTTCAACGATTTTCTTTGTTAATCCTCAGATGATTGTTTATCATTAGATATGCCCTGTTGCGAAACCTCGCACTAAAAAGTGGATTTCCACGTCAGTGCCTTCGCACGCGACTAATCAAAATTGGGCTACACACAATTCAGCAGAGTATCACGCCAACAACATGCTGAACCCGGTTCTGTTCAAAGAGGCCGTTGACCAGATCCCGGAAGGCTCGATCATCATTGAAATAGCTCCCCACACACTTCTCGGTGGACGCGTTATACAGTCAGTACCAAACTCAACCCTCATTGCTCTGACGAATAAAAATATTCCTGATGGCCTTTCATTTCTCCTCAAGGGACTTGGAAAGTAAGTGTTAGAACATGGTTTTTAAAGCGTTCTTTTATTAATGGGAGTTCTTTACTGCGCACTACTACCAAAATTGCGCTTATACTAAGCTTCCAGCATCGATAATATGACTATAAATAATATGAATGCGTGAAATATCGTGATATGCCTGCAAATTAATCAAAGTGCGTAAGGCGTGAACGTGAAAAAATGTGAGGTTGATTTCGAAAATAAAACGCAAGGATCAGATCACAAAAACATACTGAGCAGAGGAGAGGGCAATGTAAAATATTCGATAAAGGCTGGCTCCTGTCTCTGTGTAAATATTATTGATATCGACAGATTTGATTCCGAATTAAGGTTAATAACAAAACAAGTGCGATGGAACGAAGTTTGAAGAAGGCTAACATTTACAGGGGACGATAATCAGGGGCTAATCCAATTATCGAGCTAGTAATCCAATGGAAGAGTATGTAGAGCATCTCTGGAGCTTGATCTCTGGAAATGTCTCAAATCCAGTTAGGGGAACAATTAAACGCGCACAGGGGAGTACGCCAAACTGATGTAACTAACATGCTATTGCAAACTTTGAAGTTTACAAGTTGTTCATCCTCCAAAACTGAAAACAACGCTCTCTGCCGTTTTTATGCAGTTTTTCAGAATATCGCTTGAGAGTTCTGGTTCTAATGTTAGATGTAATATCTCCTAAACCTTACCACGGCTGCAAAAGTGACAACCATGAAGCGAGAGTGTATTACTTATCAATTAGTGTTGTAAACAGTGGTTGACACGTGGAGAACTGGCAATAATTAAAGTGGCACCAGGTAAAAGGAAATACACATAGAAAAATATTAAACAAAATTTATAAAAAATGATAATTAAAAACGCAAATCGTTTTTCCTCCTTTGAGGGTTAGACCCATATTGGACCAAGCTCTGATCATTTCAGATTTCCCAGTGAAAAAATAATATCATACATAGTTAAGTCCCATCTTGATAGGCATAGTTGTCAATCATGGAGAAACACATATGAGCCAGGAGGTTTGTGAGTGCAGTTTCGTGATTTTTGCCCTCTGATGAATTCACACACAATAATATCGACAAGTTCCACCACTGTGGTTTATTTAAATGCTTTCTGTGAATAATAAATCCAGCGCATGAATCTTAAATTGCAGGTTGTACAATTGCGGAGTGGCTTTGGATCTAAAAGCTTTGTATCCTGCTGTGGACTACCCTGTAAGTCGAGGGACGCCAATGATATCCAGCATGGTTAAATGGGATCACTCATCAGTATGGAAGGTCCCTTCTGAATCCAAGGTTGGTTGGTAATTTGCTCTAAGAATTTTTAATTTTCCGTTTTCCTTAACTGGCATCTCCAATGGCCGCGGACTAATGCAGAGTGAACTCCTTCATCCAGTCACTATAATGAATAGGACCCCCCCTCTCCCAACAGTAACTTTCCTTAGACATTCAGCGATTTTCATTACTTAGCTACTAATCCAATTTCTTTTTCACTCAGTTCGTTTCAACTTAGTATGAGATAACTTCACGTTTTTACGTAGAATGTAGCATTGAGAATTCATGGATAGTGGGTGGTGTTTGCTGTTGAGAAACTGTCAATAACTACCACAAAAACCAATCATCTATCTATAACGTCCATAAAATAATTAGAAGCGACCCCAGAAATTCTGGAATTCCAACCGTCGCCTTCCACGTCTCACCAATATCTCATGGTTTTTACCTAATAATTTCGCATAAGTACACGCAATTCTTCTAAAAAAATTCGTGTTGACTGTCTCATATGTCTCCTGTACACTTCCTGTTCAATAATAGTCGTGGCACAAGTAGGAGCAACCCAATAAATCCCGAAACGTTAAACACCACCAGTTTTAATGTAGAACGTTGTTATGTGGGATCGTTCTTGACTGTAGTAGTTGGCTGTGCGGGTTCTTGAGAGTCAGTCAGGATGAATGAAAAGCTTCTCTAGGCCGACATTTTGCTTAATTTATTAAAAAGGGCTCGGGATATTGCTAATGGTTGCTTAAAGTAATGACACAACTTTCAAAATCAAGGTAAATTAATCAAAACGTTGGCCTAGAGAAGCTTTTCATTCATCCTGACTGGCTCTCAAGAATCCCCACCAGAGTTGTTATAAACCGAATGAAACACTTGTTTTATTAGTTACTGGAGAGAAGAAAATCCGTCAGAAACGCTTTCTGATGTTTCCGATGGGTCGAGATATTTACTTGTTTTTTTCACATATTTTGAATAGTAACAATCATGACAATATTGAACAACAAATTCTAACCTCAAACTCTAAACTACTCTATGGGCATTATAGGTAGATTATTGGTTTTCGTGGTAGTTATTGACAGTTTCTCAACAGGAAACACCACCATGACTATGACCATGACTTCTCAAAGTGCTACATTCTACGTAACACGTAAAGTTATCTTTTACTAAGTTGAAACGAACTCAGTAAAAAATAAATTGGATTAGTAGCTAATAAATGAAAATCGCTGAATGTCTAAGGAAAGTTGTGCAATGCGTCATACCAGACGTGTTTTATATTTTAAAAACGTACAAATGTCAAAAACATTTCTAATGTTTTGATATGCTACGAAAATGCAAGATGTGAGTGGCAATTCGCTTTGAAACATTATAGATTTGATAACGTCATTCTTTGATTGTACTTTACTAAAATAGCGCAGCAAACATGTCAACATTGGCCAGATAACAAATGTAGGTTGTTGCCCTTCAGGGACATCAGGATAGTTTAGTTCTTCAGTTCCATAACCTTCAGGATGTACATTATAAATTAATAAAGATGTCAGACCAGTTTTGATTTTTACGAATGAGTGACAGTCAATGGATGAAAGAATTCGACGGTCAGTGAAGCACCATAACGTCACTTTCGGGCATTCAAGACTCATGAGCTGTATATCATTCCTAGAGTTCGTTCATTTATTTGTGTCGAGTGAGAACGCGATCCAGAACAGCTTTTCAATCTAGTGTGCAGTCGCAGAAATGTTCCAATCATCCCAGCGATGCAGCGCTTGCGTTAAAGATTATGAGAAGCCGTTTCAAAGTGCAGTCTAGATTTGGGTAAAATCCCCTAGGTTTGCATTCGGGACCTTATTTAGGATGTGTGTGTCTACTCACTCTCTCTAATCTCATTAGAAATTATTGTACACCCGAAACAAGTACGTCATTGTTAAACATTAGAGAAGCAGTTCTCCAGAAATTTGAGTTTGTTTTACTCGGTTACAAACATTACAGGTTGCGACGAGAGCAGATCTCTACCAGTTTGACGTAGATCTGAAGAAGGATGATATGCGATTTTTGGAGGGTCACGTCATAAATGGCAAGGTCTTGCTCCCATTGACTGGTTCTTTGGTAAAGATAAATTTTTCTTTTCCTTGTTACTCCCTCAATTATTGTTTTTGTTTTTCCTGTGCTGATCTATAAGATACACGATTTTGAACTCCGTTTTTTTACGTTCCGCTACCCAAAGTATTGTAATCGTGTCAAAGAAAAGTTGATTTTTCTTCAAATCTTTACGTTTTAAAGTCTAATGAATCCAAAAAATCCTAATTTCGGTGTGGTCGCATTTATGGGGGTTGTGGGAAGATGTGTGTTGCTACACACTAGATATTTGGGCATTATAGCTCTAATGGCCGTCTTTTATTCTAAATTCTTCCAGTAACTCTTATTCCTTACAATGGTTGCGATATTTTCTGAAGTGTTTTGAAACATCTTCCAGTAGTAGATGTTAAAAACTGTTGGCAAGAGTATGCTGTCTTGTCACAGAGATAAAAGTGACTGTAGAGGATCAAGCTGGTAACTTCACCTTGTGGGCTGAATGAGAAGGGGTGGAAAAGGAACGAATTTTCTGCTGTGAGAATGAGTTAGGGTACTCATAGTACCCTTCATTGGGACTATTTTTTAGTGATAGAAGTTTTGTAGTGGAGCCAAGCCTGACGTCTTTTAATGATACATTTCTGCGCTGAAAGGCAACAGGTCTGTTTCTTTACTTGATGATTGTTCCTAAACCCTCGACGAGGGTTATATCAGTCATGGAAGTTGCAGTTTCGCTAATGTGCAAGAGGCTAGCCCCTGCAGCATCCGAACTCAGACCTGCGAAGGTGCAGCTGGTATTTGGTCGTTAGCCAGTCTCCAGGTAGAGAGCTGTTGCCTGTGTGTTACTGCGTGGAGGTGACCACCTGAGGAAAACCGTACCATCTGGGAGGAGTTCTTAATCTGGTGTCCTACCTGATCTAACTATTTACTTAGGTGGCTAGTTTCAAAAGGACAGATCAACTATGACCACGTTGTTAGCCATCGCCTTCTTAGCGAACTCAGCAAAATGGCTATAGGCTTGCTTTGTAACAGTCAATGCTGCTAAGTTTTTTTGCCGTCCCTACAACCATCACTCACTGTTGTAGAAACTACAGTGGAGCAGCACGTGGTTTCTTGTTTCCTCCGCACTGGGGGTGCAAGACGTGCATGATGGAGAGTCTTTGAGGGAAAAGAAGTGAAGCTGCACATTGAAGTCAACATTTCCTTTGAGGAATTGGCTCGTCCAGTGGTCTGGCTTAACCCATTTTCTAGAAAGATCCGCGAACATCTTTCTATGTTGGGGAAGAACTCATGCGTATCATGTTCCTTAGACGAGGATTCCCATCTCGCTTGCCATTTCTCTAAAGCCCATTCGTCGATGGTGGCAAGTTTCTGTTCTGTGGTGAGATCTGCACGGAGTTCAGCCCAAAGCGGGGGAAGCTCTCGTTTCACTCTCCACTTGTCAACCATGCACTCAACGGCCAAATGAACTGGTAACTGACCAGCGATCACCTGGAGTGCTTCTGTTGATACAGTCTTGTAGGCCTTGGTGATCCACAGGAGCACAGCATTGACTGTTAGTTTGCTACCCCAGACAACGGGGTAATAGCCAATTACGCCTAGATAGATGGCCTTATACATGAGGCCAAGTGTCATGGTAACACACATCCCAAGTGGCCTAAGTAATTGCACGCAGTTAGAACTTTGCAATGGTAAGGCAACCTTTAAGAGACTGGAGGTCTTGGTTGAAGCCCCACCTCTCACATATATTCACTCCTAAATACTTGACGTGCTTTTCGAGAAGGAGCCTGTGGCCGCCAAAGCGTATTGAGGGTTGATTATTCACTTTTCCTTTAAGAGGATTAGCTGGGGTTTTTTCCTCAACCACCTGCATCTCTGCATCTTGTCATGCTCACACCATTGGGTATGGAGCACATGGTGGGTTATTGCCTTGATTGATGGTCTGACCCTGCAAAGATCAACACATCATCAACATAGGCGTATGGCTCGCAGTCAGTCCCCATGAGCCTCCTGAGAAGACCTTCGAAGAAGGCATTCCAGAGTGCTGGTCCAAGGACCAAGCCCTGTGGACAACCCTTCTCAATCTTTCTCTGGACGGAGACATGCCTGCATTCAATCATAGCAGTTCTGTTCATCAGGTAACTTCCAACGAGCAAGTACAGGTTGCAGAGGATTCCCCTACCTTTAAGCTCATTAAAGAGCGCTGGCCACCAAAGGTTGTCAAACGCTCCCCTGACGTCAATCAGAACTGCTAGGACGTACTTTGCCAGTCCCAGCAGGGAAACATGCCGAATTTCGACAATGACAGCACGCTGAAGGGCAACAGTTGAACCACATAGTAAGGGGTTTACACGTATAAATGAAGGAAAGAGTAAATGTATTTGATAATAGCAAATTAGCAGAAGATGTGATGTCTCGAGATAATACCCTGGATATCCAGTGATAGTGTATATCACTCTTTGTTACTGATAGCTGTGGAGAGCGTACAACAAGTGAGTACACCACTAAGAGACCCCTAGACTGCACCTTTGAGCCTCAAGCTTAGGCGCTTACACAGGCAATTAAGCCTTTTAAGACGTCAGGCTTATTTGCTTTAGTGTCAGGCTTATCAAGTCCATTAAGCGAGAAATTAACAGGTATCTAGGCCTGACGATAGGAGGTCTGGGGCGTTGAATTTGACGAGTTGCCAAACACCACGTACTAGAAGGAGTGAAATTAGCGTAGAAAAAGATTTCAAGAGTTTTAAGTGCAACACAGGCTGACAATGGAACAACAATAAAGAGTGCTAACGCTGCTTACTCGAGATTAGGCAATGGCAAGGTAACACTTCATCTAGATGCAACAACAGCTAATGCGTGCCAATATTTGAACTGCGTGTGTGTTCTTAGCTTCTTTCAACACTGCATTACATTTATTTTCCATATGGGATAAAGTACTCATGACTTATTACAATACCACCTCAGTTTTTCCTACTTTTGCGAGATATATATTCACGAGCCTTACAGGTATTATCAAAACGTTTATATACAGCTTATCTGCGTAGGAAATAGTATTGGCCAGTAGCTCTTTCTAAAACTTGATTAATATGGCTCAGCTAATAGCTAATTAGGAGGGAAATGATATCATAGGGAGCGTATACAACTCACAGGTTCTCCCAATGCTTAATAGTCACCAGTAGTTTGTAACAATGACTTCAACAGGACATTGCTTCAAACGACGAGTGGTTCACGAATCACTTTCTGATATTTTTCTCTTACTGTCACGATATCATTCGGATACTCACATCAATTTGACTGGTTTGCCAATGTTATGAAATGTAGTGAAAAAGCCTGCGTTTCACAAATTTTGTTTCCCTTGAAAAGGTGTTGGTGTGGAAGGCGTTTGCCGCGAAAGAAGGGAGGAAGTACCACGAACTGCCTGTCATCTTCACAGATATCCAAGCCTACCGCACAGCAATTTTACCTAACGATGGTGATCATTATTACCTTATTCGCTTTAGTAGCAACTAAATCGACCGAGATTTCGACCAAGTTTACTCATTTACGCTAAAATGTGTTTATTTTACTTGGAGCCAATGTATGATTAATTACGTCGTTGTCAATCGTTAGGTTCAGTCAGATTGTCGGTGGATATCTCTGGAAGCGCTGGCCGATTTGAAGTGGTGAACGTTGTAGAAGGTAAAAAACTCGTAACGGGGCACATCGCTAAGTTGGAAGTCAACTGTAAATGTGAAAGCAAAGATGATGACTCGGGCTTAGAACTCAAGCAGAACCCATTGGAAATATCGGAGGAAGACGTTTACAAAACATTAAGGCTTCAGAAGTACGAGTACACCGGGAATTTCCGGGGCATTAAATCATCTGATGTTGAAGGTAAGTTATAGTGATAGATTCTGGCCAACGTTGATGTCTTTACAGGCCAGTGCCACCTTTTGGCGTAGGCCAAATTAGTTGGAATTTTCAGCTCAGAATTCTGCACTTGCTCCTAATGGAAAGTCATCATTTTGGGCCTTCTCCGAACATTGAGGCCCAACTACGAGCCCTTTGTTTGTCGCTGCGGGAAAGCCCGGCCTGCCTCTTCTTCAGTTCAATTCAGTTATTTCCCTCGGGTTTTCCCCTTTCTGGACTTTCCAAAATATCCTCTTCCCAACCGTCAATTCACTTCCTTTCTACAACACACAGCTCTTCCAAAACTTTCTCTCTCTCTCCCTGCTGTAGCTTCCCCCCACAACCAGTTCACGAATTCAGAGCCTCCTTGCGTCGCTTTTATACACTTCCATCCTTCAGTTTTGTACTCAGAGAGCTACCGTTCTAACTGAGTGACAATGTAATAAAAGCGCTATTGCGTTAACAAAGCGTATCAAGACAGTCCTATATTTCGTTCAGTTCATATGTCTATTTCTCTCCCTTTTTCACCCAACAGCCACCATTTCACTTTCGAATCCCCAGATATGTTCTTGATCCAATTGATCCCAACGTTTGAAAAGCAATTGACGTAATTAGGGAATCGTGTCTTCGTGTAGATTACAAGTTGAAAAAATCGGATGAAATATGTTATTCAATCGACCGCTGTCGAATTTCAAAACAACTTCAGATAATTTGAATACGTTTCTTTTAAACTAGTAAAAAATGACTAACTCCTTTGTACGTTGTTCACAATTGAGTCAAGGTTTACATTATTTCCTTTGAATTCCCCCAAACAGCCAAAGGAACGCCGAATGTCAATCGGTAGCTATACATCCAAATGAGCAGCGTGTTCTAAAGCCCATTTGGTTTTTAAAAGAATGAATTGTTAGGGTTGGGATTTGCACATTTACAAATGTTGTTTTTGCAGTAGTTTTGTAACTGTTTAGAGTAATTTCCAAACTGGCTTCTATCTTATTAGTGTAACTACTACATCCACTATTGGCAAATTACTGATTTTTATGTACACTCTCTTTGAATGTGCGCGTCTGCGTCATCTCGTTGGACCAACTAATTCGTGTAACGTGTGAACAATACGTAACATTTGTTAAACATTGTTAAAGCCTGTGCTGACTGAGGTCCAAATTACGTAAACCACGTTTTCCCTGTCAAGAGTATATGTTTATTAATGCCATTCGCTTTGACTGCTGGCTGGCGCTAGGTGTGATACTCCCGCTATTTCCATTCACCGAACATCGTTAACCAACAGCTGCCAATTCGAGGTTTTAACTGGAGAATTGATAAATCGGCCCTTAACGTTTATTTCTTTGGCAGCTCATTTAAAGCAGTAGGAATTACTGTGATTAATGAGTTCAGTTGGGACGACAATGAAAGAAAAGTATTTGGACATTCATCGTAGGAGCATGCAATATTGTGCTTTTAATTCTCTCATCGGCTGCTCAGTCCTGGATCATTCTGTATGTTCATTGGGCTGTCACATTACTTCTTTTTGCTGGGCCCATTCGAAGTGCTCCTCACACTTCCACTTCATTCTCTCCTGTTTTATGAAACACAGTTTTTTCTCCTCCTCGTCTCATGCAATTCTTCAAATGTAGCTTCGAGGACTTGTTAATAGATGTCGCACACGACTACTGTCACTCTCAACAGAATAGTGTCAATTCCAGCTTATGTTTACCAATCCAAGAAAGCACGAAGTGGAAGTATCTTTCTGACCTGATTGTTTGCCCCAAAAAATATTTTTATTAGGGAGCTCGAAATTATTGAAATCCCATTATTTTTTTCGACAATTTTGCTTTTGGTGTTATTATATTCTTAGCAATAAATAACCTGATTTATTTAAAGTGTACTTCATTTGTCGTTTAGTTGATGCGTACCAAACTCAAACCACATCAGCCTTTTAAAAGTGCAGCTTGAGCTGACATGTGTGTCTTGAAGACTCTTATTCAGTATAGGTCTTCGGTAGGTTGAACTAAACTCTTCGTTTTTCATCCTAATTGGAACTCTGTCAACAGTCTCTTCAGTTTCTGCTTAGTTCAGTTCTTCTCTTCACCATTGGCCAAGCATTGGTTGTCAAAGTTGTTGTTCATCTATTTTTCAGCAGAGAACCGTTGTTGGATTATTTCTCACTTAGTTAGTGGTTAGTTTTGAATGTGATCTTTAACGTGAAGGATTCACGAAGCCCCGAAATGTAATTACTGTTTGTAGACACTATTTTGTTGTTTTCTTTTGGTTTATTACTAGTTTTGAACAATACACCTGTGTTTTCAGCCAGGAAAATGTTTTTACAACCCCCTCGCATTACATTTGACACTACGTTTCAAGGCATGGGGATTCCAAATCTACAATGTTTGTGGGCCATCAACCACATGTCGCTTTTAACATAGTTTAACAAATTTCCATTTCGTATCTAGTTGTGACCAACTGCTTAGATTGGACGAAACCCATGGATATTATGTGCAACAAATTATTGGAAAGCTAGCGGAAAACAACATTTTGTTCCATATATTTCTTGTTAGCGTCAAAACAGTGTACTCACAGTAAATATAGTGAGGTAGTTTCTACTACATGAAGGAACTGGTGGGACAATACAGTTAGAGTTATTGTTTCTTCCCACACTGCCTCCCTTGTCATTCCAACCACCCGTCAGTTCGACTCATCAGGTCACGCCAACTACGGAGTGTCAATTCAGGTCATGTTTCATGTTTGTATTTTTCGATCCTGAATCGATTGGGGTCGTTTTAGTTTCTCAGATTGTTGATACAGTCGTGTTATATTCTTAATATTTTGTGATATGACGACTTCAACGGAACAATGAAAACTGACGTTTTCTAGGCGATGCTAGAACTGTTAGCGTGAACTGACATGTGGTTAGAGTGAGGTGCAAAGCAGTGAGAGGAAATATGCGCAGGCTGGGGAGAAACGATAACTTTTGCTATATTGTTCCGCGAGTTCCTCCAACTCGTAGAATTCACCTCACTGTATTTGCTATGATTTCTCTGCTGTCCATCTAGACCCAATCCTGCATTTCTGAGACCAGTATTATTCGTCTCAGCATCGAAAAATACCTTGGCAACGATACCAAATATGACGTAATTGCAATAAAGTTGCTAAAATTACATTTTGAGCTAATTTTGTAAACATTTCTAGCCTAAATGATTATTTGTAGACACTATTTGGTTTTTTCCTTTCTTCGTAAACCGTGTCTCCAAAACTTAAATATTGTCGAAGTGATAAGGTTCATTTGGTGGTATCTTTACCCACATTGCCCAACACTATTTCATCTTAGGCCTGATATTAAATGCGTGCTTTCTATTTTCTCAAGGGCAAAATGGTTACCTTCAGTGGGCTGACAATTGGATCACATTTATGGACACGATGTTGCAGTTTGATATTTTTGGCAATGATTTTCGAAAGTTATATTTGCCTGTTAAAGTAAGAGAAATTAGTATTGATACTTGTAAACATCAGAAGATAATCAAAGGTAACTCAGGTAAGTGGTTACTGTTCAACGATATTTGGTGTGTAATTTTGATTAAATTTTTTATATTGATAGCTCCCAATAAGGAAACTATACTATAAAATCCTCATTCATTGGAAAATGACGAGAGCTGCATAATAATTACCAACATTTTCCACGATTTTAGCGCGGTTTTTTACTTGTAAAGTCCGTTGAAATGTTACTACAATGGTCAAAAAAATTGGTATAGTAGTCCAATCCAATAAGGTGAGCGTTTAAAAACGCTCATAAGGTATGCGGGGGCCACTCCAGAAATTCCGGAATTTCAACTACCGCTGATTACTACCTATTCAAAAAAGTCGTATTTACAGCCACATTAATTCTGTGTGTACTGATTGCTCAATGATGGTACGGGAATGAGTACGAGCAGTACAATACATTCCGGAACTTTGAGCGCTACCGCTTTCTGCCCTCATGAAGTGATGTTTGACCAAATTCAAATGAACTGAGTAATAAATGAATTGAGCAAGTTGAAAGACATAAGGAAACGGGAAGACACAAGGAATTGACGTAGAGCTAAGGAAAGTTGTAAGTTGAAGCAGTCTTCGAACCATCCTCGTTCTCCAGCCAACTAGCAATTTCGTGACAATTAACAATTCATTTCTGTGGCTCCATAAGAGGTAAAAAAAGGCGCGGCTAATTATTGCACAACAGTTCTATCCCCATTTGATTCAGCATCGAAAAATACTGGTAAAAGATACGAAACAGGACAAAATAACAGAACAAAATTGATGTTGGTCAGTAGACGGGTGGTTGGAGTGAGGCGCCAGGCCTGCGGGAAATGAGCGCAGGTTGGGGAGAAACGATAACTTTCACTACATTATCCCACAAGTTTTCAGCAGTAGACTTTGCCTCGCGGTATTTACTGTAATTTCACTGTTTTCCGTCTAGACGCAGTCTTACAAATTCAAATGTCAAATTGCGAGGGGGGGGCACTGCTGCAATAAAATCACTCAACCTTCGAGGAAAGGTTCGACCGGCTAGACATTTTATTGTTGTGATCTTGACATTTCAAGAGTTTCTGAATTTTTATGTTCAGCCTGGGGAACATAAGCACCATCATAAAATGTCGATCACTTCCTCAAAACTCACTTTTAGAACAGTATTTTCCTCAAAGCCCCCGCTCATAAATAGCATTGTCACATAAATCAAGTTGGTGGTGCAACCTGTGCTAAGGAAGTTCAGCAACATTCATAAAATAATTACGAGCAACCGACGAAGTACTGGAATGAAAACTACATCTATGACTTGAATGGAGTGTGAATTTTCTTTCTAATTCATTAATAGAACTTTCACAAGAAGAAAAAAAACCACGTTGGCTGTCCCATGAATTACTCTCCCGTTGGTTACTCACTCGGTCGTTAGACGAGTAATGGCAACCAATCATGCAAGTAAGAGCTACCTGATCAATTCTGGGACCTTCAAGCACAAACATTTTCGATAAAAAACAAATGAAAGTTCATATTAACTGAGTGAAGAATAGGTTACATTAGTTGGTAGAGAGGTTGCTGAGTTTACATAGGGCTGAGGAAAGTTGTGTGATGCGTGGAACCAATTTTTCCCCTATTTTTCAAATCGTGACGACCTCGTAAACCGTTCCGGTGGTATCGTAGTCGTGATTAGTTCTCTATAGCTCTTCTGCACACAACGTTGTCTACATAGAGCACAAAGAATAGGACGTACTGACTGTAAATGTGTCGCTTCGTCGTATTTTTTCAAGTGAGGGCTGAAATATTCACAAACTTCGTCACTACCGTTGTTCTTTCCTCGAATCTTTCAATCTTCCAACAATCAATATTTTGAATTTGAGTCCTAATTATATCGCACTGAAACAGTTTTGGTTCCACTGGAATCAGTATACATAGTCATCAGTTTTTTGTTAACTTCGTGGCAATCTTGTTTGCTTCTATACTCCGCAGACACCGCTGGTCATTCCATAATGTAGTGTTCAGCTTAGCGAATCAGTCATGATGTAACAGAGAACAACGTTGATGCCTTAGGAATTGCCTGAATGCCACTCATTGTGTGTTTCCTCCTTCAGGACAATTGCAGCAACTATTCGACTCTGACCATCACTTTGAAGGCTTCTATAATACAGTAATGGGGCTTTCACAGTGGTACTGCTCCTTGATCTTAGGCTTGAAGATTTGACTCTGTGAACCAACATTGGGAGTAGCGAGGAACTACCCAACAAACCCACTGGCAAACCTAATGAAGGTCCCTTCATTATCCATTAGGGGTTGTTACAATTGAAAAAGGATATCAACTCGAAATGAACCCTAGAAATTATTACGCACCACACCTGTGTTATTCATCATTGCATGGAAGGTGCATTCCCTCCCCCAACCTTTCCTCTGGGAGGAGCCCTTCATTACCAATCTCCATACTGTACCAGTAACCACCAGTGCTGTAGTGAAAGCTACCTCAAATGTGAAGTCTTCTCAAACGTTGTGGAGTTGAATTCAACAACTCTCTTGTGTAGCCAGTGATAAGTAACTTTACTGTCTAGTCTGCCATTTGTTCAGTTGTCTCTTAATTCTTTTTACCTACCTTCAGTTGTCTTTTAATTCTTTTGGTTTATTATTCATTCTGAATAATAACCCTATGTTTTCGGTCACGAACAATTTTTTACAACCCCCACAAAATTTGATACCTTACGTTTCAAGACATAGGGATTCCAAATCTGCAATGTCCGTCCGCCGTCCGGGCTGTTTTGTGCCTTTAACGTGGGCTAAAAAATTCGTTCTTTCGCACAAAAATCCCATTTAGTATCTAGTTGTGCCCGCCATCTCGGCAATCCGATTGGACGAAGCACATGGTTGTTATGGACAAAAAATGGTCAAAAAAATTAACGAAACTCAGTATAATCGCAAATAAGCCGTGTTTTGTATCATTTTCAAGGCATTTTTACATCCTGGGTCGAATGGAATGAGTATCAGACGTGTACAACTGCGTATAGGGAAATTACAGTAATTGTTAGAGTCACTAATTGAAAGAACTCGCGGGAACTACAGCGGAAGTCAACGTTTCGTCGTTAGTACTCCCTCCCTACCTCCCATCTCATTAAAACCACCCGCCCGCTCGCCTCGCAACGTCGTGTCCCGTCCCAATTTCCCCGACACTTTTTTCCCGACGGGGCGGAGGAAGGTTAAGGCCACTTCCTCCGCACACCCGTGACATACTACAGACGTTTACGGGCGCCTGGCGCCGGGGGAATATTTAGTTTCCATAGGTGATGTTTCGTATGGTTTACTAGTATTTTTCGATGCTGAATCGAATGGAATGGGTCTCGGAGCAGTAATTCTAGGTCAAGCTGTTCATGAGAATAATAAACCATTGTGTAATAATTTGCAGGGTTTTTACAGTACTTTCCATTTTCGCCATGCTAATTAGGGTTGTTGGATAATTATCTTCTTTCCTGGCAATTCACACCTCGAATAGTTCATCACCAGTGTTTTCAAATGTAGCTAATAGTCTATAGGTCAAGTGTACCTTTAAATCTTTCACTTGCGCAGAAATATTGGTGCAGCGCTACAAAGACCATGCAACTATCAGAAGTGGAGGTGTCGACATCCAATGTGTGAATTACAGAGAAATGAGGAATGAGAGGATTTATCAAGATGAACCTTCACTGGAACGCCAAGTGTTTGTTCCCTACGTGTCTAATGAAGTGAGTATTTTATTATTTATTTTCCCAAACTACTGTTACGTCAAAGAAGTTGGAATCTTATTGAAACTGATGTTCCGCATTGTTAAGTCAATGATTTCTGTAAGTTATGAAAACGGGTAACATAATAAGAGATGAATGAAATACGAGGAATGTCATGTCTGGTCAACCAGCGTTGAAGGTGTCAGTTGACTGGATTAAGAAGCAATTTGGATGTATGAACATAGAAAGAAGGGGAGCAAGGGCTATGAAACAGTGTGCAAACAGTTTGACGTTATCAAATATTTGATAAGTTGATGAAGACAGTTCCTGTCGACTTGATTCAATAAGGTTTTCCAACAGTTGTGCGTTAAAAGACTTGATATTCTTCATCATCCTCTGTTTAGACATCTGGCTGCTTGAGGCAACCTTCCAATAATAACGTTGAAAAGTGAGATTCCAATAGGAATGCCACAGTGCCATTGGCCAAGGCCAGCCCCGGACAGCGACTGCTCCCTCCATACCTTAGTAATAACACAACTTGGATAGTGTTGATTTTGTTTATTAGCATATTTTTAAAATGAGCGTAATGTAAAACCCCACACCTTTCCTTAATTCGGTATAATTTACATTTGAGTTCCAGAACTATAATGATTAGCGTTAATGTGATTGTCTAGGCACTTGAGTGTTGTTGATGAAACAGGATTACAATTTACAGAAAACTTGAGTTTTATTCGTAAAAATTAAAAACGTACAATTTAAAGAAACGTGTTTAAGTTAATAACGAGGCATTACTGTCATACATTTATTTACATTGTCGGACTACAAAACTTAACACGTCTAGCTTTTTTGTTTGCAAATTCGTAAATTATGTCTTCAATATCTAATATGGTAGTTGAAACATTTCAATAACTAAAACTGCAAGATAATTCAGCCGCTTTTGTGTTGCAGTTGAACGTAAATAGTTTTTAACCATTATGAGAGTAGCGAGTGATCTCTCTGCCGAACAGTTTGAAGCAGGAGTGGACAGATATATTAGCAAGGCAATATTTACATTCGGGTATGGACAGTGTGAAAACCTCATTAAACTTCTCTTGACGCATCAAACCTTTTAAGTGAATCCATTCAATCACAAATGGCGATTCCTTGTCGCGGTTTAAGTTTCCAATTTAAACGCTAACCTCCAAAAATTTGCCGCCCCGGACACACGCCCTGGGCTGACTTGCTGGTTGTTCTTATCCTCCATCCGCGTTGCCAACAGTTACATGTGTGAAATGGGTATTAGAAGTCATTTGGGGTCTTGATCCGAGCTGGGCAGCAACAACTATTTTGCCATATTTTTTAAAAAGAATTCGTCGAGAAGTCGTATTTTGAGAATCTCTTGGCTTCTGAAATTTGTTGGTATTTGTGAGTAAATTGATTATTTGTGATTTAGCAACTGATTAATACAATTGAAATATTCACCAGAAATCAAGTTTCCAGTATAATTGAGTAACTATGTAGAAGGAATTTACTTCTTATTTCTAATTCTCAGATCGTCCTCTTTAGTCTCGATTTAAGCTCATATTTGTGCGATATTTCTTTGCCATGTTGTAGAAACTGAGCCTCGTAAATGCTATCAAGTGCTGCATGCAAATTGTGCTCGAGAACTCAGCTAGTTCAGCCAAAATCGTCATAACGGAAATAGTTTATGGCCAAGAAGAATGTGTTAGCCCACTGTTAGATGATTTATTAGCCGAGGAACCAAGTGTTATCGTAAGTATTGGACATTATGAGGTACAATGTAGATTTTTGAAATTCATACAGAAAGAAGCGGTTACGCTTAAAAAAAGAAATATGTAGGGTCAAATAAGTTTGAATTTTTTCTGGAAACTTAGCAAGTGCCATTTTCACAAGACAGCCAGGGTTGACATTTTCTAAAGAAGCGTCTTCTGTTATGAAAGTTTGTTCGTTTGTGTTCATAATCTCACACGAACGTCATATCATTCTTAATAACTGAGTTATTTATATCGAAAACCCATGTTCTAGGCTGACATCACAATTTTGAGTGCTACCCCTGAAGATCTTCCAGAGTATAATTCAAAATCAATTAAAACGAAGTTGTTAAAAGAAGATTATCTGAGGCACAAGGAAGGAGTTGTTGTGGTAACTAACCTTCACAAAAACCTCACCTTACAAAAGAACCTGTTCAACAATTTGAGGGACAAAACGTTTATCTTGTGTCTCGATGATGAGCTGGCTCGATTGAACGTACCCTGGGAATTAGTAGCCAGATTTCCGACAGATAACCAAATCTTATCTCTCTACTGGAAGGTAACTGCACTTCTAAACGTATTTGTTTAGTTTTAATCGACTTTTTTTTATTGGATTGATTGGGTTAACTTCATCAATGCATTTATGACCACAGTGAATAGCATGTCTTCTTTGCTGATCCCAGGTATTCACTTTCCACTCCCGATGGATGTGGTCTCATTCTGTTGGAAAGGTGAGCCCGGGCTGGCTCTGGAGTACTAGTGTCGTGTACCTAATTTGTAATCATAAATTAGATGTAATAAGGGTGTGTAAAATTGTACAATGTATAATTAGTAAAACTATTCATTGGGCACTAGAGGCTCTGAAATATATTCGTCTTTCAGTTTATATCTTTAACTAATCTCATTAGCGTAAAACTTATTCGTAGGTGGGAGAAGAGAGCGAAGACTTGAGCTTTATGGTTGTGGATGAAACAAACTTTGCCTGGGTTAATCAATTGAAATGTTGGATCGACAAGCACAAACGCAGTAAAAAATCCTTAGTTCTTGTCAGTTCTGGTTCAGACCTTTCAGGTCTTGTGGGTTTTTTGAAATGCTTAAGGTTAGAAGAACATGGGAAATCTGTCAGGTAATCAAATGCCATTGATCACTAATTTGCATTATGGTTTTTGTCATAGTCATACAATGGAAAATATTATTTACAGGGTGATGTTGTCAAACAAAAAATTATCTGTCAGTGATTCTTCAGTGATAGCACAGGCCAGGAAAGGGCTTGCTATCAATGTTCTGAAAGGAGGCTTTTGGGGAAGCTATCGCATCTTGAGTTTGAATATTACACACGCTTCGAATTCCGTCGAGCCCCCACAAGTATTGACGAAGCACGCATATGTGGATATGCGAGTGACAGGAGACTTATCGAGTCTACACTGGATTAATAGCTCCCTTTCTGCGACTCAAAAGTATATCACTTGTATATTTTACTTTATTCATGACCGTTTTACTGTATCAAATAAACGAGAGTGTATTCACGAAATAAGTAAAATAAGAACTTGTTCTCCTTCTTCTTGATGTCGAAGTTGGTTGTGTTGTTGTGGTGGTTGACAGAGTGATAATAGATTAGGTCCAACACTCTCTTGCACTTGTTACACCACAGTAAGTCCAATCAAGGTCTTGATAGAGTCAAGCTTAGGCCCAGCAAAGGGTTTGGTGAACACATCTGCCTCCATTTGTTCAGAAGGCTTGTAGACCACTTCGATATCACCATTTTGTACCTTTTCATGTATGAAGTGTTCCTTGATGCAGATACGTTTCGAGTGGGAGCTGATAGCGTTTTTTGTCAATTCTCGGGCGGCAGTATTGTCATTGAAAAGTTGGATGTTTTCAATCTGTAATTAGCTGGCACAGGTGCACGGCCTCTTTTGCAGCTTCTGTCACAAACATATACTCAGCTTCTTGGGTCCAAATAGCAACTGTGCGCTGTTTGCGTGATTTCCAACTGATGAGAGTGCCCGCGTAGATGATGCAATAGCCAGTGTATGACTTTGGATCTTCGGCAGATCGTTAGCTGGCATTCTGGTGCCTTTGAGATATCTCAGTACTCGTTTCGCTGCAAGCCAACGTGTTTTGCCATGAGAGTTGTTATATTGGCTCAGAAAGCTAACTGATGCCGACATAACTGATGTCGGGTCTGTTGGCAACAGCTAAGTACATGAGCGCTATTAATTGCTGGTATGGATAGGCATCATTTTGTTCGTCTGTTCCTTCTATTTCTGCTTTGAATCCAGGGGCTGTAGGAGTACGAACAGGATTGCAGTTTGCCATGTTAAATCTTCAAGGATTTTATTGACATATCGTCCTTGGCCATCTTTCCTGGCAAATTCAAATCCGAGACATTGACGTAAATTGCCAAGGTCATGCACAGCAATCTTTGTCATGAGTTCGTACTTGAGTTTTTGAAGTTTGTTCTTGTTCTTGATGTTGAAGTGGTGTCTCGGTGGTTGGCAGAGTGATAATAGATTAGGTCCAACAGAATCATTTGGAAGTGTGAACCCCATTGGGCAGCAGAATGAGATAAAACAACCACAGAAATTACTGAAGAGGATTTATTGGCTTATCAACTATGTTCTTCAATCTCTAGGATTACAGAGGACACTGCACAAAGAACTCCCTGGCGATGCACAGGGTGCCACACACCCTGAGGCTCCCTCAGCGCCACAAACCCCTAAAGGCTAGACTCAATTCTGCTATCCCCTACACCACCCCAGCACTGTAGCTGCAATATGCCGCGGATCTTCCCCATAATACCTGGAAACACTGGCACTCTATTATATCATTCGCATGCTAACATGTTCAGACGCACTCAGTTCAACTTTCTGTTTTTATTGTAAATTTCTTTCGGAACTCTTACAGCTTGAAGTTATCAATCCTAAAATGTTTCAGGGTGACGCCTGGATCAACTATGGAACTATGCACAGCGTATTACGCTCCCCTTAATTTCCATGACGTGATGATTGCCACCAAGAAGCTTCGACTCGTCACTGTTTCAGGGTTACGATCTTCCCAGGTGAAATTTTGTTTCATTTAGACTATAAATATTATTCATTCTAGGCTGAGTGAATGCAGGAACTTTCATTTAACGTTATTGTGCCATATTACATACGATTGTTTAAATAAGGAGGGTGAAAGAGGGAAAAGGGTATTACAGCATACATTACTACAAGCGGTTGACATTAGGCCCTCTGCTTTCAGGGCCATTCTTATATTCATTCAACTTTACCAAAATTTCTCCTTCGATATTACCTTTTCAATTACTCCTTAGAAAACTGCCCTCTGGCCCATTGTACCAAGGCAGAGTTCATCCAGACAGTGTCAAGACACCTTTCCTTCCTGACAATTGATTCGAGGGTCAGATCACTATAGACTTCATGAACAACTTACTTATTTATGATGTGCAAGTATGAGTAGTCCTTTTTCCAGAATTTTACGCTTTTTGTAACACTAACTAGTGAACAAAGACAATCCACTCGCTCCTCTTACACGGTCGCCTGAAATTTTCGCTACTTCTTTTGTTATCACCTCACGCTTCTGGAGATCGCTTTTGTGATTTTATGTTTTTTTAGTATCACTCGACAAATTTTTTAGAAAGTGAAAGATATTTGACATTGATTTTAGTTTGGGCCTCTTTACTGCACTCCTTCCATTTGCAGCTCTTTCTTCGTTTATCATAGTGAGGGAGTAGTTCAACTGAGGGCCCTTGCTGTTCACTTTGGATCTGCTCATCGTCCTCACGAACTAATTCATTCAGCGTTCGCTATTTTTCGCAGCCCAGTCATTTTAAAACTAAACATAATCGAATTTTACTAAAGCAACTATTCACATGTTATTTGCTACAACAGGTCTACTTTCCTGCTCACTGGTGGGAAATCCCCTACATTGTGGCTGCCCCTGGCTGAGGAATCAGCTTCTACAGTTTGGAATGAGTGCTTCTGTTCACGAGTGTGAGTTTCTGAGAATGTCAGGGGCAAGACTTGTAGTTTAAATGTTTCCCTTCTCATTGAAAACCACTATTGTGAGGGAGTGGGTCTTTTCGAAACGAGAAAACTGCTTTGCTTGTAGTCTACCCACAAAGTACTTCACTACACTGAGAAATATTGGGGGTAAGTACTTCCAGTTTAATGTTGTTGAAGGATAATGGAAGGTATAGCATGACACGAGCACATCAAGAGGTAGATTGAGTCTCAAGGATCCACTTTTAATGGAGCATTCATAGAGATTCTAAGTACCTGCTTCAGGCCTGCGTGGAATTGCTCGTTTATTTCAGGTTTTTACTTGGAATAATGCCTGATTGCGTCTGTAAAGAAGATATTTATTCGACACATGAAAATAGCCAAATGTTGATATTTATAATAGAAAAGTAAAATATAAAACATAAAAGTAACCTTGTACGATTTCAAACCTACACCACTCACGTGGGGATGAACCCACGACCACAAAATAAATAAATAATAGCAGAAGCACAAAATGAAACGAAAAGAACTTCAGCTTATATTGAACGAAAAAAACTTAATTAACGAGAGAAGATACAAATATACGCAATTGAAACTAAAACTAAACCTCTCAGGGGATCGTACAAGGAAACTAATATGACGGAAATTATAAATAATAAGGTGAAATAAAAGGAAAAACTTCTCTAAATTCAACAAAAAAAGACGAGGCAGTTGAGCGATCGGCAAATCTTCAGAATTTCGGGTGTGTGTGGGGAGTCTCAACTGAAAACAATAAACCGGCCAGAATGATTAGTGGGTTAAAGGGTTTTCACTTTTAATGAGCACAAGCGTATTATTGGAAACGATTTTATATTGGACACATTAGTATAGAGCGGAATCCAGTGGTTCACACTTTCATGAAGAACACATCGATATCTACAATCGATAATATACATAAATCGGATGCTTAACATTGAAAAGTAAAATTATTAATTCTGAAATCCTTTATGGGTTTGCTATGGAAACGGAACAATCGGGATTGAATGGAAAATGTGACATACCGGTACGGGAAAATGGTCAAGTTCCTTCGAAAGAAATATTTTTCGGTAGGCAAGAAGGCAGACGAACGATGAATGAGCAGAATGACGAGTTGCAGTTTACCCGCAACGACGCAGCGTCGCTCGGCAGATAGCGGCACATACGGAAAGGAGATGCTTAAACTGCATCTCATGACACAACGCGTAGAGAAGAAATCGAAAACACATGAACGTTCGAGTATGAATCTAATAATCGGTGCTTCACACGTTTGAATCCGGATATCAACTAGTCGAAGCGAAAAGTGAGACTGAGAATGGTAGCCCGCTTGATGAAACGAACAACGGCCTTTGCCACAAACCCGTCATCTGAAGTTCGGTACAATTGAATTTTACATATACTAACGTATTGTAGTATAAAAATAGGAGGGAGCGAACAGTATTCAACTTCAGTACACAATGACACGTTCTCAATGCTTTTCTTAACCATTCATTCCAGCAAACATATAAAGAAAACTTTTTTCCTACATCGTACAATTTATAATAATTTACTTTGATTATTTTTAATTCAAAAGCAGTGATCTATAAAAGTTCAACATGGTTTTTAGAACGTGACTGACAATGTGCTACCACTATTAAGTAACTATTATTATGTTTGTGCTGGTAGGAGTGCGTTTTGGGTCAAGAGTTTGCTGGGAGGGACAGTTCTGGTAAAAGAGTGATGGGTCTGGTGGAAGCTAAAGGACTAGCGACTTCAGTAATGGCGAACAGGAGGTTGTTGTGGGATGTTCCAGATGATTGGTCTTTGAAACAAGCGGCGACAGTTCCAGTGGCTTACTCAATGGTGAGTCAAACAAGCATCTAATCGAATTTTGCTGTACTCCCTGTAATCATGTAGATGACACTACGTGTTTTACGTTATCTGATTGATCTGTTGATGTCTTCCCTCCCACACAGTTTAAAGAACTGGGAATTAGTGTGCCATAGCAGTAGGTGTTTCTATATCCATTAAAATGCAGAAGAATATCATATCAGCTACAGCGTCTCGAAATAGGTAAGTATGCTAAATAGACTGTTGGCAAGAACATCGAGGAGCATGAACCAATCTAAGGTTCTTTTCGGGACAACATCCAAACCATTATATGAGTGAATTAGGTGATTATAATCACCCATACTGAGTTCGTCAACGTTATAGTTGTACACAATATCTGATCCATAGAAAATACTCGTTGCACAACGTTGATACCAATGGCATAATTGATACTACACTACTTTGACTTATGTCTCCCTCTTGCAGGCTTATTACGCTTTGCTTGTGCGGGGAGGTATCTGCAAAGGCGACTCAGTTCTCATTCACGCAGGTTGCGGTGGTGTTGGCTTAGCTGCTATTTCAATCGCGCTCAACAGAGGATGTCGAGTGTTCACTACAGTTGGATCTGAACACAAAAGAAACTGTCTTCTCGGCATTTTCAGTGAGGTAAGCAACAAGTTACTCTTTTCATCATTGACTCTGGACTACCTAGAACGAGCAGCACAAGCGCTCTTCCGCTTTAGTTCTACGTTCATTCGTATTACGTCGGTTTGGGTTGGATGGTAGATGGTTCATACTTTGCATGCAGTGTGATGCACTTCACGACTAGGCGTACTTGACATTATGTCTCCAGGTTATCGCATACAAGTGTCAACTTTTTTAAAGTAGTAAAACCTCACAAGGATCTCAAGTGAGGCAAAGATAATATTATAACTCGCCAGCCACGACTAAGACCAGCAAAGGCAACGCTGACACTTTCCAGACAGGATTGAATAGTCCTAATTATGTTCCTCTCTAGACACTGCCCACTTAGGTATCACCTCTACAAGATATTACTTAGGTACCACCGGTTAAGTGCAGATTGTGCGGTGAGGAGAACGAAACAGCAGAGCACATCCTATGCGACTCCCCAGCCTTGGCAGCCAGGCACTTTGAATACTTTTCCCATACTCATAGCAGATTCTGCGGCAAAGGACATACTCAGCTTCCTGAGGGATCCTGGTATCTACGACGCCTTCTATTAAGAGATAGCGTCACAATAGGCCCATGTTTGGCTGCAGTGACAAAGAGACTCTGTCCCATTTGCCCTCAAAAAAAAAAAGAAGCTCGACAGACTACCCTTCACTGGAGGCTTACATAACAGTAGGCTTTTTGCTTGAAAAATTATGTAACTGACAGCATAGTGTTTTTAACGCAGTTGAAAGAAAGGGATTGAACTGAATTAATGTTGTATATTCGGCCATAGCATTAACACAAAACGAGACAAACTGTTTTGAGGGTAATCAAACCACTTATGGTAGCAATCAAACCGTAAAATATGTTTTGATTAAATTTTTTGTATCGCCAGACTTCAGGTGTAGTAGCTACTCAAAATTGTTTGTTTAATTCAATAAGGTTAGATGTAAATAAATATAATTAGAAATGTAGACTAACACATTTTCGTATAAATCTAAGTCAGCCCCATTCTTTATAACAATCATGAATCCCGATTGGTATATTTTAAGGCTATAGCAACAAAACTGTCAACGCTTGACTGATATTAAAGTAATTGGGTTAGTTCCGCCAGTAAGTTCTTTAGTAATTTACCTGTTTGGTGAGTCTGTGAGGCCCGCAGTATCTCACCAGCCAGATGAGATGGACTCACCAAACAGGTACGTTATCTTTAGTACTTGACTGATAGTCAAGCGTCATGTAAAGCGCTGAAGAACTACTGCACAACGTCAAAACTGGTGTGGGAGTGCAGAATGCAGCTTTATTCCTTAGCAGACTCCAATAGAGTCAACGCTTATTGGATTCCTGAGTGTGAAGGGATGACTGGAAGTGAGAGGGCAGACCTTTTGGCCAGACTCAGTTTGTCTCCAGTACCTATAGGGTCATCTCTCCACTGTGGGATCTCGCTGTCACTAGTCAAGAGAGCTGGAGGATACTATGCCAGAAGAGCATATCAAACAGTCTGGAATGCTGGGAGTGAGGGGCAAACACACGAGATAAGACATAAGACGTGGTCTTCTAAGGATGGCGAGGAAAGGCCCTAAGGCAGATTGTGGGGATCTTCACCGGGCACTGCAAAATGAACAAACACACGTATGTCAGTGCAGGTGGTGTGGCATGGATAAGTAGACTCCCTACCATGTCCTGGCTCAGTGCCAGAGACTTGAGGGGGAGCGATGTCTGGTCTTTGGTACAACTACTACAAGTGTGGCATCCCTTAGAAGGCTAGGCATCGACCTGTGAGACATTTGGACAGGCACAATAGGTCTTTAGACCACGGTGCTCACCTCTACTCAGGGACAGTACACTAGGGAAATTACATTTTTCCCGATTGGAACCTCCAAACTGGCTCTTATGCTTGTTCAGATGATCGTGCCAATTATGACACCATTCTAGTCTGTGGTTGTGTTGTATTTGTTTACAAGTCTTTCAACTTAGTGTTAGTTGTTACGACACAAATGAGTTTGGCACCCCAGAACGTAAAACTCTACTGAAACTAGAAGTTAAACTATATTGAATTTGTTCCAAATAACTATAGGAATTGCTGGAAAAGGGTCATTAACTCTCAATCTTTTTCACTAGGGTCACTATCATTCTGATAAACGATTAAATTTTCCCTTTCATCACCAACTCTACACATTCTATAAAACTGCTTGTTAAAGCCGCTGATTAATAAATAATTGATGTGTTTGACAGCTTAAGAATTCGAATATTGGCAATTCGAGGGATTCATCTTTCGAGTGGATGGTCCTCGAAGGGACGAGCGGACGTGGTGTGGACTTGGTGTTAAACTCTCTTACTAGTGACCTGCTCAACGCCTCTGTAAGGTGTTTGGCAGTAAATGGGCGGTTCCTTGAGATTGGAAAAGTGGATTTAGCGTACGATTCGCCTCTAGGTAGGTCATAAATCATCACCGATGAACTCGTACGTTGTAACAAAATTAGGCTGTAATTTGTGTGGTGGAAGTGGTAATGGAAAACCGCCCTCCACCATTCTATTTCGTAATGATCATACCAAGGTGTACTATCAATGTTTTCAGTATATTGTTGTTCCATTTTGAATTAAGAAGGCTACTGGAGATTCAACTAAGACCAAAGGCCGCTGAAGACTGGCTATGTACATCGTAGCCGTTCTGATTGACGTCAGGGGAGCGTTTGACAACCTTTGGTAGCCAGCGCTTCTTAATGAGCGTAAAGGTAGGGGAACTCCCGCCAACCTGCACTCGCTCCTCAGAAGTTACCTGACTGACAGAACTGCTCCTGTACCTATCTAGGCGTGATTGGCTCCTGTCCCGTTGTGTGGGGTAGCAAACTAACAGTCCCACTCGCTCCGCTCCTGTGGATCACCCAGGCCAATAAGACTGTATCGACAGTAGCACTCCAGGTAATCACTGGTCAGTTACCAGTTACCCATTTCACTCTCTGACAGGTGGAGAGTGAAATGGGAGCTTCTTCATCAAAGGAATGTGATACATACGAGTCCTTCCCCAACATCTGTGAACGTCTTGGGAGAAAGTGGGTTGAGCCAGACCACTGGAAATCTAGTTCCTTACGGGACCACAGCAACTTCAATGGGCAGCGCCTCTTCTCTTCTCTCAAAGACTCACCTTCATGCACATCTTTCACCTCCACTACGGATGAAACAAGAAACCATATGCTGTTCCGCTGTAGTTTCTACAACACTGAGCAATGGTTGTTGGAAGGGTAGCCCAACCTAGCAGCATCGACTGCTACAAAGCAAGCGTATAACTGTTTCGCTGGGTTTGTAAAGAAAGCGATGACAAAGAAACATGGTCACATTTGATTTGCCCTTTTGAAACTTGCCACCCAAGTAAATAGTTAGATCAGGTGGGAAACCAGATTAAGAACTCCTCCCAGACAGTACAGGATTCCCAGGGTCATACTTATGTGCAGTTACATACGAGCAACAGTTCTCCACCAGGAGACTGGCGAACGACCAAATACTTGCCATACCTCCAAGGGTCTGGATTCGGTAGATACCGCACTAGTGGCCAGCCTCTTGCGTGATTGTGAAATTGTAACTTCCATCATTGATATAACCCCCTTTGAGGGTTCAGGAACAGTCATTTCATAAGGAAACAGACCTGTTGTTCCTTTTTGCTTCAAAGTATCTCTTGTCATTTCTACACGTGCGTTAATACTGCCTTGTCAAAAATCCCAAATTCGCCTTAATCGCTCTGTGGGTTTGCACACTCATCCGTGCAGTCATGTTATAACCACGAGGAAGCGGTCTTCAAAACTTCCTTGGCCTGAAAACTGGTGCCAATGCGCTAAGAGAGGGTTAATAACGCAAACAAACCAATTTTCCAGGGGAATCACCCTCTTGCAGATAATTTCTTCTATTTCCATTCAATATACCAAGCTCCTATTCGTAAAGTTTATTGTTTATGTTGCTCACTCTGAAAAATCCGTACACATTTTTCGTGTTTGCCCTGTAATCCATTGACTCTCTTTGGCCCGCTTCAACACCTGGAGCTGATTGTTTGACAGGGATGTCTGTGTTTCTCAAGAACATTTCATTCCACGGGGTCCTGCTGGACACTTTACTTGACCTAAACAGTGAAGACAACGCAGATGTGGAGAAAGTGTACCAGCTTGTGAAGGAGGGCATTTTATCGGGAGAAGTGAAATCGCTTCCATCTACACTCTTCCAGATGGATCAGCTTGAAAGAGCTTTTAAGTGAGCATCCTTATCTTCTGAACGTGCATGTATATTGTTTTGACTTTAAGGTGCTCTATTAATAAATTGTTTCACGTGCATGTTGCTAACCGCTGCTGCTGGTCATTATGTTCCTTTTAACGGGATGGGCTGGTGAAGGTCTGGAGTTATTAACAAAAGCCAATGCTTCGAATTTAAAAAAAAAAAAATTCTTATTCAGAGCTGCATATTGGGTTTTCATTCAGGGATTTGATCGGGCGCTTGTTGAAACTTTGAAAACGTAGTTGACTCTACACTTATTCGTTCAATTCAGCCAATAGATGCAGGCGCTTTAAACCCCATAGAACTCACCTATTCGAAGGAGCTCACTAGGAATATCGGAGGTAACAGAAGATTCTCAAAGTTGAATATCAAAAATCCAACTAGGCGTACTGCTTTCTGACGTCGGCGCATTTTTTTGTTGATCTTCGAAATTAACCAAATATTTTCAATCAAATTTACTAAAACAATAATTTTGGTCTCTTGGAAACATTACACGCATTTCAAACTGCTGCCCACATCACTGTCTCACTTGATGGGAGTTTTGATGTTTTTGACTCTGCATTTGAAACGATTCGACCGACAGCGATAAATTGTACAATGGTCATGTAAGTGCTAATCCAAGGCAATTCACTCTAGTAGCGAATATTCGTACCCTACTCTCTAGTTTCCTTGCGGATGAACCCTCGTCCTGATGTTTTTGTCATTGCTGGAAGCTACTTGTTCAATCGCCTGACACTAGGTTTCTACGGCCAGTTTGTATAAAGGAGTTTGACAGTTGGATCAAGTGAACACACTCAAGACGCTTAGGAACGCTCATACCCTGGCTGTATTGAGGTTGTTCAGAGGATCAACTGTTGGACTGCTGGGAAGTCTCAAGAACTGGAGCTGTTAAGAGCAAGTCTCAAAATACGTTGATCTCATTCAGCTTTCCAGAACCTCGCTGTTCCCCTTTTGAATCCGACAAGTGAGACCTTATTATCCTTGTACCTGAGATTCGTCCAGCTCTAAGCATACGGAGTTCCCCAAGTAGTTTTCCAAGGTCCCTCACAATTCCCCATCGCTGGTATTGCCGTTCCTACTCGTCAGTGTGCAACAATATGCTTCAAATTCTAATACTGCAAATCATAATAGAGACACCAACTAACGAACACATCTTTCCAGCGAGCTACATCGATGTTGGTGAAGAGGCTAACAACATCAAAGGAAGCAAGTTTACCATTTGGGGGGACTTGAATATCCCTAATTTTACTAACTAACTCGTATGAATTTTGAATTGTGTATTGAGGCCGAAATTGGATTTTATCTCTAAAAAGGACGTTCAGCTTCTTTGTCAATTTGTAGATTGGAGCACCAATATAGGACACCACAGGCCTCATTGGTGTTCCCACTTTACGTATTTTCGGCAAACAAGATGGTCTAGGATCATGTGAGTTCATTTTTACTTTCCGCTACCCGAAGGGAAGGAAAGTATAGTAATCGGCCCAAAAAAAAAATTTGAGTTTTCTTCAGATCTTTACGTTTCAGACCCTACTGAGTCTAAAAAACCTAATTTCGGCGCGTGGTCCGTGTGTGTGTATGTGTGTGTGTGTGTCTGTAGTTCGATTTGCGGGAGAACGGCTGATCCGATTGAGCTGGTTCTTTTTTTGTTTTGTTCGTTATTTTTTGTAGACACCAAAATAAGGTTATGGACGATTTCGACCGGTGGGAAGGGGGGGGGGACGAAAATGTACCAAAAACTAGGGTTTTTCGCATTTTTCTCGAAAACGGCTCTAACGATTTTGATCAAACTTTCAAATTATCTTCTCCTAATCAATACCTAACTTTTCTTCTCCATACATATCTCCATGAAAATACGGTGAACGGAGATATGGGCCCCTGAAGCAAAAATAGGTTTTTTACGCTTTTTGGCCAAACGGCTTCAGCGATTTTCACCAAACTCACAGGATGTTTTCAAATAGTTAATACCTACATATTCCTCTCAATAAATGTTCCTGTGACGGTCCATTGAACAGAGATAAAAATCAAAATGTGTCGAAAATTTCCGTAAATTCCAGGGTAACTTTTTCACCAGATGTGATAAATTCCAATGGAGAGTCTTTTAGTCACCCATACCAACATTTCGTTCTCTATAGTTATTTCTGTATATATATGTTGAACGGATATATTAGCCACGTTAACTCAGAAAAGGAGATTTGTCGAATATTAATTTATCGGTATTCCAATTTTCTCAAAAACGGCTCTAACGATTTCGTTCAAACTTACGGAGTACTCTCAGCTAACTTGTCCCTACATTATGTTCTCCATAAATGTTCCTGTAAAAATGCGTTGAACGAAGATATAGCACCCGCATATGTAGCTGGTGTTCGAACTTAAAGGGGTGGCGGAAAGTCGTGTGTTGCTACGCACCAGATATTTATGAGACTTGGTTTGAAAACATGTTTTAGAATATTTGTAGATTCGCCTATAAGTGTACGGGGGATTTTTTGGTAACTGGGAGTTGGGTCAGAGATAAGTTCTTTACAATTATTTTCGTTCAAGCATCTCAGGGTCCTATCTATATAATCCCTTTTACTTAAAATTACTGTAGTATTACCTTTACCGGCCTTAAGTGCTATGACCTTCTTTCGCGTCATTTTCTTTTTTAGTTCTTGTGCCAATCGTTCTTCTTTCCCCGGCTGAGGTCTTGAGAACTTCTTCAACTCTTCGACACATAACGCCTTCATGATATGTGGACCATTTGACGCTTCAACGTAGAAAGCCAGTTTTTGTGTTGAGAAAAACTGACTTTAGCCATTGAAGCGTCAAATGGTCCGAGGGACGTATGTTGGATGTACTTGAGAAATTTGAAATCATCAAAAGTAACGGGGTAGATAGGTGAGGGGAGGTTTAAATGAGGTGATCCCTCAAAGCGTGGTTTTGGAAAGTTTGGACTCGTTTTACCTGCGAGTTTGACGCTCCCCCCTCCATACCTGGCTGCCGTATCCCCTAATTGGTATAATGAGCATTAGGTATATCAAGCGCTTTGTATCAAGTGACAGTGGGGATAGCATCCCTAGAAGTGGCTTGAGCGTTTTGAGACGATGATGGCATCTTTTGAGGATAGATGTAACGTGTGAGTCGAACGTCAGGCGTTTATCCAGCACCACTACCAGGTACCGGACATGCGTTTCGGGCGGTATGACTTTGCCGTTAATGCTCAGTTTCGGCTCGTCATATAAACGTAGATAAGTGAACGTCACGATGCAGGACTTGTGGGGGTATAGTTTCATTTTTCATCTTAGTGCCCCCTCGTTCAGGTCGAATGCAAGCTCCTCCATTTCCAAACCAGCTCTCTCTCCTCTTGGTGAGCTGCAGAAAACATCCGACATACCCAACTATTTAGTTTTTGTCTTGCTCGAACGTTAGGCCTCTTAAACCAATCCTCATGTTCCACATCCTATGTGCTGGTTCGATGGCCAGGTTTAATGATTTCTTCTTCTTTTCGAGGGAAGAATGCAGTCCACAATTAAATTGGGTCTGAGGATGAGTTAATTCAATTCTGAGTGTTAACACAAAAGGGGGATCTCAACAGAACACGTTTCCTTCGTGTTAAATTAATAGGTTTATTAAACAGGCAAAATGAAAATAAAATAAAAATTGCTCCTGCGTGAAAATGAAAAATTATGAAGATAAAATAAAACGTTCTGAGCGTGGTACAGACGAAACCGATAAAGGATGATGCAGCTTCGTAGATCTTGAGACAATGGCGAAGAAAAGACGAAGGATCTATGAATTGGAAGTGTTCAATTGTTCTTCCAGCGATTGTTGTCAGCATTATAGGATCCACTGTGGTAAAAGACGGGAGAAAAGTCAGTTTTAGCGAATGGGATACTAATGACCCGAGAGACGAGACGAGAAGAAAATATCTGGTGCGACGCAAAACACAACTTTCCTTAGCTCCACGTCAATTCACTTTTTACATGGCATTTCTACTTGATCAATTCATTTATCACTCAGTTCATTTGAACTTGGTCAAACAACACTTCACAGCAGCAGGAAGCGGTAGCGTTTACAGTTCCGAAATTTATTGTGCTGCTCGTACTCATTCCCAATTGGTACACAGAGAATTAATGAGGATGTAAACATTAACATTACTTTTGCAGAGTTATTGGGTAAAAACTTTAAGAAATGGTAGTAAGCGAAACGGCGGCAGTTGAAATTCAGGAATTTCTGTAGTGACCCCCATATATCCTATGGGCGTTTGTAAACACTCACCCTATAGGTATTGGATTGGACTACTACACGAATAATTTTTAACATTCTAGTAAAGTTGAACGGAGTTTAAAGGGGAAAAACTGCGCTAAAACGCGTTTTCGTCGAACATTTTGATAATTTATTGTGCTGCTCTCGTCATTTTTCCACAAATGGTAATTTTATGGTATAATTACCTTATTGAGAGCCATGAATATAGAAAATTTAATCAAAATCGTTAGAGCCGTTTTTGAGAAACAAAAATTGGTCTTTTGATCACTATAGTCAACTTTCGGTGGATTTTGCTGATACCCTTATTTTGGCGTCCCATGGTAACCTGCGGGCTAGGTATCAAGTTTGAGCTGATTTGGTACGGTCGTTCTTTCTAAAAATCGTTCACAGACACACACACACGCCGATTACATAAATTTCCTTTCTACTTTGTAAGACGTGCGTGAGATATTGATTTGCGTGAAGCAACCTTGGTCGATTGAACACGAAGCTGTGTTCAACTGTTCGTCAACAAGGAACAACGTTCGAACATAACGACGGGCGAGAGAGTAGGTCGCAGCAGAAGGACAGAAAATTTGAAGGCGGAGGGTCAAAAATTCCCATTGCATTAGAAGAACCTTCAAGTTTTTCTGCGTCGCCGGCATCTCGACCTAATGGGAAGGGGAAGTTCGACCACTCGTTGGGCGCCAATGTTACGGGAGGGATTTATGTTGAAAGCGATATCGCACTAAGAGAATTGGGGAATTGGGGTGGAACAGAGTTTTATTCTCCATTAGATTCGGGGAAGTTCTACCACCACAAAGAGGGAACTGGGTGGGAGCGAACGCGAGCGCGGACGACACGGCTACAAGGGAACTGGCTCGGTTACAACTGGCAGCAGCGGAGTCTCAAGCGAATCGGGGCATTTGAGGTGCCCAGTCAGCACAAATGCCCCGGACGAGCCTCTGCTGAATGGGAGGGTTTGGTTCGTCCCGGTACAGAAGAAAAAATTTATCCTCCCCCACCGCCACCACCCTGGTTCTCCTAGTTCAGCTGCTTACTTGGTCTTGACAAGTCGTTGTTTGTCTCACAGGTGTCCTTGGCTGGCACCAGTGGGCTTGGGCTGGGCTGTTGAATGATCTCTGATATGTTGTCTGTGTATTATTATAATGATCGACACGTGATCTCTCCAGTCTTTTTATTGTCGCGTTATCACAAACAATGGCCGCATCGTCCAGAAGACCAGTGTAATGATGAATAAGGATACGAAACCAAGAAATAAAATTAAGTAATCTTCCAATTATGAACACTGAGTCTTGATTTGGTATCTAAATACGTTCCTACATGATGAGCCCATCGTTCCATGATCCATATGTGCGCATGTCGTTCAGTATGGTAATTTTATATCACAAAAAAGTTGACGTTTTACCCATTCCCTTTTACACAACCGTCTTACGGACATTGGATATTCAAGTGCCACTCTGTCTAGCTGTGTTTTTTCTTCCCATTGATTCGAACGCATGATATTTCCCACAGGTTCGTGGCGACTGGGAAGCACGTTGGAAAAGTACTTTTAAAAATAAGGTCTGAAGAAGACGAGGCTTTGACGATACCTCTGCAGAAGCTATTTTCAGCCACAGGGAAATCCTACATGGACCCTGAAAAATCTTACATCATCATTGGTGAGAAAATATTGCATTTCATTTATGAGCTAAATCTTGGAATTATCTCTCAACATGAGGTGTTGGGATTGCAGGGGGTTTGGGCGGCTTCGGTTTAGAATTGGCAGATTGGCTAGTTACAAGAGGAGCGACTAAAATTGTGCTGACTTCGAGATCTCCCGCTCTCACTGGTTATCAGGTAGACAATTCGCTGTACCTGTACTTTTCCTTCTCCTTTTAAACGAGAGTTGCTGCCGATTCTCCTGACATTATTTCCAATGCACCAAGAGATTAGACTTTAAAATAATTAGCATTTGAATTTTAAGTTTCTTTCAAGGTGATTAAAATTGAAATGCTTTAAGACGCCTGGAAGTGCTGAAGGATCTTTTAATTGTATTAGATTTAATTTTTTTAAATCCCAGTCAGAGATGATTCGGGAAATCAGGTTCAGCCTCCGTTTACTGGGGGGACGTTGGAGGGGAGGTCTGCTCTTATTAGCCCCGTGAATTGACTACTGCATATTGAGAACTCTGCGACGGCAGTATATCATTTTTCTTATTCTCTTCGCCCTCACGAGAATCTTGCAGCATGGCGCCATTCCCATTCATCCTCTCATGCTGCCCAGCAGTTTGGGAGGTTCAGGAGCGTTCTTTCTTCTGTTTCTTTATTCTTGATCCCAGCGATATACCCCTGGATCAGCGAGCTCCAGCCTCTTCTGGCTGAGCACTGTCGTGGCCAATTGAGAAGTGCACCTCCAGTTTTCCTCTGCATGCAGCATGCTTCGAGTGTCTCTGGTGTGAGCTGACCAACTGTATCTTCCACTGCGCGTTGCCAGCCTGTCCACTTTTGGAACTGAAGATGGCATAAGAAGCATCATCCATCCCCTGCAGAGCCGGCGATTTGGGCTTGTAGCCTTTCCAATTTGATGCAATAATGTCCTAAACGCTCCATGTTCTGTTACGAACTGAGTGAGGTAGAAGTCCACCTCACCGTGGCGTCATCTGAACCATGGACCAAGCTCTGGAAGTAGCTGCCAGGTCCACTTCCCCTTCTGGGCTGTGTCATACTCATCTTGCCACCTACCAAGGGTCACAGCCCTATGTATTCTCTTCTGGTAGCTGTAGTGTGGTTGCCCTCATGATGGGTACAACTCCTTCTGCCTTGTTGCCAGAAGGTGGATTGGGATAACACTCGCCACCACTGTTGGCGCAGCGAAAAGGGGTTAATAAGCGTAACCACTGACTTTTTCAGTCCAACATGTGTTTAACAGGTTGAGGCACACGAGGGATACAAACCTTCGGTGTCACTCACGTCGAAAAAGTGAATAATAAAAAAGGGTTTTTTGAACAACTGAAGGGTTTTATCGTCGCACGGAGCTCGTATCGAAATGGCGTGTTGGGTTGAAGGTGTTATCTTGGTCGACGTCAGGGACGCTTTCCGCCCGACTGTCCTTCTACCGCATTCGTGTCGTCTTCATTCTCAGTGTCATGTGCCCCACCAAAATTAAGCTAAATATTTTCCGGAATGTTATTGATTGGAGGGAAAGGGACGATTTTTGTAGCTGGTCGCTTGTAGGAACTCGTGGAAGTCTTGGCAGTGACTACCCTCATTACATCATCGTGCCCTGGGCGAACTGCGGTGATTCGGCCAAGTGGCCAATGGAGAACGGGAGAATTAGCTGTCTGAAGCAGAACTAGGTCTCCCACACGTAGATTTTCCGTTGATTTGTTCCTTTTGGGTAGATGCTGTAATGCGCCACCGAGTCCGAAAAGTTTCAATCGTACGTTTTATGAGCTGCCAGCAGTCAAGGATGTTTAGCTTTTCATCCATCAGGGTTGGTTCTGGAGTGCTGAGTAGTGGCTGTCCAATAAGAAAATGTCCTGGTGTGAGAAACTCGCATTCGGCGGGATCATTAGACAATAGGCACAAGGGCCTGGAATCAAGGACTGCTTCCACCTTGGATGTGGAGAACTCCTGGTAAGTTGGAGGTGTGTCACCTACACATTTCTTCCTATGAGTTTTGCAGCGGCAAGAAAGGTAGAGGCACAGTCGGTGTAGATCGGATCCAGCACTGCCTCTTGAGAAACTGTGCGGTACAAGCAAGCAATGCGGATGGTGCACCGCTGCCATCCGTTTCCTGTGATAGGCAATGCTCAGCGTATCAGCCCAAGGTTCAGCCTCTTGATGACAATGGGACCAGAGGTACACACAGGGGAATCATCCACAAGAACAGGCACGCATTGGCAGACAACTATTTGGTGCTACTTATACTTCCACACTGAAGAGAATTCGCTACCAAGACAATTAATCAGGTCAAGCCAATTAAATGAGGAAGTATGTGTATGTGTCCCATAAAGTCGTAGTGTAAACACTGAATCATGATAGGTTCGTTATTGATTGCCTACTAGAGAGAGACTCCAGGGTGGCAACCAAAGCTGCGGGAACAATGGCAGTTGCTGTGGTCACATGATGAGCCCATTTCCCAACTCCCCTTCACACACTCCTAGGGAAGCCTGCACAGTGCCCCCAGCAGTACCGTTGGTACCCATTGCCTCACCTCCCTTGGTGTGAAGGAGGTAGGGGATAGCCAGAGTCTGCTGGCCCTTTCCCTGCCTGGCACGGAAAGCCTCACACCCCAATGCGCTCAGCCTCTGCATCCCCTTGATTGCCTACTATGCGAGTGGTAAATGTCTGTGGATAACTCAAGGACCTTCACCTGTTCTTTTTCATCTTCAAGCAGTTTCAGGTTACATGATTAGGATAAGCTTTACAAGCTGCAGCGACGTGGGTGGATCACTGGCTTTCTGATGGTGGATTGTGAGCCTCACAAATAGTTGATGGATCAACAAACTTCCCAATAATAACCAAAGCAGTGGTTGGTGTGTGGAGGGGTGGGGGAGGACCAGCACCTGGTTCTCAAACCACACAGTGCAGTATATTAGAGTGAAGAATGTGACGAGCCTACCTCACTCAAAGGGGCTACGACGAGCGGCTGGGTTTTATTGTCTCCGTCGATACCGCCAACGTCTTCTGCCTTCCGTTTCCACCTTCGCAAATCGGTTCCGTGCACCAAGGGCCATAAGTCAGCTCACCCGTGTTTAATTTCATTCCGCCAGTTCATTTGTCCGAGGATTCCTTTTATTTTCCTTTATATTAATATAATTTTGATTTATTTAATACCAAGCGTTTTCCTTCCAAAAACCTCCTGTCGTCTCGTGGGATGAAGGGGCTTCCACTTAGCCCTGCGTGACATGAATCACACTCAGTCAGTGGGAAGTGAAATGCTTCTGCGCTCGTAGGAGCTGAATTCTCTTTCTCAGTAAGATGATTTTCAATGTAAAACATGTAACACCAATCTTTTTACTTTCCTTGGCTCTACGAAGTAGAAAGGAAAGTTATGTAATCGGCTGAAAAAAAAATTTTTTCTTTGAGTTTTCTTCAGATCTTTACGTTTCAGACCCCCCTGAGTCCGAAAAACACTATTTGGGAAAATGGTCTGTGTGTGTGTGTGTCACTAAAGTGTGTCTGTGAACGATTTTTAGAGAAAACCACCGTATCAAATCTGTTCAAACTTCATATCTCGCCTGCTGGTTACGATAGGACGCCAAAATATGGGTATGAGCAAAATCAACCGAAAGTTAACTATAGTTATCATAGTGATGAAACACCAAATTTTGTTTTCTCCAAAACGGCTCTAAAGATTTTCATTAAATTTTTTATATTGATAGCTCCCAATATGGCAACTACACCATAAAATTCCCATCTATGGATAAATGACGAGAGCAGCACAATAAATTATCAAACTTTCGACGAAATCGAATTTAGAGTGGTTTTTAGAGAAAACGACCGAGCCAAATCACCTCACCTTTTTTATATTGATATCTTTTGATAAGGCAATTATACCATAAAATTCCCATTCGTAGGAAAATGACGAGAGCAGCCCAATAAATTATGAAAATTTTCGACGAAAAGCGTTTTTAGCGCGGGTTTTTTCTTATAAACTCTGCTGGAATGTTAGTAGAATGTTAAAGAAAATTGGTATTGTAGTTCAATTCAATACCTACAGGGTGAGGTGTTTAAAACCGCTCATGAGATACATGGGGCTCACTCCAGAAATTCCAGAATTTCAACTACCGCTGTTTCGCTTACTACCAGTTCTAACAGTTATTACCCAATAATTCTGCAAAAGTGATTACTATCGTTCTTCAAAAAATTCGTGTTTACAGGCTCATTAATTATCTGTGTACTAATTGCTCAATAATCGTCCGGGAATGAGTACGAGCAGCACAATAAATTCCATAACTGTAGGCGCTACAGCTTCCTGCTGCTGTGACGTGTTGTTTGACAAAGCTCAAAGGAACTGAGTGATAAATGAATTGAATAAATAGAATTAGCCATGTACAAAGTGAATTGACGTAGAGCTAAGGAAAGTTGTGTGTTGCAACGCACCAGATATTTTCTCTTATTACCTCAACACCATACATCAACAGAGAAATGGTGAAATTGGCGTTACATGAAAGTCTACTTTACCTTTCAAAATTTTATTTGCCGAAAATTCAAATCAGTTAAATTTGGGAACCAGGATAACTTGGGTTGTTATTCCTTAACATTATTTCAGGGAATTAAAGTGATTGGCCAGTATTTAAATCATTGAAGTTAACTTATATGTGTGGACGAGGCTTTCAATGTCTGGCCGTTAAGTCAGGAGTACTGACGATGATGCCTTAACCTCGATAGCACTCGCCCACAGCGTTCTACCAGCCAGAGAAGATGGAAATGACTTCCTGCATCCCTTCCGTGACTGTTGACTGTTGGAGGGCTGGAAATTAGGCTTAGAATTGAACTGGCTCTTGTGTCTGGTTTAGGAACTGCAGCCAGGCTTCATTCACCTGCTACTTGCGTGAAAAAGTTCGCTAGTTCTCCCTCCATTGTGTTTTAACATATTTTAAATATATTTAAAGGTTTTGTGAAATATCTGATGTAGCAAAACAAGAATGTACATTTTCTTCTTCTTTCATTTTTTTTTTAGAAACTGTGCCTTCAAAGATGGAACAGGAAGGGAGTGAAAGTTGAAGTCTGCTGTTTGGATTGTTCTGCAAAGGAAGACGCGACGAAGATTATCCAAACAGCTAACAGACTAGGAGCAGTTGGAGGAATATATAACCTGGCTGGAGTAAGTCGTGCTCATTTTTGCTCTCGATGTGCTATAACCCCTGTAATCGCAGTCTCGTGGTCAAAGACGAAGATTCTTAATCTGAAGAAACTCGGGTACAGGATCATAGCTCGGGATCTCTGTATTTTTTGCCTGAGTCAGTAAATCCTAACTTTTCCAATCCCCTCGTAACGAATTGTGTTAGAAGTTCCACACTCCAACAAGCGCTCCTTCATTCTAAGAAAAAGAAGAGGGCCAAAGAGTGTGAAGTTCTAGCGAAGACTGAAGTGGTGATGCGCCTGCAATTAAATGATAGAAAACTAGGCCCTTTGACTCGGCATTAAAGCGGGGGGGCGCGGTGGCCGAGTGCGTTGGGGCGCGAGGCTAACTGAGCCAGGCGGGGATAGAACCAGCGGACTCTGGTTCGATCCCCGACCAGGCACCCCCCCTCCTCCAAACCCAGGGGGGTGAGGCAATGGGTACCGGCAATAGGCCGGGAAATGTGCGGGCCGCCCAACAGGCTCGTGAAAGGGGAGTTGGGACATGGGCCCTCAGTGGCCACGGCATACTGCCATTGGTCCCGCAGCTGCAGTTGATGGTGCTGCGGTCGGTACGCCTACAGCTGCCTCCCTGTTATCATCATCGGCATTAAAGCTCTTATGTAGCAACAAAGAGTTCTTTGAATCTTTGGTTGAATTTTCCGAGGATTCACTCAGACTCTCAAAGATTCATTCATTCAAGTCGTTCACTCCATGAGCAGTGGCTAACGGTGAGAAAGAACCATCTGACTCCCATTGTTGACACCCCAGCAATCGTAGCCCAGTGGTCAAAGGCGAAGATTCATATTCCAAGGAAACTCACTGGGCTGAAGTTAGCTGCATATTCATAATCGAAAGTTTGACCGTTTTCCCAGCCGTCCTGTATGGTCGCAGCGGTTGACACGAAACATATTTAGAAGAGGATATCTAGGTGGGTCTTTATCAGTTTTTTTCGAAATTCTAATATGTGTCTGGTTATTGTACAGCACTTTACCGGAGAGAAAATTGAGGGAGGCTGCACAGTGCTGGTTGAAAACAATCACAACAAAATCAAACCAAATAAATCAATATTTAAAAAAATATATAAATAAATAAATAGGAGGGGGCTCCAATAATCGTCAATTGAGCCCACAAAGCGTGTATCGCATGTATTACAACGGCTGTGAGCTGGAGCGTGGTAGATTGGAACCCCGAGGAAGTGGGAGGGTGTTATCGCCCACCAATGTGAACAAGGAATGAGCTTTGCTCCGAAAGTCAACAACAGAACTGAACAGTGTCTGATTCTAAATGTTTCATATTCATGTTTTGGACTATCCCTTGACTTCAGGGCAAACGGTCAAAGCTTATATTAGGTGACCAAGTTTGAACTATGCTGAATTTCGAAAAACTAATGAAGACCCATTTAGGTATTCCTCTCCAGACTCAAAATATGTTTCGTGTCAACCGCTAAGACCATCCAGGACGGCTGGGGAAACGGTCAAACTTTCGATTATGAATATGTAGCTGTAAGGGGGCAGCGTCAGTGGGCCCCGAGGAAAACAAGGAAGAAAGTTCAACCGTCCTGCCAACAGGACCCCCTCCATCGCCTCGAAGGGGAAGTTCTCCCACAATCCCCACCATCGGGTGAGTGAAGAAGCCCTCATCAAAGCGGTCGTCAAGATTGGTCGTCCCACCTCGGAGAGCTTCATGGTGCGGTGAAGGGAGGGGGAAGAAGCCACCACTGCTGACCAGCCGGAGTCAGTTTGGCTGCTCCAGCAAGCAAGAGAAGTAATTTCGGGCGTAGTGTTGTTCCCAATAACAAGGTTAGGCCGCATCCGTCGGCAAAGTCAACCACGTGGACGTTCTGTGTCTTGCCTGCACCAGAAAACCAGCCTTCCGAGGCCAGTGTTCGAAGAGGAGAAGACGTCGTGGCGTCGACCGTTTTCGTGCCATTTGAGGCGTCCCGAAACGAACTTGCCCTCGAATACCTTCGGGCTCGAGGCCCTCTCCTTCCCCCCCCCCCTGTTTAAGATCTCCAGCATTCGAAGAGAGGAAGCACACCCCAGCGTGCCTGCTGGCCTGTGGAGTCTTCGAAACCCCCCTTTCCATTTTTCCTCACGTAACACTTGGCTGGTTTATTTTCATTCTTAATTCTCCCCTCATACTGTTGATCTCGTTTGTTCGTTACCTTGTCACGGTTCAGCGCCATTTGTTTTGAAAGTTTTACAATAATAAATCTAGTTATAAGTTCAAACCCTCCCTGGTCTCAGAAATACAATGATTACCCCAAGTTTCTCAGGGCTGAGTTATGTATAATACTCGTTATTTTCAGGTTCTTTTACATATTTTCTTCGCAAAATATTTTATGTAGCGGCTTTACCGCGCTACCAACCCACGAAGTCGCTTACATAGCTAACTTCAGCCCAGTGGTGTAATTTTTGCTTGAGTCGGTGGATCCCAAACATTTCCAGACCTCTCGTAACAGTGTAGAGGCAGGGTCTAAGGTTGCTACTCACCAGGACTAAAAACGGACTGGAATATTTGAAAATTCGCCCTTTTCCTATCTCAAATATTCTCTTGTTCATTAATAAAAGTAATGAGGGGATTCCTTTAATTTATCCTCAATGTTGCATTCTGTATTCCCGCAGGTTCTTCATGATGGTCTGTTTCTTGAGTCTCAAAATGAGGAGACGTTCGAAGAAGTGTGTGCAGCCAAAGTTCGCGGCTCCTTTTGGCTGGACGAGCTCAGTAGGCGAATGTGCCCTCATATTGACGCGTTCGTAACGTTTTCTTCCGTCTCGTCGGGAAGAGGGAATCAAGGTCAGACTAACTACGGCTATGCCAACTCAACCATGGAACGGTTGTGTGAGAAGAGATTGGAAGACGGATATCCTGCTGTCAGTAACGAACTTCTCGTTTCGTTTTATTTACTCGAAATGTTCGATCTGTAGGTCGAAAATGCTTTTCACGAATTCGCTGTTCACGCTCCAAGTTCAACACCTGTTTTCTTTTGAAGGCAGCCTCCTGGCAGCACCATAGTCTTTATGAGTGTACTCGAGTACAGTAGCAAATGACTCAGAACAGATTGACAAAGTGCCCGACCTCGTCTCAGATGCAATGAGAGTCCAGCTCAAACGCCCATTGGCCTTTTGTCTCACTCGTCATTTGCGAATGGTGTAAACACGAAAAGGCATCAGGCATTACTTGCACGGGGCTTGTACGTACGCTTCCATCTGGGGAAAAAATAAAGAAATGAAAAGCCCACGGGTGGACTGTATGATCCAGAAAATAGGAGTAGATTCTCGCTGCACAAATAACAGCCCCCAATGCAAACTTTAATGAATGAGGAAAACGTGTGAAGGACTCGCCTTAGTTTTGGTCTCGAAATGGTTGGAACTGGAAGGGCGTGGACTTGAAGAATCGGTTGGGGGGGGGGGGTTGAAACGGTGGATGCAGGTGATACCCTCACTGCAGCCACAAACGAGCTTATTGTAAGGGCGTCCATGATCCTCAGAGCGTGGCCCCCCTGCACCACCCTCAGGCCCCCACAGCATTGGTCTCACTTGGTGTAACGTCGCCTATACACCCCCATCACCCTTGCACAAAGCAGAGGACATCTGCAAGTTCTGCATTTGCCACCTCTTCCGGCTGAAGAAAGGGCCACCCAAGAACACGACGACGTGATGCACAACACATGCTCTGACGTCTCTAGCCCTACCTCGCCCGACCTGCAAGGGCAGTTATTGAGAAAAAGAGGAAGGAATCAATCGAAGGAAATTCGTACAACATGGGGAACATGCAGAAACCCAACTGAAACCTTCAAGAGCGAAGGAAGGAGGTAAAGGAGAGGGAACAAACATGTTTGCTCCGTAGCGCCAGAACCTCGTCAGTGGAAAACAACTTCTATCCTCATAATTGAAATCAAACAGGGCGATTATGAGTCTGAAAATGTGTTGTTAAGCTACTGTCTAACCATCATCCGCACCTTCCCTATCGATTGCTTAATGCCTCTTCGCCTGAAGCTCATCTTTTATGAGATCTGTACTGATTCTTGATCCCTGAATTATGCAAAATGTTGTTTTGATCTCCCAAAAGTGACATAGTCCCCCCAATGAGATTGCCAACTCTTGTAAGTCCCTCAAGGGGTTCAAATCACATCATAGAGGCCCCCCCCCCCCTGCATCCACACAGACATTACTGTGCTAGAGTTCGGGAGCAATCAATAATTTGCTGACTCACTCCTATTAAAGGCAAACGGTTGATCGTGGTCTAGTGGATAAGACAGTCGATTCATAATACGAGGATTGTGGATCGAAGCTCCGGCGCGATTGCCGTAATTTTTGCCTGAGTCAGCAGCTCTTCAAAAGCATCTCCAAACCACCTCAGTACAATAAGACCCATTGATCTGCAAGTGTCATAGGTATTCAATGTCTGTAATCAATAATCTAACTCAATTCTAATTGTGTGTCACAGTTGGCGATACAATGGGGAGCCATAGGCGACGTCGGGATGGTAGTAACCAAACTACACGCTGGCATGACAACCAAAATCGCTGGGACTTGGCCACAAACGATTTCTTCTTGTTTGAATGCGCTGGACTGCTTCTTAACTTTGTCTGATCAGAGAACAATTTTATGTGAATCTCATATTAGAGAGCAGTCGGCAGTAGTGTCTTCAATAGTTGTGGCGGACAAAGGATACCGCGAGATGAAGGAAAGCTCAGGAGCTGATTCTTCAATTACATCAGCCGTCAAACGCATACTTGGTGAGTACTCAAGTAATTAATAAGTTGAAGACTAATACTGTTTGGTGAATCCGTCTTCTCTGGCTGGTGAGATACTGTGGGCAAGCACTTTCGATGTTAAGACAGAACCATCTTCCGTTAAGTCGCATAATGATCACCTACTGGCCAAACCTACTGGCGGAACTAACCCAATTACTTTAATATCTAATTAAAATGGGTTACTAAATAACAGTTGATATCTGTAATCGCTTATTATTTCGTGGATCAGTCTGCAATCACCTGTAACTTTGTGCCTGATATTAAGGTGGCTTCCTAAAATTAAGTTAATCCACATATGTGTCAACATATATAAGTTAAGGTGGAGTTCCCAGTGTTATGGATCTAATCATGGGCCGTTAGTGCTGAAGAGAATGTGTCCACACTGAGAAAGAGTAGAAATCAACTGCAACTGACTCAGAAGTCAGACCCACGGAAGAGGATGCCTGTAAATATGGAAATGCCAATATATGCAAGTTGCTGTAGCATTCCAGATCCTCATGAAGTGCCTGAGAGAGATGCTGCAATGGGCATGTCCAACCTGGCCTATACCTTAGAGATCACGGGGGACCGAGAAGAGTGGCAGGGGAAGTGGGCCTGGTTTCCCCGGGCTGCTGCGCCGGAACAGTTTGCATACTATGCGACGTGAAATAATCCTGCGGCTTCGGCTATAGATCAAGGATTGCGAGGATCAGGGAAAGGCTCGGTCTTCTCACTTTTGGCCTTAGGTTGTGCTTATCGCTGTTAGCCACTGGAAAAGATTCGCAAAGGCTCAAATCATTCTGTTACGTTGCCTTCAATGATTAACCGCCCCCAGCCTACTGTCTCTTTCGTCCCCCCGATGAATTCCCTTTTGGTTTATTATTCATTCTGAATAATAACCCTATGTTTTCGGTTTACAACCCCCCCCCCTCAAAATTTGATACTTTACGTTTCAAGAAATGGAGATTCCTAATTTGCAATGTCCGTCCGCCGTCCCCCGTTTTGTGCCTTTAACGTGGTCTAAAAAAGTCGTTCTTTCGCTCAAAACTCCCATTTGGTATCTAGTTGTGCCCGCCATCTCGGCAATCCGATCGGACGAAGCCCATGTTTGTAATGGGCAAAAAATGGTTAAAAAAATTAACAAAACGCAGTATAACGCGGGAACTACAGTGGAAGTCAACGTTTCGTCATTAGTACTCCCTCCCTCCCGGCATATCAAACTCAATCACCCACCCGCTCGACTTGCAACGCCCTTTCGACTCTTTTTGCCCAACGGCCACTTCCTCCGCACACCCTTCCATCGGATCATAAATGCCTACAGACGTTTACGGGCGCCTGGCGCCAGGGGAATATTTAGTTTCCGTAGCTCCATTGTAGTCAGGTCATGTTTCGTATGGTTTACTAGTATTCGATGCTGAATTGAATGGGATGGGTCTCGGAGCAGTAATGTCCGTCAAGAAGGTCAAGCTGTTCATGAGAATAATAAACCATTGTGTAATAATTTGCAGGGTTTTTTCCTTTCGCCCAACTTCTTCCTGAGGAAATTACAAATTTCCAGACTCCATAGTTTCTGAACGTCGCAACTGGAGTTCTGAATCGGTTGGTTTCAGTTTTCATTACGTTTTAATTTGAAGACCAGCTCTGCCATTCTCCCCATTTTCACTCTTCGTTTTGAGGAGTCTTTATTTGGTTTTTTTTTCTCTCGTAATGAACTATTAGTTTTCTTGATTTGATTTTTTAGAGCTGCAGTTTGTGTAAATAATTTATTAATGTAATTCTTATTTCGAGCTGGAGATCACTGATTATTACCATTCTTGTTTGAAGTTGTCTATTATTTTTCTAAATTTGTTTCCGTGGGTTCATCCCCAATTGTGGCGTAGCAACGTCCCTGGCACACAGCCATTTGTCCTAAACTGGAAGGTTTTAGCATTGGTGGGTAGACATCATTAGTCAAGTGGGAATGAAGACAAATCTTCTTCAGATTACTGAATGGGGTAGGAGTTAACAGAGAGGTACAGAAGTTGAACTAAAATCTCTCCGTGCTCAAGAAACTCTTATTCCACGCCACGTGTTGCTGATGTGAGGGCTTGAGTAGCTGCAGTCCTTACCAGGACTGCAAAGGCAGATGACGGGAGTAGAACGGTGTGTGGGACGGAATGTCCTTTCACTTGCAGCAACAAACACCATTCTTGTTAGAGGGCATGTGAGTGGCCTAAAATATCGATTGGCAATTTGCTCAAAACGCGCGTTTCTAGATCTGATGTAGTACCAGCAGCAGAATAGGTTGCACGTGAGAGACCTCTTAGACATTCTCAGAGTGGCTGGAGGTTCGTCTCATCCTCACTTCAGGAGACTGTGTACATAAGAATGCGCAATTGCTAATTGAAGGGAAACAACTTGCCAGAGCAACAGACTGGTGTCCCTAGAGTACCTCATTCTGTTAACCACCAATGAACAGTTTTGCCAACGTACACTACTTCATCTCCTCGCCTTACATTAAGGAAGAATCACACGACGCGTCACAGATCTCAGCCCAATCCGATACGAACAGGGTGCTACTATTAAAGTCCTATTTTAAATGGCAGCAGATCAAGCTGACCTGAGCTAGCAACAATGAGCGCTAATGAGACCTATCGTTTTGCAGGAATCAAAGACGGGTTAGTGGAAACAGCAACGTTGGCTGAGCTTGGATTGGACTCACTGATGGCGGCTGAAGTCAAAGCGGCGCTCGAAACACACCTTGACGTCTCATTACCTCCTGAAGATATTAGAAACCTCACTTTTTATAAACTCGAGGAAATGCAAGGGGACCAGCCTCAATAACGCTGATACTGCAACGCGTTAATCCAGTCGTGCGGACGGCGTAGGTAGAATGACTCGTGTCAGTAGATTTGTAACGTAAAAAATGCGAAAACTCCGTACGAAACGTTAAATAAAATATGAACCCTTAGTTACAGGTGGCTGCTACTAAGAACATTCCATATTTTAACCAACACATATCTGTCATCTGGCGAGAGTTCAGACGCCCTCAATGCCGTCCTACTTCCACCCTCCATGAAAAAAAAAAACGCATAATTGGAGCATATGAGTGAATGAGGTGGTGAGGGGGCCGAAATATTGGATAAAAATGTGTTTAGCTAGTTTCTTAGCTTTTTTATGTCAAAATACCAGGTGCGACGCATCACACGACATTCCTTAGCTTAGCTCTATCTACATAAATTCACAGGCTTTCGTGGCTTTTGTTACTTATTCAATTTACTTTATTACTATCAATTTATGTGCTACGTATTCACTCAGTTCATTTGTACTTGGTAATGGCAGAAAGCAGGTTGCGCGTACTGTTCCAGAATTTATTGTGCTACTCCTTTTCATGCTCTGACCGTTATTGAGACAGGGGATTGCTGATACTATAAACACGGTTTTTAAAAAAAGACGATAATCACTTTTTCGGAGTTATCGGGTAAAAACCTTTAGAAATGGTACTAAGTGAAGCGTCGGTTGTAATTCTGAAATTTCTGGAGGAGCCGCTGTATATCTTATAAGCGTTATTAAAGACTTATCGTGTAGGTGTTCGATCGCTCTGCCACATGAATTTTTTTGAAGATGCTTATCAGGAAAATATCTGGTGCGTTGCAACACACAACTTTCCTTAGCTCTACGTCAATTCACTAATATAAATGGCCTTTTCTACTTACTCAATTCATTTACCACTCAGTTCATTTGAACTTGGTCAAACAACACGTCACAGCAGCAGGAAGCGGTAGCGCTTACAGTTCCGAAATTTATTATGCTGCTCGTACTCATTCCAGGACCATTATTGAGCAATTGGTACACAGATAATTAATGAGGCTGTAAACACGAATTTTTTGAAGAAGGATAGTAAGTACTTTTGCAGAGTTATTGGGTACCCCTTACAGCTACATATTCATAATCGAAAGTTTGACCGTTTCCCCAGCCGTCCCGGATGGTCTTAGCGGTTGACACGAAACATATTTTGAGTCTGGAGAGGAATACCTAAATGGGTCTTCATTAGTTTTTCGAAATTCAGCATAGTTCAAACTTGGTCACCTAATATAAGCTTTGACCGTTTGCCCTGAAGTCAAGGGATAGTCCAAAACATGAATATGAAACATTTAGAATCAGACACTGTTCAGTTCTGTTGTTGACTTTCGGAGCAAAGCTCATTCCTTGTTCACATTAGTGGGCGATAACACCCTCCCACTTCCTCGGGGTTTCAATCCCAGTTCAGCTGTACGTCTGTCGCCGATAACCAATAATCTGCGTTCTTCAGTCTAAAGAAAAATATCTGGTCAAGGTGGTTGCAACACACAACTTTCCTTAGCTCTACGTCAATTCATATGTACATGGCCTTTGAACTTGGTCAAACAACACATCGTCAAAGCAGCAGGAAACGGTAGCGCCTACAGTTCTGGAATTTATTGTGCTGCTTGTAATCATTCCAGGACCTTTATTAAGCAATCGGTACACAGATAATTAATGAGGCTGTAAACACGAATTTTTTGAAGAAGGATAGTAATCACTTTAGCCGAGTTATGGGGTAAAAACTTTTAGAACTGGTAGTAAGTGGCAGTAGTTGAAACTCAGGAATTTCTGGAGTGAGCCCCATGTATCTCGAGCGTTTTCAAACACTCACCCTTTAGTTATTGGATTGGACTACAATACCAATTTTTTTACCATTCTACTAACATTCCAGCGGGGCTTATAAAGAAAAACCCGCGCTAAAAACTCTTTTCGTCGAAAATTATGATAATTTATTGTGCTGCTCTCGTCATTTCCCCACGAATGGGAATTTTATGGTATAATTGCCATATTGAGAGCTATCAATATAAAAAATGTAATCAAAATCGTTAGAGCCGTTTTTGAGTAAAAAAATTTGGTGTTTTGATCACTATGATAACTATAGTTAACTTTCTTTTGCTCATACCCTTATCGTGGCGTCCCATGGTAACCTGTAGGCTAGACATCAAGTTTAAGCTGATTTGGTACGGTTGTTTTCTCTAAAAACCGCGCTAAAATCGATTTCGTCGAACGTTTTGGTAATTTATTGTGCTGCTCTCGTCATTTTCTTACGAATGAGAATGTTATGGTATAGTTGCCATATTGGGAGCTACCAATAAAAAAAAATTTAATGAAAATCGTTAGAGCCGTTTTTGAGATTAAAAAAAATTTGGTGTTTTGATCACTATGATAACTATAGTTAACTTTCGGTGGATTTTGCTCATACCCTTATTTTGGCGTTCCATGGTAACCTGCGGGCTAGATATCAAGTTTGAGTGGATTTGGTACGGTGGTTCTTTCTAAAAATCTTCCACAGACACACAGGCCATTTTCCCAAATAGTGTTTTTCGGACTCAGGGGGGTCTGAAACGTAATGATCTGAAGAAAACTCAATCTTTTTTCTTCAGCCGATTACATAACTTTCCTTTCTAATTAGTTGTACCAAGGAAAGTAAAAACTGCGCTAAAATCGGTTTTCGATTAATGTTAGGTGATTTATCGCGCTGCTCTCGTCATTTTCCTCCACGAACGAGAATTTGAAGGTATTGTCGCGTCATCTAATGCTGTCTATACTGGAGATTTAATCAAAATCATTGGAGTCATGTTTGAGGGAAACAGTTTAGTGTTTGGATCACTATGATAACTGTAGTTAGTGTTGAGCGGATTTCGCTCTTACCCTTATTTGGACGTCCCAACGTGACCTGCAGGCTAGATATCATGTTTGAGCTGATTCGGTTCAGCCGTTTTCTCTCAATCGCGTTCACATACGCACACACAGGCAATTTCATCAAATAGTATTACTTTCCGCTAACCCCAAGGGAAAGTAAAGTATAGTAATCGTGTAAAAAATATCTGGTGCGTAGCAACACGCAACTTTCCGCCACCCCCGTAATTTCGAACACCAGCTACATATGCGGGTGATATATCTTCGTTCAACTCATTTTCACAGGAACATTTATAGAGAACAAAATGTAGGGACTAGTTCGCTGAGAGTACTCCCTAAGTTTGATCGAAATCGTTAGAGCCGTTTTTGAGAAAATTGGAATACCGATAAATTAATATTCGACAAATCTCCTTTTCTGAGTTAACTTGGCTTATATCTCCGGTCAACATATATATACAGAAATAATTATACGAAACGAAATGTGAGTATGGGTAACTAAAAGACACTCCATTAGGATTTATCACATCTGGTGAAAAAGTTACCCTGGAATTTACGGAAGTGTTCGAAAAAACGTTATTTATGACACATTTTGATTTTTATCTCTGTTCAATGGGCTGTCAGAGGAACATTTATTGAAAAGAATATGTAGGTATTAACTATTTGAAAACATCCTGTGGGTTTGGTGAAAATCGCTGAAGCCGTTTGGCCAAAAAGCGTAAAAAACCTATTTTTGCTTCAGGGGCCCATATCTCCGTTCACCGTATTTTCATTGAGATATGTATGGAGAAGAAAAGTTAGTTATTGATTAGGACAAGATAATTTGAAAGTTTAATCAAAATCGTTAGAGCCGTTTTCGAGAAAAATGCGAAAAACCCTAGTTTTTGGTACATTTTTGTCCACCACCACCCCCCTTCCCATCGGCCGAAATCGTCCATAACCTTATTTTGGTGTCTACAAAAAATAACGAACAAAACAAAAAAAGAACCAGCTCAATCGGATCAGCCGTTCTTCTGCAAATCGAACTACAGACACACACACGGACCACGCGCCGAAATTAGGTTTTTTAGACTCAGTAGGGTCTGAAACGTAAAGATCTGAAGAAAACCCAAATTTATTTTTTTGGGCCGATTACTATACTTTCCTTCCCTTCGGGTAGCGGAAAGTAAAAATTGGGGGTTCTTCGTTTTGAGGCCCACTGAATCTAAAAATCCTAATGTGTGTGTCTGTAGTTAGATTTGCGGGAGAACGGCCAAAACGATTGAGCTGGTTCTTTATTTCTTTTATTCGTTATTTTTTGTAGAAACCAAAATAAGGTCGATTGGAAGGGGGGGGGGCGAAAATGTACCAAAAACTAGGGTTTTTCGCATTTTCTCGAAACGGCTCTAACGATTTAGATTAAACTTTCACATTATCTTCTATTATTCAATACAAAACTTTTCTTCTCTATACACGTCTCCATGAAAATACGGTGAACGGAAATGAAATACGGATAAAATGAACGGAAATAAAATACGGATAAAATGAACGGAATAAAAAAAAGGTTTTTAACGCTTTTTGTTAAAAACGGCTTCAGTGATTTTCACCAAACTTTCAGGATGTTTTCAAATAGTTAATACATACTTATTGTTCTCGGGTCTGTAACGTCTGAAGAAAACTCAGATTCTTTTTTTTCAGCCTATTACGTAACTTTCCTTTCTATTTCGTTGAGCCTGGGTGGATAGAGTTGTAGTATCGGGTTAACTTTCATAAATGGGTACTAATTGTGAGGGAATTGTCTAAAATCGTCGAAAAATTAATTTAACGCTGTTGAAAACTATCAGCAAGTCGTTTAAAAAAATCTCAGATGTGATGTACCTTACAACTTTGATAACCTTCTCATTGACTCAATTTTTTTTTTTTTTTAAGGGCATGTGCTGGCCCTTTTTGGCTCTGATCACCAACTGACCTGACGAGCGAATCCTTTCTTGATTTATTATGCGTTTGATATTCTCTGAGATCAGTTGGCTCTGTTCGCAAGTTCTCTTTACAGCCTTGTGTTCACTTTTTCGGTTGACCTCGCGACACTATAGAAACTGTTCCTTTTTTACTTCCTTCTTCTTTCCCTGATTCTCTCTTTCCATTTCCTAATACTTCTTTTAATAGCCGGATCTCGACGTTCTGAAAACTGGAGTTATCGACGATCAGGTGAGTCGGTTTTTCCGTTTGGCTATACCGTCCATTTTTTAATTACCCTTTCGGGATTTTTTGACCTTGTTTTTTGCAGTTTGCTTCAACACTTACACCGTACTTCTTACGGAATCCCTTGGTAAATAGCGTTTGACGCGATAATTTACAACACAACTGACGTGGAAGAGCTAAGATCGTTGGCAAACGAGGGAAGAGAACGTGCGATTGCCTCCCATTCATATGCCACGTTATCGATACAATTTTTAAGAAATCGAAAAAAAGGATTCGCAAAAAGTTGACAGCAACCGCTCGCAAACTCAGATATTACGCGTTCGCCTTTGGAAAAATTTTACCGGGAAACGTTCGATTTGACCACACCCGCGCGATCTGTACGACTTTAAATGAACTGAAATAGTTTCCACATTCACCGCTAGAGTCGCAACGGAAAGTCGCGTCGCGCTCGGATTTAGACAATCTGAATTTTGGAAAATCTATCGGAATGTCGAATGAAATAAAATCGTTGCGAGCTCTTTGCCGTTTATGATCTCCTATTCAAATATTTTTCTCCGAAAGGAAACTTCGGGCCTGTTGATCACTATGGGAAAGTTCCGAATTCAGATTATTGATCTCCGCACCTTTCCGTTGACTCCCTAGCGGCAAGCTCCCAAACTACTCGAGCCAAAGAAAAGTTCCGACAACGAGCCGCTAAATCGGAATAGTCAACTGGCCCGAGATATTTGAATAGGATACCATGAACAGCAAAGAGCTCGCAACTATTTTAGTTCATTCGACAATCCGATAGATTTTCCGAATTCAAATTGTCTAAATCCGAGCGCGACGCGACTTTCCGTTGCGGCTCTAGCGGTGAATGCGGAAACTACTTTGGTTCACCCAACGTCTTATAGATCGCGCGAGTGTGTCAAAATCGGAAGCTTCCCGTTACTTTTCAAAAGGCCAGCGCGTAAAGTGCGAGTTTGTGGGATGTTACTGTCAACTTTTTAAATTTCCGCCCTGTTAGGCCACAATACTCCAACCCACAAGAACATTTTAATTTATACACGCCGCCTGAATTTGTATTTTATCTTTAACCGAGCCTAATGAAGATTTAACACTTGTTTTGATTTTTAAACCCCACCTCCTCGCGAATGCGGTAATTTTTGAATGAGTCAGCGGCTTCTTCAAACATCTCCAAACAACCTCAGTACACTTATACCCCCTAGAAGATAAAATGATAGATTTTTTTCCCCTAAATTTCCCCCGTAATATGGTATGCTAAAAGTGGAAATGGGTTTCCACAACTTCATCGCGAGTGATTTAGTCCACGATGGACCATGTGCCGAAATCGGGTTTTTTGGACTCAGTCGACCTCAAAACGTCAAGAGCAGCTGCTTTTTTACTTTCCGCTACCCAAAGAGAGTGGAAAGTATAGTAATTGTGTTCATAAAAAAATTTGTCTCGGCGCATTGTCCGTGTGTGTGTCAGTTCGATTTGCGGGAGAACGGCCGATCCGATTAAGCTGGATCTTTTTTTTGTTTTGTTCGCTATTTTTTGAAGACACCAAAATAAAGTTAAGGGCGATTTCAGTCGATGTGAAGGGGGGGGGGCGAAAATGTACCAAAAGCTAGGGGTTTTCGCCTGTTTCTCGCAAACGGCAGTAACGATTTTGTTTAAACATTAAAACTATCTTCTACTGATCAATACAAAACTTTTCTTTTCAATACATTCAATACATATCTCCTTGAAAATACGGTGAACGGAGATATAGGCCTATGAAGCAAAAATAGTTTTTTTAAAGTTTTTTACCAAAACGGCTTCAGCGATGTTCACAAACTCTCAGGATGTTTTCAAATAGTTAATACCTACATATTTTTCTCAATAAATGTTCATCTGACCGTCCATTGAATAGAGATAACGAGCGGTGCGTAGCAACACACAACTTTCCGCCACCCCCAAGTCCAAACGCCAGCTACATATGCGGGTGCTATATCTCTCCATATTCATTCAACGCATTTCTACAGAAACATTTATAGAGAACAAAATGTAGGGACTAGTTAGTTGAGAGTTCTCCGTAAGTTTGATCGAAGTCGTTAGAGCCGTTTTTGAGAAAATTGGAATACCTATAAATTAATATTCAACAAATCTCGTTTTCTGAGTTAACTTGGCTTATATCTCCGTTCAACATATATATACAGAAATAATTATACAGAACCAAATGTTGGTATGGGTGACTAAAATACACTCTGAACGACTGATTGAATTTGGTGAAGCACTTACTCCAGAATATACGGAAATATTCGAAAAAACGTTATTTTCGACAGTTTCATTTTTATCTCTGCTCAATGGACTTGCAGAGGAACATTTATTGAGAACAATATGTAGGTATTAACTATTCGAAATCATCCTGAGAGTTTGGTGATAATCGTTGAAGTCGTTTTGCCAAAGAGCGTAAAAAACCTATTTTTGCTTCATAGGCCTATATCTCCGTTCACCGTATTTTAATGGAGATATGTGTTGAAAAGAAAAGTTAGGTATTGATTAGTAGAAGATAATTTGAAAGTTTTTTTACCCAAATTTTTTTTTTACACGATTACTATTTCCTCTTTGGGGTAGCGGAAAGTCAAAAATCAAAATGTGTCGAAAATAACGTTTTTTCGAACATTTCCGTAAGTTCCAGGGTAACTGCTTCACCAGATGTGATAAATCTTATGGAGTGTCTTCTAGCATTCTAAACCCACATTTTGTTCCCCGTAACTATCTCTGTATCCATCTGTTGATCGGATATATACGCAAAGTTAACTCAGAAAAGGAGATTTGTCGAATATTAATTTATCGGTATTCCAATTTTCTCAAAAACGGCTCTAACGATTTCGATCAAACTTATGGAGTACTCTCAGCTAACTAGTCCCTACATTTTGTTCTCTATAAATGTTTCTGTAGAAATGCGTTGAATGAAGATATAGCCCTCGCATACGTAGCTGGTGTTGTGGAAAGTTGTGTGTTGCTACGCGTTGTTCTGACACGTTTCACAATGCTTTCCCTACCCTTTGGGTAGCACGAAGTAAAAAAGAAATAACAGATCCCGGATTCAGCGCCCGAAACTCTCAACACAGTTGACCTGTTGGTGACAAAAGAGTAAATTTGGCCTACGTATTTCCTTGGCTACCCTTTTCAGCGATGAGCCCTTTCTGTACACAATCCTATCGTCAGCTCTGATTTCCTAAGCTCTTGCTCCGCCCCTTGCCACTATTCCTGCACGGTTTAACGAAAAGGTCGATTTTAGGTCTTAACACAATAAAATACGATCAATTCATTAAATTTATTGCACAACAACAATAAATGACAAGAAAATAAATAAACGATAAAGCTGAGGAAATGAATATGAAAAGAAAAACCAATTTAATAGCCATTTCATTGCTAATATGTAACTAAATTCGCTAAATAAATAAATAGCCTTCGACTCTCGAGCCGAAGGAGCGATGTTCGAGAATAAACGTAACTACCACTACGAGAATTTAAGGTTATTGCAAAACGAATAGCATAACGCCGCTGAATCAATAAGTGCTCAATTAATTGACGAGGATTGAGTTGCGTTGATTGAGAGCTCTCGACCCCCAGGATTTCAGTTCTGACTCCGAATGCTCGGCATTTCAAGCGGCAGCCACAAAAATGTAGAAAAATGTTGTGAACGAAAATGAACAAAAAAAGAAGCGAGACAATAACAGTAATTGGTAATCACAGCCTTAATTTAGCCGCACAGCGTAAGGGGAGCGTCGAGCGTAACTCATCCTACCTCGAAAAACCTTCTCCCCTCTTCATTGCATTCATGTAAAAATATCGTTATTTTCGTTTTTTCAAAACGCCGAAAAAAAAAGAACTTCGAGAAGAAGGGGAAGTGAGAAATAAATGAAACTTATTCAATTAGGAATTGAGTACACATTGCCGACGCGTATAATTAGTTAAGTAGAGTGAAAACTAAAGAAACTAGTTGAGCAACGTCCCCAAATTGTTGACAAACACGAGAGCACAAAAACAAAACCAACTAACTTCGTTTCACCACGAAGTCTCATCCCTCGACTTACATACAAAATCAAACCGAAAAAGACAAATCAACAAATAATTGTGAAAAAAAAACAAAAACCCGTTTGAGGGCGTACAACAATTTAATACTAAATCAACGCTTATGTACAAAACAAAATAATAATTTTTGAGAGTGTATTGGGGGTTGCAATGAGTTGACGAGCGAGTACTAGCGATATTTCATAAAATACACCGTTTACATTTTATTGTAATGCAGATGCTTCCGAGGGACTTGGGAGAGTTGGTAGGAAGGACGGGAGGTTGTTTTAAAACAAAATATACGCAGGAACGGAGGTTGAAGCGGGAGATGGAGATGTAAGGTAAAAGATGACACATCAGACATCGTTTCGATAGGCCGTGTGATGTTAAACGAAGAACCTGAAGTTGTAAAGAGAGGATGGGTGGGGGGTGGGGGGTGTTTTGGAGGGACTGAGACAGGCCGTCCCCAATCAGTCGGACGAATAAGTTCGCAAGTCGAGGAAGCCTCAACGGAACCAGTACTTGATTAATCACGAGGCGTACATTCTGTTGATTTCGTGTTGGTACCTCATTTGAATGTCCTTCCGTCGAAGTTTGAAGGCGGCCGTGACGAGGCCCATGTCCGGCGACCAAACTTCGGTTACTAGTTTCACTTGAGCGGGAATTTCAAATTTCTCCAATTTACCTGTCAAACGAGACAAATTTAACATCGTTAGCGCCTTTCGAAAAATAATTTTTAACGCCGCTTAAACATATTTGGCACGAGGCATCACACAACTTTCCTCAAGGCAAGTGCATTCAGGTCTGCGACTAATAAAATTAGGTTTTAATTCAGTTTATAACGACGACTCCAAAAGCTGGTAGTGCTTAATTTTTCGGAATTTATTGTGTCACTCCTACTTGTGCGACAAACATTATTGAGTTGTCACTGCAGGGGCGGTTTATAATTCTATCAATTTCATTTTCCTGAGAAGTATCATGTTTATGGTTTTCAAATTGTCTGGTAAAACCTGTGAGAAATGTTAGTAAGTTAATTGGCAATGGTTGCTCCTGATTATCTCATGAACGTTATTAAACTCTCCTCGTACAGGTCATTTCTTGGAATATCGTCCCGGTTTTTGCTGAAAATTCTAGCGTAATATGAGCGGAATTTATAAAATAAATAAAATACAGCGTTAAAATCGGTTCTGCTTTGATAGTTTGATCATTTACTGAGCTGATCTCGCCACCGAAGCGCGGGCCGCAAAAGGGGGGGGACAACCTCCCATCCTGAAGTAGTTTTTGTGACATGTCTCAAAGAGGGACGTGGTAATATTACTACAACCGCACGGCACACAACCCCCGCTGTAGTAATATTACCACACCCGCACTGGATGGGTTAACAGCACCTAACCCGCTCCTGCCACAAAAACGGCCTTCACCAGATTGGGTTAAGCTCTAGCCCAAAAAATTGGGCATTTTGGCACGGTTAGCTATTATCTTTGTTTATCATATCCTGATATTTGTTCGCCATTACCGTGCTCCGTCGAGTATTCTCTTCTATTATTGTGAATAATTTACATATGTTTTTGATTAATAATAATAATAAACAAAGATGCTGTTTACTAGTGTACAGATATTTCAGTTGCTTCTCCACTATGATAATCTATTGTTAGGTTGTCATTACACCCGGCGCTTCAGTAGATATGAGAGCGTTCCGACGTCTTCAACATATGAATTTAAATTCTGTTGCGACAATAGAAAAACCCTGCAAATTATTACACAATGGTTTATTATTCTCATGAACAGCTTGACCTAGTATTAGTGCTCCCCCATCCCATTTGATTCAGCATCGAATACTAGTAAACCATATGAAACATGTCCTGCTTACAATGGAACTACGGAAACAAAACGTCTGAGGCAAAAGGGGAGTTGAGCCGCCCGTTGCGAGGCGAAAGGAGAGTTGAGCCGCCTGCCCTGCCGTTTTTTATTGAGACAGGCGGGAGGGAGGGAGTTCGAACGACGAAACACTGTAGTTCCCACGTTGTACTGCGTTTCGTTCATTTTTGTAACCGTTTTTGCCTATTACAACCACGGGCTTTGTCCGATCGGATTGCCGAGATGGCGGGCACAACTAGATACCCTATCGGATTTTTGTGCGAAAGAACGAATTTTTTAGACCACGTTAACACGTTCACTGCGGCGATTATTGTTCAAAACCGATTTTCTACGCGGCAACTTTGAGGTTGATCTAAATAAGGGATGGGAGATGTCGACAGGTAGTCGACGTCCGCCGGGGGGAAGGGGTCTCATTTGTCGACTACGTGTCGACATCCGCAGTGAACGTGTTAAAGGCACAAAATGACCCGGACGGCGGACGGACATAGCAAATTTGGAATCTCTCTTTGAAACGTAAAGTATCAAATTTTGTGGGGGGGGGGGGGTTGTAAAAACGTTTTCGTGACCGAAAACATTGGGTTATTATTCAGAATGAATAATAAACAAAAAACTCTATACGCCATACTGCCATCAGAAAACCCAAACGCAAATGGCTTACCTGGGCGGATTTAAAAACAGATAGGGAGGAAATGTTAAATAACAACATTTTGAGACGCAAATATGTGTATTTAACAACTTTTATTCAACACGATAATCCTCCCTTGCTTGTAAAAAGTTGTAACCTCATAATTTCGGTTTTTATTATTTCTTGCTCAGTTCTCATTTTCTTGTACCGCTTACGATTTTTCCTACACGCACTAAGCATTCCACCAGACTAATGTGGCTTTTTCCTGCAGCTCTTGCAGTTGTAGTACGCGTATTTTCACTTTACGCACCTCACCAGTTTCAGCTGTGGCAGAGGTTAATGTGGCCACTTTGGTGTCTGACAATAATTTGGTCAAATCTGGATTGTTGAGCATTGGGCATCTACGGGATACACAGCTACGTGGCTGTTTACGTTTACATGACACTTGTTTAAGGGACGGGATGTCAAACAGATGCCAGATTTCCTTACTTTACTGTAACCTCATTAGTCCACTGACTTCTCGATATGGCTTAATTGCAGTGTAATAACGTCTACGCTAACTGCATTCCTTAGTGATCTAGGCTAGCGTGGTGGGCACAAAGGGTAGCCTTGATTTACTTATCTAGCCTTGATCAGTTGGATCACGATCAGCGGCGTTTGGTGAAAATGGCCTTAAGTGTTTCGACGGGAAGTAGAGTGAGCAGTAGATGCAGAGCAGCTCTTCTGAGACGAGCGAACTTCCTGCATCCCGTGTAATCAAAAAAAATATAGACGCGTGAACCTTCTCTCCTGCTGCACACCCGCACTGCTTGTTTAGAACTCTAAACAATAAATAGTATTTCAAAATTACGAGTGCGCGAGTGTTGTCATCAGAATATTTGGGGCTCTCTCGGTCGACCTCTCAGTGATCGCGCTCTTGTCGCTACAAGCTCTCCGCTACGACCTCGATGAAGCCCGTTCCTGAACCCACCAGTCTGTCTTTCGCCAAAACCCTCAACAGGTCGTCTGCCGAATTCTCATATTTCAAACTGGGCCATCAGTATCCTACGTTTCCCGTTTTTCTATACCTCAGTTACCTAGTCTACTACCCTCAATCTCTCTTTCTCTCTCTATTGGAACCCTTCATCAGTCAGAGATTATCAACTGCCACCTACTAAGTCTTCCACTTCTCAGAAAGCCTGATCTTTCAGCCGTCTCGGGGATCCCCGACGTCGTCGCACTCGTCTTTCGTCTACCAACTTCTCTCCATCTGACCATTTCGCCACCACCTGGTCAGAACGTTCCTTTCAAGTTATCCTAAGTTAATTTCTAAAATACTAAGTCGTTTGTTCAAACTTTTCTCGGTAATATAATTCTATTATTTTGTCTGAGTAGGGAAAATAGGTCTCATTTTTCTTTTTGTGTGTTTCAACCCTTTCTCAAGCTCAGTACACTGCTTATGGTGGATCATTCCAAATACTCCCCCCCCCCCCTAAGCTACGCAATCTCCCGTCAACGTCCCCAGGATTAGTCTCACGTCATCGTCGTCGTCTCCTGGCCGGGGTAAGTACCACACCAGCAGCCAGACGAAGTCATTAGATGAGTCAAGCCCCCCTTTGTATCTATCTACGCCCAATTCTTCTTTCTTCCAACTAATTGATCGTAAGACAAGATTCTACCTCTAATCACAGTACACTGTTTGTCTGCAACAGTAAGGTAATTGTTTGTCTATTCAACATCCCATCACGAAAAACAAGCGATGCGTCAACTTAAAGGGGCCCATAACGGTATCATTTAAAGATAGCATTGCCACATGGGCGGGCAACGTTTAAATGTGGGATTGCTACGCGCGAGGTTGCTATTTTGGACGTTGGGCTATACCAGCCAACCAACCCCAAATCATATTATTGCCCAGCTGTCAATAAACCAGATGCGGTCAAATTATAATTTATAATAATTATTAGAAGCCAAAAGGGCCGCAGTATCATCTGCCAAAGCCAGAGAGGAACATGAAGAACAAATGTGTGTAAACATGCAAGATCTGCAGGAAAGAGTTGAATTAATCCGGGAGAATGCGTAGGTTGAATAGGAAAGACAAGAACACGATAGGGCTGAACCAAATAAAAATAATAACCGATATTGTGAGGTTGCGACTTCTACATGCTCAAGAGTTCAAAGGAAGGGGGAATAATTATGTTTAATAAATGTTACTTAATACACTAATGAGTATTCTGGTGTGAATTCTTGAGAGCCAGTCAGGATGAATGAAAAAAAACTTTCTCTAGGCCGACGTTTCGCTTAATTTATTAGTAAACTGTAACCTAATTGTCTGTCTATGGCCCTGATGATGCTTAATAAATTAAGCGAAACGTCAGCCTAGAGAAAGTTTTTTTCATTCATCCTGACTGACTCTCAAGAATTCCCACCAGAGTAAACTACTTCAGCCAATAACGACCCCACTAACATGTATGTTATTCAACATTTCCTACTTATCTCCTTCTAGCTCCATCCAGTTTAGCCCTTTGCATGTGGTTTTTCTAACACAGAGTTGTGGGGTCTCGAGTTTTCTCTAGAACAGCTTAACCGATGAACTCAACGCAAACCATTTGTTTTCCATGAACATAATACTTTTGTTCACAACAGAATTTAATTTCATATATCTAGAAGTCGTCAGAACGCTTTCGTATCTGTCAGGAGTGCCGGGTGAGATGACTGTATAGTATAATATGGTAACCGTAATACGATAGATAATTGTCATTGTCAAAATTCAACTGCGATAACTGCGACATGAGACATATGAGGCTAACTGGAGATAACTGCCCAATTTTACGTGGGTAACGTTAACCAGCCTAGAGCCTAACTGAAGCTGATGAAACGCGTTTTCGCGTAGTGGAGTTAAAGAGTGTTAACTGAGTCTAAACAGGATTTACACAGATGGTGAAAGTGGCCTTATGATAGTTAACAATAGTTTTCGACCAAATTTGATCATACCCTTGTTTTAGTGTACGTGCAGGCTAACGATAAAATTTGAGTGGTTTTTCTCAAACGTGTTCACAAGACACGTCATTCCAGTAACCACCAGGCACAGGTAGCTGGCCAAAGAGTCACGACGACGTCCAATTTAATAGTTTAACCGTATAAATCCACAAAGTAACCAGGCGCAACTTACATTTCTTTCCATGAACGACGAGGGCGTCTAAGACAGCTTTTTCAATAACCGGGTTGGTGCAAAGATCGTCGAAATCTTGACTGATGCCGAGGTTATTAGCAATTTCCATGAGATGAGGTTGTGAAGGGACGACGAGGGCGACTGTATAGTCTTTGTTCGAGTCGCCATACACACAAATGTTCTCGACGATTGCACAAGTTTTCAGTTCAGACTCCACTTTACCCAAAGACACATATTCACCGGCTTGCAACTTGACAAGATCCTTTTTGCGATCTACAAAAAAAAATCAAATTCAAGAAAAAAACCCCTGTTTCAGTTAAAATATTACGAGAAGCCTAGACAAAACACTGACAGCATGTCACTGTCACGGAGTTGATAAAGTTCCAGGAGCGCATAGCCCCGATTTGTATGAACACACATTCAGCGTCAAAACTTATTAGGATATTGTAACTTTGAAGGTGAATGAGGACAGCAAAAATATATTATATATTAGAGAACTCTGGATGGAAATAAGTCAATCCCGATTGGATTGGACAAAAAAGTGAAGTTTCTCTACAGACGCGCAGAATGAATACACAAATTACAAAATACCTTTCGACGCGACGTCGTTCTGAACTGACAGCGCTGCGTCATAACATGTTTAATATTTGTGTTTGGTGTATGTACTTTCTAAATAAAGCTAAGACTGACGCCTCCTTCAGAATCATTGAAGTAAGAGCAATGAATATAGGCACCTCAGGCTGTGGAATGGACTGTGTCCACGCTCATGAGTAGGGAAATCATCGCTCAGTTATAGAACAGCACCACAGTGATCTACTGTGCAGCTGTCCTCAAGGGGGAGTACTTTCTCTCCCGATTTGGCTACTAGTGGCGGACGAGCTATTTGGAAGTGCTACGAAGTGGTTGCATATGCGGAAGAAAAATCAGTGAAAGAGGTAAATTGGAAGGAGATGTGGATATCATCAAAAGGTGGTGCGACAGGGGCACCCCCTCACCGTCCCAAGACACCCAGAAATAGTGCCACTATGCAAGAAGTGGGCACTCAACTGATGACAGAAGTGAAATATCTCGGGTGATACTGGATACTGCATGCAAATGCAACACAGCATTGTTGGCATGAAAGAGGATCTGCAGTAAATGGGATAATAGGAACCTGCGTTTCGTATGCCTCTGCTGTATGGTGGAAAGAGACTAACTGTCGTGCAGTTCAAGGAATGTTCCATGCTCTAGAGATAGGATTGTCTTGAAATCACAGGGGCATCAATCTACTGCAATATCTATATTACATATCTAACCCCTCCACACACATTCAAAGTACCAAATACTTAGGAGCGACGAGGCTTTTGCAGAGAAGTAGTATCTCCGCCTCCAAAGAACTGCGAAACAGTTCAAAACAGAAGAAGTCCTTGCCCCTGACGCTATAGAATAACTTTCAACTGTCATTCAGCGTCTGCAACCAGTCATGGAAGAAGTGGGAGAGGGGGAGTTTACTGACATGCTATAATAATGGCTCAATGATGGAGGGCAAGGCTGATCTGGGTACTACAGGACCCAATTTTGGTCATAAATATCTTCTCACAGAAGGGATTCAAGGGTAAGTGGATAAGTCTCGTAAGTCTGCTGATGCAGCATTTAAACATTATAAAGGATCGCTCCGAGCGCTTGGCTCTTCAGTTGTAGGTTTGCTTTTGTGTGTTGCGGCTGTTTCGTAGTCTCTCCACGTGTTAATTTTGAAATCATTGAAAGTGTTGTGAATTGAAGAATAAATAATTTTTTTTAAACTAACCACCACCAGGCCCATCAGGCAACTAAACAACTAGGTCCCCTAGAGACCATGAGGGTGATGGAAACGCCGACAGGGTTGTAAAAAGATGCACTTTCATCAATCCTTACATAGGAGCGGCAAAAGGTCACATAAACTAGCAGATGGGCCAATGGGAGAAATAGGAAAGAAATGTACACCGGCACAGTCAGCCATTGGCCATATATACATATATTGGCTTTTGCCTCTAAGCAGCCATCGCAATCAGAGCAATAGACTTCTCTAGAACGTTAACATCCACTATTTATTAATGTTAGTTTGAAAAAATTCTAACGTAGTTTCCCAGAAATCGTACTTTGTCCCGATTGCAATAGCTGAATTTTCAGTGAAAATTAGCTAAAAGGATTTGGGCGAGTCTGTCCACTGGCACCTCTTAGAAATGTCTAGGCTATGAACATTGATTCATTGAAATTACCAATTATTTTGATGCATCCGTCTCTGTGGAGTTCTCCAATATCACCAGTTTTGAACCACCTTCGGTCATTTTCGGTGAAGAAATCGTCCCGAGTTTTTTCTGGTTGCTTATAATAACCCGGCGATACGTTGGTGCCGCCTGAAATTATAAATACAGGATAACTTGAGGCAATGGTGGATGATGTAGAAGTTTTACGTAAATGCAAGACCTCATTTCATGTATTTACACACGCCTTGCCAGATTATGTTTATATGTTGCGGTGGTGTGTAAGAGCGATTTACCAAGCTGGATGGAACTTTGGAAGTATGAACCAGTCTGAATACGAACAAATAAACTTAGTGTCATGAAGGTTTGAAGTGATAGGCAGACGCAGTTAAAAGTCTTTTCCCAGCCTGTACCATTATCTGCCACGTAATGAGGGCATCACTTAGTTCGCAAATGACCCGCAAACAGTAAAATAAAAACGTATGTCATTTCTTTAGTTTATTTTCTTCAATAGCGGGTGGAAATGAGAAAGAACAAACCAAATTCTTCTCCATGGTTCCCTAGAGGCCAATCAAGGGGCCTTCGGAAACAGGACAGCAAGTTTCGAATTGTCAATTTTTCCCATTGGTTTCCTGAACTGTGACGTGAAATAATCCCGCGGCTTCGGCTACAGATCAAGGATTGGATCAGGAAAAGGCCCAGTCTTCTCACCTTTGGCCTTAGGTTTCGCATCGCTGTTGGGCGCTGACTTATCTCAGTGGCCACTGGGAGAGATTCGCGAAGGCTCGAATCATTCTTTTCACAGTTAACTGCTCCAACCTACCGTCTCTTCTCTCATCCACTCGTAGCTCAACTTCTTCCCTAGGAAACTACAAAATTTTCGTTTTCGTTACGTTTTAATTTGAAGACCAGGAAGAAGAACATTTCTGACACATTCCCCATTTTCACTCGTCGTTTTAAGAAGTCTTAATTTTTATTTTATTTATTTTTTTTCCTTTTGTAATGAGCTTATAGAGTACTTAGTTTTCTTGATTTGGTTTTATTTTGCAGAGCTGCAGTTAGTGTAAATAATTTATTTGTGTGATCCAGAGATAATTAATATAACCTTAGTTGTTAGAAGTTAACCATTATTTTTCTAAATTTATTTTTGTGGGTTCATCCTAAATTTTGGCGTAGCAACGTCCTCGGCACAGAATACAGGTCTGTTTCCTTATCAATATGACTGTATTTGAACCCTCGTGACAAAGTTATATTAGTTGACTGTCATGGGGGTTGTGGTTTCGCTATCATTCAAGAACCCAGCCATTTGCTCAGCATTCACCGAACCAAGACCTGTGGAAGTACAGCAGGTGGTCATTTTGCTAGCGGAGAGCTGTTGCCTGTATGTAACTGCACATAAGTATGATCCTGGGAAATCCCGTACTATCTGGGAAAAGTTTTTAATCTGGTTTCCCACCTGATCTAACTATTTACATGGGCGGAAAGTTTCAAAGTGACAGATCAACTGTGACCACGTTTCTTAGCCATCACCTTCTTAGCGAACTGGGCGAAACGGCTATAGGCTTGCCTAGTAGTAGTCAACGCTGGTAGGTTTGGCTGTTTTTTCAACAACCATCACTCACTTTTGTAGAAACAACAGTGGAACATCACTAGGTTTCTTGTTTTCCCCACTCTAGAGGCGGAAGATGTGCAGGATAGTCCTTGAAAATCTGTGATGAGCCGTGCAGTGAAGTCAACCTCTCCCATAAGGAACTGGCTCACTCATTTTCTCCCAAGGTGTTCATGAATTTTGGGAAAAACGCTTCCTTCGACGAGGATTTTGCTCGCCAATTGTCTAATGCCCCTTTTTCAATCTTGTTACATCGTCAACCAAATGTCCATGATTACACTCCCACAGCACAAACCAATTCTCATTCTCACCGGTTTATTGTTTTGTAAATCAGGGCTCCCCCCAAGTTTCCGACGATTTTTTATTTGTCCTTGCCACTCAATTCTCCAAATCGTCTAAAATTTAGAGAACTTCTCGTTCTTCCTTTTCTTCTGAATTCTATATATTTAAATCGTATAACTTGTCAAAAAAAAAGTAGTTGCAAAGCTTAAAAAAAGGATTGCATACATTTCCCTGTTGATCTATTGAGTGCGAGTGAAACATAACAATAAATTAAACTCAAATGCGAGTAACAATAGAATTTCAGTGTCAGAAACGCCCCTGAAATTTTCAATTGCCCAAACCTAGCAATGGCCACTCAGATACAAGACTGAGAAAGTACCCTGAAGGATTGACTCCACGTAAATGTAGTTATTATTTCGAATACTATAATAATAGTATAACCCGGTAGTAATTACCTATTAAAATTTCTCCCCTGGGATATGGCTTGTCAGTAACTCTGTAACTTCCTTCTTCCCAGTTGACGAGCCTTATTTGGCTAATTGTTGTAGGAGGTCCGACTCTTCCTGTCGTATCGTCCCAATCTAATTAAAAGAAGAAGAAAAACATCAAAATGAGCATTGAATTTATTTGCAAGTAAGTAGCGTACTGCTCACAAAAACAGCAGGAGTTTTTTCAAACACGATTCAACACTATGTATTGTACGGCCCTACTCATTGGATTGAGAGCTGGTTTAGCGTAGCTATAACATCAGAATCGTCCATTCTTGTTCTAACAGAGAAAAAATAGTCTACTTCCACAGAAAACATCAGATGCGATACATCACACAATTTTCCTTAGCACTACGTCAATTCGGAACGGGATGGGAATCCAGGATTTGGTTTTTATAGCTTTTGCTCATAATTCAATTTATTTTTCACTCAGTGCATTTGAACTTGGTCAAACACAACTCCAGAGCGGTAGAAAGTGATAGCACTTATAGTTCCGAAATGTATTGTGGTACTTGTTCCATCACCATTATTGAGCAATTAGCACTTTGAGCATATTGAGCATTTTAGAAGTACAATCAGTAATCACTGTTTCAGAATTATCGGGTAAAAACTGGGTGAGTAAGTGGTAATGGTGGTGTAAGTTAACCAGTGGTGATTCGAATTTCGAAATTTCTGGAGTAGCTCCTATGTATCATATGGGCGTTATTAAACGCTCGTCGTATAGGTACTTAATTGGACGACCACCTCAATTTCTGAAGATTCTACCAACATTTGAACGGAATTAATGAAGAAAAAACTGCGCTAAAATCGACAAACAATACATAAGTTTCCTTCGTATTTCGCAGAGCTAAGCGAAGTAAAAATATTCTTTTGTATGTTGATTTCGGCTATTTTACATAACCATCAGTACAAATGCACGAAGTTCTATTAGTATTAATGTTTCTAAGTGCTGAAACCAGTGTACAAATAAATACTCTTTTGGTGGAAGTATTCTTCATTCTCCGATTCTATTGTGTGCAGATTGCGATGATCAACTTTTTCTCAGCGAACCTAGACCACATGCAAAAACCACAAACACAATGCTTGGTTTTGGACTCAGGGCCCCCCACAAGAGATAAACCCCAATTTTAAGTTATGAACGCGTAGCTTTCGTATTTTAATTCAGTTAGTGCTTGGGGAACGAGTGACGAGAATAGACGTTATTTTATAAACTTTATTGTGCCACTACTCCGAAGGTAGTTGACTGAACTGCCATCTCTTACGGATTTCATGAGAAAATAACTGTTACGGCGCACGACAAAACTTTACTTAGCCCCGATTGCATTCGACGATTTCAATCACTCTTGCGAGTAATAATTTTTTATCGTTTACTCATTCAGTTCATAACAACGTTCTACAAAGAATCCGTGGTGCTTAAGGTTCCCGAATTTATTGAGTTGCTCCTACTTTTGCCACTATTTTCAAGTAATCAGTACATAAGTTATTCATACAACTGTCGGCCCACATCGCTTGTTTTGGAAATATCGGTAAAAACTGTAAAAAATTGTAGTAACGTGAAATGGTGGTGGTTCAAAGTCCTTCTGGGGTTGCTCTTAATTCTCCAAAAATGAACGTTAATATGCTGCCATAGTATAGATAATGTATTGAACTACCATCCTAATTTGCCTGAAAATTTTAGTTATTCGAGCGGAATTTAAAAGGGAAAAACTGCGGTAAAATAGTTTTTCTTCCACATTATGCTGCTTTCATCACTTTCTCGCGTTTGAGAATCGTACGATTCCGTCACTATGATAACTATAGTAAGTTTTGGACCGGTTTTGATCGTACCAAGCTTAATATCGAATTTCGGCCGATTTGGTTCAGCTGCTTTGCGTTTACAGGCACAAACACAGACCATTTTTCCAAGCGGTGTTTTTTTCAGACTCATGTTTATCAGGAGGGGGAACGAGTGTTGGGGGGTGGGGCTGTATTTTGTCAACAGTCGTTCAATTTTGGTCTCTTAAGGATTGATCTCTCATCAATTTTCTATTCATTACAGACACCTTTCGACTTAAGAAAATGAGCCTCAAACAAGAGGATATAAAAGAGAAACAATGAATATTAAACAGTGAAGGATATTCATAATTCTCTCAAGGGAGATTAGGCGTCTTATTACTTGTGAAGACTTCAGGAACAAGGGGCGTCAGAGTTGTGAAACTAACGCCCCTGTTCATAGCATCATTGTTTATCGAGGAAAACTTAAGATTTTCTAACAATCTTCCTTAGAAACCCTCTCTAAGAGCTACTAATTGGCCACCTAACAATAACACAGTAGTAAGAAAGAAACTAATTTCCATTAATTCGACTTACAAAGTTAAATTGAATATATAGGTAATCTTCATTAGCCGAGTGATGGATGACGACAGAATCGTTTAAATGAATTTAACATCGCAACTCAAAACAGTGAAAATTAACATACTTCTACTAGCGGCGTTCTGTTACAAGTTATAAACACCCAACAATCATCCCAAGTGATTCATTGTGTATCACGAAACCTCCACTTAAGGCATCTAGCAGCTGTAGAGGACACCAACAGTATAAAGAACCACGCTTGAAAGATTCCAATGGAAAAGGGCTCAGAGCTCAGGGTCACTTTTTTTTTTCAATGTACCAATCAGCAGGTTGTAATGAGCCCTACGATGCTGTATGCACAACTCCCTTGTTTTTAATGAATTCCAAAGTGGAAACTTACAACTGGAAAACTAAGCGAAAGTAAATAAGTGTACGTACGATCCATAACAGTGGCGCTGGAACATGTTTCAGTAAGCCCGTAGCCCTGGGTGACCAAATCGCAAATGCAAATTCGGACCAATTGGTGAGTATCTGGAGCCAAAGGTGCTCCGCCTGACAGCAGAATCCGTATTCTTCCGCCGAGCATTTGTCTCGTCTGTTTGAACACAATTCTGGAAAAGAATATAATACGAAACGACCGTAAATCAAAAATACGAAAGGGATACACGCTGAATATATCAAAGGATATGGCGTACTTGTCTATGAGGGGACATGAGAAACCATGTTTCATCCACTTCTTTTTATATTCGTAGGCAAACTTGAAGAGAGCTCGTTTGAAAGGCGTATTCTTAGCGACTTTGTCGTTGACTCCTTTAGATATCCTGTCCATTATAAGCTGAAAGTAATCAATTAAATGTAACCAAATCAAGCGGACACGTTTGATTCTTCATAAGTGTAGTTGTATTGTTACCGAATTCTTGGCTCGATTTAAAAAAAATACAATCAAACGCCAAGCCAGCTCAAGACTTGATCAACGTGCCTTATAGAACACGCCCGCCCCAGGATATTAAAGCAAGACATTTTCATTTTAATCCAAACTCTTCCTCCACGATTGTCAGTAATAAGTTCGAAACTATCAACGCAGCAAACATATCCAGGCTTTCTAGCCCGCCCAAAATCAGTGTAGTTTTGATTGTGTTATGGTGTAACTCGTATCAACTGAAGCTGAGACTTGACTGACTCTGCTCACGGAAGGATATCACGAATAACAAATGTATTGCGTGAATGAATTCACTGTACAAACCTTATCTGCAACCACATATCATCCCAGATTTCAGATTGCCCAATTAGTTTGAATAAGGGAGAGAAAATTCTAATTCTAATGCTCAGTACATGTTCCGCTGACTTCAGCTCCACCTCGCAGAATATGCATCGTAGTACCCCCGACCTACCAATCTTGGCCAGGTGGTAACTTTGTGGACAGTGACCTGTAAACAAGCCACATACCATCCGTATACTACCACTCTCCAGACTGAGGAGCTCTCTCATTCACTCCCTGGAGAGTCCGATAAACAGTCTTCACTGCGTTTGGCCAGGCACATCCCGCCTATAAGCAGCCCTGCACTTCCCCGCCCACCAACCAACCTTCTTGATCAAGTAGCTCTTGGTGATCCCTATGACGCACTCAGGTCCCATCCCCTACACACACACACACACACACACACACACACACACACAATGGGAGAAATTGAAGGACTGCCTTACTAATTTGAGTAAGAGAGAGCAAATTCTAATTTTAATACTCAACACTAGCATAGGCAAGATTCAGAAGTGAAGTAAGTCGAGTTGGTCGGTTTTTTCAAGTTGTGGAGAGAGTGGTTTGTAATGGGAGTACAAACCACCTCTTGTGTGTCTTCCTCAGAAGAGAAATCAAATTTCCCTCGACTGCTGGTATGGAATGATGACTGTGGTTGATAGGTTGCATTGTATTTTTTTCGTTATTATTCCCGTGAAATACACAATTAGCTATGTAGTATTGATGTATTCTCTTCTACGCAAAAAAGGCCACAAAAATACCACATTGTAGAGGGGAAAACCTTACTGTTACATTGCTACAGAAAAAAATCTTATCATTTTTTTTCAGCCGAGCTTGAACTTGTCTGATGATAAATAAATGAAGTCAACTTTCTTTCAACAGAGAAAATAAAATGAAATAATAATGTAATAAATGTATCACACGTTTCCACGGTTACTGAGACTACTGGGACCAGAAGAAAACGATATCGCAGTAGTCAACTTTTTGATATTGTTACGCAGTCGGGGGTGCGTGGATTCAAACACGGATTTAGATGTTTAGATATTCGTTTACTACAGAATTAAAGGAGGCCTAGGATTAGTTAAAAGATTTCTAGGAGTCGGTCAGTTGTAGGGAATGTTGCACGTTTTTCCGGGCATACTCAACTGCCTCAACCCTGGAGAGGGGATCCGCGGCGTCGCCTGCTTGTCAAGTGCTGACGCGTGTGAAAACCCTCTCCTTTGTTCTATGTGAGGGGTAATTGAGATGAAACTAATGCTCCTTGTGACAATATCGATAAAGCTGTTACAACACGTTCAAGTTTACGATAAGAACCTAAGGCTCCAAATAATTGAATGACTGAATGCCTTTTTTTGTATAAGTGCTACATGAAAACAGCTCTGTACAGTTTTGTTGTTTGAGTGTTCGGAACATATGGGGAGTTGAGGTCATTTCGTAATGTAATTGCAGGTGGCACGATTATCAGACCCATACTCGCCTCAACAGCTAATAATAAACAAACAGCTTTTTGGGGAGTAAATTGAAAATACTCACTGGAACTGCAGTCATGCACGTTGGCCTGAGAACTGGAGCGTCTCCGCGACAACCTTGCTTAATTTTACTAGAAGTGTCCAAAAGAGTAAGCGGCGTAGAATAACCAATGGGCACACCAATGAGAAGACACATTGATTCTGAAATGGACGAAATCGTGTTTTAGACAAATATTGGCAACGAATTTGATATATATAACGCGTACGGCCTCATGCGTACCTGCAAGCAACTCAAAAACGTGCGCCAGTGGAAGAAAACCGAGAAAAACGTCAGATTCCGGATATATTGTCACTCGATCAGAAAAACCTACGAGGGTTGCGATCATATTTTCGTGCGTAAGCAAAACTCCTTTGGGGACACCAGTCGAACCGCTTGTGTACATAATTATAGCGATGTCGTCTTTACTGGGGGGACTTTCACCTGTGAATAGAGAGAAATAATTATAAACAATGTCACACCAAGAAGTAGAAGCTACTGTTTTGAATCTCCAATAACCTGCTCGTGCTTACATACTTCCCCAATTCGTGAGGCAGACTTTCCAGTACCAGCACGGTTAAGAAATATCATGAAAGGGGTTGTTTCCCAACTGCTAGTACTTTGAAAACCAGTACGAGCTCAAGCTGAAGAGGGAAAGTAAACAGCTACGACTATGGCAGCTTTTGCACATAAATACCCGAACCGCGTCTTGGAGAAATGACTTTCCGTTAACGTATAGAAACGGTGAATTCATGTTTCGGTCAAATACCGCTCATTGTGGAAATAATAAATACTTTTCAGCTAAAAATAGACACTACCATGGAAGATCCACACATTCTACTGGTCAAACAAAGAATAATGAGTAACCAATAATCGATTTGAATAACTAATCACGTTCAACTTAACGACTTAATCCGTCACTGAATCAATTCACACTTACCAGTCGCCATTTGTTCGCCTCTGGCGATAACATCTTTATAAGACATGATGCTCACTCCTTCTTTGAAACCGTGAGTGTCGGTTTTTTTCAACTGATCTTCCATGTACACGAGACGTTTGACCCGAGGAGTTTGAGTCAAAATACTTTTGAATTTAGGGAGAAGATCGTGAGTTGTAATGACTAGTTCTACTTCTGTCTCATTGATTCCATGAGCGATTGCATCATCTCCAAGTGTTGCGTAAATTGTAACAACTGGAACCAAAAATGCAATTTAACGAAATTTCCAAATTATAAAAATGAAAACAGCACAGACATTTAGTGATTTTTTAAAATTGGAACGATTTTTAAACACTTCAAAAGTAAGAAGAATAAAAAATTTAATAAACCAAAAATAAAATAATAAATTGACGAATAAAACAGTTTTATTCAAACGTAAGCATTTACGCCAACGTTGAAAAATTTCTAAGATGGATCTACAGTACTGAATCCCGCTGAAGTACGATTAAAATCCATTTTTCAATGACAAACGATACGGTACAATACTGCACCACGCAATCAAAAGAAGACAAGATGGTACGTCTTTTAGTCAGTCTATGACACGCACCGTCTTGATTTCTCTTAGGAAATATGGGAGGCTAGAGTTTTCCCCTTCAGCCATCTTCCATGTCCATGTCGACTGTTTGTCTATGGCCAACCCCGTTTTGTGTTATGTAAAATTATGCAACATCACCTAAGTTGTGGCACTTTCAGGGGTTCATGACCTTCTTTCTTCTGACTACAATCGGCCGCTATTAGGCAGTGTGTTCGTATTCACATGTAGGCTTTAGTGCACTGAATTCAATTATCCACCACGCACTGAATTCACACTTCACCACGATCCTTCTTAGGCATTTATTGACTGTTCCAGTATAGCAAGCACCCATTCGGCCATTGAATCGCCTAGTCACTTCATGTATATCTCTGAAAAAGGGCTGGGCCACGATCTTCCACCAAACGATAGCTGCTTGAAAATAACTAAGTCAAGTGCTAAAATTGTTTTGCCACCTTGACGCCCTGGAGTCCAAGTCTAAAAAACAGTTACGTAACACCTTGCCAGTCAACAATCACTCCAATCACTCTCCTCTCCACAACAAATTCGTTGCTTTTCGCTCGTCTACCACGACGCATTCACTAGTCAACTGGATTCAAGTTCCTCTCCATTAACGGCTCACACTGCCAAATCATCAAATTGTCATTAATCTGGAAATTACGCCGCACAACACTGTGCACACAAATTACAGGACTTCAACACTATGGGCAGTTCCTGTACACATCTACCCCACTAACAACACCACCACGACCCTCATCTCTCCCCACCCTCTGCTAGCTTACAGCTCCTGTTTAGTCAGTATGGGCCCAGCTGCCTCTGCATAACGAGTAATAGCCACATACCTTCTAAACTGATCCCCACAAAGCCAACCGTAGTTATTGGGAAAATAGTTGGTAGTAATCGACAACCGAATCATAATTTTGAAGTAAATTAATGAATGTTATGAATTGAAGTCAAAGAACTGTGTGTTCTTCAAACTAATAAACTACTTCTCAAAGAATTAAAAGTGAACGGATGGACGATAATTACCTGTGATGTTTTGTTTGAAACAAGCGTGAGCTGCGATCATCCATTCAGCTCGTGTTTCAGCAAATATAACAACGTTGGACTTAGGAGTGTAACCCAAAGAGCGCAGCCCCCTCCCAAGATTCACTGCTTGCTGATGCACATCCTGGTAAGTCCTCCATTGGTAATCACCCAGCAAATACTGAAAACACAAACAATTCTGTTTATCCTCAACCCGCTATTTCATAATTGAACTCAACGACGTAATAGACTAACACCAAGTTGAATTTCACTCTATATAAGCAAACGTGCAGATACTAGGAGCAAACTGTAGCATTTCTCCGCATTCGTGTCAAGTACGTTCACTGTTCATTGAAGTCAAAGTTCATTGGATCTAAGGCCTGGCGCAAATAGAAACGCAGGTTGGTGAGGTGACGCAGAGTGACGCAGCGCAGGAAAAAACTGCGCGCAGTCGTCGAACGCAAATAAGAACGCAGGTGTTCATTCTCACTTCAGTAGTGCTTTCATTCTCGTGCTCTTCACTAAAAACAAATCCTCAGAAATGAATGGCGAAGCTGCCCGAAAATTGCGATTGCTCCATGATTTAAGCTCGGAAAGTGACTCAGATGATGCTGATGACGAAATTTTGTTGATGGCGCTTTTAAAAAGCAAGTCACCTACGAGCTTATATATAAGGAAACGGTCGTCCCATGGAGAATTCGCCCTAACGAGAGAATTAAATGACGCTAAATTAAGCAACTACTTCCGTCTGACTCGGGAGCAGTTCAGTGAAGTGCACGAATTAATAAAAAACGAGATCGAGACATCAGGAAGCAACGCAGCATCGATTGGGACAGAAGAAAAACTCCTTCCACTGCTCACTTTTGAGCTTACTCCTCATGTAATCGCCATGAGACGTATCATAGAGAATCCTTCTTCCTCGCATAGCTTCAATCAATTTCTCGTCCATTTTCCGGAGATGTAAGCACTATTGATACGAAGATTGATACAAAGTCACTTCAGTCACTAAGGAAATTCTGCGGCAGGTCGACTGCGGGACGCAGGGCGCAGTGATGTGAGTGAGATTCACGTCACTTCACGGTCCTATTTGCGCTTCCCCATTGATTTCTGTGTTTCACAGACTACTCGCCGTGAATCACACTGCGTCACCTCACCAACCTGCGTTTCTATTTGCGCCGGGCCTTAATGTCGACTACAGTGCATTAAAAAAATCATGTAAAAAAGCTTCGTCAAGCTTCACTGGTGAACTAGTAATTATTTATGATACTAGACTGCAACGTGAGAAGATTTGAGTTCGCTACCGGAATTGGCGTCGATTTTTTAAATTTTGAATGCCTGGATCGGCGAGACTTGTTCGGACTTGGATCTAACACTAAATACGGGTTCTTCCAGCTTTGATACGTCAAGAGAATTGGCGAACCAAGAGAAAACGGTGGAAATATTTGCAAAAACGTCGAGCGTTAATGACAGTTTGCATGTAGACTTCAGTTAAGTTCATATTGAGGACCTTACCTTTTTAAATACTCTTCCATCAGACTGTACTTCGTCCTCTTCTGCCAATATTTGCCTAGTCCCAAGCGCTCTCTTGTTACCAAACTTGTCTCTGACGAAATTCAACACTTTCTCCATGGTGTCGATGTTGGATGATTTAAGTTTCATGTGGTACGGCCCGATTTGCTCGAGCGACTCTATCGTTAATGTTTTCTTATCTTGCTGAATTATCTCCGCCTGATACAAACACAATACGGGCACCCGTTACTCGAAAAACCTTAAAATCACACATAAATCGTTATAAATTTGCATTGTAATGTTGTTGGAGCCAAACGGATTCAAATTAAAGCGCCAAGGGCGCAAGGCATGATGGGAATGGTTTAACCTTCCCTGTAGGTAACAATTATCTTTCAGTACAGTTTTTACGTTCTTTCTCTCGTATCTAGTCGTATATTTTTCCCCCCTTCCTAAATCAACTAATGTAGGGCTCGGAGATGCTATGATTCAATGTTCAAACCTCAACTTGAGGTGTAGTCAATTTTGGCGTAACCTTCTGAGGCCACAAAAATGGATATACTTCAAGTTTCAGATGCAATTCATGCTTCACGTCTTCGCCTAGTTTTTATTTCAAATGCTCAGTTGCCATGCATTCTCTGAATTCATTCGGGAGTCTACCCTCCAAAAGTGCCGGGTTTATTCTAGTGATCTGGAACGAGTGAACTAATGAACCATGAATCGATATTCATCATGCATACTACAGTACGTAGTTCTCCTTCAGTTCCTTAACATTCGTGGCCAACTGAGCCATCATAGTACTAAATTGTTTGTTAGCAATCGAAATAGAAGGCATGTACAAAGCACAAACCAATGTACAATGAATAAACCATGGCTATGGAATGAAATATTCGTGCGATTGCCACGATGACCTGACTACGCTGGCGACGAAGGAGAGCAGTGATATCTTTTTGCTCCACTGACGGCCTTGACATTGACCAGAGATCCCCCTAGTTCTTCCACCGTAGACGAGGGGCGGGCTCTCTTTCCACCACCACGCAGCGAGGAGAAGAGACTTATTCGCATACTTCACTCCGTCGCGTTCGTTTCGTATCGATTTAATCTTTCCCACGAGGGATATTTTGCCAAAGCCATCGCTGAAATTTTTCAGTAGGGGGATAGGCTAGACATCGGGTACTTTCCCCGAAGCATCGTAGCTCATCGAACCCCTGAAGAAACCAGAAAGCGAATTATTAAGAAGCCCCTATCTATCACAATGAACGCCATCCTGTAGAAATGAGCACTGTAGAACTCTTCACTACTACAGGTCGGGCCAGAAGCTAACCGTTAACTGCTGTTGTTAACTAACTACATTATTTTGGTCTGCAGTATATTTTTATTTGAATAGTGACACGAGCCGGTGGCCCTATTTCAAGTCGAGGTCAAAAGCATTTGTGAATTAAAAATCCTTGTCCTCAGTTTCATGCCGCACTCTCAATGGCGCAGACTGATACCGTAGAAATGGAAAAAAGTGGCGGCATTTCGCGTAACAAGGACGGAGAAAGGAAAAAACCATTTATTTCTTCTTACAGAAATAATATACTAACTTGAGGAATCTTTCGCAAGAAAGTCTTCTTAGTTGCCAGCGCATCAACTTAACTAGTAGTAAAGAATGGAGGGCAAAACAAAAACGGAAACGCGGCTTCTTGATGTAAAAATTAAATATCAAGGCGCGGTAAATGTATCGATAACTCTATCCAGGCGCAATACCTTCCTGCGAGCCATTTTAAAATTGAAAGTTGTAGTATTATGGTATATTACGACAATACTAGGGAATGTGCACGTACTTATTTTCAATTTAAACTACTCCTGTAGAAAAATTCAGATAGTTTGCAAAAATACATTGTGTGAGACACATTTGCTGGTAGTTCAATTCGGTTGTCACAGAAATATTTACGGATAGCGAAATGTAAGTATTGAAGATTTAAAGACAGTCGAACGTTTAATCTAGATTATTGAAGCTATCTTTGCAGGAAGTTTAAAAAAATATCTTTTTGTTATTCATAGAGCAAGTTTTTTAATACATTTTTATCTCGTGAGCTGAATTTATACGGAGAATATACCCAAATTTACTATTTTTTTGCAACGCTCTCGCCATATTTGAAGGACTTGATGATACTAGTTGTTTTGAGCTATCCCTACCATTTAATTCAAATCGTTTAAGATGAAAACATTAAGTTACAATTCATAAAAATACAGAATCACATTCAACCTACTAGCGTTTCCACTCGCTGTTAACCAAGGATTGTTTTATCAACTGTCGGTCCTTTCGGAACAATCAGACTCGCTTTGTTCACGCCAGATAAGAGATATTGAGAACTGGAATACATCGCGCATCACGTTTTTCTTGAAGTGGACGTGCCAAACCTCAAGTGCTGAGCTCATCCGGTTTGGTTCGGAGGAAAATAAAGCTTACTACAGGGCAACTAACATGTTTCTCCTCCAAACCAAAAGTGATCGAAGGAAGTAGTAACTTGGTGTAATAGAAAGACTAATTGCTGTACATTCGGCATCTTAGAATATCTCACGACTCTCTTCAAGCCCACTCAGGTCGCTTGAGACAAGTTCAAATGGCTGCGGGGCAAGCACAATTCTTGCAATTTCCCACTGAGAAATAAATTCGATTGATACAGAAATCAGGAGCCATTAATTGCGCGCCCAGGTTATATATAATATACTCTTACAGTTATAACTAGTCCTTTTCAGCTTCAGCGATTGATATTGAGGAACAAGGACGAGGTGATCTGGCTTCTCTTTGAAGTTTTAAAATAAAAGAAAGCTCATCATATAGTGGAAGTGGCCGTACGTAGACTGAGAATTATGCGATACCCATTCCGCTACAATCGAGTACGTCAAAAGACCCATTGGGAATTTACGAGCACCATGATACTTGAGTGCATCAACAGAAGACATGAAATCTATGCGTCGTCAGCAATGGAGCAAGTCAGAGGAGAAAAGTTTTTTTTAAGGAGAATTTCATGTTAAACTAAGTTGTCCTACGCGTATTTAATGTTGATGTTGCTCATCCACTGTACTGTTTCCTACTGAACCATAATCGGTGTATCGTTATTGAGGTCTTTCTTCTTGAGTCGTTGGGTTCAACTCGATTCAAAAGTTAGTAGCTAGATCTCGCACTCTCCCTTATGATCTCTATCCCGTACTTCATAATAGTCTTGTGAATAAAAATTGAAGCAATCTATGCTTACTAACGGAAGAGAACCTCCCCAAGAGTCACGTCCACGCATAATTTCACACATATATTCTCAGTACAATTAAAAACAAATAAATGCCATATAAAAGAAAAGTGGCATTTTTCAGAAAGCAATTTCAGCGTGAAAGGAATCAAATTTCCCTGCACATCAATCAATGTGTCTTTTTACATGTGAAGATAACATACCTTCGCTCTCCGGGCTAGCGCTTTCTTCTCCCATGGCCGTTGCAGTACCAAATAAATAGGATACGTAATTATATCGCAAACAAAGGCGATAGTTTTGATTGCGCCGATTGCTCCGTCGACCCACAAATTGTCCATCTTTCTGAAAAAATAAAATAAAATAATAGAAGCAGCAACAATAATAACGAGCCGTAACTATAGTTTTTCCTTCAGAAATGTGGGCAGTTCAATAACAAAACCAAGTTCAAGTAATCTCTCACAAAATGTTAAAAAATAAGAACGTCGTCTAGAAACTTGTGGGAACTCAGGAGTCACCAGAGCATCAAGAGGACATTCGAAGTCATCCAAGGACATTAGCACTTGGCAAATATTGCTAGAGGATGAAACGCTCGTGGCGATTGCTTTTGATGTGAGGGCACACTCAAAGAAAGCAGCAGTTGAAGAGTGTCCTCCTACTGATAGCCCTCACACCAATACCCAACCAGCCATTGTTGACAGAGCTCTCTTCCAGTTGAGCCAGTAATATCCCCACCAGATACTGGCCAATCGGAAGGTGCCTTTCATAAAGGAGGTGGGTTTAAATATCGCGCAATTTGCCGGCCCAGTCTTTGCTTTTACGACTCGAGATACCACACAAAACCTGTTTTACAGTACTTACTTCCGCTGTAGAAGCCTCAATTGATGAAGGATGAAACACTTTGACAACTTCTCCACCTCAATTACGTGAAACCATTGCACTGTTCGGCAAACAGGCGGAACTCCTCCGAAATCCGTTCGCTCAAGAAATATTTAGTTGAACATAATTGCGTTGGCTCCTCTCAGCTTGAGTGAGGAGTGCCAACTCATGTGAGTGTTCGTTATGAGGTCCATAAGCCTTAAGAACTGGTATTTCGAGAACCGCTTAGTAAATAGGTTAAACTCATCCCACAGAATAAAGACTGTTCAGGAGAGAGAGAGAAATATTTTTATTCATAGTAAATGACACAAAGAAATATTTAATACATCATGTGTTGACCATGAATTAGCCGAAATAGGCTAGGCCTGTTCTTCGGCTAGAGTTGTACGAGTATACTTGATTTATGTTATTCGCCTAAGTTACTCATGTATTTAATTTTCTCTTGTACAGCAGTTCCACTCTCTTAACGTTAAACATAATATATAAGTATGGAGCCTGCTTGGAGGAAACTCCTCGCGATGAAAAGAAAAAACTTTTTAACAATAACTTCCGACTTCGCAGTTGATCAAGATCAGCTTGCCCTAAATTTATTAGCCAAGACGAAATCACATTTTTGAATTTGGTGCGGGTTAGGTGATGAGGAAATTTGATATACTGGGGGGATCTGTTATAAATATTCACCAAATTGTGCCAGGGTGAGCGAATTGTGGCGCTCAAGCGAACTCGAGGAGGAATGATCATTCCTGACTCACTAAAGCGAGTAAAATAAGACATCTCACCATCAATGGGTCTAGGAATCACATCAGGGTGTTTGTGGTAGTAAAGTATAATTGATTTTACATACAATTCATACATTCAACACATACATTCCAACAGGAACTGTTGGAAATCACTTCACGATTCTTGCAAAACCGAACCACATAAGAACACTGCGCTCGCACATACCAGACCGCCCCTACAACTACAACTGGCTTCATTAAAGCCTGGAGTGGGACGCACACACCTCTGATTGGCTAACACTGATCTGGCCATCGAATTCCCAACTATTCACGATTAGAGCAATTTGAATTGCGACTAAGTAGTCAAAAACGGGCGTATTTGTCGATGTTGTCACCTGCCAGCTCAAGCCCAAAATTTTCAATCTTCATAACCTGAATTACCTGTACAACCCTCACGCCCGACAACTGCGAAGCGAGGACTAGAAGTTACAAACTACAACACAGATCTTCTGAACCCTTTTTCCAAGCTGGCGTCAGTTGTGTAAACTCAAATGACAAAATAAACGAGTAGTGACAATGTGACCTGGGGTCAATACGAAAAAAATAAAATAAAACATGAACGCGATGCTGCTAAGATGAATTAAAGCGCCAACATTTGGCTGATAAATCCTGGGGTCGGTCAATAGCGAAGAGCTCAAGGTTGATATTATTTTTTGCTGAAAATGATGGGAGAGATACTAATAATTCATCCAGATTCAACTATTTACAGGCGCGAACATATTTTATCCACTTCTAACCTGGCCATCTAAAAGTCCTGACAACCGAAAGAATAGTGTGACGTAATATAATTCATTAATTCTTTCATTAATCGGCGTTGTAATATTTTTGTTTCCATAATGCCATGGGGAGCGGTGGGAAGGGGGGGGGGGGCGAAACCGCTTAGAAAGTTGTTCAAAAGTGAGATCTACGTAAAATTGGCACGTACACAGTGTCGGCTCTAGCGAAGAAGAAGCGGAACAAACTACAGGTATGATACAGGTCTGCTCCCATAGTTGCATAAGCAGGGCGAGTACACGGTTGTCCCTGCGGAGGCGTATGGGTTGGAATGGAGGTGCCAGGAGACATACCTTGGGGACCTAAATCTTTGCTATTCAATCAATACAGTTATAGAAGCCAATAAATAGGAAAATAACCCACCTACTCCTCTTCTCCTTTCAATTTGGGTTCAGAAAGGATTGAAGCGTCCAGAAGATAACGGATAATAATGATGACATAACTCACAACATTCTATGATTCAATAGAAAGCAAATACACCAAAGACTAGATTTGGATAACGAAGCTGTAAGGTGTCCTTCGTGGCTATGAACATGAAAACCTGAAAAGCACTGCAGTTCCAATAATTATGGCAATCGGTCCTCCAAGGACAGTCCCTGAGGTCTCTCAATCATGTAGTCATCTTAACGGCATTTTGAAGGTATCGATGACCTTGCCAATGAAAAAAGCACCTGGTTACAAGCTGATTTCAGAGTGAAACAGGCTGTGAGAATGTAAGTGTGATTATCTAAATGTGGGCCATGCAAAGCCAAGTATTCACCATGTGGTAACTTGCTTCCCAATTAATGGCTCACTTCTAACTTGATAACCAACCAAGGATAGTGTGCTTCGGACAGTAGAGCTTAGTTGTGACAGGTGAAGTTGGGAAGAGCATTTTCGTAGAGCTTACTCTGAAATGGAGTGGAAATGTCACACGGAAAGGCTAGCAGTACGAATTAGGAAAACGTGTCATATTTTTATTGTCTGAATGGGCTCGTTAAACTTTAGAAACCCCTATCATGAGGGCGTCATCGAACTACCACATGAAAATCCTTTCCCTCAATCCAGCACTGTGGGAGGACCAATTCGGTTGGCAGGTAGGCTTTCGGTAATACGCTACCCCAATGCTAAAATCACACTCCGAGTAAAACTAAAGAACTGGTTATGAGCTTAGCATCTATTCAAGGAAATCCACCTTGTGAACTACAAACGTAGACTTCCCATCCACTTATTTTCTCAACTGAACACTGACATTGCAATCCCCCGTCCTCGCACTTGTTGATCGAACGGTGGATGACGAACGGTCGTCAACATAAGTGCTCCGTAAGAAATTGAGGCGGTTTCAAAGAGCTGAGATTGAGAATCCAGACCTTGAATAAAATCAGTCGCGTGTCTAATAACCGAGTTTATAATAGTCGAGGACGGCTCGCACACATAGTCCTTTCGTTACTTGATAAACCGGCGGGCCGTCTGCGTCAGTAAAACGACGTATTTGACTTTCCTTTATTAGTCCCTGAATTTGCACTTAAAATCGTGTAATTTATTTGGTTAAGAGATTAGCGAACTCGAGCGACTAGAGGCACCTGGCCCTGAGTCCGAGCTACTTATAGATTCGGCAAAGGTTAAACATCACATTCGGTCGTAAATTGCGATTATCTCTGTCGCTTTAAGTAATTAATTCCAACGAAGCGATCTTCCAGCGTATTATTGAAAAAAGATACTCGAACACGCGCAATAATTATTAGCTACGTCTTTGATAAAATGAACAAGCAAAAACAATAGCTTTTTTCAAGAGCTGTTGAAACGATTAATTCGACCACATCTTTACACTAATTGGAGGTAAAGAAACATTTCATAACGAAATACCCGCCACCGTAATGTTCTCAGTTGCGTAACTACAAATTGATTACGTTTTTAATAGATGCGTCGCATGAAAAATAAAAACATACACTATCACTATACTTGATACTAAAAGAATCACCAGTAAATAAATAATACGGGAGGCCCGAACTAGCCGTGAACAAGAATGAGAATGGCAACCTTAATCAAAACAAATACACCCCCACGATTATACACATCTGTACGTGTCATCTCGAAGTTATAGGGGCGAGAATAAATCAACAAAATTTAATTTGTACACGCAGAAATTGCCGAAATTTCAAGAGAAGATCGGTTCTAGAGAAGCTTTTTCTGAGTGCTCGCGAACAAAGTTCAATTTCCTATGTAAGGTGTGCGATACGTAATGGGGATTATGAAGCCTCAAAAGAAGCACCTCCCCACCATTGCCTTCCAACAGCAAAAAATACAACCTATACGTTCGGGAAAATAGAAAGCAAAAATTAACTTGCAGTTAGTTGTCTGCATTTGCAGTTTCGAGAGGTGATTAAGTGACGAACACTGAGGTCTTCCCCATGTAGCACAACTTTCCAACTTCAAAGGGTGATTTGGTGTACAATCGTAACTGCAACCTTAAGCGCGACACAGGGGCTCAAGAGATAACGAATGCCAACACGGGCTTCCAAGAATAAAGCGTCAACGAATACGCTTGCCGAAATGAAAAAAATGAAGGCTTCATTTGGCTGCAGAACTCCTTAGATTGTAGTAATATGTTCGTGAAAACGTTATGAGTGCCAAAGAACAAGTTTGATTTCCGAAGGGTAGTGTAAGATGAGCAGTAATTAAAGATTGAAAGTGACGATTCTCGGTCTGAGCTACACCTATCTGGGAGTAGATTGGATCACAAGCGAGACCAGGTACACTGGAAACATGTATCCAGTAATCTTGGAGCCTAGTGGTTCTTATGGTTGTACAGCTACCACACTGACCTGATTGTTTTTAACATGAGTGGTTCTACCAGAGGAGAGCAGAAACAGTAAGGGCCACTAAAACAAATTCTAAACTAAAATAATTCGCGTCAAAGGAGAAAGGACTATGGACAGCCAAGCTAGTTGAACACTTCCAGTGGATGGAGTGAAAGCAGAAGATGAATTTCTAAGTACAACAACTCACATCCAGCACACCTGGACATCGCGAAGAAAATACTGATTCGGCAGATACAGGATAGATTTCTGATGTCTGACATTGACGCAAGATAGGTTTCTTTTCGTAAGCTTCCTGACAATGCTTCTAGGTGAGCCATATAATAGTTGGATCTGACTGGGGAAGAACAGTTGACGCCTTGTATAGCCAGTTCTACATGTGGAAAGTAGTTGGTTGATAACGCACTCGAGTGGTCAGAGTGCAGGAATGTGGATAGAACCTTGAAATAGAGTATCGCATTTATACCTTTTCATTTCAACACGCATCGAGTCTTCCGACCTGGTCTGATTGGCTCGCCACAGGAGGCAGGTGTGGGTCAGCCACAGCTTGGGCAGCAATTGCGAATCTATGCTTGGCCAGTCCACTGGAGAAAAGCGTGACTGCATGACTGCTCCGAGTGGGGGGGGGGGATACGTGTCCTGGCTCGCGCATCATCATAGAGAGAGCGGTAAAAAGGACGTGCGCTCCGTCTTCACTGACCCCCCCCCCCCCACACCCACACACAGGCAGAGGTCAAATGTTTGCCACCTGAAGTAGAACAGGCGCCGGTTAAAGACTGTGTCCGGAGAGTAGTTGGAAAAGAGGGGTGGTGCCATCCCTCGATTCCCAGGCAGTCCAGAAAGGAAGGGATAAAGGTGTGGAGATGCCGTGCGGTTGGGCCTGCCACAGGTCAAGGGCCGTCGTCCGGTACGCCGTAAAATGGCCAAGAAGACGTCTCTCTGCATTGTGCGTGCGAGCTGATGACGCGTTCCTAGGGAGCAATCCACCAGACGGCTGCGGCAAATAGTGCGATGGGCAGGATACTGTAGGATAGGTTTCTGATGTTGACGCAGGATCGGCTTCTTTTCGTAAGCTGTGACGAAGAGCTTCCTGACAATGCTTCTAGGTGAACCAGATAATAGTTGGGTCTGACTGGAGAAGAACGGTCGACGCCTTTTTATAGCCAGTTCTACATGTGGAAAGTAGTTGGTTGATTACACACCCAAGTGGTCAGAGTGCAGGAATGCAGATCGAGGACATTCATATTGAATAGAGTACCGCATTTATATCTCTTCGTTTAAACATGCATCGAGCGCTACCATTCTTCATTTCGTCATTTTAATTTCCAATAAAATTAATTCGCTGTGTTGATCGCCTTGTTGTGTTTCTAAGGACTTGAGTTACTCAACCGCTTCCACACTGGATAAGAATCGGAGGGAGGAAGAGGACGGCCAGCTCGATGTACTACACAAAATAATGCCTGCATGGGTTGGTAAATACTACGCACATCCTTAAGTATAGTAGTATGTTCCACTAATGGCAAATTCATCAACCGTTCTCCCTAAAAAAAATCTCCTGGCCACGATCTTATCACTCAACCCCTAATCAAAAGATTCAAACGAAACGCCCAACTACTCCTGACACAAATACACAAGGCCATGCTGCGTTTTGTATATTTCCCCACCTGTTGATTCCTGACATGCAGTTCGGATTTCGAACAAAACATTCCTGCACGCAACAACTGAACAGAGTCGTGGAACATCTTTTAAATAGATATGAAAAAGGTGCAGCTTGTTTGGTCTGTTCCTGGACACAAAAATCTTGGCACCAAGGTCTCCTGTCAGAACTAAAGACGTAATTGTCTGGCTCATACGAAAATGCGATGTCTTATCATCAATACAGTTGACGAGGGAATCCCACAAGGAGGCGTGTGGAGTGCTTTCCTGTCCCGAATCCAACTGATGACACTTCGCAGACGTCGTTGCAGCCCTTGTAAAAGGCCCTGGACACCACGACTAGCGCGAAATTACCCAGTTTTCCTGATGCAGTGGATAACTGTCGTGATAAATGGAGGGTAAAAGTCAATCGTACAAACCTTCACCTACAAGCTCAAAATTACACGCAATGTTGTTTCGTCACATGGAGTACCTATCCCAGAAGTAAACTCAAGTCAAGCATCTTGGACTCAAATTAGACAGGAAATTAGCATCGGAATAAAATATTTCAAATCGTCTGCAAAACCTGAAATTCCGACTGAAGCAGCTCAAACATCTCGTTCACGCGTCCTGTAAATTACCTGTCCCCCTAAAACGCCTCGTATACCTCACCATTCTATGACCTATATGGCTGTACGGGGGAGAATTCTGGGGAGCAGCCAGTCCCAATTACATCGAATTCAAGTCTTTCAAAACAGAATCCTCCGCATGATCGCCGGTGCTCCTTGGTTCGTTCGAAATTCCATTTTACACTCTGACCTGAATATTCTTCCAATCAAAGACGACATTCGGAAACAATTTACCACCCATATTGATCTCACTCCAACCCCTTACTAGACCAATTAGCCACAAACCCACCACTGCCCAGACTCAAGCGGAAACGTCCCACTGATTTACTTGAAAAACTGTTAATGCAATCACTACAAACAGAAGCATTTGAGAATCGTGGTCCGAATACCGGGTCCAAAGGCTCAGTCTGTCGCTCGCATTAAATTTAAAAACGACCTCAGCTCACGCGATCCAGTGAAAAGAGGAGCCGCGGACAAAGCCGTAGTTAACTATCGTCGCCTGATGTTGCGCATAAATAGACGCTCCGCCATTGAGAGGACACAAGGCAGAAATCATTTTGATTGATGGTGTCTTCTGCTGGATGGAAGAGGCCAGCCTCTGAACGGAAGCTCAACACCTAGTTTATCTCCAACGATTGAAGCGTACCCCAACACTAATTGTACCCCAGCAGTTGGGTAGTTGTTGAACGCTAAATCAGTCACAATAACACCGCGAAAACCCATTCTAAGTCATGAACGTCAGGTGCGATGAATCTCACTACTTTCAGCGAGTTTCGTGGCTTGAGGTCAGTTCTCTTCTCATACTGATATAACTACGCAGCGTATAAATAATTTATTGAACTATCAAAAATTTTAAAAAAAGGGGTACATTCTCTTAGCTAAAATTACAGTGAAACACGTTCGTACAGAAGGCGACAGTCCTGTACAATACGAGATATAGTTAGTTGCTCCAAATAATTTTATAATGTAATTAAAAGTTTATCGAACCTCCACGGTTAACCAACATTATTTTTGAGCAACTTTCAGTCATTTCCTAATCTCATTTTGAATCTACAAGAACCCTTTCGCACATTCATCGCTGGGAGTAATGTTCAATAAATGAAACGTAGTAATCAATTGACAGGTAGACAGGTAAATGTATCTTGGCCTTTGTTCGCCCTCAACTGTTTCACCCACTTCCCTACAACGTAACAGGCAAAGCAAACCCCCGGCTCCACTCAAGTCTGACAACTTGCTCCTCTCTACAAGGCATTTTACAGAAATTGGTAAGTCGGATGTTTGTGACGTCATTTAATGTATTTTCATCGAGAGTTCTGCCAGAACGCTCACCGATTTGTTCGATTGACCGCACAAGAGGGCAATTCCAAGCTTTAAGAAGGATTCAATGATAATGCATGAATATTCGCTCTCAGACGGTAATTGTTTCTAGTGAAACTTTCATAGAAAACGAAGCTACTGCTATTTCGTCAAAATCAAGTTTCTGGAAAAACTTTCGCGCTAATTCCTTCCATTCTACGTCTTAATGGGGGGGGGGGGGCTGCTCCTTTGGAGGATACGAGCGTTAAGTTACCAGCTGAGTGAGTTCACAAGGTAATGTCTTAACACCCTGGGATTGAATTCGGGGTGCAGCTTACATGAGAACACTAAGTAAGAATGACAGGGCTAGATCAGCTGAATGGACAAGTGGGCGAATTTCTTCGTTTTTGAACCAAACATGTTCGAACTTGGGATGGAGCTTTAATCTAAAATTGCTGGGTAAGGATGGCCAAGTTTTTTTCCTGCTCTGATTATCTGGACAAGACATTCTTTCCTTCAACGTAATGTGGCTCCAATTCGAAAAGCTGCTTCATTGGGAATCCTTGTTATAGTAGACTAAATGGGCACCTAGTCTGATCAACTGAGTGAGCCTCGCCGGACATATTCATTTCCTGTTACGCACACGAGCTCTAAGTGCAGGCAGGATACCGTGTTACAAAATTTAGTGATAGGTTTAAATGAACATACTCTGCATTTTTCCTGATGTAAAGATGATGCACGAGTAATTAAATGGCCTCCACGGACAATAGACAATTACTCAAAAGACCTGCGATAAATCTGACTCAGGTTATCCGTTCACGCAATTCTCACGACAGCCGGTAATAAACGCCGATAAGAGAATAACGGACCTTGAGGAGGGAACAAATGGACCCGACTGCGGCCGGCGTGGGAGTGAAATCGAAGGACATTGGAAAAATGTATGCAGTTGGACATTGTTCCCACGGATTTGGAACACTTGAATATGGGGACGAAATGAGAGAATTGTAGCGCTTTATTTTAGTTATAGCAATCACAACTACACTATAATATTCACGCGACGTGTAAGGTGCTGTTTGAACTACGATTGAAATTATTGTTCTACATTATCCAGCCAAAAACATCTATAATGCGTAGAGTACGACAACTTCGGTGGCAGGAGAACCAACCGACACACTAATACAGGGGGAACAGATTACTCGATGTGACACAGTAAGGAGACACAGGTTTTCGACGTTGAATTGAGCATTTTCCACGCCAAATTGATATTATTGTGTTTCAATAAACAAATTGTCCATTTTAAAATTAAGAATAACTTGTCCTACGTATGTATGTTCAAGTTCCCGACACTGTCTACACGATCAAAGGTTATTTGCTCAATTTACCGACAATTTATACCGTCGCTTAAAATTATTAGCACACTTTTCAATTTAAACGCAATTCATAGAAAATATAGCATTAGCAAGAAGTATTATTTGATAGTAGTAGCACTATTGTGACTAAGGTATTGCAATATTTTTATCTCTGCATGGGAAACCATATTCGATTTTAGGAGGTTAATTCCCAATTCGATTTCGAAAATATAGAACTTGTTGTATGAAGAACGCGACACTCGTGTGGTCCTGGGCGTAACTATTTGAGTACGATAAGAAAAAAGAGGCACCTGATGCAACCTTATTTACAGAACAAATCGTTTGGACTCAAGTTACTGAATTGCCTTCTACATTACCAGTGGATACCACCGAGTCCTCTCAACTAAATTCATTACAATTCCAGCTAACAGAGCCTTTGGTTCTTTAATGACTGTGCCTACCTTGACTGGAATCGAAAATATTATTGTCTCCTTCAGTTGTTAGTAAAATCTTGGTCTATTAATTCCCATAAGATACGCAAATTATATTCAGTTGGTCGCCAGAGTTTGAGGACGGATATTTGTGTAATTTAATCATTGTAGTATCACGGCTCGCCTTATTTAAGGTATTCTCGATATTAGCGCCTACACCTGGTAGCCAGTGCGTTTTTAATCAACCTTTTGAGAACTTGGCATGAAACCTGCCATGGAATCCTTCTACTACTTTTCACTGAGAGCCCATGAAACTGATGAACTGTTATTTTGGGCCAGGGCACAGAGACCGTTCTCCACTTCTAACCCGACATCATGTTTTGAAGAAATTACAGAAAGCGGAGGATCCTTGACAAAACGAAACCACGCACTAAAGTCACCATGTCTAGCAAGAAAAATAGTCATGCAGTAGCCAAGTTGCCCCCAATTGTGCTGGGATGTTGTGAAAACTAGTCTATGAGACACGGACTGATAATGCCTTACGCCACACAAGTCATCAGACCAGTTCATTCTCTTCAAGTCCTGCTGCCGGTTTGCAATTAAATGGCCATTCAGTTCCCTCCTTTGCAGCTGAAGTAAGTCACAGCTCGCAATCAATGTCTACAATTCCTAATTACGTGCCAATGCAGCACACAGTACAGCTAACTTCAATGATTCCCTCTCATTGAGACGAACCTAACGAGGATTGCGCTGTTCAAGGTCTCGAAGCGATCATACTACCGCTACCAGTTATTTACGTCCCCTTTCAAGAGAAGCATGTAAGATTTCTAATCGGCCACTTCTAGTAAAGATGTCAGCACCACCAAAACGACGCACTGAACTGAATCTGTACAATACGGCATATATATGAGAAAGATAAGATCAGCAAGAAGTCGACTAAGGAAAATTATCAAAATCCGAAAAGGAAAATATCGATGAACAAAATAAATATATATTGCACATCTATTAATATTATCACTAATTCTGGTATCCCTAAAAATAACTATTTTCAATTATTTTATCATTTTCATACAAATGGGTTCTTAATTCTTCAATTTTTATTGGGAGGGAGAGATTCCTACAAAATGAATATCTATATTCCGCATAATTATGTAGTCGTTAATTATGATATCCTCCAAAAAGCATTATTTTAAATGATCTTATTTGACAATTTTCATACAATTCATTCTTTTTTTATTTTTTAATATTTCACTGGGAGGAATATCGATGAAGTTTCCAAACAAATAAAATATCTATGTTATACATAATTATATAATCATTAATAATTCCGACTACCATTATTTTTCATTATTAATTATTCTATCATTTTCATAAAATTTACTATTTTTCGAATAATTTTCATCATTTCATGGGGAGGAATATGGATGCAGTTCCCCCAAAATTCTATGCCGTCACGTAAAGATTTCAGAACACTAAGTACATGAGTTTCTTAGCCATAACTATCGGGTCACAGTCCCTAACTTCTTGGTCTAATTCCATTCATTGTTTCTAAATAATTGATTTACAAGTCGTGACAAAAATGGTTCAAGTTGTAACGATCACTGGTAAAATCGAGATAAGAAGTAATCACCTCGATACCCTTTCGAGCTGAGTTAACTTTATCTGAACAAACTCTTTTTGATTGGTTACCAAAGGTTGACTCCTTTTCTTTTCATTTTCGCTTTTTATCCGTTCGTCATCAGCTTTTGAGAGTTATGGGACAAAATGACACTCTTCAGGAGATAACCGTCGTCTCAACGCTTATTTCTTTCATTATCACGAGATAACGACCACTAAGCGTTGAAGACAAAAGGCGAAAAAATGAATGTTGAAATGGACGAGTCAGCAGGGGCGTACAGTTTGTAAATAGCTGCCAAGTAACTAAACTTAGACAACTCTGCTCATCATCACATGTTACAGAAAATAACTAACGAAAGAAAAAAAATTAGCCTCAACCAGGTATAGGTGTATCTAGAGAATATCGACGCCGTATATTAATAGCCATTTTGCGCAGAACGTCGAATTAGGCTTAAAAGTTCATGCCTGTGGACTTTATAAAAGGTTGTATTTGGGCAGGAGAGGTTGACTTTGAGGAGAACTAAAATTTGGCTTGGAAAAGGTCGAACTCGACGTGGAAAAACTGGAAACTGATTTTTACGGGAAAAAAAGTTCAATTGAAATTAATGAAAATGAAGAAAAAACCCATAAGTGGGATGAAATTGAACCTAACGGGGAATAGGTTCAATTTCGTGAGGAAATTTAACAGAATAAAGAATTGAATTTGAGTAGAAATATCTGGGGCGACGCACCACACAAGTTTTCTAGGCCCCGCGTACCTTCAGCGATTTTTTTGGCTACAGATACTAATTAATTCATTTTTCACTGAGTTCATTTGAACTTGGTAAAGCATAACTTCACGTTTTATGTAGTTTAGAAGGATGGCTTTCACTGTTTAAGAATTATCGGGTAAAAACTCTGAGAAAAATAGTAGTAAGTGAAACGGCGGTGGTTGGAACTCCGGAATTTCGGGGGTTCCTCCTAATTATCTTAAGAGAGTTATTTAACTGTCATCGTATAGATAGTCCTAACTATAGATAATCCTAACTTTTCTGAGAATGCTGGTTACATATAAGCGGAATTTATAAGGCATGGAAAACGAATTTATTGGCAGACAATACGATGAACGCGGACAAGAAAAAATATTCAATTCTGTTTGAACTGATGCACGACCCTCATAATGGCATCAAATATGTCAAAACCGGTACGTAATTGTGGTGATTAGAGTAAAACGCATTATATACCGTGATTACACCACTTTCCTCGGCCCCACGTTAATTTACTGATCTTTATAGCTGTACCAGTAACCAAATCCGTGTTTCACTGAGTTTATGTGAACCCGATAGACCTTAAACGAACATTCTACATAGAAACTATTCGTGTTTACCGTTCTGTAATGTGTTGAGTTCCTCAAGGAAGGTCTAAAAAACTCCATATTTGTCTTTTAGCCGGCCTTCCTATGTCAAGGGACTATGGGAAAATGAAGAGATGAATTTGATCTAAAAAATGTTTGAGCAAAGAAGTGAATCGAATCTGGCGTAGAAAAAGTAGAATTTTGCGAGTAAAAGAAATGAATGGTCGTGACTTAGAAAAAGGTTGAAGATGTGAATAAGGTGCAATTTTTCTCTCAATGGTTGAATGCACAGGTCAGAGCGGTTTGCGCTACTAGATGAAAAGTGTACGACCAGACGGCTGACAACCATAATCGCATAATTTGGTTGAGCTCAACCGCGAAGAACTTGTACACAATAGACCACTGAGTGATTCTATCACACCAACATGACCGTACTCTTTCGAGTTCGCTCAAGTTTAGTATTCTCGGAACTGGCGCTTCATTCACAAAACTGAGCGATTGAATTCTCGTTTCCAAGTCATGGTGTCGTTAAGTAGAGTAACGCTCTTTTAGACTTCATATACGGCTTGGCGCCCTCATCTCGAGCGTTCCACAGCTAGTCACTTGGCGAGCACAAAACAATTTAAGGAGTGACGATATGTGAATAATTGGCGTTTGGTCCGTCTTGAATATATTGACTGAGTTCAGAGTTCAATCGCATTACGGAATCAAAGGTGACTGGTGTCAATGTCAAGGACTCTCCTCCTCCTCATCATCATCATCCACAATCAAAACCACAGACACTTGCCGTTCAAGAGCCTATTATTTTTAGAAACGGCCTTCGAACTTCTCAATTGACAAGCTGGTCCCACGTCCACCGACTGTGACAACCTATTAGCGGATTTATCGTGTTTACTCAACATAATGCGGTATTTACGTCTAATTGCGGTTGTTGCATTCCTCTTACAATGCACGTGAATTTAAAATGCTATAACCGCATGAGAGATGATTCTAGAATGACATCATTACCTTCTGTTATGGTAAATTCGAGACCACAATGAAGTGATTTCAGTGATTACAGAACAATAGCAGACAGATACAGTAGCAAATTATAACCTCTGCAGCTGGCCCAATGCCTCGTATTATGAAAGAGTAGTACTCCATTGGAAAACATATGGCTTATTGGTTTCAGAACTCCGCTTTATACTTAAGTACAAAAAATAACGTAGAGAAATGGACTCAAATTGTACCACGCACGCCAGGTACCTCTACAAAGACTACCAAATCGCACTGCGTTCTGCACACAACCCAGCCTTCAGATGATGAGGTACCACAACCACTTCGCAGATTCTTCAGGGAATGCAAGAGAGGTTAACACAGAGCAATAGATAGAATCAGAGCGTGAATGCACACACACATACATATATATCTAGCCAGCTGTACACAGCATCTACTCAAAGAACAATATATAGGCCAACTAGGGTTTTGAAGAGCCTGCCATTACTGAAGCTTCAACGGTATCCCCAAATGATCGCTACAGGTCAAAGAGGCTACCCCTGGGAATTGAACCAAAAGGTTGCATTACATCTCTAGAGCACATATAACAGAGGACCCAGAACACACAATCAACTACCTGCATCTACAACAGTTACACTGTAACCTCGATCTAAGGGGTGGCAGCAATAAGTGCTACATTTATCAGCGTTAACCCCTAGCCCTCGTTAATTGGGCCACAGAATGAATTAATCTAGGACGATATTCAAGCCCCACTGAATACCAGGTCAATTTCATCTGCAGGGGCTGATGTGCCTCCCCACTCACTTCCTGCATGATCAAGCCCGCTTAGTTGAACCCTAGTCTGCGGCAGGATCAATAACTATGCTGTAACAGGAATACATCAGAACATACTGATCATTTTCCCATGAGAAGGGCTGCGCTACTGGAACGTTTTTTGTCAACTTCGCTATACTTTACTTCAGTAACCTTCAAGCCTTACAAGATGCATTTTTGATTGTGAATTACTCATGAGTTACTATCAACGGTGGAACAAAGCCTCTACTGCAGAAGCTTTCCCATCCCAACTTGCCTAGAAGATCAATGAGATAATGAGGGTTCGCGATTCTCATATTCTGTATTGTTACATATTTCAGATGTCTTCAGATCCCCTACCCTTGCTGGCAAAGATGATATCTATGGGGGCAGCCCTTTTGAAGAAAGCCTTGCCGTTTTATAAGAAAAACGTTGGTAGGACCTTCAGTCTGGTTAATTGATCCAGATCAGACCAGATAAAGAAGCTGGAAGAGCTCCGATCTTTCCCAAAACCAGGTTTTGTATGAACACTTCCAAACAATACTACTGTACCATAAAATTGACATCTGTGGGAAAATGACGAAAGCGCCACAATAAATTATCAAACATTTCAAAAACAAAAAATCGATTTTAACGCAGTTTTTTCTACATAAATCCCGCTCATGTGATACCAGCATGAACATTAAATGGTGATCAAACGGAGAACGTATTATTTGTCCTTTTGATTTGTGCAGTGTTATGATGGGCCAAAAACCGTTAGCCGTACATAACATAAAAATGTTCCATGCACGAGTACAGACAGACAATAAATCATGACTAACATTGAAACCTGAGTCATCGAACGACTGATAAGAGCCCTACGCCCTTCTCGACTTGACTTCCAGTTTTATGTTTTGTTTTCACCAATTTTGATCACCAGGATTAAAGGTAGTATCGACAGCCAAGATCTGACACTTAATAGCGACGAAGAGGCCTGTCACCCATCAACTAGTGTCGAATGTAGTCGACAACTCCAAGTCCAGACACCTCCTAGCCAGGGCCCACGTGGGGGACGGAAATTCGTCTGGACGTTTGTGGTCTTGGAAGTTGGTTGAGAAGGAGTCAATTTTAAAGAGACTGTTCCTCGGATCTGAGGGCCGGGGAGCCGCTAACTGCGTAAAGGGGAGTCAATTGTGAGGATCCGAGCCCTCGAAGGGGCGACTTCAATTCAATACGATGTTAATTGAGCAAAAGTTTACCTCTCAGGACGAGACATGAACCGGAGAGCACAGAGATGAGAGTGGACCGAGGGATCAGATGTGACGCGGCAAGATAACTGGCCGACGAAAACGAGTGATCTCCCATAGCTCGGGTTCCAGCGTCCAAGCCGTCCCCCTCCAGTTATCTCTTTCTCGTCCGCAAACTTAATAACGACGCCGAATAAAGAAAGTTTATAGGTCTCTTTGTTTTCCGCTCAATCCAGCTTTCTTGGCTCTTTCCAAAACCACAACCGGCACACAAAAGAACATTACGATTAAAAATCTGAATTTATCAGGCCGATTACCACCAAATTTTGATGCGCTTTAAACCCATAACATACGTTTCAATAGTCAGAAGTAATTTTGGCGACTTTTAGAAGTCAATGATGTTATCGAAATGAACAAAATTTTGGAGAAGCGTTCAATGCCGTTTCCCGGTAGCAAAACATAGTGTTCCTTTAACCAAACGGTGAAGGAGGGAACGTCAGTCAGCCGTACGTGTTTTAATTTTCAACAGTTGGATTTGGTTTTTAGTTTTCTTTAAATCTTCTCGTTTTTGCGTCCAAAATACAAATTTCAGGACATTGGCCTGCGTCAACACGACTCAGAGAATGCTGTACCAAATCATCTCGAAATTCATATTTGACCCGCATATTGACACGAAACTAACCATAGTGATTGAAGTAACAAAAGGTTGTTTTCTCCAGAGCGACACTTAACGGTTTCAATTAAAGTCCCTTTCAAATTTGATTACAATATCGATTGCGGACTGGCGATATCATGACTGACTGTCGTTAAGTTCTCATCATTGAGAAGTGATTCACAGCCACTATCAAGATATTCACTGACCACGATCAACATGCCATTAACTTTAATTGAGCTAACACTTACGGATAACCAACTTCCTAATATGATTAATCTTAATGTGTGCCGGCGAACTCGAATGAAATCTTTGAGATAGATCACCTCAAAAGTAACATTTGAATTTTCTATTTCGGTCTGACGCCACAAGATTTTGAACGTGAAACAAGAGAAATGGACCAAAATTGTTTTTTTCTAACGATTTGGATCTAAATAATAGTACAGTCCTAAACACGATTTTCCACTCATTTGTGGGGAAGTGACGAGAGCAGCATAATAAATTAACAAAACTTTCCAAGAAAATCGACTTTACCGCAGGTTTTTCCCAATAAATTCCGCTCAAATGGTACCAGTATTCTCAGAAAAATTATAGTGGTAGTCCAGTAAACTGCCTATACGATGATTGTAAGTTCATAAGATAATTAGAAGCAACCCCAGAAATTCCGGAATTCAAACCACTTCCGTAGTTGACGAAGGATGAAAAATTAAACCAACTAATAAGCTTCGAATTTTTGGCAATTTTTACAACTGAGAGGCTCGTGTGGCCAAAAACCACGTTTTGGGAAAACAGTCTGTGAATGCGGACGCGTTTCTCCGAATACAATTGACTCCCACGCCACAATATAGTTTTGTAATAAACCGATCGAACATAAAATGGTTATAACGCCTTCGATCAAACTTATTGAACAATACGTTCCACACTATTGAGCAACGCTGTAAAAGTTTCGTCTTAGGACAATGGCACGAGCATGACATAACCCGATTTTACAATTACTACTCTATAAATACATTGTATTCAATAGAAAGGAACGTTCACATAAGTCATGGTGGTTACCCAATGAAGTATCTATGTACGAGTAGGTATACAATGAGAAGTTGATAGACGTTAGCAGTTAAGGAACGCTCACGACCATCAGAGTAATTTATTTGGTCTCTCACATACAATTCAAGCGCAATATACAGGAAAATTCACAAATAAATCATGTCGAAAGCCCAATAAACTACCCAAATAGATAAGGGACCCGAACAATTCTTAAACACTGCCAGTTAAATGGCCAACGTTTCCCTGTTTCTTTGTGATGTTAACTGCACAAAATAATATGCGATAACCAGTTTGGGTATTGGAACTTCTTTACATGTGGAATGAACGATTAAATATTTGAAGCCGTTTGCGTTTTATTTGCCCCTCATGTTTATTAACTAGATTTCTGAGCAGTAGATTCCTGTGCACAACTCTTTTGCTAATATGTAGTGAAAATAGAATGCATTATATCGGCTTCTCACGCCGAATTTGGTATCAAACTTACGCTGAGCTGATCTGTGGAGCAATTGTGGAGAGTTCTTTCGAAGCAATTAACCTTAACTTATCATAATCAGTAATTGGCGTTTCCCTCGTCCAACATACACTTCGGTCCATACGCAATATCTAAGGGTTTCTCCTATTTCACTTCTTACTAATCAACCAGAGGTATGCCTAGGTAAATCAGGTGCAATATCTCAATCTGCTATTTAATGTTTGGGTGTGCATAGTTAAAACCAGGTCGACTTCCTTATCAATGAGTGTACCTGAACCTTCAGAGTTAAATCAGTCGTCAGTCGTTATACAGTTAGAACCAGTGTAACCAAGCTTTCTGCTGTACTAAACAATAAAAGAGACCCCTCGTTGGTATCAAAGCGATATCGACATGCATCAGACCCACCACAGGGAAGCCCCAAAAAGTGAGCTGTGACGACAGAGCTGGCAGTAAAATATTGCAACAGAACTCAGGTTAATCATGTACGGAATTAAGTTGTCAGTAAACGAGGACAACTAAAAATTGGGTTTATAAAATACCGTATCTGTTTATGGATAACAGATTAACATATCAAATTGTAGTCACGACCCATCATCGCTAATTCACCTCAACAGCAGTTAAGGTCCAACACAGCCGCAAGGGGACATATATTCAAGAAAAGAGTAAAAAGGCACAAGGTAGAGACCAACCTTGTGAGTTAGGGAATACACGAATTAGCCTTTAGTGTAGTATATAGGGCCAACTACACACTTGTATCTCAAGTCGCTTGTCCTGTAACAGGAAGAGTTGCTCTGCGAGAAAGATAAGCAATGCATCCCACAACACCCCCAACAACAGCCTCCAGCTGGCACATCTACGTTAGTGCTTTCCTCCGCTATTTTGTAAACACTTTCATATATCTGGAATTTCCGCCCACTTTTGCCTTGTGGAGCTTACGATTCGCTGGGAGCCCCCAGACATTACAAAAAAAACCTGAACTTGGAGTGAGACTACAGCCCTTGTGTCTCTTGAAGCCTTAACCAGGCAGTTGACTAATTCCATCTCACATTTCTGCAGCAAAGCAAAATAATGTCAGCAAAATGAGAAGGGTGAGTGTGAAGAGGAAAACAACCCAATATGCTCTGAAAATTGGTTATTGAGCATTTACGAAGTCTTTTACAGCACTCAATTGTGAACAGAGCGCAGTTTGACACCATCTGGGGTTCATTCAAGTGCAAATGCGGCTTTAAAATCAGAACACCGATAAGAATAAACTTTTGCCAATGGAGCAATAGCGGAAGTCTTAAACACCTCACTCGATACTAACTAATACGAGATCGTGGCCACAGGACGTCAATTGGAACAGCAAACAACACATTAACCGGAGATGAGACTCAACGACATCTAGTGCAATGAAGTTGATGGGATATACAATGAATCACCACAGGGACGTTAACAGATGACAGTCAACAAACACACTTAACCCAACTTTTATTGCTCATCAATAAGTGATCTTAACGCTGAATCTTGCAACATCAGACCTGGCATATTGTGTCTCAATAATTCCTGGATAGTCACGAGGGAGCCACACGACCACAGGATTACGAGATATAAGAGTAATTTAAAAAATACCCGAAAAGTCGTACTACATGTCACGAACTACTCCAACTGTTGAAAGTATTCCTTGTAAACATAGTACAATACTTAGCGTTGTAACTCGTAAAACATTGGTTCAGGTTGTTGCAGATACTCAGATAGATGTCATTCCTGATTCGTTTCCATTCAACAGAAACATAATCACCTGATAAGTGACCATCACGAACAGCATTTCTGAGGAGAGTTTGACAAGTTGACAACTATCACCAGTTGTCGAACAAACACTCCTGCACCTCGTCTATACCTCAATTTCGTTTCCCCGACTCGGAAAACAAGCCGGTTAGGTAGACAATTAAAAATTGACACAGGGATTTAGATGACCCGGTGCACCAGATTCGGGCGGGCGACACGTTTTGATAACGAAAAGTGATAAGCGGCAGCGAGCAAAACGGTCGAAAACTTCTTTTGAATAATTGTAAATTAGAATAACTTACCAAAACGAAGATCTTGAGGCTCCCGCGAACGCCGATTCGTAGAAAATTTTGTTTTCTGGCTTAATAAGTAACGCGAATTGATAACGAAAGAACACGATCGCATCGGATGTTGAGCTGTTCGGGAGGGAGAACAACATCGCCGTAGCCACAAACCCTGCCCCCTCTACTCAACTACCACTTGATATCGATTACGGAGCTCTTTGATGCCTCGAGGCCGAAACATCGATTGTCGTATGCTATCCGATTCATCGATTCTGTGCTTAGCGCTCATTCTGCACATTACACTCTCCCACTTCATCCTGTTGCCTTTTCTACCAATTTTTGTTTTTTTATTTATTTTGCTTCGTTTTAAGCAGCTTAAGGTTGCCTTCGTATCAATATCCTACAATAATTACGAAACTTGCACACTTTGGGAAAATGCCCTAAACGGAGCTTGTGTCACATTTCAGCTCTACCGCAGTTCCGAAACCAAGTTAAGCCGGGTTTACACTATGTAGCAGAGCTATATAGCACAGCTATATAAAGCTCAGCTATATAACTCGGCTACAAGTTCAAAAAGTGAAACTGGAGATTTGCTATATAGCCCGGCTATATAGCAAATTTAACCCTATTTTCTCTGCTATATAGCAGATATCGTGCTATCCAAAAGTTTCGGTAAACATCAAAGGGAATCTGAGCTATGTCTAGCTCTGCTACATGTAGCTCTGCTACACGTGCATTTTTGTTTGTAGCAGAGCTACATGTAGCTACCCCCTCCCTAAATGCCGCCAAGGACCTTTGATGTCGCATGTTCGTTTGTTTTCGACTCAGCTTGTGGTCAGAGTCCTTCGAGTGCATTGTTCACGTGCCTGCGTACTGCTTGTACAATTGTGGAGAACGATGGAGAATCTTTTGAGTCAATTCGACTGGAGTAAAGACAACATTATAAAGTTGATAGAACTGTTTAGGGACTACCCGGTGCTATGGGACGCTAAAGTTGCCGACTAGATGCAAGAAATCGTAAAGTTATTGCTAATTTTTCACGAGCAGGAATTGCATCTCTGAAAGACGTATCTTGTTTTGCAATTTTGTGTCCAATTGCAATAAGCAAATGTTCGAAATCACCACTTGTCATACGGAGAAAGTTTTTAAAACTTCCATCACAACGAACTTCATAACTCAAGTTGTCTATATCATCCTCGTTAAGGTCTTTCAAAAGGTATCGTTTCCAAGCCTGAAGTGAGGGCTTGATCCAATATCTTTTTTCTCTTTTTTGTGTTGAAAATATCACAGTAGCTGCGGCTACAGCAGCAGCTGCTGCAAGAACTACCTTCTTCTTCGGCATCTGGCTAGGAACTGAACAGCTGTATACTGTATAGCTCTGCTACAAGAAATTAGCATCAAAAATTTACTTCTAGCAGAGCTATATGTAGCTGACGGAGCTATATAGCTTATTTTTTTATATAGCTATGCTATATAACAGAGCTATATAGCTCTCCAGCTATATAGTGTAAACCCGGCTTTAATAATAACATTTCCAAGAGCGCTGCACTTCTGATCTACGCGTTTTTATGAACCATTGTGGAATCAGCCTCAGCACTTACGAACACTTTAAATCCTAGTGGTGATTGATCGGGTAAGGGGGGCGGGGTTTGTGAACTAACGACCGTTCCACTGACTTCTGCAGGGTAAAATACACGTATAACCCGCACCACAGCATTTGCAAATATCTGGTGGGTAGCAACACACAACTTGTACAGCCGCTGTAAATTCGAGGAGATGCTGATACGAAGAAAGGTGGCTGTATCTTCATTCAACGCACAAAGATTTATTGAAAACAAGATGTAGGCATTAGTGGAGATCATTCCATAAGTCTTATCGATACCGCGTTTAATCGGTTTTATCAAATTCAGTTCTGCGGTTACTCTGGAATTTTCTAAACGTAAAAAAACATGCTTTTTGACATATTTTGGCCATCTCTTAGTGGGACGTCAAAAACTTTATGAAAACATATCAGCATATAAAAAAAGCATAATTGGCTAGTTGAAGACATCCTGTAAGTTTTCTGAAAATCTTTAAAGCCGTTAAATATTCGTAGCACTCACTGTGGTGTGGGTTGGTCCAGCACACATACACTTTAATGGCTTCACATCCATCTGCGCCTTTAAATTCCTCTGTCCAATATTCTCGAGGACATGTTACCCAATGAAGTTACGGAAGAGTTTGGGTAACTCTGCAGTGGCAGGCTTAGTTGTTGCTTGAATCATATTCCCCCACCACAATAGCTCGTCAATAGTCGCGGGTTATTACAGTAGGTAAGCACTTTCTTCTTTTCGAAATGGAGTTTGACAATGCAATGAGTCCACCTAAGTATTCATGTGTACTCTTTCAAGTAGGACTCTGAAACTGAATAACGTGGCAGAACTTGCGAGAAAAGTAGATTTTGCTTAGAGTCAAGACCGACGGATCAGCCTGAATATGGTGTGAAAAGTAACTGCATAATGGATGCTGCAATGGATCTAAAAGGCCTTGTGCTAGAACACTGCGCTACCAGAAGTGAGAGAATAAGAGCATCCCACCACTATGACTCTCGTCCACGAATAATTTACATGCCCTCAGTCTGAAGTAGGAGCATTGCTAAGACGAACTAAGACTTATGACGAAGAGGCAAAGCGGTGAACCAGCAATACTTCGAGAAAGAGCAGAGATATCGAGCAGAATTTTCACCCGATGTAACGGACTCTTCCCAATGTTATTCAGATGGTCAGTTCTTGGTTACAGCTGTACAATAATTTCCTATAGTGAACCGTGAACTCTTAATTTTGTTTAAAAAATAAAGCAATTGCCAACACAACAAGTTGAGGATATTTTCGCCTGAGTAGGATGAATCAAAATTGTCAGGAATATCTAGTTCCTGGCGTAAACATTATAAGTATTCCATGACATCACATTTTCGCCTTTTGTGGCGGTTATTACTGACGAACTTCAAGTGCTTCGATCCAGATATCGCAATAATTTGGTATCGATCAGTTCAGTTCGATACTAACAATTGAGAACGCAATATAAATCGATTATATAAGTTACGGTTGGAAGGGTGAAGGGCGTTTGAGCGGCGGGGAGCCCACCTGACCAATGAGGAGCGGTGAAAAAGTGGCGTGATCTCGGTGACGTAGGCAACCAAATCAATGGAACCAACGACCAAAAACGACCTGTGAAGTAAGTAAAGGGCGTTCTGGGGGAAACGAAGAGGATGCTACGTTATGTGGAAGGAACGCTCTGAAAAGAGCTGTTACTCAATATAGTTACAAGAATCCTTTCGTTTCCGCCGGGTTTTCCAGTCGTCAAAATGATCCGTTGTTCCTTTTAGTTAACGATTCACTTACTAAAGTAACTTCACCGTAGATTACGTTCTTTTATTATACTTGTCCTTCGGGTTCATCTCAATTTTTTGTTTTCAATTTCATAATCACATTAAATTCATCAACATAGAAGGCGGGCCTTGTAAAACTCAGTCTTCCTGCGTCATCGGAACTGAAAGATTTGGTAGCCGTTTATAATGATTGTGATATAATGTTAATTTTTAAAACTCTCTAACCCTTTAAACACATCGTTCAGCTCGGTTCACTAATGTTAGACAATTCATTGTCTATTTTCTATCAATGACAAGTGTTACATCACTCACCATTGTGATTTTACTAATTATGTGATGTGCTGAATGAGCTTCTAATGGATAAGCTCAATGAACGCTCTGACATTCCATCGTGAGATAGCACTCGTTTACTCCTGATTTTATAAAAAGGAACATCATGCAACTTTCCTCACTCACACAAAGTTCGATATGTGCAGCACCTGCGCGTTCGTTATAACCCTTTTTTTCAGGCACTCATTGCTATTAGCAGGATAATGACTCCTTTGAAACGTGGGTTTACTTCACATAAAGAGTGAAGAACGAAGCTGTTCTTAAAGTGAGAACAAATAAATAGAAGCAAATCATTAAAATAAAATATCTGGTGCGCAGCAACACACAACTTTCCTTAGCTCTACGTCAATTCACTTTGTACATGGCTAATTCTATTTAATCAATTCATTTATCACTCAGTTAATTCGAACTTGGTCAAACAACGCTTTACGGCAGTAGGAAGCGGTGCGCTTACAGTTCCGGAATTTATTGCGCTGCTCGTACTCATTGCAGGACCATTATTGATCAATTGGTACACAGATAATTAATGAGGCTATAAACACGATTTATAAAAAAAGGATAGTAATCACTTTTGCAGAGTTATTGTAAAATAACCGTTAGAATTGGTAATAAGCGAAACGGCAGTAGTTGAAATTCAGGAATTTCTGGAGTGACCCCCATGTATCTCATGAGCGTTTTTAAACACTCACCCTTTAGGTATTACAATACCAATTTTTTTCAACATTCTACTAAAATTCCAGCGGAGTTTATAAGGAAAAAACTGCGCTTAAAACGCTTTTGGTCGAAAATTTTGATAATTTATTGTGCTGCTCTCGTCATTTTCCCACGAATGAGAATTTTATAGTATCATTGCCTCATTGAGAGCTATCAATATAAAAAATGTAATTAAAATCGTTAGAGCCGTTTTTGAGAAAAAAATTTGGTGTTTTGATCACTATGATGACTATAGTTAACTTTCGGTGGATTTTGCCCATACCCTCATTATTGCGTCCCATGGTAACCTGTAGGTTAGACATCAAGTTTCAGCTGATTTGGTACGGTGGTTTTCTCTAAAAACTGCGCTAAAATCGATTTCGTCGAAAGTTTTGATAATTTATTGTGCTGCTCTAGTCATTTTCCCACAAATGGGACTGTTATGGTATCATTGCCTTATTGAGAGCTATCAATATAAAAAATTTAATCAAAATCGTTTGAGCCGTTTTTGAGAAAAAAATATTTGGTGTTTTGATCACTATGATAACTATAGTTAAATTTCGATGGATTTTGTTCATACCCTTATTTTGGCGTCCCATGGTATCCTGCGGGCGAGATATGAAGTTTGAGCTGATTTGGTCCGGTGGTTTTCTCTAAAAATCGTTCACAGACACACATACACACACTGACCCACAGACCATTTTCCCAAATAGTGTTTTTCGGACTCAGGAGGGTCTGAAACGTAAAGATCTGAAGAAAACTCAAAATTTTTTTTCAGCCGATTACATAACTTTCCTTTCAGTTTGGTTGCCTTTATTTCAATGACAGGTTGGTGGTTCTGGAAGTGTTGCGCTTCCCTGTATTGCAGGCCCTCCATGAGGGTCATCCAGGTGAGACGAGAATGAAGTTAATGGCTAGATCTTAGGTGTGGTGGTCCGGGATTGATAAGGAGATAATGGATTTCGCTAAGCGATGTGAATTCTGCCGTACTTTTGCCCCTCATTTGCCGGAACCGTGTTGACGTGTTCCATGGCCACCTTCCCACTATCCTTTTGAACGCGTCCATGTTGATCTCTTTCATTTCCAGGGGGGTAATTACAGTTTGTTGGTGGATTCGTACACCAAGTAACCGGAAGCTAAAATTGTTTCTACTTACACTAGCTCGTCGGTATGTGCCTTCCTAGGGGAGGTATTCAGTCGTTTTGGAGTTGGTCGTTCCAGTTGGTCACTGACAATGGGCCTCCATTTTCTTCCCACGACTTCAAACAATTTTGCCAACAGATGGATGTACAGTTATGTTTTACTTCACCTTACAACCCATGTTCTAATGGTCAGGTGGAGAAGTTTGTATCAACCATGAAACAATCTATCAGGAAAATGGCCTTACAACGCCCATCTGTTCAGCCTGCATTAATCTTGCTCCATGCTAGCTACGTATCGAGCTACCCTTCTGTGTCCACCGGGGTCGCTCCCATGATATCAATGCTGTCCTTCCACCCTCGAACAACTCTGTCCAAGCTGCGCAAGTCAGCAGCCAACCAGGTGTCGGCAACGCCTTCCCAGATGGATATTCAGGGTCCAGTTTGGGTTTCAGTTGGGTCAGTCCATCCTCCAGACTGGGTTAAGGGTGTAGTGTCCGAGCAGCTGTCACAGGTATCATACTAGGTCTTAGTGGAAGGAGGAGCTCAGCATAAGGTTCGCCGGTCTCAGATCCACCCACGTAGTGTCAATAGTGACCATTTTCCTTCTGCAGTTGTTCTATCTCCAATGATCCTATCTGATCAGGTTGTAACTAACAGAAATCCTGGGGGAATCCGGCCAGTTGGTGGGGGCCATAGTGGGGGTGAGAGCGCCAACTCTTCCTGCTTCTCACTCACAAACACATTCAGGACGTTTTTATGGCGTTCTTAGGTAAGCTTTGTATTTTGTCTTCTCGTTATTATCCTATTGCCTTGTCTGATTTTCAGTATATTAAGTTCCATTGTTTCAGTTACTATTTTGGGGTATACATTTCTTGTCATCTCTTGCACATTTAGTTCAAGTATACCTTTTGTTTTAAAATTAAATTGTTTTTTATTTACGAATAATTGCTATTGTCAACAGCAACTTTTGTACCACTATTGTTTTGCAAATTTTAATTAAGTATTATTATACGTATCCTCTTGTTTTTTCTTAAATTTTGTTTGAGGAGGGGGAAATGATGATGTAGACTCGCTAGTGGGGTTCAATGGACGTAGGGCGCATGCGCACTAGAGCAGGCCCGCTCCTCTGCTACCCTTTGGTGTGTTGTACAGAATGTTCTCATTCGCAAATAAACCGTCTACCTACTCAGTTCCGTGAGTGCTATTTCTCTCCAGTACATAATGTTGCAAATACCCAACCTCACTCACTGGGCTTACTTGGTGCCACGTCACCTATACTTTCTCACCCCCCGCTCAAAGCAGAGTACATCTTCAACTTCTGCATTCGCCACCTCTTCCGGCTGAAGAAAGGGCCTCCCAAACTTATGACCACGAAATGCCACGAGTCCATCGCATACGCACAACACATGCTCTGCCGTCTCTAGCCCCACCTCGCAGAACCTGCATATCTGTACCTCGCACTTGCCAATATTAGCAATGTGGTACCTCAGCGGATAGTGACCTGTAAACAGGCCACATATGATTCTCATATCCTCCCTCCACAGTGCAAGCACCTCCTTGGCCCTCCCTCTGGAGAGTCTGATGAAGAGTTTTGACAGTCTAAGGCAACCCTGCACCTATCCTCCTATTAGCCAACCTCTCTACGTAGGTGGCTCCTGGTTGTATGACCTGGTAATTATAGTAAGGGCTAAATTCGTGAGTGTAATCAGTGAATGCATGCAGCATGCACTGAATACCCTACAGAGATGGCGTTATGGGCAAGGACTGTTTGTCAATCCAGACAAAACGAGCCTGGTTCCAGTCACTAGAAGATGCAGCCTTGCGCTGTGGGAACTCAGGCTAGGCAGTAAGGTGGTGAAGGTCCAACATGAGACCCTGAGTTTTCCTTGATGGGAAGCTCACTTGGGGCACACACATGAAATGAGCCTAACAACGAGCATCGGTGATGTGGGCAGGTCAGAAAATGATGGGGAAGACATGGGATGACCCAGTGGATGTACGCTGTAGTCACCTATGGACTAGGGTGGAAAATAAAAAATAAACTGCAACGTAAGGCGTGTCTGGCTGTTACAGGCTGTATGAGAACATGCCCTACAATACCCAACAGCCCATTCCCAACAGCCAGTTAAAGTGGACAAATATGTGCCTGGTCGGAACGACTTATTTGAACCAAGTAATTTGGTGAACGTTCCCCTCCATGTAACTTATTACCTCAACTACCAGCCATTGACCCCCCCCCCCGTTGTATCTTATCGAGGAAGGGAGGAGCAGGGTAAACAGGATCACCAAGTACACCCAAGAAGAATTTTATTTTTGAAGTTCGACACAAATTTACCTACACAAAACTCTTATCAACAGAATAGGCCAAGAAAAACGTCTATAAATGCAAGGTACAACTCGAAACTTATTAATTAGTTTACATTTTACACAAAAAATATAAAAAACTTACATAAACTTATTAAAATCTTCTGCTCGTCGTATGAAACTGAAGCAGGAAAAAATAAAATTCTGTTCAGCCATCAAATCACAAGAATTACTAAAAATATAAGGAAATCACACTGGTGCCGTCACCAATTTATTAAACATTCAAAATTATAGCACACCATTCAAACTACCTACCTCACGTTAAAACCAGTACGTTATGCTGAGCTATATCTCAAGGATGAGAATGCAATCACGCTTAATGGCTTGCAAGATATCAAGTATAGGACACCAGGAACTCATCAATCCTGCTGATGGAAGAAAGACGTAAACTAACAAATCCCAGTCACCAAGAGATTGTTGATTATTGATTGGCACAGATGATTGCATGTTGAGTAGTTAAAAAAAGACCTGCGTATGTGTGTCGAGATCCAAGACAACGCCAGCAACGAGAAAAAAACCCCTCTTTATTGACCATTAGGAAGCCAGGGTCCAGTGAGTCCCCTTACTCTAATTCTGGCAACAATAGGCAGTACGACAAGCTCGATGAAGAGTGGAATACTAGAAACTAAACGGCATTCTTACGAGTCTTTCAGAGAAGAAGGCTGGAAATGGAAAACCAGACAGGAGAACAATCGGTGATCTATGTTGTCATAAGTGTCAACATTATGAACCATATGGAGAAGGAAATGGACTGAGTGGCCAACCTGTCAGAACTGAATCGCCCTACAATAAAAACACCAAGTCCACACCATCCTGTATTCAGGAGTGTTGTGAGGCCACCACAAAGGTTCTTTCTGATTTAAAAAAAAAAAAAAAAAAAAAAGTTACAGAAACCGAGTGCATTGGGCTCCCTGTGCCTGTGAAGAGGAACTGTCTGACACGATTAGTTCTCCAGTTCAACAAAAAACCAACAGTTCATTTTGCTCTAGACTGTGAACTACCTCAAGACCCCACTAACTCCCAAGGTACAAACAGCTAAAACCACAAGCAAGGAATAGAACGTGAGAGCTTCCATTCCCGTTGTCGTGTAGTTGAAAGAAATACTAGAAATTCACATCTCTCTAAAGGAGTTTCCAGAGTTGGCAAACAAAAGGAATGAGGGCAATGCTATGAGAGGGTCCATGATCTCGGTATTTCTTGAGAAGTGGCTAATCAACAACTCATAATTGATTTACGTAAATTCATCATTCAGTCACGAAAAGGTTATTTCCTTCTGTCAGGAGACCCGTGACTCAGAAATAGATTGTGTACAGTTAAATTTTGATGTTTTATTCCATTTTAATTCATTCTAACCAGTGACGTGTACATAATTAAGTTAGATTTAGAAGAAAAAAACGACTGACTCTCTCAAGGGGATTCAGGAACAGACCTGTTACATCTACAACCAACATCAAGAGAGCTCTACTGCACTTCACCTAGAGGCACAGCAGCAGGTACACGAGCATGATAAACAAAGTTCTTGGCTAGAAGAACAACATACTCTTAACAATTGGTCGTAACTTTATTTATGGCCCACATCTGTTCACATAGCCCACATCTGTTCACATAGCCCTCCCCCTCCACCCGTCATTCTTTTCGTGCAGATTAACACTTGAGTGATGGAATATGGTTTAGGGTTGAGAAGTGCTTAGTTTACACGATCATGCAAATCGTCGTTTGAAATATTTGATGCTTTGAAAAATTCTAGTTTACGAGTAATTACGTGAAGATCCTAATGGTCTGACTTCTTTTTCTACCTTTATGTTCTCATGTTCATGTCAGTTTTACTCAAGAAGACATACCGGAAGGATGATCAAGAAGTTGGGCCTCAACTAGATTATTTTAACCATAACTAACAAAAGACGAAAGAAATTACTCGAACCTGTGTCACTTGACTGCCATTAATTAACATCTGATTCTTTAAAAACGCCTAATGATTAGTCGTGACCGTATGAGTAAATCTAGTTACAGTTCCACTCCAGGTGTATTGACGCAACACAGAGATGGAGGATGGAACCACATCCATCAGATGGCAGTGGGGGGGGGGGGGCTGGTGCAAGGGAAGAGGAACACAGCTTGTGAAGACGAATGCTGTACGTGAATATATACTGATTCCATGGTGTTATTCCGCTACTACATACTATCATGACTGGTGAAATGTACCAAGGCCACACATGGCCTATCACAACCATGCTGCACCACTTACTCGCATTCTCCTCCTCACTGACTGTCCTCTTACAATGTACATGATTAACATAAGGCGTAGCAATTATAATATTGTGAACATAGATTGAGCTTCACAGACATTAAACGTTATGATCACATGAAAACTAGCTTAGAGAACACATTTTTCCACTCAGATAGACAAGTCAATTTGGGGGGATGCCATGCCAACCGAAGGATAAGAAAGTTTTCAGAGCTCAAAAGTCGTTTTGACGGTCAGCCTGTGTTTTCTTCCTAAACAGCCCCTCCCCCCGAACCCACAGCTTAACTTCGTAGAACTAAGGAAAGTACAAAGCACGAACTGGGAGATTTATTCTCATAAAAGGTTGTTTCTCTCCCCACAGCTACACTATTGATCAATAAATAGCAGAACTTACAGCTACAATCATTAAAACTAACACGCATGGCAAGCATTTATTGAGGAGTAGGAGGGTAGTTGTACGGAGGGTACTGTTGTTGAGGAGGAGGGCCCGATGGTCCAGATGGAGGGCCAGGAGGCCTGGGATACTGCTGGTAAGGAGCTCCAGCAGGTTGTGGATACTGGGAATACCCCCCAGGGTATCCTTGCGGAGGCCCAGAAGGAGGAGGGTATCCACTTTGAGGCTGAGAAGGCGCACTCTGAGGAGGATATTGTGGCGTCTGCGTAGACGCAGATGGTCCAGTGTGCGTGTTTGATGGATAGCCCCCACTCCCAGTATTGGGTTGTGGCTGAGGACTCGGAGAATTTCCAGTTGCTTGAGAATATACTTGCGGCCCACTACTTTGGTTGTTGGTTCCATAACCAGAGGTTGAGTTGACGACTTGAGGATTGGGGTTGGATGCAGAGTTCGGAGGCCCAACTCCTGGGCCACTTCCAGGTGGCCCGTTAGGGTTAGGATAATTGTTAGTGTAGTTTCCACCGTATGAGTTCTGAGGTGCTCCTTGCGTAGGTTGTGGTTGAGGTTGAGGGTTGGGGTAACCACTTGGAGGACCACCATAACCTGATGGATAGTTCCCTTGTTGACCAGTAACAGGATACCTTCAAAATATAATAAGTGTTATTAGGCTCATTAAATTAATCAAGAATTACAATACACTACAGCTAGTGTATTTTATCTAAAATATAAGTTTGGTTATTCAATGCTCCGATCTACCACTTATAACATAATTTGAATATAATCCTTACACCTGAGGAAACATACCCCACCCACATCTAACCTCTGGCGTATTTCATGCTCAACCCGAGTTCGAAGCTTCATCAAAAGTACGACATATTCAAGAAGATCAAACTCCTTGGCAGGATGCCATGTTAATTCTATCTCAGCAACCGTATCTGTTTCTGGACAACCAGTAATATAAAAGTCGGTAGGGTTAAAGGGTTAACCCCCTTTCTCTTACTACTATTTCCCCGATTGTAACATATTTTGCTACCTGCAGCTTTAATATGCGTTTAACCACCATTATTTGGTATCAGATCCATCACGTTACAATGTGCAACGAGTTCCTTTTATACAAAATCTCAACAAGAATGGGATAGTCGCACCCTTATACGTACACTGGCATATCGATGTTTATCTCTTTATTCTTGGCAAGATGCTTATGCTAGACGTAGGCCCATAGGTCTTTGGCATTTCTGAATGCCCGCCCACAGTACCCAGACTGGCAATTATCTGTCGTGGTGTAAACACAGGAAGGGTATGAGAATACAGAGGATGGAGAAGGGGAACGAGGCTGATGTCCCTATTCAAGGCGACTCTGAGCGCCTCGCCAAAAACCCTGCATGCCAATGAGACATTTCTTTGTTTCCACTCATTGAGGGAGAAGACTAAAATGAAGGCACAGCAACCGCTAACACCAGCCTGGGCCCATTGAGTTAAGACAAGCCCTCCTGCGTATAACTTCACTAATAGGAGCCCAGTAACCCGCTGAGGTGCGAACATCGACCACCTGGAGGGTGGTGATGGTTAGGGCCACTTCATCTGACTTGACTCTTTAATTCAAACACACACACAAATAATATCGAACTGAACAACTGAATAGAAGAGAATAAAATAAAAATATGACATAGGACGTCTATAAATATTAGTTTTTGCACCATGCCCCCATCGTTGTGTACTTTACTTGATAATACTTTTTTCAAACACGTTTTTTTTCGCAGAAAGAGAAATGAACCTGAATAGTTGGAAAGCAGCGAACACAATTGAACTAAATCGAAATTTACAGAAAACTTACCCTTGCTGAGGAGGTTGCGGTGGCGGCTGATAATTCGACGGTTGTTGTGGAGGAGGGGGTTGATTCGGGTTGCCTGTAGGACCTGGGGGTGGAGGAGGGCAATAGCCTTGCTGTTGTTGAGGAGGGGGAGGGCCATAACCCTGGGGAGGAGGACCACCATAATTGCCTTGTGAGCTAGGCACAAACCCAGGCTGTTGATTCTGCCCACCCATTTGAGGACCAGCTGACTGAGCTGGAGGAGCAGCATTGTAATTTTGAGGAAGCTACAAAAAAACATAACTTGCTACTAAATGGCACTCCCTTATAGGAACAACAAGATAAATGTGAATTTTTTCAAACGAAAACGCCGATTCTCTTACATAAAACACAAACTTTATTTGTGCCTGAGAGTTTTACTTTACCATAGAAGGTTAGTAGGATTTCGATGAGGCTTCTTTTTAAATTGCAAAGAAAACACCACAGAGGAAAACAAAATTCTTCTAGACATGATTGTTAACCAAATTGTTAGGTTTCCACCATTTTGAGGAAGTTTCGAAGAATATTCCACGAAAATCCCCAACAAAACCGGCAGAAGTTTTGTTTACATTCCCCCAATCTTTTGAGACTATAAGAATCAATTTTTTCTGTAGTTATTAATACTGAGCAAGGTGGAAACGAAAACATATGCAAAATATTAACGGCTACAACAAGACTTTCAAACCATTCGTAAATATGTTGGTCTCCTTCAACCCCCCTGTGAGTGATCGCTGTCATTTGCAAAATGTCTGTTTCTTTCGTCGGCAGTAAAGATTCTGAGTGACGGCTGCAAATTGGATTCCTACTGTGATCAGAAGAGTGAGAGATTTCAGGCTAATTGCTTTATTTTCAACCTGCGAAATTGTAAGTCTTAAGCGAGCTTTGATGAGCATGGATGATAAAATGGGACTGAAAGGGCTACTGATCGTCAGATGAAAGGGATACTCACTCCACAATTTAAGATTACAAAGCAGGTTCCTGAACTTATTGTATGGAAGAGTAGTGAGGCCAATTTCTCTTCTTAAAACTACTCTGGCTCCAATTTGAAACATACATTTCTCAGGAAAGCATCTTTAAGATGGCGCTAAAGTATTCTTCCATCTCAATGTGGGAAGTACAAATGTCTAGTGACTCCTTTGTAGATACGCTTAGCACATGGGCTGAATCTTTGATGAGATGAGTCTCAGGACGATTTATATCTTTTTTAACACATTACGTTCAAATTTAGAAAGAAATTATGAGATTTCTGTGTACAAATAACAAAATGGGTCTCTGCCATGATCAAATAAATAAACGCTCCGATCAATTCCTAGTCTATCAACGGACCATTTCAATTGGAATGGTGCACTTCAAGCAAATGAAAGTGGAACACCACTCTGATCAGCATAGTGAGCTCTCAAATTCAATTCCAACGAAATACCTAAAAGGCTCAAATTCGGAAAGCAGGAGCCATTCAGGTGATACAGGTCAAAATGGTCACATGATGAGCTCTCTGAAATTTATTTTGTGTACTTTCAACCATCGTAGCACAGAGGCAGCCCCAGGAGTCTCAGCAGGGAGATGCTCTGTGTCCCGCTCCAAATGGACTTGATGGGACTCAGCTTGAGAATCCCGATTATTCAGACGATGAATATATCTCCACAAGGGTAAGCAGACGGAGAACATTGCATTTCCATACCTTATTTAAGTACTGGGAGCAGAGCTTCCGTCCATACACTGATTCAGCATTTGGTATGTCTTGGGCTTAATGGATAAACCGAATCACTAGCACATTGATTAAACTAAAAAACGAAGAGTGGAAATAAATCGATAAACATTTATTATAAAAGGACCGTTACATTTGAAAATGATCTAGGAAGAGCCGATTGGGAATGATAATTCTTCGGGAACGCCTGAGAGAAGATATACTAGGACCAACCTGTGGAGAAGAAACCTGTGGCTGGTTCGGTGAAGGGGGGTACTGAGAGTTGGAGTAGTTCTGCGGCTGCTGATTTTGCTGAGGATAGCCCTGCGGGGAGCCACGGTACTGCTGTGGCCCTGCTGGCATTGTCGGTCCTAGGAATAATAAAAAGATAAATTTGTGCATTAGTGGTGAATTGGATTTTAAACGTATCCATTATAAGTAATCGACGCGTTTCTTTACAGTAGAAATCGGAAAAGAAGTAGTTTACATCTACTTTATAATAAAATGGATTTCCACTATTTCGCCAAGGATATTCCAAGATTTTTCCGCTCTCTAAGTACCTTAACAATTTGACGCTGAGGCCTCCCAATACCAATAATGTAAGGGGAAGTACATAATTACAAATGGTCGCTGTCCAACCAGCATTTCATGCACAGATACAGATGCATAAGCAATTAATCATGGCCTATAGTTAATCAGGGATGATCAACTACTCCACCACCTTCCCAACATCTAGTATTACGCAAGCCTGAAGGAGCTTGGAGAGAAAGAAACTTTTTGCTATTTCACCAAAATCCCCCGTATACAGCCCCTTAATACATTAACACCACAGACCCAATGATCAATACAAATATAGATCTTTAGTTGTCACATGAGTGAAGAGGGGAAAGGTCCCGAATCCTGCTCTGGTTCAGAGCTCTAGTTCCCCACTAATTCCCGCAAATCAATGTTACGAGGAAGACGGATAGAAATCGATTACTTTTCAACTTGCTGCATGTTCGCCTTTGGATTGTGGCCATCACAGAACTAAACAAAGCGTAGCTCATTTTCTTATTCAATCTCATTGCTCTTTACTACTTGTCAATGCCGTGCTCTAAAAAATCCGATCATCCGGGTTAACTACCTGAATCAATGAATGAGTGAGGAGCACACATTAACTCATCTTTTGAATGATCTGCAGCTTGCAAACCTACGAAGATCGTTTGTTGATTGCTCTTTGGGTAAGTTTAACAATATCTTTCATGAAGAAGCACGCCAAAAAAACTGAGTATCTTATATTTTCCCCCATGCACCTTCAAGTAAATTCATTAGCTCTGTTTTGTGAATCAAAATCGAAATTTCTATAATTTACTCTTGATAATTTGAATACTCACGTTGTTGTGGTGGCATCCCTTGCTGTGCCATTGGTGGTCTATAATTGTTCTGCTGTTGAAACGCTGGGTTCGGTGATGGTGGTGGAGGACCCTGCTGTGCTTGGTTGGCGACTATTTCTCCGCTAGGTGCCCCTGGACCTTGTTGAGGAGGCCCAGATCCTTGCGGCGGAGGAGCCCCTGGATGCATTCCCTGGTGATGAGGTGCTCCAGGGGGTGGTGGCCCGGGTTGAGGCATTCCCTGGGGAGGCTAAACCAAATTTTGATGTAGGTATGCAGCAAATAGTTTTCCAAAAAGCAGAGTCTTATCGAACCCATTATAATTGTAGAAGCCCTAAACACTATTCGCTATCAAAAGATACCTTTTTATTTTTATTTTCTCTACGAAGTAGAAAGGAAAGTTATGCAATCGTTCGAAAACAATGAGTTCTCTTCATATCTTTGCGTTTCAGACTCTTCTCCGAAAAACACTATTGGGGAAAATGGTCTGTGTGTGTCTGTGGATGCGATTGAGAGAAAATAGCGGAACCAAATCGGCTCAAACTTGATATCCAGCTTGCAGGTCACCATGGGGCGAAAAAATTAGGGTCAAAACTAACTATACTTTTTAAGTGATCAAAACACCAAATATGATTTCTCAAATTAGCGGCTATAACGATCCTGATTACATTTTTCATATGGACGGGTCCTAATGAGACGACGATACCATAAAATTTCCAGCTGTGGGAAAATGAGCATAATAAATTACCAAACCTTTTGACGAAAATCGTTCTTTCCATATAAACTCTGCTCAAATGTTACTAGAATATTTTTAAAAAAGGGGGGTGCTGGTCCAGTCAGTTACCTTTAACAACACTCCAGAAATTCCAGAATTTCAACCACCACCGTTTCACTTACCACCTGATTTAGCTATTAGTGGATGTACTGCCGTTAAGGTAGGTAATTATTGAATTTGATGTTCTAATATATTTCAAGTAATTTAAAAACTGTATACTAATACTATTTGGCACAAATTGGCCGATTAACGTCATGGCCTTTAGCGTGATCTGGAAAGCCCACAGGCACAGGGTTTTTTCTTACTACCTGGGAGTTTAATTAGCCTCCTGCTAACAAAAGGGTCCCAATCATCCAGGCTTATGCCTCGATCCATGTGTGTAGCGATTTTCGTGGTTATAAATAATTGATTGGTTACTGGAAGTGAAAATGCCTTCCTTTTCAAAATAGTTTTTTTTAAATTTTGTACTAACTCTTTGCTTTCTTTTTTATGTAGCTTTAAAAAAATTATTAAGAAAGAAAAAGAAAATAAATCAAGAAATTTCAATCGGTATTATAGGTTTTGCCGAATTGAAAGTGAATGTCCAGAGCCTGGAGGCCGCTGATCAGCCAATCCAATTCAAAACATCAATTTTAACAGAAATTATGATAAATCATTTTAGCAATGTTCAATACATTTTATGGTATTGAAGCGATGAATGGTATTTTTTACTTGAAACCCTGGGGTAGAACAGGTAAGATCAAGTTGAACGTGTTGAAAATAGTTTTTTTTCTCAAAAACGGCTCGAACGATTTAATGAAATGTTTTGTGTAGACAGCTCCAAATAACACAAGATTACCATACATAACATTCCCATTCGTGGCATAATGATGAGAGCAGCACTCCCGAAACTCCAGACATTCAGCCACCGCACTTTCCTTTCTCACAGTTTTTACTCAATAATTTTGAAACAGCAACCTTAGCGTTATCCAAAAAATCGTGTTTACAGTCTCATTAATCCTCTGTGTACTGATTGTTCAATAATCATCGCGACTCAAGTAGGAGCACCACAATAAAATCACTTTCTACACCAAGAAGCTATGTTTCACCAAGTCCAAATGAATTAAATTAGTAGCAAAAGCAACGAAAACCAGTGAATTTCCGTACAGCTAAGGTAAGCTGTGTAGCTGATTTTTTTTTAGGGCGGAGGAGGGAGGGTCTGGACCTAGTGGCCCTACGATTTACTCCTGCGTATTGAGAATTAACCCTGAACAATTAATCACATTGAATCAGGCTGGCCCTCGTGTTTCTCTGTGATGGCAGCTTTTCTTATCTTCGTGGCCCTCACGAAAATGCGGCAGCGTGCACCATTCAGATACAACACAGTGGTTAGGGAGGTTCAGGACCAATATCTCCTCCTTCATCACTGCGAAACTCTGGCCCCAGGACCAGCCACAGCGAATCTGCAAGCTCCATCCTCTTCTGGCTGAACGCTGCCTTGGCAAATTGAGCAATGCACCAACAGTTTTTCTCAGAATTCAATCTGAAGTGAGCTGCCAGACTATGTTTTTCACCATGCACTGCCAACCTGCCCACTTTTGCCAAGAGAATGTGGCATGGGAAGCATCATCCACTATTCCCCTGCGATGCTGGCAGTTTGAGCTTGCAGTCTTACCAGCTCCGTGTTTCGTCAGGATCTGGGCGAGGTAGAGATCCATTTCTCTGTGGCGCTACCCAAGCCATCGACCAAGTGCTAGAATGAGGTCTAGGCTGTGTCCCACTTGTCTTGCCACCTCCCAAGGATACAGCCCTCCTTCTCTTTTGGAGGCTGTACTTCGATAGTGAAGAATCAACACATTTATATTGCAAAAGACAACTTACAGGAAGAAGTGCTTGAATATTCTGTGATGCATCAGCAATTGAAGCAAGGTACACTAAATTCCGATGAAGTATTTGTTGATACCTAGACACCAATTCAGAATTCTGTTAAGGTTGTACTGATAAAAATTATTTAACCTTCAACCAATGCACATCATATTGTAGAAGTGTGACTTACTGAATGCATTCTTGAGGTTTCCCTTTGCTTTGGTAGTCTTGAATAGTTTGAATGAGTTGGCTATTCTCGTCCAGCATCTGAAGCAGAGCAACTCAACAAGTTAGAAATATATTTTTGATGGAGGATACATATCACCCACTTAGTTAGCATTGTGTCATATATCACTGCGAGTACAAAACACTGATAGCAAGTAGATGATACGTCTGAAGCTTCTGTGTACTTCCTGCACTACTGTGCACTGTTAGAGTGTGGTGGCTAATAGTGACAGTGATAATTTTCCTCTTTACCACTCATTGCATAGAAGGTCAGGTTGGTCAGGATGATGATCCACAGTCAGTCCATGTTGAAAGGAGAACTCATAACTAACACCATTTGGAAAGCAGGACAATGTGATCCTGTATCAGTTCTCTCGGGCCCCCACTCAAATTGATGTCCTCTGGCATTGATGAACCCAGAAGACTTTAGTGTTACTAGTTGTCTAGGCTACATAAACCTCCCTTGTTTCGGATAAATAATTAGTCATATCACGCATGTACGCACAGAATAGATCTGGCGATTTATGCTCGTTTTTCCACAATTACATTACATTGCAAGACTCCATTACCTTCTTCGTCCACCCGATGCATTTGGTCAAAACCTACTTCTTCACACCCTGACAAAGCAATATTGCAATATGAATTAGAAGGTTGTCCTTAGTGAGATAATGAATTCTCGATATTTCCCTCTTTCGCTCTTCACGACATGAAGGCATTATTAATTAGTGGTTTGAGCTTATAAATATCAAGGAGTTTTACATTCAGGGAGAAAAAAAGGTTGAAAAAAAACAACAAAGGTCGATCTACTTTCTCAGTAATTATTAGTTCACTGGACGATTTCTTAATAAAAACTAAAAGGTAATTACTAAAGTTAACGTCAGGGAAGGGGCGGGGAGAGGAGGTCATGAACCCCGACGCTCCATCATCCCTTTCACCTTTCTCTTCGTATATAAAGACCACGACCATCTGACTGACTCCAGTACTGACTTCACGGCCCGACGATGATGTCTTTACATCGAAAGCGCTTGCCCACAGTAACTCACCACCCACAGGCGACGGACTCACCTAACAGGTACGTTAACTTTAATAATTAGCGGATATAACCCAATTACTTTAATACCTAACGGTAATTCCACCAGCAAATGCAGTAAAGTAGTACGAGAGCGAAGGGGTTCAACTTGGTGAGGGCTGTCGAAATACTAAATTCATGAGGAGTGACAGGAGACCGAGACCATGCGAGATGATAGTTGAATGTACAGAAGAATCAACTCCATGAATAATGTTTTACTTACACCGTGAGCTATACCACGTTTGTTTTTTATTACTTTGTACGTTGTTCACTGTGAATATGATATTCTATTTTAAAATATTGGTTCACCTATACATCATAAAGACTACGAGAAGGGTGGCCTCTCACCTAAAATGATGCTTAAGTATGCCTGTTTCTCACCTGTGGCCACTAAAACAGATTGGAGATCGGCTATTGACTTGTCTTTTAAAAGGATGACTAGCGTTTTTAATCTCTACCCCCGCTTGAAAGTATCAACATTTTGGCACAAATATCACACTACAACCAGTTTGTTCATTGAAATATCGCCACAAGCAGAAATATAGAAATGGCACGACAATCAAGTATGGAGACTCAGTCCTGGTTGGACATATTATCCATGCTATGTTGTATTTTGGGTGGAAGAATAGCTATGGACTACAACGCCAGAGGCACCAGGAAAGCGATTCATTAAGTTCAGTTTACTGGGAAATATTACTTCTTCAGAGGCTCTGGTGCATGATTCAATAGCAAGAACCTGTAATACACATACGATAATCATAAGATGTGTTAACCACCTCATCAGTAATTCCATGGCGTGAGCCAACCAAATACGGACACACTGAAACACTGCCGCCGGCAGAATAAGAATTAAAATATCGAAGTAGGTATTACAAACACTATTATAAAGTCCTGTCAAATACACACGATAGTCTCATCAGTTAAACAACTAACAAAGGCACCATCAAATTAAAATGAACATTACACAAGTATTCGAATTACCTTTTGGATTTGAGCTGGACTTGGCGGCTGCCGGGGGCCTCTCTGGGCGAACGAAACAGACATGACGTTTTCCTATACGTACGTTAGTTCACAAACCGCGAACTCTGCAAATAGTCTAATAAAATTCGAAATGTGATTGAAAGCCACCGGACAGGGAAATATACAGATCCTTTTTACAGCGATCGGTGTATAGTCAAAGGAAAATGGAGAACTAACTCGTCAACTTATGCGAACATTGCAAGATACAGTACAAATTCGTGAGCTGAGTGAAATTATGACTTCTAATAACTCGCAAGGCCGAACTAGAAACAGAGGCAAACTCGGATCATCTACGCCAAGGTAACTAAATAAATTGACAGAATTTTACCAAGCTCCATACATCTCACTAAACAACAAACCTAGACACCGATAGTTGTTTTCAGTCGCGAGAACCTGGTTGTGAGTACCCGTTCCGAGATCGAATCCAAAGAACGGAAGAGGACCCTGGAACGATCCAAAGTAGATGCTCAAACATAAACACATAAGTAACCAACGTTTTGTGTACTTATTACCATAGAAGAATGTTTTTGTTCCATGCAAGTATTTGGAATAAATATCTGGTGCAACGCATCACACAACCTGCTTCAGCTCCACGTATATTCAGCGATTTCCGAAGCTTCTACTGATGTAACTACGAGTATCTACCAATACTAACTATTTTCCACTCGGTTTATTTGAACGTGGTAAAACATAGAAAGGAAAGTTATGTAATTTTAAAAAGGATAGTGTTTACTATTTTGGAGTTATTGAGTACAAATTATGAGAAATGATAGTAAATAAAACGGCATTGGTTCGTATTTTTCTAACTTCTTCTATTTATGTTATGTGTGTTATTAAACTCTCATTGTATTGGTAGTTTATTCGGCTATCCCTTTAATTTTTCTGAGTATGATAGTATTACATTATGGGGATTTAGGGAAAAAAATCTCTGCTCTATAATCGTTTTTCTTCGAAATGTTTGATAATTTTATGGCGCTGCTCCCTTCATTTTCTCATGTATGAAAATCTCGAGGTACTGTCGAGTTATTTGGAAAAAATGTATTCTAGAGACTAATTGAGACTGTTGTTACTGTTACTGTGTTTCGAGAATTTCTTTCAGCCACTATATAGCTTTTCCATTATTGAAACGCGAATTGAGTTTATATGTGAAACTCTACCCTTTTGTTTTTGTTACATAATTGGACTCTGGGCTGAGAAAAGTAAAGGTTTACCAATAGGAATGAAGTAAGTAGGTAAAGTAAGAGGTATTTCCATGCAATGTTAGGTATCAATGAGCATTCGATACTACTGGTATTTGGTACTTTGATCTCCATCGAAAGTGTGAAGACTGGAACATATTTTTCGCTGGTTATAGTGACAGGAGTAGAAAAACAGTTTTAGTTGCGCAAGATTACTCAGACACTTTTGTAATTATTTTATTTTATTTCTCTCACTCATATAAACGTACTTATCTGGTAAGATACTCGAATATTTACGTCTAATGCTCGTTTATGAGACGGTGAGTACCATTGCTTTTTTTGTTTATCGGTTACGGCTATTCTGTTGGCGAACGTGCTTTTAGTTCAGCAAATGTCCACAATTCCAAGCGAGCGCTATCTTCTTGGCGAACCTACGTTGTTATTTCCGAGTTATCAGGCTGTTACTCGAGTCCACGATCGTAGTTGGTTACTGTAACCAGTTTCCGACAGGATCACTGATTTGGGTTATGACGTTGGTGTGAAGGGTGACAAATTAAATTGTTGAGCGATTCGGAGTGTTTTTGTCGCAGTGTTTTCCATAGTGTACCCAACGGAATTCGTTCATTTTGTGCGCTCGTTATTCGACGATTACTCAAGTTCGGTTTAACGACGTCGTTACAACTCGGTGATGTGTTACAGAAGATCTCGTTCGTAACATGGCGTTTTTATTCTCTCCAAATCGGTAAACTTCCCACGGAATAGTCGCAGTGACCTACGAATTAAACCTTCGTTTTCGTTCTCAAATTAAATTTTGGCGATTCGAGTTGCGTCTGTCAACTTCTGCGTCTTCGATTGTTCTGCGGTCTATCTTCCCGTGAAATGCCCCGCATTGTAGTGAAGTGCGCGAAATAACTCCTTTTTTTCCGCGGCCAACCTTTCAACGAGGTTCGTTTCGTTCCGGTGGTTTATCTAAGGGAATGCCCAGCAGCCGGGAGCAGGAATGACTTAGTGCATTAACCCTATGACAGAATCAGATCGCTCATTGAGGACGTCCCCTCAGGTCTGGATTTGGTTGTCGGTTTGACCGCAGGCCCTCCACACCCTCAGGATGGCTTTTAATGAGGTAAATAATTTCTAGTGCATTAACACACGAATAAGCCTTTATGTACTCACCTTGGAGACTGTAGAAGGGTCAAATCAGCCCACACTTACCTTTTCTCTTGGCCTTCGTTTACTTACCGAGTTTGGCGGCTTTTTGTTACGTCTTGGGAGTAATTTACATTGGAATCCGTAGTGCTTTTGTCCCTAGGAATTTAAATGACGCTCCTGGTTGACTCAGTGAAGGCTCCGGCAACTCGAGGATTCACTTTCTTCATTTCCTTCGCCTTCGCTTGCTCTCCTTCTCCTCTCTTCAAAGCCAATCAAGCTGAAGGCTTTATTGGCACATTAAAAGTGCTTCTTAATTAAATTTGCAATAATCGTAAGGAATTCGCCCGAAGGCGATTTTAGGGGTTACACCGAAATAACGTTCTTCCTGAGGGCGGATGAAGGGCTTCCCGACGAATGTGGTTTATGATGAGCGAAGATGTTGATCGGCTGTGAAACAGTTTTCTGAGATGTGTTGAGGGTCAGACAATGACAATCACTGCCGTCTTAAGTTCTTGGATATTTATTATCCTGTCGTTGGTGCAGTAAGTAGGATTTGATCGTAATAATAAAAGACGTTTGGCGGTGGACGATAAAAGTCATCATAAAACGGTTTAAACATCTATAAATGTAGTTACTCATGTATTCAAGTCGTATAAGTACAGAATCAAAATCATCTGTTCAATCCATAGAATGATAGCCAATCTGAAAGGACGTATCATTTGCCTGCCCTCAACACTAATGCAACTATTTTTCCTTCTTGAAGAAGTTAATTAGTATTATTTCTCCTAACTAAACTATGAGACCAACGCAGATCCCAAATATTGCTGTAATGACCAACTCTATTATGTCCATCATTGGGTGTTTTTTTATCGCTGCCATCAGAATTTTCACGCTTTACACCAGCTTTGAAAAAGTGTGTTTGAAAAAAAATAAAAAATCCGATTCTTCCCGCAACCTCCGTAAATTCCATGACCTGCTATATGTATCTTCGTTCAACGCACTTCTATGAAAACATTTGCGCAGAACAATATGTATGATTTTCCACACATTTTGATATTTACTTCTGCTCAATGGACGGTCAGAGGATCATTTATTGAATGCAATATATTTGTATTTACTATTTGAAGACATCTTGTGAGTTTGGTGGAAATCATTGACGCCATTTTGCCAGAAAGTGACAAAAAAAACCTATTTTTGCTTCTTAGGCACCGAAATTTCATGGAGATATTTACAGAGAAGAAAAGTTGGGTACCAACTAGTAGAAGATAGTTTGAAATTTAATCAAAATTGTAAGAGTACATCCCCCCCCCCCTTCTATTCAATGGAAGTCGCCCTTAACCTTATTTTCGCGCCTACAAGAAATCACGAACAAATAATAAACAACCAGCCCAATCGTTTCAGCCATTCTTCCGCAAATTCAAGTACACACATACACACGGGCTCCGCGAGGAAATTAGGTTTTCCGTACTCACTAGGCCTCACAAAACGTGAAGATCTGATGAAAGTCCAACTTTTTTTTCGGGTAGCTGAAAGTAAAAATTGGTCGGCTTAGTTTGAAGAATTCATCTTTTGGCCGATTAGTTTCATTTAGTGGGCGGACTGCCTGATAAATAGTTACGGAGAACAATATCTAAGTTTCCATTCAAATTTCTATGAGAATATACATTCAGTTTTTTCTGGCCCAACGAGAGAAGATGACCAAATTCTTTGATTGATTTCGCGATAATTGGAATCAGAAGAGTTGCTCGCAGGTAAATTGTTCTGAAAGTAACGAATGTTTCCTGCTTTCATATTCAAACTCTTATAAATCGGAATAATATTTAATAAACATGTACTAATCAATGTCAATCTCTCAGTCAAATTTGCTCATAAGAAGGGGGATAAGTGAATATTTTGAGAAGATTCAGTTAAAAGCTGGGAAAAACCTTACCTCTAAAGGTTTCCTTTAAACCATCCGAAGCTAATCAATAATAACAGGGGAATAATATTTTAGTGTTCCAGATGTGTTTTGATACAGTCAGTAGATTTTGTGCCTGATCGCCTTGATGAACCCCTTCAATAATAGGTTTTGGTAGTTGAGGAAGGATCATGTTCTCCGCGCTGAGTCAGAAATTGCCGCTCAGTCCGTTAATCCCCAGGTCAGATTTTTCTAACTGGAGAAGCCCGTGAAAGTCTCTCCACAAATAAAAATCGCATTTCATTTCGAACGGTTCGCTTCAGCTACTTAAATGAACTTGGTGGATTTATGAAGTTCTAGTTAGTTAACACTGCCATGTTACGTTAATACCGTCTGTTTTTCTCAACTCCACATTTACGACTTCTCCTTCGTCCATCACTCAACTTCTGTCTCATTCTGAACGTGCTCCGTGTGCACCGTTAGGAGCTCTAGAGTCGAATGCAAATGGGAACCCACAAATCTAGTTTATGCTTTTGTCACTGCACTTGTGTCGATCGTGGACTCTGGAAAGGGAGTGAACATTTTTTGTGTGGAATGCATCCTGAGGTGTTGTATTTTATCCTCGACCTCTGTGAAGAGTGAAAAGGAGGACGAAACTGTTATTTCACTATGGACATCATGTCATGTTCTTTGAGTTAACCGTTCGAATTTTTAGAAAATGACGAGTTGTCCGTCAGCCTTGCTCTGGCGTTGATGTATGTGTTCCGTGGCCTAAATTCCTCAGCAGGCACTTGAATCTCATTCAGGCTCGAGGAAATACGCTCAGTTCCTACTCCTATTGTTCGTAGCCTCCCACCTATTGTTCGCCACGTTCCCGCGTTTACAACAACCCGCGTTCGTTTACTGTTAGAACCCTGTTAGTTGGAGGACGCATACATAACTGCTGGATGAGAAATACGTATTGAGCAGCGCTTCTGGGTTAGCGTGATTAATCGACCTCTCCAAACCATTTTCCATTCAGTGGGGAACTGTAGTGACGACATTCTTCTGCTCTTTCGCGATTTCAAACCGGCAGGAATTCATATGTACAGGCGGGATTCCGACAACGGAATGTTTGACTGATAAGTGGGAGCCAGAAAATATGTATTTTTAAATTTCTCAAGGTTAGGAAAGTCGGGCGAAAAAATGTGAATTGCATTCAGATCTATGAGTGTTGGGATCTCTTGTGCCAGAAAAATGGATGGTATGCAGTAAACTTAGCATACTTGTTTAACACTGTAGTAGCATAATGCAAGAAGCGAATTTGTAGAAATTCACGACATTACCAACAGTTTCGGGCAAGAATGCGTTCTGACAAGTTACAGTACAGGTTTAGTTCAGAAATGGGCTTAGCATCAGCATGAGGTACATGTACAATTTATCTTCAGAAATAAGTGAACATTAATAGCACATACTTCAGGCTACGAGTTCTGAACAGCAAATTGTCGCTTTTTCTGAATGGAATGTCCCAAATCATTCCTAACCTTAGCCAAGTAGACCTTTTAATGACTCCTTTGGTGACCTGAATTTACCAGCTATTGGGCACAAAAGAAAGAGAGATGTGAAGTTTAGTATGGGCAAGGAAAAGTGGACGAACGAATGAAGCGAGGGTAAAAGCAAAGAATATGGACCGCTCCCTCTGGCAAGGCAATATATCGATATATCACGACCGAGGTCAGGTTATCGATATGCCAGACGTCGCTCATAGGCTCTCCCCCACCAACTGCGCCAGTGACGCATATCGATACTTGCAGTCGTAGCGTTCAAGCGAACTATCGATATGCAGTCGTAGCGTTATCAAGCGGTCGGTCCATGTTCTTTAGTTCACCCGAGGCGAGTAAAAGAGGAAGCACTGTATTGTTACGATATAGGTAGAGTAGAGAAAGAAAGAAACAACATTCATGCACTCTGGATTGGTGAACTGGTTTAGAGATAAGAGCTGAGAGTCGAGTCACTATGCTAGTTTGAGAGTTGTGAACGCCTTAGGAGAGGTGGGAAGTAAGAGCTGGTAAAATAAGTAAAGATGATGATGGGTCTGTGGGGTTGGCGATACAGAAAATATCTGGTGCGTTGCAACACACAACTTTCCTTAGCTCTACAACAATTCACTTTGTACATGGCTAATTCTATTCAATCAATTCATTTATCACTCAGTTCATTTGAACTCGGTCAAACAACGCTTTACGGCAGCAGGAAGCGGTAGCGCTTACAGTTCCAGATTTTATTCTGCTGCTCGTACTCATTGCAGGACCATTATTGAGCAATTGGTACACAGAAAATTAATGAGGCTGTAAACACAAATTTTTTTTTGAAGAAGGATAGTAAGTACTTTTGCAGAGTTATTGGGTAAAAATGTTTAGAACTGGTAGTAAGCGAAACGGCAGTAGTTGAAATTCAGGAATTTCTGGAGTCATGAGCGATGAGGAGTCATCTATCTCATGAGCGTTTTTAAACACTAACCCTTTAGTTATTGGATTGGACTACGATACCAATTTTTTTTAACATTCTACAAAAATTCCAGCGGAGTTTATAAGGAAAAAACTGCGCTAAAAACGCTTTTCGTCGAAAATTTTGATAATTTATTGTGCTGCTCTCGTCATTTTCCCACAAATGGGAATTTTATTGTATAATTGTCTTATTGAGAGCTATCTATATAAAAAATTTAATCAAAATCGTTGGAGCCGTTTTTGAGAAAAAAAATGTGGTGTTTTGATCACTTTGATAACTATAGTTAAATTTCGGTGGATTTTGCCCATACCCTTATTGTGGCGTCCCATGGTAACCTGTAGGCTAGACATCATGTTTTAGCTGATTTGGTACGGTTGTTTTCTCTAAAAACCGCGCTAAAATCGATTTCGTCGAAAGTTTTGGTAATTTATTGTGCTGCTCTAGTCATTTTCCCACGAATGGGAATTTTATGGTATAATTCCCTTATTGAGAGCTACCAATATTAAAAATGTAATCAAAATCGTTGGAGCGGTTTTTGAGAAAAAAAAAATTTGTTGTTTTGATCACTATGATAACTATAGTTAACTTTCGGTGGATTTTGTTCATACCCTTATTTTGGCGTCCCATGGTAACCTTCGAGCGAGATATCAAGTTTGAGCTGATTTGGTACGGTGGTTTTCTCTAAAAATCGTATACTGACACACACACACAGACCATTTTCCCAAATAGTGTTTTTCGGACTCAGGAGGGTCTGAAACGTAAAGATCTGAAGAAAACTCAAAAATTTTTTTTCAGCCTATTACATGACTTTCCTTTCTACTTCGTAGAGCCAAGGAAAGTAAAAAGCTGGGGAAGACCCGAAAGCCTGAGGCTACTGAACTGCTTGAGCAGATCCAAATACTAACCAAGGAGGTTTTCAGCCTTATGTCGAAAATTGTTCTTACGATTTTGATTTACCCATCTTCTGTAAGATCAATGAGCGGAGATGTAAGCCATTTTAATTATGCGATTAAAGGATTTCTGGATTTTCTAACTTCTGCTGCGCCGCTAGTTGTTCATTTCCATTCTAAATCCCTCACCAAATTACTTCCTCCCTGTGAAAGAATCGGTGATTGTTTAATCTCGCGGCTTCAAAGGCCTTTATTTCATTCCCTTTCTCAATGCCTCTCTAGAAACCTACCAGCAGCCTGGAAATCCTCCTTGTTTCTTTTATTTGATTTATTTAGGTTCTCCGTTGGGTCCCAACATCACCCATTCACGATTTCCTTGGAAATAAAAAAGTGTCTTGCAATCTTTGATCGACGACTGAATCGCTCGATCCCGTCCTTTCGAGATTTCTTGTTCGTTATATTTGTGGTGGGCGAACAATCGTTAATGGGATGGGAGGGGGGGGGATCCCATGAATGGTAGGAGGGACTGGAGAAAATTATCCAAAATAACGACTTTGATTCAATTTCGTACCTGAGATTGTAATTTCATGGTTTCAAAAAGAGGAACATTTGGAGTTAGTTGAAAGATTTTGATATCGTCGGTGGGCTTGAGGAAGGGGGCATCAAGTAGGTAACTATCTTATCGCGGCTGAGTCAGACAGGTTCTTCAAGATCGCTCTTAACGGAGATAATTAGCTTTTGCCGCTCTCGAAGTGTCGATGTAATAAATCATTAGTGAGGGCGTAGAAGTTGGAATAGCGTTTTATGAATTTCTGAAGGGGGCTTTCGTCACCCCCTGTGGAGTGGACGAATCAGTTGTTGATTTCGAATATAGCCGCTCCTTGGAAGCACTTCTATAAACGTGTTTCCGGCAACTTCGTAGTCACTTAGCGCAATCAGATATTTATGTGACCACAATGCGTTTGTTGAAGTGAGACCTGAGGGCGGTTCGGAGCTAGTTGTTTAAATATTAAAGTATTTAGCACGCCCTGACGAAACGCGCTGTCGTTGGGGTTATAATTATTGTCCGAGAGTCACCAGGTAAAGTGGAACCGTTGTCTTTAAATTGTGTTCGTAGATGCTTCAGAATAAAGTCTAATTTGTTTGTTGGAATACGTAATAGGAATTATTGGTAATGTTAGCCTAGGTGCTTCCGCGTTACTTCCGTGACAAACCTGTTAGGTTATACTTGGACATCCGTTGGGCTCCCTAGGGAAGAACTAGCAGTCGAAGGGAGAGCTGGGAACTCTGTTATGGTGGTTTGATAATTTGAAGAATGGTGAAACAGTGTAAGGGAAGCATCAAAGGCTTCTTTTGGAAATCAGTGCGTTACAAATAAAACAGATGAACCTCATAATCCGTACTCCAAGATGATTCCGCATGACGTGGAAAACGTCAGGTCTTGAGGTGTACTGTATTCTAGAAGTGATTCAAGCCAGCGACATTAATATTAATAACTTTTCATTCTTGAGGTGAGTGGGGTGGGTGAATCCCCTTGAAATGAGTACACTCATAGTCGATAGACAACGTTGTTCTCACCTCGGTGAGATGGCCCCAGGAATTTTGACTATAAATAGTGTGCTGTAATGACGTGTGACGAAAATAGCGCATTATTAGTCAACATTTCGGCAGGGCAAAATTATTGTTAGATGATTTGTCATGATTTTGGAGTTCTGAAATTCACACATTTTGGTTTCACGTAGTCTATTTGTGTTGGACTGAAATCAGTTAGATGAAAAATGTAATTGAAATCAGGCCGTGAGCGAGGGTTGTGAAGTATTGCATTCTTTTCCCGTTTTCAAACAAAAACCCTGCAAATTATTACACAACGGTTTATTATTCGGATAATCAGCTTGACCTAGCATTAATGCTCCGAGATCCATCCTGTTCGATTCAGCATCGAAAAATATCATAATGAAACCTAAAAAAGGTCGAAAAGAACTAAAATCGTAATATCGTAATATTAAAATAAACAAAAAAACGAAAGTATCTAGAAAAAACTGAATTTTAATATGAAAACATGCACACTAAATACTAATATCAAAATTTAACCAAAATTGATGAAAAAAACCAAAATGAGAATGAAACGAAAGAAACTAAAAAATTGAATCGTATTAAAACCAAAACGTCGGGGAAATTGAACGGGGCCCTCGAAGCGAAGCGCGTCGTCGTTGGGTGGCCAAAGGGGTCGTTGGGAGGGAGGCGAGAGCCGCCTCGAGAGCGGTTGGTTTTTTTTAAAGAGACGGGCGGGGCGGAGGGAATTCAAACGACGAAACGCTTGTAGCTCCGCGTTGTACTGCGTTTCGTTAATTTTTTTAACCGTTTTTTGCCCATTACAACCACGGGCTTCGTCCGATCGGATTGCCGAGATGGCGGGCACAACTAGATACCAAGTCGGATTTTTGGGTGAAAGAACGAATTTTTTAGACTACGTTAAAGGCACAAAACGGCCCGGACGGCGGACGGCGGACGGGGGACGGGGGACGGGGGACGGGGGACGGCGGACGGACATTGCAAATTTGGAATCTCCATGTCTTGAAACGTAAAGTATCAAATTTTGAGGGGGGGTTGTAAAAAATTTTTCGTGACCGAAAACATAGGGTTATTATTCAGAATGAATAATAAACCAAAAAACCAATAAGAACCGTTCCTTCTTGACTGGACATCTTAGTTGGAGGGAAACGGGTGAATCGGAAATAGAAGCTTCCCCCTCCTGTGTATTTATTATTAATGACTGATTGGTCTTCAGCGAATACTATTGAACCGCATAATAAACCCACGGTACAGTTTACTCCGTTTATTTTACGCGTATTTTGCTGCTTCTACATTTGCTGAAAAGTCGTGGATTATAGCCGTAGTTGATCTCCAATGCAGACGTCGAGGGTTTTCGTACCTTTGATTGAGCCATACTAAGGCGCCCTTAGAGCAAACACACTCCTTCCTTTCTGTATAGTTAATAAAAGAGAACAATATACTTAAAAAATTGGTGGTTCTGCTCTTTAGCAGTAGTTCAGGGACAGTCGCTCTGCTCTGCAATTCTGACCCACCCTGTCCAGCTACACCTCTTGGCTCCCACTCGTTTGGCTTTCATTGAATTTTAATTACATAAATTTCGGACGCACACTTCAAGGAGATCAAGTGAGAGTTTCCCGTGGCAGTACCAGGGACAAAAATATACTCCATCGATTTATCCGTTTGAACCGTGAGTTTTTCAGGTTTCCAAAATTCTTATGATATTTTTCATCTTTTGGTCCATCGCGTGCCAGTTCTTTATCTTTAACTTATTCGCTTTTCATCAGTTGATTGAGGTTTGCGAATTCGTAAATAGATTTGCCGAGTGTAATCAAAGGAGCTCCGCGTTACTAGTTAATTATGTCGGGTTTCAACGTGTAGAGTGTAATCCTATTTAGGAGAAGAGTTGAAATCTGGTTATTTGCGTGTTGAGTTGAAGAGCTATCAACTGGCGGAGATATTAGATCCTATTTTCAGCCTCGTGTTTGCTCCCTCTGAGCGCTCTTTGATTAGTAAGGGCTCGAATAAGCAATGAAGAAAGGGAAGATACGGTGCAGGATGCGGTCTGTACCCGTCGTTACCAACATCACCACTATTATCATCATTAGCTCCCGCCAGAAAAAAAAAATGGTCCGACTTCGATACGAGAACAAGAGTAGGTTGAGAAAACCCGGCCACAACCTGGCCCTCTCTCTGGTTGTTCTTCAGTGGAAAGTTGATTCGATGGCGTGGTTTCCTTTCTCTTGGTCGACTATTAGATCTTTAGGATCTGCAATAGTACGAGAAAGATAAATTGTTTAATTGGAGGCCCCAGATCGACGGGATGCATCTATAATTAGTGCTCGAAGGGAAAACTTTGTAAGTTTCCAATCCCACTCAATATTTAAATAGGAATGTTCGCTAGTGCTCAATCAATTTTGTCTCTCCTGAACTTTATCACAGCCCATATAGTTGTAAATTCAGTTTGGGGTGCTCTGACGCTGATCACGACACTTATACATCAGGAAGAGGAAAGCTACTTGGTTTTCACTTTCCTCAGCCTGTACAGTTATCACCTCCAATGGTGTTCAAATCATTATGTTTTAGAGCCTGTATCGAGCCTGTGTAGTTGTTTGACAGCGAGTGTAATGGAAACACAATTTTGAACATTATTACGTAGTGTTTTGCTACTGACATTTTTAGTGCGCCCTTCCCGTCCTCGTTACAAGATTTTGTACCCACAGGCACACCGCTATGGGGTTTTTAAAAAAATCAAGTTTTATATAATGGCCTGAAACAGATTCGTATTTGGCCCCCTATTCTGTTTCAGACTTCTATTTCAGCCCCCAACATCCCTGGATTAATTTCGTATTCTCTAGTTGATGAAGCTTTGCCACACACGACTTCCATTCAAGGACTTACTAAAAATACATTTTTGGACCCGAAGGGGGTTCCGTCCGGTCAATGGACTGGCAATACGGATGCGAGCTAATTAAAGACGTTTTTTTGAATTGGATGTAAATTATTAAAGCCGTTTTAGGAAAATATTGAGAAAAAAAACGTCTTCTTGTTTCTTAAGGCCATATCTCCTTTCACGAAGAGCTGTCTATTGAGATAAAGTTTGGAACCCTCGTTGATGGAAACTGTTCATAACTTAGCGTTAAGGCCTCAAACGGGGAATGAATAACACAAAAAAGAACCGTTTAACTGTTCTTCCGCAATCCTGACTGCAGATACACAAACCCTCGCCCACGATCTGAAAGTAGGTTTTTCTGATTGAGGTGACAGGTGAAATTTAAAGCTCTGATGAAAGTGCAACTTTTTACTTTCCTTGGTTCTCTACGCTATAGGAAGGAAAGCCAAATCGACTCAAATTTGACATTTAGCCAGCAAGTATGACGAAAGTCCGCGAAAAACTAACTGTAGTTATTATAGTGATCAAAACCCAATTATTTTTCCAACAAATGCTGCTGTAATTATTTTGATTTCATTTTTTGCATGAACAGTTTCAAATAACGCCTCAACATCATAAAATTCTCATCCGTGGAAAAATGACGAGAGCAGCTCAATAAATTATCAAACATTTCGAAGAAAAATGACTGATAAATTTCGCTCAAATGATTCTAGAATTCTCAAATAAATTCCAACACAGTAACTATACTATAAGCGTCCCAGTTTTTACCCGATAAATCGGAAACAGTGAATACCATCCTTCTCAAAAAATATCAGGTGCGTCGCACCTTAACTCTACGTCAATTCGCTTGTATTCGTGGCTTATTCTACCAACTCAATTTGAAACAACGGCAGAAAGCAGTAGCGCGTCTAGTTCCAGAATTTATTGTGCTTCTCGTACCCATGCCTCGACCAATGTTGAACAATTGGTGCACAGCCCGATTTTTTTCGAAAGGAATTATATTCACTCTTCCAGAGTTATCGAGTAACCACGATTAGAAATGGTAGTGAAATGGTGCTTGTTGGGCGCACGAGAAGGAGAGTTGAAGTACGGGATAGAAAGAAACTCAGTGAGCGTGAGGCGGACTGTTATATTTGCAATGAGTATCGAATTGAGTGAGAGTGTAAAGGGCGACACAAGGGTACACGCACGGACTGGCGCGATTAACTATATCGGAACGAGAGTGTGAGCTGTGACTGGGCTGAGAGGTGATGGAGGAAAATGTGTCTGTGTGAACACTGGGGGACGAGTGACTTTCGCGAGAATTCGTATGTGAACGAGTTTGGGAGGAGCTGTCTGTTGTGGAGAGGAATCTGATAATGAGGAGTTGGAAAAGAAAGATGGGAAAACCACCTCAGGGAAATCTGTTGTCGTTGGAATTAACCACAGAGGTGGCATTTCTGCAAGTAACTAGGGGGGTTTTGAGGAAACAAAGACTTCATCGTCAGGGCAGGTGTGAGCACTAATTAGACTAATTTGGCTTGCCTCGAACCGAACAGTGGTGGTTGAAGTCCCAGAATTTCTAGAGTAGCCCCTGTGTATTTTATCAGCGTTATTAAAAACTCATCATATAAGTACTTGGTTTGAGTACCACCTGAATTTTACTGAAGAACGTAGTAACATTTGAGCGGAATTTTTAAGGAAGCAATTACGCAAAACGCGATTTTCGTCGAAATGTGTGGTAATTTATTGTGCTGCTCTAGTCACTTTCCCACAAATGGGAATTTTATGGTATTGCATCATCAGGAGCTGTCTATATAAAAAATGTAATAGAAATCGTTTGAGCGGTTTTGGAGAGAAAAAAATTGATGTAGATCACAACGATAAATATAGTTAGTTGTGGGGGGATTTTGCTCATACCCTTATTTTGGCGTCCCACGGTGATCAGTGAGCTAAATATCACGTTGGAGGTGATTTGGTTCAGACGTATGCTCTCAATTGCATTCTTGGACGCAGACCATTTTCCCAAATAGCGTTTTTCGGACTCATTAGGTCTGAAACGTAAAGATCTGAAGAGAACTCAAAAATGTTGCGTACTAATTGCTCAATAGTGGTCGTGGCATGAGTAGGATTACCATCCGCAACTTGAAGCGCTTTCACTTGTTAAGTAAAATGAGTAGTTACGTTTTATCGATTGCAAGCGAACTGAGCGAACAATTGATTGGATTTGTGAGCGAAGCGTTGGAGAGAGTAGAGCCAAGGAAAGTTGTGTGATGCGTCGCACCAGATATTTTTAATACAGATTATAATATATTCCTCGCTCTTAGTGTCGAGGAAAGTAAAGCGCCGGTCGGTTTCCTCTTCGAATATCCACTCGGAGGCCAAATGCCTTGTGCCGCATTCGAGACTTGTGATCGATCAACATTCTTCGGATGGAAACCGCTCTGCGTAAGCTCACACGTACGCCCACTCCCGTGTCCCCACGAGGCCGCCGTTGGTTGCTAACGCCTTCAGGTTTATCTCTTGAGGTTGTGGTTCGCCCTCGCAAACCTTCCATTCCTATATTTTTGACCGGCTCTTTGTGTTCGTGTACCAGTACTTCGGTCTCCCGGAAGGTTTCCGCCCATGTTTCCGGGCCTTTTCCGGCCTTTTAAACGGTCCAGCCCATTCGAAAGAGAGGGCCGAAACGTGGGAGGGGTCTCGTCGTTAATCGAGCATGTGAACGGCAGTGCATCCTTCGGGCATCCTTGTCAACAGCTCCGCCAGTGAAGGGTCAATCTGCGTCACTCAGGTTCCGGCACAACTTGCGGCTATGAGTGTGCGCCTTTTTACTTTCCGCTACGCGAAAGGAAATAATAGTAATTGTGTCAAAAATAAAAGTTGGGTTTGCTTCAGATCTTTACGTTTTGAGACTTACTGAGTCTCAAAAACCTAATTTCTGTATGTGTGTGTCTGTACATCGATTTGCGGGAGAACGGCGGAACAGATTGAGCTGGTTCTTTTTTGTTTTGTTCGTTATTTTTTTTAGACACCAAAATAAGGTTATGGACGATTTCGATCGATGGGAAGGGGAGGGGGAGGAGACAAAGATGTATCAAAAACTAGAGTTTCCGCATTTTTCTCGGCTCTAACGATTTTGATTAAACCTCCAATTTATCTTCTACTAATAAATACTTAACTTTTCTTCTGTGTACATATCTCCACGAAAATACGGTAAACGGAGACGCTTTTTGGCAAAATGGCTTCAAACAATTTTCACCAAACTCACAGTGTTTTCGAATAGTTAATACCTATGTATTGTTCTCAATTAATGTTCTTCTGACAGTCCATTGTACCGAGATAAAAATCAAAATGTGTCGAAAATACTGTTTTTTCGAACATTTCCGTAAATTCTGGGGTAACTGCTTCACCAGATGTGATCAATCTTACAGAGAGTCTTTTAGTCACCCATACCCACATTTCGTTCTCTGTAATTATTTCTGTATATATGTGTTGAACGGAGATATAGCGCCCGCATATGTAGCTGATGTTCGAACTTACAGGGGTGGCGGAAAGTTGGGTGTTGCTACGCACCATATATTTTTACGTTTCACATCGTTTGTGATAATGGCGTGCGTAAATGATGTGAACACTGTTCGAAGACTCGAATCGGCTTCCATTTCATACAAAGATCCTTCGAAAGTTGGTGGTGCAGCAATGTGGGCCTGGTTTCCTCTTGGTTGTAAAATTTGCCCCGAGAAATTTCTAGCGTTTCAGGTAGAGCTTTGATCGCACAAATCGCGTCGATTCGCATGGTTATGTGTAGAAAGAGTCGTGGTTTTATGCTTCAAGCCGCAGACCCCTTTGATAAATCCAGATTGTTTCCACTGACTTGCTCGCGACCTTAGTTTTACAGTTGCAGTTGAAACCTGTTCAATCTTCGTCGTGAAGAAACCCTATTCCTTACATTTGTAAGGCGTCTATCTCCCTGTCGCAGAAGCCTCTCAGAAAACAAAACTGTTTTCTCGCTCAGCCAGAGCCAGAGATTTCGACCTCTTACTTTATTTAGAACCTGCGTCGGTGTCTCCAACAACAGAAGCTCCTTTGTCTCTAAACCGAACCTCGTCCACAGTTTTCGCGATCAGACTTTCGTTTTTGTTGTGGACCCATTTCCATAACCAAACAACACGCCCGCCTTCGTTTGGCTTGCGAAGATTGAAACACGATTCACGTCAAATTTGCTCTGCTCCTCGAATTTTGTGCTCCGGCGGCTACGATTAAAATATCCTGGGAAAATATAGACAATTATTTTCGAGTTTAAAAGCGATTTTACTTATTTGATGTGTGGGGCTCATGGATACGACATCAAGCTGCTTGGTGGGGATTGCAATCAGGTTGCTGGTGTATTTCAAGGCTGAAGGAGCAGTACTGTTTTGGACGAAGGCTGCCATCATTTCTCAATTACCCTGACCAGTATAGGATAATCTTGAAATTACTGAGTTTAGGGTCCTATGTGGCAAGCCTAGAAGCGGTACTATATCAGAATTGTTCTTTTTTCTGGCCCAACAAATATAATCCAGACATCAGGTCTCTAGTATTCTGTGTCGTTTGGCGGCTTAAGCTGGTTTCCAGGCTACGAAATGCCGATATTAGTGTCATATCGTTTGAGGTCTCCTCTTTGCGGGTCGGGCTATCATGGTTGCGACCAACTCCCAAATGGAATTCAGAGCTGCGGCGACCGGAGAAACGGACGTCCCTTGCGGCCTCTTTCTGTATTCCGTTAACCATTTTTTCGCTTAAACGGCCACCAAGAGCCCGCTTCGTCTGCCTAGCCTCTGACTAACCCTCGCACTTATCGCGTGATTGCCGATGGCGCCTTCACGTTCCTTCTGTGCGCCCCATCTCCCCTGACCGACCTTTCACTCAGTTCAACGAACTTTTTAACAACTTGATAGAACCGACCGACTTGAAAAACCGTTTTTGCTATCGTCTGAGCGTCTCTCTGTCCCTAATTGCAAGTGCGACCTTCGCTAGTTGAGGCAAATGGGGGAGTCTCGTCATTGAGCTCTAAAACCTTATCACTTTTTACGGAAGTAGATTTTCACTTCTCTCTGAAAATGGTAATGTGAAATGAAGGGAGCTAATCACCGGTAGTTGAGTAATACGTGCGTGAGAGCCGGGGACTCCTTCACGAAACGCGGCGCCCAGCATTGTTGCCGTGGTGCTTTTGACGAATCTATATTGTCCCTACAGAAGGATTACGATATAGTGTTGTCACGCTACTAGAGACTAAGTCCAAACTGTCTCGTCCTGGGATGAGGAAAAGCCGCAAGTTCCATCGAAAGATGGGACAGACGAGCGACCATTCTGGCCTTTAGGGTTGTTTGTCCCAAACATGGTACCACGGGAATGAACAACCCACGGCCTTTCGCCGGTGCATTATGGGTTAGGGTCTTGACAGATGGCAACGTGGTTAGAACGGAGCAATCCAACTCTTATCCAGGGCAAGGCCTGACAGTGCTGGAGGGTTCCCGTCCCTAACTTCGTTTCTAAACTGCCGGGTCTGAGGGAGGTGGAGGTCACACGGTCGTAACTCCCCCAGACACCCCCAAATGCAAAATTTAACTGCTAGCTGTGAGTGGGGCTTCAATATAACACTTTTTGTTTTGTTGTGTAGACAACACAAAATAATTCGACAGAACCATAAGATTAGCATGCATAGGAAAAGACGAGAGCCGTATACAAAATTATCAAAAGATAAAGAGATTATAGAAGAACGTAGATTTTGGCGCAGGTTTTTCCTTATGAATTCCACTCAAATGATACTAGGAAAATGCTAGCATTCTCAGGAAAATGGGATTGTAGTCTAGTAAAGTACCTGTTCGATGAGAGTTTACCCTCATAATTATCCATTTCACTTACTGTCACTTCTTACAGTTCGTACCCGATTATTCCAAAACGGTGAAAACGATCCTACTCAAAAAATCATGTTGAGAGTCTCATAAATCTATGCATTGACAGCTCAATAATGGTCGTGGCACCAGTAGGAGCAACACAATAAATTCTAGAACCTTAAGTGCCGCCAGTTTTTATAGATCGTTTTTAGTTAGATGTTTTAGATGATTTTAGTTAGATCGTTGTTTTACTCGTAAACTGAATGAAACAGTTGTGAGCGTGAAGAAAATCGCTGATTCCACGTGGGGCTAAGGAAAGCTGTGTGATCCCCCTCGTCAAATTTTATGTTCAAGTTTTTGAACATTTTGGTTTCTTCCCGCTGTGGCTTCTGTGGGATCTGAAACATGTAATTTCGTTTGTGGCGATTTGCGAGATTTGTTATTTAAACCTGTGAAAGTTCGGCGTTTTTCCTCCCTTCGAAACGTGATTACGTTCGATGTAAGGCAGGAAAGTAAATGAAAACAAGTCGGAAACGAATAGGTTTCAGTGATCCGATGAAATCGCTGAGACTGTAGCAATGAGCAATGATATTCATATGAGATGAATCGAGAGAAGAGTCAGTGGCAGGGCTATGCGCGGCCCGTGCTTGAAGAGGAAACGTTGAGGAGGAGAGGAGGGGGATATAGAAGATTTGAATCATTGATAGCTTCCTTTTCATCAACTAACTCATTATTTTGGCATTAACAACTTCACCCCTACGACACACAACGATTTTCAATTCATATTCATCGAAGCGGTTTGTTTTCCTCTTCGCTATTTGTCGTCATTTATATTGGTTGAATCGATTTGATTCCTGATCGACGAGGTTTCGTCTATTCAAAAGGATGGAAATTGTTTTGGATCGAGGACTTCGCGCTCATTCCATCCTCGAGGGACTTTCGTCGAGCTGTAGTCACGATCTACTTTTCTTGTACCCAGAGTTAAGTTCACTGAATAAGTCATGAAGATGAGGATTGTTCTCTGTCCACGTAGCTACAAGTTGTTGAGCGGTGCTCATAAGGATTGTGGTCTACATAGTGCATCTTATCAGATGGCAGATAGCGGTATCCTTTTGCGTAAATTCTCCTCATTCTAGCTGTAAGTTAGCCTATGTATAAATGTTGAAGAAATGCCGCTATCGTGATAATTAGAGTAAGTGGCCCATCCTGAAGACACTTGCACTCGCCTCATAGATTGCTCTTAAGTTCGATCAGTTATAGTAGGTGAAGGTCAAGCTCACTCGTGCAGTGCATAGTTTGGTGGTTCAAATTCTACCTGAGTAAGAATTAGCACGGTACTTGAGTAGCTTTTGTTGAACGTATGGTTCTTTCTTCGTAGTGCTTGTTTGAATTCGTAGGCTAGGTCCGAACGAATTCTTAAAACGTAGATTGTATTAAGAACTGAGCAAACGATGGACTGCCCAACTCTAATATGAGAAGTGCAGCTTATAAATGTTCACAAGACATGCTATAAAACTTGAAACATTGTTTCTAAACTTGCAATGTGCTTTGTGAGAGAGCGTATGGTGCGATCAAGTAAGGCTTCATGTCATGGTTTTCGGGTATTCCGGGGATACGTCTTCTGCCTGACAATATTAAACCTGTCCCAACAGGGTCATTGGTTGACTTAACAAATCAAAACAAGCGTAATGCACGTAGCTCTAATTATTCTATAGCGCTTCATGTTCTACATCTAAAACCTCCTACCCATTCCAATTTCCTTTCGGGAATAAATAAAGTTTTACTATTTAAGTGAAGGGGTTTTGGATCTATATATTTTTCATATTCTTATACAAAACCTCAAGTAGCCTTTGGAGTTGAATGAGAGTTATCGACAACTCGGAGGAAAGCCGAGGAATATTGAACTACTTGAATAGGTACCAGCTGAATTGATTGTCAGTCATGATATATTCGGCGATTAAGCTATTCGACATTTGTTGCAAGATTCATAATAGTAGGGTGTTCTTGCATGTAAAATACGATTTAATTTCTAATTTCGTCACTCGTTAGGATAAGGAAAGTGTTGTATTGAAGTAATTGGGTTAGTCCCGACAGTAGGGAAATTAAGAAAGTCAACGTAACCGTGATTTGGTCAACCATCACGGGATCTGCGACTGGTCAATATCTGAATTTTATTTCCCGCTAAGCCCTCCTTATAAGTTCTTTTTCGTGGATTATCGCGGAATTCTGTCAAAACTTACAAAATACGCTCCAAGTTTACCAAATCCTGGCGTTTTCAGGAACGAGTCAGTTTCTTACAAACGGAATGAGTTATATTCTTAACTCGTTTTGCGTTAAATTCTATTAAGTAGTCAAAATCTACGTCAATGGACCCTTCCGAATTCCTGGGAATGTTTCAGAGCCCGGGCAACTCGACTGTGGAAACGAAACAGTCAAAGGGGTTCCAGATTCCTGGGGAGAAATATTTAAATTGGATGAGGCAACTTGAGTTTAAATATGAGAAACGGTGAGACGGTCTTCTGTATTTTGGAGAAACTACCACACTCACGTTTTTCTCCCCTTTAATTTATGCATTCCGTCTCGCTTGGGCGTTTACCTTCTCCGTGAGCGCGGAACGTGAATCGATTGGGACGCAGCGTTGGATAATATTATTATGGGAACGGATTTCTGGATTCTATTGGCGTGAAGAATTTGGCTGAGTGTCATGAGACTAAAAGCGGAGGGGCTACGGCTGGTGCAACACTCGTTCTTATCAAGCAGTAAGGCTAAATACTTCTGCCTTAAGTGAATTTCGTACAAATTAAAGTTACTGCAATCGTGTAAAAAGATGTATAGCGTAAATGTTGGGAAATTTCCGATCAAACTCCCGTTTTGGTTTATTATTCATTCTGAATAATAACCCTATGTTTTCGGTCACGAAAAATATTTTACAACCCCCCCTCAAAATTTGATACTTTACGTTTCAAGACATGGGGATTCCAAATTTGCAATGTCCGTCCGCCGTCCCCCGTCCCCTGTCCCCCGTCCGCCATCTGGGCCGTTTTGTGCCTTTAACGTGGTCTAAAAAATTCGTTCTTTCGCACAAAAATCCGATTTGGTATCTAGTTGTGCCCGCCATCTCGGCAATCCGATCGGACGAAGCCCGTGGTTGTAATGGGCAAAAAAAGGTTAAAAAAAATTAACGGAACGCAGTACAACGCGTGAGCTACAGCGTTTCGTCGTTTGAACTCCCTCCCTCCCGCCCGTCTCAATAAAAAACGGCGGCAACGCAGCAGGGCGGGCGGCTCAACTCCCCTTTCGCCTCCCAACTAGTTCGCTCGAACCGCCCAATCGGGCAAAATCATCAGACGTTTTGTTTTCGTAGTTCCATTGTAGCCAGGACATGTTTCGTATGGTTTACTAGTATTCGATGTTGAATCGAATGGGATGGGGGAGCAGTAATGCTAGGTCAAGCTGTTCATGAGAATAATAAACCATTGTGTAATAATTTGCAGGGTTTTTTTCATTTTTTTTATATTTATACATTATATACGTTGTTAGGTAGATTTATACTTTATTTATAACTTATAACGAAAATAGTACTTCTAATTCCCAAGGCTACGCTCATTAACTGGCAAAATAGGGTTACAGGGAATGTAGGGCACAGGAGAGGAGGAGCTTAAATAAAATAAAAGGAAACTCGGCGAGTGTGAGAGGACTGTATTACATGTGAAATGAAGATTGGAGTTTGAGTATATAAGGGCGACACAAGAGGAATCGGAATACGCGTAAACTAGCACAGGAAACTGTAGCGGAGGGAGAGAGTGAGAGTTGCACCTGGCCCATGTTGATAGAGGAATGTAGTGAGTGAGCACTGGGAGACGAGTGTATCTGAGCAGAGCTGTGTGTTGGAGAAGGAGGTAAATCGAGGGAGGGAAGGACATTCTGGAAAGTCCAAAAGGGGAAATCGGTTTTAGTTGGAAGTTAAACCGAACTTAATGCCTTTGTATGGAGGAGAAGCCGTCTGAACGTGCAGTTCTCAGACTTCCCCACGGCATAACATGGCCAAACGCACCTGGGAAAATACCCAAGCTCTAGAGCCCAACTACTTTGGCTTGTGCTGAACAGGGTGAGGTAGTTTTTCCAGTATTCGATGGGTCTCGGGCAGGGATATTAGGTCTGAGGTATAGCACATGTGAATTAGTTGGACTAATCAAATGCTAAAAATTCTATTCCCCTTGAGTGAATGTCGTGTCGCACATAATTTTACACAATCACAGAATTTGATCTGGCTCAGAGGATCAAATGTTTGGTGCAAGAGAGGGGGAGATCTGAAGGTTAGTACGGGGGATGGAAAAGTTGACGAATGAGACGAGCGAGGGAGGACTGTATTGTTACATTAAAGACATGCTGGATAAAGTTGAGTGTAATTGGGTGAGAGCTGAGAGTTGAGTGTCACTGTACTGTTCCAGAGTTTGGAATACCTAAGGGAAGGTGGCAAGTAAGAGTTAGGGAAATGGGATTAGGGGTTACTGGGCGAATCGTAAGAAGGAAGATACATTGTCGGCTCGGGTCATAAAGTTGTGTTGGCAGGGCTTGAAATGTCCAAGAGTTGATTGACTGGGGGCCCTGGGATTCTGGGAGTTGGCGGCTAAAGTTGAAAGTTGGGGAAAGGCTCATAGATCGGGAACTGATTCAGCTAGAGCTAAGCCGAACAGGGAGCTTCTTTCAAAAAATAAATAGAATAAAATTTGGCGTAAATAAGCTCGAATTTGGAATTCAATCTCACAATTAGGTTATGGGTGAAATTGACTCACAACTTCAGTTATCATAATGAATAAAACTCCAAATGGTTATGAGATTACTCTAAGGATAAGCCAATTAATAAAAGTACTTCCTATTGTGTGGCCAACTTGTACAATGTACTACGATTTGTGACACTGCTATTTATCATTCTTCTCAGACTTTCCGTTAATCTTCTACTGATTTCTTATAAGCCCAAAAAGAAATAATTCTTCAGATGCACCGTAAAAGGACAGATTAGCTAGCAGAGCGATAAAAAAAATCTCTGAATGTCCGTGGCAATCGGTTGAAGAAAGTGGCAAAGTGGGTCACACCTGTTTTGGTGGATTTGCTCGACATTCCAAACGTTCAATACGAGCAACATTAGTCCTAGATTACGCACGAGTATTTTCAGTATATCTTTCTGCAGATTTTTACGGAGAAAGTGGCATGATATTTAAGCAACCTGATCTGTCATACCTACCTTGTTGATTATTATTGTGTTCGCTCAAATACGACGAAAAAATTTAATTTGTAAATTGACTATTACTTTTAATTAGTCAGATCTGGGTGGTTAAACTGTGCATCAACTTGTTTGTGTGAAAATCCATTAGGCGATTGAAGAGAATAGCAGGTCCTGAAACTTCGAATAAAGTTGCTTGAGAGAGAATGAAGCGGTTTATTGGGGATGTGCTCACGACGTTTAGGGTTGCAAGTCTACAATAGGAAGTTGAGAGCTTGTTAAGAGGAAACGGTGGGGACAAAGAAATCAATTAAAGACGCGGAGGATAACGTGTTCAATTCTATTCGGTTTCCCTCCCAAGTAAAACAAACAGACCATTATGTCTGTTCTCTCTAATTGGCCCTTCAATTCTTGAGTTGATCGGGTCGGCCATTTGTCATCAACCGGGTCAAATTGGCGACGTTTTCCCGTCTGTCGAAATGAGTTTCAGTCTCAAGCTGTTATGCTCAACTTTCCACTAGTTAAACTTCCACTAGTCTTCTAACATCATCCAGTTCTCCCCCCATTCCACGCATCGATCCTCAATGAAAGGATAAAGTTCGCTGGGATGTAACCAACCTTCGTCCCCAACATGATAGCCCGTGGGAGCTAAGAGCCGTCGTTTCAAGTTGGCTCGTCATAAGTTCAACGGCACGTTCAGAAGAAGGAGCGGAAGAGGCAAAGGCAGTTTGCCAGGAAATGGATGAATGATGTCGATGGCGTGATGAGAACCTGCAGAACCACTGCTTGGTGTCCACTTGTTTTTGAACAGCTCGCAAAATGAGTAGGTCGTTACGGTGAATAACGGTTTATTGCAAAAGGTGTTGGAAGGGAAACCATCGTGATATCATACCAACATAGGTTGTACATCCACGTTGGTGAAAGACTCAGTTTCGTCAGTCGTGGCATTTTCTGTGGAAAAAGTCCCGAAACTAGTTTTTTTTAACATTTCGGCTTGTTCAGTTCAGTAGATTTTTAGGGAAACGATAATTTATGATGAACGATACTCTTGTTACTCTTACTGAATACTTAATAAGTATTAATCCGAATAGTTTATTCAGAGGTTTTACAGAAATGCGCATACAGGAAAAATCCGTAGATCGGTGGAAGACGAATTGTGAATTTAATTCAAATCCTCACACCCATTTTCAAAAAGAGTGCGAAGCCCGCCGTTCTTTTCTTTTTAATTAATTTCGGTTCCTCCTTCCATGCCACACGATTCAAATTTATTCGAAAGAAACGGCCGTCGTTCTCGAAAAAGAATTCAAAGGGCAGCGAAACCCTGTTGAAATAAAGTATGGCTGTATTGATATCGTGTCGATTGGTAACCAGCACAAGAGCCTTTGTCTCTCTCTCTCTTTCTCTCTCTCTCCCCCCCCCCAGTTCACTCATATATACTCATTCACAGACTTCGCGGTTTATAGACACTTCCAGTTGTTGGCGAAAGAAGCGCGATGTGAATTCGTGATGGCTATTCCACCGATCATGATATCTGAGTTCTCTGAGGTGAAGCGTCTGTCTGGGGTCTCTTGGGCAGCTTCCAAAGTCGTATTTATTCTTTTAAGACAAAGCAGACACGTCACGTTTTCCATCAACAGAGAAACAGAATGCTGATGCGGCGACACAATATCAACTGTTGAGTTTGATTGAGCTCGCAGAATTGGTTCGTTGGCTCGTTTTGTGGAAATAAGAACAGAACGGTGAACGAGCGCAGAGCCGAAGGTTTGTAAATATTTTGGGCCGCTCGTTGAAATATTTACTTGAACGCCTCAACAGAATACTAAGTTAATCGGAGCATCAACTAATGCGCGTTGTCTGAAAGGCGTTGGTGTAGTTTGGGGAGGATTGTTGCGGCTTCATCCGGCCGTTAAGTGCCTGTGATCGTTCTTATACGCATTCGATTCTGAGTTTTAGTTCACGCGATATTATATTTTTCTGAAGCAGTGTTCACAATAAGGTAGATAGAGAAAGGGAGGGTGGATACAGAGAGGAGGAAATAACACTGTCAAAAACGATTAAAATAGCAGTTATACATCATTGTACAAACAAGGTCAATGTTCACTGCAAAAGAGAGGGAGAGAGTGAGGATTTGAGGTATGAGTGCAGGAATAGTCGTGATAACTGGATTATATCGAAACGGACTGTGTCAAAATAAAGTCAACTCGGGGTTAACGTATCGCTCAAAAAGAAGTAGAAACGAGACGAATAGTTTGTTGCCACTAGGAACCATGTGTTGCCTCTGAAATGAGTGAAATTAGGCGACGGACGTGAAGGTTGCGAGTTGGACGATCGAACGGGAATGAGGAATATGGAATATCCCGACGAAGTTGGTCTTAAGTTGTTGAATAATAGGTGAGTGATCATGGACTGGAGAATTTTCAGGTTGCGTCAAGACTGGTCAAACGGGATTTCGGAAGCATTCATTCTCTTAGCACCGCGTCGTATTATCTGATATTGCTTGGAGTATCCCAATGACTTGACAAATTTATATTGACTCATCCCAATGTTTAACTGTTATCAACGCAACAAGAATAAATGATTCAGGATTCAATTGTTCCTAATAAGAACTGCATATTCATATAATTAATTTCATAGTAATGTAAGCAGGGTAAATTACGAGTGATCAGGGATTTACATATTTGAAATGGGATTTGTTTGGAAATAAACAGTGGATTAATGGTTTTCCAAAAATTAAGTATACAAACTTTGTTCGCTTCGCTTTCACGAGGAGAATGTTTAGGCTCAACTCCACGGTTGTACTTTGTGAATAAATGTCAAAACCTATGCGAAACGGCGAATGGAAGAACGCAATGTGCGATAAGGCAATTGAAAAGATTAGTATCACTTCACTTGTAGTAGCTGTTTTGAAGTACTGCTAATTGGTCCTATTTTATCCTGTGCAGTATTTCCATTCTCCATTAGTTCCTATTGCTTTCGAAAAATGTGAAGCTTTTGGAAGTAGTAATGGGCGATATTTGGGCGGTGTCTGTGGTTCAGAGCGTGCGCCGCAATTTTGGTTAAAAAAACACACCTTTGCGTGTCACGCTTGTGTCTGTAGCACGATGACAACTCCAGAAGCGTTTCGTTTCAAAATTAATATTGCTTACCCATCAACGTGAGACTCGATAATAAGGTTATGAGCAAACTCGAGTATTGCCATGATTTTAATTGTGGAGTGTTGTACTATTAATTTCATTCGCGGGGAAACTGATGAGAACTGCAGAGTAAATTATGAAGAATGTAGGTAAACCCCGATTGTTTCGAAGTTTCGGAATAATTAAATGTATAACTAAAGATGATGTGCTTTGCAGTGGGTTGAATGAGAGCGTTGAAACGCATCACGGACATAGTTTTCTCAGTTCCCAGAGACTCGTCATTGGGATAAATCAGGTGAAGGCTAGTTGTCAAAATTTGAGTTTGAAAAATCGAGGAATTCATCTGGTAGTGATGACACAGTTATTTCGCTGCTTTGCTGTGTAGACTGGGGTGGAAAACCTGTTGAGATTTTCTACCCTACTCGCCAATTTCCAAATTCGTGCGTGCACCAAGACCTACGGGGAAAGCTGTATGTTTGTGCGGTATCTTTCGTTTCACGTATTTCTGTGTGAAGGTTGCCCTAATGTTGAACTTCATCTGTAGCCCGAAATCTGTCTTGCTCGTGCGAGCCGAGAGCGGAAAATTCGCCGTTCTACCTGCATTACGACTCACGCCGTGAGCATAATTAAATAATATCAAGCCACCTGATCCTGGTTTTACGACCCTTTTCCACGTCAAAAACTAAGCTCCGACCATCTGCCGCCTGTCGCTAGAGAATATTGTTCTGGAAGCTGAAAGACCGGCTTGAGTCATCTTCCTCACGAGCCGACGACGGGATAAGAAACCCGCGGTTGTAAACCTTCCCAAGATGATAAACACTTTTATAACAGCCCGGGTTTTCGTTTTGTGGTTACATCCCACGCCCCGACGGTCGGCTATGCCCAATCATTCCTCAAGCCATGATAAAACCTGCGGTATACAAAGAGTATGGCTTCCGGAGGTATTTGCGGAGCTTTGAGATCCCTAAGTTCAAGAGCAATAAAGTGTTCGCGAGTTCAAGAGGATCTTTTCCTGGGCCATTCCTCGTTCATCAATTCTCGATTGCAGACTTAAGAAATGGTTGCTACGACCCTGAAGGAGGAATGTCGCCGACAAATCGCTTATTGGAAAATCGTGCGGTTCTCTTTCCTCATTCCAAAGTGTAGCAGAAGTATACTTCTAATCCTCCGGGAGCTTTTTGTTTGTTATCTTCATATTTTTTTAAATTCAGCGACTTATTCTTGTGTTGTCACGCCTCCAGGAATCCTTATGGCTGATCTTGGGTTTGTACTGGTTCTGTCGCGTAGGTATGGCAAGATAAGCCAATCTGACCCACGGCAAACGACACTCCCTTACAATCGAATAATATAAGAGGAAAGTTGTATCATCGCATCTCCTATTTTCCTTATTCTAATAACCGACGTGTTTCTTCTTCCTCGAAGGAAAAATTTAATTTCAAAGAAAGGTGTCAACAAAATGTAGCACATCGACAACTGTTATCGTTAAAGGGGTTTTATCATCAAAGGTTAAGCAAACAACGGAGGCAGGTTTAGGGGGATTCTGCTCAAATTAGGCCGAAGTGTGACTCAGAGCCATAAAGACTTGAGCAATGCTCTTTTCTTGAGTCGTAATCGACTGGAATTATGAAATCGGTAGAGCGTCTGTGAGGAGTTGGGCGCTGATGTAGGAGATTCCGTGTCGACGGCAAATTTTGTCGATGAATTAAACACATTCGTCGTTTCTCAATCGGTCATGACGTATCCTACTTGGTATCAGTACACCCTTGTTATGTCACAACACTTCACGTTCAGTTTTCCTGCCTATATTATCCTTAGTCACCCATTATTTTATTCGCTTAAAAATTTGGGGTTAAAAAGTTGCCATCATTCACTGAATTCTGTAGTTCGACTCTAAATCGATTTAATTGCCTAGACCTTCGGGGTGGATGTAGTTGCCATATCCCACAACTTGAGCTGCTTCAAACGAAAAAGCGTTGAAGGAATGTTGGTGGTTGTGTTGCTGGGTTAGATTGACATAAAGGAGTAGTAGTGTTCTTGGTATTTGGCCCTAGCAAATACCAACCGCTGTGTGGTGGTCAATTGAGGCGATTGATTCGAGGGGTTGTTTGCAGTCTGGCGGCAAACGACAATTCGAGATTAGGTTTCAGTTCAGCTGCATTCATCGAGCAGACGAAGGAAAACCCCACCAGTCTAACTGACAAGAATAATTTGGTTTAATAGAGTCAATGAGTACTTCAGGTTATTCTTCCTTCGCCGCCAAGCACCCCAATTCCAACAATATTCCTCATACTTTCCACCTATTCATGTCACATTCTTGGTTTGGTCTTTTCCATGTAGTTGAAAAATTTAGTTTCCTCTGATGTTTATATCTTGAGGCTTACTGAACTTCATTTCCGTGCGTGGTCTGTGAGCGTGCGTGCGTATGTACTTAGATTTGCTGAGAGAACTGCTAGTTCCTTTTTGTTTTGTTTGTGATTTTTCGAAACTGTAAAAGTAGTTATGGCCGATTTCCATTGATGGGATTAGTCTTATCTTCTCAGAAACGGCTCTGGCGAATTGGATGAAACTTTCAAATTATTTTTTATTAATCCGCATCTAACATTAACTAAAACCCTCTGAAAATTCGGTAACGGTATTGGGTAAGAAACCAAAAGAGTTCTTTTTTTAACTCTGAAAAACTGCTGCAACGATTTACAGTAAACTCGAAGGCTCAACAACTAGTCAATACTACATAAAAATATATTTATTGTTCCCTGTAAATGTCCGTCTGACAATCCAGGAGGTAACTACTAAAATGTGCCACAATTTGTTGAAACGTTCGAAATTTCCAGGGCTCACGAATGGGGGAGCATGAGTTGAGAAATAATAGAACGTGGTGAGTATTTAAACGCAAACAAGGGGTGTCTAAACACATGTGAACTGGTTGTGTGGAAAACTAAGTGAGTGAGAGAGAGAGAGAGAGAGAGAGTTGAGTTGAGTTGTGAGTAGCATGAGAGATGAGAGACGAGTTAGTCACGAGGCTTGAGAGACGAATGAGTTAGGAGTAGGAGACAACTGTTGTTCGCGAGAGCTGATAGATAATTGATTGTTGGAAAGAGCTGTGTGTTGTGGAGAGGAATATAAAATTGGGTGGGAAAAGGATATTTTGGGAAGTTCAGAAAAGGGGGAAATCTGTTGTCACGCGGAAATAGCCTATGAGCTGTGCTTTCCACAGGTACAAACCAAAGACCAGAAAGGTGTTTGCAGAAACAATCACTAAAACTATAGACGAATCCATTGCCCGATCTTCCCCCCCGCTGGGAAGCACAGGTCTAGAGGCCTCTTCTCAGAAACCGTTCTTCTCCCCTTCATGCCTTGATGCATTTCACCAATTTCCAATTGCGCGCCCTCTTTTAATCTGCTGAGCCGGTTTTATCTGAATCTCGTGCGTGGGTTGTGGCTGCTTCGTTCTGAACGGATTTAGTTGAATGGGCTCCACACGACCGAGACCCCTTCATTCGTCCTTCCCCTTCTGCTATTTGGACGAGAGCCAAATTATTCGAACTGCATTGTCTGCTGCTTCTGCGATCGCGGAAATGTTGACCCTTCCATTTATCATTTTCCAGCCTCTTCTCCATTTAGTTTGCCGTTAATTCAGGACTGGTTTCATCTAACAGTCCAGCTGTAGTTACGAAAAGTAGCCATTTTACTTAGTAGGGTATTAAGCGCTGATTAGGCAAATGTGGTTTCAAAACCACGATTCTTATTTTATTGCGAACGTTGATTGAATAACATTGCGGATTACCGTCAACGTTACGGAGGCAATTGCCTGCCAAATAAAGATAATATTATTATTTTGCCAAGGCCTTGAACCAGTTCTCTCCGGAACCACGGGTCCAGTTCAGAACTGCTGGCCTTCACAGCCTCTCCCGTAATTTGTCTTTGTTTCGTTGGCCTTCAGATAGTGAGTACTCTAGTACTACGTTGTCAGAACAGGTTCTGGATGATTCTGAAATCATATACGAGCAGAGCAAAGAAGGCATGCCCGGTGGGTAAACAAAAACCAGAAGGGGGTGTGGTTTGTTCTGAATCATTCCTAATTCTTCGCCGAGCGGACTATACATAAACACATTTTCAAAGAAGCGGCTCGGGATCAGTTCACAACTGTGTTTAGCCCAACGAAACGCAATACCCAATGTCGACGTTCAGAAAGACTGGAGGCGGCACATGTAACCTCTTTTACTCAATTTCTTCCAAATTTTTGCCGGATTTTCTTTTACTATTTTTGCTTGATTTCTGAACTCGTGGACGGCTAAACCGATATTATACCTAAAACTAAATATAATTCGAATAATCTAAATCTGGATTAGCTGGCCGGGGGGAGGGGTCTAGCTGTTTGAAATATTGTACTGAATTATTTCCCCCTTCCGAGGTTTTCCAGACATACCTTAACGATATTACCGAGAATATGAGTCTTTAAAAAGACACACATTACAGATTAACTAAGCGTGTCTCAATGCCATTGTGAAGGAACTGGAATGCGTACTGAGCCGAGTCAGAAAACGGTAATCTTTGAAAGCTGGTAGCAGTAACAAAATGTGTTTTTCTGGATAAGGAGTGTTAAGTTCGAGGCTTTAGGGTGCAAAATGTAGAATCAAATGGGTGAGTCTGTGTGCGCGCTCTGAAGATGTTTGTGTAATATCATTCCATTTCGAAGGACCTTGACGAGCCATCGCCAATTTCTTCTCTGCTGCGTCATAATATTTCCAGTTGATTGGCTCGTTCCCCTTTTCTCCTTCGGATCACTTCCTATTTGTTCGGCTGGAGGCCCAGGGACTAGACAGTCCGTGGCTTTAAGAAGAAAGAAACTGCCAGAGGGAGGAGGAAGAGCAGAACATAATGCCGTCTCAGATCCGTCCAGATCAGCCGTGACGTCCGTGTTGTCGACCGAGGTGAGGTTGCGATCAACCAAGAGCCTCTGACTGACCCACGTAGTCTGATTTTTCACGGTTACCTCCTCCATGTGCCGGTTCGTTGTTCCCTTCTTCCACTCAACTCCAGGAGTCTTCCCTGTTGGTCATACCTTCGAACGCTGTCTCCTATCTCGTCCACCGGTGTCCGTCATCGCTTTGAGATGTCTAGGAAGGCCCAGTCTTGATGTACAGCCTTCCGCACCGGAGATTGTGGGCCGAGCAGCCCTGGGCCCGCCATCAGCTCTGGACGCTTCCTGCTCGCCCTCCGTACCACTCACTCAGGGAAAATAGTGTGAGTTCCACGCAACTTTTCGTTCAAATCTGTCTGATTCGTGTTTCAAGTGTTCATAATAATGCGGAAACACGGAGAAACTTTCTGATTGGTAAATTAAAAACATTTAAATCGCGCCTGTTCTCACCTGACCAGGTACTGATACTGAAAATGGTGCGCGGATTCAGATTTTTACTTTTCGTCGCTCGAAGGGTAAGGAAAGTATTGCGATCGAATAAAAAAAAGAAGTTTGGTTCTCTTCAAACCTTTACGTTTTGAGGTCTACAGAATCCAAAAAAAAACTTTCGGCGCGTGTTGTGTGTATCATTTGTGGGAGAACTGCTGAATTAATTGACTTGGTTCTTTTTTTGGTTTTGTTTATTATTTTTTGTAGACGCGAATGTTATTTTTATTTTTGAAGACGAGGAAATTAGGTTATGAGCAATTCCCATCGACGGGTACCGTAATGTTGACAAAACGAGGGGTTTCTGCATTTTTCTCGAAAATTGCTCTAACGATTTTGATTAAACTTTACAATTACCATCTAGTAATCAGGATGTAAATATAAATATCTCTGTGAAAATACGGCGAGTCTCCGTTATTTCTATTAAGCAAAAATGGGGGTTTCCCTTGTAGGCAGCAGGTCCAAAATTTGACCTTCACAAACTCACTAGATGTATTAAACTAGTCATTACCTGCATATTTTTCTCTATAATTGTTACTCTTGCAGTCTAACGATTTCAATTAAACTTCAGAAGTCCCCTCTACTAACTAGCACTTACATTTTGCTCTTCGTAAATTTATCGGTAGGAATGCGTTGGACGGAGATACGGTGCCTTATATATCTAGCAGAATTTAATGGGGTGGCGGAAAATGAGTAGCGATGCACCAGATATTGATGTATTGGCCTGATAGTTTCGGGATAGGCAATATCGTAGAAGTTTGACACTATTTTTGGACGTTTCATGACAGACAGGATAATATGTTGTTTCGGATTTTCCAGGAGATTGTGATAATAGGGTAATGATTCAGGTAGCTATATCAGCTAAAGAGTTCATCAACTTGTTCGTGAACGTGAAGTTTGTTGCCCCAGAAACATGCACTTATTCTGCAAATGTGTAACGCACATTTCGTAACGCCTCACCATCTAAGGGGTTGGGGTAGCGCGCTGAGCTAACTGTATCGGGATAACGCTCAACAGCACTACACCTGAAGGTATGTCATGGTGAATAGCACCACCATCGAGCAATCACTTCCCTCTGCGAACTCCCACTTTCCAATAAACAATTCGTTGACTAAATGCAGAGCTTCAGATGCTGCCACGTCTTCCAAAAATGGTGAGCGGCCTTTTCGTCCTCAATAATATGCTGATCCCACGTTGACGTCTTATCTGGAAACCAGAATGTGTTGTCACTCTCTGCCACACCCCCGAAGTAGGTTGTAATAGCATGTAGACGCCAACGTAGACGCCCGCCCAGACGTGGTTGCCCCTCTTTTCCACGTGCTGGACTTGAATTGACTTGTGTCAACAGATTTAGACGTTGGTTGCAGCAGGTGTCCATACATGGCAGGGTCAGCCGTTTAAGCTAACAATCCCTCTTCAGGCATTATTGCGGGTTATAAGCTTCATTTTTAAATCCTGAACAGGGATCGTTTTTGATTACAGGTAGCCGTATATTGTTACTGGGAGGTAGAATGAAGCTGAAAAAATATTCTTATTTGTTCAGTTCAGAGTTGCGTGGCCTGCAGCTGGTTGTTTTGGTAAGAAACTGGCTCGTCCTATAGTCTGACTATATTTCACGGCTGTTTGTCTAGATTCTCTTTTCATCTCATTTTTCATTTAATTCAACGCATTTATTTTACTCTTCAAGCGCTACTACTTGACATTCAGTGGTGAGGATTTGTAGAATTCAGCCCACAAGAGGTAGTGATACTTTTTGCTCCCCACACTTCGACCATTCTGGTAAGTAGCCACCTGCCGCTTGTAGACCCCCCAGTGGATAATATGCGTTTGTGGTTCACTGGATGAGCCCCAGTTTATTTTGGTTGCCATAGAGTTTGCCACAACCCATCGCCTCGTATATGAGGCTGGTTTCTTAATGTCAACTCCATGCAGTCCTCCTTACAGCTTTCAAAGTGACTAGACTCACTGCTCCATTCAGGGTAGCATGCATCCTTTCCTCTACATACTATTAAAATTCTCTCTTTGGTTTATATTTAGTGTTTGAGCGTAACAGACTCAAATCTAGGGCAATCGTTTCTTTTAAAACCATTCAGTTGACGTTCCCTAATTTGTTGACTAAATTTGAATACTGCGGTCGTTGCTGGTTGTTATTGAAATGTCTCTCGGAAACAAAAAACGAGCAGAACAGGGCTCTCACGCCATCCCGTTTCTTCCTCTTGACATTTCACTCTGCTCCATTTATAAATCCGTGCATTGACGTTGACGCAAGGTTGGCCAGGCCTGGGCAGTACAATGGATGCCTGATAATTATTCCGAGTTTGTCTGAAAAGGCAGCCTTGAATGAAGAAATAGCTGCCTTTGTTCTGGACAATTTCTCCGACTGCAACGAAATGGTCGACTACACTTTCTCCCGGCTTTCCGAAGACAGGATTAGATCGTGCTCCCCTTCGCCACGTAGCTGCTTCGATTCTGGTCGCGAAATGAAGCAAAATTAGCCTTCGATCCGAGAAAACTTGGTTCTGACTAGGCGTAGAAGGAAGGGAACTATGTAATCGCGACAGAGACGTGTTGAAGGGGTTTTGATCTTAGGAAGTTGTTGATCCTGTTGAGACCTACTAATTCTACTCTCCAAATTTGTGGTCCGAATTGCCTCTGAGGTCCAACTTATACAACCCACTGCAACGCCTTCATCTTGTCTTGTAACTTGAACGTAATCCTAGTTGTTCATTGCGGTTTCTGTAGGTAATGTGCGAGAGAGGTACTATATCTTATTGCTGGTTTTCAAACGAACTACCACTTGTAGGAAAAAGCGCATGCAGACATCAGTGACTCCTTTCCAGCACAACCGCTGGAACTGTTGACCGTACGAACTGGAAATGTCTGCCTGCATTTCTGGTCGGTCTCTACTTCCTCTCCTTAGCCCCTGGATATGGAGCCCTCTTCTTCGGGTTTCTGAAGTTAGTAGTTTGTTGTCAGCTTCCAGGCGCTTGACTTATCGACAGAGTTGAGGATGTGACAACCTTTTGTATCTCGGAGTATTATCATTCTAGGTCACTAGACCTACTTGGGGCCACTTGGATACTGGCCATTTTTTGTTCTTGTGTTCCACTATCACGCAGTTAGTCTTCTTGAATTTCCACAGCCTGTTGCCGTCTCGTGTGCCCTCCTAGTTTTTGGTACTTAACTGAATGTTTTGTCAGCATCAAATTAGTCCAATCGGAATGTAGTCTAGAAATAGGTGGTTCGACTGGGCGAAAAAATGGTCAAATTTAAGGGGGTAAGAAAAGTTGTGCGAATGGTTTGCACCCGTTTTTAGGGAATCCCTGTCATCTTAGTAGTCCACTTGGATCATTGAGATATAGTTCCTGAGCTGGAAATACACTAGGAGCATGTAACCGAGTAGGTGTAGCTGCTTGAAAAGAAACGGCGCGCCCAGCCTTAACCTTTTAGTCGCCCAGTGTCAAGGTTTTTTGTCTCGCTCTCGCGATGATGTCTCCCGGGATTAGGGGGTTTTAAATCCGCGTCGACGGGTTCGATTGGCCGTTTTGACACTCCCTGTTGTACCGCCACGTGAAGACTCCTCGAAATTACGTCCAATTTGCCAGACACCGCGTTACCTGCGATTCCAACGGATTTCGAAAACGAAAAAGAAGGTTTGACGGCTCCCGGGGTCTCTCGTTTGATGATTCATGCGACTCGAGGAATGCGAACCGGTTAGTTCTGTTCTGATTGAAAATAGAGGACCTCTCGTAGCTGTGGAAAAGGCTGGTGGAGGAAGGGCGGGGTTATAGCAGTGTGGCGAGGGGGAGATCCGGCGAGAGAATCCCAACGGCCTTGCCCCTGGCGCTTCGTTGATTGCACCCGATTCACATAACTTTCCTGTGGCTCAGCCAAAGTGGTACACATTTTTCTATCCAGTGGACTCAATGCACAACTAGAAATGAACGACACGATCTGTCATGACGGTTCTTTCCTTTCAAACCTTTCAAAAATGGGAGAGGCGGTTACAAGTTATAATTACTATACAGTCCAAGTAGTAGGAGCAGAGTAGGAAAGCATTAGTTCTTGCAGATATTTACCAGCCAGTTAAGGAATCGAATCTGCTAACTCCCAATCAAAGGCCACGCTTCGGCCAATAGAGAAGGTTGGGGCACTGGTGAACTCCCAACACCAGTCTATGCTCTGAAGTTCATTATTAACACAAAGGTACCTAAATAGTCGTATCATGTGAGTACGTAACATTCCACTCATCATTATTTAGACTGTGTATTTTTTTTTAGGTAACTTTGCATAATGTGAACAAGTTTTCGTTCAACTTTTTAGAGCTAGTTTTTGCTTATTTTCCATATATGTTTACGGTCAAATATTCCATCGGCAGCGTCGTCATACTTCGTTTGCATCTCAAACAGTTATTCCTTTATTTTTATTTCTTATTCATGATCTTTTTTTTTGTTTGTTGCAGAAGGTGGACCCCGAACTGATCTTTACCAAGCAGGAGAGAATCGGCAAAGGGTCTTTCGGTGAAGTGTTCAAGGGCGTTGACAACCGGAGTCAACAGGTTGTTGCCATCAAAATCATAGACCTCGAGGAAGCTGAAGATGAAATCGAAGACATTCAGCAAGAAATTATGGTGCTGTCTCAATGCGACAGCCCTTTCGTTACCAAGTACTTCGGATCCTACCTCAAGGTTTGCACACAGTTTGCACAGTTGACATGTATCGAAGTCCGAGTGAAACCGCGTGAGAAAATTCTAATATCTGACCTCGAGTCCTTAGACAAAAAAGACGAAATTTTCAAACAAGAGCGCAGTATGTTGCAAACATGCCAATCTCTCAGCCCTAAGTTCGCCATAATGAATCAACAGTACTCAAAATATAGGCGTTTTTGGGTGTGTTACAACTAATTGCTGTTCATCCCAAACGTTTTCTTACGGCAAACTTTACAAATACCCCTTCACCCCTTCAAATGTTAATAAGCGTATTTACAATTTGGATCCAATCCCACTACACTAGGTCCTAGAGACATCGGACTTAAAAAAATGGCCATTTCTCCAGTAAATTAAAAATGTTTGTCTGTGTCGTATTCTGAACGAAATTCCGGTTCTGAAAATCTTGTTATGGCAAGCCACAACAGTTCGAAACAGTTGATCCAAATTGGTCAACATAATTCTCACGCTACTCCAGAAGTACGAATGCCCTCTGCTAACTACGCGTCTTGCATTGGTGCCTACTTGTTGGTGATAGTTTCGTGATGCCGTGTAGACTTCAGCGGAGTGAATATAACTATTCAGATCGGCTGGATTTTCAACCTTTTTCCTCGTTCGGAATGTGCAGTCTTCTTGTGGCTGCCTGAAGGTAATAATGGAATAAACACATGAGGTTGTTTATGACTGTACATTGACCACGCGTACAATCGCTGCCCACTCAAACTCACGGCGTAGTATTCAGGGACTTTCTAGTCACTCCTGGCCCTGGAGGGTAAATTTGCAGACAGACGCTATTAGCCAAGAGAAGTAGAGAGATTTATTTCTCGTGTGTGGCCTTTGCATTCAGCAGCAGCATTCATGGCACAGGAAATCAGCACTGTTTTAAATAAAGTGCCCAGTCTTTTTCGTCTTGGCAGGGACAAAGATACCGTTCGTCATCTCGTCCACTGCATGTACACATGGGGGATTTCATATATTTATTGCCCATTCCTGGTATTGGCCGTTGGGTTCAGGTTACATCAGGTTTTACATGACAAACGAAAATGTTCATGTTTTCAATCTTTTAGCCAATGTTTATTTTGGGAAGTTCCGTTTTGTCTGCATTCCCTTTGCGGAGATTGAGGTTGATTATGGTGCTGCTTTTAATTCTGATAAAAACATTCCGGCTTCAGTCAAAATTCCGAGTCAAATCATTAACAGATACTCAATTAGAGAGCAATGCAAGCGCACCTTGTGCCAGGCCAGTAGTTTGTCGATAGCATAGATGTTTTAGTTGTTTTATGTTCGTGCTTAATTATTTTTTCTTGCAGCTCTTGCTAATTTTAATAACTACTCATTCGTACAGTTCTACTAATTCCTGGGGACTTTATTCTTTCAGGGCACCAAGCTCTGGATCATCATGGAATACCTTGGGGGTGGATCCGCCCTAGACTTGATGAAAGCTGGGAATTTCGATGAAATGCACATAGCAATCATTTTGAGGGAGGTTCTCAAAGGCCTCGATTATCTCCATTCGGAAAGGAAGCTGCATCGAGATATCAAAGGTAATGCGAAACCTAGAGTTTTAAAATCCTCCGTTAAAAATCGTCGTTGCTATTAAATCAAATAATCTCACCAGACCAGTATATTGAGCAGCACTCCAAAAGGTTGAAGGACTCTCGTCGTGCCAGTAGCGATCCGATGGTTGCAGAGCATCGACGACTTAATTTGAAAGGGGAGTTTTATAAATGATATTAAAACCCCAGTTCATTATGAAAGTAATATTTGTTTAAGGCCAGACGGGCTGTGATACTCGCGCTTCGAACTATGGTTTTTAAAAACATTTGAGTTTCGATGGTTCTGCAAATACTGTTGTGACTGAGAGTTTCGCGCAAAAGTCTAATTTTCCTGTAGCGCCTTGGAAAGAGTAGAAGCTACATTGCCCTGCAAGAAGTTAAGTGGTCAGCTCGACCCAAAGATGGTTTCAGACTATTCAAACATAAATCATCAGCATTTAAATATTTTTGTTAGTTCCAGGGGAAAATTATAGAGAAGCACGAGGAAATGTGGCTTAGGAAGTATATGGATGTAGCGTAGATTTTCCTTCCATTAACCCACGCGCTCGTTTGAATTCTAGCTAGGCAGTGTTTTGCTTAGGACAATTCACTGAGTTGTGTGCTCACAAATTTAAGCTGTAGCTTCAAAGGGTCGTACAAAGGGTGCAGCTATGACAAATGCATCCACTGTTTGCCAGTGATCCTCCCAATGACGCGTATGGCGAGGGATAAGATGAAATTGAGTCATTAAGAGTCAGGGCTATGAACTGCAACAGCCTACTTTCTCATTGTTTGAACATGGTCTCCAGGTGCCATAACAATCAAAGTATTTATTTGGTAAATTCGCCAACTTTACGCTATCTGGGAAGCATTTTAACTTATCAAACGTTTTGAAACTTGTCTTCGAAACGATTGCAATTTTTTTTTTTTTGAAACGGTGGATGCAGGCGATACTCTCACTGCAGCCACAAACGGGCCTATTGTAAGGGCGTCCATGATCTTTGGATCATGGCCCACTTGCACCACCTCCAGGCCCCACGGCACTGGTCTTACTTGGTGTCCAGTTGTGGTGTATGCGCCCCCACCACCCCCACACAAAGTGGAGGATATCCGCAAGTTCTGCATTTGCCACCTCTTGGGCTGAAGAAAGGGCCTCCCAAACACAGAATGCCGCGAGTCCATCGCATACGCACAGCACGTGCTCTGCCGTCTCTAGCCCTACCTCGCAGAACCTGCATACCTGTACTTCGCAGTTGCCAATATTTGCAAGGAGGTACCTCAGCGGACAGTGTCCTGTGAACAGGCCACATATGATCCTCATATCCTTCCTCCCCAGTGCAAGCACCTCCTTGGACCTCTCTCTGGAGAGCCGGATGAAGAGTTTTGACTGTCTAAGGCAGGGCAGCCCCTGCCAATGAGCAGCCCTGCGCCTGTCCTCCCATTTGCCAACCTCTCTATGTAGGTGGCTCCTGGTAGTCCCAACAAAGGGCTCAATTGCATTCTAAAAATTGACTAAGTAACGTATTCTATTTGTTTACCAGCTGCTAACGTCCTACTGAGTGAAATGGGGGATGTTAAACTGGCCGATTTTGGTGTTGCTGGACAGTTGACCAATACGACAAGCAAAAGGAACACGTTTGTTGGTACCCCTTTCTGGATGGCGCCTGAAGTCATTAAACAGTCAGCCTACGACTCGAAGGTAAGAGGCTTTTTGGTCTTAGGAATAGTTTATGAGTTACTTCATATTTAGTATCAGTTTTCGCTATTGGTTGTTGGGATCAAGTTACTTGTTGCTGCACCCACTTACGCAAATCTGTTTTCGTAGCAACACCTCACACGTGTGTATGATACTGTAATAAGTAGCTCTTATTAAGCAAGATCTTAATAACTTACATTACGAAGATCATTGAGGTTTCTTACACCCAGGGGAATTACGCTGTCAATTATGGCCAAAGGAGGTAAAGTCCGGCTGATGAGAGGAAAAGCTTGTGTTTAGGAGTCAATAAAGACAAGGATATCACAACTTCTTAATGAAGCTAAGAAAAAAGTGAAATTGGATGCACAGAAGGCTTCCTTCATCGTTTCAGGGGCGTTTTGTTGACACGTTGGTCTTAACCCTAGGAAACTTTCGTTTGCCAGTGTGTGCTGAAGGTTGCAGAAGATCTCCCTGAACATGAAAGGCTATTTCTTGGTGCGTGCATAGTTCAAAAACTGGTGGTGCTACAGTAGCCAGACTACTTTAGTCTGACAGAAATATTCAGATCACTTGGCTGTATCAGAACTCCTTGTTTTCGGTCTCGCAGGGATCCAGGGAATAACACTTGATTACAATTAAAGGGTTTGAAGCCTATTTTATTCATGCCTTTCTGTAATACACAACACAGTATACGTTAGCAGAACATTGTTAACACTGGTTGTTTGGTTTTTTTTATTTCTAAAACGATTCTGGCCTAAGGACTCTTTGGAAAGTGGTGTATAGATTATGACGCAGTAGAAATTAGATTGAAGATCAACATTTTTTCGTTAAAATCAACTCAGTGATTATGTGTATAGCACACCGAGGACATTTCAACATCGTCTACCTCAAGCCAGTTGGAATTGCGTAAACCTGGTGCCTCGGATGTATAAAATGTGTGGGTAGTAAGGTAAAATGAGTCCATTGAGACTGGAGTGATCGTAGGTGAGGAAAAGACAAGTACGTGATGAATGACAAGTGATCTGTCGATTTCTTTCAACAAACCAGACAATTATAAAACAAATTCTGGAGTGCTTTTGGATCAGCAACCTATAGACTCGTTATTGGGTTTTTTACTCTACGAACGAATGTGAGGCATGAAGTTTATGGGCTTGACTACCCAGCTCATTCAGGCTGTTTCTTCGTGTTGTCTCAACACTCCACAAATCATATTGTTTTAGTCAAGGACTACCCAAGTCCCCTGTCCAAGTTACGAATTCGTCGCTTAAATGTTCTTGTTTCAATTCCACAGGCTGACATTTGGTCTTTGGGTATTACTGCCATTGAACTGGCTAAAGGCGAACCTCCCTATTCAGAGCTCCATCCCATGCGGGTTCTGTTCCTCATCCCAAAAAATAATCCTCCCCAACTCGCTGGAAACTACTCCAAACAATTTAAGGAATTTGTCGAATCCTGCCTCAACAAAGATCCCGAAAATGTAAGTACGACTTTTTGATAATACACACACATATCACATATTGTTGTGTTTCACTTCTTTCTCGAAATGTTTGCCTTAGTGTGGGGTCTTATGTCGAGCAATTGATTTCAACGTAAAGGTTTATTATATAAGAAACACCTGGTTTATTGACACACTAAATGGCAGCAAGTCATTCTGCTCGAGAGAAGTCAGGGTATAGAAGTTGACATAACTGTGTACCCATCTTTCAATTGCATGGGATTTGATCGCTAACTTCTATTCGCACACCGTTGTCGTCTCTCAGTGTCAGAAGTGGTACCCAAATTGCTTGAACAATGAGCCCTCATGTGGTGGATGGAACTGTTCTATAATTATCAAAATACTTCATGGAAGCCCTTCATCAAATTTTTTTTCGTGTTTTGTTGCGAAATAAATTTGTGTTATTGTTCCCGCTCGTCCATCCTGAGTTTCGGCTGTATTGAACCCAGTCATTTTATATCTCTTTTTTTGTATGCTGTGTTTGGTATTGTAGGCCCTACTGTTCCCTGTGGGTTCCCGCAATAAATTTCGCCTGACTCTATCTATATGATATCTCCCAATATGGTCTCAATAACTACTGCTGTTCTACGCATTGCCTGTCTCTCCTCTGCTTCTAACGAATTCATTGCCATCTTTCATCTCTTGTAGCCAAGCATCCACGCTTTCTAAGGACGTAAGACATAAATCCTTAAAAAAGTGGTTGTCCAGCACTTTCTCGATTTCTTGCTCTTTATAAACCTGAAATGTAAAACAAAAACAATATTTTTGTTTAAAATTGGGTGGGATGAGCAAGGAAATGGTTGTTAAAATTTTGAAAATGTGACTGTGTCTGCTGAAGTGAGTATAAGGTTTGGACGATAACTTGATAACGGGAATGGGTGAGAATTGGCCGCATTAAATTGTAAAAAATCATTAAGGTCAAAAGGGGTGGGCACTGTTCATACGTACGGCAATCTGGAAAAGAGAACCCAATGAGTCAAAATTGCCTCCAAGTGTTTGGAAGCTTCGTAAATTAGTTATGAGCATTTTCAACAAAAACTGATCGTCTTGGGGGCGTTAGAAACATTGAAAACCCAACGCAAGAAGATCTCATCTGATTCTGGATCTCTTTCAAGAAAACTTAGTGATTGGAATTATTGCCCCCTTTTCGTATTTAAATGCAAATAAAATTCTTGATACGAAAAATAAGAACCTATTGCTCAGCTTTTATCCTAATGCAATCAATTTTGAAAGCAGAGAAAAGGAACGTTGCACAGTCAAATGAAGAAAAGCTTTTGGCTTCTGACATTTTGGATAAATAGGGTGTAAAAAAGGGGGAAGGACCTGTTCACAGTTATAGACAAGTTGAAGCAACGCCAAGCCTAGATTTGTGGCAGCAATGCCCGGCCACAGTTGGATTATAAGAATCGATAAGTAGGAATGAACAGCCAGCCACATCTCTGCAATATCCCTCATTTTTTACAAACCTTTCGAAGTTAAAATTTGGGTGTTGTCCCAACATTTTCTCTTGTTGAGTCCCCCTCCTCGTCACCCATATTATTTCTCTGTTCTTCAAATCCTTCCAAACGACTTGTTCTATTAGATCTTCAAAGAAAGCGTGCTAGGGGCGGGAAAGTTGGCTAGGGTACTGTAAGTGTAAGGCCCCAGCGCCATTTTACAACGGATATTTTCATTTTGATACAATCGAAATCAAAATTTCATTTTAATACGAATTTTTATGCTCTTCGATTGTAAATGCTACTGTAGGTTGTAGATGTTCTTGTCTTTTTTTCTTGCGATACAAAACAGTAGCTCAGCATCAGAAAATCATAAAGCAACGTGTAAATTCCCCCAAAAGAGTTGAAAACATCATTCAAAATTACAACAGTGAAGTATAGAGTAGGGGGAGAAGGGTTGAATGATGATACCAATGGGCTGAATGATGATACCAAGGGCTCTGGTTGACTTATCAAAAGCCATAAATCGTGTGTTAACGTCGATCTACGTTTTCTATTTTTCAGAGACCAACAGCGAAAGAATTGCTCAAGTTCCCATTCATCCGTAAAGCCAAAAAGAATTCTTTTCTCATAGACTTAATCGACCGTTACAAGAAATGGAAGTCGCAATGCAACGAGGAAAGTGAAACGGAATCGGAAAATTCGGATTCGTAAGTACATCTAAAATACCTTTCACAAAATAGAGGTTTGTCGCAGAGCTTTTTTCGACGTTGAAAAAGCGTTCGACAGGACTTGGCGTGAGGGTCTTCTCCACATAATTTAGCCACTCACTCCTCACCCTCAAGGTCCATCCAATAACGAGGATCATCCGAGCTGGAGTCCCCCAGGGCAGAGCTAGACCCTATACCTTTACTGCCACGACCTACCACTGCCCTCCCCTCCTCATTTCTCAGCACTATACGCTGATGATTTACTTTAGGCTGTCCGAGCGCCTAACCTGGCAGCTGCAACAGGTTCTGGCAGCACTGGTGAAATAAGTGGTGGAAAAGTTAATCCATCCAAACAATGTACTGTTACCTACGCTTATAGTAGACCAACATATGATCCACCACTATACTACCAGACACCATATCATCCCTAAAAAGGCAAACCTACCAATATCTAGGTGTCATATTGGATCACTGTCTAACTTTCGATCCTCACATAACTCTCTTACTCAACTGCCCACTCAGCAGAACTGATCAGGTAAAATCCTTACTTAACAATACATATACATCACTCCTAAATAAAATCGTTATATATTAAACTCTCATCCGCTCAATCCGGGCATATGCCCTAGAAATCTGGGGCACTGGCTTCCAATCACAGTTCTGTCATGTAGAACAGCAACAAAACAGAATAGTTCACGCTCCACCTCTGGTACGCAATGAGACCTTTTACAATGATCTGCATATTGACCCACCCTACATATTCCTGCGTAAACACCTTGCCAGCTTTGTCTCCCACAACCGGACTATCATAATCCTCCAGTCAATGAAGGGTTTCAACCCCTGTCATGGCATCGAATCACTCGCCCCAGGCATATCACCGACCTGCTGACTCCAAGAACAAAGAGTCAACTGCCTTTTGCGTTGAACTCACACTTGTGTCCTATTCTCAGCGAAAGTTCTCAGTGCTAGGTTATCTGTCAATTCCGCATTATAATCTACAGATTACATAACACAATGGCGAGTGGTGGGGACAAATATGGTGGCTGTACACCTAAAGTGTTAATTTAAGAGCGAAAAATATCTGGCGCATAAAGAATATTACAAATGTAATGGTCTCTTCAAATTGAAATGTAAAAAAAAGTCTAGTTGAGTTTAATGAAAATCTGATTTAACATTTTTTTGGTTAGATCAATATTAAATTTTCAAAAAACCTCGAAAGAGTACCTTGAAGGATGAAGTGAGATCGCATCTTTATGGAATGTGGACCTGTTACTCCAATAAAACTAATAATTGTTCTTACTCTACAGGGAAGAATCAGGTAAAGTGGATGGTGACCTGGACGAACCGTGGATCATGACAGTGAAAGGACCTCACAGCCTCAAACCTTTACTCCAAGCCGCCAATGAAGAGGGCAGCAATCGAAATGCTGGTGGTGGTGGAGGTGGTAAAGTGCCAAGTGCAGTCCAGAACGGTCAAGCGAAGGACTCCAATCTCAACAACTATAAGAGCAATCAGGTACTAATATTTTCACTTCAATTGTCTTAATTCACGTGGAAGAAAATGTGTTTATTGACCAACACATTCAAACGTTCGGTTGGGATATGATATTTAACTTTGAAAGGCCCATTAGTCGAAAAAAGTACTCTGAAGAGAGTGTGTAATGAGTCTCTTATCGTAACCTGCTATGCTCATTACCAATTTGTATAGTGCGGATCTGCTCCAATATCGAAAGTTTCACGATGAGTTTCAGAATTCAGGGTGTACGTCCTACATATTCATACTTTCCACTACCTGAAGGGAAAAGAAAGTATTGTAATCGTGTCAAAAAAAGTTGGGTTTTCTTAAGGTCTTTACGTTTTGAGACCTACTGAATCTAAAAAACTTAATTACGGCGCATGGTCTGTGCGTGCATGTGTCTGCAGTTCGATTTGCGGGAGAACGGCTTAACCAATTGAGCGGGCTCTTCTTTTGTTTTGTTCGTTATTGGTTTATTATTCATTCTGAATAATAACCCTATGTTTTCGGTCACGAAAAATTTTTTACAACCCCCCCTCAAAATTTGATACTTTACGTTTCAAGACTTGGAGATTCCAAATTTGCAATGTCCGTCCGCCGTCCGGGCCGTTTTGTGCCTTTAACGTGCTCTAAAAAATTCGTTCTTTCGCATCAAAAATCCGATTTGGTTTCTAGTTGTGCCCGCCATCTCGGCAATCTGATCGGACGAAGCCCGTGGTTGTAATAGGCAAAAAATGGTTAACAAAATTAACGAAACGCAGTACAACGCGGGAACTACAGCGTCCCTCCCTCCCTCCCGTCTCAATAAAAAACAACCCGCCTCGTCGTCGCCTCGCAAGGCTGCCGGGCGGGTGGCTCAACTCCCCCGCTCGAAGCGCCTCCGTTCCGATTTCCCCGACCCGACGCGGCAAAATCATCAGACGTTTTGTTTCCATAGTACCATTGTAGCCAGGACATGTTTCGTATGGTTTACTAGTATTCGATGCTGAATACTCCCGAATGGGATGGGGGAGCACTAATACTAGGTCAAGCAGTTCATGAGAATAATAAACCATTGTGTATTAATTTGTAGGGGTTTTTTTACTTTCCTTGGCTCTACGAAGTAGAAAGGAAAGTTATGTAATCGGCTGAAAAAAAAATTTTGAGTTTTCTTCAGATCTTCACGTTTCAGACCCTCCTGAGTCCGAAAAACACTATTTGGGGAAATGGTCTGTGTGTGTCACTAAAGTTTGTTTGTGAACGATTTTTAGAGAAAACCATCGTATCAAATCTGCTCAAACTTCATATTTCGCACGCTGGTCACCATGGGACGCCAAAATAAGGGTATGAGCAAAATCCACCGAAAGTTAACTATAGTTATCATAGTGATCAAAACACCAAATATTTTTTTTCTCAAAAACGGCTCTAACGATTTTGATTAAATTTTTTATATTGATAGCTCCCAATAAGGCAATTATACTATAAAATTCCCATCTATGGGAAAATGACGTGAGCAGCACAATAAATTACCAAAACTTTCGACGTAATCGATTTTAGAGCGGTTTTTAGAGAAAACGACCGAGCCAAATTACCTCAAATTTGATCTCCAGCCTACAGGTTACTATGGGACGCAAAAATGAGGGTATGAACAAAATCCACCGAAAGTTAACTATAGTTAGCATGGTGATTAAAACACCAAATTTTTTTCTCCAAAACGGCTCGAACGATTTTGATTAAATTTTTTATATTGATATATTTTCATAAGGCAATTATACCATAAAATTCCCATTCGTAGGAAAATGACGAGAGCAGCACAATAAATTATCAAAATTTTCGACGAAAAGCGTTTTTAGCGCGGTTTTTTTCTTATAAACTCCGCTGGAATGTTGGTTGAATGTTAAAGAAAATTGGTATTGTAGTCCAATTCAATACCCAGAGGGTGAGGTATTTAAAAACGCTCATGAGCTACATGGGGCTCACTCCAGAAATTCCTGAATTTCAACTACCGCTGTTTCGCTTACTACCAGTCCTAACAGTTATTACCCAATAACTCTGCAAAAGTAATTACTATCCTTCTTCCAAAAAATTTGTGTTTACAGGCTCATTAATTATCTGTGTACCAATTTCTCAATAATGGTGCGGGAATGAGTACGAGCGGCACAATAAATTCCAGAATATTAGGCGCTACCGCTTCCTGCTGCTGTGAAGTGTTGTTTGACCAATTTCAAAGGAACTGAGTGATAAATGAATCGATTAAATAGAATTAGCCATTTACAAAGTGAATTGAAGTAGAGCTAAGGAAAGTTGTGTGTTGCAACGCACCAGATATTTTTCTAGGCACCAAGTTAAGTGTGGTGTGGGGTCGTTATTGACTGTAGTAGTTTACTCTGGTGTGAACTGACTGGCTCTCAAGAATTCACACCACACCAAAATAAGGTTACGGGTGATTTCAGCACATGAGAAAGAGCAGTGGGGGACGAAAATGTACTAAAAACTTAGGGGGTTTTCGCGTTTTTCTCGAAAACGGCTGTAACGATTTTGATTAAACATTCAAATTATCTTCCACTAATCAATACCTAACTTTTCTTCTCCATACATATCTCCATGAAAATACGGCGAACGGAGATATAGGCCTATGAAGCAAAAATAAGTTTTTTACGCTTTTTGCGGAAACGGCATCAATGATTTTCACTAAACTCACAGGATGTTTTCGAATAGTTAATACCTATGTATTGTTATCAATAAATGTTCCTCCGACAGTCCATTGAACAGAGATAAAGATGAAAATGTATCGAAAATAATGTTTTTTCGAACGTTTCCGTAAATTCTGGTCTAAATGGGTCTAATGATTTCGATCAAACTTACGAAGAACTCTCAACTAACTAGTACCTACATTTTGTTCTCTATAAATGTTTCTGTAGAAATGCGCTGGACGAAGATATAGCACCCACATATGTAGCTGGTGTTTGAACTTATAGGGGTAATGGAAAGTTGGGTGTTGCTGCGCACCAGATATTTCTACTCTTATAACAACTATTCGTCATCTTCTTAGGAGTAATACCTCTCCTTTACATGTTGCTGTCAGTTACTGTAACTTAAATATCTGGAGTAACACATCCTACAACTTCACACATCCCTGTGGGAATTTGATTTGACGCAATTCTGCCTTCGCGTTTATGAAAATCGTTACAACCATTATGTAGACAAGTGTATGACAGTTTTTGTCGTTCAGAGAATATCAATTTCAGATGTATTTTGTGGAGAAATAGGTGTGTAGGGGAAAAAACAATGCCGAAGAAAGTCAGTCCATTTGATCAAGCGTTAACCGTAAAAAGTTTGACAAATTGAGCATAAAAACATTTTTTGTTTTTCTGGGTTGTAAGAAAAATATTAACAGGAAACAATAATTGGGTATTGACAGCCGAAGGAACCCTGTGAGTTTAATTCAAGTCGCTAAAGCCCATAACCATTCAAGAAAAAAGCAAGCTCAATCGATTCTGCAATTTATTGACAAAGTTAGTTGACTAGAGACATTCACCCGTACAGAAACGATACGTTGAAATAAGGTATTCTAACACCGAGGATGTCGAACGACTATGAAATTAAAAACAATTCCATTAAAAGTAGACAGATGCAGTTCAGTGACCTACCTACACAGGTATGTTGCCTTATCAATATGACTGTTCGTGAGCCCTCATGAGAATTAAATCAGCCGGACTGACCTATCTACACAACTGTCATTCAATGGAGGTTGTGAGGTAATTAAAGGGGGTTCAACGAGTTCCAGAATGATCACTACGTTTTGGCTTTCTTTCAACCTGTTCGAGGTTTGTGGCCTGAAGGAACTGAATAATGGCTGTACGCCGTACTTAATAGAATTATCGCATTTGCAGAAAACCAGCTTTGGATCTATATTCGATCCATCTTCAGTCTTCCAAGATCTATGCTACACTCCTCCAGTCTAACTTATCTCTTAAGAGTGAACATGGTCTAATTTCTATCTAAATCCAGACTTACCGAAATATTGTGTATAGCAGGGGAGTCATTTTCTATAGAAATTGCTTGTTCGTTCTTCATTTCTCATCATCATTTTGATGAAATGATTGACTATATCAACTGTTTTATTCTCAGTTTGGTTTTCATATACCTCCACAAAGGCTCAGAGCCCTGTTAAACCAATATGCATTATGTTTGGGGAATTAGTGTAGGTGTTTTCGAGAATTTAATGCAAGGCCTTCGCCCCACCTGAAAAATATTTTTCGGCGAATAATGCTAGCTTTCGGAAATCAATCAGTGAAAAACGAAAATTGCCGAATTTACTTCATTAGAGTTGAGCAAGAATTTGTTGTAGTAATTTACAATTAATTAACGTGACACGTGCAGCCCATTGACTGTCCTACATCAGTAATATTTATGTTGGTTTTAGGTAGGTAAGTACGTTAGGTTAAATTAAAAAAGTTATAACGAAAATGAATATATGTGACAACAGATAATTCTAAAACTAGATAACAATCGATGTAGGTAGATAGATTAGTTAATGAAATCGTCCTGCAGCCTTTTCCTCTTGTGTCGCCTTCTTTCTGGTGGTGGAGGTGGGTTCTGCGAGATGCTCGCAATCAGTGAGTTTTCATGTTGTGCTATGTTAACCTCTAGTCTCCTGTATTGGCTCTGTATCACTTCCTGTATGGCTCGTATATACTGGTCATTATACAGAGTTGTATTGCGAACATACCAAGGTGCTCCAGATATATGTAGGACTCGATTTTGGGTCACCTGTATTTAGGTAACCCTACATGGTTTGCAGCAGCAGATCCCCAACGTCCATAGGGGTATTCCCAGATAGGCTGGATTAAGGAAAGGTAGAAAGCCGCTTTGTTACCAGACTCAGTGGGAGTAGAAGGGGCTTTAGTTGGTGGATTCTCTGTCTTATTTTGTTGACTAGGTAATTTATGTGGGTGGGGGGGTCATGTGAATATATGAGGTACAGGAATGGCGCAAGGACGCTCCCCTAAGCGACTCCTGAGTATTGGCTTGGAGGAGGATACAGCGTTTTTGTATCTCATCGAGAAAGTGCGTCCTGCTAAATACGATTGCATAAGTCTGTAGTACGTGTCTGGTAGCTGGGGTTTGATTTGGTCGAGGAGGCTTTCATGTACTACCTTGTCGAAACATTTCTCCGTGTCAAGAAAGACACCCAAGCACACCTGTGATTCGTATGTTTTCAGAATCTGGTCTATTACTCTGTGAAGCTGCATGAGGCAGGAGTGAGACGGTCTGAAGCCGAACTGTGTGTCTGGGATTAGAGCATTTAGGTGTTCGAGGAGTTTAGGTAGTAGGAGTCCCTCGAATAGCTTGGAAAATATGGGTAATTTACTTGCGAGTGAGAAAAGTTCTCCAACCACAATTGAATAATTGCCAATGAATTGTCGCTACTCAGCCAAGTATTTCTCCAATATTCTCAATTCCGTCAAACGCTCACATCTAAAACTCATCTGTTGACTCCTAATGAGCGCTAATAGTTCACTATTAAAGGGGTTGAGAGAAAGCTAAACGGTAATTAATTGTTAGCCAATTACTACCCAACGTTATACTGAAGGTAGTGAAGACTCATCCACATCAGTGGCGAGGCGTCTTCCGAAGTCGCTTTGCGCTTTGAGACAATTTTCATTACTACGTTGGTGGAATTAGTAGCCATTTCTTCCTTCCCAAGACGCAAGTGCCGCATAAAATGCCTCATTCTTTCTGCTTTGCTTCCGTTTATTCGTCGCAGTTCGCAACTTTGTTTGTAAGGCTTCAGCTATTATTACAATTATTTCTCATTATCACTCAGTAATTATTCGTCAACCTAATCCGCTTTGTTTGTGATCGTTATATTAACGTTGAAAGAAATTTAAAACTGTTATCCACAAGGAGAATAACGAGAAGCACAGGAAGCAGTTGATGTTTACACTGGAAATGATTAGTTACCGTTTTCAGAATTTTTCGGATTGTTTCTGATTATTTTAGGAAAATCAAAACCTAAATCTTATTTCTTCACGCAAGTAGTTAATTTTGTGTACTACACGATCTTTGTGAGAACGCTACTAACAAATGAGCTATATTTATTAGGTATTGAAACCATTAAAATCTATCATGACCAAATTTTTTATAATTTATTTTGCTGCTGTCATAATTTTTCCATAAACGCAAATTTTGTAATACCATTCAGTTGTTTTTAATCAGATTCCAAAGGATAAAAATAGTAGGAGTTTTTTCCAAATCACGCACGTGCAGAATTCTTTTCTCAAATGGTTTTAGGTATTCATAAGATTTTGAAAAGTGAGGATTGGAAGAATACTTAACAAATTTAGCGGGTTATGTAACGATTGTACTTCGTAGGGTCAAGGAATGGAACAAAACTTTACGCTATCAACGGTTATTTAGAAGTATTTCTAAATTTTTTTTATTTTATTGATATAATTACTGTTGGGCAATAATAACTTTTTTGTACTTATTAAAAACTCTTTATTTAATTTCACGTCTATATGATACTCTTGATCAGGAACGTTAGAGAATTAATCATGTTCATGTTATAGAAACACGCAACTGATTTTACTGCTAAATTTTAGTGCGGAAAATATGTCGTAAACAAGTTGAAATTCGAAGTAATGTTCTTATTTTATGATTATTCTGAGTAAGAACAGTTTATGTCGAGCGCGAGTTTGAAGTCGTCACGTTTAACGTTATCTTAACATAGGCAGTAAGGTGCAAGTAAAACTTCATTGAGTAGGCGAAGAACGTGATGAGTTCATTGTAAGAACTGTAATAAACCAAGGAAGCAATGTTAGTCAACACGGCTCCCTTGCAATTTATGGTTGTGTAGCCGATTCATCTGTCATTGACAACTTCCTGTCATTATCGTAAAATCGCGACGCCGGACTACTCACAGTTTGAAGCTCAAGACTAGCGCTCAACATTTGCATTGACTGCCAAAACTCTTAAAATGAACAACATTGGACACTTTGAGTTAGCCGTAGGGATAATTTTTTCAAATCCTGTTTACAGCAACCGCCGAGAAGCGTAAATTTGAGCAGTAGTCCAGAAAATGTGCCTTCAGTAAAAGAAGTCGAGAGGAAGCCAAAGCCTCGACTCAACAGGCAAGAATCCAGGAGTTCGACAACCCTCAACGCTATAATTCATCCGCTCCTGCTAGAGGTAGGTTGATTCCAATGCAATTCATTTGTTCCCCGTTTTTGCAACTCGTGTATCTACCGTATTTGTACATTTAAAAAACTATTTACGAGCAGTGAAAGTTTGATTGGGTTATAAGAGATTTCAGAGTAGCGTTATTTGTTATCAGAAAGGCAATCAGAGTCGATATTGAGAAACAAAAGCCATTCAAAGCTTCTAGGGAAGTTCACGGATGTCTACTTTTATTAAATATATTGTTGTTTTTTTTTGGGGGGGGGGGGGCCATGTTTGCGGCCATCATAAGGGTTTAGGTTGACTGCTCCTGGGTTTATGTGCTCCTTAAGAAATGAGAAAACAAGCATTATTGCTCAACAGCCCTTAAGTCTCCTCCCCGAGCATCCAGAGCTGGCTCTACGTAGCTAGGCATACACAGAGTATGTGCACAGTAGGCATAAAGAATTCGATAACTTCCAATCTTCAGCCATTGGCTATTCACTCTCTCTCTCTGGGTCAACTGATGAACCTTCTTATTCCATGCCATGGTTACCTTATTGGGGCAGCCAACAAACACCCCGACAAGGTCAAAACATACCCAAGAAAGCTTGGACCTAATGGTGAAACAGTCAGCTTCTACTTCGTGTGTCCGTTGTCCTTTTTGAAACTCCTTTGGGTATTAGATGGTCGCTACAGCGCAGTAGTGCACCACTATGACTATTCGAGATACACACACCGAATACATCCTTACTGGAAGCTCTGAAGGGCGTGTGCTTGCCTCTCAGGACATGAAGGTTTAACTCGTGTTGGCAATGATGATGTAGCTCCTACGCACTATATCTGCTCTAGGGAAATCGTACAACCATAGCCAAGAGAGTTTGTTTACTGGATATTTAATTTTCATTCAAGAGGGTCATACTAATTCTTTCCACACCTACCTGACGTTTAACATGTTGGCATTGGTGAGTAACAGCTTGTAGTATATTAGGTATATTATGTCTTGTTATGCACGTTAGCTTAAATGGCCAATGGAAGGAACTAGTAAAGAGCTGCCTTGCGTGTTGCAATCAGTTGCCGTTTGTGAGGAGCAACTAGAACAACAGTTCATCCTCATAGCCATCTTCAGCAGATAGTCAATGGTCATTAACAGTCACAACCAATAAATGTTTGCACTGACTACTTACGAATTGTGTTGGGAGCAGTTTCACGGTTTAGTTTGTTGACTATAATCGCTGTGGACATTGTTGCTGTAACGCCTCGGTTGAGAGGTCTGGATGTTACACTAACACTCCATAAAACTATATCACGTAAGATATCTGCATCAATATATTGTAAACCCATTATAAAATGAAAATTTGAAATGAAGTAGTCTATTTCGATATGGATTTTCCGTTTGTAAACCACTTTCAGTTTTTATACCATCGTCAGTATATATAAAATTAATACCAAATCCCTTTGGAACTAGGCTGCTTTTTTTCCTTCAATTTCCGTGTTTTTAAACTACGCCAGGTGTGTAGCAATAACCTCTGGCGACTCAGTTTCAATAATAATAATTCGCTTTCTCTTATAACCCCGTTGTGCTTACTCCTTTTATTTTGTTTAGCTCAAGAGAAGACATAACTATAACATGAGGCGAGATGAGGGGAGCAGCAGCAAGTCAGATGTGGTCGACGAACTTCGGAACGCCTTTGAGGTTGCTGAAAGGTCCAGTCCAGGAATTGCGGGCCTGTTCGTCAACGAAGTCGTTCACAAACTCCTCGGCCGGCCCAATCAAAATGTTACCCGCCTGTTGGGGTGAGTAGTTGATGTCAATTTGGAGAACTGTCCTAATAGTTCTGTACCCCGATAAAATGCTCAAAGACAACAACATTTTAAACTCTTTACAGCCGCAACAACTGCACTTGACACCATTGAATGAGTAACAATAAGGGAGACCCCTAATAGTACGAATGACATGATATATAACTGCATACAACAGAATGAGAGTGGTGTGCTGGATTTGGTGTTGTGCTATGTAAGTCTCCAAACTGAAAGGTTCTTTCTAATTCATGGAAATTTAAAATACGCAGAAAAAAAACTAGCAACAGTCGTGACTCTACAAATGTTGAAGTTCAAGACCAAGTACGCTACGAGTTGAAAGAAATTATAACAAGTAATGAGATCAATATACTGTTTGAACGTCGTTGCTATTACGTTTTTATGAAGAGAAATGAAGAAATATGAGGGTGAGTTAGAGAATTGTCGCGGAGCAGCTTAGAGAAACAGCTGGAAACCTAGTAACAGTCACGTATTAAAGACCTAAAAGCAAATTGAGAGAAAATAGATTCAGGTTCTTGGGTTGATGCTCGCTCGCGCAGTGCTGATCAAGCATTTCAAACTCATGGCTCTGTGTTTAGTTATGTTTCTGGCAACGATGACATGAGCTTTCCACAGGAGAAACTTTATGAATATTAGGGGATGTTCACAGCAGCTCTGGAACAATTCTTTGATAGTATACTTCTCCGAAGTTCTTTAATAAAAAGACGTGACTTTTGGAACTCGAGAGTCTTACTTTTCTGGATTCCTGAAGAACTTTGGATCGCTCACTCACTTGTAGGGCACTTCACTTTTCATAGGGAACTTGTTAAGACTGTCTCGTCTGATTTTCATCAGTGAAGGGTGTGACGCGTAAGGACAAGGATATTGAGTGAGTATCCAGTTGCCTGGGAAACGTTGGTCGATTAACACATTTATCTTAGCCTTCTTTAATTTACCACACTATGTCCTGCTTGGAGTGAGAGCACTTTAAGTGCCCATCCTCTTCAGATTAGACTGAGGCCTGGACTGCACTCTGTCCATCCCACCTCGATAAACAGTGATTTTAATTACATGGCATGGTGTTCTCTCTAAAGCTATCTATTGGAAGGTCAGCAAGAGAAGAGCTACAAAACAGGGGAGTCTAAAGGCGTAGACAGGAGACCGCTAGCGTCACTTGTCATGGGACTTGGTATTGTTTCCAGTTCGCATGAGCAACCGAGACAGGAGACAGAGACGCGAGACCAATGACAGTCTCCATCCCAGACCAGTGGTGTCTCGTGTCGCGTTCGAAGAGCACCTGCATTTATCAGTAAAGTGGCTGCGTTTGGTGACGAAGATTGTGTAAATATTTAGTGTCATCTCTTAGTATGAGCTCAAAGATATCGACGGACCAAGTGAAAGCCCCCATACAAGTTCGTTGTCCAATTCTGCAGTAACTGCAGGTTTGTCTGAACACCAAACACTAAACGAATTTATTGATGAAGCATCTCGACCAATCGAATTCGTTTTCGACGACCAATTCGACCACAAACTTACCCTACAGTTAGCTCCGATTTTTCTTTCAACGTTATTCTTCCTATTGCTAGTATTCTCTTTTTCAATAAATTAACGCGTAATCAAACTGTTTGACATTTGAGCCGAAAATACGTCCTGATATCGTCATCAATCAATAGATGATTCTTCCCTAATAGCAAAAATGATCCTTCGATTTTTTAATATTATTTAAAATTAGTAATTTTAATTAATATTAGAATATAAACCTAATACAATTCGCTAATAGGCAATCTTTTCTTTGTTTTTTAATAATAATACAAGAGTAAATCGTCTTCTCCTTCCTCCAACAGTAACTCTATTTGTCTTTCCCTTACACTTTCGATATTAGTGACACAGTTAACACAACTTTCGACTGACTTCATCGACAGAGTACGATGTGGAATGAATCGCAGTTTTGGCTCACAGTTGATGCCAGAGACACTTGTCGCGATCTCCTGTCTCTGTCTCCCGTCTCGGTCATGGGGCGAACTGCCGCTTTAACGCATTCAATACAGAGCATTATACCCAGAAAGTACCAGGAACACGGAATTGACTATTTTGTATTTTCTTTGAGAGGAAGGTGCGAGAATGTGTAAAATGTGAAAAAAGTGGTGTTCTGATTCATACAAAGTTAATTATGTATCAATTAATAAATGACGCACATTCGAGTCATGACTTTTTTTCGGCAAGTCTTTGTAAGCAAAACACAGGACCGGCAAGCCATTTAATTCATAACATTTGATTAAGATCAATGCTTCAAAGTAAGAACTACAAAGTAAGTAGCTACAAATTAAGAATACTGTTGGGAATGTTGTCACCTGACTGTTGTTGTCGTGTTGTTTTAGTTACCGGTTATTGTCAGTTGCTACCTAGAAACCCGTTGCTAATAAAAGACAGTTCAGTTCGGAGCTTAGTTCGATCGTTATTACGTAATATCTCGCTTAGTTCGTAATAATTGGTGACAGCGGTGGGATGTCGGAAATATTCGAGATGACGGCCCGCGCAGGAACGCGCCTTATCATAGAGTCGACGGTGAGGGGACAGAGTTTACTAGCGTTGCAGTTCAAAGGGGAGAGCAGCGGACAAGTGAAGAAAATGTTCTCAAAATTGGAGCCATGCGTGAGAAGTTACCAGATTGCTGAGGCTGTAAGAGGTATTCAAAACATTTTCAGATCTGAACACTCAGTGCAGGCTCGTCTACATACCAATGCGTCCCAAGATGATCCTGGCAATGGAACAGTACTGTGTGACTGGAAACCAACACCATTTGATGGGACTGTGGACTGGCCTGCGTACTTTCGGCCGAAACAAATGGAACAGTGCTCAGCAAGCGTTTGCAGCAGCTCTGCGAGGGCCAGCGTTGACTGTGCTTGTGGATGTCGCAGTCCCCTTTAGTTATCCCGACTTAGTCAATACTCTTGATAACAAGTATGGGACCGCTGGGCCGACTCAAATGAACCTGGCATTGTTGCACAGCCGTCGGCAGAGAGCTGGAGAAAACATTGCAGTTTTTCATCATGTCATTCTAGATCTGGGTAGGAAGGCTTGGCCACACCGGTATGAGTCCACTGAACACATGATCACTTTACAGTTTGTTCGAGGCTTGGAGGATCATGGTCTGTGTGAAACGCTGCTACTCCAATGGCCCGACAACATGCGAGATGGCCTACTTTCTGCATTGAAGTTGGACGCAGTGGCCCAACTGGCCGTGCCTGCAGCACCTATTCAGCACGTTGCTATCGACGATCCCCCAACTGATAAAGTGTACAAGGTGGCCACGAAAAGGAAAAATAAGCAAAAACGACTGTGCTACATTTGCGACTCATCGAATCACTTCTTCAGAGTCTTCTGCAGAAGCAACATGGTTTCGATCAGTAGCAGGTGACCTAACACCTGTGCGGGCGAGGAAAACAGTAGTTCACGCTGACAAGCTAGTGCCCTACATTCGTAAAAGTGACGTTTCATCCTCAAATAGGGAGGGAAGTAGTGTTGGGAATGTTGTCACCTGACTGTTGTTGTCGTGTTGTTTTAGTTACCGTTTATAGTCAGTTGCTACCTAGAAACCCGTTGCTAATAAAAGACAGTTCAGTTCGGTGCTTAGTTCGATCGTAATATTTCGCTTAGTTCGTAACAATACCGTAGAAATTACAAAGTTATACGAATGAATTACGTAGTTGAAGTAAAGAATTATTACGAAGTAAGAAAAATGTACGCACAAGAATCAAATACGTCATTTATACAATTGATTTAGAATCGGAAGTATTAGTATGAATGGTAGTCCCTGAAGCACTTTAGGCATAGGATAGGTTAGGCAGTAACAATTTTGTACTCAGAAATATCCACCATGTCGACTCCCATATCCATATTGTCCACATATATAAAACTGTCCTCATTGTGCGAACACAAATCGTCCAGGAGTACCAAATGATGTAAGCAACATTGCGTGAATGACGATAATAACACATAGGAAAAATAATCCAATAAAGTATGGAGTCAAACTTACCCTTCTAAATGATTCCATTTCTGGATAACGAAACAAAACTAACAAAGAAAAAATGCCACACACAACCAAAGAAGGCTCATTTAGAATGCTTGAGGGAGGTTTGGCAGCAGACTGACTTCAGGTAACAATAACCCGAAAACTTGTGGGGGACAACTCACAAACGAACTTTGCCTTCTGGAAGGTACTCATCCAAGGAAGGTGTTTTGAAAGTTGTGAGACCATCCGGCCACCCGTCAGTGTTCAATGCCGTGTTTAGGAGAGAGAGAACGATGACTCGAATGTGCTTCATGACATTGTTTGGGCGAGGACACGACGCGAATTCGCTTCATGCTCTTTGAATGTGTTAACATTGTTTTCTTGAGCTCATATCAGAAAACCCTAAAGTTCTGATTATCCATTTGTCTGTAGCCTTAACGCCATGTGGTAGGTTTGATTAGAAGCTAATACACGCTTGACAGACAGTAGAGCGAAAATTCAAGGGCTTAATGGATTTGGAAGGCTCCAAGCTGGGAATTATGAGTGTCAAGAGCTTATTAGTCTTAAATTTCGAAATGCGGGGGGGGGGGGTTAAGGTGGAACTTGTCAAATAGTTTATGTATGGTAGAAGAAAACTAATCAGTGTATTTTGAACCCTTTGCCCGTAGCGTTCATAATTCCACCTTACTGGTCATCTTACTGATGACTTGAAAGTGTCTTTCCCTCTTCTGTTCCTAAGAACATACCTACCACGTTTGCTCATCGAGCCAAATTCTATTACTTGCCTGCCACCTGGAAAAATGTTATATTGAGTGTGGAAAATGTTATGCCGTTCTTCTCGTTAGCTTTTTCGCTTGACATTTCCGATTGCCTCGATTTTCGACTGCCTTCGTTATTTTTCAGGGACTCTTCTTAGAATTGACTTCCAATCAACGTCTGCTTCGTCTTCTGAACGTAATATTTCAACTGAATGCAGCCCTTTGTTTCCTCCGATCTTTCCGTCGATGGGCGAGGACCACGCTGCTCCAAACTGATTTGACCAAGTCCATCACGATCTGCGGACAGGAGATCAGAGTCGAGTTAGGAAATGAAAAACAAAACTATTTGTATTTTTTAATTTATGTACGCAAAAGGAGAAAAGGCGTTGAAATATTTGTACATTTGATTTACGTTTTAAGAAAGAAAATGTGATAAGGGACCCGAATGCGGGGAAAATGTGGGCTCCTTAAAGTGAAATAGCGTCTAATTTTAGAGGTCCCACTTGTACTAACGTTGGACAATATTACGTCTGGTAGGAACTTCGTAGCCCCTTAGGGAAATGTCGTTATTAGTCGTGCATGATGCTACTAAGCCCATTGACGCTTTTTAAGTCGCGATCGCGTTGTTGAAAAGCTCATGTCTTATGGCGTTTGAAAGCGAAGTTAATTTTCCAACGTTCTAGCTACTTTCGTATTGACTGAATTTAAAATCAACACTTGTTTTATGAGCCCTTAACGTTTCAATACTTTTCGGCGTTACTTCCACAACTCCAGGGGGGGGGGGGCTTCAGTATGCTTATGTTGCTTACTCATTTTCGCCCAAGCTGAAGCTTCAGAAAACAACGAACAATCACACTGACTGTGGTACGTGACGGAGGCATTAATGGGTTGCGTCAAGGGGTAGCAACATATTTTAATGGGAAGGAGGGCTCTAAGTTGTTTCGAGGCCTCACAGCTTGCGTATAATAGTTCAGAGGTACAGAAAATCTAGGCTTCGAAATAACTGTCGAGCCAAGGACAAATGAGTGGAGCTTGGACTCGTTTCGATCCTTTGTCACCTACCTCCCGTTTCTCCAGTCAAGTTTTATATCACCATTACACTTCGTTTCGAATATTGAAGACAACATTTTAACGGCTACTCCGCCTCTATCAGACAATTGTAATGCAATTTTATACTTTCGAGACTCAGCGTGCAGCAATTTTAAGAAACTATCTTATCTTCAGTCACTGGTTCCGACGTGTGCTGCTTGGAGCTCCAGTGAATTTCGACCTCGAGTGTAAAGAGCAGAGTTTTGAAGACCTAACTGAGGGTGCCTCACGTTGCCAGCTGTTGTCTATAATTTACTTAACACAACAATTAACTGCAAATCCTCTTAGAGAGTTTTTATGGCCCCTGAACCTGAAACCTTATTTATTTTAGTTAGTTTCTAGTTTATCGCTATTTGGTAACAAATCGTGTCTTATTGAAGGGGAAAAGTACCGGGAAGAAGTGGAAAAGACGTTCCATTGCTGTCAAGAGTAGTTTGCTAATAGATGGTATTCGTAAAAGCTTATCTGGCCTGGAAAGCGTGTTTTGTATTATTTCTTGTTACTTGTAGTAATTATCTTAACACGTATGGTACGCGTCCATAAATGTGAGGGGAGATAAAACCTGGAACGGAGTACATTACGAAGCCTAAGCAGCTCAACCTCAGTATTCATGGGAGTCTGAACTCGAAAATGTTAGGGGTACAAAGCAGCCAAAACAGTGGTAGTGAGGCAGGGGTGGGTTGGTGATGGGGGGGGGGCTCACACTCCAATCTTGGGATCTCATTGAAGAAATCATTACCATAGCTTCGCTTGGGCAACAGCCAGACAAGGAAAGTTAGTTGCTATTCATCCGTTATTCTGGTTTAATAATTTTGCCAAATTCTGGCCTAAAGTGGGCACTCCATCGCTGGAAAGCTGTTTTGCTTCATGAGAATGGCGAGAATTGGCTCATACCTTGACTCCATACAGAAGTTGCTTACTATGATTTAGCACCCGTCCCCTCCATCATCAACTGAGTCTACTGACATTCACAACTGTCTTGTTGGTTGGTTTTTTGAAATATGTCCAAAACTTGTTCAGATGTTAACTGCTGGCATTTCGGTTATCTGTCCTTCCATAGTCATACAATTTTAACAGAATTAACTGTTGTTGTTCTGCAGAGCAAATAGGTAGAAGGAGGCATTTTGCCTTCCTCCCTCTCAGCTTTTATCCCTCTTTCCAGGTCTCACCTGCTACATCAGTGATCCTTATCTGCGTCGTAAGACCCATTAGTAGCATAAAAGCCCCCTTAGATAGTCTTGGTAGTTGTAGTTCAGAATCCCAAGTTGCACTACAGCTTTGAAAGATTTTCTCGTTGTGCTATGTGAGGTTGAAGCTGCTCTGTTGCTCCTCTGCCCCATTTCATTTATCGACGTGTATCTATCATTTATTGTTCCTATTGAACAGAGAGCGCCTCAGCCCTCCAAAAAAATTAAAAACTTTTCACCCCTTTTCCCCCTTTTCCCGAGTACTCCGAACTCATTTTCCTCGTGCTACTAATCGACTTTCACATTCATAAACTAATCTGGTAGTTTCTATCTCTTGTAGTCAACTCTTAGGACAATTAATGAATCGAAAGTGGGAGTTCGCCGTTTTACAGTGAACTGAAAAGTATATTTTAAAATCCTTTATTTTGCCAAAAGGAGTTAATTATGCTAGTGATAGAATTAAATGAAGTAAATATCCTTGATTCGATGGTAATAGACATTTTAACGCTTTCAAAAACGATTTTCAGCATTAATTTTGTTTTGTAGAAATCTCAATTTACCTTTGTGAAGCTCTATGACACATTTTTAGGTGAAAATCTTCTACGGCACTCCTACTAATGAGCTGTTATTGTAAAGAATTGTGGGCTGATTCCGAATACACCCCGTGTCGCTTTATCTTGAGCTGCTGATTTGTGTACGATGCCTTTCATCGGTGTATGACGACAAATAATTTTACCCACTACATCCCATAATAATTAAATCAGTCAAATTAAAAACAAATCAAAAGAAACTCCTGAAAGAACTGTTGGTAAAATGAACGTTGTCGAGGGTAATTGAATGTTCACTAGTCAGACATTACATGGAAGATAATTATGGACGAAACCAGGGAGTGACGATTAAATTGTGAGAAACAGTGCTAACTGGATGTGTTGCTGATATCGTGATTGTTGCCTATACATTCTTATCACATCCCTAAATGTCACTTCAGGGGACGTTTAAGCGAAAGAAGGTTCACTGAGGATGTTAACTATCAAGTAATTTATTGAAGCAATTCAACGAGATCTTTGAAAATCAGGAAATGGGTATAAGAGGAACTGAATGCCATCGCACAATCTAAGGGCTGGTTTTCCCTAACTTGTTTTATCAACGTTTACTGATTAAATCGACATTTACAGTTCTGACGCTGAAATGTAGTTTCATCAATGATTACGTGGAACAAATTAACGATTAAATTAATTGACCAATCTTAGTAGGGCGAGTTAGGACTTCTACCTGCCCTTTTCTGATGTTTGTTTTATATCGACGAATGTTTTTTTGTGCGTGATTGCGTGAACATATTGATTTTATTATATTATTTGTTGTATTAACGATTATTCATTTTTATTCTTCCATCCACAAAACTGAGCCAGAGGGGAGATGTTTACGTTATTTTTGTTGATGTTACAAAATCAAATTGATGAGGACGATAACAGATCTTGTGACGAGGTCTCTCGTTAGCAATAATTTAATTGGTCCTAAAATTGAACATTCGCTCTAGTATTTAAGAGGCAGAGATTGCATGGTTCGATTGCAAGATAGCCTTTTCGTATCTTGCAATTCGTTATACGTGTATATGAAGTGATGCTGTATTATTTGGGTTCAAGGCCTCCAGCAACTTGCATACATGTGGTAAATAACAGGTGTTTAACAGTGTTTGCGATAGGCGTGGCCTGTTTTTCTGCTTGTAGTGCAATAGGCTGCTGCCACCTGCTGGCCAAACCATCTCAAACAGATAGGCAACAGGCAAGAACCCTGGATAGAGACATACTCCTAGCATTTATGTTCTCACGGGTATGCCACCTATGAACCTGCCCCTTTACCTGGTGGTAGTGCGGTTGAACAAAAAGGGAGACTCGCTCTACACGCACAGCACATTGTTGAACTCAGGTTGCATGGGGAGAGGTATCAGCCTCTGTTAGGCACACTGCGCGATTCGGCCTTCAGTAACTGCTCGTCTCCAGTCCAATGGTGCCCCCCCTCCTCCTCCTCCTCATACCAACAACCCAGCTCCTCTCAGGCCATTCAGCATTCAATGCGGGGCTGCAGTTTTTCAGGCGCCGCACATTCGATGACTGCTCGTGCAAACCTTTGGAACATGTCGGAGTCATGGGTCCCCCAACCTACAAACCACACAATAAAACAACCTCGGATTACCCGTAGTGGCTCAGAACTAGCGCCTGTGGAGTGCAAAACCCCCTTTGTAAGTTGTCCCCTACTACCAATGAGCCAGTAATGGCCTGAACCATTATGCCCATTTGATCCCACCCTTTGAAGTGCCCACAGGGCCATAAATAATAGTTCTTAATGTGGAAGTGAAAACTCAGAGATAGTGCAGTAGAATCATCCATCATTCACCATTGTATTACATCTTTTCAACGTTCTCAAATACTTGAAATTCCCAAAACTCTTTCAACATAATAATTACTGAACAGGTAGTATCCCATCTTCAAAACCTTTATTTAGGGGCAAATACCTTCTTGATCATGTTCAATGACCATTTGAAAGCTATCATTTTAGTAATTCAAAGTTAGGTTATGTGATACTGTTTCCTGGCTGAACCAAGTTTGTGGCATCAACTTCTCAAACTCCTTGAGTAAATAAAGCGATCATTATTCCAGGTCTGCTCGTAAAAATCAGCCCTTAGATATGCAGACAGCGTGGTAATTGTCAAAAATGTTGAAAGAACACAAGGAATGTGTAATTGACTAAGTGCAATAAACAAAGAATGCGTATTAAATATAATAACAAATGAAACTAAAATTACGACAATCAATGGAACCAAATATCCATGCACAATACAAACTAAAACAACTCGGACCAGTTACACGGTATATATGTTTTGACTTCTACTTTTCACACTCAGGATTAAACACGAAAAAGTGCTTGAATCTAAAGATCTGCAAATACACTGTGTAATTTGCTACGTATGGGTTTCTGGATTGAACTCAAAAGATGAACGCCATTAACAAAATAGAAGCGTTTGAAATGAGGACCTTGGCATGCTTGTTCTGGATTCCTTGGCTGAATAAATGGACACACACAGCGATGGATATGGGGGGAAATGATTGCTTACTACATCAAAACGAAATAAAACCCCCTCTTTAAGGATAAAAAATACGGAAAGGGCGTTGTTGAGGCGTCGTCGCAACATAACCACCCCCCTTTCTGAAGGAGCAGCTCAGCGGAAGGCACGTCCTTTTCAAGCGTTAGTTCCTCCCCCCCCCCCCCAGCAGCACAAAACGTCTCTTCTTCTGAACTTGTTCATCTTTGATTTGATTCAAAATTAAATTATACCAAAGTACGCTATGCTCTTCTTGTTTTAAATTGTTCAAGTGGCCGCAAGTGCTGTGTGTTAGTGTAATCGAGAGGCGAGGAATGTCCAGAAGAGAATGAAACGTGGCGAAAGGCGTCTAAAACTAAAATCGTAGTCCAGTTCCACAGCACGCCGGAGGGGATTCAAAGTTGTCAGGATGTGAGATCTTTTGCAAACACAAACACTGTATTCGGAATTAGTGCGACGTAACGTATCAGAATAGCTCTTAACGCGGGAACTTCTGCATAAAACTCGTGCCGTTGCTTCGATTGACTCCGTTTTTATCAATAATCTAGACTTACATTTTGGACGGAGACACAAATATCCGAGCTTTCGCTGAGTTTCTCTCTCACTTGATAGACTACAAATTACCCGAGTAGGTCGAGCAGGAATTAGTTGTAGCGTGAAGATAGTCTACTATCTACAAGTCTAAAATTAATTGTAACTAACGACATTCATATAGCACGTTCGTGAGTTCATGGTATATTTAGAACGCAGGGCTAATTAATAAGTCAGGAAAAACTGTAATTGGTGCCGACTGAGCCGTTTTGCAGACTCTAAGATGTGAATATGTGATTCCTCGAGCTAGGCGCTTCAAAGGTTGATGCTTGCAGCTGGTTTTGTCTCAATCCATCGTCAAAAGCTAACCATGTCGAATTGGTTGTTAAATACTCAGCTTTTGTCGTTTTGAAAATCTTTTGAGCTCGCTTCGCTATAAATCAATCTAACGCCTGAGGTTTAGGGTAAACTCTTTAAAAATAATGAAATAGAATTAAAGCAATGCTGTTTATTTTCGCTACTCGAGTAGTAATGTCCACTCGAGCGTTCACAACCTTCAGAAGGATCTGTGTTAAGTTCGCCAGTGTCTAAGGACATGAAAGTCACACACTTTCGTTCGTGGAATTCCAATTATTGACACCTACCTCGGTTTTTTGACATGTTTCTACCTCAGTCATCTATTGGCCAAGGTATGAGTGTGCCTAAATCAAAAATGCTGCGTAGCGGTGGTCTAGGAATGAGGGGATTGCCGTAGTCTGGGTTAATTTTGTCGCGACCGAGAAAAAATTATTTTCTTTGACCATGATGAACGGCTTCCTCGTGTTTTCAGCATCCCTGTGTTCCATTTCTGAAGAAAACTGGCGTCCTAAGTCCATATTCCGTCACACAAATAATCTTCAGAAGAAGCAACAGAGAGATTGCCATTTGTAAGGTATTTTAGTCTAACATGGACCAATCCACGGTCAGCAGCAAGACTTCCTCCCTCCTGCGCTGTTTGGGGTTTCGAGGAATGAGTTGATTTGGCTCCATCTCTAAATGAAATGTGAAAAAAGAATCTCTTTTTAGATAGGGGGGGGGGAGATTAAATTTGATCTTCAATTGTTTGGGCAGCAAATGTTTTCATTTAAACGGAAAACGACGTTGCTGGCCATTTCAAAACATCTGCTCTATTACCTTCAGGAGAGCCAATATAAATTCGCGTGTAAAGCGTGAATTATCTCAATAAGGCTCAATCGTAGCTTGAGATACTCCTCACTGCACTCACCAACCTACTGAGCTCAGAGGACGTTTGAACTACTTTGAGGCGGGAGGAAGAGTATTTGAGCACTCCACAAAGTGCTGATGGCTGCCGAATGAAAATGGCTGTCAAACGTTTTAAACATGAAACCAGCTGCAATTTTCCTTTCAGATTTATAGTTTTCGAATAAAACGTCTAAAAAGCACGACTGGCCTAACCATGGAAATTTAGTTTTGTCTGCACTTCAAGAGGGCAACTCTGCGTAACGAGGCTCAGTCGCTTCCATTTCCTGCACTATAACCCAAGTGTAATTTGCGCAATAACCGAACTGTTACACTTAGATCAATTTAGCGGTCTTCTCAGCCAAAAACAATTGCGAAAAAAATATTCGATAATTGAGGTTTCCATTTTCCTCTTGACTCTTAAGCATTCGAGGGCGTTCAGCCTTTTATTGTTTTCTAAATTAGAAGTGTCCTTCAACGTTTTGATTGTGTCAAATATTTGTTTTGTTGGGCAGTTGTTTTCGCGGGCGGCAAATATTGATTGGACCTTTCGTGCGTTGTGGATTTCATTGTGATTGGCGCGAATAACTGTGGTAGCTGTCAGGGAACTTGTGAACATATTGTAATTGTATTGCGAAGCCCTCTACGAGTCCCCTGGATCTTCGAAAACCGAAAATTCCAGGCATCAATTTAGTAGGATGTTCCAACGTTCCTACCTCTGGTACCAATCACCTCGCTCATTGAGAAGGATTTAACAACCAGAGTTGATTACCTTATGACCTCAGGGAATGAAATTGTATACGCCCGCTTTTGAAACTTGAGTGCTTTCATTCTCGGAAAAAGTGGCTCCAATTCAGCATTGACCACACAAAATTGTAACAGAAACGGTAAGAGTACACGTCTGTTCGCATAAATGGCTATACTCTCTCATCCTCTTTTCCCCTTGCACCATGAAAAGAACGATTTCGCCCGGTATTTTGATGAGCGTCTTTCCCTGTGAAGGCATCAAGGTATTTCGATGGGAAAATTGCGAGGCTTCAGGCCTGCTTGTGACTCTTCCACTTGTATGCGCGAATTCGTGTTACAACAGTCTCGAATAAGTTTCACAAGTATCACCCGACGAAAGAGACCACACCTTCTGTGTAGTCCACGAGGAAGGGTGAATTTTAGCTCTATTTGCGCTCCTAATCTAATAGTCGCGGATGTTGAAAAGAACACATACGAGGAAAAGCGTAAGTACCATCAATTGGAAATGAGTCAACTCTAAACTGAGTTGTTTAATTTTGATGATTCTTTGATTGTTTAAACTATTAATAACAAGAGGAAGCCGCTGCAGCCTGGATCAGTGCTGGAGATACAAAGGGGTTTCAAAGTAGGGACCCCCAGCAGTGTAGCCAGTCAAAGAGACCATCTATCGCGCCTCCTAGGCCAGTTAAAATTAGGACTGCCCGAATAGGAGCAGGGGTGCACATGTACACGATTGGGCACTTGCATTATACTGAATAAATGCTGCTCACTTCGACCACTGTCCAACTTGCAGTAAAAAAACAATCAGCGGGTTCTAATGCTCTGACTGAACTTTCAATTTCTGAGGTCTGATAAGACACCTTCAGTCGCTATTTCATAACGTTTTACAAAATGTTCAAATTCGTTCTCTGCTTCGGTATTCTACAGTCGCCCTTCGAGTCCTTCACAATTTGCGCGACTGCCTCAGCAAATAATATCTCATCTTGTCAAGCCCTATCTAAATATTCTACCTCTGTATTTCGGCTCTTGAAACTATTTATTCTTCGCTTTCCCCCGACAAATTTACTCATCGTTTTGTCTAAGTTGCGTTTCTTCGAACAAATTTTATGTACATAGTTGTATAACTCTTCTTATGAATTTTTTGGCCTCACCAGAAAGCGTATTTTTTTAGACGTGTAAATAAATAATAAATTAACTATTATAAATACGTTCGAGATATAAATATATTTATCTATATTAATTGGGTTCGGTGGTTAATGAGAGAAAGGAAGAAAGTTGGCAGTATCTGTACTCAAAGGATGACGCCTGAGGCGAATGACTTGTTGTATGTTCTACGTTGTTGTTCGTTATATGTTGGTTGGTAATGATTACAAAAGTTGTACATATAACTAAAATATGTTCGTTGAGCGGACAAAAATAATGTTGACGATTGTGAACGTTCAGTGTATTTATTTTGTAATTCATCTCTAGTTTGTGTATTTCGCCTTCGACTGGGGGTTTCATTTTACTTTGAATTGATTTGATTTCGGTTCGATGAGAGCGCGTAAAGTGAGGCGTGAGTGAACGTCACTGTCTCTGAGAGGGTTGTTGGGCTGTATACGAGTACAGCAGAAGTTGTGGATTATGAGTCAAGTTTTCCCGACATTTGCAAGCGTAAGGCATCTGTGAGATCGCTTCAACCTCTCTCAGGTCTCAACGTCGGGTTTTAATGGTTTCGTCAAATCCAAAAGGAATCGTGGATTCGAGTCAGCACGAAGAATTAAAATTTGTTTTTCTTGTAACTCCTCGGTTCGTTCCTGTGACCGATTTCGTTCTGCGTCAGGGATCATGAAGTTGTGGCTACTCTATAGTGTCTGTGGAAAACTGTTTGAGTCGCTGGTTGTTCAATATGCACTGTGATAAAGCATGTTGAAGCAGTGATTAAAGTGGAAATATGGCAAGGTAGAAGAGAAGGCGTCAGAAGCTCATTGCGTTGAGCAATAAAAACGATATGTGCCTTCTATGACGAGCTTAAACAAAGTGAAAGCCCCCAAGCTCAATAAATCTACCGAGCTGTATGCTGTCCTGCTGTCGAATTGATGCTGAAGAGGCTTTAGCCTGCTCCCTCTCATTTTAGGTAGATGTCGGTGATATCGAACAGCACTGTAAATAAACTGCAACTGAAATTGAAATGTTCGTAAACATAAACGGAGCATATAGTGGCAGACTGAGTCGTAGACGGTGCAGCTAGAAGATGGGTGGAACCTCAGAGAAACTAGCCAAGCTTCATCAATCGCCAGTAGGCCGGAGCAGGCGTTCGAGCATTTGGCCCAAAACAGTTCGAGTTCTTCTAAAATCATTGTAAAGTGCCAAGTCTGTCCCACGGCTCATTGGGGGCAGTCTACTGGCATCTCCAGTGTCAATACTGGGTTTTCTCTGGAAATGGTCCTAATTGTCACGATTCCCCTTGACTGATTAATAAAATGCGCAGCTCGTAGTCTCTGGCACATGACTTTCGAATACCTCAGAATACTGGTGTTGAGAGAATGAAGGCAGACAGCTGAATTCAAGTGCAGTCTTACTCTAGCAAAATGTGTTGATTGGGTGTGTCAGAGGCTGTTCTCCACAGGAATACTACCTGTTTTGCTGGTATAGCATCATGAAACCTCCTCTTACACCTATCTTCTGTATTTTGGCGTCATTCGTCACGCAAGGTTAATGTTTGGAGACCACCTGAAGGAAATGGTGCTCCTTCGAGTCTCAACTTTAGCAGCGTCTTGTTCAGGTTCGGTTCAGGTGACTTTTCGTTAGACCCACGTGTGGTTCAGGCCCGATGGGTAGGGATTCTGTACCCCTTTTCGCGAGGCGGTCAGCCTTTTCATTGCCCTCACACCCCCTGTGAGCCGGCACCCAAATGAGGGAGAGCCTCTTACAGGCGCCGAGCTGTTTGAGCGCATGGAGGCATTCCCATGCCAGCTTAGACCTAAAACTATAGGCTGCGATGGCCTTTAAGGTGGCCTGGCTGTCTGAGAAATTGTAGATCCGCTTGCCCTTGAGCCCTTTGTTCAGGATCTCTTCTGCGATCTCTTGGGTTTTGCCCATTGTTCGCGGCTGCTTATTCAGTCAGCATGCTGACCTTATTCAGAGCTGGCCGTAGACATACCCCTGGGGACAATGCCGTGGCCGTTCCACTATCCACAACCCATGGTCGCGCCTGATAGCATGGGCATGCTCCTGGGAAGATAACCCAGAACCAGGCTTCGTTGTATTACTCTTGTCATAGTTGAAGGCTGCGGCCCAGGCATTACTAAGGAAACTAAAAGAGGAAGGACTAGTGACTTCACTACTGTTTTGACTTGGCACAGGGTTGTCGCACAACAGAGGATGCAATACTTCGCAGACTGGCGTCACGGTTCACAGCACTCGTTAACAGAAATATTTTTCACCCTGTTGTTCCCTTTTTACGTGCCCTACGCTAAATTCTGTTGTTCCTATCGCGATAATCCGAAATAATTCGGCCACCGCGGGGCTCAATCTTTTTGTAGCGTAACGTCGAAGGGAGCTGCGAGTTTTGGCATCAACAATCTTCCATTGTGTGAATAGGAGTGCTCAGTATTAACGTTTAACTTGTTGTTTCGATGTTCTAACAAGGGAGAAGGTGGAGGGTCTGGTGAATCAGGCGATTTGTGCGCGTTTCGTGGCTCAGTGCACTACAGTATTATTTGACAATATTAAGCTCGACGGAAAACACCCAAAAACAGTTGTTCACTGAAGGCACCGCGTGAAGAGGTTTTCAAAGTGACGTTTTGACGTTTTTATGTTTCGTTAGAGTTATTTATGTGCGGTTTGTTGAGCGTTCTAAGAATATGTCTGTATTTTGTGTCAAATGCCGACTTTATTTCGAGCTGAGGTCTCTGGGAGATTAATTTTTCCTTTTTAATTGTTTTTTTGACTTTGTAATTGTAATGTACAGAAGTATAATTTAATCAGTTACAATCCGGAGAGTCTTTTGTTCGCCTGTTATTACGTTTACTTCGTGTATTGACTACGTTACTCTGCCAAAAGATATGTTTGGCTATTTCTAACTACCCTGAACGAACTGCACTAAGAAATATCTGGTGCGTTGCAACACACAACTTTCCTTAGCTCTACTTCAGTTCATTTGCACTTGGTCAAACAACATTTCACGGCAGCAGAAAGTGGTGGCCCTTACAGTTCCGGAATTTATTGTGCTGCTCGTACTCATTCCAGGATCATTATTGAGCAATTGGTACATAGATAATTAATGAGACTGTAAACACGAATTTTTTGAAGGACAGTAATCACTTTGGCAGAGGAATTGGGTAAAAAGTTTTAAAACTGGTAGTAAGCGAAACGGCGGTAGTTGAAACTCGGGAATTTCTGGAGTGAGCCCCATGTATCTCATGAGCGTTTTTAAACAATCACCCTATAGGTATTTAATTGGATTACAATACCAATTTTTTTAAACATTCTACTAACATTCCAGCGGAGTTTAAAACGAAAAACCCGCGGTAAAAACGCTTTACGTCGAAAATGTTGATAATTTATTGTGCTGTTCTCGTCATTTTCCCACAAATGGGAATTTTATGGTATAATTGACTTATTAAGAGCTATCTCGTATATAAAAAATGTAATAAAAATCGTTAGAGCCGTTTTTGAGAAAAAAAAATTTGGTGTTATGATCACTATGATAACTATAGTTAACTTTCGGTGGATTTGGCCCTTACCCTTATTTTTGCGTCCCATGGTAACCTGCGGGCTAGACATCAAGTTTGAGCTGATTTGGTACGGTGGTTTTCTCTAAAAATCGTTCACAGACACACAGACCATTTTCCCAAATAGTGTTTTTCGGACTCAGGGGGGTCTGAAACGTCAAGATCTGAAGAGAACTCAAAATTTTTTTTTCAGCCGATTACATAACTTTCCTTTCTACTTCGTAGAGACAAGGGAAGTAAAAAGGTTAGCTGAGTACGATTCAGATCACTCACAGAGAAATAGTGGAAAGCCATTATAAACTGAGAGAAATTATCTCTCCCCACAAAGGATTTGTTAGAGTTAAGGTGAAGGCTAGATCTCTCAGAAATGCTCTTCCAGGTGGAGCAACGACTCCCTAGTTACAAGAACATTTGTACACATTGGACGGCAGAGAAGAAAACCAAACGGGACTAAATCTTGGATGAAAGACCCGAAGTAATAGATAATGTTAACACTTAGCACTCGCAGTTAGCAAGAGAAAGAAATGTTCTGACGTCCTCGTGGAAGCAGATTTAGCCTTCAGTTCCTTGTATACATTCTAAAGTCCTGTTTGGAGTGGAAAACACGAAAAAACGAGCGGTGCGTAGCAACACACAACTTTCCGCCACCCCCGTAAGTTCGAACATCAGCTGCATATGCGGGTGATATATCTTCATTCAACGCACACGTTTACAGGAACATTTATGGAGAACAAAATGTAGGGACTAATTAGTTGAGAGTACTCCGTAAGTTTGATCGAAATCGTTAGAGCCATCTGCAGGTCGGACAGTTCCCCACTCAGTGGAAGACCGCGCGTGTTGTCACTCTTCAAAAGGGAGGCGACCGCAATCAGTCAGACCCGCGATCATGGAGACCGCTCAGCCTTCTTTCCATATTAGGCAAAACATTAGAAATCTTGATGTTGCAGTCCCTCAAAGGAGTCTTCGGCCGCAACCTCACAAGCTAATGTGTCGAAAATAACTTTTTTTGGAACATTTCCGTAAATTCTGGAGTAACTGCTTCACCAATTTCGATCAATCGTTCAGAGTGTCTTTTAGTCACCCATACCCACATTTCGTCCTTTATAATTATTTCTGTATATATATGTTGAACGGAGATATAAGCCAAGTTAACTCTGAAAAGGAGATTTGTCGAATATCAATTTATCGGTATCCCAATTTTCTCAAAAACTGTTCAGACGATTTCGATCAAACTTACGGAGTACTCTCAGCTAACTAGTCCCTACATTTTTACTTTCCTTGCTCTACGAAGTAAAAAGGAAAGATATGTAATCGGCTGAAAAAAAAATTTTTAGTTTTCTTCAGATCTTTACGTTTCAGACCCCCCCGAGTCCGAAAAACACCAATTGGGAAAATGGTCTGTGTGTATGTGTGTCTGTGAACGATTTTGAGAGAAAACCACCGTACCAAATCAGCTCAAACTTGATATCTCGCCCGCAGGTCACCATGGGACGCCAAAATAAGGGTATGAACAAAATCCACCGAAATTTAACTATAGTTATCATAGTGATCAAAACACCAACTATTTTTTTTTCTCAAAAACGGCTCTAACGATTTTGATTAAATTTTTTATATTTGTAGCTCTCAATAAGGCAATGATACCATGAAATTCCCACTTGTGGGAAAATGACGAGAGCAGCACAATAAATTATCTAAATTTTCGACCAAAAGCGTTTTTAGCGCAGTTTTTTCCTTATTAAGTCCGCTGGAATGTTAATAGAATGCTAAAAAAAAGTTGGTATTGTAGTCCAATCCAATACCTAAAGGGTGGGTGTTTAAAAACGCTCATGAGATACATGGGGCTCACTCCAGAAATTCCTGAATTTCAACTACGCCCGTTTCGCTTACTACCAATTTTAACAGTTATTACCCAATAACTCCACAAAATTGATTACTATCCACTTCAAAAAATTCGTGTTTACAGCTTCATTAATTATCTGTCTACCGATTGCTCAATATGGGTCCTGCAATGAGTACGAGCAGCACAATAAAATCTGGAACTGTAAGCGCTACCTTTTCCTGCTTCCGTAAAGCGTTATTTGGCCAAGTTCAAATTAACTGAGTGATAAATGAATTGATTAAATAGAATTAGCCATGTACAAAGTGAATTGACATAGAGCCAAGGAAAGTTGTGTGTTGCAACGCACCAGATATTGTTCTCAATGTTTCTGTGGAATTGCGTTGAACGAAGATACAGCACCCGCATATGCAGCTGGCGTTCGAACTTAAAGGGATTGCGGAAAGTTGTGTGTTGCTACGCACCGCTCGTTATCAAATACGAACAATTGGGAAACGGTACAGTATTGTCGTCTCATAGCTGCCTATACATTTTGGGGTTTTGATCACTATGATAACAGAATTTGGTGAATTTCGGGCTAGATATCAAGTTTGAGCTGATTTGGTCCAGACTTTTTTGTTCACGGGTGCGTTCGGACTCAGTAGGGTCTGAAACGTAAAGATCTGAAGAGAACTCAAATATTTGTTTCTCAGTCTATTACGAAACTTTCGTTTTTATTTCGTTGAGCCTGAATGGATAGAGTTTTATTGAAACTTGGAAAATCGAATGCGAGTTGTTTATAATCGGGTTAACATTCATAGATGGGGACGAATTGTAAGGAAATTGACTAAAATCGTCGAAAAATTATTTTAACGCTGCTGAAAACTATCAGCAATCGTTGACTAGCCGTTAAAAAAATATCTGGTGCGTTGCAACACAACTTTCTTTAGCTCTACGTCAATTCACTTTGTACATGGCTATTTCTACTTACTCAATTCGGCAGCAGAAAGCGGTAGCGCTTACAGTTTCGGTGTTTATTGTGCTGCTCTTACTCATTCCCGGACCATTATTGAATAATCGGTACACAGAGAATTAATGAGGCCGTAAACACGATTTTTTTTGAAGAGGAAGGTAATCACTTTGGCAGTTATTGTGCAAAAACTTATAAAACAGAAATTCTGGAATTTGTGGAGTAACCCCCTTATTTCTTATGAGCGTTCTCAAACTCTCACCTTATAGGTATTGGATTGGACTACTACACCAATTTTTTTTTTTTAAACATTCTAGTAACATTTCAGCGGAGTTTATAAGGAAAAACCGCGCTAACACCGATTTTCGTCAAAACTTTTGATAATTTATAGTGCTGCTCTCGTCATTTTCCCACAAACGGAAATTTTATATTATAATAAAACTATAATTGTCTTATTGTCTTGAATTTTATAATTGTCTTATTAAGAGCTATCAATATAACAAATTTAATCAAAATCGTTAGACCCGTTTTTGAGGAAAAAAATATTTGGTGTTTTGATCACTATGATAACTATAGTGAACTTTCGGTGGATTTTTCTCATGCCCTTATTTTGGCGTCTCATGGTAACCTGCGGGCTAGATATCAAGTTTGAGCTGATTTGGTAGGTCGTTTTCTCTAAAAATCGTCCACAGACACTCAGACCATTTTCCCAAATAGCGTTTTTCAGACTCAGTAGGGTCTGAAACGTAAAAATCTGAAGAAAACTCACAAATTTTTTTTCTCTGCCGATTACATAACTTTCCTTTTTACTTTGTAGAGCCAAGGAAAGTAAAAATCTCAGATCCGATTTATCAACTTCACAATCATTCAGTGGTGTTTGTCGCCCTTTTAAATCGAATGTGTTTAATGTCGATTCATGCGAAGGTTGTAAAGTTGAACGCGTGGGATCGCGTATGATAACTCGGTGTAGTACATCGTAGTGATGAGGACGGGAAGATACTCACAGAATTGGTAGCGCTTAACGCGTTGGAAATTAGTGGGTTGTATTTATTTCACGACCTGCAATGAATAACTTACACCGTGATTTGTTTTTGCTCAGTTTATTTTACTTATTTCACGCAGAGCATTACAGCGATGATATACGTTTAAAATAAATGTTCAATTTCTTCAACGAAGGAATGATCTCTGCCCCCTTAGAAATTAATTCAAAGAGCCAGATCGAAACGGGAATCTTGTCGCGCGGTAGAGAATTTCACTGCAAATCAAACGCCAGTCGAGTGCGCACTATCGTCGGACTATCCTCAGCGGTTACCCAACTTGGACGGTGACATGTAGGTATAAATTGTAAAGCCCGTGACCGTGTGACTGAACGTATGGGAAAATGCCCGACCTGACCACGTTACGTGGCATGGGGCGAAGATTTTATTGCTTTTATTAGAACCAGTTCGAGCTGTCAAAGCCTATTATATTAAACTTGATTTTCGCTTTTCTGAAATTATTGAGTAAATGGCGTTACAACTTGAGTTTGAGTAAACAAATCGAGGAACGGAACTCATTTTAGAAATGAAAAATCGATTGAGAGAAGTAGAAACATTAATAGCAATGTAGCAAAAAGTGGAAAATTGTGTAAAAATAGAGGCACTCGATTTTGAAATTGTGCGCAAATCGGGGATAATTGATGAAAATTGTTTAGAAGTGGTAAGTCGGGAAATCGATTAAATCCTAGTAAATTGAGAGGCATTGAAGGATGTTTGAAAAACGTACAAAGTGAAACGGCTCAACAAGTATTAGGAAATACGTATAGTTTTGGTAGGAAATACACAAAAGTTGTGCTAACATAGTGTTGGTTTGTGCTAATACACTAGATTTGTAATTTATTTATTTATAACATATACGGGCAGTGCCCAATTTAACAGTGGCAAACAAAGATTAATAAAAGTAGGACAATATAAACCACAATAAATAGCACAAAACAATCAGCAGCAATCCCGAGCCAATTAATGAAAATCACAATAGCCGTCGAATTTTGGACCTAAAAGAGTCTTTCGACAACAACAGTAGGTCCTCCGAAACACCGTGTGAAGTCATCCTGGAAGCGCACCATGGGATTATTGCGGAGATAGTTGGTCGAAGAGGTATAGACATAAAGATGGAGGATAGGCCGATGGAGTCTGGTAGCGCATGGAGGGGCGTAGAAGTTCAACTTGGAAAGCAGATACGGACAATCCAGTCGACCCGCTGTCAACCCATGCAGGAGAAGCATGTCCGCCTCACATCGCTGACTCTTCAAAGAGGACATGCCTTCTCTCCTGAGCGCCACTGCGTAGGACAAGTCCTCCCACCTATCGCCTCTCTTGTAGGACACATAGCGCAGAAAGTGGCGCTGAACACGCTCCAAGGTATTCTTGGCACTGATATACCATGGTGACCACACAGGGGAGGAAAACTCGAGAGGTGTACGGACAAGGGAGGTGAATAGCAGCTTGAGGGCGTTTGGATCCTTGAAATCCCTCGTATTTCTTTTGAGAAAGCCCAGTTTTCTCATTGCACCCGAGCATATTTCACCAATATGGGCCGAAAACGTAAACTCTGAACCGATCAAAACTCCGAGATCCCGCACCAGGGTTTTACGCTGGAGAGCCCCTCCTATCGAGTAGTCATGCTGTAGGCGGGATACACCTCGACGGAAAGTGACCACTGAGCACTTATCAATATTCAGTCCAAGCTCATTCTTCAAACACCATCCGTGCAAGGCTGTAAGAGCATTCTGAAGAACCAAACAATCTTCAAATGATCAGCGAATAACAGATGTTTCACAGTCCCCTCAAACAGTTTACTCACGTCATCAATGAAGATGAGAAATAGTAAAGGGCCCAAATGTGATCCCTGGGGCACACCTGATGAGGCAATGACCGAATCAGAGACCACGTCCCTCAGCCTGACAACCAGACGACGACCCAGCAAATAACTCCTCAGCCATGCAAGTAACGACCCAAAAAAACCAAAAGCCTCCAGCTTTACAAGGAGAATCGCATGGGAGATCCTGTCGAAGGCCTTAGCAAAGTCCGTATAAATACTGTCTACCTGGACACCATCAACAAACGCTTCCATGACAGTATGTTGAAATGTCAACAGATTTGTTGCACAAGACCTGCCAAACATAAACCCGTATTGGTGCAACGATAGATGGGGTCGCAGCAAAGGTGCAATCTGTTTCACCATAATCTTTTCCAACATTTTAGGTAATGCGCTCAGAGAACCAATTGGACGATAGTTTTCTATTCTAACTCTGTTGTCACTTTTCGGAACAGGAGTCACATACGAGCACTTCCAGCAGTGGGGGACCACACCCAAATCCAGTGATCTCGTAAACAAAGAGGAGGCATCAGTAATCAGATGCCTTCAATAAGAGTCAGGCAGAAAACAGGCATAGCGTATCAACTGGAATTGTGATGAAATTACTGAGAAACTGCGTAGGCAGAAAGTAAACAATTTAGGGAAATAATTTGAACATTTTTTAGTAATGGAGTTCACTATGGGGGCTGTTCGTGCAAGTTTCTGAAGTAATTATGTTCGGAAATTAAGTGAAAATCGGAAGTGAACTATTGAAATCGTAAAAGTGGGTAAAAACTGGTACGTTTGTTATGGAACGTTAATTTCCTAGCGTTCCTGCCAAAGAGAACTAATTGGTGCAGTTGAAAGGTAAGTTGTTGGCGAAGCTGGTGATCATTTCGAGTGCGTAATGAGGTTGATCTGTCGGTACCATATGACCCGCATCGCGGACCAACACCTCAGAAAACTTTCCAGCGGTCTTGACGTAACCTGCGAGACCGTTTCCGACGTACCACTGCTTTCTTTCGGCGACCCCATACTCCTCAGCTCCGCTCCACTTTAATTTCCGGACGTAGTTCATCGTTAGAGGGTAAGCGCAAATAATGTCGAGTTGCCCGTTGTAAAGGAGGACGCGATAATTGTCGAGGAGGACTTCCAATTTAGGGACGGCAGATATCAATGAGTCGGCTTTGAGATGAGCTTCCACTTTGGAGTTGCCTTCGTTGTAAGTCAAATTTCCGACGTGGATGCTTCGTCGGACGGAGGGCTCGTTCAAAAACTCGAGCAATTTAGTCTCCGCGTCGGGGTTTGTCGTTTGGTGGCCCCTGAGGAAATTGTAGTAGGAGTTGATGCCTGTCACGTTATTGACGAGCGTCGGGTAGCCGGTCATGTCTCCGTCAAAGTAGCTATCCAGCGCTTCGTACGCCTGCTCGTATTTTTTCTTTTTTATCAATAATTTGATCTTCTTTTCAATCGAAGTAAACCGGCGTTTTGTCTGCAAATCGATGAAACTGAGGCCGTACAGATAATTAGCGTAGTCAATCATTTCGAGTGGATCGACCCAACCGTTTCCAATTGCTAGCCCTTTCAAATTGATCTTGAGGTTGGCCGTCGGGTTCATTTTGTGTATTTGGTAGCCGATAGCAGGAATGTATTTACCCGCGTATGACTCACCAGTGACCACAAAATCGTTGCTCGCGTATTCCTTGAAGAGTTGGAAGAATTGAACGAGAGCCGAGTACAAATCCCGACCTACTTGGTCCTCGTCGTTAGCGTAACCCGCCTCATTTTTAGTGAAACTGAACCCTGTGGCGACGGGGTTGTCGATGTACAAAACGTTCAGATTTTGAGTCCAGTAGTATTTGGCTCGTTCGACTTTAGAGCTGCTGACGAGGCGGTACGGCCCGTTCTCCGTGAATGTGGCGAAGAGAGAAGAGGAGCCTGGGCCGCCCTGCAGCCAAAGGGCCACTGGCGCTGACTCCGGTTTCGTTTCCGACGGAAAAAACCAAAAGAACATGTTTGAGTCGTATTTTTTGTTGACCGTCAAATATCCGGCGTAACTCTGAACCCCGTTCAAAAACGGAGGAACGACGGCAGCTTTGCGCCCTTCGTCCAAACGCCCTTGCTCGATGAAAGGGGTCAAAAAAAGCGGTTGCCCCGGGTCGGTTTTGCCATTGTACTCGACGGGTCCGATTTTCGAACGATGAGGCGAGAAGAACGCGGTACAGAGTCCGAATGGCACCAATACGAGCGAGAACAACAGCGGAGCCCCCTTCATGGTACTGGCACTGACACAACTGAAACTAAAGTGGTGTTTCAGGCTCTTATAACAACCTCTTTACCGCCGCGTTTTAATCCTATAATCGCCACTGGCAAACACATTGTCAGTTAGTTATAAAAGGCGGTTTTACTAAAAGATTTATGACGTCTAGTTATCTCAGAATCGAACGTCGAAACGTCCGAACGGCCTGTTATCTGCCAGGCGTCCCCACAATTCATCTTTTAGACGAGATAATTCCGTCTCTTGAGGAAGATGGTCCCCGTCGATTTCCTTGTCGCTCACTAATTGTGTAAACTGTTTTTCAGGTTGTAAATGTACCTAGACGCTTGAGTTGCGCATTAAGCCCTTCGGCAACTTGAGTCCTAAAACCTACCTTCACCAATTCCTCCAACCATGTAGGCACGGAAGGGCAAGTTTTACTGACTACATCCCAACTGAATTGTCCCTATTCCCGAAATCTGAGACTAAGCAAGAGTGTGGCTTGAAGTGTTCATGAGTGAGACCTGCTCTGAAATATTCAGATTGGGACCATCTCCTGTTCAGGCGTGCTACCTTCGAGCAGTTGTGTCGAAAAGTGTATCCTGTTGAATGAAACGTGGCCTCTGCCGATGAACACTTTAATTTAAAAACATTTGAGAGATTGTTTTCCTCAATGTTTTGTACATGTGACGACGAGCAAATATACGAAAAATGGATTCTTAAAGAAGAGACGCGAAAAATTTAATTTGAGCTGTAGATACTCGATAAAAATCGAACACATTATTATCGTTTCAGATTAAAAACCCTGCAAATTATTACACAACGGTTTATTATTCGGATAATCAGCTTGACCTAGCATTAATGCTCCGAGACCCATCCCGTTCGATTCAGCATCGAAAAATATCATAATGAAACCCCAAAAAAGGTCGAAAAGAACTGAATCGTAATATTAAAATAAACAAAAAAACGAAAGTATCTAGAAAAAACTGAATTTTAATATGAAAACATGCACGCTAAATACTAATATCACAATTTAACCAAAAATCTATGAAAAAAACCAAAATGAGAATGAAACGAAAGAATCTAAAAAAATTGAATCGTACTAAAACCAAAACGTCGGGGAAATTGGAACGGGGGCGCTCGAAGCGAAAGGGGAGTTGAGTGGCGGCGTCGTTGGCAGGCAAGCGAGCTGGAGGCGCGCTCACTCGCCTCGAGCGCGGTTGCTTTTTTAATGAGATTGGCGGGGAGGGAGGGAGTTCAAACGACGAAACGCTTGTAGCTCCCGCGTTGTACTGCGTTTCGTTAATTTATTTAACCGTTTTTTGCTCATTACAACCACAGGCTTCGTCCGATCGGGTTGCCGAGATGGCGGGCACAACTAGATACCAAATCAGATTTTTGGGCGAAAGAACGAATTTTTTTGACCACGTTAAAGGCACAAAACGGCCCGGACGGACATTGCAAATTTGGAATCTCCATGTCTTGAAACGTTAAGTATCAAATTTTGAGGGGGGGGGGGGGGTTGTAAAAAATTTTTCGTGACCGAAAACATAGGGTTATTATTCAAAATGAATAATAAACCAAAATTGACCTCTTCAGGAGCAGGCGTGGAAATAGAGGACCTCGGCCGATGCCATTTGGGCAAATCGGCTTGACATCAGTTTGCACAAAGTGAACTGAACAACGTGGTCGTGTCTGTTCTCAATAAATGTTCCTCTGACAGTCCATTGAACTGAGATATAAATCAAAATGTGTTGAAATCAAGGTTTTTTTTTTGAAAATTTTTGTAATTTTCCGATTAACTGCGTCACTGGATTTCATCAACCCTACGGAGTGTCTTGTTGCAATCTTTACCCACATTTTGTTCCCCACAACTATTTCTATATCTATTTGTTGAAAGGAAATATATGCTCAGTTAACTCAGAAAAGGAGATTGGTGGAAAATTAATTTATCAGTTTTAGAATTTTCTCAAAAATGGCAGTAACGATTTCGACCAAACTTACTGTGTACTTTGATCTAACTAGTACCTACATTTTGTTCTCCATAAATGTTACCGTGAAAATGCGTTGAAGGACGTTATAGCGTGTGTAATAGCGGCCGTCGATTTTTTTGAAAAGGATAATAACTTTTCCTGAGTATCCAGTAACAACTTTTAGAAATACGTGGTGAGTGAAACGGCGGTAGTTGAAATTCCGGTATATCTGGAGTAGCTTCTATACATTATGTGCTTTACGAAACTATCGCCGTATAGGCACTTCATTGGACTACCAGTAAAGATTTTCCAAGATCCTTGTGCCATTTGAGATGAGTATACTACCGTATTTCTTCCGGATCAAATAAAGTCGGAGGTAGAAGGTGTTTGACGAAAATATACTACACAACTGACGTGGAAGAGCTGAGATCGTCAGCGAACGAGGGAATAGAGCGTGTGATTGCCTCCCATTCCCGTACTACGTTATCTACACAATTTTGAAGAAATCGAAAAATAAGTTGCCGCGTCGAATCACGAAAAGTTGACAGTAACAATTCAGAAACTGATTTTACGCGCGAAAGTTATACCGGCCCCGCGCGATCTGTACGACGTTGGGTGAACTAAAGTAGTTTTCACGTTCGCCGCTAGAGCCGCAACGGAAAGTTGAGTCGCTTGGAAATTTTCCGATTCGGACATTCTCTAGCGATGTATCGGATGTTGAGCAAACTAAAATGACACACTTGCGTCCGAGGAAGAAATTTCCAAGTTCAGGTCGCTCAAATTGGAGGGCGGAGACTTCCGTTTCGGCTCTAGCGGTGAGCGCTCAAGGTACTTTAGTTTCCGGAATGACCGATAGAGTGCAAATTGATACGAGCGAAGAGACGTGAAACTGAATGTGAATAGTCAACTGACCCGAAGTTTCAGTTCGGGGGGAAGATATTTGAACAGGAGATCATGAACAGCGAAGAGCTCGCAAATATTTTAGTTCAGTCAACATCCGATAGATCGCGAGGAAATGTCCGAATCGGAAATTTTCCAAGTTCAGATTGTTCAAATCCGAGCGACTCAACTTTCCGTTGCGGCTCTAGCGGCGAATGTAAAAACTACTTTAGTTCACCCAGCGTCGTACAGATCGCGCGGGCCTGATAAAACTTTCGCACGTAAAATCAGTTTCTGAGTTGTTACTGTCAAATTTTCGTGATTCGACGGGGCAACTTATTTTTCGATTTCTTCAAAATTGTGTAGATAACGTTGTACGGGAATGGGAGGCCATCACACGCTCTATTCACTCGTTCGCTGACGATCTCAGCTATTTTCGTGAAACACCTTCACCTTTGACTTTATTTGTGACACCAAGGGATTCTGAGATGGCAGGGCATTGCGTGATCCGGAAGAAGTACGGCAACCACCTCTGCCAGTTTCCTTAAAGAAACTCGTCTCAAATGGCATTAAAATCTTTATAATCTCGGATGGTAGTCTTCAACCGTGGCAAACCCCAGTTTCCGCGCTTGAATCTGAACCTCGAAATTTTCGAATCACACTAGCCTTCAGTTTCTATCGGATGCAGAGCGAATCAAAGCAGTTGCCAGTTCCTTGCCGTTTCTGATATCCTGTTAAAATCTCGGTCGATTGCCAATGTCTGGGGCCGCTAGACGAAAAGTGGAAATGGAACTTTTACCGCGCTGCAGATCTTTAAAATTCGAATTGTTTCACTTGACTGTGGAACTATGGAACCAAATTGTGAATACCACTCTTCGTACATTTTCAGTTGTCATTCAAATATCTTCAGTTCACTAGTAGTCTTCAAAGTGATCGACTGCATTTTGTCTGTGTCGTTCCACAAACCAAACCAGATCAGATTTCCACACGTTCATTGAGCCCGTCCGCTTAGTCCGACTTTTAGTGCCTTCCCCACTGCCCTCCTTTCATTAAAAAAAACAAAAACAAAAAAAAAGCACTTTGTCGATCAGCCAAGGACAGGCAAATTAGTACGGCTTTGATTCACCGACTGAGTGTGAAAGGCTGGCAGAGTATAGTGGATTGATGAACGGTTGACGTTTGCATCTCAGACATCTCGTCCTGAATGACCCTCAAAACTTGAGAGGAGAGAAATATCTGTTGTATTAGACGCTCACTGTTAGGTCGCATTGCTCGTCCTTAACAACGCACGTCGTCGTTGTTTACATTTTCCCCGCTTCTTTCGTTTTCATTCGATTTTTCGATAAAACTTCGCTCAGTTGTTATCGCTTCTGTTTAAACCAACTATGCGATGAAAGTTTAATAACGCTCACAATATCAACCCCAGGAATTATGGAATTCGAACGACTTAATGTCATGTTGCACAGTTCAAAACAGTAAGTGCAATCCTCATAAATAATAGAACTTGTTCACTTTCCAGAAGGCAAAATTTGGATCAATTTTTGAAAAAGTGTAAATCCATTTAAAATCACTAACACAAACGGTGGGTACAGCTTTCGTACAAGTACCCAACCACGAGGGACATTTTATGGCTTTTTCTTTAAAAAATCTGTTAAAAAAATGAGAAAACACAAAACAAATTGTTTAAACAATTTTTCTATTTTTTTCTATTAATGGCCACGTCAATTACAAGTCGTTTTTTACGCAAAAGACATTCACGCAATAGGTCCCTGTCTGATTTAGGCATCTTCCGCTTTGTTGAAGGTTTACTAGGTGCATCATCGAGTTCCATCACGCGCTCACTGAGGTTATTAAAACGTGTGATGTTACCAAGCGTTAGATTTTGTAACAGACGTTACCAAGCGTTACACGCGAATTATATTTTGTGGTGCTTCTCCGTTACATCTCCCGCGTAACGTTTTTCGAGTTTATGTAGCAAAGTAAAGATATAAAATGTCAAAATAGTGTTGGCAGTGTCGAGAAACACGTGTGCATTTATTGATCAATAACGATCACCGGCACTGAGCCAGGACATGGTCGGGAGTCTCATCGTGTCAACTATTCCCATAACGTACATGTGTTTGTTCATTTTACAGTTCTCAGTGATGATCCTCACAATGTGTCTCAGGTCCTTCCTCTCCATCCTCAGGTGGCTCTGTCTTATCTCGCGTGTTTGCCCCGAGATAAAGCGTTTCGAGTGCCTCACTTCAGACTGTCTGACGCGTTCTTCTGGCATATTCTTCCAGTCCCCTTGACTAGTGACAGAGAGGTCCGTTTAGATACAGTAGACGAACCGAGTCTGGTCAAATGGTCCACACTCTCATTTCTGGTGATCCCTTCACGCCCAGGAATCCAATAAACATTGACTCTATTAGTCTGCTAAGGTATTAAGTCGCATTCTACACTCCCACACCAGTTTTGACGTTGTGCAGTAGTTCTTCAGGGCTTTACACGAAGCTTAACTACCAGTCAAGTGTTGATAGTTTTATTGCTATAGCCTTTTTCATGCATTACAAGATGACTGTTAGGCGACGTCTTGAACAAGCGATACACCCAAGGGAAACTTCCCAACAGGTGATTTGTGGACTGTAAAAGAAAAAACAAATGGTATCAGGCGGGCCCACCAAAAGAATAAATTAAGGCGATAGTTAAGGGCAAAGGCGATGCTAATACTCTCTAGACAGGATCTGAGAGTTATCATCAGCTTCCTCACGAGACACCACCCACTTAGGTATCACCTCAACAAGATGGGCATCTCAGAGGCGGTGGAATGCAGAATTCGCAGCTAGATGGATGAGACGGCAGAGCACATCCGATGAGACTGCCCTGCCTTGGCAGCCAAACGCTTTGAACACTTTTCTCAGTGGTTCATTGAGCCCCAAATAGTAGCGGAGTCCGCAGCGAAGGACATACTGGGGGGGGGGGGGTATGTTCACAATAGACCCATGCATGGCCACAGTATGCCCTCAGAGGGCGGGGAAGTTAAATAAACGGCAAATTAAGTCTTCTAACTATAAATAAAGTAATGCAGTATGAAATTAACGGTGGATGAAGATGGTCTGGCGTGACGTTGCGAACGGAAGATGGTTGAGGTGGTGAAAGGCGGGTGCAAAGAAAATAAATTAAATATTTAGCACAGTACCTTGCGCCGCGTGTACCAGAGAATGTGCCAAAGGTAGTTTATGGATCGTCGCGAGCGTGGCCTCCTGGGGGGATTATAACGAGGTGGTCAGAGTAACACGAGAACGGTACGAGCAGGAAAAAGTGAATGACGGGAAAAAATGAAAAAGTCGAGATTCGGCAATGAGGCGACCGATCGTGACTACAAAACAGCGTCACGATGAATTTTGGCGAAAATGAGAGAGGAGATGATTCGAAGTCATTCAGCTAGTAAACATTGGTGAACAATGGCAGGTCTGTTTCCTTATTTGATGACTGTATCCAAACCCTCGACAAGGGTTATCAGTCATAGTGAACAATGCCAATGATAGCATCAATCTCAGCTTGAAATACCGTTGGAGTGGGCCCTACAACAATGTACGTCCCACTCCTTCCAGAGGCTGCGCCCTCCAGAGTTTTCGATCCATCTGCGTTGATGTTGATACCATTAGGACGACTTTGGCTGTTCCATAGGATTCCTACTAGCATCATAGCGATCACCCCCCCCCCCCCCACTCATCAGCCTACCAAATGACTACTACTCTGACGCCCGTCTTTGATTTTCTGCCGAAGGCAGGTTTTTAGCTTTGTGGCAGTCGTCATTCCCAAAGTGCTTGAGGTGGGATAAATAGCAATGACATCCCAACAAATCAACCAGAGCACGCCCACCACACACAAAGTGCTCGAGGTAGGAAAAGCCCCTGATGCAACCTCAGGCATCCTCTGTTTTACATTTCTAGCGTGAAACCGCCAAAAACCGTGTAACGACGATAATGACTTGAAAAGTGAGATAATTCGGTTAGTTTAATCCGGCCCCTCATGCACTGAAGGTAAGTCGACTTGAGTTTTAGAGTATTCGCATTAATGTGGTAGTATGAGAGCTAAATTACACACCTGTACACTCGAAGTAGGTTTGAGGTTTACTCGCCCAACACTCAACCATGTGCAGCATTCATGATTTATTTTTCACTGACATTTCTACAGCTTTGTGGTTAACATATTAGGCCGTACACTATCAACTGACATGATCCCAAAGCATCCAATTCGTCTACTGTCTCAATTCTCAATCCCTCAGGATTTGGCAAATCACCATGCAATTTAATAGCCCCACTAAAGTTATTGGACTTATTTGGCGAAGTACAAAATACGATTTACATATTTTCACAGTACGTGTAATATACTGCAAGGCGTTCCTTGTAAAAGTTTTACCTGCAGTCCATCAGCAGTAAAGGGCTCGGAGAAATTGTAGTAATTGGAGTGAAAAATGAAAAAAGTGACGTTACGGTTATTTACATCTTTGAACTGTACAACGTTGGAACCCTCAGAAACTGGAAGTCGCACAAAAACAGTTCGATGGCCCTCACTTCACTAAAAAAAGCCACAGTACCAAAAGGTCATTTTGGCACACGCTATCATTTCGAGTACACAAATCCGCACTGAACGGGCGACGCTAATTAATTTTTCTTCGTTTTTTGCGTGGTAACGATCCCCTGCGCTTCTTGATACTCTCGAACGAGCTTCTCTTGAACTTCAGGAAGAGTGGGAGAGTACCTCGAGTATTCCATGCTGTATTCCCCTTTGCCTTGAGTCGCAGATCTGAGCTCCGATACGAATCCAAACATCTCGTTAAGAGGCACCTGCGTGAACAAGCAAAACATCGCGCAATTAATATCCGCTGCTCTCGTCAATTTTAGCAGGAAACTAGCAACGGGAGGCTTTCACTGGTATTGTACATCGCGCGTCTTGAAAAATTGTCATAAAAATACGAAAGTAAAAGGCAATTCCTAAATGGACGCTAGCACCACCACTGCTGCTAATCACCTTTCTACTCAGCGTGTGCTGTGAAGAGATTTGAAATTCCCGCCACCTTTTAATTTTGCGGTATCAGTTGCTTAGGGAGAGATGGAGCATAGGTGTCATTGATCCATCTTCAAGCACCCGATTAGTTTGCAATCCATTATTGCTTAATCAACAGATATTGGATGGTCTTATTAATTTTATCTTTATTTTTGTATTTCAGAAGAGGATTACAAATTATTTGCAAGAATGAACTTTTTTTAAATCCAACCACGTGTTGACTTACCAGCGTCTTGAGAGCTGCTGCTTCCTAGTGCCAAGAGGGGGAGTCACTGTTTTCCTTTTTTCTCATTCTGTTCGCCATCAAGCCACTACCACCATCGTACCGTCCCTTACCTTTTCGTTCTCCTCCCGATTAATTTGGCCTATTAGCTGATTGCTGCAGTCGGCATACAATACGCCATCATTGCCATCGTCTTAGAGGATCTGTCTGCATATTGCCGTTCTCTTCGTCGTCGTTTCAGCATAGTCCGGTCGGCATCGGTCAACATCGTCCCAAAAGACCCCATCATTATCGTACCGGTAGGAATTTGGACATTTAATCCACTCTCGTAAATTCATTGTTCATGTTGAGAAGTTGCATCGAAACTCAAAAGAATATTGTTTCGTTGCTCAGTTTCAGGTACCACCTATCGAATTCAAGTTCCCAACTGCCAATGTGGAGAACGCCGTACTTACCACCATTTCTGAAGATTCTTCATTCCTTGAAATTCTGATCTGTACAGCCCTACCTAATCGTAAGACAGAATTTGCAAAGTGGTATCATCTCTCAAATAATTCCTTCCATTATAACTTCCACGGCCGTTGGAACTGTAAGTACCTTATATCATCTGGTACCAAACAAGTACCCCAATAATGCTTAAGAACTTACAAACTGCCCAAATCACATCCAACCCTCGACGTTGACGTTGTCGTTTGTATGTGATTTGCGTTATCTTGTACCTACTCGGTTATATCTGTGACTTTCCCCCTTGAGAAGTATTCCCTTTTAATTTTATTTGCATCTCAAAATAAACCAGAGTACCACGAAGAGAAATTGCGTTATATCTTAAAGTAAATACTTTTCCTCGACTATAACAAGTCTATCATTTTCGTGGGTTCACCCACATTATATCATAGTAACTTTTGGTCACAAGCGTCATGTACAGTGTTCAGTTCCACTCATTAACATCATCTACGGCCCAGCACGACCTTTCTTTGGGACAAATAAAGTTTGGGTTTGCTCCAAGAGAGAGTGTTAAATGTCATCAGGTTGTTATTGACACTGCATTTACGAGGTCTGTACCAAAAGTCTCCTACCTCCATTCATATCTTCGCGCAGAGGCTCAGGCGACCTATGGAGGATACAATCGCCCTAACCTTCACGTTAGTAGCCTGAGATACCGATAAAACGCCTTAGTTCTCGCGCAGCGTGTATTTGTTTACAACAACTTTTCTGCATGCGTCGCAAAAATGGCACAACGAACCAAATAGCGAAATTGCATAAAATTTTGATTTAATCTCGGTAAAAGTTGTGCGGAAGCTATTGAAATGTTGAGAAAGGCCTTTAAAGACGATTGTATGGGCAAAATACAAATAAAAGAGTGTTACAGACGGTTCAAATGTGGCCGCACGTCTGTTGAGAGTGATCCTCATTCTGGTCCACCATCAGACCAGAGCTGACATAGACCCCTGGCTCTGTGGAACCCATGTGGACCAGGCTATGATGGGAAAACTTCAAGGGATGGAACAGAGTACCTAGCGCAACGAACTGTGTGCACAGAAATAAAAATAAATAATGGAGTTGGAATCTCTGTCTCATCCAACCAAAACCTGGCTCCACCGCGAGGTCCAGCTTGGACATACCATGAGGGATGACTGTGGCCATGAGGGCAGGAGACCCTGTACGTATGTCAGATAGCGTATGACTGTCAAGGTGAAAGTGTCCTTGCAGTCAATAGAAGAAATATTAAGTACTCATTTGCTGAACCACACCCTCAGTTAATTGCAAATAAATCCGAATCGATTCCACTCATCATTTCCCGTAGTCCTAGTACTAAGTTTGGACTCCCTTCAGATTTTCACCTTTCTCACATCGAAAAAAAGCAATGGACGAAATAGTATCCGTGTCTGTGAACGGAAAGAGAACGCCCGAACCAAATCAGCTCAAGTATGATATTTCATTTGCTGACCAACGTGGGACGTCAAAACAAGGGTATGTGCGAGTAAAAACGTTCCACAATAAACTATAGTACATAGTGATATATAGTTATCATAGTGATCAAAACACCCAATTCCTTAAAACTGCCGGTGACGACTGGAATGAACTAAATGAGGAAGGATAAGCAATTGAATGGTAAGGCCACTGATGTGCTGATATAGGCCACAAAACAGGCCTAGATGCAACCATCTCCCCACCAGTCTGGAACAGCACGTCGACCATCAACCTGAACATCGTCAGATAATGTCGAGCGCGTGCGAGTCCCAATTAATCAAGATTGTCGTTCGACTATGAGAGACCTGGAAGATGAGCTTGGTATGTCAAAAACTACTGATTGGCGAATTTCAACCGAGAAATCAGGAATGACTCGTGTGTGAGCAGAATTCATCCCGCAACTGCTTTCGGCTAGCAAAGAAACCTTCAATTAGAAATCGCTCAGGACAAACTGGAAACGGTCCATAGTGGTGAAGACTTCTTAAAAATATTATTACTGGGGATGAATCATGGGTTTTCTGGTTATGATCCTGACAAAACAACAATCTTCGCAGTGGAAGCTTTCATCTGAGCATTGACTGACAAAAGCTCGTTAAAGACGAAGCAATATCAAGTGTATGTTGATTTTTTTGTTTTTTTTTTTTAATATGAGGGCGTTGGGCACCATGAATACGCTACTTAAGGGCAGACAATCAACAAAGAGTATTAGGTTAAAGTTTTGAAAAGACGTAATCAGGAGAAAACGGCCAAAACTTTGGGAAACCGGTGACTGGGATTCTTCATCACGACTGTACTGAGGTAGTTTCGAGATGCTTTTGAAGAGCTGCTGACTTTGGCAAAAATTACGGCCTTTAATAGAAGTCAGTCAGCACGTCTCCCGCCTTGCCATTAGTCGCGCGCTGACGCTGTGAAAGTTCCAGTACAAAGGGAAATAAAATGGGCAACGCGCCTACTACAATGTGAAAAAAAAAACTTTCCTTGTAGCCCCTTCGTTTCACGAATTTTCCGGGGACTTGCTCAACTCTCATAAATTCGTTCCTTGAAAGAGTTCGCTTCAGGAGCAGCGGCTAAAGGCGAGGGGGGAGATGTACCGCCTGACTCCCTTCAAAGGCACCGGGCGATCGTGGTCAAGTGGTTAAGAAATTGGTTCACAATCCGACGATAGTAGTAGTAGAGCAGTTTTTATTTGTTTACTTCCTTTGATTACTGGTCAGCCTTGAACTTCACCTCACATGTTCACTATTGTTGTTGCCTCCCTCCATCACCTGAACCGTCTCCATCGTTTTTCGTCTTCCATCTCCGCCATCATTCTCTTCTCATTACCCGCCTTGGCTCAACTTCTCCTTTTTTAACGCATCAGTTGCCAACAGCGTTCACTGAAATTTCTTCTACCTGGTTTCCTACGGTGATCAGCATCCAAAAGGAAGCCAAGAATCCTGATTCACTTCGCAACAACGTCCAGCAGTACAAAGTTCCGCATTAACTGGTCAGAGACACGTTTCTTTCAGTAATTGTGAACTGTGAAGAAGTTTAATTTCAGCTCTTTAATCTATTCAATTATCTCGAAGAGACGTTTAGTTTTTCTTTTGCTGTTTTATTTCTTTTTTTTCGTATACATTATTGATTTCCAAAAATATAGTCTAGTTATTCGTTGTTCAGAGTTTGAAGCCCACCTCTAGCAATTCTTCAAACAGCCGTAATTTTTTCCTGAGTCAGCAGCTCTTCAAACATCTCCAAACATACCTCAGAACACGACAATGCTCCATCCAGGGCGCACATCAAACCATGCGCAGCATCCCAGCCTCCATACAACCCATATATAGCTCCCTCCGACTTTTGGCAGTTTCCTCGGTTTCGGGACATTGATTCGACGACAAAGAGACTGTTGAAACTAATGCGACGAATGCGTGATGTCGAAACTAAAGGCGATGTCGTCTGACTTTCAAGAGTGCTTTAATAAGTGGGAAAATCCATATGAGCGTCGTCTTGTTTAATCATATGGGATATGTTTTGAAGGATGTAACCCCCTGGATGACGAAGAATAAATCAAGCTAAAGTTAACGTATCTGTTTGGTGAGTCTGTCTCCTCTGGCTGGTGAGATACAGTGGGCGAGCGCTTTCAATGTAAAGACATCCTTGTCTGGCCAGCGGAGCGCTCGCCCACAGTATCTCACCAGCCAGAGGAAACAGACTCGCCAAATAGGTACGCTAACTTTATTAATTTGCCTACTGGCGGAACTAACCCAATTACTTTAATAAATCAAGCGCAGGTAGGATACTTTTGTGACAAACCTCGTTAAGTGTCTTGCTCCATCATCTTAAACGACTAGCAAACACATTTCGCTAACTAAGGACTCCCTTGTGGGAATACAGTAATATGTACGACTTAGATCATTAACAGAGAAATTGTGGAAAGCCATTATTTTAAAGTACTGAGAGAAACGATTTTTTTCTCGTGACTCACCTCAGCGTGTACAGTAGCCCACTGAGCGTTGCCATCAAGGCCTGTAATGATTCCGTGTCTCCTATTCAACTGCCCAAGAACAGCCCCTTGATATTCCTCCGGAATGGCCACTTCGACTGACATGATCGGCTCCAACACTTGCCAAGCACCGTGTTCAAAAACTGAAAATGTGAAGAAAAAAATAGACAAAAGTTGAAACTCGTACTTTGGGACTGAAAACTATGGGCCTCCCCGTATGAACTGGACATTCAAATATCCATAACGTTAACCAAACCTTAAGGTTGCAAAGTTACTTAATCGTTAATCAATGTTCATTTTATAATTAAATCAAATGGGTGCCTGCAATTTTATCATTCAAACGACACTTAGTATCATGAATGACTCAAGACACAACACACACAGGTTTACACAAGATTCGACAGGTGAACCAGACAACTTAATTACAAAGCTTTCAGGTATCATCAGTATCCTCGAGTAAATTGATTCAGGAAATAGGATTACCTTCGCGAACGGCTCCCAAAGCCGCAAGGAAGAAAGCCAGTTCACTTGAGTCGACGACGTGGTGTGCACCATCTTGCAACCTCATGCACAGCCCTGATAGCTTGTGGCCAGACAGTAACCCTATATAAAAAAGTACAATCGATAAAACGAATTTGAATGAAAACAGACGTGTAACTTGATAAAGTAATTTCCACTTAATTGAAGATGTCAACGCTAATAGTCTTGTTTTGGGGGTTTGAAGTGATTAAGAAATTTATGTCTCTGAAGAAATTTAATTCATGACTAAAATTATTGTCAAGAAGAAACATGTTATTTTGTTGACAACTAAGGGCCGTCTTCATTGCGTTGATCCCATTTAGAGTCAATTAACAGTACCTAACCCGCTCCCGCCACAAAAACGGCCTTCACCAGATTGGGTTAAGCTCTAGCCCTGTTACGCCAACTACGCTGTTGGAGTAGGATCGAATATTGGAAAGATCAGTGGTTATTTATCGTGAACATTAGTGAAGGGAATGCGAAATATATTGAAAATAACTGAAATTCAATAACAACGAGAGAATAATCTAAAATTAATGTATCGAATAAAAGTAAGAGTCTCTGAGTGAAGACGATGAGATATATGTTGTTGGAAATCGGTGCCGAAAATTCACAAGCACGTCGGGCATGGGTCATGATTAAAAATAGTTGGAAGCCGTTGTAGCACACGTTGAGGTACGGGGGGGGGGTAAACGAACAGTTCAGGTGTCGGGGCGTCAGGGTCAAAGTCGAACAACCCTCGAGATGATCGCTCAGTTGTCAACAATTGTTCGACTTTGCGGAAAATTCTTTTGCAATTTGTAAACACGCCCTGATCAAGTGCTAACCCCAAAAGATTGGGCGGTTTGGTCCGGTTAGCTCTTATCTTTCTTTATCATATCCTGATATTTGATCGCACTCGATTTGAGTGCAGCTGCTCTCCGGCCATGGAGCCTTTAAAGAGCGGCTGAATTTCTTCGGACGCCGCCCCTTCAGTGACTGCCCCAGTGGAGAACGCAGCCCACGAGCTCTTTGCCTGCCACCTTTATAGCAGTGCCAGAGTGCGCGCTCAGTTCCCTGAGGCAAGAGGAGTGCAGTTCCTCTCCAGCAAGGCAGATGTCCGCCAGTTCCACGTCTTCGCACAAGCGTGGGTGAACCGGCGGAAGGGCCTGGAATCATGGTGCCCTCTACTAGACTAGGCTAGGACGAGTGAGACTGCTCCCACGTCCTTTCCCTAGCACAAGCACAGTGCAATGCCTCCGCTGCAGTGATAGATGACGTGTCCCTCGAAGGACAATGAGCCGGTAGGCCAAGCCAGGCCTGGCTCGTTTCCCCCAGTGATGTGAATAATTTACACATGTTTTGGAATAATAATAATAATAATAATAATAATAATAAACAAAGATGCAGTTTACAAGTGTGCAGATATTTCAGTTGCTTTTCCACTACGATGATAATCTAATATGTTAGGTTGTCATCACAACCGGCGCTTCAGATGCATATGAGAGCGTTCTGACGACTTCAACATATGAATTTAAATTCTGTTGTGAACAAATCCATTACGATTGTAATTACTTGCAATTACAAGTTGTTGTTTGTGTAAAATGTGTTGAGCAGTTTTAGAAAAAACTCTAGACGTCATATCGCCGTCAGAAAACCCAAACATCTTACCTGGGTGGATTTAAAAGCAGATAGGGGGGAAATGTTAAATAGTAACACTTTCACACGCAAGTTAGTGTATTAAACAACTTTTATTAAACACGATAATTCTCCCTTCTTCAAAAAAGTTGTAACCTCACAATTTCGGTTTTTATTATTTCTCGTTTAGCTCTCATTTTCTAGTATACCACTTCCGATTTTCCCTGTTCACGCAAAGCATTCCCTGGACTAATTTGGTTTTTCCTTTTTGCAGTGGGAGTATGCACGTACGTACCATTATCGTTTACACGACACTTGTATACGGGATGGGATTTTGAACAGACGTCCAATTCCCTTACTTTACTGTAACCTCATTCGGCCACTGCTTTCTAGATATGGCTTAATCCCAGTGTAATCCCGGCTATCCTAAGCGCATTCCACAGTGATCTTGGCTAGCGTGGTGGGCACGAAACAGGCCATGATTTACTTATCTAGCCGCAATCAGTTGGATCACGATCAGTGGTATTTGGTGAAAGTGGGCCTTGGGATCAAAATAAATAATAAATTCGAAATCGAATCAAGAAAATGTAACACCATTATCGTCTGCCCGTTTTCCTCCTCTCAATATTTCCGATAGACCTCGCGTTTCTCTTCAGATATTGTTCACTACTTATTCGGATAATTGAAACACGCGATGACAATAGAATGGAACTAGATTTAGCTCGTCAGGGATGCTCCTGGAAACGTCAACAGCAAGAGTTTAAAAGGGGAGGGGGGTTAAGGGATGTGAGGGTGGGGGATGTGTCAAGATAATGGCACAGTGGCTCTGAGCACACTTTGCAGTCAGTCATTCTGTTCCAGATATGATCTTCTAGAGGCTATATCTGACTGAACTGACCTTATGGAAATACATCACCATTTATTAAGGAAACCTTATTGTTGAATAGACCGAAAAAAAATTGGTACACTATGGTGTATTATTCTCTTGCACAGCTTGACATAGTCTCAAACTTCTGAGACCATTCCCATTCGATTCAGCATCGAAAAATACCAGTAAAACCACAGGAAACATGATCTGACTACAACGGAACGACGAAAACTTGATACTCCAGTCGTCTGTACGCGCCTGTAGGCAATTGGCACGACGTGGAAGCAGGAGGGAGAGAGAACAGCGATCGTGCCCGTAACAAAACGATTACATTCGCTGTAGTTATTGTCCCGCGAGCTCTTTCAATTAGTAGAATTTCACTATTTTCGGTCTAGACACAGTTGTACACCTCCGAGAATTTTCCCATTTGACCCAGCACCTAAAAATATCTAGAAAACGGTTTATTTTCGATAAAACTGCCAAAATTGCGTTGTTGTTAATTTATTAACTATTCTTTGCCCATAACAATCATGGGCTTCGTCCGATCGGATTGCTGAGCAGGCGAGCACAACTAGATGCCAAATGGGATTTTTGTGTTAAAGAACGGATTTCTTAGACCGCGTTAAAGGCACAAAACGGGATTTAAGGGAGAGGGGATTAAAAAATATCTGGTACGTTGCAACACACAACTTTCCTTAGCTCTACAACAATTCACTTTGTAAATGGCTAATTCTATTTAATCGATTCATTTATCAATCAGTTCCTTTGAACTTGGTCAAACACCACGTCACAGCAGCAGGAAGCTGTAGCGCCTACAGTTATGGAATTTATTGTGCTGCTCGTACTCATTGCAGGTCCATTATTGAGCAATTGGTATACAGAAAATTAATGAGCCTGTAAACACAAATTTTTTGAAGGAGGACAGTGATCACTTTTGCAGAGTTATTGGGTAATAACTGTTAGAACTGGTATTAAGCGAAATGGCGGTAGTTGAAATTCAGGAATTTCTGGAGTGAGCCCCATGTATCTCATGAGCGTTTTTAAACATTCACCCTTTAGGTATTGGATTGGACTACAACACGACTTTTTTTTTAACATTCTAGTAACATTCCAGCGGGGTTTAAAAGGAAAGAACCGCGGCAAAAACGCTTTTCGTCGAAAATTTCGATAATTTATTGTGCTGCTCTCGTCATTTTCCCACAAATGGGAATTTTATGGTATGATTATCTTATTAAGAGCTACAAATTTAATCAAAATCGTTAGAGCCGTTTTTGAGGAAAAAAACATTTGGTGTTTTGATCACTATGATAACTATAGTTAAATTTCGGTGGAATTTGTTCATACCCTTATTTTGGCGTCCCATGGTAACCTTCGGGCGAGATATGAAGTTTGAGCTGATTTGGTACGGTGGTTCTCTCTAAAAATCGTTCACAGACACACACACACACACAGACCATTTTCCCAAATAGTGTTTTTCGGACTCAGGAGGGTCTGAAACGTAAAGATCTGAAGAAAACTCAAAATTTTTTTTACAGCCGATTACATAACTTTCCTTTCTACTTCGTAGAGCCAAGGAAAGTAAAAATTTCCTTGTCGAAAACAGGGCAATTATTCAGAATGAATAATAAACCAAAAAGGCTCAATTGAACGAGCAGCCTAAAATTTAAAAGAGAGTTTTACATTAAATCTTCTCAATCGACATTTACGGGACAAAGCACAGAACAAAAAAAATTTAAAAAAAACTAAAATAACCAACACTATTTCATTAAAATGAACCCTTCGACCTTTTTACGAGGGTACTGTTCGAACACATTAAAAACAGCATTTCTCCCTTCTCTGGTTACCAGTTCCCCCCGATTTTTAAAATCATTTTGGCGTCATTTACAAGATAACTTTACAATGAGAGCAAACGATTCGAAAACTACTGACAATCGGCCAACGTCGAGCACGAAAAATGTCCTATTTCTTTGCAAAATCGTCAAATGCACTAAGAGTTAACGTTTCTCAGTTAGTTTAGTCAGAGCCTTTAGCTTGTCAAAGTGCATACAGTCGCATGAGAATCTCTACGAACTGTGGGGCAACATTACTTGTTAACATCGCAATTTCTGCAAACGATACATCGCAAACAGCTTCTGGAAAAATATGCTCTTTCCAAAGGTGTAACTAGATTTGAATTTGCTTGTGCGCTAAGGAAGTTATATCCGTTTTACTGTGATGAAGTCGAAAATATGAGAAAAAAATTGAAATAGTTCAAAACTCTGATTTTCACAGAGGCAAACAAAATAGATAAGTTGTTCAATCGGCCGTTACTTAATTTAACGCCATATATATCAACATGCCTCTTCCCTCGCATCTTTCCAAACATCCAGTAATCGATTTATGATGCATGATGTATGTGCTTCTCCGACGTACGAATGTGGTGCACTGGTAGTTTTGAACGTGGCGAATTGAGTGAAATAAATATGAATGGCAGGTGGCAGGCTGATTGCAATTCGCACCTAGTGGCCAGAACCCAGAATCGAGCAACTGTCAACTTCAAGTCGACAAAAGAACAAGTTGAAGGGAATAGTTATTCAGGAGTGGAATAGATTGTGGACGAATATAGAACTAGGGAGTTGGGTGAGAGAATGGCTCCCTAATACCGTAGATAGGTGAGAAGCGAAAATAGTGGTAGGGAACCACTACACTGCACAAGGTTGGCTAGGGCTTGGAAACTTCAAGGCCAATTTATTTATTATGCGAGTGTGGAGAGTCAGAGAGGGTCGAGCATGCGCTATTTGAATTAGTCCAATACGCACAGCAAAGAGAAACACTAAATAGACATCTGAGTGAAGGTGGGATAGAAATACAAGATATTAGGGACTATGTGAGGTCGTAAGCAGTGAAGTGGTGGGAGGCCTACGAGGTTAGATTACTAAAATACAGGGAAGAGGAAAGAAGGCAAGTAGGGTTAGTGACAGACGGACAAAAGACAAGACAGTGAACACAATAGAAGATACAAACAAGTCTAGAGTAAGAATAGAAATAATTAATTTAATTTAGTAATACAAACTAATAAAATGTAAATATGTATACTAGAAATGAAATAAGATTGAAAGAGATAGAAGAGTAGAAATAGGGAAGAAAAAAACATTTCTTTGAGGCAGAATAGGATGTATTAGGTATCATGTTTATATGTGTGTGTTTAATATCGAGGTAAATGTATAATGTAGATAAATGTAGAAAGACAGAAATGTATAGAGAAAGTGGAGTAAATGATGAAATATGCATGGTACATATAGCAAAATATAATAGATGGTAAAACAATAGATAATAGCATTGTAGGACAGGATAAAATAACACGAAGGGGATGGAAAACCAGACGCACGGCAGATGAGTTCCTGAGCAGTGCGTGGAAGTTTGGGTGAACTCTGCCGGGGCTTATTCTGGCCTTAAGGGTTGTTTGACCCAAACATGGTACCACAGGAATGCACAGCCTGCAGCCCTGCGCAGGTGCATTATGTGTTAGGGCCACAATAGGTGGCTGCCTCTGCAGGGAAAGGTAGGTAGAACGGAGCAATCCAATTCCTACCGAGGGCAAGCCCTGAAGAGACTGGAAAATGCGCTCTGCGGACATCATAGTGGTCGTGGGGTCGCTGGTGGGTAGTTCGCCCACGCCAGATTTTGTTTTTAAACCTGCGGGGTCTGAGGGAGGCGAGGGCCACCCGGTTGGTACCCCCCAGACATCCATAAATGCAGAATCGTAACTGTCAACTTGTAAGTGAATGTTGATCGTGTGTGGGATGATAGGAGCCAGTAGCGAGTGAGGGAATAAGAGGGCATCCACCGTCTTTATTTATGGCGACCCCTTTCCTCGTTGGCGACTTTAGATTCTCAAAAATAATATTTTAAAGGACAACAAAACAACAAGAAAATTGGCGTCAGTGGAAAATACAATTCCAATAATCTGGTCAGTTACAGAGGAATGTGACATACCTTTTTGCGACATCTCCATGAAGCCTCTTTTGACTCCTGGAATGAACTGTTTTGGAACATTGGGTCCACTCGTTTCATCTTTGAATATGAGTTGTGTGTTTTGGTGAGGCGGAAGGGGCTGGAAAACCCGATCGCGAAACAATAATTTAAAATGTATATGTACAGAGAAAAAGGTCAATATGACGATCGAACTAGGAGTTAGTATTTACCTCAATAACTCCTATGATGCGAGCGAATTGACCAGAACCGCCGGACTGCTTTTTGTGGAGATAGTCGAAGGTGCACGGTGTGACCAGTGTTTCACGGAATGAAACTTTAGGCTTTCCGAGCACTACTGGGCATCTGTACTCCCTCTCCATCCTCTGAAAACAAAATAAAATGGTGTGTCTATCAAAGGTCTCAGGAACATTTTGGCCAACAGCGTGAGTCTTCCAAAAGGGCAGGCTGCAGTGGCTGCTGAGAGACGTCACAAGTCATCAATTATTAGCAACCACACATGATTCACGACGGATACAGGGGCCATTTTCACCAAAACATGGTTTCGTTCTTACCATGCTAACCGTGGAATGCGGTTAAATTGCCGTGATTTGAAGCCACATCTAGAGGGCAGTGACTAATGAGCTTACAGTAAAGTATGGTAATTGGGCGTCTGTTCAACATCCCGTCCCTGTACCTAACGGCCTTGTAAACGTACATCCCGTAGATGCCCAACCCTCAACAATCCACATTATATTTTCTAATAATTGTCAGAAGTCGAAGTGGCTGCATTAACCTCTGCCGAAGCTGAAATTGGTTAGGAGCATGAAGTGTTAAAGTGCGTACTCGAACTGAAGGATCGACAGGAAAAAGTCAAACTAGTCCGGGAGAATGCTTCGATTGAACAGGAAAAATTGGAAGCGGATTAAGAAATTGAGAGCTGAACAAGAAAAAATAAAATCAGAAATTGTGAGGTTACAACATGCTCAAGCTCAAAGGATGGGAGAATGATCGTATTTAATAAAAGTTGTTTAATGCACTAACATGTATGTAAGTGTTATTATATAACATTTCCTGCTCTTAAATCCACCCAGGTGAGCCATTTGCGTGTGGATTTGGCTGCACGACAAAATGACGTCTCAAGTTTTTTGTAAAACTGCTCAACCAATGAACTTCATACGAACAACAATTTGTTTTCGACCAACGTAATAATTTGGTTCGCAGCAGAATTTAATTTCATACATCTTGAAGTCGTTGGACCGCTCTCGTGTCCATCTGGGGTGCCAGGTGAGATGTTGAACCATTATATAATAGATAATAATAATAGTCGAGATGCAACTGCAGTAACTGCGCAGATGTAGACAGGATCTTTGTGTATAATTATTCAAAAACACATGTACTTTATTCACAATAATAATGGAGAGAATAATTGACAAAACATGGTAATGGAGAACAGATATGGGGATATGAACAAAAAAGAACTACCCAATATTTTGTGGTTAACGCTTGATGGAGGGTAGTGTTTACGCCTAACCGCAGCAGGGGAGAAATGAAAGGACTTGTTGGCAACTTATAACATCGAACACAGTCCCGATTGTCAGACAGGAGTTGGTGACTCATTGTCGACCACCGCTGTCGAAGCTGGTCAGTTGCATGGGGCTATGTGCACCTCGTCTCTTTTCTCTTCTGCCATCGTCAGGTCAGCAGCATCCGACGAGCACTCGTGAAGATTTGATTTCTTTGTGTCACCAGCATCCCAATTATTTCGGCCAACATTGGTGCACCACTCCTACCCGAATACCACCAAGTGAAGTTTTTCTAAGTTCAGCGAAAGGAAGTATTTATCATCAACTCCAACATCAGCATCACGGTCTGACTTTTTTTTTGACTGTTCGAATTTTATCGTCACAGCCAAACAATTAATTTTCTCGTGGAAGAAGTGTTTGATTTATAAAGCTCGTTCGTTTGGTGCATTTATTTTTTCTCAGCTTCAAATTTCTTCTTTTTTCCAATTTTAATTACAATTTTGTTTACCGACTTTGACTAGCCAGGCCTAGAGTGGCCTACTGGCTCGTTGGTGCAAGCGAGGGGTTAGAGGTTATTACCGACCCTCGTCTGTTGGGCACTTTGCTGCTTCAAATCCGAGCACAGAAGGGTGCAGCGGGGCTGAGCGTGTCGTCCTTAGTGAGGAAGGGATGTGGGGAGGGCCATAGTAGAGGGAGACCATGTCTCCAGCAGTCTCCGCCTTGCCACCCACACTTGGGGGAATAACGACAATCTGTGCCACTGCATTGGCAAGGAGCGTGGCAGCACTATCAGGGGGAGGAATGCGCGTACTGATGTGTACGTCTTCGTAGAGGGGGCAGGAAAAAAGGACGTGTTCTGTGTCCTCACTGACCCCACCCCCACATGGGCAAACGTCGAACGTTCGGCGCGGCGCCTAAAGAGGAATAGACGCCGGTTGAAGGCTCTGTGTCCAGAGAGTAGCTGGGCCACAGTGAAGGAAGGGTGCCATTCCCCCATTCCCAGGCAGTCCCGGACAGCAGGGATGAGGGTGTGAAGATGATGTGCCAGCATCCCATTGTGCCTGCCATTTATCGAGGACTGTCCCAGATGACGCTCAGTGGAGGACTCCTGCCATAGTGCCGGCACCAACGATTCAAGGGCTCCCAGGTAGCACTTGCAGGGCCAGATGCAGGTAGCACTTGCAAGGCCAGATGGCACGTTGTACGGTAGGCCGGTAACATTGCTAGGAGTACGTCCCTCTGCAGTGTGCCGATCTCGTTCTGAGGGAGCGGCCCACCAGACGGCTGCGGCATACAGCGTGATGGGTAGGAAGACCACCCTGCAGTACAGGCAGCAGGCATGCGGGGAGGCCCCCCATGTATGTCCATGTGTGAGTGGTGAGGTCAGAGCACTTGGCTCGAAGTAAGGCCAGGTGCTAAGTGGGGCTGCCGCTAGAAGAAAGGATGATGCTGAGGTACTTGGTCGTCGAGCTCGAGACGGTGGGGGGGCACCAAGAGTTCTGAGCGGAGCACGATGAGTTGGGTCTTCTCGGAGGCAAGTTGGAGGCATTTGTAGGTACACCAAGTGGTGACGAGCCGGGTGAGGCGCCTCAGATGGAGCCTAGCCATTGCATGTGGTCTGCCTCTATCATGACTGAGGTCGTCAACGAACGCCACTGGGACATAGCCATTGGTCTGCAGGAGATGAAGGAGGTAGGAGTACTGCCCACAGAAGGGTGGACAGCAGCTGCAAGGCTAGCCCACTTCGCCTCTGATTCTTTTTCCGCTTCACTACCTCTTCAAGAACAGCTAGAGCTTAATCTAATCTGATGAAACTCGTTTTTGCGGAGTGGAACGGTTAGGTAATGTTAACTGAATCTAAACAGGATCTCTACAGTTGGTGGAAACGGCCCATAGTGAGTGTAATTATAATATTATGTTCTCTCTACCTTCAAACAACGAAAATAGAATAAATTGAACTTAAACTGGAGCCCATTACATCTACAACTTACTTGAGCGTAGATTTCTAAATGGAGCTCTCCCATGCCAGAAACGATTGTCTCTTTATTGTCAGGATCGTACTCAAACTGGAAAGTTGGATCTTCCTTCGTAAATCTTGCCACTGCTTTGCTAAAATTATCTCGATCTTTAGAGTTCTTGGGAGCAATAGACATCGACACGACAGTGTCAGGGACGTGAATCGACTCCTAAAAAGGTTAATTCGAATGTGAGAGCAATTAGCACTGACGTAGAATAGTCACATACCTGCAGAAATGGAAATAATACGAAGTGGGAAGTATCGAATTCTTTGGCGATTGTTAAAAGGGCTTAGAGATACCTCTGAACATGTACAATCATCTGTACAGCCAGAATAACTCAGAAAACGTCCCAGTCGGCAGCGACAGCCTCCGAGACTTTGGACGCTGCTCATTATTAGCGAGATCCCACCAAACAGTGTAGCCTGAGGCGAGCTTTAGAGTTATGATTGAGAGAATCTTGCAACTACCAATGAATCAATAATCCAAGATGTTTATTAATCAAATCCATGCCTCCATGAAAATCATCGTACGGTTTTGGCGTTTGCACTCTCTTAAAACCTACATTATTGGTTTACTTCAAGTTTTCAAGTACCTAAGAACAGTAAAGTTTAGGATGGCGTTGTTCGCCTTCGCCCCTGAGGCTGTTTTCAAAATGCATAAGCCCATATTGTTACTACATGTCACGAGGGGAATTCTCATCAGCAGATATTGTTACTACATGTCACGAGGGGAATTCTCATCAGCAGATCTAACTACTTAGAGGGAGATTTATAGAAACAGTAGCATCCACTATCTTTAGATACAAACCATTAATTATCTTGTCGACCTTGTCAACGCACATCTTGTATTTTCTTATTCACACAAACATTTGTGTTCGATTGAGTCAGCAGAATCCTGAATTTGAACCAAAGTTCCGTTAGTTCACCAGCTCGAGCAACAAACTGAGATTTCATCTGCTCAGCCACTCAGCATTCATTCAACCAAACTAACGCAAAACTACTGTACTCGTCATTTCACCTTTTTGAATCATCATACATTTCGAGATAGTCACACAATTTTCTGGTCAAAAACCGACAATAATTGAATTAGTTCGTTGCCCTAGGCCCCAACGGGAACCCCTTGAGCCTTTTCCGAGCGTTCTGAGGCCTTCCAAATGAGAGACGTTTTATTTCATTTTAACAAATTCAAAATAAAATCAAAGTGAGTACCTTTTTTCACCCGGACGTTATAATTCGGGGAATCCTCACAGGTTTCTTCGAATTCCTAGGTCATCCTCTGCTCGCTCCGCTTGTCTTTGCTCAGTAAGCGATTTGTGTACTTCGATAAAGGTTTATTAACACACAGTTTCTCGTTTGTTCCCAATTCAAAAACAATTTTTTCGGGTTACTTGTGTATTTATTGAGTTTATTTGTTCATTAATGAAGAATGGGTGTTTCCAATTGTTGGTCACAACAGCTCCAGTTAGACTTTTTAGAGGCCTATCTATCAATGCCCACAGTATGGGACCCAAAACATGGAGGATAGAAAAAAGTGAACAATTCGTGGGGGAGTATCAAGGCGTGATTGGAAAGCCAACAAAAGAAAAAATAAATAAAAAAACCTCTTTGATGGCAACATACCGTGGGTAAAGTATAAAAGTTGTAACAATATTAATAAACTAGTGTGGTTGGCTAATGAATTGATGGACCAATTTTTGGGCATCATCAGGCATCGTGTAGGCGAGAATGTGGATGCATTTGTTCTCGCCTCATCCTTCCGGTAACTTCAACGAACACACTCTGCTATGACTTTCTGGGAGAGTGAGGATGTGCGTTATTTGCCTCGCACCACTTCAGCGAACAGCTCCCTGAGGATACTCTGAGGGGGCGTTACAGTCGATGCTCAGTTCCCACCCAGTAACTCACTCACTCTCTGTTTTCGACCCTACACCGGTTGGCATATCCACAGACCCTCACTAGTTCTACTTGCGCTACTCAGTACTCTATGCTAATCAAAACTGCTTAAACACGACAGTCCTCTACCTCATTCGTAAGCTTCTTCACCCGCTGCAGCTCTCCAATCTCTTGCGCCAAACAATACCAATTCAAGCCATAATATCTGCTGCGTTTGCCTTCTTTTTGTTACTATTTAAATTCAACATCCAAAGAACGAATTTCTTTGTAACGAATCGCTGTATCAATTGATTTGGTTCAACATATTTGTACATCTCAAGTTTAAGCCTTTCCCTATATTCAAACACGTACAGTTCAACTGATCCCTTGGGAAGGGTGTCATCCCACATAATTAAAATGTCCTATTGTCATAGATTAGAGGGATAGAGTTTCGTCATGCTTGAGGCTAGTAAGGCTTGTTTCTGTTTACCCACAGCTAGTTTCTCAGAAAGTGGAGAAGGCATAAAGGCAATCGAGCCCGACACAGGACATTTTAAAATTCATTCCAATGGCTTTATGTGCATAATAGCAAGTTACAAACTGGAATGTAGAGCTAATTGTCATCCTATTCCGGTTTATTATTCGCTCTAAATAATACACCTGTTTTCGGTGAGGAAACTGTTTTACAACCCGCCATGAAAATTCACTTAACGTTCAAAGCTTGAGCCAACTACAATTGGTCATCCGATCACCCAGAACCCATATCTTGCCTTTAACGTGGTCTAAAAAAAAATCCGTTCTTTCACACAAAAATTTCATTTGGTAACCAGTAGTGCCAGCCTGCTTGGCAATCCAATCGGATGAAACACGTGGTTGTTATGGGCACAAAATTCGCCGAAAACTAAATTCTAGTAGTTTTATTGCATTTATGTCGTGTTTGGCATAATTTCCTAGGTGTTTTTAAAATCTGAGTCGAATATGACGGGTTTCAAAAGTGTACGACTGCATCTAGATGAACAACAATGAAATCACAGTGAATGTACTGAGGAGAATTCTACTACTTGAAGGGACTAGCGAGACCATACAGGGAAAGTTATCGTTTCTCGCCGGCCTGGGATAATTTCCCACACAAACACCTGTCCAAATACCAAAGTCAGCTCGATTCGTCGCGTCACAACAAATTGCCTAGCGTGGCCTAGAGTTTCATTGTAGTCAGGTCATGTTTCATTTTGTTTACTAGTATTTTTCAGTGTTGAATCGAATGGGATGGGTAACAAGATAATAATAATGATGATGATGAGGTAGTAAGAATGATAATAATGAGCAGGTGTGTAATAATTTTCAGCCTTTTTCACCTGTTAAATGAATAAGGTGAGCTGCTGAGGAGTTTATTTCAGTGTCTGTCGATTGTGTCTTATCCCATTATCACAATCCTCAGTTTTCCTTTCAGTCCAACCCAGCAATAAGTTGAAGGTGTTTACTTTTACTAATGCAAAGTTATTATCTGATTAATTACCTTCAGGTAGGTCCGTATTTTCACCTAATTTTCATCCTCTCAGCTCCCATAAAGATATTATTTGGCTCTCAAGGTAATTTTTTTATTGTTTACTTCATTTACATCTATACGTTTTCCATTTGCACTGCTCAAAAAAAAAAAAGGTACAGTGCACTTGTACTCTGCTGTTAACTTAAGCCTGAAGGGGGAATAACATTTTTAAAAAACGTACCATAGTTAGATTCAATTTGGGCTGTGTAACGAATGTATCCCCACTAGCGCAATCGACTCCAAACAGTGCAAAAATGTCGCCAGCCATTACTTCAGTGACGTCCTCCATCTGATCCGAGTGCAGCCTAACAAGCCGGGGGACCCTTACCTGAATGTAGCACACAAAACACAACAAGCACAATTAACGAAATATATTGATGTGGATACAATGTTTAATGGACCGATATTTCCGTAGTTCTGGTTGCATTGGCAACTAACTGGACGCAGAGTACAACCTTATGCCATCTTATAACAGCAGCCTGACCACTTCTAAAGCACAGGGCTGGGAGTTATTTTGAGTTGAAAAGTTTTTTGATGCAAACAAGATTTTGTTAAACGGCTGAGCACACACCATTCATTGGCAACTACACAAGACAACGTGAGCGTAAGGTTACAAGGGGCACACTTAGAGGAGAGTGACTTGATATGCTCTGAACAATCAATTCTTAGGCAGTGCAATACATCCAGGAGCAGAAGACAACATCCCTAGTCTTTGATGCTCGTTGTATTTTTGTTACAACCTACAACAACGCAATCTTGGTTGACCTGCCTCTTCAATACAAAAATTTCATTCCCTGAAGGAACACAGTATTTATGTAATTTTTAGTGGCAACATTGAGAAGTCGTCTGTAGCCTCTAGTAATAAGGATTCTCTACTATTAGATGGAGCTTTAGAGGTTCATGGTAAAAACAAACAGCCTGGTTACCTTCTTTCTTGTTCTGACGTTAACAATATTATCCCCTTTCTTCAAGGTTCCTTGATAGCATCTGAGATACGTTAGCTGTCCGAATCGTCCAGCCTCCAATTTAAACGCTAAGGATACAAATGGATGTCGGTCAGACCGCTCAGGGTTGAGACGTATTTTCTGAGGCTCCCCATCCCTGTATCGGCGAATACAAATACTTGAAGAAACCACTTGTTAACAACAATAAGGCATTAATAGAACTTAGTAAAATAGGACTAGGAATAAGCAAATGCGAAATCACAATGCGTACTCATTATTTTGGTTGTTATCCATAGCTAAGTTATCGACGTCGCTGGGGCAAGGTAAGTAATCAAGGACAGCGTCCAAAAGAGGCTGGACTCCTTTGTTTTTCAAAGCAGTACCAACTAGAACTGGTGTAAACGCCCGTTTGAGACAGGCTCTTCTAATTGCAGCTTTCACATCACTGACAGTAGGGGTTTTTTCCTCTGCAAAAGGAACAGAATTTAAAATATATGGAGCGTAGCAACACACAACTTTCTGCGACCTTAGTAAATGCGACGACCCTCTGAATCTTCATTAAATGCATCTCTAATTTACTTAGAACAATATGTAGGGACTAGTCAGTTAAGAGTACTCCAAGAGTTTGATCGAAATTTTTAGAGCTGTTTTTGAGAAAATTGGAAAACCAATAAATTAATATTCAATGTTTTGAGCTCAAATCGTCCACTACGAGTATGCATATCACCGAATTGACCATCCTCCTTAATACCACTCCTTCCCATTCTACATCCACCACCGCACCCTTTCCCGATACTGCTACTTAAGGTAATATGATAATGCTGCATAACAACATAATATTTACTCTTCACCGTTATCAATTATCAACAGCAATGCTAACAGCTTATCACAAACTCAAGCACGTTATTGTTTTATTAATTTATATTGTTCATTGTTTTCCGCTCTGTTGGTTAAATTTATTAATTGTGAAGAATCACACAATTAGCTCATTAATTTGACCAACGGCGCTCCTCCCAGCAGTGAACGGAACGAGGATTTTCTTTTATTATTATTTATTATTCTCTCATCATCATCATCGCGACGTCATGTGTGCCTTTAACTGAACTCGATATACCCGTTTTCAGCATCGTTTCATGGCGTCTTATATCCCACTCTCCTCCTCTCGTTTGGAATTTCCCCACCCTTTTGAATTTGTTCAACAACAACTCCCGAACATCTATCAGGGAAGACACCGAGTTAGACTTCTCGGCACTCGGTCCTGGACATTGGGAGTACAAGTACCAAGTTATTTATTTTCATTATGCGTTCCCTCAATCGAGTCTACAACCAACCACACAATTATTAATACATTATTTAAAATCCCCTGGCGCCCTTTCGTACCTGGTTGTTCAAATCACAGTTCACAATTTCACAGACCCATCGAATACTAGTTTTCAAGTAGGTAAGTTGTAACCAAATATCAAACTGCAGAGCGTACTTAAACATTCGACAACTCCCGTTTTTCGAGTTATCTTGGCTGATATCTCTGTTCAACAGGTAAATACAGAAATATACGGAGAACAAAATATGGGTATAGATTGCTAGAAGACACTCTGTAAGATTGAGCAAATCTAGTGAAGCAGTTACAATGAAAATTACAAAAATGTTTAAAAAAACATTATTTTCGGCACACTTTCATTTTTATCTCTGTTAAATAGAGTGTCAGAGGAACATTTATTGAGAACAATACATAGGTATTAACTATTTTAAAAGATTCTGTTAGTCTGGTGAAAACCGTTGAAGCCATTTTGCCAAAAAGCGTTAAAGAACTATTTTTGCCGTTCACTGTATTTTCATGAAGATATTTTTAGAGAAGAAAAATTAGGTACCGACTAGTAGAAGATAATTTGAAAGTGTAATCAAACCCGTTAGAACTGTTTTTGGGAAAAAAAAGTTTAGGGCCTGTTTATCAATGTCATTTGCAGACCCGAATAAAGGTTGAATAACTATTTAGTCCATCTATGTTCGATCTACTTGTAACAATAGTCTGGACAGCTACGGCGTAAATGGTTGCCTTTCCAAGGGCTAAAGCGAGATATCTCGTCATGTGCGTTTTAAGTTACGCTTCTGAAACAGCTCTCAGCGTACAGTGAGTAAAAGATGCCAATACACCTAAGACGTAATCCACACAGATGAAGGTATTTCATACCATCTTCGCATTTAGCCGATCCCACAGGGTATTTTGCGCACACAACGTTTAAGGAGACGGGGGCCCAACTATCCGTGTGGAGTCAGAATAGCAATACTTAATAATTGCATCTCATAGAATAGTAATTCATAGTCCCTACACCCCTGAACAAAAACTTCAAGCCTACCCAATTGAGTGCAGAATAGAATCCACGAGCGAAACAAAGCGGATGAACAAAAACAAGGAATTCTATATAAGTAAGTAATATAAAGGATGAAATATTCAAGTGAAGTTACCGAGAAACATTTCTCCAAGCGTATCGTCAGCATTGGAAACATGTTCAATCAGCTCTTGTCTTTTGTCCTCTGCAAGACTTCTCATACTCTGAGGAATCTCATCTACTCTGACAATCTCACTGCAACATAACCAAATCAAGAAATTGCCAGCAAACATAGGTCGATTTGTAATGAAGTAATAGAATTATTGGACAACCACTGACTAGATGTGCATTCATTGTCCTTTGAGTATGATACTTTGCAAGAATCTGCTACATGTCCATCTTAAATAGGAAGCGTCATGTACAAATGTATTTCAAAAGATAATGGAAAGCTCATTCAACTTGCAACTTTGACCCACTCTAACGCAATTCTGCTCAAACGAAACGACTATGTTTCTTGATTTTATTGAAACATGAATATAACAGGCGTGACGTACACCTTCGAATATTTTTCTCACTCCAATGTTTATTCCAATTGTAGCATAATTATGTGCTCTCCAATAAAACACAAGTTGAAAATGGATTTTCACTCAGCTTTTGCAAAGGACATTTATCTCAATAGTTGTTTTCATCGCTCATGAGAGCTTTGAAGCCACGAGAAGTTTGCAGAATATTCGGTGTAAAATAACGCAACGTACCACCACAATTATTTCCGACTGAAATGTCAGATTATAGATTGTAGAGGGCTCACAGGGGTATGATGGGCATTGTATCTACTCACGATCATCTTGTCACGCCGACAGTTGATGAAGACCATAGGAACTAAATTAAAAAATAACAGTAGAAGCTGAGAGCCAGTAGCTGGTAGACTGGGATTCTACTCTCCAGCGACCCCCCCCCACCCCCGACCATCACGATGTCTGCAGAACAAGCGCATATTCCAGGAGGAATAGGAGTTAGAAGGTTCCAATCTGCCTACCTTGCCCTGAGGAGGCAGCCCACCTGTCGTAGCCCTAACCCATAATGCACCGGCGCAAGGCCGCTGGTTGTGCATTCCCGTGGTACCATTTTGGGTCAGACAACCCTTAAGGCCTGAATGGTCACTGGCCCGGTGCGACAAGGTGCTTCTTTTGATGGCTCTTTTCCTTATCCCAGGGTCGGACAGTTTGGGCTTGCTGACCTCCCTGGGGTTAGGAATGACCCCATTAAGCTGCGACAGAGGGCCCCCCTATAGCCTCCACCCACTACTATGGGGCCCATCTGCCACGCTAGGTGAGACTGCAACTCTGAGGTAAGGCTTAGCCGCCATGCTTTCTTTGTGCCCCACTTTCTTTCAGTAATTGTGGGAGACGCCACTGTCAATTATCCCCCCCCCCCTCAGCTTCATCACACAGCCTGAGGAGAGTTGTATCTTGAGTCAGTACAGCAGCAGTTCAGATGAAACTACAGACCCATAAACGAGCCTACCCCCACAATGAGGTCCGTACAGCCAGGAGCCAGAGCAGCTCATTAGCAATTGCACATGAATTAATCCTTAATCCTCTTCATAAGCTTTCCCCAACACTAACATAAATAGTATACATATCAGTCTGAAATAATGAGGTGTAGAGCCTGAGGAGAACCATCCATCTAGGGTCCTTGAAAAATCCAGCTCCTATTCCATTTCCCATTTTAAATTCATCAGTGAACCAAGAGCAACACAGTTTCACTAGCAGGTACACTGACATCAGGGATGTCTTAATGGGGTCATGTTCAACTGCGTGGAATGACATCAGATATCACATAGGGTGGGTCTATGAAGCACCCCAGAACGTTAGAAGTATACACGTGAAAAGGCAATTGCCTTATACTCGTATCCATGACCAGCAACCAAGGCGAACACTATGGTTAGCCCTCAGATGCCATAAGACGACAATTTAGGGCTTGAAAAGAACAGAAGCTAACTGCAGGCTTCGCTCGACTGCTGATACACTCTCAGTTGGAAAATAGCTCTGTTAGAGAATGAACAAAAGGTACTTCCCCTAAACGCTGAGATCGCTTAAGTCGATTCCACTAGAGCTTATTCACACTTAAGACTATGCTACAGGTGATAAATTATGTAGTGAACTATCATAATGACTCATTAGTAAATAATGTACTAACCCAAAATTTCCATCAAAATACAAGGCCTTCTGTTCTATAACATCAATAATTCCTTCAACGTTGCTTTCAACTCCAATCGGTAATTGGATGGGAGCAGCATTATGTCCCAATTTGCTCCTGGAAATAATTGTTACATTTTTTTTAAAGTGGTGTCAACAGAACCGTCCATAAATCATATGCGCTGCGGGTAAGTACAATAATGTAATAAAACGAATGTAATACGCCACAACTGTATATTCTACAAATTTAAGGCTGGCAATGGCTCCTCGTATAGATAGCACATTGTTACTGTCATCTTGAGCCGGTGGTCTCGCTGAGTCTCAGTCTCACTGACAGGTTCTATTCAGGTCTATCAAGACTGTGTTGGACACCCCATAGGCAAAAAATATTGGTGCTTTGTTCAAGAATCAACTACTACTGGGTATGAAGCATCAACCCCCCCCCCCCCCCAAACTGATCGTGAGATGAGTTTGCCATTATACGTGTTTGTCCCATTTTCTTGTCATATTGACCAGCGTTGCTAAATCATAAGACAGGAACCTTGAGATACTTTAAGAGGGTTATATGAACACGAACCGTCAAAAAACAAAATTACCTATGCGTTGATCACTCAATGAAAGTCGTGACATGACGAGGGGCAACGCAATATACAGGGTGAGCCATAACAAATGGTGCAGTTTCGAAGGGGTGCTGCATGCCTTATAGTGGGGTTAACGACCTGGGAGGGGTCTCATTGTGCCCGGGCAGTGGTCCCGTTTTCAGTCGTTACAATGGTTTGGAGCGGAGAGCAACGAGGTTACGTCATTCGCACGTTTTTTGAAAGTGGCCGTTCGTTCATCGCCACCCCGCGGGCCTTCCGACTGCGTTACAACATCCCACGTCGTGATCCCGTCCCTCACCGCAATGTTATCGCACGTTGGGTTCAAGCATTGGAAGAAACTGGTTCCACAGTAAGGCGTAGAGGTGCAGGAAGACCAAGAAACGCAAGAACACCTGAAAATTTGGCTCGAGTGAGAGCAGCAGTGGAACAGTCGCCTCGGCGCTCTGCTCGGCGGCACGCAGTAGCACTGAACATCTCTAACACCTCACTAAGGAGGATTTTGCACATCGACTTGTCATTCCATCCGTACAAGATTATGATAGTTCAGGAATTGTCACCTCCAGACTACCAAAACCGCTTGAATCGATGCCAAGAGATGATAAACCGCATCCCACCAACGTCCACTTTTTTCAGTTCGGACGAAGCCCACTTCCATCTCTCTGGAGCGGTTAATAAACAAAATTTCCGCTATTGGTGTGACCGCAACCCAAGACAAATTCACGAGAGACCTCTCCACTCCCCGAAAGTCACTGTCTGGTGTGCCATTTCAAAATTTGGGGTGATTGGGCCTTATTTTTTCGAGGAGGATGGAAGGACTGTTACCGTCAATGCTCAGCGTTATCTTTTCATGCTGGAAAGATTTTTTGAACCCGAATTGAACCAGTTAGCTGAAGAAGAGGATCTGGGGGCTTTATTTGGTTTCAGCAAGATGGGGCTACGGCCCACACAGCGCAAATCTCAATGGTGAAACTGCGGCAGATGTTCCCCGCACGCCTCGTCTCTCTCAGGGGTGACTTGGGGTTGCCGGCAAGATCGCCAGATTTGAGTGCGTGAGATTTTTTCCTGTGGGGCTACTTGAAGGAAAAGGTGTTCAAACATCGACCGCACACTCTGGAAGACCTCAAGATTCGAATCAGGGAAGAAATCGCCGCGATTCCCATCGAAATGTGCCAGAGGGCGGCTGAAAATTTCAGGAATCGCCTACATCAGTGCGTCGCTGCTGAGGGCGCCCACCTTCCTGATGTAATTTTCAGGACTTAATCTACTGAAATGGGGTGATGTATGGCGTTCAATAAAACAAACCGTAATCTTCTAAGTTGCACCGTTTTTTTTAAATCGCCCTTTGAAACTGCACCATTTGTAATGGCTCACCCTGTATTTCGCAATGTGGCTCTCTGTGTCGCATCATTGGTCCATGGTGTCAGTGTTAAAGAATACACTTCTCTCTAGCTCTATCACTGGCTGGAGGAACAATATCAGCCACTACGACCCCCATAGAACCATAAAACCGGTAGTTGATGAGCGTGGAGTGAATGGAAAGGTCTGATGATGCGCCGCTCCCTCAACACTCTCCACCAACGATGGCACCCCTGGCCAATAGATATTCTTGAAGCTCCCATTGTTTCTGATTATCGCTCTTCAAGTTGGCACACATGTTAAATTGGATCAATTATTTGAGAGAACGACAGCATATCATACCAGTTGAGGCTTTCAGGGATTCAGTACACTCACTCAGCACTCATAGAGGGGATTGGGTCGCTCCTTACCTGTTGGGAAGGTATGGTCGCTATGAAAAAATATCTGGTGCGTAGCAACACACTACTTTCCGCCACCCCTTTAAGCTCGAACACCACCTACATAGGCGGACGCTATATCTTCGTTCAACGCAGTTTTACAGGAACATTTATGGAGAACTAAATGTAGGGACTAGTTAGCTGAGAGTACTCCGAAAGTTTGATCGAAATCGTTAGAGCCGTTTTTGAGAAAATTGGAATACCGATAAATTAATATTCGACAAATCTCCTTTTCTGAGTTAACTTGGCTTATATCTCTGTTCAACATATATATACAGAAATAATTATAGAGAACGAAATGTTGGTATGGGTGACTAGAAGATACTTCATTAGGATATATCACATCTGGTGAAAAAGTTACCCTGGAATTTACGGAAATGTTAGAAAAAACGTTATTTTTTACACATTTTGATTTTTATCTCTGTTCAATGGACTGTCAGAGAAACATTTATTGAGAACAATATGTAGGTATTAACTATTCGGAAACATCTCTAAAGTTTGGTGATAATCGTTGAAGCCGTTTTGCCAAAAGCGTAAAAAACCTATTTTTGCTTCATGGGCCTATATCTCCGTTCACCGTATTTTCATGGAGATATGTATAGAGAAGAAAAGTTAGGCATTGATTAGGAGAAGATAATTTGAAAGTTTGATCAAAATCGTTAGAGCCGTTTTCGAGAAAAATGCGAAAAACCCTAAATTTTGGTACATTTTCGTCCCCCCCCCTTCCCATCGGCCGAAATCGTCCATAACCTTATTTTGGTGTCTACAAAAAATAACGAACAAAACAAAAAAAGAACCATCTCAATCGGATCAGCCGTTCTCCCGCAAATCGAACTACAGACACACACACACACAGACATACACACAGACATACACACAGACATACACACAGACATACACACGGACCTCTCTCCGAAATTAGGTTTTTTAGACTCAGTAGGGTCTGAAACGTAAAGATCTGAAGAAAACCCAAATTTTTTTTTTGGGCCGATTACTATACTTTCCTTCCCTTCGGGTAGCGGAAAGTAAAAACAACAGACTTTGTGGTACAGATAACGAACTCTGAACTATGAGCTGTTTTGTACGTCTCGTGTCTCGTTCTGTGTTGTACTAGAATACCATAACTAGGAACAGCACCCTCAATTTACTGTGAAACGCAATCTTCATAACCCCCCCCCCCCCCAATCAAATTGTAGCCCAGTCTATCACCCTCCAATGTTTTTACGCCATCAGGTGTCTGTATGTCAGTCAAATCTAATAAACAAAACAACGTTTCATTTTCTGTACCTTGAGAGCTCTTCATCGTAAAAAGAAAAATCAATTGCTAATTACCTGAGTTGTTGAATAACCCTAAATGGATCTGCTCCCATTCGGTCCAGCTTATTTATGAACGCAAGGCAAGGCACATTATATCTCTTCATTTGACGGTTTACAGTCAATGTTTGACTTTGAACGCCTCCAACAGAGCAAAGAACTAAAACGGCGCCGTCCAGTACTCTGAGGGCTCGCTCAACTTCCACGGTGAAATCAACGTGACCTGTGACAGGAAAATATAGTTTCGTCCAGCAGAAGTTTCATTGATCTATAAGGAACACCATTAACTCACAGCATAATTACCAGGAGTGTCAATAATGTTGATATTGTAGTTCTTCCAGATGGTGTAAGTAGCGGCAGACTGGATGGTGATGCCACGTTGCCTTTCCAATTCCATGGAATCCATTGTAGCTCCAACATTGTCTTTGCCTTTCACCTAAGTGTAAAATAAATACCAAGTGTTAGGAATAAGGAAGGGGGGGGGGACGTCAGAGCAACATTGAATGAAACCATTTTCCTAAGTGGGGAGCTCCAGTACAACTGGCAAATGTCAAGGCTTATTCGACTTCTTTGAATTAAATGAAACTCAACTCGTTAGGAACTAGGAAAATAATCCTGCAACCAAAACAGTGGTTCAGTTATTAGTTCCTCATAGCCAAATAAATATCCTGTTACAGCTTTAGATATTTCGGCTACTGGAAAACTATTTCACCATTGAGGAATTAGTTCTACTGGATGGCTATGCACGGAGACGGGTGAAACTACCACAAAGCATGTTTCACTTGTGGCAGGTGAGACAAAATATCAAATCAGGCCAAGGAACTCCGTTCACAGGTTGGCATTCCCCGAGAGCTATAAACAGACCAGCTTCAAGTCAGTTGTGAAGATCTTTAGAATCTATAACACTCAAACGACTCCCTAGAGACCTCAAATTTTGATTCAACCGAACCAACTTGGAAATGCTCACAAAGGTTGTTGATCAACAGCAGTACTGAGATCAGCATTTATATATCATTTCATTTGCATACCGAGCAACTGTACATGTACCTACTGAGTTCTCACCAGCCATGTTAACTTTTCACAGAGACCAACATTCCAGCCGATTTACTTACCAGAATACCACCAACCTCAAGTGATAAAACGAACTACGAAATTATGTTGCGGGATCGTCTGAACAAAACTCATGAAATTGTTCTAATATCATTGAGAAAGGTGATGTCAAAACGAGATATGATCTCCATGAGACAAAGCCGATATAAAGTGGGAGACAAACTATGGCATTTTAACCCTCGTCGTTTTATTCAACTGACTTTGAAATTGCACTTGCTGTGGATTGGTCCATGTCAGGATACAGAAAGTGATTCCCAGCAACCACGAACATTCAAGGAATGATAATACGAGATTTACCATCTTCGATTAAGTGGTAGAGAGGGTGATGTTACAATCTCTCAAATTATTTCAGTTCCTCGACAAGTATTGGTTTGAATCCCCGGGAGGTTTAGGTAAGAAGAAAATACGATTCTGGTTGTTGACCTCGATTTACTGTTGTGGCTGTACTAGTTTAATGTATAGTTGAATCGCCCGGCTTAGTTTCAATTCAGTAACTAGCTCTGCAATGACATTAATTGATCTTGCTGGGAAGATACAGAGACATAATTTAAGCAATATACAGGCGATACTTGATTTTGTTTGAAAAAAACATACCCCACCATCTGTTGTATAGGAAGGTTCACTAGCTACCAGAAGTGGGATTCATCCTTGTCATGTACTACACCATTCAGTTTGATATTGGTAGACTTTGTTACCAACAAAATTGCTCGCTAGGATGTGTACCCCAAAGAAAGACATTCATAAAAACTACCATCCAAGTGAAGTGACCGTGTCGATATTATATCAATATATCCCCCCCCCCCACTTCTGCAGAGGGTCAGACAGGGAAGAATAAGAACAAAATACAATAGTAACCTCGTGCATTTCTGCGATCCGTCCAGTGTAAAATAAAATTCTTTCCGTCAACGTAGTTTTCCCGGAATCGATATGAGCGGAAATACCAATATTTCTAATCCGTTCTAAATCGACGTGAGAACTTGAGGAAGACGTAGACGAGTGCCGGCATAAAGCGCCCTGAAATTAAGATATTTCCTTCGGTTACTCAAGACTTTGAACATAAAGTTAATCAGTTGCCTCTACAAATGCATGTTTTAACGCAAACCTTAAGCGCTTGACGAGCCCGTAATCGATCTTTACGGGCTAATTTGTCCAATTGTACGCGAACGAACGCCAACCTGAACATTGTGACTACAGACGCGAAAAATCTAAGAAACAGAGAAATTGTTTTGGGAATTAACCGAGATTATTGCCACTTAACGCTACGAAATAACGTCATCTCACTACAACACAACACATTGTATGTTATGCACCAAAATAATGTGCAAATCAGGGTTCCAAATCCTCGCCGCGAGATGACTCCAGTGATAAGAAAGATACACTTATCACTATCCTTGAAAATCATGGGCGACAGACAGCCGCACAAACCTCCCGCAACGGCGGGGCAATCGATATTTAAATGGTTAATTTCCACCGGCCCCCAAAACCCTGTACACATCTGCCCAGTGCGTGAGTGAGAAGATGATTGTGAGGAAACGATTCAAATTTATTATTGACAATGCGTTGATGAGATCCCACAGGTTTTAAACTAAATCGAAAAAATACCAATTTATTTTAACATTCTACTAACATTCCAGCGGAGTTTATAAGAAAAAAACTGCGTTAAAAACGCTTTTCGTCGAAAATTTTGATAATTTATTGTGCTGCTCTCGTCATTTTCCCCCAAATGGGAATTTTATGGTATAATTGTCTTATTGAGAGCTATCAACATAAAAAATGTAATTAAAATCGTTAGAGCCGTTTTTGAGAAAAAAATTTGGTGTTTTGATCACTATGATGACTATAGTTAACTTTCGGTGGATTTTGCCCATACCCTCACTATTGCGTCCCATGGTAACTCGTAGGCTAGACATCAAGTTTCAGCTGATTTGGTACGGTGGTTTTGTCTAAAAACCGCGCTAAAATCGATTTCGTCGAAAGTTTTGGTAATTTATTGTGCTGCTCTCGTCATTTTCCCGTATATGGGAATTTTATGGTATAGTTGCCTTTGTGAGAGCTACCAATATAAAAAATTTAATCAAAATCGTTAGAGCCGTTTTTGAGAAAAAAATATTTGGTGTTTTGACCACTATGATAACTATAGTTAAATTTCGGTGAATTTTGTTCATACCCTTATTTTGGCGTCCCATAGTGACTTCCGGGCTAGATACCAAGTTTTAGTGGATTTGGTACGGTCGTTTTCTCTAAAAATCGTTCACAGACACACATACACACACACACACACAGAGACACAGACCATTTTCCCAAATAGTGTTTTTCGGACTCAGGGGGGTCTGAAACGTAAAGATCTGAAGAGAACTCAATTTTTTTTTCAGCCGATTACATAACTTTCCTTTCTACTTCGTAGAGCAAGGAAAGTAAAAAAATCTGGTGTGAAGCAACACCCAACTTTCTGCCGCCCCTGTAAATTCGAACACCAGCTACATATGCGGGCGCTATATCCTCATTGAACGCATTTCTACAGAAACATTTATCGAGAACAAAATGTAGGAACTAGTTAGCTAAGAGTATTTCGTAAGTTTGATCGAAATCGTTAGAGCCGTTTTTGGGAAAAGTAGAATATCGATAATTTAATATTCGACAAATCTCCTTTGCTGAGTTAACATGGCTTATATCTCCGTTCAACGTATATACACAGGAATAATTATAGAGAACTTAATGGGGGTATGAGTGGTTAAAAGACACCGTAAGATTGATCACATCCGGTGAAGCAGTTACCCTCGAATTCACGGAAATGTTAGAAAAAACGTTATTTTTGACACATTTTGATTTTTATCTCTGTTCAATGGACCGTCACAGGAACATTTATTGAAAAGAATATGTAGGTAATAACTATTTGAAAACATCCTGTGAGTTTGGTGAAAATCGCTGAGACTGTTTTACCAAAAAGCGTAAAAATCTATTTTTGCTCCACAGGCCTATATCTCCGTTCACCGTATTTTCATGACATATGTAAGCAGAAGAAAAGTTTTGTGTTGATTAGTAAAAGATAATTTGAAAGTTTAATCAAAATCGTTAGAGCCGTTTTCGAGGAAAATGCAAAAACCCTAGTTTTTGGTACATTTTCGTCCCCCACCCCTTCCCAATGGCCGAAAACGCCCATACCCTTATTTAGCTGTCTAGAAAAAAATATCTGGTGCGTTGCAACACACAACTTTCCTTAGCTCTACAACAATTCACTTTGTAAATGGCTAATTCTATTTAATCAATTCATTTATCACTCAGTTCATTTGAACGTGGTCAAACAACGCTTTACGGCAGCATGAAGCGGCAGCGATTACGATTAAAGAATTGATTGTGCTGCTCGTACTCATTCCAGGACCATTATTGAGCAAACGGTACCCGGAAAATTAATGAGGCTGTAAGCACGGATTTTTTGAAGGAGGATAGTAATCACTTTTGCAGAGTTATAGGGTAATAACTGTTAGAACTGGTAGTAAGCGAAACGGCGGTAGTTGAAATTCAGGAATTTCTGGAGTGAGCCCCATGTATCTCATGAGCGTTTTTAAATACTCACCCTATAGGTATTGGATTGGACTACAGCACCAATTTTCTTTAATATTCTACTAACATTCCAGCGGAGTTTAAAAGGAAAAAACCACGGCAAAAACGCTTTTCGTCGAAAATTTATTGTGCTGCTCTCGTCATTTTCCCACAGATGGGAATTTTATGGTATAATTATCTCATTAAGAGCTATCAATATAAAAAATTTATTCAAAATCGTTAGAGCCGTTTTTGAGAAAAAAAATGGGTGTTTTGATCACTGTGATAACTATAGTTAACTTTCGGTGGATTTTACCCATACCCTTATTTTTGCGTCCCATGGTAACCTGTAGGCTAGACATCAAGTTTCAACTGATTTGGTACGGTTGTTTTCTCTAGAAACCGCGCTAAAATCAATTTCGTCGAAAATTTTGATAATTTATTGTGCTGCTCTCGTCATTTTGCCACTAATGGGAATTTTATGGTATAATTATCATGTTAAGAGCTACCAACATTAAAGATTTAATCAAAATCGTTAGAGCCGTTTTTGAGAAAAAAAAAAAAATTTGGTGTTTTGATCACTATGATAACTATAGTTAACTTTTGATCTTTGAGATTTTGTTCATACCCTTATTTTGGCGTCCCATGGTAACCTGCGGGCGAGATATCAAGTTTGAGCTGATTTGGTACGGTGGTTTTCTCTAAAAGTCGTTCACAGACACACATACCATTTTCGCAAATAGTGTTTTTCGGACTCAGGAGGGTCTGAAACGTAAAGATCTGAAGAAAACTCAAAATTTTTTTCAGCCGATTACATAACTTTCCTTTCTACTTCGTAGAGCCAAGGAAAGTAATAACGAACAAAACAAAAAATGCACCAGCTCAATCGGTTCATCCGTTCTCCCGCAATTTTAACTACAGACACACACAGGTCTGTTTCCTTATTTGATAACTGTTCCTAAGCCCTTGACGAGGGTTATATCAGTCATGGAGGTTGCAGTTTTGCTAATTTGCAAGAGGCCTCTGCAGCATCCACCGAACTCAGACCTGCGAAAGTACAGCAGGTATTTGGTCGTTAGCCAGTGTCCCAGTAGAGAGCTGTTGCCCGAGTCTTACCGCCCAGAGGTGACCACCTGAGAAATCCCGTACCGTCTGGGAAGAATTCTTAATTTGGTTTCCTACCTGATCAAACTATTTACTTGGGTGGCAAGTTTCAAAAGGACAGATCAACTATGACCACGTTTCTTAGCCATCACCTCCTCGCGAACTCAGCAAAATAGTTATAGGCTTGCTTTGTAGCAGTCAATGCTGCTAAGTTCGTTTGCCCTCCCAACAACCGTCGCTCACTGTTGTAGAAACTACAGTGGAGCAGCACGTGGTTTCTTGTTTCCTCCGCACTGGAGGCACAAGATGTGCATGATGGAGAGTCTTTGAGAGCAAAGAAGAGCCGCGTATTGAAGTCACCATGTCCTGGGTTCTGAATAATACGCATATCTTTTCGATCTGGACTTTTTTTTTCAACACTGCTCCCCTCATTGGACACAAGTTTCTGGAATTAAACTCTGGAATATACATCCACTGTCGTCCAGGAGGTATCTTGCTTTTAACATGGTTTCTTGCACAAAAAGACTAGTTGTTCCAGCCTACTCAGCAACCCAATTGGACGAAACACATGGTTGGGAAGGGCAAAATTACAGTTTAAAAAATGAACAGATCGATATTTTTGCGGTTTATGGCATTGTTTCCCAGGTACTTTTCGATGCTGAGTCGAATAGGACAGACGAGAGGCGTCAAATTCTCATAGTTGAAGGCACTCGCGGGACAATGCAGCAGAAGTTATCATTTCTTGCTGGCCCAGACGAATTTCCCGCACCACCCCTCGTCTCACTCCAACCACCCGTCAGTTTGGTTCGTCACGTTGTGCCAATTGCCTAGTGGCGCATTGAATACTTCAGTTGTCATCAGGTCATGTTTCGTATCGTCTACTTGTATTTCTCGATGCTAAATCAGAATGGGATGGGTCTTGAAGATGTGGTTTTAGCTGAATGAAATTGCTAGCATTTCATTTCTTAATGTGAGCGACTCAATCAGTAGGGCGTCAATATTGCTGAATTGACACAAGAAGGAAAATTGTTGATCTCTCAAATTGATACAAGAAGGCAAATTTTTCATCTCGCAACTTCAAGTACATTTTAGCAACGAATTTTTGTTCACCACGCTAACCAAACCAGAGCATATACTAACTTCTACAAGTGTATTTTATAGAGCTTTTGATTGGCGTACAAAGGTATAGAAAAAATAATCACTAAATAAACTCAGGGACGGTCGCATAAACAAATTTGTAAACTAACATTTGCTCAGACGTGAAAAGATACATGTTAACTCATGTTTAGTGAACAACGAATCAAGTTCAACATTACACGAATTCTCAACCCCATGTTGAATTTTTCATGTCGCACCTAGTTTTGGTTATAAGTAGAAGGGCAAGGAAGACTTTGATGACTTCAGTAGAGTGACTCCAACAACTACAGCTTCCTCCACCTCTTGACCGCATGGTGTATCTCTGAACACATAATACCACTGCGCAATGGAATCTCATATTTTTGAATCACAGAATAACGATAGAACAAGGTGACTACACACCCCACCCACAGCTCGCCATCAATGTAGCCAATATATTACACAAATCAACTTGGGCTGAGAAAATGTAAAACCGCTAATTAGGGCTAAAAAATGCTTGCAGTTTGAGTTTGGAGAATATAGAAAAAAAACTACGATTACATTAATTCAAATTTAATATTAAAACGACCCAGTCAATAGAACACTCCAAAATTTATTTGGATTGATAGATTAATTTGAATTGGCAAACGGCAATCTACCCAAAAAAATCTCATAAAAGTCATAACAACTCAAAGGTCGAACATGAGGGAATAATAGTGTAAGCTCCGTATTTTAACTGTCGTAACATTCGTATATACGTAAGAAAGATAAAATAGAAGTTGAAATGCAAAGGAACATGCTAGCAGTCGATCGATATGCAGAGGTAATTATTTTGTACCTCGTTGTAAAGTAAGCCCAAAAGTAACGCATTATGATATTGCGAAGAAAACGTTTCATAATACGCTCAATAATAGGAGTATAATGCCTGAATCGCGAGGTCCACGAGACGGCATATTAAGGCATGCCCTGGGGCATGTCCTCCGTTAGCTATCTGCTCGGTTGCGTTTTAGGTTTGGGCATTTTGTTGAGGAGCCCCTTAATGTCTTCCTTCTCGTCGTACGTTTTCCAAAGTTCAAACAATGAGATGACATAGCGGACTATTTCTTGAATTTTTTCTATGTCCACGTTTAATTCGGCAAACCAAGATTTCAAGTCTTTTTGAAGGACGACACAAGCGATTTGAAGGCAACCTGCGAAGGAATGTGCGAGAATAACAATTAGAAAGGGTTACATTTTATTTTTCAATGGTTCTGGAAGTAGAATAAACTGCTCAAAATAATTAAAGGAACACTCCTGCACTAGTAATCCACCCACTGGTATAACCCTGGGAAACTCGTACCACCTGATCTAATTATTTACTTGGGTGGCAAGTTTCAAAGGGATACCAACTCCTGAAACAGCACTCCTTGCTAGACACTACAGGTCATTATTGTCACCTACTACTTGGCTGGCTCATCCATTCTGCAAGCCTTAAATCTTGCTCCTCAATTGGTACATCGAATCTTAGGTTGCACGACCAGGCCACTCTTCTTAAGGGGATGAGCCCGCCTCAAACTGCCTATTCTTCGCCTTCCAACACACAGCTTTCGTGGTTGCAGTTCTCTGGTACCCTTAGGCCTTCGCAGTTCTTAAACGCCCAGTTCCAATACTATCTCAGGGAGTCATTGATCACAGCGGGAAAGGAGGCTACAATGCTTTATGTTTTGCCCTCTGGAGGCTTCAATACGTTTCCTCTGTGGACATATCATGGAGAGATAGAACAAAACCAACCAACTGAGGACAAAAAGAACTGCTAAAAAACTCAACTTCAAAGCGGGGTAATTTTCATGAGCTAACTGGCTCTTCTCCTAGTGTAAGTGTTTAGGTTTTCCTGAAAACTAAAGATTAGAAAACTTGTTTCAATCAATTACATAACTTTCTTTACGTAGACTGAGGAAAATAACAAGACAGTGTAGCTTATCTTCCCTGTTCCTCATCATCAGAACATGCAATGGGTTGGTTGCTATCTAAATTCGATAAGTGACACAATCACACCATAGGCTGACAGTTAATTCGAAAATGATACACTTTTTTCAAGAGGCTCAAAATTATCCTTATTGCCCACAATTCGATGATCAGGCGTGACAAATAAATAAATAAGAATAAAACTGAACATACCAATGGCAATTTGATAAGGAGGGTAAAGGAGGCAAACATCAGTCCGCAAGGAGTCATTAACAACTCTCCAGGCCAATGCCAACAACTGATCCTCGTGGCCAATGTCAGCAAGAAGTTGAAGCAGAGGTCGGTAGGGTTGATAGACGATCAAACAACAGTCCAGATTTTCAAGGAGATAAAATTCACACTCCAGTATATGGTTCATACGATATGGAAATTCTTGGGAATAAGCGTAGCTGAATTTATTCTTCACTGAAAATTTCAAAATTTGTTTAGAACCTTACAAACAAGTTTAGGGATTAAATATGTAGTTACAACAACTGCATATCATGTGATCTGTCACAAAAGAAATCAGTACTTATCTCTATTCTGATAAACTAAGTATATCGATAGAGTAGCCAGTTGCCTCAAATCTTATAATCACTTTTATTTACTCCAGGCATAACATTAATTAAAAACCCCTTAAGGAGCATCCCGAGCTGTTTAGGTCCTTTTCCTCCCGTTTTGATCGTTCCTAAACACTCAGACAGGAATCCACTAAGAAGGTTATACCAGGTTTTGCTGGACAAGTGAAAGTACTGAACCTAACCTGTGGAGGTTCAGTTATGGCCATTCTTTGATAATTTTCCTCCGGCAGAACTCCTAATTTTGTCAAGATTCATCGAATATTTAGGTTTGAGCCTGTAGCAGTACATTTTGAATTACAGACTCAAGCAACAAATTTGTGTTTTCAACTTGTCAGATGACCTTTGCTCTTTTCATTTGAGTGATGCCCCATAAAGTGGCTGCATGCACGTTGTGTGAAAGTGGTTGGAGGGAGACCTTATTAAGGGTATTGCCAAAGCCCATAAGGCTCGTGGTAGAGGAGGTAATAGTATCTAATATACAAGACTTATAAAGGCGAAGTGAACTAAATGATTAATCATGAGTACTAAGTTAGGAGTAATATGCACTTACTGACAGTCTGGCATGCTGTTATTAATCGGGTATTAGATAGTACTCCAAACTCTTCAACTTTAGATGCAAGAAAAGCGCAGGTTGGGGCAAGCAGAAGAGGATCTATGCACTTCAGGGAATTTCGTGCATAAAACCTTTTGAAGTAGACAGTGGCGGTTGCTATAACTTGTTGTCGCAACTTCAGTTGCTCTCCCAATGCTTGTATAACTGTAACATAAACCACAACAACGGAGTAGAAATATGACGTAGAAATACACGACACGACTATAACAAATGTAAGATTGAGTGCTCTGTTGCCAGGTGATGTACCAGATCCACTTAAGGGACTATGAAGACTTGTAACATGTGTCTTGTCTAGTGCACGCGGAGTAGTACACATGACACTCAGCAGGCAACATTTGTGCTTTATGTATTTCTCCTTCTTGAAGTGCATCCATGGTGCGCAGAAGTGGATAAAGAAATTGCAACTGCTTTCAGACTATATCTGCCTTGGACAGAATGTAATTGAGTTTTGGCCACTCACACATCGAGTGCCTGAACTATCATTAGTTACAGGTTCTTCGTTCCTATTATTTCTTCGACAGCTTACTCGGCTTATCGCTTCGTCACAGGTTAGCTTATTGTCCACCACGTCTTGGAGAGTGTACAGATTTGAAGGTCAGAAGAAGCAGTCTAGTGGACATGAGTGGGCTCAGCAATGAACCTAACATGTACCCGCTGCACAACATAAATTGGTGTACCCATAAACCTCGAGGGGAATTCCTTCAGGCAAAACGAGCTTACAGTTGTGGATTTCCTCAGAACCCCAAATAAGGAGGGCCAATTGGATACGTATTTACAGAGTAATGATCACTTTCAAAAGATGGTTAGGTTAGGTGAGCCAGAAGACTTTCTCAAGGATAAAGTGAGTTACATCTAATAAATAAAACTACTGAAACAATTTAAAAAATGTAACTTTTGTGAAACTTGAAAAATATATTACTTACAATTCGAAAAGAAGATGAATATTTTCTGGTATTCTTCATCAGTTAAAATACCCAAATCATATTGGCGCTCCCTCACTAAGTCCTGTTTGTCAAGGACCCATTGTTGGCTGGGGAAAAATAAAAAAAAACCATTCAGACCAGAATGTGTACAGCAAGCTTTTCGAACATTAAAAATCAAGTTGACTAACATTCTGTAACCCATGGAGTTCACTATTGAAATAAATAATTGTTTGAGGCCCCCCTGTTCTGGGTTGGCCATCAGTTGGAAAGAAACTATAAGATTTTGATGCCTTCAAAGTTTAGTCATGGAAAAACAATAACCTTCTGTACGAGATGTGTCCGTATGTGCTACGAACAGGGAATTCAATGTTCTGGTTATCTTAGCTGGCCATCACCAAGCCCAATATTCTAGAGGTAGTTGGCCAAACACTTTAAAGGGAGATGAAACTTGCAAGGTGTACTAGAATTCCTCGTCTGGTACAGAATCAACTGACTGTTCAAATGAATTGATGAAACAAACCTGGTTAGACTAAGGCGAATGAGGAGGCTCAAACATCCACTAAAAAATATAATAAGGTTGCAGCTTATAACCTAATTGACATTTAGTTTATGTTTACCTTAGTGTTCACAGATGTCACCGCTGAGGGGCTGGATGTACAGCCCAACAAATGGCATTCTAAGTAAAAATTAAATTAATTGGGTTATATCCGCCAGTAGGCAAATTACTAAAGTTAACGTACCTGTTAGGTGAGTCCGTCTCCTCTGGCTTGTGAGTTACTGTGGGCAAGCGCTTTCGATGTAAAGACATCACTTAACGGCCAGACGATGATGGCGGACATTCATTGCAGGTTTGGAATCCTCAAGCTTAGAAAAATAAAGTAGCTATGATGGTGAAGGGGGGTTGTAAAAGATTCCCGGACCGAAAACAGGCGCATCATCATAATGAATAATAAGTTTCCCCTTGGTCTACTAGAGTTTTCCGCACTTTGTTTAGAGATTTCTCCGTTGTCGATCTAGACGCAGTCGTGCCCCCCCCCCCCCCCTGAAACACGTACTACTCGACTCAGAATAAAAAAATACCTAGGAAACGATGCCTAACACAATGGAAATACAATAAATTTACCAAAATTTAGTTTTCGGCGAATATTGTAAACCATAACCGTGGGTTTCGGCCGATCGGATTGCCGAGCAGGTGGGCACAATCGCATACCAAACGGTATATTCTTTACACGAAAGAAGGGATTTTTAAACCTCGTTGAAGGTAAAATATGACCTCGAAGGCGGACATTCATTGCAGGTTTGGAATCCTCAAGCTTAGAAAAATAAAGTAGCTATGATGGTGAAGGGGGGTTGTAAAAGATTCCCGGACCGAAAACAGGCGCATCATCATAATGAATAATAAACCAAAAGGAGAACAAATAAGGGTGGATGGAAAAGTTGTTAGGTAATTAACTAATAAGCGATGTAAGGAACGTACATTTCACGAGTAATAGTTATTTTACATCTGACTACAAATGAATCTTTCAACTAATAACGAAAGTTACATTTCATCAAGCATAACGTTACTCCTGCATATTTGACTAATGTAGCGTTTGTAAACATGCTGCCTTTATCCTGTCCAGATTTATGAAGCTTCGTAGGAAACAGCAGATTCGACTTACCACTGTTGACAGTACTATCCTTTGGATTACGTGAGATGTTCCTTGTGATAATGGAGATATGTGGGCCTGACACTAGCAAATTAATTTATACTTAGATCCGACCGCGCTTTGCTATTGGATAGCGAACTCAACGTGAGTTACATTTCGTTTGCCAAATAATAAAGTTCAACAGAAAAGGTAATGACTTACTAATGAGAGCTTTGCCAAAAGTTGCCTGCCATTTTACGCCTATAGCGGTACTCGAAGAAAGATTAGACTGAGACCACGGGCAGATCCTCAAGTGCCACCGTTCGAAATTACGGTTAATATCAACGGTAAAATGCGAGTACCATTGAAATTGAATTGCCGTTCATCGCATATGTGTTATGTTACCGTTAAATAAAATTACGAGATTCAAGAAGATGATGCTTCATCCGAGGAAACCTTCCTAAAGATAGGGAACAATATATATCAATAGTTCGATGCAATAAAAATCGATATTGGTTCTAATCGATTTATTGGCTCTTATTACTACTTTCCACCTTTCAACTGTTTTTTCCCACTAACAAACGAAACGTTTACCCATTTACGGCTATTTTAATTTCTACTAGTACCGTGGAACATAACTTTAGGTAAGGAAGAAGTCTTCCTTCACCTACGCTAAGCACAACGTGTGTGCAAGAAGCAGGCCAACGTTGACTAAACGTTACTTAACTTGCTTAATTTTTTTATTAGCTACTCTTTCGGTTTCCTATTAGTACACCATACAAATCTGAGCCCCAAGAAATTATGTAACCAATTAAAAAATAATTTTGCTCCCCAGGCACTGGAGTATCTAGAAAAATTATCCAGGGAAGGGGCTGGGGATGTTTTTTATTTTATTTTTTGTTTCTGGATATTAGTATTACTATCTTTGGGGGATAATAGAAAAGATTGAAGGGAAAATAGAAAATAATCTTACTTTTCTCACAAAAGAAAGCTAATAAACCCTTAGATCCACCCCACTGTCTCAAGATTTTTACGTCCATGAAATATGTCTGAGTCGAGCCCAATACTTACTATAATTATCATCACTGATTAACATAGTAACACCAACTTCAATCAAGCAAAACGTGATTGCATTTCACGAGGTATAGAGATGAAATGTGGCAAACAACTTGCCTTGCTTCCACATTAATTTGATGACACAATATACAAGTACTGTATTTTTGTTACAATCTCTATGGAGAAGTTTATTGTACCCAAAACGCAGCTTATGATTACTCAAATGTACATTGATATCGATCGAAATCGTCACATCCCTTTTTGAGAATTGTAAAAATGACCAATTTACGATGGAATATGTTGGCTTATATCTCCGTTCAACATAGCCATATAAATAGTGAGGGGCAAAGTACAGGTATGCAGTAATGGAATACACTCTTGTTAGATCGATCAATTTAAGTCGGGTGTTTACTGTGATGATTTCAATAACGTCACACGAGCGAAAAAATCGAGAGATTCATTTGCTTTTTCAGACTTCCTACTAAGCAGTAACTCATTTCACGTTAACCTCGCGGGAGTATAGTTGATCCGCTGCAGTTTCTTCGTGCTACGTTAACATTTCGAACCCCCTTTTGAGACTGTTTTAGGTGGGATAAACACTTCGCATTGACAATTATACAATTTGAGAGGAAAGGCACTGAGTCAAGACCATGTGAAAAAACCGTGGTTGTTCCAAAAGATATCTGTAATTGTAACAATGGTTACTTCAAATGGGAATGATTTTGGCATTTGCCTTCAAAACATTTTTTTATAGTTCACAACTAGTCAATCACAAAAGTTCAAAACGCATATATCATAGTTCACGTAAAATTAACTTGTAGTGCTCGGGAAACGGGGACTCCGAACTTCATCACAAAAATTACAAATAATATTTCTTATTACAGAAGGCTAGCAGAGAAGTATTATATCACACGAAAATGCGATTTGCTAGTTACCTGCACCTTACTAACAAACTTGAAGGCACGAGAGTTGTAATCAGGAATGTTTCATCACAGAGGAGTGAACTATCGAGTTATCTTAAACATATCAGCATTCACAATGTTTGCTTCGGAGAGTAGAGAAGCTATCAGAAGTGTTCGTTTCGTTCAATATCGTGACTCAATCGTATGTAATGAGTGCATGCAACGGAGCAGTTACTTTTTTCCTGCCATTCAGCCCTGCAAGCTCCATGATGACAAGGCATTCAGTCACATCAATTCCATTGGATGAAACTAGGTCACAGGCTGCCTTCATTGTTCCTGAAACAATAAAAACGCTGAATGGAAATAAATATAGCATGCTAACAGAATATTACATGTTGTGGCAGGCAACAAAATCTAAATTATATTTGTCATCTTTAAGGATGAGGGACTAGTATACCTATATGCTAAGCAGGGCACGGGTAGTCATGCTGTGGCAAATGCCTCCGATAAACTTGCCAACACATCTTGCTACTACTTCTAAACCCCTTTAGGGCACACTTGGGCAGAACTTGGTCATTTCTGCCCTGATCTATCTCTTCTCTGACACTATAATGCAAAGATCTTGTCTGTCATATCTATGGAAGCACCAACAATATGCTGTTATCACCAGGTTCGGCCACCTCTCAAAACCACATCTGTCAGGAATGCCAAACCACTTCAAGAGTTTGCATCTACTCACACCATTTGAAATGTATGGCTACTGACCAAAAGATAGTGTGTTCAACACATAATTTAGGACACTGACCATTAGGCATTTTGAGGGCCTCTTTCATTACAACATAGGCAAGGGACTTTTCTAGTCTCAACTTTGAGAGCATCGTTAGGAGTTCACTAATGGAGGATGACACATTTAAAAAATCAACCTGAATTCTCTGCCAAACTTTATTATACACCAGTTTCCAAATAGCATTTCAATAAATATAGGTCAAACGTACGTACTGATTACTGCTCTCATTGAATGGAAAACCGCAGCACCATTCACTACCCTACCTTGGCTATTAGAGTGGACAGCCGTTCTTGATAAGGATAACATGATTAAGCTCATTATCTGCTCAACCTATTGACTGCTGCAGCGCACTCGAGGGGCCAGGTTATGCCCCTCTATAACCTGACAAGCATTGCCCATGATAGGTTCACTAAGCGCTTGTGTAGATCACAATATTCTGTTAAAATTTCAAACTTTTTACTAATACTTACTGAGAATTATTAAAAAATAATTCAAGGTCACATATTGTGGGACCAGTAAAAGAGCAAGATCAACTGTAGCATTTTTGGTGTCCTAAAAAGCATCAATTGTTGAATGAGAGTTATCAATACCAAGAGAAAACAAGGACTTACCACCAGTGGCAAGTAGATCGTCGACAATCAACACAGATTTTTTCCCAATAAGACTTTCTTTTTGCACTTCTATGAAATCCTAAAACGAAAGGGTATTAATTTAACTAAACTAGCGTTACTGATTACATAGAATCGAGCAATACTTGACCCTTGGTGTCTGGAAAAGTTGTGCAAAGAAAACAAGAAATGGGATGGTAACACAAATGAGATGGAGACACTTAAAATTAAATAAATGGAAGGGTACTCAACTCACACCCCCCATCAAGGGCTCATTGGACTGGATAGGATAGAGTAGGAAAGAACAGTTAAGGGACTTCCAAGACAAAATTACCGCTCGTAGAAATGCAACCAAAGCAACATGAGGGTGTGGATGGCAAACCATGTTTATACATCTCCAAGAATTGTACCGGTTGGCGCAGGGAACCCACTAGTTGACTCCCACCCCCTTTATAAGCTCCTAGAAGCGCTAATTAAAGAGTTGCTGAGCTTGCAACAACCTCAACTTCAGAGGAAACTAATGAGAGGCAATAACCAATACATCGACGTTTACTGCATGTGAATACACTAAATTATTCGAAGTATTCAATTAGTACCAATAACTTTGTGATTATGTTGTTCCAATTCCATTATTGGAACGTCACCAATTATCCAAAAAGAGTGATTTGTGACAAACGCGCAAAAGTTTAATTTTTTCAAACCCTAAATACCATTACGGTTTTAAAATGGAAATCAATGGAGCTCCCTCGAGAACGTTACTAAGTCGGTGCTCGTGAGGCGGTGCAAAGGCTGACGCTACAAGTCTTCTCTATCAATAGGAAACCAGCAAGCACCCCAGTGCTGACAGTATTATTATCCATGAAAGGATTCATCACAGTAGTTGAAAACTTTCAAGCAGTTTGTTGTGAATAAGACAAAATCAAGATTAGACGAAACTAGTTTTAGACATTGTGAACTCAGCACTGCAAGGACTACAGTACATAATTTATGTAACGTCCACAGGCTCACATAGAAGCCTCAACGATTCACTATCCATAACTTACTGATCCATATTCAAGTGTGTATCCGAGTCTATCAATAGCACCAGGAAGTTTTCCTTTTTTTCTTATGGGAATAAATGGTACACTTAGAGTAACGGCTATGTGTGGTCCAAATAGAAATCCTCTAGAGTCTAATCCGAGAACGGCATCAATCGGTTTGTCAATTTTCTTCACGTGTAACGTAATCAACTCCAACAGAACGACAAAGGCTTCAGGATTATTCAACACCGAGAAAATATCCCTATGACAAAGAAAAGCGCATGAGTTCACAAAACAAGCACATAAGTATTTTGCGGTGCTAATCTACTCTATGCAAATTCAAATTAAGGTAGCAGCTATACACAGGATGTGATTGTGAACAAAAGTCAACGAAAATTCGTTTACTTTTTTATTGGTAGAAACGTGATGGAACGTTAGTTACGGTTTTTATTGTTCACAACCTTACAACATAGAAGGGACTGAGGAAGAATGATATGTAATCCGCTAAAAAAAACTGTTTAGTTATCTTCAAAAACGTGTGTTCCATAGTTCCGTGAGTCCAATTAACACCATATGCGAAAATCTCCAGTAGCCCCAGCTCCTGTAGGTTGCATAGGCGCCAACTCAATGGGCCCTCATCCCCTCCAAAATTTTTTGGGCGAGAGGGGGGGAGGGTTTGCTTCAAACGTGCTCTAATTAGGAGGACCTATTTTAGGTCCAATGGATCTGGAGTGGAGATTTCAGTACATCAATATATAACGTGATTGAAATAGAAGACTGAAGTGAACCAGTTCAAATTTCATGCCCGACTGACGTTAAATGAAGTTTTTACCCAAACCCGATTGGCAATTTGCTATAGTTATCCTAGTGATCAAAATGGGATAAACAGGTTTGATACAATGTATTGAATGGATAATACCAAATGGCATCAACTCATCAAACTTGCATAAGTGGGAAAGCCGAAGATTACAACGTAACAAACTAAAAAAAATGTCAATAAATCCGATTATTTTGGGATTCCCCGACAAATAAAGCTCAGCAGACTCGAATATTCTCTAAAAAATTACGCTGGCAGTCCATCCATCAAGGTACCTGTACACTTTAAGAACTAGAATAGAGAATAACTTCGTGTTATTCAATAATTAGGAGCAACCCAAAATGTGCCAGAGTGTCGATTTATCATTGCCATTTTTGCAATATAAATACTCTGGCTCCCATATCTTTGACAGTTTTTGCGTTATCTGCAAGTGTATGTGCATTTAATGAAAATGTTGAGTTTCGAAAGAGGCAATTTGATAAAGTGTACAAGAAATATAAAGTTTCGATTGCAATAGTCTACTAATATTAGCAGTAATCCAAGTCAAAGAACAAGACAATATCTCATTGATGAGTAACGCGCCTTTTTCAGAAAATCTGTGGTTTCTTTTGATAAGAGGAAAACTAAACAAGGCAATTTGTCGCTAAATTTTAATACCTGAATAAAATGCCTTTGCTTGGAAAATCAGGATAAGACCTGATGTGCTTCTTAACGAAAGATAATTTTCGTTCTTCGTCCTTACTATCACATTGGCTGCCAGTCATTTTCTCCCTTCTTCCAAACGAATATTTTAACGATCCTGAACTTGGCGACTTTTTATCTAAAATTAACATAAACGTGTATTATTACGAACAATTGGCAAAACCCCAATTAGAGCAGCACCCAAGTTGGTGTAAACGTCAATACGCCTAAGCTTCCTGGGTAGGTGAATACGGAAACCATTGTTGCAATGCAAACTCCACAGTTCAATAACCCATCCATCCAACTTAGAGCTTTTGTAAAAATAGTATGTGAGAATGCTACAGTTTGGTCATGCCAGAATCAGCATGAGGACAGTATCCACTCCTTTTAACCTGTCTAGCTCAAAGTTGGAATATACCTTTTGAAATTGCGAAAAGTAGACTTGAAAAGAAAACAACATTAGCGGGTGGGGGAGTTCAGAACACTGTGGCTATTGGACCGACGATGACAACATGTGGATTCATCAGAACACATCAGGATTAGACTGTATCTGAACACTGTTTGATTTCGTTGTTTATGCTGTATAGTGTTAATTGATTAGCACTTTAATCGCCTAAATCTGGAGGCTCAAAGACAGTTCCATGTTCTAAATAACTCAAGTACGACGTCAAAAAAGTACGTCGGGATTTGAACGAGACAATACAAGCAATCAGATGTAACAGGGAGAAGAATTATGTTGAAGACGTACAAATAGCTGCGCTAAGAGAAACATTTTTTTTCTCGTAGCCTGCTTCTTAATTCACAAACCATTACACGAATCCCAATGGCGGTTCCAATATCCAGCAGCACACGAACGAATTTTCAACTTTTGTCGAGGGCGTTTCACCAACTGATTTAAAACATCACGACGATTAGCTATATTCCAATTACGATCGTTCTAATGAACTTTTTTGAATACTTTTGTAGATAGTGAACCACAACTGTACTCAGTCTAAGTGGCATATCCTGCGTTATCATCCATGATGGTTAACCACCAATAATACAGTATATAGGTAAGTATGGTTGGGGATAGAAAATATCTGACTACTCAATTTACTGAAAAACGTGTGAGGACGTTGGGCTGATTCGAGTTCTCAATGCTGAGGCTCCTATAGTAGATCAAGGCTAAAGGCCTGCCCATAGTTATACTCAGAGTTTACATGAAGGCGTCTCTGATTAAGAAAGTTAGTAAGAAGCTGGTGGAAATCGCAGATAGACATCATATCGCATGGCGCAATATGTGTTCTAAATAACTCAAGTACTGTGCTTCACTGAAGAATGAAGCCCAGTTCTGAAGTAGCCAACTTCGAGATGGTACAGGAAACCCAACAAGATGGGAGCTTGAAGTCTTCTTGTGGTGCACACTGCCCTAGAAAGCAGCCACAGGTGTTACACATAGCCCTACAGCCACCACCATCAGACTCAAGCCCTGACCAGTCAACCCAGGGCAAACCAAACCCTACGATTCAGCGGAGGCTCGTCCGTGGTATTTATGCTGACTGGGCACCTCAAATGCCCTGTTTCGCTCGAGACTTCGCTGCTGTCAGTTGTAACCAAGCCGGTTCCTTCGTCGCCGTGTCGCCCGCGCTCGCTCCCACCCAGTTCCCAGTTTGTGGTGGTAAACCATCTCCGAATGTAATTCACGAATAAAATTCCTTGTTCGAATTGCATTTGGTTTCTACCGTACTACTTCCCAACTCACCTAGTGCGATACTGCTTCCAATATTAATCCCCCCCTGCAACATTGGCGCCCAACTAGTGGTCGAACTTCCCTTACATTAGTTCGAGATGCCGGCCACACAGAAAAACCTTAAGGTTCAACTAATGCGATGGGAATTTTTGATCCTCTGCCTTCAAACTTGTTGTCCTTCTGCTGCAACCTACTCTCTCGCCCGTCATTATGTATGCAGCACCATCGTAGCAGCGGAAACCTACCGACTGTACACCTCACAACCACTCAATCCCCCATTCTGCATCTTCTCGCATGTCTGTCCCTGAACAACCTCTCAAACAATGAGTCTGGGGAAACCACGCGCCTTCAAAAAGGCCTGGTGAAGACAAAACTCCATCGCCAGAGCCACTTCCCTGCCCTATCTACGGCAAACATCATGGGGTAAAAAAATGTGCCAGGAGGCTCGAAGAACCTGTGTGGAAGTGCACAATCTGTGTACGAATTGTCTGGCCGCCTCACACACGCTCAAGAGCTGCCACACAACGTACACGTGTCAATGCTTCAATCAAAATTCTCTCTCTCTGCTCAAGATTAGGTTCCCCTTTGTTGGGTGGACAGCAACGCCCTCATTGCAGTACATGGCAAGAAACTGCAGTGCTCATGAGTACCTGAGGACAGGCACTTCATCAAGGGCGGAGTGGTGTAACGGGACGAACCAAACCCTTCAATTCAGCGGAGGCTCGTCCGGGGCATTTATGCTGACTGGGCACCTCAAATGCCTCGATTCGCTCGAGACTTTGCTGCTGTCAGTTGTAACCAGTTCCCGCGTCGCCCACACTCGCTCCCTAGCAGTTCCCTTGCGGTGGTGGTAAAACTTCTCCGAATGTAATTGAGAATAAAACTCTGTTCCAATTGCATTTGGCTTCTATCATACTACTTCCAGACTCACCTAGTGCGATATCGCTTCCAATATTAATCCCCCCCCCTAGCACATATGTACAACAAACACTCATAATTATTTCATCAATTTCATATGGTCCTTTTTCAATAAGTTACGGCATACTGCACACTCAATTAAGCAGCTAGTTTCAGTTACACGTTTTTGTGAGAATAGATCTCGTTTTATATTCTTAGCTCTTTTACAAAACAAACTATTAAACTTCACTCGCTTTTTATCAACCTTAGCTCACGATGATACTTTTACAAATATTTTTTTGTAATGAATCCCTAAATACTATAATTACTTTAAAATTCTTGGTATTTTTGCTTCTATTAACACATTGTTACTAGCATAATGGGCATAGGTGGTGGTCAGTAGACGAGGCGCTGCACTATGTGATTTCAGATAAGGCTAGCCAGTCATTGCTTCCTGGTCCAATAGTCCTTTACTTACACGCAACGTAGTGACGCCATGAGCAATTAAAAAATTTAAATGAACAAAATTACATCGTACTTGAGACTAAGCAGCTAAAACTATCGTAAAAAATAATTCACTCCCATATTATTATTGTAGTTGAATTTTAGTCATCGGGTGTACATAATTAGAAGCCTTGTTTTTTTGTACTGTACACACAGCCCAAAACTCTTTTATATTAATGAGCACCTCAAGCCTCTGTAAAACTACATAATATTTTGTGCATGCACATTTGCAATTACGTGTAAGAATTAGGAAAACGATTTACTTATATGTACAGTATATCGATGTGCTAAGAATATGTTCTTTAATAGCACCATTTTTATTTCTATTAACTCAGCGCGAAGAAAAATGAGAATGACAATCTAAAAGAAAGCTGGCAGGAGGAATCTGGCCTTGGAATAATTATAGTAGCCATGTACGATCAGGTTTATTGCTGTTTTTCGAATAAAGTGGATGAGAATAGAACTGTCGCTCTTAAATCGTTTGTTCCTATTTTATACGAGTGAGAGCGATAGTGATTGAATTCAATCATTTGCATTTCACGCATAAAATTACCACTGAGCAAAGCAAAGCTTACCGAACAAAAGGAGAGGAATGGAGTGAAAAACACGACGAAACAGCTGGGTATGTGCCACTCGAGCTGCAACGTGGAATGAATTAAACGGTAAAATGGTCATTATCAGTTTAATTGATCAATTTTTATTAAATGCGCAAGTAGAGTACCTACTTACAATAACATTGAACCGTTGTTTGGTAACATCACAGTTACCTTCTTCAAGTGGCCTTGGTCCGTGGAGCGGCTAGCCTCTGTCCGTTATATAGTATAACTAGTGCTCTCTCGAGCTTAGAAACAGAACTTTCTTTATCCAGTTCTACTTTAGAGCTTTACTTCCTGTGGGGTACATGCAAATTACTGATTATTCTTGTATGTTGGCGGTTGCTAAGCATTTGAGATCGTTAGCCACAAATCTTGATGAGATTCTTGATACCACAAACTTTGCTACCCTATTGAGTCACACAGGCTCGTTCGATTTACAGGTTCTGCCCGTCTCTATTACTATTCAAACCACGAACACACAGGAAGTCGTCAAGAAGTCTTGTATTAAGTCCTCCATAAAAATTCTCCTGATAGTCCATAAAATGGATTTGAAAGACAAAATGTACCAGAAAATTCTTTTATTTTTCCACAGTAAATACCGACCGAACCGATTTGTGTGTGGTACAGTACACTTTTTACAGGGAAATTTTACTTTATTTGTGAAAGGCCGAAGGATAAGGAGGAAATACGCACCTTTTTGAATTCTGGCATGGATCGTGTGAGAGAGGCATCAAGTGATACGTTCGTGCAGAAAGGAAGGAAGAAAGTCACATGATGGAGCGCTACTATCGCGGAGTAAATGAGACGTAGGATAAAGTTATAATTAACCTATCTCCAAATTATAGTTACCACGTTTGTAACGTTCCTGAGAGCGTTGCATTGTATATGTACTTCATGTGCTCGAACGTTGTTTACTAATTCCGTGAGTCCGCCCTCTCGAGCTAGTACTGACTTTTAATTAATAAAGATTTGGACAGCGTATTCGTGTTTATTGTTATAATGTACTCTTCAGGGTTTTGGTGCCTGTTGCTCGTTGGATTTGTCGACCGAGGTGAGTAATATGGTTTATTTTAACGGAACTGAGAGACGTTGAAGGGGTGTGGCGTTGGTCTCTCTAGCCGACGAATTCCTGAGTTTATTTACTGATACTCTATTAAATTAGTAAAGCCACAGTGTGGCTTCCACGAATTATTATTGAGGATGCAAGTAGCCCAGACTTTGGAATTTAAATATTATGAAGACGTTGAGACATATCGTGATAAAATTTAGGATAACAGTTGGCTTGGAGTTAAGAGGTGGAGTAAATTAAGGCGACGCGCGACTTTGTATTTACTCATCAATGATTTCGTAAAAATTACCATTTCCCCTTTCACGTTGACGCTATCAGCAGAACTATCCATTTTTATTTAAACGAAAAGTCGGCATGCGATGGAAAGCTTTTTAAAAAGTGATTCACGTTTAGTTCCCTACAAGTATAAACCTAAATTTGTTTTGGAGCGAAGTGGTTGACTTGAAAAGACTAGTCAAGTACTGAACTGCAAGGAGCGAGATCCTGTGAGCTCGCGACTTCCAAGCCTGTCTTAATAACTTGACTAGGGCTTCTCCCTTAGTAACTTGTATAAACAAAGTTGAGATGTATAATCCATTTCGGAATGCCACTTGGGTAATATGGCTAAATGCCTGCCACATAACCGAGAGACATATACAGTTCCACTCTCTGCCTAGTACAACCACAATAAAATCAAGAGGCTAACACTGGCTCTGAAAGAACAGTAGCATGGAGCACACGAGTTTAGGATATTTGTCTACTATTGTTTTATTACCAGTAGACTTTGTGATGGGTGTGTCTGAGGTGCCTAACACCATAAGGTGGTTGAGTTCCTATAAATCGTGATGGCCCCTTTTTGTAGCAATGGTTTCGTCTGTGATATTAGTTTTGATTTGTTGATTATTGTTGTGCGCTAGTTTCGTGATTTGTTTTATTTGACATTCTTTGCTTTTGTTAGGCTGCTTTAGTGGAAATTGTTCATCACTAGCCACCAGTACAATTTTCACGTATCCCCTTGCATTTGATTCGGCAGGTTTTTGCATTTCACATATTTAGTTGACATACATAACTTGACTTTTATATTCTACGTAGGCACACTGTGTTGTATGGCAATTAAATTCCCACCTGTACTCTCAATTTATCAATGGCGATTAATAAAACTATTTTCGGAAATGATTATAGCGACTTCTTTTGGCATCGGCTCCACCCTGTACTGCTACAGATGTGTATCAACGAATCCAGGCTGTGGGGAATTTAACTGGTGGTGGCACTGGAGTCAGGCTTGTCCTGAGATTGATGATACTTGTGTGAAGCTCATCGAACGTAAAGGAGGTGAGTTTTTTATTTCTAGTAACATTTCAGCGAATTTAAAAGGGGAAAAAAACCACGCTAAAACCGATTTTCGTAGAAAACTTTGATAATTTATTGTGCCGCTCTCGTCATTTTCCCAAGAATGGGAATTTTATGGTATAATTGCCTTATTGAGAGCTATCAATATCAAAAATTCAATCAAAATCGTTTGAGCTGTTTGTGAACAGAAAAATGGGTGTTTTGATCACTATGATAACTATAGTTAACTTTCGGTGGATTTTGTTCATACCCTTAACTATGAGTTTTAGTTGTGTGTTACAACGCACCAGATATTTTTATTTCTCTTTAATGTTTGACAATCTCCTTTTCATGTGTGCTTATGTATCTTGACTTCTATCTCCGTTTAATAGATCGTTACAGAGGACGAAATACAGGGATAGGTCTTTAGACACGTCTGCTTGGTCAAATTCGGGTATACTTGAGAAAATATTTTATAACATCATTTTCGGTACATTTTGGTTGTTATTTCCGTTCAACGTACTTCCAGATTAACAGTCATGAAGAACAACGTATGTCTTCATTATTTGACGACTGACCTCGTTTAATGTAAATCGAAGCCATTTTCCAATAAGTTGAACAAAACTTTCTTCGTAGGTGTATACTTCCGAATTCTAACAGAAATATTTGTCATAAACAAATACTAGGGGTATCGGGCAGTAGAAGTATAACCAAAGTAGGTAGAGCCATTTTTGAGCAGTTTGCAGAAACCCCTCGTTTTTGATATGTATTGAAGAACAGTTGTCAGCTTCTGATTTCTCCGATGAAGATATCTTAAGAGCTCTTAACTATAGGATTAAACTGCTGTGCGTGGAAATCACTGAACTTGCATGATGATGAGGAAAGTTGTGTTGTTTTCCAGAGCATTCTATTTGCAATCACGAGGCTGTTTCATATACTTAATTTCCACCATTCATACTCGTAAGTACTCGGTTCTTCCGGTACAAATAATAAATAATGTGAGAATCAAGACACTTGAAAATAACGGTATCTTCTGAATAATGAACTTCACCCACTTACTTAAGGCTTAGAGCACTCGGAGTACTTGTCCTTAGTTTAACCAGTGAATCTTAGATTCTTCGCTGATATGTAACGTTTGGTAGGTGTTCTGTCTTAGTTACCTTTTGGAAACCTGGAACTGAGTTTGGGGGCCTTAAACTCCTGCGTCATTAACTTCTTTTGATGTACGAAACTAATGCTGTTTCCTAGTTCTTTTTTCCACACTAGCCTTTTCATCGCGTGTATCTCTTTTATCTCCAAAAACCATGAGGGGGCATCTTCAGTCTGACGATGGTTGTCTACCTGACTTGTCTCTCCTCATTGTACAGGGTGTGGCACAAAAGGTCGGACGTTTCTGAAATGGCCAGTACTTTCCCCCCTAATGGGTCGACCAATGTGGGGAAGGGATCATTATAATCGGGAGGTATAGCATTTTTTTACCGGTTGAAGTCATGGACCTGTGAACAGTAGAGCACCGCTTTTTTGCTTACGACAGTTTCGTTCGTAATAACGAGTCCGTCACAGCAGTCTAGCGTGAGTTTCGTCGTCATTTTAATATCCACCGAAATCGGTCTGTTCCCTCTAGAAACACCATTCTTCGTTGGGTTGAAGGACTTCGCATACTAGGTTCTTTGATGAGGAACAGACCACCAGGCGCTCCAAGATCGATTCGAACACCAGAGAACATTGAAGTTTACGACAAGCACTAATTCGCAACCCGAGTCGATCAGGTCGCCTGCATGCTGCTGAACTTCGCCTCTGTGATCGATCGGTTAGGCGTATTTTGCATCTAGAGTTGAGGTTTCACCCCTATAAGTTTTCCATTGTGCAACAATTACACCCAGGGGATTATGCACAATGAATGACCTTCGCCTGTGAGCTGGAAGCACTTATTGAACAAAATGAGATCCTCATTTTTTTCATGAGCGATGAGGCTCACTTCCACCTCAATGGCAACGTTGGAAAGAGTTTTCGGAAATTTCCAAGAAAGACTCCAGCAGTGTATCGCGAACGAGGGACGCCACTTGACTGATGTGATTTTCCACACATGAATTTCTAAAATGCTTTTAAATTGTGAATCTAAATGTCAATAAAAAATTTTTTGAGTAAAAATTACCGAAGTTATGATTTTTTCAAAAACGTCCGACCTTTATGCCACACCCAGTAGGAGTTATTCTGTATCTTGCTGTATTTTCTTTTGTCGTCATTCAGTCCCCAGTGTTAATGCGTATATTAAACTCTATGTCCAATGTATTAGGTTGTCTGCACCATTATGTAAATGTATGATACCTCGCACGCTAGTGCATCGACAAATAGTTGAGAAATGTTTTTTTTTACCCAGAGAACGCTGGCTACTCATAATGATAACTATCTCTTCCACAAGTTATTCTGCCTCCTCCCTCATATTCGCCCGTTTTAAATATTTATCAACGAACGATTTCAATGTTTTGTATCTCTGTGTTCATAACAGCAACTGAAGTCATTACGAGAGACTGTTTGAGTTCAATGAAAGGTATCCGAAGGGATTTACCTGCTGATCACTATGAAGGTTGCAAACCTGCAGCTGTTGATTATATCCTCGGCCACTATGTCAACAATTCTGTTAAGGAACTGGACGTCAAAATGTAAGGATGCTGCTTTACTACATTGACATAACAATACATACATTTTTTTCTGGTTTTTATTTTTTTAATTCCGTACAACCCCTCCAGTCTGGAATATTGACTCTCAGTATATGGTGCACAACGAGCTCCAGTCTGAGTTACTATTCATCATCGATAAACGTTATGTTTATATAGAGTCTATGCCACACCTACTATGCAGTTGTTTTTCACATGGTTAATGTATTTCTTTTTTATTTAACTTAGAATTCCCCAAGACGTAAAATACATTGAACTGTCTGTTACAGGAACTACTACGATGAAACATTATTTTGTTTATGCCGGTTTGACAACAGATGCAATGGAACAGTTGCGACGACTGCTGCACTGTCTCCCACTCTCCTCTTTGCTCTTTTCCTCGCAATATCTTTGCTGTCGACTTCCCATTTCTCGTGGCCTTATAATCAGTGATTTTCAGCGTGTTTTGGCTGTTAAAATGCCAAACTGTCAAATTTGGGATCAATGTGGTAATCACATTCCTGAATTTTTAAAGTGACAATATTTGACATGTACGTTACGTTGAAAAACCTTGAGTTGGTTAAGGAGCGTACATCACGTGCCCAAGTGCTTCGCTTCTTGCCTCTTATAAGTTTCAGTTAAGTTGATAATAACCCAATGCGTTTCCATAATTCAGCACTTTTACTGCTCACGTTTGGATGTTGAGTTTAAAATATTTGAGTGTTATAGGAACTTATCAACATGTTGGTCACCTGCTGTTGGGTGATTTTAAACCAAAGCAGGTTAACCCTTTCCCTCACAAATCAGCGAGCGAATGGGTTTATGAATTAGATTATAATGATCAGAGTGGATGACCATCATTCACTTTAAGAGTATGTTGGAGGAAGTACGTAAAATTATGCTACTCCATTACCCGCTTCAATCTGTATCAGCCTAAGACTCTTCAGCTCAGCTAGGGAGTTGTTGAGAAAAATTGTTTGTTAGCTTTGTTCCCGCGTAAAGCAGGGTAGACAAATAATCTCAATAAGTTAGTTATTTTCTGGAGAAATGAGCAGTATGCACGTTAATCAATGAGGTCAAATCATAATTATCCGTTCTTTTTATCATCTAAGAATTATATTGATCTGAAGGAGTTTTAATCTTGACTATGGTGATGCCTAAAGTGCCTGTTAATGTAGAGCAGTTAACATTTGATCAGTTCAACAGGTCAGAGTGATTGTACATTTTTATTGACGCATGTATTTTTATAAGCCAATGCCTTTGTATCAAGTCCGTCCTTGAAGGTGATATTTTTAATATGTTGATAATAAAATTGTGTTTTAGACGTGTGGTTTTATGTAGTTCCTCAGGGTACCAATTCTCAAATGTTACAGGTCAAAGCCATCAGCTGCAAAACCTAATCCACTTGGCAGGCTCAGGAAGAAATTTCATGGGTTGCTGTAAGATAGGAAATCAACTGTCTTAATTCCTTAGGCATCAGTTTTTACGATTTATTGCGTACATTCTCAAGTTTCAAATGCCATGACGATACCTATGTTTATATATCGGATTATTATGTTCTAAGGCTGATTCTAATGATCCATAAAAATGTGCTCATCCTGTAGAGGGCCTTGTACCTGGAGCGTATTGATTCATTTCCAGACCTTTACTTCAAGCTGTAGTCCGACTTTCCATTGAATACAATTTTATTATTTTGACCTGGAAATTGCAAAAGTACTTGGGCCTAGTTCAAAAGTTTTTTCAAGGAGTAATTACTCCTGAGTAGTAGGACAAGTGATTTAAATGTCTGTTCTGTAGATATGTAAGGCAATGGATGAACGAATTATTCCTGATTTTTCCACTGCGTTTGATGCGTTAGGAGAAGTTTTCGCGACAAACTGGTTGTCAATGTAACGCCAGGTAGAAGACAGCGCATTTAGGGAACATTGGAAAAATATGGTGATAGTTTGTCACAAACTTGTATGAAACTTCTCATAAATCCCGTAGCTTTTGTGTGAAAAGAGATGAACAAATGCTAGTTTGCCTCTGCACTTTATATATGAACTTGTTAGCTAATTAGCCCATGTGGACTGTACTGAAAATACCATTGCAAGTATCAACAGTAGCAGGAGTACTAGCTGCTGGTCTTCGTCTTATTCTCCTGTTAAAGATGGAAAACTAGTCCCATAATACAGAGTATGAATGTCGACCTGCTGTTTCGCCAGCAACGGTGAGAACTTACAGCATCTTCTACTGAACTACATAATGTTGCATGGGCAGTGGGATTTAAAGTAGTAAATTAATAATAGTGTCATGATCTGTTTAATCATTAAATGAGTTACAAATGAAAAACATTTTTATGTAATTTTGGAAATGCATGATGGGGAATTGTATGAATTATGAGCTACATTGGAGCATACGTCAGTTCAACTTTGGTAACAAACAAAAATAGCCCAATTCGTTGAAACGCTTGGGAAGGGAATTGAACGTGGGTAGCAAGAGGCACAGTTGAGGGCACTCACTGCATGACTTTCCTCAACACGCTTGACTTTTTTCGAAGCTCACCTTAAACGATGGCACCAAAATAAGAATGAAGGGGGGAGGGGGAGGCTTCTGGCAATAAGGAAAGAGCGATCGAGGTGAGGAGGGACAACAGATTCATACATAATGAACACCAGTAAAGATATGAACCAGCAATGTATAGTGATGCGGCAGAATATTCGTTGATTTTATACCGCGCCTGAACAAAACTAGTGCTGCTCATGTTATGTGCCCAACTTACCGGCCAGGTTTCAACAATGCCATTCCAAAATCAACAGATGGACATTCAGGATGGTAGTGGACTGATGGGCTCGGTGAACCCACATGAGTTCAAGGTCCTGGCGAGTGTTTTGTTATGTTGCATTCGTCATAGCGGTAGACAATGGGAATGGAACGAAATGGCCAGTAATCCCCTTCTATGAATGTCCTTCTTTCAGGCACCCTTGAGGAAGAGGAGGGGGGGGGCTATGTTTCCTTTCAATTAATAATCATGTTTTACAATTGCTAGTCTTTGATTCAAATGGTTTTACACCACTACAAGTGTCCCTGGGCTACCAAGATGTATGTATGTAGTAGCCAGACTCACCCAATAGGACAGAGACAGCATGCTGATTCAGAATGTAGTGACTGTGGGAGTAGAGAGTTGGTGATGGGAATATGAAACAAAAGCAGACGAAGGAATAGAGAAATGGGGCAGTTTAGCACAAAACAATCCCTCCCACCCGCAAGCATAAAATTATGCAGTGGCAGATGGAGAATAAGCTAGCTGCAGCTTATACATGATGCTTCACCATCCCACCTCATGGCCAATGCTTAATGCTTGTTTCAAGTGAAAACTACAGTCGCAGTTGTGTGAGGGAGGGTGATAGTTCAAATTGATCAAAAATTTACTAATGCCACAGCAGGGTCCTCAGAAATGAGTCTTTGAAGATGGAAGATCGCTAAGCAAACAAACAAACAAAAGCTCCCTTTTTCATAGGCTGTACAACAGTTTTTTCAAACGTAACAAAAGGAAGAGGAGAGGAAATCTGATTTGGAAATAAGCGAGACAAAGCAAATTTCAGGGTGATTTCGAGGATGAGAAGTTCTAATGGGCCATACAAAGGGTTTCGATAAATCTTCAAAAGGTCGAGTTCAAAACCCCAATACTAGGTTTTTCTTCTATTCCACGATTGCTCAACTAATTGAGAGGTATCGAAACACTTGGTTGCCCCATTCAATCCCCTGGCCCTCAAGTTGAAGAACCTTATTATGCTCTTAACATAAACAATTTTGGGGCACGAGGCAGTGCTATATATCTTGAAAGGAGACAACTCCCAGCCTGGTGGATCACAAATAAAGTATAAAAAAAAATTGTTATTGTGCAGTTCTGCTTGGTATCTCCCAACTATCCCTAAAACAATTGCACTGGGGGCCCCCACCACCCCTGTATTCCTTTTCAGAGTCTTCCGTAACAAACTGATTACGAAGACCTCGCTCCCAACTTTTTCAATACGTTGACTCCCATTTCTTGATATTCTTGATTCGTCAACCAGAAGGTTTCACGATTCTTCATGACTTCAGCAAGGACGGCACCTCCAATAAAAACCATGTCTTTTCTGTGTGGTGGATCTTCTATGCGAATCTTAAATTTCTGAAAAATAATTGACATGTACCACATAAACGTCTTGTACACAATAAGATGACAGAACAGATGACGACCTGTTCAAGACAGGTAATTGACAAATGATTATTCATTGTTAAATGTGTCTCTGCTGCCCTTGGCCTGTATTGAGTTGAGGTTTATTTCCTGTTAAATCCTGCGTAATAGGCCTCAACCCCTTATACTATTTCGTTTCGACCCACCAAGGGAGGTTAGTAAGTGGGAGACATGTGTGAGGATAGAAATTATACGGAGGGTACTGTTAAAGCCTCGTGAATAAATGTAGCTGTGCCTGGTGATAGTTTCAGTTGATAAGGCGGAGAAGGGGAGACTGAAAATTGGCAGGTACTAATATGTCTTTAATATATAAATAGAAAGGCCGAGAGGGAAGCAATTGTTTCGTCATGAAGGCGAACAAATAAACTGTAACTATTGGTAGAGCTGACGAAAACTGAATGAATAGAAAGGAAATAGTGGTGGCAGTGGAAAGCGATTGAGTTGAAAAACCTCTCTGCAATCAGAGGAGAAGCGAGGGATGTGAAGATTACAAGTAGAGGAGAAGAGTCTTCCTCCTATCCACAACCAATTCGAACGTCGAAAGATCCGTCGTAAACAGGAATGTGGACTGTTTAGGGGACACTGTCCACTACGAAACTGCCTGTGTGTATTTATCAGGCCTGACTGTGGCGTGCCTCAGAGTGCCGCTGCTGCACCTTAATTGACCTCAAGGTCGTCATGCGAGAATGGTGGGGGCGTCGCATCATGGAATACCAGGGACATGGGAGTAGAACTGAGAGGCTGCTCATGGTAGCCACACAATGAGCCCATTTGAAGCAGGGAAAAAAAGACCTGAACCCTATACAGTCAACAATCATAAAATATTTACAGCTCCAATCCAATCCAATTAGACTTGACTAGCGATCATGCGCAATTGCTTCTTTTGCTTCCTGACTGAGAACTGAACTGCTTCAAAGATTCATAAGATGACGGCCAGAAGCTGTGAGGTTGTCTTTAATGACATCAACCTTCTAGTGACAAGATGCCAGTACCATTCTAGCAATACTACACTGGTAAACCTGGTTCTTACGGCACCTAAAAAGTGGAATAAAATTAACAATACCCTTAATCCCACAATATCGTTTTCAGGCTGAAGGGACTCCGACGCACTAACAGTCGAGGTTGGATTTCTGTGAAGAGGCTCCAACGAAGCTTTGAAACGAAAGAGCTCCTTTCCTTTGCTCACCTCCATTTCAACTGCCCTTTTAAACCTCTTGTAATACTCATACTCTGTTCAGAGAACTGTCTCACTTTTAGTTTATTTTCTTTCTGAAAAAAACGCTACGATTTTGGCCCGGACATTTTTTTAACGACCGTCCAAATTTGACACGTAGCGTTTCAAGGCATGGGGATTCCAATGCCCGTCCGCACAAACGTTCTTTTTGGCATCTAGTTGAGCTCGCATACTCCTCAAAACAGATCGGACGAAATCCATGATTGTTATTGGCGAAAAATGGTAAAACAAAATTAGAAAAAACGAAATTTTGGCAGTTTTATTGAAATTATGTAGTGTTTGGTCTGGTTTTGATGCTGAAAGATGAGTCTCAGAGGAGTGGGATGGCATCTAAATGGAAAACAGGTGAAATTATCTATAAAAACATTGACCATCTCATTTCCTTGCTGCCTCTTGTCTCACGTCACGCCAATTGCCTAGCGTCGCCTAGAAAATGTCAATTTTCGTAGTAGTCAGGTCATTTTTGGCATCGCTTACTAGTATTTTTCGATGCTATGGGTATCGGAGGTGAGACTATGTCAAGCAGTACAAGAGAATAATAAACCCATTGTGTAATACTTCGCAGCACAGAAACGAATTCATTCGCTCATCTGTTTCATTCGAGAAGAAGTGTCTGTCCTTTGTAGTGAGGTCGGGGGGGGGGGGGGGGAGCTATACTGCCTGACTCCTATTGAATCGCGTCTTTGATTGTAGTGTAGTGGATAAAGGCAGACTGTATCCTCAGCAAACAATGCGCCCTTGCAATAGGTAGGTGTAGTTCTGAAGACAAACCAACTTACCGATAGTTTATCTATATCATTCTTAAGAACTCGCTCCAAGTAAAGTTGCTTTATTTCTCTTTCCAAGCGGCTAGGAAGACCTGGGTACATAGTAGAGCCTCCTGAGAGAACAATATGTTTATACAATTCGCTTCTCATGTCGATGTCAGCAGCTTGTATCGTATTGAATACCATTTCAGCAATTCCTAGAACGACAAGTTTAAGTATTAAGTTCAAGATTCGTGCTCTAGTCAATCTTAGTTGTTAATAGAATTAAGAATTCAATTCAAGTGCACTCCACTGTTTAGAACTCTGAACAACAAATATTATTTTGGTACATCGATCGAAGAGAACCAGTGTTGTTATCAATCTCACACTCTTTGGGCAGACTCTCGAATAACCACTCTCCCCAGTCTGACGCTTGGCTTGATGAATCATTTTCCCGATCCACTCGATCTCTGATTCTTCATCATTTAAACTAGGTCAACAGTACCTCACGTTTTTGTAAACGTTATGTTTAATATTCTTTTCTCATATTGGATCCGTAAGTACTCATAACAATCGCCGCCTTAATCTCTCCCAGCTTTGAACTTTAATCTTGCAGCTTCATTGGCAGGCAATAGAAATCAAATGCATATCCGCAGCTCTATTTACTTTTCTACTGCTGGGAAATCCTTGTGTTTCCTATTTTTAATATTAATCTACTTTTTGTCTGAGTAGGGAAAATAGGATGCATTTATTGCTCAAACCCTTTTCTCAACCTCAGTATATTTTTGTCAGAAGTTAATATCAGTTGCAGTAGGAGATAGCAATTGCTTGTCAATGGAATCAGAATTCAATTCAAGTGCAACTTTAAAACTCATAATAAAACTTCACATAACACTAATTAGTTGCCATGAGGGGGAGTAATAGGAATAAGAGGTGAATAAGGAGAATGCCTGAGCAGCTAATGGAAGAAGTCGTAAGGAGTACATCACTGAATTCCTGACTGACTATGGGCTACTTCCAGGCCTGTCTGCAGAATGAAGAAGAGGCCCTTTTGGCACGCATTCTTCATCTGCCACAGGTGGGATACGCTCTGACTGCATAGCCAGATGAAGACGATGGCCATCAGGTGATGTCCCATATGATACCTCGAGCAGTAGTTGGTACACGATGAGTGGTAACGTTGACAGCAGAGTAATTCGTGTGAGATATGGGGAGGAGAAGCTTCTAATTCTCTGACCCAACCAGTTGCACCTCTCGCTTGACAGTCGTTAAATTATTAAGACACATTCTCCCAATCAATTACCTTGTCCTTCAACGTTGATGAGGTGAGGTTGGAAAAGTGCTTCTGGTGCTTCAAACCTCTCACCACTTACTTTGATCACCCTCCCATCTGGCAGCTGAAACAAACACAAGCGATCATCGGACTCTTCCTAACAGGAGTTGAGTAACTTTATCACTTAAATGCTACTAGCAGAGTGTATAATGCACCAGTGGCAACCTCATCTCGGCGCATCCACATTCTTTCTGCTCCAATGAACCACGAAGGGTTTCATAACAGTGGCTCCAAAACGATTAAATATATCTGTACTTTCCTCTGGAATGGAGAGAGGACTGACCTTTGGGAACAAGCAAGCCAAAGTCTACTCTGCTCCTTCCTCTATTATTGATACCTGGTAACTGCGCATGTTACTCAAAACTTACTACAAACAGCAATAATACTCACAGTATATGGTTCTACTAATACTGTAGTTTCCAACGCCAACTTTTGTTCGGTTTCAATGTTATACCCGATGTAGCACAGCTTTTCCTTCATTATTCGAACAGTCTCAAAGTCGGCTGAATGATTGAACGCGTATCCTCGGAGAAGTAACAGCTGTAAACGCAAATATCACATTTATCTTCGACGAAATACATGTGTAAGAAATACTGAAATAAATGCAGCCCCGAAGTTTTCAGAAAAATGCGTTTCACATGTTGAGAGCAAACCCAAGTTGCCTAATTCCAACATTGCTAACTGTAGCTTCCCCTTTCTCCTAGGCTGCATAGGGGCATCCATAATAATAACCATATGCTGAATGTGTGGAGGGACTGAAGAGAGAGCATCCTGCATAATATTTTGAAACGTAGTACTCACACAGCACAGATTCAAGACCCTATCCTCAATGAAGGAAATCTCCAGGGATAAACCATACGAGGAGGGTTGGGGGCTACGCATTTTTTTACCACACACAAACTACCCAAGGTATCATAAAGCCGTCTTCCTAGTGGCAGGTTTTTTCCGTCGCGTCGAGCAGAGTCCACTCCTTCAATGGAGAAAGAATGCAACCATTTTCCTAGAGAGCTGAGGACGTCTCCCATCTTCCGTCGGCGTGCTTCGGGAGGTGTCATGATGCACGACGCAGTGGGAGATTGAATGCAGCGCTACCAATTTAACAATCATTTTTGTTTTGTTTAGTTGTTAACGTTACTATCGTGGACCTTTGGAATATCTGACTCCATACCACATATGTAATATGGATATTTCATTTCGCTCTCAATATTCTACCGTGCTCGTTCGTTTCGTTATTTTTTCGCTTGACTTCACCATGCCAAGTGACCGTTTTTCTGGGGAAGAGGATGAAAAATTGGTAGAGTTAGTGTCCGTGTACCCAACGTTATGGAACATTGCGAATAAAGAGTGGAAAAAACAATTGAAAAAGGATCTAGCGTGGATTGAAATCGGAAGAGAAATGGATGGACTATCGACCGGGGTTGTCAACTTTTCTCGTACGATGGATAACAAGAAGAAGAATCGATCGGGCGTGAATCGAGAATACTCTTTGAATTTCACCCCATTGTCAAGGAGGTGTAGAGTAATTAGAATATTATAAGCTCCTTCTTTTTCCCTTTCTTGAAACATTTCATCCGAGGGCTTCCATCGAAGAAGTCCAGCAGCTATTATATCTTCTTCATAATAATTAATGATGGCCACCAAACACATTTTGTTGCGTGGGAAGACATTGTTGATAGGGGGAGCGAGAGCGAGAGAGAGCTGGTTGTTTCGCCACATAACGTTCACGTTCAAGACGCTCACACGAAAACGTTATCACGCAGCACGGTATGTCACTCTCCGGCAGACTCTGCTCGATGCAACGGGAAAAACCCAAATCTGGGGAATCCACAACCCCATCCCTAGGTTTCAATAGGCATCTACTTGTACAACATTTGACAGCCTTCTTCAAATGACAACGAATCCCTCACACATCCAAATCTTTCAGAGTAATAAGAGCATGTCACAGAATGCAGACACACCTTTGTTGAGCAATCCATCAAGAAAAGAGGTACATGAGAGTTGTTTCTTGGATGCCATCTTCAAAAATCCACTCAAAGATCTTACAGAGGCCGACTGCTACACCTACAATCTATGTGTGTCACTGCTACAGAATAGAAAGTTAAAAAGCTAGCCAATAATCCTGTTTTGGCAACATCAAGCTCTTTTTGAAGAAGTGGGTCAATTACCCAAACGTTATTATTAGTTTTTGAAATGATATTTCTACAAAACACCACAAGAGCACTAAAGGTGCTCCCCACGAGGGAATAAATGTAATGTGTGTCTCAAGAGACTGTCCAAGAGCAACGCATTTTTAATCCCCAGCACTGAATGAGTAAGTGCTATATAACATTACACAAAACAGTGAGAAGCTACATCGCGTACGAAGTGTTATCAAAGAGTGAAAAAAATAATTTCAATTACGATTACTATTTACCTTAATGAGGTACCGAGTTATGTCTCTCCCGGCAATATCTAACCGCCTGGTGAGATGTGGAAGGGCAAACTCTTCGTACACCGGGCAGATATGAGTCACTCCATCACCTGAGTCGACAACCACCCCACTCAAAAGACCTTGGGCATAGAGAGTCAGTACGGCTTGTATGGCGATATACGCTCCACTGAACCCATACTTCTCAAACATCACCTAACGAAAGAAAAACATCATATTAAGCTAGTTTTAATTAAATAATTAACGACACGTATTGTGGTTGAGACTCACCTCTATCATCTTTTCTCTATTCTTTGTTGGATTCATCGGAGGTTCCGTAAGCAGGATTTTGCATTCCTTTGGGTCGATGTTCATTTTTTCAGGACCGAATGTATAGTCCCACACGTGGCACATGTCTTCCCAATTCCTAATGAAACGCTCCAGTTAAACTACTTTAGGTAATTTGTCTACGGAATAAGACAAAAATAATAATTACAGCTCACCTCACAATCCCATTTTCCATTGGGTAGTTGACTTCCAGCATGGAACGGAGTTTGCTGGCTTCATCCCCCACCATTAAATCCTAAATTCAACCAAAACACGTGATGACAATTAACTATTATGAAAATAGTTACATTATAGAGATCTTAAGTGTGGGGCGCGGAACTTTGTATTACTGGACGGCTTACTGTTCCACCCTAATAGCTGAAAGTAGCTCAATGCGACAGCCCGGCAAGCACGCACTGGTTATTTTCCTCAGGAGATGCCAGACTGCGTATTTGGTGGGCTGAAATGCAGTCAAACTCTCGAGTGATGCATTTTGCTTCCGTTAAGTTGGTTTTCCTTCACTCCTCACTAACAACCTTCTTCAGGCGCTTGATTTGCTGCCTCAGGTAAATAGCAGCTACTCCCCCAATGGTTAATGGTTCTGGGCCAGTTGGGAGCATTGGAAATCTATTGGCTGACTGGGCCACCTCCTTACTCTCTACAATGCCAGTGCGTCAGCAGCCTACACTGCTCAGTTGTGTTCAATCAAGAAGCCAAGAGCCACAAAGTATTATCACCTGAAATTGGATCTCAAGAAGTAATAACGCATCAACTTCAGTTCTGCTTGTATTTTGAAGTAGCTCTACATTTTCGTTTATCAACGCCCCTTTTTTAGTACACATACCTGAATTGCCAGGGTTTTGTGCTGATAAGTGGAGACAGACCTCGCAACCAATAATTAAGTCTGAGGAGGGAATTGCCTGAGCCCCCCCCCCCCCAATCCAGAGACTAACGACACTATTTTTTCTGGGGTCAGAATTCTGGCTTCAGCTGAAGCCACGCAAACTGTCTCTCGCTGTAGCTGTAAGAATATCACACTAGCCATTCTTGGTAACCTTTGCACAATTATTAGCTACTCCAGAGTTGTTGCCTGTTCTTCAATTAGCACTTGCATTACATAGTAAATAACGCTGACTGCTCTTATTTGCTGTATGTCTCTTGATTATTTCGAGTATTCAGTTGTTTGAGTTTTTAGAAGTCTCTGAAATGAACTACTTTACTGCTGGTACCTTGGCATTGATACATCAACTTCATAGCTACAATACCTTGGCATCAGAAGAGGACTTCCACAACTAACACTGTTGAGAGAGTGGTGGGATTGTGCAGCCATGATCCACTACTGAAAGTTGCACTTCAGTGTCAATTGAATCAAGTTCCTGAAGGAAGCAATTGACGCTCGTGACTAACCATCACCATCAATCACAAAACTATACAAACCGCTATGTTCTGAACCTTTCTTTCCAGCATTGTCAAGGACGGATAATACAAAAACCCAGATACAGTACTCAATAGCCATTTACTATAAAATCAATTACCAACAAGAGGCTTGAAGTCCTACAAGCTTATAATAATAAGCAAACTATTTTTTTGCATTCTGCATGTTCAAATATACACGGAAATATGAAGACACAAAACGTTAATATCAAGTCTCAGCCAACGAAACGACGGGGAGGGAAATAAATAAAACTTGTTGCATACTTGTGAAAAGTCATGCCAAGACAAACGCATGCCATACAATCCAGAGAATATAAAACAGACCAGAATACGAGCTACTGATCACAACAACTGAAATGTGATGCAACAGTGTTCTTCACAGGGTTTGCAGGCGCAGGCGCCGACACAAATTCCAGGGGACTCTCGACCAACCTTCTCAGATGGAATTAGCCACAAGAGGTCCTTCCCCAGTTTTCATGAACATAAATTTAATTTTTTTGTCCATCAAGAGCAATTTCATTTACATATTCTTCTGTCTCTCTTTGTACTCAAACTTATTTACGGAAAACGAGAGAGATAGAGAGAAGCTGAGGGAACAGTAGAAACACTCAACAGGACACTTAATCTTTCAAAGTTGTGACTGTGCGCTGATATTGAGTAACGTTGAAGGATGGTTGAATATCAGGCAGAACTAGATTGGACTCGAGAGAATCTCTCGTCCCTTAAACTGGATGAAAGACATATTTTTGTACAGGCAATAAGTTACCAGATATTGACAATAGGATCTGCTAGTCTGTCTCCAAATGGATGAACCCCTGGGCATGTTGTCACAAGCAGAGTTTGTTTGATCTTGCCCAAGATAATGTATTGGTCTTCAGGGTAATATTCTATGCTTCCCAGCAGCAGCAAGTTCATTGAGATTGGGAAGGGAGTTAACTGGAGAAATACGGCTTAACTTCCTTGGTGCTGACACATCAAGGATTCAGCGTGACGGTTTCAGTATTGGGATATCCCAGGTTCTTACAAGTGTACCGGGACCAACCAAACTCTACCATTCAGCGGAGGCTCGTCTGGGGCATTTGTACTGACTGGGCACCTCAAATGCCCCGATTCCCTGTTTGTGGTGGTAAAACTTCCCCGAAAGTAATTGCAAATAAAACTCTCTGTTCCAATTGCATTCAGTTGATATCGTATTTACTCCCTACTCACTTAGTGCGACAACGCTAATTCATTTCATTACACTGACGCCAATGTTGCGGGGTAAAATGCGATATCGCACTAAGTGAGGTGAGAAGAAAGTACGATACCAAACCGAATAGTAATTGGAACAGACAGTTTTATTCGCGAATTACTTTTGGACAAGTTTAACCACCATAAACAGGGAACTGGGTGGGAGCCAACATGAGCGTTGGCGATAGGATGACAAGAGAACTGCTCAGTTACAACTGGCGAAAGCGAAGTTTCGAGCGAATCGGGGCATTTGAGGTGCCCAGTCAGCACAAATGCCCCGGACGAGCCTCAGCTGAATGGAAGAGATTCGTCTTCGAGCTGTGGCTCTACCTCGTGGTTGAAATTGTTGAGCAGCCCAGGTCTGGAGTTTAGCAACCCTGACCTAGAGGTTACTTGCAAACTGAACAGACACAATAGATCTTTGAATGATGGTGTAGGCGACTCATGGGGAGGAGGTAGACAAACTCTTGCAACACTGATAGTGTGGCCAAACCTCTGATGAAATGTTTTGACCAAGTGCTTAAGCGGGTTTTGCAGCGTAACTGCCAGCAGATTGCTCAAATTGTTTCATCAGGGTGGACATCATATCATGAAACTTCCTTTTACTCTTTTCATTCCTACCCAAATCTCTTAATCTCAAGGGATGGCGTTAAATACTTCACACACTTCAGAGCACATCTGGTCATACCCTCAAGAGAGAACCGAGTTATTTATATTACAGTTTCCATAATTTGTCTCTATTTATATAAAGTTTAATGTGCCATTTTCACGGTCTTCGTGGAAATTGAATACCATTTCTGCACGCTTTGAATTTTGTCATAGCAAAATGTGATCAGGTAAGCAATAAAATTGTTCTACGAGGGAATGCAACGTGAATTTGAAGTTGTACGATATACAAGCTTGAACCATTCACATTGTCATCAAAATCAATTTCCCCTCAAAAGCATACGTCCATTATATGAACATGCAAAATGGGAAAGGAATCAACGCACAAATAGACACTTACTGGTATTTCCTAAAAAGTTGACAGGTAAGTGAAGAGAGCAAACCTCGAATGTAAGCAAAGTAAATAACAGGCTTAAAATGAAAATAACACTTCATTCAACATTAAAAAACACCAAGTGAAAGAAAAAGGTAGGAATTACACAAAACAGTCTCATTCAAAACTTTTGAGTGTTAAGTGACTCTTGAATCGTCACAAAAAAATGGTAAACATGGATCTTACGTAACTAGATTGTCTCTAGTAGAAGACATTAAAAATAGTTTTTCAACTTCAGTTCCGTAGTTTCTTCCCAAATCACCGAAACAATACGGAACAGAAAGAGTGGTGCCTGCTGTAATACACGGATGATCCCCAGCAGAGATTAGTATGCACTTCAATGAAGTACTGTACGCTCTCTGTTAATTCATTCCACGAAGTCATCACATCTAAGTCTCATTAATTTTAAATTTCTTTTCCTTACGAAGTACATAGAGCAATTACGTTATCAACTAAAAAATGTTTATCAGCTTTCTCAGATCTAAACATTTTCAAGTCTGTTGAGTAGTCTACCATTTAGAATGCTCTCACTAGTCACTCAACAGTGGCTTTTTTACACCCACCAGCTCAAAAAGATGCATCCTGATTGGACTTCTTTCGCCCACAAACTCTGTGGCCTCGAGTTTTCTATACAATTGTACAGCAATTACGTTGCCTAGCTGCGTATATCAGCTCCCATTACAATCCTCACAATAAGGCGACAACCCTGCTGAATGTAACCATCTAGCTTACTGGAACAGTAGCACAACATCAGCAACACAGAGAACAGTATATTTACTTTGCAAATACTCTCTCTTGACGCATGTATCTTCGAAGGGTAAGCCCATAGACAGTGTTACGTGCGCTTCATTCAACCCTACTATTTAAAACTCACTGTTACTTGTCATTAACGCAACAAAACATTAATCATCACACAAACTGAAGAAGTTTTGGTGAAAAAGCTTTAGAAGTCACAGGATTAAAATGGACTTCAACATGTCATGCTTGGGTATTAAATTGCTATAACTAGGCAAATTATAGGTTACAAACATGATTGATATGTGTAGTCTTACAACAGTATAAAATGGCCAAACAGAGGCTTACTCTGACAGTTAATCCCTGAAATGTAGAATACAATAAATGAAACTTAACAACAAAATTATACAGTATTGGCGTAGAACTATTTCGTCACTGCATTAAATTTCAATGCATCGTGACAGGTCACTTCATGAGGCAAATTCTATCAACCTTCTACAGTGTTTTGCAGGAATTTCACCCCCCCCCCCTTCAAAAGTGAAGCGCATAATCGGAAAGAATAATCCTAGAGGACCTAGCACGTTTCTAAACTTCATTTTCCTGGGAGCTACCCTGGGTGCGGGCAGGGCAGAACAGGCATGGAATGTCATTAAAAATAGCAAACGGGCATGAGGGCTACACAGTTCTCTTACATGCTGGATGGTGTTGATTGATTCTCAACTCTGAACAGCACACAGCAGCAGGCAAGCTTTATCAATACTGGTGCTATTTTCAGCAATCTAGTTGCTTAAAAGAGTGGCGTTTGGCACCCCTATTCGCTTCAGTTTCTACGTCAGAAATGTTGGAAGGAGTCCTTCCACCAGTTACATTAACATTCTGGGCGTGCTATGTAATATTCTCCGTCAAGTCCAGCGTTCTGGCTGAACATTTAAGAAGTTTCTGATGCTGGGCACCAGCAGGGAGCACAGCTACCTACATTGGAACAATTAGATCTAAAATGGAATGGAACGGGTGTCCTTGAGGCTTGACCCAAAATAAGCTTCCCAACTCCTCATGGTCTGTATTCCTCAGTACTTCAGACTCAGGTTTATGCTATTAAAAGCTTGCTGAGGGGACATATGAGCAACATCCACATTCTTCTAGGAAACTACTAAGCTGCTGTTATATGTTCTAGGCTGATGTGGGATTGCTTGCCACAAGGTGTACTCAGGAAAATTGCCGCTTACAGACCGCCCCAAACATCATTAAAACCGACTGGAATTGGGGGTCTGATCATGGAGAAGCAGTGGAAGCTACACGTAACTGAGTACTTAGAGTGGTCATCCTACCTGTCACGGTTCCAACTACTAATCTCAGCAACTCTTTACTGACAATAAGGTCTTTCGAATATTGAATAGCGAACATAACTAGACATTCAATTTATCTAAAGGAAGTGAAAATACATCGAAGACACCAAAAGCTATATAGTGCACAAAATGTAGGTGTTGGATGCACAGAAAGCTGACACAACATCGCTGAAGCCCCAGTTTTACGAAATGTCAACTTGAAAAATGAACACAATGTGAATAGAAGAAACTCAACCTCACCTTCACTTCGATGTCACCAATTTTGTTGACTGCCCTGATGATGGGTCGCCCTACCATCGAAGGGAAGATGTGCTCTGGGAAATTTGAGCCGGCGTAGCCGCACTTAACGAACTACGGATATTCAATTCAACATTCATTAAGCGACAAACGATGGGTAAATACTTCAAGTTTCTATCGTAATGTCATCACATTGTTCGGAATACGATGAAGTTCAGCTTACCCCGGTTCCGTTGTCGCACACAATGACTTTTTTACCCTCATTGTCCATGATGGAAGGCTTACAGATAATTGTCCGATTATCCCGAGGAAGGTAGGTTGACACAAATTTGAAATCTTCACAGACTTCCGTACGCGTAACGGACGCCTCGCCCTATAGACAATTCGAATTTACTCACTCACACAAGTACTGGTTGACTCACACGAAGTGATAACCTGATTGTCTTGAAGCAATTCCTTTTCATTGCGGCTCAATACCTTCCACGTGACTTTAGATCGCCTTAACTTACCGAGAACCACGGACGTATCAGAATCAACTCCTTCACTCGTTGGCTCTCACTAACGCTAACCTACGGTTTCGTTCTCAGTAATCACGTTAAAACAATTATAATTATACCAGGTAAGACGCATTTTACAGTCGTATGTAGTGATGTGTCGTCCGTGAACGAACGAATCAAAATGAACTAACCATTTCACTGAACGAGTGAATGTACCAGCTCATGTTCGTGAGTAGTTCACTCATAGTTCATTCCCTTCTCGACTCACCTTTTTCCTTTTTATTAGAGTAAAAATGTATAAAAGTGAATTAATAAAGTGCTTAGTGCCCCGCTCATTTGGGACCAGTGACACAAACGACATGAAAATCGCTGTGCTTGTGAACGAATGGATAAAGATAGATTACAAGCTCGACGTCACTGGTAAGTAGTTATTTTTGAACGATCAACTGGTAAAATGTGAATACGAAAGTGTTACACATATAATCAATGTATTGGACTTAATTAAATTCAATACCTAGTACATTATATCCAAAAAATTATGGGGTTCTCATACCGATAGATACTGAGAAAATGCCTGTTACGATGCAGATCAGTGTCAGACTGCAATTCTGGGGTTTGGTTTATTATTCATTCTGAATAACATTTTGGTTTATTATTCATTCTGGGATTCATTGGGAGTTTTCGGTCACGAAAAATTTTTTACAACCACCCCTCAAAATTTGATACTTAACGTTTCAAGACATGGAGATTCCAAATTTGCAATGTCCATCCGCCGTCCCCTGTCCGGGCCGTTTTGTGCCTTTAACGTGGTCTAAAAAATTCGTTCTTTCGCACAAAAATCCCATTTGGTATCTAGTTGTGCCCGCCATCTTGGCAATCCGATCGGACGAAGCCCATGATTGGTATGGGCAAAAAACGGTTAAAAAAATTAACGAAACACAGTACAATGCGGGAAATACAGCGGAAGTCAACGTTTCGTCGTTTGTACCTCCCTGCCCGTCTCATTAAAAAACTACCCGCTCGCTCGCCTCCCAACGACGCTGCTCAACTCCCCTTTCGACTCACAACGGGTTCGTTCAAAGCACCCCCGTTCCAATTTCCCCGACCCAACGGGGCAAAATCATCAGACGTTTTGTTTCCGTAGTTCCATTGTAGTCAGGTCATGTTTCGTATGGTTTACTAGTATTCGATGCTGAATCGAATGGGATGGGGAGCAGTAATACTAGGTCAAGCTGTTCATGAGAATAATAAACCATTGTGTAATAATTTGCAGGGTTTTTTGGATTGTTGCATTGTGCAGAATACGCATTCCTTCATTGGAATGTATCCAGAGTTTTCACTGGTGTCAATAATTACTACTACTAATTTATAAAGAGTTGCGTTTCATTTATTTGGGGTTTTCTTCTTCCTGCTATAATTTTAATTTCTCTTGGAGAACTTATAGGTAGCAGATTCCAGCTCTCATTTCGCCCCTGGTTGATTTTCTTTTGGTCTACAATGTTGTGAATGTCTTCATTGACATCCATGGAACTTCTTTTATTCGATCGTTGAAGATTGATCCTGATGTCGTTGGAACTACTACTGGAATAACTTGAAGTTCCCAGCTCCTTCCACGTTTCTTTAATAAGGTGATCATCTAGAACAATGACAAATGGACTTCACGAAATAAGAAGGATGGCTCAAACAGCTACAAAAAGGTTACGTTGTTCTTAAGAAAGAAGAATACAAGGAATCGTGTAGTTAGCTGCCGAATCAAATTGATTAATGGGGTGAAATGCAGTGTCCAGCCCGTAGTGTTCACTCGTCGAGAGCTGCTACTTTCAACTGCCCCCTGGCTTGATTTATAAATTGAGTGTACTACACAAACGTAATGTTCCAGGTTGGTGTATGAATGTTAGATTGATCCTTGACGAGTATTTACGTCCTGAATGCGGTAAATGGATGAAATTGTGCGAGAGAAGTGGTTCGCTATACGGGTTTGAATGGAAGCGTCTTAAGGGTGGCCGCAACTTTAAACGTACCATGCGTACGGTGCCATCTGAGTACATGCAATATTCTTTGTGTCACTCATTATTGGGTTAAGGGTCTGCCGGCAGAAATTACTTTGGAAGAGAAGTTTCCAATCACATTCTCACTAGCTGGATGAGCTTCTGCCGAGAAGTATGCACAGCGTACCCCCATCAAATTTCGGATGCCTAGAACATAGTTGAGAGCTATGTTTACTTTCCTTGGCTCTATAAAGTAGAAAGGAAAGTTATGTAATCGGCTGACAAAAATTTTGAGTTCTCTTCAGATCTTTACATTTCAGACCCTACTGAGTCCAAAAAACACTATTTGGGAAAATGGTCTGTGAAAGATTTTTGAAAAAAGACCGTACCAAATCAGCTTAAATTTGATATCTAGCCCGCAGGTTACCATAGGACGCCAAAATAGGGGTATGAGTAAAATCCACCAAAAGTTAACTATAGTTATCTTAGTGATCAAAACACCAAAATTTTTCATGTTGATAGGTCTCTATACGGCAACTATATCGTAAAATTCTCATTCGTGGGAAAGTGACGAGAGCAGCACAATAAATTATCAAACGTTTTGACGAAAATCGGTGTTAGCGCGGTTTTTCCTTATAAACTCCGCTGAAATGTTACTAGAATATTAAAAAAAAAAAAGTTTAGTAGTCCAATGCAGTACTTATAAGGTGAGCGAAAACGCTCATAAGATATAAGGTGGTCACTCCAGAAATTCCGGGATTTCAACTACCACCGTTTCGCTTACTAGGTACCAGTTTTAAAGGTTTTTACCCAACAACTAGGCAAAAGTGATTACTATCCTCTTCAAAAAAATCGTGTTTACAGCCTCATGAATTCTCTGTGTACCAATTGTTCAATAACGGTCCAGGAATGAGTACCAGCCGCACAATAAATTCACGGAATTGTTAGCGATAAGTGAATTGCGGCGCACCAAGTATTATTCATTGGTTCGAGGTGAGAGTTTAATAGTTGAAGTAATTGCTTAATGACTTGGTCGGGTCTTCTCGCGTTCGATAGCACACAGCTTGCTAAAGTTATAGCGAACGTGCTATTACGAGACGATTGATTGGACATTCATTTTCGATAATTACTACAGTTCTCATTCATTTTTGATAATTACTACAGTTCAATTTATCGCCAGCGTTATCCTTTCCCAATTCCCTTTTGGAGTGGGCATATGCTGTTCTCAATTGCATCATGCACTGCAGCATTGAGTGCGTTGGCAATCTATCCAAGTTTGTTTTTTCCTTAACCGTATCCGTCGGGTTTAACAAATATTTTCAACAATTCGAAAATGTAATAGAAGGGTCCATTTCAGAAAAGTTACTGGATTAACTCATGTTTACAGATAAGGGAGGGAGAAGGCTTTGTTGCACTAACACTTAGTTGACTAGTTATCCAATAAAGTACATTGTAACGACTGGACACCATCATTAGTTACATTGTAAAAGATCAGGTGCACCGCATCACTCAACCACCCTTAGATCTATATAATAAATTTTCTGTTTTCTGTGGTTGTTGCTACTAATTCAATTTATTATTCACTTAGCTCAATTAAACTTAGCAAAACGCCACTTCACGGTGACAGAAAGCGATAGCCCTTACAGCTCCGGAATTACGGGTGCTGTCGAACTCATCATGCCCTGACATTTATTGAGCGATTGGTGCACACACACAGCAGATTGATGAGTCGAGTGGTCGTCACCCACCTTCTAGAGCTCAATTATGGATCATTGCGTTGTTTAACAGATTACAGTTACAATAACAGATCTAATTAGAAATGTTCAAGAGCTTACGGGATAGGGACAGCCGCTCATTCGAACGGACATGTCCCGCTATCAAAAATTACACGCCCGAGTATACCCTCTTTAGGAATACTCACAGGGCTCAGCGGTTCCGAAGTGCAATGGAAGAGCCTCGCCCTGGGGGAACCGCCTACGTGATCACGGTTAACCCCCGCGCAAGGTTAGTATAAGGCCTGTGGGGTAGGGGGAAGGTCCACACCAAGGACCGACTATCAGCGCACTCGACAACGAAACGTAGGACTCTCCTGATTAACTCGTCTCTCGATGAATTCGAAAGTCAGAAATCGAAACATCCGCACGAGTTTACGGATCGCAATACTTTTGACAGTTCTGGCAAACGATCGAAGCTTCGACCGCGAAGATATCCACATAACAACGGCGTTTGCACGGAGTTAGTTACATCCTCTTATGAAACGTAAGCAACAGCTAACGACTTGGGCGCTTGGCCAGTAGATCGCAGTTCAAGCGGTTCATCTCGCGATTTTCCAACATAATGCAGGTTTTTCTTGCGATAACTTCTAACTGAATTCGTTACTGTTGAAACCAACGAGTTGACAATGTTATATAACAAACTTGTATGTTTGATTTCGTTTATAATTATTATACGCACATGCTTGAACAACTCTACAACACTCGAACCAACATTTTCGTTTTGAAAGAATACGTGAGGGTTACTTTGTGTGAAATGTCTTACCCAACAAGCAAGTTTGAGAAGGAATTTAAAAGTCAAATCTCTCGACTGTATAGTTCATTGTGCCTTTAAGAAATATGGTATTTGAATGTATGCATAATGTTACCGATTTGTAACGAGGGCGCCAATTTCGGGTTTTGTCGAATCCCAATTTTCGGGATGTAACGCCTGAGACGGTGTCGCAGTGAGGTTAAAAGTATTGGTAACAGTTGAGGGAACGTTTGTCGTAAAAGTAAATGGAAACAACGCCCGCGAAAGTAGCGGGAACGAATATGAGTAGTGATGCACGAAATGCGATTGGCTACATTTATGAATATAACTGTGATACGAAAGACAAAAATACTTACCTCTCAAGTTAGGCGACTTTGGCTGAACCATGACCCCTTACAAGTTGCACGTTTGGAGTTGTGGCCATCCTTTCGGCACCACCTTTCAAATCCACCGTGTGAACCAGTTTTTACTTTCCGCTACCCGAAGGGAAGGAAAGTATAGTAATCGGCCCAAAAAAAAAATTTGGGTTTTCTTCAGATCTTTACGTTTCAGACCCTACTGAGTCTAAAAAACCTAATTTCGGCGCGTGGTCCGTGTGTATGTGTGTGTGTGTATGTGTGTGTGTATGTGTGTGTGTGTTCACCCTGCAGTCGGGGGTCCAGAATACCGCTGACGTATTCCCTGCGTGTCGTATGAGCCGACTAAAAGGGAAAGCCGGGTGGGCCCAGCTTGAAAGACAACCTCACCTCTACGAGGTCCCCGCAGGATTACATCCAACGAGGCTTAACTGTGGCTGGGCGTCACAGTGTACTCTGTCGCCACACTGTGCTCACCCTGCAGTTGGGGGTCCAGAATTCCACTGCCGTACTCCCTGCGTGTTCGTATAAGCCGAACTAAAAGGGACACAACTTACACTTCATTCACATACATGACACACTGGGAACCCCCTACCTTTAGCTGGGATCGCAGTACACATCCCCCGCAGGAAGGGGGACAGAATTCTCCTGCCGTATCCTCTGCGTGGTCGTTAAATCCGGCCTTAAAGGGGCTTAAAGCTCACGACACTGACACACACAACATATTCCAGATACAAAATACACTGCAACGGCTTGCGTGGCAGAACATATTGACTTAAAACACTCATAATGAGCGAAAGACAGTCCTGGAGGTAGCTCACTAACACCTTTGAGCGATCCCCTATATAGGTGCGGCCTTCGGAATGAGGAGGGAAAAACCAGGTTTGAGCGTTCCTGGGGCGGCTGATAGCGTGTGTCCCGCTCACCACATCACCAGTGGCCGAGGGCTGACTCTGAGCAGCAGCCGAAAAATCCCTCATGCGTCTTAGTCCCGGTGGGTGGCCGGACTGGCAGCTGCGGCGCATGTGGGGCCTCCCTTTGACCCTCAACGGACCAGCGAAAGGGGCTAGAATCAATATGCCTGAGGGGAGCTTCCAGGACACTGCCTCTCGAGCACCTCTCGCTCATACCACTAACACACACAACAAATGAACTCACAAGGATACACTACACCAGTCTGCTTCTTTAATCTCCCCTCAAAATTAGTAAAAAACATGACTAAGTCAAATAACACAATTGCAGGTAATAAAAACGCCACCTGCGCCTCTTCCTCAGGCTCGCCAAGCTCGACCCCTCCCTCTTCGGACGATGAGCAATCTACTCGTCGTCCAAACAAACAAGGGCGGAAAGAACCGGGCAAACCGCGTTCATCTCCCCTTCTCCCCTAGTAGCCCGGGCAACCCGGCTACTACAAGCACACGACACGCCGTTGACCCTAATCTGTCGGACATGGAGCAAATTTGCGCATATGTCCAAATCATCCACAGCCAGATGGCACGGATGAGGGTCAACGCGACAGGACCTATGCGGGACCTCATCACTAGTTGCCTCTTCGAAATTTCGAAGCTGGCTATAAAAGCTAATGCCCCCAACGACATCCCCCCCTGCCACTCCCCTGCGGGAAACTGTGGCGGCTGTCGTGAGGGAAGAGCTGCGTAGGGCAATTGCCCAGCAGCCAGTGCCACCAGCCCCCCAAACTCAAGGACCTTCAATGAGCCAGGGTAGTACCCCAGGCCCCTCATATGCGGCAGTAGCCGCTACTGCGCCCTCCTCCCCCCCTCATGGAGCTGAGGCGGAATGGCAGTCTGCCAGGGCCAGGAAGCGCAGGGGGAAGCGGAAACAGGCCCCAACTAAGCAGGCTGAGGGCAGCGCCCCGCCTACGCCTCTGCCCAAAAACAAGGGCAAAAGTAAAAATAAAAACAAAAATAAAAAGCCTCCACCGCTTGCCAAACTCCCCCCTAAAAACCCACGACAAAACGTGGTAGTGGTTAGGCATACATGTAAGGAAGGAGAGGCTGGTCCCTCCAACCCTGATACAATGGAAGCACTGATGCGGGGTGTCCCTGCTACGGACCTCCAAGCTCTAAGCGTCCGAGTGCTAAACATCCGCACCGCAGTAGGAGGTGGCGCCGTCATTGTGACGGAAACGCCAGAAATGGCCAAGGCGCTCACGAGCCACATTTCAACAAAAAAGGAGTTGAAGCTCCAAGCGTCAGCCCCCCTGGGTCGTTTCCCACGCCTGCTATTGTGCGACGTGCGGACTGATCTTCGAAAAGAGGACTTGGCCCAACAAGTTGTTGAGCACAACCCTGCGTTAGGCTTGCAGCCGCAGGATGTCAGGCCCTCTTCACCAAACAGCGTGGAAGGCAGAAGGATTGGGTGATTGAGGTATCACCCAGCCTATACAAAAACTAGAGGGCAAGGCACCTCCAAATAGCCTGGCAGCGGTGCGCCATACGAAAGTACCAAGCCCCCACTCAGTGCTACAAATGCCAGCGCTATGGCCACCTGGCAGTGGCCTGTACAAGACCTGTTGTGTGCGCCTGGTGCGCCTTGCCACATCTGAGTAGGGAATGCAAGCGTGATGCCCCTCTCAAGTGTGCCAATTGCGTCGAACGCAAAATCCAACAGGTCTCACACTCTACACGAGACGCACGCTGTACCATTCGTCAGCGAGCGATTGCCCTCCAGGAGTCACGAGTAGATTATGAATAGGTCAAAAACAGTTCGAATCCTTCAGCACAACACAAATAAGAGTTGCCCAGTTATGGCTGAGTTGCTGCAAAATGCACTCAAGAAACGCTGCAGTGTCCTCGCCATACAGGAACCATACATAGGATCCAAAACCCTTGGTCTGGGATCGCAGGCACGAGTGGTGACTGGAGCAAGAACGGGAGCCAAGGCAGCAGTAGCCTGCACCGACCCGTCCATTGACATGCTCGCACTCACCCACCTGAACAGCCAGCACTTGGCCGCTGTGCTCATACGAGCCGGTGGCTTTGAGCTGGTTGTAATATCATTTACAGGCAATTTGGCGCACCAGTTGCCAACAGCCTTGAACCACTCGAGCGGGCTCTAGCAGGCCTATCAGGACGACCCTGCGTAGTCTGTGCTGATGCAAACGCCAGATCACCATTGTGGGGATCCCCAACCCTGGACAGGGCGGGCGAGGCGTATATAGAGCTGCTCACCAGGTACAACTTGGTTGTTGCCAACGACCCCATGACTGAGGCGACCTATGATGGTCCAGGAGGAAGGTCGTGTATAGACGTCACAGCCGTGTCTCACACCCTGCTACTCAAATTGCAAGGTTGGCGAGTCGTACCAGGTGCAACGCAGAGCGATCACATGGTTATTGACTTTGCCATCACGGATGACAACATCCTCTGCAAAGACATGCGTGAAAAGCGATTCCGCACAAAAATGCTGACTGGCCACAATTCTGTAGGGTACTGGAAGGTGAACTGCGTGCCGCAGACACCGACCTAATAGCGCAAGCATCCACACCTGAAGAGGTGGACAGCAAAGTGGACACATTTACCACAGCACTGCACTCTGCTGGGCTCTCTGTACTTGGCCAACAGAAGCACAGGGCGATCAAAGTCCCATGGTGGACTGAGGAACTTAATCTCCTCAAGCAAAGTGCAAATAGAGCCAGAAGGATGTACCAAAACACTCGTGACCCTGATGCCAGAGCAACACTCCGAACTGCCTTCATCCAAGAGAAGAAGGCCTTCCACCGCGCCATCAAACGAGCCAAACGGCAAGGCTGGCGAAATTTTGTGGAAGCGGAGAGCTCTGAGAACCCCTGGGGCAGACACTACAAGTCCTCCATAGGAAAAGCAAACGTAGAGCAAGTCTTAGCTGCGATGCAAAATGAGTCAGGCTGGGCCTGCAGCATCGAAAGCTCACTGGAAACCCTCCTTGAGAAGGCGTTCCCAGATGACCAAGTAGCTCGAGACACTGAAGCCCAGAGGACAGCAAGGGAGCTGATCATGGACCCTCCGAACGAGCCCGACATCCCATTGTGGACAACAGGCGACCTCGGCAGGGCCCTTGCGACCTTAAAGCCCAACAAATCCCCGGGCCAGACAAAATAGAAAGCAATATGCTAAGGAAGGCTGAGCGGACAATCTCCAGCGGTCTCCTTAATTTATTTAATGACTGTCTGCAGGTCGGACAGTTCCCCACTCAGTGGAAGTCTGCGCGTGTTGTCACTCTTCCAAAGGGAGGCGACCGCAATCAGTCAGACCCGCGATCATGGAGACCACTCAGCCTTCTTTCCATATTAGGCAAAACACTAGAAATCTTGATGTTGCAGTCCCTCGAAGGAGTCTTTGGCCGCAACCTCACAGGCAGGCAATACGGGTGTACCAAAGGAAGGTCCACGCAGGATGTCATTGTCGAGATTCGGCGTGTTTCCCTGCTGGCACCGGCTAAGTACGTCGTAGCAGTTCTGATTGACATCAGAGGAGCGTTTGACAACCTTTGGTGGCCAGCGCTCCTTAATGAGCTTAAAGATAGGGGAATCCCCCGCAACCTGTACTCACTCGTCAGAAGTTACCTGACAGACAGAACTGCTACGATCGAAAGTAGGCATGTCTCCGTCCGGAGAAAGATTGAGAAGGGGTGCCCACAGGGCTCAGTCCTAGGACCAGCACTCTGGAATGCCTTCTTCGAAGGTCTACTCAGGAAACTCATGGAGACTGACTGCGAGCCGTACGCCTATGTGGATGACTTGACTGTGCTGATCTTTGCAGAGTCAGTCCGCCAAATTGAAGAAAAACTCACCATGTGCTCCGCACTGTCAACCAATGGTGCGAGCATGTCAAGATGCAGGTGGCTGAGGAAAAACCCAGCTAATCCTCTTGAAGGGGAAAGTGAATAATCCACCCACAATACGCTTTGGCGGCCACAGGCTCCTTCTTGAAAAGCACGTCAAGTATTTAGGAGTGAATATAGGTGAGAGGTGGGGTTTCAACCAACACCTCCAGTCCCTTAAAGGCACTACCATTGCAAGGTTTGCCTCACTGCGTGCCATTAGCAAGGCCACTTGGGGTGTGTGTTACCACGACACCATCCTCATGTATAAGGCCATCTATTTAGGTGTGATTGGCTACTGCCCCGTTGTCTGGGGTAGCAAACTAACAGTCAATCAAAAGAGAGTATTGGCCCAATCCCAGAGAGCTGCGCTCCTGTGGATCACCAAGGCCTACAAGACTGTATCAACGGAAGCACTCCAGGTGATCACTGGTCAGTTACCAGTTGATTTGGCTGTCGAGTGCATGATTGACAAGTGGAGAGTGAAACGGAGCTTCCCCGCTTTGGGCTGAACTCCGTGCAGATCTCACCACAGAACAGAAACTTGCCGCCATCGACGAATGGGCTCTAGAGAAATGGCAAGCGAGATGGGAATCCTCGTCAAAAGGACGTGATACGTATGAGTTCTTCCCCAACATCCGTGAACGTCTTTCTAGAAAATGGGTTGAGCCAGACCACTGGACGAGTCAGTTCCTCACGGGACATGGTGACTTCAATGCGCGGCTCCACTTCTTTTCCCTGAAAGACTCTCCATTATGCACGTCTTGTGCCTCCAGTGCGGAGGAAACAAGAAACCATGTGCTGCTCCACTGTAGTTTCTACAACAGTGAGCGACGGTTGTTGGTAGGGCAAACGAACTTAGCAGCATTGACTGCTACAAAGGAAGCCTATGACCATTTTGCAAAGTTCGCAAAGAAGGTGATGGCTAAGAAACGTGGTTATAGTTGATCTGTCCTTTTGAAACTTGCCACCCAAGTAAAAAGTAAGATCAGGTAGGAAACCAGATTATGAAATACTCCCAGATGGTACGGGATTCCTCAGGTGGTCAACCTCCGCGCGGTAACACACGGGCAACAGCTCTCTACGGTGAGACTGGCTAAGACCAAATACCTGCCGTACCTCCACAGGTCTGAGTTCGGTGGATGCTGCAGGGGCCGGCCTCTTGCATATTAGCGAAACCGCAACTTCTATGACTGATATAATCCTCGTCGAGGGTTTAGGTACAGTCACCAAATAAAGAAACAGACCTGTACTCTGTCGCCACACTGTGCTCACCCTGCAGTTGGGGGTCCAGAATTCCACTGCCGTACTCCCTGCGTGTTCGTATAAGCCGAACTAAAAGGGACACAACTTACACTTCATTCACATACATGACACACTGGGAACCCCCTACCTTTAGCTGGGATCGCAGTACACACCCCCCGCAGGAAGGGGGACAGAATTCTCCTGCCGTATCCTCTGCGTGGTCGTTAAATCCGGCCTTAAAGGGGCTTAAAGCTCACGACACTGACACACACAACATATTCCAGATACAAAATACACTGCAACGGCTTGCGTGGCAGAACATATTGACTTAAAACACTCATAATGAGCGAAAGACAGTCCTGGAGGTAGCTCACTAACACCTTTGAGCGATCCCCTATATAGGTGCGGCCTTCGGAATGAGGAGGGGAAAAACCAGGTTTGAGCGTTCCTGGGGCGGCTGATAGCGTGTGTCCCGCTCACCACATCACCAGTGGCCGAGGGCTGACTCTGAGCAGCAGCCGAAAAATCCCTCATGCGTCTTAGTCCCGGTGGGTGGCCGGACTGGCAGCTGCGGCGCATGTGGGGGCCTCCCTTTGACCCTCAACGGACCAGCGAAAGGGGCTAGAATCAATATGCCTGAGGGGAGCTTCCAGGACACTGCCTCTCGAGCACCTCTCGCTCATACCACTAACACACACAACAAATGAACTCACAAGGATACACTACACCAGTCTGCTTCTTTAATCTCCCCCTCAAAATTAGTAAAAACATGACTAAGTCAAATAACACAATTGCAGGTAATAAAAACGCCACCTGCGCCTCTTCCTCGGGCTCGCCAAGCTCGACCCCTCCCTCTTCGGACGATGAGCAATCTACTCGTCGTCCAAACAAACAAGGGCGGAAAGAACCGGGCAAACCGCGTTCATCTCCCCCTTCCCCCCTAGTAGCCCGGGCAACCCGGCTACTACAAGCACACGACACGCCGTTGACCCTAATCTGTCGGACATGGAGCAAATTTGCGCATATGTCCAAATCATCCACAGCCAGATGGCACGGATGAGGGTCAACGCGACAGGACCTATGCGGGACCTCATCACTAGTTGCCTCTTCGAAATTTCGAAGCTGGCTATAAAGCTAATGCCCCCAACGACATCGCCCCTGCCACTCCCCCCCTGCGGGAAACTGTGGCGGCTGTCGTGAGGGAAGAGCTGCGTAGGGCAATTGCCCAGCAGCCAGTGCCACCAGCCCCCCAAACTCAAGGACCTTCAATGAGCCAGGGTAGTACCCCAGGCCCCTCATATGCGGCAGTAGCCGCTACTGCGCCCTCCTCCCCCCCTCATGGAGCTGAGGCGGAATGGCAGTCTGCCAGGGCCAGGAAGCGCAGGGGGAAGCGGAAACAGGCCCCAACTAAGCAGGCTGAGGGCAGCGCCCCGCCTACGCCTCTGCCCAAAAACAAGGGCAAAAGTAAAAATAAAAACAAAAATAAAAAGCCTCCACCGCTTGCCAAACTCCCCCCTAAAAACCCACGACAAAACGTGGTAGTGGTTAGGCATACATGTAAGGAAGGAGAGGCTGGTCCCTCCAACCCTGATACAATGGAAGCACTGATGCGGGGTGTCCCTGCTACGGACCTCCAAGCTCTAAGCGTCCGAGTGCTGAACATCCGCACCGCAGTAGGAGGTGGCGCCGTCATTGTGACGGAAACGCCAGAAATGGCCAAGGCGCTCACGAGCCACATTTCAACAAAAAGGAGTTGAAGCTCCAAGCGTCAGCCCCTGGGTCGTTTCCCACGCCTGCTATTGTGCGACGTGCGGACTGATCTTCAAAGAGGACTTGGCCCAACAAGTTGTTGAGCACAACCCTGCGTTAGCTTGCAGCCGCAGGATGTCAGGCCCCTCTTCACCAAACAGCGTGGAAGGCAGAAGGATTGGGTGATTGAGGTATCACCCAGCCTATACAAAAAACTAGAGGGCAAGGCACCTCCAAATAGCCTGGCAGCGGTGCGCCATACGAAAGTACCAAGCCCCCACTCAGTGCTACAAATGCCAGCGCTATGGCCACCTGGCAGTGGCCTGTACAAGACCTGTTGTGTGCGCCTGGTGCGCCTTGCCACATCTGAGTAGGGAATGCAAGCGTGATGCCCCTCTCAAGTGTGCCAATTGCGTCGAACGCAAAATCCAACAGGTCTCACACTCTACACGAGACGCACGCTGTACCATTCGTCAGCGAGCGATTGCCCTCCAGGAGTCACGAGTAGATTATGAATAGGTCAAAAACAGTTCGAATCCTTCAGCACAACACAAATAAGAGTTGCCCAGTTATGGCTGAGTTGCTGCAAAATGCACTCAAGAAACGCTGCAGTGTCCTCGCCATACAGGAACCATACATAGGATCCAAAACCCTTGGTCTGGGATCGCAGGCACGAGTGGTGACTGGAGCAAGAACGGGAGCCAAGGCAGCAGTAGCCTGCACCGACCCGTCCATTGACATGCTCGCACTCACCCACCTGAACAGCCAGCACTTGGCCGCTGTGCTCATACGAGCCGGTGGCTTTGAGCTGGTTGTAATATCATTTACAGGCAATTTGGCGCACCAGTTGCCAACAGCCTTGAACCACTCGAGCGGGCTCTAGCAGGCCTATCAGGACGACCCTGCGTAGTCTGTGCTGATGCAAACGCCAGATCACCATTGTGGGGATCCCCAACCCTGGACAGGGCGGGCGAGGCGTATATAGAGCTGCTCACCAGGTACAACTTGGTTGTTGCCAACGACCCCATGACTGAGGCGACCTATGATGGTCCAGGAGGAAGGTCGTGTATAGACGTCACAGCCGTGTCTCACACCCTGCTACTCAAATTGCAAGGTTGGCGAGTCGTACCAGGTGCAACGCAGAGCGATCACATGGTTATTGACTTTGCCATCACGGATGACAACATCCTCTGCAAAGACATGCGTGAAAAGCGATTCCGCACAAAAAATGCTGACTGGCCACAATTCTGTAGGGTACTGGAAGGTGAACTGCGTGCGACAGACACCGACCTAATAGCGCAAGCATCCACACCTGAAGAGGTGGACAGCAAAGTGGACACATTTACCACAGCACTGCACTCTGCTGGGCTCTCTGTACTTGGCCAACAGAAGCACAGGGCGATCAAAGTCCCATGGTGGACTGAGGAACTTAATCCCCTCAAGCAAAGTGCACATAGAGCCAGAAGGATGTACCAAAACACTCGTGACCCTGATGCCAGAGCAACACTCCGAACTGCCTTCATCCAAGAGAAGAAGGCCTTCCACCGCGCCATCAAACGAGCCAAACGGCAAGGCTGGCGAAATTTTGTGGAAGCGGAGAGCTCTGAGAACCCCTGGGGCAGACACTACAAGTCCTCCATAGGAAAAGCAAACGTAGAGCAAGTCTTAGCTGCGATGCAAAATGAGTCAGGCTGGGCCTGCAGCATCGAAAGCTCACTGGAAACCCTCCTTGAGAAGGCGTTCCCAGATGACCAAGTAGCTCGAGACACTGAAGCCCAGAGGACAGCAAGGGAGCTGATCATGGACCCTCCGAACGAGCCCGACATCCCATTGTGGACAACAGGCGACCTCGGCAGGGCCCTTGCGACCTTAAAGCCCAACAAATGCCCCGGGCCAGACAAAATAGAAAGCAATATGCTAAGGAAGGCTGAGCGGACAATCTCCAGCGGTCTCCTTAATTTATTTAATGACTGTCTGCAGGTCGGACAGTTCCCCACTCAGTGGAAGTCTGCGCGTGTTGTCACTCTTCAAAGGGAGGCGACCGCAATCAGTCAGACCCGCGATCATGGAGACCACTCAGCCTTCTTTCCATATTAGGCAAAACACTAGAAATCTTGATGTTGCAGTCCCTCGAAGGAGTCTTTGGCCGCAACCTCACAGGCAGGCAATACGGGTGTACCAAAGGAAGGTCCACGCAGGATGTCATTGTCGAGATTCGGCGTGTTTCCCTGCTGGCACCGGCTAAGTACGTCGTAGCAGTTCTGATTGACATCAGAGGAGCGTTTGACAACCTTTGGTGGCCAGCGCTCCTTAATGAGCTTAAAGATAGGGAATCCCCGCAACCTGTACTCACTCGTCAGAAGTTACCTGACAGACAGAACTGCTACGATCGAAAGTAGGCATGTCTCCGTCCGGAGAAAGATTGAGAAGGGGTGCCCACAGGGCTCAGTCCTAGGACCAGCACTCTGGAATGCCTTCTTCGAAGGTCTACTCAGGAAACTCATGGAGACTGACTGCGAGCCGTACGCCTATGTGGATGACTTGACTGTGCTGATCTTTGCAGAGTCAGTCCGCCAAATTGAAGAAAAAACTCACCATGTGCTCCGCACTGTCAACCAATGGTGCGAGCATGTCAAGATGCAGGTGGCTGAGGAAAAAACCCAGCTAATCCTCTTGAAGGGGAAAGTGAATAATCCACCCACAATACGCTTTGGCGGCCACAGGCTCCTTCTTGAAAAGCACGTCAAGTATTTAGGAGTGAATATAGGTGAGAGGTGGGGTTTCAACCAACACCTCCAGTCCCTTAAAGGCACTACCATTGCAAGGTTTGCCTCACTGCGTGCCATTAGCAAGGCCACTTGGGGTGTGTGTTACCACGACACCATCCTCATGTATAAGGCCATCTATTTAGGTGTGATTGGCTACTGCCCCGTTGTCTGGGGTAGCAAACTAACAGTCAATCAAAAGAGAGTATTGGCCCAATCCCAGAGAGCTGCGCTCCTGTGGATCACCAAGGCCTACAAGACTGTATCAACGGAAGCACTCCAGGTGATCACTGGTCAGTTACCAGTTGATTTGGCTGTCGAGTGCATGATTGACAAGTGGAGAGTGAAACGGGAGCTTCCCCCGCTTTGGGCTGAACTCCGTGCAGATCTCACCACAGAACAGAAACTTGCCGCCATCGACGAATGGGCTCTAGAGAAATGGCAAGCGAGATGGGAATCCTCGTCAAAAGGACGTGATACGTATGAGTTCTTCCCCAACATCCGTGAACGTCTTTCTAGAAAATGGGTTGAGCCAGACCACTGGACGAGTCAGTTCCTCACGGGACATGGTGACTTCAATGCGCGGCTCCACTTCTTTTCCCTGAAAGACTCTCCATTATGCACGTCTTGTGCCTCCAGTGCGGAGGAAACAAGAAACCATGTGCTGCTCCACTGTAGTTTCTACAACAGTGAGCGACGGTTGTTGGTAGGGCAAACGAACTTAGCAGCATTGACTGCTACAAAGGAAGCCTATGACCATTTTGCAAAGTTCGCAAAGAAGGTGATGGCTAAGAAACGTGGTTATAGTTGATCTGTCCTTTTGAAACTTGCCACCCAAGTAAAAAGTAAGATCAGGTAGGAAACCAGATTATGAAATACTCCCAGATGGTACGGGATTCCTCAGGTGGTCAACCTCCGCGCGGTAACACACGGGCAACAGCTCTCTACGGTGAGACTGGCTAAGACCAAATACCTGCCGTACCTCCACAGGTCTGAGTTCGGTGGATGCTGCAGGGGCCGGCCTCTTGCATATTAGCGAAACCGCAACTTCTATGACTGATATAATCCTCGTCGAGGGTTTAGGTACAGTCACCAAATAAAGAAACAGACCTGTATTGGTTTCTCATGGGAGTCGGTAAAAACATTGGTGAGTTCGGCAGAAGTGGTACTTGTCCCTAGCGAACTATTGTCAACCCAATTTTCTGTCGTGCGCACTTATAACGATTTCAGAACTCGGTGCCATCTTTCGATCATTCAGTTTGCCTGTGGATGATACGCTGTGGTCACGCAGTGTTTGAATCCTAAAACTCTTGACAATTCCCTGAATAAGGAACTATAGAATTTTCGTCCCTGTTAAAGCAAAGCTCCGACAACAGTTTCTGCTAAGATATCGGGTAGGGGCTTCAGGCCAGTGGAATGGCTTTAGGATCTTGAGAATTCGCTTTTAGGATACGATGCTGGAGGTGAAAGTGTGTGTTGCCAGGTTTTCACTCGTTTGCAGTTTCTGAACGTAATTCCGCCAGAACGGCGGTCAGACGTAGCGTTTTCGAACCGAATTTATCGTTCCTTTAATCCCTGGATGAGCAAATGAGAACGATATCTTTTCGAAAATGGATTTGGAGAGAACGCCAGTGGGTGAAACGCTAACGAAATCTGAGTCGTTAGGTGGTTCGATGGACTGAAATCTGTCATGTTTTTGAGCTTCAATGTCCTCGACAGAAATTTGTGAAGGGAGCTGAATCGAACTAATTCTTGAAAAGAAATCGGCGAGAATATTGTTCTAACCTTTGATGAAGTTGGTCGTAATTTGACGTTGTTCAATAATCGAAGTGAAGTTAGGCCTTCACGAAAAAAAGCGAACGTTAAAGGTTTATGTAGCGATGTGAATTCTCTTCCCTCTGCCAAACACCTAAAATATTTTGCAGCAGAATATGCTCCCGATCGTACGTGCTGTACCGTTTTCAAGTAGGATTAAGGCATTTCGAGAAAAATCTCGGGGGTTCCGGAATGTTGTTTCTCAGTTGATGAAGAGGCGGGCCTACTGCTGCATGGTATGCTTCGAATATTAGGAATAAGGATGAGCATTGTGTTACTTCCGTATTCCACTGAACAATACGTCTCTTTTCCTAATGTCCTTAGTCAATTTGAACAGTTTTTCTTGGAGTTCAACAGCAATTTTTCACGCAATGGGTTGACGCTATTTTCAGAGGCTAAATATCCGAGTAAATATACTTCAAGAACGCCGAAAATACATTAAACAAAGTTGACATTCAAATTGAAGTCGTCCAGACGTTGAAGAAAAGTGTCCAGGTGACGTCGATGTTTTTCCTCTGAGTTGGAATGTCATCGATATGAGCATAACAAAAATCCAAATCGCGAATGATCGAGTGGATAAATTGTTGGAATGACTGCGCCGCATTCCTTAGCCCAAAACGTAAACCCATGAAACGTTGCCAAACTATGCCTTTCACGTAGCGGAAGATGTACCATCGCCCAGTTCTACCTCGAATTCTTTCAAGAGCTGCGTTTTTAGAGCTGATTAAGGTTTAGCAATTAAATTGGAAATATGATCGGCGATTTCGCAATCAAGAAACCCTAGTGTCGTACCTAACGCTCTCGTTTGAAATATCGGTATCTATGAATTGAGGTTGATATTTTTTCAACAAAAGGTGGTAATTTTACCACAATGCGGTTGATATTGTGAGATGAGGGTCTACTGCTTGCGTTGTCTTAAGGCATCTTAATTTCGTGACGCTAGAAGAGTATTCTCAGGTCGAACTAGATCACGTAGGGTTATCAATTTGAAGCTTAAATAATTATGTAAGTAAAAAATATGATTCCAAGACTAAGCGACTGGAAAGGACGGAATTAAATTTGAGACGAAGAGAAGAGTTGTCAAGAGGAAACATCTGACTCTTGGCGTTGGCAACGAAATAATAATAATGTGGGGACGTAACGTCAAGATGAAATAAAAATGACTTTGAAAATCGAAGCGAAATCTTGACTCCTTCTTAACCGAGGCATTGGAGAAATCCGAAAAAATAACGTAATTACGGAACGGCTTCGTTGGGAGTGGGGGAATCAACGTTAAAGCGCACGAATCTTCATTCTCTTAAGTCCGCCTAGTTTCCGGACTTTCTGTTGAAATGGCGCCCAGTGACTGTGTTTAAGTCGTACTGCAGTGGAAGCTTCCTGGTCCGATGCGGGTTGATGAAGGAACTCGTCATTCTACTCGGAACTCATGAAAAACACACCCTGACAACGCCCTTATTCCCACGTCGGACTAAAAGAGTGGTGTCTTTTTTTACGGTGAGGCAAAAGTTCCTTCAATGGCATGACCTCATTTCCCTCACAAGTAATGGTAAAGCCATTCAAGTTGCATAATGAACGAAATCACAACGCTCTTTTAAGAGTATTAGGTTTCGGAAGTCTACAACATAATTATATGAGTGAAGGCGGGCACCCTGCTGTTCCTTTATCGTTTCGATTCGCTCTACCACGTGCACTACGTTAAACGGAGGCCAACAAAGTAACAGGAGCCTGTTCGAACATAGTGGGTGGCCTACCATCAACGTGTCAGGCGCTCTAGCAATATGTGTTCTACACACCAAATTAACTTAAGGCGCCAGACAGCTCAAGTGTTATAGGTTGCCTACCTTTAAGGCTATCTCCGGCTGAGTAACATGCACAGACACATATTCTAGGTGATGAAGGACAAGCGATTTGTAAAGCGTTAGTATTGCTGAAGTTAGAGCAGTGCAGATTTATACCTCATAACTGCAATGGCTAAGCGTTCCACACTTACTTTAGCCATATACTGTTTAGTGATACAAAAACCTAATTACTTATCAGCCGAGTCCATAATAAATACTTGAAATAAGTATATTCGCGAACTGTTCAAGTTTTTTGGTGCCTGGTCCTGCCAAAGAGCGTATCTAAAAATATCTGGTGCGTAGCAACACACAACTTTCCACCACCCCTTTAAGTTCGAACACCACCTACTTTGGTGGGCGCTATATCTTCGTTCAACGCATTTTTACAGGAACATTTATGGAGAACAAAATGTAGGGACTAGTTAGCTGAGAGTACTCCGGAAGTTTGATCGAAATCGTTAGAGCCGTTTTTGAGAAAATTGGAATACCGATAAATTAATATTCGACAAATCTCCTTTTCTGAGTTAACTTGGCTTATATCTCCGTTCAACATATATATACAGAAATAATTATAGAGAACGAAATGGTGGTATGGGTGAATAAAAGACGCTCCATTAGAATTTATCACATCTGGCGAAGAAGTTACCCTGGAATTTACGGAAATGTTAGAAAAAACGTTATTTTTGACACATTTTGATTTTTATCTCTGTTCAATGGACCGTCACAGGAACATTTATTGGGAACAATATGTAGGTATTAACTATTCGGATACATCTTGAAAGTTTGGTGATAATCGTTGAAGCCGTTTTGCCAAAAAGAGTAAAAAACCTATTTTTGCTTCAGGTACATCTCCGTTCACCGTATTTTCATGGAGATATGTATAGAAAAGAAAAGTTAGGTATTGATTAGGACAAGATAATTTGAAAGTTTAATCAAAATCGTTAGAGCCGTTTTCGAGAAAAATGCGAAAAACCGTAGTTTTTGGTACATTTTCGTCCCCCTTCCCATCGGCCGAAATCGTCCATAACTTTATTTTGGTGTCTACGAAAAATACCAAACAAAACAAAAAAAGAACCAGCTCAATCGGATCAGCCGTTCTCCCGCAAATCGAACTACAGACACACACACACACACAGGTCTGTTTCTTTATTTGATGACTGTACCTAAACCCTCGACGAGGATTATATCAGTCATAGAAGTTGCGGTTTCGCTAATATGCAAGAGGCCGGCCCCTGCAGCATCCACCGAACTCAGACCTGTGGAGGTACGGCAGGTATTTGGTCGTTAGCCAGTCTCACCGTAGAGAGCTGTTGCCCGTGTGTTACCGCGCGGAGGTGACCACCTGAGGAATCCCGTACCATCTGGGAGTAGTTCTTAATCTGGTTCCCTACCTGATCTTACTGTTTACTTGGGTGGCAAGTTTCAAAATGACTGATTAACTATAACCACGTTTCTTAGCCATTACCTTCTTTGCGAACTTTGCAAAATGGTTATAGGCTTCCTTTGTAGCAGTCAAAGCTGCTAAGTTCGTTTGCCCTCCCAACAACCGTCGCTCACTGTTGTAGAAACTACACTGGAGCAGCACATGGTTTCTTGTTTCCTCCGCACTGGAGGCACAAGAAGTTCATAATGGAGAGTCTTTAAGATAAAAGAAGTGGAGCCGCGCATTGAAGTCACCATGTCCCGTGAGGAACTGGCTCGTCCAGTGGTCTGGCTCAACCCATTTTCTAGAAAGACGTTCACGGATGTTGGGGAAGAACTCATACGTATCACGTCCCTTTGACGAGGATTCCCATCTCGCTTGCCATTTCTCTAGAGCCCATTCATCGATGGCGGCAAGTTTCTGTTCTGTGGTGAGATCCGCACGGAGTTCAGCCCAAAGCGGGGGAAGCTCCCGTTTCACTCTCCACTTGTCAATCATGCACTCAACAGCCAAATCAACTGGTAACTGACCGGTGATCACCTGGAGTGCTTCCGTTGATACAGTCTTGTAGGCCTTGGTGATCCACAGGAGCGCAGCTCTCTGGGATTGGGCCAATACTCTCTTTTGATTGACTGTTAGTTTGCTACCCCAGACAACGGGGCAGTAGCCAATCACACCTAAATAGATGGCCTTATACATGAGGATGGTGTCATGGTAACACACACCCCAAGTGGCCTTAGTAATGGCACGCAGTGAGGCAAACCTTGCAATGGTAGTGCCTTTAAGGGACACACACACACACGGATCACGCGCCGAAATTAGGTTTTTTAGACTCCGTAGGGTCTGAAACGTAAAGATCTGAAGAAAAACCCAAAATTTTTTTTGGGCCGATTACTATACTTTCCTTCCCTTCGGGTAGCGGAAAGTAATAGTAATTAAAAAAAAGTATGAATGCTCTAAAACTATTTTGAGAGACACTCTGTTTTTCTGGTTCCTTTTTAGCCGCATCTTTTAGTCTTTGTTTCGAGTGCAAACGTTGTTTCAAGTGGTAACTCCTTCTCGCTAATGACGCTTCTCATACAATTCATCCCGCTCTTGTTCAATACCTGCTCGTCGTTAAATAGCCAACTCGAAAACCGAAATGGTGTTAATTGTTGTAGTCAATATTGAACGGCTTCCGCAAACACTATACATTAGCTAATTAGGCTCATTAGAGCCCATATAAGTTGAAACCACGTTTTATATTCATCCGGTCTCAGTTCTTTGGAGGATGAAGATTATTGCAGTGATCGTTCTTTTGATCGGCATCGTCGCCAGTGATGCTGCCGAAACACAGAAATGTGCATGCGGTACTTCCAACATAGACAAATCGGTGAGGCGATTACCTGCCATTTTGCTACCTCATTCCTTAACGTTGATCTCTGGAACTCCATGAACATATTCTAATCAAAACCTGCGAATTTCTGTACCTGATAGAGACTATAGGTTGAACGCCATAATTGATGCTATACTGATACAAAACTAGGGTGCTACATGCGTCCAGTCGTCCCTAAAATAAAGTAGCAGGTCCATATTTCTCATGATATTCATTCGTGGCCATCGACCTCAATAAATTACAAATTCAGACTCAAAACTTTCCGCACCAGCCCAAGACTTCCTACATATCAATTTTGGGCACTGCGTATTTAAACTACAGGATTTAAGTGGAACATATCCTCTACTAATCACCAAATACATTAACCTAGACCCATTTCAATCAATAAGAATTGTGCGCTGAACAACTTAACGGTAATATAATATTTTCACTCGCCAGGATCGACGAAGCAGCACAATAAATTATCAACAATTATGGTGGTTTTCCCCCTTATAAATAATAAATAATTCCACAACTATAAACGCCAACATTTCCACACATGGATATCGCCACGACGGTCTCATTAATTACCAACCTTGAAACCACGTGAGTTAAATATCGTTTACGTTTCAAAACGCGCCAGAGGGCGAATATTTCAGGCTTGCAGAGTGATATTTCGTTGTCTGTTGCTGTCGCGTGACGTACTTTGTATACTGCCTTCTGTCTCTAATTGTTTTCAATTCCGATCTGAAATATCTTAAAATATTAATTAACGGGTTAACAGAAAAAACTGTGTAAACACCTATAAGGAGATCGATGAAGGATAGTGTGACGATTGGCACAATGTATCGTATACATAAATTGTGTGGCATCGCAATACTACATTCTAACTCTCCTCGCGGTTTAATGGTCTCAACCAGGCTCTGGGGTGGAGTGTCTCGAATCTGCCCCATACCAAGTCCTCAAAAACTTTGTGGGGTAGTACGAACCAGTCCAGGGGTTCGAGGAGGTTAGTGCCTCAACGTTCGTCGTCCTCAACCCCTGTGCCTGGACACGCTTGAGCGGCTTTCATTATTTTAAAAAAATCTAAATCTTTTACTATGCTGATGATAGTACTACATCCAAAATACCTCTTCCAATAAACGTTCTGGAGGTTGCCCGGAAGGGAGGGTCATGTGCAACAACATTAGCCCTCCTCGTTTATGACAGGATTTCATTAGTCCTAGGTGTCTGCCATTGAATTAGTTGTTACCTTTGAAATTATCTTGTTTTTAGAGGGGGCGGGAAAGGATTGTTGGTGGAACTAATGCCAGGGTCAACGAATTCCCTATGATCGGAGGTATCATCAACGAGGAAAGACCAAACACGATCTTCTGTGGAAGTACCATCATCACTGTCCGCCACGCTATCACCGCTGCTCATTGCTACGATGGATCATTAGCAAATCTCAGCATAATCTTAGGAGAACACAACATTCAATCTGGTAAGTGAACAGGTTAAGCCTCAAGACACACATGTGCCACAAATTCAGCGACTCGAATTGATTTCCACGGGAAACACAGCGGGCATCCATACTGTTTAAAAGTCCTTGTCACTTCTATGCCTTATCATCGTAGGCAGAGCCACATTTCACGATTTGGCACTGGTGAAGTCCTGCAGGGGTAGTTGATACACTGCCTGAGTTTCCTACCGTCATAAAAAGTACTGAGAACTCAGAGAGCTTTGAGCAGATGGGTTCTTCCGAGAAAAAGGTTGTCTGTAGTCAAGTGGGTACGAACTACCTACCACAACAGCCAATTCAAAAAAACGCCAGTCCACTTCAAAAATCCAACCTCTCGCTAAATGGTACACTAAGCATTAAGTTGCGTTATGAACGAAATCCCAACGCTCCTTAATGTAACTCTACAACACGCCTTAAAGCGTAAAGGTAAGCAACCAGCAACACCCGAGGACGCTCCTGATGAGTTTCAATCTCCTGTTTCTTCAGCCTCCTTGTTTGAAATCGAAATAAAATTGATTTATATATTCGGTAGACGGTTTAAAATATTCTGCGACCATAAACCCCTCCAATGGCTGTACTCCATCAAAGAGCCGAATTCTAAACTGTTCAGATGGAGGACGAAATTAGCCGCGTATGATTTTGAAATCATATACAAGAAGGGATCGCTGAACACAAACGCAGATGCTCTATCAAGAATAGAATGTATTGCCCTCCACTCAATATATACTCAAATCAGGCACCACTCAGGAGACAAACTTCCTTAATGAAATATCTGGTGCGTAGCAACACACAACTTTCCGCCACCCCCGTAATTTCGAACACCACCTACATAGGCGGGCGCTATATCTTCGTTCAACGCATTTTTACAGGAATATTTATATAGAACAGAATGTAGGGACTAGTTCGCTGAAAGTACTCCGTAAGTTTGATCGAAATCCTTAGAGCCCTTTTTGAGAAAAGGGGAATACCGATAAATTAATATTCGACAAATCTCCTTTTCTGAGTTAACTTGGCTTATATCTCCGTTCAACATATATATACAGAAATAATTATAGAGAACGAAATGGTGGTATGGGTGAATAAAAGACGCTCCATTAGAATTTATCACATCTGGCGAAGAAGTTACCCTGGAATTTACGGAAATGTTTGAAAAACGTTATTTTCGACACATTTGATTTTTATCTCTGTTCAATGGACTGTCAGAGGAACATTTATTGAGAACAATATGTAGGTATTAACTATTCGAAAACATCTTGAAAGTTTGGTGATAATCGTTGTAGCCATTTTGCCAAAAAGCGTAAAAAACCTATTTTTGCTTCATAGGCCTATATATCCGTTCACCGTATTTTCATGGAGACATGTATGGAAAAGAAAAGTTAGGTATTGATTAGGACAAGATAATTTGAAAGTTTAATCAAAATCGTTAGAGCCAAAATACAAAAAATCACGAACAAAACAAAAAAAGAACCAGCTCAACACATACACACACAGACCACGCGCCGAAATTAGGTTTGTTAGACTCAGTAGGCCTCAAAAGGTAAAGATCTGAAGAAAACCCAAAATTGATTTTGACCCGATTACTATACTTTTCTTCCCTTCGGGTGGCGGAAAGTAAAAAAGTTGGGTTGGTCTGACCGGAAATTGAGGGATGAACAGGAAGTTCTGGTAGAAGTTGGTTAGATGGTCAGAAACGAATCCAGGGGATGCGTTGGTTGGCGGTAAATTTGGGCTGAAGTCTCGGGATACTGCTGATGTGACTTCGAGCACGGGCACCCGGGTAGATAAGAAGAAATTTGGATGCGTATTGGAGGTCTGGTTGTACTGCCTGGTTTGCGGAACGCGGAAGCAGCCCTAATTTCCTTATAGGTAAATGCCCTGCAAGATTTTGAGACGTTTCTTGATGAATGGACCCCTCCCCTCCCTCTCGATGGCATCGTTTCCACATAGTAAACACTCCTTTTAACGTAATGCACTTGATATGATGAAACTTTCATACAGGAGCATATTCGATCGTGGCTGGTTGCCTACCTTTAAACTGCCATTCACACTAGGGATTTGTGTCGTGGCTCGCATAACTAAATAAACTGAATTCCCCCATTCGAACAAACCCCCGCCACCAACCGCTGTTTGTGAATTAATTTTGGTGTAAGCCTCATTCAGATACTAGTCCAAGGATCTACGAAAAAGTACATGTTCGGGTGTTTGGAAGTGAAACATTCCTTGAAATGAACATTGAATGACTCGTACGCGTTAGGGGACGGCGCCGTGTCAGAGATTTATGTGTCGAGGACGTACAGCGAAAAAACGTTGCATGCTTTGTTGTGGGTTTCTGTGGGAATTTTTAGTAACCAATCGCAAAACCCACCCCTAACGTCTTTTGATTCCAAACGCACATTTCAAATACTTATCACGGCCACCTCCCCAATTCGATTTCATCATCCTAGTATCCTCGTTGGAAATTATCCACCAAACTTATCTCAAGTGAAATTTGCATACCACAATGGCAACTGCTGGCCACGCTTGATGGTCCTCATTATGGACGCCAATCTCGAAAGCTGCTGCCAGACAAGTTCCTCAAATTACGTCATCACAATGGCCAGACACTTTTTCGTCTGATGCTTTCTTAGATTAGGGCTTTGGCAGGTGCACTAATTTTGCGAACGTTTACGGTGTTGGCTGTGCGGTATTAAATCGTGGACCGCTTTGAAACAGGGGTTTATGACACTTATGCACTTGAACTGGAGAGACCCTCACCTACCTTCGACAAGTGTTATGCTTAAGGCAACGAATATCAAATCACACCCTGAATGAGTCAAACCGCCGGGAAGCCCTATCTCCCTCTCTGCTGCTGGGTTGACTTTGCTCGTCGCTTGATAGTTGGACGGGTCGGATCGGACTCTCATTTTCGCACTTTCCCTCCATTGGGACAAGAATCCCTCGCCCCCTCAGCTCTGAATCAGACAGCTGCTTTCAGGTGTACCAGTTTTTCTGCCTTCTAGCTATTAATTCACCAATAATTAAGGTGCCACTTCGTGCAGTGTCAATCATTGAATCGCGTTTTTAGAAACGTAAATACTAAACGCTCGAATTGGTGCCTCCGCTTGTTGTTTGTTATTAATCAATGAAAACTGCTGTATACTTTTCAGATAAAGAGGCTATCGTGAAAATTAGCATTGAAAAGTTCATACGTCACGAAGACTTCGATTTGACGGGAGTTACTGAGAACGACGTCGCTGTGTTGTACCTCGCTAAAGACATTCCCTTCGGACCGACTATCACGCCTGCCTGTTTCCCAGAGCTTGGCACTGCCAAGAGCCTCGTTGGGCAGAAAGTTCGCGTCGTCGGTAAGTTGCTCTTAAGAATGCCCAAAAATATTGAACAATTATGCTGTATTACCAGATTGCCTTGCGGACATCGTGGTGGTCGTGGGGCCATCTTAAATTTCGTTTTTAAATCTGTGGGGTCTTTGAGAGGGGGGGGGGGTCGATACTCCCCCGGACATCCTCAAATACAGAATCATATCTGTATTACCAGATGAAAAGGACGTTCAACCAGATGCACTGTAGTATGTGGAACCTTAGGAGACCTCTGCCGAGGCTTACTGGGGTCCTTTTAGACCTCACGGAAGGCAGAAAGTCCAAACTGTCTTGTTCTGGGATGAGAAAAACATGGTACATTGGTCAATATGAAATATTTTAGGGTCTTCAACGAATTCTACGCTGTGTGTTTGGTATCCCCGCGCAGGACTTAAAAAACGAAGGCAAAGACTCTACTTCAAAATTTTCGTAATCACATTTGTTAAGGCTCTTGATTTTTCTAATTGACTCAACAAGGGAATTTAAAGAACCATTTTTGCGCCATTTTCGAACCCAATCTTTCACTCCTTTCGACTTTGTTCGGCGTACAGATGGGTTATATACCTGCCATGAGGATCCTATGTGGATTTTTCTTGTTGACCTCGATAATGTTATTGAAATATACAAAAACATTTGCGAAGAAACTTAGTATTCGATTGAACCTTTGCCCTTAATCCACCTGTTTATTATCAAATTTCTATTATTTCAGGCTGGGGCGTGCTCTATGAAAACGGACCTCAACCCAATGTCCTCCAAAAAGTAGATTTAGACGTTATTTCGATGCAAAAATGCGAGGATCATTTTGGTGGCACCACCCAAGGACAGATTTGCACGTTCACGTCGAAGAAAGACGCTTGCCAGGTAAGCGCAGAGCTGTCTGTTAGCATCGAATACGTGTTTGACGATAAGCTATTTATTCATTGAGGTACAGGCGAATCCAAATAACGAATGCACGAATTTAGACAGATGTCGATAAAGAGGAAAGAAATGCATTTCCTTTGCTGCAGATGACTCATTTGTTTAATAACTGTTCTGTACTTCTTCTTCCTTATTCTTCACAGCCTCAAACGGCGTCATTGTGAGACCACGCTTAGCGAAATTCGAAAACCAACATTCGGCAGTGGGATTCGACAGTTCGACGACTGTCGAAATTACAATCTCGCGGGTCGATCCTTCGCCTCTTACTAACTCTCATGAGATAATTAGGAGCAACCCTTGAAATTCCGACCCCCACCGTTTCGCTTAGTGCCATTTCTCGCAGTTTTACCCGATCATTCTAAAACAATGAAATTTTCTTAAACAAATCACGAAATCAGTCTTATAAATCTCCTGTTCACTGATTGCTCAGTAATAGTCGTGACATAAGTAGAAGCACTTCGATAGATTCTGAAACTTTAACCGCCGACCATTTTCTACGTAAAACGTGAAGTAACGTGAAGTTCAAATGAACTGACAAAAATAGATTGGATAATTAGCTAAAGCCATGAATACAGCTGAATGTACGTGGGGCTGAGGAAAGTTATGCGATGCTTCGCACAGGATATTTTAGGACGTTTCCGAGACCACTTTCACCGGTGGGACCATTGATAGACAGCGTCGTCTCAAAAACTTCTTCGTTGTTATATGAAAATCGTTCACATCCGTGTTGTGTAATTGAAGGGTCACTATTTTAATTATTTATTTATTCTTATTCGTAAAGTCCCCATTTCATCAGCTCGGGGCATGTCAATAACTTCATTACGTTTTCAACAATTAATTGCAGGGTGACTCCGGCGGTCCAGTCATGTACATGAACCCATCCACGAGGCGTTATTCTATCGTCGGTATTGTTTCCTTCGGATACGGATGCGCGGTGCCCGACGTTCCAGCTGTCAGTACTAGCGTTGATGGTTATTGTGATTGGATTTTGAAGAAAGTTGCAGGTTAGAACATTTTACAATTCTCGATACTCAAAATAATTGAACGACTGAAACACGAACACTCCGAACTCGATCTTACCTGAAATTCAACCAAATAATAACCTGTAATGAACTGGGAAATGCTACGTGAGTGTGATTAAAAATAAATGTTTATCGCGTTTTCATATTAAATGAAAGGAAAATTGATGACCTCTTGAAAAGTCGATGGAGTAACTTTATACAATCAGTGAACTCAGGTTGATGGGACAGTGAGAAACACTGTCAGGTTTTACACCACTGACTGAATTTTCACATGTCTTCCGCTACTGACTGACTGGGGAACAGATTAAAGAACTATGACATTACAATTCCTTCAAATGCTCCACTCAGTGGGAAGCGTGGTTGTCTGGGAAACGAGAAGGATAAATCGATCTAGTCGAAGCTGATGTGCACATCTATCTAGCCCAACATTACCAGTCATTAATAATAGCCATATTATTTCCAGTAGTTACGGTTTGACGGAGCTAGGACAAGCCATTTTCAAGACCGGTGATCTAGTAACGATTTGCCATATCATTGTAGATCTAGGAAATCACGCGGTCTTCCCTATAATCTGATTCAAGCTGGTTTTGACCTCCCTCCCTTGAACTACATACCTTACATATGACGGTTTAAGAGGTTGTAACGGTACAAACAAGCTCAGTTTGTTATTGTAAGGCGTAACAGCTTGTTGATAGACGCTAACATGTCCTTTTTTTTGTTTTATTTGAAGAGACCATTACATTTGTAGTATTCCTGTATGGGACAGATATTTTTCGCTCTTACATTAACAGTTTAGGTGTACAGCCACCGTATTTGTCCCCACCATTGCGTTACATAATCTGTAGATTATAATGCGGAATTGACAGATAACCGAAATGAACTAAGGCACTGAGAACTTTCGTTGAGAATACGACACAAGTGGGAGTTCAACGCAAAACGCGGTTGACTCTTTGTTCATAGGATCAGCAGGTCGGTGATATGCCTGGGGCCCAGTGTGGTGAGGCAATGGGTACCAGCAGCGGCTGGGGCACTGAGCGGGGGAGTTGGGACCTGGGCCCATCATGTGGCCAAGGGGAAATGCCTTTGGCCCTGCAGCTTCGGCTGCCTCCCTGATCTCTTCTTCATCAGGGGGTAGGAACCTTTCGTTGAGTAGAGGATTATGATGGTCGAGGTAAGAAGGAGACAAAGCTGGCGAGGTGTTTATGCAGGAATATGTAAGGGGAAGTTATGTAATCGGCTCAATAAACCTCTTTTCTTCGGAGCTTTACATTTCAAACCCTACTGAGTCCGCAAAACACTATTTTGGAAAATGGTCTGTGTCTTGTCTGTGAACGATTTTTAGAGAAAACGACCCTACCAAATCAGCTTAAACTTGATATCTAGCCCGCAGGTTATCATGGGACGCCAAAATAAGGGTATGAGCAAAATCCACCGAAAGTTAACTATAGTTATCATAGTGATCAAAACACCACATTTTTTTTCTCACAAAAACGGCTATATTGATAGCTCGTAATAGGACAATCATACCATGAAATCCCAATTTGTGGAAAAAAGACGAGAGCAGCTCAATTACCAAAAAAAATTACCAAATGTTTCGACGAAAATCGATTTTAACGCGATATTTTTCTTATAAACTCCGCTGAAATGTCACTAGAATGTTAATAACAAAATGGTGTAGTAGTCCAATTCAATACCTATAGCGTGAAAGTTTAAAAACACTCATAAGATATAAGGAGGTCACTCCAAAAATTCCGGAATTTCAACTACGTCCGTTTCGCTTACTACCACTTTTAAAGGTTTTTACCCAATAACTCTGCAAAAGTGATTACTATCCTATTCACAAAAAAATCGTGTTAGCAGCTTCATTAGTTCTCTGTGTACCAGTTGTTGAATAATGGTACGGAAATGAGTACGAGCACTGCAATAAATTTCGGAGCTGTAAGCGCTACCGTGATGTTTGGTTTGGCCAAGTTCAAATGAACTGAGTGATGAAGGAATTGAGTAAGTAGAAAAAGCCATGTACAAAGTGAATTGACGTAGAGCTAAGGAAAGTTGTTTGTTGCAACGCACCAGATATTTTGCAAGGTGTTGTTTTGCTGCTGCTCTATGCGGCAGAACTGTGATTGGGAACAAGTGCCCCAGATTTCTAGAGAATATGTTCAGATTGGGCGGATGAAGGTTTTATATATAAGGAGTCTATTTTGGAGTTATGTATATCTATTATTAAGCATCCATTCAAGATTCAGGAAATAACAATCTCAAAGAGGTCGAGGGAGTGGCAAGGGTGACGAGGGAAGAGAAAGAGATGAAGGAGGAGGAGAGGTTTGTCAGGAAATGCACAGCGGACCCATATATTATCACTGTCCACTAAACGTGCATCCTTCACCTAGCGACTGCGTAAATGGATTAGCATTCGCTTTCGTTTTTTTTTTTATTGTTTGAAACGTTACAGGCCTGTCCTGAAATTCATCAATCAGTAACTACTGGTTCCTTAACAAAAGTTATTTGTTTCATAATTATGGTCAATCACAATTACAATTTAATACGATGAAGCAGTTAATTAGTACAATGCATACCGTGCATAGAAGTTTTGCACTCAAAACGAACTAAATCCTAACTAACTTATTTATTTCATCTTTTTCATTTCAGAAACTGACGCCAGCGCTACTGTCTGCCCCAACAAATAAGCGGAATAAATGTATTTATATGCCAATTGAAAACTGATTATTTTTCCTCCAGTGGCAAGATGTATAACTGTCAATAGACTCGAATGAATTTGGAATCGAAGAATATGAGGCGTAAAGGCTGCAACTGCGTTACGCTTAATTTTTCGAAAATTGGTTGCGTTAATTGCGTAAGCCTGACTGGGTTTTATAGAACAGCCTGTTTATCAATATCTGGTTCAGAATACGTTAATGGCAGGTGGCAGCACTGCACAGGGCATTTTTAAATATTATTTCGCGAAACACCGCTCACCCAAAATCAAGAGTTTTGATTCAGGTTTCGAGCAATTGTGCAACTAAACGGAAAAAGAATAATTACGTAAGTAAAGTGAAATGAATTAAATGGTAGCATCGCAACGTTTCTGCAGACCTACCAGGCATTAGCAACCTCCGAATTTGAGAGGTATTTACAGGGTTTGGGTACAGCTGGGTACGCACTATAGCTGACCTGTGCTGCTTTGGCGACGCCGTCGGATCCAACGACGACGAGCCATTTGACTTCCCAAGAGACCATTCGTGGACGAGTGTTTTCACGAAGAATGAAAACCGGTTCACCGACCGAAGTTCGTTTCTTCCTTTGTATTAGAGTGTTCAGATACTCTCGAGACTACCTCTGCCATTCTTGAGACGCTTGTTGAATCAATGTAACAGTATCATGTTCAGGAGGTCATGGGAAAGGGCTACCAACTAGGAAATGCCCAGGACTGAGATAAGGAGTCGTCTCGTCTATGTATGGGCATAGGGGATGATCATTTAGGGTATCAGGCTTCCACTGGTTGTGCTGCATGGACTCCGCCAAACCGCCTCCATCCAGGAGCTTGGTGGTCGATTGACTCATGCAAGTCTAACCTGTGATACAACACATTCCATCGTATCACCAAAAGCTGCTCCACTATCCACTTTAAAGTATGATCATTATCACAGATAGCTTCTACCTGCTGGGCCTTCAACAACTCTAGCAATAATATCCAGGAAATATTGGGTTGTATCGCTGGGATCTTTGGCCTTCAGTGCAATCCAGAAATGTTGGATTAGTTATAAACTTGGGCTTTTTCTTTAAAGCCTAATTATCCTGTAATGTCGGATCTGCCTCCGGGAAGTGTCACACCATCTCTAGGCGATGAAGGACAAGTTATTTGTAGACCATTACTATCCGTGAATGGAGAATTTCCGAGCATGGAGCTTTAGCAAAAACATCTAGGTAAAATATTTTTTCATTCCATTGTTTTCAATTTCAATCAGCAAAATTTTCTTACACCCCCACACCAACACAACATTTGATAACTCATGTTTCAAGACATCGGGGTTCCAGATGTGCAATGTCCGTCCACCGTCTGGGCCGTTTTGTGCCTTTAACGTGGTCTAAAAAATCCGTTCTTTCGCACAAAAATCCCATTTGGTATCTACTCGTGCCAGCATGCTCGGCAATCCGGTCGGACGTATCCCATGGTTTTTATTGGCAAAAATTGGTTTAAAAATTAACAAAACGCAGTTTAATCGCAAATACGCCGTGTTTCGTATCGTTTTGAAGGTAGTTTTACATCCTGGGTCGAATGGAACGAGTGTCAGACGTGTACAACTGTGTATAGTGAAATTACAGTAATTATAGTGAGCCGAAAGTTGTGCAACTGTGTATGAAATTACAGTAATTATAGTGAGCCAAAATTTACGGGCGACTGGAATGTTTAGTTCTCCTCGTTCCATTGTAGTCAGGTCATGTTTCGTGTTGTTGACTGGTATCTTTCGATGCTGACTCGAATGGGATGGGTCTCGGGTTGCAGTAATACTAGGTCAAGCTGTTCATGAGAATAATAAACCGTTGTGTAATTATTTTAGCGTTTTTTAAATTCACTTCAAGAAGAAGAAAAAATAAATTTTCTTTTTTCCGAAAAGAAAATTGAGCTGGCAGTATGATGACGGATAACGGTTTAAAATTACGAATCCAAAAGATTAAGGGCACAAACCCCGATAAACTTTATTCAAGAAACGAAGAACAAAATAATTCTAGAAAAGTTCAATCGCCAGAGCTTAAATTTTCAGAGCTGTAGTCACACGACGAGCTCCTGCTATGCTCCTGTGGATCACCAAGGCCCATAAGACTGTATCAACAGAAGCACTCCAGGTGATGATTTGTCAGTTACTGGTTGACTTGGCCGTTGAGTGCACGGTTGACAAGTGAAGAATTAAACAGGAGCATCCACCATTTTGGGTTGAACTCCGTGCAAATCTGACTGCAGAACGGAAACATGCTGCCATCGATGAATGGGCGTCAGAGAAATGGCTAGTGAGATGGGCATCCTCGTCAAAGGGACGTGACAAGTATGAGTTCTTCCCCATCATCCGTGAACGTCTGGAGAAAGGTGGACTGAGCCTGACCACAGGACGAGGCAGTTCCTTACGGGACATGGCGACTTCAATGCAAGCGGCTCCACTTCTTTTATCTTAAAGACTCTCCATCACGCACGTCTTGCGCCTCCAGTGCGGAGGAAACAAGAAACCACTTGCTGCTTCACAGTGAGCGATGGTTGTTGGGAGGGCAGACGAAATTAGCAGCATTGACTGCTCCAAAGCAAGTCTATAACCATTTCGTCGAGTTGGCGAAGAACGTGATGGCTAAGAAACGTGGTCACAGTTGATCTGCTCTTTTGAAACTTGCCCCCCAAGTAAATAGTTAGATCGAATGGGAAACCAGATTGCAAAGGATTCCTCAGGTGGTCACCTCCGCGCGGGTACACACAGGCAACAGCTCTCTACTGGGAGACTGGCTAACGACCAGGTCTTTGTTTGTTGGCTGCTGCATGGGCCGGCCTCTTGCATATTAGCGAAACCGCAACTTCCATGACTGAGGGTTTAGGATCAGTCAAATAAGGAAACATACTTGTGTCTGTCGTTCTATTTGCAGGCGAACGGCTGAATCGACTGAGCTGGCTCTTTTTTTTTTGTTCGTTTTTCGACACCAAAACAAAGTTATGGGCGATTTTGGCCGATAGGAAAGGGGGATTGGGGACAACTGCGTCACTAGATTTCATGAACCCTTCGGAGTGTCTTGCTGCAATCTATACCCACATTTTGTTCCCCACAACTATTTCTATATCTATTTGTTGAACGCAAATATATGCCCAGTTAACTCAAAAAAGGAGATTTGTCGAAAATTAATTAATCAGTTTTAGCGTTTTCTCAAAAATGGCAGTACGATTTAGATCAAACTTACTGTGTACTTTCATCTAACTAGTACCTACATTTTGTTCTCCATAAATGTTACCGTGAAAATGCGTTGAAGGAAGATATAGTGCGTGTATATGTTGCAGGTCGTCGAATTTTTTTGAAAAGGATCATAATAACCTTTCAAGAGTTATCCGGTAAAAACTTTTAGAAATATGTGGTAAGTGAAATGGCGGTAGTTTACATTTCAGAATTTGAGGAGTAGCTTCTATTTATTATGAGCGTTATCAAACGATCACAGTATAGGCACTACACTGGACTAGCCCCACGATTTTAATGCCGTTTGAGATTAGTTTTTTAAGGAAACTGGCAGAGGTAATCCCTTGGTCACAATTAAAGTCGGAGGTAAAAGGTGTTTGACGATAATATACAACACAACTGACGTGGAAGAGCTGAGATAGTCAGCGAATAAGCGTGTTGCCTTCCATTCACGTACAACGTTATCAATAAAATTTTTAAGAAATCGAAAAACAAGTTGCCCCGTCGAACCACAAAAAGTGGATACTAACAGCTCAGAAACAGATTTTACGCGCGTAAGTTTTACCAAAAAACGTTCGATTTGGCTTTGGCCACGCGATCTATACGACATTCAATAAACTAAAGTAGTTTTTACGTTCGCCGCTAGAGTCGTAACTAAAATAGTTGCGAGCTCTTGCTGTTTATGATCTCTTGTTCAAATATCTTCCCAAACGGACACATTTGTTCGAATTAGAAATTTCCTAGTTCAGACCGTTCAAATTCGAACTCGGAGACTTCCGTTGCGATCCTAGCGGCGAACGTAAAAACTACTTTAGTTTATTGAACGTCGTATAGGTCGCGCGGGCGTTTCCCGGTAAAACTTTCGCGCGTAAAATCAGTTTCAGCAACATGTTTTTGAATTACTTAAAAATCGTATTGATAACGTTGTACGTTGATGGGAGGCAATCACACACTCTTTTCCCTCGTTCTGTAACGATCTCAGTTCTTCCACGTTAGTTGTGTTGTGTATTATCGCCAAACACCTTTTTACCTCCGACTTCATTTGTGACACCAAGGGGTTCTGGAATGGCAGGGCATTGTGCCGATCTGGAAGAAGTACGGCAATAACCTCTGCCAGTTTCCTTATAAAACTCATCTTAGATGGCATTAAATAATTTCAATTAAAAAAAACCAGGGTGTTGAGGCGCTTCCTCGACATGGGAGGAGCAGGGTTGGGAAACACACGCCCTTCTCCTATCCTTTTCGGTTCATCCTTCTTCACTTGCGTTCCGACCGTCGCCTAATGCGTGTCCACCTCCAACCATTTTTTCCTTTTATTATATTTTATTCACTTTCAAATTTTCCTGGTATCATTTCCATTTGAGCTTGTCCCATCGTTAACTGGCTGAGCCGGTACATACGCCCAGATCGCGATTTTCTAAAACTGCGAAGGAAGCTGCTGCCAGACACTCAGGCCCTGGGAAGAAACCACGAGGACGTCTTACGAGAGGTATCCTATTTCGCATCCTCATTCACCTTTTCTTTTATGGTTGTGGGGGGGGGGGGGTGCCGGGCTGTCTGCTCCGTTTCGTGTTTTGGAAACCGCTTGGTGTTGATGTACACTATGTTTTTACTAAAAATGCAGTCCTCTTAATTTAATTCAAATTATCTTTTAATAGTACAAAACCCTTCTTCTCTGTAGTATCTCCATGAAAATACGGTGAACGAAGATACAAGCCTGAAAAACAAAAATAGGTTTTTTACGTTTTTAGGCAAAATGGCTGCAACGATTTTCACCAAACTCACAGAATGTTTTCAAATAGTTAATACCTTTATATTGTTCTCAATAAAAATCCTCTGACATTCCATTGAACAGAGATAAAAATGTTTTTCGAACAATTTTGTAATGTCCCGAGATACTGCGTCACTGGATTAGATCAATCTTACGGAGTGTCTTCTAGCAACCTATACCTACATTTTGTTTTCTGTGATTATTTCTGTATCTAACGGCTCTAACGATTTCAATCCAATTCACGGAGTACTCTCAACTACTAGTACCTACATTTTGTTCTCGATAAATGTTCCTGTAGAAATGCGTTGAACAAAGATGAAGCAGCTCGTCGAATTTTTTCGTCTGATTTCGATTCGCTTATGGTAGAAAAATCGGTGTTTTGAGCTCATTGGTGTGAGGAATAATTTGTTGAAATGGCTCGAATCTGATCCATCAGAGCGACAGCAATGTGTGAAGGGGCCAGAAAGAATCTTCACCTCGTGAAAAGAATTATCAATAGGGATCACGCGGTTCATTATTTACATCTTCTCCCTTTCAAAATTCCTTAATCCCGATATACGTTGCACGCTGATGACTTCCAACTGTATCGTTCATGGGCCTCTTAAAGATGTAGAAAAGACTGTTACTTCCCTCAATAGAGATTTAGAAAATTTAAGACACCGGTATATGTCACATGGAATGAAAGTAAATGAGAAGAAGACCAAAGTCACTAAAATAGATGGCACTACAATATCTACACTTCTAACCGACGGAGTGTCCTTTGGAGCATTGTCATGCTGAATCCCCTCTGGAGGGAAAAGCGAGTCATAAATATGTGCAATTCCGTTTATAAAACAATGTACCAAGACTGAAGAGAGTAGCCATGGACTTCCCCCTAAATATTAGGCTACATCAGGCGCAACCTCCAATTTTCCTCACTTTTGCTTCGCTTTTGAACGCTGTACCTCAAAAGCGAAGTATTGGACAAACTGCAAAAAGCACAGAACGCTGCGATTTGTTTCGTTATGGGACTAAAACTAGACGATCATGTGACCCGTGTCTTTAAAAAACTAGGAGCGCTGATAATCAGGGAACTAAAGAAGGTACAAATCGCAACTCTTGTCTTTGAAGTGCTCAAATTCAAAAAATCTCATTATCTTCTCCTAGACTTAATGTTTATGCATCACAACCATGATCGAAATACGAAGAATATTGCAAATGTGTTGAAAATTCCTGTACAGGGAATCAAAATATATAATGAACTCTGTGACGACCAAAACCTTTCGTTCGAAGCTGAAAAAGAGATTTATTAGTGAATACTGAGGGTGCTTTGAAAATCTACAATCTCTCTCGGCCACGTCCATTTTATCATTCGTTTGTGCTACACGTTCTTTCTGAGCGTTACGGATTTATTTATCTTAGAAAAATATTTGCAATACTTACTTTGATGTTTTCTAAAATACAACTGTAGCAGAGTATCACTTCTGTAGAGTAGTATCCAGCGAGGGTGGATGAGAGGGACACTGGGCCCTAACCCTCCCTGGTCGTTGAATAAAACGCTTAATCTCTCTCTCTCTCTCTCTCTCTCTCTCTCTCTCTCTCTCTCTCTCTCTCTCTCTCTCTCTCTCTCTCTCTCTCTCTCTCTCTCTCTCTCTCTCTCTCTCTCACACACACACACAATGTAACAACTTTGCCACAAACTTTCTTTGAGGGGACAGAATATACTGCGTTCGCGGATGCCCTCCAGTTCTATCGGACGTGCGATGCGGTCAAAATTCATGGAACAGTCAGAACACTCAGTTCTATCTCTCACGAGTTGCTGAGCGGTGCGTATCCCATGGTATGCAGATCAACCTGCGAAAAACCAAGGCGATGGTATTGGGATATCCAAAAATGCTCAATAGGGTGAAGAATTTAGGAATCCAAAAAATTATCCACAACGAATGCGTCGAGTCTGCAAGTATATCGGGAATTTCAATCGAAAATAATCTAACGCGAAATCTTCAAACCACTTCGATCTGCAATAAGGCCTTCCGCTGCGTCTACCAACTACGGCGAATCGGCATGGATTTTCCTACACGAGTGTGCAAGCAATTAGTGCAAAAACCCTATTGATGCCGCGCTTTGATTACGCTACGTGATCTCAATTGCTGTGAAATCGACCGTCTGCAGAAAGAAGCACAAAATGCGACACTCCGACTCGTTTTGAGACTACGATCCGACGAGCATGTAACCTCACATTACCCACGCTTTGGTTGGCTAAAAATTAGGGAGATAAAATTGTTTCAGATAGCAGCAAAAACCCGATCAAAAAACAAACTTATAAAAATCCCTGCGCACCGTTCCTCGACACACTCAAGATCCTTTGTGGTACAGGCATCCAAATTATGCTACGATCACATCGACATGTTTGACGTGAGTAAAAAAGTGGGCAGGTTCAAAGAAAAATGTAATGAAATGGCAATTAAGGAGTATTGAAGAGTTGTACGTAGAAGAAAATTAATTTCAATTTAATTTGTAAATGCATATAACTGATTAATATTTGTGTGTATTAATTATTCAGGGATGATGGGAGAGATGGCCCAATGACCCTGATTGTCAAATAAAAGCTTTCATCAACCTCTCACATCTCATTAAATCTAAAGCCGTGGGAGCGGACGGAATTCCAGTCGATGTGCTGCATTTACTTGTAGACGTGATTATCTCACCAGTTACGCATATCTTCAATGTCTCGCGTACGACAGGCACATACCCAAATAATTGGCGATTATTAAACCTCTCCCAAAGTGTAAGTCTCTAGTGTCAGTCAATGACGATTGAGGTATTTCATTACTAAGCACATCGGGAAAAGCTTTAGACAAACTTGTCTATAATGACCTGAGAGCGTTCGTTGTGAGGAACAGCGTTCTGGACCCAATGCAGTCCGCATACCGTACGGGGTTAAGCGCGGAAACGGCGCTTGTTGGTGTGTTTGACAAAGGCAGATCAGCAATGGGTCGAAAGGAGGTTACGATACTGGTGATGGTGGATTTTTCTGCTGCTTTCGATCTGGTCCGTCGGGATATTCTTCTCGCCGTGCTGCAGTCGATTGGGATCGTTGGAACTGCGTTATCATGGTTCAGCTCCTACTTGTCGGGACGGCTTTTGGCAGTCAAAGGGAACGATGGTGAGTTGTCGGCCTGGGAGGGGCTCGACGTTGGGACTCCACAAGGGTGCTTTCGCTCTCTGCTTCGTGCTTTACATCACTTCATTACCGAAAGTCCTCTCGGTGGGTACTCGGCATTTGTCGTATGCAGATGATCTCCAGCTGTTCCGATCTTGCCGAGTTGAGAACATTGGGGAGGCGGTGAGGCCTTGAGTGCCGATCTTGGCCGCGTTATGGATTGGTGTTCCTCTTGCGGGATGGATTTGGAAAACTAAGGCGATGATTATCGGTTACCCAAGGATTCTGGGTAAAGTTAATTTGGTTGCTGCACCTAAAATCAGGAAATAATACTGGAGTATGTGCACGCAACTAAGATGTTTGTAGTCATGGTACAGGACACTGGGGTGGGAACTCCAAACGACTGCGATGTGTCGGGCTATTTTTGGTGCTATCTAGCAGCTGCGCAGAACTGCTAGCGATTTTCCCACTCGCGTTCGACTTCAGCTCGTTCAGAGCCTCGTCCTGCCTCACTTGGACTACGCGGCAGCTCCGCTTTGTGACCACACGTGTGAGGAGCTTGATCGACTCCAGAAGGCGCAAAAGGCCGCTTTACGTTTCGCGCTAAGGTTGAGCCTGGACGAGCACGTCACGGCACACTATCACCGCCTTGGCTGGCTGAAGATGCGAGAGCGAAAGCGGCTGAAGGTGGCCAGCTTGATGTTTAAAGTACTGAAGACCCATCACCGTGCCTACCTTTATGACAACTTCGAATTCATGACATCGAGAGACACCCGGAGTAGGAATAAACTGCTGGTCATTCCTAGGCACAGAACGGCGATGCTGGCACGATCCTTCTTCATGCAGGGGTCAAAGCTATATAATGACAATGTTGACGAGTTTGACTTCACGAAAAATGTTGTTGTGTTCAAAAAGAATTTCAAAGAAAAATTGTTAAAGAAATATGAATAAGTTATCGTAGTGATGTCCCACGCTCTCATTGCACTCCTTACGTCCTCTTGACTTGAATTCATTGTTAACTTTTTTAGTAAATTATTTGATGTTGTGTTAGTTTATGTCAACTACTATTATTACTTGGATGTGTGCTGTAATAAGTGTTTTAGGCTAAGAAAGTCACTCTTAGAAGGGGAGGAATATCCCAGTACTCTCTCTTCGCTTTGAGTGTGTGTAAACAATGTGTCGGTGGAATGAATGGTTGGTTGAATGAGTGAGCAGGTGGCCACAGCTAATCCTGAGGAGGAGGCGCAGGGATGATACTGTGGCAGTTTACTGGGTGAAAGGTGTACGAAAGGGAAATTAAATGTTTGGGTGAACGTAATTTATTTGGTATGAACGGGTTTGTTGTGTTTTTTGTGTTGTTTTTCTTTATTCAGTACGTACAGCATGCTAGCGAGAGGTATGTAATCGTAAATGTAGTGCAACGAGTAGTATATAAATGTATATAAAGATTGTTATGATTGTAAATGGAAATTTAGAGAATGATAGTGAAACCTGTAGCCTGGGGGAATGGAAGAGAGGGCCCCATGGCCCTAATTTCCCCAGGTGGTTAAGTAAAATCAATCAATTAATCTCTCTCTCTCTCTAGCAAAAATTTTTGATAGAATAACCTTTGCACAATTCTCAGCGTTCATAGAGGAAGGCAATATCCTCAATAGCTACCAGTCGGGTTACCGAAGGAATCATAGCACGCAGACCGCTCTAATTAAGGTGACTGATGATGTAAGAAAAGCGATGGATGAAAGGAAACTGACTGTCTTCACAAGCCTTGATCTTAGTCATGCTTTCAATAGCATAGACCACAGGTTGATGATCACCATCTTGAGATCCATTGGCTGCCATGACTCGGCACTCTTCTGGTTCCGGTCGTACCTGGTGGGTCGGCAGCAATGCGTAAAAAGGAGCACTGGTGAGGTTTCTTCGTGGGTGGGGTTGGTAAAGGGTACCCCTCAGGGAACGACTTTTTCTGCAGTACTGTTTGTTCTGTACATAAATCGATTGGCGGATTCTCTATCTGTCTGTGAAAGGGGGATGTATGCCGATGATCTGAACATATACCTATCATGCAAACGGGAGGAGCTTTGTGAGGCTGTCAGCGCTGTCAATCGGGACCTGGAGAATCTTTCAGGGTGGTTCAGTGGACATGGCCTTGTGCTGAATCCGAACAAGTGTAGTGCCATGATTATGGGGCATGCCAGATTGCTTGGCAATTTCTCCCTCAGTGGAATCCCAAAATTGGCGGTTGAAAATGTACAGATTGCCTATGTAATGCAAATGAAATGCCTAGGGATTATATTGAACGACGATCTGTCTTGGACTTCTCAAACTGATGCCACTGTGGGAAAGGTTCACTCATTGCTTTACGCTTTCAGGAACTTAGTTTTCTGTAAATCGGTAAGCCTTAGAACGACCTTGTTCAGGACATTGATCCTACCTTACTTCATGTATGGTGCTGCAGTCGCCTGCGATCTGGACTCTGTTTGTCGGCTCAAAATGCAGAGAGCTTTAAATACCTGTATTAGGTACATTTTAAATCTTAAATATGACGACAGGGTGTACGACAAATATCGACATCTCCAAATCCTGAAAGTTGATGAGCTTATCCAGTACATGGTTCTAATCACGATGTTTAGAATAACCTCATCAAGAAGGCCCAGGTACCTCGCTGACAGATATCAGATGTTTTCCCAAATTCACACCCTTGAAACCCGGAATAAGGATATATGTTACCGGCTGCCACCGTGTCGCACTACAGCCTATCGCCAGTCATTCCTTATGCAGAGCACTTCATATTACAACGGACGGTCACCTGACCTCAAGACATTGACCAGTTATCCTGCTTTAAAGAAACGTCTGAAGGAATACTTGTTATCTTTTTATACTGAGTAAAAAATGAAGGAAGTAATTACCTATGTGGAATGCAGTAAAGAAGACATTTATTTACTTTTATTTATCATTATTTTTATTTATTAGTAGTAGTAGTTTTTTCTTAAACACAAAGCTGGAGAATTTTGTAACACAAAATTGATTGCCATGTAATGTCGCCTTGTGCCAATCTATGCTCGTCACTTGTTGCCTGAAAAGTTCTGGTTAGGTGGAAGAATGGCCATGTATGGCCAAACCTCGCCAGATTCAATAATAAAGACGTTATCTCTCTCTCTCTCTCTCTCTCTCTCTCTCTCTCTTCTTACTTACTTGTTTCTGCTTAGTGTTTTTCAAGTTAAATTTAATGTGTACTGTATGTTTATTATTATAGTATGTGTTGTTTATTGTTTCGGTTGGGAATGTCACTGCTGAGAAGGGGAGGAATATACCAGTACTCACCCTTCTCAAATTCAGCAGTAGGTCGGTGTGATAGTGTGTGTGGCCTCAGCTAATCCTGAGGAGGCGGGATAGGATTAGGCTGGAGCTAAGTTATTTCGTTTATTTATTTACATGTTTACTTAATCAATTTATTTTATTATTTCAGTGTTATTATGAATTTTTTTAACTTTCTATTGATTTTCAGGGCCTTCTCAGGACCTCCCTCGGGATAACGCTCTGAAGGTCGGGTCCGAGGGAGGGTTTGGGTCTGGCTGGGGTTCTTTCACCAACCCCAACCAGCTGGTATGAAAGGTGTGTGTCTGCATTATGTGTGTGTGGTATAATTGGTAGGAATGCATGTAATTTATTTGTCATGAACGTAGGTGAGTTATGTTTTTAGTTTAGTTTAAATGTAAAGAGTGGCGTGAAGGCTATTTTTTAAGAGAGGGCCTCAAGGCCGTAATTCCCCCAGGTAAATAAATAAAACGTTCAATCAATCTCTCTCTCTCTAAATTGTCAACTGAGGCACAACTACGAAAACCCTCATCCTCGTTGAATTATAATTTGAAAATCTGAAGGCCCCCTGTGCACTAGTACTGACGACGCATAAGGAACGTGTTTGTACGGAATTACACAGGAAAGAAGAAGTATTTAGTTCCACAAACACAGGAAAAAGTGTTAAGAGCGACACGTAAACATTCACAGCTTTTGGGGAATCCTACTTTGTTCGATTTGTTCCCCAGGTTTGAGGAACTTCGTAAGAAAGGCTAGGATTCGTCCATCCGTCGAATCTCAACATTTTGGTTCGTCATAGTACACACTCCAGACAATAGTGACATAATTTATTATTATCGCCTATCTATTTGTTGATTTGCGTACATGTTCCAATGGTACACTTTAAGGTAAACACTCCTTGCGTGTTTGGGCCGTGCCTGTTCACCTGAGCGGAATAACGCTGAATTCCGAACGTCACAAAATCCCCAGCCCCTCCTAATAACGCATCCCACGTGATTCCTCCGTTTCCAGTTCAATAGATCGACATTATTGAATGGCAACTCTAAAACCAATTTTGAATTAATTGTTACAGTCGATTTGCAATGACAGCGGCGGTAAACATTTCATTTTTTTCTAATTAGGCTCATTTGTCTCTCTATATAAAGCGATTGTTTTTACTGGACCTCAGTTCTGATGAAAATGAAGGTTTTGGCAGCAATTGCTCTTCTGATAAGCCTCGCCGCCTGTGTGGCTGCCAAAAGCGGGAGCTGCTCCTGCGGTGTCACCATAGCACCAAAATTGGTAAGGCAGCCACGTCCTTCAGTAGATTAAATATGCTCGTAGGACAATTTTTGTGGGAACGGGAGCTATCGCAGTCGGGGCAAATTCTTTGGTATGCAAGTTTTCATAAAACCTTTTCTTCGACGTACAGACGTTTAGAACACAGTGAAATAAGATCGAACTAGATTTACTTTGCACACACACTTCTATATACTAACAAAAGTAAATCACTAACAAAACAAAAAAACGGTATACATTTGCGTATTGATCGTCACCCACGACTACTCAAATAATTAGAGGATGCCGCCGGTGTGGACATATCTCCACGTTTGCCGATATGCCTACATACTATTTATGCTTGTTGATTTAGGATTGGATACGTCTACATTACGTGATTTGCATACCCAATACGTTTCTTAGCGAAATACGTCACAGACACGAAGTGTAATATACATGAAAATACACGGAGAAATCAAACGTGAGAAACCCTCTGTGTTTCTGTAATTGTTGGTCACGATAAAATACATATCGTCTGTACTCAAACACACATTGTGCGAGAGCCGGTTTCTCAGATTTGAAAAAGTAACGTTGAACCCATCGAGGTTTTTCTGTTGTAGTTTTGTTCTTTATTTTTTGTAGGAGTGAAAAAACGTGGGAGGAGGGTAGGGGACGACCAAAATATAAAAACGATTGATTTTGAATAAACTTACAATTGATCTTCTACTAATCAATATTTAATTTTTGTTCTTAATAAATATTCCTGTGCGAATTGGTTGAGCGGAATTCTAAAGCTATGAAGCAAAAAAATTCTTTTTTACTTTTTAATTTTTAATGGAAAAACGACCAACATGATGACGTCAAACTCACCAGGTGTCTCAAATAACCCTATATATTCTCTATAAATGTTTCTCTACCGGGCGGTTCAACGTAGGTAATAACTGAACTGTCCCCAAAACGCGTGTTTTACATCTTTCCGAATTTTCCACAGCCAATACGAGGCAGACTACGATCATTCTGATGGTTGGGCTTGTAGTAATCACGAACGACATTTTGTTCGCGGTAGCAACTTTTGTAGTCGTTCGTTGAACGGAGATATGCGCCAAGATAGATCGAAAAGTGAGATTTGACGGAGTTTGACGTGCTCGCATATGGAACAGCTCATTGGTTTAGGCCTTGATGATACACGTATCCGCTCAATCAGGCGTCATTGCCCTCATAGTGATATAGTTCACAGCCCACCTCTGACGTCAACTAAGACCACATTTGTCCTCAGCCTCTAATGTATAGGTACCGATGCTGATAATTGCCAAGTTAGTGCTATGAGGTTGTAGCCACACACAGCTCCTTCCACAGACTGCAACGTCAAGGTTTCTGATGTCTTATCCATTATAAGGAAAATACTGAGTGGTCTCTGTAATCCTGAGCGAGACTCGTTGCAACCTCCTTCATTTTCAAGTGGTACAACGCATGCTGATTTAAACATTGTGCCTGACCTGGAAATAATTATCAAGTACAGGGTACATTCAGACTTCAGACGTAAAATGTTGTTTTATGTGCATTTTAAGGGTTTAAGGCCTTGAGGTTTAGGGTTCGAAGCTGTCAGGCTCGTTTGTGGGCGGAAGGGGGATCGTGATGGGCGGGGATGGCCATCCACACATCAGCTTCTGGGCTACGAGGCCAAAAATATCATGCTTCGGGTTCATAGGTATATTGGACGATACTTACTTCCTTTCAGTTTGAGAGGATTAAGTTCAGCAGTCCTTCATGATGCTGTGATTGTTCTAATCTCTCTGTCTCTCTCTCCCTCTCTCTCACTCTCTCCTTCTCCCCCCTCGCCCCTATCCCCCCCCTCTCTCTCTCTCCTTCTCCCCCCTCTCTCTCTCGGTTTTTAAAAAATAGGAGATACATGTTGTATGCAGATGACCTACAGGTTTATTTGTCTGGAGTGATCTCAGGTGTAGTCAGTTAACCCCCAGAAATGCAAGGATGCAACAATGGGTACACTAGGCTTCTCCCGAGAATCAACGTTCTGTCCGAATAAGAAGCAACCAGAACATGCCGTACGATACCGAACATAGGAACCTAGGAATCACAATGACCCACTCACTTTCTTAGTGACCGCGGGTATTGAGAACAACTGCGAAAATTTTTAGATCATTGTATCAGATTCGGCGACTCGCTACAGATTTTCCGTACCACGTGAGACTCAAGATGGTACAAGCACTCGTCGCCCATAACCTCAGCTATGGGTTAGTGGCGTTGTGCGACCTCAATGGAGAGAAACTGGTGGCTCTTTAAAGAGCACCGAATGCTCTAGTACGATTTGTATACAGGTTAAAGTTGGACGACCTCGTTACGCCGTACTATAGACGATTGGGGGAGCTGAAGGAGCTGAGAGCTTCGAATCCCCCCCAATCCACCAACATGAGACACGATATGGCTTTAATTCAAATACTCTGCCATCTTCAATAAGTCCTTTACCGCCACAGCTGTTAACATTTTTAATAAGACCCCGAATTTCTTTGACCCTTATGGGAGCGTAGCGTCGTTCTAAAACTCATGCAAAAACGCGGATTTAGAGGAGTGTGGTGTTTAGTAGAAAAATACAATACTCCAGAAGTGATTTATTTAAATTTATCTTTCTTTTCTGTACGCTGTACAAGATTTAATTTTTGATGTATACTACATTTTGCCAGGGATGATGTAAGAGAGGGCCTTGTAGCTCTAATCCTCCCTGGTTGTTTGAATAAAATGCATCTCTCTCTCTCTCTCTCTCTCTCTCTCTCTCTCTCTCTCTCACACATACAAATGACTGAACAAACCGAGCTCCAATTGAAATTTCATTGGTTTACTTTTAGCGCGAAAGAATAGTTGGCGGAACCAATGCGAAGGTTAACGAATTCCCTTTGATCGGAGGTATCATCCGCAATAGCCGACCTGACAGAATCTACTGCGGAAGTACCGTTATCACTAAACGCCATACATTAACCGCTGCTCATTGCAACAAACCGGCAGAGTTGAGCGTAGTTTTCGGAGAATTTAACACCACATCAGGTAAGCGAATACGTTATTAGTTTTGAATTACGTTTGAACGTTCGGAGAAAATGTTTGGAAGAGATCCCACTAATTGGATTGGAGGCTGGTCATACCATTTTTGGCCTATTCGCACTCTCGCTAGTGAACAATGCGCATAGTCAACGGTGGATCTTCCGGTTGATCCTCCATTTGCGCTTGCACAGAGTGGTAGGTAATTCAGTCCGCCTGATTTGTCCCCAATATCTTCATCGCTATCATTCCTGCGACATTTCTAGGCCTCCCCGATGGATTCTAGATGAGGCGTCAAGTCTGAACAGCAACCCATGGAAAATAGACATACCTGTCAGTTCCCCAATGGGTTTCCATTCCCTTTGAAGTTGTTTGACACTGGCTGGATCCGACACACAATCCACGGTATATTTACTTGCCTCGGCTCCACGAAGTAGAAAGAAAGTTATATAATCGGCTGCAAAAAAGTGTGAGTTCCCTTTAGTTCTTAACGCTTCAGACCCTACTCCCAGTCCGAAAAACACTATTTGTGTAAACGGTCTTTGTATGTGAACTAAATCAGCTTAAACTTGATATCTATCCCGCAGGTCACCATGGGATGAAAAAAATAAGGGTATGAACAAAATCCATGTAAAACTAACTATAGTTATCGTAGTGGTCAAAACACCAAATATTTTTTCTCTAAAAACCGCTCGAACGATTTTGATTACCTTTTTTATATGTACCGCTCCTAATAAGCTGACGATACTTCAAAATTCCCATCTCCGGGAAAATAACGAGAGCAGCACAATAAATTACTAAAATGTTCCTCGAAAGGAAACTCCAAAAATTAAACATTTTTCCTTGTAAACTCTGTTCAAACGTTACTAGATACTTCAAAAAAATCCATCCTATAAGATGAGGCTTTTATTACGCTCATAAAATATACAGGAGCTACTCCAGACATTTCAGCGTTCCAACCACTGCCGTTTCACTTACTACAATTACTAAACGTTTTTACCCGATAATTCTGGAAAAGTGATTATTATCCTCACACCCTCATTAATTTTCTTTGCACCAATTGCTCAATATTGGTTTGGGCCTGATAGAGCACAATAAATTCCGGATCTGTAAGCGCAACCGCTTTCCTCCGCCGTGAAGTGATGTTTCAAATGAACTGAGTGAAAAATAAATCGTGTTAGTAGAATAAGCCATGAGTACATGTGAATTTACGTAGAGCTGAGGAAAGTTGTGTGTTGCTACGCACCAGATATTTACTTATGAATTGGAATGGAAAGTTATGTTACCGGCTGAAACTGCATTTTTTGAGTCTTCTTCAGATCATTACGTTTTAAGGATTTATGGATCCGAAAAAGTCCATTTAAGAAAATGCTCTGTGTGTCCGTGAATGCAACGACAACAAAATGGCAGAACCGAATGGGCTCAAATTTGTTATTTTGTTTTTAGATCTATGCGGGACGCCAAAATAAAGGTATGAACAAAACTGGACCAAAACTACCTCTAGCTATAGTAGTTTGTAGTCCAATAAGCTGCTTAAATGTCAGAAGGTTATTTTAGTAGACACGAAATACCCCCTCTACAACAAAATCGTGTTGACAGTCATTAATTACCTTCGGAACGTCAAGTTATACTTCGCAAGTTCGTATGAACTAAATGAAAATAGATTCGATTGGTAGCCAGAATGCAGTGCAAGTTGAGGAAAGTTTTGAAATGTATAACATCAGATATTTGAAAAATACAAGCTCGCAAAGCTTTCTGTGTATTATTGTGGTTTGTCAGCTGTTTCACACTCATTTAATTTTCAGACGTTGAAGCGATTGTAACAATTGGAATCAAGCAATTCATCAACCACGAAAACTTCGATGAAGAGGGTTACTCTGAGCACGATATTGCTCTTGTGTTCCTCGAAAGAGAGATTCCCTTTGGACCTACCATTGGACCAGCCTGTTTCCCGAATGTTGGAATCTCCAGCAGTCTCGTTGGAAAGAAAGTTCGCGTCATCGGTGAGTATTATTTAATATTTTAAAATGCCTGAAAAATGTTGAAATGAGGTATGTGTATCAGTTTTTGTTCTTTCGTTCGTCAAGTATGCTCTTCGGGCGGCTATTGTTGCACTTAGTTTACCGTAATGCGGTCGGCAGTGGCAGTAGTGACATTGATGACCCCAACTTGGCCGCGTTCCACCCGGGGAATGAAAAAAATGTGAATGATAACGCCAACTCCAGCGATACTTCGACTACCGGGATGACAGCAAAACATACTCTGGGCTTCGGGTAGAAACGGAATTAGTTTCCTCATTTAGCCTTAAGTTCTACGCAGGGTGTCGCTTGTGAAGGATAGAGCCTCTGTTACTGCCGGCTGCAGTCTGGTAGCAGAGTGGCGCAGTGGATGCGTGCTGGGCCCACAACTCAGAGGTCCGAGGATCGGAACCACGGACTGCTTCCAACCTGTGATCTGCTAGGGGTTTTCTACTATTTTGTGTCTGGGCCCAATATAATTAATCAGACAAGAACCTTTGAAACTCACTTCAGATCTTATAACAACAAATAGCTCTTCTTGAGAAGAAAATAAGGAAATGTAATTAAGAACGTGATAAAATCCACTTTGGATATAATAAAAACAATAGAAATGCTTATGAATGAACCGGACTCCCTTCAATATTCAATCAAAGTAACCTAATTGCTCTTCCCAACAATATTCAAGCGAGGGAGAAAAACAGTGCATCAAACATGGCTGATAAGAGAGAGGCGTGTGAAGACTCAGAATGAATGCAGAGCAATTCGCCTCTCAGAAAGCCGAACTCATTCCCCTCCCCTGTGCCAGGCTGTGGAAAACGAGCCTATACCTTTCACACGCTTTACTCATAGTGAACTGGCATAATGGTGCACTAATGGAATGTTGTCAACGTTCACCGCAAATTTATGCGAAAATATCGCTTCTGTTCCCACTTCCATACAGCCAAGGCGGCCGTTTACACAATACGTTCAAATCGATCCACTCCTACAGCTGGGATGCGTATGGAAGTGGCTCACGAGTGAGAACTGGTTGCTCAATGTTAAAATAACTCAACAAAATCGTATCGTGTAACAATTAGATTTCAAACTGAACAATCTCAAACATAAAAGTAAGCCACTAATTTTACACCACACAACTCAAGTGGTTAACGTCGTAAATTTAGAAACGTTTTGCGTATTACCTAGCACAGATCTTCCTCAACAAAGAGCATTGAAGAAAGACATTTGAAAGATTCTGAGACTCCCGAGGGTAAAGAAATTGCGAACACTCGTAGTAATTTTAAATCCCAAGTAATAAAATAATCGATCTACAACTCATGTTTGTAACTTCGTTTTTTCTACAAAATAAATTGGAGCGATAGAAGTCGGACTTTCACGTCCTACGAACAGAAATTGAGTGAGAGTTGTAAAGAAATTGAATGAAAATTCAAAGGGAAATCGTTCGAGAGCCAAATCAATGAAAACTGTTGGAAAATGGAGTGAAAAAGCAGAAAAATTTTGAAGAAAGGACATTTTGAGTAAATTAAAAACATAAATTTGAAAAATGGTTACAATTTATCCAAAAATGTAAGTTGTTCCTAAATTGAGCGGAAATGTAGAAAAAAAGTAGGGAACTTGCGTAAAGATTGTTGGAGCAGTAATATAAATTGTTCAATCATCGTGTAAATCTTGTAGGGGGGATGGAGCACAAATAGTTGAATAAAAATTATGAGTCAGAACGGAAAGCAAGCTGCGAAGTAAAAACCCTGCAAATTATTACACAATGGTTTATTATTCTCATGAATAGCTTGACCAAGTATTTCTGCTCCCCCATCCCATTCGATTCAGCATCGAATACTTGTAAACCATACGAAACATGACCTGACTACAATGGAACTACGGAAACAAAACGTCTGATGATTTTGCCCCGTCCGGGGAAATTGGAACAGGGGCGCTTCGAGCGAACCCGTTGTGAGTCAAAAGGGGAGTTGAGCGGCGGCGTCGTTGGGAGGCGAGCGAGCTCGGGTGGTTTTTTAATGAGACGGGCGGGGAGGGAGGGAGTACAAACGACGAAACGTTGACTTCCGCTGTAGTTCCCGCATTCTACTGCATTTCGTTAATTTTTTAACCGTTTTTTGCCCATAACAATCATGGGCTTCGTCCGATCGGATTGCCGAGATGGCGGGCACAACTAGATACCAAATGGGATTTTTGTGCGAAAGAACGGATTTTTTAGACCACGTTGAAGGCACAAAACGGCCCGGACGGCGGAGGGGAACAGGGGACAAATTTGGAATCCCCATGTCTTGAAACGTAAAGTATCAAATTTTGTGGGGGGGGGGGGGGTTGTAAAAAAATTTTTCCCACGAAGAAGAACCCAAGTGATCCCAAGCTGATAAACAAGAGCCAAGCGAGTGGTAAGGTCGCTAAATATGAACTCTTGAAGGAGACACAACTGGAGACTTCGGAAGATTCCTTGCGATGCTAACAAGCTTTCAGACAGATAAATATGCGGTCAGGTACATTTCCACCAAGCGAAAGGCATTGTGAGTCGTCGCAATTAAAATTAGTAGTGCTAATCGCGAAGTGGACGTTATGACATGAACTTCGTAGTCCTCTTGAATCCTCCTAGTCCTCCTATAATGCACGTATCACGCATGATTTGGTGTTTGTTATTTTGTGTGAACCCAACGCGGAGTCGCACCGAAGAAACTTTGTTTCTTCATCGAACAAACATCGGCAGTTGTGTACACACAATAATATTCGCTAAATTATGCACGATTGACGTTAGAAAGAGATCAAACAGACGTCTGGTTTTACTGACAACATACGTAGGGCTCGTAGTCGTTCAATCAGCGTCAACAATATGTAAATATTCCATCATTCCTCGTAAACATGGATCGTCAACAATTAAAGCGGTAGCATTGAGTTTATTTAACATGTTGATTCTGCCGTTCCGAATTCTTATTAGTTTAATTGAATATTAGACAGATTTGATCGATACTGTATGGAAGCTCTCGAATCCAAAGTGCAACGTGTATTTAAAAGTCAGCAACAACGAGTTCGCCATAAATCACGGCAACGTGTTTGAAAACTCGACTACAATAATTTTTTCGACGACGACACTGAATACTAATGGGCACAAAGTCGTCCCTGAACGTTTGGAAATTCGGGCTGTTTGATACTTATAATCGATGAAGTGTCCCTCAGTTGGCCCCATCTAACTGGGACCCGTCTAAGTTATAAAAGTAGAATCCCTCCTGGGAGGAAATGTTACGTGAAACTGCTTGCTGATGATATCCCTAAATCCGTTTTATACGTTCTCTTCCGCCGCAGTAGAGAGTGATTCGATTTGCTCAAAGGAATCAACAGTCATTTTCTCCTTCACCACCAAACTGTGCAACAGTACTATCCCATCTTCTGCACTTGACACATACCTCTCTCATTGAAAGTAAATAAGAAAAAGAGAGAACTTTGGGCACATGGGAGTTGGCAAAAACCTCTCCACGGAACGTGTCAAGCACAATTCATTCCGATCCATCATCTTACTGAGAAGCTACCTAACTCTTTATTATTTACCTAATAATTAAAATATAGAGAAAATTTTATCAACTAAAGTTAAACATAAATACTGCCACGAATATGCGCAGAATTTTCCGGTCAAATTACAATCAGCCGTAAAAAAAAACAGGTAGCGATCTTCAAGTTCAGTTTTACGTACTCTCTATTTGTTTTCCTGAGTTCCCAACAATCAGAACTCAGTTCGAGCAGAAATAAGTAGAGTACGGAGAACATTTTGGATTATGATTTGAATCGGTCAATTTTTGGCTCAACTACAAAGCCCATCAGTCACCTCCTTCAGTCAACAACTTTTAAACGACAATACGCAACAATAAGCTCTACGTCATTAGTATTACAGCTAGTTGGTCATCGTTATACCATTCCTACTATTTCAGGATGGGGCTTGTTGTACGAAAAGGGACCTCAACCGAACATCCTCCAAAAAGTAGATTTGGATGTTGTGCCAATGTCCCGCTGCGAACAACGTTTAGTCGGAACTACCGAAGGACAACTTTGCACGTACACACCGAAGAAAGATTCCTGCCAGGTAAGAAACCATTTAATCATTTTTAGTTCACTCGAGATTCGGCGTTTCCGCGGTAAGACGAAGATCTGCTGTTATAGGCAATGGTTGAGACGAATGCTGGAAGTTTCGGTATGGAAATTGTATTTTAAGTATTAAACGCGGAAAGAGTAAAACGGATCAAATTTGGTAAAAGTGCAAACAATTTTCGGTAGAAGACAAAAAAATTAGTAAAAAGACATGTCACTTCTAACATCCAATAGCGGTATCAGTTGGTGTGACTGAGGGGTTAGAAAGAACCTACAGCACTCCCCTCCCAGTGTCAACGGTACTTGTCCGGAAAATGGACGCGTCCACTACGGGTGACAGCGATGGGATTGGATGGGGGCGAGACTGATGGTTGAGGTTGTAGGAGACGATGGTTGTAGGTGTTGGAGTCTCCTGTTCTGTTTCCTGAAGAAGAAAGGCTGGCTTTAGCCCATCAATAGAAACAGTTTGGTCCCCGCGTGGTGTCGAGAGTAAGAAAAACTTGTCTGCCCGTGAGATGACTCGGAATGGTCCATCGAAGGTGGGTTGTAAGCGGTTTCGGGTTGCATCATGCCTCACAAACACGTGGGAAGCTGTGGCCAGATCCTGGCGTACAAACATAGCCCTCGCTGTCTTGTGGAGAAATGGAACTGGGCCTAGGCGGCGGATGTGCTCTAGCAGTTTGGCGACGAGTGTGGGTATGTCCGTAGCGGTCGAGGGTGGCTCCAACAGGGCTGGTTGTTGACGTTTGGTCTCACCATAGAGCAGCTCAGCAGGAGTCTTGTCGCAGTCAGGAATGAAGTTGGAGCGAGGAGGACGGTTGGCAGCTGAGAAACTCACTCATCTGTTAACTGAGCTTTCAAAGCAGCATTCAGAGTTCGGTGACACCTCTCGATGGCGCCATTTGCAGCCGGGTGATATACAATAAACCTAGCCATGAGTTCGGCAGTACTCAAACCGATGACGCTGAGAAAAGTCGACTGTGAGTGGAGCAATTGATCCAGGCAACTGCACGATCGAAGAGGCCTAGCTGTGACTTTGGAAGAAGACCCAAAAAAGCTACAGTTTCCAGAGAGACTTCAGCAAGACACATAGAAGTTAATGGGGGTCCTTGTGATATGATCGTTGGTACAGGCGCGCCGGAAACTATTGTGGTACTCATTAATATGATCGCTGTCCTGAATCAGGTCTATTTCATGTGAAATGTTGGTTGTTCACGGACAAGCTGATATAATACTGGCTGTTCGTCATGTGATCATCAGGTACTCGATTGATACACCTAACGGCATAAATAGTCAGTCGAGTAAGTAAAGTAAAGTTGGGGCTTCAACGCATATTTACTGTTTCAGGTCGTCTTAATAAACAGTATGCATGTGATCTGTTCGTGTATGTTGATAGGTATGGCATAAAAGGGGTCAACATGAACAAGTTCGGCCATGTTTTGCGTAGGGTGGCCGAACCAATAACAACCTCCTCGGGGCAGTCGGTGGGCTTGCACAAACTACCCAGCAAGCATAAGGCGCCGGTTTAGCTATAGAATGACTGATGTTTGCCCATTCGAATAAGGTGTGGAAGAGGGCTTAACTATGAGACCTCTTTGACTTCTTATCAAAAGTTGAGAAGTGAGGTTATGGAGCTTTCTGAGCAGATAAAGGGTTTAGGCAAAGTCTGGCAAAAGTAGATAGTTTCTGGTGCAGGTGATCGAGTGTGGGAGGGACGAGAGGGGGAGATTTACTGAATGCTTAATTTATCGCCAGAAGAAGAATGTTCGGCGCTGCGCAGATTGAACTTGAACGTAAGAGATCGAAGAGGCGGCTGAAATCGATTCAAGCAAAAATGGTTACTTCCTGGTTATCCTCGGTGAGTGTATGCCATCAAAGACACCAATCAAAGCAGTTTCAGTACTGTAGTGAGATTAATATACCGTTTGGTGATCTTTGATTATGTTACGATCGGTGACAAATTTATTAATCTCCATATTTTCCTCGCCACCGTTTTTTCATCCCCCATAACTCATTCAGGGTTCTTAGTTTTTTTAAGAGTTTTCTTCCAGAGTGAAGGTCACGTAAGCGAGTAATTTAAAATAAGGTATGAATTGGTGTAATAATGCTTGCTAGTATGCGTGAAATGTCTACAGGAATCCTTTCCGCGCCAACCGCTTTGGGTTTAATCAAAGAATTATGTCGCGAACTCTTTTCTCATTAATTTCATTCAGCCTCGTGCCGCGGGCATAGAAAGATACTGCGGTACAACACTTTTCATATCATTATAAGGGGCAGTTTCCACAAAGTGTTCATTGAGAAGTTCAATTGAGACGGGAAGTATAGACGAAGTACAGTTCTTATCCCGACCGAGAAGTAATCCGCGTGCGATGTCACGAAGGTTTTTGGAGGGGAGGTTAGGTTTAAACTATTTACACGTTAATATTCTCCAAAGATTAGCTTTTGCTATATACTCTGTAAGTCCATATGTGCTCTAATGCCATCAGATATCCATAGTGATGTAGATGTTCCTGATAGGTCTTACGCGGTGGGCTGTGCTTATCCCATGAAATGAAAAAAATGAAAATAAAAATGAGTTTATTCCTCTCAAGAACTACGTGACGTATAATTGGCTGAACAGCAGGAACTACCCCACAACAGAAGTCTCCTCTCAAGTCCATTAAATATATCTATTTCATTAGTATTGACGTCACCGACTATAAATCGGCATTGCTCGTTAAAAAATTATTATTTTTATTTATATATTTTTTAACAGTACATATGAGCTAGTAACATACTTCTTATAAACTGCTCTAGGGACAATTGTGGGGTCTTTCGAGTCACTTGATGCATTTCTTAATAATAGCGGCAAACTGTAATAATGTGGCGTGACTATGGTAAGGGAACAACGGCCTGCGTGGTGAGGCGAGACATATAGGCTCTGTTTTGTGTACTACCATACTCAAGTTTACTGGGGTGCTTATGCAAAAGCACAAGGGCTGATTTTACGAATATTTGCATGACAGAAAACGCTTTTAATATTAAATAGATCATGCGAGGGACATAGATCTGAAGCTCCTCCAGGGCATTTGAAGTGCCCAGTCAGCACAAATGCCCCGGACGAGCCTCTGCTGTATGGAAGAGTTAGGTTCGCCCCGGTATATTAGTTTAGTGAATATTTTTTGTTCTTAATTAACGTTCCCTTGCTTCAGATACGAGTTTGAGAAGGATAAACAGTTCCCTCATTCTCCTACCCAATCTATTCAACCTCCTCGCCTACTTCTTTGAGCACAGGTTCGCAACAGATATGGAGATATGAAAGCTGAACTTGAAATAACTGCGGGCTGCCCCCAAGGTGCGGTACTCTCTACCATATTGTATTCGTGCCTATCATGCTATAAGGGGCAGTGGGATGGTGGGTAAATCTATCACAAACAGACCAATAACCCTCTCACACGCTCCAAAGAGAAGTCCTACTGGCAGTACTACCGGCCTACAGAACAACCTCCCACCAAGCATTGCAAATGCTGGCAGGCACCCCTCCTATGGTTCTCCTTCTAAAATCAGCCGTGATTAGGTCACACATCCGCAGAAATAAACTTCCACAATTTACAAGAGCCACACAACATCAGAGCTACTCCTACTGCCAACGCCAGAGCAGCAACCCATGAAAGCCTAGGATTGGGTGATGGACCAGTCGCAAAGGCAGTAGGAGGAGGGGACTACAGCCAGGCATCTCCAATACAACCTCATACAGCCTCAGGATCTCAATACAGCCATTGGTTCGCCAAAGACTAGAGATGGGGTGGGGTAGCACCCCCCAGCTTCTATCGAGCCATGGGGCTTTTAACGTGCGCCTCCATTTAGAAAAAAAGAGCACATTTTGCGACTGCCCTTGCAACACAGGGGCTAAGGAGGACGCCTACCACGTACAAGGATATGCGCAGTCGTGCTAGTCTCCCCAATGCAGAAGCTGCCCACACCCTCATTCTCAACAGATCAGCCATCCGACGGCTAACATTATTTGCGCAGGCACGGGCAAACCGACGATGCAAACTTGAAACATGGGAACCCCCAACACGGGCACAGAGCAATGCCCTTCCCACCTCAACCGAGACACAACAAAACCGTGCACTTTAGACTAGTAAGCCAAACACACAGGCCACGAAGTCAACCAGCCCACATTTAAGAAATAAAATAAAATTGTGTGCACAGAGCGCATGCTGTAAACAGGAACTATTTCTCAACCATTATTCTTGGGAGGCTAGGTTACTGCCTCGAATGATTTCAATTCAACCAGTTGTTCTCTTTCCTGTTTGTTTTCCGAATTAATCGTCAAGATTTGATTTCAGGGTGACTCAGGTGGCCCAGTCATCTTCATGGATCCCACTGTCAGGCGTTACTCTATCGTTGGTATCGTTTCCTTCGGAGCTGAATGCGCACAGCCTGGTTTCCCGGCTATCAGTACTAACGTCACTTATTACAGCGATTGGGTTTTGGAGAAAATAGCAGGTTAGAATGACTTTTGTTGTGTTACCAACAGTAGCAACATTTGAATGTAGGTGGTCGTGTCGTAGTTGGGATTGTTGCATGTACCGAATTTGGGAGGTGTGGCTCATGGAATTAGATGGGTCACCTCTGGTGGCTTGGGCTCAAGGGCACTGGGAGCTGGAAAAGCATTGAGACAGAGATAGATACTGAATCTAGCCATGGGCGTGTTGGTAATTTGCACTGTGGAGAGTGACGCTTGAAGCAACAGTTTGAAGTATGAAATAGTACAGAACAGCGCGTTGACATGATACCCGGAAGAGGCAGCTTAGGCCACTATCGAGCATGAAGCTCCCGAGGTGGCCACGGCAAAGTTCATCAACAAGTTCAAAGCACCACAGAGATTGAGGAGCGTTCGGTGGCGCAGTTGAAACGAGGAGGCTGCTCGAGCTGGTTTAGGCTAGATGTCCACTCTGAGAAAGTACTACACGCAAGTGATCAAGAGTCTTTAGTACAAACAAGGGTAAATTAACTCCAGGATTGGCAGCTCAGTTAGCCTCGTGAATTGATAAACTTGATCTCACAGTACGTATAGTTGATGAAGTTCTTATCATCGCTACTGAAACTGAATGAATGAGATTCCTTGCTTCATCAGCGCACTTCTGCAGATGTGAGCATATATGTGCCTCGAGCGAATCACAGCATGTGTACTTCTTTACAGAATTAAAGCAACTTGACGTTTCGAAGGGATGGAATGGTGTAAAGAGTGCCCGTTATTGTTATTATTGTCATTGTTACGGTTGCTATTTTGATTTGGATATGATTTACGCTAGGTAATTTAGTTCGCATTCACTATTTGGTTAAACTAACGAGTTTTAGTATTATATTCAAATCTTAACTGACGTTCGTGTTATTTATCTTTTTTTTCAGATACTGATCCCTCAGCTGCTGTCTGCCCCCTATGATAAGCGGAATAAATGTTTTTACTACTCGCTGATTGATAACTGGTTACTTCCTCCCTAACCACAAGGTACAAAGAAATCAACGCCTCTGAGGCGTGTTGAGTGATGAGCAGTGAAAACAATGAAACACTTCAAGCATCTCCCGAAAACAATTTTTGGTTCTTTTCCACAGTCGATCGAATTTGACTGATGAGTTAGCCCACGCAATTCCTCTCTGAGGGTCCAGGAATGGTTAATATGAGAAGAAAACAGATCTGTCTGCCAAAGTGTGTTCACACTATTAGGTAACCTCGCGTTGACAGCGGCGTCGAGTTGTTTTCAGATACCGATACATAAGTTCAGTTTTGGCGCGTTCTGTTCAACGCTTGTGTTCCGCTATTATTAATAGCGCAAAGTCTAACAATACTTATAACCAGAACACACACATTCGCCCTTTCTCCACTGTCTCGTCTTTATTTCGAGTGCCCCATTGGTCTTCCTTTTCAGAATAATCTCTGACGCTGACATAAATTATAAAAAGACATTATTCTGTTTTCTCAATTTTAATCGAATTGGAAGTTTTTCCAATAAATAATCAAATGCTTGCACTGCATGATTGCACAGCTTGGCATAGTCTCACATCTCCGAGAACCATGTGATTCAATTCAGCAGCGTTCCAAATGATCATGACATAAAACGTACTTCTGTTACTCAGAATGCATAATAAACCAAAACTCGTTATGACGAACAGGTTATTTCAGTAGCTTCAGTTGAATGTTTCCATGCATATGAAGGCACATTGTTCGTACGTGTCCTTGACAAAGTTGAGTCTACATGACATTTACGGATTTAGGATGTATAACAATGCATGGTTAGTAGGAGTAATGAAGGGAACCCAGGCATTAATCAGAGTGACAGGCTGGCAGCGGGAAAGGGGGGCGATATTGGAAAGGCAACGAGTTGATCTTTGAAAGATCGCGATCGTGTTTTTTACTCGGAGGGACGAGGCAATCGCGGAGCTTACCTCACGTTCGTTTTTTCCGCTCCCTTCTCCGTGTGTTGTATGAGTCTTAAATGCTTAGAGTGTGCTCTGCAATTGCCTCGTCTCTTAGCACTTAAGACTCCTACGACACGAGAAAAAAAATGCAGACCTTTCCAATATCGCCCCCCTTTCCCGTTGTCCACCTGACACTCTGATTAATGCACCCATTGTCCTGAAATCCCTTCATTACTCCTTCAATGTTAACAGAAACGATTACAGGGAACGAAATGTGGCTATAGGTTGCTATAATATACGTCAGGACGATTCAGTTACGTGTCCAACGTGGAAATACCACAAAGAGTTTAAAAACACGTTTTTAGTACATTTTGGTTGTAATCTCTCTCCACTGTCCACTGCGTCAGAAGAGCATTTATTCAATATTGCACATGGGTACTGGCTAGTCGAAGACATCCTGGGAATTGTTCGAAGCGAAGAAAATGTTTATCTCAATCAAACTTTCCTTGCTGCTTCGTGGAGGCTAGACAAAGCAGAAATTTATCTGCTGAGTAACAACACACATCTTCCCGCAACCCCCGCAATTTGGACGATCTGCTATGAATACGAGCGGTCTTTGTTCAACGAATTTTTGCTAAATCATTTACGCAGAACGAAATGTAGGTATTAGTTAGTCGGGAGTACCCTGTAAGTTTGATGGAAATTGTAACAGCGGGTTTTTGAGAAAACCGGAAAAGGATCTTTTATTGTTCAGCGAATTTCATTTTCCGAGCTATTATGACTTATATCTCCATTCAACGGATAGATACAGAAATAGTTGTGGAGAAACTTCGTCAGGTCGACAAATTTCAGGTATACTCTTCGAAAAACACAATTTTTTACACATTTTGGGTATCTCTGTAAAATGGACTGTTAGAGGACGTAAAGGAACTCGACTCTTTGGGTAGCAGAAAGTAAAAAGCGGCCAAGGTGTCTAGCTTCCCCCACGACATTTTTCCCTCGAAACACTGTAGATGTGTTTGGGTCAACCTCTTCTTGAAATGAATCTCTGGAAGGCAGCCATAAATGCAGGAGTAGAAAGACTCGTGACGGCTTCCAAATGAGCTGCTTTCGTCACCATACAAATAAACAGGCACAGGTATCCTTTAAACTAAACTGCCTTCCTTCTCAAGGATTCACGTAGAGTAAATGGGCCGGCCAACTCAATGCCTACATGAGTGAAGGCCCTACAGCCAAGGGCTAAACGGCAAATAGGCAGATTACCCATCTGGGGATTAATCGCCTTCGCTTAAGATTGATAACATCGAATGCACAAAAATCCCCTTTTAAAGGAACCCTTCTTAAGGTGGGTATCCAATATCGACATTGCAGTAGCACTTGCAGTTGGTTAGGTCCTGAGCGAAGGAAGATTTGATGATAATGATCAACCAGGAGGGCAGAAAAATGGCTGTTAGCTGGAAGGAAGATAGGATGCTTGTGACCTGTAGGTATATCTGTATATGTTGGGGGGGGGGGGATGCGAAAAACATTAGTTTTCTGTCGTTTCATTGAATTACGAAATTGATTGAGTTGCTCCTATTTATCTCATGACTTCTACACTTTCACCGTAGCTTATTAGACTACCACCAAGAATTTTAGGAGAACACAGACGATTAGACGGGAGAGATTAGACGATGACACCAGGAAATCAGGAAAGAAAAGGGAAGAGGGGAAACTGTGTAGTGAAAATTGTTGGGGATCTAAATCTTGAACCACTCCCCAAGATTTCTGTTTAGAGAAGGTGCAGCTTCCCTTGTGACTATATTGTAGTTATAATTTGACAACCTAAAGACGATATTGGCGCATTGGTACAGAATGACTACTTCACAAATAATTAGAATGAGTCGACATTCAGCACTCTGAAAAACCCTGCAAATTATTACACAACGGTTTATTATTCTTATGAACAACTTGACCTAGTATTACAGATGTGAGACCCATCCCATTCGATTCAGCATCGAAAAATACTAGTAAACATGACCTGACAACAATGGAACGACGAGAACTAAATATTCCAGTCGCCCGTAAGCGCATGTAGGCAATTGGCACGACGTGGGGAGTCGAACGGGCGGGTGGTTTGATGAGACGGGAGGGAGAGAGTACTAACGATGAAACGTTGACTTCCGCTGTAGTTCCCGCGAGTTCTTTCAATTAGTAGACTTTGGCTCACTATAATTACTGTAATTTCACTATACGCAGTTGTACACGTCTGATACTCATTCCATTCGACCCAGGATACAAAAATACCTTGAAAACTATACCAAACTCGGCGAATTTGCGATTATACTGCGTTTCGTAAATTTTTTTAACCATTTTTTGTCCATAACAACCATGGGTTAATTAAACTACATACCAAATAGGAATTTTTTACGAAAGAACAGATTTTTCAGATCACGTTAAAGGCACAAAACGGCCCGGACGGCGGACGGACATTGGAGATTTGGAATCCACATGTCTTAAAACGTTAAGTATCAAATTTTGAGGGGGTTTGTAAAACATTATTCCTGACCGAAAACATATGGTTATTTTTCAGAATGAATAATAAACCAAAAGAAAGAGTTTAGAGCCCATATCAGTGAACTGGCTGAGAGGGATTGTGAGTGTTAACGACCAAGGCACTTCAAAGCAGTTGAGCGATTCCAATTTCATTTGGTTCCCAAAAAGTCCCTGGTCATTATTCGCAGTCTGGATTATCGGTTCGTAGCAAGAAGCAGAACTGAATGTAACGTATTTGTTATTCTGGAGCGCTGCGTGTAGATCTGCTTGCATATTCGTCATTTCCTTCGCTTTTTGACATCGAAAAGACCTCTTTACTGGAACGGAATTAAAGTTTACTTACCCCTCATCCCTCTCCACCACATCGCTAATGAATCCTCTCGTACAAGTACAGGCGTAATTGAATGGCAACACTTTGGAAGTAATTATCGTTGTCGATTCTCATCGACATTCACAAACACATATTTGCTAATTAGGCACATTACTATATAAAAAACAGTTATTGTTTTCGGTCCTCAGTTCTGATGAAGATGAAGGTTATTGCAGGAATTGCGCTTCTGATCAGCGCGCACACGTTTATTTTAATATTACGATTCAGTTCTTTTCGACCTTTTTTTAGGTTTCATTATGATATTTTTTGATGCTGAATCCAACAGGATGGGTCTCAGAGCATTAATGCTAGGTCAAGCTGATTATCCGAATAATAAACCGTTGTGTAATAATTTGCAGGGTTTTTGGTTTATTATTCATTCTGAATAATAACATATGTTTTCGGTCACGAAAAATTTTTTACAACCCCCCCTCAAAATTTGATACTTTACATTTCAAGACTTCGAGATTCCAAATTTGCAATGTCCGTCCGCCGTCCCCCGTCCCCTGTCCCCCATCCGCCGTCCGGGCCATTTTGTGCCTTTAACGTGGTCTAAAAAATTCGTTCTTTTGCCCAAAAATCCGATTTGGTATCTAGTTGTGCCCGCCATCTCGGCAATCTGATCGGACGAAGCCCGTGGTTGTAATGGGCAAAAAACGGTTAAAAAATTAACGAAACGCAGTAGAACGCGGGAGTTACAGCGTTTCGTCGTATGAACTCCCTCCCTCCCCGCCCGGCTCATTAAAAAAGCAACCGCGCTCGAGGCGAGCGAGCGGGCCTCCTGCACGCTTGCCTCCCAACTCCCCTTTCGCCTCGGAACAGGGGTTCGCTTCGAGCGCCCCCGTTCCAATTTCCCCGACGGGGCAAAATCATCAGACGTTTTGTTTCCATAGTTCCATTGTAGCCAGGATATGGTTTACTAGTATTCGATGCTGAATCAAATGGGATGGGGGAGCACTAATACTAGTTCAAGCTGTTCATGAGAATAATAAACCATTGTGTAATAATTTGCAGGGTTTTTATTGAGATTACAACAGGTGATTGAAAAGCACAATCATTCTTTGCGCAAGACCCAGTGTATGGAATGTTGTCAACGGTTCAAACAAAGTCACCGCCAAGTGAGTGAAACATTGTGAAAAATAAAACTGTAAACCTCATTTGTAACCAATTGTAACAGTTCATTGTAATATCTTGTTGATTTACGCTGAAATTTATTTGTAACTTGAACATCTAAAAATTTGTACCCCCCAATTTCATTTTCAAAGAGGGACGAGTTACGTAACTACTAACTGCTGTTGTAATTGACTAAAACACTGTGTAAGCGCCATTCTGGCTCTAACTGTCTATTCAGCAACTAAAGCCTTATAAGTAGGAGGCCACAGAGCCTCAGTTAGTTCTCTTCAGCCCTGTCTCTTCGCAAGTTGTATTCTGAGTCAATTAAACTTTGAAGTGTTTTTAAAAAGATAACTTTTCCCCCGTCAAACAATTTATATCTATTTGCACGTATTGCGTACTTTAATCAGGCCTCTACGCCTGAACTGAGTTGAAGTACCTCTTGCCTCTCTCCACCGCGCCTACAGCAGGCCTTATTGAATGGCAACCGCTTGGAAATAATGGTTGTTGCCAATTTGCATCGACATTCGCAAACACATGTTTGATAATTAGATTCATTGGTATGCTAATTAGATTCATTAGTAAATGCATGACGGTTATTTCTTTCGGTCCTCAGTTCTGATGAAGATGAAGATTATTGCAGGAATTGCCCTTCTGATCAGCCTTGCTGCCAGTGAAGCTGACGAAAGTGGGAACTGCTCCTGCGGAGTAGCGATAGCGCCAACATTGGTAAGGCAACGAACGTCCTTCACTAAACTCAATGTGCTTTTTACACAATTTACGTAGTAAATGGAACTATAACCGTCACAAAAAACACTTAATAACACACGTTTTCACTCTCCGCTATGCGAATTGAAAGAAAAGTTATGTAATCAGCAGCAAAAACGTTTTCAAGTTCTCTTCAGATCTGTGCGTTTCATGACTGATATAACCCTCGTCAAGGGTTTAGGAGCAGTCATCAAATAAGGAAACAGATAGAGTTTGAGTTGTGAGTAGCACGAGCTGAGAGATGAATCGTTGGGAGAACTGGGAGAGCACTGTCGTTCATGAGTGCTGATGGAGGATTGATTGTTGGGAGGAGCTGTGTGTTGTGGAGAGGAATCTAAAATTGAGGGGTGGGAAAAGATAGTTGGGAAAGTCCAGGAAATGGGGAAATACGTTGTCACTTGGAATTAACTGAGGAGCTGGGCTTTCCACTGGTGCAAACAAAAGGGTTGAGATCGAAAGGTGTTTGGGGAATTGAGTGCAGACGTTCTGAGGTCAAGGTCAAGTTTTCGCTTGACCAACCACTTTCTGCCGCCTTCAAGTGATGTATTACCAAGTTCTAATGAACTGTGCAAAAAATAAATAATAGGAAAAGCCATGAACGAAGTGACTGAAAGTAGAGCTTAGGAAAGTCGTTGTTTAAACAATCTGAACTCGGAAATTTCCGATTCGGACAAGCCCTCGCGATCTATCGGATGTTGAGCGAACTAAAATAGTTGCTAGCTCCTCACTGTTTATGATATCCTGTTCAAATATCTTCCCAAACGGACACATTCCTCCAAATAGGAAATTTCCAAGTTCAGATCGTTCAAATTCGAACGCGGATACTTCCGATGCGATCCTAGCGGCGGGTACCCAAACTACTTTAGTTCTGTCATTCTTCGATAGACTGTGAATTGATTCGAGCAAACAATAGGGAATCCTCTGAATAGGGAAATAGTCAACTGGCCTTCGGTTCGGGAGAAGATATTTGAACAGGAAATCATAATCAGCACAGAGCTCACTACTATTTCAGTTCATCCAACATCCGATAGATCGCGAGGGAATGCCCGAATCGGAAATGTTTCATATTCAGATTGTTTAAATCCTGCGATTTTAGCGGCGAACGTGGAAACTATTTTAGTTTACTCAACGTCGTATAGGTCGCGCGGGCAACGCAAAATCTGATTCTTAAAATCGTATCGATACCGTTATACATGAATGGAAAGCACACACGCTCTCTTCCCTTGTTTGCTAACGATCTGAGCTCTTCCGAGTCAGTTGTGTTGTATATTATCGTCAAACACGTTCTACCTCCGATACTATTTATGACCAAGAGATTCTGGCGTGGCAGGATATTGTGCGATCCGTTAAAAGTAACATCTCGTCTAGTTTCCTCTTGCTGTGTGCTGAATGCAATGGGGCATGGAAAATATACACACCTGACAGCTCCCACCACTTTCTTATGGCACGAATGGTTCCATTCCCATTGAAGTTGTTTGACCCTGACTGGACCCATAACACAATCCAGTGTATAACTACTTTCCTTGGCTATACGGAGTAGAAAGGAATGTTATGTAATCGACTGAAAAAAAATTTGAGTTCTCTTCAGCTATAACAATTTTGGGTAAATCATTTATATAGACAGCTCCTAATAAAATGACGATACCATAAAATTCCCATTTCCGGGAAAACAACGAGAGCAGTAAAATAAATTACCAAACATTTCGACGAAAATTGAGCTTAGCGTAATTTTTTTCCTTATAAACTCCGTTCAAATGTTACTAAGTTAACAGAAAAATTCAGGTGGTACTCCAACCAAGTACCTACAAGATGAGGCTTTTATAAGAATCATAAAATATACAGGAGCTACTCCAGAAATTCCGGTATTCCATCCACTGCCGTTCCACTTATACCATTTCTAAAAGTTTTAACTGATAACTCTAGAAGAGTGATTATTATCCTTTTCCAAAAAATCGGGTTTACGCCCTTATTAATTCCCTAAGCACTGATTGCTCAATATTGGTTGGGGCATAAGTACGAGCAGCACAATAAATTCCGGAACGGTAAGCGCTACTACTTTCGGGATCTGTGAAGTGATGTTTCAAATGAACTGCGTAACAAATAAATTGAGTTAGTAGCAAAAGCCATAAACACAAGTGAACGGACATAGAGTTGAGAAACGTTATGCAGTGTGGGACATGATGCTGTTGTCAGTATGTCAAGAGACAACGGCTGCTACGAGTGTTACCTCTGTCAGTTGCCAATTTCCAAGTTACCTCGAGAAGATTTGAATCTTATTTTAACTGAGTTTACAGGAAGATGAATTTTGTAAAAACCTTTCCCCAAGTTGACGACATTGTTCCAATAAATGGAAAACCTTCACAAATTTTCCGGAAAAGACTGTAGGTATCAGGGCAGGGGTGGAACAGTCTACGAGGCACAGGATCGTTAAAAAAAGGATTAATAAACGAGACCTTCCAAATATTATCAAATAGTAACACAAATGGGCTACAAAAAAGAAAAAAGTCAATTAAGAAAATTAATGAATGGAAATGTTGAGCAAGATGATGATTGTTGGGTGAATTAATTAATAAAAGGGAGGAGAGGAATCTCTATAGTGAGCACTGGGAGACGAGTATACCATGGAAGAGCTGTGTGTGTTGAAGAAGGAGGTAAATCGAGGGGAGGGAAAGACATTTTGGAAAGTCCAAAAGGGGAAATCCGTTATCGCTTGGGATGTTAACCCGAACTCAATCCCTTTGTCGAGAGAAGAGGCCGGTTAACATGAAAAAGGGTCCAGGTCCGAAATAGTTGCATTGAACGCACCTGGGAAAGGCCCAAGCTCAAGATTCCAAGTACTTCGGCCGGTATAGCACAAAAGTCCCTCAAGGGATGTATTTCTCCTTCGAATCTATTCTCAATGCGAGTGCTTTCCTTTTCAAGCTCCGAAGCGACCAAGATGGACTCAACGAGCAGAAGACCGGTTCTTCCGACCGCAGGGCCAGGCTAATCCCTCCCTCGGAGCAGTCGGCGCTCGGTGGGGACGCTTTTTTTTGCCGCGTCACATATACATGGGCTTTTTGCACCAGGGATGTAATCATAACCTCTAAATTCTTACTGGGAAGATGGCAGGTGATGTGTGAGTATGCGTGAAACTTTGTCATACGTAATGTCGCACTAAACACACGTTTGTAGGGAGTTGCACTGGACTCAACGAACACAATGACGGTGTCCCTTCCGGCGACGAACCTCACAGGTTTATGCCAAGTGTTGAGGGCATGGAGCCGATACGATAACGACATGAAGGTGTACACTGCCTGCTGTTCTGTATTCTACGACCAATTAAATAATTTAATACACCAAATCCTCATTGAAATTTCGTTGAATTTCTTTTAGCGTGATAGAATAGTTGGCGGAACCAATGCGAAGGTTAACGAATTCCCTTTGATCGGAGGTATCGTCCGCAATAGTCGACCTAACAGAATCTTCTGTGGAAGTACCGTTATCACTAAACGCCATACATTAACTGCCGCTCACTGTGACAAAGGAGTAGATCAGAGCGTTGTCTTTGGAGAACATGACATCTTATCTGGTAAGCAAATATGTTAATTATTTTTGAATTTCGCTATGCAAAATCGCTCGGGTTAAATGTTCGGCACAAATCATATCAACACCATTGTTCTGCACTGCTTTCTCTTCTGTGTGGGAAAAATGGAGTAGAAGGATAAATGAAGGCTCACTTAACCATTGTCTGCTAGCGTTTGTGTTTACTTTTACTAGATCTGATCACACACACTCCCAAAGATTCCCAATTTGGTGGTTTATATTATTACACGCTGCACTGATACTGAGCTTCGGAGAGTTCACAGAATAGTGTACCTACCTTACTAGGGTAGCTTTATTACCAGTTTACAAGTTAGGTGGACGAAGCTATACGACAATAAATTTTACACGTGAAAAGAGAAACCTTCATTTATCGTGAACCCACTGCAGCAACACACCAGGGGGGGCGTTTAACAACCTTTGGTGGCCAGCCCTCCTCAATGAGCTTAAAGGGAGAGGAGTCCCTTGCAACCTGTACCTGCTCGTCAGAAATTACCTGTTACGATCGAATGCAGGCACATCTCCGTCTGGAAAAGCTTGGCCCTTGGAGCTTCGAAGGCCTTCTCAGGAGGCTTGAGTGCATGGTTGACAAGTGGAGAGTGAAACAGGAGCTTCCCCCACTTTGGGCTGAACTATGTTTGGATCTCACCACTGAACGGAAATTTGCTGCCGTCAACGAATGAACGAGAGGGGAATCCTTGTCAAAGGGACGTGGTATGAGTTCTTCCCGAACATCCGTGAACGTCTTGAAGGGTGGGTTGAGCCAGACCACTGGACGAGCCAGTTCCTCACGGGACATGGCGTCTTCAATGCGCAGCTCCACTTCTTTTCTCTCAAAGACTCTCCTGTACCGCCCAAGGAACGGTGCTATCGAGAGGAAGGACTGTGCCTGAGTCAGCAGCTCTTCAAGAAGCATCTCCAAACTACCTCAGTACAATTGGCGCCCCAGGTTGGGCGAGTCAGGCGGTACACTCCATCATGCACGTCTTGTGCCTCCAGTGTGGAGTAAACAAGAAACCACGTGCTGGTTCACTGTATTTTCTACAACGGTCAGCGAGGGCAGATGAAATTAGCAGCATTGACTGCTACAAAGCAAGCCTATAACCATTACGCCAAGTTCACAAAGAATGTGATGGCTAACAAACGTGGTCACAGTTGATCTGTCCTTTTGAAACTTGCTACCCAAGTAAATCGTTAGATCAGGTGGGAAACCAGATGTTACTGGATTCCTCAGGTGGTCACCTCCGCGCGGTAACACACAGGCAACAGCTCTCTACTGGGAGACTGGCTAACGACCAGGTCTGAGTTTGTTGGCTGCTGCAGGGCCGGCCTCTTGCATATTAGCGAAACCGCAACTTCCTTGACTGATATAACTCTGGTGAGGGTTTAGGTACAGTCATCAAATAAGGAAACAGACCTCATAGAAGAAGGGAATCTCAAAGAATTTACAACGTTCATAGTGGTAAACTTCACAGAAGGATATTTGGTGAAATAGGCCGGGGCCACGAGCGTTGTGTAACAGGGGGTTTGGAAATGTTTGCTGACTCAGACAAAAATTACAGCGTACTAAAGCTCTGATCCAAGCCCGACTTTCGTCGGATTACGTATCTTAGTCGATGAATAGTAGACTAGCATCATTGGAGCCAGCCGGTACAATTGCATATTGAGCACTTGAGAAGGGTTAGGAAGTCCTCAAGGAAGTCCTTTGAGAGGTGTGGAGTCTACAGAGCCGGGTTGAGGGGTAAATCACGCTGGTTAATAGACCAGGCTCCAGATGCCTTCAGGACGTACTTAACGGAAGATTCTCCATCTGCACTTGTGCAGTGCGGTAGATCAAGCTGACTGCCCTAATTGACAAATAATAATTTATTTACTATGTCGCTGACGCTCTGGCTTTAGTGTTAGGACTCTATACTATGGCGGGATTTGGCATTGGTGGAGGGTTTAAATAGGGAACCCCTTTATAATCCCATAACCCCCACGGGTGTGGTTCCGTTCCTTTTGTCATTGTTGAGCGAAACACCGGAAAGCTTACTCGGAATGCTTTATTATATAACTGAACAACATAACTTCCTAGATACTTCAACTGATACACACTCCTTCATTTTCAGACTCAGAGCCGATTGTAACAATTAAAATCAAGCAGTTCATCGTCCACGAGAATTGGAATGAAAAGGGATTTACTGAGAACGATATTGCTCTTGTGTACCTCGCTGAGGATATTCCCTTCGGCCCAACCATTGGTCCAGCCTGTTTCCCAACAACCGACCTCTCTAAAACCCTCGTTGGGAAAAAAGTTCGCGTCGTCGGTGAGTATTATTTAATCGTTTAAAATACCTTAATATGATGAAATACGTGTATATAATGTTCTGTACTTTTGGCAGTAAAGTGACGCTTAGGAACTGTTGCACAAATTATCTTTACTAAAGGAATAATCACTACGTCATCAAATCAGCGACAATTCAACACACAGATTCTTCCCTCCATCTAACCTCGGCGTACGCTAACATCAAAACCTTGGCTATGAAATGTTGCTCATATTTGTTTTAATTATTCAATTATAAAAGAAGGTAGTAAAAGCAACTCTACTTTTTGTTATACAAAACGGGGGAGTTGTCGACAAACTGATAAATGGTTGTTTGAGTGACTTTTAAAAAATACTTTTAATTAATCGTAAATTTCGAATGAAAATTGAGTTAATCGAGAAAAAGTAAATGATTTACGTTATAGGTTAACTGTGAATTTTATACAGTCACCATTGATGTCGCAATAATATTTGTAAGGAAACTCGGCAAACACGCATCTGCTTGAGCACCTTTATCTGTGGACTTTGATTTGTTTTAGGCACTGCCGTTTTCATTTGCTCATTCTATTTGCACAGAACACTGGGCTCATTGTTTCAACCGCGTTATTGACAACTTTCGTCTCATAACTAATCAATTTCTATTGATATTCTGCTTCGATTGATCGAAAGAATAAAAGTCAACTGAAAAGAGCGATTCTGTAATACAATTAAAAAAAGACGAAATGAGAGCCAAATAACTGAAAGTAGGTGTCGGAAGGTTACACTCAAGCCGATGTTAAGATTTTAATTAAGGCCCGACGGCGAATCACTGAACATATACATAACTGGGCCGAATATTCACAATCGACAGTTTGACCGTTTGCCCAGCCGTCCTGGATGGTCGCAGAGGTTGACAAGAAACATATTTAGAATCAGGAGAGGGTGTCTAGATGGCTCGTTTTCAGATTTCCGAAATTTGGCCTAGTTTGAAAATGGCCACCTAATAAAAGCTTTGACCGTATTCATGTTTTGAACATGAAGAAGAACAGCAGTGGTGTTGGAAAAAATCCTGTAGGCCGAGGAGCAGTTGTGCGGCAATGTGATCATATTGCCTAAATAATCCCTACTTATCAAGGAAGTATGAAAGAAGCCTCGAAATCGACGATGCCTTGCAATCTACCTGAAAGGCACACTACAGGATTAGGGTATTAGTGAATTAGGCGCACGAATGGGAGAGCTCGAAACTGCAAAATAAATTAACGTTAAGTGTGGACTTAACACGACAGAATCGCGATACCCAGTTGAGTATGGGTATACAAACTCGCACAAGGGACTCTCAATACATTTGAAACTGGTTTTAAGTAAGATACTACGTAGAGGAAGAGTCTGCGAGAGGGAGAGAGAGAGAGAGAGAGAGAGAGAGAGAGAGTTTGTGTGTGTGATTGATTGAAGATGTTTATTTTACCATCAGGGGAAGTTAGGGCTATGCAGCCCTCTCTTCCACTTCCCCTGAAGACGAATTACAAAAAAACTCTACCTCTGCGGGTCTTATATAACTGACAATCAAAAAAATAGCCTTCACGCCACTCTTTACATTTCAACAAAACTAAACACATAGTTCATCAACGTTCATGCCAAATAAATTACATGCATTCCAACAATTATACCACACACATAATGCAGACACCTTTCATACCAGCTGGCTGGGGTGGGTGAAAAAACCCCAGCCAGCCCCAAGCCCAACCCACCAATGGACCTCCCTCGGACCCGACCTTCAGAGCGTTATCCCGAGGGAAGTCCTGAGACGGCCCTGAAAATCAAAAGAAAGGTAAAAAAACTCATAATAACACTGAAATCATAAAATAAATTGATTAAGTAAGACGTAAATAAATAAACGAATAGCTTAGCCCCAGCCTAATCCTATCCCGCCTCCCCGGGACTGGCTGAGGCCACCCACTTACACGCTGCCATTCATACACACTATCATACCGAACCACTGCTGAATTTGAGAAGGGTGAGTACTGGTATATTCCTCCCCTTCTCAGTAGTGACATTACTACCCGAAACTATTTACAACACAGAAAATAACAATAAAGCGCACATTAAATTTAACTAGAAAAACAATGAACAGTAAGTAACAACATGCAATTAATATATTTTTATGGACACAATTGAATAAATAAGAGTGAACGCGAAGGACTTACATACATTTCCAGGTAACTAGCTACTACAGGTATTAATTTTCAAAACAAACTTTGTGCACGCTTCGCTATCTTAATTTGCATAAAGTGTTATTATGTTAATACGCTTCCAATAGTCTTTCTCTAAATTTGTCCTTAAACGTCTCCAATTTCTGCGTTAGATCAAACAGCTCAACGTTATCATTGAATAGTTTAGCTCCCTGCACAATGAAGGATCTTGCGAGCATCGACGTCCTATGTCCGGGTATTCTCAAAATCCTGTTTCTGCTGCGAGTATCCCGCTCCTTCAGAAACTGGAACCCCTCATACAAGTACGGTGGTCTGCGGGTCTTCAAAACCTTGAATACTAACGCAGCCATCTGGAGACGTCTGCTTTCTCGTACCTTGAGCCATCGCAATCTTTTATAATGCGGTGTCACATGTTCGTCCCAGCGCAACCTCAGTGCAAATCTAGGCGCCGCGTTTTCTGCCCTCTGAAGCCTGTCCAAATCTTCACTTCGTAGGTCGCACATCGCAGCAGCAGCATAATCAAAGCTCGGGAAGATCAAGGTTTGAACCAACTTGAGTCGTACAGCCGCCGGAAAATCCACAGCTACTCGCCGCAACTGGTAAATCCCCCGAAAGACCGCACTGCAAATCTGTGTGGTTTGTAGGTCCCAGCTCAGAGTGTTCTGGACTAGGATTCCCAGGTTCTTGGTCGCTTCAACATATTCCAGCGTGACATGCCTTGTACCCTCAGCAAATACTCTGGGTAATGACGTCACGTACAGGACGAAGATTCCAAGCTCACCCGCGATTCCAATCGATTTCAAAACCGCCAACAGAATGTCTCTCTGGATAAGGTCAAACGCAGCCGAGAAGTCGACTAATACCATAATGGTCACCTTCTTCTGATCCATCGCTCTTCTTATATCATCGAGTACACCGATGAGTGCGGTTTCGGTGCTGAAACCCGCACGATACGCGGACTGCTTAGGATCCAGAATATTATGCCTATTTACATACCTCTGAAGCTCATTATAGACTAACTTGTCCAAGACTTTACATGTGGCACACAACAGTGAAATGGCCCGGTAATCACTCACAGTCAAGGGCGCTTTTCCTTTTGGCAATGGCTTGATGATCGCCCTTTTCCAGATGTCCGGGTATATACCCGTCCGAAGAGAACAGTCGAAGATGTGAGCCAAGACAGGGAGTATTGCCTCTGCTAAAACATGCAATATCTCGACAGAGACACCATCTGCGCCAGTTGATTTCGACGTCACGCCAAACAGTGCCTACTTTACAGTTTCGACGGTGATTGGCGGAATCTTAAGATCTTCATGAGGAGGTCGCGAGGTGACATAACTGTCGATAACCTCGGGTGATGCAGGTAGATTAGAGAATCGGCAGAAGTGTTGGCCAAGATCTTCAATTGATACATTCAATTCTGATTCAGAACCTTTGCCGCTGATTCCTAGATTTCTTATGATCTTCCAGAAGTCCCTTGGATCTTTATTTGTCTCGAACAGCCCATAAAAGTGCCTGATCTTTGCATTGCGGAGCACTTGCTTAGTTTTATTTCTCAGCCTTTTGTAAGCGGTATGTGCGTCGCGGTCCTTCGTTTCCCGAAACCTCCTGTATTCAGTGTCCCGCCTTCGCATCAATTCCCTCACCTCTGCGTTGATCCAAGGTGCAGGCTGGTGCCTCGCCTTAATCTGAATTAACGGGCAGTGTTTGTTGTATAGCTTGGTAATAATCTCATTGAAGTTTTCCACTTTCTTGTTCACAGTCGATTCGTTGTACACCACATCCCAACTCAATGCACGCGCCTCTGCCAACAGTGCTTGTTTATTGAAATTCTGCCTATCCCTAGCAAAAACACACCTTCTCTCCGCCTTCCCAGAGTTGAGATTCAACGAACAATAGATCAATTCGTGCCTCGAGAGAGCACATGCTGGAAGCTGTGCATACTTTCTCACAACGCTTATCTCGTTAACAATAATTAGGTCCAATAACGTGCTGGAATTTATAAGGTGGTGCGTGGGCTGTAGCGGCAAGTACTCGAGATTAAGGGAAGCCAAAATCTGACGAAGCTGCTTACTGTACGCTGTGTCGGTTAACAGATCCGAGTTGAGGTCGCCCAAGACGATCACATGGCTATAAGCAGTAACAAGTTTCGCGACCCACTGGAATACCTCATGAATCCTTCCCACCTTCGGAGGCCGATAGATGACTCCTACTGCCAACTTGGCCGCACCATATTCAAGCTCAATGAAAATGAATTCCGGGCTTTTCGAGTACACAGAAGGCGAGCTAAACAGTACTTTATATTTATTTTTAAAATGAACGAGCAAGGCAACCCCTCCCCTCCCGTAGCCGATACGGTCGTTCAGGAAGGTCTCACAAATGGCGATGACATCGAAGATTCCACCGCTGAAAATGGCCCTAATCTCGTCCAAATGCGCAACCACTGACTCCGCATTAATGTGTGCTAAATTGACATGCTTGCCGAAGTTTCCGATATGCGCTCGGATTGCTTTATTTATTGCTGCCATGACCTCTTATCTATCGGGCAGACCATGTCAAACACCAAGAGACATATACAAATTTTTCTTAAGAGTGGGCTAATTCTGAGAAACAGGAACTGTTGATATCCAAATACCAAGAAACGAAGAGAACTGCGAGCTGATAACTCACCAACTGGAGAGAAATCGTAATAGTGAATGAGAAAGAAGGAGGAACAATGAACTATCTGCAACCGACGGAGTAAGCGAGAGCAGTGCGAGTTGAAAAGCGCGGGGTTAGTAGACGTTGAACGTAGCCAGGGATTAGCAGATGCAGTACGTAGTACATAAGTCCTGTTGTTAGACCAATTCGCAATCAAAGTCCGGAGATCGAGCCTACTGACACAAGGAGGTTCAGTCCTGGGGATTTCCGTTTTTGAGACAATTTTTCTCAAATCCTCGAACTTGCGGATCAATATAGGCTGCGTCCTCCTCTTTTTTCATCATGATATTCCCATTAGAGACCCACAAGAACCTAAAGCCACATTCCTTCTTCTTCATTTTTGCAGCATTCAGCAATTTTCTCTTATAAAAACAGAGGCTATGATTTATAAAGATTTTGCCAGCCTCGCCCTCAATGAAGCCCAGGTCGCGGGTCGTCAAATTCCGGCTTCTTCTCGAAGCGGCCATCAGACGGTCCTTATCGATCTTTCTGACGAACGACAAAAAGATGGAACCCGGGGCCACACCGTTATTTGGATTGCGCCTCCTGAAGCAATTGTCAATCGCAAGCCCCGGGAGATCAACCTTTAACGTATCACCGACTCTTTTCACCAATTCGAGCACATTTTCATTTGATGTAACCGGAATCCCACTTATTTCCACGCAGTTAATAAGGGATGACTGCTCAAAGTCTCCCATACGGCCTTCTAACTCGGCCACCCGAGCCTCCAAACTCGAACTCCTTTCGGAGATTTCTTGAAATGCTCCCGTCAGCGCCGTCAGTTTGGAGTCGAGCGAGTCAATTCTCCCGGTGTTTTGCTCGATTAGATCTGAGTATCGATCTAGGTGTTCTTTCAAATCCTTGATCTCACCTTTGAAGCCTGATAGTTGCTTCTCAAATCTGGCGTTAGCAGACTGCATTTCGCCGCGCATCTCGTTTATCACTTCGAGGAGTTTATTGTTACTAACCTCCTCAGTCAAGCTCCCACGCGAGGCAGGCAGTATTCCACCAACCGCTCCCGCGCTATCTTGAGACCCAAGTGAAGACATTGAGCCTCGGCGATCTTTGACACAACGCGCACATTTGAACGGCTGCTTCTTCTCCTTAAGATAAAAAAGGTCTTCTTTTTTCAACTTTGCGCATTCAAGGTGCAATGTCTCGTTACACGTCGCGCATTCAGCCCGGTACGCGTTATGAGCGAAACCCTTACTACAAACACCGCACTTTGTAGACATCGCAATCAGTGACAAGTCAAGAGCAGGATGTCAGTGAACGACCTTTGCCGAAAAAAACGGTAGCTACGATTCAAAAGATGGCCGGTTCCCGGAAACTCGAAGGACACCTCGAACAGCTTTCACTGACAAAACGATATACTTTTTGCCACCAAACGAACCGGTATGTGACACTACTGGACCAAGCCAACACAAGGCTTTACTCTGGCTAAGAATCAGCCTTAAATTCCGTCTCAAAACTTCCAAAACAACGAAAAACAGAGCAGTAAAAACGACCGTTCTTTGCAAACCGCAAGAGGACACTGAGAGAGAGAGATTGATTGATTGATTGATTGGAAGTAGCGCAAGCTGCGCTACGAATCATTGGGAGAACTGAAGCCAACCAACTTTCGCGAAAATTCATAGGTGAATGAGTTTGGGAGGAGCTGTGTGTTGTGGAGAGGGAATCTAAAATTGAGGGGTGGGAAAAAATACATAGGAAAGTCCAGGACAGCGGAAATCCGTTGTCACTTGAAAATAACTGAGGACCCAACAAAAGGGTTGAGAGTACCGTTAAGTGCGAGCGCGGATATTCCGGTGGTCAAAGACCCACCTAATTCACCCTGCCGAACAATTAGGCTATGAGAGATCGCCCCCCTGACTCACAAACATATGATGGATAGACTAAAGGCATTACAGGTCCTACAGTATAATAAACATTACACAATTTTCCCTCCTGGTACGTGTGGAGTAAGGAACTAATTATAATCCTGGTTTTGGTTGCCTGTTGCGGAATTCACTTAAAGCGTGCGGTAGCGTACTCACCACACAAGAACTGTACTTAGGATCCAGAACTGTTTGGCTTAGGGTTTCTGGAGTATGTGGAAACTGGTCGTGAGCCTCGATCGTGAATCCACCGAATTGTAACGATGATGAGACAGAGAAGTGCTATGAAATAATAATAACTACGATATTACAGGCAGTATATTATAGTAAATTTGTTGCAATAGGTAAGTAATACGTGCAGAAGCCTAGGGCTGGATGACAACAAATTACAAAAAATTATACAGATAAAAAATGCCGCGGGAACCCCAGTACAGTTGGTGAGACGATAAGTTATCTTCTGTGTTAACGTTGAAGCACTAGTTCAGAGGCTTTGTTTCGAAATGAATGCCATTTTTGAAGTAACTCCTCAAATATTTTTAGATCTTCAGGGACATCATAACTTTTATCAACAATATTTAGTTCTTAATCACGAGCACCAGTATGAAGTTTTCCCCGATTTATGTGATTTCAGGATGGGGCTTGTTGTATGACAACGGACCTCAACCGAACATCCTGCAAAAAGTAGATCTAGATGTCGTACCACTGAGCCGCTGCACTTCAAAATTCTTTGGAGTCACCAACCGACAGATTTGCACGTACACGCCAAAGAAAGATTCCTGCCAGGTAAGAACCAGAAAGCAATCGCTTAGGTACACATATATTAATCGTTCGTCAAATATCGGCGTGTGCTTGTGCAATGCCTTGCATTTTGCAAGGGCATGGGGCAGGGGCAATTTACCGCCTTGAAAGAAATGTCAATCGAAAAATATTTCTTCTCCACAACCTTTTTTGATGGTTTTGCTTTTTCAGTTAATCATCTAAAACTTCACATTTCAGGGTGATTCGGGAGGCCCAGTCATCTACATGGACCCGACTCTCAGGCGCTACATCATCGTTGGTGTCGTTTCCTTCGGAGATGATTGCGCGATGCCTGATTCTCCCGCTGTCAGTACTAACGTCGCTTCTTACAGTGAATGGATCATGCAGAAAATAGCAGGTAGGCATTACTACCACTACCCTGTTGCAAGCAGAACAAACATTAGGCTTTAGAACTAAGCACTAGAAGTTGAGGAACAGAGAATGGTTGGCAAGATGCCTTCTTGATGTGGTAGATAATGGAATTGCCTATTCTATGGGCCAACGCTGATGGTCAGTCAAAGGATCACACAGGAAAAGGCGTTTAGGGGAGCAGCGCAGCAATCTTCTACCAGATTTTAATTAGATTGGTGCTGCTCGACCAAGTTGGGAGAATTTCGGAGATTAAGCCTTGATCTGGCTACCTCTTCAACGTAATGGTTGAATTGAATGGGACTCTACTGCTAGTCGTGGGGGTTCTCTGTCGGCTGTGTTCAGTCTCTTTCGTATACAATGTAGCGTGGGTGCGAATTAAGAGGGAAGGAAAGGTTTGAATACTAAATTTATTAACATACTTGAGGCAGTACAGGTTTGAAATCCAAGAACGGCATCCCACAGAGAATAGTCCACTTTTCTTTTTTTTCGAAAGTTATGTTACGCCGTGAGGGTTTCGCATGGCAAAAGAGGAAAAAAAGTAAGGTATTTCAAGAAGAATGCATGGGCACGATGGAAGAGGTTTAATTATTACAATTATCATAGTTGTTATCAATGAATTAGATCACAACTGACACGCTCCTTCTTTTTCCCATTTCAGATACTGACCCTTCTGCTGCAGTCTGCTCCCGCTAATGAGTTGAATAAATGTTTTGCTACTTGCCATTGTAATATTGATTGTTTCCCCCCCCCCCCCCCAACCCGAAGGTATCCAGTGGTAAGTACCTACAAGTTGATTTGAAGTCAAAGAACGACGTTGCGTGGAAAGTTGCGAAAATAACGAGTACAGCGTGTTCACAAAAATTCAAAAATCGCGGATATATTGGAATAAGGAAAAGAATGATGGGATTGAATGTGATGTAAATAATAATGACTATGATACAGAACCAAAAGACTATGGCTGTGATGAACAGCAAAGAATGGAGGCTACCTCGACCAGATTATAGTTAGTGTGTTGGAGAACTCGCATTGCCAGTGTTTGAGGAAGTAGTGGCTGCACCAAAAGAGGTCCGAGAAATCTCGTTTTCCGAGCTATCATGACGTTCAACAAATAGATGCAGAAACAATTACGGAGAACAAAATGAGGGTAGCGGTTGCTTGAAGAATCAGTAAGATTGATCAAATCCATTGACGCAGTTACTCGAGGAATAACAAACGTGTTTTAAAAAACCTCATTTTCGACACATTGTCATTTTTATCTCTGTTCAATGAACTGTCAGAGGAACATTTATTGAGAACAATATATAGGTGTGGCGTCCGTCAATTTACAAGATACTTATAACTTTCAGTTCGGCAATTGTTTTACCGTTACCGGGTAACGTCAACTGTTTGTAATAGTAACCTCTCTTGGTCTCGCCAGCCAGTCAGTCAGTTTAATGATGGACATTTAAAAAAAACATCAATGTTTTTTCGATTGAATGATTGTTGCATCAATGTAATATCGATGTATCAAAAAATACATCGATGTTTTCTATTCATTGATTGTTTTTCTTCAAGTTAAATATGTATGTGGTTTAGAAATAAAAAGCAAGCATCTATTAAAATAACTTTATTACATTTACATTTACTTTAATATATATCCCGATAATTTTAATCTATACTTCGAAAAACCAAGTTTTACCATTTAATGTATTCTTTTGTTGAGTATTACCTGCGCCACTCACAAAAACAGTCTCTCAGATGGCACTGATTTGCCCACCATTGTTAGATATTTAAAGGCAATTTTATGCAATGTTCGAAACTGTATTTTATAATCCTTCCAAATTTATTGATATTAATATTACAAATAACGTGTTGTTCAGTTTAACACTTTGATTTATAAATATTATTGCTAACACGACACAGCAAATTTTAAAATGAATTCTGAATCAAGCTGAGTAGGTATCTACTAACTGTAAGAGTGAGACGGCGGGTCAATTCAGTCGGCCATTTGCATTTATATTTTTTTATGGGTTGGTTGCACTGACCTCTATAATATTGGGGGGCCTTTTCAACTAGTGATACCACTTTTTGACGAAACACCTTGCGAGTGCTAAATAATGTAATTGAGAAAGACAAAAAAATAGTTATTAACCGTAGAGAGATGGGGGTAGGTTTGATTGTTTGCCTTTTCGATGCTTCGAAAAAAAACATCGATGTATACTCGATGTTTATAACTTAACAATACATTGGTTGGATTCGATGCGTCGTTACAATACATCGAGTATTTTTAAAACATCGATGTATAAGTCAGTTAAAAGTTGTAGAATGTTCTCGTAAAATTAAAGTAATTTTCAGACAGTTAAAAAACGTTCATTACGACCCTTTATAGGTATTAACAATTGGAAAACGGTTTCACCCAACTCGTTGGAGCTGTTTTCCCAAAAAGTGTAAAAAACCTATTTTTGCTTTTTAGGGTCTGTATCTCTGTTCGCCGTATTTTCATGGGGATACTACAGAGAAGAAATGTTTCGTACTAGCTAATAGCAGATGGTTTGGAAATTTAATCAAAAGCCGTTTTCGGAAAAAATTCAAAAAAATCCTAGTTTTGGTACATTTTCGCCTCCCACCCCCCTTTTCAATCGATAGAAATCGCGCATAACCTTATTTTCGCGTCTACAAAAAATAGCAATCAAAACAAAAAAACGGCTAATCGGTTCAGCCGTTCTCTCGCGAATCGAACTACAGACACACACACGCGCGGACGACGCGCTCCAAAGGGATTTTTTTTTTATTCACTAGGCCTCAAAACGTAAAGATTTGAAGAAAGCTTTTTCTTTCGACACGATCACTATACTTTCCTTGCCCTTTGGGTCGCGGAATGTAAAAACTGAGATACGAAGGAGCAGTCTTCTAAAACGACACAAGACAAAATTATCGTACTCTTTCCGAAACAATTCAGAGTTGATGTAGCTTTTGCGGTATTCGAATTCAAATAATGGAAGGTTGAGTTACTCAAAATCCAGTCCGAGAATAATTAGTTATTCCAGAAACCCAAAACGACCCTAGAAGACTGAAAAAATACCAACATCAATATCTTTCTGCGTGCACTACGAAAGGTCGCTGCTATTACTGTCTAGAAAATAAAACCGTAGTGGTGTGCAGTACATTTAACAACTACGAGTATATTCAACTTCTAAGAACTGCTTCTTGAAATATCACTGACAATGATACTCCTCCAACTTGATATTTTTTACGAAAACACGTTTTTTGATTAGAAACTCAGTAGTCAGTGAAATAGTCATAGTATAGTATATCAATGAAAGTTCTGCTTCGAGTTTCAGTAAAATTGTGATGATCTCTGGCGGAATCGCGTCATCCCAATCTAGCCTCTCAAGCCATAGCAGTTGATCCCCTAAACGAAAATGTCACGTCTCATGGGTGTTGAAGGGATGCATTTGCCTTTTATGAAAAAGTGTCTTCCACTTCCATCCCCCAACCACAACCACTTCCACCTCCACCTACACTGAAGTCATTTGCTCTAGCTGCGTCACAACCTCATCCGTTTTTGGCAGTTTCGATTGTAATCAATTTGAATAGTTTCTAATTTAGGGGCCTAATTAATAAATTCTTCGTTGTTTTCAAATGAGTTTATTGTCACCCGATGATTGCGATTTAATATATTCTAAAGCAAAACAAGTCTAAATTTGCTGAAGACGTACATTCCCCACGATTCCGTTCATTAGCCGATTCTTGAAGATTTAAAAATAGATCCATTACGTGCGGACCAACTGTCAAACACTGGCACAACGGATTGTAAAACAAGAGCCAATTAACGAACTCCAAATCGTCAAGCATCGACCAAAGCATGGTCGAGGTTTTGGCATAGAAGTAAAAACAAATTACAGATACAAGTCAAGATACAAATTGTCAAAGGCGTGCCGAAATTTCGCGATGATCCCTTTATTTATTAATGTCAATTCGTATTTTGATTAATTCAATTCAGAAAATCCAGATTCCTGTTTGCACGATGGAATGCTAATCGTGGCGGTGACTTCAGAAATTCAGGGTCCATAGTGCTATAGTAGAAACACAAATTGATCGTTTCGTACGATGTAATCATTTTAAAAAACGTAAAAAAAATGTTAATCGATACGGGTAGCAATAAAAGTTACGTGAGCCCGGACTTAGTTGAAAATTTCTTCAAAGTTGAAAAATCATTCGTCGTCAAATGGTGACTACGCCATTAAAGTACCCCAAGGCGAACTTATCGATAGCCACCACTTGAAACTGAAAATCAATGTCTTGAAGTTCCACAACCTTTTTTGACCTCCCGTGTTTAGATAATTTAAAACTTATCAAAGCCAATCTAGACTTCGAAAACCACATAAAACCAATATCGCTATTTTCTATTTGGACTCGAAATCAGCTGGCTTTAACCTCATCGTAGCGAGATCTCTGCAACAAGTCAGACTCGGAGCGAAAATCGTGGCGAATGGAAATGCTATCATCCCCTACAGAAAGATCGGAAACCTCGAAATACCCGAAAGCCTAATGCATGTAACCGATCAAGAAACCCACGTTAGAGTTCTGCACACGAGCAGCGTTGTTGAGAAACTCATACAGATCAGACCAGTCCCTATTGAAAGATTAGAAGATTTCAATAATTTTAACCGGAAATTTCGATTTCAAATCTGATCCTAACACTCTGATCCTGGTCACTTACTCTTTTGCCAATGCTGAAATAGGCAATCTTCTATTATGGTTAGAATCCCCATTCGCTATCATTGGAGTAATCGTATGTACAACAGTTTCTTTCTAAACTGTTCATAAAATTGTATGAACATTTTCAAAAAGAAAATTTCGTGAGATTTAAAAAAATTGTTGATAAGATTTTTAAATTTATAAACATTTCATTAAAAGTTGTTATATATTTTTTTTAAATGTATGAGAAATAATTTCTTTCGAATATCATAAAAAACTGTACATGGTAACTCCAAGTTTGCAATAGAAAAGCATAACAAACGACTAGGATAGACCCTTAAGACATATTTAAGGTTGGGAGGCAGCTTAAATATTTCTTAAGATTTTCTCAAAGCTCCTATAATTCCCCGGCACCATAACACGGAAGAAAAAAATACACTTATCTATTACCCGCCGTTCTAAGAAATTCCTAGACAAAAATGTCAATAATTTATTTGGCTTACCCATTACCAGACAAGACGTACTAACGTTAAAAACTAACACGCGGCTCAATGACAAAGTAATAAACTTCTACATGGAAATTATCGACCAACGAAGTAGGCAAAACGACCGACTCCTACAAAACTTCAGCTTCAACTCGTTCTTATACGTATCACTGAGTTGTAAAGGGTACGGAGCCGTCAAAAACCGCACTCGTAAATCCGACTTTTTTGTAAAGTACGTAATTTTTATTCCGATCTTCAAGTCCTCGCCATACGAAAACGCACAAAACCGAATATTTCGATTCTCTAGCACTAGACGGAGCGGACATAAACCAAATCAAAACATACCTGACGAGAGAACACAAACATGAAGTGGACGAGACGATCTGCGTAGACCTGGTCGCAGTTGTGTCGGATGGCCTGAGCTTGACTGTGATATACGTTGGTGGGGAATTGGTTGTTCAGGCTGTCTGATCACTGGTGGCACCTCATCTGAGGGAATTTCCAGATACGGAATTCCTTGTTTTGGGTTTGAGGAGCACAAGTGACGCGTTTCTTCTGGACCAATGTTGAAACTAGTCGGTCAATGTGTGCTTTAGAACCCGGCCTGTGTCCAATTCAACGTAGTAGTGGTACTGACCGAGTTTCCTGGTTACCGTGGCAAATTGCCAGATTTCCTTTTTACTCAGGTGGATTTTTGTAGGACCCTCTCTCCTACTTGGAATGAGTGGACACGACAGCTGCTACGACTGTTTTTGCATTGGGCAGGAGAGCATCTAGGCGAATTCTCATTTTCCTTTTCACGTGAAGTTCTGCGGGTGATTGTCCTGAAGCCAAAGGTGTGGTGCGGCAGCGGAACAGAATGTTTTGTAATTTCGTCGCCAGTGGCATTGAGTCATCATGCTCTTCCTCAACTCGTTGGCGCAGTGCAAACGAAACATCACGTTCACTGTGTAGACGGGGTTTACTCCTTCTCTGAGTTGGAGTTTAACTTCTAGGTTGGGCACACAACCTATACGTTCTTCAAAGATAGAAGCATACTGTTTGAAGATGTCTTCAAGAGGAGTGATTTATTGAAATTGAGTGATTTGATGTGAGACGGTCTCTATCGATTTCATGGAGGTTGATTCTGAGTGCGCGAATCCATACTCGTCCCAGAAGGGCATCATAACCTGCAGGAGCAATGAACAGGTCAATTTTCCTCTTACCGTACTCGACAGAAAGTGAGACTTTTCCTAAGGGCTTGATTAGATGATCGCTTATGTGGGGCTGGACTTCTTCGGTGATCTATTGTTCTTTGAGACTTTATTTGTTTCAATGTTGACGCTAGTACAATAAGGAAGTTTTGACAACTGGTGGCTATCAAAACGGGATGCTTCCAGTGCTGTAGCTTTCTGGAGCAATTCCTCGAAATTTTGAAAGAGGACTGCTGCAAGAGCTGTTCACGAATCCAGTTGTCCCTCTAATGAATTGGGCGCGTAGAAAACTGTCTGCTATAGAAATGATTGATTCACATGCACACGTTGCATAGAAATCACAATCCTTTAATTTTCCCTTCAGGGCTGCGACAAATTCAGAGACAGATCGTGAAGGCTGCTGAGTGACATTTAAAAAGTAATGTTGGGCGACAACAGTGGAGACCGGGAGGTGACAACATATTTTGAAAATGTTTGACAAGATTGTCATACGGAATATCCTTTATAGGCTTATCCGGACCCAACAATGCGGCTAAGTTATTGTAGTGTGCAGAGCCAGTAGATGCACATAACAGTTGTGACATTCTAGAAGTCGAATCAACATTTTTAAGATAGCAATAATTCTCGAATCGTTCCATGTATGAAGCAAACCTTTCTTTATTGGCGTCATAGGCTTCAAAAGGTGTTATTTGAGGGGTTCGAGTAGGTTTAGTTGTTTCCAATGCTGCTACCAAGACTGAGAAATTCTTGAAATTGACTTGGATCCATTGTGTTGGAAGTGACAGTAAAATTTCAAAACTATTAAACTGCGTACGATGCGTCTGGGATTATAGGAAAAATGCTTCAAAATATTTCGCCGTCCGAGTTCGTGCTGGATGACGGAGTTTGCAACGTTATATTAGCTGGATTTACTCGAGAAGGATTTAAAAATGTGCAAATATAAGTAAATACCTGGGAAAATGTGTCTTTATTTGCACTGCGTGCAAATCAAAATTATGCAAGCGGCGTTTGAAACGCTAAACTGTGTATCACTTGTGTCCTTCGATTTTCGACTCATTGTGTCGAAGTGCTGACGAATTCTTTATCCTCGTCGCCAACTTATTGTGACTGGGTGGTCGAAAATAATACTAGAAAGATCGAAGCACGCATAATTTGAATAATTGGATATGATTTAATTAAACGAGAACACATAGGTCATAGCAACACAAAATGAACTGAGAGAGACACATGTGTGACGTGGGAGAAGGCGTAATTATGTAACCGTCGAGAGTTCGTAATAGACCGTCGTATTTGTATGTCAATACGACAAGGTCGTCGCTTCTGCCAACAACTCGTAAATAACATTACCTCGGTAACATTTCAACTTTAAGGGAGTTGATGTGCACGGAAATTATAAAAATAATTTAATGTAAAACATCCACTCACATACCTTTTCACGTTTTACAGCACCGTCCTCACCCTCGTTTGGGCCCAAATATTCTTGGGAATTAATCTCACAAACATATCGAACCCAATTTTACCGAACGGACGAACTAAAAACTATACGTACGAGTACTCATCTCGACTACGTACTACCGTCAGTTGAGATTCGAAAGTCGAATTGAATGTTAAGATCCAATTGATAATCCATTTGCTTTCTTCAATGGCGCACGACAAGGTAACGAATCCGTCCTACCGAGACGACAAAGTCGCGGTCTAATCGACGGCGCAACCACACACTACATCATAAACTACTCACTCGCCGACCAGATCTGTTTCCTTATTAGATGACTCTTCCTAAACCCTCAACGACGGTTATATCAGTCACGGAAGACGCGATTTGGTTGATATTCAAGAGGCCGGTCCCTACAGCATCCATCAAACTCAGACCTGCGGAGGTACGGCAGGTATTTGATCATTTGCCAGTCTCCCAGTAGAGAGCTGTTGCCCACGTGTTACCGCATGGGGGTGACCACCTGGGGAATCCCATACAATCTGGTTTCCCACCTGATTTAACTATTTACTTGGGTGGCAAGTGGGGGCGCAGTGGCCAAATGTGTTGGGACGTGAGGCTTTCTGAGCCAGGCGGGGATACAACCAGCGGACTCTGGTCGATCCCCGACTGGGCACCCCCCTCCAACAAACCAGGCAATGGGCACCAGCAGTGGCTAGGGCACTAAGCGGGCCCCCCGACGGGCTCATAGGGGAGTTGGGACATGGGATGGTTGTGGCCACGGCAAATTGACATTGGTCCCGGCAGGTCCTTTCGTCCACAGCTGCCTCCCTGATATCTTCATCTTCTTCTTCTTGGGTGGCAAGTTTCACAGGGACCACGTTTCTTAGCCATCACCTTCATGAACTCGGCGAATAGGTTATAGGCTTGCTTTGTAGCGGTCAATCCTGTCAAGTTCGTCTGCCCTCGCTCATTGCTTTACAACTACAAGCACAAGGTTTTTTGTTTCCTCCGCATTGGAGGCGCAAGACGTGCAAGATGGAGAGTATTTGAGAGAAAAATATCTGGTGCGTTGCAACACACAACTTTCCTTAGCACTACAACAATTCACTTTGCACATGGCTAATTCTATTTAATCAATTCATTTATCACTCAGTTAATTTGAACTTGGTCAAACAACGCTTTACGGCAGCAGCAAGCAGTAGCGCTTAAAGTTCCAGATTTTATTGTCCTGCTCGTACTCATTGCAGGACCATGATTGAGCCATTGGTACACAGAGAATTAATGGGGTAAACAAACATTTTTTGAAGAAGGATAGTAAAAACTTTTGCAGAGTTATTGCGTAAAAACGGGTACAACTGGTAGTAAGCGAAACGGCAGTAGTTGAAATTCAGGAATTTCTGGAGCGAGCCCCATGTATCTCATGAGCGTTTTCAAACACTCACCCTTTAGGTATTGGATTGGACTACAATAACAATTTTTTTTGTAACATTCTACTAACATGTCAGCGGAGTTTATAAGGAAAACACCGCGCTAAAAACGCTTTTCGTCGAAAATTTTGATACTTTATTGTGCTGCTCTCGTCATTTTCCCCCGAATGGGAATTTTATGGTATAATTGCCTTATTGAGAGCTATAAAAAAAAAAAATTTAATCAAAATCGTTAGAGCCGTTTTTGAGAAAAAAATTTGGTGTTTTGATAACTATGATAACTATAGTTAACATTCGGTGGATTTTGCCCATACCCTTGTTTATGCGTCCCATGGTAACCTGTAGGCTAGACATCAAGTTTCAGCTGATTTGGTACGGTGGTTTTCTCTAAAAACCGCGCTAAAATCGATTTCGTGGAAAGTTTTGGTAATTTATTGTGCTGCTCTCGTCATTTTGCCACTAATGGAAATTGTATGGTATAATTATCATGTTAAGAGCTATCAATATTAAAAATGTAATCAAAATCGTTAGAGCCGGTTTTGAGAAAAAAAATATTTGGTGTTTTGATCACTATGATAACTATACTTAACTTTCAGTCGATTTTGTTCAAACCCTTATTTTGGCGTCTCATGGAGGCCTGCGGGCGAGATATCAATTTTGAGCTGATTTGGTACGGTGGTTTTCTCTAAAAATCTTTCACGAACACACATACACGCACACAGACCATTTTCCCAAATAGTGTTTTTCGGACTCAGGAGGGTCTGAAACGTAAAGATCTGAAGTTTTTTTTCAGCCTATTACATAACTTTCGTTTCTACTTCGTAGAGCAAGGAAAGTAAAAACCCTGCAAATTATTACACAATGGTTTATTATTCTCATGAACAGCTTGTATTAGTGCTCCCCCATCCCATTCGATTCAGCATCGAATACTAGTAAACCATATCCTGGCTACAATGGAACTATGGAAACAAAACGTCTGATGATTTTGCCCCGTCGGGGAAATTGGAACGGGGGCGCTCGAAGCGAACCCCTGTTCCGAGGCGAAAGGGGAGTTGGGAGGCAAGCGTGCAGGAGGCCCGCTCGCTCGCCTCGAGCGCGGTTGCTTTTTTAATGAGCAGGGCGGGGAGGGATTCTTTCGTTTCATTCTCATTTTGTTTTTTTTTCATAGATTTTTGGTTAAATTTTGATATTAGTATTTAGCGTGCATGTTTTCATATTAAAATTCAGTTTTTTCTAGATACTTTCGTTTTTTTGGTTTATTTTAATATTACGATTCAGTTCTTTTCGACCTTTTTTTAGGTTTCATTATGATATTTTTTGATGCTGAATCCAACAGGATGGGTCTCAGAGCATTAATGCTAGGTCAAGCTGATTATCCGAATAATAAACCGTTGTGTAATAATTTGCAGGGTTTTTGGTTTATTATTCATTCTGAATAATAACATATGTTTTCGGTCACGAAAAATTTTTTACAACCCCCCCTCAAAATTTGATACTTTACATTTCAAGACTTCGAGATTCCAAATTTGCAATGTCCGTCCGCCGTCCCCCGTCCCCTGTCCCCCATCCGCCGTCCGGGCCATTTTGTGCCTTTAACGTGGTCTAAAAAATTCGTTCTTTTGCCCAAAAATCCGATTTGGTATCTAGTTGTGCCCGCCATCTCGGCAATCTGATCGGACGAAGCCCGTGGTTGTAATGGGCAAAAAACGGTTAAAAAATTAACGAAACGCAGTAGAACGCGGGAGTTACAGCGTTTCGTCGTATGAACTCCCTCCCTCCCCGCCCGGCTCATTAAAAAAGCAACCGCGCTCGAGGCGAGCGAGCGGGCCTCCTGCACGCTTGCCTCCCAACTCCCCTTTCGCCTCGGAACAGGGGTTCGCTTCGAGCGCCCCCGTTCCAATTTCCCCGACGGGGCAAAATCATCAGACGTTTTGTTTCCATAGTTCCATTGTAGCCAGGATATGGTTTACTAGTATTCGATGCTGAATCAAATGGGATGGGGGAGCACTAATACTAGTTCAAGCTGTTCATGAGAATAATAAACCATTGTGTAATAATTTGCAGGGTTTTTATTGAGATTACAACAGGTGATTGAAAAGCACAATCATTCTTTGCGCAAGACCCAGTGTATGGAATGTTGTCAACGGTTCAAACAAAGTCACCGCCAAGTGAGTGAAACATTGTGAAAAATAAAACTGTAAACCTCATTTGTAACCAATTGTAACAGTTCATTGTAATATCTTGTTGATTTACGCTGAAATTTATTTGTAACTTGAACATCTAAAAATTTGTACCCCCCAATTTCATTTTCAAAGAGGGACGAGTTACGTAACTACTAACTGCTGTTGTAATTGACTAAAACACTGTGTAAGCGCCATTCTGGCTCTAACTGTCTATTCAGCAACTAAAGCCTTATAAGTAGGAGGCCACAGAGCCTCAGTTAGTTCTCTTCAGCCCTGTCTCTTCGCAAGTTGTATTCTGAGTCAATTAAACTTTGAAGTGTTTTTAAAAAGATAACTTTTCCCCCGTCAAACAATTTATATCTATTTGCACGTATTGCGTACTTTAATCAGGCCTCTACGCCTGAACTGAGTTGAAGTACCTCTTGCCTCTCTCCACCGCGCCTACAGCAGGCCTTATTGAATGGCAACCGCTTGGAAATAATGGTTGTTGCCAATTTGCATCGACATTCGCAAACACATGTTTGATAATTAGATTCATTGGTATGCTAATTAGATTCATTAGTAAATGCATGACGGTTATTTCTTTCGGTCCTCAGTTCTGATGAAGATGAAGATTATTGCAGGAATTGCCCTTCTGATCAGCCTTGCTGCCAGTGAAGCTGACGAAAGTGGGAACTGCTCCTGCGGAGTAGCGATAGCGCCAACATTGGTAAGGCAACGAACGTCCTTCACTAAACTCAATGTGCTTTTTACACAATTTACGTAGTAAATGGAACTATAACCGTCACAAAAAACACTTAATAACACACGTTTTCACTCTCCGCTATGCGAATTGAAAGAAAAGTTATGTAATCAGCAGCAAAAACGTTTTCAAGTTCTCTTCAGATCTGTGCGTTTCATGACTGATATAACCCTCGTCAAGGGTTTAGGAGCAGTCATCAAATAAGGAAACAGATAGAGTTTGAGTTGTGAGTAGCACGAGCTGAGAGATGAATCGTTGGGAGAACTGGGAGAGCACTGTCGTTCATGAGTGCTGATGGAGGATTGATTGTTGGGAGGAGCTGTGTGTTGTGGAGAGGAATCTAAAATTGAGGGTGGGAAAGATAGTTGGGAAAGTCCAGGAAATGGGGAAATACGTTGTCACTTGGAATTAACTGAGGAGCTGGGCTTTCCACTGGTGCAAACAAAAGGGTTGAGATCGAAAGGTGTTTGGGGAATTGAGTGCAGACGTTCTGAGGTCAAGGTCAAGTTTTCGCTTGACCAACCACTTTCTGCCGCCTTCAAGTGATGTATTACCAAGTTCTAATGAACTGTGCAAAAAATAAATAATAGGAAAAGCCATGAACGAAGTGACTGAAAGTAGAGCTTAGGAAAGTCGTTGTTTAAACAATCTGAACTCGGAAATTTCCGATTCGGACAAGCCCTCGCGATCTATCGGATGTTGAGCGAACTAAAATAGTTGCTAGCTCCTCACTGTTTATGATATCCTGTTCAAATATCTTCCCAAACGGACACATTCCTCCAAATAGGAAATTTCCAAGTTCAGATCGTTCAAATTCGAACGCGGATACTTCCGATGCGATCCTAGCGGCGGGTACCCAAACTACTTTAGTTCTGTCATTCTTCGATAGACTGTGAATTGATTCGAGCAAACAATAGGGAATCCTCTGAATAGGAAATAGTCAACTGGCCTTCGGTTCGGGAGAAGATATTTGAACAGGAAATCATAATCAGCACAGAGCTCACTTCTATTTCAGTTCATCCAACTTCCGATAGGTCGCGAGGCAATGCCCGAATCGGAAATGTTTCATATTCAGATTGTTTAAATCCTGCGATTTTAGCGGCGAACGTGGAAACTATTTTAGTTTACTCAACGTCGTATAGGTCGCGCGGGCAACGCAAAATCTGATTCTTAAAATCGTATCGATACCGTTATACATGAATGGAAAGCACACACGCTCTCTTCCCTTGTTTGCTAACGATCTGAGCTCTTCCGAGTCAGTTGTGTTGTATATTATCGTCAAACACGTTCTACCTCCGATACTATTTATGACCAAGAGATTCTGGCGTGGCAGGATATTGTGCGATCCGTTAAAAGTAACATCTCGTCTAGTTTCCTCTTGCTGTGTGCTGAATGCAATGGGGCATGGAAAATATACACACCTGACAGCTCCCACCACTTTCTTATGGCACGAATGGTTCCATTCCCATTGAAGTTGTTTGACCCTGACTGGACCCATAACACAATCCAGTGTATAACTACTTTCCTTGGCTATACGGAGTAGAAAGGAATGTTATGTAATCGACTGAAAAAAAATTTGAGTTCTCTTCAGCTATAACAATTTTGGGTAAATCATTTATATAGACAGCTCCTAATAAAATGACGATACCATAAAATTCCCATTTCCGGGAAAACAACGAGAGCAGTAAAATAAATTACCAAACATTTCGACGAAAATTGAGCTTAGCGTAATTTTTTTCCTTATAAACTCCGTTCAAATGTTACTAAGTTAACAGAAAAATTCAGGTGGTACTCCAACCAAGTACCTACAAGATGAGGCTTTTATAAGAATCATAAAATATACAGGAGCTACTCCAGAAATTCCGGTATTCCATCCACTGCCGTTCCACTTATACCATTTCTAAAAGTTTTAACTGATAACTCTAGAAGAGTGATTATTATCCTTTTCCAAAAAATCGGGTTTACGCCCTTATTAATTCCCTAAGCACTGATTGCTCAATATTGGTTGGGGCATAAGTACGAGCAGCACAATAAATTCCGGAACGGTAAGCGCTACTACTTTCGGGATCTGTGAAGTGATGTTTCAAATGAACTGCGTAACAAATAAATTGAGTTAGTAGCAAAAGCCATAAACACAAGTGAACGGACATAGAGTTGAGAAACGTTATGCAGTGTGGGACATGATGCTGTTGTCAGTATGTCAAGAGACAACGGCTGCTACGAGTGTTACCTCTGTCAGTTGCCAATTTCCAAGTTACCTCGAGAAGATTTGAATCTTATTTTAACTGAGTTTACAGGAAGATGAATTTTGTAAAAACCTTTCCCCAAGTTGACGACATTGTTCCAATAAATGGAAAACCTTCACAAATTTTCCGGAAAAGACTGTAGGTATCAGGGCAGGGGTGGAACAGTCTACGAGGCACAGGATCGTTAAAAAAAGGATTAATAAACGAGACCTTCCAAATATTATCAAATAGTAACACAAATGGGCTACAAAAAAGAAAAAAGTCAATTAAGAAAATTAATGAATGGAAATGTTGAGCAAGATGATGATTGTTGGGTGAATTAATTAATAAAAGGGAGGAGAGGAATCTCTATAGTGAGCACTGGGAGACGAGTATACCATGGAAGAGCTGTGTGTGTTGAAGAAGGAGGTAAATCGAGGGGAGGGAAAGACATTTTGGGAAGTCCAAAAGGGGAAATCCGTTATCGCTTGGGATGTTAACCCGAACTCAATCCCTTTGTCGAGAGAAGAGGCCGGTTAACATGAAAAAGGGTCCAGGTCCGAAATAGTTGCATTGAACGCACCTGGGAAAGGCCCAAGCTCAAGATTCCAAGTACTTCGGCCGGTATAGCACAAAAGTCCCTCAAGGGATGTATTTCTCCTTCGAATCTATTCTCAATGCGAGTGCTTTCCTTTTCAAGCTCCGAAGCGACCAAGATGGACTCAACGAGCAGAAGACCGGTTCTTCCGACCGCAGGGCCAGGCTAATCCCTCCCTCGGAGCAGTCGGCGCTCGGTGGGGACGCTTTTTTTTGCCGCGTCACATATACATGGGCTTTTTGCACCAGGGATGTAATCATAACCTCTAAATTCTTACTGGGAAGATGGCAGGTGATGTGTGAGTATGCGTGAAACTTTGTCATACGTAATGTCGCACTAAACACACGTTTGTAGGGAGTTGCACTGGACTCAACGAACACAATGACGGTGTCCCTTCCGGCGACGAACCTCACAGGTTTATGCCAAGTGTTGAGGGCATGGAGCCGATACGATAACGACATGAAGGTGTACACTGCCTGCTGTTCTGTATTCTACGACCAATTAAATAATTTAATACACCAAATCCTCATTGAAATTTCGTTGAATTTCTTTTAGCGTGATAGAATAGTTGGCGGAACCAATGCGAAGGTTAACGAATTCCCTTTGATCGGAGGTATCGTCCGCAATAGTCGACCTAACAGAATCTTCTGTGGAAGTACCGTTATCACTAAACGCCATACATTAACTGCCGCTCACTGTGACAAAGGAGTAGATCAGAGCGTTGTCTTTGGAGAACATGACATCTTATCTGGTAAGCAAATATGTTAATTATTTTTGAATTTCGCTATGCAAAATCGCTCGGGTTAAATGTTCGGCACAAATCATATCAACACCATTGTTCTGCACTGCTTTCTCTTCTGTGTGGGAAAAATGGAGTAGAAGGATAAATGAAGGCTCACTTAACCATTGTCTGCTAGCGTTTGTGTTTACTTTTACTAGATCTGATCACACACACTCCCAAAGATTCCCAATTTGGTGGTTTATATTATTACACGCTGCACTGATACTGAGCTTCGGAGAGTTCACAGAATAGTGTACCTACCTTACTAGGGTAGCTTTATTACCAGTTTACAAGTTAGGTGGACGAAGCTATACGACAATAAATTTTACACGTGAAAAGAGAAACCTTCATTTATCGTGAACCCACTGCAGCAACACACCAGGGGGGGCGTTTAACAACCTTTGGTGGCCAGCCCTCCTCAATGAGCTTAAAGGGAGAGGAGTCCCTTGCAACCTGTACCTGCTCGTCAGAAATTACCTGTTACGATCGAATGCAGGCACATCTCCGTCTGGAAAAGCTTGGCCCTTGGAGCTTCGAAGGCCTTCTCAGGAGGCTTGAGTGCATGGTTGACAAGTGGAGAGTGAAACAGGAGCTTCCCCCACTTTGGGCTGAACTATGTTTGGATCTCACCACTGAACGGAAATTTGCTGCCGTCAACGAATGAACGAGAGGGGAATCCTTGTCAAAGGGACGTGGTATGAGTTCTTCCCGAACATCCGTGAACGTCTTGAAGGGTGGGTTGAGCCAGACCACTGGACGAGCCAGTTCCTCACGGGACATGGCGTCTTCAATGCGCAGCTCCACTTCTTTTCTCTCAAAGACTCTCCTGTACCGCCCAAGGAACGGTGCTATCGAGAGGAAGGACTGTGCCTGAGTCAGCAGCTCTTCAAGAAGCATCTCCAAACTACCTCAGTACAATTGGCGCCCCAGGTTGGGCGAGTCAGGCGGTACACTCCATCATGCACGTCTTGTGCCTCCAGTGTGGAGTAAACAAGAAACCACGTGCTGGTTCACTGTATTTTCTACAACGGTCAGCGAGGGCAGATGAAATTAGCAGCATTGACTGCTACAAAGCAAGCCTATAACCATTACGCCAAGTTCACAAAGAATGTGATGGCTAACAAACGTGGTCACAGTTGATCTGTCCTTTTGAAACTTGCTACCCAAGTAAATCGTTAGATCAGGTGGGAAACCAGATGTTACTGGATTCCTCAGGTGGTCACCTCCGCGCGGTAACACACAGGCAACAGCTCTCTACTGGGAGACTGGCTAACGACCAGGTCTGAGTTTGTTGGCTGCTGCAGGGGCCGGCCTCTTGCATATTAGCGAAACCGCAACTTCCTTGACTGATATAACTCTGGTGAGGGTTTAGGTACAGTCATCAAATAAGGAAACAGACCTCATAGAAGAAGGGAATCTCAAAGAATTTACAACGTTCATAGTGGTAAACTTCACAGAAGGATATTTGGTGAAATAGGCCGGGGCCACGAGCGTTGTGTAACAGGGGGTTTGGAAATGTTTGCTGACTCAGACAAAAATTACAGCGTACTAAAGCTCTGATCCAAGCCCGACTTTCGTCGGATTACGTATCTTAGTCGATGAATAGTAGACTAGCATCATTGGAGCCAGCCGGTACAATTGCATATTGAGCACTTGAGAAGGGTTAGGGAAGTCCTCAAGGGAAGTCCTTTGAGAGGTGTGGAGTCTACAGAGCCGGGTTGAGGGGTAAATCACGCTGGTTAATAGACCAGGCTCCAGATGCCTTCAGGACGTACTTAACGGAAGATTCTCCATCTGCACTTGTGCAGTGCGGTAGATCAAGCTGACTGCCCTAATTGACAAATAATAATTTATTTACTATGTCGCTGACGCTCTGGCTTTAGTGTTAGGACTCTATACTATGGCGGGATTTGGCATTGGTGGAGGGTTTAAATAGGGAACCCCTTTATAATCCCATAACCCCCACGGGTGTGGTTCCGTTCCTTTTGTCATTGTTGAGCGAAACACCGGAAAGCTTACTCGGAATGCTTTATTATATAACTGAACAACATAACTTCCTAGATACTTCAACTGATACACACTCCTTCATTTTCAGACTCAGAGCCGATTGTAACAATTAAAATCAAGCAGTTCATCGTCCACGAGAATTGGAATGAAAAGGGATTTACTGAGAACGATATTGCTCTTGTGTACCTCGCTGAGGATATTCCCTTCGGCCCAACCATTGGTCCAGCCTGTTTCCCAACAACCGACCTCTCTAAAACCCTCGTTGGGAAAAAGTTCGCGTCGTCGGTGAGTATTATTTAATCGTTTAAAATACCTTAATATGATGAAATACGTGTATATAATGTTCTGTACTTTTGGCAGTAAAGTGACGCTTAGGAACTGTTGCACAAATTATCTTTACTAAAGGAATAATCACTACGTCATCAAATCAGCGACAATTCAACACACAGATTCTTCCCTCCATCTAACCTCGGCGTACGCTAACATCAAAACCTTGGCTATGAAATGTTGCTCATATTTGTTTTAATTATTCAATTATAAAGAAGGTAGTAAAAGCAACTCTACTTTTTGTTATACAAAACGGGGAGTTGTCGACAAACTGATAAATGGTTGTTTGAGTGACTTTTAAAAAATACTTTTAATTAATCGTAAATTTCGAATGAAAATTGAGTTAATCGAGAAAAAGTAAATGATTTACGTTATAGGTTAACTGTGAATTTTATACAGTCACCATTGATGTCGCAATAATATTTGTAAGGAAACTCGGCAAACACGCATCTGCTTGAGCACCTTTATCTGTGGACTTTGATTTGTTTTAGGCACTGCCGTTTTCATTTGCTCATTCTATTTGCACAGAACACTGGGCTCATTGTTTCAACCGCGTTATTGACAACTTTCGTCTCATAACTAATCAATTTCTATTGATATTCTGCTTCGATTGATCGAAAGAATAAAAGTCAACTGAAAAGAGCGATTCTGTAATACAATTAAAAAAAAAGACGAAATGAGAGCCAAATAACTGAAAGTAGGTGTCGGAAGGTTACACTCAAGCCGATGTTAAGATTTTAATTAAGGCCCGACGGCGAATCACTGAACATATACATAACTGGGCCGAATATTCACAATCGACAGTTTGACCGTTTGCCCAGCCGTCCTGGATGGTCGCAGAGGTTGACAAGAAACATATTTAGAATCAGGAGAGGGTGTCTAGATGGCTCGTTTTCAGATTTCCGAAATTTGGCCTAGTTTGAAAATGGCCACCTAATAAAAGCTTTGACCGTATTCATGTTTTGAACATGAAGAAGAACAGCAGTGGTGTTGGAAAAAATCCTGTAGGCCGAGGAGCAGTTGTGCGGCAATGTGATCATATTGCCTAAATAATCCCTACTTATCAAGGAAGTATGAAAGAAGCCTCGAAATCGACGATGCCTTGCAATCTACCTGAAAGGCACACTACAGGATTAGGGTATTAGTGAATTAGGCGCACGAATGGGAGAGCTCGAAACTGCAAAATAAATTAACGTTAAGTGTGGACTTAACACGACAGAATCGCGATACCCAGTTGAGTATGGGTATACAAACTCGCACAAGGGACTCTCAATACATTTGAAACTGGTTTTAAGTAAGATACTACGTAGAGGAAGAGTCTGCGAGAGGGAGAGAGAGAGAGAGAGAGAGAGAGAGAGAGTTTGTGTGTGTGATTGATTGAAGATGTTTATTTTACCATCAGGGGAAGTTAGGGCTATGCAGCCCTCTCTTCCACTTCCCCTGAAGACGAATTACAAAAAAACTCTACCTCTGCGGGTCTTATATGACTGACAATCAAAAAAATAGCCTTCACGCCACTCTTTACATTTCAACAAAACTAAACACATAGTTCATCAACGTTCATGCCAAATAAATTACATGCATTCCAACAATTATACCACACACATAATGCAGACACACACACCTTTCATACCAGCTGGCTGGGGTGGGTGAAAAAACCCCAGCCAGCCCCAAGCCCAACCCACCAATGGACCTCCCTCGGACCCGACCTTCAGAGCGTTATCCCGAGGGAAGTCCTGAGACGGCCCTGAAAATCAAAAGAAAGGTAAAAAAACTCATAATAACACTGAAATCATAAAATAAATTGATTAAGTAAGACGTAAATAAATAAACGAATAGCTTAGCCCCAGCCTAATCCTATCCCGCCTCCCCGGGACTGGCTGAGGCCACCCACTTACACGCTGCCATTCATACACACTATCATACCGAACCACTGCTGAATTTGAGAAGGGTGAGTACTGGTATATTCCTCCCCTTCTCAGTAGTGACATTACTACCCGAAACTATTTACAACACAGAAAATAACAATAAAGCGCACATTAAATTTAACTAGAAAAACAATGAACAGTAAGTAACAACATGCAATTAATATATTTTTATGGACACAATTGAATAAATAAGAGTGAACGCGAAGGACTTACATACATTTCCAGGTAACTAGCTACTACAGGTATTAATTTTCAAAACAAACTTTGTGCACGCTTCGCTATCTTAATTTGCATAAAGTGTTATTATGTTAATACGCTTCCAATAGTCTTTCTCTAAATTTGTCCTTAAACGTCTCCAATTTCTGCGTTAGATCAAACAGCTCAACGTTATCATTGAATAGTTTAGCTCCCTGCACAATGAAGGATCTTGCGAGCATCGACGTCCTATGTCCGGGTATTCTCAAAATCCTGTTTCTGCTGCGAGTATCCCGCTCCTTCAGAAACTGGAACCCCTCATACAAGTACGGTGGTCTGCGGGTCTTCAAAACCTTGAATACTAACGCAGCCATCTGGAGACGTCTGCTTTCTCGTACCTTGAGCCATCGCAATCTTTTATAATGCGGTGTCACATGTTCGTCCCAGCGCAACCTCAGTGCAAATCTAGGCGCCGCGTTTTCTGCCCTCTGAAGCCTGTCCAAATCTTCACTTCGTAGGTCGCACATCGCAGCAGCAGCATAATCAAAGCTCGGGAAGATCAAGGTTTGAACCAACTTGAGTCGTACAGCCGCCGGAAAATCCACAGCGACTCGCCGCAACTGGTAAATCCCCCGAAAGACCGCACTGCAAATCTGTGTGGTTTGTAGGTCCCAGCTCAGAGTGTTCTGGACTAGGATTCCCAGGTTCTTGGTCGCTTCAACATATTCCAGCGTGACATGCCTTGTACCCTCAGCAAATACTCTGGGTAATGACGTCACGTACAGGACGAAGATTCCAAGCTCACCCGCGATTCCAATCGATTTCAAAACCGCCAACAGAATGTCTCTCTGGATAAGGTCAAACGCAGCCGAGAAGTCGACTAATACCATAATGGTCACCTTCTTCTGATCCATCGCTCTTCTTATATCATCGAGTACACCGATGAGTGCGGTTTCGGTGCTGAAACCCGCACGATACGCGGACTGCTTAGGATCCAGAATATTATGCCTATTTACATACCTCTGAAGCTCATTATAGACTAACTTGTCCAAGACTTTACATGTGGCACACAACAGTGAAATGGCCCGGTAATCACTCACAGTCAAGGGCGCTTTTCCTTTTGGCAATGGCTTGATGATCGCCCTTTTCCAGATGTCCGGGTATATACCCGTCCGAAGAGAACAGTCGAAGATGTGAGCCAAGACAGGGAGTATTGCCTCTGCTAAAACATGCAATATCTCGACAGAGACACCATCTGCGCCAGTTGATTTCGACGTCACGCCAAACAGTGCCTACTTTACAGTTTCGACGGTGATTGGCGGAATCTTAAGATCTTCATGAGGAGGTCGCGAGGTGACATAACTGTCGATAACCTCGGGTGATGCAGGTAGATTAGAGAATCGGCAGAAGTGTTGGCCAAGATCTTCAATTGATACATTCAATTCTGATTCAGAACCTTTGCCGCTGATTCCTAGATTTCTTATGATCTTCCAGAAGTCCCTTGGATCTTTATTTGTCTCGAACAGCCCATAAAAGTGCCTGATCTTTGCATTGCGGAGCACTTGCTTAGTTTTATTTCTCAGCCTTTTGTAAGCGGTATGTGCGTCGCGGTCCTTCGTTTCCCGAAACCTCCTGTATTCAGTGTCCCGCCTTCGCATCAATTCCCTCACCTCTGCGTTGATCCAAGGTGCAGGCTGGTGCCTCGCCTTAATCTGAATTAACGGGCAGTGTTTGTTGTATAGCTTGGTAATAATCTCATTGAAGTTTTCCACTTTCTTGTTCACAGTCGATTCGTTGTACACCACATCCCAACTCAATGCACGCGCCTCTGCCAACAGTGCTTGTTTATTGAAATTCTGCCTATCCCTAGCAAAAACACACCTTCTCTCCGCCTTCCCAGAGTTGAGATTCAACGAACAATAGATCAATTCGTGCCTCGAGAGAGCACATGCTGGAAGCTGTGCATACTTTCTCACAACGCTTATCTCGTTAACAATAATTAGGTCCAATAACGTGCTGGAATTTATAAGGTGGTGCGTGGGCTGTAGCGGCAAGTACTCGAGATTAAGGGAAGCCAAAATCTGACGAAGCTGCTTACTGTACGCTGTGTCGGTTAACAGATCCGAGTTGAGGTCGCCCAAGACGATCACATGGCTATAAGCAGTAACAAGTTTCGCGACCCACTGGAATACCTCATGAATCCTTCCCACCTTCGGAGGCCGATAGATGACTCCTACTGCCAACTTGGCCGCACCATATTCAAGCTCAATGAAAATGAATTCCGGGCTTTTCGAGTACACAGAAGGCGAGCTAAACAGTACTTTATATTTATTTTTAAAATGAACGAGCAAGGCAACCCCTCCCCTCCCGTAGCCGATACGGTCGTTCAGGAAGGTCTCACAAATGGCGATGACATCGAAGATTCCACCGCTGAAAATGGCCCTAATCTCGTCCAAATGCGCAACCACTGACTCCGCATTAATGTGTGCTAAATTGACATGCTTGCCGAAGTTTCCGATATGCGCTCGGATTGCTTTATTTATTGCTGCCATGACCTCTTATCTATCGGGCAGACCATGTCAAACACCAAGAGACATATACAAATTTTTCTTAAGAGTGGGCTAATTCTGAGAAACAGGAACTGTTGATATCCAAATACCAAGAAACGAAGAGAACTGCGAGCTGATAACTCACCAACTGGAGAGAAATCGTAATAGTGAATGAGAAAGAAGGAGGAACAATGAACTATCTGCAACCGACGGAGTAAGCGAGAGCAGTGCGAGTTGAAAAGCGCGGGGTTAGTAGACGTTGAACGTAGCCAGGGATTAGCAGATGCAGTACGTAGTACATAAGTCCTGTTGTTAGACCAATTCGCAATCAAAAGTCCGGAGATCGAGCCTACTGACACAAGGAGGTTCAGTCCTGGGGATTTCCGTTTTTTGAGACAATTTTTCTCAAATCCTCGAACTTGCGGATCAATATAGGCTGCGTCCCCTCCTCTTTTTTCATCATGATATTCCCATTAGAGACCCACAAGAACCTAAAGCCACATTCCTTCTTCTTCATTTTTGCAGCATTCAGCAATTTTCTCTTATAAAAACAGAGGCTATGATTTATAAAGATTTTGCCAGCCTCGCCCTCAATGAAGCCCAGGTCGCGGGTCGTCAAATTCCGGCTTCTTCTCGAAGCGGCCATCAGACGGTCCTTATCGATCTTTCTGACGAACGACAAAAAGATGGAACCCGGGGCCACACCGTTATTTGGATTGCGCCTCCTGAAGCAATTGTCAATCGCAAGCCCCGGGAGATCAACCTTTAACGTATCACCGACTCTTTTCACCAATTCGAGCACATTTTCATTTGATGTAACCGGAATCCCACTTATTTCCACGCAGTTAATAAGGGATGACTGCTCAAAGTCTCCCATACGGCCTTCTAACTCGGCCACCCGAGCCTCCAAACTCGAACTCCTTTCGGAGATTTCTTGAAATGCTCCCGTCAGCGCCGTCAGTTTGGAGTCGAGCGAGTCAATTCTCCCGGTGTTTTGCTCGATTAGATCTGAGTATCGATCTAGGTGTTCTTTCAAATCCTTGATCTCACCTTTGAAGCCTGATAGTTGCTTCTCAAATCTGGCGTTAGCAGACTGCATTTCGCCGCGCATCTCGTTTATCACTTCGAGGAGTTTATTGTTACTAACCTCCTCAGTCAAGCTCCCACGCGAGGCAGGCAGTATTCCACCAACCGCTCCCGCGCTATCTTGAGACCCAAGTGAAGACATTGAGCCTCGGCGATCTTTGACACAACGCGCACATTTGAACGGCTGCTTCTTCTCCTTAAGATAAAAGGTCTTCTTTTTTCAACTTTGCGCATTCAAGGTGCAATGTCTCGTTACACGTCGCGCATTCAGCCCGGTACGCGTTATGAGCGAAACCCTTACTACAAACACCGCACTTTGTAGACATCGCAATCAGTGACAAGTCAAGAGCAGGATGTCAGTGAACGACCTTTGCCGAAAAAAACGGTAGCTACGATTCAAAAGATGGCCGGTTCCCGGAAACTCGAAGGACACCTCGAACAGCTTTCACTGACAAAACGATATACTTTTTGCCACCAAACGAACCGGTATGTGACACTACTGGACCAAGCCAACACAAGGCTTTACTCTGGCTAAGAATCAGCCTTAAATTCCGTCTCAAAACTTCCAAAACAACGAAAAACAGAGCAGTAAAAAAACGACCGTTCTTTGCAAACCGCAAGAGGACACTGAGAGAGAGAGAGATTGATTGATTGATTGATTGGAAGTAGCGCAAGCTGCGCTACGAATCATTGGGAGAACTGAAGCCAACCAACTTTCGCGAAAATTCATAGGTGAATGAGTTTGGGAGGAGCTGTGTGTTGTGGAGAGGGAATCTAAAATTGAGGGGTGGGAAAAAATACATAGGAAAGTCCAGGACAGCGGAAATCCGTTGTCACTTGAAAATAACTGAGGACCCAACAAAAGGGTTGAGAGTACCGTTAAGTGCGAGCGCGGATATTCCGGTGGTCAAAGACCCACCTAATTCACCCTGCCGAACAATTAGGCTATGAGAGATCGCCCCCCTGACTCACAAACATATGATGGATAGACTAAAGGCATTACAGGTCCTACAGTATAATAAACATTACACAATTTTCCCTCCTGGTACGTGTGGAGTAAGGAACTAATTATAATCCTGGTTTTGGTTGCCTGTTGCGGAATTCACTTAAAGCGTGCGGTAGCGTACTCACCACACAAGAACTGTACTTAGGATCCAGAACTGTTTGGCTTAGGGTTTCTGGAGTATGTGGAAACTGGTCGTGAGCCTCGATCGTGAATCCACCGAATTGTAACGATGATGAGACAGAGAAGTGCTATGAAATAATAATAACTACGATATTACAGGCAGTATATTATAGTAAATTTGTTGCAATAGGTAAGTAATACGTGCAGAAGCCTAGGGCTGGATGACAACAAATTACAAAAAAATTATACAGATAAAAAATGCCGCGGGAACCCCAGTACAGTTGGTGAGACGATAAGTTATCTTCTGTGTTAACGTTGAAGCACTAGTTCAGAGGCTTTGTTTCGAAATGAATGCCATTTTTGAAGTAACTCCTCAAATATTTTTAGATCTTCAGGGACATCATAACTTTTATCAACAATATTTAGTTCTTAATCACGAGCACCAGTATGAAGTTTTCCCCGATTTATGTGATTTCAGGATGGGGCTTGTTGTATGACAACGGACCTCAACCGAACATCCTGCAAAAAGTAGATCTAGATGTCGTACCACTGAGCCGCTGCACTTCAAAATTCTTTGGAGTCACCAACCGACAGATTTGCACGTACACGCCAAAGAAAGATTCCTGCCAGGTAAGAACCAGAAAGCAATCGCTTAGGTACACATATATTAATCGTTCGTCAAATATCGGCGTGTGCTTGTGCAATGCCTTGCATTTTGCAAGGGCATGGGGCAGGGGCAATTTACCGCCTTGAAAGAAATGTCAATCGAAAAATATTTCTTCTCCACAACCTTTTTTGATGGTTTTGCTTTTTCAGTTAATCATCTAAAACTTCACATTTCAGGGTGATTCAGGAGGCCCAGTCATCTACATGGACCCGACTCTCAGGCGCTACATCATCGTTGGTGTCGTTTCCTTCGGAGATGATTGCGCGATGCCTGATTCTCCCGCTGTCAGTACTAACGTCGCTTCTTACAGTGAATGGATCATGCAGAAAATAGCAGGTAGGCATTACTACCACTACCCTGTTGCAAGCAGAACAAACATTAGGCTTTAGAACTAAGCACTAGAAGTTGAGGAACAGAGAATGGTTGGCAAGATGCCTTCTTGATGTGGTAGATAATGGAATTGCCTATTCTATGGGCCAACGCTGATGGTCAGTCAAAGGATCACACAGGAAAAGGCGTTTAGGGGAGCAGCGCAGCAATCTTCTACCAGATTTTAATTAGATTGGTGCTGCTCGACCAAGTTGGGAGAATTTCGGAGATTAAGCCTTGATCTGGCTACCTCTTCAACGTAATGGTTGAATTGAATGGGACTCTACTGCTAGTCGTGGGGTTCTCTGTCGGCTGTGTTCAGTCTCTTTCGTATACAATGTAGCGTGGGTGCGAATTAAGAGGGAAGGAAAGGTTTGAATACTAAATTTATTAACATACTTGAGGCAGTACAGGTTTGAAATCCAAGAACGGCATCCCACAGAGAATAGTCCACTTTTCTTTTTTTTCGAAAGTTATGTTACGCCGTGAGGGTTTCGCATGGCAAAAGAGGAAAAAAAGTAAGGTATTTCAAGAAGAATGCATGGGCACGATGGAAGAGGTTTAATTATTACAATTATCATAGTTGTTATCAATGAATTAGATCACAACTGACACGCTCCTTCTTTTTCCCATTTCAGATACTGACCCTTCTGCTGCAGTCTGCTCCCGCTAATGAGTTGAATAAATGTTTTGCTACTTGCCATTGTAATATTGATTGTTTCCCCCCCCCCCCCCAACCCGAAGGTATCCAGTGGTAAGTACCTACAAGTTGATTTGAAGTCAAAGAACGACGTTGCGTGGAAAGTTGCGAAAATAACGAGTACAGCGTGTTCACAAAAATTCAAAAATCGCGGATATATTGGAATAAGGAAAAGAATGATGGGATTGAATGTGATGTAAATAATAATGACTATGATACAGAACCAAAAGACTATGGCTGTGATGAACAGCAAAGAATGGAGGCTACCTCGACCAGATTATAGTTAGTGTGTTGGAGAACTCGCATTGCCAGTGTTTGAGGAAGTAGTGGCTGCACCAAAAGAGGTCCGAGAAATCTCGTTTTCCGAGCTATCATGACGTTCAACAAATAGATGCAGAAACAATTACGGAGAACAAAATGAGGGTAGCGGTTGCTTGAAGAATCAGTAAGATTGATCAAATCCATTGACGCAGTTACTCGAGGAATAACAAACGTGTTTTAAAAAACCTCATTTTCGACACATTGTCATTTTTATCTCTGTTCAATGAACTGTCAGAGGAACATTTATTGAGAACAATATATAGGTGTGGCGTCCGTCAATTTACAAGATACTTATAACTTTCAGTTCGGCAATTGTTTTACCGTTACCGGGTAACGTCAACTGTTTGTAATAGTAACCTCTCTTGGTCTCGCCAGCCAGTCAGTCAGTTTAATGATGGACATTTAAAAAAAACATCAATGTTTTTTCGATTGAATGATTGTTGCATCAATGTAATATCGATGTATCAAAAAATACATCGATGTTTTCTATTCATTGATTGTTTTTCTTCAAGTTAAATATGTATGTGGTTTAGAAATAAAAAGCAAGCATCTATTAAAATAACTTTATTACATTTACATTTACTTTAATATATATCCCGATAATTTTAATCTATACTTCGAAAAACCAAGTTTTACCATTTAATGTATTCTTTTGTTGAGTATTACCTGCGCCACTCACAAAAACAGTCTCTCAGATGGCACTGATTTGCCCACCATTGTTAGATATTTAAAGGCAATTTTATGCAATGTTCGAAACTGTATTTTATAATCCTTCCAAATTTATTGATATTAATATTACAAATAACGTGTTGTTCAGTTTAACACTTTGATTTATAAATATTATTGCTAACACGACACAGCAAATTTTAAAATGAATTCTGAATCAAGCTGAGTAGGTATCTACTAACTGTAAGAGTGAGACGGCGGGTCAATTCAGTCGGCCATTTGCATTTATATTTTTTTATGGGTTGGTTGCACTGACCTCTATAATATTGGGGGGCCTTTTCAACTAGTGATACCACTTTTTGACGAAACACCTTGCGAGTGCTAAATAATGTAATTGAGAAAGACAAAAAAATAGTTATTAACCGTAGAGAGATGGGGGTAGGTTTGATTGTTTGCCTTTTCGATGCTTCGAAAAAAAACATCGATGTATACTCGATGTTTATAACTTAACAATACATTGGTTGGATTCGATGCGTCGTTACAATACATCGAGTATTTTTAAAACATCGATGTATAAGTCAGTTAAAAGTTGTAGAATGTTCTCGTAAAATTAAAGTAATTTTCAGACAGTTAAAAAACGTTCATTACGACCCTTTATAGGTATTAACAATTGGAAAACGGTTTCACCCAACTCGTTGGAGCTGTTTTCCCAAAAAGTGTAAAAAACCTATTTTTGCTTTTTAGGGTCTGTATCTCTGTTCGCCGTATTTTCATGGGGATACTACAGAGAAGAAATGTTTCGTACTAGCTAATAGCAGATGGTTTGGAAATTTAATCAAAAGCCGTTTTCGGAAAAAATTCAAAAAAATCCTAGTTTTGGTACATTTTCGCCTCCCACCCCCCTTTTCAATCGATAGAAATCGCGCATAACCTTATTTTCGCGTCTACAAAAAATAGCAATCAAAACAAAAAAACGGCTAATCGGTTCAGCCGTTCTCTCGCGAATCGAACTACAGACACACACACGCGCGGACGACGCGCTCCAAAGGGATTTTTTTTTTATTCACTAGGCCTCAAAACGTAAAGATTTGAAGAAAGCTTTTTCTTTCGACACGATCACTATACTTTCCTTGCCCTTTGGGTCGCGGAATGTAAAAACTGAGATACGAAGGAGCAGTCTTCTAAAACGACACAAGACAAAATTATCGTACTCTTTCCGAAACAATTCAGAGTTGATGTAGCTTTTGCGGTATTCGAATTCAAATAATGGAAGGTTGAGTTACTCAAAATCCAGTCCGAGAATAATTAGTTATTCCAGAAACCCAAAACGACCCTAGAAGACTGAAAAAATACCAACATCAATATCTTTCTGCGTGCACTACGAAAGGTCGCTGCTATTACTGTCTAGAAAATAAAACCGTAGTGGTGTGCAGTACATTTAACAACTACGAGTATATTCAACTTCTAAGAACTGCTTCTTGAAATATCACTGACAATGATACTCCTCCAACTTGATATTTTTTACGAAAACACGTTTTTTGATTAGAAACTCAGTAGTCAGTGAAATAGTCATAGTATAGTATATCAATGAAAGTTCTGCTTCGAGTTTCAGTAAAATTGTGATGATCTCTGGCGGAATCGCGTCATCCCAATCTAGCCTCTCAAGCCATAGCAGTTGATCCCCTAAACGAAAATGTCACGTCTCATGGGTGTTGAAGGGATGCATTTGCCTTTTATGAAAAAGTGTCTTCCACTTCCATCCCCCAACCACAACCACTTCCACCTCCACCTACACTGAAGTCATTTGCTCTAGCTGCGTCACAACCTCATCCGTTTTTGGCAGTTTCGATTGTAATCAATTTGAATAGTTTCTAATTTAGGGCCTAATTAATAAATTCTTCGTTGTTTTCAAATGAGTTTATTGTCACCCGATGATTGCGATTTAATATATTCTAAAGCAAAACAAGTCTAAATTTGCTGAAGACGTACATTCCCCACGATTCCGTTCATTAGCCGATTCTTGAAGATTTAAAAATAGATCCATTACGTGCGGACCAACTGTCAAACACTGGCACAACGGATTGTAAAACAAGAGCCAATTAACGAACTCCAAATCGTCAAGCATCGACCAAAGCATGGTCGAGGTTTTGGCATAGAAGTAAAAACAAATTACAGATACAAGTCAAGATACAAATTGTCAAAGGCGTGCCGAAATTTCGCGATGATCCCTTTATTTATTAATGTCAATTCGTATTTTGATTAATTCAATTCAGAAAATCCAGATTCCTGTTTGCACGATGGAATGCTAATCGTGGCGGTGACTTCAGAAATTCAGGGTCCATAGTGCTATAGTAGAAACACAAATTGATCGTTTCGTACGATGTAATCATTTTAAAAACGTAAAAAAAATGTTAATCGATACGGGTAGCAATAAAAGTTACGTGAGCCCGGACTTAGTTGAAAATTTCTTCAAAGTTGAAAAATCATTCGTCGTCAAATGGTGACTACGCCATTAAAGTACCCCAAGGCGAACTTATCGATAGCCACCACTTGAAACTGAAAATCAATGTCTTGAAGTTCCACAACCTTTTTTGACCTCCCGTGTTTAGATAATTTAAAACTTATCAAAGCCAATCTAGACTTCGAAAACCACATAAAACCAATATCGCTATTTTCTATTTGGACTCGAAATCAGCTGGCTTTAACCTCATCGTAGCGAGATCTCTGCAACAAGTCAGACTCGGAGCGAAAATCGTGGCGAATGGAAATGCTATCATCCCCTACAGAAAGATCGGAAACCTCGAAATACCCGAAAGCCTAATGCATGTAACCGATCAAGAAACCCACGTTAGAGTTCTGCACACGAGCAGCGTTGTTGAGAAACTCATACAGATCAGACCAGTCCCTATTGAAAGATTAGAAGATTTCAATAATTTTAACCGGAAATTTCGATTTCAAATCTGATCCTAACACTCTGATCCTGGTCACTTACTCTTTTGCCAATGCTGAAATAGGCAATCTTCTATTATGGTTAGAATCCCCATTCGCTATCATTGGAGTAATCGTATGTACAACAGTTTCTTTCTAAACTGTTCATAAAATTGTATGAACATTTTCAAAAAGAAAATTTCGTGAGATTTAAAAAAATTGTTGATAAGATTTTTAAATTTATAAACATTTCATTAAAAGTTGTTATATATTTTTTTTAAATGTATGAGAAATAATTTCTTTCGAATATCATAAAAAACTGTACATGGTAACTCCAAGTTTGCAATAGAAAAGCATAACAAACGACTAGGATAGACCCTTAAGACATATTTAAGGTTGGGAGGCAGCTTAAATATTTCTTAAGATTTTCTCAAAGCTCCTATAATTCCCCGGCACCATAACACGGAAGAAAAAAATACACTTATCTATTACCCGCCGTTCTAAGAAATTCCTAGACAAAAATGTCAATAATTTATTTGGCTTACCCATTACCAGACAAGACGTACTAACGTTAAAAACTAACACGCGGCTCAATGACAAAGTAATAAACTTCTACATGGAAATTATCGACCAACGAAGTAGGCAAAACGACCGACTCCTACAAAACTTCAGCTTCAACTCGTTCTTATACGTATCACTGAGTTGTAAAGGGTACGGAGCCGTCAAAAACCGCACTCGTAAATCCGACTTTTTTGTAAAGTACGTAATTTTTATTCCGATCTTCAAGTCCTCGCCATACGAAAACGCACAAAACCGAATATTTCGATTCTCTAGCACTAGACGGAGCGGACATAAACCAAATCAAAACATACCTGACGAGAGAACACAAACATGAAGTGGACGAGACGATCTGCGTAGACCTGGTCGCAGTTGTGTCGGATGGCCTGAGCTTGACTGTGATATACGTTGGTGGGGAATTGGTTGTTCAGGCTGTCTGATCACTGGTGGCACCTCATCTGAGGGAATTTCCAGATACGGAATTCCTTGTTTTGGGTTTGAGGAGCACAAGTGACGCGTTTCTTCTGGACCAATGTTGAAACTAGTCGGTCAATGTGTGCTTTAGAACCCGGCCTGTGTCCAATTCAACGTAGTAGTGGTACTGACCGAGTTTCCTGGTTACCGTGGCAAATTGCCAGATTTCCTTTTTACTCAGGTGGATTTTTGTAGGACCCTCTCTCCTACTTGGAATGAGTGGACACGACAGCTGCTACGACTGTTTTTGCATTGGGCAGGAGAGCATCTAGGCGAATTCTCATTTTCCTTTTCACGTGAAGTTCTGCGGGTGATTGTCCTGAAGCCAAAGGTGTGGTGCGGCAGCGGAACAGAATGTTTTGTAATTTCGTCGCCAGTGGCATTGAGTCATCATGCTCTTCCTCAACTCGTTGGCGCAGTGCAAACGAAACATCACGTTCACTGTGTAGACGGGGTTTACTCCTTCTCTGAGTTGGAGTTTAACTTCTAGGTTGGGCACACAACCTATACGTTCTTCAAAGATAGAAGCATACTGTTTGAAGATGTCTTCAAGAGGAGTGATTTATTGAAATTGAGTGATTTGATGTGAGACGGTCTCTATCGATTTCATGGAGGTTGATTCTGAGTGCGCGAATCCATACTCGTCCCAGAAGGGCATCATAACCTGCAGGAGCAATGAACAGGTCAATTTTCCTCTTACCGTACTCGACAGAAAGTGAGACTTTTCCTAAGGGCTTGATTAGATGATCGCTTATGTGGGGCTGGACTTCTTCGGTGATCTATTGTTCTTTGAGACTTTATTTGTTTCAATGTTGACGCTAGTACAATAAGGAAGTTTTGACAACTGGTGGCTATCAAAACGGGATGCTTCCAGTGCTGTAGCTTTCTGGAGCAATTCCTCGAAATTTTTGAAAGAGGACTGCTGCAAGAGCTGTTCACGAATCCAGTTGTCCCTCTAATGAATTGGGCGCGTAGAAAACTGTCTGCTATAGAAATGATTGATTCACATGCACACGTTGCATAGAAATCACAATCCTTTAATTTTCCCTTCAGGGCTGCGACAAATTCAGAGACAGATCGTGAAGGCTGCTGAGTGACATTTAAAAAGTAATGTTGGGCGACAACAGTGGAGACCGGGAGGTGACAACATATTTTGAAAATGTTTGACAAGATTGTCATACGGAATATCCTTTATAGGCTTATCCGGACCCAACAATGCGGCTAAGTTATTGTAGTGTGCAGAGCCAGTAGATGCACATAACAGTTGTGACATTCTAGAAGTCGAATCAACATTTTTAAGATAGCAATAATTCTCGAATCGTTCCATGTATGAAGCAAACCTTTCTTTATTGGCGTCATAGGCTTCAAAAGGTGTTATTTGAGGGGTTCGAGTAGGTTTAGTTGTTTCCAATGCTGCTACCAAGACTGAGAAATTCTTGAAATTGACTTGGATCCATTGTGTTGGAAGTGACAGTAAAATTTCAAAACTATTAAACTGCGTACGATGCGTCTGGGATTATAGGAAAAATGCTTCAAAATATTTCGCCGTCCGAGTTCGTGCTGGATGACGGAGTTTGCAACGTTATATTAGCTGGATTTACTCGAGAAGGATTTAAAAAATGTGCAAATATAAGTAAATACCTGGGAAAATGTGTCTTTATTTGCACTGCGTGCAAATCAAAATTATGCAAGCGGCGTTTGAAACGCTAAACTGTGTATCACTTGTGTCCTTCGATTTTCGACTCATTGTGTCGAAGTGCTGACGAATTCTTTATCCTCGTCGCCAACTTATTGTGACTGGGTGGTCGAAAATAATACTAGAAAGATCGAAGCACGCATAATTTGAATAATTGGATATGATTTAATTAAACGAGAACACATAGGTCATAGCAACACAAAATGAACTGAGAGAGACACATGTGTGACGTGGGAGAAGGCGTAATTATGTAACCGTCGAGAGTTCGTAATAGACCGTCGTATTTGTATGTCAATACGACAAGGTCGTCGCTTCTGCCAACAACTCGTAAATAACATTACCTCGGTAACATTTCAACTTTAAGGGAGTTGATGTGCACGGAAATTATAAAAAATAATTTAATGTAAAAACATACACTCACATACCTTTTCACGTTTTACAGCACCGTCCTCACCCTCGTTTGGGCCCAAATATTCTTGGGAATTAATCTCACAAACATATCGAACCCAATTTTACCGAACGGACGAACTAAAAACTATACGTACGAGTACTCATCTCGACTACGTACTACCGTCAGTTGAGATTCGAAAGTCGAATTGAATGTTAAGATCCAATTGATAATCCATTTGCTTTCTTCAATGGCGCACGACAAGGTAACGAATCCGTCCTACCGAGACGACAAAGTCGCGGTCTAATCGACGGCGCAACCACACACTACATCATAAACTACTCACTCGCCGACCAGATCTGTTTCCTTATTAGATGACTCTTCCTAAACCCTCAACGACGGTTATATCAGTCACGGAAGACGCGATTTGGTTGATATTCAAGAGGCCGGTCCCTACAGCATCCATCAAACTCAGACCTGCGGAGGTACGGCAGGTATTTGATCATTTGCCAGTCTCCCAGTAGAGAGCTGTTGCCCACGTGTTACCGCATGGGGGTGACCACCTGGGGAATCCCATACAATCTGGTTTCCCACCTGATTTAACTATTTACTTGGGTGGCAAGTGGGGGCGCAGTGGCCAAATGTGTTGGGACGTGAGGCTTTCTGAGCCAGGCGGGGATACAACCAGCGGACTCTGGTCGATCCCCGACTGGGCACCCCCCTCCAACAAACCAGGCAATGGGCACCAGCAGTGGCTAGGGCACTAAGCGGGCCCCCCGACGGGCTCATAGGGGAGTTGGGACATGGGATGGTTGTGGCCACGGCAAATTGACATTGGTCCCGGCAGGTCCTTTCGTCCACAGCTGCCTCCCTGATATCTTCATCTTCTTCTTCTTGGGTGGCAAGTTTCACAGGGACCACGTTTCTTAGCCATCACCTTCATGAACTCGGCGAATAGGTTATAGGCTTGCTTTGTAGCGGTCAATCCTGTCAAGTTCGTCTGCCCTCGCTCATTGCTTTACAACTACAAGCACAAGGTTTTTTGTTTCCTCCGCATTGGAGGCGCAAGACGTGCAAGATGGAGAGTATTTGAGAGAAAAATATCTGGTGCGTTGCAACACACAACTTTCCTTAGCACTACAACAATTCACTTTGCACATGGCTAATTCTATTTAATCAATTCATTTATCACTCAGTTAATTTGAACTTGGTCAAACAACGCTTTACGGCAGCAGCAAGCAGTAGCGCTTAAAGTTCCAGATTTTATTGTCCTGCTCGTACTCATTGCAGGACCATGATTGAGCCATTGGTACACAGAGAATTAATGGGGTAAACAAACATTTTTGAAGAAGGATAGTAAAAACTTTTGCAGAGTTATTGCGTAAAAACGGGTACAACTGGTAGTAAGCGAAACGGCAGTAGTTGAAATTCAGGAATTTCTGGAGCGAGCCCCATGTATCTCATGAGCGTTTTCAAACACTCACCCTTTAGGTATTGGATTGGACTACAATAACAATTTTTTTTGTAACATTCTACTAACATGTCAGCGGAGTTTATAAGGAAAACACCGCGCTAAAAACGCTTTTCGTCGAAAATTTTGATACTTTATTGTGCTGCTCTCGTCATTTTCCCCCGAATGGGAATTTTATGGTATAATTGCCTTATTGAGAGCTATAAAAAAATTTAATCAAAATCGTTAGAGCCGTTTTTGAGAAAAAATTTGGTGTTTTGATAACTATGATAACTATAGTTAACATTCGGTGGATTTTGCCCATACCCTTGTTTATGCGTCCCATGGTAACCTGTAGGCTAGACATCAAGTTTCAGCTGATTTGGTACGGTGGTTTTCTCTAAAAACCGCGCTAAAATCGATTTCGTGGAAAGTTTTGGTAATTTATTGTGCTGCTCTCGTCATTTTGCCACTAATGGAAATTGTATGGTATAATTATCATGTTAAGAGCTATCAATATTAAAAATGTAATCAAAATCGTTAGAGCCGGTTTTGAGAAAAAAAATATTTGGTGTTTTGATCACTATGATAACTATACTTAACTTTCAGTCGATTTTGTTCAAACCCTTATTTTGGCGTCTCATGGAGGCCTGCGGGCGAGATATCAATTTTGAGCTGATTTGGTACGGTGGTTTTCTCTAAAAATCTTTCACGAACACACATACACGCACACAGACCATTTTCCCAAATAGTGTTTTTCGGACTCAGGAGGGTCTGAAACGTAAAGATCTGAAGTTTTTTTTCAGCCTATTACATAACTTTCGTTTCTACTTCGTAGAGCAAGGAAAGTAAAAACCCTGCAAATTATTACACAATGGTTTATTATTCTCATGAACAGCTTGTATTAGTGCTCCCCCATCCCATTCGATTCAGCATCGAATACTAGTAAACCATATCCTGGCTACAATGGAACTATGGAAACAAAACGTCTGATGATTTTGCCCCGTCGGGGAAATTGGAACGGGGGCGCTCGAAGCGAACCCCTGTTCCGAGGCGAAAGGGGAGTTGGGAGGCAAGCGTGCAGGAGGCCCGCTCGCTCGCCTCGAGCGCGGTTGCTTTTTTAATGAGCAGGGCGGGGAGGGATTCTTTCGTTTCATTCTCATTTTGTTTTTTTTCATAGATTTTTGGTTAAATTTTGATATTAGTATTTAGCGTGCATGTTTTCATATTAAAATTCAGTTTTTTCTAGATACTTTCGTTTTTTTGGTTTATTTTAATATTACGATTCAGTTCTTTTCGACCTTTTTTTAGGTTTCATTATGATATTTTTTGATGCTGAATCCAACAGGATGGGTCTCAGAGCATTAATGCTAGGTCAAGCTGATTATCCGAATAATAAACCGTTGTGTAATAATTTGCAGGGTTTTTGGTTTATTATTCATTCTGAATAATAACATATGTTTTCGGTCACGAAAAATTTTTTACAACCCCCACTCAAAATTTGATACTTTACGTTTGAAGACATGGAGATTCCAAATTTGCAATGTCCGTCCGCCGTCCCCCGTAACCCCGTCACCCATCCGCCGTCCAGGCCGTTTTGTGCCTTTATCGTGATCTAAAAAATTCGTTCTTTTGCCCAAAAATCCGATTTGGTATCTAGTTGTGCCTGCCATCTCGGCAATCCGATCGGACGAAGCCCGTGGTTGTAATGGGCAAAAAACGGTTAAAAAATTAACGAAACGCAGTAGAACGCGGGAGTTACAGCGTTTCGTCGTATGAACTCCCTCCTCCCCGCCCGGCTCATTAAAAGCAACCGCGCTCGAGGCGAGCGAGCGGGCCTCCTGCACGCTTGCCTCCCAACTCCCCTTTCGCCTCGGAACAGGGGTTCGCTTCGAGCGCCCTGTTCCAATTTCCGACAGGGCAAAATCATCAGACGTTTTGTTTCCATAGTTCCATTGTAGCCAGGATATGGTTTACTAGTATTCGATGCTGAATCAAATGGGATGGGGAGCACTAATACTAGTTCAAGCTGTTCATGAGAATAATAAACCATTGTGTAATAATTTGCAGGGTTTTTATTGAGATTACAACAGGTGATTGAAAAGCACAATCATTCTTTGCGCAAGACCCAGTGTATGGAATGTTGTCAACGGTTCAAACAAAGTCACCGCCAAGTGAGTGAAACATTGTGAAAAATAAAACTGTAAACCTCATTTGTAACCAATTGTAACAGTTCATTGTAATATCTTGTTGATTTACGCTGAAATTTATTTGTAACTTGAACATCTAAAAATTTGTACCCCCCAATTTCATTTTCAAAGAGGGACGAGTTACGTAACTACTAACTGCTGTTGTAATTGACTAAAACACTGTGTAAGCGCCATTCTGGCTCTAACTGTCTATTCAGCAACTAAAGCCTTATAAGTAGGAGGCCACAGAGCCTCAGTTAGTTCTCTTCAGCCCTGTCTCTTCGCAAGTTGTATTCTGAGTCAATTAAACTTTGAAGTGTTTTTAAAAAGATAACTTTTCCCCCGTCAAACAATTTATATCTATTTGCACGTATTGCGTACTTTAATCAGGCCTCTACGCCTGAACTGAGTTGAAGTACCTCTTGCCTCTCTCCACCGCGCCTACAGCAGGCCTTATTGAATGGCAACCGCTTGGAAATAATGGTTGTTGCCAATTTGCATCGACATTCGCAAACACATGTTTGATAATTAGATTCATTGGTATGCTAATTAGATTCATTAGTAAATGCATGACGGTTATTTCTTTCGGTCCTCAGTTCTGATGAAGATGAAGATTATTGCAGGAATTGCCCTTCTGATCAGCCTTGCTGCCAGTGAAGCTGACGAAAGTGGGAACTGCTCCTGCGGAGCAGCCATAGCGCCAACATTGGTACGACCGCCCTTCACTAAATTCGACGTCCTTTTTAACAATTTTCCTAGTTAACGGAACTGTAGTCACAGCAAACACTTTAGAACGCACGTTTTTACTTTCCGCTACCCCAAAGGGAAAGGAAAGTATTGTATTCGTGTCAAAAAATTTGGGTTTTCTTCGTATCTTTACGTTTTGAAGCCTACTGAGTAAAGACCTAATTTCGGCGCGTGGTCCATGTGTGTGTCTGTAGTTCTTAGTTTGGGCTGAACTCCGTGCGGATCTCACCACAGAACAGAAACTTGCCGCCATCGATGAATGGGCTCTAGAGAAATGGCAAGCGAGATGGGAATCCTCGTCAAAGGGACGTGATACGTATGAGTTCTTCCCCAACATCCGTGAACGTCTTTCTAGAAAATGGGTTGAGCCAGACCACTGGATTTGTTTCAGTTCCTCACGGGACATGGTGACTTCAATGCGCGGCTCCACTTCTTTTCTCTGAAAGACTCTCCATTATGCACGTCTTGTGCCTCCAGTGCGGAGGATACTAGAAACCATGTGCTGCTCCACTGTAGTTTCTACAACAGTGAGCGACGGTTGTTGGGAGGGCAAACGAACTTAGCAGCATTGACTGCTACAAAGGAAGCCTATAACCATTTTGCAAAGTTCGCAAAGAAGGTAATGGCTAAGAAACGTGGTTATAGTTGATCAGTCCTTTTGAAACTTGCCACCCAAGTAAACAGTAAGATCAGGTAGGGAACCAGATTAAGAACTACTCCCAGATGGTACGGGATTCTTCAGGTGGTCACCTCCACGCGGTAACACACGGGCAACAGCTCTCTACGGTGAGACTGGCTAACGACCAAATACCTGCCGTACCTCCACAGGTCTGAGTTCGGTGGATGCTGCAGGGGCCGGTCTCTTGCATATTAGCGAAACCGCAACTTCTATGACTGATATAACCCTCGTCGAGGGTTTAGGTACAGTCATCAAATAAAGAAACAGACCTGTGTGTGTCTGTAGTTCTATTTGCGGGAGAACGGCTGAACCGATTGAGCTGGTTCTTTTTTCGTTTTGTTCATTATTTTTTGTAGACACCAAAATAAGGTAATGGGCGATTTCGGTGGATGGGAAGGGGGGCGGGCGAAAATGTACCAAAAACTAGGGTTTTCCTCATTTTTCTCGGAAACAGCTCTAACGATTTTGATTAAACTTTCAAATTATCAATACCTTACTTTTCCTCTCCATACATATCTCCATGAAAATACGGTGAACGGAGATGTAGGCCTATGAAGGAAAAATAGGTTTTTACGCTTGTTGGTCAAACGGATTCACTGATTTTCACCTAACTCACCGCATGTTTTGAAATAGTTAATACCTACATATTGTTCTCAATAAATGTTCCTCTGAGCGTCCATCGAACAGAGATAAAAATCAAAATGTGTCGAAAATAACGTTTTTTCGAACATTTCCGTAAATTCCAGGGTAACTGCTTCACCAGATGTGATAAATGTTACGGAGTGTCTTTTAGCATTCGAAACCCACATTTTGTTCCCCGCAACTATCTCTGTATCCATCTGTTGAACGGAGATATAAGCCAAGTTAACTGGGCAAAGGAGATTTGTCGAATATTAAATTATCCGTATTTTGTTCTCCAGAAATGTTTCTGTAGAAATGCGTTGAATGAAAATATAGCACCCGCATATGTAGCTGGTGTTCGAACTTATGGGGGTGGCGGAAAGTTGTGTGTTGCTACGCACCGCTCCTTACTTTCTATAGCTCAGTGAAATCCAACGAAAAATTATGCAGTCAGATCTTTACGTTTCAAGTGCTTTTAAAAAGCAAGAAGTTCGAAAAGCACTATTTGGGAAAACGATCTGTGTGTGTGTGTGTGTGTGTGTGTGTGTGTGTGTGTGTCTATGAACGAGATTAAAAAAGTAGCTGCTGAACTAAATCGACAAAAATTTTAGATACAGGTTGTAGATTATCATGAAACGCCAGAATAAGGGTATATGAAAAATCGTCCCAAACCTAATTAGTCATTTTAGTTATAACACCCCAAATATTCTTTTTTCTAAAAACGGATCTTACGAATTTGATAACTTTTTTTGTACAGACGGTCAAAAATAACGCGACAGCTCCTTGACAATCTCATTATCGGGAATATGAGGACAAGACAAGGCTACAAGTCGGAAAGAGTTGAACTCAATATTGTGGGAAGGCCCGAAACAAGGAATTCCCCATTTGGGGTAAAAATATTTGACCTGAGCCAACAGTTCGGATTATGAGGTAAAAAAGAGACAAAACTTGTCAGTAAGAACTGAAGATAATATACAATGTACCTACCTTATTAGGGTAGCTTTAGTACCAATTTACGTCAGGGACCTACATTATCTACCTAACTGTACAACAATACATTTTAAGCATGAAAGAAGAAACCTTCATTTATCGTGAAAGACTGCTGCAACGCAGTCCGCAAAAACCTACAAGTTTTCCTCTCATACCAACATTTTGGAATAAAATTTGTGTGCAATAGAACGCTTCATCGAAGAAGGGAATGACAGAATTAAATACGTTCATAGTGGCCAACTTTACAGGAATATATTTGGCGAAATAGGGCTATCAGCCTTGTATATTGAGCACTTTTGAGTTCCATTCAAGGAATTAATTACTCGATGAAGGATCGAGCGACAAAAAGAAGGATTAGCACACCAGATTTGGCACAGCTATCTTTTCCTGAACAAAAAGAGGTAAATCACTTGAGAGGTAAGGAGTACACTGACCCGGGTTGAGAGGAAAATCGCGCTAGTTAATAGATCGCGTAGAAGACTATAGGAAGTAATGGTTGTACGCATTTACACTTGTGCAGCGCGTTTGATTAAGCTGACGGCCCTAACTCTCCCATAATAATTTAGTGTCCTTGTACGATACATTACTCAGAGAATTTTTATTATATTACTGAACTGTGTCGATCCCAGACCCGTAACTTCCTAGATACTTCAACTGGTACACACGTCCTTCATTTTCAGACAAAGAGCCGATTGTAACAATTAAAATCAAGCAATTCATCATCCACGAGAATTTCGATCAAGAGGGGTTCACTGAGAACGATATTGCTATTGTGTACCTCGCTGAGGATATTCCCTTCGGCCCGACCATTGGTCCAGCCTGTTTCCCAAAAACTGACCTCTCTAACACTCTAGTTGGGAAGAAAGTTCGTGTCATCGGTGAGTATTATTTAATCGTTTAAAATACCTTAAAATGATGTGATACTTGTATATAACGTTCTGTTCCTTTGACAGTCAAGTGACGCTTAGGGCGAACTGCACCAATTATCTTGCATACAGAAATATTTGTTAGCTAACTCATGTTAACTAATCATAATTTTAACCATGCTAAATAACAACTTATCAAATTATTGGCGTTTCAACGCACGGGTTGTCTCCTCCATTTTGAATTTCTAATCTCGGTGACGCAAACGATCACAAATCACCACATTGACTATGAAATGTTGTTCATATTAGTGAAGCTTTTAATTATTCAATCATAAAAGAAGGTTATGAAAGGAATTTTTCGATAACAAAACGGGGAAATTGTAGACAATGTAATGAATTGATCGTAAATTGCTACAAATATTGAGTTTCGACAAGAAGTGAATAGTTATAGTAGGGCATCCAATACAGTCACCATTGATGCCGCAATAATATTTAGAAGGAAACACTCGGCTAACACGCATTTTTTAGAACGATCTCTTTTATATAATATATTTTTATATTTAATACAAATGAGAATTAATTTTTCTTTGAACGTATAACAATTACATTGATTGTTTCTCGCACAGTGGACTCCCTTTATTTGTACAGAACACGTCAATGGACGATTCGATGTTTCAACCGTGTCTTTGTCAAACTTCATTTCGCTATTGCAGCTCAACGACTAAATTTTTATGGATATTCTGCATCGGAAGATCTATTGAATAAAAGTAAACCGAAAAGAGGACAAAATAAAAAAACGCTGCAAATTATTATACAACGGTTTATCGTTCTCATTCACAGCTTGACGTAGTCTTACACCTCCGAGACAGCATAGAAAAATACTAGTAAACGATACGAAAAAATAACCTGATTACAACCTGATACTTAATTCGATGGAAAGATGTTGTTGGTGGCCCCACTGGCGAATTACTGTACTCATATTAGCTAACTAACTAATTACAATAACAAAGGATGGTCCAACAGGAAATTCACCTCCAGCCTACGACGTCACGTTCAACATTAGATTAAATTTAAACATGCGTTACTGCACTTACTTTCAGGTCTGGTGGTCAGCTGTGGCAGGACTGACATTAATGGGACCAACTTGGCTGGGCCCCATTCGGGCAACTATGGAAAGAGACACCTCCCTTCAACCCAATTTCAGCAAAATCTCGACTAACGTAATAACATCAATCTTCGCCCAGAATATGACTCGGTTTTCTCATTGATTCTATAGCCCTGCGCAAAGTGAATCAGTATTTGAAGGATTAATATGAAACATATTAGAATGCTTGAGAAATTTAGTCAAATTTTCAGTGACTACATCCATGTCTCTCAACCCGTACATCGGGCATGCACATGAGGCCTTACAGTCGGTAAGACGAGCAGAAGCCTAGGACTACATGATAACAATTTACAAAATATTATACAGATGAAAAAATATTTAAAAATGATGTGGAAACCCCAGTACAGTTGGTGCGACGTTTACTTTCTGGAATTGTCGTATTGACGTTGAGGCACTGGTTTAGAGGCTCTGTATCGAAAGGAATGGCCTCTTTGAGTCTCATACTTGTTAGAAACAGTTCCTCCTCAAATATTTTGATATCTTCAGGGACGTCAGTCACTTCTATCAACAACAATTAGCTCTTAATCACGAGTAACAGTTTGACGTTGCCACCCGATTCTTATGATTTCAGGATGGGGCTTGTTGTGGGACAACGGACCTCAACCGAACATCCTGCAAAAAGTAGATCTAGCTGTCGTACCAGTAAGCCGCTGCGCGTCCAAATTCGACGGAATCACTAACCGACAGATTTGCACGTTCACTCCAGACAAAGATTCCTGCCAGGTAAGAACCAGAAAGCAATACCTAGATACACCTATATTAATTGTGTATAACTATATTGTGCGCCAAATATCAGCGTGTACTTGTGACCAATTAATCATTTTGCTGTGGCATGGGGAACCTTTAATCATTTAAAACTTCACATTTCAGGGTGATTCGGGAGGCCCAGTCATTTACATGGACCCGATACTCAGGCGCTACATCATCGTTGGTGTCGTTTCCTTCGGAGCTGATTGCGCAATGCCCGATACTCCCTCTGTCAGTACTAACGTCGCTTCTTACAGTGAATGGATCATGCAGAAGATAGCAGGTAGGCATTACGTTCACTGCCCTGTTGCAAGCAGAAGAAACATTAGGCTTTAGACTACAGTGGTGTTGTACAAGTGGAAGAGCAGAGAATGGTTGGCAAGATGCCTTCTTGATGTGGTAGATAATGGAATTGCCTATTTTACGGTGCATCGCTGGCTGTCAGCCAAGAGAAAACAGGAGAGCGTGGTCTCCGGACCTATCTCCCAGTCTGCCCTATGGCCAGCGGAGCAGGTAATCAAAAGAAACTTCTGAAGCAGTACAGGAGCTAGCGCCCATACCGACTAAGTTAACATCAGAAAAGCTCAGGGATGATATAGGAAGTATCGCCTTGATCTATTACTGCATTTGTTCGCCAAGTCATGAAACTCATTTCGCTATTCCTTCATCGTGATAGTTGATCTGCGTCGGGGTTTTCTGTCAGCCGCGTTCAGAAATCAATCCTACAAAAAGCAGCGTGGTGCCGATTTAGTCGAAAGGAAATTTAAAAACTAGATTTATTAACAGACTGAAAACGGTAAAGGACTAAAATCTACACGCTATTCGTCTTATTATAGTTCTTACAGTGTCTATTTTAGGATGAATTAGGTCGATACTAACGAAAGTACAAGCAGTTATGTTAGCTAGTTATTAACTGATAATACTCTATCACAACTGACATGCTCCTTCTTTATCCCATTTCAGATACTGACCCTTCTGCTGCAGTGTGCTCCGGCTAATGAGTTGAATAAATGTGTTACTACTTACCATTTGAATACTGTCTGCTTTCTCCCAACCCCAAGATGTCCAGCGGTCGGCACCTTCAAGTTGGTTTGAGAACGACGTTTCGTAGAAAGTAGCTAAAACAACAAGTACAGCGGGTGAGCGAGAGAGGGAGAGAGAGAGAGAGAGAGAGAGAGAGAGAGAGAGAGAGAGAGAGAGAGAGAGAGAGAGAGAGAGAGAGAGAGAGAGAGAGAGAGAGAGAGAGAGAGAAGGAGAGTGAGAGGGGGCGAGAGAGTGACAGGGTGCCCTTAGGGTTTTGTGCATGTACTGCACTGAATTAGAGTTCCTGCGAGAGGGGGGGGGGAGAGAGAGAGAGATAGAGAGAGAGAGAGAGAGAGAGAGAGAGAGAGAGAGAGAGAGAGAGAGAGAGTGACGCCTACTTGTGGGTAGGAGGAGGAGAAGAGGAAGACTGGGTTAGAGGATAATGCCGACAATCCTGATACGCCCACTTTCCTTTCATGCCAAACCAAGTTCAGGGCAGACTGTATAAGCAACGGGTAGGGTCATTGAGGGTTCTTCGTAATACGCTAAACATTTGAGACCATCCACGACGAAAGAGCAACACCAACAAGTAACTTGTGAGTGTGTGTGGCTGTAGTTCAATTTGCGGGATAACGGTTGAAACGATTGAGCTCGGGATAGAGGCGGGAAGTCGTGTGTTGCTAGGCACTAGTTATTTTTCAATACCACAAGAAAGCTGGTATTTTTACAACAAACATTTTACACTCACGAACCACAGACACCGCTAATAAATTCGTTAGTTTCCCATTTCATACCAATAAGTCCAGTAATCACGAACCGTTTGTCAACGAAGCTTCGAATTTATTAAGATTTCAACCTCCTTCGAACGAACAAGTCGTATTGAAAGTATGTTACGGTCGTCGAATAGGTCTCTTGCAGAAATTTTCTGCAACCCCGGGTTGAATCATCATTTCCAGGCCGCGATATCACGCAGATAAGGATAATTTAGCAATTGTAAGTTTATAGATGCTAGTTACAACTATTATTACTACTATGGAATCAAATTGCTCAACCCTCTCTTCGTCAATTTTTTGTAGCAATTCATCCTCCATCTACAAGTTGCCAGGACAGTGGTCCAAGGCTATTCGCCATCACACGTTTTTGACACGGATTCCTACATTTTACCACAGTGCTTTCCCCTATGTCCTCTACGCTGTTTAATTTTCCTTGGTTTTTGTTGTTCTGTATTAGAGTGATCAGACTAAAGCCGCCAGTAGGTAAAGTTAACGTTGTTTGGTGGGTCTGTCTTCTCTACCGCGGGCGAGCGCTTTCAATGTAAAGAGATCATGGTCAGTCCAAAGTAAGTAAGTATTAAAGTTAAAGTCAGTTAGTTAGTCGTGGTCTTCATGTAGGAAGATAAAAGTAAAGCAACCAATAGGATGCAGACAAAGAACAAAATAAAAATCTGAACTACTTGGATCTAAAAATCACACGGACTGACAACGAACTACAGTACGATATCTTTAGAAAACCTATTGCGACAGACACAACCATTTACATTACATCAAACCACCCGCAACAACTAATTGCATTCAGACATACGATACTGAGACTAAAAACTATCCCTTTAGCCAAACATAGTTACAAAAAAGAACATGATATTATCAATACTGTCGCACAAAATAATAGTTACACCAAACAAACAATAAACAAATTATTGAGACTCTAAACAAGACGATCCAAAAACACAAAATACACAGCCTTCGACAAGACGCTGCACATTTACAAACACAGGACCAAAAATACACAAAATAACTAACATCTTCCGGAAGGAAGGCATACAAATTGCATTACGTACGAACAACTCACTAAGAACCAAACTAACTACAAAGACAGAAAAAAACAGGCCCCCTCGACCAAAGTGGGGTGTATAAAATAACTTGTACGTGTAAAAACGCATACATTGGACAAACAGGACGAAAAATACGGACCAGATACTCAGAACACATTAAATCTCTTAGTAGGAACAAAGACGACTCAAACTTTGCCAACCACACCTCAAGACAACTGAAAAAGAACCTACCAGAATACAGGACTGCACCATCGTACTACATAAACAATACAAAGGACAAAAACTGAACGTATTAGAAAACATGGAAATCTATAAACAAAAAACTTCAATGGACATATCATGAATGAACAAATCAACTCAAAATGCGACACCATATTTACGCCACTCAAAACAGTACACAAACGGAAACAACCAACTGACGGATTTATAGACCACCCTATACAAAAAGCCTTACAATGGACAATCAACAGACTATTTTAGACATACAAAAATGCCCTTCCACTCTTTTCCTTTCACTTCCAATGGATTTCCCAGGAGGTGCATGACCAGACTCCTTACCCTTCGAACCTCTCCTCATCCGCCCACTCCCGACGCAACACCATCCCGTTCACCTTTCTCTTCTTATATAAATACTACGGCCAACTAACTGACTTAACTGCCAGACAATGATGTCTTTACATGGAAGGAGCTCGCCCACAGTATCACACCCGCCAGAGAAGACATCCCCGCCAAATTGATACGTCAACTTTAATATTTTGATAAATACATCTTTGATTCATGAAGGCATGAGGATGTGGACTGGTGAATGAATGTCGACTTGATGAATGAAATTGTGGACAAAAAATATCTGGTGCGTAGCAACACACAACTTTCCGCCACCCCTTTAAGTTCGAACACCACCTAGATAGGCGGGCGCTATATCTTCGTTCAACGCATTTTTACAGGAACATTTATCGAGAACAAAATGTAGGGACTAGTTAGCTGAGAGTACTCCGAAAGTTTGATCGAAATCGTTAGAGCCGTTTTTGAGAAAATTGGAATACCGATAAATTAATATTCGACAAATCTCCTTTTCTGAGTTAACTTGGCTTATATCTCCGTTCAACATATACATACAGAAATAATTATAGAGAACGAAATGTTGGTATGGGTGACTTAAAGACACTCCATTAGAATTTATCACACCTGGTAAAGAAGTTACCCTGGAATTTACGGAAATGTTAGAAAAAACGTTATTTTCGACACATTTTGATTTTTATCTCTGTTCAATGGACCGTCACAGGAACATTTATTGAGAAGAATATGTAGGTATCAACTATTTGAAAACATCCTGTGAGTTTGGTGGAAATCGCTGAAGCCGTTTTGCCAAAAAGCGTAAAAAACCTATTTTTGCTTCAGGGGCCCATATCTCCGTTCACCGTATTTTCATGGAGATATGTATAGAAAAGAAAAGTTAGGTATTGATTAGGAGAAGATAATTTGAAAGTTTAATCAAAATCGTTAGAGCCGTTTTCGAGAAAAATGCGAAAAACCCTAGTTTTTGGTACATTTTCGTCCCCCACCCCCCCTTCCCGCCGGCCGAAATCGTCCATAACCTTATTTTGGTGTCTACAAAAAATAACGAACAAAACAAAAGAAGAACCAACTCAATCGGATCAGCCGTTCGCCCGCAAATCGAACTACAGACACACACACACACACACACACACACAGGTCTGTTTCTTTATTTGGTGACTGTACCTAAACCCTCGACGAGGATTATATCAGTCATAGAAGTTGCGGTTTCGCTAATATGCAAGAGGCCGGCCCCTGCAGCATCCACCGAACTCAGACCTGTGGAGGTACGGCAGGTATTTGGTCTTAGCCAGTCTCACCGTAGAGAGCTGTTGCCCGTGTGTTACCGCGCGGAGGTTGACCACCTGAGGAATCCCGTACCATCTGGGAGTATTTCATAATCTGGTTTCCTACCTGATCTTACTTTTTACTTGGGTGGCAAGTTTCAAAAGGACAGATCAACTATAACCACGTTTCTTAGCCATCACCTTCTTTGCGAACTTTGCAAAATGGTCATAGGCTTCCTTTGTAGCAGTCAATGCTGCTAAGTTCGTTTGCCCTACCAACAACCGTCGCTCACTGTTGTAGAAACTACAGTGGAGCAGCACATGGTTTCTTGTTTCCTCCGCACTGGAGGCACAAGACGTGCATAATGGAGAGTCTTTCAGGGAAAAGAAGTGGAGCCGCGCATTGAAGTCACCATGTCCCGTGAGGAACTGACTCGTCCAGTGGTCTGGCTCAACCCATTTTCTAGAAAGACGTTCACGGATGTTGGGGAAGAACTCATACGTATCACGTCCTTTTGACGAGGATTCCCATCTCGCTTGCCATTTCTCTAGAGCCCATTCGTCGATGGCGGCAAGTTTCTGTTCTGTGGTGAGATCCGCACGGAGTTCAGCCCAAAGCGGGGGAAGCTCCCGTTTCACTCTCCACTTGTCAATCATGCACTCGACAGCCAAATCAACTGGTAACTGACCAGTGATCACCTGGAGTGCTTCCGTTGATACAGTCTTGTAGGCCTTGGTGATCCACAGGAGCGCAGCTCTCTGGGATTGGGCCAATACTCTCTTTGATTGACTGTTAGTTTGCTACCCCAGACAACGGGCAGTAGCCAATCACACCTAAATAGATGGCCTTATACATGAGGATGGTGTCGTGGTAACACACACCCCAAGTGGCCTTGCTAATGGCACGCAGTGAGGCAAACCTTGCAATGGTAGTGCCTTTAAGGGACTGGAGGTGTTGGTTGAAACCCCACCTCTCACCTATATTCACTCCTAAATACTTGACGTGCTTTTCAAGAAGGAGCCTGTGGCCGCCAAAGCGTATTGTGGGTGGATTATTCACTTTCCCCTTCAAGAGGATTAGCTGGGTTTTTCCTCAGCCACCTGCATCTTGACATGCTCGCACCATTGGTTGACAGTGCGGAGCACATGGTGAGTTTTTTTCTTCAATTTGGCGGACTGACTCTGCAAAGATCAGCACAGTCAAGTCATCCACATAGGCGTACGGCTCGCAGTCAGTCTCCATGAGTTTCCTGAGTAGACCTTCGAAGAAGGCATTCCAGAGTGCTGGTCCTAGGACCGAGCCCTGTGGGCACCCCTTCTCAATCTTTCTCCGGACGGAGACATGCCTACTTTCGATCGTAGCAGTTCTGTCTGTCAGGTAACTTCTGACGAGCGAGTACAGGTTGCGGGGATTCCCTATCTTTAAGCTCATTAAGGAGCGCTGGCCACCAAAGGTTGTCAAACGCTCCTCTGATGTCAATCAGAACTGCTACGACGTACTTAGCCGGTGCCAGCAGGGAAACACGCCGAATCTCGACAATGACATCCTGCGTGGACCTTCCTTTGGTACACCCGTATTGCCTGCCTGTGAGGTTGCGGCCAAAGACTCCTTCGAGGGACTGCAACATCAAGATTTCTAGTGTTTTGCCTAATATGGAAAGAAGGCTGAGTGGTCTCCATGATCGCGGGTCTGACTGATTGCGGTCGCCTCCCTTTTGAAGAGTGACAACACGCGCAGACTTCCACTGAGTGGGGAACTGTCCGACCTGCAGACAGTCATTAAATAAATTAAGGAGACCGCTGGAGATTGTCCGCTCAGCCTTCCTTAGCATATTGCTTTCTATTTTGTCTGGCCCGGGGGATTTGTTGGGCTTTAAGGTCGCAAGGGCCCTGCCGAGGTCGCCTGTTGTCCACAATGGGATGTCGGGCTCGTTCGGAGGGTCCATGATCAGCTCCCTTGCTGTCCTCTGGGCTTCAGTGTCTCGAGCTACTTGGTCATCTGGGAACGCCTTCTCAAGGAGGGTTTCCAGTGAGCTTTCGATGCTGCAGGCCCAGCCTGACTCATTTTGCATCGCAGCTAAGACTTGCTCTACGTTTGCTTTTCCTATGGAGGACTTGTAGTGTCTGCCCCAGGGGTTCTCAGAGCTCTCCGCTTCCACAAAATTTCGCCAGCCTTGCCGTTTGGCTCGTTTGATGGCGCGGTGGAAGGCCTTCTTCTCTTGGATGAAGGCAGTTCGGAGTGTTGCTCTGGCATCAGGGTCACGAGTGTTTTGGTACATCCTTCTGGCTCTATTTGCACTTTGCTTGAGGGGATTAAGTTCCTCAGTCCACCATGGGACTTTGATCGCCCTGTGCTTCTGTTGGCCAAGTACAGAGAGCCCAGCAGAGTGCAGTGCTGTGGTAAATGTGTCCACTTTGCTGTCCACCTCTTCAGGTGTGGATGCTTGCGCTATTAGGTCGGGGTCTGCGGCACGCAGTTCACCTTCCAGTACCCTACAGAATTGTGGCCAGTCAGCATTTTGTGTGCGGAATCGCTTTTCACGCATGTCTTTGCAGAGGATGTTGTCATCCGTGATGGCAAAGTCAATAACCATGTGATCGCTCTGCGTTGCACCTGGTACGACTCGCCAACCTTGCAATTTGAGTAGCAGGGTGTGAGACACGGCTGTGACGTCTATACACGACCTTCCTCCTGGACCATCATAGGTCGCCTCAGTCATGGGGTCGTTGGCAACAACCAAGTTGTACCTGGTGAGCAGCTCTATATACGCCTCGCCCGCCCTGTCCAGGGTTGGGGATCCCCACAATGGTGATCTGGCGTTTGCATCAGCACAGACTACGCAGGGTCGTCCTGATAGGCCTGCTAGAGCCCGCTCGAGTGGTTCAAGGCTGTTGGCAACTGGTGCGCCAAATTGCCTGTAAAATGATATTACAACCAGCTCAAAGCCACCGGCTCGTATGAGCACAGCGGCCAAGTGCTGGCTGTTCAGGTGGGTGAGTGCGAGCATGTCAATGGACGGGTCGGTGCAGGCTACTGCTGCCTTGGCTCCCGTTCTTGCTCCAGTCACCACTCGTGCCTGCGATCCCAGACCAAGGGTTTTGGATCCTATGTATGGTTCCTGTATGGCGAGGACACTGCAGCGTTTCTTGAGTGCATTTTGCAGCAACTCAGCCATAACTGGGCAACTCTTATTTGTGTTGTGCTGAAGGATTCGAACTGTTTTTGACCTATTCATAATCTACTCGTGACTCCTGGAGGGCAATCGCTCGCTGACGAATGGTACAGCGTGCGTCTCGTGTAGAGTGTGAGACCTGTTGGATTTTGCGTTCGACGCAATTGGCACACTTGAGAGGGCATCACGCTTGCATTCCCTACTCAGATGTGGCAAGGCGCACCAGGCGCACACAACAGGTCTTGTACAGGCCACTGCCAGGTGGCCATAGCGCTGGCATTTGTAGCACTGAGTGGGGGCTTGGTACTTTCGTATGGCGCACCGCTGCCAGGCTATTTGGAGGTGCCTTGCCCTCTAGTTTTTTGTATAGGCTGGGTGATACCTCAATCACCCAATCCTTCTGCCTTCCACGCTGTTTGGTGAAGAGGGCCTGACATCCTGCGGCTGCAAGCCTAACGCAGGGTTGTGCTCAACAACTTGTTGGGCCAAGTCCTCTTTGAAGATCAGTCCGCACGTCGCACAATAGCAGGCGTGGGAAACGACCCAGGGGGCTGACGCTTGGAGCTTCAACTCCTTTTTGTTGAAATGTGGCTCGTGAGCGCCTTGGCCATTTCTGGCGTTTCCGTCACAATGACGGCGCCACCTCCTACTGCGGTGCGGATGTTCAGCACTCGGACGCTTAGAGCTTGGAGGTCCGTAGCAGGGACACCCCGCATCAGTGCTTCCATTGTATCAGGGTTGGAGGGACCAGCCTCTCCTTCCTTACATGTATGCCTAACCACTACCACGTTTTGTCGTGGGTTTTTACGGGGGAGTTTGGCAAGCGGTGGAGGCTTCTTATTTTTACTTTTGCCCTTGTTTTTGGGCAGAGGCGTAGGCGGGGCGCTGCCCTCAGCCTGCTTAGTTGGGGCCTGTTTCCGCTTCCCCCTGCGCTTCCTGGCCCTGGCAGACTGCCATTCCGCCTCAGCTCCATGAGGGGGGGAGGAGGGCGCAGTAGCGGCTACTGCCGCATATGAGGGGCCTGGGGTACTACCCTGGCTCATTGAAGGTCCTTGAGTTTGGGGGGCTGGTGGCACTGGCTGCTGGGCAATTGCCCTACGCAGCTCTTCCTCACGACAGCCGCCACAGTTTCCCGCAGGGGGAGTGGCAGGGGCGATGTCGTTGGGGGCATTAGCTTTATAGCCAGCTTCGAAATTTCGAAGAGGCAACTAGTGATGAGGTCCCGCATAGGTCCTGTCGCGTTGACCCTCATCCGTGCCATCTGGCTGTGGATGATTTGGACATATGCGCAAATTTGCTCCATGTCCGACAGATTAGGGTCAACGGCGTGTCGTGTGCTTGTAGTAGCCGGGTTGCCCGGGCTACTAGGGGGAGGGGGGAGATGAACGCGGTTTGCCCGGTTCTTTCCGCCCTTGTTTGTTTGGACGACGAGTAGATTGCTCATCGTCCGAAGAGGGAGGGGTCGAGCTTGGCGAGCCCGAGGAAGAGGCGCAGGTGGCGTTTTTATTACCTGCAATTGTGTTATTTGACTTAGTCATGTTTTTACTAATTTTGAGGGGGGGGGGGGAGATTAAAGAAGCAGACTGGTGTAGTGTATCCTTGTGAGTTCATTTGTTGTGTGTGTTAGTGGTATGAGCGAGAGGTGCTCGAGAGGCAGTGTCCTGGAAGCTCCCCCTCAGGCATATTGATTCTAGCCCCTTTCGCTGGTCCGTTGAGGGTCAAAGGGAGGCCCCCACATGCGCCGCAGCTGCCAGTCCGGCCACCCACCGGGACTAAGACGCATGAGGGATTTTTCGGCTGCTGCTCAGAGTCAGCCCTCGGCCACTGGTGATGTGGTGAGCGGGACACACGCTATCAGCCGCCCCAGGAACGCTCAAACCTGGTTTTTCCCTCCTCATTCCGAAGGCCGCACCTATATAGGGATCGCTCAAAGGTGTTAGTGAGCTACCTCCAGGACTGTCTTTCGCTCATTATGAGTGTTTTAAGTCAATATGTTCTGCCACGCAAGCCGTTGCAGTGTATTTTGTATCTGGAATATGTTGTGTGTGTCAGTGTCGTGAGCTTTAAGCCCCTTTAAGGCCGGATTTAACGACCACGCAGAGGATACGGCAGGAGAATTCTGTCCCCTTCCTGCGGGGGTGTGTACTGCGATCCCAGCTAAAGGTAGGGGGTTCCCAGTGTGTCATGTATGTGAATGAAGTGTAAGTTGTGTCCCTTTTAGTTCGGCTTATACGAACACGCAGGGAGTACGGCAGTGGAATTCTGGACCCCCAACTGCAGGGTGAGCACAGTGTGGCGACAGAGTACACTGTGACGCCCAGCCACAGTTAAGCCTCGTTGGATGTAATCCTGCGGGGACCTCGTAGAGGTGAGGTTGTCTTTCAAGCTGGGCCCACCCGGCTTTCCCTTTTAGTCGGCTCATACGACACGCAGGGAATACGTCAGCGGTATTCTGGACCCCCGACTGCAGGGTGAAACCAATAGTGCACGCTTGTGCGACAACTACGGGAACAAATGCACCACCTGAAACCTGCTCCTGAAGAGTACCACGCTCGGAAAGACACCCACGTTCAATCCAGATCTTCATTCCTCTTCTCGCATCTTCACTCGAACGTGACGCCTCTCGTAAACCTTCGCAGCAATTGTGTAACGGTCCCGTCAAAGCGTTATCCCGCAATGAAAACACCAAGGGGACCGTAAACCATACCCATCTATCATCTCAAACCAGCCACCTGCCTTCGTCGTTGAGGAACTCGAAGAGAATGGACGAAATATATCGACCTGGACTACAATTAAAGTAAAGATTAAAAGTAAGAGCCAGAACAACATTCGAGAAGACGTAAAGACAATCGAGACCACGCGGTTTGAACAGACTGTCAAGTGGCGAACAGTTACAATAATTTTTTTCTTCATCTCAATCACTTGTGGTCTCCAAATTATTAGTATTTCGTCATATGTTTAATCGCCTCAAATTAAATTCAGTTCTTTCTAGTTGCTTAATCTTGGATCGTATTTTCTGATACACATAATTCTTTAAGCCCCAAAATGCAAACATTGGTAACGTTCACCAGTTCATCGTTTTTAACGCAGCCTTACATTTTCCGAAAATTGGCCAACATAAAAAAGGAGCTGGTCAGAATACCAAAATCATTCTTTGTTCGGGGCACACAGGGCAAACAGGTTATAGAAATCGTAATTGTGATTCTTTCGTTTCAACGGCTGAAGATGTGTGCCTATCTGATGTTAATTTTAGCGAGGATAGTGAATGGGTGTGTAGTATCATTGTCATTAAGTGCCATAGTATTCAATACGAGGTTGAAGGCTGTCGTAGATAACTGGCATCGTGCTAATCTGAATATCCGACTAATAAAATTAGAAAGAACTATTGTGAAATAAATGAGACACCTTTGTTTCCATAAACTGTTTGCTTTGTTACTTTTCTGCTCCCTTCGGTTCAGTTTGACGTCAACAGAAATTATCTGAAATTGATGAGGGGGGCCTAATGTTTTTAAAAACACCTAGCAGAAAGTGTTCGCGTTTATTACCTAGCTTCGCATTCAGCCTTTTCCCGCCCTTCTTTCCATTATCACCTTTTATACTCTCAACAGCTCGTCAATGTCAAACTGACAATAGAGAGTTAATTGCTCCATTCATTGATGCGAATAAGCGACACCCCTCGGTGCAGGAAGTGTGGTGCCGATGAGGAGATTCCCTACCATGACCTCACCCTATGCCAAAAACACTGACCAGGTAATAGGGGAGCGATTTCTAGTCTCGGTACCACTTCTCCATTGGTAAAAATAAAAAACCCTGCAAATCATTACACAATGGTTTATTATTCTCAAGAACAGTTTGACCTAATATTACTGCTCCGAGAACCATCCCATTCGATTCAGCATCGAATACTAGTAAACCATACGAAACATGACCTGGCTACAATGGAACTGCGAAAACTAAATATTCCCCCGACGCCAGGTGCCCGTAAACTTCTGTAGGCGTTTATGATCCGATGGAGGGGTGTGCGGAGGAAGTGGCCTTGGCGCCCCGTCGGGCAAAAAGAGTCGAAAAGGCGTTGCGAGTCGAGCAGGCGGGTGATTGAGTTTGATATGACGGGAGGGAGGGAGTACTAATGACGAAACGTTGACTTATGCTGTAGTTCCCGCGTTATACTGCGTTTCGTTAATTTTTTTAACCATTTTTTGCCCATAACAACCATGGGCTTCGTTCGATCGGATTGCCGAGATGGCCGGCACAACTAGATACCAAATGGGATTTTTGTGCGAAAGAACGAATTTTTTAGATCACGTTAAAGGCACAAAACGGCCCAGACGGCGGACGGGCGACGGGGGAAGGCTGATGGGGGACGGGGACGGACATTGCAAATTTGGAATCTCCTAGTCTTGAAACGTAAAGTATCAAATTTTGAGGGGGGGTTGTAAAAAATGTTTCGTGACCGAAACGATTATTCAAATGAATAATTAACCAAAAGACTAGCAGGAAATACCCGAACTTCCTCAGGAAGGTAGGAATGGACTTGTGGGACATTAGGACTGGCACTATCAGAATTTAAGCCACAGTGGTTATCTCAAAAGGGACACTAATCGCTGAATAGAGCTTTATAGCTTATCAATCAATCAAACAGATATAGAGACGCTCAAGTTTTTCAATGAGTTGCAATAAAGGAAGAAATAAGAAGATGGCTCTCTGTATGACGACTAGAATCAAAACTACTAGTAAGATTGTAATATCTAGCTGAAAAGAATACAACAAACTGTAGAAATCGTATGTTGGATGTGAACGTGTTAATAGTTTATTTAACATAAACAGCAACTGCATTCTGCCCAATAGCAGCCCTATGGAACGATAGCCAACAACCCCAGACCAACAAAGAAAAATTATTGTGCGAGATTCATAGCCGATAAATCACCTCTAACGTTGTCTAATTTTATTGACAACTACAAATAGGCTGTTCTTACAATTACAACTATAATTACACCTACAGTTACATTTGCAATATATTATTTAATATAATTCACAGCCTCCAACTCACAAAATTCAGAAAAGTAAACAATATCAGAGAAGACAAATGGGAAACAGAGTTAGCCAACACTGCTGGGCAGTTTCCTCATCACACAATACTGGGAATCTAGAAATCCAGCGATATCAACAGTGAGCAAATCAGACACACAGGCGCTTTCAACATTTAGGTAGTTTCCTGAATCAGTTACACATTCAACGTTTGGCTTATACTACTGTCGATTTATGTATTTATAACGTAATTTTAAAACTCTTATTGATTGAAATAGTAATCTCATAGTGGGAGTCTAAAGAGGAAATATAATAAAAACAACAAATGGCTTGCATGGTAAACTAAAAACGCCATGTTAGGGCGACAACGATGTCTACAGACATCAAGGTTCTTTTGGGGACACGCTCTGAGATAACCTAAACATAGATAAGGTTAGGAATTACACAGCACTGCTGCCTCGTGCCTCATTTATAACACGTGAAGGCACGCCCACCACCTCCCAATAGTGCACATAAAAAAGACGTATTAAAACAATTATAAATTACTCCCACCTTGACTGATCCAGTATTGGTGATGCCGCAGGAGCATTCATTGCTTTTCTCCTTACGGGCTCCTTTTGAGCCCTTACCAGAGACCAAGCAGATCAGAAGTAAGATTGCTACTATAACCTTCATCTTCAACAGAACCAGAGGCAGGCAAACAAATTCATTTTATATTGGCGCTGATGAGACTAATTAGTTACAATAAAATGTTTGCAGAAGCTGTGACGCATTGAATTAATGGTAGCTCCACAAACAATTTTAGAACGGGCTCAGTGCAATCAATAGAAAATGAATTGTGTAACTAGATCAAAGTGCCCAGTTGCCCAGGCGTTTTAAAGTATAATTATATGAAACACTCCACGAACATTTGCTAGAAAGCTGACAAATGTTTCAAATATATATTTTTTTTAATGAAAAATAAACAAATTTAATAAGTTAGTCACAGCACTCAGAATGTCACTCGTAATAATCACACAATCCAGTATTGCCATTGAAATCAACGCCAAGGACACAGTAGAGAAAGGAGGCTTGCCTGCTCAAAACCCTGAGTGGCAACAAGCAGTCTGGGGATACGAGAATCCTGATTTCTTTGGCAAATGACATAAGAAGTGCTAAAGTGAGGATGGAAAACTGCGCCCCCCCCCCCCACACTGAAACAGTCACCTTATATACATACCATAAGTTAGCTGGGTAATCCTCTTACGCATACAACTTTAATCTTAAACTCATACTTACAGGCCCTACCACAATTCCAGCCTTCCTGACTGGGGGAAGTGTGGATCTGCGACCTGTTTCTATTTCTTGGTTGGACCCCCACCCTTCAAACCTTCTAGTCAAAAAACCTTAAACTTTACTGGTCTATAAGGGCTGTGGTTGCAGAGGCCTTCGAGCTAATTCCCAAAACAACGGCCGCGAGTACATTTTCCATTTTGCGATTCGGAACATAGAAGAGCGTCACTGATACTGGTGCTAGGTACAACTTTCATCACTGGCAACTGTCTAGCACTAGTATTCTTCAAAATACGAATACGTCCGTCTTCTGCTTTTATTTGTTGGTTATAATACGACCAGTCATGGATAGGCAAATTAATACGACTTAGTTTCGTCGATTTAGAGAAAAAGGCTTGCTTAGTGATGTGGATTGGTGCATGAGTGTCGGTTTCATCTCTGACGAGTATATGTGTCCTGAATTTGGCGCATGGGGGAATGAATGACAGAGTTATTTGAAACCATCAAAGCAGCCCATCTCCCCCAAAATTCGGATACGTAACTTGAGAGGTGAGTGATATTTTAAGTTATTTTAGTGGTCGTCAATGTTAGTTGCATTAGGCGCTCACTGTTTGTCCACGTTGACTCAGTTTCGCGCGCGTTGTTTATATTCACTTTTACGACAAAACGTTGCTCAACTCTTACTGCTACTGTTACGCTCACCAGTATCAGTGACGCTAGTAAACGTTCCGAATCGCAAACCGAATCCTCGCAAATGTACCCGTGCCCATTGTAGTGGTAATTTACCAAGCTTCGTTTATAACGTGTAGTTGACGAAGTGAGTTATGGACGATTTGATCAATGGTGACGTTATTCGAATTTTTGAATGAAACGGAGGCTGCGATAATTCGAAACGAACCCTTAACGCCACGGTCCCGACTCTGCATTTCGTTCTTTACTGCCTTATTTTCACTTGGAACTGTGGCGCTGAAAACAAATATCCATGCAGTCTCTTTCTACAGGACCAAACCGAGGAAAGATATGAGCTGTTAAGTGTCTGAAATTTCTTGTCCTAAACCACCCGTGCAGTCGAAGGTAAACGAGAACGTAAGCCACGGAATCCTTTGTCTTCGGACACCCGTGCAGTCTGAGTTATTATAAATTCCGGGAATGGCGACGGAAATCTTGCGCCTGCACGGGCGGAGAAGGTAAAAGGACTTGGTTGTCAACTTAAACTTGATGAGCTTCGCTATGATCTCATCAACTTTCGACATTGACCTAGTTGGACAGACAACTTCGTAAAATGCTTCAATGATGGCCAGCGCTACAAGGCATATAATAAATAAGTTCGATTTCCTCCCGAGAAGTATTAACGATTAATTAAGCATCCGCGAAATGTATTCAATTCACTTTCCATTTGCATTAGTGGGAAGCACTTTTGGCACACCTAAATTTAGTGTCAAGTGAAAGGAGTGTCACGAAACTCCCTTTATTCAGTTCTGAACGTTGAAAAGTTTGTTTTTTTTTTAAGTAAAGAAATTGCGCAGTTATAAATGTACATTCGAGTAGTTTTCAAATGGCATTTTACATTCATTAATCCTTTTCATTTCGTTTGGCAAATTTGTGTAACACAAAATCTGTTTGCAACCGTTGCCTAAAGGGTTGAACGCGAATTTTTGAGTAGGGAAAAGAGTACCCCAAAATGTTTTAGATGACCTTCAAAAGCAAATCTTGCATTTTAGGGGGTTTGAACATTTATACGGTTGGAAAGTTATTTCTGCCAAAAGTTCGGGTTATTTTGGAACCATTCTCAAGGCCTACAAGAAAACTAAGATACTTGCGTTCAAACTAACGTTAAAATTAGCAGCTGATACGTTTTCAAGTACGTTCTAGATCTCTGTGCCCACATGTTTCTGCTAAACCTGTCATTTAGCAAAAAATAGTCATTATTTGGTTTAACTTGGACTCCCTTCTACCAAATCGAATACATCGCCTACATGTTACTTATCCGTATGGACTAACATATTTCTTACGTTCATGACAAAATGTGCAAGCAGTGGAAACGCTGAATGAGTGAACGTAATTACCATGTAGCTTCTGGCGTCAAAACACATAGCATATATACTTTCACTCAAGGTATTTGGCCATATTTCGGAAAACGTAATTTACATAAACTTCAAAATCGACGACTCTGCAGCGAATGCTATGAAATGGATTTTGGTGCCATCCGTTTTTTTTTCGAAGACTCTTTATTCCGATTACGTTTCAGCAAGCCATTGAAACGTGAAATGGGCAGGGTATCCAGATTACCAAACCTCAACTCAAGGAGAAAAGATTGGAAGGCCACAAAGTGCAGTGGCCACAAGTTGAAGTACGATCAGAGCAACACACAGTTGGAAATACTGTAGAGAAAGTTTTCTAACACGCAGTTGTGATTTTCCTGCATCGAGCAGGAGCTCTGGCAACCCTGATTTTATTTGCTTCCACACCAAATGCTTTTGACCCCTGATTCAATAATCTCGGAATCTAACCAACTCAATAAAGTTGGTTTTGGCTATCCCCCCCCCCCCAGGTTATCGACCTGCAGGAAGATAGATACAAAAGCAAACTTGTTCACAATACTCTCAAACAAATTAAAAAGAAGTTTTGGGTTTTGGAAGCCAAGACAGCGCTGCACCTTACAGAGGAGACCAACGAATAAGATGGCTTCACCATTTCATCATTCTCCGTAACAAAATCAACGTATTTTCATTTCACACTTCCACCATACACGAAAACTCTTGTTACATCACGCGGCGTTCAAATCGTTCGTCTGATGAGTAAGCATCGTGAATATCAAAAGTTACTTCTCTGGGCTACTTGCTAAGATATTTTTCTCAGGCGGGAAGGGAAGCGTACCGTAAAATATCTGGTGCGTAGCAACACACAACTTTCCGCCACCCCTTTAAGTTCGAACACCACCTACATAGGCGGGCGCTATATCTTCGTTCAACGCATTTTTACAGGAACATTTATAGAAAACAAAATGTAGGGACTAGTTAGCTGAGAGTACTCCAAAAGTTTGATCGAAATCGTTAGAGCCGTTTTTGAGAAAATTGGAATACCGATAAATTAATATTCGACAAGTCTCCTTTTCTGAGTTAACTTGGCTTATATCTCCGTTCAACATATATATACAGAAATAACTATACAGAACGAAATGTTGGTATGGGTGACTCAAAGACACTTCATCAGGATTTATCACATCTGGTGAAAAAGTTACCCTGGAATTTACGGAAATGTCCGAAAAAACGTTATTTTCGACACATTTTGATTTTTATCTCTGTTCAATGGACCGTCACAGGAACATTTATTGAGAAGAATATGTAGGTATTAACTATTCAAAAACACCCTGTGAGTTTGGTGAAAATCGCTGGAGCCGTTTTGCCAAAAAGCGTAAAAAACCTATTTTTGCTTCAGGGGCCCATATCTCCGTTCACCGTATTTTCATGGAGATATGTATGGAAAAGAAAAGTTAGGTATTGATTAGGAGAAGATAATTTGAAAGTTTAATCAAAATCGTTAGAGCCGTTTTCGAGAAAAATGCGAAAAACCCTAGTTTTTGGTACTTTTTCGTCCCCCACCCCCCCTTCCCATCGGCCGAAATCGTCCATAACCTTATTTTGGTGTCTACGAAAAATAAAGAACAGAACAAAAAAAGAACCAGCTCAATCGGATGAGCCGTTCTCCCGCAAATCGAACTACAGACACACACACATACACACACACATACACACGGACCACGCGCCGAAATTAGGTTTTTTAGACTCAGTAGGGTCTGAAACGTTAAGATCTGAAGAAAACCCAAATTTTTTTTTTGGGCCGATTACTATACTTTCCTTCCCTTCGGGTAGCGGAAGTAAAAATTGACTTGTGCATCTTGAAGTTTGCACAGAAGTTGGCGCCATTCTCAACATTCGAGTTACATCACGACGAAACAAAATGACACTCACTGAAACCAACGTATTACTTTGTGTAACTTTTTTTTTATTCCGCATTAGGTTGTTGGATACTGTGTCTTTCACCTCTGTGACAAACACTCGTATGTTGACATCTAGTGAAGTTGCTGTGGCTCTCCGACCATTTTACTTTTCCGTACACCCGGATCTCTTTGGAAAATTCCCTACTGAAAGGGTTAGTTGCACTGCTTTGGCCTCTTTACGCTCGGTGTAATTAGTATGTTTATGATGGAGGAAGATGAATTAAGAATTAACCATTATGCTGCAACGAAATTAACTGTATTGAATTACATTAAGCCTCCTAATGAAATGAAAAAAGCATGGAGAGCTCCTAGATTTAGAAGTGGATATAGTGCTTTGAGGTGAACGAACTGAAGATTCAATTAAATTTTAAAAAATCTGAAAATTGACCTTGTAGGGCAGCGAAAAATCTGACTATAATTCAGTAAAAGTGCTGCATCTCAATGATAAAATATCTGGTGCGTTGCAACACACAACTTTCCTTTGCTCTACGTCAATTCACTTTGTACATGGAATTTTCTACTTACTCAATTCATTAGAACTTGGTCAAACAACACTTCACGGCAGCAGAAAGCGGTAGCGCGTACAGTTCCGGAATTTATTGTGCTGCTCATACTCATTCCCGGATCAATATGGAATAATTGGTACACAGAGAATGAGGCTGTAAACACAAATTTTTTGAAAAAGGATAGTAATTACTTTTGCAGAGTTATTGGGTAAAAACTTTTAGAACTGGTAGTAAGTGAAACGGCGATAGTTGAAATTCCGGAATTTCTGGAGAGACCCCCTTACATCTCAACATCTCATGAGCGTTTAAAAACCTTCCTCCTATAGGATTGGACTACTACACCAATTTGTTTTAACATGCTAGTGACATTTCAGCGGAGTTTATAAGAAACAAATCGCGCTAAAATTGATTTTCGTGGAAACCTTGGGTAATTTATTGTGCTGCTCTCGTCTTTTTCTCACAAATAGGAATTTCTTAGTATAATTGTCTTATTACGAGCTATCAATATAAAGAATTTAGTCAAAATGGTCAGAGCTATTTTTGAGAAAAAAAATATTTGGTGTTTTGATCACTATGATAACTATAGTTAACTTTCGGTGGATTTTGCTCATACCCTTATTGTGGCGCCCCGTGATAATCTGTGGGCTAGATATCAAGTTTGAACTGATTTGGTACGGTCGTTTTCTCTAAAAATCGTTCACTGACACTGACCATTTTCCCAAATAGCGTTTTTCGGACTCAGTAGGGTCCGAAACGTGAAGATCGAGAGAAAACTAAACAAACAAAAATGTCAGACAAGGAAAATAAAAATCCTGTGAAGAGTGGTCCAAATAGAGTTCCTGTAGAAGGTTCTCTCCAATTGACGTTCACAACATGCGGCTATTAGACATTTTTGGTGGCAAAACTCGTTTTTGGCGCTTATGTAAAGAACATCTGAATTCTGGGTGAGAGGAATATTGTCACTTACGCAAAATACGTGAAATTACTTTGGGGAGGCTTATTTTTCCTTCTGTTTGGGGCTTCCTGGTTAGAAATGTGGTGAGTAGTTTGTCTCAGTTTTTAAAAAAGCTTAGTCTTGCTGCAAATTCGATGAAGACTAGTGACGGGAGAAGTGTAGAGTGAGGAGGAAAAACTTGTGGAGGAGGTGAGGTACATGATAAGAGCTGAAAATGCAAGATATTCAGTAAAGAGGTCTAAGGCAATCTGTTGAGCGGAGATAATGAAGGTTTGTGTCACGAAAGAGAAGGCTGGTTCAGTGCCTTTGTCAACATATAGAAAGATATAAATAGTACTAGTCATGTTTCAACGGGATAAGTGAGCTAGTCAGGGACTAATGATCACAGGATATAAATGTGTGCATGTAGGATTAATACGTCTACTGCTATGTATTCTCAAAAATAATATATCCTAATTTCAGGCCACGAATGAAAGCTCGCTTCAAGTTTTGAGCTCTTACATAGAAAACCTTCAACAAAATCGTCCATTAAGACCTGCTAACCTTCGTTTCTTCTTGCGTCCAGTTGGATTAGACTCACCCATCACCAAGAAAGGTACAGAACGATACACAGTTCGACATGATCCATGAAACGTTGTCCGTTTGGTTCTTTTTTATTTCTGTAAAATGAAAGTCTTTTCATTATTTTATTTCTGCTAGAGAGTTTGAAATCGGTGAACATCAAGTTGACTCACCGAGATGTGAAGAGAACAGTCCAGACGATACTGACGTCCTGCGATCTTCCCACAACCTATGTCGACAACCGACCTGACAACAAGCCGCCGCCTCCGCCTATTTATCGCCATCGCCCTACGGCTACTTACCAATCAACCAATTATTCATTTACCCCAGGCAACCGACAAGGGCCTTCAGAAGAAGAAGTTTCGGAGAAAATTTCTCAAGCTAAGGGTTCAGAAACTTTACTGTAAGTGTTACGAATGAACTACTTAATTTACAAGCGTGTAGGCGCGACTGATAGTTTATCTAAACACGACTGACTAGAGAACATCAAGCGTAGGTATGGAGAAAAGAAACTTGTTCCTGTGGATATATTTACCATCATTTGTGACATTGAGGATCTGACATCCCTCACACTCCTTTGAATAATGCGGATAATGTGCACTTCAATGTGATCATTAACCTACAATAAAATGAAACCAGTTCGAAAGCCTGTACTACATTGTGTATTCCATTCTGCAAAGGTATTTAGAAGTTACACATAATACTCGTACATACATTGTTGTCGCTCAGGTAGGAAGAAACAGGATGTCAAGTGTTGGGCTGTACTCATTGGCAATTGGATGATCTTCTACCCACCTTATTTTGCCTCTTGTCCCTTGATGGTCTCAAGGGTCGGTGGTTCTCATTTTCAGGGTGGCCATTGATGTACAGTGGCAAATCAAATGCCCTGATTTAGTAGACGTCCATCCACGTTCCAAATAAATGTAACCAAGGGGATTTCAAGGTTTCTGCCATCTGCGCTAGCATTCTCTCCCACAAGATCTACTCCGCGTTTGTGGTGGTTAGTATTGTTGTTTGCCTGTGCTCAAGTTAAATTGATGCGTCCCCAGTACTGCCAACCCCGAAGCCCCCTGTCAACCTACTTCTGTACGTAATACTCCAAGACCCGCCAAAAATTGGACAACCCTCTGTCGGGAATCTTCCCTCGTCCACTTCCCTAGATCTTACCACCTCTCCTTAGGCATTCCCAACGCTCAACTGCACAGTGGACACTGTGATTTAACCAGTTACAGTTACTCTAATCTTTTCACTCATTCACTTATCCAGAGACTCCTGCTTGTGGCATGTGAACTCACACTCACATTTCTATCCTGCCTCAAGCGTAATAATATAGTCCTCTCTCTCACTCATCTCATTCGAAAACTTGATTCTTCATCCGTAACAAACTTCATATTTTTCCCTCTCTTGTACTTATCAGTAGTTGTGAACATAACTGCCTTCAATTACAAAGGGAGTTATTGTTATTAAATACTGGTGCAACCTCTCATAAGGCATCAGTACTGTAACACTAACATTGCTTACTAGGCTACTAGTCTTAGGGCTCTGACTCTACAATCGCCACCCCATGGAGTTTGTGTTTCATCTAGTGTACTGGAGCGTGTATCGCACTGATTTGGGAGAAAGTATGATATCAACCGAATGCAATTGGAACAGAGTTTTATTGTCAATTACAGTCGGATAAGTTTAACGACCACAAACAGTGAACTGGGCGGGAGTGAACGCGAACGCAGGCGACACGGTGACGAGGGAACCAGCTCAGTTTCAACTGACAGCAGCGAAGTCTCGAGCAAATTGGGGCATTTGAGGTGCCCAGTCAGCACAATGCCTCGAACGAACCTCCGCTGAATGGAAGGGTTTGGTTCGTCCTGGTACAATAGCCCAAAAAAGCAGAATAACAGTCCATCAGCAGTATACAACACAAGCAGTACAGCGGTGTTTACAAGCAGTATTCATGTGTTCAGTAATCCAGTTTTTACTGAGCTGCTGGTCTGGTTGCATTGGCTTCATATTTCCTTAAAGCAATAAGTACTGTGATTTGAGCTGAATTTCACATTCTGCAAGAATCTAAGGTGTTACGAATATCGTACGAAGTTTGGAAGAGAATGCGCAATACGATTGGCTACTGAATGTAATTGGAACCATTTTATTCGGAGATTTATCGCCACAAAGAGGGAGCTGGGTGTGAGCAAACGTGAGGGCAGGCGACAGACAACACCTCAACGAGATAATAGTTCCATTCAGTCTGCCAACGCGTAAGTTTTAAATCAGGAAGTTAGAGGTGCCCAGTCAGCACAGGGTGCCCTTTCGCTGAGTGGAAGAGTTTGGTTCGTTCCGGTACACAGGAATAGGCTGATAGTGTTCCCCATTGTGGACATCCTTGTGTACAAGAATAATACTTTGCGTTCTTCTGTAAATTCATCTAAAAAAGGTATATTGGGGCCAAGTAATTGTAAACGAGTGATCACTTCTTGAGCAACTAGATAGACAAGTTCCTAACGTAGCTTGCAGTTCTTAAGCTTTGTTTCTGCGCATTTGATTCAATTACAACCCCGTTTTTTGCAGGAATTGGCTGTCCAAAAATGTGGACACGGCTAAAATGAAGTTAAATGCTTGTGAGCCGGTTCGGGAGGAGGTTTCCAGGCTTCAGGAAGCTCTTTGTAACAGACTCGGGATGACTGAGCTGAATTGGGAATGTGGATGGAACATCACGTCTTTCCGGGGATGCCTTCAAGCTCTTCAAGCTTTAGCTGAACAACATTCTGAAGATATGAGAGTTCTCAGAGGTACTATTCTGCCTACGCATATTTATTTATTTCTGAGACTTACTAATGAATTTTGTGTTAAGAGGCTTTTTAGGTGGCAGTACACTCCGCGCCCTTAATTTATTGATTGGAATGATTCAGAGCTCGTGGGTGCAGACATTTTTTGCACTGTTGGGTCGTCTCAAGCATCAAATGCAAATTAGGCTGAATGTAACGACCAGAGGCAATGAGTCTGCAATCTGGACTCAGACCAGCAGTTTCTACTCTTTCAACCACAAAGTCATGAATATCTTATCAGTAAAGCAGAATTTAGTCACAACCCAGCTCTGACAGAATGTTTAAAAGCTATCTGTAACACTAGGGAATGCGCAGTTCCCCAGTACTACATTACGCAATGCCAAGAGTGCATTCTTCAGACAATGGATAGTTCCTCACCCACAAGAGCCACGTGTCTCCTACACACAGAAATCCTGGCTGAGCTTTCTTCACAACCTTTTGATGCAATGGCATCTACAGTTGAACCTGTTATTAAGACCTAGTAGGCCCTTATCTGCTCACAAGGACAGTGGAACGAAGAAGGTGCTGCCTAAAGTTTGTGCTGTTATACTGTGGCATGAATAATTAGGGTGGAAGCGATTTCAGTGTTTTCTTTCCACATGTGCCGCTATCTACAAAGAGGTGCGAGCACCACGTAGTTGAGGGTAGACTACAACTCGTTATTCTGCTTCATTCATCATTCATCTGCCATCTTGTCTACCGAATATAATCCTTCAGAAGAAACCTGTAAATCTCCTTTATTCCCATAGCATCCAGTTCTCATTCTGACCGGTTAATTGCTTTCAGTTCGAGGCTTACCCCCACCCCCGCAAGTTTTGAATATTTTGATTCCCGATCGCTCAATTGCCTTTTCGTTTAAATCTAGTGAAGTTTTTTTAACTTTCCTTGGCTCTACGAAGTAGAAAGGAAAGTTATGCAATCGGCTCAAAAGAAAATTTTGAGTTTTCTTCAGATCTTTTCGTTTCAGACCCTACTGAGTCTGAAAAACACTATTTGGGAAAATGGTATGTCAACGATTTTTAGAGAAAACGACCCTACCAAATCAGCTTAAACTTGATATCTAGCCAACAGGTTATCATGGGAAGCCAAAATAAGGGTATGAGCAAAATCCACCCAAAGTTAACCATAGTTATAATAGTGATCAACACATCAAATATATTTTTTCTCAAAAATAGCTCTAACCATTTTGACTAAATTTTTTATATTGATAGCTCGTAATAAGACAATTATACCATGAAATTTCCATTTGCGGGAAAAAGACGAGAGCAGCACAATAAATTACCAAAAGTTTCCACGAAAATCGATTTTAGCGTGATTTGTTTCTTATAAACTCCGCTGAAATGTCACTAGCATGTTAAAACAAATTGGTGTAGTAGTCCAATCCTATAGGAGGAAGGTTTTTAAACTCTCATGAGATGTAAGGGGGTCTCTCCAGAAATTCCAGAATTTGAACTATCGCCGTTTCACTTACTACCTTTTCTAAAAGTGTTTACCCAATAACTCTGCAAAAGTGATTACTATCCTCTTCAAAAAAATTGTGTTTACAACCTCATCAATTCTCTGTGTACCAATTGTTCAATAATGGTCCGAGAATGAGTACGAGCAGCACTATAAATTCCGGAACTTGAAGTGCTACCGCGGAAGTGTTGTTTGACCAAGTTCAAATGAACTTAGTGAAGAATGAATTGAGTAAGTGGGAAAAGCCTTGTACACAGTGAATTGACGTAGAGCTAAGGAAAGTTGTGTGTTGCATGGCGCCAGTTATTTCCCGTTTATTTTGCCTTTAATTTTTAATTTGCTAAAAGTTGCTGTCAATTTTATTCTATTTAGCCGTTATATTAGTTTATTTGTGCGATCCCCTGAGAGATTCAGTTTTTAGTTGTTCGTATGTTATTCTTTCTCCTCGTTATTAAGTTTTTTTTTTGTTCAATATAAGCTGAAGTTCATAGCATATTTCATTTCGTTCCCTTTTGTACATTTGCTATTATTTATTTATTTTGTGGTCGTGGGTTGTGTTGGTTTGAAATCGTACAATATCAAAAATAAGTTTCAATTATTGTATTCAACCTCGCTCTCTCTTTTCATGATTTTGAATAATCGCATTTTCTTTCCAATTTTTAGGAAGAAAGTTAGTTTTTGGAAGCGACACAGGAGTCAGCATGAACGGCTCAATTCTCCTAAATAGCGCAGAAGTCCGTCACAACTGGCTCGACGTTAGTACGTTTTATAACTTATTCCTTTGGCTCATGAGAGATGTCAAAAACGCAGTCGATGTTGATAAGAGCTAACTGAGAAAGGAGCTTCGCTGCTCCAGGAGAAAAAACCGTGCTGAAACTGAAGGTGTGGCAATTGGCAGGGTGAACAAGGCCTTCAAAATTTGGCGTGGGGAATATACATTCTTGGAAAGGCCAGCTTGAAGGCCTGGGTAAAGCAGAAAAGAACGACTGACGAGATTCACGATCTTTGTGCCAATGAAGTGTGCTCCCGACAACACAAACATGTCGAAGGGCTGGACTTGAGCTGTAGATAACGACCGCTCCCCTCTTTGTGCCCCTCTTGATGAAGACAATGGTACATACAAACGGTGAAAGATGGGCAAGGGTGTTCTTTGTGCGGCTGTAATCAGACCACTAACGGCTATAGTTAGTTTCAGTGTTTGAGCAGAAGAATTGAGGTACTTTGTTTTCCACAAGTCCAAAATGTCGAATAATCGTAATGGAACAATTTTCACGTCAATGGAACCAAGGGTTCTAGGGAAGGCTTATAGATTTGAATGTACTGAGTTGATAGTGCTTGATTGTCACTGAACTGAAGCTTCCTTTGCAAAGGCCAAACAGTCATGTTTAATATGTGTGAACAATCTTCAGAACTAAAAGTGTGGCTCGTATGTGTCCTTCGTCAGCCACTATTTTCTTGCAAATTGACAAGAAGTCTCTTCTCTTGTAAAACTAATAGGAGTAACCCTGAAGCTAGCTGTGTTCAGCAGACATAAATCAATCGGCTCAATCTGGGGAATCAGTATGAATATCATGTTTCCCACCTGGTCTCATTCTCAACATACGCCGCAAACAAGTGTTTAACTGCAACGCTGCTTATTAGCAATCACTTTCTTCACACCTAAAGTAAAGTGGGAAAATTCTTGCTGGGACGCAATCGTTCAGAAACCTCCATAAAATGTGACCCGAGTACAACATCTTACTCACAGTAGGATTAGAGTAAAAACTCGAAGCTCACAAAAGGCAGTTGGTGAACTGATCAGTCTAATGGCCAACATACGTGTCATTCAAGTACAGAGTTTGAGCAAGAACAGAAGAAAAGGGGTTATCTTGGATCAACAAAGCATTGTGCTGCGAGAGAGCCATTTTAGGTTCTGATCGTTGGACTCTCCTTTGAAATGGGAGTCTTCAATCATTTTATTGTCCAGCTCATTGTGTGCGTCGATCCGGTTCCAACATATTTTTCACAATTAATATATCTATTAACTAGCGTATTAATTATATCTGTGCGTATAAATGTGGTAACTTTCTCTTCATTATTCAACGAATTAATTCGAGGGTGATTTTTGCAGTTCCTTAAGAACCTGACTGGCCAAGATGAAGCACTGAAGAAATTGCCACATTTTGAAAAAGCGTTGTCTCAGGTTCTTCGGGATATTCAAATAGTTCGCAGGTGATTTCATGTTTTGCTACAGACCTGATTGAGGTTCATCCAAGAGATGGGTCAATTAAAAGTGGGGTTCTGTGGGGATTTATAAATGAGCAAACTGTTAGTTCCATGAGCGGTGTTAGTCTTGAAACTGTACAACGGATGGCAAAATGCTATACAACCCCCCCCCCCCTGATGCTGAACTGATACTTAACGTTTCAGGACATCGGGATACCAAATCTGTTATGTCCATCCGCCGTCTGGGCCATTCTATGCCTTTAAAAATCCGTTCTTTCGCTCTAAAATCCCATTTGGTGTATAGTTGTGCCCCTCCTGCTCGGAAATCCAATGGGGCCAAGCCCAATGTTGTTGTGAGCAAAAAACGGTTAAGAAAATTAACAAAACCGGAATTTCGGCAGTTTTATGACAAATACGCCGCGTTCGGTATCGTTTTCTAGGTATTTTTAGATCCTGGGTCGGATGGAAGAGGTAGAAAGCTCGCTCATATTATTATTGAATGTTATCACTGTTTTAAGAAATAAATTATGTATTTAAAATAGAACTGGAAGAAACATTTTTAGAATGAGATACACCGCAACACGATTGCACAGAGTGAAAAAGGTTTTGGTGATCCCAGCTGGCATAAAATGTTACCAGTGACGATAAAAGGACGTTGAAAAGTTGCTGTCGAGTGTTCGATAATTATATTAGTGGCTTTGAAAAAGAAGCTAACTATAAAGTCGAAGTTTAACAATGGTAGTAAACTAAGGACCAATCTCAAAAATTGATGATTGTCTCCTCCCTGTTGTGGTTATAATTTGCGAAACTTACGAGAAACCTGGTGAAACGAGGAGAGATCTGATTTTTCATACGGATTTAAACCGCTGATTAGAAATTTTCTGAAGAGCGAAAAGTAGATATTAATTGAGATTTCAAAGAGCGCTCTGACGTATTAGGAGGAATTCTAAGTTAACCGCTCACTTTTTCACCGCTTCAAGTTCTCTTTGACTCGGAAAAATGCCTTTGACACACTCGAAATTCAAAGAATCATTCGCATTCTCATCGTAACTGCGAACGGAAAAAATGAGCGGAGCGAGGGCTTAGTAATGACATTTTTTCCAGAGGTTCTGGAAAGAAGGGAACGGGAGTGTAGGTAATAGTTTGGGGAAACGAGACGGAGCACTAAATATCCATGTCGTCAGCAGTCCATCTTGCTTTTCAGGGGTGAAAAAGTGAGGGGATCTCATAAAGAGCACTCCCTGCCGGTATCAGACGTGTACAACTGCGTATAGTGAAATTACAGTAATTATAGTGAGCCAAAGTCTACTGATTGAAAGAACTCGCGGGATAATAACTACAGTAAAAGTAATCGTTTCGTCCTTCTCGTTTGTACTCATTGAAACCGCCCACCAGCTCGACTCGCAATGTCGTACCAATTGCTTGCAGGATTTTGTCATTTTCGTCGTTTCGTAGTAGTTAGGTATTTCGTATCGTTCACTGGTATTTTTCGATACTGAATGAAATGGGATGGGTTTCGGAAGTGTGAGACTAGGTCAAGCTGTCCAGGAAAATAATAAAGCGGTGTGTAATAATTTGCAGGGTTTTATTTTATTGCATTGGAGTGGGATTGCTACCAGACATCTTTGTTTCCTTATCAAAATGACTTTTCCTCAACACTCAGAAGAGAGTTGTATCAGTTGAAAGTCACGGTGGTTGCAGTTTCACCACCATCCCTCAGCATCTACCGAACCCAGACCTGTGGAGACGGCAGATTGTGATATTTAGTCAGTCCCATGGTATAGAGTTGTTACCATCTGGGAGGAGGTATAAACTTGCTTAGTAACAATCAAAGCGGATAGGTGTGACTGCTCTTCCATCAACCGTCGCTCACTGTCATAAGAACTACATTGCAAGATGTACAGGATGGAGAATCTTTGAGAGAAAAAAAGTAAAGCTGTGTGGTTTGGCTCAGCCCACCTTCTCTCAAGATGTACACGGATGTTGGGAAAAACACATATGTGTCACATCCTTTTGAAGAGGATTTCCATCTCGCTTGCTTCGTGTCTAGCCTGGGAAGCTTCATTCAGTAGAGAGGTCTAGATGAAGTTCACCCCAGAGTGAAGGAAGCTCGCTTTTCTCTCTTTACCTGTCCACCATGCACTCAATGGCCAATGATCACTTGTAGTGCTTCAATGGACGACATTAGCGCAGCTCTCTGGGATTGGGCAAGTACTTTCATTTGATTGACTGTGAGTTTGCTGTACCAAACAAGGGGGCAGTAGCTAATCACGCCTAAATAAACGGCCTTGTACATGAAGAAAGTGTCAGGAAGGTGTTGGCTGAAACGCTACCTCTAACTTATATGGCAGCTGGCCATTTAATTCAGTTGAGAGCACTTTATGAGGGTTTGCCTCGATTTGGCAGATCAACTGTGCACGGATCAGTCCACATAGGATTGCGGTCAGTCTCCATGAGGCTCCTAAAAAGACCTTCGAAGATTGTGTTTCAACGAGCTACCAGACTTCACTGAAGACTTCATGGCAATCAAATTGTATCACTGTTGTGAATAGTTTCGTCACTGCCACCCAGATATTAACAACTGTTAACATTGTGGTACGTCGCTGAATGTGAGCTATACAGATTTTGCGTGAAATGAAACACCAAACTCATTACAGGTCACAGACATCAATATTACAATGGTTCAATAGTGGCTCAATGGTTGCTCAGAGTGAAATTAACTATCAACCTGGGATGATGTGAGCCAATCTCAATAGGAAAGATCACTCTTGAAGCTTCCAAACTGCGCTGTAATGGCATCACGTTGCAAGGTTCTTGAGGGAGTGAAGGGGACAAGATAAAACAACTGACACCTGGAGTGAGGGTCAACTTGGTGAAAAGGCTAAACAGTTCCGGGATAATACCTTCAACACGCAAGTGAAAATTCGTGAAGCCACTAGGAGCAGGCTGTCCCTTCAGCCCTATACCCTATTGTACTGACTGGCTCCTATTAAAGGCACCGGTCGATCGTGGTCTAGTGGTTAAGACATTGTTCATAATTCTCGGTGTAAGTTAGGGATTGTGGATCGGAGCTCTAGCGCGATTGCCGTAATTTTTGCCTGAGTCAGCAGCTCTTCAAAAGCATCTACAAACTTAGCTCAGTACACTGTGGCTCTTAGGCAAAAGCTCTTATTCTACAATAAGTAGACACGTGAGTACTGTGCCTGTAGGCTCCAGTAGTGGCCATACTAAGTTAGATGCACGCAACCACCAGATCGCTGTGATTTATTTACTACGTGTAGAAGTGGCCAACTTTCAGTGGACGTGAAAGCCATCACTTACTATGCTTAGGCTCTCAAGTGTTGCCCCATCAGTGAGCATCTGTCTAGTTGGTTATTGCTTCAATTTCTGCCAGAGTGACGATAATGGGAGGGTACTTGGCAGTTTCTTAATTGAAGGAATCTAATCTCAACATTCGCATCTTCTTGAGTAACACCATAGACATCTTTTCAACTGTTGCTTTTAACCTCTTTCCACAAACTCTCCTATCAACTGGTTATTTCAAATGAGTGAAAACTGCTACTCCACCTCCGGCGCCCATTGGTCTGTCATAGGGAAAACGCTGTGTATTACTTTATCGTAAGCGTTCAGTGTCTATTCCATCAGTGCACAACACTTTTGTTTCTGCCAGCGCTGTTCCCAAACTAATTTCAGCTCTGTTTCAGAAAATTTCAACCCCACACAATGGCAACACACTACGAGAACAACCTGAGGAGACTCACAACCACATTGGGAGACTGTCAAGGTCGAGGTGGTTACCCAAAGGACTGGCCTAATTCTCTCAACAATTTCGAACTTGTTGTTGAATCGTAAGTTAGCGCTCACTCCTGCAAATCACCTGTCTTATTCTTCATATCCTATCGAATGGAGCTGGGGTGCATAAGCATCGCTTCTCTTACCATTGAACCCATTCATTGACCTGACTCATCATTTGTAGGGAAGCAGGTCCTCTGATGCTCAGCCCAACTGGGCAATTCATACTTCCCTGCTCATGCCCTTCGTTTCTTCTCGTCAGTTTCATCTCAGAAAACATGCCGACTGCTTTAGAACTGCTCAACAAATACAACACGTAAGTTGATACTCTTCTTCCTATTGTCGTATTTGTTGTTCGTATTTATGAATTATTCCAGTTCGTAATTTATTTTAGTGAGAAGGGGATCGAAACCAAAATGCACGAAGAGTGCTTGTCTCGCCTCGGGATCATCGCTCTTGACAAAGATGATTCTGTCACTCCACAAAAGATGATAGATTGCTGCAAAGCACTTCTCAAGAACAGGTAAGCGAGGATGTGGCAAACTTATAACAGGCTGGTTTGGACATTTCATACTTCCAGTTTTACTGAAAATCCTCAACCTTTAACTAGCCCCCCCCCCCCACAACACCCGCCATCTTCCCACAATTGACATCAGCTACTGGAAGGGTTAAGAGGAAGTTCTTTGGATAGATAATCAAAAGTGCACATTCAACCCGAGCGATATGTTTAAATGTTGATTGACAGAAACGGAGCGTTATGGGAAGGTGACAGGTTCTTGAGTGTTCAAGTACTGTGGAACAGAGATCATGGACACTTGTTTCGATGGAGACGAGGTAATCAAGTTACGCCCATAACTCATACCCATATTTGCAGAAAGGACAGATAGAGAGATGATTCGCAGAGAACAGAGCTCACCTGGGAGAGCCAATTAAATTGGACCGTACGATGCACATCCACCTGAGTCTTTTGTACAAACCACAACTAGAAATGCCACTACTTTGCAGCAAACGACACACAACTTTCCGCAATCCCTTCAAGTTAGAACACCACCTACATATGCGGGCGCTATATCTTCGTTCAACGCATTTCTACAGGAACATATATAGAGAAAAAATGCAGGAACAAGTTAGTTGAGTGTCATTCGTAAGTTTGGTCGAAATCGTCTGAGCCGTTTTTGAGAAAATTGGAATGGGATACCGATACCAGTATACGGAATACCGATGAATTAATATACGACAAATCTTCTTTTCTGAGTTAACTTGCTTGGCAACATATATATATAGAAATAGTTACGGAGAACGAAATGTGGGTATGGGTGACTAAAAAACACTCTGTAAGATTGATCACATTTGGTGAAACAGTTGTCCCAGAATTTATGGAAGTATTCGAAAAAACGTTATTTTCGACACATTTTGATTTTTATCTCTGTTCAATGGACGGTCAGAGGAACATTTATTGAGAACAATATGTAGGTATTGACTATTTGAAAACATCCTGTGAGTTTGGTGAAAATCGCTGAAGCCGTTTTGCCAAAAAGCGTAAAAAACCTATTTTTGCTTCATAGGCCTCCTGTAAGCGCAACAAAGGAAATTGTTTGTCGTCGAGGAAGACGCGCTGAGTTTGAGAACCAAGTCTGCGTAGTGCGGCGATCGCGTCTGCACCGGTCAGCGTTGCTGCGGACCCATTTCCAGCACTGAGCCCCCCTTCGCCCGCTTTATTCATTCTACGCGAAATCTCCGGAGACGACCGTTCGGCTCTCGCCATTTTCCCCCTTTTTTCAACACGCGTTTTCTAACATTCTTCGTCCAAGACGACCGACGAGTTTTGGTGGCCACCATTGTGAATCAGTTTTTCGCCGTTCACCAGCTTTCATCAGGAAACATTTCCTGCAGGTACATTTCCGTCGTAGTGTTACTCGCGTATTGGACAAACCTTTGGGCCAAGCCCCGGTTAGTGGATCCATGATCCAATTAAACTTCTGTTTATATTTTTTATTTGTTCAAGTTTCGCTTTTAGTTGTATATATTTTCTCGAAGAGTAATTTTCCGTTTTTTTGTTTCATTACAGTCAAAGATTCAATTTTGTATTAATTTCTTTCGCCTTTAGTTAACGCAAGGAGATCAACAATTAGGTCTTATATTGTACGAGCCCTAAGCTGACTCCACATTAATGGTCCTCGCGTTCCCGGATTTATTGAACTCTAATTAACTCCAAGATTGTCAAAGGAAGAGTAATTGAGTGCATAGGCTATTTACAGTATTACAACATTTGTTGCTTAACATTAATGTTTGTCCTGTTTATTATTTATTAGAGCTAACTTCTGAAGCTGTGCCCTAGGATTTAGGATTTTCTTATATAACGTCTGTTTCCCTGAATCCATCCTGCTAGTTTGTCGAAATGGAATTGGACAAAAAGGTTGTCGCAGTGATTCATAAACTGTCGTCAATATCTTCCAGTATTCAAGCTATCACGTACACTGGGCGGGATTCTTTAAAGGAAAAGTTTGCCCGCTACAAAAACGGCAATGTTTAAGGGTACGATGAAGGAGATCAAATCCCATTATGAGGATTACAAAACTACGTGGAATACTCTCATTGAACTTCATGTTGAGCGTGGTTCAATTGACAAATTTCCTTCTGCGATGGAAAGGAAATTAAAGAATCTTGTGATAGGTATTACTATCATGGAGCACTATCAATCCAAGAAGAATTAATGTTATTCTCCGCCGCTTCTACCAAAGCTGCTGATGAATCAATTAACCCTCATTCAATGCTTAACACGACTGTTATTCGCCGTGGTTACCCTACAGAAAATTTACCTAAATTTGATGGTAATTTGGACAACTGGCCGTTTTTCCGGGATACATTTGTCGCTTTGGTTCATAGAAACGACAGGATTCCCGTTATGGAAAATACAGTGCGCTTCTGTCTAAATTAGAAGGCACAGCGCTTACTTTACTGAAAGGAGTACCCATCCTTGAAGATAATTATCAGCAAGTTTGGGACTTGCTCAATCGTCATTACGATAACAAACGCATTTTGGGTGGGAACTACCTGAGAAAGGTTGTCGAATTTAAACCAATTACAAATGCGACGCTCTAATCTTCGTTCCTACATTTCCAACGTTTGTGAAAATGTTACGGCGTTCAATATGCTTTCAATTCCTTCGTCCACTGACTTTATTCTTTTCTATCTCGCCTTGCGAAAGGCTTAGACCCATCTACTCGGCACGCCTTTGAACGCCGCAATGTAGATGTTGAATTTCCAACATTTCAATCACTCTTTGACTTTGTTGAGGGTGAATGCACAGCGTTGACTTTAAGCAGTGGAGGAGTTAATTTGCCAAATAAGCCGGCTTCATCCCATCATCAGTTTAGACGACCATCTAGAAATGATTCCATCCCTAAGAATGCGCTCTATTCATCCTCTGCACCTTGTTCTTCGGGTAATAAAAATAATTCTGGTGTTAAAGGAAATGTGACAGGTGGAAGGTGTCCAGCATGCCTTAAACCATCCTCAAACATACACTTTATCAGTGTGAATTATTTTCGAACTTCATCTCCACGAGATAAATTCAATCTTCTCCGAAATTGGTGGGGCTGTAAAAACTGCTTGTCAGCTCTACACTCAATAACAGATTGCCCATCAGGAGAAGTCATGTCGGCACTGCCAGGCTAGACACCACTCATGGTTATGTTTTAATGGTGGAAATACCAAAGAAACATCGAGCTCTAAAGAGGCTTCTCCTTCTTCATCTCAACCAGCTGCTGGTGAGGTGTCACTCCTTGGCAGTTTTGGCAGTGGAAGAATTATCCTGGGGACAGCTATCTGTCGAATAAAGGATGTCAACGGCGTTCACCAATATATCCGTGTGCTGATTGACGCAGGTAGCATGCTATCGTTCATAACTATAGCATGTGCTCGCCACCTGGGTTTCAACTTATCTGATTTCCAAGGCTCAATCAGTGGAATAGGACAAACGCCACTCCTAGGAGCTGAAGGAACTTTGGACTGCTGTATAAGTCCTTGTCATGATAGCACAGTACAATTGCACACCACTGCCGTTGTACTGAAGGAGATTACAGGGAATCATCCTCAAGTAAATATCTCGTACAAGCTTCGCCACTTGTACAACAAATTCTCTTTGGCAGATAGAGAATTTTGGAGGTCCGCCCCCATTGACTTCTTGATTGGTGCTGATCTCTTTTATGACATACTTGAGGGTAAGCCATCATGTAGCTCCAAACATCCCCAAGGTAACTCCCACAATTTTGGATATGTTGTCGGAGGAGATTCAAACGACCAATAGCACAGTCAGCTGCAAATACATGCCTTCTCTCCCAACATGACAATCTTTCCGAACTCATTAATAAATTTTGGGCTATTGAAGAAGTGGCTGAAACAAGGCTGGTTTCATCTAACGACATGTACTGTGAACAGCATTTTGCAGAAACACATTCACGAACCCCCAGTGGAAGGTACATTGTGGCCTTGCCATTCAGCGCACCTCCTCCAAATCTCACCAGTTCTAGGCACATAGCCATTACCAGATTTAAAACGCTTGAGCAAAAACTGTCGAGAAATCCCAATTTGAAATCTGCCTACTGCGACTTTATGCATGAATACCTTGACCTGCATCACATGTCACTCTCCAAGGGTGTGGCAGCATACACTATCCCTCACCATGCTGTGTTCAAGACCAATGAAGAGCATCTCAAACTGAGGGTGGTTTTTGATGCATCTTGTAAAACATCACTTGGTAGCTTGAATGATTACTTGCATGTTGGGCCAACACTTCAAAATGACATTTGTACGATTATTTTAAGATTTCGCCGCCATTTCGTAGTGTTTACTGCTGATATTATCAAAATGTTTCGGCAGACATTACTCCGTCTTGAAGACAGGAAATATCAGCAAATAGTATGGAGGTTTGAACCTGAAGAACAAGTTCAGTGCTATGAGCTGAATACTATCACGTATGGTATGAAACCAGCACCGTATCTTGCCATCCGCACACTACATCAGTTGGTTAAAGACGAGGGCAATTCCTATCCAGCTGCAGCTCAGGTTCTATTGTCAGACACATATGTCGATGATATAGCGAGTGGGTCAGATAGTGTGCAAGGAGCAATTAAACTAAAAAATGAGCTCATCTGCTTACTACAGCTGGGTGGGTTTGAGCTTAGCAAATGGGCATCCAACCACCCTGATTTATTGAGCCATGATGCAGGACAGCAACATCCCCTGAGTCTATCTCTTGATGACCATCGAACAATCAAAATTTTGGGATTACAGTGGGATCCTCTCAATGATTCATTCAGCTACAAAATCAATGCACCATCTTCAACCCTCACAAAACGGTCGATCTTATCGGCTATTGCCAGAATCTTTGATCCACTTGGATACATCTCTCCAGTAGTTTGCCTGGCAAAGATTATTCTACAAAGATGCTGGTTGGCTAAAATAGAATGGGATCAATTAGTTCCAGATGAAATAGCAGCTGACTGGCGTAAGTTAATTAAAGAGTTGCCTCTGCTGGGTGGGTTTCAGATTCCCCGTCTCATTAACACTCAAACTACTGGCAATATCAGTGTACTTGGGTTTTGCGATGCCTCACAGTCTGCATACAGTGCTTGCATTTACCTTCTTCGTACGGATGGTCTCAAGGGCCCTTCAATCCATTTACTCAAAGCAAAACGAAGTTGGCTCCAGTTAAACCTCTTACAATTCCTCGATTGGAACTTTGTGCATCTCTGCTTCTTTGTAGGCTGTTCAAATCACTTCATGAATATCTTGATCTTCTGAATGTGTCTAAGTATTTCTGGTTTTCAGACTCCACCGTAACCTTAGGTTGGATAAAAAACAGAACCCATACAGCTAAAAAACCTTCGTGGCGCATCGAGTTGTGAAATTACTAAAACCACTAATATTGGTGACTGGCATCACGTTGTCTCCTCTCAGAATCCAGCGGATTGTTCATCTCGTGGTTTACTTCCAGAGAATTTATCACCCATTCTCTTTGGACAAGTGGCCCCAGTTGGCTGTTAAAACCAATAGTTGATTGGCCAATTATTGGCATCCTCTCATAGCCACTGATGCTCTTCCTGACACCAAATCACTTAGTACTTGCCTTGTTGCTCAACCTGTCTCTTGTCCTATCATCACATGGATAAATAGGTTTTCTTCGTTTGGGAAACTATGCCGTGTCATGGCCTACTTGTTGAGATTTATAAAAACGGTACGGAGGAAACAGAATGATCACAGTCCATTACGAGTGTGTCAACAGCATTCACTTCAGGAGCTCCTATGCAACATACCCCCAATTTCTGCATCTGAATATCAGTCAGCAATTGACACCCTCATTAAAGTCATCCAAAGACACCATTTTCCCTGAGATGAAAAATCCAGACAGAGCCCTAAGGTCTGTTCAACTGGCCTCGTCTGCATCCCTTCACTGACCAGTGTGGAGTTGTCAGGGTGGGTGTGGTAGACTTAAAAATGCCCCAATTCCAGAGAGTATCAAGCACCCCATCTTGCTACCTGGATCCAGCCACTTTACACGATTATTGATAGACCATCACCACCGAATCTACCTTCATATAGGTGCTCACGCTCTTCAAGCTATTCTCCAGGCCAGGTACTGGATACTATCGGCAAGAAGAGTGATCAGACAAAGAGTTTTTCGTTGTTCAACTTGCTACAAACTGCTAAAAACCTCAACCGCCACTCATGGGAAACTTACCCGCAGCAAGATTCTCTGAAGGCAAGGCATTTATGAAGGTTGGCTGTGACTTTGCTGGTCCATATCTTATCAGAGACTCTTTACGCCGGAAGTCCCCAGTTTCAAAGGCATACTTATGCCTTTTCGTTTGTTTGGCTACAAAGGCCTATCATCTTGAACTAGTATCGAGTCTCTACTTCTGCCTTCCTTTCCACTCTAGACCGTTTTATTGCCAGACGTGGACTACCAAGCAGCATTCATTCAGACTGTGGTACTAATTTTGTTGGCGCCAATCGTGAGCCTCAAGGAACTCTGGCTCTGGATCAACAAACAAAATACAAGGGATTCCATCACCCATCACCTCACTCCCGAGGAATCAAGTGGTCTTTTATTCCCAAGAGCGCCTGCAATGGGTGGTCTATGGGAATCAGGAATCCGGCTATCAAAGGAATTCTCCAACGAGTTACTACTGATACTGCCTTCACATATGAAGAACTTTCCACGCTATTCTGTAGAATTGAGGCAGTCCTCAACAGCCGCCCAATAAGCTCGTTATCTTCAGACCCCGATAGCTATGAGACTCTGACACCAGGGCACTTCCTCATAGGTGGCCCACTAATCGCAAGACAAGAGGAATCGTTGCTGGAGGTACCTACCAACAGGCTTTCACGTTGGCAGTTAGTCCAACAACGAGTGCAGCATTTCTGGAAGAGGTGGAGAACGGACTATCTGCACCAGCTGCAACAGAGAGGAAATGGACCAAGAAGGTTCCCAATTTAGAAGAGGGAGAGCTTAGTCATTCTTAAAGAACCTACTGATCCACCTACCAACTGGACTCTTGCCAGAGTAAATAGATTATTCCCAGGTAGTGATGGAATAATCAGGGTTGTTGAGCTACGAACTGCTCATGGAATCTTCACACGACCTGTCCACAAGCTGGTATCCTCAAACCTATAACCGATCCTGACCTAGCCTAAACAGTGTTTACGATGACTTCCACATGTTTCAAATAGTCTTATTCTGTTATTTTGTACTAGAAAATTTTATGTAAAATTTGGTGGGTGGTATGTAAGCGCAACAAAGGAAATTGTTTGTCGTCGAGGAAGACGCGCTGAGTTTGAGAACCAAGTCTGCGTAGTGCGGCGATCGCGTCTGCACCGGTCAGCGTTGCTGCAGACCCATTTCCAGCACTGAGCCCCCCTTCGCCCGCTTTATTCATTCTACGCGAAATCTCCGGAGACGACCGTTCGGCTCTCGCCATTTTCCCCCTTTTTTCAACACGCGTTTTCTAACATTCTTCGTCCAAGACGACCGACGAGTTTTGGTGGCCACCATTGTGAATCAGTTTTTCGCCGTTCACCAGCTTTCATCAGGAAACATTTCCTGCAGGTACATTTCCGTCGTAGTGTTACTCGCGTATTGGACAAACCTTTGGGCCAAGCCCCGGTTAGTGGATCCATGATCCAATTAAACTTCTGTTTATATTTTTTATTTGTTCAAGTTTCGCTTTTAGTTGTATATATTTTCTCGAAGAGTAATTTTCCGTTTTTTTGTTTCATTACAGTCAAAGATTCAATTTTGTATTAATTTCTTTCGCCTTTTAGTTAACGCAAGGAGATCAACAATTAGGTCTTATTCTGTACGAGCCCTAAGTTGACTCCACACCTCCATCTCCGTTCACCGTATATTTATGGAGAACAAAAGTTAGGAGTTGATTAGTAGGAGATAATTTGAAAGTTTAATCAAAATCATTAGAGCCGTTTTCGAGAAAAAGGCGAAAATTACTAGTTTTTGGTACAGTAGGCCTCAAAACGTAAAGATCTGAAGAAAACCCAAAAAAAATTTTTTTTTGGCACGATTACTATACTTTCCTTTCCCTTTTGGGTAGCAGAAAGTAAAATAGGCGTATTATTACATTTTGTCGTACCATTATCTGTTTCAGTGAGGAGCTCAGCGATTTTTTGAGCGGTGTCCGCCTGACGATCACTAACTACTATTCTGTCATGTCTGACGGACAGATGTGCATCCCTTGGAATTGGAGGCTCAATTAAACTCCTCTCGCACTCAGCAACTCCAGCCTCTCCCCTTCCCGCCTGTTCCTTATAAACATCATTCAAGATGCGCCCTAAACACTTAAATCGTAAAGAGTATATTGCATTTATTTTGAGAGTTACTAATAAATTTACTGTGTAGCGCACATCTCGTCATTAACAACCCGCCAATTGCCAAAGAAGATATTGCACCAGGAGGAACCGAAATCCCAAGCATTTCGCTGATGGGGCTGTCAAACAAAGCAAAAATAGTTACTGCACGTTGTAGTAGTGCACTTTTATACTCCCTCACTTCATACAACTCTCTCCCGTTCAACGTTTGAAGAAGTTTTGCGATATTGACCATTCAGAATTATATTAAATCAATAGGTAACTACAACACCTACTGAATTCCCGGCCACTCGTCCTTGCGTTGTCCTTCCCTCGGCAACATCCCCCTTATTATTACACTACATTCAGCTGTAGGGAGCTAAGGGACGTACATGCCAACAGTTTTTCAAGCCGAGATGTATGCTATGATGCACGAAAAAGGTTATAGCAATAAAACTATCGACATTATGATCAATAATCAGGCGTCTTGCAAGGCGCTGAGGAACTTCTGAACGTCAAAACTGGTGAAGGAGTGGAGGATGTGACTCAACTCGTTAGTCGGCTGTAATTTCAACAGGTTGCCTCAGGAGGGCATCATTTCAGCAGGTAGATCTCAGGAGGGAAGGAGACACCTTTATTTCGCGTTCATGATAGAGGAAGAAGAAATATCTGGTGCGACGCATCACAAATTTCCTTAGCCCCATCTACATGTACCGGTTTTCATGGCATTTTCACACATTTGAACTCAGCAAAATATAACTTCACATTTTACGTCGTTTGTTGTTGCTCTTAAAAGTTTCGAATTTTATTGAGTTGCTCGCTCATACTCACGCCACAATTAGTATTAAGCTGTCAGTACAGTTATGTTATCATGAATGAAATATCTGGTGCATTGCAACACACAACTTTCCTTAGCTCTACGCCAATTCACTTTGTACATGGCTCATTCTATTTGATCAATTCATTTATCACTCAGTTCCTTTGAACTTGGTCAAACAACACCTCACAGCAGCAGGAAGCGGTAGCGCCTAAAGTTCTGGAATTTATTGTGCTGCTCGTACTCATTGCAGGACCATTATTGAGCATTTGGTCCACACAGAAAATTAATGAGGCTGTAAACACGAATTTTTTTAAGAAGGATAATAATCACTTATGCAGAGTTATTGGGTAATAACTGTTAGAACTGGTAGTAAGCGAAACGGTGGTAGTTGAAATTCAGGAATTTCTGGAGTGAGCCCAATGTACCTCATGAGCGTTTTTAAACACTCACCCTTTAGGTATTGGATTGGACTACAATACCAATTTTCTTTAAATTTCTACTTACTTCCAGGGGATTTTGTAAGGAAAAAACCGCGCTAAAAACGCTTTTCGTTGCAAATTTTGATTATTTATTGTGCTACGCTCGTCATTTTCCCACAAATGGGAATTTTATGGGATAGTTGCCTCATTGGGAGTTATCATTATACAAAATTTAATCAAAATCGTTAGAGCCGTTTTCGAGAGAAAAAAAAGGTGTTTTGATCACTATGATAACTATAGTTAACTTTCGGTGGATTTTGTTCTTACCCTTATTTTTGCGTCCCGTGGTAACCTGCGAGCGAGATATCAAGTTTGAGCTGATTTGGTACGGTGGTTTTCTCTAAAAATTGTTCACAGACACACACACACAGACCATTTTCCCAAATAGTGTTTTTCGAACTCAGGAGGGTCTGAAACGTCAAGATCTGAAGAAAACTCCAATTTTTTTTTTCAGCCGATTACATAACTTTCCTTTCTACTTCGTAGAGCCAAGGAAAGTACAAAGGTTATAGCAGTAAAACTATCAACATGATGACTGGTAGTCAAGCATCGTACAAGGTGCTGAAGAGCTACAGCACCGTCAAAACTGGCGAAGGAGTGAAGGATGTAACTCATCTCTTTAGCAAACTCTAATAAGAATTAATGTTTACTGGATTCCTAGGCATAACCATTTGGCCAGACTCGGTTCGTATACCACACTTCTACAAGCCTCATTGAGGGGACATTTGCTAGTAAAAAAGACAGTGAGAGAATATCCTGGGAGGATGGTTCAGAATGTTTGGAAGAATGTAGGAGCGAGGGACTCCAAATGCTTAACCTCAAAAACAATACACGAGGTAAAACCTAGCCCTTGGAAGATGGAAAGGAAGGACTTGAAACAAGTAGTGAGAATCAACGTTCCAGCAACACCTCAAAATGAACTAACGCTCATTGTAGGTGGTATGGTACAGATGAGGAGACTCCCAACCACGTCCTGGCCCAATGTCACAAACTTGATAAGGAGCGTCGGTCTTTGGTATAATTTATCCAATGATCAACATCAAAGACTCTTGCAGGAGGTTCCTCAGGAAGTTATTCATAGACTTGTGGGACACTAGGACTGGCACAATAGAACTTCAGACGTGGTTCTTGTCCCAAGAGGGACAGAGTTCAATAATATTACATAGGTGGTTCTAGACAAATATTTGGACACTGCATTTAACTCAATCAACTACAGTGATTGAAAAATACATCACGCAAGTTAAAAGCTTGTCTATCAATTCAAGGAGGTGAACGCCATTTCAGCACCACCTCTTCCTCTTCACTGGCGTTGTGCACGCGTCTGTCAGTATTTTGAGTGAGCAAATACAATTACAGAAAAGCCCACCCTCATATGAGCCCTTTAGAGAAGCTAGTGTTGAGAAGGAAGACCACACTGGCTAGGTTTCAGTTAGCACTATCTCTACATCTGTGAAATAAAGGCTTTGTAACTGGTTTACAAATTAATGGGAGAAACCAGACAGTCATTAATCCTGTTTTAAAGAAACTGCATGCAAAACAAATATACTTGCCAATCTAAACTCAACAGGACACACAAACAGATCGATGAGGGGTTGTGAGCGAAAGTACAGGGGCACACATCTCTTCTCAAAGTCAAAGCATGATCTCACTACTTCAGTCTCCATTTCATCGAGATATCTCACAAATTAATTAAATTAATGTCAATAAATACGCAACAGTTCAAGACTCGTACTAAACGAAACAGAGGAATATCTTCCTAATTAACACGATTCCAAAAATAACATTAATTATTCAACACCGGCGCGTCGCTGACTTTTGTTAGCCTTGTTTGTATTGAGCGCAGAACTCGTGGAACGTGGCGAGGGTCTGAACTGTGCACAGCAGATATCAGATCCTGCAAATGCCCACTCATACTGTTCATCGTCGATCCCCTAGAATCAACAAACGTTTCGGTCATGTTCCATTGAAATATTAAGCGTACGTCTTGAGTAAATTTTGCTAGAAGCACTTGACACTGGCAACTGTCTACACATCAAACAAAGAATCCTGATTCGCTGTACTGTAGGCCCACAATGTAGAATGATGGATGCCCTAGGAGAGGTGCTGTCAAATGAATTCTTTGCACAAACTGCCTCAATGCAAAAAGGTCTCCCTCTTCAACTGTTTAGTGAAATAACTGCGTAATGGGGTTACTAATAGTTACCATACTGTAACTAAAGGGAGGAATTTGGCAGCATGCATGTTCTCTGACTGCATTTTATTGAGCTATTAATACATCTTATCAACCTATCCTTAAAAAAGCCTCAAATTCCTCTCTTACGAATAACCTAACGATAACAAGACCCCAACAAATAGGCCTAGCTCACCTCGAAACCTCTCACAGAATCTTGCAAGGAAACGCCTACCTAATTCTCCCAAATCATTTTTTCGAAAGCACTCATTCCCCTGGAGGCTGGAAAGACGAATCGTCACACCACTTACATCTCATCAAAGTTGGCCAATGCCTCTCCGCACATGCGCTGAATGTTCGAAGCTGACCGCTGTATATTTCCAACTTCTTCGCAGATCTCTTGCACAGCAGTTCTCTGAGCATTGAGCTGGCTGGTAAAAGCGGTGTTCACCGAATTCAAATTGAAGAGAGTTTCAGCACTGCCAATCGATTAAACGAACATTCCCTTAGATTAGAACAGTATGGCAAAGTGTAGATAAAGCAATCAGAGAAAGTGAAATGAAATTGACCTGCGAGTCCTATTAGTGCTGTGCGTCCCTTCAGCCTCAATCGCCTTAAAATAAGAAATACAGAAATAATTCATTAACGATGCATTCACTGCAAAACAAAGAATGATACTACAGTTTCTGCGTACATTCTTTAGCTCTGCAAAGTAGAAAGGAAAGTTATTTAATCGGACGACGGTAAACATTCTGAGTTCTGGGGCTTCGATCCCCAAAAACACTATTTGGGAAAATGGTCTGTGTGTGTCTGTGAACACGATTAAGACAAAAGTACGACACCAAACCGACTTAAGATATTCAAGCTGCAGGTTACCATGACATATCAAAAAATTACCTCGCGTGTAAGTGTTAATTTTAGTCTTTATAAAAAACAAAATGGGTTTTAGTTCGGTTTTAACTCTTCCTTCCTTTTTTACGTAGATAAGCTGAAAAAAATCGAGAAATTTCGGTATTGCAGGTCTTGCTTAATTGAGCATGAATCTCCTTGGGCCCAGAGCTGAGAGGCTGCCAATCGGCGTCCAATTTGTAATTTCAATCCCAACAGGACTTTATCGTAAATAAATTATTTACGCAACATTCCATACAACATTTTGTGGCATTAACGCAATGAAATGGTAATGGTTGGAGGGGGAGAGGGGAGTCATTGCTGTTTACCACTGCCTACCTCCCATTGTGGGCACCCCAGTGATCGTAGTCTAGTGGAGAAAGACGAAGGTTCATAATCCGACGAAAGTTGGGCTATTGGATAGAAGCTTTCCAAACCCCTCGTAACAAATGGTGTCAGAATTCCAAACTCCAACACCCTCGTTCATTCCAAGATAAAGAAGAGGGCCAGAGAGACAAATTAAAGAGATTAATAATGAGACGAATTTTCAGGTCCAAAATTCCCTGACTCCGTGTCAGTTCCAGCAAAGAGAAAAATGGCCTTTCCTTGTAGCCCCCTCGTTCTTCAAACCTTTGATCGGATTTTCCGATCATTTAACTCTCTTCATCAAAGTCGTCTGCTCCAGAAGCAACGACTAACGGTGAGGGGGAGATGTACCGCTTGACTCCCATTGTGGCCACCCTAGTGATTGTAGTCTAGAGGTATAGACATAATCCAACGAAAGCTGGGCTATTGGATCGGAGCTCGTGATTGCTGTAATTTTTGCCTGAGTCAGCGGCTCTCCAAATATTTCAAAAAACCCCCTCGTAACAGTTGTATCCTTATAGAATACCACTGATAACGATCATACAATAATTAGAAGCAATGCCAAAAATCCTGAAATTCAAACCATTTCCACCATTTCTCGTTTTTACACTATAATTGAACAACAGTAGACACGATCTGTTTTCTAAAAAAAAAATCATATTGACAGCCTAATATGTCCTAGGAGCACTGGTTGCTGAATAATGATTGTGGCTTGGGTAAGAGCAACTTCGTAAATTTCGGGAACTTTGGGCGTTATCACACTCTACGTAAAAGGTGATGTTGTTTTGGCAAGTTTAAATGAACTGAAATAGATCGGACTAGCGGCAAAAGGCATGGACATCGCTGAATGTAGGTGGTTGACGCACTAAATGTAATTGGAAGCGAGGAGAATGCCAGCCCCGAGATCTCAATGGAATGTCAACCCTAAATTACACGTTATTCGATGTTTGAGGAAAACTACGCAGAACAAAGCTGAAGCATAGAAATTACAACGGATTACGTTTTAAAAATATGTTATTTCTAATTGCCACTATACTGTCGTTGAATTACAGCGTGTACAGACACGTGTAATAGACAATAATTAGAAAAGTTACTGGTGGCGGAGGATGTAGGATTGTGTGCTTCGCAAAACGCATAGTGAGAATAATGCTAAAGCCATTTTCTGTTACACAAAGAAGGTCAAGGGCACTGCTTCTTGAAAACCGTATTCAGAGGGCATGAAACATTCTTTTAACAAAATCCGCGTTTGCAACCATCAACTTTCCATCTAGTATCATTAAATATAACACCACTTTTCCTGTTTAGGCAGTTAATACAATCTTAAATGCGTTATGACCTTTTTTAACATTAATTTCTATTTATAACATGTGGTACGTTGGTAGACCATGAAAGATTGAGTGATGAATAACTAGGAAAACAGCTTCTCAGGTGAAATTAGTTAAGCCAATATCAACTGTTGGTAAAAGCAAAGAATAGGGACCGCTCCCTCTGATAAGGCAATATATCGATATATCACGACCGAGGTTAGGTTATTGATATGCCCGACATCGTAGGCTCTGACACCATGTTTGAAATTAGAAATAACGACAGCTGTACAATTATGCCAATTATTTAATTTTCATTATGCAATACCCCGTTATATAATTATTTTAAATGAACAAAGACTATGAAAAGGAGTGAATTCAATGAAATTAAGAATGGGTATATGAAATAAATATGAGATAACTAACGGACGCATATCGATACATGCAGTCGTAGCGTCATCAAGCGGTCGGTCCATATTCTTTGTTTCACCCCAACTGTCAACTAACAAAATCCAACGTAACCTCTAGGTTCACAATTAAAAAATTGAGCGAGTACCTGTGCTACTTCCTCCTGGATTGGTTGAAAAGCGAGAGACTTAGAGGTCTGAGCCACACCTGTGAAAATAGTAACAATTATTGAGAACTTGACGAAGCTCGTTTGAGTATCTCAAAGGAATAAATTATACGACGCAAGTCAGACCAGTCTGAGTCTTTTGACCTCAGAGTTCCTCGCACCTGCCCTAAGGGGACTCCCTGCCCTTAATGACAAAGTCATTGTCTTCTCTTACCCTCTCGTACCTGCGGAAATTGCATCACAGCAGTTATTTTTAACGGCAGTGGATTTCCCTGAAGTGGGTTTTTCCTTTCTTCATTATCCCTCTCCTCAATTTCAGATTCCTCTCCACAAGAGACGGCTCCTCCCAAAATCCATTCAGTTACAAACTCTCGAGTAAGTCACACTCGTCTCTCTGTGCCCACTCAGACACTTTTCTATATCTATTCTCTGCCCATGCAGTTTGCTGTCTCCTTCCGATACAGTTTCTCTCGCCAGTTCACATATTTATGAGTCGTCTCCTTGTATTGTACATAAACTCTACTCACCTCATTGCGTTTAATACCGTCCTCCTCGCGCTCACCAAGTTTCTTTTATTTTCGATCTTCAACTCTCGCCCCCTCGTGCGCCCTACTAACTCAACATGCTAATTTCAGAATGATATTCCAACTATACATACCTACACCATCGTGATATTACATATCTACTCACTTTTTGTCTGTGGTTGAGCATTGCACTCATGAGTTAATCCTCGGGTCTTCTTTCGACTCTTTTCAACAGGAGGAGGAGGAGGCGACGCTGGAATGGGATCATAGGAGAAGTTTTCTGTCAATTGCGGAGGATGCTCTACGCTGACATTAACAACATCCAGCTCTACAGTGACATGATGATCATTCGCTTCTACAGATTGAAAGTCTGTCGTTTCTGCAGACCTGAGGACATCTACCCTCATCCTGGCTTCCAAAGCACCATCGACGCAAAGTTTCTGAAATTTTCCTTTTTTCTTCGTCTTGTTCTCGGGTTCATTTTTTTTTCTCAATCTCTTAGGGCGGACGTAACAAGGGAAATATTTGGGCTGCTTTTGAGACGGTTCTTCACGAACTTCTTCCAAATAATCGTCTTCTCCTGGAGTGTACAAGGATCTTTTGGTCGTTGCCTTTACTCCTTCAGGTTCAGATAAGTTTGCCCCTTTGTTCTTCACTAGGGTAGAGACAAAATCACCACACTGGGTTTTTGTCAATACTAAATTTGGCAGCTGGAAATATTAAATACATTTTGAGACTAAAAATGAAACTTCAACTATTAAACATAAGCTGTAATTCACCTACACGTTTTCTACTCAGTTGTGGAGTTGAAGTCACGAATTTCTTAGTTGATTCGTGGACAGAGGTGCTTGCATTCGAACCTGAAACACTCGTGTCAAGTGTTGCTGTGTCAGTATAACTAAATATAAGTCATCAGGAGAGCCAAACTTTACCGTATCTATGGTATCTTTTAGAAACGAAAAGATATTGGACGAACTGTTCTCACTTCCAGGAGGGGGGATTGAAAAATGTGTACTCCGATTTCAAAGAGTCGCTGGCGTTTTGGGTTTTAGATCTTTCTTAACAACTTAACACTTTGTTTCAGCCTGCGTGCCAGTTTTGTCGTACAGGTCTGGTTTCTGGAGTCCTCGAAAAGTATTGACGTTGGAAGGCTGGTACTTGGGATTGTTTGAGATTTCACGTGTCAAATTGGCACATTATCTACCAAGAGAGTTGTGCGCAACTCTAAAGTCAGAAAGCTCTAGGGGATTGTAAGGGAGATATCTAGGACTAGTCGAGCCCTATGTAACAGAGTCGGGGGTTCGTCGTATTCTAAGAATCTCTAGTGAGTTCTCAAAGCCGTTCAGAAGGCTGTGACACACCTATAAATTGCATAGAGTAATGTGTGTTCCAGCCCTTGTGGACTAGAGCTTTACTTCCGCGAAACCTGATCCACTAGATGGAAGAAGAGCAGTGAAATTTCTGGCTTTGAAACCTGTGCTTTTCATGGGAGACCCTTCAACCAAACCACTGCACACTAAAGTGTACTTTCTGGGCGGATTAGCGCCCAGACCTTGATCTGCAGCCTACTACTTTAGAGGTGTGGTAAGCTCATCAGCTTATCGATTAATCTGTTTATCTGTACCTTGAACGAGAGTTGTCTGCCTTGTCTCCCCTGCTAGAACTAGAAATTATTTCTGTTTCTGATCAGCTTATGTGGATGATGTCCCGCTTGCCTGTGAGCAGCTTAATGTGAGTGGGTCAGTTCGAAAAAACGTGGCCTTCCATTTAGTCATTCGGCCAAGGTAAAATGACAAGACGTTGCCTATTTGCAGGAATTCAAGTTACAGGCAATGAATATTGGTTACAGTGAGTAGATATGATAACACTAATGCAACACTGCACCTAACTTAAACTAATAGATGTCGACAACAGGTAATTAATTCCGTTTTGTTAAGTGGGAATAACTCTCTTCTAACTTCAGTTAGTTACAGAACTCTGCCTTTTCTTTCATTTTGAGACCATTTTGCTTATGTTTTTGTTTCATAAAGAACAATGAAAAAGAAGATAACCAGAATTGCGACTAGATGACGAACAAATGAGAATATTTACCGCAAGGATGGGAACTCATACGGCTCAGTTCACTTACGACTGATGGAACTCTGTAGCAGCTCAGATGACCACCCACTAAAGAAGGCCATGGGTACTGCACATGATTTCAAGTTTGATGCTGGAATGTTAGGGAGGGACGCAACACCCTACCACCACTGCCAGACTTGCGGTAGATACGACTCTTTGACCGACAACTGTACCTAGTAATATGAGACAAAGAACTCACTCGTCCATCCTTGATGAGTTGACAATCTTGTAATTGAACTCATGGGAGACGTTAGAATTGTAGAAGGTAAGCTGTTCCCTTCAAAAAGATAAGCGAATTACTCATAATTTTCTAATTAATATAACAAGCCGGCGCGGTATTTTGTTTGCTGAGAAAAAAAAATGCCTGGGGTAAGCCTTACTTCTGGAAGCCAAAGAGGCAGTTGAAGACACTTGTAGAGCTCTAGTTTCATCGATTACTCCCTCTTGATACCACTGCAAAACTCGACGTTCTCAGAACATTTGTCAACTGGCACTAAACTTGTAAGTGGGATGAAGTTAATTAATCAAACTCCAAAGTGCCAAACTACTACCTCTCTACTCCCACTTAACTACAATATCTGCCACTTGAATGGGTTACATTTAATAAGTTAGAACTTTCTAACGCTAAGGAGTTCAACTACCAACCTTATAAATTTTTGAATAATAAATTTTAAAAAAATGTGTCTCTGCCTCAACGAAGTCTGAATCTTTCTTGAAAACGAGTAAAAACGAAGAACAGCGAGCTTCCACAGGTTCCAAGGGGATCACAATGCTCGTGGAAAGTTGAATTTCCACGTCCACGCTTTCTATTTTTTCTTCTGCTCTTGTAAACATCCTAAATGAAAAAAAACTAATTAATCAATACGAGCAATGTGTAGATTGCAACTATCCACATTTCTTTTGAATACTGGACCAAGAGTTGTACCTACAATGGGACCACTGCACATACAAGGTGCTAATCAATCCGCACATATATCCCTGAGTAAAATTAAGATACTTGGAATAGGGTCTATGAGAAAAGACGAGATGACAAAAGGGGTGTTCTTTTGCTGTTTATCTGTTGGTTTACTATACACGAAATTTTAGCTACCTCCTCGTGTACAATTCAGAAGTTCTCTTTATTCCCACTTCCATTAACGTTAGTTTTAGACAAATAGGTTGGCTGCCTAGCAGTTGTGTTGTGCCATGTAAACGTTCAACTCAAACATTTATGGAGAACAAAATGTAGGTACTAGTCAGTTGAGAGTATCCCGTAAGTTTGATTGAAATCGTTAGCCTTTTTTGAGAAAATTATAAAAACCGATAAAATAATATTCGACAAATCTCGTTTTCCGAACTATCATGGCTTACATAACAGATAAATATAGTAGTTCAAAATGTGGGTATAGGTTGCTTAATGACACTCAGTAAGATTGATCCATTCCAGTAAAGCAGTTACTCGGGAAATTACAAAAATGTTCAACAACAAAATTTCGATACATATTTTTATCTCCGTTCAATGGACATCAATACATAGGTATTGATTATTTGCAACATCTCGTGAGTTGGTGGAAGCCATTTGCAAAGAAGTGAAGAAAACCCCTATTTTTCATGGCGATACTTATAGAAAAGAAATGTTGGGTACTAACTTATAGGATCGTTGCCGTACTTGTGAAAAATGCGAAAACAACTAGTTTTGGTACATTTTCGTTCCCTACTCCCCCCCCCCTTTCCACTCGATGGAAATCGCTCATAATCTCATTTTTGCGAAGTAAAAAAAATCACGACCAAAGCAAAAGAAGAACCAGTTCAATCGGTTCAGCAGTTGTTCCACAAATAGAACTATAGACACAAACACGGGGAGCGTGCAGACCATGCGCCAAATTGTTTTGGGATTCGGTTGGCCTCAAAATGTAGATTTGAAGCAAACTCAACTTTTTGACGTGATTGCAATACTTTCATTACGCTTTGGGTAGCGGAAGGTAAAAAACCCTACAAATTATTACACAACGGTTTATTATTCTCTTGAATAGCTTGACCTAGTCTCACACCTCCGATACCCATCCCATTCGATTCAGCATCGAAAAATACCAGTAAACTATACAAAATCCTAACTACTACGAAACGACGAAAATTACAAATTCCAGGGGCCTGTGGGCGCCCCCAGGCAATTGGCACGACATTGCGAGTCGAGAAGGCGGGTGGTTTCAACGCAAAGGGGGGGGGGAGTACAAACGACGAAACGATTACTTTTGCTATAGTTATTGTCCCTCGAATTTTTACAATTAGTACACTTTGGCTCACTATAATTACTGTGATTTCACTATTTTCCGTCTAGACGCAATTGTACAACTCTGAGAATTGCTCCATAATACCCAGCATCTAAAAATACCTAGAAAACGATACCAAACACAGCGTATTAGCGATAAAACTGCCGAAATTCCGTTTTTGGTAATTTTTTTAACCATTTTTTGCCCATAACCACCATGGGCTTCGTCCGATGGTATTGCCGAGCAGGCGAGCACAACTAGATACCAAATAAGATTTTTTTGCAGAAGAACGCATTTTTTAGACAACGTAAAATGCACAAAACGACTCGGACGACGGTAGAAGGACATTGCAGATTTGGAATCCCGATGTCTTGAAACGTGAAGTATCCCGTTGGGGGGGGGGGGGGGGGGGTTAGAATGAATAATAAACCAAAACAAAGAAAGAATTAAAGTATTAACGGTAATAATGCTAATATTTACGTGAGAACTCAGTAACAGATAAAATAATTGTGAACACTTCCCTCTCAGCAGTCATTCACATGATTTTTATCGCATGTGGCAATTCCATCTTCGAATGTCGAAGCGAAATATTGTCCACCCTCCAGAAATAGCAACCCTCGAGTGTAGCAATTTCACTAATGACAGTTCTCGCTGGAATGGTACATTATATGCGAGTGTGTGTATTAAACGTGTTAAATAAAAACATCATGAAACTTTAGCACAGTTTTCCACTCTTTTTAATTCACTATGGGAAATTCAACGAGGTATTATTATTATTATTGTAATTCGGTCATGTTGGATCAGCTGATTGTAAAAAAACATGGCATTCGTTGCCCACCACAACCATGGGTTTCTTCCAAGCGGATTGTCAAGTATTGCCTAATACGTAGATACCAAATGGAACTTTTAAGCGATCAAGCGATAGATTTAAGCTTCAGATCACGTTAAGAGCAAAATATGTAGTGGACGGCGGGCAGACATTGCAGATTTGTAATCTCCGTAACATAGGTGTATCGTTCAGAATGAATAATCTAAAGGAGAAACGAGTTTCTTTTCGTAAATAAATTGAGTTAGCAAAACCTTTTTGTTTGCACTAAGGAAAACGGACAAGTTAGGCCTGGCACTGGCGAGACAGATCTAAACCGAGCTCATTTCATCTTTTTTTCATCCTGTATGCTAGGACGAGGCACAAATAGCCGGCCAATAGATCATGCCATAGTATCATATTATGATGGAAAACGTTGCTTCAAAAAGTGCATCGACTGACGGCGGGTTGAAACAATGAATATCCTTGCTACCCCCAAAGCTCCCACAACTTAACCCTGTAGTGCGAGGATGTTTATACATTTCTCTACAAATGTTATTCACTTCCTCTCATCTCAACATTCGATCCACAAAACCCTCATTCACGACGAACACACGAAGAACTGAAATCTAAATTTAAATAGCAAAATCGATTCGACTTACCCTGCCTTACAGAGGATGGACTTGATACGAAGAGATTTCAAAGTGACTCTCACCCAACTACCAAATCCACCATCACAAACCATGTGAATATCACCGGTTCTACAGCTGCAGTCCACCCACATCTCATCATAACCCTTCAAAAACAAAATAAATTAGAGCACTAAGCAAAGATTACATTTTTAAAAGTGGAAGTAAAATTTATGTGCGACGCGCTAAAGAATTTTTCACTCACTCATCTAATCACTAGACCCCTTGTGTGGCTCTCCTCTCTCGAACTTATGTAGAAATGTAGGAAACACAAAATTGAGAAAAACACTATAAGGCGAATCAGTCCTTGGTTGATAGGGGGGGGGGGGGTGTCAAGATTCCTTTCCTTCGTTATTCGCTGCTACTTCAAGATTCAATTGTTTGACACTGCATCACAAATGGTACCCACATCCACATAGACCTTGCCAAGCACTCCTGACTTACTCCTCCATTCCAGTTCCTCCACTATAAGAGGTGAAAGTTAATTGTAGGGTCACATTTCGTTCATGCACACCAGCATCCTACATACATCAAGCATCATACATTAAGTCCATCCATCATACATTAAGCAAACTAATCAGATTCGTTAAATTCTTTTTCGCTCAGCTCAAATGAAAGTCTTACGAATAACTCTGTTGAGAGAGCGGTCAACACTTGTGTGAGAAGTTGATATTACATACTAGCGCAGTTCTAGAAACAGGAAAAAGTTGGCGCCAAAACTGTTAGTACTGATAGTTTGCCCCTAGTATCTCGCGACCTTCATTAAATAACTAGCGCAAAGTAATCCTAATTGGCAGCGTTGGCACAATTAACCAAACCCAATAATTTTGAACAGTCCGGTTTTTGAGCGAGTTACTGTTTTACATCCTTCGCTAAACTTTAATTTTATTGAACTGCCAACCAATTCATGCAAAATGTTCGTGTCAATAGAGCATTACGCTAATACGTCCCAGAATGCCAACCTTTGGTTTGTGTAACTGCTCGTTACCACCTGTACACTGGAGAGAAACTAAAGTGTACACTCGACATGGTGGTGATACGCAGCGATTAATGCAGTTCAAAAAGCGCCTGTTATTCTGAAACAAGACGCACTTTAAATGAGATTAAATGAAAATTGCGGGCATGTAACCCTTCTGACGAGCGAATTTTCATGGATTATGGTAATGATCAACATCAGAGCCTACATTCAACATGCAGATAACACGTGTGGCATTTAAGAATTGCGTATTATGTACAAAACACGTGATACTCGCGATATCCCTATAATTGTACATGGTATCCATCGCAGCAATAAACAAATCTTACATTAAACAAGGGGAATAATTAGAGAGACAAAATATCAATAAGGCGCGCAAAATTGTTGATATTTTTGCTTTCATCACAGAAAATTGTAGAAAAGGGAGTCTGCCTTCATATGTCTAATACAGCCAGCACAACTTGAACGATTGACACAGTACAATTAGTCACAAACTTATTTTTGAAATCGAAAGAACGAACGAAATTTTGAAAAATGTATATTCCCCCCATCAGATATGTTTTCTAAACTGTGATCCCATTCTTTTAGCAATAACCATTTTTGCGAGCTGGGTGAAACAGTTGTAAGCTTGCTCAGACCTGTAAGGACTGTAATGAAGCCAGCACAGCACGGCATTTCTTCTGAACTTTAGGGGCAGGATGGAGTCTTTGAAATTTAAAAAGATAGTCATCTTCTTCTAAGACGTCCTAGAGTCGTTTTTCGTCCAGAGGAGAGATCGTGACAGAGTTTGGGCCATAACAGGGGAAGCCCTTTTTCACTCTCCGTTTTTCCACCATGCACCCAACACACGAGTCAATGGGCGACTGACCAACGATGACCCCATACCAGGTAATATCAGATGCATTCTTCGGCGTTACGCTCCATCATTGACTTATTGGCGGGTATCATCAATCGGTGATATTTTGACAAACGGACGCTTTCAGTTACAGTCAAGCCATCAACCAGGGTGTAACTAAGTGGATAGTGATAGATGAGAACTTCAAGATCATACACATATCAATGCAAAGACCCGCCGGAACACCAGACACAAATGAGCATTTACGAGCTACTTTCTCAACACTGCCCTGCATTTTACGTTGGAAAAGCTGAAGTAAGGTTGAACTTGAAAAGTAATAACCACATACATCAGCCCCCAAACCAGCAGAAACGAAGAATCGTCAATATGACGTCGTTCTGTGCCTCAATGTTCTTTTGATGAATGCTCTGTAAAAATACTCAAAACAATTAAGCGAAATGAAAACAAGTTAAAACTGGAGAAAACACCTAAACGACGTCTTAGACTCCACCAGACTTGAAGATTAAAAAATGAACGACCTAACACCCGTTCTGTACATAAGCGATGCTAGCATTCAATGCTTTTTCTCTCTCTCTCTCTCTCTCTCTCTCTCTCTCTCTCTCTCTCTCTCTCTCTCTCTCTCTCTCTCTCTCTCTCTCTCTCTCACCCATCCTCCCTCTCTCATCTCTCGCTCGCTCGCTCTCTCTCTCTCTCTCTCTCTCTCTCTCTCTCACCCATCCTCCCTCTCCCATCTCTCGCTCGCTCTCTCTCTCTTTTCGTAGTTTCATTCTTTGGAAAAGGCATTTTCCTAAATATCAAAACACTTTTGTGAAGTTTTCTTGGTTCGTTAGAGTTTTACGACTATCTGATGTGATTCAAATGTCGCATGGGAATCCATTTCCAGTGATGATGAGGAGCAATACCTCATTAGCGAAACAAAGGCGATTCTTCTACCGCTCGTCCGCTGCTCAACCTTTTGTCGATTGGATGTGACGTGCTGACCCCTCTCAGTCACTAAGCAGGACTGAATGCGCCAGACACGTTCTGAGTACTACTACTGAATTAAATTTTAATCTGAGTTTTAAGCTATTCGCCGACTGGTTGATTCTTCATGTATCTTCAATGACGAGGTGGGATCATGATGCATCTTACACAGAAACCACCATATCAATTGTAAGAGAGTCACAAAATATGAAGAAAAATTGGAAAAAGGACGTGCGAAGGCGGCTGAGATAAATATGAACGAACGTGTACCAAATAATATTATGAAGAGATTCTACAGTTAGGACTTACTGAGTCCTAACCTTGATAAACTTTGAGAGACGCTGCAATGACCACAAACAAATAAAAAGAACTAGTGCAAACCACATCTGAAATCAATCACTAATGAGTGAATTTCAATTTACCATCTCCTCTGGGACGGACCTGTTAGGCAGACGTGGGGCTAGCTGGTTTCAATTAACATCGGGTTAAGCATTTCTATACTAAACGCTCATCTACATTTTGAAGGTTTTTATACATGATTATATATAACACACATATAGGTATGTCATAGTAGATTTTTAATTCAGCTCATGGTTTGCTTTTTAGAATATTTTGATAGCCTGAGGCTAGATGCCTGAGAGAGAGAGAGAGTCGATCACCGCTCCAGGGATGCTCAGGGAAAACAACTAGCTCCCTCCCTTCCAAAGCCAACCCTAAAGCACACCACTGCACTAGAAGTACACGGGACCCACTACTGCCCAAGTTCTTTCATTTAGATACAGTTGAAAGAAAGAGGCGAGAGAATTAAACGAAAACTTTTTTTAGTCAGGCTCCACACGGTCTGAAAATCAGGTTAGTTACTTATATCGTCTGAGGCCCTGAAAATCAGCACAGCTAAATAATGGGCATTTTTCCAAACAAAACATGAAACCTGACTTCACTCCTACAAAACTCAACTTTGAACCCGAAGCAGCCCGATACCACCCAGCATTCATTCAAGTTCGAACGCGACTCAATTTAATATACATTTCATTACTGTTTGAGTTGACAAGAAATTGGTGATGAGGTGACAATAAAACTGACTCCCAAGAATGAAGAAAGAGTGCTGAAACTGTTTCCTTCTCATCAAGGGCCCAATTTTGCTTGATTTACAATACTTAATTCTATACTGTTATTCTCCCTTACTGTTCCAAACTGGTTTAGATTCAAGGCTTCAATAGCTGGAAGAACAAACGGACACTTCGCAAACCAGGTTTTCATGGATGCTTTCCAATCAGGAGTAGCCATTGCCATTCTTAATAAAGTTTCGGACAAGATTTCTTGCGAAACATAATCCCCCAGATTGGGTAATAGAGATGCTAACTCGTCCCTGAAAAACACAAAACGTTTAAAATTGAACAGAGAGGGGCATTTTTTCGATGCTACTGACACACTGATCAATGGGTTCGTGTCCTTGACAGTATGTCCCATGGTTGTCTGATAAAGTGCACTGTATACAGTGTAGCAGTTTGAGATCTTTTCTAATTGACCTGGCACATGACTACTTAGTTAACTACTGCTCGGAGGTTAACACTAAGAATAATACATACAAATAATTAATTAATTTCATCTGATTTCTTCTGTTTCACGTGCTGCTCATCATGTAACAACCATACTAAGGCCTGTCTCCGAAGTTTGGCCTCAACTTGTGTGCACGCAAAAAAAAACAGTTTTCTGACTCAAATGACTTGGGAATGAATGAGAGACTTGATGGAAAATTAGCGTACTTTTCTTATTCTTCAGAGTAAAGTAAGAAGCAACGAACTTCTGACATTATCAAATTAGAGAGAATATTGGTGAAGGGGACTCACATCCATGAAGAGTTCTTAACAATAAATTGCTTCCTCTGTTCATGAGAACACTCCTTGACCAGTAGATTGAAATTAGTAATTGCAACTGCACGAACAGAGAACGTCAAATCTTCCCAACAAATCAATTTCGCCAAGTTAGAACCATCCAGATCAATCACAAGGTTCTTCAGGTTACTAGATTTGGTTATCATGGGCTGCAAAAAGAACAAGCATTAAATACCCCGAAAGCTAGAGTTTACATTAACAATCTTGCCTAGAGAGGGTAGGAAACTGCTCAAGCGCCCCTTGCAAGAAGTCTCTGCACAGCTGGAGGCTCAGAGACTGTAACAACAGGTTTAAGACCACCACCATGACTCCCGTTTCACTCCTTTCCCTGAAAGTATTCTGAAAAGCGTGTTTATTCAATTGTCCTCGTCTAATTAGTTTTGCCCATCCTGGCAGGAGCCTCCCATTCTTATATCAAGGCCTCTCCATGACAGAGCAAGTGTTATATTACTCAAGCAGCCACCAGTGGCCCCAAGCTCACAGTTTTCTTTTACCACAAGAGTGACCTTTTCTAACGATGGAGTAGTGATATTCCTCCACACAACCAAATTGACTTTGAGCCCTATTTGGAGGAGGAGAAGAAAAACTGAAGGCTTGACACTCACAGCTCTAGATAGATCCTGCATTTTTATGAAAAACTAATCTCAGGATGTCAGGAGTACGATAGTACTTCTGGCAGGACATAGTCTCGTTTGTTACAATCTGAACACCACAGGCTCGCCAGAAGTGATTATCTGGAGCCAGCATACATGTGCCTGACTGTTGGGTCTGGTCAGTTTTGACTGTTGCTAGGAGACTGAAAAATGCGACCGTACTGATTTACACATTAAGAAAGTTACTTAATAAAGATATACTGTTAGCGAACACTGAGAAGAGGAACACGAAGAAGTGCACTACTTTGTGTGAAAATAAATAAATAAATAGAAACAAAATAAAATAAGAGATGCTGTGTCGTGGGAACTGGAGAGCATCAGCCCAGCACTATTGCAGCCGCATCTTTCGTAAGACCTCTTGCTTCGCCTTTTTCAACGTCCAGAGCTCATTCAGACCTTCGAAGTCGTAAGTTCTATACAAAATTGACTGCTCAAACGAACGAGACAACCAACTATGTCGGAGAAATCCTTTCACTTCTTCCATTCCTCAACATTCCGTTTTCTTCCCCCTTCTCGTAATATTCTACACCTTATTAAGCGCTTAAATTATTAGTACATTGGCCAATCCATTCTAATTGACTAACACATAGACTGTTGTGAGTAAATGGGCCATCAGTGGTTGCTGTTTCCAGAGATTCCCAACAATCCTTTCAAAATATTAATGAAAAACGTATTTACCAAAAACACGTCTACGACTTGGGAAATCAAAGCAGAGTTTTGGGGGTGGATGGTAAGAGGATTCAATGTGATCATATTTAAAATACAGTGGTTCAATGATGCCAAACCTGAAGAAATTGCATTCCAATCTTCGTTACTCTGCAGAAAGAAAGAAAATCATCAGACAATACACAGAAGTTGTAGTAGTTGTTTGTAATTGTTACCACCTGAAGCAAAAAGAACTTATGATACTCACCAACTTTCATGAACCTGACAAGCCTGTAAGTTCAGAGAGATGTGGAACAATACCCCTACATCTTCTGAAAACCTTAAGTGATAAATCTGACAGAACTTGATAAGATCGTCATTTGAACCCTTGCTCAAATGAGTATCTCATCATTCTACTCCACACAACAGAAATGGAACCACAGACCACCACCAGAAGAACAGGAAGTTGTGAAAACTCTCAAGCAGGCAGCAATCAATCTAATGAAGCTATTTCATAACCCATAGCAGGATAGAAATTGACATAATTCCTGAAAAGCATTGAAATGACTCACATCATCAAGAAAACCATTTCACTCTTTAACTATGGAAGATTATATATATAAATGCGATCCAGGAACTGGGGTTAACCAGATGGCACACAAGGTGATCCCAAAATGCTGCGATACAGCCTAGAGTCATAAAACTAGAGATAATAGTGCAATAACGTAATAGCAACCGTCTAACACCTCAGAAGTGTTAAAACACTTTCAAAAAACCTATAGAAACTCAACAAAATTCAGAATAATGCCCCTAGAGTTGTGACCTGGACAGCTTTCACAATGCCAAACATTGCAATGAAAATGCGAGACGTAACTGAGCCATTACAAGCACAACTCAGAAAACTAACCCTTAAGGTTTAGGAACGCTCAAAAAATCACTGGCAGTGAAGCAATTGCAAACTGGCACACTCCCACTCTGCCATTTCGACCAACCATCTAGATCCGATCGTTGGACATGTAAGACGCAACACCCAACAGCGACCACTGGCAACAGGAAAGTAAAAGACGACAAAATTACTGAACCTTGTCCTAAACACGGTGTAAATACATTCCACAACCACCCCAAGAGGTTCTTTGTCGACTTAAAAAGGTGGCACTCATAGGACAATTACATTTAGAACTGATTGGGATGTATCCAGAACACCGGATAGCAGAAACGAGAGTAAATTTCGCCTAAAACCGCAAACTAGACTATAAAATATTATATCACCTTCTGAAGATGGAGCTAATTGGACAGAAATCAAATATGTACTGAACTATATGGCTGTATTCCAATTCATTCTATGAGTATTACGCTTCCCTTGTGAGCATTTCAAATGCAATCGTCCATAAGATACTCAGATTTATAACTGTATGATCACATTTATACCACTTAACACATCCTCCAGTTTCTCGACAATTAGTTCAACTTCGAACTTACATAAGTGAAATTTTTGACTGCATGATCAACAATTTTTACGACAATCTTTAGTGCAGTTAAAAACTCTTCATCCTGAAACAAGGCACATCGAATTATTACCCGTATTTAAAATTCTCTAAATGGGAATGTACACGAGGCAGTTGGTTATATTACAGGAATTGGAACGGTTATGTTTGATAGATGGCACACACTGGATATAGTGATTAATACAAAATTTCCAAGTTGAAGAACTAACGATGTACGATTATAAGATGTAGCCCTCATCGATGAACAAAAATACTGAACACTTATCGTCCCCTACATTCACCTTAAAAAACAATGAAGACTTAGAGCCAATCTAATTGCGTAACCAAATAATGAACCTAACTCTTTAACGATTGGGCAGATTCGTGTATTGTGCAACTACAAAAGAAATCTTTTTCGATACTCATAATTCGCTTAGCTTGGGCAGATATCAGAACTATACCAAACAGAATGACAAAGCAAAGTATTATAATTAGTTTACAAACCATTTCCTGCAACGCTGTTGATAAAATGAAGTTATACAGCATAGAAAGTACAGGGCGATCAAGCTTTGGAACATCGTTGACTGTTAAACTGTCAAGGATTTTATTAATGTCCTTCGTAGACTTTAACTGCTCAAACTTGAACACCATGTTTTCTGTTGAAGAAGGAAGACAGTTAAAACCAATATTTAGTTGAAATTACCTGTCCATCACTGATGGAAAAGAAATGGAACAGTGGTAATGAAAAGTGTAAACGAGTTTTTGGACAACTGGATGGATTTTTGAATACATTTGTGAGACTGACACAAAAAAGTGTTATATCTCATCAACTCCATAATTCAATTCCCACCAGTAGTATTTTTTAATGATCAGTTGTTTTAAACCAGCACACTCGTTCGTTTCGTAAGTTCAACTATCTCTCACGTCTCAATCCAACGTGATTGTGGATCCAACGCAGTTACTTCAGTGTGTTAGTTTTGTCAACCGAGAACTCAACTAACACTAATTAGGATAACTTAACCAACTGGATCACTGTGGCCTCGGGATGATTAAGCTCCACAAGTTACCACTTTAATACTCAGTGCGATCTCTAGGTAGCAAAAAAGCAAGCTTTTCATTGACTCGTCGAGGGAACGGTGCTAAATCATAACACTCAACTTCAAACTTGGCGCAAGGTGGACGTAAGTTCTATGGGTTCGACCCGTCCATCCTCGAACCATGTCCAAAACTCTGCTTCTTTTATACAAATACCAGCGACACCAGCGATATTGAGACATTCATTAAACGCTCGGCGATATAAAATGCGCAACAGGCCAATCGTGAACAAATAATATCAGCACCTGAACCTAACTACCATACACGGATCGCAAGGACTTACATACACTACTTCTTAGCTACAAACATGACACCATATATGAACAATGACGTTTAACCACACAACAGGCTCTTACGAAAATGAAATTCGGCAAGTCGGGCAAAGGGCATTCGAGGATTGTTGTTGTTGTTGTTGTTGTTTATATTTGTGAACGTGAAAGAAGAACAGGAAAGTAGCGAATTAAATGCATTATGAAGTGTACAGAGATGAATTTATCGGTGGCCTCGTCATATGCATGAAGTAAATAGTAATTAAATTGTTGTATACCAAATAGTAAAACGTCCAAAAACGCACAGCTGGGAGGGGTAAGGTGAAAACTGAAGGTGGAGAGCTGATATTTAGTTAAGAAGAATGAAATGTATCTCAGTTTAAGGGTTTTTTCACAAAAGCGGTTTTTTTTTGTATTTTTTAATGCCGATAAAATTCAACATTGAAGCTTATTGTTTTTACTTACTGCCAATCTGAAGGGCCTGGAAAGTTTGGTAGTTGGCTGGGAAAAACTTGAATTTGGTTCAGATCGTACTTTTGCGGCTTCTTGAGCCAAAAACTTACTTCGCATAATTTTGTGTAGCCTCTAATCAGCTTTGTAGGAAAAGGGGTGAACCGTTTGAAATTATCCTTAATGTTTTGCGTATTATCTTTTTAAGACGTGCAAATAAAGTTATTAGCCACTAACATCAAATGGAGAGAAGGTACCAAATTACCTATAACGGAAATTTTCCGCACTTTACTTGAAATCCCTTTCCTTTTGCTTCAACGATTTCCATTAAAGATCAGTTGATATATCTTTTCGTGTGTAAAACTCATCTCTACAAAAACGCTGAACACAAAGGTACGTATAAAAAGCAAAAACATTTTTCAACTTTGCGCAAAATCAAAATTGATTTGAAATCAATACTTGAATGTTGTTCCTAAATGTTTCCCTGTCAGTGAGCTGGATAAGGATTTTTTCAAACGTTTTTATTTTTCCCCATTACACGATTCACTTAACTTTACACAAACCCTACACTGTCAAACGCTTGTTGTCAAAATAGTAATTGAACAGCAAGACTGGTCAAGCTCACCCTTCCTTTGCAGTTTCTATTAATGAACCGCCTACTTGCACCAAAAATTGATGTTTTAGTATTTTTCTCAAGAAAGACTACTAACAATTTCGATCTAATTGGCAAAGAATGTTCAATCAGTAAAGAAGCACATTGTGTCCCACAAATATCTCTCTAGTGATCAGTGAATTGAAAGTAACACCTGGAACAAATCAAAAAAGGGGATTCCTAGTTTTAAAATTATTTCTCAGAAACTCTTATTATAACTGACAAAGTTTTAATCCTCGTTTTTTGTTCTCTAAACTTTATTAGTGAACTGCCGACAGCTATGCAACAATTTACGAAGAGAAAAATCGTGAAATGCACTGCACTTGGTGTTTTCCATCAAGGTCTCATTCTTCCTTTCGATGACAGTAGAATAATTACACCTTTACAGAGGAACACAATCCAATAACCCACCATAATTCCTCTCCAAAACTGTTGTAACATGGGAGCTCGAGTTCACCCATGCAATCAAGTCTGAGCATGCGATGAGAGATATGCGTATAACCAGAATTTCTTACCTCAGTGGGAATTCGACGAATGCTAAAAGAAAGACAGGGGTTTGGGGAAAAAAAGCCATATATGTTTGATCTTCATGTTAATCATTAATTATGAAATAAATATCTAATAACATATTTTCAATCTTAAATAATGGCCATAACTCCAAATGTTAAGTAATTTATTAATGTTAATTAAGCACGTCAGAATATAAATTTTTGGTCAGATTGCAGTTCGTTTTAATACAATTCTACGAGTTCTAAGATTATTAAGTTCACATAGTTAAATATACTGTCACGTGTTCACCCGCTCCATACGATTCCTGCTCTCCATGGCGCTGTTAAGGATTTGAAGATTTTGGAACGATTTATTAGTGTTAGTCTCGAGACTTGACATTGACTCTGACACCTCTTCCAACTGAAACATTTCAAATTGAAAATTCCGTTATTTCCAGGCATTTCAAGGAGGTAGAAATAGAAATAAAAATCAATGTACTTCATGGGTGAGTTTGTCTTCCCTGGCCATTGATGTATTGCTTGTGAGAAATTTTGTTGTAGCCCATCACGGTTGAGCTGAGTCAGTTATGAGCATTGGAGCCTACAGTACAGCTACACACAGGGAGTACAGACTTGCCCAAAAGGGATGTAACTAACACTGGTGAACTCCTATTTATTATAGTATCGAGGGTAATTAATGCATCAACTCTTGACAGAAGTGAGAGAAAGGAGGAGAGCCGACAATTGCTGTGCTCCACATCCCTGGCCAGGGACTCAGTGAGTTCGGTTTATATAACCCCGAGCACATTTTATCTGTAGCACACAAATCATTATTATTATTTCGTTTGAATCACCAGGAGTGATCGGATCCTTATTTTTTATAACAATGCGTCCACAGGTCGCCAGTTTTTAAATCTGACTATTTCATCAGATTTGCCCTACTTTACTAGCATAAACGAATTAACACTTTTTGATACTGCCACATTTAAAAAGAAGAGGATGTAATGAAAGACCCGTGATTAGGCATATATTGAGAGTGTAGGGTTCCCTCTGACATTGAATATGAGGTTGCATTCAAGGTTTTCAGAGCTGGTCACACAAGGTGAATGATATCTATCATACACAAGGAACAGATCAGCATAAGTACGTCTCAGCAGTCCTCCCACCCACCTCCCAGGTCTGGATTTAATTGCCACTCAATGAGTGAAAACACTATCACCCATAAACCACGAAGGGTTACAACATGCTTACCAATTGGGAGTCCGAATGCAGTTGCAAATGAGACTAGGCTTATCACAATTTAGATGTGAAAATACTCTCATTTCCCCACGAGCTATGGCTTGTGTCAATAGATTATTAACGAAATTAAGTGGCAATGATTCTACGTAAAAGTTTGACTATGGCTAACCGTTTGGTACAGAGCGTTTAATATTGGTCGCAACATCTCAATTAAAGAGCTTCTATCGCTTAATTTACCTACAGCAGGCTACATTCAGGCAATTCAATGACTAACGAAAAAGACAATTGATAACCAAGTAGCACTGGCTTCAATTGTAACGGATACTTACAAAATCGCTATACCGTGCGAAGCGCTGCGCCTTTTTATTGAGGTCGTACAACTCTTTTAAGTGTTTAGTAACGATGAGAAAACCTAGGAGTATGCAAACCAACACAGTCACCGAGGGAATGGTGCATTGCCGCCGTGCGCAGAGCCACATGTCCGACAGGTCATTCTCTTCGAATAAGGGAAATGGTATGTGGGACGAAACCGAGCGAAGTATTCAACTGCAAATGTAAAGTCACAACAAACTCGAGCATCGGGAAGTAGGGACAGAAACTAACGTTACGACAGCCCTTAACCAGAATAACAACTCCATTTATATTCGAGTCTTGCTTGAGAACTTGGGATGATATAATCGATCGTTAAAGTCGACGTAATGTATCGATAGTTAATTTTGATTTGGAATTCAGGGACTCCGATACTAACGCTCAGGTGGCGGACGTGATACGTCAACCTTTCATCCTCTTTCGTTGCTTTCTTAGGAGAATTTTGCGCATTTCCACTTAATTTCGACCAAAGCTTTACTGTCAAGCGGTGAACTATTATCGCGGAAGATCGGATAAAGAACTGGGAGTGACAACACAACAAGTAGTTTGTGGCGTCCAAACTAACACTTTCCGAATTGGGAAAACAATCGCTATTGATGTCCATCCCAACAGGGTTCAGACAGGTAATACTAGTCTATTGTTTTTTATGTACAACAAAACGCGATAAAGCGTGAGGGTTTCTAGCTAAACGATTATAGGGAAGCAGAAATCAACTACTGTCTGGGAGTTTGTGCATTATGAAAGTGGATCAGAGCAGAACGTATTAGGGACGGGTGTAGATCATTGCATTTAGTTATAAGGAATTTGGTGGAAGAGGATTAAATAATATGGCGCTTTGAGTCGACCTAAAACATCAGGTAAAAATCCATTGAAAAACGAAGATTCAGCTTCAGGTAAGTTCAGCTATGTTTGTACTGATCAAGTTTTTATTAATCTTCATTGCGGTGTTTACGACACAGCACTGAATAGATACTGGGGTACGAAAAGATATCTTTGATAAGGCGATGGTCAAGTCTGACGAATTACGAATAAATTGAACGTGAGATAGAGAAAGTATTCATCTTGGCCAAAGATTAGATGGAGTGCAGTCAATATAAATTAGAGCTTCTGTCCCGAAGCCTCTTAGCAGAAGTACAAAACCTTAGGCTTTAATTATATTATCCAGTCCACTGAGGATACGAGGATCGAAGTTAAAACACTTAGTGAGAAGCATTACGCAACTTCTCAACCCAAGTAAAGTCGTATGCTGACCAAAGCCAACTGATTAGGCTATACACTGGCTATATCTTGGTTTAACGCATTTCTACGTGAACAATTATAAGAAATAAAATGTAGCTACCAGTAACCTGAAAGTACCGCGGAAGCCAAATTTAAATCGTTAATGCGGTTTTTGAAAAAATTTGTAAAACGAACTAGTAATGTTCAGAAAATATCTTTCTAACGCTCTTGGTTCTTGTGTATGTGTTATGTTATGAAAATGTTGCTAGAAAACTCTTTGTCAAGGTGGTCAAATTCAAGTTGGAAATACTTTCTTTTTTTAAATTTTTCGTGGTTTAACAAACAATAAAAGATATTTATGAACAGTGACATAGGGTAGTTAATGACAAAGCACCATCAAGATGATAAGCAACTCAAGTTGATGTATGTGTTTGAAACAAATCGTTAACGCTTATTTGCAAGAAGTAAAAAAGACTTTCGGCCCCCCAGGGGTGTGTCTCCATTCGCAACACTTCCACAGAGATACGTATTTAAAACGAAAGTTAGGTATTCATTATTAAATAGTACTAATCGATTAAACTAACTAACTGTTAGAATTACTATTAACTAAATTAGAAGTACTACTACCTAACTAGTTCGAACTCCTTAACAAATGAGCCCCCCCCCCCTCATCGTTTGTTTCTATGGAAACTACTCATATTCGTATTTTCTCTCTCTCTCTTCCCCCCCCCCCCCATTAAAAAAAAAGAATAAGCTCAATCGATTCTCGCGTCTTTTTGCAAATGTGGCCACATACAGACTGCGCCGAAATTTGATTAGTTTCAATTCAATACTAAGATAATGAACATTCAACTTTTTTTATTTTCGACCTTAGGGTTGTGAAAAATAAAAACAAACTGTTTGTTTAAGTGTTGAGGCTTAAATCAAAACAGCTATCTTCATATTTCCTATAAAAGACTTGGGCTCCTGTTGTGGAGTTGCAGATACGTCATATATCCCGTGTTCTGGAATACTGGAGATCACTATTATCACAGTGTAATTATAAATACCTTGTAAACTTCTAAATGTGACTGAATTTGACAATATAGCAAGTGAATAGGCGCTCAAATGGTATTTTATTGAATTCCTAAAAGAAGGATTCGCAATTTGTCAAGTGAATCAGGCTTTTGTAACTCAATTCTTGTTAGGAGTGAGGAAAATATCGCGAGACAATATAATTCAGAGGACACTGTGCCGCTATGTCTCATTTGTCAATTCATCTTGCATGGCTCGAAAGACGAGTTTTTAATAATGGCCTATACATATACAGACACCGAGAGATAAAATCACATGGAATGAGCATTATTGTTATGAAATTACATAGCTCTACCGTAGGCTTTGCAATGTTCAGAACATCACATTTAAGTTCATAATATTTGGCATTCTAGCCAGCTGTAGCGAAATACTTACCAATACAAATACAAGTTATTTGTGTGAATAAGCTGAGTTTCTCTAATTTTAAGTCGCTCTCGGTAAAAATAAATAAATATAGAGATTTTCTCGACACGATGGTGAATATTTCGGGGGGTTGGGCAATTAGCGTGTGAAATAGATACCAAGTTCGAATTTATAAATTGATTTAAACGTAATAACGTTTACCTGCTACCCTTGCGTTTTGTTGGTAGAACTGCGAAAAGTTCTAAGCCGGTCCGCAAGAGCGCTTATGTGGCAAGGTTGTAGCCTCTGCTGAAGTTGGTTTGGTTTCCAGGCCTCGCATCCAAGTAGTTGGTAGATAATTGGCATGAAACTGAACGTAGCCATGTTCGTTCTGTCACAAGTTCGCTAATTTGAAGGCTTCTCCGGGGTTTTTCTCGTTTTGAATTTTGTGAACGACGCCGCCCTTTTTGTGTTGGTTCCGTGTCGAAAAATATCGAGAGTGCAATTGTGTTATGTGTCGATTTAATGCCGCTGGAGCTCCTGATAATGCTCCTCGGTCCTAGAAGACCTTGAGAATAAAGCAATGGATTCTGTCTTTATTCAATAGAAATGCCCATCAATTTAGAATGCCAGCTTCCCTCAGAGGTGAGTTAAATGTTTTACTAGCTGTCAGTAATGTTGTCGATAAACCAATACGTGTTTTCGTTAAACTGATCGTGAATATCTCGGACGAAAACAGAATGGAAGGTTATGTATCTACCAGTACACCGCTCCAGTTGACTTCTCTTTCGATGTGAACGAGTTGTCTTCAAAACTAACACAATTATCTCAAATATCATCAAACACTTATCGTTGTGATTGAACTGGCCAAGGGTTTCTGTCGACGATTAAATCCTGGGATCAGTAGTTCTCCATATTGCGACCTTACATAACCTTAGTCTCCTTCGAACGACCCTCATCAACCTTAACGAAATCGCTTGTAATCGAAATTCCTTCGCACCTTTATTATTTCAAGTTTCAACTTTTGCACCATTCCTAGAACAGAAACGATGATTTCCTTTCGAGATCATTCTCCGAGAATGTCTGCCGTGACTATCAAGTAAGTTGCGCTCTGCGGTCCTGTATTGTTGCTCTCTTCATCTAACATGGAATAACTTCCATAAATATTTGCAATGGGTTATATGTACTTGAGCTGGACTAAGGTGTTTTGAATTAATGCGGCATTTCGGAGAACAGAGCGTTTTACCAAGTCCAATTTGGTTGTTGTGATGGTACCACAAAGGCCACCCATGATGGTCCAGTCGGAACGCTTGCATCGATGTGACAGGTTTGTCTTACACTAAGAGACTAGTCCTGTGAGTGATGGCAGTGCTAGTGGTAGCTAGTATCGTTTCCACTGTCAAAGTGACTATCCATTGTAGGGTAAACACCTAGGCCCAAAGTTTTATTGTCAGGCAAACACCCCAATCCCCCTTCTCCATTAGACCATATTCAGCTTCTTAAAGGGACTGACGTACCTCTTGTAAGAACTCTCTGATATTCTTGGAGTAGTTATCCCAACTATCTGAAACCTCTCTATATTAAATCATGCACTTGCTCAGGATGTGGGGAGAAGTTTTCTGCGATTATATACAAAGAAGAGTATCAATTCCGTATTCCGTTCATTCTGTAGTTGTCTATGATGATCTCCACTACCAGGGTTAGATACTACTTAGCCATCAGATCTATAGTACCGTGTTGACCCTGAAAATCTAGTTCAGTTGTATTCCATAAAGCCTGAAGTTTTCTTCTAGCCGACTCCTTCACTGTTTTCTTGACTTCCTGTGCTGCAGACGCTCCGTAGTTAGACAATGGCCCGTAGGAGTAGTTGAAAGATCCAGCCTAACCAGGAGGCAAGCCCTCTCATTCCTAATAATCCCTTTTTCCTCAGCAATCCAGCAAATATCAACTCTATTACAGCTGGCTGGAGAAGTAATCTGCTTGATGCACATCGTACCAGCTTTTATCTCAGTCAGTAGCTTGCTAACTCCTTACACAGCACTCTTTGATAAATTTTTTGGTATATCCACACAAGTATCATAATGACTCTAACAAGTGTTGTGTTGATCTCTGCAGAATACCTTCCCAGCCATGAAGTGCGTCTCTTACAATGTGCTTCTCATTGCCAATTCAGTTTGTTTACTACACATAGGAGGCTGTTACGCTTCAGGAGTGTTGCTTCATCATTATATATATTGAAACCAGTAGAAGACAACTGTTGTCATTGTTCCATAGTGTCCTTACTGTTTGCAGTCTGTGTTGATTGTTGAACCCATGGACTCCATTGTGTCGAGTTATCCAAGCTCCTGAGTACGACCAAGTGCCATGCCTGCAGCATCAACCCAAGTTTTCATTTAGCCTATATTCAAGTTTCATTGCTTCTGCCATAACTAAGATATTCAGTGGAAAGATGTAGTGCGATATCTTAGTGGTGTGTTTTTCATAACTGTGGATATTAGTAGGCAGGACTTCATCTTTGCGAAATGAGAAAGCTCGTTGCAATGAACTTGATCGGAAGCCTGTTGATAGGGCTGATGACTTGAGTTATTCACCCATGTGTAGGCAAAAGAAGCTTGGGCGAACTGAACCCTCTCAAGCAGAGCGCAAATAGCCTGTGAGATCTGTCTGTTAAAGTGTAGCTATGTGATTCTGAAGGCAGAACTTAGTTTCAAGCAATCTTCGTCCTAGCTATATATTTTGCTAGCAGAGAGCTGTGAGGATTTGTGGAGTGAACCCAACTGTACACGAATCAATTCCAAGCAGTCTATTTATTGCTCTGATGTAATTAGTCATGGGCATTCAAGGTTCCCTAAGCTCGCCTCTAACACATTGTCTCCTTAGAGATCTGTACGGTAGTAGTGAATTCTAAATAGTTCCATGTGAAATCGTTGCAACAGGATTTTACTATTAACATCCCATTCAGATGGTGCAGTAGTCTTGGTTGTGAGTTGGGGGTGCACAGTATTCGTGAAACCCGTTATGTTATATCTGCTGAGGGGTGTGGGATTGATTGATAACGTCTTTATTATTAAATCTGGCGAGGTTTGGCCATTCTCCCACCTAACCAGCCTAACCCTAATGGGAACTACCATGCTTATACGTGCGTAATCCGTGCACAGGGATCATACACGTTACAAAGAGAGGGATTTACAGTGTTTAGCTGCTGTGGCCAAAGAAAATTGGAAATGAGAAACTTTATTTTAAAACACGAATTTTGTTATTACGTAAGAAACGCTTTTTTGGCCCTTGGAAAATCCGTTTTGTTTGTCCCTCTCTGGTCCCAATAACCAATCATTGGACCGTTCTCTCCGCGAGGACCGTGCTCTGTATCTTCTCATAGGACATTTCACTCAATTTGTCATTCAATTTTGGATTTAAAAAAAATAGTAATAAAAGAAACAACACGCACGTAGAACCGCCGCCTGGTAAATCGAGAGATCGGTGTATTTTTAGTGGGTGGCTTGAGGGGTACACACGGGCAGTAACATTGTGAACCGCACGTGTAAGTGGCAATCAGAATTATGATTTTTGTGCGGTTGAAGCCCCATTTTCGGTCTCTCGTGGAAATCGACGCAGACCTAATCTGTACGTCGCCGATATTGAAAGCGGTATTTTCGTACCTTAGATGGGCTCGCTCGTGTTGCCTTAGGAATAACGTCTCACTCACTCCCTTGGCAGCCCCATAAAGAGTCTGTGCTCAAGAGCTCCTTGTCGTTATAGTTTAAGATTCGCATTTGCTTCCTGAATTCAATCTAGCTTTATCTTAGTCCACTCTCCACCTCTTTCTCCGTCACATACTTCGGTCTTGTACTTCGTAAATATTTCTGCTCCCTTTCCTACAGCTTAAAAACTCGATGGTGTCTATCTCCTGCCAGACTTGGCTTTTCTTCTTCACGCTGAAAAATTACTCATTCTTATCATAGTCAGCTTTAGTTTCAATTTCTACACGAGTGATCTAAATCGCCTTAATTGTGACAGCCCTTGTCTTTGATACTGTAGAGAGCGGGGTACTGCTGGCAAATGTTGAGAGACGCCGCGATATTGCTGACATTCCACTTCATTTTGTAACGTCGTAATAATTTTTAAAAATTTAAAAATTCGAAACCTTCGAACATAATCAACTACCCAAAATAGTCATTCGAACCGACGCTCTGGCCAGTGAACAAGTTTAAAAGCCGTGTCATGGTTCCAAAGGAACTACCTCACTTCTCCTCAGCTTCTTTCCTCGCTGGTTAGTAGTGTGTAAACTCTCATCATGCTGTCGAGCCTTAAGGAAAACAGGTGATAATGGGTCAGGAACTGTGACTCGTAATTTTTTCGCCAATTAATTTCACACCTTCCAGTTGACTGACTGGCGAACATATATTGCTCATTCTTGTTTGCAAGCGTTGTATTAGTTTACCTAGTGGCCGAAAGAGACTTTAAGCCGTAATTGGTATTCTTCGCGAGCTTACGTATTAGTTCTGGCAAAAGTATCACAGGGGTAAAAATTAACGTTTGAACGACAAATGTAGTGGTTACTGAATGAACAATAGTTCATAATTAAAATAACGGACCAAACATTTAAGAATAATGAACCGTTGTATAATAATTTGCTGGGTTAATCGGGCACGTTGTGAACGCCTTGTTATAATTATTTGCATTTCTTCGTTTCGTTGTCTGGGCGTGAAACATTTCTTATTTTCAACAAACTCGACGTAAAGATGTGGAGATACAATGCCCTCGAATGTACATGTCACTCGAATGTCCGGCGGCTCAATTAATTCTTGACAAAACGACTCGCGCTGAAGTGAATGACGAGCGATCAAAGGCTTCTCTGCACTCAACAGGATTCAGTGTGTCGACGTAATACAGCCGTACAGTGCGACGTAACAATCGTGAAGGGGTAAGAACAAGAAATCTTTTCAACGGCTTCGAGCGAATATGCCGAATGTATGGGGGTGCCAGATGAAGTACTGAAATTCAATAGCGGAATGCGGTGTTTCCAATTATTTCTCGTTGATCATTTGTTACTTTTCTTTCGTCTACAAAATAGGGAGGAAGCTTTTGTGGTAGACTGAAAACATTTTTTTTCACATTTCTCTAGGCCTAAACAATCTCCCTTCTCCGCATTCTCGTAGAAGCGTTGATTTAAAGGATAACATATCTTGGTATTGATTAGTGAAAGATGTGTTATAACTAAAGTTAGCGTACCTGTTTGGTGAGTTCGTCTCCTCTGGCTGGTGAGATACTGTGGGCGAGCGCTTCCGATGTAAAGACATTATCGTCTGACCGTTAAGTTAGTATTCTAACCTATGGGCGGAACTAACCCAATTACTTTAATACCTGATGTGTCATAACTTCAACCAAAAACGTTACATACCATTTTGGTGTTCGTGAAAACTCAAGTTTTTAGTTTCCTTGGCTCCACAGTAGAAAGGAAAGTTATGTTGAACATAACTGCTGAACCAAATCAGCTCAAATTTAGCCTGCAGTTAGCCTGCAGGTCACCCATGGGACGCTAAAATACGAGCATGAACCCAATACTAACTACAGGTATCATAGTGAGCACAGGTGCCAAATATATTTTGATTAAACTTTTAGTATTGGACAGTTCCAAATAACACATCAGTGCTGTAAAAAATTCGTTTTGTTTATTATTCATTTTTCTGGTTGTGCCGAAATGAAATGATGGCAATTTTATTTTAATTACGTCGTGAAGTTATTTTTCGATGCTGAGTCGTTAGTCACACTGAGGCGTCACAGAGTAGTGAAATCACAGTAAATATATTGAGGAAAATTCTGCTACTTGAAGGAACTGATGGGACAATATAGCGAATGTTACCAGCGCTCATTTTCCTTACTACCACCCGTCTCATTCCAACCTCTGGTCAGTCTGATTGGTCATGTACTAAGTCGTCTATAAAACGTCAATTTTCGTTGTAGTGAGATCATGTTTCATATCGTTTACTAGTATTTTTCGATTCTGGATCGATTGGGGTGTGTCTCAGAGGTGAGAGACGGCGTCAAGCTGGAAAACCAGAAAATTATAGTATTGACGTACTGTTTTACACGTATGACTTGTCGTTTCCCGGTTGTTCCAGTTACGGTCAAAATCTTGAACTTCAGGTCTCTCTCTCTAAGTACTAGTTGTGAAAGGTGTTTCTGCCAATAATAGTGTATCGGGAATTTGACTCCAAAGGACTTAGTTCAGAGCATTTGAGGTTTTGAGGACTCACCGTGATTTTGTGAAACGCCCAATCGCAAGTCGATTTTGTTCGCTCAATTACCAGGAGAACTAATAGAAACGCAGCTCATTCTCCTCTCCGAGACGCTCCTGTTCAATGCACGTGCTGTTCATTCAAGCGGCTTGGTTCCTTTTGAAGTGTAGAGCGCAGTGAATAGCTGGGCTGTTAGAATGGAGAACTTGTGTAGTGTCAAAGAGAAGGATTTAATACAACTTCAGGGTGCGACAGGTCGCAAACTGTAACTATTGACTTCTGTTTCTATCGAATCTCCTTTACAAATACCCTCTGCTGAGTTGTTTGGTTTTGTGAAGTGATCAGGCACTGTTAACTTATTTATTATTAGGGTGCTGGTTGGCGTTGATTGGTCTCTGGCGACAATGAGGTTCGTTGAATAACGTCAATCCGGCCCATAATAGAGAGAACGCAGATGGATATATGGTATTTGATCTTGTAATGTAAAATGTAACGGTGGACTGTTGGAAGCCACCTCTTGAATTACGAAGGGGACTGGAGTACGTCTTCTTTTGTACGTTCTTCGAGCTAAACTGTTTTGGATGTAGACCTCAATCACTGTCCATAATAGCTTGTGAAGTCTGCGCTGCGAGAGCTTTTTCCACAGCGGCCAGAACGCAAACAGCGAGGTTCTGTTCGCTTCCCAGAGAAGGCACGGTTTTTTCCTGGGTGAAGCGAGCGTTTTGGGAGTCCTTGTAGATGTAACAACCACTGCCTGAAGCCATTAAGGGAAGAATACGAGACTACCAACTGTGACCGTCGCATCAGGAACTAGCGTAGGAATAGGAACTTGTTAATGAAGTGGTCCAGGAAGTGCTGAGTTGTAGTTAACGTGCAAAATTACTGACGAGGCATGCATTTGATAAGTGTGCGTCCTGGGAGTTTCAATATAATAACGTGACTGCTCGGTCTTTGCCGTTAGTAGTACGTCTTCGTTACCGATTTTACTGCGTTAGGCATCGTCAATTCTACACGTTTCTACCATTTGGATCAGCAAAAGGGGCGGTAGCACGGCATGCAGATTTCTGTCATTTCGACCGTTATTTAATTGATCATTTTCGTTGATAAGTTAGAGCCATGCAATCAACGGCACGCAACGAACAAATCGAAATTATAGGATGTAGGCCATATTTCTCGGTAGTACGGCCTTGAACTTCGGTTGTTTGTCGGACTTTCTCTTTGCTCTAAGCAATATTTGCGTCTCTCTTATAACTATTACGTTGACAACATTAGTGGAGTTAACTGAGTACATAAGAAAGTTAGATTTTAAGTGCTTAAGGGAATTATTTTGGTTCCATGAAACGGAAAGTATCTAAATTATTGTTTGGGGATTTTCAAAAATGTTGTATTCTGTAGTACTGCAGGCTACTTGTGACGTGTTGTCACGCGGGTTAAACTATTTCCTGCAAAATGAGAAAGAGTTCGGAACAGGAGACATTTATCAGGACTTCCCCAATTCTAATGGGGCATTTATACTTGAATTCGCGGTTCTTAATCAATTCCGCTTATAAATGAATTAAAATCGTTACTCTAAATGGGGCGACTCCGTAGCGAAAAGAGGGGTTTCATTCCATTTAACTGCGTTCCGGGAATAATCTCGTTGATTACAAAGCTCCAGCTTTTCTCTTGTGCTCGTCAATTTCTCGAGAACCAGCAAACAGAATGATGGAAAGGATTCAATCCCATTGACTCATCAGGACCCGGATCGCATTCGTCTCCACTTCAGGACAAGGCTCCTTGAGCCCCTCGACACTCAAGGGGCGCTAATTAATCAAATTACCTTCCCTGTCGCCTCTCAGCTGGTGACAGAAGGTGTCCATCGAGATGGAGCGCTGGGATTAATCCACGCTCAGCAAAAATAGACCCGCTCTCCTCGGGTGACCATTTTTAGGCTCCGGAAACAAGGAGGACGTGCTTCGTGATTAGGTACAGCGTAAATGTATTAACCTCAATTTTCGACGTTAATTCCATTCTTGCTCGTGTTCTTGGTAGAAGCCAACGCTCTACTGGGTGTTGCCATATAATTTACAAGTTGCGTCTAGCTCGACCGAAGTTTGTTTATAATTATCAGATGTTATCGCCCTTTCGTGCACGTTAGACTGTTAAAATAGGTGCAATCATTAGACGACCATTTTCCCAATTGCAGGTGACTAGATGGAAATAAATCGCTTGATCTCACGGTAGTGGAATGGATAAATTGGTAAGCGAAGGCCTACGACTTTATGCGGCCCTTAGTCCTTCCCTTGTGACATTTTTTAGTACTGCAGTCTACACTACATGTAGTTTATTATTTATTCTTATCACTAAACAAGGAGAAAACATAAAAAAAAGAAAACACCTGAAAATAAACGTGTTTGGCCATCATTCCAACGAGAAAATGATTTGTGAGGTTCGTGCTAAAAGCTAAACAAGTGTGTGCATCTGTTTGAGTGTGCCTTTTTAAATCTCCCCACTACCTCCCTCAATCGATTTTCTCTATATGAATTGCCCTTGAAACGGTCATTAATGTATGTGCTATAAACGAAATAGTATATTTTCATTTGGATTTTACTATTTCGCCGCGGATGTTTTAAGGTTTATATGAGTTTTCACTCGAACAGCCTAGAGTTCGGAATGAGCATGAATGGGCTTATACTCTAAGCCTAAAACAGATTAACTTCTAGACTAGACGTGGGGGGGGGGTGAGCAAACCAGCTTCTGTTTGAAAACAGTGAATGTACGTACAGCGTATTCTCTACAAGTGCGAGTCCACGTTCTGCCTCCACTTACCCTCGCTGGTGAGGGGTCGCTCAATATACTTTACCTATCAAACGCCCCATAACCTCTCTTTGTCGACTTCTGCTTTTGTGGTTCGAACAAACCAATAACTGGCCCGTTTCGTTGTTCTTTGATCGCTCGTTTGGGTGCAAGCAATGTTTACAATAGCGGTTCAACTTAAATCGATTGCCCGCCTGATTACACAACGAATCCCGACTCGATTCGCCCTGACTATTCCCTTCCTCAGGCAGGTCAATACACGCGCCAGGCAATTGTATTCTTTTTTCAAACCAACCCCTCCCCCGATCATTAACCTACGTTCTAGCTGCGTTAACGTGGTAGTTAGCTATCACCGCTATTCTTCAATTAAGATAAATTAAATATAGTACAAGCCATATGCTGGCCTGCATAACACAATTTTCTACACCTGCGAAACACGGCATTTTATTTAGTCCTTCATTTTATTGTTTTGGAACTTCTTTGATGTCTTACATTAACAACTGGCGAAGGAGAAGACGTAAAAGTAGAACTGAGAAAAATGCACGGTACTTTGTCTAGAGCAAAGTAAAAGCTAACAAAAACGAACTAGAAAATGAATAAAAATTATTGCAACCATACGCGGAACTGTAATTCAGTAAGTATCATCCCAGAACTGCGTACGAGTTGCGCTGATTGAAGGTTATGAGTACAACAGAATGAGATAGGTGGGGAATTGTTGGGCGCACGAGAGGGGGAGTTCAAGAACGATACAAAAGTGAACTCGGTGAGCGTGAGTAGAGGACTGTATTACACGTACAGTGAAAATTGATTTGAGTATATAAGGTTGATACAAGGGGAAATGGAACGAGCGATAACTGGTGAGGGAAACTGTATCGGAAGGAGAGTGTGTGAGATGTGTCTGGCCTGAGAGTAGATAGAGAATGTGTGTGAGCACTGGAAGAAGAGTATATCTGGGCAGAGATGTGTGTGCTGCAGGTAAATCGAGGGAGGGAAGGGCATTCTGGAAAGTACGTAAGGGGAAATCCGTTGTCGTTAGAAGTAACTGAGGACCTGGGCTGTCAAGACGTACAAACGAAAGGGTTGAGGACGAAGGTGTTTGGGGAAACAATGACTTTCTGTAAAGGCTAGTGCAGACATTTTGGAGGTCACAGACCCAGCCAATTCGGCCTGCCAAACAGGAATAATGTTTGAAATGGGGCTGGTGCGTGCTCTCCTCACTGAACGCGCTGACCTCTGTGCAGGATAAAAAGAGTAAACAAGCAAGGCTGAGGGGCCCCTCACAGTTGACAATAGTTTTGGCACAGAGGATCACATACCAGTGCCCCCATTCTTCCCTTGTAACTATAGTATGACTCTTCGTAAATTGATTATGAACTTCACATTGAATAATGTGTAAATTTGTAGTGCTTCAAAAAGTTGAATCCACGTGCATCACTTTTTACTCACTTATAGTAGCATCATTCAACTTGTAACCCTCCACATTAAGTTGTATCATTGTTCAACACGTTTATTCTTGGCAAGTGCCTGAGTATTGCGATGAATACCACACTCACCAGCAGCATGAATGCATGGGTTGATAGTTTACGTATCTCAAGTGCTTTCAAAGCATTTCCAGTCTAGGAGATATCTCTACAAGGTGAGAGAGAGTTCCTTTCCCCCTCTTCTATCTAGAGGATCTACCACTTTGCAATGATGTGCTTTGCCAGGCAGACGTTTGTCGCTCCCAGTCTTATTGATAGAAGACCTTGGAAGAAGATGGACACTTCGCCCTGGCACTTCAGTGACCTTGGGCTTTTGGATCTTCCCCAGCTTTGTTCACTACAGCCGACACTAGAGACTCCTGCCAATCAATTTCTCCATTCCTTTCCAAGCTCCACCAACGCAATTTATGACCTGACCCGACTACATATTCCCAACGTATTGCCTAGTGGGGTTTTCCTCTCCCACTTCCCCTGCTGTTACTTGTCATCCTTACATGCTTGGGCACTCTTACTCTCAAACTCGCTCAATGATATTTGGCTCTCAGCTCTGTGTTGAATGAATACTGTCTCTCTCCTGCTCTACTCTGTACTCTACCTCTATCGTTCTCAAGTGTACTCAATAGTAATGATACATCCTCTTACTCATTTCATTCATCAACTTTTCTTCACTTGTACAAAACTACAAATCTGTCTCTCCCTCTATCTCTCACTCTTTCATACGCACACCCTACTCAGATGATGCCCAAGGTGTAAAGCAGTATACAGTGCGCAACTGGAGATGGGCCCCAGAAGACATAGTTCGCCTTAGCTAATGCCTCAATCCCAACTACTGTGGATAAGATGATCTCAATTATCACAGTCTGCTGAGTTGTTATGAACGACAGAATGACTCTTAGTCCTGTAGGTGGAGCACGGTTGATGTGGTTTCACAGATGTGGTGGACGAAGGCGCTTTACGGCTAATTTTAACAAGAATACAATTCTTATTTAAACCACTTTTGTATTTGGACGTCGATTGTAGGTTTCTGCTGTTGGCCACGTTCCTCGTCAATGTAGGTGCAGAGTAGCAAGTTCATCCTGCAGTCAGTGCTCATTCAAGTAAGGTATTACAGGTAATACATACCAATTCATGGTCATTGTGGTGTGCGTCATAAATAAAGCCGAAGAGTCCCTGAGATAGATCTAATAGATTGAAATACCAGTGGATGATTTCAAATCAAAACGTCTGATAGAGTTTAATCGCACGAAAGCCCATTAGTTTTTGTGGTCGTGTCGTCAGTTGGGATATTTCGTTGGATTACTGAGGGTTGTCGTCGTTCCTAAAGCCTCTGGGTCGTACCGGTTAATGATATGAGAGGTCGTCATGTCGGTGAGTCTAGGAGACAATGGCTTTAGATTATTTATAAGTCGCCTGTGGGAATCCACACTACACCTTGCCTTCCTGCAGACAAGGATTCAAGATTTCTCGCTGTCTGTTGATAGGGCCCGTTCGAAATAAACTACATATCTTCTGGTTATCTTATACTCTGTAGTTTGTCAGTTGAGAGGCACGTTCATCTTAGTCTCCTTGCCGACGGATGTTTGCCTCTTCATGCAAATCTGATAGCCTTAAACTTGAAAATTTATAAATGCGTTGGTAATACAGGTTATTGTCGTCTTATCTCATTACAGGGTCTAAACGTAATATAGTGGGTTTTTTTCCAAGGACTGAAATATTTGTTCGTTTTCGTTGTACCTCCTGACATAGTGCAGCTTGTTGTATTATTTTGTGACGATTTGGAGTGTTGTGTATGTTACTCAGTACAGTAGATTGTCATCAACATCATCCACACATCAACTCCTCATACCCCTGCCTAGTGAATGGAACGAATGATTACTGACGTATAAATGATTAGTCGATCGCCTTGCCCAGTGAATTCAGTTCGGAATGTACCTTAATCATATTCTCATGTCCTATGTTGCTGAGGCATTCATTTCATCTACTTGGTTACTACATAAACTCCTGAGGTTGAAGAACCAAAAATAAATAAATACATAAAGAGCTCAATATCAACCAACCAAAAAATTGGCGCCACCATGTGGTCCAGCTCCAGCCTAGACGTTCTATGACTGTAGCCAGGAGGGCAGGGGGCCATGCTGTTCCCAGGCGAAAGCGTCCTTGCAGTCAACGAGAAGGAAAGGGGTGACCGAAAATCCCAAATGAGGAAGGATTAGTACTCACGACCAAGGCCACCGAGGTGCTGGTGGTTTGCTATGGGCCACGTATGAGGTCTGGGAGCAATTGTCTCCTCACTGGTCAGGAACAGCAGGTTAACACGTAACCTAGCGGTGAACCGTACTGTTTCCAAATATTCCAATCTTCATGGGTAGTAGATTTGTGTGCTCTCTACTCTATATCACTCACTATAACTATCACTACACTCTTATGTACTTATTAACCATGTTGCTTTACAACAGTTTGAAGAGCGTAGAGTTGTTAATGCTCCCCAGCTGTACAACTTCTCATCTCAACTTGTGCACAATGGTTTCGAGTTTGTTGCAATATTCGTAAATTATTTCCCCAATTGCCCGCCGAAAACTTAGATGCTGTGTTCATCTAGTTGTAAACAATACAACCTCAAAACAGCCTGTCTGAGAATAATACCTGCCCTATAAAACCCACAGTTGGTGCACTTGTTCTGCCTTAGAATGTTGCGTTTTTTACTGTCCGCTGTTCAAAAGTTAAAGGGAAGTATTGGCGATTGTGTAGAAAAAATTTGAGTTTCCTAGATCTGTACATGTGAGGCCTAGCGAATCCAAAAAACGTAATTTCTCGGTGTGCGTGTTCGTAGTACAATTTACGGTTATTTATTTGCTACGTGTGAATCTGAAAGGTGTCGGGGCCATGACGTCTCTGGGCAAGGCAGTAATAGTTTGCCATTGTTGTCTTATAGTGGCCTGGTGAGTGTCTGGCGCCAAGTCACTCCTAATTCGAAATGAATAACTCGACTAAATGTTGAACTATTGAAGTACGAAGTCAAACTGTTGCTGCTTTTTTTTGTTATCGGTGAATATTGGTGGTGTCGCTTGAAGACTGAATTCTCGGACGTCACCACCGTTATCATGTTTGTGATCCGTATTTATTTGAACAAACGTCTCACTCAGAGAGCTTCAGTTACCGAGGTGCAAGGCAAATATTTAGACTGCACTGCGGTTAGAACATGGAGACGTGAGGTTGAACGACCGATTTGATTCTGCTGTCATATCTTTTAGCGAACCAATTTATTGACGTGCCATTATTCGAATTTTATTCCGACTTTCTGACTAGTATGTTTTAAGAGTTAACTTATTTATTTCTTATCAGCATTAGCCCCTCAACGAATGTTAGTTACTGTCTGCAATTGACATTAGAGGGCGTCATATAACAAATAACGAATTGTTTTCAACGTGCGTTTCAATTTTTTCTAAGCAAAAAAAAAAAATTAAAAAAATGTGGAAGTAATTAGAGTGCGTTGTGCGTTTGTGAACATAATTGAGACCGAACTAAATCTGCTCGTATTTGATATGTTTCCTGCAGATCAGTAATCTCTGCTCAAGTCAAATTAGTGGGCCACTTCAGCAGCCTCAGGATTTTGGGTCTTCCCCAGTTTTGTTTTGCACTGCCGACACCAGACCTCTGTCAATCGACTTCTTTCTGCAACATTTTCAAGCTCTAATTTCAGCCAAAAGTACTACAAAAACTCGTATGCTGAACTGATGGCGATCTAAACGTATTTCACCGTGAATAATTTTGAGGAATCGCATCTATGTTTCTTCAGATATTTGATGTTGACGGGTTCAGTAAGGTCCGTCAGTATGGTCAAAGTCACATTGAAAGCGTTCGTTCACTACGCGCAGTTCAGTGCGGGTGGACGCCCCCAATAAACACAGTTAACAATTCTGCGTTTGGGGATGTCTGGTGGAGCCCTACCTTTCTCAGACCACGCAGTTTATAAACGAAGTTAGGGACGGGATAACCCTCCAGCGACTCCACGACCGCCACGATGTCCACAGAGCGAGCGCATTTTCCTGCATTGTCAGACCTTGTCCTGGGTAGGAGTTGGAATGCTCCGTTCTACCTTATCTTGGTGGAGGCAGTAACCTGTTGTGGCCCTAACCCATAACGCGTCAGTACAAGGTGACGGGCTATGCATTCCTTTGGTACCATTTTGGGTCAAACAACCCTCATGTCCAGATCGGTCGCTGGCTCGCCCATCTCTCTACGGCTTCTTCTCCTCCCAGGAGAAGGCAGTATGGACTTACTGCCTTCCCTGAGGTTCGGCAGGACCCCAGCAACCCACGGCAGAGGTCCCCCAAGCTTCCACCCACTACTCAGGGTCCCATCAGCCGCGCATGTGGATTTCTCCCAACAGGCACAGTGACTTTGATTTTAATCTAACCCCCTAAGTAAACTAACTCTTCAGTTAATGATGGGGTGTTTTGTACGTAGAGCTTTTCATTCGCCAGCGCAGAAGCTTTCTTTGGTAACCTGGGAAAAAATCGAAGTGCCAACCTTGATAACTTGATGGTAACTTCAACTCACAAAATCTCCTCATGAAATGGTACCGCCTTTAGGATCTGGCGACGCACAAAAGAAAGTTGACGATCATTTATCAACTTGTCTGACGTTTTGTCGATACTAAGATGAATGACGTGTAACCCGCCTTATTTATCGCGCAGAAAAGGACAATTCGCGGAGATGATAAAGTGAAAGGGTTCGGTGAAAATTTCAAGGGAACACCTGACAAAAGATTGGATTCCTCGTACCGACTGTTGTAATGACGTTTTCAAAGGGGTAAATGGCCTTATTTTTGACGGTGGAGGGAAATACGAACGCACTACTAGAATATTATCGCTCGCTCTTCAACTTCGCTCCGGAGTGGTATGAATAAAGGAGAGTAATGGCTGTTCTGGATTTTTCCAACGGTTGTGTCGTGTCAACTCAAATTTGATATTCAGTTTGAAGATCAACATGGGACTTCCATACGAGGTTATAAGCAAATTCCATCAACGCCTAAATACATTAATCAGCCAAGTATTAGCGCTTAAACACCCAGTTTTACTTTCCTTAGCTCTAGAAAGGAAAACTATGTAGTTGACTGAAAGAAAAACGTTAACTCGTCTTCAGATCTTTACTTTTCAAAGGCTACCCAATCCGGAAAACAACATTGGGGGATAAGATCTGTCTGCCTGTGAACGCGATTGAGAGAAAACGGCTGAACCTGGCTCACATTTGATATTTAGCCTGCAGGTCACCAAGGAACACCAAAATCAAGGGACTGAGCCAAATCGGCCTAAAACCAGCTATAGCTATTGTACTGATCAACCCACCGATGTCTTTTCTCATAAACGACTTTAACGAATTTGTGGACATCTCCAAATGACTCAACAGTACCACAAAATTCTCGTAGGAAAACGTCGATAGCAGCATAATGAATTATCAAACATTTTAGCGCAGTTTTATTCTTATAAATTATGGTCAAATCGTACTAGCTTTCTCAGAAAAATGAGTGTGGTTGTGTAACTGCCTATATAGGTGAAAGTTTAATAACGATCGTAAGATAATTAGGAGCAACCCCAGAAAGTCCAAAATCGCGACCACTGCTGTTTCACTTGTTTGGCACAGGTTGAAGTAGTTGTGCTCTTGACCTTAGCCCTTTTTCCCTTGTGCGTTCGGCCGTACCCTACAGTTTCAGATCCTTTTTCTTGTTATTCTCCGGGAAAGAGAACTGCCCATTCAGTCTGCGTCTCCTCCTGACAAAGGGATACTCGTCTCCCTGTGCTCATTACACATTCCTCAATCAACTTTCGGCCCAGTCACAGCTGTTCTCACTTTCTCCCACTCCACTTCTTGCTCTTTCCGATTCCCCCTTTTGTCGCTCTTATATACTCAAATCGCTATTCATTTAACGTGCAGTCTTTCTCTCACCCTCAACTTTCTATTTATTTTAACTCCCCTTCTCGTGCGCTCAACACACTGTTTCTCGCCATTATTACCCGATAATTCGACAACAGTAAACACTATCCTTCAGTCTCTGTAATTACCTACGCGTCAATTACCCAATAACGGTTGCTATAAGTAGGAGGGACTCAATAAACTAGGGAGCTTAAAGCGTTACCACATTCTACATAAAACGAAGTTAAGTTTTACTTATGAAATTTGTATGATGGGTCGCACCAGATATTTATCTCAAAAACTAAACTAAATTTTCATCCGTAGGAAAATGATGACAGCAGCCCAATAAGTTTTCACGCGGTTCGACAAATATAAATTTTAGATGGATTTTATTTTTTCGTTGGCGTTCAGTCAATAATGACGCGGCAACGTGTCGAGGTTTTAATTCTTCGTAAGCATGCCAGTTGGCGTGATCGTTTCCTACTTTCTGCCTTAACTCGCTATTATCGACGGCGCTTCGAAAATTCTACTTGGGCGTCAAGAGTACACGACGTCAATAGGAAAAGGAAGAAGTCTGGAAAATTAAAAAAACAAGATAGGATCATGAACTGTCTTTTGCGGTTCCTCATGGTTCAGGCTCGCATTATCCCTAACTCGTCACAAAGCTCGTATGAATCACAATCGGTGGTATCTAGCGTCATCCAGTGCATTTCTATTGCTTGTTCAATTTCTCGGCGTGTCCTCCAGATGAGGAGGATTCTTTGAATAAAATTCCTGCAGAACCTTCGAGCTATTTTTGAAGCGTCGACTTGACGCTCTCGGCGCTTCTAAGCTAAATCGTTCGTTCCCCTCTGACTTGTTTGATGTCATGAAAATTACCTATCAACTTAGTTGCCAGGTACGAGCTGGTTTAAATTGCTTTTTCCGCGTCTGTGATCTTCGCTGTACTTTATTTCTTCTGTTGTTGACTGCGCGAAAGAGCCATTAAAACTTCATAATTAAGCTCCCGCGCTCTTAATTTACAAGGAGATCGTTGAAGAGTTGCCCTCGAGTTCACGGTGTCGACATCTCGATGACCGAACCAGCAGCGTTTGGAGTTTTCCACAGCGTACTACAGCGGTGTGTTGCACAACAAGTCTCAAGACACGATCTGGAACATTTTAATCGAATTTTAGTTGAAATGAAATTATAGAACCAGTTGCACACACGTCGTTGAGGCCAGGTGAACACGAGGGAGAATCTTGCGATCCCGATCTATTTTCTGCGTTCAGTACATATGAGAGAGATGGTGGGGACTTCCCACATCCAAATACAGGAACCAGCTTACTGCAGGAAGCTAACTGCCCAAAAGCGCCATGACCTAAATTGTGTCACACAAAAAGAGTACAAGAAACTCAGCCCTTCTGGCTTCGTACCCTCCCTCCCACACATTTGGCGCTCTGAAGGTAAAAGTGTTGGTAGTTTTTTAGGTATGAATATATCTTTGCTCTCGTAAAATAAGTTTTAGTGCGAAAGCCTTCGTATGATTACATTACAGAATTTTTCCTGGTTTCCCTACCTTGTCGTAGTATCCTGTTAATAGGGTGTCACAGTTGGGCTGGTTCATCATTATTCACTTAGTAAATCTATGATGTAATTACAGGTGGCGTCGTAACCGCATTGAGTATGGTTTGTAAGGGACATTGACGAGTGGCAGTGAACTCATCACTCTTCCTGAGGACGTGTAGTTGTGGCTCTTTGACATATCTAGAAGGAAGGTTTCTGGAGCAAAGTGGAAAAGATTTTCGTTGCCAAATGATCGCTTTACGTTGAGCGCCATTTACAAAACCTGGCGGTCGGGAAATTTGAGCCGTTTTCCTCGTATCCTAAAGCTGTTGCCCGATAGAATGCCTCGGTCGTCTGTGGGCGTTTCTACGAGTACCATTTGGAGCAGCTTGAGCTTCTAATTCTCGCGCTAACTGCGATGAAACCAGCGCCAACCGTCACAAACCCCGGAACAAAATCGCTAGTGTGCTCTCATCTCGTTCTTGAACCCCACCAATTCCCCAACCTTACTCGCCAATGTTGATTTTCGAGTGCCCTGCGTCTGCCCATTCGCTGTTCTCTTCTTGTCATCGTTCCTTCCGCCGAATTCCAAAAGCCGCTAACCTTCTAACCACTCCTCGCCTTACCACGATCTTCGCCTCTCACAAGCATCAAGGATCTTCACTTTGATCGTCTCCGTCTTCCCGAGTCCTACTTTTTTTTACTGGGTTCGCATACACAAATACAGTCAGGCAGAAGTTGGGTCGAGGAGATAATAGCCTAATGTTTATAACACGTAATCCAACGTTCACGTGCCTCTTCTAGTTGCATGAGAAGCAACTGAGAAGTGCGTGCTCCGTGAACTCTGCACCCTGATTGCATGAGTCACACACTCCCCTACAGACTATGCCATACGTTGTGTATGTCCATTTCTCAGCCTTATCGTTGGTTTTAAAAGTTTGGTAGTAGGGATACTGATTTAAGCCAACTCTTTTGTTAGGCGCAGGAACTGTGTGGCGTATCGCTTCCCCGCTGGGTAGATTTGATGGTATTTTTGCCATTTGCAGCTATGGTGTGGAGGAGAGGTATGTGTAAGATATTGAGACATGACCATTTGTGGTATCACGATAGCTTCTCTCGTTAGTACGTTCACTGCGACATTTCTTTGAATTCGCCCGCGGATCCAAACGAGGTGTGCAGGTTTCCTTAAGCTGCGCTGCGGCGTTACGATTGTTATTAAAGGCTTTTCACTGCCCGAAACGGCCGTGACGATTACGCTACTGACTTGTCGAGATCGAGCAAACAATTCGGATGCTAACCTTTTTACTTTCCTTGGCTCTACGAAGTAGAAAGGAAAGTTATGTAATCGGCTGAAAAAAAATTTTTGAGTTCTCTTCAGATCTTTACGTTTCAGACCCCCCTGGGTCCGAGAAAAACACTATTTGGGAAAATGCTCTGTGTGTATGTGTGTCTGTGAACGATTTTTAGAGAGTGAACCATCGTACCAAATCCACTCAAACTTGATATCTCGCCCGCAGGTTACCATGAGACGCCAAATAAGGGTATGAACAAAATCCACCGAAACATAACTATAGTTATCATAGTGATCAAAACACCAAATATTTTTTTCTCAAAAACGGCTCTAACGATTTTGATTAAATTTTTTATATTGGTAGCTCTTAATAAGATAATAATACCATAAAATTCGCATTTCTGGGAAAATGACGAGAGCGGCACAATAAATTATCAAAATTTTCGACGAAATTGATTTTAGCGCGGTTTCTACAGAAAACAACCATACCAAATCAGCTGAAACTTGATGTCTAGCCTACAGGTTACCATGGGACTTAAAAATAAGGGTATCGGCAAAATCCACCGAAAGTTAACTATAGTTATCAAAGTGATCGAAACACCAAATTTTTTTTCTCAAAAACGGCTCTAACCATTTTGATTAAATTTTTTATATAGATAGCTCTTAATAAGATATTTATGCCATAAAATTCCCATTTGTGGGAAAATGACGAGAGCAGCGCAATAAATTATCAAAATTTTCGACGAAAAGCGTTTTTAGCGCGGTTTTTTCCTTTTAAACTCCGCTGGAATTTTCGTAGAATGTTAAAAAAAATTGGTATTGTAGTCCAATCCAAAACCTAAAGGGTGAGCGTTTAAAAACGCTCATGAGATACATGGGGCTCACTCCAGAAATTCCTGAATTTCTACTACTGCCGTTTCGCTTACTACCAGCTCTAAACGTTTTTACCCAATAGCTCTGCAAAAGTAATTACTATCGTTCTTCAAAAAATTTGTGTTTACAGCCTCATTAATGATCTGTGTTCAAATTGCTCAATAATGGTCCTGCAATCAGTACGAGCAGCACAATAAAATCTGGAACTGTAAGCGCACCGCTTCCTGCTGACGTAAAGCGTTGTTTGACAAAGTTCAAATTAACTGAGTGATAAATGAATTGATCAAATAGAATCAGCCATGTACAAAGTGAATTGTTGTAGAGCTAAGGAAAGTTGTGTGTTGCAACGCACCAGATTTTTTGCGGCCGCTTTCACGCTTGACGTCAGTTTAAGAGTCCAGAATCTTCAAGTATATGTCCCTTTTCCTCAAGTAGCGCCAAATCTCCAATTGTTGGCAGTATTAGAGGGACAAATCAGCTCAAACCACTTTGAAAGTGTTCGAGAAATTGAAACTTATTGGTAGTTACTGAGTTGTGAACAGTTTGCTCATATTAGACTCCCTTTGTCGATTATCATAAATGAGTTTTTTCAAAAGTGGATTTGTGTTCTAATTGTTGCCACTTGCAGGTCCTGATGTTGACATCTATACATTTTATATACCTTGTTTTCTCGAATTATCAAAGGTAGGATGGAACTGCTGGAAGGTAGGAATGGACTGCTGGAAGGTAGGAATGGACTGCTGGAAGGTAGGAATGGACTGCTGGAATGGAGGCTTAGAACCGTAGTAGGTAAAATTTAACTGAATTGAGACAAGCTTCAATAAACGTACAATTAGGTAAAACACATGAGAACGAGTTCCGCAGGTAGGTAGGATTTTAGAATTAACCAAGTACCTACCAGTTCTAAACGTTTTTACCCAATCACTCTGCAAAAGTAATTACTATCCTTCTTCAAAAAAATTGTGTTTACAGAAGAGCCTGCCGTCGATAGTCGCCCCCAAATATTTATATTCACTTACCCTCCCCAAAGGGGGACAAGCACAGGGCCCCACATGGGTGGCATGGTGCGAGTGCATTATTAAACACCAAGACATGTGCAATGTTGGTTATGTGGTGCTTGAAATTCTCTTCTTTTTTTTTCTAGAGAGTTAGGAAACTTGAAAGTAAAGTGTTATGGTTCTGCTAAAGGAGAAGACAGTCCGAAGGGTCCTGGATGGAGATGAATAGCTTCAGATAGTCCTCATAAATTAAGAAATTAGTGTGGTCAAGGAAGGAACAAGCTCTATTGATTGCAAGGTTGTAGAGAAGGGGGCCGAGATGCGAGCCTTGAGGAACATCAGAGGTGGCGGAGAAAGAGCGAGATGGATGACATTTATGCGCAATGCAAGGCACCTAGCGACCCATGAGTGAAGAGGGACGAAAACGCCAAGGGATGAGTGCGCATCAAGAATTGTACCGTGGGGGAGCCTATCGAACGCCTTCGGAGAAGTCGGTCGTGATGACCACTTGACCATCCCCGCAGCACAAAGCGCGTTGTCCTGAAAAGTTGTTTTGTCACAGTTGAGCGCCCCTTGATATGTGGTTGGTGGGAGCGCGGCGGGGGCGGGGGGGGCATACAAAAGCTGGACTACAAGTCGTACGTATTTGGATACTCATAGGATATTCACCACGACTAGTTGGTGCGGTTTTTCGGCGGTACCGGTAGCTGTCTCTCCCCAGAGACTTCGGTATCGTCCTGAGCTACGGTGGCGTCACTCACCCGCTAATTGGATTTTTGCAACAAACCGAAAGCGGAGTCTGTTAATTTGCGGGGCGCTGGTGGCGGCTGCTTCAGAATTTGCGGGTAATTAACCGCTTTGATTGGCGTCAGCGGCGGCGAAACGGGCGGAAGGACGGGTAGTGGATAGGTGGTGATGGTGAGGGGGGGGAGAGGTAGCACCTTGGGGGGATTTCGTAGGTTCGGGAAGGGCGGTAGTGGGGAGGGACGATTGGGGCGGCGTGGAGGTGGCGCGCTCTGCCGTCGTCCTCTCCCCTCCACGCTACGCGACTCCCGACTCAACAGTCGTCCCTCGCTCGTGGGTTGATCCGGTCCCGCGTATTCCGCTGCCGTCATCTCCGCCTTTTTGAGTGTTACAAAAGATAAAAGAATTTAAAAAAAAAAGATAAAAAGTGTTCCGACGGCTCGTCGCGCGGATATCTTCGAGTGTTTTGTGTGCAGTTCCTCGTTTCGTGTTATCGTTCTATTCTCATTTCGGCTCGCTTCTCTCTCTTTTTTTTCTTTTTGCGCAATCCGTCGAGCGTTGGGCGAGTCGCGGTGTCTCGGGAGTGCGGCGATCCGTTGGGGTTGAGGCAGGTGCCAGGCGACCTACCTCAAGGACGAACACGGAGCAACATTTGGGACCGCCCTTCGCGGGCCTTCATCCCGTCAGATTATCTTCCGTGAAACATGACATGTCGACGCTCCTCGCCGACAATACCGGGTAACTCTATACGATAACACACTCTACCAATATAGTCCAAATGTAGTTGTTCCTCGGTATAGTAGGCGGCTAGTGGTTGACATTGGCAGAGCGATAGTACTGTCAAGGGCTACTGTCAGCCTCGTCTCATGAATCCGTACTCAACGCATTTGCCTGCCCTGTCCCTGGTAACGCCCGTGGTGCTTCCTGGTAAATCATAGCAGGATGTGGCAACTTTCTTACTATGACCTTAAAATCATAATACACTCCACATCCCCCTACTTGCAAAACCCAAATTGCGAAGGCCTATGTAGATAAGTTGACGTAGGTAGTTGAATATTGCAGATGGTATTGTTTATACTGTCAACTCGCCCCAGCTCGTTCGGTAAGCGCATTGGCCATGCCGATGATGTAGTGCTGCCTTTATTTTCCCAGCCAGCAGGGCAGATCTAGCGACGTTTAGTAAGCAGGTATTCGTGCGTGGGTTCTTGAGTAACACTGTAAAGTGGGGCTGCGTTGTATTGAAGAGTCTCTCAAGTCCTCGCCCTGCGTGCGTGGACGATCGACAGGGATGTCCTCTAGAATGTTGGTTTTGACATGCACTGCTAAGCTACGCCTTAGAATGATGTACTGTCGTATCTTGTGTTATGATTGGCTGACCTCTCCCTTCTGGGGACTAGGACATTAGAATACACCACAGCCTGACTGTCCCATATTTGGGATGAGTACCGCAGATTAAAGTACTCCTAAGGAATACCTGGTATGTCCAGTAAGCGTCTTCTTCGATGTCCGCCCTTGGAGGAATCGTTCCAAATGCCAAACTTCGCTCCATTTCAAGTCTAGCTCGCGGGCCAGCGTATGACAGGCAGTTTCATCACCTGTATCACACCACGTGGACTGATGTGTGTCGACTATACGTACACGTGTTGGTTAATTTAGCAGCGTCGGGTGATGATCCCCACTACCTCCCTTCTTAGGTCCTCTCTCTATGCCATCAGAAGTCGTGTATTTCCCCTGAGACGAGGTGCATTCTCCTTTTAATTTGCTCGCGTTCGATACCTGCAGATGTGGAGTAAGGTCTTGTTTATATTCCTGGGTGATGACTGCCCAGAGAATCAGCGTCAATTCGTCCCAGGTCGTTGGGTAGGTGCATTAGCCTTGCCAATGTTGTAGTGCTGCTTTCGTGAACAGATTTCGCTAGCGACGTTTAATAAACAGTTATTCGTGCGTAGGTTCTCGATAAACACCATAATAAGGCCGTCATAACAGCCCGCGGAAGAATGTTTGTCGACATTAATGCACCTATTCACTCGAGATCAGTCGATGGCTCTAAATTTGCATCCGTTGAAATCCAGCAGTTTTTGAAAAAATGGAACGCCATCCTGTCTCTATATTTCTCAAACTGATGGCCTTAGCTGAGGCTGGAGTTAAAGCTATCTGGGAAAAAGATGATATTGAATGTTGAGGAGGAAGTTTGTGTTATTGCCTTACGGCTTGCGGGATGACTCCCTCTTAAATATCATTCAGGCACGCCTCAAATCTTTCGCCGGAAAATGGCAAAAAACTGCTGCTACTGTCGATCGTAAAGCTGCTCGCCCGAAGTTGGTGGAACGATACACCTCCAGATGATAGCTGTGGGCCCATGCCGCGAATACATAGCGGAAGCGTGTACTTCAGACAGACATTTCCTCGAAAAGGTCTGGGAGCTAACAACTGATGAAAGGGGAAATGTGCTGGACTACCATTCTATTTACATTTATTAAAATATCTGATGCATAGCAACACACAACTTTCCGCCACCCCCGTAATTTCGAACACCACCTACATTGGCGGGCGCTATATCTTCGTTCAACGCATTTTTACAGGAACATTTATGGAGAACAAAGTTAGGGCCGTTTTTGATAAAATTGGAATACCAATTAATTAATATTCGACAAATCTCTTTTTCTGTGTTAACTTGGTTTATATCTCCGTTCAACACACACACACACAGGTCTGTTTCTTTATTTGATGACTGTACCTAAACCCTCGACGAGGGTTATATCAGTCATAGAAGTTGCGGTTTCGCTAATATGCAAGAGGCCGGCCCCTGCAGCATCCAACGAACTCAGACCTGTGGAGGTACGGCGGAGTATTTGGTCTTAGCCAGTCTCACCGTAGAGAGCTGTTGCCCGTGTGTTACCGCGCGGAGGTTGACCACCTGAGGAATCCGTACCATCTGGGAGTATTTCATAATCTGGTTTCCTACCTGATCTTACTTTTTACTTGGGTGGCAAGTTTCAAAAAGGACAGATCAACTATAACCACGTTTCTTAGCCATCACCTTCTTTGCGAACTTTGCAAAATGGTGGTCATAGGCTTCCTTGTAGCAGTCAATGCTGCTAAGTTCGTTTGCCCTACCAACAACCGTCGCTCACTGTTGTAGAAACTACAGTGGAGCAGCACATGGTTTCTTGTTTCTCCGCACTGAGGCACAAGACGGCATAATGGAGAGTCTTTCAGGGAAAAGAAGTGGAGCCGCGATTGAAGTCACCATGTCCCGTGAGGAACTGACTCGTCCAGTGGTCTGGCCTCCATTTTCTAGAAAGACGTTCACGGATGACTGGGGAAGAACTCATACGTATCACGTCCTTTTGACGAGGATTCCCATCTCGCTTGCCATTTCTCTAGAGCCCATTCGTCGATGGCGGCAAGTTTCTGTTCTGTGGTGAGATCCGCCTGGAGTTCAGCCCAAAAGCGGGGAAGCTCCCGTTTCACTCTCCACTTGTCAATCATGCTCGACAGCCAAATCAACTGGTAACTGACCAGTGATCACCTGGAGTGCTTCCGTTGATACTGATCTTGTAGGCCCTGGTGATCCACAGGAGCGCAGCTCTCTGGGATTGGGCCAATACTCTCTTTTGATTGACTGTTAGTTTGCTACCCCAGACAACGGGGCAGTAGCCAATCACACCTAAATAGATGGCCTTATACATGAGGATGGTGTCATTGGTAACACACACCCCAAGTGGCCTTGCTAATGGCACGCAGTGAGCAAACCTTGCAATGGTAGTAGTGCCTTTAAAGGGACTGGAGGTGTTGGTTTGAAACCCCACCTCTCACCTATATTCACTCCTAAATACTTGACGTGCTTTTCAAGAAGGAGCCTGTAATGGCCGCCAAAGCGTATTGTGGGTGGATTATTCACTTTCCCTTCAAGAGGATTAGCTGGGTTTTTCCTCAGCCACCTGCATCTTGACATGCTCGCACCATTGGTTGACAGTCGCGGGAGCACATGGTGAGTTCTTTCTTCAATTTGGCGGACTGACTCTGCAAAGATCAGCACAGTCAAGTCATCCGCATAGGCGCACGGCTCGCAGTCAGTCTCCATGAGTTTCCTGAGTAGACCTTCGAAGAAGGCATTCCAGAGTGCTGGTCCTAGGACTGAGCCCTGTGGGCACCCCTTCTCAATCTTTCTCCGCACGGAGACATGCCTGCACTCGATCGTAGCAGTTCTGTCTGTCAGGTAACTTCTGACGAGTGAGTACAGGTTGCGGGGATTCACCCTATCTTTGCTCATTAAGGAGCGCTGGCCACCAAAGGTTGTCAAACGCTCCTCTGATGTCAATCAGAACTGCTACGACGTGTACTTAGCCGGTGCCAGCAGGGAAACACGCCGAATCTCGACAATGACATCCGCGTGGACCTTCCTTTGGTACACCCCATTATTGCCCTGCCTGTGAGGCGTTGCCAAAGACTCTCTCAGGGACTGCAACATCAAGATTTCTAGTGTTTTGCCCTAATATGGAAAGAAGGCTGAGTGGTCTCCATGATCGCGGGTCTGACTGATTCGCGGTCGCCTCCCTTTTGAAGAGTGACAACATCGTGCAGACTTCCACTGAGTGGGAACTGTCCGACCTGCAGACAGTCATTAAATAAAATTAAGGAGACGCTGGAGATTGTCCGCTCAGCCTTCCTTAGCATATTGCTTTCTATTTTGTCTGGCCGGGGATTTGTTGGGCTTTAGGTCGCAAGGCCCTGCCGAGGTCGCCTGTTGTCCACAATGGGATGTCGGGCTCGTTCGAGGGTCCATGATCAGCTCCCTTGCTGTCCTCTGGGCTTCAGTGTCTCGAAAGCTACTTGGTCATCTGGGAACGCCTTCTCAAGGAGGGTTTCCAGTGAGCTGATGCTGCAGGCCCAGCCTGACTCATTTTGCATCGCAGCTAAGACTTGCTCTACGTTTGCTTTTCCTATGGAGGACTTGTAGTGTCTGCCCCAGGGGTTCTCAGAGCTCTCCGCTTCCACAAAATTTCGCCAGCCTTGCCGCTTGGCCTGCGTTTGATGGCGCGGTGGAAGGCCTTCTTCTCTGGATGAAGGCAGTTCGAAGTGTTGCTCTGGCATCAGGGTCACGAGTGTTTTGGTACATCCTTCTGGCTCTATTTGCACTTTGCTTGAGGGGATTAAGTTCCTCAGTCCACCATGGGACTTTGATCGCCTGTGCTTCTGCTGGCACAGAGAGCCCAGCAGAGTGCAGTGCTGTGGTAAATGTGTCCACTTTGCTGTCCACCTCTTCAGGTGTGGATGCTTGCGCTATTAGGTCGGTGTCTGCGGCACGCAGTTCACCTTCCAGTACCCTACAGAATTGTGGCCAGTCAGCATTTTTTGTGCGGAATCGCTTTTCACGCATGTCTTTGCAGAGGATGTTGTCATGTACGACTCGCCAACCTTGCAATTTGAGTAGCAGGGTGTGAGACACGGCTGTGACGTCTATACACGACCTTCCTCCTGGACCATCATAGGTCGCCTCAGTCATGGGGTCGTTGGCAACAACCAAGTTGTACCTGGTGAGCAGCTCTATATACGCCTCGCCCGCCCTGTCCAGGGTTGGGGATCCCCACAATGGTGATCTGGCGTTTGCATCAGCACAGACTACGCAGGGTCGTCCTGATAGGCCTGCTAGAGCCCGCCGAGTGGTTCAAGGCTGTTGGCAACTGGTGCGCCAAATTGCCTGTAAAATGATATTACAACCAGCTCAAAGCCACCGGCTCCGTATGAGCCCAGCCGCCAAGTGCTGGCTGTTCAGGTGGGTGAGTGCGAGCATGTCAATGGACGGGTCGGTGCAGGCTACTGCTGCCTTGGCTCCCGTTCTTGCTCCAGTCACCACTCGTGCCTGCGATCCCAGACCAAGGGTTTGGATCCTATGTATGGTTCCTGTATGGCGAGGACACTGCAGCGTTTCTTGGGTGCATTTTGCAGCAACTCAGCCATAACTGGGCAACTCTTTATTTGTGTTGTGCTGAAGGATTCGAACTGTTTTTGACCCTATTCACAATCTACCAGTGACTCCTGGAGGCAATCGCCGCTGACGAATGGTACAGCGTGCGTCTCGTGTAGAAGTGTGAGACCTGTTGGATTTTCGTTCGACGCAATGGTGGCACACTTGAGAGGGGCATCACGCTTGCATTCCCTACTCAGATGTGGCAAGGCACCAGAGCGCACACAACAGGTCTTGTACAGGCCACTGCCAGGTGGCCATAAGCGCTGGCATTTGTAGCACTGGGTGGGGGCTTGGTACTTTCGTATGCGCACCGCTGCCAGGCTATTTGAGGTGCCTTGCCCTCTAGTTTTGTATAGGCTGGGTGATACCTCAATCACCCAATCCTTCTGCCTTCCAGCTGTTTGGTGAAGAGGCCTGACATCCGCGCTGCAAGCTAACGCAGGGTTGTGCTCAACAACTTGTTGGGCCAAGTCCTCTTTTTGAAGATCAGTCCGCACGTCGCACAATAGCAGGCGTGAAACGACCCAGGGCTGACGCTTGGAGCTTCAACTCCTTTTTGTTGAAATGTGGCTCGTGAGCGCCTTGGCCATTTCTGGCGTTTCCGTCACAATGGACGGCGCCACCTCCTACTGCGGTGCGGATGTCTAGCACTCGGACGCTTAGAGCTTGGAGGTCCGTGAGCAGGACACCCCGCATCAGTGCTTCCATTGTATCAGGGTTGGAGGGACCAGCCTCTCTCCTTCCTTACATGTATGCCTAACCACTACCACGTTTTGTCGTGGGTTTTTAGGGGAGTTTGGCAAGCGGTGGAGGCTTTTTATTTTGTTTTTATTTTTACTTTTGCCCTTGTTTTTGGAGCAGAGGCGTAGGCGGGCGCTGCCCTCAGCCTGTAGTTAAGGGTGTTTCCGCTTCCCTGCGCTTCCTGGCCTGGCAGACTGCCATTCCGCCTCAGCTCCATGAGGGGGGAGGAGGCAGTAGCGGCTACTGCCGCATATGAGGGGCCTGGTGTACTACCCTGGCTCATTGAAGGTCCTTGAGTTTGGGGGCTGGTGGCACTGGCTGCTGGGCAATTGCCCTACGCAGCTCTTCCTCACGACAGCCGCCACAGTTTCCCCGCAGGGGGAGTGGCAGGGGGCGATGTCGTTGGGGGCATTAGCTTTTATAGCCAGCTTCGAAATTTCGAAGAGGCAACTAGTGATGAGGTCCGCATAGGTCCTGTCGCGCTGACCCTCATCCCCGTGCCATCTGGCTGTGGATGATTTGGACATATGCGCAAATTTGCTCCATGTCCGACAGATTAGGGTCAACGGCGTGTCGTGTGCTTGTAGTAGCCGGGTTGCCCGGCTACTAGGGAGATGAACGCGGTTTGCCCGGTTCTTTCCGCCCTTGTTTGTTTGGACGACGAGTAGATTGCTCATCGTCCGAAGAGGGAGGGGTCGAGCTTGGCGAGCCCGAGGAAGAGGCGCAGGTGGCGTTTTTATTACGCGAAAAACCCTAGTTTTTGGTACATTTTTGTCCCCCACCCCCTTCCATTCGGCCGAAATCGCCCATAAACTTATTTTGGTGTCTACAAAAAATAACGAACAAAACAAAAAAAGAACCAGCTCAATCAGATCAGCCGTTCTCCCGCAAATCGAACTACACACACACACGGACCACGCGCCGAAATTAGGTTTTTTAGACTCAGTAGGCGTCAAAACGAAAAGATCTGAAGAAAAGTAGAATTTTTTTTTTTTGACCCGATTACTATACTTTCCTTCCCTTCGGGTAGCGGAAAGTAATAGAAGTTGTTTGATTCCAACATCCGTACGATGCGGTTACATTGATTGTTAACGGAGTGATGGGGGGGGGGGGGTAATATAATTGACCAGAGGAAGCAGTTTTCTCCACTTCAAGTTGGGCCAGGGCTACCATTTTCCGCTTCACGCCGATATATTCCTACTAGTCATGAGTGAGCATGGTCTGAATTTTCTTGTCAGAAGCTGCTAAGTCTGGCATTGAAGACTCCGTTCCAGAAGTGTTGACGACTTGGCCCGCGACAAAATCAGCTTACGGGCAAAACCCCTGTACCTTGTTCTAAGAGATCCAAAGTGAGTAAAGTGTGACCCAGTACTTGATGACAACTCTCCGATTGGATTTTGAACTCTTGGTTCTAGATTTGAGGAAACTCCGTCCAGATCCATTGCCTCGCCTGTCACCGCCAACGTGCACGAATGGACGTTGACAATCGCTCCTATTGCCCTCCGCGATATCCACTGCTGCTTCGTCGAGTTTCCTAATCATTTCATCCATCCAGTATAGTTTTGATGTCAGGGGAATATTCCAATGTGAGAAACGGGCAGGAGTAAGTCCTAGTGAGTATCCGTGGGATAGTCGATGAACCAGCTCGTCCGCGTAGAAGAGGTCAAGAACAAGTTACGGCGTCCAGGGAAAATATTAGGTCACAGGGCCATCCTCCAAGTCGTTTTGTCCACCATATCAGCACGAGCTGCTGCTTTTGTGGCATTTCGATACGTCCTGCCTTCGCTGGAAGGACTTTTGGAATCTTCCGTTGTGAGCCCTGGTTCGCGAAGCTCCTCTGTCTAAAATGCAGGCTTCCATTGGGTGGTGGTTCGTATTGTCGCTTTCTGCAATGTTGCACGACCCGTCGCTTAGCGGCAAAAGGTTCGCCTTTCAACGGCCCATAAATCACTAGTCAGTTGAGTTTGATAAGCCATTAGATTCTAATCACTCGAGTGTCCACCTCGTCACACGATAAGCTGCTACCTTTGACGTGAGTAAAGCCGTAATGAGTTTCCAGGTGGAAGGCCTCATTGAAGGGCGTTTCCACTCGCGAGCTCCGGGATTTACTTCTTTTTTTTCGAGAGGCGATAGGTTTAAATTCTCGCGATGATTGACAATCCACAAAGCTCCACTCTTTAAATCCCGTGCGCCCGTACGTTTGTCGCAACCTGAAAATATTTGTTTGTCTTCTTCCTGTTCCTGGCAAGTGCCAGTTGTCAACAGTGGCCCTTAGAACTCCTACGTAAACGTGTATTTATACCTTCTCGTTTTGAGTACATTTTTGAGCCTTCAAAAAACCACGAACGCAACTAAATCCATCCATTCTCCCGTAAATCTAACTACGGATTCGCGTCGAAGATTTTTAGGTTTTTTTTACAATTCAGTAAGAAAGTAAACTTCTGAAGAATACTCAGCTTCTTTGTGCGCGAATGCATTTCTGCCACGCTTAGGTTAGCGGGAAGTACCAAGAGAGGTTCGTCATCTCACACTCTGAACTCTCTAACCAAAAGTTGGGAAATAGGGTTCGTCAGATGGAAGGAGATCAGGGAGCAGAGAAGAATTTCGAATATGTTGGTGAGGTATAGAGTTCTGGAATTGCGTGGAGAAGAGAGCTGACGTAACTCGGTAATTAATGTACTTCACTCTGTGCAAGAAATATAAATGTTCTCCGAGGTGGGAAGAAGTAATTGGTGATGGATGAGTAAATACTCAAGGTTAGAGAGTGAAGTGAGTGAATTGAATACAAACATGAATCATCTGGTTGCTAAAGAGCGGTCGATTCAACAATAATTGGAGTGCACATGCTGCATGATAACTCTACACCCAATGGCTAGTCCAATGATCTCAAATAATCCAACACGAGGAGAAAGGTGGTGTGGACGAAGAAGACGTATCTCTTGATCCTGATATTGATGCTGCAATAGCGAGGTCCTGGTCGTACGGGTAGGGAAGGATTTGTTGGGGCGCCAACTCCTTGCTGCTGAGCTTAGGAGACAACCAGTTTGGCGGGAACAGCCTGTTCATATTCACACACTGCAAACCCCGTAGTTTCCTATAATTGTGAGCAGTAGTTATCTGACGAAATTCACAGTGTTCCCGATATCTGGGCGTGTGGCTCCTCCCAGGTATTAATTGTATTTTGACCAAACGACTTGAAGCAGACCTGCATTTTTCTCCAAATGATATACGAGAGATGGAGCTGTACTAGGACTAAACGTAGGTGGTGGACTCTTTGACACATTGAGAGTCTCAGGGTTCGGTGTTGCAGCGCGTACGTAAAAGTGAAGAGGTCAGGTCAATCCTACAACAGTAAATCCAGTCCTAATTGTCCTCTTCTTCGGATGATCGAAGACAAGTCAGCGACTAGACGAAGAGACAGTGAGTTGCATACATCCGAAGGAGAAGAGCGAACAGTGAGAAGTGAGATAAAATGGTTGGACTGTGGAGCCGAGCTGGAGGGGATTTGAAAGAGGATTGCGGCGTTGCCAGGTCTGTAGTGTATCAGTGGAAATGGTCAAAGGCAGGTCCCCGTCTATCGTGGAGCAGGTGGTAGTTGGTGGGGCCAAAAGTTCCTTGCGAGGAAGGAGGCTGGATATCCTCTTGTTGAGAACTGATGCTGAGGTTGAAGCTGCCAGTGCCCCACGTCCGCTTCTCTCGTTTGAACGGGAAATTACTCCGTAGAGTCCTTTAAATCCGGACTGTCCTGCGACCGACTCATTTCAAGGGAAGGTTGGAACATATCAGAACGTAGAATTCTCTTTTACGAACGCCATAACGCGGTCGTCTTTGTCGACTCGAAATTGTTAGAATCCACGTTCTAAATTGCCAAATCGGAACGCATTTTAATAGCATTTGAAAATGACGCGGCAGATCTTGGTTAAGAACCGGTGTCAAAAGCTCGTAGGGAGGTCACCAGGTCTGCAGAAAATGCCCGTGTTCTGGCACAGTCCGTTAAATGGTTGCAGACGTCCGTCAAGACATACCTCGTTGTTGCTCGGGGACCTCAACTAGTGGGCGTTCTATCGTGGAAATTAAACGTATTTTTAATCTGTTCCCAGAACCGGCATTGAATATTTGAGATGCCCATCCGATTTCTTTGCTGTTAAGTTGACAACCCTCTTTCACAATGAGCTTCGGATAAAATCTACTTACACTTGGCGTTTTAACGTTTCATTATCGAAGAGCTTGCCTTCCAACGAAATTCCCCCATCAGGTTTCCAACACAAGGCACTCAGGAAGCCAGCTAAAAATCATAATTTCATGACATTTAATCGTACGAGTTCAAAGCTCGTTCCCCTCAATTCAAGCCGAATCAGTTCAGTACAAGCTCAGGGACTTCCTCAGCTTTAACCATAACGTGCCAATCCCGAAACCTCAGCCCCCTGTCAATCAACTTCTCTTCGACATTTCAAGTCCCACTGATGCACAGCTAGACCCCAGGCCATCAACGTATTTTCCCTCTTATGGTTTCCCCGTTGGTGTTTTCTTCTCTCATCTCACTTCCCCACTATTACTAGCCAGTTCCTGAGACGTTGTTCTTTTACAACTTGGGCAGGTATACTCACTCTCAAATCTCGTCCGAGTGGACACCAGTTTGCGTATCTATAGACTCTCTGTGTACTCAATTTCTATCATGTCTCTCGGCATTAACCAATCCGCTAGCTCGGACTTATTCTTGGCCATTGACATCTCTCCCTCTTATGCACCTGAATGGGTGGTCTAATACAGGTCCTACTGTCATTGCAGCTCTTACTCTCAAACGACGCAACTCGTGCTGAAGTGCTCTGAAACAACTCATTAATAGGGCTTATTCCTTGGAAACTCTCATTGTCTTCTTCAATTATTGTCGTACCACATGCTCACCCTAACCTTGGAAAAAGTAATTGATAAATTCACTCGACACAATTGCGCATCGGTCTGAAGTGTTTTCGTGTAACTTATAACAGGACCGTGGCTTCGTGATTTTAGCAGGGTTATGTGCCGGTGGCCGTGGTTCCATTCGCATTGCCATTGATGAAACAATATAGTTTTTAGAACGCCTCACGTCGATTTATTTTGACGAAAGAGGAGGGAAGTTCTTTCCTGTCGAGACGGAAGAAAAGTGAAGTGCATGGAACGGCCCTGGACTTGATGCTCCAGCGCTGGGCGAGCTGCCGTCTCATTTCCATGTGGCCGCATACTCCCGAAGGACGATAGGGAGAGAATAATAAGATTTCGATACTATCAGTCGGATCCTGCCCAATAAACGAGCATTATGCGCAATTAACGCGTTATTTACCGTGTTCTCGCTCAATTTACTTCTCATCCTGTGATTACAGGTTCGTCCGCGGTTTTTCCTACCCCGTCATTTTCAGCGACAAAAACCGGATGAGCGAACGAGCAGAGGGTTATTTTCCTTCTTTTTTTTTAATTACCTCATTGGTAATTAAACCTCCCCACCACTTCATATCGTCAAATCTAAATGTGTCAAGGGGCACTCGTTTGTTGCCCAACGGGCCTATTGTTATGCGGTTTGAATGGTTCTCCTCTCATTGTGCGGGTCCGAATCAGTTGTCTTCTGTCTTATTACGTTTATGCATATCTCACTTGCGACTGTGTACAAATAAGTCCTTGCGAGTCGCGTCATTTTTTAGTGTCGCCCTTGTCCCGATTTTCCGTTATTTTCCTGGTCTTTATCGTCATCGGTACAATCCGTTCTACCAAAAAATATATGAAAGAGCGGATAAGACAGAATACTTTTGTGGCGTGCCACATTTTTCTCTGCGAACCGATAATTCTATTCACGGTGCACGCAATATTTACGTACTGATTAGAAAATAAGTTGATACTTCGCTCAACATTGGTGCTGTTGTCGAGGAAACAGCGAAAACCCCTAATTTTGTTAGTTGGCCAGTTTCCCACTGATGACTTTTGTTCCTGTTGATACAAGAAAAAAATAAAAAACCGGACGTTGGCCATCCACATAGTGACAAAAAATACAAAGATTCGGGATGTTAGGCGTTAAGTTAGCATAAAAATGATCATTAAAGTGATTGTAGACACACAGATTCACGCACAAACGTCGTGCCAATTACAGTTTTCGTACTCAAGAGGCCTCAAAGCACGAAGATCTGAACTACAGTCAAATTGTTTTGTCCATTACATTTCCTTCAGCCTCAAGTTGAGGTGAGGATTATCGTGGAATGTCTGGAAACTTGCAATTCACCAAACTTCGTGTGCAGCTTAAGCTACAGATGCGCTACTGGTCTTATGAGTATTGATATTGAAAAAAAAAACACACCCGTGCCCGTGAGAAACCGCCGTTATACCATTTAATTTCGTTCGTTTCTCTCCAAACTGTAAAATGTAAGGTAAACGTCTTGAATTAAACGGATATAATGTGCGGTGAGATGTTTTGAAAATGTCGAGTGAGTTACGAAAATAGAACACTTAGTTCTTGATGATTCAATTAGTATTTGATATACAGTTATCAAAGTATCGAGTAGCAGCGAATCTCAACGAGTGGCGTCTACCTCTCCTCCGTGTGTTGAAGAATCCAATCGACAGGAACCAGGCGCCCGTGGGCTCCAAGTGGTTTCTAAAAGCATAGGAGCACCTTCTGCACTCACAACTTCATCACCGTTGTTTTTTTTCTCTTCTCCCTTCGATTTTCAGCTCCAACAGCTGCGCTTCTTTGAGTTCCATCAACTGCCAGGCGATGTGTTTGTGTTTCGCCAAAAGGCTGTCAGTTCATCTGGAGAAGAGCGTGGCAGCTCTTTTTATTTCCTGTTATTGTGATTTGCTTGTCCTTCGTCAATCCGCCTTGTAACACATTCAAAATGTGGCGTCGGGCTAAGACCGCAATTTTATGGTGTCGTTGGGTTAGATTGATCAACACGAGACTCCATCCTCAACTTATTTAGGAGCGATCGGCTGCTGCCTCGTTGTACGTTTTTATTATTGCAGCTTTTTGTAATTGTGGCCGGGGCTCATAGCGATTACAGATAATAATATTAATTAACGAGAAAAACTGCAAGTTATTACAGAACGGTTGATCATTCTCTTGCACGGCTTGACGCAGTCTCACACCTTCGAGACTCACCCCGTTCGATTCAACATTGAAAAATACTAATAACGATACGAAACATGGCCTGACTACAACGGAACAAAAATGATACGTTCTAGGCGATATTATCCAATTGGCACGACATGAAGAGTCGAACCGACGGGTGGTTGGAGTGAGGCAGGACGCAGTGCAGGCGGGGAGAAACGATAACTTTCGCTATATTGTCCCACGAGTTCCTTCAGTTGAATTTGCCACTCTATATTTACTGTGATTTCACTGTTGTCCCGTCCTATTCGACTCAATATCTAAACATACCCAGGAAACTATACCAAACACGACATAATTGCAATAAAAAATGCCAAATTTGGTTTTTGACTAATTTTTTTAACCATTCTTTGTCCATAACAACCATGGGTTTCTTCCGAACGAATTTTTGAGGCTACGTTAAAGGCATAATATGGCTCGGATGGTTGACGGCGGACGGACATTGCAGATTCCAATGCTTTGAAGTGTCACATTTTGAGGAGGGGTTGTAAAAAAATGTTCCTTATCGAAAGTAGGTGTATCATTCAGAATGAATAATAGTCCAAAAAAATAAATAATAATGATCACATGGCATACATCTAATAGTGAGAGTTTGGCACATAAGATCGGTTTTTGACTTCCGAACGTCCGCACTTAACGGTACTCACTGGCCCTACGGAAAGTCATTGTTTCCCCAAACACTTTTAACTCAACCGTTTTGTTTGTGCCTGTGGAAGTCTCGTTCCTTAGTTATTCTCAAGTGACAACAAATTTCCCCCTTTTCTGCACTTTCCCTACTATTTTTTCCCACTCCTCAATTTTAGATTCCTCTTCCACAACGGACAGCTCCTTCCAAGTCAGTTATCCTTCAACTCTCGTGGTACAGTCTCCCAGTTCTCTCAAGGATTCAGCTCTCGCTATTCCCAACTCAACCTTATTCTCTCTCTTCCCCCATCTTTATCTCTCGCTCTGTCCCTCTCCCTCCACTTACAGTATATATCGTATATCGCTATTCTGTCAAGTGTGATAGAGTCCTTACTCATGCTCACCACGTTAATTTATTTCTCAGTTTCAAGCTCCCCCATTCGTGCGCCCAACAGTGAGTGTACTAACCTCACCTATTTATAAACATCGAAATACTTGTCTGAAAAAAAAAACGTACATAAAGAAAGTAATCAATCCCTCACACATGATTGGAAGTATATGATACTAGCAACCTGCCTAATATGAAATACCTGGGCAACTCCCGCGCATTACCACAAAAAATTAGGAAGAAATATAATTTGGTTACTTATTGCAGAACGAAAGTGGGCCCGTAGCCACATTCATCTCCTTAAATTACACTTTTTGGCTTTGCGAGTAGATACGACTGTTTTCAATAAACGCCTGCATTCTGTTAATCCTTCAACTTTCCTGTTCCCAATTTCTCGTCTATTGTCGGATTGTAGAACATCTGGCGTTCCCGACATGGTGAAAATGTCGGCCAAATTAAACTTTTTCGGTTGTCTCACTATTTCTGAGAACGAAGGACATGATGTTGGTAAACCGTAATGAATTTGAATCCCTAGTCAGGCTGACTCGTCGTGCAATATGTAGGTACAATTTGATTGGATTTGTACGATTTTGAATTTGGAGTTCTTTCACAATCTTATCCCGGACACAACGACCAATCGACTTGGAGCGTTGCGTAGTACCGTAGATAATGATGGGTTAATAACTTATGAATTTACTGTACTGTATACTACAATAGTTGGTATGGCGTCACAAATTCGGCGTTTCCCGTTGCTCACAGTGTGGATTGTCTGTCTTCCACAAGAAAGTATTGCCCATGCTCTATAAATAAGGTTGGTTCCACTCGGATTGTGCAGCCTTGCATTGGGATTATGAAGTGCATCTTTCGTGGAAAGGCGTGAGGAGTATTTCGTTCTGTGAGCTCCGTACTGCAGTGTAGGGCCAGTCTGAAGCTACATTACTCGATTATACTGCTAAAGAATTTTTTGAGAATGTCTTCGTCTTTGTTTTTTCTCTCTCTCTCGGGAATATATTTGTGCATTTATCCCCTCTAGTTCGACAACTACTGAGGGAGATTTTCCATGTGTTCAATCTCTGTTGTTGCTTAGTTGAATAAGAAGTTCTGTGTGAACGCGAATTATGTGTCTATGCCGTCTTTAGGATTGCCTTCCCGAGTTCCTTCTATCGGCAGGTCGAGAAGCCTGAAAATACTTGAGTGAGTGCTAAGAGCTTTGATATCTCAGGGTACACGGTCAACAAATGATAGTGGTGTGCCAAGAACACCATTCGATTCGCTAATTGACGATGAGTTGGTGAGAGGTACTATCGACGGTAATGAGGACGCTTTTTTAAGTATTGGCAACGGCTTTGAGTTTCATCAGTTAATTAAGCCATCGATATTCTCAAGCTCCCCCCCCCCCCTTCCACGAACCGTCGCGCCGGCGACTAACAAAACTCGAAATGCCTAGGGTTCATGAATTCATTCCAAGTCAGGATTGCTTGGTCCCACGTCTCGCCCTCATAATAATTGCCCCGTCACGTTCACAATTTACGCTGAGACAATAACGCGCGCGTTTTAGTTTTTGTGTGTTGGTAAACTTCGCTCTGGCTTGTTAAGATCAATAGAGTCCGCCTCTCGCTCTCTTGTTAATGACTTGTTATTTGTCGTTCCCTATTCTTCTTTGTGTCCTACAGTTGGGCTAAGCTTTTAGTAGCCCTCACCTGTAGTGAAACCCGACAATAATGCCGGACAAGAGAAGATGTGGTGTCGTCTTTTGACCCAACGTGGGATAGTTAGGCGAGAAAAGATGGCGGTGAGCGAGTTCAGTTCAGACTCATCGTTCTTCTGTTTGGAGTAATATGTGGGCTTCAACAATTAAATAAGGTAGACATCGACATTTAGCAGTATCAGTCCGAGATGCGTCCAACCGAACTCGAAGGAAATTAAGCTTCTGAGGAACTCAGCAAGGAAATCCTGGTGGTTCTAGCTTCTAAAGATGACATAGGCACAGTAATTGTGTTCCCACAGACCGGTCAATGGGTATATTTCAAAATAGGTGCGGAGAACAACACTGAGGTCGCTAGAAGATGCTTCATCTGTGTCTTCAAATTCTGTTTGCCTAAGAATTTTCAGTTGTCATTCAGCGTCTGTGTGCACTCACGGGAGGTGGGGGTGAGAGGGCTGATTTTCACTGACGGTTCTGCGATGGACGGCAGGGCCCTTGCCAAGCCACTGGGACAGTACACCACGATAAATTCTAGCCATAAAGTTCTGCGCAGAAGAGACCTTGACAAAAGGACTCGCGGAACGGATATATGTATTGTCGGACAGTCTGACTGGCATGGGAATCATAAAGGTCAGGCGCCAGAACGACTCACAGTGCTCATAATAGGGTTTCCCGTTATTTGTGTGTCTGCACGTTGGGCAATGAAAAGGTAGTCTGTCTTGCAAAAAGGGACACAGAAGCCCTACTGAGGAGTGACGAAAAATCGCCTAAATCGGCAAGTGGCTCGATGGGAGATCCGGGAAAATCACGCCCACTGGCATCGCCAGTCACCACAGAGACAGGCGAAAGGGTTCATTGTGCCTTCCTGTTCAAAGTTCCGAAAGCAATTACACTCTCTAGATAGAATCTAAGAGTTCTTACTAGCTTCCTCACTGGACACAGCCCACAAGATGGACATTTCAGAGGTAATTGAGTGCAAAGCGTTGGCAGAGAAACGGCAGACTACAGCCTATGCGAGTGACGTGCTCTGCCTTGGCAGCCAGGCGGTCCTAACATTTCTCTCAGAGGTACATCGAATCCCAAACCATAGCGGAGTGTGCGGCGAAAGACATAATTGGCTTCTTAAAAGGGTCTGGTATGTTCGACATATTTAATTAAGCAAAGGGCATCGTTACAATTGGCCCAGGTGTGTTCGCAGCGACAAAGGGACTCGGAAAAAAGGGGCAGCGCTACGAAGCGTACATTTACGATAGCCGGCGTCTCATGTCACGAATAGAATAATCAAATGTCCAGGAATATTTCTCATTTTAGTAACACAAGAAAACGATAAGTACGTAAACTCATATGGGAAACGATTTCTGACGCACGAGATTTGACACTAGTGGCAGAAATCCTGTGAGTGTTGAACATACTAGTTTTGGTTCATAGGTCTATAACTAGGTTTACCTAATTTTCTCACAGATCTTTATACAAAAGAAGCGTTGGGTACTGATTAGTGGACGATAGCCTGAAAGTTAATCAAAATCGTTAGAGCCGCTGTTTTGAGAAACACGCGAAAAACTCACGTTTTTGGTACATTTTGGTCTCCACCCCTTCCCACGATGGAAATCGATCATCATTTATTCGACACGATCGCAGTACTTGAGGCTAGATAAAAAGTACTCTAAAATCTATTTTCGTCGACGTATTTGATAATTGGATTGGGCTGTTGTCATTTCCCCAAGAGTTGACAATTTACTGTTATTTCATTTCGAGCTGTCCAAAAAATTTAATCAAATTCGTGGCAAATCCGTTTTTGAGGATACAACGTTTTGGTATTTTGATCATTATGATAACTATAGTTTCTTTTAGGCCGATTTACAGTCATCCCCTGATTTTGACGTCCAATGTTGATCTGAAGACTAGATAGAGCCGATTTGATTCAGCCTTAGCCATTTCCTCTCAATCGCATTCACGGTGTTACTACGGGGGAGGGGGAGGGGGGTTGTTGGAAATGTTTGGAGAGCGGCTGACTCAGCCACAGCGATCACGAGCTCGGATCCAATGCCCAACTTTCGTCAGATTATGAATGTTCGTCTGCCACCAACCACTAGACTACGGTCGCTATGGTACCTATAATGAGGGTCAGGCGGCACACGCGCACATACCATGCCGTTAAAACGTAAAGATTTGAGTAAAACTTATGAAAACAATATATAAGGCTTGTAGAGTAACTGTTGATCTTAGTTTCTAGAGTGCTGTAACTCGAGTAAGAGTGGGGAAACGATATTTCTGCGTCGATGATGGTCAAGGCTTGTGAGCTGTAGCTGCTCATCCTTCCGAATACTTGAAGAGTCCGGTTCACAAAAGATTTTCAATGAAATCTACGGGGGAATTCAAATGTCAACCAGAAGAAAGTTTTTATTCCTAATGTTTCGTGGTTCAGAAACTTTTCGCTTATTAGCACCGAACGAACAGAGGACCGGGATAACTTCTTCAGCTCAAAACCTGTTAACGGGGATCCCCAGAGTTACGAGACTCAACTGGGGGCTCCAAATTAATTTCAATCTCGATGACTGTAACGACCCAGTGTTTCAATAGCCAAGTTTCTTCGAGAGTAATGTAAATCCCATTTCTCTCGAATCTCATTTAAGTCTTCCCCCGCTTAAGGGGAAGTGAGATAATTTCAATGGAAAGTTGACTCCTCTTTCATCAGCTCAAACCCTATTCACCAAACTGGGAACTTTTGAGAATTTTCCAGGTACGCGGGCACACTCAATTGAATATTTCCAATTCCACCGTTTTTGGTGGAAGTCTGGCCATTTAAACTGTAACTGTACAAGCATCAATTTAATTGTTCGTTTCACGCGTATTTGTTCAGGAGTCTCTCATGTCTCATGTCTCATGCTCGTAAACGCGTTGATCTTTACTGCCCTTCAAAGAGGAAATCTCCGGCGGTACTATTACTCGTACCGCAGAATTTGTAGAAAAACTGCAACGAAAATATTATAACGCTAATTTTCGAAATATTTTTGCGCCAAAATCCGTGTCACACACGTTTCTCTTCAATTACGCGGTTCAGTTTCGCCGAAATTAATTTCGAAAAGAAATGAGAAAAAGAAGCGTCTCAGTTGCATCATTATAATCTGTTTAGGTTCCCTTGTTAATTTCTTTCTGGGGAATATTCTGGTTTGAACGTTCTCGGATATGTTTATGCGAAAGAATTTCCGAAGGATTCCGACAACCCAGGTCTACTTTCTTATTATTTTCCTTAGCTCTTAGAAGGAAAATAAAAAGTTACGTAATTGGTTAAAAATCAATTTAGAATTCTCTTCAGATCTTAACGTTCAAGGGCTTCTGAGTCAGGGAAACATCATTTGGGAAAATGTTCCGTGTGTGTCCGTGAACATGATTATGAGTAAACGGCTTAAACAAATCGACTCAATTTCGATGTTTAAATGTAAGAAAAAGGGTAAAGGAAAAGCATCCGTTAACTAAATATAGTTGCAGGGATCAAAATAAAAAATATTTTTGTATGACGAGCTCCAAATAAGACCACAGTACTATAAAATTCTCATTCTTGGAAAAATGACGAGAGCATCACAGTGAGTTATTAAACAATTATTAGTAAGTCGGTTTAAGCGGAGATTTATCCTTGTAAATTCCGTGTGTGTGATTTTAGCATTTTCAGAAAAATTAGGGTATAGCCCAATCATTGGGCACGGTGGGCATGAGTGAGGACTGTATTACACTGTGACTGAATAGTGTGTTGAGTGTGAGTATTAAAACGTGAACAAGGGAGCTCTGAATACACGTACACTGGTTGTGTGGAGAACTAATTGGAGAAATAGAGAGATGAGAGTCTATAGCGAGAACTGGGAGATGAGTGAGTCTTGGAGGAGCTGTCTGTTGTCGGGAGGAAATAAATGGATGGTTGGGAAGGGGGAAGAGGATATTTTGGAAAGTCCAGAAAGGGGAAATCTGTTGTTCCTTGGAAATAACTGAAGAGGAGAAAGCAGACATTCCCGCAGCTATGGGCCAAGGGCTTGAGGTGTCAAAACCATCAGGGCTCGATGTTCGAGGAAGGCCAGAAACAAGGGCTTCCCGTTAGGGGCAAGTGTGAAAACTCTGAGCTCAAGACCCAACCAATTCGTCCTGTGCCGACCACAACCTGCATGATGATAGTTTAATAACATTGGGAGGAATCCCTGAAATGTTGGACGACTGCAGTTTCACGCACTACCATTTCTCACGTTCTCCACTTGTATTGAACGAGTGCTGCGTTAATTTCTCCGCTTTTATTGGATTCGAACTTGGGATGGATTTGTCTTGGTTTGATCAGGGGAGACTCTCAGCATTTGTCGTCTCTCAGTATTCGTTGTTTTTGTAACTCTAACTGTCCCTTATTTGGAGTGAGCACCGTGGCCTTAAGTCTTATTGCGCCATCCTAATGTTTCACAGGTCCTGAAGAATGCCAGGTACTTCCTGCAACAGTCTTCTTTGATGTCCACCCTTGGGGAAGTTGTACCAGAGACCAAAAATCGCTCTCTTTCATGTCTCTAGTACCAGCGTTTTTCCTCTCCATCATCAGAAGGCTACGTCTTATCTGGTTTGTTGCTCAGATAAAAAGTTTGGCCTCACTCCCTCTGATTTCCAGACAGTCTCATGCAGTTATATGGCATATTCTCTCTGTCCTCTTGACTAGTGACGGAGGTGCTTCATAATGGAGAAGTGGCCCTGCAGGTACAGTTGACGAACCGAGTTTGGCCAGTTGGTCCATTGATGCCCCATAATCCAATAAATGTTAACTCTACTAGAGTTTGTTAAAGAGTTGAGTCACCTCCTGCACTCCCTCGCCCTTGCACTCAGTCGCCATGATGTGCAGTAGTTCGTCTACCACATCCCCCGTAAAACGTGAAGTTATAATGAGTGAAAAATTGGAATAGTTGCAAATGCCATGAAAACTGGTGATTGTGGGTGGGGCTAAGGAAAGTTGTGATGCGTCGCACTAGATATTCTGGCTTGAGCTTTGTGCCTCAAGACTGGAGACTCTTCGCTTCAAGTGATGGAAAACCCCCGACCACAATCTATCAAAGGTATTCCAACCATGCAAGTAGATCAGGATTATGATGGTAGAGATGGTACATCAGGATTATGATGGTGAAATTTTAATCGAGGGTTCTGAGACTTCAGAGCATTCACTTGTTGAAGAGTTATGTGGTTGTTTGGGGCTATTTCAAACATGAATTCACTTAAACGCGTTTGAGCTTCCAGATCTTTTATGGGCTATTTTGCTGGATCTCGAGGTCTTCCCTTCATCTTTGGAACGTCCCATCGTCGTACATTTGAACGGTCGTAACTGGTAACACAGCAATTGTAACCATGCAAGTTTCCTAATTCAACCTTGAACTCATCCCGAACGAAGTTTCGTCAACAACGAATAGTAATTGACATTGAACATTCGAGCTAATTTTCCGAAGTGCAGGGTATTAGTAGTCGGCTACAGGAATGAAAGGGGATGGCGTCGTACGACAGTTATCCTGCATGCTGCACAACTCCACGGCTATAAATTATAATAAGTAATTCAGTAGCCCGTTTCGATGTTCTTCGTTGACGTCATGTATTTCATGTTCGACTCGCCCGCTTCATTTTCTCTTCGAAAACATCCGATCGATTCCTGCCTTCGCCGAGGGATTCTCCATTATTAAAAACCTGTTCTGAAAATTATGAGCTTCACTCCTCGGAGGTTTCATCATTGGGATGGACCCCTGCGTCCTTTTCATGTTCCTCTCTGAACGTCAGTCTTGTTTTATCCTTCACCCCTTGGTCGCCTGCCAGGTTCCTTAAGTCGTGAAAATTGGTACAGAAAATTACGAAAATGATTTAGTGGCCCGTATCACTTACATTTTTACCGCTACCCAAAGGGCAAGGAAAGTATTGTGATCGTGTCAAAAAAAAAAAAGGCGAGTTTTATTCAGATCACTTCGTTTTGAGGCCAGAAAACCCCATAAACCTAATATCGGACGTGGTCCGTGTGTGTGTGTGTCTTCGTCCTCCTACCCTTTCTCCATCGCCTCCACGGTAGACGACTGCCGGTGCCGGTATTGTTGCCGGACATTAGAGACGCCTATGAGCTCATGGTTGGGAGAAGCATCTTATCGAAAGGAATGAAGTGATTAACGTCGATAAGACAGTGCGATTGAGCTGCGCTCTGCAGTTCGTGCTTTGCTAGTCCTCCAATATAACGTCCCACGTGTTTACATGTACGTTCCGGTCGTATGTGCGTAAGGATTTCCGAATTTTCTGACGAGTACAGTCACATGGTCAATTATTCAGACAGCCCAGGTCTACTACTAGGTCCACTATTCCATTCTTGCGCCGTAAGCGGTTTGCAGGCATCTGGCTGGTCGGGGATTCGTTCAGGATCAGCTGCGGTAGTGTGACGTGGTAACTCCGTCTGCCCCCATGCCCAGTAAGCCTGCAGAGTTTGCGGCTGCTCTGCATGTTTCGGTTGATGGATGGGAACTCAGGCAGTGTCCCGACTCCCCATAATCTTCTGCGTGGGTGAAGTGCGCTTCAGAGGGAATTCGTGTGTCTTCGTCCTCCTACCCTTTCTCCATCGCCTTCACGGTAGACGACTGCCGGTGCCGGTATTGTTGCCGGATTATCGGCGCTTTCACCCGGTCGTGAAGCGTCACTGCCTACAGTGATGAGGTATACAAGAGACCGGGATCGTAATGTTGTGATGGTCGCTGTCATGCCTGCGGTAAACAGTTTCAGTCGCTGAATCATGTGGTGCTTGAGTGTCTGAGTACTCATTCGGCAGCACTACTGGGTTATCTCTGGAGAAGGAGGGGACTCTGAGATCGTCGCTGTTGGTCCAGTCTGCAGTAGAGTCTGGATTCAGCATCATTCGCTAACTTGGCAAGCCAAAAGGTCCAAATATATCTTTGTACGGCAGTGTCGGAAGCCCGTGAGTGGAGGCAGCATTGACCGTGTCCTGGCATGCTATGTGGTGCAAGATAAATGTGTCAGCTGGGTGCGTAAGCAAGCGGTTCGCGAGGTACCACCGCTCGCGTGTTTTTTGGTCGTTCTATCGTCTTTCATTCCCAGTTCCAATCCATCTATACCTTGAGCCAGTGCAGGGTAGTCCTGGCGGCCTCCCTATTTCTTTGACTTTATTTGTTTAGTTTCTGTGCTCGAAAATTTGTGTGTATCTGTGTATGTGAAAGCGGTTGTGAGAAAACCAATTGGCTGAACTAAACCAGATCAAACTTGATATCTAGCACGCAGGTCACCATGGAACTCTAAATAAGGGTATGAGCAAAATCCGCCCCGAAACTAACTATAGTTATCCAAACATTAAATGTTTTCTTTCAAAAATAGCTCTTAACGATTTTGATTAAATTTATTGTGTAGACAGCTTCATGCGGCACGAAAATACAATAAAACTCTCATCAGTCGAAAGATGACGTGAGCAGCACAGTAAATGATCAAACATTTCGACGAAAATCGTTATTAGCGCAGCTTTTTCCACATAAACTCCGCGCTCAAATGTTTATTAGAACCTTCGGAAAAATGCATGTGGTAGTACGATCGAGTGCGTATACGATGCATTTTTAATAACGCTCATGTGATAGGCAGAGGCTTCTTCAGAAATTCCAGAATTCCAACCATCGACGTGTCACTTACTACCATTTCTCTGATAACTCTGGAAAAGTGATTTATTATCCTTTTAAAAATATATCGGCTTCACACCCTCATTAATTCCCTGTGAATTAATTGCTTAAGTACGAGCAGCATAATAAATTTAGGAACTGTAAACGATACCGCTTAACACTTAATAATACATTGAATTAGTAGAATAAGCCACGAAAACCAGCGAATTTATGTAGAGCTAAAGAAAGTTGTGTGATGCGACGCACCTGATTTAATATTTTAGTTTCGATCCGACCTTTCGTTCCTGCTAAAAATATGTAAATGCGGTTTGTGACGAACTGTATTGTGTACATATTCATGTTTCGTTGTGGATCGTTTATAAACTTATGAGTGGTCAAGGGTATATTGTGGCAAATCGTTGCAAAAATTGAACAGTTAAAACAAACGAATCCGAGGCGGTCCCCATGCGTAAGATAACAATTCCGATTTGTTTAGCCTCAAAAAGAAATGTGAAATTTATATTTCTCGCAGAACCAGAATCAACAAAACAACTTTTTCTGGTAACGTACCCAAGGAAACGTGGTATTACAATATCGTTGTGATAATAGTGTTCATGTGTACGAACTGTCATACATGTTCTTCATTTTTCAGTTCCGTACAAATATGATGTGTATGGTCGCGATGTTTGAGAACCTCGTTGTTTATCCACAGCCCCCGCCCTTTGTCGCTATCATCATGATACCATTGAACTTGCCTCACGTTTAGTAAATTTAGTTGAGGGTCTACAAGAACTCAGTGTTATCTGCAGCTGTCCATTGACATTCACTCCCCTTATTTTATGTCATTTTTTGCCTTGAGCCAAAGGATGCCTGATTCCTATCTTGTGACAGCTGTCGTCCCCCCCGATCGATTACATCGAATTTTCCTTTCGCCGCAAACCAACTCTGGGCCACTGTCATAGTCGGTGGTTTCGGAATTGCAAGTGAAGCCGCGAAAGGAAGGACTCGAGCGGAAGGTCGCCAATGGAGCGACTCGAGAGAATTCGTCAAGGTCAGGCTTCCAAGTGAAGCAAAAATATAATAAGACCCCCTTCTCATCCCTTCTTCCCATAACTATTTGAAGGGGAAGAAAATAAGAGAAGGGCGCAAAAAGAGGGGAAAGCCGTTCGTTATTTCTCAATTTTGGCTGTTGCTCAAGAACTTGGCTGTAAGTGGAGGGGGAAATAATAATAAAATACTCGGAGGCTTCTACCAAATGAGTGAGTAAATCGCCCGTCGCGCTGGCCCCATATTTTTGTTGTCTGAGATCCTCGTTTTCTTCAAAGCCATTACTCGTGCACATTTAACTTATCTTTTACCCTTCTGCCAGTACAGAAAACCCTTGAGTTACTACGAAGGGGACGAGAATAAATGGACGGAACGAATACCAAACTAGTTACAAATCGTGCATGTGCAGTCTAGTCTGGTAGAGCTTGGTGATTCAGAGGACCACAACTCGCTGAGTTGAGCAACTGTGCCTGGCTCGTCCGTACGTCCAATTGGGTCGAATTCGTCACTCAGCAACCAACTAACGTATATCTCTGCAGAAACGTGAAAGAAGTCTCATAATTTAATTTGGTTCCTCGTGGGTAGAGAGCTATTTACTGTGTCTCTTGTAGGATGGGGGTCCTGGATGCCATTGCACGATACCCTCGCTGTATGCATAATCCCACCATTTTGATCATCAATTTACGGGTAATTGAGTGAAGTAGCCAACATTTTGCCTGTGAGCAGCTAGATCTCTGGAGCAAGCGTTGTAACTGCTATTCATTGCAGGAACCTGAATGAAACAGAATGTCGTTTCTTGTTGCCTCCTCTCCGGAGCTGCTTCATGTACGGATAGAATAGCATTTTGAAGAGAAAATATCTGATGCGTAGCTACACCCAACTTTCCGCCACCCCTGTAAGTTTGAACACCAGCTACATATTCTGGAGCTATATTTTCGTGCAATGCATTTCTGCTGAAACGTTTATAGAACACACAATGTAGGGCTAGTTAGTTAAGAGTCCTCCGTAAGTTTGATCGAAATCGTTAGAGGAGCGTTTTAGAAAATCGCAATACCGTAAATATATGAGACAAATGTTGTCAACTTAGTTAACTTGGATTACATCTGCGTTCAACAGATATATACAGAAATAATTATGAAGAACGAAATGTGGATGTGGGTGGCTAAAAGACACTAAGATTGAACAAATGTTGTGAACCAGTTACCCCGGAATTTACGGAAATTATCGAAAAAACGTGTTTTTTCGACACATTTTCATTTTTATTTTTGTTCAATGGACTGTCACAGGAATATTAAGAAAAATATATAGGTTATTAACTATTTAAAAACATCCTGTGAGTTTGGTGAAAATCGTTGTAGCCGTTTTGCCAAAAAGCGTTAAAAAACCTATTTTTGCTTCATAGGCCCTCCGTTCACCGCATTTTAATGGAGATATTTATAGAGAAGAAAAGTTTTTTATTAACTAGTAGAAAATAATTTAAAAGTTTAATCAAAATCGTTAGTGCCGTTTAGGATGAAAATGCGAAAAGTTTTTGGTACACCCCCCCCCCCACTCCTGCCCCCTTTTCCAATTGATGGAAGTCGTTCGTAACATTATTTTCTCGTTGCAACAATACAAAGAAAGGACCAGCTCAATCGGTTCAGCCGTTCTCACGCAAATCGAAAGGTCGCAGACACACACCCACGGACCACGCGCCGACATTAGGTTTTTTAGACTCAGTAACCTCAAAACGTAAAGATCTGAAGAAAAGATTTTTTTGACACGATTACTATACTTTCCTAAGTAAAAATGGACAGGTCATCGAAGAAAATTATCATCTGGCGTCTTCAGTTCAAGCGAATGGTTTTAGTTTTTTCCTCAGCCACTTGCTGTTTGATGAGGAAAAAAAAAAAAAATCTGCCAGTAGACAACTGGAAGCGTATTGTGAAAAATTGTCTAGACTGTGATCATATCTGCTCAGACAGGTTATCCTAACAGGCTTATGGGTCACTGCATGGGCTGTGAGCTTACTCCTCCACGTGGTAGCGCTCAACTCTCAATAAAACTGGGCGTGTCCTATCGATGTACGTGATGCTACTGTGTCCTCAATAGCAGAACTAAATATCGAAAGAAGACGTGCTACTTCAACGGCACATCTGTACAATGTGTTAGAGCTTCACACTCTGCTGACTTCAGCTGCACCTCCAGTAAGCCGCCACCTGAATAATTGGCGTTCATGTTAAACGCCTTCGCTAGTTCGTTCGTTCTCCTCCGCTCTGTAATATATCGTTTATGTTTGTTCTCTTAATATAATTTCGTTCCCGATCCGTTTTTATCTATTTCGCCTACTGCGTTTGAGCTTCCGCTAAAACAATGCGCTACGCAGCCAGAAATACTGAATGGCCGGGAGCTAGACAAGGCAATGTGCTATCAAAGGCCCAAGGATATTTAGGAAGTGTTGCTTTGGAATATTATTCTGATGTGCGTATGTCCAATGAGCCCAACAATTTGTCAGACCCTGTAGGGCAACAAAGGTATTAGAGTGATTAGGTTAATTCCGCCACTAGGCAAATTATTAAACTTAACGTGCCTGTTAGGTCTTCACTGGTTGGTGAGATCTGAGCACAGTCTAAATGAAATCTAGTCTACTGGCAGATATTGTGATCTCACCAGCCAGACAACGGACCCACCTAACAGGTACGTTAACTTCGGTAACAAAGGTCCTCTTTGAAGTGGTAGTGATGGTCCAAACACTTGAGGCTAGAGTTGGTGCGACCTCTCACGCCCGAAATATGTTCACAACATACAAGAACTGATGCAAGACTGCTTTGTTTGGACATTGGATTGTATGTATTCGTTGAGGTTGTCTGGCAATTGCCCTAACAAAGAACCGTCCGTTGGTTGTTTTCAACAGGTTTCAAAAAAGGCTAATTATTCCTCGATAAAATGAGATTTGTAACCAATTCAATAGCAACGGGACTTGAAGGGTCGCCTTTCCACAACCTCTGGAGGATCTGCTCACTTTGCGCACACAGTTCTCAACTGAGTTTTATGCGTTTGTGTTATTGTCGAGTCTATCGGCATTTCAAGTGTCGAGGCCTCTTCGATTGTCGAACCTCCGTATTCCACGACACGATTTTACGAAATGACGCGATATTCTACGTGTGACAAATGAGATTTAGATGAGGGCGGATCTGGCTTCTCCGGTTCTTTTTTGTTGTTGTTGTTGTTGTCGTCGAAGGCCTTTGTGTAGTTGGGAAACCTGTGAGTTCCGTGTCGAATGGCGTTAAACCGTACCGATGGGGCGGAAGGAGGGTTTTGGGCTGCAGTGACTTGAAGGCTATTGATGCCGCAAGGCCACAGTCAGACTACAACCTGGTGATGTCATTGGGAGCCTGTGAGTACGTACCCGAGAAACCCCATCACGTATCTCTCGCAACCCAACTCGACAGCCCTTGATCCCCTCGCCCCCTCCGCAGCTTATCACGATCTTCACATTTCTCTCCAACTCCCCAAGTCTCGCCGCGTCGTAGCCTCAAACTTTTCATTAACGTCCAAACCGGCTGTTCCCGAACATCTGACGGCGTTCTGCTCTGCCTTGCCACATTAGGAACATACCCGCAGCGAATTTAGCGTCGTACGTTCGTACACAAGATTTATTTTAAAAGCGTGTAGCGCATTCATTTTATAAGGAAATAATATGAATATTCGTGAAACATTCATTGTTTTAGGCGTATTGAGTATCCACAAACACTTTCCTTGTAAGACAGCGTGCTGCTGCCGTAAATATCATTTATTCGTGAATCGTATTTATTGCATAGCTGTTTAGCATAAAACATTTATTAATCCTCTTTATTATATGACTCGTAACTATTTGGACCAGTCCTACTCTACCTGTTTCCGACAAAAATATGGACCACATACCACCCACAGAGGAATAAACGAGTAGAAACTGGTTTGGACATTTCTGCGATTATTGCGGGATTGTCCTAATTCCTAAGCAGAATAGTCGCGACTTCCCTCACCAACACCACGGTGCTGCAATGATGGAGTCTCAGTTGTAAGACGTAGGGTAAAACTATGGCGTCAAGTTGATTAAATCCCGTTTTGTAGTTACTGTTGAGAATTTGAAAGTTTGCAAAATCTCGTTTGTGGCATTTTTTGAGTTTCAATTCCGTTCAATGGACTCTCAGAGGAACGGTGATGGAGAATACTTTATCGGTATTCACAAGTTGAGTTTGATCTGAATCGTAGAAGCCGTTCATGCAAAAAAGTTGACATAATGTTTCACATAAATGTATATAGAGAACAATAGCCAAATAAACCATCAATTTGGGGAATACTACTCGGTCTCGTCGATGAAAGGCAGATGATGTACTGATATACTCACCACGCCCCGGAATTAGGCCTTGAAAGATCTAATAAAAAGTTTCAAACATTGCGTGTGTCGTTTTGGGTTACGGAAAGCGATAAATGAAAAAAACTGTTCTCCGCTTCCTCATCAATAGAGTCTGCTCGTCCACGGATTTTATCCTGACATAAAGGCAGGGCAGATCCGAAAAGGGGCCGGATATCAGGAGGTCTTGGTGTTTGAAGCAATTGATATAATTCTGCCTTCTTTCAAGGACGCGTTGGACAATAGCGGATGGCAGGTGGTTTCCACAGTTCTCGTGAGGGGTTTCCACCTGTTGATCTCCGCCATCTGCCTTCTCTAGTCCTCTCAAGTGGTTTTAGTCCACCTCTTCTTCTCTCCTGCTGCCGTAGAAATTGCAAATTAGATCAGGTGCGGGCTTCGACATCTGCCAGCTCGTTTAATGGAGTTTAATGCTCGCCACGCGTTGCAGCCTTCCAACGTTTGTATCGTGTCGGGGATACGGCACTCCTGAGTGTTGAATATGACCGTGATACTTATAAAACATCGGACGTCTTTGTTGGGCGCACGAGAGGGCGAGAGTTGAAGATCGAAAATAAAAGAACTCGGCGAGTGTAAGGAGTATTAAATGCAATGAAGTGAGTAATGAACTGTGTTGTGTTAGAAATAGCGGGCTGTAACCGGGCACAGGGAGACGAGTGGCTTCTGTGATATTTCGTAGCTGAATAATACATTTTGGCAGGAGGTGTCTCTCGTGGAGAGAGGTCTGAAATTGAGGAACAGTCGAACAGTCTCGAATCGGCTGCATTGGTCGAACACCTGAAATAGATTTCCAGTCATGTTGACAGTTTAATAGTGAGATAAGTATTAGTATCCCCAGAAATTCCGGAATTACAACCATCGCTGTTTCATCAATTACCATTTCTGAAAGTTTTTTACCCGATAATTTCAAAATAATAAACACGATTTTTTGGTTTATTATTCATTCTGAATAATAACCCTATGTTTTCGGTCACGAAAAATTTTTTACAACCCCCCCTCAAAATTTGATACTTTACGTTTCAAGACATGGAGATTCCAAATTTGCAATGTCCGCCCCCCGTCCCCCGTCCGCCGTCCGGGCCGTTTTGTGCCTTTAACGTGGTCTAAAAAATTCGTTCTTTCGCCCAAAAATCCGATTTGGTATCTAGTTGTGCCCGCCATCTCGGCAATCCGATCGGACGAAGCCCGTGGTTGTAATGGGCAAAAAACGGTTAAAAAATTAACGAAACGCAGTACAACGCGGGAGCTACAAGCGTTTCGTCGTTTGAATTCCCTCCGCCCCGCCCGTCTCATTAAAAAACCAACCGCTCTCGAGGCGAGCGAGTGCGGCCTCCCGCTCGCTTCCTCCCAACGACCGGTCTCTCCCATTCGCCTTACTCTTCCAATTTCCCCGACGTTTTCGTTTTAATACGATTCAATTTTTTTAGATTCTTTCGTTTCATTCTCATTATGTTTTTTCATAGATTTTTGGTTAAATTTTGATATTAGTATTTAGCGCATGTTTTCATATTAAAATTCAGTTTTTTCTAGATACTTTCGTTCTGTTTGTTTTTTTTTTATTTTATATTCAGTTCTTTTCTTTCTTTTTCGATGTTTTATGAGCTGAACAGCAGGTAGTCTCGGAGCATTAATGCTAGGTCAAGCTGATTATCCGAATAATAAACCGTTGTGTAATAATTTGCAGCGTTCTTTAAAAGTAAACTCATGAGCAATGTGGACCGAAGCCCACTGGCGGTTGAAGAAGTGCCTAGTCATTCGGCCTTTACAACTTCTCCTGCCCACACCTTGGGATCGCAGCTGACAGCATCGTGTCTGTGGTGGTGGGCAGAAGCCTCCCGTGTTGCCATTAAAGTTAGCTGCGGCTTTAGCAGCCTAAGGATCTATCTAAATGAATGGCAGGTCCCGGTGCAGTACTCTCCCAGAGGGACCTCTTTCACAAATGGATTCCGAGGATTCGGTGTCCAACCTCTCGTGCGCTCCTGTTACCCCAATACACCCCTTTTCTCAATCGTACACATCACCCGACCGACAGGACCTCGTCGGTAACAGGTCCTTGCCATGCTTCCAGTGGGTACCCCAACTCTGTTGACAGTAACGTAAGACCCCTGCGCTTTGATTCCTCAAGAATGGTCGGGGCATGGGTAGGAGCAACTCAATATATTCCGGGAAAATCGCCGAATGCATGTAGGGCTGAGGAAAGTGTGTGGCCAAGCTCTCCAGTTTTGTTCGTTGTTACTTTCCGCCACCCCTAAGGGAAAGGAAAGTATAGTAATCGTGTCAAAAAAAAACTTGGGTTTTCTTCACATCTTTACGTTTTGAGGCCTACTGTCCACGGATCGTGTGTGTGTTGGCGATCTTTCGATTTGCGGGGGAACGGCTGAACCGATTGAGCTGGTTCTATTTTTGTTTGTTCGTTATTTTTTGTAGACACCAAAATAAGGTTATGGGCGATTTCGGTCGATGGGAAGGGGGGTGGAGAACAAAAATATACCAAAAACTAGGGTTTTTCGCATTTTTCTAGAAGTCGGCTACAACGATTTTCATCAAACTTTCAGGATGTTTTTGAATACTTAATTAATACTTATATATTGTTCTCAAATAATGTTTCCGTGACAGTCCATTGATCAAAGATAAAAATGAATGTGTAGAAAATAATGTTTTTTAGAACATTTCCGTATATTCTGGCGTAACTGCTTCACCAGATGTAATCAATCTTACAGAGTATTTTAGCCACCCATACCCACATTTCGTTTTCCATAATTATTTCTGTATATAAATGTTGATAGAAGATATAAGCTAAGTTAACTCAGGAAAGGAGATTTGTTTATCGGTGTTCCAATTTTCTCAAAAACGGCTCTAACGATTTCGATCAAACTCACGAATGACTCTCAACTAACCAGTTCCTACATTTTGTTCTCTATAAATGTTCATGTAGAAATACGCGGAACAAGGATGTAGCGTCCACATATTTTTTTTAATGGATCCATTCATTCGAGATATGTATGGAGAAAAAAGTTTGGTATTAACTATTAGAAGATAATTTGAAAGTTTAATCAAAATCGTTAGAGGCGTTTTTGAGAAAAATCTTAGTTTTTGGTATATTTGGTCCTTCAACTCCCTTTCCCAATGGTGAAAATCGCTCATAACCTTATTTTCGCGTCGTCACAAAATAACGAACTAAACAAATAAGAACCAGCTCAATCGTTTCAGCCTTTTTTTTTTTTACACATTGAACTTCAGCCACACGCACACGGACCGCACGCCGAAGTGAGGTTTTTTTGGATTCGATAGGCTTCAACTTTATTCAATCCCTCTCCCACGGCTTCGTCCAATTAATCCTGGGTTATTTTTTTGTTTCAGGTATGTGAATGTGACAACCGAGTCATTCAATTATTCATGTATTTCGTGCAGACGGTTAACGTTGACGGCGATCCCTTCAGCCAAGTGATCAGATGAGTACATTACATTAGTCGTTGTAAACAAGTCCCAATATGTTTCCATTTCGTATTTGAACGGTTTTGTTCGAATATTTTGGAGATGGCGAGGAAATAAGTCCATCTATCGCTTTAAACACTTGGATAATCATCTACCATAGAAAACTTGAAGTTTTGTTTGTTGCATGCGACCTTGTTCAAAGAGGTAGCGTAGTTTATGGTGGACTTATTCGCGCACTAGTATATACGTATATCTTCTTTGTGAACTATTGTTATGTGCTTGAACGAAAAAAATTATATTTGATGCGATGCATCACACACACCTTCCCCAAGTACGTTCAGATATTGTCATGGCTTTAGTTAGTAGCTTGCACACTTTACTTTTCACGTAGTTCATTTAAACTTGGTAAAACACGACTTCAACTTTTACGTAGACTGTGGTAGCCATTAAAGTTCCGAAATTTATTAAGTTGATCCTACTCATATCACGAACATTATTGAGCAATCAGCGCACAGTGGGATTAAATTACTGTCGACATGGTTTTCACTTTCCGCTGCCCCAAATGGCACTAAAGTATTGTAATGTGCCAAAAAAACTTTGATTTTCGTCAGATCTTAACGTTTTGAGGCCTACTGAATTCAAATAACTTCAATTCCGCGGGCGGTCGGAGTTTGTGTGGCTATATATATTTGCGGTGGAACGACGAGGGGGCCGGGGACAAAAGTGTTCCAAAAACTAGGGGTTTTCGCATGTTTATCCAACAGCTGTAACGATTTTGATTAAACTTTAAAATTGTACCAAACTTTTCTTCTACACAAATATCTCCCCATGAAAATTCGGTGGACGGAGATGGAGACATAAGAAGTAAAATATCTGGTGCGTAGCAACACACTACTTTCCGCCACCCCTTTAAGTTCGAACACCATCTACATAGGCGGGCGCTATATCTTCGTTCAACGCATTTTTACAGGAACATTTATACGGAACAAAATGTAGGGACTAGTTAGCTGAGAGCACTCCGAAAGTTTGATCGAAATCGTTGGAGCCGTTTTTGAGAAAATACGAATACCGATAAATTAATATTCGACAAATCTCCTTTTCTGAGTTAACGTGGCTTATATCTCCGTTCAACATATATATACAGAAATAGTTATGGAAAACAAAATGTTGGTATGGGTGACTAAAAGACACTTCATTAGAATTTATCACATCTGGTGAAAAAATTACCCTGGAACTTTCGGAAATGTTCGAAAAAACGTTATTTTCAACATTTTCATTTTTATCTCTGCTCAATGGACTTTCCGAGGCACATTTATTGAGAACAATACGACGGTATTAACTATTCGAAAATATCCTGAGAGATTGATGATAATCGTTGAAGCCAGTTTGCCTAAAAGCTAAAAAAACCTATTTTTGCTTCATAGGTCATTATCTGCGTTCACCGTACTTTCATGGAGATATGTATAGAGAAGAAAAGTTAGGTATTGATTAGTAGAAGATAATTTGAAAGTTTAATCAAAATAGTTAGAGCCGTTTTCGAGAAAAATGCGAAAAACACTAGTTTTCGTCCCCCCACCCCCCTTCCACTCGGCTGAAATCGCCCATAACCTTATTTTGGTGGTACCGAACAAAACAAAAAAAGAACCAGCTCAATCGGATTAGCCGTTCTCCCGCAAATCGATCTACAGACACACACACACACAGGTCTGTTTCTTTATTTGGTGACTGTACCTAAACCCTCGACGAGGATTATATCAGTCATAGAAGTTGCGGTTTCGCTAATATGCAAGAGGCCGGCCCCTGCAGCATCCACCGAACTCAGACCTGTGAGGTACGGCAGGTATTTGGTCTTAGCCAGTCTCATCAGAGAGCTGTTGCCCGTGTGTTACCGCAAGGGAGGTTGACCACCTGAGGAATCCTGCACCATCTGGGAGTATTTCATAATCTGGTTTCCTACCTGATCTTACTTTTTACTTGGGTGGCAAGTTTCAAAGGACAGATCAACTATAACCACGTTTCTTAGCCATCACCTTCTTTGCGAACTTTGCAAAAATGGTCATAGGCTTCCCTTTGTAGCAGTCAATGCTGCTAAGTTCGTTTGCCCTACCAACAACCGTCGCTCACTGTTGTAGAAACTACAGTGGAGCAGCACATGGTTTCTTGTTTCCTCCGCACTGGAGGCACAAGACGTGCATAATGGAGAGTCTTTCAGGAAAAAGAAGTGGAGCCGCGCATTGAAGTCACCATGTCCCGTGAGGAACTGACTCGTCCAGTGGTCTGGCTCAACCCATTTTCTAGAAAGACGTTCACGGATGTTGGGGAAGAACTCATACGTATCACGCCCTTTTGGCGAGGAGTCCACATCTCGCTTGCCATTTCTCTAGAGCCCATTCGTCGATGGCGGTAAGTTTCTGTTCTGTGGTGAGATCCGCCGGAGTTCAGCCCAAAGCGGGGAAGCTCCCGCTTTCACTCTCCACTTGTCAATCATGCACTCGACAGCCAAAATCAACTGGTAACTGACCAGTGATCACCTGGAGTGCTTCCGTTGATACAGTCTTGTAGGCCTTGGTGATCCACAGGGCGCAGCTCTCTGGGATTGGGCCAATCTCTCTTTTGATTGACTGTTAGTTTGCTACCCCAGACAACGGGCAGTAGCCAATCACACCCTAAATAGATGGCCTTATACATGAGGATGGTGTCGTGGTAACACACACCCCAAGTGGCCTTGCTAATGGCACGCAGTGAGGCAAACCTTGCAATGGTAGTGCCTTTAAGGGACTGGAGGTGTTGGTTGAAACCCCACCTCTCACCTATATTCACTCCTAAATACTTGACGTGCTTTTCAAGAAGGAGCCTGTGGCCGCCAAAGCGTATTGTGGGTGGATTATTCACTTTCCCCTTCAAGAGGATCAGCTGGGTTTTTTCCTCCGCCACCTGCATCTTGACATGCTCGCACCATTGGTTGACAGTGCGGAGCACATGGTGAGTTTTTCTTCAATTTGGCGGACTGACTGCAAAGATCAGCACAGTCAAGTCATCCACATAGGCGACGCTCGCAGTCAGTCTCCATGAGTTTCCTGAGTAGACCTTCAAGAAGGCATTCCAGAGTGCTGGTCCTAGGACTGAGCCCTGTGGGCACCCTTCTCAATCTTTTCTCCGGACGGAGACATGCCTACTTTCGATCGTGGCAGTTCTGTCTGTCAGGTAACTTCTGACGCAGTGAGTACAGGTTATGCGGGATTCCCTATCTTTAAGCTCATTAAGGAGCGCTGGCCACCAAAGGTTGTCAAACGCTCCTCTGATGTCAATCAGAACTGCTACGACGTACTTAGCCGGTGCCAGCAGGAAACACGCCGAATCTCGACAATGACATCCCGCGTGGACCTTCCTTTGGTACACCGTATTGCCTGCCTGTGAGGTTGCGGCCAAAGACTCCTTCGAGGGACTGCAACATCAAGATTTCTAGTGTTTTGCCTAATATGGAAAGAAGGCTGAGTGGTCTCCATGATCGCGTGGTCTGACTGATTGCGGTCGCCTCCCTTTGAAGAGTGACAACACGCGCAGACTTCCACTGAGTGGGGAACTGTCCGACCTGCAGACAGTCATTAAATAAATTAAGGAGACCGCTGGAGATTGTCCGCTCAGCCTTCCTTAGCATATTGCTTTATTTTGTCTGGCCCGGGGATTTGTTGGGCTTTAAGGTCGCAAGGGCCCTGCCGAGGTTGCCTGTTGTCCACAATGGGATGTCGGGCTCGTTCGGAGGGTCCATGATCAGCTCCCTTGCTGTCCTCTGGGCTTCAGTGTCTCGAGCTACTTGGTCATCTGGGAACGCCTTCTCAAGGAGGGGTTTCCAGTGAGCTTTCGATGCTGCAGGCCCAGCCTGACTCATTTTGCATCGCAGCTAAGACTTGCTCTACGTTTGCTTTTCCTATGGAGGACTTGTAGTGTCTGCCCCAGGGGTTCTCAGAGCTCTCCGCCTTCCACAAAATTTCGCCAGCCTTGCCGCTTGGCTCGTTTGATGGCGCGGTGGAAGGCCTTCTTCTCTTGGATGAAGGCAGTTCGAGATGTTGCTCTGGCATCAGGGTCACGAGTGTTTTGGTACATCCTTCTGGCTCTATTTGCACTTTGCTTGAGGGGATTAAGTTCCTCAGTCCACCATGGGACTTTGATCGCCCTGTGCTTCTGCTGTTGGCCAAGTACAGAGAGCCCAGCAGAGTGCAGTGCTGTGGTAAATGTGTCACTTTGCTGTCCACCTCTTCAGGTGTGGATGCTTGCGCTTATTAGGTCGGTGTCTGCGGACGCAGTTCACCTTCCAGTACCCTACAGAATTGTGGCCAGTCAGCATTTTTGTGCGGAATCGCTTTCGCAAGCATGTCTTTGCAGAGGATGTTGTCATCCGTGATGGCAAAGTCAATAACCATGTGATCGCCTGGCGTTGCACCTGTGTACGACTCGCCAACCTTGCAATTTGAGTAGCAGGGTGTGAGACACGGCTGTGACGTCTATACACGACCTTCCTCCTGGACCATCATAGGTCGCCTCAGTCATGGGGTCGTTGGCAACAACCAAGTTGTACCTGGTGAGCAGCTCTGCACGCCTCGCCCGCCCTGTCCAGGGTTGGGGATCCCCACAATGGTGATCTGGCGTTTGCATCAGCACAGACTACGCAGGGTCGTCCTGATAGGCCTGCTAGAGCCCGCTCAGTGGTTCAAGGCTGTTGGCAACCGGTGCGCCAAATTGCCTGTAAATGATATTACAACCAGCTCAAAGCCACCGGCTCGTATGAGCACAGCGGCCAAGTGCTGGCTGTTCAGGTGGGTGAGTGCGAGCATGTCAATGGACGGGTCGGTGCAGGCTACTGCTGCCTTGGCTCCCGTTCTTGCTCCAGTCACCACTCGTGCCTGCGATCCCAGACCAAGGGTTTTGGATCCTATGTATGGTTCCTGTATGGCGAGGACACTGCAGCGTTTCTTGAGTGCATTTTGCAGCAACTCAGCCATAACTGGGCACACATACACACACATACACATACACACACATACACATACACACACACGGACCACGCGCCGAAATTAGGTTTTTTAGACTCAGTAGGGTCTGAAACGTAAAGATCTGAAGAAAACTCAAATTTTTTTTTTGGGCCGATTACTATACTTTCCTTCCCTTTGGGTAGCGGAAAGTAAAAAGGGGTTTTCCACAATTTTCGCCAAACTCAGTCGTCTTTAAATAGTTAACACCTATGTATTGTTCTTGATAAATGTTCGTCTGACAGTCCGTTGAACAGAGATAAAAACCAAAATGTTTTTCGAACATCTTCGTAATTTTCAATGTAACTGCTTCACTTGATTTGACTTGTCTTACCGAATGACTTCTGGCAACCTATAACCATACTTTGATCTCCCCGGCTGTTTTTGTATCTACCTGTTGAACGGAGATATTAGTCTTCAGAAAACAAGATTTGCCAAATATTATTCCAATTTTCTCAAAATGCTATCGAAAGATGGGGCGGGCCAACCACCATTCTAGCCTTAAGGGTTGTATAACCCAAACACCACGGGAATGCACAGCCCGTGGTCTTGCGTAGGTGCATCATGGGTTAAAGCCACTGTTCAGCGCATGCTGATAGGCTGATCCCTTTACCTGGTGCGTCCGCCCAACTCAACGGTTTCTCGTGAAGCTGCGGGTAAGTCCGAGAACTGCCCCTTCAGTCGTCGGCTTCACCTCCAACAAAGGGATTAAGTTCTGGTTAACTTCCAACGACAACGGATTTCCCCTTTTTTTCTTTCCCTAGATTTACCTCCTTCTCCAACTCATACCGCTCTTCCCAGAGACACTTTTCTCCCAGTGGACATACAGCCCCTCATCTACGAACTGTCAAGAAAGCCACTGCTCTCCTTCCGAAATAGTTTCCCGTGCCAGTTCACGCGTTCCGAGTACGCAATTCTGTTCACGATCTCAGCTCAATACTAACTCAACTCAATTCCTCACGTATAATACAGTCCTCCTTACGCGCTCACCGAGTTTCATTTTTATTTCGATCCTCAAACTCCCTCTCTCGTGCTCCTAACAGCCACAACAGGTAGGTAGAACGGAGCAATCCAACTCCCACCCATTTGCATTTTCAGCCCTTGCCCAGTGGACATCATGGTGGTCGTGGAGACGCTGGAGGGAAGTTCTCCCATCCCACATTTCGTTTTTAAACTGCGGGTTCTCAGGGAGGTGGGGCCACCTGGTTGGTACTCCCATGGACATCCCCAAATGCAGAATCGTAACTGTCTACCACCACCACGATGATTTTTCTGAGAATGCTTGTATCAGTTTTTGAGGAAATAATTCGACACGTACGGACGCTATATCTTCGTTCAACGCATTTCTGCAGAAATGTTTATGGAGAACAAAATGTCGGCATGGGTTTATCAAATTATATGGCGCAGTAGCTCGGTAAATTACAAAAACTGCGCTAAACGCGATTTTCTTAAAAATTGTTGATATTTCCTAGTGCTGCTGTCACATCCCCAATGATGCAAAATTTGTGCTTACTTATATGGTACCGTCGTGTTATCTGGACTAGTGCATACAAAAGGTTAATCAAAATCGTTAGTTCAATTTTCAGGGAAAAGAATTTAGTGTTTGTTGTTCTCCCGCTGTGTTGAATCACAGTTACATGCACATAAGCAACTTTTTTGGCTAAGTGTGGAAGAACAACGTAGGTTGAGGAATGAAACAAAAAGTTTGTGTGGAAGGGTGAAGGAATGGCCAATGAATCTGCTTGCCTGCTGCGGTTTGGAAATTTACTCAGTGGCCGACTCCTAGCCCATGGGAGGATGTTGTGGATAAGGAATCGCTGTGTAGTGGAGTAGCTTCTATTACAGTTTTCAAAGGGCTCTACGGAACAAGTTTCGATGAAATTTCCGTAGGTCTTTTATGTTCCTAGGGTTAATGTTGGGCGTAAAATAGACTATAAAGCTTGCGCACATTCGGGCAAGCTTCTGAGTAGAGTGAGATTCCGCCTTATTCTTCGGAATAGGAATGCGGCTATAAACGGTCTGCTCAAATTTAACGAAGTACGAGTTTAGCTTCATTATCGTCGACAATAGCGAGTATTTGGGAACGACCTCACCACGACGAATTCGGCTCTTAATCAAGTTCAACGTCCTCATATCAAACAATTTGGACTTCTGAAGCGACGTTGTGTAAAGGAGTGGGGTTGGAAAAACGAATAATTTTCCCTTGTACACAGTCGGAGCGGCAAATGATGTGCATGGGGAAGTGTGGTTGGAGAAGCGGCGAATCGAAGGGTACGCTCTACCCCGTTTCATTCAACCCCTTTGGAAGGGCAATGAACTGTATAGAGCACAAGGAAAACAAGGGTGAATAATTCCGCGTCGACACTGATAGAAGTCATCTGAAAACTTATTGAAACCTGTGTGTATTTCACATCGGCTGAGATCGTTTAAAGGACAGATGCGCAAATAATTGAGTCGCGAGACGAATTGATTTAGGAAAAAAGTCGGAGGAAGACCTAAATGTTTTTAGATTATTTTGAGAGCTTTCAAGTTCACGTTTCAAGGTCCTTTCGTTAGCGTAATGAATTTTGTCGCGAGCCGTTTGTCAATTCAAAGTTGGTTTCGCGTAGAACCAGCTTACCGGTCGAAGCGAGTAACTCAAGGCCGCGGAGGAGAGGTCAACGGCCTTACGTCCAACGTGTCAATAGCTACAGCCACCACAGGGGGAACCTTTTTTGCAGGCCAACTGTCTTATCGCAGAGAGGGAAAATTGATTGGTAGCCCGAAACGTGTTTGGTATGGTAGCAGTGTAATCCGATGAAGTATCTAAATTACTATTTCTGTATCGACTGTTTTTACTTTCCTCAATATCTGGTGCCATGCTTCCTACAACTTTCCTCAGCCCCACGTATATTCAACGCCCCACGATTTTTTACCGCCCTAACAACCAGTATTGACAAATTTCCCGGTCAGTTTATGCGATCCTATCAAAACAACGAGAAACTGGTTAACGTTCCGTATTGCATGACCGGCGCACAGGTAACTTATGAAGCTCTAATCACGACTAGTTTTTTTTATGGCGGTACGTCTTTATTGTCTTGGAATTGCATGATGTACACTGAAATAACGATCATTGAAACGACGGTAGCTTCAATTCCTAAATGAATGGGGTTGCTCCTAATTATTTTACGACTATCGTTGAACTCGTATAAGCAGCACAATCTTTGTGAGAACGTTGCTCTATATAACTCGAAGTTATATAGAAAAAACTGCTTCGATCTATTTATGTCGAAATTTCAAGTTATTATTGTGCTGCTGTGCTTGTTACTGATTATTTAATATTAACTATCTTGGGTTATTTCTATCTATGCACACAAAAAATTAATTAAAATCGTGCAGCAGTTTTTGCGAAAAAAACACATGTGCGGCGCATCACACAATTTTTCTTAGCTTTACGTAAATTCACTAGTTTTCAAGGCTTCGGCTACTAATTCAGTTCATTGAACTTTGTCAGACATAACTCCACGGTGGTAGAAAGTGATAGCGCTTATAGTTCTGGAATTTTTCGTGGTGCTTCTACTTAAGCCAAGATCATTATTGAGCAACCATGATACAGAGAATTAGTTTGACTGTGTTTTTTTAGGACGATAATAATCGTGTTTAAGAATTATCTATAAAACAGAGTAACAGTAAAAACTGAGAGAAATAATAGTAGGTGAAACGGCGGGCGTTGAAATTCCGGAGTTTCTGGAGTATCTACTATACGTCTTACGAGCCTCATCAAAACATCGTCGTATAGGTACTTGATTGGACTACCGCTTCAAGTTTTCTTGAGATTCTAGTAACATTTGAGTGGAATTTATAAGGAAAAACTGCGCTACAATCTGATTTCGTCGAAACGTTTGATAATTTATTGTGCTACTCTTGTAATTTTCCAAGAAAGGAGAATTTTACGGTATTGTCTTGTCAATCGTAGCTATCTATACAAGAAATTTAATTTTTCTGTTAATTTCGTTCCCAGGCCATTTTCCTAATTTCATTTTTCGTCCGTAGAAGCATCTGAAACGCAAATCCGAAAAGAAAAACATTTTTCTTCCGATTTTGTAACGTTTGATAACTTAATTCGTACGGTTAATCCCCAGCTTTAATTAGAGAGGTATGTCACTCGGAAGACGAACATTAACGCCGCGTTTTGTTTTGACGCTATCTTCAAAACTGATTTGGTCGATTTGTCTGGCTGTTATACAAAAAGTTAATCTTACAAAACAAAAATGCGTTCAATTGAACACGAACAACGGAAATCGCTTATAAACTGAAAATTGTATGTAGCCTATTTCCACAGCGATTTTCTTTTGTAATCGGGTTTTCGGTTTTCACACCATCGTCAGAAAACCACAACCATTTTCTAGGCGGTTAGTTTATTTTACTCCTATCTCAGCAGAAAGGGAAAGAAAATGAGTCCATTCGTTACGTACTGTTGTAAGGGAATCTTGGTTTGGGCAGCGCTTTGATATTGCTTTCAGGATGCTTCTTGTGACAGTAGTTGGGCGTAAAATTGAATGAGTATGCTGCCAGGAGAGTAGAGAATATTTAGTTATTGCCATGTGAAACGAGTGGAAGACTGTAATTGGTCGCTTGGCACCGGCTGAATCCTAGGGTTACTTATTGACATACGTCGATTGTTTGCACCAACATTAAGTCTACAAGAGTCCTTGAAACGGTAATAGAATCTATAACCGTTTCAAGGACTCTCTATAATATAGATGTCCTATTTATTGAGAACAGTCCTTTGAGTTGATGCGAAGTGTGGTTGTCACTCTCCCTGTGGAAGAAGTTGACTATTTGTTACTTTCTTTAGCTCTGCGTTGTAGAAAGGAAAGTTATTTTAATAAATTACGATAATGTCGCTGCGAAAGAAGAGGGTTGACAATGTGATCGGCATTGCAGCTCCTGTGCTAGCATTGTTAGTGGCCTAAGTTGTGGGATTCCCCATCTAGCGATCGTTCACTTGCCGCCTATGAATTAGAATATTCTCCCGTAGGGCCCGCGTATATATGTACGTAAGTTGTAGTCTTTGTCGTGTGGTGACGATAGAGGTACAGCTCAAACTACTTCCTTCCATTGTCGACCTTTATACGGAACCCCTAAAAAATTGAAGCTGGGCTGCCCTCCTCATCAACGAATGATCCATGAATAGTCATGGAACCAGCCTGTGAAGTAGATAGCAGAAAAATATTTTGCTTATTTTACACGACGGTATTATTTCCACGTTCACCACTCACGTTGGGAATCTTGGTTGACTAATTGAGAGCTCCACATTCCTCGCCATCCCCTAAAGCCGTCCGTTTAGCAAAGCAAGCAAAACTTGACTTATACTTCTTGGCGAACGTGTGTAAGTCTTCTAAGATCCGTCTTTATACTCGTATTTCTGGGCGTAGTTGAGGCGGATGACTGTTACTAAGCCCGGCGTCAGGACAGCAGAATGCGGTTGGAGAACTGACCAGACCAAAAGAACTTGTTCACTTCATATAAGGCGGAATCTCCTGACTCAACTGTCAAGTCGTTAACCTTTCCCTTGTTCGCTTTCCTCTTGTCAACTCATCGTCTCCCCAGTAACTTTGTCGCTAATGAAAATCCAACTTTTCTTGCTCGTTGATTATGCGCGCTTTTTTGAAAGCAATTAACTGCTAATCACCTGCTCCAGACACTTGAACTTAACTATTTCCAATCGAGGGTCATTTGTTGTTAGAAGCCACTGGACGGGATTTTGGCTCTTCTTAGTAGTTTTGTGGGTTAAAGGACTTTTCGTGCTCCATCCGAAGATTTTATCTGGAAGCTTGACCGTACATTCCCCAGTGAGGTAATCCAGCCATTAGTCCTCGCTTCTACTCTCCTGCCACGCTCGTGCTCATTTCCCGTCGTATTAGTCGACCGGTAGAGGGAAGGCATTGATGGGCGAATGTTTTTGGATCGCCTGAGAATCATCCTCTAAACTTTGTCTCAAAGTAACCTTTTTATCTGATGTCTGAGCAAAACACTACTTACGCATCGTGGATGTGAGGAAACCCCTCCTAACGGTCTCATTCTACTTGGAAGTTTCGGTAGATGATATTTTTGGATTCAAATCCGTAAATATCACTTGTGCATCGGACCTGGCATCGTGCACCGCTGCGGTAATTGATTGAGTTGTAGCTAAGAAGTCACGCCAAGGTCCAGGGAAAGGTACAGTGCGCTACTAGCTACTAATAGCTTCAAATCTGAGGGTCCGATGACGTCCTTGTGCCGTTGAGGAGGGAACGAGTTGAGTGCAGATCAAATATGACGGCACAATGACGAAGAGACGGAGTTGACGAGAGAGCGGGGCGAATGTTGCAAGCGACGCAACTCTCAAGTAGAAGATGTTGTAAGACGGACTCTCGATTTCGACTGAGATGGAGAAGGAGATGCCAAGTGAGGAAGACGGCGGTTCTCACTTTCAACAGAAGCTGAAGCCGCTATTATTACACCTCAGGGCGAACATCCAGAGTCGTACGCAGCTTTCATTTCCATGCGCTTGACAGACGGATCGGGTTTAGTGCTCCGCTGAGTCAACGAACACTGTGTAACTAGAAACGACGATTCCCCGAGCTATCTTAAATCTAAAATGTCCAAGTGATTTTCATCTCAAATCTCAATTTACTGAGGAGTTAACATGTGAAATAAAGGTGTCGATGGCGGCTGTGTGGTATAATTTGTTCACCTCCTTATCAATTTACTCGGAAGCCGAGTTGAGAATTACATTTCTCGTTTCTCAATATTCTGCACTAGATTTTTCAAATTTGTGGGCAGAGAGTTGCATTTCCGAAAATGAAACGTTCCTGTAATTGTATATTCGCGACTTGATAAGTTAATAAGATGAGTCGTAAACGGTAGTGCCAGAAGGAGATTTTTGTCTTACGAACTACATTTACAATTTGACTATCATGTGGTCCATTGTCCCTTTTTCTCCCTCGGATGGTTCAAATGGGGGTTTCTAATTGAAAAGTGAAGTGGAACGACTATAGTTCAATTTGCGGGAAAACGAGCTGGTTATTTCTGTTTTGTAGTAATTTTTTGAAAGCACGGAAATGAAGCTATGAGCGATGTACAAAAAACGAGGGTTTTTGCGCAATTTATCGGATATGGTTACCTTCCAGGTATTTTAAATCAATTGTATTGACGGAATGGAAGGACAAGTGTGTCTAATGCTTCTAACCATTGTGCAGATCAGTCATTAATTTATTTTACTGCGGACACACTAAATAGACAAACTGGACAAAACGTGAAATTTTCTAACCGAGTTTACAGGCGATGGGGGTGAATGTTCTGTTGCTAAATGTGGTTATTGCTACGTTATCTCAACCTCTAATTTGGGGTGACGGAAATGAAATATTAATTTTCTCTTCTTATTTTTAGTTAATTTTCTATTTATTTCGGAAACGAGCGTTAGAGTGGTGAAATCTCTCTACATTTTGTAGTGTGTGCGTGGGAGTGGGGATAATGTAATTTTTCCGACACTTTTTGCTTAATTAACTGTCCGTGGCGAACAATTTGGGCATCTTTGCGTGATTATTAAATTTCGCTTGCCATATCGTCGAGTGGTAGGGGACAAAATGTGTTCTTTTCGACGCCGTTCGTTGTATGGTATGCTTTCTATACGGTTGGGCTTGGGCACAACGAATTTTTCCTTGGCAATTGTCCGTTAATTTCTTAACTACATTTTCCGCGTGGAAGGTTACATTTAACATGCCTAATTACTTCAACACTTAATAAAGCTGACTGATATTTTGGTTGGCTGGAACAAATAGACAAATTCAAGATTTTTACCTTTTAGTGTGATGATGATTCACCAGTAGTAAGTTATACTATTCACTAGGCTCTATCTATCGAGATATCGTCCAACTTCCAAAACTAGCAACGCTACCATGGGGCAATTCCTGAGTGTGTCAATAGACAGTTTGTTGGAAGTCGCCTTTCGAAATACGATACTGTGCTCTTTTACTGCCATAACGGGTTATATATTGTGGATTCCTCTCGGGAACGTATGCTGATAATGCGTATCCTCGTGTCTGCGTCTTCCGACTGCGTCCGACGAAACGTGATCCCAACAGTTGAATGGTTAAATGGCTGTTCGAATTGGCAATTACCGCGAAATCTAGAGAGAAAACAAGTAGCAACTGGGCAGTGAGAGCATCAACCAGGTTGACAAAGGTCGTTGCCTACAAGAGCCGTTTGTCGTTTCGAAGCCAAGGTTGGAGATCCCTCAATGTCTGCTGAAGTCATCTTTAATTCAAAAACACCCACCAAGAACCATTTGGAGAGGAGAAGTTTTTTCTTCCCACCTCTTTCCCCCTTCAAACTTGTTTTTTTGTTGGAATTTAAAACGTATCGAAGGATCGGCATTTGCAGCGGGTTTACGAGCGCTTTCTCGTTTTTGAACGAATCGTGGAATTGACGCCGTTGGTCGGGCAAATTGTACGTCAGCTTGAGATTAATATAAATAGCTAATATAACAAATGGATGGGACATGGATAGTTTCGTTAGTTGAGCGATTGGTTGGGTAAACTTGGGCTTGGATGTTCCCATTGCCGTAACTCCCACAAACCCTTCGAGATGCGACTGGTGAAAATGGTCGCTGAGCTCAGATCGAAGGAAGAAGATTAGGGTCGTTCAGAAAATGAAGGTTTCCCGTTCACGTTCTGCGAGTCACGTTCTTTTCTTCATTAAGCAATCAACGGTGTTCAAGCTGAATGCATATTTCCATTCTCTATCGCGTGCTGTCAATTTTAATGTTCCTTACACTAAAACTAATGTTCCAGGTGTTATTGAATACTTGTTTGCTCGATAGACTCATTCTCAAGTGTGGCCATTCGCTGGACCGTGAGCACTTCCAACATGGCTCGAGATAGCTATAGAGAAGCACATCTGTGATAACTCCCTGTACGCTCTGGCTCTCTAAACCAGAAAGTGAGTGAACTTATCACTCTAATCCAATATTAACCGAGACGTTTTGGGGTAATGGCTGATAAAACAGGTGAAGTTCACTATTTAGGAAATTAATGAATTTCGTAGTCTCGACCAAGCAGGGGGTATTGGGAAAAGCACACAACCCTCGGTCAGAATGTGCCTCACTGGTCGAACAGGCACTCGAAAGAAACATATATGGTGCAGCACCCCCACCCCCTCCCAATCGCACTATAATTCGATCGTTCTACGATTTTGTTCGTAAACGGTTATTTGAAAACTAAATATAGTTTCTGCGTTTAGCTGCACCTTGTGATTTGATTTCAATTAAAATCGTAGAATTGACTAATTTTTGATGTTCTAAAAATCAAGCATGCGAGTCTGCTTTGTATCTACGTTCAATGGCAAATTTCAAGAATAGTTGTGGAAAACGAAATGTGGGGTGTAGATTGGTAGTAGACAGTTTGATCTAAGTTGGTTTTGGAGGCGTTTATTTAGAACAAAAGCTGGGTATTGGTTAGTAGAGTAAAAAATATACCTTTAAGAAGACATTTCTTGATCCCCCCCCTCCCTGCTGTTCATTGATAGATACTTGTCATTGTTTTCACTTCTTGGTAATGTAACGAGCAAAACGAAAACATGAACGCGCTCACAATGAGTTCAGTCGTTAAGCCCCTCATAGCTTCTTTATGTAGGGATAGTTCCTTCGGTAGGTTTAGAGATTGGGAGCAAAATTCGGCGGTATATAATGCCCACTAGTAGAGGTACTATCCGACCAAAGTTAGACGTGTCCTGAGGACGTTTCTAGCACCACGTTCTGCCCTCTAAACAAGGTTAATGCCTCAATCCCGGGCCTGTCCCGGGGTGAACGATGTCCACTCACCACATGTTGACACGCGCCTTTTCTGATTCAAGAATCCTGAAAAGACACATAATGCCTTTATTATTCTTTGGGTTGTGGAAAACACTAATAGTTTACTGAATCAACGGTGGGAATTTAGTAAGTGGGGAGCGCGAATGAACCGAATAATGAAAGAACGTTGTAACTTTGTGAATTTGATTTATCTTTCTGATGGCGCCATGTTTCCTTTAAAATGGAGTGAAATGTCTTGTTCCCCCTTCTGACTAGATTTCATCCTTGATATCCACCCACCCAGTGTTGGAAGCCCGCGACAGGGAGTTGGACAGCGAGAGGAAGACACGAGAAACCGCTTTCAAGTTGAGCTCCCTCACAAAGGAAGGAGCGAGTTGGCTTCTCTTTGACGTCGCTCGAGACAACATAATGCTGCTTACTTTTCTCGGAAAGTGCAAAACCCGCTCTTAAAAGAAGAGTCAATACCGAGTTGATTGATGAGATGAGGATCGGTGGACCTCATGAGAGGAGCAAGTTGATGAATACGGCGACGCTGAAGGTGAATCGCGGTGTTACCGCTGTTCTGAGAGCTTTTAAGAGCGGAAACTGAGAGCGACTCAACTTTAATTTCTTTGTTGGGCCCGCACAATGGACGCGATGCCTTTGAGTCGAAGAGATAAACCGTTATTAATAATTTCCGAGCACAATGGAACGGAGTAGAGCAGAACGGAGAGGAGCCTGGGCAGAGCAGATCGCCGATGGAGATGCAGTCGAGGGAGGTGTAGTGGTCCGGTCAAATGAAGACTGATGAGGAAGGTGTTCCTCGAGATTGCACCCTGGAGGGTTGGGAGGTCTAGTTAGTTTCCTTTACCCCAAATCCCTTCCACATTGCATTAATATTTTCTCTGACTGATTCATCCACTGCTAGAGATAGCACTCACGCCGTCACTACAGACACGCCCTCCCCTCTTGAGTCAATTCATTTATCCACAGCTCTAGTGTACTAAGACAAAAATACGAAACAGTTAGCTGAACCTGTGGTAGTTGGTTAAGAACAAGCCCCACGCATCACATTACTTTCCTCAGTCCCACATAAATTATTTTCCCGTCACTCGAAGTGGAGGTCTCGTTAATGATTATCAAAAAATGCGCTCGATCAGTGGCGGTCACGGCCTCAACTATGGCGGTACGTGAATGTCAACGAGAGGAAGAATGACGAGGGAGAAGGTGTCACCTGACGTATGATTAATAGCCTTTGCTTCCTAACACTTGTTAGTTTGCTAGTTAATAGCACGAGATTACGGGAGGTTATCAAGCTATCAGGTTGCTCGTTCAACCTTACTGCAAGGAGGAGAAATAATTGGATCTCTGCGATCAATCATTGTACGAGAACTGGAACGATTCGTTGGAGGACAGTGATTTATGTAGGCGCACCTAGCGAGCTGCCGCGTATGTTAGTGAGATATCTGCCGTGCGCTCAACAATTAGGTAGTGATTGAACGCCGGGTTCGCGTCTAGATGTGTTTGTACGAATCTGCTAGCAAATGGTGCTTTGTGACATGCCTGAATATCCTGATTATTGCGCGACTCGAGGACACGTTTTGTGTATGAACTGATATTAACATAAACTAATTGTTCCTCAAAATAGCCGGTTCATTATAAGAAGTGAAGGAAGAACGTCTGGGGGCTCTTAGGCTTTTTTTGTGTGTTAAATATTGTCTGAGGGCCTACTGTCAATTTGAGCGTCAGAGTGACCACCGGGAAACGGTCTGCCAACTGTGGAAATTAGTTTTCTTTGTCTACGCGCTTTTTGGTCGCATTATTTAGTATTTACAGAGATATATATGTCGATGTTTGGTGGTGGTGGTGGGGACTTAGAATTCTGAAGCCACCTAAAATAATTTCTAGGTCGACGGAATTGACGTTTTGAGCCTGGAACATCTCAGCCGAGTGGGAAATCTCTTATTAGGACGTTCTACTAGGCGAACAATAAAAGAGAATGGGATTATAAGATGTGCTTACTCGGGAGATTGAGGCTGGTCAGGGGCCTCGTATATTTAGAACCGGCTGAAGTATTTTCGTTTCCGTTGGAACTTCGTCGAGAGGGATGTTTACTTTTACCGCGCGCGGCCTTTCAACGGCCGCTCCACAACTGAGTTGAATGGGATCTGTGGCAATTCAGTTGGAATCGTATGCGGTCGAATGCCAAATAACGACCAGCCAAAGTTCCAGTTGCATCTAGATGTGGGAAAACGTTTTGGATTCAGTGAACAATTTTTTACTAACAATTTAGTAACAATTAGTTACTAGTTAAATGAATGAAAATAATATGAAACGCTGGGTGAAAGTAGACGGGCACAAAAGGCAGAAGTGCGAGGGAAGGACCTCTAGTAGACGGGATTTGGGTGTAGAGAGATAATGGAGATCGAGAAGCCGTTAGGGCTTGGATTACTGTCTTGGACGAGGCTTCCCAACAAAATTCTACGAAGGATTTTTTCATTCGGTCGCTATAATGATAAGGAAATCCACTAATTTCTAACCCTAAAATGGTAATCAATAACTTATAGTTGTTAATGAGATGAGTTGAGTTTGAACTTTGAGTCCATTATTTCTGAACTATTCGATTCCAAAATTGACTTTTTCACTTGGAAATCCGGCCATATCTCGAACCGATTCCTGTAGTGGTTTCTCAATAGGGACATTAGAGAAAATGCTTGTTCACACGGATAACTTGCCAATGGAAGGATCTAATTCCTCGCCTTATCTCCCAATTTCTTTGTAGTTGGTGCGTGCTGTTGCTCAGAAGTCTGCGATTTGTTCACAATTAAAAACGTTTTCATTCTACCTTAGCTGGACAGTTTTTCTTCTTCTCAGAGGCATTGGGCACTTTCAGTCACTCCACAGCTGAAGGGATTTCCAATCAAACTATCGTCAGAACCAGGTTCAGGGTAATATTTCCTCTAAATTGTGGGTAGACTGTGTAGATACTTCGTTGCCCTTATCTGGCCAGGCGAACTCAAGAAGAGTTTCAAAATGTTTCGTTTTCACTCCTAGATCTGAAGCCAAAAAAGTAAGTGATAAAATCTGTGTACTTGGTGTTAAAAAGAAACACCACACGCATTTCAAGAGACCTCGAGAGGGCCATGTTACCTGCAAAAACTGAAACTTAGTTACCAACTATCTTTATTTTTTATCCACTTGTCTCGCGGACGCCTCTGAGCTGGGGATCCGTGGTCTTCGGATTATTGCCGATGCTTCTCCAAAGCCACCAGCTGCTGGTCTCAGTGCGCACTCACTTTGTTGCACGAGGGTTGTTTTTGGTTGCTCAACTTACATTGGAACCTAGTCAATTCAAAACTGCCTGTAGTGTTTATGAATCAAGTGCGTGCAAACACTGGAAAAGACGAAATGTTCATCCTCGGTAAAATTCACAGACCAGCGTAATAAGTTATTAAACATTTTGACGAAATAAGCTCAGTGAACGTTTGGAATTTGAACTATTCCCATTCTTGAACTTACTTTTCGCACAACGTTTTCCTTGTAATTGCAGAAGAGTGAACATGACATTTCTAATTTTTTAAACTGTGATCGCAATCTCATGGTTACTCTGTGTTCGGCCCATGCCGAATTAGCTGGGTCTTTGACTTCTGGAACATCCGTAATCACTGGCCTTATGGAAAGTCATTGTTTCCCCAGACTCCTTTCCATATCAACCCTTTTGTTTGTACCTATGGAAGTCCTGCTCTTCAGTTATTTCCAAGTGACAACGGATTTTCCGTTCTTTTCCCACCCGTCAATTTGCCTTCCAACTGTCATCCTTCAGCGAGACGTTTTCCTGTTCTCCCAACTCATTTGTCTCGTGCAACTCACCCCCCCCCCTCCACAACCAGTTCGCGTATTGAGAGTCGCTTTTATATACTCATGCTCACCACGTCCATTTATTTCTCAGTTTCAAGCCTCCTCATTGGTCCGCCGATCACTCTGGTTACTCAATAATGGGCGTGAAATAATTAGGGGTGGAATGAAACATATTTCATTGAATAATGGAGCAAAATAATACCATTTCAACTTCGGAGAACATTGACATGTTATTGTGAGGCATTAGGCAAAGCCCGTGTTGCCTGACAAGCTGGGCACAGAGTAGAAACATGAAAACATTATTAGTAAATCACATAACACAGCTTTGGAGTTGAATAGTTAAACCTTATTAAATATCAAGGTACATGTTCACTGCAGTGTTCAATATCGAAGGGGATGTGCCCATAATATATATATTTTTGTATAACTAAAATTGAGAGTAGCAGTTGATAAATTTCGTAAGAATAGCAAGAGAATTGTAGATGAGATAAATCAAGTACCAGCAACTTGTTCCGTTAGTTAGTGCGTGGCATTGAACAGTTCTTTCTTCCACAATAAACCTAGTTCCAGGTTCAAATCTGGAAGGTTGAAGCGGGAAGAGTCTGGTTTTCTGCTGAAACGTGGGAGAAGAGCTTTGATGAAGTAAAGATAACGATAAACATTTTTAATTCAACGTGAGTCAAGCACGATAGGAAGGAACTTTGCTTTACATAACCCTCAGTATATTTCTATATAATCTATTTAGTTCCATAGACTCCGTTTTACAAGCTCCATCCCAAATCGTGATAGCATACTGTACGGCAGATTGCACACAGGGTAAGTATATCAATCTTCTTTGGAGTGGTTTTCAATATTAAGATAAATTTCCTCAGTCCTCCTTGCAAATAGTGTACGTGATTGGACCAACATAGTGTTTCAGTGTTGTGTCCAGCATAACGCTACGGTATTTATAGGACGACGAAGAATATTATAGGAGAAACGATATAAGTTCTGCTGGTTCATAAAAACTCACCCTTTCAGACCTTTCGGGACGTGCCTGAGAGCCTTGTTATTACAGTTTTGGACTTAACAATACGTTAAATGTAATATTCGTAATTAAACATCATGAAACGGGTTGTGGTATGAAAGTTTTCGAATATTCACGCTCCGACTGCTAAGCGCCGAATTTAATAATTCGCACGCAGTTTTTTCTTCTGACCTATGACCTAACCGTTATCAGGTTCAATCCAATTATTGTGTACTGCAGTTTGCCTCAGCGATCTCTCCTGTGGATTGAGCGTTGCCAATCAAGTGACTCGTATCTCCTGACAGTGCACCCTGAAATGTGGTTGACAGGCGCATCACATCCACGTTTTGAACCTCTCGCCATTCGTCGAGTTCAGTTGTTTCTGTCCATCACACCTATTAATCAGTCCTCTGCGATTTCGTAATTGTTTAACTAGAATGTAGGTTGCGTTGCTCTGCTGTCAGAGTCCTAGAATCAACGGTGTGAAGACACCGTGCCGCTAATCGAAGGAGTGAAATAGAAGGCGACTCCATCGAACCAGTCAGCTCGGCTTGCTGCAGTTTCAGTCCGATGGCTCATGTCCGCCGTTTCCAGACCATTTGTCTTCGCTAAATCGAGCATTCGGTCTCATCCGGATGTGGGCCACGCTGTCCGAAGGGGCCGGTGTTCCGAACCGGTGCCGCCTCTAATCGCCAATTGATAGAAACGCGTTTCCGATCTCCCGCGTCCTTGTCATTTGTCTTGACATTCACGTTGTCCCGCCCTTCCAATCTACTACCACCTTCTTGTCATCCGCTCCAAATAACAGGCCGCCGCGCCCAGTTCTGGTTCCCTCGCCCTCACTTCTCGTTTACCTACCAGTTGAAAAACCAATTTGAACGACTAAATTATACCAGCGGGGAGAGAGAGAGAGTATCAAGTGATGAACATTGAGCAAATCGACCAGAAATTCATAAATCTGTAAACCGACAGTGGTGCGTGCCCGTTATGTAATTCGTCACGACTGCTCATAAACTTGACTGAAAGGCGTTTCAGTGTTAGCAAGCACGAATACTTCATTGGAACCAGCATCGGTCGAATACCTTATTTGCGCATTACCAGTTCCAAAACAGGGCGCGCAACTCCTCGTCAGTCGTACTGGGGTTACTTAAGTAAACAATGATAAAAGTGGCAAAATGATTGTAGAGGAATCGGGCTTGCCGTTGGGAACGTTAATTTTATTATTTTATATCAAAGGTCTTGGTGACTTAAACATCCTGGGAACTCAAATTTCGTTTGTAGATGACGCAGCGTTATGCTGTAGTACTAAAACCGAGAATGATTATGTTGCAGCGGTTAAACGCCAATAAGCTCTAAGCACTCTAAGCGTTAAGAAAACGCAGTGAATTACGTTTGTTGTCAATTTATTTGGCCTCCCACTGATCTGGAACTTGGATTACAATACGATAAGTGTTCGACAAAAGCCTCTAAAGACCTTTTTATGACGAATTAACCCTAGCTCCATTGATCACCAAACAGAAGGTCGTGAATAATATGAACGAAAACATTTCGAGGACGCACGATGCCTCTTTTTAAAACGTAACAAATGCTGCTTTTCACAATGTTGAAGGAACTTATTCTTGAAATTAAATCATTTTAGTCATTATTCTCACAAAATTCCAATACATTCGCTAGGAACTACTATGGTGGTGCTTCAGGAGCAGAGTATATTTATCCCGCTGATCTAATATCCTTCGTTTGTTCCGCTGCAAATAATTCAAAGCAAGTCTTGAATGGATTAAAATGACATTGCCGGAGCAGATAATCTAAATCTGTTATAATAAACGCGTAATATGGCGATTCCTTTAAATGTTGCTCTCTCGCACACCGCCAAATACGTCCAACTTCCAATAGTAGCAGCTTGATGAAGGTAACATGTTGCTGCGAAGAGGTTATATTTGAACCAATTTTACACAAATACCACCTCGTGGTTCAATTCCACCTTTAAGTGGTTTAAAGTAAGTCAACCTTTAGGCGGTTTCATTCAGCAGGGTCGATATGGGCTATCGGCAACCTACAATCATGTGACCGGGTTACTACTGTTTACATTTGTCGTGCTTTAGTTTCTTATCGTGTATGATGCAATCTAGGTGTGCAAATTGCTCTTATAATAGACCAAACCACGGAGACTGAGAATTAAGCAATGAACGTTTAAAGGGAACGGCTTAGTCAGTTATTAGAAAGAACGAGGTTACATTGCTTTCCTACTAAGAACTATTGCTATACTTTCCTTATCCGTAAGGGTGTGAGAAGTACGTGTTTAAGGAAAAGGTGAATTCAAGGATCCGCTCGCCAAAAGTTGTTAGTGTCCCAAGACCCGGTTATGAGAATCACGTATTTATTACTTGTGAAACTCGACATTCGTAAAAAACGTCACATACAGCTGGTCCGTGGAAGGACGTTGAAGGCAGAGCGAGGCAAAGCCTGATGAAACGATTTTCAACAAGACAGTTGTTATGCTGGCTCCGGATTCCAACGTACATGCGCCTCGCGGTACTGTTCTATCACTCATCACAACTCATCTGTGGAACCCGATCTGAAGTCCAGTGTTTATTAATTAACTCTCAACTTACAGGGGTTCCCGCTCAGAAAACCTCGCCGTAGTTAGGCTGGTGATACCCTTACGATCATCGTTCATTCATGTCCCCCTACAAACCGGCCGAGTACACACTAGCGTGTGGACGACAGCTGGTTGTCGGGGAGTCAACAGGTTACGTCGCTCTGGCGATCGCAATAAAAGCCCCCTTCTTCCCTTCCACATTTCTTTTTCCGCCTTCCTCCTAACACCGGTGACGACGAAGGTGGTTAAGGTGGTGTGGTTGTTGTTGGTGGTGGTGTTGGTGGAAGTGAGGGGTAGAGGGTTCCATTAGATTTGCTTCCGTGTGCGTCATATAGGGTTCCGGAAGGGTTCAGTCAGTAAAGGGGGTTGATGAGACGGGCCAAGAGGCGGCAGGTTGGGCTACTCCTGTGTTGTTAAGGGGTGGCCTTGGTTCAAGGTCTCAGACCTCCGTACAGTCATCCTGCGTTTCTACTACCCGTCCCGATTATGTTCGCCTCTCACTCCTCGTCACCGATGATTTGTCCCATTTGGCCATTCTGCTCGGTGTACTTATTATCCTTGGCCTGGGCCTGGGCCTCCGCGTCACGCTAACCCCCCAACTCTCACCTCAACTCCCTCTTTTCCCCTCTCTCCCTCCCTCCAATCGCTCATTCCATCCGTGCAGCCCTCAGAAAGCACGGACTTGGTAAACCCACCGCTGGATAATACTTGAAAAAATAATTGCCAGTCCACCAATACGCACGTCCTCCATTACTATTTGAGCAATGCGATAATCAAATCGTGATCTTCTCATCCCTTCCCTTCTCCGATTTGTACTACGGCCCACAGTAAGGCGGCCCTCAAAGTACTACCACTCAGTGAAACATAACTTGTGGAAGTTCCGGAATGTATTGAGTTGCTCCTATCATACCACTACCATTATTGTATAATCATCCCTCAGGGGAACAACATCTTGTTAAGTGTTTTGGAATTATTTACCCGAGAAATTGTAGTAAGCGAAATAGCGGTGGTTGGTATTCAAAAATGTCTGGGGTTTCTCATAATTAAGTTATGGGCGTTATTAAGCCCTCGTCGTATAACAGTTCATTGGACTACCACCCTAATTTTTCCGGCGGTACTAGTATAATTTGAGCGGGATTCATAATTGAATATCAAGTGCGCCGCATCGCACTACTTTCCTTAGCTCTACGTCAATTCACTTCATGTGGTCTTGGCTTATCCTACAGACTCAATTTATTTTTCACTCAATTCATTTGGGCATAAAGGGGTAGCGCTTATAGACCCGGAATTTATTGTGCTGCTCTTACTCATGCCCCGACCATGGTTGAGCAATTCGTGCACAGTGAATCAATGAGCGTGTAATCCCGATTTTTTTGAAAAGAGTAATAATGCCTTTCCAGAGTTATCGGGTAAAAAGTTTAGATGTGGTAATAAGTTGAAATTCCGGAATTTCCGGAGTAGCTCCTGTATATTTAATGAGACTCATCGTGTTGGTACTTGATTGGAGTACCACCTGAATTTTTCTGAAGGTTCTAAAAACTTGCGCTAAAAACGGTTTTCGTCGAAATGTTTGGTAATTTATCGTGCTGCTCTCGCCATTTTTTTGTCACATGAAGCTGTCTATGCAATGAATTTAATCAAAATCGTTGTAACAGTTGAGCTTTGATCACTGTAACTATAGTTAGTTTCGGGCCGCTTTTGTTCATATAATTATTTCGGCGTTCCATAGTTACCTACTGGCTTAATATTAAGTTTGAGCCGATTTAATTCACACACACAGTTCGCAAATGATGTTTTTGGGCTAAGACGTCTTCACAAGACACGATCTGAAGAATACATTATTTCAGCCGATTACGTTACTTTCCTTTGTACTTCGTAAAGCCATGGAAAGTAAGAACGTTGTGTAGATTTTTCTCTCTTTCCTTCAGATTTAGACGACAAGCGTCATTCACCATTGTACTGCAGTGCATGAAGCTCGTGTTCGGACATGATAATTCAGTGTAGGTATGAACTGAACACGTTCTGATGTCGCTGGTGTAGTCGTGTGGTGTTCAGTGATGTTGTTAGGTGTGACAAACAACGGCGGTAATGTTTTCTCTCTATTGCGAACTGTTTTCGTTAAATACAAGCTCGCCGTAAACCGGCTTGTGGAGTTTCGTGTCTTAAGCTGCGCCAAAACTAACAGCAGCACGTGTCGCCGTGTCGACTGTCTTCTAGTCGGTAACGACGCATCTCTGCCCCATCCAGCTACCTCTCTCGTCGTTTGAGAGCGTGACCCAATTGTAGAGGGCGCACACTAAGAAAATAATGTAGCGGAAATCGCTGTAAGTGCCGCCGGGGCTTGAGAGCCTCCACTATCTTTGGGTTCTCTCGGGTAAAGCCTGGACACGAGGAGATACGGGAGAAGCTGTGGATCCCTAAGCACTTGGAGGGGAAATGTCCTGGAAAGTCGGTTTCCTTCTCGATGGTGAGCGGTTGAGGAGCGTATTTTCCTGCCGCCCATCAACCAGGATATGGCCGCCTCCGACACCGTTGCCCTTCGAAACGAATTGGTTCCGTGTTGGTGAGCAGTAACGCAAGGCCGCTTCCAAGTTGCTCTTCCACTTTATCAGCTCTCTGACGTTCGATTTTTTTTAGTCACCAGTTCAAATTATTACGATGCGATCTTGCTGGAAAATTACACAAAAGCATACCCTGAGAGGGACGCCGTGAAATCAGTAAATAGTCACCTTAACATTTTTAAAAATGTTCGTCTCAATGAGAGTTTAAGACGGTCATGTGCCGAGGAATGGAAAATATTTGACGTTAAAATAAGCTAGGTATGGTCTGTATTATGGACTGCTGCATACGGTTTCAGTTTCACAGAAAGAAACCGGTTCGGTTTCACTTGTTCAACGTAGCATTGAGAAATGGATCGATGGACTGTGGCACAGCTGGTGTTTAGTGCCGGGCGTTGACGAAAGGAATATAGAACGATGACTAAAGTCTGTTCAGCCAAGTGTTTGTACAATGTAGGTGGACAAGTGCTGAGCGTTCGTTGGACCGTGGCAAATGACTGCTGTTTCGTGCTAAGAGACTACTGTATGATCATAGACTACATAAAGGTTTCTTTGATAGGCTCGAGGTAGAATCCAAAATGAACCAAAAAACCGTGTTTTTCTTAATTTAATGTTTACCACAGCAAATGCCTAACTGAATTGGGTCTAATTGCCTTCCTACCTATTTACGTACAGATATTGTTCTCCGCAACTATTTCTCTCTATTTACGAACCTGGTGGGTAAGTCAGTCTTTCATCGCTGGTAGTGTAGGGGGGGCGAGCGCTTTCGACGTTAAGACGTAGATCTTTATATCTTATGTGCTCGCCCTCAGTACACCACCAGCCAGGGAAGACAGGCCGTGGGTCCAATTGACTTGGACTAGAGTCGATTTATTCCAGAATCGGCTATGACTATATGTTGTCTCCATAGATATCTCTCTAGCGTCAGCAGCGCCAAGACGAATTGAGTGGCAGATAAGTGAGGGAAGAGTTCTGTTGAATACGTGCGGTCGCTCGTGTATCTTAAGCATTGTTTGTCGAAGAACTATCGTATCATCTAGAACGTGTGGTTGAGGCCTTAGTAGCCAGTTTTCGTACTCAAATGATTCCCCTCCGCTCCTCATCGCATGAGACGCACAAGTTAATCACAAACGGCGGCTCGGACGAGATGCTCAATTTGAGATCGGAGCCTAAGGTTTTGTAACAAAACTCTACGTCTGAAGAGTTCAGTGGAGAAAAGTGGTGGGAAAGAAGAAGGAGGATAATGACTTAAACAAGGGTTTGGGTACGTGCCGGAGCTCGGAGGAGCGGTCCCTCGGAAAAGTGGCTCTCCTTCAATCACCATTAGCGAGGCATGAGAGGAGGAGGGAAGTGATATTCTTCGGTCCGTCGACGTGAATGATGTGAACTCCCCAACCGGTCGATTGTTGAGGGTAGGTCTGCCCCAGTAAAGGACATCCCTGACTCTACATTATTTCCCTAATAATGTTTGCCCTTAATTGAGGTTCCTCTGTCCCCTTCTCTGGTCGTACGCGCTAATTGGAAATGTGACCCATGATTTGTCCCCCTCGGCTTTGAATATTACTATAGGGAAAGTATAAATATGGTCATCGAAGTTCTGGGAATCCGTGTAGAGCTGCGACAGGTATTACTTCCAATTAGTGTACAGGCGCAGCAGCTCTTCACTCGTGTCCTCCACTACCTATACTATTGACGTCAATTTCAGTATTCTCCTCTAAATTATGTTTGCACATCGCCCAACGATCGATCGTTGGCCCATTCTCTATTCTAATAATCCTACTCGTGCGACACATTAGTAGTGGAAGATTGATTGATCCTTTTATTTGTTAAACCTGGAAACAAGTTCTTCCGATTCTTTCCTTTTTCTAGAAGCCAGATTTACAATTACGCACAAATAAAAAATACAATGTTAAACTAAAATAGATACTTGTAATCACTCTGACACATACAACTCACCTACGATCTTCGTACTCTTACAGGATGTTATTGTGATAACTTTTAAAACGCTTCATGTTTAAATTGAGATCTGAAAGCTCCCCATTTCTTAGAGGTTTATGTACCTTTTGTAGTGAATTAGATCTAGAGAAGTTCACACCACCGTGGTTATTATAATTCAATTTAGACAGTTGTTCTTATCTTCTACGTGCTTCTAGCGACAAACTGATACCGGATAGTGAATGAGCCTTCGTACGTTACTGTTTCAGTAAACGATTCGTCCTTCTGCTGAGTTTGAACTCTTCTCTTAAAGCCCACGTTCGGCAGGCAGTGCTTGCAATTCTGCGATTCGTTAAAAGGATAATAATTACGTGATGGTTTTGTAACTAGAAGCAAATAGGAGCGTGGATTAGTTAAAGATCCGGAAAACGCTAGTGGCGGTTACCTCGCATGGGCCTGAAGGTGTTGTAAGCTTGATTGAGGGTCATTGTTAGTTCTAGCTATTGGCTGCACACGGCTTACATGTTTCCAACACATTGATTTGTGGTTAATTTGAATCAGATGACAATACCCTTTGTAGTGTGAAGTTACCCGCCTCACTGCACATGGAATGTTCCACTGTTTGGCCTAGATATTATCTGAGTTGCCGTAATTGTTGTACTTCCCAGGGAATTTACCCCTCCTCTCTAAAGCTGATGTGTGCACCTGAAATTTCCAAATGTTCCTTCTATCTTGAGGTGAACCGTCAACTTCAAAACATCAGGCGCTGTTCTATCTAATCTAATACATGATTTAGATCAACCGCGGAAGTATTGTAGAAAGCTACTATCGTAAACAGATAACATCTGGTGCTTAACTTTCCGCAAAACCTCATTAACTCGACGATCTGCTGAATCACGGACGCTGTATCTCTGTTCAATATTTTTTTCTTTACAAATTAATACTTTAGAGCATAACTTTGGGAAATATAAAAATAATGACCGTGGAACATGATTGAGGTATCTCACCACTGATAGATCCTCAAATGCTTTTGTTTGCAGTGATGACATTAACGGTCACTTTTAAGTAAATCAGTGGGACGTTTCCTCTTGAGTCGACGTCTTGACCTGGCTGATTGTTGTAGTAAGGGGTTGGAGTATGAGATCAATCATGAGAGGGTAAATTGCTTCCGAATGTAGTCTTTGATTAGATGAATATTCAGGTCGGAGTGTAAATGGAATTTCGAATGAACCAAGGAGCACCAGTGACTTGAAAGACTTGAATTCGATGTTCCCCAGAATTCTCCCCCGTACAGCCATATAAGTCGTACAATGGTGAGATATACCGCTCTTTTTAGGTGGATGGGTAATTTAGAAGACGCTTGAAGAAGAACTTTGAAGAGCTCCTTCATTCGTAACCGAGGTTTCGCAAAAGATTTGAAATACGTGAGCCCCATATCAATTTCCTGTCAAAATTGAGTCCAAGACTGAGTTTACTTCTGGGATAGGCACTCCGTGTGACGAGACAACATGACCCGTAACGCTTTGAGCTCAAAGCAAAGAAGATTTTGCCGTATTGACCTTGTAATTTTTCACTAGTAGCAGATACAAGTTAGCTGAAAGCACCCTGTAAGTTCGATAGAAATCGTTGCAGCCGTTTTGGAAAAAATCGGAACCAGCCCTAATTTAATGTGAAACAAAGCTCGTTTTGAGAGCTATCTGGCTAATATCTCCGTTCAACAGATACATATAGAACTATTCATTATGATCGGAAGCCAAAATGTCGGTGTAGGTTGCCAGAGCACGCTCCATCGTGATCATATTTAGTTTCGCCGATACGCCGGCAATTTTGACCCATTTTAGTTGTCATTTCCATTCAATGGACAGCCAGAGGAACGTTTATAGAAAACAATATATAGTTATTGACTAATGGAAGACACTCTAATGTTCATTACAGCCGTTTTCCCAAAAAGTGTAAAAAACAACGTTTTTTTAATCATGAATCTGGGCAACGTTGGCTACTGTTTAGCAGAATAAAATTTGCATTTGATTTCGTTATATTTGTTTTCGATGTTCGTCCATCGGAGTTCGGTTTAGGAGTCTCGCTTCCAAAAATCACGTCAAATAGGGTGGTTTGTGTCGACTCGTAACTGGTAAGTGCGTACGTTAGAGATGTGCCAACTTGTTTTCTAAAGACCGTATCCTATACATGAGACCACGTAATGAATAGAGCTTGTCATTATGTGTATTCATCTTGTATTTTTGTGATTAAAACAGCTCTGCAGGGGCAACTAGGGTGAATTTTTAAAATCGAGGTTTCTTCTTGTTGAGTTGGATCGTTTTATAGAAACTCTCTCCAGTTGCCCCGACGGCTTTCATTTTACTCCATATCACGGTGTTTGCAACACTTGCGTCAGTAGGAACTATTGCAATTGAGTGGTGATAGAAACTTTAGCGACAGAACAATTCTAATCACAAATTACCCTAGGTGAAAATGAAAGAATCGGGGCGCGAACATTACGGAGGGAAACGGAGGGCATGATGGAAAATTGGAGAGGTGGATCGAGAGTAGGGAGGTCACAGCCTTCTCGGTGTATCGTGTTAGGATACGGGTTACTAGGACCATTACGTCAAAACGAACAAGTACACCCCCAGAGCACGCGTTACGCGTCAGGGTTGCCCCCGAAAGCCTTAACCTATGTTACGCACACATAAAGAACTACTAGGTGTCCAACGCTTCTCCCGCGAATGAATTCAAACTCGTTTGTACTAGTACACCCGGGGCTGTTATTACTTTTAGTGAACAAGTTCGAGGGCTGATATTAGTCAGGTATTAACCGTTGGAAAGAGAGGTACCAGGTAATTAACGAGAGGTAGAATTTTGCGAGTACACGTCAAGAATTAGACGATGCCGACTAGCGCACTTATGGCCGATTAGAATCATAAAAGAGATGGAGGGTAAATTCGGCGGCGGAGGTTGTTAGAGGAAGAGGAGCTCGCTTGAGATGAATCTAACCCGAGCTTTTGTAGAGGAGTTTAAATTAGAGAAGAGGGTTCCTACGGGAAGGAAGGAAAAAGGTAATTTAGAGCTAATTAGAAGAAGATAGCGGGCTATTAGAGGCTCCATTGAGACGCCAGGAGGGGTTGGGAAGTGAGGGCCCACAACAGGAAACAACTTCGTGGCTTTGACGACGCGAAAGGAGCAAACAAGAAACGTTATCCGGAACAAAAAGACCGCGGAAACGCCTGAGAAATACGAACGGAAGGACGGTAATTTGAATAGACGTACTAGCACGTCTTTAGACACTGGGAGAGGCCCGACAACTTGGAATTAACTTGACAAGTCCGAATCCAGTGTTCAGCGTGAGTGTTGAGACCCGCGACACGACGATGACAAGTGGTTCTGTCAAATGGCCGTTATTACCGTAGCAAAACAAATTTTGCTCAGTTCGAGGCTTGAGGAGGATGCGCGATGCCTAAAAACCAGGTCACGACCTTGTAAAGTTGCCAAGTAGGTAAAATGCGGAGCGATGGTGGTCTCATTGAGCCCAGGTCCGGGCTTCCTTGCATTCCCTGATCTTGTTTCATATTAATTTCTTATTACGAGTAATTGATCGTTGGAATCGATCAAACTTCATGAAAAAAAAACGCAACGCGTCTCATCCTTGTGTAAATTACCGAAGCTGTTTTTTCGTTCATTACGCCCCAACAGAAACCTGAACGAAATGTACTTAGGAACGCTTTAAGTTTGTACCTTCACATTTCTTGGCTTTTAATGCATACGATTACCCAATCCGAACCGGTAATTTTGTTTTATTTGTTCATGTTTGGTATAGCTCGCGTTCGAAAGCAGTTACGATTTGTGCCATGGCAAATCTTCAATATCATTTCTATGTCGATCAATACAAGTCAGCGTGACAAACAGCAACAAAACTATTTTATGATTTAGTTAATGTATTTTGTTTGAATCGGACAATTTTCTTGTGGCTTTTCGAACCTCAGGTAGGTACGTCCAAACTGCCTTGACCTGGGAAGAGGAGAAGTCCCAATCCGTTCTGGCCTTAAAGGTTGTTTGACCGCAACATGGGACCACGGGAATCACGCTGGGTGCTCTATAGGTTAAGACCACGACAGGTGGCTGTCTCCGCCGGGCAAGGTAGGCAGATCGGAGCCTTCCAACTCCTAACCAGGGCACGGCATGAAAATGCTGGAAAATGCGCTTGCCCTGCGGACGGTGGTCGTGGAGTCGCTGGATTCACCCATCCCAAATTCAGTTTTTCAACTGCGGGGTCTGAGAGAGGTACGCGCCACACAGTCGGATCTACCCCAGACATCCCTAAATGCAGAATTGTAACTGTCGACAGAATTGTGTTCTTCCTTATTTTACTTGTTGGTGTAGGTTGTGTACCCTCTGTTCACCGCTCGATAGGTACACAATCGGTTCAAACTAGTTCTTCCTTTGTTTCTACGGTATTATTCTCAGGCCCATACGGTTGTGATCCACATATGTTTGAAGGAAGAACAAATATTTACTGGAACGCTGGATTTGCACGTTTTACCGAATCGAGTTAAATATAAAACACATCTTTTACTAATCCATGCCTACCTTCCGTCTTCAATTAATACTTGTGAAGACACTGCTTTAAAAAACGAAACGTGCCATGAAACGTATTTCTCCGAACAGTAAATGCCAAATTTGACCAAACAAACCAGAAACACGGCGTCATTGAGTGTCATATACCTACATTTTGCCTCGCATAACAATCCGTTGGAAGGTCGTGTTGAAAAAAGGCGTATTTAAAAAAAAAAAGACTATATTCATTAAAAGCTCGTGGCTTTTTTGTAATCAATAACTAACAGTTCGTCCACTTGCATTTCCGCCGATTTTGGTCGCAGCCAGAACATTTGTGTCAGTGCGCGTCAAATATATTTGGCGAATATTGTTGTTGGTGTTTGGGCTGATGCTGAAAACCTAATTCGGATAGTTGTAGTTTGTTTTGTCGGAGCATGACGTACTTCTACTTACGAGCGCAGGGGGATTTTTAGCACAATGTTTGATCTGAGTTGATGAAAAAGTAAAATGCGTTGTGATAGTATTAAGATGTAAACTAACTAGCACTCGGCCTTGAAGAGCCCCTTTGAGGCGGATCTTCTGGTCGGGGGCGCTCGGAGATTTTCGTCAACTATTTGACAAGAGAACATCGTTACCGGGACCAGCTCTCAGCTGACTGTCTTGGTAGAGCGCGCGTTGAAGCCCTCATAACCCACATGATTGTCGGGTACTACAGAACTAACACTTACCGCCCGCATCGTCGATGAAATAACAATGTCATGAGTTGCCGAGCGTATGACGACATCAGTTACTGTGGGCGCCTTCCATTCTCAGGGTTGTATGAGATAGAGTGGAGTTGAGTGGGAAGAAGGGTGATTATGTGAAATGCCGCTCGAATTATATACGAAACGTAAGTAAGAGTGGTTGGGAGGCTGCACGATAGAATTGTGTAGTTCTGACTAAACACTACAAGTCAGTCGACCAAGAGCAGATCCAATGCGGGGCAGGTTTTGGCTGCGATGCTGTCTGAGTTGGGCTGATGTAGCGTCAAAGCTTTCTTTTTTATAGTGTATCCAATAAGAACAAGGGTTGACATCTACCAACCTTTACTTTGACGAATTCTCCACTTATTTAGCGATTGGCTGCAGGTCGGGCGTCCTCTCCCATCCTTTCTTGGCGACTAACGATCATGAAAGCTATTTGGCCTTCTCTTTATTGTAGGCCAGTCACTTGAGTGAATCGTCATTAAGACAGTCCGAGCAGCAAATGTGTATTTTCTGATGTTTTTACACAAACTCGAACTATATGTGCATTGTGATACTCTTAATCGCCTACCGCGGGTGGGAAATATGCCCTAACCTTTTTATTTGCTCCACTGGGTGCTCCAGTTCCTCTTTATTTGGACCACAGTTTCCACACCAGCAGCACCGTGGGTTGTGTACTCATCCGTCCACATACCTGGTGGGGTCAATTCTTAAACCGCCTTAGTTGACTTCCCTATTGTAGGTCGTGGAAAAATAGGAAGTTACAAAGGCCCTGGTGGAGTAGCTCTCCACTCAAAGTGTGGATACTTAATGAATATGAAGAAAGTTGTTTAACAAAAGGAAAGGGGTTTGTAAACATGTTTTCTCTGTTTTCTGGAATGTGCTATGACTGTCGATGAGTCTGTTCCTCACAAGAGACAGTGACTTATGTGAGCAGCTCCACTTCTTTCACGTTGACTCACCCGACTGCGTGTACAACTGTTTTGGAAGACCTATCACGTTAACCTTATTTGAGATTATCTTCCTTCTGACTACGGGAAAATTTACGTATAAATCAAGATTGGAAGAGATTAGGCGGTAAGCTCGTGGAAGGTATCCTGGAATTATCCATTCAAAGCTCTGCAGGAAGAATTCACCTGAGTGGGAGAGTCAAATGGGCAAATGGGACGTGTCTGCCTTACGTCCACGATCAGCTCAGTGGTGTAATCGCTGGAAACTTGAAATCATCCCAACAAAGTCATGCGCTGTCACCTTCACCTACAAGAAGAGGTACCTGAACGTCCCTCTCTTCTTTAATGGGATCCGGATTCCAAATTTAAATTCTCATAAGTACCTGGGAGTGAGATTGGATAAATGCCTGACGTTTCGTGATCACATCGCCGACCTTAAAAAATCCCCACATCTCACTACATGATAAAATGTGTTTACAAGGTATTCATCTGATATACTGCACCTGTTCTAAAATCGTCTTCTACCAGATAGAACAACACCAAAACAGAACGTTGCCGCGCAACATCATTCATGCCCCGCTCTTCGTCCGAAACGACAACATTTACCACGACTTCAGCCTGAAAACACCTTCTGAAACCCCTCCAATAAACCATTAACAGATTTGTTTCCCATAGCATCCAACTCAGAAACTCTGCAGCTAATGAAGGATTCAACCCTCCACGAAACCGACGACTACGCAGATTGCGCCACGTCCTCGACTTTATCGACCTTTGAAAATATTCGCGCTCAGTCATCCACCTAGCCCATACCATCGCACAACCTCACCCCCCACGAAGAGCAACCACATTATTTTTAATCCCAGCACTACACATATCAATGAGGTATAATACTTTAACATGTATTGGTCTCTATATAAATACATTTAAATAAAAAAAAAGGATTTGGAGACTGTGGGAGCGACGAGATTGTTAGTACGAGTCATCTAGTTGACGAAACGTGACTGTGATAACCTGCCATTGGTGTTGCTGTTACAACTTTGATGCGTGGTACACGTTCGGTTGAGTCGAATCGTTACCCCCTAACAAGAAGACCGAGCTTTTCAACTTATTCCCATCGTTTCTGTATCGACGTCACCAGTAAAAATGAGGAGGAGACGGAAAAGCCCGTTGTTGTTGGGTGAGTGTCTCGTTTGAAGCTCAAATTACGAGGAAAAAGGACAGAGTTTATTGCGTAACGTAGGGAAGTTGGCGGAAAAACAAGATTTTCCCAGCAAAAGTTGGAGCGAAGAGACAACTTAGTAAACAGAAAAGTATTCCTTTCAATTTGCTTCTCCACGGCGCGAAGGGAGTCTTTTTGGAGCCAACTCGTGGAATTGGTTGATTCCAACAAAGTTGTATTCCATAGAGCGACGGCGGAGAGCTCGACGCTGGCAGCCTCCTCAATTACCGAAACGAGGGTTCAAGAAGAGGCGGTGTAGGGAAGGAAACGGAATCCTGGCAACTGCTACAGGCAAATTAGGGTGCTCTTTTGGAGAAACCCTTCCACGACGACCGAGTTCACCGATGAACGAAATGAACTGACTCCCCAACTAATTTACTTTTCGTCGTCAAATTACCAAATTACACAACGAGAAAACAACCCCAATACCTTGGAATAACTTCAATTTATTTTACTTCGTTCAAATTACATCCTTTTGAAGAGTCTATTTACATTATTACGTCAGACATATAATATCTCGGCACCAGATTTGGATTCCTATCCACTTAAGAGTGCAATTTTCAACTTGAATTAATTACAACAGCATTCGTCCACATTATTTTATAAACGAGTACTTCATTCCAACGACATCCTTCTCTGGTCAAGTTATGAATATCAAAACTCAGTTTTTTGAGGCTACCTTAAACTTCTTCTGAACGCCAAGAGTAAACATTTTCACATTTCGTTTCTTCACCGTGTTTTATCGTTTCCCCGCTTGGGAACAAAAAAAGGTTCATGTTTTGACTCCAAAAGTCGCTCTTGAGGTTTACGTTTTAGATGCTTCTATAGCTGATGTCTCGTTCTGTCGTCCGTGCTCGCGTTCGCATCTGTTCGTGGTGGTAAATCACCGAATCACATTCGGGAGTACATGGAAGGGGTACTTAGTACGATGTCGTAACATTTCTGAACATTACTTGACATTTTCAAAAACTGTGTTTCATAACAAAATCGAGTGGCTTGGTAGGAGTCAAGACTAAATCGTTGAAACCACTCCCTAATATTTATTCACTATGACGGCTACTTCCCCACCACTCTTTTGACACAAACCTCATTCATGATATTCGTCACTCTCCAAGCTCAGCCCAATATACTATTATGAAGCTGTACCATAAAGTTTTCACTCGAATCAAAGACCTTGTACTCGATTTTCCTTACAATTTTTAACGTAAACTCCCCTTGTTTCGACCAGGATAGACTTGAGTGAATCTCAGAGACGGGTTTTAGTTGAGCACGTACTTGCAATTTGAAGAGTTGGTGTATCAGTAGATTTGAGGGCTTAGATGTACAAGTTGACTTAAACAGGATATGAGTTGAGTACAAGGGCTAACAAGGCTTCTCTCTCAAGGGGCTCTGAAGGCGTGAAACTGATTGTACGAGGAAGGAAGGAGAAATCTGAATTAGATGTCGATGAGAGGTGAAACAAGTGTCCATTTTTCGAAAATTGAAGACGACTCGCTTCCTCGAGACTTCGTAGGATAATGAGTTTGGGAGGAGCTGTCTGTTGTGGAGAGGAATGTGAAATTGAGGAGAGGGAAAATAAAGGTGGGGAAACCGTGTAGGTGGAATTTTCACAGGTAATAAGGGGGGGTGGTTCGGGGAAACAATGACTTTGAGGTGTGGGCATTCAGGGGTCAAAAAACCCATACTGATTTCGGCGTTTTGCGTCGAACACCCCTGTTTTCTGTTTCTGATTATACATGACTTCGTAGTCATTCATACTTCATTTCAAATTTCTAAGTTTTCACAGTACGTGTTTGCTCTTTTACTTCTCTTCAAGACTTCTTTTACAATTTTTTACTGAAATTTCGTATATACTCGTAGTATATTAGGACTAAGTGTTACAGGTTGTACATCTTATGACATCCACGACGATGTATCCTCTTCGTCACTGGCTTGTGTTGCTGCAACTAAGAACTGAACTACTGCGTTGGGTTATTGTTGTTGTTTCCTCGTTTGTCTCGTTTTCGAGGCATTTTTAGATATTGGGTCGAATGGAATGAGTATCAGGCGTGTACAACTGCTGTATTACAGTAATTATAGTGAGCCAAAGTCTAGTAATTGAAAGACGTCACAGGACAATAACTGCAGCGAAAGTAATCGTTTCATCGTTTGTACTCCCTCCCTCCCGTCTCATCAAAACCACCTGCCCGCTCGACTCGCCACGGCGTGCCAATTGCCTACAGGCGCCTGGAATATGTAGTTTTAGTCGTTCCGTTGTAGGCAGGTCATGTTTCGTGGGGTTTACTGGTATTTTTCGATGCTGACTCGAATGGGATGGGTCTCGGGGCTGTTAGACTTCGTCAAGCTGTTCGAGTAAACCGTTTTTTAATAACTTGCAGCGTTTTTGCTTCTGTCAGAGTTCTGCGTACATTGCTTTTCAATGAATGAATTCCGAAGACGCGCAGATGTGGATGCGCAGTAGTTATAGAAGGATGTTGGAAGTATTTAGGAATCCGTGGAGGCTCAAATCAACCGCATGGTATGACATTTGTGAAGTCAGTGGCTCCCATTTGTAGAACTTAGTCGGCAACTGGGTTCGTTCTATGGTTCAGCTACAGTGAGCGCGTCTTCTATGGTCTGAATGCGGGCAAAGCTTCAACTGCCGGACGAGTTAATGTGAATCACAGAGTAATTGATAGCCCAGCGCTTACTTCAACTCGCGTGGCTGTTGGTTGGTGGGTCGATATGAGGAAGAGGTTTGTATGAAGGGATGCGATAGGTTGAGGAAGGGGTAGATCCTAAGCAGCGCGATTAGGGAGGGGGTTAGGGACGCTAGGGGGTGGGACTATGTCGCGACTGCCATATCGACCTAAACCCAAGACTCCGCTCTGAGTGTTATCGTGGGGTGTGGGGGCGGCGAGAGGGTCAAGGGCGGTCTCTTTCGCAGGCGACCTTGAGGATGCTGCGCTGTGCCGAAGGACAACGAGACAAGCGAATTAAGAGTCATCTCATCAACATTTTCTTAGTCGTACTTCGTCAGCGAAATGATAAGGGGAAGGAATCGTCAACATGTTGGCCTGCAGACATCTCAAGCCAAGTTCGTCAACTTGATCGAATCACAATTCAGCCCCCTTGTTGCTCGCGCGCTAAGAAAAAGTACTAAGTGCACGCTAATATTTACCGCGTTGGTGATCTAAAATTAAGCGAACAGCTCAATCCAGGAGGTGCAGTTCTTGCCTTTGTCGAAATGTCCACTCGTTGTTTTCTCAGGAGGACTCTTTCTTGCAGGAGGACAACCTGCAGGGACATAGCCTGGATAACCCCGTCCAAGTCGAATAAGTGCATTTAAAATCCCGGAACTAATCTGATCAGTTTCATCAGGACATGGGTCATTCTGTTTAATCTTCCGAAACGTCTCGGGTTAGTAATTCCACAGTGCAGCGACTGTTGGTGGGTTGGCCCTTGTTTTGTGCTGTGGGAATATTCGTCAGAATTACGTTACGAAATCCTCAAGAATTTACACTTTGAGGTAGCTAGATCTTCACAGTAAACCCCATCTGAATGCGGTTCGATGACAATTCTGTTCTCCTCGGGAGTGAACAGGTTTTTCCAGCCTTTCTTCCCGTAAGGGCACTTCTTAATATACAGGGGATCTAGCTCCTGCAAGCCAAGGAGGCAAATATCCAGACTAGCTCATTCTGATGGGTGTTGGCTAGTCTGAGACTGAGGCGTCTTGGTCGCCGTATGGCATCGTATTGAGGACTGATGGAGGAGCATAGCATTTGTTCATGATTCATGTGGTACAGGCAATCGGCAATAGCCCGTTTGAGCCGTTTCACCTCATGACTCTCAGCTCTGAATAACAACCAACCGACACTTTACGAATATTGCGGAACCCAACATCCATGGTTGAAGACACCCTGAAATATAAGCAGCAACTATCGATGACGAAGGTAGGCGTGGTGACTGGTGACAGTTCTGCACGTTACAGACAGCCTGTCCTGGGCCACACTGTCAGCAGCTCTGTCCTCAAAGTCTTCCCAATGATAACTTTTCCGTAAAAAAGGTAATAAAATAAGGAGAATTTGTAGACCGAAGAAATTTTAACTGACTGAGTACTCACTGCCAGAGATCCACGTCTCATTCAGACCTCAAGATAATTTGCTGCCACCTTATAGCGCCCAGCTAGTTCGCGTGGAATCGTAACAAAGTTGGTGGTTGGCCGCGGCAATCGGTCGAAGGGCTACTACGGCAAAAGGCTAAATTTGAACTCCAAGATACGAGCGGATCAATCGAACAGTGACCTACCGGCCTTTCCTACCATTCCCTACCCCACTTCCTGTTCCAACGGCGATCAAAGTCGACGACCTCTCCGTCTCACGAACAAACGCGACTTAACGATTTACGGTCAAGCGTCGTAACATTTTGGGCTGTAATTTTCAACGGCTATACTACTCTAAAATATCTGGCGCGAAGCATGACACTACTTTCCTCTGCCCCTCGTGAATCCAGCGATCGAATATGTTTGTCGCTCAGTTCATTTGAACTTACTAGAGTTAGCGTACTGTTTGGTGAGTCCGTCTCCTCTGGATGGTGTGATGTGGGTTTTGACAAAAGAAATATTTGACGATCAATGTGATAATATAGTTTTGTGCCGATTTCATTCATACTCTTAGTTTGTAGTTACCGACGGGCTCTCAGAATCTCTCAATCGCGTTCAGGCACATGCACGCTCACACGCTGACCATTTTCCCAAATAGGATTTGCAGATTAGGGCCTCTTACTAAACATATATTCGTACTATTCCAAAATATCTTCCAGTGTTAATCTTGACTTATTTAGGAACCCACTCATTCCCCCCCCCCCCCCCCAACCATCAGTAACCGCCTGCACCACAACATGTAATCCACCTGATTATATTAATTTTGATGGCTCTGATTGGTTTAAACGTCCACCTTTTCCAGCAGCTCTTTTAGCGTTAGGTTTGAACGTCGTTCTGAGCTGCCCCAAAACCTGAATGCCTACCCCGCCCCCACTTTTCTCAATTCCTCGAGATTAGAGACTTCCTCGACCAGTTCCACATTCGTAACTCCTAAGCGATTTCTCTAATTAAAATCGTCGGCCCGAACGACTAATGCGGTTATTTACGATCCGGAGTGTTGTAAAACTTCTTTTGCCTTTCAAGACGTTAAGTTATGGCTATCGCGACCCTGAATGTGTTATTAATAATAACGCAATTCTTCAGGAGTTTCCCTTCAAGTCCTGAGAGCCGAATTCATTTGGCGAGAGAAAATTTCCCACGTCTTTCATTATCAGCAGGTTGAAGGAGCTCCGGACTACGAAGTAATGAATTCCGTCCATTATCGTTTTATACTAATTAGTATTTTTTTCGTCATCTTCAAAACGACGCGTGTAATTTGACGTAATACGCGTTGTATTCGACAGTTCATATGAATTACCCGTGGATTGTAAATTTGCATGAGCGATAACACGAGTAGAGTTGATGTTTGACAAATAATGTACCGGTGAGGAAATGTTGGATTATCCTCGATTCATGTCTCGAAGAGAAGAAAAGGAAATGAGCTTCATTCTGAGCTCGCGCATGTATAGATTACAATAGCGAAATTATGTAAGTTGTAGATTGGTAGTAAAATTGCAGGTCCCAAATTGACTCCGTCATTTGATCGTAATTTTAGGAGTTTAAGTGGTTGCAATAAGGTCTACAGAATTTAAACCCATGGCCATTATAATACAGTTCATTAAATAGGTTTAACGTTCACCGTTTGTTGGTTGTTTGACAGCAATTGTCAATTCGTGAGCTGGAAATTTAAGCGCTGCGTCAAACCTCAAGCTAATCCCCCTCTATCCTGACAGCATAAGCCGGCCAAACCTACAAATACTATCCCTTATCGTTTGAGTTATAGTTCACTCGAATATCAGTAGTTCCTTACCATTTCAACAATATCCCCGTATGTCGATAACTACAGGATTCCAACAATATCCCCGTTCTATTAACAGTAACTCACAAGCCAGAGGAGACGGACTCACTAACAGGTACGTTAACTTTAGTAATTTGCCTACTGGCGGACATAACCCAATTTCTTTAATACCTAACACAGCCAGTCCGGCTAAGGTACTACTAACAAGACTGACCAACAAGACCTCTCCCCGCCCCTTCCCCGACGCTCCATCACCCCTTTCACCTTTCTCTTTGTATATAAAGACCACGACCAACTGACTGACTCCAGTACTGACTTAACGGCCAGACGATGATGTCTTTACATCGAAAGCGCTTGCCCACAGTAACTCACAAGCCAGAGGAGACGGACTCACTAACAGGTACGTTAACTTTAGTATTTACAGAACATGTAGGTAACCATCGTCTCATTAACCGATTCTCACACTTAGTTAATACTAATTTTAGGACGATACCTGTGCGATAGTGTACATTTGTGGTTATTGATTTCATTGGCACTACTAAGTCAGTTGGAAAGTTGGTTACACGGATGGAGGAAAAGTGTTGACATTTGTTTGTATTGTATTTTGATTAAACATTCAATTCGATCAACGTGGATTTGTTTAGGCCTGTGAAGCAAAAATAGTTAATAGCTATCTATTTGGTGCACGAGAGGGGGAGCTTAAGAATAAAAAGGGAACTTTGAGCGTGACAGAAGGACTGTATTAGTGATTTGAGTTTGCGTATACAAGTTTGACCACAAGGGGGCTCGGAATATGCGTGAACTAGTTGCTCAGAGTAGAGAGAGAGAGAGAGAGAGAGTGATTAGAGCTGTGACTGGCCCGACAGTTGATAAAGGAATCTCTGTAGTGAGCACTGGGAGACAGACGAGTGTCTGGGAGGACCTGATACTCTGTTGGAAAGAGCTGTCTGTTGGGGAGAGAAAAGTAAACAGAGTGGAGAGAGAAGGGTATTTTGGAAAGTTCAGGAACGGGGGAAATCCGTTGTCACTCGTAAATAACTGAGTAGCGGGACTTTCCACAGGTATAAACGAAAGGGGTAGGTGCTCGGGGAAACTATGACATCGGGCCAAGCATGGATGTTCGTTGGTAAAAAAAACGAGCTAATTCAGTTAAATGTTTTATCACCACTCAAAAGACCAAATATGTGTTTTCTCAAAGGCGGCTCTAACTATTTCGGCTAAACGTTCAAATTCGACGAACAGAGGTTTAGGCATATGACGCAAAAAAGTTAATAGCTATCTATTATTTGTCTCCAAAACGGCTCAAACGAATTCGAACTTACGACGCTCTCTCAACTAACTAGTTCCTTTTTTTTCTTTTCTGTGCCAGTTATTTTCCGTATAGATCTCGCTGCTGTGATACTTGTGTTCTTCCAAAATCACGGAATGTGAAGTAGCCCGATGGAAGTGTAATTAATAATCGTCGTCAGGTAATCACGAGTAACCTTAAAAATCCCGGGATTCAAACCCAAGACGTGCTTCGATAAAATGAACGACAAACCAAACAAAGAACGGTCTCAGTTCAGCCGTTCGCTCGCAAACCCGACCGCAGTTGACGGAGACAGTAGAGGAGTTAACACCCACAAACTGGTAACAAGAAAGTAAGTTTTACCGCTTCAAAACCCTTCATATTGATGAATACCTTATGAGAACTCCATTTTTGAGGCGTAGAAATTAAAAATTATATCTTGTCCCACCACTATCGATATTCTTCTGCTGTTTGTTGAATGAAATTATTAAAAATCAAGGAGCGGACCATAGTGAAGTCCCGTCAGCGGTGTTATTATTATTATGTCTTCTGGCTATCTTCTTAAAAAATATATATATATATGTATATCCCTGAACTCCTGGAGAACCTGTGTAATCGGGATTATTTTAGTGTAACTGGGTGCTAACGTAACTATTCTACAATGATTGTATTGTTTAAAACTTGGCGTTAGTAGTTACGACTCTTGAGCAGGTTTCTTTTATCATTTGCTTTGTACATTTAGTATTGCGCAAGTCTAATACGGTGCCTTTACTCACTACACCGAAAAGTAGCTTCAAACAATTTAATTGAGTTGAATTTAAATGATATTTTTTGGAAAGTTGCCAAAAAATCAGATCGTTGAACATTGTTCAAGTGTCTAGGTGATTGGGTACGATTCGTCGAAGAAATAATGTGACACCAGTTCTGAAACGAAGTGCGAAATCGTTGATAATTATGAGCGCGGGGGTGGGAGGGGGGCAGAAGAACGATCGGCTACGTTCCCAGAAGTGTATCTTAGTGCTTAAATAAAATCAAAATTAAATATCTTTCTCCTTGTGTGAGTTTACTTTTCTTTTCTTCCTTGGTCGTTCTCTCTTTCTTCTGTATTACTTGAGATGCTCATTAATTGCTCCTCCGGGGAAGGACGGGACGTTCAAACCTGTCCTTGTTGCTTGTTAGTGGCTCTGAAAAATATGTCCGCGGATCTCTCCTGTGAAGTCGCGAGCCGTCAAAAGGACCGACCGCGGCATTTATCTCCGTTTTGTAGCTCGAGTCGAGTCCTCTCGCGTTCAGATTATGATCGTTCTCTCGGAGGAGGGGAAACACGTGCCAGGGAAAATAATGTAACCTTTGACGGAGCTACGAAATTATCCCGTTGAATGGGGATGTAAGAAGCGAGCAAGAGAGTGGGAATTCAAATAATCACACGTGTGCCACGTCACGCTTTCGCGGGCGATAGTCTCCTTCGTTGGCGTTCCCAGGTGTTGTTGTGCCTGTCTCTGTACCGCCTAGCCATCATACCATCGATAAACATTTTATTTTAATCCGAAGTATCGCTCTTGGTATTTACAGTTTCCACGAGTCAACCTTCAGCGCTAAAATTCAGAAACATTTGCCAAGTTGAGTGCGTGGCGTAGTCCTTCATTTGCCATCATGAGGAGGATAATGAACTCGTTGGAATCATTTAACGTTGACACATACGTAGCGTTTGGCATTTTGAAACTCGCTCGGTAGCGTGTGTGCAGGAAGATGCGTGACAATCGCAATAGAACTTATAAAAAGCTCGTACCAACGATAAAACCAAATGATGGTCTCTTTCAGAAAACCTGGGAGATTGAAGTTATTGTTCGTTTTATTTTCGTTGTTAAATGACTTGTCGATTCTTTTATAAAAACGTAGGGAACTTCATGTGACAAAGTTGGTTTCAAAGGGACTAACGGGACAAAAAGCGCTAAGAACAGTCACAGCCACACCTTTTCAATTCACAACTGTTGGTAATTGGAAGAAACGAGGAAACGAACCTAGGCATCAATTATTTTACTAAAGTTAACGTACCTGTTAGGTGAGTCCGTCTCCTCTGGCTTGTGAGTTACTGTGGGCAAGCGCTTTCGATGTAAAGACATCATCGTCTGGCCGTTAAGTCAGTACTGACTTAACGGCCAGACGATGATGTCTTTACATCGAAAGCGCTTGCCCACAGTAACTCACAAGCCAGAGGAGACGGACTCACCAACAGGTACGTTAACTTTAGTAATTTGCCTACTGGCGGATATAACCCAATTTCATCAATTATTTTACTCGAATTCGGCTAGTGACTGCTGGATAATCATTCTTTACCCTCCGCTCCTGGCAAAACTATTTTGCTAGTGAAGCACATCGCCACGTGCTCCTGCCTAATGGCGTGCAATTATTATTCGCAGTAGCACTCTTTTGTCATATTCTTTCATTTATTATAATTTTTCAAGAAGTTGTGTGTATGTTGATATGTACTTCTCATGAATAAACTTTTCAAAATTCAAATTCAAAAAATTCATCCTCGGCGATACGAATTAGGACGGAAAGTTACGTAATCACTAAAAAGATTTTTTTAGTTTAAATTTCCTAATCCCAAAATCACCGGTTGACAAAAAGGCCTGTGTATGTCCGGTCGTTGCTAAAATTGCTGAACCAACCCCAGGGCAAATGATCAAATTGTTCTTTAACGATGTAATTTTTTTCGTGGACGTTTCGTGGATGAGAGCAGCTCAATGAATTAATACGAATCTCGAACAGAGCTTTATTACGTTCATTGGTTCGACAAAGTAGGAAAGAAAGATCAGTAAAAAAAAAATTCGAATTTTCAAATCTTCACGCTTTAAGGTCTACAAAGTTCGAGAAACACCATGATATCTAGCCCACGGGTCACCATGGAACGCTAAAATGAGGGCATGTGCGAAATCCGCCCTTAACTAACGATCAAAACACTAAATCTTTTCTTCTCAAAAGGGGCTTTAACGATTTTGATTAAATTATTTGTGTAGACAATACCATAAAATTCTCATCCCCTATAATCTCCGCTCAATTTTAACATCTTCAGAAATAATCTACTTCCAATCAAGAACGATGAGCGTTTGATAACACTCATAAGATGTACTGGAGCTACTCCAGAAATTCAGAAGTTTCAGCCCCCTCCGTTTTACTTTTTATCATTTCTTACAGTTATTATCCTACAGTTCTAGAACAGTATTATTATCCTTTTCGAAGAAAAAATATCTGGTGCGTTGCAACACACAACTTTCCTTAGCTAAGCCAATTCACTTTGGACATGGCTAATTCCATGTAATCAATTCATTTATCACTCAGTTAATTTGAACTTAGTCAAACAACACTTCACAGCAGCAGGAAGAGGTAGCGCTTACAGTTCCGGATTTTATTGTGGTACTCATACTCATTGCAGGACCATTATTGAGCAATTGGTACACAGATAACAAATGAGGCTGTAAACAAAATTTTTTTGAAGAAGGATAGTAATTACTTTTGCAGAGTTATTGGGTAAAAACGTTTAGAACTGGTAGTAAGCGAAACGGCAGGAGTTGAAATTCAGGAATTTCTGGAGTGACCCCCATGTATCTCATGAGCGTTTTTAAACACTCGCCCTTTAGGTATTGGGTTGGACTACTAAACCAATTTTTTTTTAACATTCTACAAAAATTTCAGCGGAGTTTATAAGGAAAAAACTGCGCTAAAAACCTTTTTCGTCGAAATGTTTAATAATTTATTGTGCTGCTCTCGTCATTTTCCCGCAAATGGGAATTTTATGGTACAGTTGCCTTATTAAGACCTATCAATGTACAAAATTTAATCAAAATGGTTAGAGCCGTTTTTGAGAAAAAAAATATTTGGTGTTTTGATCGCTATGATAACTATAGTTAACTTTCGGTGGATTTTCCCCATACCCTTATTTTAGCGTCCCATGGTAACCTGCGGGCGAGATATGAAGTTTGAGCTGATTTGGTACGGTGGTTTTCAGACTCACAGACCATTTTCCCAAATAGTGTTTTTCGGACTCAGGAGGGTCTGAAACGTAAAGATCTTAAGAAAACTCAAAATTTTTTTCTCTGCCGATTACATAACTTTCCTTGCTACTTCGTAGAGCCAAGGAAAGTAAAAAGAAGATGTCCAGTCTCATTAGTTCTCTGTGTAGTGATTGCTCAATAATGGTCGTTGATCTAGTCGGAGCACCACAATGAATTTCGAACTGTAAGCGCCGTGTTTGTACCAAGTTCAAATGAACTGATTAGGAATGAATTGAATTAGTAGCAAAAGCCACGAAAACCAGTTATTTATTTTTTAAATATAAACCCTGTTAATATGATACTTCTGCCCTCATAAGATTCGATCCAATGACGGTTATAAATTAATTAGGGGCATCCCTCGAAAGATCGAAATTCAATTTTTTTAGTTTCTTAGTTTAGACTTGTTCTCAGGGATTTACCTATAGCTTCATAACTATTAACATGAATTTTCAAAAAAAAATTAAAAATGAAAGTTGATAGTCTCGTAATAAATTATAATTAGCATGAAGGTCGCGAAATAATTGAGGTCAACCCAATTTAAAAATCAAAACCTCAAGCCCTGCCAGTTTCTTTATTTAAAGCGCTTCCCAGTTCATATAAACTGAGTGAATCCCAGTTTTGTCTAGTTGCTAAAGTGGCAGGAATTACTGAACGCATATGGTGCTGGGGAATGTAGTGTTATGTGTCGTATCAGACATTTTTGGCTATAAACGTGGCTAAAGTCATAGCTTAGGCATAAGTTTATGGTACGGGATTCTCCAGGTCGGGGTTACGCGTGGTCTGTTCGAGGTTGGATTTTTGTTTTGACCAATGTCTGACCCTGTCCTGTCCTATCTAATCCCCCATCCCCTCCATTGTTCATTCCTTTTTCGTGCTGCCTGATCTCCTTAGTTGCCCCTTGTTTTCTCCCGTGTTTAAAAAGGAACCCTGATAATCAGTCGGAAAAACCTTACCATTTTTACCGTTCAGGGTTCGAAATCTGTGTCGTGCTGTTACCTAGTTACCCACTTCAACTTGGCTCGTCATCATAAGTGGCTTGAAGAGGAAAAGCCCCCTTGTCAACGAGTAGCCGCCATAGAGAAAAGGCGGGACCTTCATCATTCCTTTCCTCGAACTTCCTTGGACTCCCCAAAACCACCTGAACTGTCGACGCATGTCACTATAAATACAGTTCGAGCATGCCATAGCATGTGTGGCCGCACATGGACACAGGTGTGGAAAGAGGCCTGGCGAAATGACAAAAATATGTCTGAGTGCGGTGGCTGCTACCGCACCTGCACGACTAATTCGTAGAAAATTTTGATTCTTGCAGCCACTATGCGGTCAAACAGACCTGCTCCTTTGCACTCGCTAGTTGAATGAAGGAATTTCGGGGCACCTTGTCTGGGATTAAGTATGGAGTCTCCTCCTACCACAGTAAGCCCACCGGTTGTCAAATTGAAATTATCTGAAGCTAATGGTGCGCCCTTGACGTATTTCGATGGAACCAGTATCATGTGGCAGTAGTTTCCATTGGAGATGACAACTGGGCGTAATTGACATCAATCCACTTCCATAAAATACGAGGAAGTAACTATAGACACGAACGGTTAGACGACCAGCATCAATAAAGATGGTTCTTTCTTGCATCTTGAGGTGGCTTTCATAAGGGACGCTTTTCTCCAGATGGTATCCACGGCAGTTGCTGTACTAGAGCTCGTCAGCACATCCGGGTGGTAGAGGTTGTTCAGAATTGTTAACTGCGGAAGGTTCACAGAGTTATTTGACTTCCTCGTCTTTGCGTTACTCGCCTCCACGTCGATAGCAGTCAACTCGTTGAAATCAGGGGTTCGCCTTGTAAGGCGGAGTTGATTCGGTCCATCGGATGTAAATAGGCTTTTCGAACGTCACTTCTCCCAGTCAACTCTCATTTGGCTCCGTCCCGACCGCTGTTTAGCAGCGTCCATCGCGATTAAAGAGCCTCTGGGGCGAGAAGTTCTTGCACTTGTCACGACCGTTCAAACTGAGCCGCAGATGCTCCTATCTTCGGCATAGTTAGTACCTGATGGGTCATCTCCTCGGAACTTATTTTGTTTCATTTGAGTGTCGCTCTGTGATATTTCTCTTTGCGTTCACGCGGTATTAATTCGATGGTAATTGCGACCGAGCTCAATGGCAATCACGAGAAAAAGAAAGATTTCAAGAACCAGGGCCATTTAAAACTTACAAGCGCTCTCTTCTGTCAACCCTGGAAGTACATCAGGTGCGCCGCATCACACAACTTTCCTTAGCTCTGCGGCAATTAACTTGTGTTCATCGCTTTTTCTACTAACTAAATTTATTTTTCACCCAGTTCGTTTTAACATGGTGTAACATTACTTCATGGCGGCAGAAAGCAGTAGCGCTTACAGTTCCGGAATTTATTGTACTGCTGTTACTCGTGTTCCGACCATTATTGAGCAATCAGTACACAGAGAGTTAATAAATCTGTATTCGAATTTTTCGAAAAATTATCACTTTTCCAGGGTCGGGTAAAAACTATTAGAAATAATAGAAAGAGAAACGGTGCAAGCTGAAATTCCAGAATTTCTGGAGTAGCCCCCATGTATCTTATGAGTGTTATTAAAAACTCATCTCACTTTAATTTTTCTCAAGGAGTTTATAAGGAAATCGTTTGAGCTGTTTTCGAGAAAACAAAGTTTGGCGTTTTGATCACGATTTTAACAATACTTAGTTTTGGGCGGATGTTGCTCATACTCTTATTTTGGTGACCTGCGGGCTAGATATCAATTGTAAGCTGATTTGGTTTAGCCGTTTTCGCTCAATCGCGTTCAAAGACACACACATACCATTTTCCCGAATAGTGTTTTGGGACCAAGTGGGTAACGATCTGAAGAGACTTTCTTTTTTCAGACGATTACATAATTTTCATACTCTATAAAGCCAAGGAGAGTAAAAATGTGTTGTAAGCTATAAACGTTTTAAATGTACGTTATACTACGTAAGGGCGAATACAAATAAATTAAACTTGTTAATACGCTCGTTTTCTAGTACTATTCTTCCAGAATGGTTTCACCGGTTCGGTAACATCGTAACTATAAAGTCGGTAACCAGTACCACAAAGTCGGACGGCTATTGCGTTGAAATATTTATTCTAAATTCGTGTGCGGTGGCGTGGAGAATGAGAGTTCTTTGAGTTCTGTTAGAGTGCTGGTTATGAACGCAAACTGATCGGCTAGGAACGGTATTAAATAATTTGAAAGCAAGTTTGATGAAAAGTAGTGAGGGAGGGAGATACGAAACAGAATGAACTGAATGCTGTGTGGGGTAGCGTAGCTAAGCGACCGATCGATTCTTTCATAACTTTACAGCCCCCCAAGAATTAGCCCACAGGTCAGAATTAGGGACAAGTATGTCAAGAGGAACCGTTGGTTATTTGGCACCTTCAGTTGAGCATTGGGTACTTATATCAGCACCACACAGTCCCACACAGGAAGCTGCCCCCACACATGACCCCTCGACAGCCAATGACGAAACCTGCATGATATGCACCATCCACAACATTTTGACAATTGGTGTTGTAGCTCCGAGAGGAAAAGAGTGCAAGAAAACGGAAAAAATTGATAGAACATTTTTTCTTCAGTGTGCGGCATTTTTTCTTCCGGGAAATGAATGGCGTATGAAATAAATTTGTGGCTAATAACAATTTCTCGCCGTAACCGCCGCTTTATATGGGGTGCAGCTTGCCAGACAGTACAAATTGAATTGCTATAATAGACTGTTGGAGAGTGATGGGAGGGGGAATGGAGTTGATAAATAAAAGGGAACCTGGTGAGTGGGAGGGAAGGACTGTATTGCGCTGCAGAACGGCGATATGAGCGCAGACACAAGGGGGCTCTGAATGGGTGTGAACTGGTTGTGCAGGAAATTAGAGCAGAGAGAGAGAGAGAGAGTGAGTAGAGCTTTGACTGGCCTGAGAGTTGATAGAGGAAAGTCTGTAGAGAGCACTGTGAGACGAGTGTATTTGGGAAGAGCTGTATGTGTTGGAGAAGAGGGAAAATTGAGGGGAGAGAATGATGAAGAATGAAGTCCAGAATGGGGAAATTTAATCCCTTTGTTTGGAGAAGCCGATTAAACGAACAGTTCAGACTTCCCCACTGCAAACGTGAAAGAGGGGAACCCTAGCGCTTTCCATCGTCTACGTTGCATGAGGAGTCGAAAACTGCTCCATATTTCAACTTAGTATTAAAACCTCTCTTGTTTTTGACATTTTATGTCTTTACTTTGCTACATAAACTCGAAAATGTTAACGCGGGACATGTTACGCGGAATATGTAACGGAGAAGCGTCACGAAATATATTGTTGGGTTAGGTGCATGGTAACGTCTGTTACAAAATCTAACGCTTGCTAACATCACACGTTTTACTAACGTCAGTGACTAAGTGATGATGTCAATTACATTCGACGCGGCCATTACATCGAAACCATCAGCGAGCACAATCAAACGTAGTTATCATCACATAAAAAAATAAAATAAAATAAAATAAATGTTCCTAGTGGTTGCGTGCTTGTACGAAAGCTGTACCCACCGTTTGTGTAAAGGTTTTCATAGAAAATCTAACCTTGTTTCTACTTCAACATCCCACGTGTACCCAACTAAGTTTATTTATGAACAGACAGTCATAAATCCGTGAACTCCTTTAACTTTTACGATCATAAGTTTCCTTTACTTAATTCAAGTCCTATGGTCAATGATGATGAGGAAGAGTGAATTTCCGGTAACTAACAAATGGATAATTTTTTATTCAATTGCTAGAGCTGTAATGACGCACAGAGCGCAGGTATGGGGATACGAAGAATACGATTCGGTGGAAATGGCTCAAAGATTCTTTATAAATAAAGTCCTAATCCTTCCTCCAAACACACCAAATTACCGACTCCCGAATTTTCACCAATTTAATTTTGGAACGCAAAGATTGGGTAAGATTGTGTGACAAATATGCCATTGAAATTGAGGAGATTACTAAAGAAAATGTTAAGTGTCAGTGCACACCTTTTGGCTAAATTGGAGCAAGTGCTACACAATAAGTGTCTTAGGGAAGCTTTTCTTTCAGGAATGTGTATGAGTCACTTAGAATCAATCATCATATTATGCACTATATTCGTGATAAAAATAAGCCTCAGATGATCAGTTTGATATTTAGGATTAGGTGTGAGTTATTGGGTCTTAACGCCGTTCCGTGGAGAGCGGCAGAGAGGCAAAATTGTGCATTGTGTAACAGGGGTGAAAAGGAGGACATGTTCCACTTTATTGCGGTTTGTCCAATACTCGGAGAGTTCAGACTTGGATGCATGAAAATTACGGAAATGGATAGACAAACATTCTCATTATACCTTGATGGAATGAATTGGAATACATTATACAGTTACGCCAGAGAGGCGATCAAATATCACAAGATGTAGATTTATGAATTCGATTATTAAATAGAATACTCCACTTGATTACTTAAAATAATTAATTTGCAATGTGTATCTTCTTTATAAGAGTTCCAGTTTGCTTGCCTATTCACTAATTGTTGTTTCCTTCAACATAATGTTAAGGATTAGTAGAAGGTTTAGCCTCGGCAAAACGGGCATGTCCCATTGCCTAAATGTGTGTGTTATCACAGAATTATTATTTCTGTAATTTTGAGTAAAATATACACGCTATTGCTTGATTGATTGAACTATGTATTAAAACATCTCTTGATTTTTCATAGAAAATCTAACCTCGTTTCTACTTCAACATCCCACGTGTACCCAACTAAGTTTATTTATGAACAGACAGTCATAAATCCGTGAACGGCTTTAACTTTTACGACCAGAAGTCCCCTTTACTTAATTTATATCACTCATAATTCCTTACTGGTTGACGGGAAATTTTTTATTTTTACCCATTCATAAAAAAACGTATATTTTCCTACCTCATCAATGTAGGTCTTGATGATTGCTACAAATGCTCCGGTGTGTATGTGAAATAAATACCTAGTTAGGTTATTATTTGAAAAATGTATGACAGTGCGTTTCATTTAATTTAATTTCTAATTTACCATTTTATGGAACTAACTGCTCTAGTTTGTCGACGCTGGCTCTTCTGTATCACAAGTTATAATACTAATATTTGCGTAAAATAATCAAAGTTGTAGTCTTGTTATCGGTAACACCAGGGTGTACCAGATTTGGCGCAGAAACCTCGTAATGGTATGAAGTTCTTTAGATTTGGTACTGTTGTTGTATCGAGTGAAGCCCAAAATCTGTGTATTCCTCAGAGATGTCCTTTATCTGTAATTCGACTTAGTTTCTTCGTACAAATTCAAACTAAGTGCAACGACTTGGTGTATTTCTTTTTTTGTGCGGAGGAGCTTTTCTTGGATCCCTTTTTCTTTGTGGAAGGGGAGTTATCGTAAAGCGGAGTGCTTGGCGTTGATGACTGGCGTGACGTTTGTGAGCTGATCTCCGAGAGACGGTTTTCAATGCTCCTGTCTCCGCTCAGTATTTTCTAGTCCCTTCCGCTCTGATCCTTCGACTTCGCCACTATCTTTTATTGCTCTCCGACAGCCCTTCCGTCGTAGATTCCCTTCAGTTTGATAGCTATCACTCTTCCGATATGACTGCCGCTGTCGTATTTTTACTGCTAGACATTGGTCGCTCTGTTCTAGTCCTCCGCACGACGTTTCAACGACTAACTGGTGGCCTCCGGGGGAGAGGATTATAACAGTCGACTCATTCGGTGTTCAAAATATCTGCTTATGCGGCGTATTTCAAAAGTTGCCTCGTCCTTCGTACGATGATGATAATAATCGAAATAATAAAACGCTTGTGTGTGCCAAAAAAATGTTATGTGCCGGTGACAGAAGCTCATAGAGTTGAAGCAGGCATAATTTACCGTGTACTGCTGGTGTTTTTGTGACATCCCTGATCGCACGGCTATATTTACGTCATAATTGGTGGACACCCTACCGCTGCATTTCTTCCCCTTTCCTATCATTAAAGGGCCTTGGTTAGTTCTTGCTCAGTTTGGATTCATTTCTCTTCTCACGAAATGCCAGTGCCAGTGTGTTATCGGAGGGCATGACGAGCATGTTTTACCCAATCGTATCCAAACGCGATAATGGATTTTGGTGAAGTATTTTTAAAATTCTCATATGATTTGGAATGATCGGTATGGAAGCAAAATCTTCTGCACAACCTTATTACTCTGAGAAAAGCAATCTTTCCACGACGATTTTGTTGAAATTTCAATCTCCTACGACAGGATTTATAACTGAATAAGTTTCAATCGCATTCTTTCAATCTTTCGAGAGTACGGAAATTCAATTTTCGTGAAACCAATTCCAAGTAAGGAGAAGAACAAGCTAAAAGTAGTGTCAACAGTGAGATTTTCAAAAGAATGTTAAGCAAGTAGATTAGCTTGATATCACATTGTTTCATTTTCCACGGGGTTGCGATGTGCAGGTGGCCAAAGTGAGCCAGCGGCTTGATCAGCAGGAAAGAGGACAGCTTTCATCGATAATTCATTAATTCCTTAATTAATTTAAGACCCTGATCACCGGAGTGGGCTGTTGGGCAAATTCATTTCCTTTTCAAGCAATTAAGCTCCAGTTTGGAACGGAGTCACTGCGAAAAAAGCAGTATGAGCATGGCCCAGAGTATATTTGTATCTACGAACTAATCTGGCTCGACAATTATAATTTTGTGAAGGTGGGTGCATGATGTAATCACTTGGAAATGCTCTGAAGGTAATTCCTAGCATAGGTTTTGTAAGCTGGTTGGGTCACTATTGCTAAATATACTTTTTTATTTAAATGAATTTTATTCAAGATTTCGTCGAATTAATTGCGCTATTTTTTCTTTCAGGTACGTGATGTTGACAACCTCGTCATTCTTGTGACCCGTGCAGACGGATGGTGATAATGGTAATGTTAATCTTATAGTTTAGTGACAATGACGGATTTAGTCGAAGGGACATCTAACATTTCGAATGTTTTTTCTATTAACCTGTTCCTAGAGAGTAGGGGGATTGATTGGGGCGGGCCATATCAGCAGGGGTTTTGACCTTCTAGCGTCCCTAATGGAAAGTCTGATCTGATCTCAACCCTCTTGTTTGTACCTGTGGAAAGCCCAGCTCTCAGTTATTTCCACGTGACAACGGGTTTCCCCCTTTTTCTATACTTTCCAAAATATCCTTTTCCCACCCCTAAGTTTTACATTCCTTTCCACAACGTAGAGCTCTTTCTAACTGTGAATCATCTACTAGTTCTCACGATGGACAGTCATCTCCCTGTTCTCCCAATACACACAGTCATCTATCAGCTCTCAGGGAATAGGTCGGTTTCCTTATTAGATGACTGTTCCTAAACCCTCGACGAGGGTTATATCAGTCATAGAAGTTAGTTTCGCTAATGTGCTAGAGGCTGGTCCCTGCAGCATCCACCGAACTCAACCTGCGGAGGTACCGCAGGCACCTGTTTGGTCGTTTGCCATTCTCCAGGTAGCTGTTGTCTGTGTGTACTGCATGGAGGTGACCGCTTGAGGAATCCCGTACCATCTGGGAGGAGTTTTTGATCTGGTTTCCCTCCTAATCTAACTATTTACTTGGGTGGCAAGTTTGTAAAGGACAAATTAACTGTGACCACGTTTCTTAGCCATCACCTTCTTCGCGAACTCGGCGAAATGGTTATAGGCGTGCTTTGTAGCAGTCAATGCTGGGAAGTTCGTCTGCCCTACCAACAACCATCGCACCTCATACTGGAGACACAAGACTTGAGGAATTGGCTAAACCCATTTTCTTGAAAGACGTTGACGGGTGTTGAGGAGGAGCTCATACGTGCCACATCCCTTTGACGAGAATTCCCATATCGCTTGCGATTTCTCTAATTCGTCGATGGCGGCAAGTTTCTGTTCTGTCGTGAGTTATGCACAGAGTTCAGCCGCGTAGTACTCTTGTCTCCCAGTACTCACTACAGACATTTCTCTATTAACTCTCGAGCCAGTTACAGCTCTACTCTTTTCCTCTCTGATCTGGTTTCCGCGCCTATACACCCAACCTTAACCTTCCAGCCTAATCTTTCTCTTTAAATATCGCCGTATCTCGCAAATTTCTTCAGCCTCAGTTATTTTTACCGCTCTAGCAACTAATCTAATATGTTTTTGACTCATTTGAGCATGTTAGAACTCAACATTTCCTAGCGAGAAAATCGTGCTCCCCATTTTTGAAGCGCCACACGCCCATGCCAGGACACGGCCATTTCCACAACTCTGATTATATTTGCCTTCATTCAACGAGCTTCCGAGACCGCTATCCCTATAAATGTGATAAACACTCAACTTCTATTCCCCGTATTAATGGACCGATACGCAGGTCATGCTAAAAAACGGGTGTGACATAATTAGGACAACGTAACACATTGTGGAACGTCAAACGTGGTAAAATAAAGAGGAATAAAAGCCGTTGTACGAAAATATATCGAGGAAAGTTGAATTTGAAAAAGATCGTCAGGTGTTCGCCAATCAGTTCAACTTGCCGTTCTCATGTCAGTAGCAATGTGAAGCAGTATGTACCCTGAGAGCAGTCAGGCTATGCACCGTAATAAAACTGTGGAGGGTGTGCCAAGCAGCAGTACATAACTGTTCAGGACACATTATTTCAGTCACGTTTAAATTGTTACCTCCGTTTAACAGACTGTTAGACCTCCAACAACTCTCTTTGTGCGGCACTTATGCGTTGTGGGTGTCGAACTCCCACGTCATTAGTGGCGACGCGTGTGGCCACCAATGGTGACGTCAGTACGTTACAACAGTCGTCAACAGATGTCGGCCCGCCCCCGTTGTGAATGTTCACAGCCGAACTCGACGCCCCTTAATGACACAGGGGCTCAAATTAACTTCCACTAAACCTATAATTTTATATCAATTATGTTGCAGCTACAGCAACAGGTAGTTGAAGACTGTTCACCACAGTTAATTCTGTGGAAGCCACAGTAACTGTATCAGTACCTACGAGCAAAAAACTATAGGTGCAGTCGTCTTTCGATCGGTAGCTACATCGCCTAATATTCCATGTGAATATCTTTTAAGGCACTTCCCAGCGGCACATCAGATTTTGATCAATTCGAATTCGAAGCCAATCGAATAGTCCATTTTTGTTGAAGAAAAAACATTTAATAGACGAAAAAAGCAATTATTCTACTAATGAGTAAATCCATTCTGTAGAAACTAATGCAAATTTGATGAAAAACGTAGACATTACAATTAAAATGACAATAAAAACAGAACTAGCTAAATACGTAAATAAATAAAAGAAAAGTAATTATAAATGAAAAGGAAAAATCATTGAAATAAAATTTGAAACAAAGCGGTGCCAGAATTTATCACGCGTTTTTAATCTTCTGCAAAGTTCGGAGCATTTTTGCCTTATTTTTATTTCTATACTGATTTCATTATTTTATTTTATTCATAAAATTTTCTGGCATAGTTTTCACGTCCAATCTCATATGGTTCATTAATACAATATCTGGTCTGTAGAAGCACAAAACTTTCCGCGACCGCCCTAAATTCCAAGATCCGGAGCGTGTCGTCGGAGGTTCCGTAGTAAATTTGCAACGTCCGTGCCTTGTCATTTACATATTTAGCGCACCCAAGGCGTACTATTTTCAACACAAAGCGCAGAGAGAAAAGATTGCAATCGGCCGAACAAAAGATGAGTTTTCATCAGATCGGTTTGGTATGGGCGGCCTTGGACGTTAGAGGAGTGGAGGCAAACACACTCAGAGCGAACTGGTAACGTCCTGGCACGGGGGGTGTGGTGCTTGTAAAATGGTGAGGACTAGCGCCACTGGGGTGTGTAGGTAGGCGTTCTCCGCCGTCATTTTATACAGTTCATATCGCTGAAATTACCGTTATTTCTCTTTTTTTACCACTTTTAACGTTCCAAAATTTATCGCGTTGCTCCTAATTATGTCATAACCTGCGTATCGTGTAATTTATTATCAGACGGTCAATATGATCGGAAACATGGAATTTTCATTAAGGTGTGCTGACTGACTCCTATCAAAGGCAATCGGTTCATCGTGGTCTTGCGGTTAGACGGTCGATTCATAATTCTCGGATTGTGGATCGAATCCCCGGCGCGATTGCCGTAATTTTTGCCTTAGTCAGCAGCTCTTCAAAAGCATCTCCAAATTTCCTTCCCCCCGTAACAAAGGTTTGTGTTCGTAGTTCTGGAGTTAAACACATCAGCGAAACGACGTAAGTTCAAATTCTGGAATTTATCGGGTTGCTCCTAATTATTCTACCGTCTAACTTGTCGTGTAGTTAGGAACGATAAGAACAACCATTTTCTCCCTAGAGAACGTCGACTTGTAACAGGCTTAAAACGCGTTTATTTAACCAAGTAAGAATATGTTCACAATGGTAAATATGACTCCAATGCTACTTCCCTCTTTAAGTAAATCTTGTTTTGATGAGGGGGGGGGGAGTTCTATACACAAGAATAATTTTAGTGAATGGTAAATACGTACAGTTTACAGCACTCTCAAAATATGGACACATTGAATCGCGAGGAAGTAAGAAGTAAGTTGACGGGAAGGAAGATGTAGAGGAGTAAAATAATTTACTAACCTACGGAAATCTCGTAAAGAAACGCTCAGTTATCCACTCGCGATCTTCATTCAGTTGGCAATCGATTAAAAAATATTGTCTTAAGCAGGCTGGCTTCCCGTAGTTTTTCTGAACGGGGCTCTGAAAATGTATTACCCACTGGTTCTCGTACTGCCTAGCTCGAAGAATTGCAATTTTTTTTTTTTTTTTTTGCAAAATGTTATCGTGGATTTTTATTTTCCTTGACTAGGAGAACTCCAGACCATACTAGAGTTGCCAGGGCGGCCCAAATAAGCTGAGGAAAGCTGTGTGATGCTCAGCGTCACATATTTAAAGAAATTCGTTCGCATTAGTAAATACTCTGAAGCTATGTTTTTCACAGCTCTGGCTGTTATTTCCGGCAGCAACTTGAAATCCGACTACAGAATAGCTTTTCAATATGTAACCTTAATGAGCTGGTAGCTGTAGCTGCTGTTGCGAAGCTCTGAAGTAGCTTCTAATTGCCAATTATTTTTCTTACTTTACCTCAAAGTCGATTACTTTTAACTACTGTCGTACTTTACTTACGATCGAGTAGCTGTCATTCGAGCTACCGACTGCCCAACTGTACTAATTGCAAACCAAAGCTCATGGCAGAAGCTCCCAAAAAAAAGGAGAAAGTTACTCGGGATTGCGTTGATTCCCAGCGTCAAATCGTAACGACTCGCCCAAAAGTAATTCGCTAAGGTCCTGATAGCTGTGTGGAGTTGGAGAGGTGGGAGCGTGTGGCTCGTGACGTCATCGGCTCCTTCCACCGCCAATTGCCTAGTGGTGGTGGGGGCACGGTCCTGACACAGTGACCTCTTTAGTTCGCGTTGGGCGCTCGTTCGCTCGTCGTCGTGCTGCGTGTCGGTCTCGCGTTGTGCCACTTCACCCCAATACCACTGACACATCTCCTTTTCGCGATATATAACAACTCTACGTTTATTCACATTAACCCGTCGGGACCTATTTGGAAGTCTCCTTTTCATTTCTAGTCGTTTGAGACGTGCCGTGTGATTGACCTCTACGTTCCGCTCGATGCCGAGTTATCAAATTTTGTGTTTGAATTTCCGACTGCGAATGTCGTGTTTCGCTTTCCGCTGATTGGATGTGCGAGTGGTCAGTTCCAGACTGGGGAGGGGCACCTGCCCCCAGCCCTCCGCCAGATCACCTCTACTCGCCCCCTAACTCGTAAGTACTCTCAGTACACGCAAAGTACTTTTAAGAGGGATCGCCAAATTAAATTGAAAAAACAGGGTTTTAAATTCACCTCCACATACATTTTTATGATTTATACCCGCTATACCTCCATTCAACTCATCTTTAGTGTTGTACGAAGTGTGTATATCTGCGAGTATTAAATCGATTCGTGAAAATCGGTTCTGAAAACATGTGCTATGAGGCTTCGTTTCGAATTAATGAAGTCTTATCTACAAGTGGCATTGCTCGTTTGCCCCTCGTAATTCGAATACGCACTTACAAACTACAATTTCATTCTTCATTCCTCAATTACGTGTTGCAACAAAAGCGGTAGCGAAGCCTCTAACCGCTTCATTTCAATTAATTTTAAAACAAATTATGTCGACGGTTGAATCTGAAGCTGAACAAAACCTGCCAATATATTACAAACACCATCCAGAACTCGAAAATCCCCTAAGCCTGAGCCTCGACACTGGAAATTCCACAATTTTGAAATTCATTTAGGTGACAGGCGCTTGAATAACGGACAACGCATGCCTGCTCAATATGTCCATACACCGCGGGGTCCGTGAGTAATAAAAATGTTGGCTTAATGCCAATCACGATATCCTGTTCGGAAGAAAATGTGAAACGAAACGATGTTTGATGTATTGTCTCCTCGACGGGTTGTTAGAAAAATATTTGTTGAAAACAATAAACAGCTCCTACAAACGTGAAAACTAATCTTAATTAAAATTGAAGGCGGGTTTGAGAACATTTCGAGCAGATTTTTATATTTTTCATACTTCATTTTCACACAGCCCGCGAGTTGAAAAAAGGTGTAGTTTGGTGAATTGTAGAACCTTAAGATAAGCATTGTAAATTCTTCTAGTTCTCAAAAACGGCTTTAACAATGACATTTCAGAACAGCTCCGTAAATTTAGTTCAGTTAGTCCATTTCAGTACAGATTTTGCCTATAAATCCAGCTTATGCTGTATTCTTTTAAAAAAAGTCGCGTTGGTTGCCTAACATGTTACTAACATCAGGGTAGTTTCATAACGGTTATAAAATAACCCCGGACATCACAAAACGTTCCAGAATTCAACCATTTCGTGGGTGTCTCAAGACACAGGGGCTATGTGGATTCATCAGCCCAAAAATAAAAATAAAATTCTACTGTTAGTAACTTTGAGCTTTTTGCTGTGCCAAGTTACTAGTTAATTGATCCGCGAGGAACTAGATATTCTTAAATTCCACCACATTTGGAATACTTGACGGAAAGTTTTGCTTTATACCTAAAAGTAAGTTTATCGTTCTACTGGCCGACTCGTTGGATAAAAAACAAACATGTGCAATCCGCAGTACTAAGAAAAGGCCAATAAAATCTGCGTTTGTGAAACCTGTGATGTTGGTCATTCGTGCATGTTCCTACGAGAATCTTGACGAATTGCCGCGACATTTTATTTTGAATTTAAGCTACAGTTTAATTTTTGACGTGCGTCTTATGAAGTAATATTTTTCAAATGCAATCCGTTTGAAATTAACGGCGAGTTCTTATGAAATGCTTTCTTCTAACACATGTCCCAAGAAAACTTGTTCGTACGCTCGTTTTCGCAGTGTTTTTCAGATAGTTCTTAAACATAAACCTTTCCGGAAACATCATCGTAGTAGTATCGTAAATTATCGTGAATTAAGATCGTGGAGGGGAAGTAGCGGCAACCCAACAACTTCTAGAGCCTTGCCAGTTAGCGTATAGAGAGTTGAGGTAACTTTTTCGAAATTCATATAAATTGAATGAAAAACGTATGAAAATAGAAAGAAATTTTCATTCTTGGTGACGTGCAAGAGTTGCCGCTGTGTGCAATGTATAAAATTATATAGTTAAATGTAAAATATCTGGTGTGTTGCAACACACAACTTTCCTTAGCTCTACAACAATTCACTTTGTACATGGCTAATTCTACTTACTCAATTCATTTATCACTCAGTTCCTTTGAACTTGGTCAAACAACACGTCACAGCAGCAGGAAGCGGTAGTGCTTACAGTTCCGGAATTTATTGTGCTGCTCATACTCATTATAGGACCATTATTGAGCAATTGGTACATAGAAAATTAATGAGGCTGTAAACACGGATTTTTTGAAGAAGGATAATAATCACTTTTGCAGAGTTATTGGGTAATAACTGTTAGAACTGGTAGTAAGCGAAACGGCGGTAGTTGGAATTCAGGAATTTCTGAAGTGAGCCCCATGTACCTCATGAGCGTTTTTAAACACTCACCCTTTAGGTATTGGATTGGAATACAATAACAATTTTCTTTAACTTTCTACTAACATTCCAGCGGAGTTTATAAGGAAAAAACTGCGCTAAAAACGCTTTTCGTCGAAAATTTTGTGCTGCTCTCGTCATTTTCCCACGAATGGGAACTTTATGGTGTGATTGCCATATTGGGAGCCGTCAATATAAAAAATTTAATTAAAATCGTCAGAGCCGTTTTTGATAAAAAACATTTTGTGTTTTGATCACTATGATGACTATAGTTAACTTTCGGTGGATTTTGCTCATACCCTTATTTTGGCGTACCATGATAACCTGCGGGCTAGATATCAAGTTTGAGGGTATTTGGTACGGTCGTTTTCTCTAAAAACCACTCTAAAATCGATTACGTCGAAAGTTTTGGCAATTTATTGTGCTGCTCTCGTCATTTTCCCATTAATGGTAATTTTATGGTATAGTTGCCATATTGTGAGCTATTAATATAAAAAATTTAATCAAAATCGTTATAGCCGTTTTTGAGGAAAAAAAATTTGGTGTTGTGATCACTATGATAACTATAGTTAAATTTCGGTGGATTTTGTTCATACACTTATTTTGGCGTCCCATGATGACCTGCGGGCGAGATATGAAGTTTGAGCTGATTTGGTACGGTGGTTTTCTCTAAAAACCACTCTAAAATCGATTACGTCGAAAGTTTTGGCAATTTATTGTGCTGCTCTCGTCATTTTCCCATTAATGGTAATTTTATGGTATAGTTGCCATATTGTGAGCTATTAATATAAAAAATTTAATCAAAATCGTTATAGCCGTTTTTGAGGAAAAAAAATTTGGTGTTGTGATCACTATGATAACTATAGTTAAATTTCGGTGGATTTTGTTCATACACTTATTTTGGCGTCCCATGATGACCTGCGGGCGAGATATGAAGTTTGAGCTGATTTGGTACGGTGGTTTTCTCTAAAAATTGTTCACAGACACACATACACACACACACAGACCATTTTCCCAAATAGTGTTTTTCGGACTCAGGAGGGATCTGAAGAAAACTAAAAAAAATTTTCAGCCGATTACATAACTTTCCTTTCTACTTCGTAGAGTCAAGGAAAGTAAAAAGTAAGGTATGTATAAAAGTAAATACAGTAAATTTCCCCTGATACGGATAATGCACAGGTTTCGTAGAATCTATCTTATTGATGTGGGGGTATTTCAGGGCGGCGAGATAACACACTTTGATTATCCAGCTAAATACTGGACACTTGTAAGCATTTCTATTGAGCTGAACGGGGAATCTCATGAATGGGGGTGGGTTGAGTGAGTTGTAAACTATAAGGAGCAGCAGGTACAGGGCGCTAGAATGACGAGACTTTCTGAACGCACGCGGGGCCGAGGAAAGTTGTCTAATGCGTCGTACCAGAAATATTTGTGGCAGTTTTTCTCTACGTCTACTTGTGTGGCCTAAGTGTGCCTTCATTAAACTAATTTGAATAGAAATGTTTGTGGAGAACACCTTGAGCCTAGTCGAGATCTTTACAGCCATTTTTGAGAAAACTTTCGATACAATGTTTAGGCTTTTGAAGAGTCTCATGTTTTGGCGTTTGTGTTCGCATCTCTGTTCAACAGGCTGTAAACGTAAACCGAAGTGTGGGTCGATCCTCATTGAACTTCCTCTTATCGATGTTTTGTACTTTTTCCTTTCTGTGTTCAATTCCGGCGAATTCCATGTTCAATTATGCTCACTGTTAGGGAAGTTTGTTTTTAGCTGAGGAGCCCACTTGATATTTGTCGGTGGGAAAGTGGAATGTGTAAAATTTCTTTCTGTTCCGCCTCAGAAAATTAATTGCTTAAATAAAATTGCTAAAATACTTTAGTAACTCGATTAGCTTTTTTCTCCTAAATATTTACATCCGCAGTTATCTTTGAATTGAACATTGTACTTGTTCATCATTCATAACGGTAGATGTCCATGAAGTATTGATCGTCATTATGATATTGAAGCTGTTAGGCTTCTCCATGTTGGGCAAGTCTACCGTGTGGGCTGAATAGAATTATGTATGACGCAGTTTCCTGTATCCTCTGAAATTCGTCAGTGATGGATCTAGATAAAGGACCTGACATTGGGCCAACCCGATCAAATACAGTGCGGCGTGCTCGTTTTACTTCAACCTCAGGTCTTTCCGCAAAATCGATAGTTCAGTTCTCCACTGCTGTCCGCAAATTTCGAACTTGAGCTCCTTCGCGTTTCATGTTTATTCATTCTTCGTTTCTTCTTCTCCTTCCGGAAAAAAACCTTCCTAAAATTCCGTTAGAGCAACGGGGTTCCGCTGACTCATTCCGACTATCTACATTCAACTTATTCAACGAGTCCTCACCGGTTGAGGGGTAGGGGTGTCAAGTCGGCATGTCCTCTTGCAGGAGCGATAGCCAAACTGGTTCCTCTATGCAATTATTTCTACTTCCAAACTGGAAATTTACTTTGAAAAGCTCGGACTTGTAAGTACGGAGTGCTTGTGGCCGCCGAGAAGCTGATGTACGATTTGCATCGCTTTCACTTTAAGAAGATGCACTATTTTCCTGCCCAGAATTCATCACTTCCACTTTCATTGTGTTTCGTTGACTCCTCTGGTGCTAGACAATTCCAGCTTCGCGTCCGTGTGCCAGGAACACCTGCCCCACTCGACTTCCACAATTTTCGTTTTATTTTGTGGATTTTATCATCATAATTGAGACGAAACTTCGATTTAAACAATGTGATGCGTCGCACAACTTTTCTCAACCCCTCGAACTGTCGGCGGTTTTCGTGGGTTTAGCTGCCCAGTTCATTTGAACTTAACTTCACGTGAAAATGTGGTAGATCTTGAAATTCGGGAATTTATTTAGTTGCTCCTATTCGCGACCATTATTGACCTATCAGGACACAGGGAAAGTACGAGACTGTCAACTAAATTTTTTCGAGAAGGATCGTGTTCACTGTTTCGGAATTTTCGGGTAAAAACCTGTGAGATTTGTTGTTAAGTAAAACAGCGGTGGTTTGAATTCCGAAATTGTTGCGGTTGATACTAATCATCTCAATGAAGGTCGGGCATAGTTGGGGGCACCCCGAGAAATTTCGGAACGTTCGTATGGCAATGTGAAACGCCGTAAATTGTTTGCCGAACCGACCTAAAGGAGGTGGCCCTGGCAGTTGCGTGAACTCAAGTTTCGAGCGCGCGTTCCAAAACCGTATTTTGAGGCTCCGGCAGCGTCGCTGTATTGATCGAACCGAATCTGACCCTCTCAACTGGAACTTTAGCTCTCATCTGCCGCTATTCTCTGTTTAATGTGACAATTTGTAATCATCTCAGTTCAACGATTGATTTCCCGAAATCTCGCTTAAAACTCCGACTACGTGTAAGTTGCCCAGCTGCAGCTCTACGACTGTGGTAGGTGAAAATGCGCGACCACGGGTTTTACAAAAAGTATCCGTAACACAACTTTCCTCTGCTCATTTTCATGGCTTTAGCCACTAATCCAAACTAGTTTTCGCTCAGTTCGTTTGAAGTTCTGGAATTTATTGAGTTGCTCTTACTCACGCCACGATCATCACTGAGCAATTACTGCACAGGCCATTTATGAGACTGTCAACATGATTTTTTTGAGAGGGTGTGTACGGGTTTGAAATTATTGGGTGAAAATAATGAGAGAAACATGTTTTGAATTCCGGAATCTTGGGAGCTTGCGACGGTACTATCGGCTAAATCTCCAACGACCTATCTGGACGACATATCTGGGCCTTGTCGCGGCGATCGTAGAAATTCGGGGAGCGAACGGGAAAACAAAAGGTGGAAAGTTTAAGAAAATTTATAATAAAATATTATGCTGTGCTAAAAATAATTTAATCGACTCAGGAAAAAGGTAACTGAAATCTTGCTGGTAAAAATAAAATTGAAATGTCGAAAGTAAATGAAACGTTTTGGGAACGCACCTGCCTTCCGAGGAAACAATTTTCCGGTGAAGAAAATAGCGGAAATCGGGACGGTCTAACTGCGATGACTCGGGAGCGGCTTCGACGACGGACTGACTGGTCTTGTCGCCCGCCACACGGGCGCGCTAGATTGCGAACATGTTCCGGGCTGTCTTGTCCGTGACCAGCTGCTCTTAGTTATCTCAGGAGCGTTATTTTAAACCTTCATTGTATAGCTAGTTTAATGGACTACTAATTCGATAAATTAGTAATTTATTCTTTTGAGGATGCCAGTATCAGTCAAGCGAAACTTAGAAGGAATAAAGGCCTTTCCGAATATTTTGATAATTCTCGTCATTTTCCCATAAGTGTGTTATATGAAGGTGTCTGTTCAATGTAAGCCAAATCAGTCTGGATTTTTTCCCCTTGCTTTTCCCTCAACTTCCCTAACGGGACTCCCTGGGCCTTAATGGCAAAATCATCGTTTCCCCAAACGGTTTTCCCTCTCCTCAATTTCAGATTCCTATCCACAACAGACAATTCCTCCCAAACGCATTCACCTAGGAACTCCCGTGAAATACACGCGTCTCCCTGTGCTCACTCATCTATTACATCTAGATACAGTTTCCTGCGCCAGTTCACACATATTAAGAGTAGTCCCCTTGTGGCCCCCTTTAGTACACAAACTCTACTCAATTCAATGCACATACAATGCAGTCCTTCTCACGCTCACTGAGTTTCTTTTATTTCGATCTTCAACTCTTGCCCTCTCGTGCACCCAACACTGTCTATACAAAATGTTGATCAACCTCGTTACAGCTGTTTTTGAGACCAAAAAATGTGTCTTCATCATTATGTTTTGGACATAGTAGGCGTATACCCTTGTTTTGGTGTCCCATGGAGCTAAGTATACAATTTGAGTCGATTTGAATAAGCGGTTTGTTCAGTCGCGTTCTCCGACACTCAAAAACCGTTCTCCCAAATAATGTTTTTCGGATTTAGATGCCCTTAAAACGTAATAATCCGAAGAGAAGCGATAGCGTCACAGTTGCTCAAGAGATAACAAAGTTCACTACATAATATGTCGTACGTTGACACAAAAGCCATTACAGTAGTGATAATCCGAGGATTTAATATTTGTCAATGGTTTGTGCAAACTCCTTTTCAAGGGTTTTATTAATTAACTTTGTCAAAAGCGATCAGTTTTTCCTTCGTTCAGTTCCACATAGCAGCAAGGTATTCGACAGTACGTGCCTTAGGGAAAATAGCCAAACCAAATCACTTCTATTGAAATGGCTTACGTGACGCCACTAAAAGGATTTAACAACTAGCTGTAGTTATAGTGTTCAAAACATTAGGTTGGTGTAACAGTGGACTTTTTGCTTTAGATAGTTCCAAACTATTGTGCGTTGCTCATTAAACTATTGATACTTTGGAAATGAATATAAACAGATTTTTTACGCAATGAGATTGTTCAGAGCAAGAGAGACGTGGGAAATAGGTAAAGAATGAAGAAATCAGTTGAATAGTTTGAGTTGATGATCAGTTGATTCGCTCTAAGGAACTAATGAATGAGAATTCGCTGCACCTGTAGGTTTGTCTCCGGACGATGAGTGCGAACTGGGAAATTATTAGGCAAAGTATGTGATTCTTCTGAGTTTGACTTGCTACTGAATAGAGCGCTACCTGCATGGAGAGTCCTGGCTTTATCGTGGTGAGCTAGTCGACGTGTTCCCTACCATTATTATTAACTTATCTTCAGAACTATATCCGCGACCGCGGAATTCCATCTAGAGTTGGAAAAAGCGTCAGCGTTATCGTATTGCCGGTTGATGAGCCGGTTATACCGTCACTCGTATCCCAGTCCGGGGCCAGGTCTTGGGGCTGGGGTTCTTAGGCCAGCACCGGTCCCTTGAACCACTCCCCTTGACACAGGCGAGGTTTGCAGGCCACGCGGCCGCGTCGAGTAGAGAGCCCTCTGGCCGTTGCGTAACTCCGCCTTCTCTCAGCGCCATCGGCTTTCTCTCTCCCGATTATTGCCCCTCCGACCTTAAGCTCTCAAGCTCCCTCCCTACCCCGCACTCCCTGTTTTTGTCTTACCTTTCCCATCAAGTTTATGGTCATTCTCTCCACTCTCCGCAGCGCCTGTGGCACTTGAGAGGCGCTCCTTTCCGCCGCAGATCTGCAAACAGCGGCTTGTAAAAATTTGTCAATTTTACTCCTGGGACTCTGAACTTTTGACTGTGCTGTTGAGAATTGGGGCGTTTCCCGTTACTTAGTGCAGGGAATGTGTAAGAAACTAATGGTATAGTTAGTTGCAGTGGGGCTTGTGCTACATTTATCTTGTTTCTGGCGAGTGTACGCATTCTAAATGTCCAAGGACGATCCAAAGACCAATTATTGTGATTGAACTGTCTCTTGAGTTCACACCAAGATATTGCCTCCAGCATTAACTGCAGCGTCCACGTCACTTCTCTATTTTTTTGTCGTTTCTTTTCATTTTCCACGACGAGCTTCTTCGAATTGTCGTAAGCATTTAAAATACTGCAATTGTGTTCAAAACGTAAGAAAGCGAGTTTTGAAGAATTTTGGCACCAACGTCCTGCAATTCCAAAGCAATTCTGGATTTTAATTTTTTCGGGTACACAGATTTATAAATGTGGAGACTAATCTGCTATTTGCGAACTGTTATAAATTATCGACGCACGAAAGAAGAATAGACGCTTCAAAAATTCATCACACAACGTTTCTACTACCCACGTGCATCAAGTTGCTTTTTTTCACTCTTTGCAACTATGCAGTGCTTAGGGGAATTATGAGGACGATAAGACGGTTTTTTTGTGAGAAGGATCGTGTTTGCCAGGCGGTGTTTGGAATTCGGGAATTTCTAGCGTTGCTCCTAATTATCTTACGAGCGTTATTAAACTTCTTCATATAGGGGATTTATTGACTAACCACCATAATTATTCTGGGAAGTTTAAGGAAAATCGATTTTCTTCGGAATACTAAAGAATTTATTGTGCTTCTCTCGCCATTTTCCCATGGTTGAGTTATTGTTTTCTTGGGCTATTTGCAACTGTTCATATAAAAATTATAGTCAAACTCGTTGGAGAAAAAGAATTGTGGTATTTTGATTGCTATGATAACTGCTTTAGTTTAGTGCCAATTATGCTCATATCCTTATTTTGGCGTCTCATCGTGACCTGCAGGCTGTGAGAGTCGATACGATGATTGAGTAAATGGTGTGTTTCGTTGTCAGAAACCTATGAAATGTCCTTGAAATCTGAAGAAAACTGAAAAAACGTTTTCGGACGGTTACGTAACTTTCGTTTCTACTTCGTTTAGCCAAGGAATGTAAAGATTCTAGCCCCGAACTGAGGACAACTGCACAGGGCCGAATAGGATTTTGTACGTTGTGTCTTTTCTCTATGTGTGAGTCCGTGTTTCCCTCTTTCCCAGTTAAATACATCAGCATGTTGAATCTATGGTTTGGTTTAGTTAAAGACAGAAGGGACAGTACACAAATGGGGGGAAAACCACAATACTAAGATCGTTTTGGGCTGCATTGAGCTAACTCTGCCACATTTAAACGTGCGCGTGCGCTGATATACATTCATACATTTTCCCTGCCCAATATTGCACAAATTTTGCGATTTTCAAAATCAAATCTTTTATACTCGATTGCGTGAATAGGGGGCGAGTTAGGGGTTCACATTAGGCGCAACTACTGTTACAATCAGGATACGCGATCAGCAGCCCAAATTATTGCTGGACACCAAAACCCAGCTCGGACTTACCAGGGCAAAAGGGCTTACCGCGCGTCGTCAGTCTTGTTCTCCGGGGCCCCATGCCTGGAAACAAACAGCGGGTGATGGCAGTCTCCTGTTACCCCAAGCCAGAACAGCAAAGTGCCAAATCCAAAGGGTTGGCCAATAATTATAAGCAGAATGCGAGTATATCGGCGACATTAATAGCCTGGAACGCGGCGTGGTTGGAACTAACTGAGGGAAAGGTGAGTAACTCGAGTCTCCGAGACCGATTTTATCTTAGCGATCGCGACCAAACGATTCAATGTCAATAGGGCAGGATATAAGATGCCCACGACATCTATTTCACTTCTTACTAAGTTTCTCCAACTAAGTTGGTTTTTATCAGCTAGCCAAATCGTTCGATTCGGGTTTGAGATTTAAACCCATATACAATGGCATGAGTGAGGAGGAGGAGTCTCATTGGCGTATTAACATTGCATAGTTTGATCCGTTCTCAAGTAATCGTGAGTTTCGTTTTTTTTTTGTGTGGAGTAATCAACTCGACTTTTCTATGTCACGATGAGGTTACATGTCTACTTTCCTGCTTAGAATTCGATCCGGCCCGTTATAGTACAGAAATCAGAAAGCTTCCAAGCTCTTACAAGGGCACATTTGTCTGTTGAGGGTGCTTTTTCTCTTTTCTTCTGCGGTTAGTTCATCGCAACATGAGACATCAGAGCAACGTGTTTTATTTTGATGGTCGTCGAGGTTCCAGTACGGTAGTCACATCCCCAAAATAGTATACGCAAGAGCCCCCTCGCTGAACCCTCAATGATCCACGAAAACAACTCTTCAGGGGAGTTGTGCTCTTGGAACTTAATACTTATGTCATATCCCTACGTTTTTGTTTCATTAGTATTGACAGAGTACTTCGCGCATACTCAAAGCGGTGTTTTTTATTTGCATTTCGCGTTGGTTTTTCTGTCCAGGGCGAGTCTGCAGGGTCAATTGAGCCTATTGTACTGTCTGTCAGACCGTTCCAAGTAGCATTCGAGAGACAATCACCCGCAAAGCCTCCCCATTGAGCTGCAGTAAAGGTGTCAAGGGAGTTGGTAGTTGAATTCGTTCTTTTGACAACATCACTGCGGCCGGAGTTGTCGCAGGGCGTGAAACCGAGGGGACCCGCTGCTTCCAAATAATAGCTCTTCCGATATCACCCTGCCGGTGATTTTGCGCGGTTTCGCTCGTGGTTCCCCTTCATCCTGGAGTGGAGAACCCATACCCTCTCACTCTAACAAGCCGCTGTGTGGGTTCTGAGCCAGTCGATTCGCCGCGGAGGGAGGTTCTTGAGACTTCGGTGCCTGATTCGAGGAGCCAGTTGGCAACAGAGAGCTCCCTCCCTCTTCATGAGCTCTTTCTCAAGGTTCCACGTTTGTCGATTCGTTCCGCGAGTTGAACCACGAAATTGCGGCCGTTTAGTTGCTCCCGTCTAACGAAACGGTTCTCCCGAAAACTTGAAGCCTCTAAATTCGATGCAGCCTCTACAATTTCCACAAAAACTCCTTCCAAAAGCGTTGGCTTTACTTTCTGTGTGAAGGATATTCTGTTTTCTGTCTGAACTTCAATGAAAATTACCGCTCTCCCGTAACTTGGTGAATTTTCAGGATGTTAGGTTTCGTACATTACCCTCAATTAAGATACCAGTTGATATGGAATCACAACGAGAACTGAACTTTTATTGCATCAAGTAAACAAAAAACACGAATCCTAGCAACCAACATCTTCTCTTTCATTTTCTTTTTCTTAAACATTTCCTGCGTTCAAAGGTGTCAAATGGAAACGATTTCTTCTCCCCTTTCTGTTTTGATTAGGTAAGACCTCGGTTGGTCTAGTCTGCTTCTCCTTTCATTCTCACATTAGTTATCCATACCCCCTGGTTGACGCTCCATATGACTTCCATGTCGACGATCAACATTTTTTTGACTCCAGGCGTACCCACCTTTCCTTATTCCTCAAAAACTCATTCAAGCATTCCTTAGATTTCTTCCCATTAACAGCTCAGATGCGGTGTAGACGTTCTCTAACGGAGTAGAATTATATTTCAGGATGGATTCGTCAATGTCCTCACATTTCAAAAGTGTTTTTTTATCAGCGTGAACACCAGATTCAATTACACTGGAAAGTTGGACTACTTGTAGCATGTTCGAATCCACACCTTTTCGCAAACGTATCTATTGAAAGGTGGTCCATTGTCTGATCTAACCCAGTGTGCAACGCCGTGTCTTGAAAAACATTTCTTCAGAGTATCAACGATAGTCCGAGTCTTAGTTGATGCTACTGCCACAACTTCTAAAATTTTGAAAAATAATCTCGAATCACTAAATTCCTTACTTTATCTTTGAGTGAATCCAAAGAAAGGTCCAACAAGAGACTACGGAAGTGAGGGAAATTGAGTGGGTTTCACAGGTTCTGACTGATTGAATCCCCGCTGGGCTCAAACAAAACCGGCGACTTTCCGTTGAATACCTTTGGAAATACCTGGCCACCAAACAGTATCTTTTGCCAAATTTCTGCTCTTGATGATTCCTAAATGACTCGATTGTAATCCATTCAGAATTGTTGTGTGCAAAGATTTCGAAATCACGATCCTAGTACCGAAAAGTATGAAAGTCAATCACGATATTTATGAAAGTGTCCCACTGAAGGATCTCTGGCTTCAGGAGGGTAAAAAATATAAAAGGAATCACAACGAGAACTGAACTTTTCTTGCATCAAGTAAACAAAAAACATGAATCCTAGCAACACAACACAGGAGACTGGCATTGGATCTATGGTCTGTCCACTTGCATGCCTTCTAATCGCGTGATATGAAGTTTCGGTGCTCACAGGTCCCTTCTGGGGTTCGATTACGTACAAGACAATCAATTTATAACGGCAAAGTAAGTAATTGGCTGGGGAGAATATAGAAATTGCCGAGACATTGTATAGAAGTGGTGAGCGAATTGGTTTGGAGGTGGATTAAGAAATGTGGTAACTATGTACAACGTTTTTGGAAAGTAGCAAAGTCGTCTAAAATCGAGCGAGCATTATTGCGAAATTCATCAAAGAAGAGATGGAAAATAGACAATTTAGAGAGCTTCAAAAACTATTCTGAGCTGGTGCAAGCGAAAGTGTAAACAAATTCGCTCCTCTCCTCAATATTGGGAAATGATTGATTATGTTAGTCTGGTACGGAAAGAATTTCCGGTCTTCCCCTGCCGCGTCCTTGACCTGGGGAAATCCAGCTTCTGTTACTGTCGTGAGGACGGGAGCTGAACATATCGTTTCCACTATACGTTGTCAATTTCTGAATAAAATGTTTCACAACGGCAGCACTAGGACGAACCGTCTAAGGGGGGCCTCAATGATGCCTAAGATTCCAGGTCAATGGGTCAATGTAATGTAACGTAATGCAATCCCCCGAAATATGATGAGAAGAGGATCCAAACGAGTGAATCAGAGCTCGCTATCTAAACGAGGTGATGGCGAGTGATCCTAGGACCCCCCCCCCCCCTCAACAATCCACCAATGTCACCATTCTACCATCCGTCCGTTCCACACTCCTCCGCTTCGTGGAAACCCGTCGTGTCGACGGAATTGAGAGTAAGGGCAGAAAAATATGGGATATCGCCCTCGTTTTCGGTTAATGGTGCCATTAGCAGCAATCGCCCTCAAACTGGAACCACTTAGAGGCCAAGCGACGTGCGAGGGACTCTGGCATCGCATTACCACGCGACGCGTCCTTACCAGCCACAGCCCCACGCGAATCACCCTTTTTCATCATTTCTGGATGGTTTAATTTTGTATGCATTTTCCACTCTTTGTCAGTTAAATTGCTATCCTCCGTCCTTCCCATGCGGGGATCTCTGTTAGCCATCGGGCAACATCATCACAGTTGCTTTCTATCCTCACGGCCTTTCAGTGGTTTCGGTTATGGATTGTGAGGCTGAAGTTCTCAGATCTAAATGATGGAGATTAGCGAGAAGTTGAAACGATTCCTAAAAGAAAAGCTGGTCTGTTGAAAGGTGATTCTAAAGTATTAGCGTGATCCAGGATAATTTGGATGGCCTTAAGGGTAGTTTGACCCAAAATGGTACCTCGGGAATGCACAGCCGGTGCATTATAGGTTAGGGCCACGACAGGTGGCTGCCTCGTCAGGGCAAGGCCTAACAATGCTGGAAAATGCTTGCTCTGCGACCATCGTGGTGGGTGTGGAGTCGCTGAAGGGTAGTAATCCCATCCCTTTCTTCGTTTTTAAACTGCGTGGGCTGAGGGAGGTAGGGCCACCTGTTCGGAACTCCCACAGACACCCCCAAATTCAGAACTGTAACTGTCGGATGCTGCTGGGCTGTAAATTCCATCTTCTGGAATTGGAATATTACGAAGTTTCAGCAATTGTACACTTCATATAGCGAGCATTCTGGAGAAAGAACTCACACTGACGTAGCATGGCAACCCACGGACCCCATTGTTCGAGCAATGAAAGGTGAGGAAATTGGGGTAAGGAAGAGCGCTACTTCAATAACTAAAACTATTGCCATATGAGAATTCTTGATTGGTGGCTCTGGTTCGCAGCTTTAGGCTATGTGACAGTCCAGCCCACCTTACCTGAGGTGTTTCACCGTGTTGGGAATCATGGCACTTCCTTCCACAAGCCCCCGAGGTCCGATTCCGCTGTCCCACTCTTCAACTCATTGAAATGACGTGCTTTACCTAGCGACACCAAGTGCTATCCCTGAGCAAGCCTTCAAATTCACTGGTCTTCTCAAATGTCAGGTTTAAAGTTACCAACTGTTCCCCCAAAAGCAGACCACCTGGAATTCTCTTGAGGACTTCCATCGGCCCCAGTACCTCTCGCTACTCTCAACTGTTAGCTGTGTGTTCTAGTCCGAAGCGTGAAAGCGAATTTCTACCGGAAGCACATTACGTGGGAGGAGGACAGGCGGAGTTGCGCACGGAGTCTGTCAACGAATACGATAAGTTTTGCGCAACCAGTTTGCGGCGGCTTCCCATTCCACAATCTTTTCCACTCTTCTCCTCTCCCCCACCCTATGACCCGGCGAGACGACTCAGAGTTGCGTCATCTCCAGGTCCCTTCTTCTCCTTCTTTGTTTTCGACTTCTTCACCTTCGTCTTCCTCTTTCTCCCTTGGTCCCCCTCCCCCTACCTCTTCATCTGTTCCTTTCTTCACCTCCACCTCACGCTGTCCTACTAATCCTGACATTGAGTGAAACCAGCGGCCCTGCTCTCTTTACCCGTTCGCTCGACCTGATGGTCGATTTCCCTTTCGTAGGCGGAGTGTCCCTCAGGAGAGACTTATTTGACTGTTGTAGTTTCTGGCCTGTAACGTCTCCTGTAATTATGTTAACTCTACTCGAATAACGACGAAACTCGAACTTAGTCGTGAGATACGTTCCTTACGATTCCTTACAATAGGTGCACTTGGAGTTACATCCTACAACCGAATAGAGAAAACAATCTTCCGAAACTGTACTCCTTAACAATACAATGGCGATACCACCCTCTTCCATCCACGATTCAAAAATTTAGGTGTGCAGAGCTTATCGCTTAAGCCGTTTTCGTCACATTTCAATTTCCTCATAATATATTTCTGTAGAGTTGGCGATTCAAGTTTTACGAAACGCAATTAGTCGATTGGTCTGAAATGACTTGGTAAGATGTGCCTTACAAACTCAAGCCATCCCCACCAGTTGGTGGGACGTGAAGCAATGTCGAAATATCCTGGTGGTGGGGAAAGTTGCGGTCGTATCGTATTTTAACGATGTATTCATTCGGCCGAATCTGTCTTAACTATTTTTGTGATCGACCGTTTGAGGCTGAATTCTCCAAATTTTGAATGGGTCTCCAATTGACGAGTCTCCGCGTGATTTCTTCATCCGCCCTTTAGGACCTGGAGGGAGCTTCTTCGACTCGCGAGGCCGAATCGTTTCTTTCAAACGTGAAGGCGAAGGTCGGCGTGAAATTCAACAGGTGCGGCGTCCGGGGAAGTCTGCGGCGGCAGGAGCTTTAGAACATAGAATGTAGAAGTCGCACGTGGGACGTTTCCCGCGATGATGGCGTGATGTGGCGGGATGGAGGGGGGCTACACGTGGATCTCCGACTTTGCTTTGGGGGGCCGCTGAGTGGTTCAGGGGTCACAGCGGCCCAGCTTGTGCCTGTAAGGCTCACTCGGCCTGCGACCCTCCCACACTCTATTGACCGACCTACTGACCTCTTATCCAAATGTTGCCCACTGACTTCATCGTGTCTATTTAGGCCAATCAATTCTTGTCTGCAATTGGTCTGCCCCGCTCCGAGGCCCCCTTCGCGGGGAACCCTAGTGATAGATCTTGAACTATTGGAGAAGCGAAATGGAATCCTACACTCACATTAAAGGTTCATGAGAGTAGAACTCTTCCCGCAATCGAAGTTAGAAAATGTATTTTTCTTGATGGATACAGTTCAACCTCAGCTGGACGTAACCCAATTCTTGAGTGTATGAGCGTCCTTTTCTATAAAATCCGTCAGTTGAGGAAACTGGCGCAATTAGATGATTTCGTTCCTCTTTCATACGTCATTTCTCTACGTTTCTGTTCATTTCCGTTTCCTGTTAGGAAAAGATTGAACAGGTAAGCAATGGCACACGTTGGCATCGAAGGTTGAGAAAGAAGACATAGTTTGCCCCACGTATGCCCTCGTTTCATTGACCGAGCACACGACGTGGAGTTGGTATGGGTTGACAGGGCATCAAGGAGTGGGATACAATTGTGTGTGAGTGGAAGCCTGGAAGGACGTGGCCCCCACAACACCCCAATACGAGCAATTGTTAAATTTTGGTTAAATTTACCTTGAGCTATATCAAGAGAAATACGAAATTCTACTCTCGAAGCGCTGATTCTCGCGTTCTAATATGAATTATACTTGAAATAAAAGCCGTTTTGAAAGTTATTTCTCGGTTAGTCTCCGGTAACAGGGGGGGGGGGACGCAGGAACCGCGGAATCACGCTGCAGTTGCGAAACCTCGCTGGATGGAGTGGAAAGAGTGAGGTCCGCCGGCGATTGGATCGGAAGTGAGAACCTGCTTTGCCGATGCAGGAGCCTCGCCTCTCGCTCTTGAACCCTCAACCGCTGACCACAATCGAACGTGATGTGATTGATTCGGCGATTCCGTGGTCTGGCTTCGTGCGATAGCCCTGCCTGCGTGCGGTGAGTCTCTTCGCAACACCGTGAGTCGACCTTGAGACTGTCGAAAAACTTCGGAACTACAAATTGTTCGTACTTGGATTGAAATCTCCTGCCGCAAATATGCTCCCAGCTCGACCGCGTCATGTGAAGCATTTCAAGTGGTTCTTCATCACTCATGATAACAGTAGACAAAACCAAGCTCGTTAGAAGTTGCGTTTTTGTACCAAGAAACTACTGCTTATTTCAGACCAACCCTAGTTTTCCATCGTCAATGAGGATTAATGAACGTGCGTACTGGAGTATTACAAGCAAACAAATCTGTCTATACAGCACATATATAAACCTTGGACGCGTCGCTGTGTTGTGAGTGCGACACGGATGACTCGCAAGAATTCCATTTTAGGAATGCAGTGTTGAAAAAAGAGTATGCTCACACCACGTAGTGTTCAGGATTTATTAATACGACGTAAATTCACAAACATCCAATACCATGAAGTCAAACTGGGAATGGTAGGCGGCGTTCTCCCCAGAAGGAACAAAGTTGTGGTCCAGTCCGTGCTTGCGTCCCAATCTAGTGTTTGATGTGTTCTCCTGACTGATTCTCGACGATCGTATGAGTTCGTATACCACCTGCGTAATGAGACGGGGCATATTTACGCAGAACATAATTAGAACGGTACTTTTAAAAACTGCATTCTCATCTGCCTTGCGATGAGGAGTGTAATGGCACCAGTCGAGCACAATTTGGTGTGGGGTGCGTCTTCGTGGGGCCCCCCTGTGTAATCTTTTTATGTGACATCTTCGTTATCTGGCAACAAGGGAGGGATCTAGGGTTCGCAGGGAGCTCACCCACCGCGTATGCTTTCTCAGGATTTAAAGGTAGTGTTGACAGTCTGGAAACTTCGTATAACTGCGCTGTTTGAACTAAGTCTTCCCTATCCACACACAGAAAGCAGTACCATGCGGGATATCAGAGGCCACTAGTTTAATTACAATAACCACCATGTGCGCCCGCGTGAACCATGTTATTCCTGTAGAGCCTTTCCCACGACCTATCAACCATGTATCCACCAAGTTAATAAGTGATGAAGGACCTATCCATCATCGTGTGGAATAATCTCCCAAACACGTTTGTACTGAAATCCATCACTGGCTAACACTCGTCTATCATTGTAATATCCAGAGGGAACCTTCTACCACAGGTTTGTATCCCCCGGTTTGATGTGTACGGTGTGCAGTGCGAAACATTATCCACGTCCAACATACCCTTCTTATGTCGGAGCTTTCATTTTGCACATTATGTAGTTCTCAACTGCAGGAAAACCCACCCAGCTTCTGAGAAGAATAAGAGCGCTTGTATCGTATAGATTAGTGAGGGATCTAACTATCCGGATGAGCACCCAATTGGAAAAGGTGGATGTGTGATGGTAAAATAAACACTCGTGTAAACTTTAGGATGTTACACCCTTTGGAAAAAATACCAGGGTCTACGTGATGAAAAGGAGCGTTAATGAACGTTCATAATAAATACAAAGATTATAAATACGGAAATATAAGAAAATAGTTTCTCTGGTTCAAGCACAACACAAAAGAGTAAGTGGCTTAAAATGTTAATAGAAACGAATGTCCCAACCAATTTCTAACGAGGTTGTGGGTACGACGGTGCCGAGTAAGGAACCGAACGATTTAAAGGGGAACCAGAATCGGAAAGAGCGCACAAAAAAAAACACGAGGTTTCGAAGAGGGAGACTGCAGGGCATCAGCCAAAGCCGAAGGAACAGCGACCTGAGTCGTGGCCACATATGGGCCTATTTCCCATCACCCAAGTAATGTAAGGGATCCGGCTTTGGCTCCTAGAATCTTCCGGGGTTCCCTCCACAAATTTGAGGATTTTCCTCCATTCGTTGTGTCGTATGTCATCCCTATCTATTGTTCGTCCTCTAAGTCTTTCCAATCTGGTTCTAAACCATATTGGGCATTCACTTATGAAATGCTTAACTGTTTCTATTTCCCCGCAGGAGCATTATTATCTGTGTTATGTGTTCCGAACTGCGTAATGTCCTGTTAACATGCCCATTAATCTTCTTAATTGATTCCTATTTAGTTTTAGCTCCCATTCCGTCTTTTGTTTGTTGTACTTTGTGGTCCCTGTACGCTTAGAGAATTCAAGGCCTCTGTTGTCTGTCATTGCTAACTCTACCCCAGAGAGTATTATTTACAAATAATACAGCCTTCTTGACTGTTGCCGTCGTAACTGCCGTGTAGAATTCTGGTCCATGGAAGTGATCGGTCGATCATTTTTTGGCCAGTATATCCATTCTTTCATTCCCGCTGTATCTCTCGTGTCCTGGAATCCATTTCACTGTCAGGATATTACCTCTCTGTACAAGTTCTTTCTCTTTGTTATTGGTGTCCTCAACTAGTAGGCTCCTAACTATTGGATTAGCCAACGTTTTTATTGACGATTGGTTGTCTGTGTGTATTGTTATCGTCTTATTGTTAGTGTTCAGTTTCATCAGTTAGTCGATACAATGGTTAATTGCTAACATTTCGCTCTGGAAGCAAGTTGCTACGACAGCTCTGGTTTTATTGATACCTAGTTGTATGGATTCTTTCCAATTCATTGCAGGGATATATACACCCAAACCTGTATTGCCGCGTATTCGGTCCTTCGACCCCCATCTGTGTAGCATATTATGTCAGCGTCATCCTCTACAAGCGTTATGTTCTCCCTAGTTTCTTTGGGACGTATTTCCGTGTTAATATACGTCGGAAATGCGTATGTTGTTTTCCGACGTATAGGGACGATCGCAAAACGGGAATAAATAACTAGAAGGTAACAATAACAACAATAGACAAAACGAAAAGGGCGACAAATGATGATTCATGTAAACAATTTGATAGCGCTGCTTCTCTGGTTGTGGTTGGAGATGAAAACGGCTTTAAGTGAGTTCCATTTAGTTAAAGATACGGCGGTAAAATACTAGAACATTGGCCGCGGGTACATTAGCGTGCTTTGGTTCGCGATCACTGATACTGGCGAGCTTAACAGTAGCGGTGAGAGTTGAGCTAAGTTTTGTCGTAAAAGTGAATATAAACAACGCGCGCAAAAGAAACCGGAAGAATGTAAACAATGAAGTGCGCGTCTAATTCAACAGACATTGACGACCACAAAAATAATAAATATCATTCATTATCAGATATTGCCGATCACAAAAATTATTTAAAATATGACTCACCTCTCAAGTTACTACCCGAATTTTGGGGAGGAAAGTCTGCTTTGATGGCATTCTTCCTTTCAATTCATTTTAGGAACCAGGCTTTTCACACAATTTCGTTTTTGCGCCACATTCTGGACATGCGTACTTGTCTGAGATGAAACCGACACGCACACACCAATCCACAACACTCCGCAAGCCTTTTCCTCTCAATTGAGCTACGTTCACAGTGGCGGCAACTCGTCAATTAAAGGACGATATTACGGTGTTACAACGGAAAATTTTCGGAAGTGTGGGATACATAGTTCAACGGTTAGTCGAGCGATTCAATTCGAATTATCTAATTAGATAGTTGCCAGTGATAAACGTTGCAACGAGCGCCAGTGTCAATGACGCTAGTAAGCGTTCCGAAACGCGAAACGAAGATCTGGGAAAATGTACCAAAGTTTTGGGAATTAACCGCGTTGGTTGTTGGAAGAGCAGTCTGACTTATCAGGAGTTATCACCTATTTCATCATCTAGTCCCTGTGCCTTTTGACGAACGCAAATATGCATTACCAGGCGATGAACTAGCTCTTGATTACTTCAATAAATTCAGGAGAACTCAGGTACAACTGGTGTCACATTAATAAGGAGTCACCTTGACATTGGTAGGTGGAAGGTGGACGTATCCAGGCAGTCATCTTTACATTGGACTACAGACATCATGTCATTGATAGGTTGATGATTGGCATTTATACGCAGTTGTCTGGCCATTGGTAGGCAGTCACCTTGACACTGATAGGCTTGTCGCCTAGACATTGGTTGTTATAGCCTCCTGTGATCGAGTATTAACGATCAAAATCGCAGGAGGAATGAGAGGCTGACCCCTGGTGTTAGCGTTGGTCTGTATTTAAACAGTGTTCACGCAGTCAACTCGTTTGGGTTGTTATTAATCTGGTGGAGGAAGGGGGGGGGGTATACTGATTCAAGTTCTCCAAGTTTTGACTATGTCATACCTCCCAATCCTGGGACGAAGTTATCATTCGAATTAATTACAATTTCAATTTACTCGTGCTTCTCAGGAGCCTAGAGCTGCACAAAGACCCGCTCCCTTGTATTCGGCAGTTTTGATATCTTTATAATTACCTTCGGTGGGGCTCAGAGTAAGAACGGAGAGAAGATTGCTGAGAGAATTGCTCCGGGGCTCCGAAGATAAATGCAAATTACATGGTCGACTGCTCTGAGAACCTTCGCTCCCACATCCTCTTGAGCTGAAAACCATTTTTATATACAACTAGTCTAAGCCGGTAACTGACGGGTTGCCGCCTGTGATGCCTTTCTCGCTGGAGGTGCTCTTGACAGTGCGGAGGCCTCTCGACGGCATTAGTACTTCTAAAACGTTCAAACTCTATGGAGTCAAACGAATAGAGCGAGGTATTTGAAGAGTACCCCCACGCAATGTCCTATAATGACACCTCAATGCGTGAACGGTTTCCTTGGCAACCCCAGGCTCTATCGGCACATCTTCAGACTCTCATACCTCCGCCGAATTTAGTACTTGATCAATCAAATCAATGAGTTCAGCGGGCGCTTCGTGTTATTTTGCACTTAATTGGTAATTTAGGAAACTCTCTGTGCAAACTATTGAAGGTTATTTCTTCATTACAGAAACGTTCACATGAGCCCTCTTAAGTTCATTTTACTAAACATATCTTGATTCGGTCGTACTGTTAATTAACCGGTTGCTCAGGCAGTACGATATTCTCGTTTCAACTGTTCGCTCAACGATGTTTGTAACAGCTAGTTGTTCGTCGTTAATGATAATAATTATCGCTCTTCAGTGATATTCTTCGCTCTGACATATCTCCAGTTCCAACCGAAGGAAATATATTTATAACTAACCCGTTGAGTTGAGGGGCCTCGATGAAAAAATTCCCTTGTTTTTTATGTTTTTTTTTTCCTTTTTTTCTTCTTCAGCTTTACGGAACATAAATAAGGCGAGTTATCATCTCCATCGCGTCGTTAAGAGGAGGAACATGTCGTTGGGCCCTGGAAGGAGATAGTGTTAACGACAAGATAGTGGAACCCCCTGTTCAGAATTGCATGTCTCAGGATTTTAGTTTCGGCTTTTAGTTCCTGAGTAAGTTGACGCTGTACCCTCCTTAATAACGCACAACCCGCTCTGTTCTCGCTCTGGCACAAACTTGTCGCTAAAGCACTTGTTGCGTTAGTAGGGAATACTACGTTACTTTATGTGAGTAATTTTCCGCCGGAACTCAAGAATTTCAGTCAACGACAATTTCCTTTACAAATAGGATAGTACACAAATATCTGCACTTCGGATACGTTAGAGAAATGATTGTCATTCTTCATGATTCCATCAGGGGGACTTCAATAGGAAATCGTTCTGTGTAATTGTGTGGGTTCGCTTTAATCGCGAGTCATGTTGAGTGTACCTTCATCAAATAGGACAGAAAGAAACCCCTATGTGCAAGTGTGGTGACGGAGATGAAATGACTGCACAAATTACTCAGCTCAGAGATATTGATTGCATATACTAAGCGTCATCCGCTTGCATTTCCTGCAAATGGTGCTGTTTGGCAGGCCGAATTGGCTGAGTGTTTGACCTTCAAAATGTTTGCACTAGCCCAAACGTAAAATCATTGTTTCCCCAAACACCTTCATCCTCAAGCCCTTTTGTTACCTATGGACCGACGTTACCTTTTGTTCACCTCTTCAGTTATTTCCACGTGACAACGGATTTCCCCTGTCCCGAACTTTCCCATCTATCTTTTCCCAGCCCCTCAACTTTGTACAGCTAAATATTTTAAAATGTAATAAATTTACTTAATGCCAGCTGCTCTCAGCTAGTGCCGAGTGAAGATGGAATAATCCATCGACTCGTTACAGTCAAAAACAAAATCATGAACAATCGCCAATAATAACATTGAAATAATCATCTACGTACATCATGGTGGACCTTAAGAATTCAAGTAAATATTTTATAATTTAACGGATTGAAATTCAAAACAATAGTAAATATTGTGAAGGTTACCTGAATATTGTTGACAACTGCTAAAACGCGACTCAGTTGTATGAGAAAAATCATAAAGGGAAAAAAGTATTAAATGATGGTAGTTGAAATCCCAGCATTTGAGTTTTGATCCCGACAAAACACGTTATTTTCAGAATAAATAAATAAATTCTATTTGTATAAATATTCTCACACTCATCACTGCCCATTGGTGCTAATTATTTATATAATTAAGGATTTTACATCCCCCTGGGGAAGGGGGGCTCAGCTCATGGAGGAAAATGTATATTGTTGTGTCGTCCTTAACTGTTCGTTATAGATTTGGATGATAGAGTCTTCATCTGATAGTACAAATTATTGCAAAAGTTCCTGACGCGTAGTTCCCCTGATGCGCGAATTTACGTCTTAAAACCACCCACAGACGCACATTTTGATGCAGTAATCGTATCACTCATAAACAGTTTGGGCTATTGATCTTCAAAGTGGTCGGATTGGATTTGTTTTTTTATAAATATCTGGTATGTTACAGCACACAACGTTCCTCTGCCCCAAGTACTATCAGCTATTTTCCCAGCTTTAGCTACTAATTACATTTTTCACTCAGTTCATTCGAACCTGGTAAGAGATAACTTCGCGTTTCACGCAGAATGTGGTAGCACCAAAATTTATTGAGTTGCTCTTACTTATGCCACGACCATTATTGTCCTGTTGAAGCCGTTTTCGAGAAAAAAATATTTGGTGTTTTGATTAGTATGATAACTATAGTCATGGTTGCCATAGTGCCGATTTTGCTCAATCCCTTCTTTTGAGGTTCCACAGAGACCTGCAGGCTACATACTGATTTGAATCGATTCTGTTAACCCATTTTGTTTCCATCGTGTCTACAGACACGTTCAGACTTGTTTCCCAAGCATAGTTTTTCGAACTGCTCAGTAGCTCGTAAAATGTTAAGAAGAGAACTCCAATTCATTCTTGCAATGCATTCTTTTCTACTTCTTAGAGCTAAGTTGAGAAAAAAACCGCCTTAGCCAAGAGTGTATGTATTTAATAACTATGCAAATCATGCTTTGGAGTATGTATCCGATGTAGCTGTTTAACAAAGAAATAATTCGCCTAAATAATCACAAGAGCTACATTTTTGTGCACATTTTGAAATTTGTCGGCCCGATGTGCACGAATGGGCTTTGGTGTAAATATTTTATGGTCATGATACGATTGCATGCTGATTTAAAAAAAGAAAATCCCTTATAATACATCAAAAGACATTTTCGTTATTTAATGAAGTACAAAGTATGACAAAGTTAGTACGAGATATCGTTGAGTTGAGTACGATATTTACTAATGGATTCGTCCCCGCACGTGTTTGAGAGAAGCTATTATGGTATGCGTTGCTTATTCATCGACATCAGATTTTCACGCATATTGTTTCCGTTAGTGTTTCCAAATGAAATTGGTGAAGTAGAAGAGAGAGAGAGAGTGAGTGAGAAGGCGACGAGTTCATTGGTAAAGAAACAATGAGATTGTAAGCTGTGAGGGAACAATTAACTACTGATCGTTGTGGCGGCGGCGCCTGTTACAAGACGAGAGCAGATTCAATTTGAAATGTGCAGGGGGGACAAGGTCAATGTTAGTTGGGACGTGAAAGGGAAACTAGTTGAAAGGAAGAGAAAGGGGGCAGCAGAGAGCGAAATCTGGACGAGCTGAGCTCAGAGACTCTGAGGATGAAAGAGCAGAGCTATAAATGGTCCTGCAGTGGTGGAAGGCGCGGGATGAGAGGATCCGCTCCTCTCGTGGATTACCTAATAAACTAAACGAACGAACGTCGTGCTTCCTTTCACAGCGTCGGACTTATTCAAATCCTCGACGGCATCAAGTTATTCGGAAATGTTTTTACTTTGAGGGTTTTACTTTCCTCGACCTCTTGACAGCGTTTGATAAAATTATTATTTGGATCTCATCCTCAATTCAGAACAAGTTAATCTGAACCTCACAGTTGAGCGGGAAAACAATAACAAGCTCTTTTGAGACTTGCAAGCAAAACAATAAAATTTTTGGTGCTAAGCACCCACTTGCTTCATCTTCTCTAAAAAATCATTCTAACGTTCGTGGATAGCAAAACGTAGGTTCTAGTTGGCACGATCATTTAAAGTTCAGTCAATTAAATTGTTCATCTTCGTTCAGTGGATTGTAGGTGTTCTGTCTTACGACGATGTATATATATCCTGATCACATCCCTGAAAGTCAGTCAATGTATGTCTTTGATTTATTTAGTACCCCTCAATATTAAGAAGTTCCAAAAATTACTAAAATTAAATTCGTATACAAAAATGAAAGATATCGGCGTTTTTAGGCCTATTGCTACTTTTTCTAGGTCTATGAAGTATAAAGAAAAGTTGCGTAATTGTTAGTTCAGAAATTTTTTTGTGTATTCTCTTCAGATCATTGCGTTTTAAAGAATTGAGATGAATCGGCTCGTGTGTGATGTTTAGCCCTCAGATCACCATAGTTATCATAGTGATCAAAACAGTAAATATTCTATTTCTTAAAAACATATCCAACGGTGTTGATTAAATGTTTTCTGCGGGCACTTCCAGATAATACGACAGTATCGTAAAATTCTCATCCTTGGGGGAAATGACGAGTGCTTCAGAAAAAATGTCGACGAAATCCAATTTCAGTAGTTTTCTCTTCATAAATCTCGCTCAATTGACACTACCAGTGTAGTCCAATAAACAACGTGTATGTTGTCAAGAGCATAAGACATAACTCCATTATTCCGGAATTCAAATCTCTACTATTTCACTTACTATCACTTCTTAGTGTTAACCACATAAATTACAAGTAGATAACTCATGCTGACAGTCTAACAAATCATGTATGAACTGGTTATGCAATAATGGTCGGGGCTTAAGTAGGTGTTTGGCACACAAATTGGGGAGCTTGAAACTACGAAATAAATGGACGTGGTGAGGTTGAGTGAGGACTGTATTATACATGACAGAATATCAGTTTGAGTGTGAGTGTATAAACACAAACAAGGGGACCCTCAATACACGTGAACTGGTCGTGGAATTTGAGAGAACTGAGAATCAACTGTTGTTAACGAGTGCTGAAGGATGGCAGGCTGTTGGTAGGAGCTGTGTGATGTTGAGAGGAATCTAAAATTGAGGGGTGGGAAAAGGTAGTTGGGAAAGTCCAGGAATGGGGAAAATGCGTTGTCACTTAGAAATAACTCAGAAGTGGGACTTCCATAGGTACAACAAAAGGGTTGAGTTAAAGGTATTTTGGGAAACAATGAATTTCCGTAGGGCCAGTGAGTACCATTAAGTGCGAGTGGGGATATTTCGGAGGTCAAAGATCCAGCTAAATTGGCCTGCCGAACAGTTGGAGCACCTCAATAAACCGTTGACCTACGTTTTGTCAAGTTCATATAACTGAACGAAAACTAGTTGCTAGAGCGCTAGAAATTGCTGTAAGCTCGTGGGGCTGGAGAACGTTGTGTGATGCGTCGCCAGATATGTTTAACTCAAATCAATCGACCGACCACTTATGCACTTCAAGTCATTTTCGTCGTATTGTAGTTCGCCAGTTGTGATGATTTGGCGGAACACTTCTGCCGAGTTTTAATTACTCACGGAGAATGATCGATGTTCATGTTTGTATTGTGAAAGCCGGACGATAAGATATTAAGAGATATTGATAGGAACGGGGTGTAGTGTATTATTATTCTAGTAGCGTTGAATATATTTTCACCCGTTATTCATTATCTTCCATCAAACGTCAAGCGGCAATTCATGTTTAAGAACTTTGTGTTGGTATTGTGGAATCATTTCTGTCTTCTACGCGTTATGAAAAATACGGTTCGGTAGAGCACGGCAGCTGGCTAAAACGCACATCATTGACTTGAAGCGTTTGAGGTGGGAGATGTACAGCAGAGAGGGACAATAATCGAACCAGTACCGATACAATAGCTCCAACGTTCGTCTAAAGTCCAATCCGTACAGGTCTATGATCATGTAGTTATCATCGCTATATGCAATTTGGCGTGTGACGTTGGGTGGTTTTTAATGATTTGAAAAAGTAGAACGATTCCGATGTTGGCATGATGTTCAACACCGGCTTATCGCCAGTTCTCAGTTTATTAGCCACGTTTATGTTTGTAGAGGGTGGTATCTTTATTACTCGATGCGGCTTGTGGAGAAATATGTTGATAATGAGAGATCTTCGAACTATTAAAAGATGTTTTCGAGGTTGGATCGCTTCAGAGAAATGATCAACTGGCCGGCGATGACATCACTGTCCTTTTTCCAAGATTTAGCGTGAAGTCGTCCGGCTCCCTGCTGGGGGAAGTACGCGAAACTTTCTAATACCGTCGCGACGAGGAGAGCTCTCTTGCCTTCGACGGATAATTGCTCCTTAACTGCTTCAAAGGTTTGGAGGAAGTGGCGAAACCACTAATAGAAACTTTCTACGACGACAGACAGGTTTAATGGTCGTCTCATAATAATTAGCTAGTTGGAAGGGCGTCCAGAAGTACGATGACAATGGGCTATTATTCAACTTACTCGACCCAAATGAAAGAGTAACGTGACGTAAAGTCTCGTTAAGTATTGATCTTCGTCAGTGATCAATCACTTCGAAGGATTTACTGTTTGCGGTTGATCAGTTTTCACCTCTGCCTGATTGTTCGTTTTTACACAACTCTTAAAGGAAATTTCGTACTTCTTCGCTCCGAAACATTTCACGAGTTTCCAATTGAGCAAAGGCTATTGATGAACACGTCAGAATATTTAAAGAAACATAAACTTGCCGGCTTTCATTGTCACATCGTTTTATTTCAACTCACGTTTCTATTTAGCAGGCGCCGAAGCAAATTTTGGACGGGAAATTGCGATGAAAATGTTTTAATAACGTTTTCTACGCATCTTGTCATGATATTTCTGCTCACTTGAGTAACGCGCACTCCATTTCTTATCGCATCGTTTGCGGTGAGCGCGTGAGTTCTTTGTGTTACCTCTGAAACTTTCTGCCCGAGCTGTTCATTTGGCTCTTCTTAATGGTTTTCTCGTTCTTTTAAAATATATTTGTCTTTATTATTGTTTTTCGAGTTTTAAAGAGCTCTTCACCTTTTTTCCTGCAGTGCAATAATTATAGCTACCTGTGCCCCAAAATATACGTTTGCGTGTGTTTGAACTATTCTATCAGGCATTTCATAAAATGTGTTAGTGGTCATTGGGTGCACGAAAAAGAGAGAGAAATAGACAGATAGATCAGAGAATTGAAGGAGATAGGACTGCCTTGATACACCCGTTTACCACGATAAGAGGTTTGAGTATGTGGTCACATCGTTCTCTGAATACTTGAACTGGTGGCGAGAGTCCATAGAGCTGGGAGTTGATGCATGAGTGTCCTGAAAGATCTGAGAGGTGAGTGTTGATCGCAAGTGCTGTTCGATGACTGTGTTTGGGAAGAGCTGAGTGTTTTCAAGAGGAATTTAAATTTACAGGTGGGAAAAGGATATTTTGGAGAGTCCAGAATAAGGGAAAGTCCGTGGTCACTTGGAAATAACTGAAAAGCTGGCCGGACATTCCCACAGCTGCAAATTAAAGGGCTTGAAGTCAGAAAGGTGGACTCGGTGTTCGAGGAACGCCCGAAACAATACTTTCGTTAGGGGCAAGTGCGAACGTTTTGAGCTAAAAATCCCAAATAATCCGGCCTGTGCCGAAATGATAATTCGGCTTAGATAGATCCGTGTAACCAGAGGTGTGAGAAGGGGGGATCGAAGATGAATGGGGTTATGTTATGTGCATGGACTTCATTGCATTTTTTTGGACATAGGTGGGAGGGTTTGCTTTTAGTGGTTTCATGAATTTATTCCTATTAGTATTGAGAACTGACCCAGAACCGTTTAATGGACGTCAGGTTAGTCCTCTCGTCTCCTTGCTAGCATGGGAAGTATCCACCATTGCCCTGCAGTGCAGGCTGCTTAGTCTTGCAGCCATACCACTTTGATGTAAGTGAGCCCTAAATGATCCATGTCCCGTGAGTAACTGAGTAAAGTAGAAATCCACCCCACAGTGGAGAACTAAGTGCTGGAATCAGTTGCCTGGTCCACGGCCCCTTTTGAGTTGTTTCCTCCAAGGGTCTCAGCCCTCGTCCTTTTATTTTGGTGGCGGTTTCCCCCTTGATGAGTACACTTGTTTCCACTCGGCTGCCAGAAGGTGAATTGAGATAACACCCACCACCACACGGCCTCAAGAGAAATTGTGTGGTACGAGCGAACAATGCAGAGGGTGCACTTCTTCCACCTGCTTCCTTTGGCCAGCAATGCAAGTGTATCTATCACCCCACACCTCCGGTCCATCTAAGAGAGTGGTGTGCACAACGCTTACGCTTGCCCACTCCTCTCATGTTGGCCATGAGACGAGAAACAGCAGCTACTACTGTGGCAGCTTTATCTGCTGCTTGCTGGATGGGGGTGGGAACCTAACGACAACTTGGCATTCCAAATAGCGAACTGCTTCTTCCGTTATTATTTCGGTGATATTCACACAAATGTCGAGGAGAGTCTGCATTCTTCGTCAACAGGACTAGCCACTCCCTCGCCCGTCGCATTGCTCGCTCCAGCTTCATCTGGATCGAGTCTCGCGTGGGGGGCAATAATTACTGTTGCATTGATGATAATTATTGAATTTGTGAACCGTGCCTTCGTTGTTTTTTTATTCTCTTGAACTCACAAGCTTATTGTTACAGGTTGGTCCGATGTGAGCTGCAGACAGACCCCCTGTGGTCTAAGATGAGCTCCAACGGAGCCAGCTCCAAGAAGCGAAAGAAACCTGAAACTAAGCCCCAGTCTCAACTGTAAGTTTTTGAATACTTTAAATAAATTTAATTTTCGTAAACGTTTAACGATTGACGTTTGGTTACGCGCTGACTGTATTTATTACTCGCGCATGGCTGAGATGTTAATTGATTTTGTCATTTATTAATTAATTGCGTTTATATTGATTTATTGGTGGTCCGGTAGAGTTGTGAACACTGAACTCTACGCATCAGCTCTTCAATGAAGTAGTAATTTGAATAAGAGACTCGATCGAAAGCGTTCGATCGCTGTTAACAATTATAAGCGAGCGGGCAGCGGGGTTCCACAATGTCACAGTGAAAGGTGTGGCGAGTTCACAGTAGAACCTCACAGACATACCAACAGATATTATAATCGCGTCTGCAGTGATAGCCGTGTGTTCATTTTTTAATTTTCAGCAGTTCTGCTGTCTCCCCCCATCTCTCCTAAAGAATAAGAATGATTCCGTGTTTGTCATATTTTAAGTTGGTTCATATTCCTCTCATCTCTTCACTATGTTCATGTTTACTCATAACCTCGTTATAACCTTCCGCACTAGTCCACTCTGTTGTTTACCATCAAGGTCTGCCTTTCTCTGTCTCCTCTCACTTTTTATACCGTACTATCTACAGACATTTTTTAACAATCATTATCAATAAGCAATTTCTCGCGGTATGGTTGTCAATAATAATTCATTCTAATTAGTCTCTAGAAGTTCCAAATAGTTTAGTAGTAGTAACTGACTTACCTACTCTGACATCATCAGCCCAGATGCTGCTAAATGAATTAATCTAATCGTAACGTCGGCCTAGAGAAGTTGTTTATTTTATCCTGACTCAAGAATCCACACCAGAGTACAGTTAGATTCCTACTAATTTTTCTCATAACCTTATTGTTGAATGTCTAATTTGTAGTGATTTTGCCCAGTTGTTATCTACCAATCCTGTCAGACACGTATGGAAACTGGAGAAGTAATTTCATATCTTGGTATTTCTGGGATACGTTCGAGGCGACTAATCAACGTCAGGAAGCGAGATTATTGTTTTCCGTACTGTAATGCTTCCTGCATTTTGGTATCTGTCATTACGTATTGTTGAGAGTTGAATGGTGAGCCTGCAAGTGAGCCCCCTCCTCCCCTTTCGCAGGCGCGACCGCATCATGGCCACAAAGACCAAGAACGAAGGCAGTGCCCGGTGCCCTTGGTCCCCAAACCCGACCCCTGCGGAGCTCCAATTCCTCTTCCAACTCCTCGTCTCATTTCCAACTTCTCCTCTCCCACCATTCCATTTCATTCCATTCCACTCGACGCTCTTCGCGCTCCGTCAGCTGCTAGTCGCCCCCTCTACGTTCCTGTCGTTGACGAACGACGTTCCCAAGACATGAGTACGATTTTCCCTTCTCTTCACTTCCTCGCGCTGGCAGCACCTGTCGGGCCTCAGCCTCTTCAACTCGTGTTCTTCCTCACCGTCTGTCTTTCTCTCTCCCTGGTTTCCCTTTCTATCTGCGGCGACAGCGGCACTTGTTGATGTCTCTGACGTCATTCTCGCAACCTCCCGTCAGTGAACCTTATCTTTCGGGTTGTCAAGTGTCAAGCTGCGTCCACGAGGTACCGCCAACTGGTCAACCTAGGCTCCAGTAAAAGTCATCGAGGAGTTAGCTGTTATTATTGACATTGATTTATAACATTGGGAGTGACGCGAATAGTAATTTAGGGTAGTAATGCATATACTAGGTCAGATATGGATGACGAATACATGAGCAAATGCGAGATGAGTAAGAAAGCAGAAAAATCACGATTGCCTGAAGGGCTCGTGTGGGTGTATTGGTATGACACTGGACTGCGCCAAGGCAGGTCAAGTTTCAATCGAAATATTCACCAAGCACAATGTCGCACCCACTGCGGACGTAACGTACCCAGGGCGATGGACTCACGTAGCAAGACGTCATACTCAAGAGTGAACTATTGAGAATCGGTGAATTGATTCCTTCTTGTACGATTTCCCGTGGGATTCCATCTATGAACCCCTTCCTCCAGCTTTTTCAGGAATGGTGTGATACACCTACGAAGAACAAGTAGTAAATTTAGAATCGAACAAAATGGACATCCTTTACACAGTAGAAAGGCACTTCATTGAGCAGAAGGGTAGTATAGAAGAGTATAAATGTTTATTATCACGCGCAAAACTCTGCTGGAGGAAGTGGTTCAATTTAATATGCTAAAAGTAGGTGAACATTTATTAATTTAGCGCAAAGTGAGTACGGCAGGAATCTCGGGGAGAACGGATCAAGAGGGTGACAGAATCTTAGTTCGACAGGGTTCTTCTTCCCCTTCCCTGTGAATACAGGAAACCCCTAAATGAGTACTGAACGCCTGAGAATTCCGAGACGGCTCAAACAAATTCAGATTGAGGGTACGAAAAATCACCATTATCTGTCCTGCTGATAGCAACACAATTTTTAGTGCTGATGATGAAATAGTCTATTGTTGTATTCTACTATATATTGTTATAGATTGAGTTTTCATAAATGCTCGTTTGGGCAGCGATGTGTTCGAAAAATAAATCTTGGAGCATAACTGGTTTCAAAATGCGGTGGTTTTGAGAATATTTTCCTTGGATTCCGTTGGAGACTGCTTAAAATACTCGGCTTAAATGTAAAAAGCTATATTTGGTTAATCGTAGAACTGAGATGTGCTACATCAGTCAGTGGAGTGAGAAAGGTCTCTAAATGTATACTGTTGACTAGAGAATGGAACATGTTTCTTTCTCCATAACAAGAGACGAGTTACACTTCCTACTGGGTGTTTGCAAAAAAGTTCATCACATGCTTTAAGCGACTTCTCTGATGTTTGTATCAATAGATCACAGTTGGCCACTCGTTACTCTGAACATAGTATTCTTAGAGAAATATTTATGGTGTAAAATGTGTGCTTGCAACATCCTGTAAATTTGATCCGTCAGTTTTGCGAAATGTGTATTTAAAAGACGGGGTTTGTTTCTTATGCCTATATGAGTTGAGTTGAAAGTATACGTGTTGTTCCCTATAGAAGTGCCGTCCTATATCCCCGGTGCCTGGCTTTGGCTCAGCCGCCACTTTTGAGTGATATGGGAGTTCCCTGGCAGGAAGACTCATTTAGTGACGTGGCTTACTCCTTGGACATCTTGTTACTTACAATCCGTCCATCCTCCACACGATTCCGTGTTTTCGTAGCGTAAAAGTTACTCTTTAAATCCAGAAATTCACTTGGTCCTTATTTTCAAATCCTTTGACTAATTGACACTAGTTTCTGGAGGTATAATACTCTCGCTGATTGTAAGGGGGGGGGGGGGTCCTCAAGTTTCATTTTCTCTCGTGATATTTTCTTCTATGTTTCTTTATCTTTCTAATATTAATGTAATACAGTTTGCTCAACTCTACCTCTACTAATTATTCTCTGTCGGCCACTCAACTTTTTGTTGTTCACGAGTTTTTCATTCATTTTGCCGATTACTGTACTTTCTTAATGTTATCTGTTTTGGAAGTGAAAAGAAATGCTTAGCAGAAAGTGCTCTTAGGCCAATTCATTTTATGTTCAACCGAACTGGCACAAATTTGGGCTAAAATGTTCATGGACCTGTTGGCCAAAGCTTGTTAAAGGCCGCACGCTCGCTGCTTGTGCGAATGTATGAGAGGATTCCCAGGCATTCCTTTAGCGAATGCTGCTGCTCTCGTTATTATTGTAATCGAATGGGTGTACTGTACAAAGACGTGCGGAAGGGCTTGTAAATGAATGAATTATTATTGCGTGCTTTGACGGGGCTGAGTCTGGCCGAAGGAAGGCTTGACTCGGACTGTCGAATGATGGCGACCCCTCCACTCGCTTCACCGACTTCCCGTTTCAAGGCCTCCCAATTACTTTCTTCGTCTTTTTGGCCGAAGAGATGAGGTCACGAGGCAACACTTCACTTCACAACACAACAGAGCACTCAAAACGTACAATCCGCCGGTCATGATCCCTAAAATCCCAGCTTACTTGTAGCATTTCCTTGTCGAGAGTATTCAACGTGGCGTACCTCAGTACTGAACCTTGTTATACTGATCTAACGCTCACGGTTGATGGTTTGGTGAGTTATAACAAATGAGAGGTATGTGCTGGCTTATTTTTGTGATGTTCCGTTCTTTTCTGTAAAAGCAAGTTAAGTACTTAGGAGTCAATATTTGCGTCAGGCGGTGTTTCAGCCAACACCCTCAAAGACGACACCCTCCCTCGCAAGGTTTGCCTCATCGCAAGGCCACTTGGGGTGTGTGTTACCGTCATACAATCCACGTGTGCAAGTCCATTTACTTAGGCCCTGTTATCTGGGGTAGCAAACTCATAGCCAATAAAATAAACTTACTGGCCCATTCCCCTGGCTGCTGCGCTCCTGAGAATCACCAAGGCCTACGAGACCGCATCCATTGACGCACTCCTAATGATCACTGGCCAGTTGCCAGTGACTTGCCCATTGAGTGCATAGTTGACGAGTGGAGAGTGAATAGGGAGCTTCTGGGCCAAACCATATAGACTTGCCACGCTAGATGAACGGGCATTAGATAACAAGCGAGTTAGGAATCCTCGACAAAAATCACAAACTCGTACGACTTCCCACTTCCCCAACGCTCCATCACTCCCTTCACCTTTCTCTTTGTATATAAAGACCACGACCAACTGACTGACTCCAGTACTGACTAAACGGCCAGACGATGATGTCTTTACATCGAAAGCGCTTGCCTACAGTAACTCACAAGCCAGAGGAGACGGACTCACCTAACAGGTACGTTAACTTTCGTACGACTTGTTCACGGAGACGCGTACTCTTTTTCCGGATATCTGTGACCGTCATAGTGGGGAATTGGGTTGAGCCAGACCACCGGATGAACCAGCTCCTGAAGGACATGACGACTTCAATGCTCGGCTTCACTTCTTTTCTCCATCCTGTACGTCTTGCTTGTCCAGTATGGAAGAAACAAGAAACCAAGTGCTGTTCTACTGCAGTTTCTAAAGCAGTGAGTGACGGTTGTTGGAAGAGCAGCGAAATCTACCAGCATTGACTTGTACTAAGCAAGCTCGTAGCTGTTATGAGCAATTTACGAAGAAGTTGATGGCTAAGAAACGTGGTCACAGTTGGTCTGTCTCTTTGAAACTTGCCAACTAAATAGTTTGATCAGATTAAGATCTCTGGTGCGAGATTCCTCAGGGGGTTATACCTCGACGTGATAACACAGGGGCAACAACTCTGCATTATGAGACTGGCAAAATGACCCAACCTGCTGTGCTTATACAGGTCTGGGTTCGGTGGATTAGTGAAACTGCAACCTCTACTGTTATAACTCTCTTATCAGTGTTATGGTAATTTTGATAAGGAAACACTGCGTTACTTGGAACGTAATTATAATTTATGCCGATCTCCATCAGGGCTGACTCATAAATCTGTATTGCCTTGAGGAGCGTGTTCTCGAAACACTTCGTGTACAATATTTCTGAGGTGAGTTATATTTCTAGGGTTCCTTCAACATCCGAGAACATCGCACTAGTAAATGGGTGGAGCCTGATCTCTAAACCACCCAGTTTAAGGCTGGAGGAAAATAGAATCACTTTCTTTTCCGCAAATGAAGAGTGTTGGTTGATGTAAGAGCACTCAGATCAGGGTTTATTGGTAGATTTGTCAGCTCTGACAGCTTCCAAGCAGCACATTAATCTTTTTATTTCCTTTGCGAGTAAACAACTAAGTAAACTTTTTAAGACCTTGCGAGTAAAGTATTTTTATTACTAGTGTTCTGCACCTAACCGGAGAATACCAAAATCTTGAGAAACACATCCGGGGAGTGGCTCCATTCCCCTATTTTTGGAGCAGCAGCGATCACGATCATTGCGAGCAGCCATAATTTATTGTCCACTCTTCCGTCCTTCCTACGATAACATCGTAGGATAGATGGGAGAGAAAGTCGTAGAATAGCTTCATCTTACAACTCCTATCAGAAAGCTGCTGCTCAGAGCCCTCCACGAGGATGCAGAGACCCAACAAGTGTCTTTCCAGTTTCACGAGATCGGTGCTGCTGTCTTCCTCACTCAGCGTTGGAGTTTCATGATGCCCCTGTCAATGCTGGTGCTCACCAGCCATTTTACTGTTAGTGGCAATCAGTGTCACTCATACAAGTAATTGTCCCCAAGCTGGACGCACTCGAATCAGCAAAAAATTCTTGCATTTCGGGATTTTGGTAAATGATACAGTAACACAACACGTTACGGTTTATAGATTTTTACATTTTTATGTTAATTAACAAAAAACTTCCCCGTTGTGCCACTACTGCATTCTCATGTCCAAACTGAGTTGTAACGAAACCTTTCGTTCCGATTTACCTATCACACTTCCCTCTTAAACCTTGTTTTTAGTTTCACTATTCAGACAAATACGAGTATATTGAAAGACGACCGACGCACTGTATTAAACTTTACTTCATACCTACTGACGATGGTGCTGCTTGTTTTCCTTTTTTTTTCATTTCATAAGCAAAACATCATTGTGACGACCCTAGACCGTTTGAGGTCAACGTTCTCCCTTCATTATTTAGCTGTCAAGATGATTTTTGTAGGAGTAAGGACCTTCTTAACGGAACTAATCTTATCATAAATAAATTATTTACATTCTGTACGTGCGAAAAACTTACATAAGGGTTAAGGTTCATGTATGACTGCACACAACCGTTTTCGTTTCGTTGAGATATTCTCGAAACAAATCGTCATTGTGCTACAATATTGTGGAGGAAATTAGCTGCAGCTAGACGCTATTCTGCCTGCAGTCAGTCACCTACCCTACACTCTTCTCTTGCCAATATCACTCCAAGGCGTTCAGGTGAATTGTGGAGGTCTCTTAATGCGTGGCCCAGAGACCTTGCCACGTATGGCATTAGGAGACAGCTCTGTATTATGCTGCCCAGTGCCAAAATAATCTTTAAGATCGGTATGACCATTGCACTGCAGCTTGTAGTTAGTTGAATCATTCGACTAGCGACAGCTTTGGGTGCTACAACATTGTGGAGGAAATTAGCTGCAGCTAGACACTATTCTGCCTGCAGTCAGTCACCTACCCTACACTCTTCTCTTACCAATATCTTTCCAAGGCGTTCAGGTGAATTGTGGAGATATTTTCATACGTGGCCCAGAGACCTAGCCACGTATGGCATTAGGAGACAGCTCTGTATTATGCTGCCCAGTGCCAAAATAATCTTTAAGATCAGTATGACCATTGCACTGCAGCTTGTAGTTAGTTGAAACATTCGACTAGCGACAGCTTTGGGTGCTACAACATTGTGGAGGAAATTAGCTGCAGCTAGACGCTATTCTGCCTGCAGTCAGTCACCTACCCTACACTCTTCTCCTGCCAATATCTTTCCAAGGCATTCAGGTGAATTGTGGAGATCTTTTGACCGTTTACCAGTTTTTGAAAACCCCCACAGTAATTTCTGCATCGTTCTGAACGAGTTTGCTCATCTGGCTGAGGTATACCCGTCCTAATATTTATTATCATTCTCAACGCATCGTCGTCAGTTGAACGTAACCACCCCGCAAAACTGATTATGAGGAATGAAATTATCCTAAAACTAACCCGACTAGAAATAATATCGAACTCATTGGGTTCGAGAGGGCGATGGAACAACGGGTGTGATGCTGAGGTCTGCAACTGTGAGTTGAGTGTACTTGAAGTTCACGGCTTTTCTCGTATCGGCTTGAGTAATCAAGATATAATCATCAGCTCAGTTGTTGGAGTTAGTTTGATATTTTGTCGGGTTGGGAAGGTCGCGTTATGACATCAAACGTCCACCTTCGTCTGGAGGATGAGGTCGTGAGTTGCGGTGCTATACTCGACATTTACAACCGTCTGATTTCCCTCTGAAATAGTAAGGCGTGGGCGATTTGACAGAAAATTCTCCGCTAATTTACTAAACAGTCTCATCATCGCTCTCGGTCCGACGGTTTAATGTGTTTTGGTTGTCATCCAGGTCTCCGGAGAAGTCAAAAATAGCTCGTTCATTGACACTTGAAGACAATTCAATTTATTGTTAGACTTCCGCTCAGATCAGAGGAGTTGAGGAGCAGACAGGTCTGGTTCATGTTGTAGCACAAATGTGGCCTTCGCATAGCAGCAGTGGTACCCACACTGTTCGCAATCGCCCGCTGACCAACCAATCCGTGCTCGGCCTTCTCAAACTCACCCATTATCAACAGCAATATAGTTCAGGGGGCTTGTTGTTAGGTGTTCATGCCTTGTTCAGCTCTATATTTGCTCAAATACTACATAAAATTGAAGCCAAATCTCGCCTCTCGTCAACAGAATCCGAACCTCTTGGTTATCTTTTTTGGGGATGATGTGGCGTTTGACGAACCACTAGAAACTTTAGTAGAGCAGACCTTCTCAACCTGTATGGTATAACTTATTATAACTGAAGACGATCGTATTGGGACACCTCCTGATCGGGCGAGTGCTCCAACGACTTTATGTGCCTCCACTCACGAGTTCTTGTGTTGCACTTCTGCACAATTTTGGACTCCAGTGGAGACGTAGACATCCAGAAGCACTTGACTGCATTGCGGACCAGTTGGAACGATGATGTTGGAATGAACATTGGTGAGAATGTAGCCACTGCGGTTCATCAGTTGATTGTTTCAGGTGTCATGTTTTGGAGTGAACTCCCTTCAGCCCATAATTAACTTCTTTGGCAGGACAACGCGCCTACAACCGTTGTATACCTAACGGTTTTTGCACGCGTGGGTTCTATCTCCACTCGTAACAGTTCGCTCAATTGATGCTCCGAGTCGTCCTGGCTACCTGCGCCCCTTGCTGAACACCAAGACCTGCACTTTGCCTCTACTCAACTATTATTGCCGTCACACCTCCGCGGTATGCGGAACCTATGTAGCTAACTAGTTCACCACATAGTGAAAGTAGTGGGGCAAGGTGTAGTTGATGAAATGCTTTTGGCAACGTTCACAGTGCTTATGTGCAACTGCCCTTCACCCTTCTGATCTTATGGACTCTCGGCGGTTACGAAGAATGAACAGTTTAAACGAGACGGTGGGAAGGATACAAAATCGTTCCATCGCGTCACTATTCAACAGTACGTTCCGCTGGCCAGAGTGCTCTCAGGAGACGTATCTTATCACGTGGGGTGGGGGAGAAGGAGTACGGCGAGTATTTGTATGTAGTTTCTAATGGCATGAAGACGTCGCATTACCGATTATTGCGTTGATATTCAAACGTGGCCGGGTATAAGACACTTAGTTTCCGGGAGGCCCCTCAAGCATCAAGTTTATGCTCATAATCACGGAGCATTGCCGCAAATATTCGTGAGGAGACCGATATTCCTGCTTCCTGAATTCCAATTCAGCTCTTTGTTTCCAGTCATCAGATTCATTTCGCGCTCGTTTTCACAGTCTTGGTTCGAGTGTCATTTTTTGAAGAAACTCGAGCTTCGTTTGTTTACCCTAAAATCCCTCCTTTGGGAGCTCGTTTGGACAACTTCTTGGCCGGTGGGGAGGACGCTCTGGAAGACAATCGGTCGAACAGTAAGAACTGGGTGAAGGGGTCTAAAAAAGGACCTGAGATCAGCAGTTGTTGTGTGACGTCAGTCACTTGCGTAACCCCTTCTCTCGGGTAAAGTGTGGCAGTTGTCCAGTTTTGCCTACGTCTCCAGTTCCATTCGACGGTGCAACACCTTTGGTTTGGCCGGACATCTCGTCCTGTTAGTTGCTTTTCAGAGTGGGGCCCCTTCACCTTATTGTCTTCTTCGTTCTTCTCCGAAGAGATTCCCGCTCTAGCTGCCTAATGTCACTGGAGAGCTGCTGATGGAGGCGACGTCGTAAGTCTTTATTTTCTCATCTCAACACTCTGGTTTCACATTCCTAATGACTTAGCTCTTCTCATTTGTCCGGTGAACCGACTCTTTACTCACATCCTCAGCCGGTTAAACCATGTTCTCGTTTAGTATTCCTACCTTCACTGCCGACTTGGCAGATTGTCGCACTTCTCCCGTGGAGTCATGTACCAGGTGGCTACTGTGTTCCATAAATTACGTGGCAGATGGGCCCTAGAATCGTTGGTCAACATCTCAACAATTAAGTTAGTCAGTTTCTTCAAGATCGGAATGAATCTATTTGTGTGCAAATTGGAAACATCTGGTGGCAACATGCGATGAGTGACTCATCAGGTCGAACGTGGTTGGGGGGGGGGGGGTGTTCTAGGAACGACTTCAGTTCTTGGTTATATTCGGAAGGTCTAGGCGCAATACCTCTATAAAACTAGACGTGGAGAATAGGTCCTAAGGACTTGACTGGGAACAAATGAATATTTAGATTCAGGCTAGCCTCATCACGTGCAGTTACTGGACGCTTAGCGCACACACTTGTCCTCTTTTAACATATCAAGAATATTGTTATCGTCCATTCACTCCTGATCTCTCCTGTTATATATCGTAAATCGCATTATAGTATCTCCAAACCTTTAAATATGAAAAGTATCGCGAGTAAAGCTTCTCCTTCTCCTTGCCAAAAACACCTGAACAGCTCGTTTGTGTGTATTTCATTACTGAAATATTTTTTGCGTCATTTTTGAACTGTTTTGACTGGATGTTTTTAACTATTTACGTTTAACTTTACAATTTTTCAACCCCGATTGAATTAGAAGGATTTGGGCATTCCCTTGGAATTTTACGTTGAAAGCTCCAACTCCCTTAGTAATGCAAATTTCATTCAGACGTTTTTAACATTTTTTTCAACCATGTTTTCTTCAATTTTTCGACTCAAATTCAACCAAAATTGGGCCCAGTGGGGTGCATACGTTCTTAGTTGTGATTAAAGTGTTATCGCATTGAATAAAATTAATTTTTTAGGAACTAGGTTAGGTATCTTCTGAAACATTTTTAAAACTAATTTCAATTCATTTAGTTATTTTAAACTCATTTCCCGAACTAGATTCTCCCAACGATTGTTGCTCAATAACTCAACGATTGTCACGCAAAACCCAGTCCTTCGCTCAACGATTTGTACTCAATACCCCAATATTTTGTATACTGCTGACAACGGATGGATGTACCGATTTTTACTAGATTTTTCAACACTTCTAACTGAGCTGAACTTGAGCTTGTAGGGAGAGGTTTCGGAATCGTTTCGATCGCTCCAGGTAACTTTACATGGATAAGATTGTACGTGAAGATGAATTTACCAGCATTTTTAATTTCCAACTACTTTTAATAAATTTCTTGACTATGTTTACTCAATTCCTCGCATAATTTTGATATTTTCTAACTGACTCAACATTTCCTCTTTCTTACGCTATTTCACTAATTCATAAGATTTCCAATCAATCAACAATTTTCAAGCATGTCCCAACTATTATTACTCGATGGTCAATTATCTGCGGATGCTCTTGATATTCGAAGTAACCGTGAATTTCGAATCTTTTTTAGTCAATAGCCCAATTGCTCTCAATTTTTATTGGGCGTTGTGCCCAGATTTTCAAGTGTTCGAATCTCATGGTAGTTGTGGACGTGGCTGTAATATAGCTCCGAAGCTAATGGCCATTATTGTGCCTTTGGCAGTGGGTATAACAGATAGACGTGAGACTGCATCGAGGTGGTTAGTGCTGAGCTGTCACCCGGTGACTGCTCCTTCCAAGGTCCCACGGAGATAAAAAGTGACCAGCCTGAGAGAAGGAAAAAGTTGATTCCTGAACTCGCGCCCACCGGACTCACGTCGACTCACCGCCAACTAAACTCAACTTCCCATCACAAGCCCTGAATATTTGACCACTACTCGTCCATCACCGGCAAATTACATTTCAGCGGTCAAAATAATTGAGTCTTCTCAACCGTTTCTGTCGTGTCATTTCTATGATGTTTCGACGACGGAAAACGGCGTGGAATATTTGACGAGGAGGCGATTGATTTCAGTTGCAAGGACGTGAAAAGTTCGTGTTCCTTTCGCCGATGACGGATTGAGTTTGGAACGAGCCGGACATCTCACTTAATTTGCGGTCAACAGATGGTGATTACTTCGGGGAACCGCCAGTTGGGGTTTCAATGATATTGAATTGGTGGAGCAGGTGATGCTCTGAAGTTCTTTGTTCCACCATGCGACTTCACCACATTCTGCAGGATAAGATCCTCAGCGGGGATTCTTCCGGCATGGAAAAGCTCTAGAATGTATTACAAACCAATTCCATTATAGTTGTATAACTTTCTGCCTCGTCATTTGGTGATCAACGTCACGTTAAACTAGAGTCCCCCGTTAGTGTTTCCAATCTGACAGGACAGTCGAAGGGTTCATGATGGAACTAACGGCCAACCCTGCTGCATCATTCACTTCTAGTGGCGCTTCGTCCGACGCAAAAACCTTTGCGTTCTCTAGAAGATGCCTAGATCTAGTCAGATTATGTTTGACACAACAAAATAAAAGCTAGTAAAAATGGCCTCGCGATTTTACTAGTGGAAATAATCGTGACATTGATTCCGGATGTTTAGTGACACAGAACAGCATTTGCACGCCACCGAAGTCGTACCTCAGTAATTGGTACGACACACATGAATATCTGTGGAAGAGTTAAGTATATTCCTGAAGTTACCTGATTTGGTTGGTTATCACTTCCAGCTGAATGTTTGCTCGAAGAATTTCCGTCTCCTACTAGGAAACTCTTTATTTATTGACTGTACACTTTTGGGAATTGAAACTGTAAATTACTCGGACCACGTGAGGAAGGCCTTACTCGCTGGCCGCAGTGTTCCAGGCAGAGGTGTCTGCGGTGGCAGTCTGTGTGCAGCAATTGCTGCAGATGGGCTGAAGGTTTATAAAATGGTGGACTGTCAGGCCACTCTTAAGGCCTTAGCCTCGTATTGCCTTACGTCACGGATGGTCTGACTGGGTCACCCTGCAGTCGGGGGTCCAGAATTCCGCTGACGTATTCCCTGCGTGTCGTATGAGCCGACTAAAAGGGACAGCCGGGTGGGCCCAGCTTGAAAGACAACCTCACCTCTATGAGGTCCCCGCAGGATTACATCCAACGAGGCTTAACTGTGGCTGGGCGTCACAGTGTACTCTGTCGCCACACTGTGCTCACCCTGCAGTAGGGGGTCCAGAATTCCACTGCCGTACTCCCTGCGTGTTCGTATAAGCCGGACTAAAAGGGACACAACTTACACTTCATTCACATACATGACACACTGGGAACCCCCTACCTTTAGCTGGGATCGCAGAACACACCCCCCGCAGGAAGGGGTACAGAATTCTCCTGCCGTATCCTCTGCGTGGTCGTTAAAACCGGCCTTAAAGGGGCTTAAAGCTCACGACACTGACATACACAACATATTCCAGATACTAAATACACTGCAGCGGCTTGCGTGGCAGAACACACTCACTTGAAACACTCATAATGAGCGAAAGACAGTCCTGGAAGTAGCTCACTAACACCTTTGAGCGATCCCCTATATAGGTGCGGCCTTCGGAATGAGGAGGGGAAAAACCAGGTTTGAGCGTTCCTGGGCGGCTGATAGCGTGTGTCCCGCTCACCACATCACTAGTGGCCGAGGGCTGACTCTGAGCAGCAGCCGAAAAATCCCTCATGCGTCTTAGTCCCGGTGGGTGGCGGACTGGCAGCTGCGGCGCATGTGGGGCCTCCCTTTGACCCTCAACGGACCAGCGAAAGGGGCTAGAATCAATATGCCTGAGGGGAGCTTCCAGGACACTGCCTCGAGCACCTCTCGCTCATACCACGAACACACACAACAAACGAACTCACAAGGATACACTACACCAGTCCGCTTCTTTAATCACCCCCAAATAAGTAAAAAACATGACAAAGTCAACTAAAACTTCAGCAGGTAATAAAAACGCCACCTGCGCCTCTTCCTCGGGCTCGCCAAGCTCGACCCCTCCCTCTTCGGACGATGAGCAACCTACTCGTCGTCCAAACAAACAAGGGTGGAAAGAACCGGGCAAACCGCGTTCATCTCCCCCTTCTCACCCTAGTAGCCCGGGCAACCCGGCTACTACAAGCACACGACACAGCGTGGACCCTAAACTGTCGGACATGGAGCAAATTTGCGCATACGTCCAAATCATCCACGGCCAGCTGGCACGGATGAGGGCCAACGCGACAGGACCTATGCGGGACCTCGTAACTAGTTGCCTCTTCGAAATTTCGAAGCTGGCTATAAAGCTAATGCCCCCAACGACATCGCCCCCTGCCACTCCCCCTGCGGGAAACTGTGGCGGCTGTCGTGAGGAAGAGCTGCGTGGGGCAATTGCCCAGCAGCCAGTGCCACCAGCCCCCCAAACTCGAGGAGCAACAACGAGCCAGGGTAGTACCCCAGGCCCCTCATATGCGGCAGTAGCCGCTACTGCGCCTTCCTCCCCCCCTCATGGAGCTGAGGCGGAATGGCAGCCTGCCAGGGCCAGGAAGCGCAGAGGGAAGCAGAAGCAGGCCCCAACTAAGCAGGAGGTGCAGGCCGAGGGCGGCGGCCGGCCTATGGCTCCGCGCAAAAACAAGGGCAAAAATAAAAATAAAAAGCCTCCACCGCTTGCCAAACTCCCCCCTAAAAACCCACGACAAAACGTGGTAGTGGTTAGGCGGACATGTGAGGAAGGAGAGGCTGGTCCCTCCAACCCTGACGCAATGGAAGCGCTTATGCGGGGTGTCCCTGCTACAGACCTCCAAGCTCTGAGTGTCCGAGTGCTAGACATCCGCACCGCAGTAGGAGGTGGCGCCGTCATTGTGACGGAAACGCCAGAAATGGCCAAGGCGCTCACGAGCCACATTTCCACAAAAAGGAGCTGAAGCTCCACGCGCCAGCCCCCCTGGGTCGTTTCCCCCGCCCGCTGCTGTGCGGCGTGCGGACCGACCTTCAAAAATAGGACTTGGCCAAACAAGTTGTTGAGCACACCCCTGTGTTAGGCTTGCAGCCGCAGGATGTCAGGCCTCTCTTCACCAAAAAGCGTGGCAGACAGAAGGATTGGGTGATTGAGGTATCACCCAGCCTGTACAAAAACTAGAGGGCAAGGCACCTCCAAATAGCCTGGCAGCGGTGCGCCATACGAAAGTACCAAGCCCCCACTCAGTGCTACAAATGCCAGCGCTATGGCCACCTGGCAGTGGCCTGTACAAGACCTGTTGTGTGCGCCTGGTGCGCCTTGCCACATCTGGAGTAAGGAATGCAAGCGTGATGCTCCCCTCAAGTGTGCCAATTGCGTCGAACGCAAAATCCAACAGGTCGCACACTCTACACGAGACGCACGCTGTACCATTCGTCAGCGGCGATTGCCCTCCAGGAGTCACGAGTGGATTATGAATAGGTCAAAAACAGTTCGAATCCTTCAGCACAACACAAATAAGAGTTGCCCAGTTATGGCTGAGTTGCTGCAAAATGCACTCAAGAAACGCTGCAGTGTCCTCGCCATACAGGAACCGCACATAGGACCCAAAACTCTTGGTCTCGGATCGCAGGCACGAGTGGTGGCTGGAGCAAGAACGGGAGCCAAGGCAGCAGTAGCCTGCATCGACCCGTCCATTGACATGCTCGCACTCACTCACCTGAACAGCCAGCACTTGGCCGCTGTGCTCATCCGAGCCGGTGGCTTTGAGCTGGTTGTAATATCATTTTACAGGCAATTTGGCGCACCAGTTGCCAACAGCCTTGAACCACTCGGCGGGCTCTAGCAGGCCTATCAGGACGACCCTGCGTAGTCTGTGCTGATGCAAACGCCAGATCACCATTGTGGGGATCCCCAACCCTGGATGGGGCGGGCGAGGCGTATATAGAGCTGCTCACCAGGTACAACTTGGTTGTTGCCAACGACCCCATGACTGAGGCGACCTATGATGGCCCGGGAGGAAGGTCGTGTATAGACGTCACAGCCGTGTCCCACACCCTGCTACTCAAATTGAAGGGTTGGCGAGTCGTACCAGGTGCAACGCAGAGCGATCACATGGTTATTGACTTTGCCATTACGGATGATAACATCCTCTGCAAAGACACACGTGAAAAGCGATTCCGCACAAAAAATGCTGACTGGCCGCAATTCTTTAGGGTACTGGAAGGTGAACTGCGTGCCGCAGACACCGACCTAATAGTGCAAGCATCCACACCTGAAGAGGTGGACAGCAAAGTGGACACATTTACCACAGCACTGCACTCTGCTGGGCTCTCTGTACTTGGCCAACAGAAGCACAGGGCGATCAAAGTCCCATGGTGGACTGAGGAACTTAATCCCCTCAAGCAAAGTGCAAATAGAGCCAGAAGGATGTACCAAAACACTCGTGACCCTGATGCCAGAGCAACACTCCGAACTGCCTTCATCCAAGAGAAGAAGGCCTTCCACCGCGCCATCAAACGAGCCAAACGGCAAGGCTGGCGAAATTTTGTGGAAGCGGAGAGCTCTGAGAACCCCTGGGGCAGACACTACAAGTCCTCCATAGGAAAAGCAAATGTAGAGCAGGTCTTAGCTGCGATGCAAAATGAGTCAGGCTGGGCCTGCAGTATCGAACGTTCACTGGAAACCCTCCTTGAGAAGGCGTTCCCAGATGACCAACTAGCTCGAGACACTGAAGCCCAGAGGGCAGCAAGGGAGCTGATCATGGACCCTCCGAACGAGCCCGACATCCCATTGTGGACAACAGGCGACCTCGGCAGGGCTCTTGCGACCTTAAAGCCCAACAAATCTCCTGGGCCAGATAAAATAGAAAGCAATATGCTAAGGAAGGCTGAGCGGACAATCTCCAGCGGTCTCCTTAATTTATTTAATGACTGTCTGCAGGTCGGACAGTTCCCCACTCAGTGGAAGTCTGCGCGCGTTGTCACTCTTCAAAAGGGAGGCGACCGCAATCAGTCGGACCCACGATCATGGAGACCACTCAGCCTTCTTTCCATATTAGGCAAAACACTAGAAATCTTGATGTTGCAGTCCCTCGAAGGAGTCTTTGGCGCAACCTCACAGGCAGGCAATACGGGTGTACCAAAGGAAGGTCCACGCAGGATGTCATTGTCGAGATTCGGCGTGTTTCCCTGCTGGCACCGGCTAAGTACGTCGTAGCAGTTCTGATTGACATCAGAGGAGCGTTTGACAACCTTTGGTGGCCAGCGCTCCTTAATGAACTCAAAGGTAGGGAATCCCCGCAACCTGTACTCGCTCGTCAGAAGTTACCTGACAGACAGAACTGCTACGATCGAAAGTAGGCATGTCTCCGTCCGGAGAAAGATTGAGAAGGGGTGCCCACAGGGCTCGGTCCTAGGACCAGCACTCTGGAATGCCTTCTTCGAAGGTCTTCTCAGGAAACTCATGGAGACTGACTGCGAGCCGTACGCCTATGTGGATGACTTGACTGTGCTGATCTTTGCAGAGTCAGTCCGCCAAATTGAAGAAAAAACCCACCACGTGCTCCGCACTGTCAACCAATGGTGCGAGCACGTCAAGATGCAGGTGGCTGAGGAAAAACCCAGCTAATCCTCTTGAAGGGAAAGTGAATAATCCACCCACAATACGCTTTGGCGGCCACAGGCTCCTTCTTGAAAAGCACGTCAAGTATTTAGGAGTGAATATAGGTGAGAGGTGGGGTTTCAACCAACACCTCCAGTCCCTTAAAGGCACTACCATTGCAAGGTTTGCCTCACTGCGTGCCATTACTAAGGCCACTTGGGGTGTGTGTTACCACGACACCATCCTCATGTATAAGGCCATCTATTTAGGTGTGATTGGCTACTGCCCTGTTGTCTGGGGTAGCAAACTAACAGTCAATCAAAAGAGAGTATTGGCCCAATCCCAGAGAGCCGCGCTCCTGTGGATCACCAAGGCCTACAAGACTGTATCAACGGAAGCACTCCAGGTGATCACTGGTCAGTTACCAGTTGATTAGGCTGTTGAGTGCATGATTGACAAGTGGAGAGTGAAACGGGAGCTTCCCCTGCTTTGGGCTGAACTCCGTGCGGATCTCACCACAGAACAGAAACTTGCCGCCATCGATGAATGGGCTCTAGAGAAATGGCAAGCGAGATGGGAATCCTCGTCAAAGGGACGTGATACGTATGAGTTCTTCCCCAACATCCGTGAACGTCTTTCTAGAAAATGGGTTGAGCCAGACCACTGGACGAGCCAGTTCCTCACGGGACATGGTGACTTCAATGCGCGGCTCCACTTCTTTTCTCTGAAAGACTCTCCATTATGCACGTCTTGTGCCTCCAGTGCGGAGGAAACAAGAAACCATGTGCTGCTCCACTGTAGTTTCTACAACAGTGAGCGACGGTTGTTGAGAGGGCAAACGAACTTAGCAGCTTTGACTGCTACAAAGGAAGCCTATAACCATTTTGCAAAGTTCGCAAAGAAGGTAATGGCTAAGAAACGTGGTTATAGTTGATCAGTCCTTTTGAAACTTGCCACCCAAGTAAACAGTAAGATCAGGTAGGGAACCAGATTAAGAACTACTCCCAGATGGTACGGGATTCCTCAGGTGGTCACCTCCGCGCGGTAACACACGGGCAACAGCTCTCTACGGTGAGACTGGCTAACGACCACATACCTGCCGTACCTCCACAGGTCTGAGTTCGGTGGATGCTGCAGGGGCCGGCCTCTTGCATATTAGCGAAACCGCAACTTCTATGACTGATATAACCCTCGTCGAGGGTTTAGGTACAGTCATGAAATAAAGAAACAGATCTGGATGGTCTGACTGGGCTGAAGACCCTGGCCGAGGATAACACTGGTAACACTGTGTTGGATGTCAGGGGTCATCAGGGAATAGAGGGAAATGAACAGGCTGATGGGCTGGTGAAGAAAGGATCGACACAAATCCCTGTCGGTCCTGAACCCTTTGTTGGGATCACCAGGAGCCACCTGTTGGCAAATGGGAGGATAGGTGCAGGGCTGTCTATTGGGAGGGGGTGCCTGGCATTAGACAGTCAAAACTCTTAATCTCACTCTGCAGAGGGAGGGCCAAGGAGGTGTTGAGTCTGGGGAGGAGGGATATAAAGATCATACGTGTCCTGTTTACAAGTCACTGTCCACTGAGGGTACCACCTTGCAAATATTGGCAAGTATGAGGAACAGGTATCAGGTTCTGTGAGCGTGTGTTTGGGAAACCCTTTCTACAGCCAGAAGAGCTAGTGGGTGCAGAACTTGGGGATGTCCTCTGCTTTTTGAGGGAGTTTAGGTGACGTGTAGGGGACTTCGCACTGAGGGAGCCCAGTGCCTTGGGGTCTGGCGGTGAAGCAGCCACAGGTATCAGCCAGGTATCTCCAGCACCCACAAAAAAAAAACACTTGGACAGTTGATAAAGTTTGAAGTGGCACTGTCTTGTGTTGGGGGGGGGGGGCGACACATTATTATATGGAAAGGGGAAAGAATGGCTAACATAAGGCGGAACCCATAACTCATTTGTGAAGCTGACCGTTTTGTGTAATGCCTTCAGTCGCAACAGTTTAGTAAAAATGTAGTTTCGGTTTAGTACCCCTTCAGATTTATTGTCAGTACTCTCTCACAAAGGTGAACAACGCGCACAGACAGAGAAGTCTCGGAAGTTCCTAAGTGTGCTAAGGCCAAGTGATTGTGCTAAGGCCAAGCACATGGCCAGCGATTAAGTCATCCTCATTACAGTGCTTAATCGCCAAAAGTGGTCCACATTTTGTTAAACTTAGTGAAAAATATAGCTTCTCTCGTTCTTCTATTTGGGTCGTCAGGGAAGTAACAAAACTAGTACACATGTGAAGCGCCTTCAGTTCTGATTTTTAATGCTGACAAAATGTGTGTAACTACGAATTTCAGCAGTTGCAACTGAGATAAAGCTTCTCATCTTACTCTGAATTAGTACCAGAAGATTATTCAATGCAAGTGACCATCGTTAGGTGGCGCTTGAATGAGTACTGTATGCGATGCTGTTGATCTTGAACCTAAAACAGTCAACAGCCAATGACTTGGAATTCAGTGTGGCAACAGTGTGCACTTGTGTAACAACTTCTGATCTTGTGCATCACTATCATCATGTACGTCATCTGTGTATCTTCTCGTTTGAAAGTAGGTAGAACTTCTGACGAATATGTCCAGCTCACGACAAAACCGAAAATTACATTTATATTTACACCGAATGCGCCAAGAGCTGCAGGGAAGCCGTGGGTTGAACGTGGGAGGAATCGGTTGTGTCGAGTTTTAGCATCTCATCTTTTCCATCGGCATTCAATGTTGTCTGTATTTCTATGAGAAGTACATTGCGTCTATTAAAATATTGGTGATCTTATTAAAATGCCAGCTTCAGTGGTGCAATGGGTGGGGGGTGTATACGAGCTAACTCACCTTCTTTTTGGGGCAGTGGCGTATTGAGTTCGGCCGCCTGAGTCGGTGATGTATCGATCGATGCTCCAGCATTGACCCACATACCTTCCCACTACTGCCTCACTTTCCCCTTCTCTTTCTCTCTCACTTTTTTCTGAAGTTTCCTGTCTTCCTTCTTCCGCATTCTTTACTACTTTCAGATTTCGCTTCTCACTCTCTTTCTTTATTGTATTTTTTTTTGTTGGAGTTGTTTTAGTGCTAGCACGTCATAATAAGCGCTTTAATGAAGCGGTTTTCAGCACTGCAATATACGAGAACATGCTCAGTGCAAGGATTCCTGGAGGAGAAGCAACAGGCATTAACCTAATTCGCGACAATTTGATTTCGTCTGTACGAATGAATAATTCACGGCGCAGCTCTCAGGACAACAAAAATTAAATGTCCCTCAAACTAGCCGTACTCTTCTTCTCTTAGAACCCACGTGGAGTCTAACTCTGGAAAACTAGAGGCTAACTGTAATTTTAATGTTAATGTTCACGCTCAGTGACGTCGGAGAGGTCAAAGCAAGTTCCGCGCGGACGTTTGTATCAGGTTGAAGGTGGAAAACACTGCCATAAATAAAGCTCAAGGTGAGCTCAGAAGAAGTTGTGTGTGAGTGGAAGCAGAAGCGGAAAAGAACAGCTATCATTTAAAATGGAGTCAATTTTCGTTTAGAATGAGGATTTATAGGTTTACTAGTTTAAAGAGAGATTGAAGGTTGGCACAGAGTCAAGAAAAAAAAACAATTAAGTTTATTCATGAAAACGAACATTTAAATAGAAATTAAGTCAACATTAGTTTCGAAAATGGAGAACCACGTTTAATGTAAATATCTGGTGCGAAGCAGAACTCGACTTTCAGCCACCTCTCTAACTTTCAAATTGTCTTTTACTAACTAGTATCTAATTTTTCTTCTCCATAAATGTCTCCGTGAAAGTTAGTTGAACGGAGATATAGGCCACACACAGCGCATTTAGCGATGGCTGTAACGATTTCGATACAACTTACTAGATGCTGTCAAATTACAAGTACCTACATTTTGTTCTCCATAAATGCTTCAGTACAAGTGTGTTGCACGATGGTGATAGTGGGAAGTTGTGCGCGACCATCGGGAAATGCTTAATAGATAGCAAAGTTACGTGACTCGAAATTCACTAAATCTGTCGACCTCAAAATATTTCCCCGAACGCAACACTCTTCTTCACATTTCTTAAACGTTGAATTGTTTCTTGTTGCAGAGCTAAAAGCCTTAATGAAAAACGAAGGCGAGAGCTTGAAAACGTTTTCATCGAAGAGCTGGCTGAACTCATATCGGCGAGTTTTGCTGATATGAGCTCCCTCTCCGTCAAACCGGACAAGTGCGCCATCCTCCAGGAGACCGTCAACCAGGTAATTACTTTCAGTCCTTCCAAGCTAAAGAACTATACATTAATTTACCCTGCCGAAAATCTCATTCGTAAGGGTGCATTAAATGTGCTGAACAAAAAGGGTCAAATCGATATTAGCCGCTGTTCAAATTGAGGACAAAAGGATGGTTTAGGGGGTCAGGCTCTAGCTGGGGTAAGGCTTCATCACCTGCTGTCATTTCATCAAACTACCGTTTGTGAGAGACGAGAGACTGTGCCTCAGAATGTCTCTTTGGGCTCGTTCAGCTTCAATTGTACCCAATGCTCTACAAAGCGTTTCATGAACTCCGTTCTAAAATCTGTCAACTTGGTTGCTCTTCTGAAACCACGTTGAGTTGATATTCAACTTACGATAAATCAATCAAAGACCACTCTTAACCATAAATTGGCATTGCTTTGATTTTCTCCCAGTCCTTGAGAGTACAAAATGACGAATGGGTTGTGCCCAGCACTCAATTAGGTTTTCTGTGTTACCCACGTCGAGGGAGGCCGAACAGAGGAAATAGAAAGGGGCCAGTCTGAGACCCTGAGTTAACTAGGCACAGTGAAAATGATCCTGTACCTTTACCCAAATCTTATCCTCACATCACCAACGAAAAGTACGTCATTCCATTCCCGATAAAGGGCGGTCCCTTCTCAGCGATGCCCTTCACTGAGTTTGTAATAGGCTGCTAAAGGTCTGACCGCCTGACCAGGCCTGACTGAGGTCTGCCTGGGTTTCGCGAGCACCGTTCTATGTACTGTGTAATATTCTCACACTCCTCTAGCCCACCTTCGTTTTTTATTCTCTCTGGTAGCGGTTATTTTCGAAACTTGAGTAGCCCGCGATGAAAAATTCAATTCATACCGATTGCATGCCCAATTTGAGCTCCGAAGTCGAAGGGAATAATGTGTTGCTCATTTAAGCGAAACATCCGTTTCGTTGTTGAGGCGCTGCGAAGAGTCGAGACAGTCACCAGCTGTTCATATTCGATATTACCGGTTAGTTTACTTATGCATTCAGCTGCGACTCGCTCAGAACCGCTATTCACTCGAATCTTCGAAGAAAGAGACACGGAAAATAGTTGTTTTTCTTCCGGAGAAACCGAACGCTGTTTCAACAAACGCCGTTGCTCTCGACTTGTTCTTCTTACCCGCGTACTTCCCTTAATCCTTGGTTTTAACCCCCTATCTCTCAACATTTAAACACGGTATTTTGCCCATTTACGACTAGTGATCCCGCGTCTTCAGCATGAAGGGTGTCAGACAAGAGCGGGGGAAAATGGGTAGAGTCCAGAGATCTTCCTTGTGGAGAGGGCGAAGTATGTCTGGCCGAATGATTGTTATGACTGATAGGACAAAATTCCTGTTAGAGGGTCCAGGAACGGACGCCAAGAAAGAAATACCTTCGTCTGGCCATAAGATGCTCTTGAACGGAGTGCTGTAATCGCTCGGCGTTCAGAAGAATGTGTAAAGCAGCTAAACCCACGAGTGCCAGCGAAGGATGTGTGAGAAAGGAAGTTTATAAAAGTAGTCCCCGTGTTACCGAAGGAATATCTTTGTGTGCTGGAGAGCGAATAATTGTATTAAACCGTAATGTAGGGTTGGTTATGATAAATTGATTGCCTGGGACTGTGGAAGTTGACGTAATTGCACTGCACGAAGGAAGTTGAGTTGAGCGGTGTGTTTGGGGATTGCGAAATACTTTTTCTTAGGCTATGAAGCCCCGAAGGATATTTAAGTTACTGTTTTCCTGTCGAGTTACAATTTGCCATTAGGTTTATTTATTTTTGGGGCCCTCCTGGAGTGATGGGATGTTTAGTTTCTCATAACCTACCAACGATTTTCCTTCGATTTGCCAACTTATTGACCCTCCTTCTTACCGTTCAAACGTACAGCCAGTTTACCGAATGTAACAAAACGGCGTTGAGGTATAAACTTCCACTAATTTGAGTGCAATCTATTCCGTAAATTAGGTAATCGTCATTAACAATAGACTTTTTAGTGATCCATCTTCTCCAGAAGGCATACTCGATTCCGCTATGTAGTGGCTAGTATTTCTCACACTCCTTGAAATATTGAAAGCGCTTGAAATATGTTCCTCCTACACTTTATTTTTGAAAACGTGAGGTATACTTTGGAAAGTTTACATTCAAAAGTATTTTTATCAGCTTTTTAGCCAGCTATCAACGGTCAACTCTCTTTTATAACTTGTTCATCTCTAATTATTTACTCAACATTTTCAAATTCAATAGTCATAAATTTTAAATTGGGAGTCCAATAATTCATTCAACTAATTGCTCAATAATTAACGTAAACTACCAGTAATTTTTCTTACAATTCGTGCAGTTCTTCTTTCCATTTTCAAAACTGTACGTACTCTATTTCTGTCGCCGTATAATTTGTTAACACCTTCACACTTGATTTACTTGGAACTTTCTCTCAGTATTTCAACTGTATATGCTCTTCTGTATGTGCTTTCAACACATTTTCACTTTCCTTGGCTTCACGATGTAGAACGGAAAATGATTTATTCGGCTAAAAAAAGTTCTCTTCAGATCGTTATGTTTCAGGTCGTACTGAGTCCGAAAAGCACTACTTCGGGAAAATGATTTGTGTGTGTGTGTGTCTGTGAACGCAAAAACGGCTGAACCAAATCTCAAACTTGATACCTGGCCCGCAGGTTACAATTGTACGCCCAGATAAGGGTACGAGCAAAATCAGCCCGAAACTGAATTTTGATTAAATTTTGTACATAGCTCCAAATGACCCAACAATACCATAAAATTCTTGTTTCTGGAAAATTGACAGGAGCAGTACAATAAATCACCGAGCATTTCGACGAAATTCGATTTTCAGCCCAGTATTTCCCTTTCAAATTCCGCTCAAATGTTAATGAAATCTTCAGAAAAATAGTTTTGGTAGTCCAATCAAGTATCTCTTTTCATTTCTAGTAATTGCTCAATAATGATCGGGGCACAATAAATTTCGAAACTGTAAGCGCTACCATTTTTTTGCCACCGTGAAGTGATGTTTTACGGAGTTCGAATGAACCGAATAAAAATTAAATTAAATTAGTTGCAAATGCCTTGAAAACCACTGAATTTAGGTGGAGCTGAGGAAAGGTGTGTGAAGCGTCAGCTGAAGTAGGGGATACTAGCTCAGTTACGGGGAAGTATAGTTATCGTGAGGAAAAAAGGTTTTTTCTTTAGTTCAACTCAAGTTTTGAGCCCTGGAGTCTGCTCACCTGTAGTCAACATTGCGGGAGAACAGCTGAACCTTAGGGTGGGGGGTAAATGAGGTTACGATCGTTTCTTCTTCTTCTTTCTTCTGTTGATCGAAACTGGAAGACAACATTTTGAGGGCTTTTGGCTTTTAACGGTTCTTTTTCCGACCGTATTTCATGAATTTATCAATTAGCTTAAATATTTAAAGCGAGTGTTTTGTCGAGCAACACATTTCAGTGTCATTCGAAGTTTATTATTTTACTATCTTATTTCATGAAATCCTCGCCCCCCTCTCTTTACTGATGATATCAATGTTTTGTCTCCTCGAACGTATTTTTTTCTTGGCGAAAGTACTATAAACAAAGAAATAAGAAAAAAGTTAAAATTTGTCTTCCATAAATATTTTTCTCACTGCCCACTGAAGGCGAAGTGTACCAAAATGCCTGGCTTTACGTTGCCAAAATTTGCCTTTGCTAAATTTACCTTGCTAAACTTGAGAAATATCTTCTACCAATTAGGAATCATGTTTGATCTACATTTTCTCTAACCCTGCGGAACGACAACGTAAGCAAAAATACATTACAAAATTAGTTATCTCGAAAATTGAAAACTACTTATCAATTTTTCTCATTTCGGCTTTGGCTTTAACGATTTTTATGTAACATGCGTGCCAGCGACTTTTCAAGGGGGTGAGGTACGTTTTGTGATGCGCCTCCGCTGTTCTACGGTTTTTGGTTGAGTGCCGAAAACATGGAACCTTAGGTAGCAATTAGGTTATAATTTCCACACCGTTTTTGAGCTCAATGGAACAAATGGTCGAGTAACAAACCCACAGGGGTTGTTTCATTTTAGTTTAGTTATTACTTCGAGATATGTGGTATAAGGCGGTACAGTATGTTATTCGGTACGTGCACGCTGGGAAGAGTTCTTTAATCTCATCGACCACTCACACATTTATGATGCGCCAAATCTTAATCGTTCTTCCACACCTGTTTCCTAATGAAGTTGGCTCTCCGAACTAAGCGGAGCTAAGACTATTGTTCTATTGTTCGTGGCTCAATCCGAACTGAAAACCTCAAGGCCTTGGGGCAGTTGCGGTTGATAACGAAGAAGTAGGTTGTGGGTCGTAGCGGAGGCCCCCAGAGACCGACCCTCTTGTTGCTGGCCGGGCTCTTTGGCTCTTGGCCAGCGGCCGACTATTTGTAAATATGCCGCCTTCGAGAGCCTCAACGCGTACAACGTAATTTACGAAATAGATTGCTCGATTTGTCAGTTAACAAAAAGAATGAGGGACGTGTAAAGTTCTCAATTTAGAAGGAAATGGTTGAGATTTGATAGGAACCTACTTGGCTGTTGCGAACATATGGCGTGTGACTCAGCGTTCGGTGACCACGAGACGTGACCTCTGTGGCTTATTTGGGCTCCACTTCACCTTTTATTTCTCCATACTCTTCTCCTTTTCTGGTCATTTCGTTTGCCCCACTTTCAAAGGGTTGCGCAAAATTAATTTGTTGGATTAGTTTCAATTACAAAAGGTACACGAAAGAAAGCTCATAACGCGGCTCAGGAGTGTAGGGATATCGCATGAAGGTGTCCAGTTGTTAGGATGGCCACACTGCGCACCTTGAACGGGGATTGGCGCCCGTTTAAATTCGAGTTGGACGATCAGCTGCCAACCAATGTTGGCCTCATCACCTTCAAACCGACCCTTTTGCTTCTGAATCGAAAATGACATGTGTAACACATTGTTAGTTTTACCTTAGTGGCACTAAGGTAAAAACCCTGCAAATTATTACACAACGGTTTATTATTCGGACAATCAGCTTGACCTAGCATTAATGCTCCGAGATCCATCCTGTCCGATTCAGCATCGAAAAATATCATAATGAAACCCAAAAAAAGGTCGAAAAGAACTGAATTGTAATATTAAAATAAACAAAAAAACACGAAAGTATCTAGAAAAAACTGAATTTTAATATGAAAACATGCACGCTAAATACTAATATCAAAATTTAACCAAAAATCTATGAAAAAAACATAATGAGAATGAAACGAAAGAATCTAAAAAAATTGAATCGTATTAAAACGAAAACGTCGGGGAAATTGGAAGAGTAAGGCGAATGGGGAGAGACCGGTCGTTGGGAGGGAAGTGAGCGGGAGGCCGCACTCGCTCGCCTCGAGAGCGGTTGGTTTTTTAATGAGACGGGCGGGGCGGAGGGAATTCAAACGACGAAACGCTTGTAGCTCCCGCGTTGTACTGCGTTTCGTTAATTTTTTTAACCGTTTTTGCCCATTACAACCACGGGCTTCGTCCGATCGGATTGCCGAGATGGCGGGCACAACTAGATACCAAATCGGATTTTTGGGCGAAAGAACGAATTTTTAGACCACGTTAAAGGCACAAAACGGCCCGGACGGCGGACGGGGACGGGGACGGCGGACGGACATTGCAAATTTGGAATCTCCATGTCTTGAAACGTAAAGTATCAAATTTTGAGGGGGGGTTGTAAAAAATTTTTCGTGACCGAAAACATAGGGTTATTATTCAGAATGAATAATAAACCAAAAGCAGAGCTGTTTCTAAGGTTGAGGTCGCACAGTGTCTTCCTCACATTTTTCTGGGGTGAGTAGGGGAGGAAATTATAAGTTTCTTTACTTTAATTTTCCCTCTGTTACAAGTCATAGGGCAGGTAGAAGAATGATGGGAGTACCAGTAGATCTATTAGTTGTGGAGAACAGCAGCATCTCATGAGCCAAAAGCCGCAGGGAAGTGGACTCTTCCCGCTTTTCAGGATTTATCAATTGGCTGGGTCTTACTAGTGACAAAAAGGAAAATTGAAGATGAATATACATTTCTTGCCAATTGACTTCAGGAGTGAAGGAATTCGCTTTACGAAAATTGGTGCATATCAATATTAACGTAGGCACATTGAAGTAGTTACCCAGTGTATCAAAGAAAAAAGCGGATCTTTTCGAACTAGTTGACGAGCCGATTCCTCACGAAATGTGGTGTATGTTTCAATCCGCGCTTCCGCATTATCCCCCCTGAAAAAGTACCAGACTGTACGCCATGATGTTCGAAGTTGGGGGAAACGACAAACCACATGTGCTTCATAGTAGATTAGCTCTTGCAATGAATAGCATTGGTTGTTGGAAGAGAAGCCAGGGCTCATCAATTCATCTGTTGGCGTCGACTGTTCTCTAGCAATATTTTGTGTACATGGTCACAATTGATACCCTGTTCACGCTTGCTTCGTAGATGAAAAAATTGTTATGTGGGAAATTCGACATAAAATGACTGCGCGGTTTTCAAACTATGCTTATAAGCTGAATAAACTGTCAGGCCTATTTAATTTATTTTAGACCCTCTAGCGCAGATGGTGAGTGAATCTAACATTCAGGTTAACCCCGAAATAAGCGAAATGGACCACCTGCTTGACGATGTGTTAGTTTATGGGCAACATGATTTGTTATCACGATGATATTTTTTGCCACCATTCTCAGCAACAACTGTATTCCTGCGGAAGTATGTCCATACTACGCGTGTCTAGTTGACATTCTCCAGCACATGCTATGTTGGTGTCAGGGCAAACCATAATGCCACCAGTCTGTTTAATGTTGCATACGGGGCTAATAATCGCCAGCCCGACAACGTAAACTCGAGTCAACGACCGATATGCCCGTAATACTGCGGCAAGACCAGGTTGCAGCCGTAAACTTCGTTTCTTGTGAGGTCTCCGAATTGTGTTGACGCTTGAGTACTGCTATACATATTTGAAACGCCTGTCAGGGCTGGATGGGTGGTCAAGAGCCCAGTGAGAGCCCACGTACAACTTCTGGGCACCAGATGCTTCAATGTGGCCGTTCAGTGACGAATTGACCCGAGACGTAATGTTTAATCAAACAGTTCTACTCGGAAGGTCGTTATTTTGTTTCTAGAAAAGGCCGTTCGACTCGGGCGAGTCACTTACGGACTTGGAAGCCCTGGACGCGAATAACTTACTGTCCGAAGGAAAGAGGAGACAAAAAAAAAATCAGGTAGCCGCTGTTACCAAAACACCATTGAAAGGATATTCGCTCCCTTCATATTCGACAAAGTGATGACAACAGTTGAGCTATTGACGAGGGACGAGCTGCTACTCGGTTGACAGTTATATTGCTCTCTTTGGTTTATAACTTGCCCGAGTCCAGGTAGACAATTTCCAACGGCTCCTCATATTTTTGTTAAGTCTCGACTCAGTTGCCGTTTAGACGCCGACGCGAACTGGTCATTCCCGGTCCCCCTTCTCGCTATTTCTGTTTGATTTGCGGTTTCTGTGGCTTGTGCGTGCGTGATTTCCAGACACAGGTTTTCGTTTCGAGCGAACTGGTGAGTTTCTCGTCTTCAACAATTTTCTTTTCTTAAGATTATTGTAGAGGGTGAATAGTGGATGTCCACGTGATATTGAGATAATAACAACTCTTTTCGTCCGTAGTAATAACGTATTACGTCCATTTTACTTTCCTCAACCCAAAGGTACATTAGCTGAATTTTCGTCAGATTTTTACGTTTTCGAGACCCTCGGACGGCTCATCGTTCGTGTTTTAGTAGAAATTTTGCAGGGGAAATTTTTCTGAGGCAACGTAAATAGGGGGGTTGTGAGCGTTTTCGTCTTTTAGAGTTGGGGGTGAGGGGGGCCCTGCTGATTTTGATTCATATTCCAACAGGTATCATCTAACGTTTTTTCTTTATCACTGCGAGACAACTGTGAATTAAGAAACAAAAATGGGGTTTCAAGTTTTTGCAATACCGGTCTTGATATCGCGCTCAAATGGTACCTTCAATTTGTTATCAACGGAAATACCTACGAAAATCTAACATCCGATTCCGAGCATTTCGGTTCGTTATGTTGTTCACAATTATTTCTTAATCGTTATTGAAGGTCCATTGCGTTAATTTATTGAACTAGCCGTGCTTTTTGCCACTAAGTTCTGTCGATTAAACTGAGTTTACAATGAGTAAACAGCGAAGAAAACGTTTTTAGCGAAATCTTTGGTAGTTTTGTGGCTATCGCTATGTCCTCGCAAGTTACAGTTTTATTGTAACGAAACGTTGAGGTATGAACATGTTATTTTGCTTAACATGAACATGTTACTGCAGTCACGTTAGATGAGGGTTCCTAGTATCAGTCCAGCCCGGAAGGCTAGTGTTGCGGATCCGATGAGGGTTTTTTAATATTCGACGGTAGGGGACCCGCGATGGTGAGGATCCAAGAGTGGGAATGCTTCAACTGACCCATGAGATGGAGGGATTGAAGTTCTGCAACTGTCTTGCGGACACTGCCTTGCTAAGAGCAGCGTTGGTCATGAAGCTGTTGATTCGGTAGAGATCTGACCACAGTGTACAAGCGCAAGTGTATTGTCTTGCAATACTTACGCAGGGGGAGATCCTCCGCGAGCACACGTCTGTAGACAATGGTTTAGTCAGCCTCCACTATTCCTTCTCTCACACTAGTGGAAAGGCGTGTCTGTGGAGATGTCCAGACTATCCGATTGGGCGCGGAACTCACGTTTTGGGTGTTAACTTAATCGTGGCTTAAATTTGAGCTGATAGCGTATTCGAGACGACTCTACAACGGAAAAATTGAAAGCCTAGTGACCTTATTTTCTACCCATAAAAAAATAACACGATTCGATGTTTTCCAACCTAATCAACTACAGTCACAAATATTAGGAGCTGCTTACCTCATTGCTGTGATTTGGTTGTGCGAGATGGAATATGCGGTAGTGAGGGGGGGGGGGGCTACCCCAACACACAAACAGCGTTGACCTCAGTGGCGTTGCACTACAAAGACGAGACAATTTGGTTGTCAAATAAAGGCGACTGTACCCTCCAATCGCCTACAGTTCTGACATGACCTGTCTTTCAACGGTAATAGGATGAATGGCAATAATGACTACCTTACCAACTTCTTTTCTTTACTTGAAAACATTTGTCATTCGGAGTTTTGTCTCTGGTGTATTTCGTATGAAGAATTCATTACTCATTCCTTAGCCCAACTTTCCTTAGCACAGTTATTGAATTGGCCCAAAAGTATGTTTGAGTTTTCTTCAAACCTATATGTTTCTAAAGTTCCCAAGTCCATGTTTTTTAGAGAAAATGTCTGTGTATGAACTAAATTGCAGGAGAACGCTGAACTTAGTCAACACGAAGTTAATACGTATCCTGTAGGTTAAAGTGGAACGCCAAAATAATATATTGCCAAATCGGTCAGAGACTAGCTACAGTTGTAGTAATCCAAAAGCCAAGTTTTGTCTTTCTCAAAAACTGCTCCAGCGGTTTTGATTAAATCTTATGCATGGACAGTTTCAAACGGTGTGACAGTACTATCAAATTTTCATTAATGGGTAAATCATCCTATAATTTATTCTCAGTAAAAGCGTTCTAAAAAAATCGTGTTAGTATTCTCATGATTTACTTGGACAATTACTTACCCAATTAGTAAGTGTTGGGCGCTCTAATGGTAGAGCTTAGAAACTTAGATATAAATGGACGTGGTGAGCGTGAGTGAGGATTGTGTATTACATTTGACAGAATAGCGATATCAGTTTGAGTGTGAGTGTACAAACCCGAACAAGGGGACTCTCCAATACTCGTGAACTGAACTGGTTAGGGGAACACCAAGTGAAGGGAGAGAAAGAGAAAGAGAGTTTTGAGTAGCGTGAGACTTGAGAGATGAATGAGTTGGGATTGGGAGACTGGGAAACTCCTGTTGGTCGTGAGTGCTGAAGGATGACTGACTGTTGTAAGGAGCTGTGTGCTGTCGAGAGGAAAAGATAGTTGGTAAAGTCCAGGAAAGTAGGAAAGGAAGGAGCGGGACTTCCACAGGTACAAACAAGAGGGTTGATAGAAAAGTGTTTGGGGAAACAATGACTTAATTTCTGTAGAGCTAGTGAGTACCATTGAGTGCGAGTGCAGTTATTCCAGAGGGCTAATTCGGCCTGCCGAACAGTAGGAGTTACCCAATAAGTTTCAAAGCCTTGAGCATACCAGTTTTTCGCTATGGAAACTCAAGTTCCAATAGGTTCGGATGTGTTAAGGAGCTATGAATCGCGCTCATTGCACTTTCAGGTGTATCGAAGTATTGTCCGGTTCGCACATGCCCAAACGCTGCCGCTGATGAGATGGATGTCGTAGGCCGAGGTTGTGCGTCGAAGATGAGCGTGGCGAGGATTGTGGGCACTTTCCAAGTCGACTTTATAATTTTGAGCTGCATTCAAAGCCGAAAGTGTGTTCAGGTCAGGAATGAATCGTGCAGTGGCGCGAAACTTAAGAAGAGCCATCTACTTCACTACTTGCCGCAAATTCTACCAAGTCGGCTTTAAATTTGGGTTTGTTGGTTTGTCCGGGCACGCCGCAAAATGCCGAGTGGGAAATTTGAATTTAGAGCACAAAATATCTTCATTCTCGCGTGAACACACAATTTACGGTGCCTTCGCTGTACTCCACTTGGAAGCAAAAACTACAAACGATTGCGTAAAGGATCTTTATTAATTCCGTTTGTGTCAACAGCTTTGTTTACACAAATGGCGTTCAAAACGTCGACAGGAAAACAAAGCTGGAAAGCAGTCAATTTAATAACGGAATTGCTAACATCGTGCGTTGAGTGCCCGCCATGTGAAGAATCCGACTTATTCTAGTTTTGACCCCCGCGACTTGTATGATTAAAATTGTGAGTAAATATCTGGGTTTTACGTTGGACGTTGTTGACCGAATCCCCTCAGTTCGACATTCACAGGGAGCAGGCAGAAGTAGCGGAGTTGTAGTTTGTTATTCAGGATGATTGTGCAGCGCAAGGAAGTACGGAATGACAATAAAGGTCTGCGTTATGATCGAGACAATAAAACTGTACAAACACACGAAATGTGGCGTAGGATCGATGACTCTTGTGATGTGAACTGTATAAAACCAACACGCAGCTGAGGAACACTCAACTGGAGGACTGGAAAAATGCGGGGAGCGAATAATTCGTACGTCTTTTCTTTCGTACATCTTTTCAGAGCCTGGGTTAAGAGATGCATGGATTATTTCAAATTTAATACTGGAAATTCAGTCATTTTGGTGTTTGGTAATTTAGCATCTCTTGAATATATGAAGAGCAGTGAGGCAACTTCCATTGAGCGGGAGCAAGTTGCTAGGTTTGCTCCAAATTACTGTCGGTAACACTCAGAAAGTTGGAACTGTGCTTTCAAGGAAGTTTGTCTCTATAACATATCCGTTTTCTTCAGTCTGGCCCACAAATGTAATCACTTTGCCTCATTCGAGGGTTGTGAATGGTTGAAATTATATTTGTCACTGCCCCCTTCCCCCCCCCTCCAACACCATTAACTCCAAGTATCCTGTTGTTGGTAGACAAAACTGTTTGAAATTGGCGTGGGCAAGAGAGAAATGCACACATGGAATTTGAGTTTACATTTTTCGACCGTGTACGGTTTACTATTAATAACTTTCCTTCTCTTCAAATATTGTCGATTGGCATATAGATTAATCACAAAAGCATCAACTGAATCAATGATCTCTCCCAGAGATTCTACAAAACCAATATATTTATAATAAACGAAAGAGCTACCTTCTACTTTATTCACATCACCCAATTTAGTTGAGGAAGTAAGTTGAAGTTGAATTTCAAATTGTGGAAGGGGAATAGTCTCAGAGAAAGAGGATGTAGCGAACAATTGAAAAGGGGATCGCATTTATTAATACAAAAACAAGCAAACTACGGTTTATTGAGCATTGTGGTGTATGATTGTCGGGGGGGATCGCGGAATCGCTTGTGGTTGGTTGACTCACCTGTAATGAATTATGCTATGTTGTATTGTCGTATTTGAGAAAAAAACAGCACAACCCAATACTACTAATTAACATTTTTGTTTTCGTATATTTCTTGTGCCGCTGTATGCAGTATCTCAATTCAACTAAGATGCAGTTCTTGAACCCGAATCAAGGCACAGCAGTCAACGTATCAGTAGCATGTGTCTTGGTATTCTCTTGCGCCCGTCTGCAGGAGCCCTAATTCGATGGCATTTCGTTGAACTTGAGCTGGTTAACCTCTCGTTCCTCTTCTCCTCCCTCAATGTACGAGTCGCAAACCAGGCGGGCTGACGGCTGCGCCAAAGCACGTACGAACGTGAATCGCAGGCGGGAGCGTGTCTTCTTCGTTGTCTCTGTGGGCCGAGCTCTTACCACACCCTGCAGGAAGTTCTAGGGAGCTCCAGCCATCCACGGTCATAAGTCAGATGCTGGAGAGCGAAGGGATTTCAGGAGCCGTGGAGGGATTCGTCTCCTCACCGTGGTCCGCAATAAAAAAAAAAAAAAAGAATAGAGGTGGAGTGGGTTGAGTAACAGCATTCGTCTTCCCTAGGGCAGATTGGAAAGCCTTGGTGGGCCTATGGTTCCAACCTGAAGTTTTGCCGTGGAGACCGACACCAGATGGCCATTGGGCCCATAGGATGTAAAAAGTAAAAAATTCTCATTTAATTTGTCATAATTATTACACGATGACTTGAACTTCAATCTAAAAGGGCTTCCTCAAATATGAACAGCTACCTTATCAACATAGTGACCATCTTACTAGTAACATTCAATAGGTGGGTCCGCAATCCGTCGGCTTGTAGTTTAGTCATTAATTAGTTTTGCAATTTGATGTTAATGTATTACAGCGTCCTCCCTATTAGAGAAATTTAGTTGATTTTTGTTGTTGCAGATCAGGCACATCAAAGAGCAGGAGGCGGCTGCCACGATCGACGCCATACAACAAGGTGAAGTTTCCTCGTCGAAGCCGACAATTTTAACTAGCGAGGTCTTCGGTCCGCTCCTTCTCGAGGTTGGTTCCTTAATTCGAAAGATTATTTTAAAACTGATTGCAGGACCAGTTTGTTGAGTCGTTTTTATACTCTCCCTGTGAATCGAGTGAGAAATGAACGTCCATCTTGTTTTGTTTTGTCTTGAGCGGCACTCAGATTCTGAAATCTAGATCTTATCGTTAAATCAATTTGATTGGCTCTAATCAACGAACCATAACGCGCTACATATTTATTTTCTGTCAAAATACCGTTCTCTTCGAGAACTGCGTTTTTTGTCTGCTTTATTATGTGGATATTCTAGTTGGCTAACGTTTTGTCGACCTGCAAAAACTATAATTTGATATATGAGGCCATTTTGAGCTCGAATTGCTGCCTGAGGAAAGGAAAAGTTTAAAATAGCTGACATGTAGTATTTTTACTGCGAGAGAACTGCGTACATTTCACCAGTATAGACGCCCCGAGCTAAAAGACGTGTGATAGAATAATACGATTGAAACCACTTGTATCTTGCTAGGGAATAATATCACTGCTGCCATTAATCGAAGAGAGCAGAAGAAGAGGACTCCAGATCCAGTTAACTCCCCTGAATCCTCCATGTCGGTTCATATATCTAGCCCTATGAATGGTTATGACGGATGGGACAAAACCCTATCACTCCCATAGAAACAGCTGGTACTCGTAGATTCTGCTTTGTATGGCCCGAGAATGGATGTGTGGATTTCTCACCGTGCGACTGTACTCTGCAAGAGGTATGACAACACGTTTCGCAACTTGACTCTTGAAAGTGTCGATGTGAATAAAAGGAAGAAATTGTCTTTCAACTTATGGGAGCTGCCGGTGGTTTTTTCTGCATTTTTTCGCGGCACATCCGGCTCTTGCCAATGGACTTCCTTTACGTTCCACTCGGGAAGATTAATTAAATAACTGCTCGTGGCCAAACTGAGGCGATTAGGGAATAATTAAGTAACATAATAATCAGTGGCTGTATTATAAACGCGAGAAGCCCTCACTGCGCTCTCGTGAATAGAATTGGTGCTCGTTATATTCCTAATTACCTTCCATTTCGCCTCCTCAGGCACCAAGTGCTACCGCCGTCTTTTTTCTTTTTTTCTCCCCCCCCCATCCCCCTCGTCATCTACTTCTTCTTCGTGGTCTTCTTTTTCGTTTTATTCGTCGTTGCGTGGAAGGATGGAAAGGTGCAATTACTCGACGAACTGGTCTCATGTTTCAAAACGCAGAACATTCAAATTAAGGCGCCAGAGGGTGATTACTGCTAGGCGATGGAGAATGTTAGGTGGGGTGTGGGATGCTGACGTAGCTCAACTCCGATGATCACCCTCTAATTCTTGCCCTCTTCGAAACGAAGCCCTTGCTTTGAAATGACCCGTCAGTTTTTGTAAAATGCCCCCACAAACTTTGACCGTGCTATGGCTTTTAGAGCAAACGAATCTGACATTACAACTTCCAGAATCCTTCAACTCATATGAAGGCAATGGTGTGGGTTATGTGCGACAATTAGAGCATCTAATCTGCGATGCCGTCATTGGGAACAATCTCCGGAATTGAAGCCTCGCTCAGTACTCTTCGTCATTTCTGTCAATTCCTGACTTGAGTAGTCAGGAGAATAGGGTAGGGACCTGGGGAGGGCGAACTGAGAAGAGATGAGGGTTAACTACTCTGGGAAGGTGTGGTTGAAGGGTGGGGGCTAGCTATGAGCTGAATGAAGCTGGGTGAGGGCAAAGCAAAGAGCATTCGAGTTGAGAGTACCTGCAGCAAGAAGGAGATTTATTCGTTGGCGCTGGAGTGGTAGAGTGAACATTTTCAACGCACTTGGAACGAAGTTTCAACTGGTCTGTGGAAGTAAACCCTCTTCCCCTTCAATTATGAGAATTGGACGTTGAGCGAATAAAAGCCGGAAATTTTCACCTCCACCCCCCTATAAGGGTCATATGGTGCTTGTTAGAGCGTTGTAGACCGGTTACTGTAACATGAAATAGTTGGCTCCGATGAATTGGAAATGGGGTCTGAACGCCCCAGTCGAGGCGTTGGACGTGGATCGCTTCCAAACTGCTCAGCTTTTGACTTCGTCATTGAGCCCAATCAGCCTGACTCATTTCGTTCTAGAAAGTCCTTCCGATTTAGGGAGGGAGGAACCTTAATTAACGAACTGGACGGAGTTGGATGGAAAGATGGGCTCAAAGGTGGCAGGCAAACACATTGTCAAACAAAACGCGCGCGTATAGCGGAATGGAGGGACGTTGCGCAACTCGTGTTTTCAACGCGTCAGCCTGAAACTGACTTTCACTTCTCAAGGTCCGGGCCCAGCGTTTCGCACAATGCGATCCTTCCCCCGGAAAAAACGGAATTAAAAAAAAAAGACAGAGAGAAGAATAGGAAACAAAAGGCCAAATCCTGATTGAAAAGCCGCATTGTGTGACGGCTGTGAAGGCGAATAAAGCTTCAAGTCGCGAATACTTTTATTGCTGATCAAATACTAAGGACAAATTAGCGGTAGCCACAAACTTCGGTTTCATCAAAAAATTACCAACAGACATGTATAAAATTAAAGGTTTCCACATACAGAATTGCCACAGGGCCGCTATAACTCGAGTCCGGTAGCCTCCTTCCGCTCGACTGTTTTGAGGTCCTCAGGCCAGATGTGCGAAGTGATCCAAGTACATTACAACCTTCATGGTCCACTTCTATGTTGCACACTGCGCCAGAGATCGGCACAACGCTAGAATCCGTTTTCAGGGCAAAGCGTACAGAACTCCACTTGGAGCCTCTTCGCATAAACTATGAAGGATCGAGATCAGGGTCTTCCCGACGACCCAACCTCGTTTACACCCCTCACAGGATGGATAAATACGTAGGCTCGTAAGACGACTCAGTGGGTGATGGAAACAGTAAACATTGGATGGCTGAAACACGTCGTCCAATCTGTGCATGGAGGCGGAGAGCATTGAGCTAGCCGGAGAAGAGATTAGGCGGAAAACCCATCTCAGCAAGGATGCACCAGTGAACCTCTGTTGAAAAGTATCTGAAGAGCAAGGATGAAGTAGGCAACTCAGAGGGGACTCTTGAAAGCTATGAAACGGAGGAAGGCCCGATGGGCTCCTTGGATACTCTCAATCATAGCAAGGGCTCCAGACGATGGAATCAATACAAGAGAGCTGCGTGTCCCAAACCACACGCCAAGCTTCTTTATTACAGCGGGAGTGGGGTGATTTGCAGTTGAAGTAACTATGGAGTATAGGTGCATGAGAGCGATGGGAGGAAGTGACTGCGCCCTGGCACACTAGTACGAATACGTGTCTGGTACATCTGTTATCTTGCGTCCGGCAATTATGACTTGCTATAACTCGACGTGGGGGGAATTACTGCGAATTTTTATTAGAGATATAGTCTGAGATTGCACGATTCGTCTGGACCTCATCTTTTTTTTCTCTTCTTTCATTGTTCCAATCTTATCCAACTTTATATCTTCACCAGGAATTCGTGAGCAGGGCACGAGCCTCCGAAAAACCCTCGACATTTTGAAACGTCCGCTAAATTTCAATTTGTTTGTTTCAGGCTTTAGAAGGCTTCTTATTCGTAGTCAACCACGAAGGCAAAGTAGAGTACGTGACGGATAACATCTCGACGTTCATAAAGTTCTCCAAGGACGAAGTTTTGGGGAAGCCCGTCTACAACATTATTCACCACGGGGACCATGGCCGTTTCACCTCCGCCCTCCATCCGACCGTCTGGTCCGCCCTTGAAGGTTCCACGTGCTCCGTACTAGTTCCCGGTCAGTAATTCTATTATCGACTACTCACTAACTAACTCTGTACTATTCGATTTGGTCAAATAATCACATTAAGCTCTAATTGACAGTGATCGGCCGAACTATAAGCTGGAGAAACACCTATAATGCGTGCCAATGTTATTGTTCCCTTCGAAGGTGATGTGCAAAAAAGCAGCGCCGTGCGCCAGCGACTATTGACTGTTTTTGGTTGGGAGTAGAACCTCTTGATAAACAGCTTTGTGAAACAGCCGTTGAAGAATTAAATAATTTACTATCTTGGGTGTGGGCCGGCCATCGTCCTTACATCGTAGTGCAAGATCCAGCAGATGTTGGCGGAGAGGCGCTGCTCTCTGTCTCATGGTTTAACGTTACTGAGTGGTAATGAATGGTCCTGGCGGAACTTCGTTTCTACCATAAGGCGATTTGTCTGTCATTATCATTTAAGTACCAGTTTTATTACTTGCGCAGATTAGCGACGTCCCCCGTGGTTTATTAAATGTATGATACGAGTACATCCACCCGATCCTCCTGTTTTTATTCACAATGCTGGCATAATATAAGTTGCCAAGAAATGCTACTGGATGTTAGGCAGGCTTTAAGGGAGTGCCTTTAGGATAATTTTTACTGGAGGTTGGACGTCAGAGTGGAGAAGTATAACAATAATTGGTCTTGCCTATTCTAATTTCCCGTACATTCACCCGAAACTTTTCTCCTTCGCTCCGCTAACTGAACATCATTTCTACTAAGTGAATTACCTGCATTCTAATAAGTTAAGTATACACGTAAAACGAGCGTACGTTATACCCTCTTGTTGAGGTGGGCGAGAAGGCCCCAGGTAGCCCAACGCCCTCCCTCCAAAAGACCCAAAGGAGAAGCCAATATTCAGGACATTAGTCCTAGGGAGGTTCCGTGGCGGCCCCTCAATTTAACAAAATGGCAATTGACAACCATTAAATAAAATGAAATGATTCTACGCACGAAATGACAGTCAAAAGTAGTCAACCAACAGCGTCCTACACCTTCAGTCCGGAACTCAGAAAGACTCGTTGTTTGAACGAATTATTTTACACTGTTGGCAGCATTCACTTGATTCATTGCACTTAATGGCATGGCGAACGTGTTTCTGATGTACTTGTGCGTTGCTTGTTTCAGGTGGCGGTACAACCTCAAATTCGCTGCCGAGGAATCGAACGTTCAACTGTCGATTCCTCATAAAACCTCCTGACGATTCAAACCAAACCGTTGAGGAGAAGCAGCAAAGGGTCTCGAAATACGAGAGTATGCAAGTGAGTTGAAACTTCTTTGCAAGCTTTTCTTAGAGATTGAGTAGAAAGGAAAGTTATGTAATCGGCTGAAAAAAAAATTTGAGTTCTCTTCAGATCTTTACATTTCAGACCCTCCCGAGTCCGAAAAACACCAATTGGGAAAATGGTCTGTGTGTGTGTCTGTGAACGGTTTTTAGAGAAAACGACCAAACCAAATCAGCTCTAACTTGATATCTAGCCCGCAGGTAACCGTGGGACGCTAAAATAAGGGTATGAGCAAAATCCACCGAAAGTAAACTATAGTTATCATAGTGATCAAAACACCAAATATTTTTTTTCTCAAAAACGGCTCTTACGATTTTGATTAAATTTTTTATATTGATAGCTCTCAATTAGGCAATCATACCATAATCTTCCCATTCGTCGGATATTGACTACAGAAGCACAATAAACTATCAAACTTTTCGACGAAAAATCGATTTTAACTTGATTTTTTTCTTATAAACTCCGCTGAAATGACTAGAACTAGACAACTAGAATGTTGGACAAAATTAGTGTAGTGGTCCAATACTACATAGTAATACCAGTTCTTAAAGCTTTTATCCAATAAATGCAAAAGTGATTACTATCTTCTACAATTAAAATCGTGTCTACAGCCTCATTAATTCTCTGTATACCAATTGCTCAATAATGGTCCGGGAGTGAGTTCGAGCAGCACAATAAATTCCGGAATTGTAAGCATTACAGTTTTCTGCTGCCGTGAAGTGTTGTTTGGCCATGTTCTAATGAACTTAGTGATAATGAATTGAGTAAGTAGAAAATGCCATGAGTACAAGTGAATTGACGTAGAGCTAAGGAAAGTTGTGTGTTGCAACGCACCCGAAGAGTGTGTCACTTGAACCAATAATTTTATCTTGTGGTATTCATTACATTTAAGCGTTCTTCGGCTGTATTTTAAAATTATTTTTTTAAGCTGTTGCCATGAGAAAAACCGCAATTTAAACTCATCACTTTTACTCTCAGGCTCGACATATATTATATTATAATTAAAATGGTACGTGAGGCGTTTTATGGGAAATTTCGAGCGGTTATAAATAAATTGTGTGCTGCCCCAGTAAGACATGGAACGGTCATTATGAGGTATTCTGACTATAATCTCCGGAACAGAGAACGAGTTGCCTGTGCCAAGCTGTTTACGGTAGGTCAGCTCTTGGGAACCTGTTTAGACCAGACTAGCTAACTATTTTGGCTTTGCTGGTGCAGCACAGGACATATCCACCTAGATGCATGGGCTGTTGGTAGTTGGCGCTCTTCCAGGTTGGTTGGTGATAGATGGATAGAATAGCACGGAGTGGAATTATAGTTTAAATCGTAACATTGGTGCGGGTGCGGGGGATCATCCTGTTGCCCATTTTTTGTGGGATTTCTGATAGGAACATCTATGGCTCGGGCTAACTGGGATCTTTCCTTTGTGCAAGTTCAGCTAAATCGCGTCCTAATTGTGGATCGAAGAACAATACTCAATCTGGACTCAAGGGATATGTTGTGTGGTTGGTGTTGTTGGCGCTACTTGCCCTAAATTCTACGTCAATGTAACTTTTATTTGGGACGCAGGAGAACGGTTCTGTTCCTAGTGGCTCCGTGAAGTTTCTCCTGCGTGTTGAGAACTAACTCAAACACTAAGCACATTGTATCAGCACGACTGTGATGGCAGCTTTCTTGTCCCCTTCACTCTCGCGAGATCCCTGCAGCTTGCTGCCTCCATTCCCATACATCCTTCTGTGCTGCCCGACGATTTTTCCTACATGTGTTTGCTCTATATTCTTCCGAGATACTGAGCTGTATTCTCTTCTGGCTGTGCACTACCCGGGCTGTCTACCGCTGTAAATTATGAACTGTAACTATTTATTGGTGTATCAATAATAGAATTGTCTCCCCATATTTTTTTGTTATCAATTTCTAATGCTATGTACACAACTATCCAATTGTTATAATAATTTTCTAAGGAAGACAGTTCTCACGTCTAAAACCGCCACATATTTTTCGTTGATTCAAAAACTCCAATAATATTTCAGGTCGTTCAAATCAACTCTTCGCAAATCGCAGAATTAACTGGTGGTGAAAAAGACGAAGAAGGGAACGACATTGGCCCATGTCTCATGTGTGTTGCCCGACGGATTATGCCCAACGAGAAACACGCGGGAGCGTCGATGGAACAATTTACAATGAAAGTGGACCCTTTGGGGAAAATAGTTGGAATCGACTTGACGGGACTCTCGACCCATTTTACTCAAATTATCTCCAAGAAAGATCTACTGGGGCGAAGTTTGGAGGACATCGTTCACTCAGGTGAGTGGCGTTTTGACGCGGTGACTACTATTTTGAATGCAGCAACGATTGTGGGAGGAGTGTAGGTTATGAACGAACAGTATGCACTCTTTGAGTGAGGAAAAGTGAAAGTCACAGAGACACCAACTTTATTGAGGGACGGCGGATAGTCTGCACGATCGATGAGAGCAGTTGGAGAATATAAATGCGAGTGACACTATCTGGAATCTAAAAGTTGGTGTCTGGTGCAGAGGAGTAGTGAACTAACTGTGCAGTGTAATTCTATGTCTTGCGAGGCGTTGAGAAGGAGCGATTTAAATATCCCATCTAAACGCTCCTGAAATCTCTGAACATTCACAAAAAGGCACCAAGTCACTTGGGCTCCTAAAAGCTCTGGACCTTGAAGGTCGATGAATTAATGTATTAAATCAGGGTAATTTCTCACGCGCCTGAAAAAAGACTAGAAATGTCTCTTTGTTTCCTTACTGTTAACCATTATAATACTACTTTTATTAAGTCGGGCTTGCCGTACTGATTCCTGCACAGAATACGTCCTTACACCAGCACATAAATCAGAAGAAAGTACTAATTTCGTTTTTGTAATTCTTGATTTTCTAGGAGACCATAGTAAAGTGTCTGGTCATTTAAAGGACGTTCTATCTCAGACGCAAGGAACTTCTCCTATATACAGGATTAGGGTGACTGTACCCAATTCTGTGGATAAATTCATTCACGTTCAAACCAAGTCGAAGCTGTTCAAATCCATGTCTGAGCCTGATTTCATCATGTCGACGCACTCCATTATTGCGTGAGTACACAATTAAACCCTCATACGTTATTTCCAAACTACGTTTTTTTCCCTCAATTTTTACAGAAAAGGCTGATTTTGATTCAAATGTCAAATCATCTTCTCTACCAGTTGTAACCCAACTTTGCTTCTCTATAAATATATTTTTGAAAATTCGATAAGCAAAAATAGGGATTTTTCACTTTTTGGCAAAGCGGCATCCACAATTTTTACCAAACTCACAGGATGTCTTTAAATAGTTAATACCTATATATCGTTCCCAATAAATGTTCCTTTGACGGGTATTGAACAGAGGTAAAAACCAAAATGTGTCGAAAATAGCGTTTTTTGAAAACTTTTGGTAATTTCCAGAGTAACTGTTTCACTGGATTTGATCATTTTTACGTGTTCTTAGTGTCTTTTAGCAACCTGTGCCCATGTTTTTTTCTCCGCAATGAGTTCTTTTATCTATCTGGTGAACGGAAATAAAGGCCACGATTGCTCGCAAAACGAGATTTCTCCATTTGATCCATTGATGTTTATCCAATTTTCTCAAAAACAGCTCTAACGCTTTCGTACAAAGTTGTGCACAAATGTTTCGTCAAATAGTACGGTAGTTGCGGAAAGCTGTGACAACTTTTGTCAGCATGTTCTGCATCCAAAATATAACAAAAAAATCCCCGTCAACGTGAATCCGATTTCCCTTCGTTATGTAGCGTGATTCCTGTTTTTTCGATAAATTGAGATGTTTTTAATAAACCAGGCCGTATCTGTTGAACTCTTGACGCTACCAAGCTGCGCACATATCGTTTGAAAGCTCACGAAATTTTCTATAAAGCGTTTCTAAACTTTGGTTCAATTTTTCAATTTTAGTTTGATATCGACTAGCACCAAACGCTAACCATTTCTTTCGTTGAGGCGCGTGAAGCTGCCAAAATTATTTGTTAACTAGAAAGAAATGGAAGATAGATGTGTAAATGAGGAAAGGTGCAGATCTCTCCGGCTCGCAACTCCCTCCAGCTTCCGGGTAATTTGCCCAGATGACTTTGAAGAATCGCTTCTAAGGAGAATTTTTTCAACTCGCGACTAAACAGAAAATAAGGAATTTATGTTACTCGATCAGAGAGACGAGCGCTACTGAAAAAGCCTTGTGCCCTGTTACGGGGGAAGTATGCTTTAGCGAGCTACCATTCCAGCGGAATTTGATGTTTTTTCACCGAATTGTTTAAAGTTAGGATTTTCCACTGATACCGTCAGAGAAAATGGTCGATTTCCGACCAAGTTCCTAGGATGAAAATTCACACTATTCGAGGACTGCACTCCTCGAACTTGTAAAAATCTAGTTAGTTTAGAGTGCACTTATGGTTCCCTATTACCTCAAAATTGCTGCGAAGTTTTCTTTCATACCCATCTCAGAACTGCTGAGTCATTAGTACCAACAATGGCAGACCTATCGAGACAACTCACTAAAGCCACTCTCCACGTCTCAGCGCCAACGAACTTAATGATAATCGTGGGAGCCAAATGCAAACTCCTCATTTTTCACTTTTTAAAGGGGGGGGGGGGAAGAAGTGCATCAATTCATCTAAGTGTTGGAACGTTCGAATTTTGGGGTGGGAGTGTCTCTAGATTTAGAAGTAATTTATTTCGCGTGAAGTTTAGCTTACTAAAGTGTTCATCAATGTTGTACGTAGAATTGACTGAATCTTAAGCGTGTGGTGCAGAGTGTCGTGCCTTGACACGGATCGCCACCGGCGCATAAGCGAGTTTGGCATTCGAGTCGTCTTGTGCTTCATTGTGATGCGGTGACACGACTCAGTTCCTCCCCTGTGTCAGTTCTATTCCTCGTTGACCCATTGAAGGAGGGACACGTTCGGCCAATAGTTACTTTTCTTTTCCGCTTTTAAGAGAGAATTCGAATCGTGTTGTGAAATAACGTCTAGTAGTTTTAACCGACGAATCAATTATTTATTTCTCCCGACCAGCGCTCAATTGTTTAATTAATTGATCTTTTTTCTAGACATTTACCTCAAAAAGTCTAAACCTTTGGTTGAAATTCACACGCAATTTGTTGAGTGATTGAATTTGGTACAAGATTTGAAAACACGTACCTTAAAAGTGATGTTTATTGCAAAGAGCTGAGGGGTAACCAACAAAATGCGTAATCAATTTTTATTTAAATGCGGCCTTATGGTGGAGGGTTGGGTTCAGTTCAAAGCTGTTGGTTGGAATAGTCAATTTAGACGAAATTCTGTTCTTTCACCAGGGAAACAGGTGCATGCGACTCTAATTCTTAACCGTTGGGCAGGTTGTAAAGCTAGGGAATTGTACAACATTGACAGGTCATCGAAACCAAAATTCCTTCTGACGAAATCGTCCAAGATTTGTCAGAATGTGTTTGTCGGTGAATTGTTAGGGTGCTGAATACGTAGAAAATTAAAAGTCCACCAGAACTTTGTTAGAATATTATCAGACCACCTAACTCTTGGCAAGTTATAGTCACTTGAGTCATGCAATTGATGACAATCAAGCTTCTGTCGGTGTGTACTACTTACGTACAACAGTGTGTGTAAACGAGCAAAGTTCTATGTTAACTGCAGGAACTAGTCATTATAGAAAAGCAGGGAAAAAACTCTGGGTCAATCATGTGCTGTTAATGCGCCTTGACAGATTATTGAGAACGCTAAGCATGTACTGGCGATTCTATTTATGAGCTTTGCACGTAGACTCTAGTATACCAAAGGTGAAGCAGAGATAATCTATGGCCGTGTAGAATGAGAGTCCTGTCCTCTGGCATTCGGCGTCACTCGACTGAACCAACATTCACAGTCAGGCGAGAGGGGAGTTTAGTGACACCAGTCTGGCTTTCCGAGGGTGTACACTGCTGAAGATATATGGAAAGATTCCCAACTCTACAAGTACCAAAACTGGCTCCAGTCTCAGGATCAAATCAGAATAAACGACGCTGACTCGAATTCAAATGGATTGTCCCAGAAACGGGGTCGAGAAGGTCTTTTTATTCGCCTCAATCTTATTTAACTATTGGAAAGTGTTCCGGGCGTCCGAAACTCTTTTCCAAGTTATTTGCTTTTAATCTCTGGTTTGTTTTTTCCTACTGTATCAATAGTGAAGTACAATAGTCCAGGCAAACAAAACGGTGATCACCATCTCCCTTCCCGCTGCCATTTTCGTTAATCTCTTTCAGCTCTATCTTTTGCTTCATCGACTGTGTTTCCTTTTGTCCCGCGCGGCCGTCATTATTTATCTTAGGGATCTTTCAGTTTGTCAAGCGTTGACAGTATTTTGTTTCCGTTAAAATCGCTTTCAGAAAGACATTTTTCAATCACATTTACAATTACACGATTTATGTAGTTAAAATAGCGCGAACAGGACATAACATCTCTGTGATAAGAGGTTCCGCTTGGAATTTTGTGTTAGGGACTGCCATAACCTTTAGAAACAAGACAAAATATCTGGTGCGTTGCAACACACAACTTTCCTTAGCTCTACGTCAATTTACTTTGTACATGGCCAATTCTATTTAATAAATTCATTTATCACTCAGTTAATTTGAACTTGGTCAAATAACGCTTTAGGGCAGCAGGAAGCGGTAGCGCTTACAGTTCCAGATTTTATTGTGCTGCTCGTACTCATTGCAGGACCCATATTGAGCAATCGGTACACAGATAATTAATGAGGCTGTAAACACGAATTTTTTGAAGAAAGATAGTCACTTTTGCAGAGTTATTGGGTAATAACTGTTAGAACTGGTATTAAGCGAAACGGCAGTAGTTGAAATTCTTGAATTTCTGGAGTGAGCCCCATGTATCTCATGAGCGTTTTTAAACACTCACCCTTTAGGTATTAGATTGGACTACAATACCAATTTTTTGTAACATTCTACAAAAATTCCATCGGACTTGATAAGGAAAAAACTGCGCTAAAAACGCTTTTCGTCGAAAATTTTGATAATTTATTGTGCTGCTCTCGTCATTTCCCACGAATGGAAATTTCATGGTATAATTGTCTTATAGAGAGCTATCTATACATAAAATTTAATTAAAATCGTTAGAACCGTTTTTGACTAAAAAAATTTGGTATTTTGATCACTATGATAACTATAGTTAAATTTCGGTGGATTTTGCCCATACCCTTATTTTGGCGTATCATGGTAACGTGTAGGCTAGACATCATTTTACAGCTGATTTGGTACGGTTGTTTTCTCTAAAAACCGCGCTAAAATCGATTTCGTCGAATGTTGTGGTAATTTATTGTGCTGCTCTCGTCATTTTCCCGTATATGGGAATTTCATGGTATAGTTGACATATTAGGAGCTATCAATATAAAAAAGTTATTCAAAATCGTTAGAGCCGTTTTTGAGAAAAAAAAAATTTGGTGTTTAGATCACTATAGTTGAATTTTGGTGGATTTTGTTCATACCCTTATGTTGGCGTTCCATTGTAACCTGCGGGCGAGATATGAAGTTTGAGCTGATTTGGTGCGGTGGTTTTCTCTAAAAATCGTTCACAGACAGACACACACACACACACACAGACCCACAGACCATTTTCCCAAATAGTGTTTTTCGGACTCAGGAGGGTCTGTAACATAAAGATCTGAAGAAAACTCAAAGTTTTTTACTTCGTAGAGCCAAGGAAAGTAAAAATTGAACGATATAATGAAAATAAAATAATGAACTGGTGCTTATGGAGCACATATAATCAGGGGCTTGAGGTTCATGTAAATTACAGAATGTACCAAATCAATTTGCACCGCCTGCTAGTACAGACAGCCCAATTTGTAATCTTACTGGTGAACTTGACCCAATCTCTTTAATATAGAAAATGGAACTCTAAGCCATTGACAGTTGATCGAGGTTTTCGTTGGTTTTATTCCACCGGCGATTAATTAACTTCTACAACTTATTAATTTTGGATGTTTTAGTGGCAAGTTTCGACCTTTGTCTGACTGGCCATAGTAGTGAATATGACCAATTTAAGACTGATACTGATAAATTAAAATCTACCTGTCAGGGGCCTGGTACCTGGATAATTTCATATATCACGGGGCTCAGAGAGACCCAGAGATACTTGCCGAGTGTTCTCAAAGTTCAAGTTTAACATCGCAATTGAATTTTTCAGGGCTGGTGGAGAGGAGCAGATGTTTTTCATGGGAGAACCGAATTCTCCTGCGTCGTTGGGTGGCCAAGGTACCTCTTGCGGGTTGGGGCAGCAAATGATATTGCCGTCTGGTTCTGTCAATGGAGCGCCTTCTCGAAGCGAAACGACAAGTAGTGTTACCTCTTCTGAATTAGCCAACACCATCAATTCTCTTAGCAATACCTCCAATTTCCAAACTGTCTCTCTGAGTCAAGGCCTCTCCTCGAACGACCTCAGTTATGACATCAAGTAAGGGCTTGCTTTTATCCTGTCTTGTATAATCTCTTTATGTCCTTCCGAATCATAATGATTCGTTGATTGATATTATCCAGCTATATTTCCTTTAGTCTTCAACAATTCAGTTTCTTTGGTAGAACGTCGTCTGTTATTCGAACTATAGATTTGAATTCTGGGCTGTGCGGGATCAAACGGCGGTTTTGCCTTGGTATATGGGTGTAAAAAACAAAACTTTTCACATGACCTGATCAATAGTCAATTAAGGAGAGGTACTGTGTATGGTCATTGTGATTACCTTAGCCCAGGCTGTACAGCTTACTTTTATATCGCATCTAATGCAAGGCGCGAGTTGGCCACATTCTGGAAAGTAATTTGGTTGTTCGTTTTTCTAACATGCGATATTTATGAAGCACGTCGTGGTCCCTCATTCCTTTCAGCTGAAAACAAGGTCAGCTTTTGTGCTGCCAATTGTTTGAATCCAATTTCTGCTGATGCGTTCCGTTCAATCCTCCTCATTATGAAGTGCTGTCATTGTGTGTTATCTAACAATTAACAGTTGTTACCCACGTGGTTAACCAACAGCTAATTTGCAGAGTAGCCCTTGAACCTTTATCGAATGAGTGGCAATTGAGTATTGAGTAAACAACTGAAACAACAATGTTTTTTTAGTAGGTATCTCCAACTCATTGAGTCATCGATCGGATGATTTCCCTGAACGTAACGACGTGAATTTGGTGGTGATAAAAAAGAAATATTTTAATTAAGGCCTCAGCGAGCCTATTGAATGGGTCGTATTGTATTTATTAAACCCCTGAAATCTGCTAGACGCCAGCGGATAACCCTTTGCACTGAGACTACTACCTCTGATGGATGTGGGAAGGGCTGTCATGATGCTCCTGTGGGCCCTTGCCACCTCTACTGTATGTGCACTGAAAACTCTACTCCACCTGGCCAGTCACTTCAGCTTGGTGGTATGTGCCTCATCTTACCTGCACTTGAGATTTACCACTATAATTCTTATTTCCCCCTACACAGTGCATTGCAAAATGAGCAAAAAATGGAAATGGTCGATAACCTCAGTGTGGGTGGTGTGGCACGGATGAGGAGATTCCCACTCCTTACCATGTCCTGGCTTAGTGCCAGAAGCGATTTCTGGTCTTTTGGTACGACTACTCCCACGGTGGGCATCAATGAGGACTCTTGCAGGAAATACCTGGCATTCCTTAGGAGGCTAGGCATTGACTTGTGAGACAGTTGGACTGGCACAATAGGTCTTTAGGCCATGGTGCTCACCCGAACTTTGGGGTCGTCATAAACCTTATATACTTCCCTCTTTCTCTTTTCCTTGAGAGCTGCACAACGTTTTGGCTGCCGCTCTTTGGGTATATCCTCCAAATATTCAGCCCTGCAGGATCCATTTGCTGACTTAAGGTGCAAATGCTTCTGTAGAGATGAATGAAAGACGCAGCCCCATTTATTCATTTCTGCCAATTTATCATCAGTGCTTCGTGGAAATTATATCCTCTCTTCCCCAAACCTAGAATAATGACCTATCTTAAGGACGTGCAATGGAGAATAATCTTATTTCACCACCTTCCGAGATATGTGATGACTATGACGCTAGACACGAGGAAGTCATATTTTGTAAAGGTTTTAGTCATGTATTTGTTTGCTGCCAAGTTCCTTTTTACCGAACAATTATCAGTGCTAAATTTGCTTCCAGCAGTTTCGTGGATATGTTCCCTTCATCTACGTGGGGTGAACTGAGTGAACGCAGTTGGGAACGATCTGAATCTAGAGCATCTCTGACGCCAGCTCCTAGTCCGTTAGCCCCAGCCCCAGCAACGCCTTCGTTTTCATCTTCAAATTTCCCCTTCTCCCCGCCGGTACTTGAGGATGCGAAAGAAACACCGAGCGAGGCTACTAGTGGAAATGGAAACAACCCTTGTCGCCTTCGAAATCTTTTGACTGAAGGGTTGAGTAGCATCAAAAGGGAGTCGACAGACTCCGAGTCTGGAGGTGGGGGTGGTGGCAGTGGAGGGAGTGGATCTCAAGAATACGGAGGAGGTAATGAAAAGAACAAGTACATCCTCCTCACTAAGATTCTGAATGAGAAAGAAGAGGACCAACAGGGATCTGGCCACCATCCCGAACAGTCTCCCCACAGCAAATCCAAGAATAAGAACGACATGTTGTTGCAGGTAAGATGTTGCTCGGAATTGTTCTAAATATCATATTCGTGATTGATAACTTGTTACAGTGTAATCTTGTTTATTTGGCGATTGGTACCTTCTCACACTTCCCAGTTAGTCTCTCTCACTCCCTCGTTCTCCCTGGGAGCTGATGGCACTGATAGCATCCATCCTCTACATTCAACTCACCGTAACTTCATGCATATAATTTATTTTGCTAATCACCTAATTTCTGTGCCAGAAGGGAGATCGTCGGATCTTTTAACCTGTCATTTCCCCCAATGTGGCTGCTCCAGTTCGTTCCACATTGTTCTCGTCACCTTTGCAATGATCCTTATGGTGAGAGTCACATTTCTCGAGCTTCATCGGACGAGTTGATGTCTGTTGAGGGCGTTGAAAGCCTTTTCTTGGTCTACCGATGGCCTTAGTTGGTCCAAATTGGTGCATTGCTCCCCGAAGCTCGCTTTTTTCGTGTAAAACCGCACTCTAAAACTCCCTCTAGGATCAGATCGCTTTTCTCTGTAATGAATCTCCCAATTCCTATTCTTTACCACATACGAATTGCCTGGCATCTTCAACAGCTTTGAAAGGGGCCACTCAATATACGGATGTAAATGTTGTCAACACAGTGCAATACTAAGATTGTACCGAGTGTGTGGCAGTCACAGCACCTTAGCATACGAGTACAAGCGATTCTGAGTCACCTGAGGCGAGAGAAGCCTCTACACCCCGTCTTTCGTCGAGAAATAGGCGAATTCTCTGATTCCTGGATGTTACAGCTGTGTAGAACGAAGACATGATTCACAGACAATGCGTTCCATTGTTCCAAAGTTCCATCTTGTTTAGTTATCAGCTGCATTCTGGAGTACACACCCAGGAACTGAGGAGAGGCACTTTACGAAAGATGGAGTGATTTACTCTATCAGTCTAAAAAGAGCCGCTGTGCCTGTCGGCCAGTGCTTGCATTCCCTCCCACCCAGTTCCGTGTTAGTGCTTAAAACTCATAATATTTATTCTGTTACAGCTGTTAAACAAGAGCGAGGATGACGACATGCAACAAAAGGTAGGTCGTGTCTTTTGGTTATGTGTACTCAAGTTTAAATTACGCTCGCTTTAAATGATTTAATTTCTCCTCGGGCTCTTCGTTTAATAAGCGTATTAAGGGAGACTCAAGTTTCCTGAAGATGATTTCAGTGGGTTTTCGTTGAAAAGGGGTTGATTCGAGTTAATATGAGAGGCAAACCATTTCTGCTGTTATGAGCTCTGAACGTCCCACAGAATTGAGTATGAGAATTCACTCTAATTACTCCGCAGTGCTCCCACGTCCCCCGCACCGCTCCCTGCTGGGAATTTAACGAAATTAATACCACGTAGCACGTTTCAGGGGCGTTTTCGTTCAGTCAATTAATATCTCTTGGGTTCAGTGGAAATCTTGGAAAATTGTAAGTCTGTCTCTGAGAGAACATGAAAGGTTTTTATTCCATCGATTGTTTTATTTAAATAAAAGGGGAGTTTTGTTCCCGAATTAAAATGGAAAACTTATCCTCTGGGTGAAAAATTAATGGTTCCTCTTGTTTTAAATTGAAAACAAATCAAATCAATTTTAGTCTAAAATAAATTATAAAGCCCTGATCAGAATTAAAATAATCTTTATCCAAACATAAAATAAAAATGTTAGCGACTATCAACACCCTAATCCCATGTACGGTAGTTCCACGAACAAACGAGAGTTGCACATTTTAACACCGCACTAAAAACAGATCGGACAGAAAATAGTGAAATTAGATAAAACTGGTGGAATCAACCAAACGACCGGATGGTTAACATGAGACTGCTGTCTCCAGTAAGTGCTGTAATGTCTCTGCCACTTTAAAGTGACACAAAATGGAGTAAAAAACTCTTAGGAAATCGAACGAAAGGTGTTGAAAACTAGAATATAAATTATTTAAATTATTGAGAAATTCGGTAAAAATTGATAGATAATCAAATAAAATTGCCTGAAATTTGTTTGCGAAATCAATTCAAAATGTTGAGAAAGTCAAGTTAAACTTGTTTTTCATGCGGGTAACAATGGTGGTGAGGTTGTTAGCAAATCAAGTGAAAATTGTTGACAAAATGAGAAAACAATTGTGAAAAACTTCGGCGCTCCAATGAAAATTATTGAGATTTTGAGTAGAAATCTTTAAAATATCGAGCTGCAAGGGTTGGAAATTGAGTAGACGTTGTTCAGAAAGCGGGTGGAAATGTTTTTCGAAATAAATCGAGTGAAAATTGTTGGTAAATTAAGATGAAATCTGTGGAAGATGGGAGTAGATACTGTTTGAAGCTGTGGAAGGAGTTATGGATGTTTCTTGTAAGAGTTGTAGGAAAAGAGAGAGGGTATTGAAGGGCAATAGGAGAAAATTTGAAATAAAATCGTGTAAAAATCGTACGGGAACAGAGTGAAATTAATTATGGAGTGTTCGGCGTAAATAATTTTTAACGATGTTCAGGAATGTATAATCGAAGCTGGGGTGTGAGCGACAATCCAAAGCAAGCCTTTTTCAAGAGAAGATACGAAGATGATTGGGAGCACAGAGATCTATTACTGGCGGATCTTTCAGGATGGGAAGGTTCTTCGACGACAGGAAAAAGGTTGGGCCTCAATTCGGCCTTTTGACGTGTCTTGAAGACGCGTTTTGTGTGAGTTCGACCAAGTTCTGTAGGTCCAGCCCTCCTGGTTGCCGAATTCTGGGTGGCAGAGTTGGTTTAAGTGGAGCTCATGCTTTGTGTGTGTGTGGAGGACTACAAGAGTCGTGTGAGTGTCTTCATAATGCCCTTCCTTTCCGAATCAACCAGGAGTTCAAACTATGGGACTATGGGATATGTCAGTAGTCAAGACTAACAACGGTCAACATTAACATCAATCGTAAGCTACGAAAAGTACACGCCCCTCGTGGCCATGCCAGTTGTGATTGGCAACGTCGATGTTTGAAAGACTTCGAAGGACCACCTTAGGCATTTTAGAGGCCGTGGTGTCTCTCTACTCTCTGCGTGACGATTCAGACTCCCTTCTAGTTTAAAGCAAAGTGTGCATTTTACGCCTTTTGAAGTATTGAAACATTCACAGCAGAAAATGTGGGCACGTTACCAATTGACATTTTGTTGAACGCGTTTTAGGGCGGAGCGAGTGACGACATCCTGCTGAGTAACCTCGGTTTGGGCTCACTGACGGCGGCCCAAGCAGAAACAATACGACGAGGAACCAAAAGGCCGAGTTCTGAAGAAAATCAAGGGCTGGGAAGCGGAGGGAATACTCCCCAAAACGCCGATGACGGCCCGAATTCAGCTAAACGTCCTGCCACTTCCCTCTTAGATGCTGTGAGTACAGTTCACTTTCGAAAATGAACATTTATTAAAAGCACAAAACGAGGATTGTTTCGCTCTATATTTTCATTACTAAGTTGTACTGAATTCTCGAAATAATAATAAAGCGCTGTATAAATGTCAAGTATAACAAAGTACGAGTGATAGCAGAAAATAATATCTGAGTTATTCCTATTTACATTCAGCGACATTAACTTTTTTCCGCGTGTTGCAGGTACCGCCGCCACCATCAGTTCCCGTCTCCTCCTCAGTCAATTCGAAACTTTGGGAAAAGAATCGAATGTTGGCGTCTCTTCTTGCTAACCCCCCTTCTACCCCAACCACCATCCCTCCTATTCCAGCCAGCGTCATTTCTGCCACACCTCAAGACAAGTTACCACGAGTTATTAAAAACAATAACCCTCAAAGTGAGCAATTTTGATGCATCATTCATCGATGTATTTTTTTATGCATTTGGTTTAACATGTTTTTATCATTCATTGAGTCTGTGTAGTGCTTGAAGTGTGTGTATGTGAAGTGAGTGATGGAGGTATTGTCATAGACAGAAGCTTGAGCACCAAGAAGCACTGTGCATGGTTGAAATATTAGTTATTGTCAATTGTTCAGTACTGCAGTTTGTAGGGTGATGATGTTAGCAAATGTGTTCACTTGCACAGCAGTGAGGATTGTTAGTTTTGTGTGGCCTTCCCACACTCGTTTATCTTAATGAGACTCTCTTCAATGGAACAGACTGTTTTCCTCACTCCCGTCAGCCTGGAACTGTGCTTTGTGTTGGCTGAAGATCCTTAAAGAGATATGCGTGGAGTTGTGCATTGACCTGTCCTAATCCACTTTCTCTAAAACGATGCGCCTTGCATCCTGTGAGAATACTCCTTTGGGGAGGATTCCTGTAATGATACTGAACCTCAGAATGTTGCTCAGAGCTCCCGTTAAAAGCTGTTATTCACAGAAACCTGTCTTTGCATTGTAGCCGCATCCTTCTGAGTGGCTGGGTTTTTTATTACGGCTCAAGTAGAACGACAACAATAAAAATTGTAAATTGTACGAATATAATTGGAAGACGAAACTTGTCTTATAAGTTATTATCCGTTCATTTTCAGATTCTTGGTCTGGCCGCAGTGTACAACAGGGGAGTGGAATCCCCCAGTCACCAGGCTCTCAGGGAGGGGCTAGCAACAACCAGAACGTCTCTACGGGGCGGCCTGGTAGCGGTTCAGCCCTGCAGTCCTCTGTAGCGTCACCTGATTTCAGGTGGACGGGTGACGAGTCTTCCTCCGACCCTTATCTATCGCATATTCTAGACCAAGTTATTGAAATTGCTCCCGAAGGTAAGTTAATGTGTTATTCATTCGTAGAAACAGTTCAGAGCCAAACGTAGGAATATATTCGTAATAGACACGCTACTTGGTATAATTTCAATACATTCAATCGAAGAAATATTTATTGGCAATAGTTCGTTTGAAACAGCTCGTGAATCCAATTTGATGAGTCAATGTAGAGAAAAACTGAAAAAAGAAGCAGTATTTCCAAGTTTTATTCACCAACTGTAAACCCCCAAAACAGATTCTCGTGGACCCACTAGATCTGCGACACTAAAATTACTCGTGAAATTGGCCCTCAGAGATAGAACTTTATAATTTTGCGGATATTCCGTTCACCCCCACCCCACCCGTTGGGGAAAAGCATCAATCCTAATCCTGACAAAATAGTGTTTTAATTATATCTAAACTCAAAGAACACCTTTTCACTCCGAGCCCATAAAGAAATTAATTAGGTTTCTCTCGGCTGTCGCCTATCTCCACAAACCTCTTAGTCCTCATTTAGAAAATACTCCCTCTCTCCCAGTTCTGAGTTGTCCTAGTACCGAAAGATTACGCTCTGGTCTTGTTTGTGGTTCATGGATCTTTCTACCAACGCCTATCAAACTTCCCGTTTTCCTTAAATTGTATACTCATGTTGCACCCCTTATAATCCCGTCTTCATTAGAGCTCTTTTGTATTGAGTGACTCGGAAAAACAAACTAAATTACTCTTTGAAAAAGTTTAATGAATAACCTGTTTACTTACTAACACATGGCATATTAAACTGTTGAATACAGGAAAGTATTGAAGAATCTGTCAACTCAGATCACAATGCACCTGTCTGTAGAACAGTAAAATTAGGGAAACGAACCCAATCCACATATTTGCAATTACCTGGCAGTCAGGGAAATTGTTATTAGTTCCTCTTAACGCTCCTGTCTTCGTGCTGGTTACAATCCCTCGCTTGTAAATCGAAGCTATCGACCCAGCCTAACAACTGGAGGCAGCTTTCTCACTTGTATTCTTTACACAATTATTCGCCAACGTGTGTCAAACTTGTTTTGAATGCTCTTACACGTAGATAATTTCTGTTTCAGATTCCCCGGCGCTTGCGAACATCATTAATTCGATCGAAGCGAACTCCATTGGTGCTCTATCGGGAATCTCGTTCCAACAAGATCTCATGAGTGAGAAAATTAATGAGCGAATGGCAATAAATGCTATACAGAAGTCGCTGATGCAATGTGAAACCTTGCAGCCGAAGACGCCCGTGTATTCAGTGTCGCAGCAGGTACGGTTCAACTTGTTTCAGTAGTAGATGGCAAACTCATGAAGTAAAATAATTCGTGTTATTGGTAATGCGTTGAGTATAAAAGACATTAGTTTCTCGAAGGGGTTAACTGAGGCTTTTTTTACAACCAAGTTGGTCTCACTCCAGCCAATTGAATATGATGCTTGGGAAGAACTTGCTTCTGAACGCCCCTTTATTTACCGGATATACTTTTGAGGTTCAAAGTAATCACGTTGGGGAATTTATGTTGGCTGATCTAACAGTAGCGTATTGTCACGAACACGGACAAGGGAGAAGGAGTACACGAATTTAATAATCAGAAAAGCAATCTTACGGAGTAACCACACAACAGTATTCTTAATTCTGGTTTGATCTTATAATATTTCGAGGATAGCTCACAGTTCAACATAGGGGAGAAGAACACTCTCCTGCCCTCTTGAATCCCTAAACTAATTTTCTGTGGGATTACCTGCCTACAGTTTATTATTTAAACTTTCACGTTCAATAAATTGTTTCCATTCTTTTACACAGACACAGGTCTTTCATTGAGGGGGGGATTTGGGATGAAACCTCCAGCCACTCACAAGCTCTGCTCAATGGCAATAAATTTAACAGAACTCTGCTTGCCAAGTCCTGCTTTTAGGACAGAGCTCTGTTAATTTTATTAAACCAGTTCTTTTCTGCAAAACAAAATGAAAAAACTGGAAGTGAATGTTACTTTTAATTTTATTCCGTAATTTCTTTTTTAGTTGGCTAATGCTCAAGGCCAGCAGCAGTTCCCACCTCCGCCCGTGTACCAGCAGACAAGACAGAGGTTGACGTTACCAGGATTAAGGCAAGGGCAGTTCAACCTAGGGACGCAAGTGAGTTTCTTTTGTTTGCGTAAGTGGTTTTTAAAATACAAGGTTGCTCGCTGAAGTGGAAATAAAGCAGTTCATACACAGACCTAGGAAGTGCAGGGTAGGGCTGTGCGACTGGAGCCGTTAAAGCCTCAAAAGCACCTTGACAGTCTGAAAATATGCTCGTTAGAGTGTGGGTGTGCCCTTTACTGGTGTTGACAGTGCACATTTCAATTTCAAATATTTTTTACTCATCAGTGAACAGTATTAAGTCGTTGGAGTAGTATCATGTCACACGTTGACCCGCTGATGTCAAGAACGTTTTGAATGGTGTTTCCCAGTACATCTGTACATGTCCCTGAATGCCATATGAGGAACAACTCGTCTCTATTGTGCAGATTCATATCGTAGGATTATTTTTGAGCTTTATTTGTTAAAATTGCATATTGTCATAATTACTTCTATGTATTGTTTCAGCAACAACAACAGTTGCTTCTGCAGCAACAGAGAAACAAGTTGTTACAGCAACAGCAGACGAAACAACGTCTGTTACAACTGCAACAACATCAACAGTTGCTCATACCATCGAATGCTGCTGCAGCGACTGGAGACCCTACAGGAATACACAACATTGATTCCTTGATGAACAACACTGTTGCTCCCAATGTTTCTCTTCAGGTAATGTATTATTCCTAACTACTTGCTGATGTAGTTCTTTTGTGGAGTGAGCAGATGATAAGATTGAATAAATCGTGGAAACTCAACTTGTTCATCATCAAGTTATCGCTATGGGCACAAAGTCGCAAGGTATACTTGAGAGAGTATACTTCTGAGGGTGTTGTGTTTGCACCTTAAGTTCCACAATATTACTGTTGGGTGCAGGAGAGGGGGAACTTGAGGTTGAGCTCAAAGAATAAATTGGCAAACGTGATGAGTGTGAGAGAGAACTATACTTACACTTGGAACACATGCACAGCATGAATGTGAGTGAGTAGTGAATTTATGCGACACAAGGGGGGTCCGTGGATAGGTGAACTGGGTTGGGGCGAGAGCATTGAATGAGTAACTACTGTGAGAACTGAGTATCGAGTGTGTTAAACTAGTTGAGAGCTAAGTGTCACATGTTTAAGGAGGAGTGGTGGGAAGTGAACATGTTGGAAAGTCCAAAGGGGGAAATCTGTTGTTGGCTTCGGAACTAATTTTTGAGCCTATTCTCATCGGGAGAAGTCAAGTCAGGGAGGGCTGAACTTGGATGCCCTAGATTCCCCGTTTAGGTCAAGAGAAACGAACTAATTCGGCCAGATTTGAGCCGAACAGATACAAATAGACAGGATTCTCTAGTTAACTGAGCCACTCAGGCCATTCATGCTCCCATAAGCAGTGTTTTGGGGGGTAAGTACTCTCGTTGTGTAGTTATGTAACTCGCATTCCAGCAGCAGTTCATATAGATGGGCAATACTTTGGCCTGCAGTCACTACTTTTCCTTTCACTATGCTCTACAGGATTTGTTCACATGCTCATTAAAAAAGTTCACTTAATACAAAAAAAGATATGCCGTCACAATTACATTTCTCCTTAATTTCAGCGGTCTGCTAGCGTTCCTGACTCCCAGTTGTCCCCTGTTGGAAGCTACAGTGGCTCTGGAAGCAATACCCCTAACCTCATTGGGTCAGGAAGTTCGCAAATATCGCCCAGCCAACGGCAGCCGTTTTCTCCTCAACCTTTTTCACCTGTCAAGTAAGTTCCTCGTTATATTAGGAGTTTAAAGAGCTTATAGATTACTTGTGAGTGGTTTTCTGGGCAGCCTGAATGTAACCTTTGATGAAAGCAGTAGTGCTTTAGTTATAGTATTTTACTTTAAGTTTCTAGCTCGTTATTTATCAGATTGTAACTGTGGTCTATGCTATGTTTCAGTGGTGGTTTAAGTAGTTTCCAAGGAAGTGGTGGAAATGGTGGCTCCACGACCTCCAATCCAAGTGGCTCTGTAGCTACGTCTCAAGGAGCGCAGCAAGCTCGAATGAGCCCTAGTTCCTTGCAGAGCTTTCAACAAGCTCAGCTCTCCCCTCGGCTCTCTCAGGTGAGCAATAGAAAGCACTTGTTTGTATTATCAGCAATCCTGAGTTGAATTTGTGTTATTAAAGGATTATTATTCTCAAGTTGACTGTGAATGAGTGTTCTATCATGTGATCAGTGATCTATTAGGTCCGACAAGAATGGAATAAGCGAATTTTAGAAATGAGGTCTGGTAGTATGGCTGCGTGCAAAAAGGGGTCTCTTCAGTGCAATGAGCAGATAGCTGTCTAGCTGGGCCACTGGTTAAAGTATTCTTAATTGATGATAATAGAATACTGCAGACTGCAGACACATCGTAAATGCATTTATCGTGAAGTTGTACCCCATTTTCTTAGCAGCTTCAGTGGGAGACCTTCACACTTAGTTTGAGACAATTGAGCTCTGTGGGCACTCTAATTATAAGGCTACCTAGTGACTTACCCCAAGATACGGAGAGAGTATCACGCGTAACTTCACTTCATGAATTCAGAATGTATAAATATGTTTTCTCCAATAAAGAAACCTTGTTATTTATGTCTGATCTTAATATTTCAGGGACAAACTTCGTACGTCCAAAGTCAAAGCACCTCTTGGTCCCAGCAACAAGCCAACAGGATCTCACTGCAACAGCAACAGAACCCCATGCTCAATGCCCAGCTCACTGTAAGTTCTAAATTTGTTTTGATCTCTTTTTACTGAGCCTATTCGATGAAGACATTCTGTAAGGCGTTCTTATCAATGAATATTCATAGACAAGCGAGTGTTGGTTCATAGAAGGCTGTCCTATTGCGCAGGCGACTTCTGTAAGGCATGTAATTGTTGCGGGAGTTCCTGCTTGTTTAGCTCATTGAGAAGTGCTGCCTATCGTAGGTTGTCTAACGCCCCTTTTATGTCCGTGTGTAGGCCAATCTACTTGTTGGGTTGAAAAAAATACTCCTGCCATAGTGTGTAACACCACAACTGTAGCTGTATGATCAAGAGAACGCTGAGTGGTCTCCACAACTGTGGGGCGGTTTTACTTAGTTTCCTCTCTTTTTGAGGGCTGCTTTGGCGACTTGATTTGACTAATGTCTTACTAGCTGTTGAATAGATGGAAGGATCTGCGAATATTTGACATCAACATATTTGACTGCCTCATTAGGGCTCTGAGCTTTTTTGAGTCCACTGATGGTTGTCAGGTTCGTTTTGCCTTACATTGGGTCACTGAGGGTGGCCTTGGAACATCGAAAGCCCAGGTGATTCCACAGGGCTAGTTTTTGGTGCTCAAACAAACTTTGATTGCATCACAGTACTTGTTGTGAGTTTTGAGAACTATCTGCTTCTACCATAGCCTCTTCCTTAAACGAAGGATATCAGAGTTTTGCTTTTGCCAAGTGTGTTACAAAGTAAATAACTCTTGCGCCTTCCTTTTGCAGGGAGGAAATTATAACGCCAGTGGGACTAGAAGCTTCAACCCTGGGACTCCGCCTGGCGCTGGTGGAGGGACACCACCCTCCTCGACTGCTGGCAACTCAGGGAGAGTGGGGCTACCTCCAGTCAGATCTTTAACGAGCCCTGGCTCCAGGCAAAGCCCGTTTCCTCCTGAACTGTCACCTACTGCTGCTGGTAGCGCCACCAACTACCAGTTCAGAATTCAAAGGTCGCTCTCCGGAGGCCCCGCTCACCAGTCAGTCGTTGCTCCCCAGGCGACTACTCATCTTCCGGGTAAGCAGTCTTTGTTGTTATTTATTCTTTGATTTTAACCTTCTTGCTTTGCTCCCCTTATCGGCTTCTAGCAAATCCAAAACTAGTTTCTCTAAATTTATGCCTTCTCCATTTAGCAACAACGCCCAAAGGAAATGAGTTGAACAAATACTGAGCATCAAACAAAAGTCCCGTATTCATCAGTTTACTCAGTTTTAAGTTGTTGGTATCGCTGTATCAGCCTAAATACCCCGCATTCATTACAGTTTTGGAATTGTTATCAGAAATTGTGTTGGCGAGTCGTCAATCGAGGCGTTTTGACTTTCAAGACTTCAATTGACTTGTTTGAACTGGTTTGTTTGTAGTCGACTTGATTTCTAAGATGTGGCGCCTTAATCTCCACAAAAGACGGGAGAAGTTGTATTTTGTTCCATTTTAAGGCCTCACGCCTGGCTCGTTAAAACGGAGCATAGTTTGAAAAACTCGATTTTCTTTATAATAGCTTTCATTTCAGTAAACGTTTTCCGGTGTTGGCTCCTAAACTTCCACCCTATTCGACTTACCCCTCTACTAATCCCCCCCCTTCTCCCACACTACCGAAACGACCCCATCCCCTGTTATGTAAAAAAAACTTGTTTGAGTAAACTCTCTCTTTTCATTTCTCATTTGACAAATTGCGAGTTTTTAAAAATGTCTAGAAGTATATCATTGGCATGAACTTTGAATTTGACGCATGTTCCTTGAAATTTGAGGTAAATTGGTTGCCTATAGGTGCTCCCTCCCTCTCTCAATCACCCTCTTATTTTTGTTGTAGGGAACTAAGTTAACTTCTTGACACTTCCGTTAACGACTTCGATGTTGAGGTGTAGTTCACTTCAGTCTTTTCAAATCGCCATTCCACATCCATGTAGTACGCGTTTGTTATTTAGTTTCAAGAGAGGGGAGAGAAAGGGAGAAGTCCCAAAATATTATTTATATTGCCTCGTCTTGTAGAAACCGTTCAAGGCTAGTACCACTCATATAGTAGAGATATTGGGCGGGTCCGTAGGGTTTGTTCATGCCTGAAAGGAGGGGAGAACTGGGGTGTTGTCACGGTACAACTTCTAGTCTGCTCCAATGCCTTTTCAGGCTCGATTGACCCTTTTTACGAGTCTCTTGAGCACATTCACGTAAATTCGGGTGGACGATGCCTTTGGTGTACAAAATGACTTTGGATTTGCTCATTCTCGCAGTTTAGGGACCTTCTTCGCACATACATAGCATATGTGCAAATGCTCCGTCTCAATGAGGCAAACTGCAGTTTTGGTAAATTTAACACCTCGGCTACTAACCGAGTTCACTCGACAGTCTAAATTGGAAGGTTGGCGCACAAGAATCACGTTGTCAGTGTTTGTTGCCATTGAAGGTCTTCTAACACAGTCTTCGTGAGACACCTTTTCCCTGACTTTCCGAAAATGCCTTGTGCCACTAAAACGCACCACTTCTCGATAAAGTATCCTACGGGTAAGTCTGCTTGATCAGCACGAATGTCTCTCTCGCAGACTTCTGGACTTGACCTCTGTTCTAACGAATGCTGAAATTTAGGCTAGCACCAGTCACAAAATTACGCTTCATGCGAAAACATGTCACTCTCTGAATGATTGGAGACAGCCGAACGAATACCCCCTCGATCAAATCTAGTGGCGGAAATGTTGTTATTAATATAATATGCGCTTAAAATGCTTAAGGGGTTCAATAAAATGCTCGAAAGTGGAGTTAAAACATGTTGGAAATCGGGCCAAAACGGTCTGGGAGTTTAGCGATTGTTGTCAAGTGATACAACCACTCTAAAATCTTTCAGTGGTAAAATAAATGAGTGAGGGGGATAGTAGCGTATTTTGCTCCGTAACAATTAGATTACACGCTGAGTAAGACGAAGAGCTGGGGTTATTCGGATTGGAATGACTGAACAGAACGTCACCTCAAACATTCAATGGTTTAGGACCTTCCCCCCCTACAAATAGGATTAAACCCACAATACGGCAAGTTTCCAGCATCCCAATGATCATCACTATCGTTGCGTTGGCCTCGCAATAAAGAACAATGGCCGTACACTGTAATGGAATTGTATGTTGCAACTCACTGGGTAAAGAACGTTGTGTGACGGTTTTCTTCCCTTCAAAAATACATTTGATGAACTTCAAATCTCACTATTCTTCTTGATAGCATGAGTCTTGTAGAACCCCAAAATTATCTTGTTTTCATTTACTACAAAGTTTACGCCTCAGTCAAGTATAATTGCTCTCTGTAATTTACTACTTATTTAGTTTTTTATGCTTATCATTGGAATCATAATTGATTTCACTTCTCAACAGCAAACCTTCGGTAGAGTGATCACTTCAGGGTTCCGCTGGTGTCAGAGCGAATGGAAACCTGTTACACAGATACAGGAGTGGAAACATGTGAAAGCGTGTAATGAATGTTAATATAAATTGAGTGCTGGGTTCATTGCTTCCTCAGCAGCGTCGGTTATTAAGTTTCACCCACCAGTATCAAAGTGGACCTGATCAAGCTATCTTCCATGGTGGAGCAGATCAGGGGAGATTATTCGATTATTGCGGATCAAACTGGTTCCCTGAACCTCAGGATAAGTGGACGTTAACGAGTGAAGGTTGTTGGGAGCAGTAGTCGATGGGCAGATTGAGAATGGATTTAATGACGAGATAAAGAACACGTTAGTAAGACCAAACAACTTGACAAAACACAGGAGAAAATTAGCGAGAACCGATAGCGCGACAGGAGAATGATAACACACAAAAACAGCTGTTGCTGACAACGAGAAGCTAAATAGAGCACTCGGCAAGCAGCACAGCGATGAAATGGTTACCGACGTCGACTGCCAGGTGGCACCCTATATTGGGTGCTCCTCTGATAGTCGTGTGCTCTACCCTTGGCCCTAAAATCAGGCGCATCGCTGCCTACACTCCCATTACGCCCTGCTACCCACTCAACGGATACTTCATTGTGTTTCGAATGGAAACTCTGGTGTTTGTAGCAGTCTCATACTAGTCTAGAACTCATCACACGTCTGATGGTGTCTTGATTGCTAACTAACTGTATAATTCAGTACAAATTTATCGAAAATATTTAGCTGTGAAACTCCATTCTTGATCAGCATTGAGGCTAAGTGCACGGAGCTGTACTTCATTCTTGGTACCACTAGTTAAGACAAAGCATGGTTACATTGATACACTTTTGGTGTTTCTCTAATCTAGCAAGTACTAGTGCTGTGTTACCCTTCGGCAAGGTAGTGCTAATGCTGTTGATTCTGGCTGATGAAGAGCATAAGCTTTAAGGAAAAAATTAATCAGTAAGGTAATTTAGTACTTGTGGCAAATTTCTGCTGGTACTAGCAGCAGCAAATACCCCAGATGGCTGAAGGTGCTTCGGTTGCTAGAGGGAATGAGACCGGGTCTATCAGAAGGGGAGACGTATCACAACCCCCCCCCCCTTAAGTATGGCCACGAGTGCTCGTTGGCAAACTACGATTAAGCCAAATCGACTCTTTCACTCCCACACTCGTCACTGTCCTCTAAAACAATGTGTCATCTCTGAAAAAGTATCACGCTAAAATACGAGAACTTGATACACACAAAACCTGGTGCTGAGTTGAGTCGTCATCTATGTACGGTTTGTGTTACAATTTTATGTAAATGGAAATTGGAGAAGCAAAACTAAAAACACCGTGGAGTGGAATTTAGAAATTACATTTGCACTGACTCTGAAGGCAATGTTTCTATACTCGGCCTCTACGCGTCTACTTTCTTCCTGCCTGTTGTGCTGTGCCACGGGAAGGTTTTATTACGCGATATCACGAATTCGTATTATTGTTGAAAAACTGTTTATATTGTACACAACGCGCGCTTTGAGAGGTATTTCGAGTAAACGACACGAGAAAGTTAGAACAAAGAGATTCAGAAGTAATTAGAACAAGAGGACTTGTACATTTCAAGTTTATATTGGAGTGGTTATAAAAAATTGTCATTTAAATGTAACGCATCACTCTCTTCTGTAATATAATGGCTGTACATTTTTGCACCACCTCAATCAAGTTGGGTTAAACGGCCGTTAAATCACCAGGTTCTCTTCCGCTTAGAAAACGTCGACGATTTAATATTTGACTCAAGCCTCACAAGTTTATTATAGATAAACTTGTATGCTATTATTACATGATTGTGTATTAATCTAGATAATGTATAATCAATTTATATTCCAGCTCTTGACTGTTGATATGATTAAAAGCTTGCCCAGCTGTTATAGTTGTTGGAAAGGAGTAGTTTGGGGGAGTAGGGAAAGGACAGTCAAAATATAGAATATGATCACCGGATTGAATGAGATTTGAACCTGGGGGCAACAAGCGCGCAAGAACTTGAACGAGTGCAATTGAACAATGGTGCGACAAGGGAACTAATGAGGTTTGAACAGGGATTTTAAGTGGTTTCTCGTAGTAATCCACGTTGCAGCTGCCTAGCAGAATTGTACCAGGTTTTAAATCTCTCAGTAGGAACAAAGACGATTCAAACTTTGCCAACCACCTCAAAACAACTGGACATGAACCCTCCAAAATACAGGACTGCACCATCTTACTACACAAACAATACAAAGGACGAAAACTGAACATATTAGAAAACATGGAAATTTATGAACAAAAAAACTTCAATGGACAGGTCATAAATGAACAAATCAACACAAAATGCGACACCATATTCACACCACTCAAAACACTACACAAACGAAAACAACCAACTGACGGATTTACAGACCACCCTACACAAAAAAGACGTAAATTCCACAATTGACAGACCATCCAACACGTTCCATTTATCTCTAGGGGGTTTCCCCCTGAGGTACATGACCTCCTCTCCCCGCCCCTTCACCGACGCCCATCACCCCTTTCACCTTTCTCTTTGTATATAAAGACCACGACCAACTGACTGACTCCAGTACTGACTTGACGGCCAGACGATGATGTCTTTACATCGTAAGCGCTTGCCCACAGTAACTCACAAGCCAGAGGAGACGGACTCACCTAACAGGTACGTTAACTTTAGTAATTTGCCTACTGGCGGATATAACCCAGTTTCTCGTAGTAATCCACGTTGCAGGTGCCTAGAAGAATTGTACCAGGTTTTCGTGTTAATCCTCTAAACTACCCTACTGCTAAATAAGGTTCTTTGTGCTGGGCACAATGCACTATGGCAGCAAGACTAGTCATTGAAGAAAGGTTGTTGCACTAATCCACCACTCAATGGGAAACAAGGTTCTTTGTGGTAATCATCTGTTCAAGTGCATGTCACTGCTTTACTGTAAGAGCCATTGCTGGTCCACCTCCTGTTAGTTCTTTTACAAAGCGTGCCAGGATTTAGTGGAACCCGGTTTTTACGAATACTCCTCTACTTCATTAAACGAGTGATAAATTCCACGTGATGCTGTTCAATTCATATTATGAGGTTTCACGTGGATTGGGGTGGTATACATTCTAATTCACAATTGCAGAAGCAAGAAACCACCATCAGGATCTCTCTTATTCGAGGAACTCTTGAAAGGGAAAATACACATCTGAATCATCTCAGTAGATAGGGCACACAGTAATGCGTTTGGCCAACTTTGAGATGTTTTCTATCCACAATACTCAAGTAAATTAAGATGAGATGATAAAGGATGATGAAGAACAAGTAAAAAGAAGTGTTTTAAGACAAAGTATTCGTTCCCCAGCTCCCCTGATACCTCCAGTCAACGCCCAGTATACACTATACACTGACGTATACGCCAGTATACGCTACTTATCACTTCATCCTGTTTCTCCCTTATTTGAACGAGCTATTTTGAGTTGGGACGGAAGAACATAGATTAATATCCCGTCTTCATTTCATTCCGCCACTGCCTTCTCTACGTTTTCTGACCTGATCAAATGGAGCTCCCCTTCGTGTTTGTACCAGAGAACAATTGGTAGAACATTCCATTTCAATCTTTTTCTCATTATATTCTTGTGTAGTTACAACACTCACGTCAAGAGGATGATATTACTGTCGGGCAATGTCCACTTTTAGGTGAGCTAGAGTGTCTGTCATTGTAAGTGGGACTTTAATGAGGGAAGTCTTACAATTTAGCTTGCAGGCGACTTTTGGCTGTTTTCTTGAGTATAGATCTATGCACCATGGATGGCATCTTCTCAAACTTATTTTGGGGTACTTGAATTGTAGGATAATTGGTAATAATTGCTGTCTGTTGCACAAGAATATGGTTGTAAAGTATTGCGTTTAGAGCTGGGCAAGTTTTTGTTTGATGTGATTTTATCTCCCTTCATGTGAATCTGAGGTGAGCAGATGCTACAGTATCAAAAATGTGTTATCAGCAACTGGTAATTGGAAGACAGTTGGATGGGTAGAAAGGAAACGAATGCGAAAAAGAGCTGGAGACAATGGTTTCTCATTGATTGCAGGAGGTCCTATAGGTGGAAGTGGCTGCGGGCGGATGTACAAGGAGCAAGTTCCTTATCACCACCACTACCATCCCCCTCACGTCAACCCCCATCAACACCCCCAACACCCCTTAATATACCAACAATCTCACCCTTCCAGCGACCAGGGTTATCCTGGCCAGGGATACCCTGAAGGCTACAGGCAGCACCAGACGGGTAAGTTTCCAACTCCCCCACTGCCAACAACACGCTGTTGGGACTCCCGCTCCTTCTTCCCAATCGTCCTCCTATTCCTTCGTGTCATCCCGTTACTCACACACGCTCGCTCACTCCTACACGTACTCAGTATCCTCATCGCACCTGGTGTCACTTCAAATAGACTAGAGGTTTATGAATTGGACTCAGCAAGTCGTCTTATGACGTAGGCACTTCGGCGTCCTCATTCCTTCACAAAATTTTGCCTGAACCACGTGCCCTGTTTATTCGCTTTATTTTTAAGTTCTTTCATGTTACACAGCTCTTCCAATTTCGAATGTGCAATATCATGCTACAAGATGTCACGTGGCCCCCGAGCCAGCTCTTTAGAATAACTTTGTAATATTCTAGTACTACGCTGTTCTGTTGCTACACAATGTAGAGTTGTCAGAGATGTTACTTCTTCTGCAGTAGTGTTTTCATTTTTCTTGGCGTTAGAATGTTAGATAATTCGTTCGTATGTCTCACGTATCCATTTTATTTTAGCTCCAGGCCAGTCCATTTGTCGTTCAGTGATTAAATTGGCAAGGTTTTGGGGACTTAGACCCTCATTTTTGGTCGCCCATGATTTGCTTGCATTTATCAGGTTACGGATGTAGGTTCATTTGTAGACTCTCGTATTGGCGCCACTACAGATTCTTCAGTTTCATTGGGGTTGCTATGCAGTCTTGTTTCTGTAACGGGACCACTAATGGTCACTGGAGGCAATTCAGTTGGAATACGGTTCGAATTAACAACCTCAGGGGTTTGGAGGTGTGGCAGATTCCCGTTATAGCGCGCCCAGTTTATTTCTTATTGCATTTAAGCGTGAGCTCTAACTTGAGGGGAAGTTTAGAATATCATGGCTTGATATGGCATAAATAGCCTTATACTCGCAGGTGGTGCTGCCCCTCGATAAATTTCTATGGCTGGAGGTTTGCCCCTTGAATAAGTTACAAGTGAGCATGTAGGGCAGCCAGACAGACATATATGGGTCGAGGTTTGGCTGCTCCTAGTATCAAGAAATAAATGGTTTTTTCATTTTGAGGTAAATCCTTCAAGGAATGCCTGCTTACCTAGCTCTCATCCATTGTTCGCTTGCTCTCAGTACTCAACAACCTCCTCCTTGCTATCTGGAGTGTGTTGATTCCTCTTTAGTGGTAGTTCTTGATTTAGGTCCAAGCGTTAACTGCAAGCAAACAATATTGATAAGACATTCGTGCCTTCTGCTGATCTTCCATTGAAAGCTCTTGTGCCGCAATTCTGCACTCTACAACCAACAAGTGAGGAATGGGGAGCTCGACCTACAGGTACTTGGATCATGCCCCAACTGAGCGTGTGTAATGTGCCATTCTAAGTATCCTTTATATGGGTCTAGTGGAGCTCAGACCCTTTCAGTAGGGTGCAAAAACAGTGCTGCTTTTATGGGAGCTTTTTCTCTTGCACTTGATGGTTCCATAATTCCAGGGATGTAGTCTTACCACCGCTCATTAGCTCTGAATGAGTAAGTGGTGCAGGTTAGCCCAAAGATCTCACAGGACCTTTCTTGGCCTTTTAACACAATATCAATTTCGATTGTTTTACTTTAATGGCACAGGGTACGTGGTTTAAGTCCTCCTTCCTGCAGCATGTAATCCTCGTGGAGTCCTACTCACCTACTCTGATCACAATGAGTCAATGTTGTCTCCATACGTGTTAATCTATGTGGCAAATCTCACTGCGCCTAATCTGTGTGTTGGTGGCAATACCCCTCAACCCGTCAACAAACTCATCGTATCTCTTACGCATATTGTGTGTAAACAACTATCAACGCTCGATCGTCAGCTTATCACACCTACACAAAACAACTTAGATCCGAATGTATAGGTTATTGTTTAATGGAAAGGTTGGTTCTATAGTCACATGGTTGTTGGTACTACTGGTGGCAAGTTCATTCATTCCAGCACTCGATCAGAGTGTGTTACTCATCTGCAATAACTCAACAGTGGTTGATTACTAGTATTTCCTATGTAGGTAGATACTCAACTAAGTAGAGAAGTGTTTCAATCTAGGTGCATAAGACTGGATAGCCATTTGTTTTACCTTGGCGTTTCATCCATCAGACACATTACCTGCATTTTCGTATACATGCGAGTGTGTGCCTGGTGATTGGGTTTCCTCAATTAAGGATTGGCAATTCGGTCATTTAAGGATTGAGCCTTTTTCGACCTATGAGGATAGTGCTCTTCAATGAGTTGAAAGAATTTCCCACGACCTGAGGGATTTGATTCAACTTTGAATCACCCTTCAAAGATCCTGTTGGAGATCAGAAGCTTGGAAAGTGGGAACGCCAGTGCAGCAGGCTTGAGCCAGTCAAAACGTTCGGCTCCTTTGAGCAAAAAAGCCGACTGTTGCAACTCATCAGTTGTTCGTTTATTCCTGAGAGTTGAAAAATGACCTCATGCAAATCTGCATCATTATGATCTCCGTTTGACCACTTCAACGGCAGTGTGAGCTACAGTTCGACTTTAGTAGCTGGTCAGGCGTTGAGAGGTAAAAGTGGCGTTTTTACTTGCTGAGAGATGTAAGAAGAGAGTTCAACAGATTGCAGAGGATGCCATACTTCTCGTTATTCTTCAGGGGTGAAAATAGCCATCTCTTTGAGAGTAGCTCGCTAGTCTTGTGTACAGACGGGCAGATGAGGTTTCCCTGAAAAGAGTTTGACACAGATATGTCTGCTAGCTGAGAAAGCAGGCTTGAGGTAGTGAGAAGGAGCGAGGCAAAGAAAGTGTGGTAGGAGGCTAGAGAGAGACGGCCAAGTAGCATCGTAACTGAACATTTCGACTTCACCATGAAATGAGCCAACCTGCTGTTCCAGCAGGGCAGTGGTTGTGCCGAGGCCATATTTGACTCATGACAACCCTTCTGCATCACAGTGGCTTTCTTCTGGACAATGTTCACCCTTTTCCTCATCTTGTATGTCCCGTCTACCCCTCGAATTTTGATCGACTGCGAGGACACTTTCGCTTCAACAGTGGGCTGGACCTCGTGGCAGAGCGAGGTTATTTGGTTGGCTGAGGCGGAGTTTTTGTGCTGTGTGGGAGGGAGTGAGCTGACTAAAGAGAGGAGAAAAAATCAGCTGAACGCTTGAAGTGCTCAATGTTTTGAAAAAAACATTCCCACTAAACACATTTCACATAAAAATAATTGACGTTATCTCACGAGCTTGTACCAACACAAACGCCTTCAACGAATTGATACATCCTTCAGTCTAGTCTCTCACAGTGAAGTTACAACACGTAGTTATTCACCACAGCTTACCTACCTACTGCTCACCACATTGTTCCATGGAACGATTTTGAGTTCTTGACGAATTCCCGTTGCTATCACGTTTGGTCAACAGTCGCGGTATACTTTGAGTTTGTTGTTCCTCGCCTCCTAATACCAGCCAAGCCTCTTTTTGTGTGTGTAACAACTGGTGCACCTGAAGCAAGACGCCTCATCTCCCACAATTTTTGTGATAATTGTACGTTAATGTTATTTATTTCAATTTAGTTTCATGTCAATTATTGTTTGACTAATGTTTTGCAGCGCACTTTTTTCCGTTTTAATTTTTGACGGCGTACTGTTGGTTCACAAAAGGGAGATTAACTTAAGCTTTTTTTTGGGGAGGTGTGATGTGCAACACCGACTTTATTTTGCTTAAGATGTTTATGTGTTCATGCTGGAATATTGTTACATGTTGCCGATGGTTATGATCAGTATTGTTGTCATTTTGGAATCTTTTCAAAAGCGGCTTTTTTGTTGACTGGGAGTCAATGAAAACTCCGAGTCATTTCTATCGTGGATTTTTTTAAATTTTTCTGACTCCTTTTTCTTCCTTTTCTTCTGTGCTACTTCACGTTGTTTTCCATGTGCTTGGCACCTCTTGCATGTTTCGTCTTTTGTCTTCCCTCTCTTTCCCCTCTGTGTTTCCGTGTTTGTTTCTGACACTTGCTCCATTGGAAGGGGAATGCTTAGCTTATGCTTCATCCTAGTTAAGCAGCTTATATATTAGCACTTGCTTTGTGTGTGTTTGTGACTAATCTTTGTGATTCTGTGTTGTCCTATTACAGTTAATTATTACAATTTTTATTTCCCATTATAATTATAGTTTTCATGTATGAGGATGTCCAAATGATTGAACTTGAATATTTTAACAAATTTTTCACTTACCTTGAAAAGTGGAGCTGGGGTTGTTTCAAGTGTTCTGCACATACCGAGCAAATGTTTTAGTAGTTTGTTGTTGATTCGTCAAATGTTCCATTTTACGAAATACGGCTGGGGAAAACGATAGGCCAAGGAAGGCTTGTGGCCACTAACGTACTGCTGAAATTGATGTTAATAGCATATCAACAAAGAACAGGAATTAGTTGGGCTCGTGTAAAACTCTGCTAACCCTGCTGTACGGTGACTTGAAGAAGCATAGCAGGAGCCAACGTACCAAATTATTGGGAGACCTGTTTTAACGAAGTAGCCGTGATAGACATTTTAGCGCAGTTTTTTCCTTATAAATTCCGCTAGAACGATACCAGAATTCTCAGAAAAATCAGAGTGGTAGTCCAATAAACTACATATATATGACGAAGCTTTAATAACGCTCGTAAGATAATCAGGAGGAACCAGAAATGCTGGGATTCAAACTACCACTCAAGCGCGTTTCTCACAGTTAATACCTGATAACTCCCTATCGAGTTGGCAGTCTCATGAATCACTTATTCACCGATTACTCAATAATACCAGTCTCGTGTGTAGGAGCAATTCAATAAATTCCGGAACATTGAATGCCGCTTCCAGATCTGTGATCAGTCGCTGATGAAAAGTAAAGTATCAATAAAAGCTCTTTAGGGCGGATCGATTGGGGTAAGAACACAAAATGTCGGGTTATCGAGAGAACCATTTTATATGTAGAACGTTGGGCTACGTTCTACCAAGTTCATACAAACTGAATATATTTTTTTCTGGAGTAATAATGCACGTGAGGCTAAGGAAAGTTGAGTGATGCCTTGCTCCAAATATGTTCCAATTTGGTGTGAATTCGTTGCGTTCTTCCGCTCCAGGGGAGTATGGTCGTGGGCCCTGGTATAATGGCCACCTACCCTGCTCTCAAATCACACCTGAAGCAGTTCCCGCTCCACTTTGATTTTTTATAGTCATCCAGTAGGTTTCCTAAAGAAATGTTTCAATTTGTTCAAGAATATTTGTGTTTCGTGACGTGTTCTTCCGATTTAAATTAGGCAACTTTGGCGTTTCAGTTGTTTTCAGCAAAATCCTAGTTTTTGCGGTATCGAGATAAATTTGTGAAAATCATACGAAAATTATAGTATTCTTGTGGCGTCTAGGAATGAAGACTGGATACAAAAACGAAACTCTAAGCAGATACGAATGTGGTTATAAAGGGATTGTCTACCTAAAGTTGTGTAATGGTGTCTACCATCCACTCCTCAATAATATAAGACGTAGGAGATCTTAGCCCAGGCTGCACATGGGGTTGTCCAGCATGAGGGGTCCTAGATTTGTGATTTGAGCAACTTAATAACAATAATGGAAGGCTGGATTAGCTCCATCTAGCATGCTGTCAGTCTTGCATTTGTTTTCTTCGTCGTTGACGTGATAAGGAAGAGGATTAGATACAAGTTTGACATGCATCGAAATTAATTGTCACCTTCGATCCACCCTGACTATCTTGGGCTGGGTGGTCTGAGTTACAGAGGGGCAACTACGGAGGTTTACAGCACTCTTATGTACCATTGTCCTTTTCCCTTTTGAAAAAGACGACTTAGACGCTACATTAAGAAAAAAACTTAATTCGAGAAATTAGCATTATTAATGAAGCTCCGGCTCTTAAATTATGCGTGTGGGTTGGGAAAGTGTTCTGAGGACAGGTTCCAATGAGTTCCTTAACTGCATATTGACGATTCAAAGCTTCCCTATCAAATATTTTGTAATGCTTCTATGGCAAAGAACTAATCAAAACCAGTGTTCAAAGCGCCCATCAAAATACTTAGTGAAAATTTGTCTAGTAAATCGGAAAACGACGTTCTCAAGTTATTTTTAGTTATTCAGATAGTAATACGTTGTATGCGTATTTTATATTGTGTTCGATTGTTGGGCTCAGGAGGCAACAATGGTGTTACTGAATACGTAAAGCACGAGATCCGTGCGATGGTTGGAGCCCGGACAGGGAGTGCTGGAATGCGCGGGGCTGGTGGAGGGAGTCAGCAAAACCAGCAAGTCAGTCTTTCCGCCCACCACCTAGACACCTTAGGATTTGCGATCGAGCTGCAACCTCAAGGTATGTGATTATTGTACTTAGTTATCCCCTTAAGATAAGAATTAATAACAGCTCATTATTTATTATACGTTGCGTAATCGAAATAGCGTTGTGAGAGGCTCATAGTGCCAATCTGACAATGCTGAAGTGAAAGTGCTTGCGTCCGCTTGCAAAGGCGGAGCATGACGAACATTTCGTGTCGAGCTGAAGGTGGCCAAATTATTCTGTCTGCTCTAATATTAGTACAAGTGAGTTAGTAATGGCGTGTGAAAGCATCCTGCCCTAGGGGGTCCGAGTTAAGGGAGTTTGATCACTTCCGTTCAATTGCTCCAATTCTTGATCTGCCAACATCTTCGTGCCCCTCCTACTCAAATGATGGGGATTTTCCTATTCCATGACTGATGCTGCCTCTCCAATTTGGGATGAAGTGTAGTTCCTCGTGGTCAGTGTTTTTATTCTTTGCTCTTTTCCAAGAACCACCAATATCTGCGTAAAGCACCATACTATATTTTACGATTTGTAGTCTTAGTTACTTAACCTAGCAGGGGTCACTTAGCCTACACCTCAAAGCTCCCTGAACCCATATCCCATGAGAACTGGGCTGTTGTGAGGTTAACCCACTATTGCTCTTTGGTAAGGTTAATCCTTCTTGGCTTAACCTTGTCATAGGGACCTGGTAACCTCCTCAGTAACCAGTGTTTCTCACCAAGCTCTCATTGAATCCATCTCATTCATTACAATCCTCCCTTACGTACTTAATAGGAGTTTTGCAGTTGGTGCTTTGTGACGATGTTTAGGCGAGTTACACTGGTGCCCTTATGCCCTTAACGTGAATAACAAAATCCGTTCTTTCGCGCAATCTAGTTGTGCCACCCAGCTTGGCAAAAAATGGTTTAAATAAAAAAACTAACAAAAACGCAATTTTGGCAGTTTTAACGCAAATACGCCGTGTTTGGTATCGTTTTCAAGGTATTTTTAGATGCTGGGTGTAATGAAATGAGTATCAGAGGTATACAACTGCGTGTAAATCGAAAATAGTGATATTACAGTAGTTGTAGTCACCCAAAGTCTGGTAATTAAAAGAACTTGGGGAACAATATAGTGAAAGTAACCGTTTCAGCGTCTCGCACCAACCACCCTTCAGCTCGATGCGTCACGTTGTACCAATTGCCTACAGGCGCCTGGAATTTGTTTGTGCGTCGTTCTGTAGTAGTTAGGTCATGCTTTTTATGGGTTACTGGTATGTTTCTTCGATGTTGAGTCGAATGGGATGGTACTCAGAGGTGTGTCAGCCGTCCAAGAGAATAATAAACCGTTGTGTAATAATTTGCAGCGTGTTTCCCCATGAGGCAATGGTTGCAATGCTCAAGAACCGTTATACTCAAATGAATTTGTTTCTTATTAACTAGCATTTGCTAAGAACATGTTAAGGTTGTAAGTAATGTTTCTTAATGTTTAGGGAGTCTAAAGTGTTCGTAGATAGAGGATTTTTCTTCCAAGAAATGTGAAATGGAACATCCTCTTGCTGTAATTTCAAATATATTTTCGTGTTGCAGGTGTCGGTGATAGTCAAAAGATATGGAATAACTTATCTGACCTGGGGGCCAGTAGTCCTCAATCAGCTTCCCTTCAGTCGAGAGTAAGTTGACATCTGTACCGCCATCTAACGATAACTGCCTACTATGTGATCTAAACAATGTCACGCTTTCGTAGGAACCTCATTAGCTATTCATAAATTAGCAAATTGCTCTTCTTTTGTCACTTCCAGATCTGCGATCAGTCGCTGAAGAAAAGTAAAGTAGCAATAAAAGCTCTTTAGGGCGGGCGGATTGCTTGGGTAAAAAATCATTCGGGTTGTTGAAATGTCAAGTTACCCACAGAAGTTTCCCAAAACGCACAACTCCTAAACTAAACATCGACAGACGGAACAGTGATGTGCATATCTGAGAGCTGCTTTCAAAAAGCAAAAATCAACCCCTTGATAGTCGATGAGTACTTTCGTACTGCTGAGTCAGAGTGTAGAAATGAAAACATATACACAATATAGTGTCCATGGAGGGGGGGGGGGGCAATGTGGGCAGTCTTTGAAATTTTATTGGAGAAGGTTGAGAAATGTTTGACCAACAATTCATGTTCAAGGAGTTATAAGTTGACGTGAAGCACAAATATACACACCAACAATTTTCCACAGCTGGAACCAAAAGAACTTGATTGTTGCGAACCCCCAATGATGTACATCGTAATACGCAGTTGTCGCTCAGCATATCTTTTTCTCCCACGATGATAAGTAACAAGCACCTGAAAATTTAGCAATTTCGCGGACAAAACGGCTTTATTTCTCCAACCCATATGAGTCGGGCGTGAGACGAATCAAATGAATTCGGTACCCCTCAACCACAGGCGACTTCGTCAATATAATGGATTGGGTCAATTATTAAGTGGAGTGTCAGGTTGGATTCCTGTGTTCATGAACTTCCCACGAAGTCTGGCAGAGCATATTTGCCCGGTCAATTGGAAACTCACGAAAAACTGGTCGTTGCTCCCTGTTTCCAGCGCAAGGGTCCCTCGTCGTCCTCTGAGTCAAAGCACAAAAACGAGTGCTCAAAACGAAGTCAGGCGGAGTGAGAAGAGAACGCCCCAAACCAACCCCTTCCACGACATTCTCTCTGCCTGGCGGGTTGCAGAGTTGGACAAAATGAGGCGAGGACGACAGGCAGAAAGAAGGAACTCCCCAAAATTCTCGCTTCTCGAACTACCCTGTGAGAGTCTAGAGGGGCCTTAAGACCTACTTAATCCATAGCTCAATAAGTAGTGAACGAAGTAGGCCAGGCTTTCCGATCAAAAGCGGAACAGCACGCCACTCGCAACGATCTCACCACCTTAAGCCCTGCAAGGTTGCTTTGTTTCACAAGGACCCATGACCAGCCATCATGGGCAAAGTCCCATCTGGAAACAGGATAAGAATTGTTCCCGGGTGATTGGAACATCTACCCTCATTTAACTATCACTGTTCTGCGGCAATTTATCAAAATTTAGTTGTGCCATAGAACTCCAGCGTAGCTCTGAAGGTTTTTAGGATAAAAATCATCTTTTCTGCCCTGTGTACCCCTCCCTCGTGCACCTACTGCTTTCCATCACAGGCAATCCTACATTCCCATCGTAGTATCATCTTAAATGTGCATTTGCGAACAATTTACTTCCAATTAAATACTTGATTTTGTATATTTTTTTCTTTTTTTGTTCTGCAGAGTTCTCTGGAAGACGTTAACCGGTCCAACGATCAAAAATCTTCCCTCCTCCAGAAACTTCTCTCTGAATAGTGCTGTGCGCTAAGTGTACTTCAACAATAACTTTGTTTTGTAAAATTCCTCTCAAGTGCATTCACTTACCAGTAATTTTAGAATTGTCATAAAAAAACTTAAGTATTTTGATTATTGAAAACGAACGGTTTACTTTTTTTTTGTATTTGTAAGAACGTTACTCAAAGGTGAAATTTAAATGTGTTGATAATTATATGTATACTCGTACATAGTAAACTTGAGCCAGGTTTTCGTGTAAATTTCCAATTTAAAAAAAACAACAAAGTACATAATATATATTATACATAGCCGTGTATACATAGTAAATATTATACATAAATATGAATATAAATATTATAAATACACTTTTCTAAAGCTGGAATGCAAGGTGGTTACCATGCATTAATAGTCCGTAAGTAATAATTCCTTTTTTTGTCGTCGAATTTTAATTTTGATTTCTATTTCTATACACGTACTGCCAGCGTTGTGTAGGTGAAACGTAGACGTTTTTGTGACATTTGGCGACTTCTCGACAATTTGACGTCGTCGTTTTAAACGTTGCCGCTTTTGTAAAAGCCGACTTTTTGTAAAACAAGATCGTTTTTTTTTTTCACGCAATTTTTGAAACTACAAACACTTTTGTTTCGTCAAATACAAAAATTTATTTATTCGTTTTATTTTTTTCTGAGTTATTTTGTAGTTTAAAAAAGAGAAACTTGTTGACGGGGACTTTAAGGGTTTTTTTATTTATTTCGTTTTTCTTAGTCGTTAATTTTGTATTGAGGGGATGAAACAAAAGTCTGCGCGTAAACTTAAGTGATTACACGAAAAAAAGAGCGATATTTGTGATGTTTTGGCAGTTTCATGGATGTCAGAAACCGAACGAGTTGAACGAGATTAAATAAGTCAAACAGAAAGTGAAAGTTATTTACAAAAAGTAAAAGCGTGCGTTGTCTATATTTTTTAAGGGCTTTCAAACCGTTGAAATATTTTAGGTGCTAGTTGTGGCGGACATTGTGATGAAGCTGCTGATTCATATCGCTTTGTGTTGAGTGGGCAACGTCGAAATGCAAGTTGTAGACAAAAAAAGTGTTGTTTTTGTTGGTTTTTCTTTTCTTTTGTGTTTAGCTGAAGAAGTGGCTTAAACGAGATTTTGTACAGTAGTTAAGATAGTTTTACTATAGAAACGACTGGTTCATGGAAAATACAAATGCTCAATACGAAAGATGAAATAGTTTTTGCCGAGTGTACTGAACTCAAGAGTTTTTGTGTTTAGGCGTTTTTGATTTGACGCCCGTTACTTTGTGTCCACTTTAGTTTTTTTTTTCTCTCGAAAGAGGCGGCGCGGAAATCGGTTCAAGATATGAGGTCTTCCTGGTGTATTGTGTCTTGTTCGGTGCTACGATGCGACTGTTGTGAGTCTGAGGAGAATTATCGCGCTTGACAGCAGTCAGAATGACGGGAATTGTCCAGCGTTGAATCCTCGCGCATTTAATAATGTCGATCGTGAGCAGACAACTGGGATTTTTAATTTTCCCTTTTTGAATTGTCCTCGTCAATTATATTCCTGAATCGTCTCAATTTGTCCATCTAGAACACCCCCCCCCCCTTCCATCATTCGCACTGGAGTTCCTCCTCGGTTTCTTTCACGTCATCGTATTTGAGCTGTATCGTTGGTACTGGCTGCCTCACCGATGCTTTGAGCAGATTACATTGAGTGACCGATCAAATTTCCCTCCTCTGAGCAAACTTCAACTTCCCTCGGTTTTTGACCTAATTTCCGTATTGTTGCTATTTCAATTTGTTGTAACCCCCAAAATACGTTTGACCACGGTTTTTAATTCTGCTACTCAACAAAATATATTTGGCAGTTTTAATTCGGCTTTTCTGAAGAAAATGCATGCACTGGCTATTAAAATTTACGTTCTTCGAGCTAATTAAATTTGGGCCATGAGTTTCTGGTTTGTTCAAATGAAGCAATTCTGAAAAAACTGTGACTGAGTTGACTATTCAAACTCCCCTGAAGAAATTGAATCACTAACTGAAACTAGGCGGAAAGGCGTTATTAAATGTAATAATTCGGCGCTTTTATCGTAAATTGTTACAGACCGCTGTTTGAATGCGGAAATTCTGAGAGAAAAAAAGAATCCCCCGCTTTTCGTGTGCAGTTCTCAACACAAGACCTCTGGCTGTAGTTCCAATTCTGATGAATATAGGCGCTAACTATTCAAACGCTATTCAAGTTAACTAAATATTTCTGGCCACTACTAATTCGATTATTTTGCTTTCAATGCATCTGTTGGTAAGTAACGTTTACTTGCTTAGACAAAAATTATAGTCAACGCTCAACTTTTTTATTTTTTCCGAACAAATTACGCCAGAATATGTTACCTTTTTCAGATAACGAAATACGCGACTTGGTCTCTTTTTGCTGGTTGTCATTCATCTCCTTCGAAAGTAATAAATACGGTGTCAATATTAAACCGTCAGTTGGTAGAGCCCAGAGCTTCTTCAACATTTCTCCTCAGCCAGCGGCCCAACTGTCTAGGAACAGACGTAGTTACGTAGTCAATGTTCATTAAAGAGCGTAACTTCGTTTTAGTAAGAATAAATTGGTTGCACGTTATGCATTTTACGAGTTGACATTTGTGGAAGATGTGGTAGAGAAGCGTCGTCAAGAAGTCCTGTGATAATAGTAGTGCAAGGCTCAAGGAAAGAAATATTGACGGCTGAAGTGAATGGAAGGTGCTGTGATGAGTCCACAAATTGTGATCACGTATGTAGATCTTTGCCAAGTAGCTGAGGACAGTGCGATTGAGATAGCCAAGTGACATTCACAAAGTATTGTTTGTGGCCTGTCAAGAATAACATGTAACGAGCGTTTTAGTGGGTTATTAGTTTGCGATTATAACGTATTGTGAAGCCTACCACACTGTACTGGTGATATTCTTACGCAAATGCATCGTCGCTCGGTGTTCATCATTAAATGGAGTGAGTATTTGCGCTGGTGCGGTGAAAAATAAGCCTACACTCCAAATAATTCCAAGATTTGAACCTTCCCGAGCTGGTTATTGCAACCACTTTGCTGATGCAACGTTTTTTATTCATCGAATTCCACTGCCTCAGACCGTTTCCATAAACTCTTCAATTTCCAGTTCTGTGAGTAACATCGCTTTCCCCTTATACTGATAGTTGAAATGGGGTGGGTGGCTGTTTGCTAGTTAGTGGTGGGGTTTCATAATTATTTTCTCGACTGCACCTTTTCAGAATTGGTACCGCAACATCAAATTGTAGTGTGGTCGTACCAAATTACATAAACTTCTGCCAAGTTCACTCCGTTGAATCCATGGCCAATGAAGCAAGTTCACCACAGTAGGAAGTTAAACTCACTTGTTTTCTTCGCGTCAGGGTGCCCGATGATTGTAGATTGTCGAGCTGTGCGTTGACGGTGAGCCACTCCCCATTTGCAATCTAAGCTAACTCCACCTCCAGTTTAGTAGATGTAGCTTCTCTCTCACTTCCTTATTCCGGTTGTTGATGCCCTGTCCTCACAATCGTGTGATGCAAATCCATTATACTTGCTATTTGCATTCACATTCTTCCTGAACTAGGTAGCATGAAAACAATCCCTACTCTGCCGCACTGACTGAGTGGCTGTGTGCTGTCAACAAACTGCAGAGTCTCGGCACTGGTTGACTATACATGTGGAGGGGGAAATGTGAAATACTTTCAGTGGGGAAGCATGATCTACCCCTTAGGTATGCATTAAAACTAGAGTTCGATTTGTAAAAACCCTATGAAGTAGGTTTACTCGTGACGGGTAGCTATTTGGAATAGGAGCCTTTCCCCTCACGCTTTGGCACACACACAGCCTATTACTTTTGAATAGAAACGGGCAACCTGCCAGGTCATCCAATGTAGCTAGTATTTTTGTATTATCTACTTCCAGTTACAGAGAGCGCTCAATGCATTAGTACAGAGCACTTCAATTGACTAGTTTGGTTGAGTCCCTCTGGAGTTCTACTCCCAAAGAGGAAATGCAATCCACTTCTTGCACAGAAGTTGGTACGAAATTTTGTAACAATAAATCCTAATAAATAAGCTAGGTAGGAAGTAGGTGTCAAAAGTGATCCATCGTTACCCATAGTGTCCATTGTTAGAACCCGCATTCACGACAATGGTCCTTCTGGGTGTAAACATCTTCTTGTTGGCATAAGCGTAACCACCTACTTACACTTGAAGCTCTCGTTATTGAAACAGGCGTGAAACTTCACTCTGGGAGGGTAATCTTCTAGAAAATGAACAACTTGCAATACTTTGTTGGCCATTGCGTTAGAAGGGTTGACACTTAGGCAGCCAGGAATCAAACGCTTCTGGTAAAGGCCATCGTCAAAGTGGGATCGCTACTTCTCATGAATCACCAACTGTGCGAAGGCGTCTAGCAAATTTCCCCACTCAATGCGTGTTCGATAGCTGACTGGTCTTTCACTTCAGAGCGCATTGCAGGCAGATCAAGCCCTACAGGTAATCTACACCATTCTGAAGCGATGTACCATCTGTGGCTGGCTAATTGGAAGTTCACCTCCTTGCAGCGCCTCTGTCCAGGGCTATTCTCAATCCCTCCTCCTCTGGTCACTTGCACCTTTCCGAATTCTTTTGTATTGTTGACTGTCACAATTGACTTCATACATTCAAAACTGCTCTGCTCATCGCGGTCATGTTACCTTAGTCTCACAACAGTCGCCGCTTTCGCCCCCCCCCCCTCCTCAAAACCCTAGAGTTTATTGCTTCCTCGTACTTCAATAAGTCCTCCTCCTCCTTTCACCCCTCCCTCTCTTTCACCTTACAACGTACATGTAAGAAAATAAAAGGTTTTCATTGTTACTCCGTACAAAGCGGCATTCTAGCTTCGTTACCTATTTAACTGTCGCTTACTTAGCGTTCGTTTATTCGTAAAACGTCATGTTGAAAACACTTCAGTATAGGTCATCCCTTCATTTCAAATTCAAAAGTGTACCGACTTCAAATTTGCGATTCTCACTCAGCCTTTTCTGTCTCTCTTTATCTTTCGCTCCTCTCTTCACTCTCTCACTCCTCGCTCTTCACTCCTCTTTTCTACCAACTTGCCATTTTTTCGTCGCTCCTTCTTCTCTTCACTTCTTTGTAACAATTGACTAAACTAGCTCTGCCTTCGCTTTTCATACGATCCATTTGTAACTATTCAACCCTTTACCTTTACTTTGACTGTTGTAGTTTTTTACTTACGAAAAACATAAGCACCGATGAATTATTGTAATTGACCGGAAAAGAAAATTGTACACAAGAGAAGAAGAAAATAAAAGAGAAAAAATTTTAAGAGCGTAGAAAAGATATTAAATTGTATTTTTTTCGCTAAAGGGGAAATATTTTCCATTTGTGTACAGTAATTTTGTAAAAAAAATTGAAAAAAATGTGAAATGATATAAAAAATGAAATTATAAACTGCGATAAATTCAATATTATTTTTGTAAATATATTTTTTTGAATGTAGTTGTTGACTTACAAGGAAAATTAAAAATATGAAAGAATGCTAGCGTATTTATTGTTCAGTGATGTTGAAACCGAATGTCGAAGTTAATTTGAGCTCTAATGATGGATACGAAGAAGAAAGAATCTCATCTCACACCAATACCCAGTGAGCAATAAAGCGTGGTTCAAATAAACCTACTACTGGAACTGCATCACGTAAAAGGAATAAATACACAGTGAGATAAAAGTATTGTTTCTGGGGTGCTAGTATCGCATGAGCGAGATGTACACTACACAAAAACGCTTTTCGTCAAAATATTTGATTAAGTATTGCGCTGCTCTCGTCATTTTCCCTCTGAGGAGAATATCATGGTACTCTCAAAACATTTAATTAAAATCTTTCGAGCGGTTCTTAAGGGAAACAACAATTTGGGGTTTTGATGACTGATATTCTATGTTGTGTTCATGATAAATGTTTTGCGCAGCATCCTCGTACCCTTGTTTTGCCTTTATATCTCAATTATCTACACAGACTTATCCCCAAATGGTGTAAAAATCTGAAGAGATATCAAAAAATGTTTTTTTTACCTTCTTTTCTACTTAGTAGTGCTAAAGAAAGTGTAAATGCTGGTCACACAACAGTGAACCTCTTGCTTGGTGGTAAACTAGGCTACTTGACATAATGAATCACAACACTCCTTAAGGTTATTTGGTTATGCAAATCTGCAACACGCGTCTTTGAGGAGAATTCAAGACCCCAACATAGCCCACAATGCAAAGTGAGGCTGACCGAATTTTTGATGCAAACGTTCAACTCACACCAGTATTACGCCTTGCATTTTGAAGGTAGGCAAACCACTATGCTGGAGCAGGCTCCTGTTTATTCTCTCTATCTCTCGTTAGTTCGCCCTTTTTTTCACTTGATATAGCCATTGGTTGTAAAATTAATAGGAAGAGATTCGGGTTGTAGAATTATCAGAAAATTGAGGGTTAAGGAAAACCAGGAGATTGAAATTAACAGGAGCCTGCTCGAGCTAACACAGCTCCCTAAGTTTATTTGGTTTGTAGAACACAAATAGGTAGAGCTGCTGACGTTTTTAAGGTAGGCCACCAGTACAGTTACAGTTTAATCTCCTGTCACTCTTTTTAACGTACCAACAAGTTGGTAATTTAAAGTTTTAACACTTCGCTATTTGGCACCTTAAATTTATTTTGTTATGCACGCCTGCTACCCCTTACACAACTTTCCTTTCTACTTCGTAGAGCTAAAGAAACTAAAAATTGATATTTTGATCATCATTTGGCAAGCATTGGGTTGGTGGTCTGTCGACTGTTCACAAATGTGGTGGTAAGAAAGAGGCAAAAGAATTGGCGTTCTTGGTTTCAATTACAGCAGCATATTGAATTATCTAAGAGTAATTTTGTACAGGTTTTGCTGTATATCTTTGTATAATTCGTACGCACCAAGCAAATGTGAACCATACCATGAGATTGAGTTTTCTCAGTAAAATAATTTTGAGAACAATCTACACCAATTACTCACAGCGGGACACCATGTCTCAAAAAAATGTCAGTAAAAGAGGTACCGACTTACAAGAGTACTCACCTTATTTCACAACTTTATGAACTTTTCATTGGAACAAAACCTTCTGTGTGACTACTATAACACGATAAGAGGTTTCTTTGTTACTTAATATTATAACCTGTACTCGAATGATAAGACCTCCTCAGTCCGGCGTGCTGAAATAGGTTCCCTGACTATAGAGCAGTCATTTCATTTTCTGTCTTACAGACTTGGTCACTTTGGTCTTGAAGTGGAGACCAAAATGGTATGGCGGGCGTGAATAGTGTATCAAAAGTAGCCGTTGGTTGGTAAGTGCTGATTATTCGATACAGTGGTTGTGCTTAGTTAGCTATAGCTCATGGTGCTCTGTTTTATGGGTTTACGTTAGTAGTCTTCCCTCCCTTAAAATGTTCTCTATTTCCCTCCTCTCTGTATTCACTATAATCCCGAAGACAGCATTATTAGTTTTAGAATGGTCTGGGTGGGGGAGGGGTTAAGCTTTAGAATATCACGTTGTTACATGTAATCTTTTGACCGAGGAGAGAAATTGTTACGCATGCGGCGGCAGCAGCTCGACATGTGAAGGACGATTATTCGGTTACAACTGAAAAAGTGTGTTCAAGTATAGTTCAAAGGTCAGTCGAGTGATCGAATTCGTATTTTGAAGAATACTAGTTAGTGCTAGATAGTTGCCAGTGATGAAAGTTGTAACTAGCACCTGTATCAGTGACGCTCTTCAATGTTCCGAATCGCGAACCGAAGAACCGGGCAAATGTACTCGCCATTAGCTGAAATGTCACGCCTTATTGTGTGATTTATTTGTGGTTGTTTCTGTACTTTCGGCGAGAGTGGCGTTTACAGGATTTGTTATTTAAATATGAAAATTAGATCAACAGTAGGGAAATTTGCTGACCAATTTTTGTGTTCAATGGAGACCGTTTTGGAGTTTTGCGTGATAGCTTGAGCTCGTGTTTTACTTCCAGGAACCAATCTTCAGAGTACGTCCAGCCAAATCATCTCGTTCTCCTCATAGTCTCGCCGTATTTTGTCCAGTGTCTCCTAGAAGAAGAAGATATCAGGGCACCAGCCAAGGCCGAGGGAACAATGACCGAAGTCGTGGCCATTCAGGCCAATTTCCCATCTCCCCAGAGTTATTGGGAGTCGGCTTGGCTTCTCTAAAAGGGGTTACGGAATCTATCAGTCCCCTCTACGAATTCTAGGATCTTTTTCCACTCGGTTTCTCTCAAACTAGTGCTGTTTATTATTCTCCCCCCTAATATTTTGAGTCTAGTGCCAAACCATAACGGGCATTCCCTAAGATAGTGATCTACTGTTTCTATTTCTCCGCATGGGCACCTAGCGTTGATGTCCGGATTTATCCTGTTTAGGGTCTTACCCACCGCATAGTGCCCAGATAGCATTCCAGTGATTCTTCGTAGTCTTATCTTGCTTAAGCCCAGTACCCAATTGGTTCTTTGTAGGTTATAACTAGTTATACCCATAATTTTGGAATGTTGGTACCCTTCATTGTTGTTTATTTCATCACATACATTTCTCCACATTTTCTCATTTATTTTTACTTTCAGTTGTTGCATTGTGATAGGCGAGAACGGTTCTGGTCCACAGCAGTGTCTTCTGGCTCCCGCCTTGGCTAGTTCGTCCACTCTCTCACTCCCCGCATACCCCCTATGCCCGGGTATCCATTTTAGCGTAATTGTATTCCCTAGTTGTTGGAGTTTCCCAACCTTGTGCTTTGTTTCTTCTTTGTTTCAGGAGCTCTTCTATGAGATAGCTCCTGACTATTGGATTGCCCAATGTTTTAACCACAGATTGGTTGTCAGTGTAGATGGCTATATTCATGTTCCTAATGTTCTTTGTTACAAGTGTGCTAATACATAAGTTTATCGCTATGAGTTCACTTTGGTACACTGAGGTGTTGGTACCTAGTGAAAGTGATTCTCCCCATTCTAGTGCAGATGATTTCAGATTCATCCGCCACTGATGGCCTGGTCTCCCACACTTGTCTTGAGTCTATTCTAGTGTTGAGGTTTCCCTGGAATTGATATGTCGTTGTCCTGTCATCCATTGGCATGTTTGCCTCCGGTATGCTGCTTATGACGGTTGTGCAAACAGTTCCGTGGCCGTGATGGTGTGAATGGTTCCAGTCGTTGTTTTTTCTAAGTCTTAGTGCCCCTCTCATTGCCTCTTGTGTGACCTCCCTTTCATTGGTAGCACCCCTGTCAGTACGGCCATTATGACATTGGGTGTGCTATGAAATGCCCCTGTAATTGACATAGTTATGACTCTGTCTAACTTGTACAGGGCACTGTTTTTGGTGACTCCTGTCCACCATATCAGTGCTCAATACACAACTCGAGGTCTTACTATCGTTTGGTAAATCCATTTCACAAATGTTGATTTTAGGCCCCATGTTTTCCCTATCAGGCCTTTGATATGCAGGAGAAGTTTCCTTCCTTTTTCTAGTTGACTGGCTATCTGATGTTTCCACCTGAGTTGTCTGTCTAGTATGACTCCTAGATATTTCACTGATGATGAGAGAGGAATATTGCATCCTCCCATTATCACATAGTAGCCAGTGGTCTCAGTTCTTTTCCTACTGAACATTGTTGCTGTCGTTTTTGTCGGATTTACCGCTAGTCCATGTGTAGGGCACCATTCCATAACCAGTTTCATCCCCTCGCTCGCCAAATGGCAAGCCGTGTCTAGGGTTTTGTGACTGGCTAGGATGACACCATCGTCAGCATAAAATTGGCAGTAAAGGCCCGTGTTATTTATTCGGTTAATTAGCTCATCTATGACTAGGCACCAGAAGAGGAGGAGAGTGCACCATGCTGTCAAGTTGTTCCCTACTTTTCTTGCTTGCATTGTTCGCTGAATGGATGCAAATTGGACGTTGTCATGTGCCCCCTGTACATCGAAAAAATGTCTGTCGATTACTTTTTCTATGAAAACTTTCTCCTTATAAAAACGCTACATAAACTTATAGCCCTATAATCCTTAGGCGAAGTGTACTCTCCTTTCCCTGGTTTGGGAAGGAAGAGGACATAGGCTTTCCTAAGCTCTGCGGGGATGTATCCTAGTTTTATCTTTGCATGTAGAGTGTTATAGATTTGTGTCTGCAATGTGCTGTTACTTTTCTGTATTAGGGCAGGGAATATTCCATCCAGTCCCCCTTTTTTGTATGGTGGCATAGAATAAATTGCCCAGTCAAATCGTTGTCGTGTGAAGAAGGTCATATGCTCCTGCTCGTCAGTTCTCGAGTATGTATTTTCCTTTTCTGTAGTGGTACCTATACCCTGTGTGGTGTCTGTATTCATTGTACTGTTGGGGAAGTGTGTCTTCATTAGATATTGAATGCATTCTTCTTCATTCTCAGTGTAGGTTCCGTCAGGTTTTCGTAGTGTGCTGATTGCGTTACGAGATCCCCATATGTCTCCTATGATCTTGAGTGCTCTTGTGGTGTCAGGTATGGAGTTAATTTCCTCACTATACGCTTTCCACCCTTCCCTTTTATGTTTAAGTAGTTCTTGTTTGTAGCTATTTCGTAAGTTTTTGAACTCCCTCCATGCCTCCTCTGAGCTGTTTCTGTTCAGGTGCTTGTGTACCCGTCTTACATTCTGTCTTAGTTCACGCAGTCTGTGCTTCCACCAGGGTTTGTGTTTGCCCCGTACGTATGACATCGGACAAGATGTTTTGTAGGAACTACTTAAGATGTTAGTTATGTTTTTTATTTCTTGATCTATTTGTCCATATGTGGTCAAATTCTGATTGTTGTCTAGTGTGCGTGTATTTATTCCGTCCGTATACTTCCCCAGTTGGTACGTTTGGGATTTCTGTATGGTATGCGCCTCATTCGTGTTACACAGTTTACTTCATATATGATGAGTCTATGATCAGATAGTATTGTGCCTATGTGCACCATCCAATTTGAGATCTTTTCATGCATTTTTGTGTTAGTTAAGGTTACATCTATGTGTGATTGACCTCCTTTCGCTGAATACGTAGGAATGTCACTTTTGTTTTCTATATTTAGGTTATTTGACATGATGGAATTGATAAGAATTCTACCTCTGTGATCTTCTCGATTACCTCCCCACATGGGGGTATGTGCGTTGGTGTCCGCTGCAATCAGTAGTGCTGCTCCTTCTTTCTTGGCCATGTCCGACAGCAGTGTGAATTTGTCTGATGTAAGTTCTGGTCGAAATCTTGCATCTGCGTAGTGAGATGCTAGAATAAGTTTCTCCGTTCTTCTCGTCTCTTGCACAGTAATTCTAACGGCTGTTGTGTCTCGATCGCTGCATTTGGAGATCAGTTGAGAGTTGAGTGATCTGTGAATCAGAATGCAAGCTCGGCAGTTTACTTTGTTAATATGTACAAGCGTGTAGTTTGTTGTATTTAGACCTATGATCTTATTTTTGTATATCAGCGGTTCAGTAATTAAAAATATACCCACTTGGTCTGTTTCACAGATGGCTAATAGATCCGCATTTGGGGAATGCGCGTGATTCAGATTTATTTGTGCTATTTTTTTTTTTTTTTTTTCCCCTCCTAATTGTTTCTCCTGTTCCTACGGCTCCATCGTTGTTCGGCTTAGCTTGGGGGGTTCGGGTCCTCACTTGCCTCCTGTTGCAGTGACTCGCTTACCTCTTTTTGTGGTGACTCCTCCATGACCGTCTCATGACCCTCGCAACCTCGCCTCCCCGGGTTGTCCCAAGAAGCGGACTCTTAGGCGCCGCGGGCTTGCCCACGCCGCCGGGACCCCTACCTGCCTGTTTCCTTTCACAGAATTTAAACTTAAAAAGAAAGATGGATGGATAGTTGGAGGTATTTAAGATCCAGCCACCACGTGCGTTTGTGCTTAGCTTTGTTGTCGTTCTGCCGTGTGCGATCTGTCCAGTAGAATCGATCGGAAGAAATGAGACAACTTTCGAATTAACACTTGATTGAAATTAAAGAATAAAATGAGCTATGCAAAAAAACAAACGAAAGGAAAAGAAAGAAAGAAAGAAAATGAGCACTGAAATTTTAGAGTATAAAATCACGTGTCGGTCTTAGGTTAGACGGGAGAGATAAGGACCTCTCCAATTCAGAACTCAAGCGCGACTCTCGAGTGTCTCCTAGGATTAACAGTAGAATTGTGAAGCGAGACACGTGGCTTATGTAAGGCTGCATGGGTTGTAACTCTTGCCCTACCACAAGTCATTGAGTGTGGAGTGCCATTTCAGGTGTATCTCAGGATGGAAGAGCTCTTTGATTATAGTCTAAATGCCCTGGGGTTGGTGTCTCCTTTAACTGCTAATTTTAGGGCTCGTTTATCAATTCTCCAGTAAGAATGTCGAATTGGTAGCCATCGGTGAGTGGAAAGAGCAGGATGTAGATCAACTCATCAAACGCCGATGACTGGACACCTAGCTGGATGTCAAAGTGTATTGATGAATGGATCATTGAGAGTTATTAGAAGGTTTGACTTATTCGTCCGTCATTTGGGCCTGTGAATGACATTGATAAAACTTGCCCTGAATACTGCCAAACCTGTAAAAAGAAGAGAAACATAGGATGAGTAAGAAATGACTAAGAATTCTTATGAAGTGTTTCGTATACAAAACTGATAACACCGAAGGTGATCAGAGTTGGTTGGTCCTGTCTGTTAGTAAAGGTTCTCTGTGAGTGTGGTTGCAACTTGTAAAGTGAGGGACAAAGGGGGTATGAAATCGACGAAGTGGAGAGGATGAACAGTTTGATTCCATTATTCAATCATTCAAAGGTTAGTCGTGGGTTTCAATTCTAATTTTGAGAGAACTGTAGCCATTGAAAACAGTTATCATTAGCACTTATCAGCTAACAGTTGCAAATTATTCAAGGGAACGAGTGTTTAATACTCTGCATTGCGTAGCCCTGCCATTTCTCAACTGTCTCTTTCACCTCTTCATTGCAAAAATGCACCAACGTGGGTTAGCCGCTCAGAAAGTGTACCTTGAATTTTACATGCTAGTAGGAAACTTGTTGGAACTTGTTTTTTGAGTTACTGTTCTGAGTGGGGTTGTAGTTGGTCGCATTGTGGTGGGACTGCTGGGAGTATAGCAATGTTACAAGGGGTTTCGAAGTGTTAGGGATCTGCTCACTCAGGCTAAAATTGCAGCAATTCCGAGCTCTGATCCAATACCTCGAGTTTCCCTCGGAATTTGAATCTTCGACTTTGACCACTTGACTTTGATAATACAGTACATCTCCTATCTTAGTCCTGCCATTAGTCATTGCTCTTTGAGCAGACGACTTAAATGAACAAATCTTAGAGATTCTGAACGATCTGGAAATCCGATCAAAGATTCGAAGAACCACGCGTTCCGAATCAAGCCACGCGCCTTTAATGCCGAGTCAAAGAGGAAAGCGAGCAAAGGGCGCCTACTTTTCTTTCTTTCACTTTGTAATCGGTTGTTGTCTCTTTGCTGGAACTTGAAACTGCATCAAGAAACGTCACGCATCTCATTATTTTCTCTCTTTAATTCTTTTATTTTAGTTTTCTCAGAATGAAGGAGTGTGTTGGAGTTGAGAACTTTTGATGCAATTTGTTACTTGGGGTTTGAAAATGTAAGGGATCTGCTCACTCAGGCTAAAATTGCAGCAATCCTGAGCTCTGATCCAATATCTCGAGTTTCCTTCGGAATATAAGACGAATATGAATCTTCGTCTTAGACCAGTAGATCACCGGGACTGCCTACAATGCAACATACATGCGTTTCATTTCCATTCGCAATAGCACCTGAGAAGGCCACCCTCCATTTTATAAGATTGAAGAAGTTCTAGTGTAAACATTTTTGGCAACTGTCCTGCCAGTTTTATTAGCTTAATACAGAAGCGTTTTTGAAATGGGCTTCCTTATGAGCGTCCTGTGTGTCAGTGTGACCTATGACATGACCTATGACAACTTTCTACCTCTTAAACTATCTCGATCAGTGGTAGGTGGAGCAAGCTTCTTCTGCTAAGGTTGACAGAATCGTTCGTTTTGACGAGGGGGTAACAAGAGTGGGAACTTATTTTGACCTTAAAGGTTTCGCACTCCCAAAAAAGCAGTTCCCACCAGTACAGTAGTTAGAACATATTCTGGATATCCTTTAACATTGTCACAGCACTGTACTAACTCGTTATTTAACTTTCAGGTCTATTCTTGTCTTCGTTGGAATTTCGTCTTTCATTTTGGCCAAAAAGTCAGTCGACGCCAATCGCTATGAGAATATGAAAATTCGTGAGCGCATCCGAAACGTTTCTGCTGGTGAAGAACATCCGTCTAGAAACCTCTCCTCTTCAACCTCTCAATTGTGAACTACCCCTGGTTTTCAATTGATTCCTTGTTTATTGACAACGACGATTCCGACCCACTCACCTTTTAACAGCCAAAAGCCGAAATGTCGGAAGCCGAAAAACTTCTACTGATTCAAGATTTGGAGTTGGAGATGATGGCCGATATGTACAACCGAATGACGAGCGCTTGTCACAAAAAATGCGTTCCTCCCAAATACGCGGAGGCCGACTTGGGAAAAGGGGAAGCTGTCTGCATTGATCGCTGTGTCGCCAAATATTTGGACATTCACGATCGAGTTGGGAAGAAATTGACGTCCCTTTCGATGCAGGATGAAGATTTAATGAAAAAAATTCAAAACGATCAAAAGTAACATGAGTTTACTGGCTTCAAAGTAGCCCGCCTTTTAAATTTTATTTTAATTTTATGGGTTAAAGGAGACCCTAGTTCTGATAGTGCTACCTCGAAGATGGTGAGTAGATTCGTAGAGAGATGTCTATGTGTTGTTGCTATGAGTTTGTCAGTCCAAAATGTTGACTGTGTTACGTGTTAAATACAAATTTTTTTTAAACTGCATCACTATGTTACCTGGCTCTCATTCCTAATCAACTCTTCACAATGAAAATTATTCAAGGAACTGTTTTTGTTCTTGAATGCTTTTGTACTGCTCTATCCGTGGTTCAGGCACTTTGACATTTCTTCCGCTTGTAACACGCAGCTCATTCAGGCCTAGGTTCCAGCGCTCAAAAGAAAGTTGGTTCTGGATCACGCATCAGGATTTGAGGCAGACGCGGAAACTGTTGGTAGTGGAGCTCTGAATTAGTCATGGTTACTAACCTCTGATCCTTTATTACTTGCAGCACTCCCTTCTTTGGTGAATCTGATTAATGAGCGCCTCTTTAGTGCTAGAGCGCACTGCAGCTGCGGACATTTATTTCTCCTCAAGCTCCTTACCCTCATGACAAGTTGGATTACACCCAAGGTGAAGTAGTTTAGTAGTAAGCTAAATAGGAAATAGCCCCCCCCCCCCCAGTGTAATTCGTTCGTGTAAGGAAAGAATGGCTGACTTATGTACACAGTTTAGAATATCGAAGAATACGTTCATAGCTGATGTTTTTAATCCAAAATTCTTATTACATCTTTCATGCGCATCTACAAGCTCTTTATTGTAATGCCCCTGGCAGAACCAAGTTAAAAGACGTAATACTAACAGGAGATAGAAACTGAACAGGAGCCAGTTTCAGTATGACGAGCAGGGATTGCCAGCCATATGCAGCATTCTAACTGAATTGTGTTGTGAATTCACATTTTCCGAATATACCAGTGCTTATTAGTATGCGCTGTAGGACTATCTGGTTCATATTCAATTGATTAATGACAACCTTTTTCCCATAAAAGTGGTAATTGGTGTCACATTACACTGGTAAGGAGAAAGTCTGAACTTGTGTGAGTTACGCTCTTGGACATTGTCAATGATGTGGCTGGAAGTCGTCATGAGGGTTAAGAGAAGAATGGGATTTTGCTGAACAGACGACGTACATCTTCATGAGAAATACAGTTTTTATTTATTACTGTTGAAGCGAAGTTAGGAACAACGATAAAACTATTTCAATCAATGGTTTTTTTAATGCGTCGCATTATGGTATCCATTTTCCATGGCTACTACTGCGTCACAAAACAACAGTAATGGCGTAAATCTTACGATTAAATTGACGACCATAAATGTTATGACAGTACCTGAAGCGCCGCATTTATTTAACATATCGATCGGCTAGGTATGTGAATAGTTTGATAGTCTCGAAGTGGTTCTGCGATAGACCATGTCGTGTTGACACGATATGAGCTTAGCAGGCCCTTGCTAATTGTCCGGGGGGCATGCTAACGTGGAGTGTAATGCAATCCTATTTTCATTTCCTTCTTAATGCTAAAACCAGTGAGGCGCCTTAGAAACGTTCTGACAGTCACAGCACGCTTTGCCTGCGCGTACGGCTGGCTTGCATAACTTTCCATTTTCCAGGTGCCATCGTTTGTGGAATTATTTAAATTATGTTTTCTCCGTTTAAATCACACAATGAAATTTGTATTTCCCAGAAAAAACTTCTCTCCCTCGATGGGATAAATGTGTCTCTGAATTATAATGGTAATAACAGTTTTTTTGGAGGTGATTAAGGAAAAGTTGAAACAAAAGCTAATTGTGGAAATTGTTTTCAAATTGACTAAATTTTTGCAGGAAAACTACACGTAATGTATCGTTTTTTAACTGAACGGCAGAGTGCAGTGTTAAATTATGTAGATTTTGAGTTTACAAATTACATTTTGGTAGAGCGAATGAGATTACAAAGATTCCCCACCCACCACCCTGTTCGATCAGGCTCCTGTCCTGTTACTTCGACCTTTTTTAAATGTTGGTCGATCCAAAACCGAATTTAAAAGGATTTATATTGAAAGGGTAACTGATGTTTTGAAGGTCACTGAGCCTGAAAAACACTATTTGGGAAAATGGCCTGTGTGTGTGTGGAATGGCTGAACCTAATCTTCAAAAACTTGATATTTAGCTTCCAGATCACCATGAGATGCCAAAATACAGGTATGCGTGAAATCCGCTCAAAACTATCTACAGTTATGAGTGATCAAATCACCAAACTTTTTTTCCTCAAAAACTATTTTGATTAATTTTTTATGGGGGCGACACAATAAATTACCTAAAACGTGGACGAAAATTGACTCAAGCGCAGTTTTTTCAATATAAACTCCGTTCAAATGTTACTGGGATCATCAGAAAAACTCAGGTGGTAATCTAATCGAGTACCTTTACGATGACACTCATGAGATATGCAGGGGCTAGTTCAGGAAGTCCGGTATTTCCCTCACTAGCATCACCAAAGGAGGTTTACCCAGTAACTCTCGAACTGGTGTACTCCCTAAGTTTATCTGATATATTGGTTGATTGCCTCACGTTTTGAAGGCAGGCTCAAGGTAGGGTACGTTCAAGCAGGCTCCTGTCAAGTATTAATATCATGTTACTGGACAGGAGCAGTGAGTGATTTTGAAGGTAGCCCTTCAGTTCAGTTCAATCAGTCGCTTGTCCAGTTTCCAAATCCTGTTACTTTGGACTAACTATAATGTAAAACAAAAACTAAATTGAAAAGTAGCCGAAGTAACGAGAGATTGAAACAGAACAGGCGCATGCTCGAGTACAGCAGCTTAGCTACCTCTACAATTTTAGGCGCTCTCATAGAAATGTTTTGTAGCACGCGACCTGTAATGTTACAGCTGACACGCACACTATGTTCATAATGGTACAGCGCCTGAAATTTTGAACATAGGCGACCTGCAACGTTCGCGCAGGCTCCTATTCAATTTCAATGTAAGTTACTTCGGCCTCTTTTCAACGTAGTGAGGTTGGTAGAACCTGTGGGGCTTCTTCGTTCTGATGAAGTCTTGCACACAGGCTGTCAACTCTCTTGTCACTGTTAGTCTATAGGAAGACTGAAGCAACAATATTCATCATGAGAGTAATTAAAACAAGAGTTGCACTTGAGAAGGAACAAAAACGCAAGTTTTAGAGCAAACTTTCATTGCGATGACAGCAAGAGTTTGTACACGTTGTATCACAACACAAAAGTCTACACACTGAAAACAACACAAAAGCAGAGTCTGGGTGACGCAATAAATACTTCAAGTGTAGAATAATGGTGAGGGGGGGGAGTGACTGAGGGGGAGGTTACATAAGTTACATTTTACAATACTTTCAATTGTTCGCTAAGTAACGTCTACGTCAACAAAAACACAGGAAGCAGTTGAAACCCTGAAACGAGACGCGCATTTATTGCATTTTGGAAAGTTCGAATTTAGTGGCCATCAACTCCTCGTCAGAGTCCAAAATGGGGAGAGCTCCGTCGGCTATTGATGCTGGAATGTTCTCTTCAACCCATTTGAGGTCGTCGTCCGGGTTGCTCCCCGTATTTTTTGGTTTGGGGGAAGAGGCTCCGCTCGTCTGACCCCTCATTTTGACGCCATAGGCGTTATTGACAAATTGATCCTCTTCGTCTTCGTCGTCGTCGTCAGGGGCGTCGAGGAGAGGGGAGAAAGCGTACTTTTGGTTGTTATTGGTGGGACGCCAAAGGACCATAATGACGAGCAAGATGACCGAGAAAAGGAGCCGCCAATAAGCGTCGTCCATCCACAGTTCCTTCCAATCTTCAAAACAATCAGTGAGGTGGTGGGATTTGATGGAGTAGAGCATGAAGACGACAGAAGCGACGACGGAGAATATGAGAATGTTGGTGAAATGACGGTACAAACTCAATTTGACGAGGTTTCGACGGAGTCGTAGAGTTCTCGTTGTCTGCGACAGGCTGATGAATATCCACCAACAGACGGCCGAGTCGAGGACGGCGAGTGGAACTGTCGCCACGACAAACTGGTTTGTCGGGTCCTTTTTAGGTTTGTAGACTCTCAAATACGCCTCGGTCGCCGCAAATAGAAAATAGAGGACGCCGACACCGACGACGCGGTGGAGCATCGGACCCAGACGGGGCTTCACTATCCCAAACCCTAAGCTCACTATAATGACGAGCATTCGAGCTAACGTTCTTTTACAACAGGACACTAATTCTGCTAAAAGTACCACAGACGGCTCCAAATCACCAGTTGAGTTGTAGCTCGAGTACTCGGCGTAGAATGTAGCCATTTCTAACATTCCGAGAAAAATGACTCCCCCGATCCAGAATTGGATCCTCAAAAGGTCGCGCCACTGGAGAAACGAAACGACGAGCCAAATTATACCGAGGAGGACGTAAAAGACGCACATAATTCCGTAGAACGGAAGCAATGGCCAATCGGCGGCCGACAAATATCCGCCGTCTTTGCTCTTCAACTCGATCTCCAGTTCAACTTTGAACGGCCGTCCTGTCGCCTCTTTGATGCTCACGCTCACTTTGTAAAAACCATCTTCGTCGATCGTGAAAACCGGTCGTTTGGCGGAGGAAACTGGACTTTTGAGGCTGAGCGTCGGCCCGGAGGACGGAATCGACTTGACGGTCGTGTCTTGAGGCCGCGCCGCTGGTTTCATTTCTGGAAGCGCCATATGTTGAGAACAGGGCAAAACCGTTCTCGATTCTTCCGTCGAATTGTCCGTCGTTTGACCGCCGCCTGTTTCGCCTTCGAGGAGTGACAAATACGGATCGACGTTTTGCCAACAAAGGGCTTCCGCGATGTACCACACGATTTCCAAATTCAAATCCGTCGGACCGTCGCAGGACAATTTTATGTACAGTTGAGAGTTTTTGAACACGCTCTTCGTGACGGCGACTTTGGACGATTTTTCGTCGATGTCGAACCCCCATTTGGCTCGTTCGGGGAACGACGAGGCGGATTTGAGTGCCGCGATCGACAAAATTGTCAACGCTAAGCCGAGCCGCATTTTCTGCGCACAGCCTCAAGTTCCGCTCGAAACGCGTCAATTCTCCGTCGGACGCCACCGGACGTTTGATCGAATACTCAAATTGCGCAAGTTCATTTCGGAAGGCCCGAATATTCGCACGAAACCCGACCGACTTAACATTCCATTCGAAACGTGGAGTTTGAAGTTAGAACTCGAAACATTCGAAAGGGAAACGTATTACTCACTATAGATTATCTTCCTAGGATAACACCAGAGGATTTGTGAAAGAATAACAACTGAACTCACCGATGACGCTATTTCTGATAAGTTATCTTCATTGATAAGAAATGGTCTTTTTTCTCTGTTGTATGACATGATCGATAGAACATCGAATTAATCGATTAATTCTACCAATCTTTGCCTCTCGTATTGGCCTCAAGGCCAGCTCTTCAGGAGCGAGTGCACCTTGTTCTTCCAGCAATACCACAATTTGTTAATCCTTAACTACTTGTGCTGGGTCAAAAGGATGCTTGCGAAAATGTTTTTACTTTCCTTAACACTACAAAGTAGAAAGGAAAGCTAACTACAGTTATGATGATCCCCCAACCTGAACATACACAGGTGCCCTGGATTCAGAGCAATTAACGAAGTAGGTTTTTCAAATATGTCAAGTGTTGTGTGGCCCCTGTGTCAGTCACCCAAGTACCATCATTTCCGTGTAAATTATAATTATCGCAAATGAAAGCATGACCCTTCCCTATATCAAACTCCTGAACATCATCTTTTTAATGTCGATGATTGGAACATTCCCGAAACCAGTGGCTCGGCATTAGAAGCGTGCTGGGCCCATAACCTGAGTTTGACGAGGGTCATGGTGGGGTGTAAACTGTTTTCCACCATCACCATCTGCACTCTGCAGTGTCATAGTATTTTCACTACCGCCAGCAAAATCACTTTTTCTTTTATTCTTCAAGGACAGTTGGGCAAGCAGAGCAAGCTCATCGTGCTATTCCTTCGTAGGTAAACACATTTCCACCAGTCTGAGCCTATTCAGAGATCTATCTTTGATGGGTACACTCTCCCAAACACTTTTAACCTCAAAACAAGGAGGTGGGAGTGTAGACATTATTTGCCCCATCAATATCAATTCAGAAAGTTCGGCTTGCTCAAGCCTTTTCAATTCCCCATTCAGTTCATTAAAAACACGTTGGAGGCGGGCAACATGGTGTACAATGCCATCAGCACTGAGGATCACATAAGGGAAAAACATTCCAGGAGTCTGTTCAATCGTTGACTTCTCGTATACAGAACTCAACTTCTCCCAAATAGCCTTAGCTGTAGTACACGAAGAGGTAAGTTCTTCATTAGTATTGTTCAGGGTATGGATCGAAGTGAGCTGTGCGACCATCAGCAGCCAAAGTCAACTCACCATTTACTGCAGCCGAAACTTTGTGATGCTTCAAAACCAGGGTTATTTGTCGTTTCCAACGTGATTACTCTGGTCAACAAGTTTCTCCAAGCCTTGAAATCAAAGGAGCCACGCTCATCGTCAAATGTTACTGCAATCAGCGCAACTTCACAAAACAACCCGATGCTGTCACTTCCATACATTCAGCAAACTGCATTTAATGTAAGTAAATAAACTAGCTAAAAGAATCATAAAGTTGTATGTATCAGAACGAAAAGAAGACTGTATTTTGGTAACATCACAGGGAGACAAGATAAAGCCGTATGTTATACGTCTTATAAAGAATGTTGTTTTTGTCTTGGATTTGCTCCAACAGTTGAGTCTCATGAACCTGCTGTGCACTGATTGCTCAATAATGGTGGTGGCATCAGCAGGAGCACCTCAAATATTCGTCCACATGGTCAACACTCGGCAGTTATAGAGGAACTGTAGGAGGAATTGCTAGGAGTTCATCAATTAGTATATCTGCAGAACGTTAATTTGCTAGATTTATCATAGCTAAGCAAAAAAGACGAGTTAAGACGAAGTAGTCTATTTCCACGGGTAAAATAAAGACAATGATAACTTGTAGACGCGTTTCGGTTTACTAGACTATCATCAGTACAATACAGAGTGAGGAAGTTGTGAGAAGTTTCTTTTATACCAAAGTGAAAGGTGCCTTCTGATGGGCCTGGCATTAGAAAGGTGGCATGAATGTGAAAGGCTATTATGGATAACCACGTCCGTATAAGTTGGTTTCCTATACACTGTAAATTTATGTTCACCCCCCTCCAATTTTATGGTTAAATCCAGAAAATTCAGCTCACTTCCTTAGTGAACTGAATGTTCTGATCTATAGAGTTGAGCTGATTAAAGAAGTTAGCTAGTTGCCTATCAGTCCCATTGAAGAGGACAATTACATCATCAACATATCGATACCAATATATAACATCATGTTTGCCAAAAAGGTCCAAAATTGGATGCTTTAGAATCTTTGGAAATTCAAAAAATTCATAATTTAGGAATATCAGTCAACGACCTAGATGTAATTAGGAGCTCCCCTCTAATTGATATTTTCTTGTGAATTCCCTTCTCCTTTCACCTTTTTGCCTTTCACATTCATGCCACCTTTCTAATGCCAGGCCCATCAGAAGGCACCTTTCACTTTTGTATAAAAGAAACTTCTCACAACTTCCTCACTCTGTATTGTACTGATGATGGTCTAGTAAACCGAAACGCGTCTACAAGTTATCATTGTCTTTATTTTACCCGTGGAAATAGACTACTTCGTCTTAACTCGTCTTTTATAAGATGGATTTCCACTATCTCGCCGCACCCACCTTACATTATAGCTAAGCACCTTCAAATGTCACTCTGTCTTTACAAGTTGAGCCTTGTCATAGAAATTGTATTATTTAAAGTGCTTACCTGATGGTTGAAGGAAGGGATGTGGGAGTGGGCATACTACATTTGACCAAGCAAACTTTCAAAGTGGATCTGTGGTGCACTTTACATTTTGAAGGCAGGCCACCCATCCAGCAACCTCCTGTTTAATTTCAATTTTTTGTTAATTCTGCACCATTTCGAACTGAAGTTTCTGCATAAAATAACACTAATTTAAAAAGAGGATGAAGTTACAGATTAGATATCAACAGGAGTCTGTTCGAGAATTGTGGGTTGCCTGTCTTCACAACAGAAAACTAGCAGAACAAATGTGTTGTCGGTTTGCAAATAAACATAGGGCGCCAGCTAGGAACAACCTTGCAGGTTGCCTACCACCACGAATGAAAGCTCATTGTGGAAATTGTGTCCTGTAAATTACGTACATGTTGGTTGCACAGTAAAGGAAGGTATTCGATTATGAAGTTGGGCAACCTCGAATTATTGTGCTTTAGAATCTTTGCTTATCCATACCTGCACCACATACAGTGGCGTAGCTAGGTAACCAAGGGCCCTGGGGCAAATTAAAAAGTGGCGCCCCTCTGCTGTATAAACTGATTAGGTTTAATCAAATAAAAATGTGAAATATCCAAAAACTTTTAAAAAGCTAAGCTACGTAAGCTCTTTTTTGGTGCACTGCAGGGCAGGCTATAAAACTATTAAACAGTAACAACAATTGCAATTAATACTTGGTGTAGCTTCGGCTAACAAAACGAAATAGAGAAGATTCAAGGGTTTACTATACAAAGGTCGGGCCTACCTAATGAATGACTAAATAACTACTATATTTACAACTTTTTCCTACCTTTAGTTTTTGCATAAGTACCAATCACTTCATTTAATCCAGGCTTGATGCGGTTATGTTTTCAATTGCTACTAGCGATAAATGTCAGAGTCCCATATTATTTCTTAAATAATTTTTAATTTGCTAAATGACCTTTCAGCTGCTGCAGAAGTTACAGGAATTGTGAAGAATAATAATATTGTTGTAAATACTTCTGTTAGCCGCATTCTAGCACTCAATATTTGCCCATTATTTCCTTTCACAATTGGTGAGCAGTCCATGGTTGAGTTAGTTGAGGTGAAACTAGGTGGTTCTTTGGAATTCTCCATCAACATGTAATAAAAATGTTGGTATTAGAATCTCGAATATATAACAGACTGCACTCAAACCAATAAAACGTGTATCTAATTGAGATATTACTGTGTCTAGTACATTATTGAAAATCTCAATTTTAAATATTTTTTCTCTGTTTGGAAATCGGCGATCAGCAGCTAATTCCTCAAAACGCTTTTTAACTTTTCTCTGCCTTTTTCTCTTGAAAATGGGTATCAATACCATATTGCCTTGCACTTGAATAATTCAAATTATATGTCGTTCAATACTCTGTGCAAAGCAACACGAACTCAAAATTTAGTATTTTCGTTTTAATACGCTCTGCTTCACTACGCTCATCTTTATAAGGACTTTCTTGCAACGTGCAATGAACCGTGTTAGCTATGAACACAAGTGAGTTGACATAAAGCAAAGGTAAGTTGTGTAATGCGGCGCACTTGATATTTAAGGTACGACATTCAAGCAAGTTACCGTTTATTCACACTTTCCAGTTAATTGTGCAACCTGATGGACTGCCGGTTGTACAAAACGTCAGGCTGAAGTAATAAGAGATTAAAAATAAACAGGAGACTGCTCGAGCGTTGTGGGTTGCCTGTCTTCACAATTGAAGGCTCGTCTGAAAGGGAGAAGAGAAAAAGTCGGATTTCGCCGAATTGGCCTAAAAATGTCGAAAAACCCCGACAATAGCAATTAAAGCTCAATTGATTTCAATTCATAGCTACTGTACCCGAACCCCCTGCCATTCATGGCAGTAAATCCTTTTAATTTGACGATTTTGACAAGTCCGAGGAGCCATATTCAAACTGTAAGGAATAAACCATTTTTACTTTCCTTGCTCTACGAAGTAGAAAGGAAAGTTATGTAATCGGCTGAAAAAAAAGTTTCCTTCAGATCTTTACGTTTCAGACCCTCCTGAGTCCGAAGAACACTATTTGGGAAAATGGTTTGTGTGTGTGTGTGTGTATGTGTGTCTGTGAACGATTTATAGAGAAAACCACCTACCAAATCAGCTCAAACTTCATATCTCGCCGGTAGATTACCATGGGACGCCAAAATAAGGGTATGAACAAAATCCACCGAAATTTAACTATAGTTATCATAGTGATCAAAACACCAAATATTTTTTTCTCAAAAACGGCTTTAACGATTTTGATTAAATTTTTTATATTGATAGCTCTTAATAAGGCAATCATAGCATAAAATTCCCATCAGTGGGAAAATGACGAGAGCAACACAATAAATTACCAAAACTTTCGACGAAATCGATTTTAGCGCGGTTTTTAGAGAAAACAACCGTACCAAATCAGCTGAAACTTGATGTCCAGCCTACAGGTTACCATGGGACGCCAAAGTAAGGGTGTGGGCAAAATCCATCGAAAGTTAACAATAGTTATCATAGTGATTAAAACACCAATTTTTTTTTCTCAAAAACGGCCCCCTAACAATTTTGATTAAATTTTTTATATTCATAGCTCCCAATATGGCAATCACATCATAAAATTCCCATTCGTGGGAAAATGACGAGAGCAGCACAATAAATTATCAAAATTTTCGACGAAAAGCGGTTTTAGCGCTATTTTTTTCTTATAACCTCCGCTGGAATGTTAGTAGAATGTTAAAAAAAACTTGTTATTGTAGTCCAACCCAATACCTAAAGGGTGAGTGTTTAAAGACGCTCATGAGATACATGGGGCTCACTCCAGAAATTCCTGAATTTCAACTACTGTCGTTTCGCGTACTACCAGTTCTAACAGTTATTACCCAATAGCTCTGCAAAAGTAATTACTATCCTTCTTCAAAAAATTCGTGTTTACAGCCTCATTAATTATCTGTGTACCAATTGCTCACTAATGGTTCTGGAATGAGTACGAGCAGCACAATAAATTCCAGAACTGTAGGCGCTACCGTTTCCTGCTGCTGTGACGTGTTGTTTGACCAAGTTCAAAGGCCATGTACAAAGTGAATTGACGTAGAGCTAAGGAAAGTTGTGTGTTGCAACGCACCAGATATTTAAGCTAAGTTGTGGTGAACTTTTCCGTATGGGCTAGACTATTACTGAACCCCATTTTCACAGTAACACCACAACAGACCTCTCCTTGCAGCATCAATTTCTCAAGGATTCCTGCTCTGACTCACTGAATGTTAGGGAAACTGCTCACGACTGCACTTCAAAAGAAAGTTTGTCAACAGCAGCGTGTATGGCAAGAGCATACGAATCATAGTAAACTAATACATTTATTTCAATAACAACATAAATAATGTGATGCCGTTGTTTCGACGGTAACTTATTTAACAGTCTTATCTCTAAAACAGTGTTGAGCCTTGAATTTGTGTTAATCTAACAATAAGAAACACGCACTACTTGCGTTTCACAGAAACGCCTCTGATGAGTTGTTAAGATACAAAGATTCCTCAATTTCATAGCATGAATAACCGCAATGTGAAAAAATACACCAATTTCTGAACATTTGAGAACCGTGAAATATCGAGTCACTAATTGGTTTAGAATTGAGTACATATAGTAGAGTGCTCATTGAGCTGAAAATTCTATTCATTACCCCTCACAATAGTTTCGTGATTGGAATTGAAAACGCACTTAAACACAGAAGACCTTTGATACAGGTGTAAGCATTTTAAAACCTCAAAATTAAGCCCTGTTCAGTCTGTAGTCGGGTGGCACATGCCTTCCATGATCTGAAACCCTTACCGTAGAGTTGCTAGTGCAGTGCTACTAATTACATGTTACGAGGGCTGCCACTGACACACTTCTGACCACACTGTGTAGAAAAGTGGCGTGAACCAGCGAACAGTCCAGCCTTCCAGGAGTGCATCCCTCCTCAAAACAAAATCAGTAAACAAGAACAGGACTCACAATTGTGTTATTAGGTATAACGCATGTAACCGGTGACAATGAACGTGAAATCCACAGCCACAGAGGAAAACCAGAAGGGAATGGATACCTTGATCCTGATGGATGGGGCCCCTACTAGCTAACATCACCTTGAAAATAGCGTCAAAATTTGTCCTTGATCACGTTTTCATTCATCTTACGTCTGAAAACAACGGTTCCCTTTAACCACGAGGACGTTAAAATGACGATAGGAAACTTTTTGGGTGTCAGTGGTTATTCAGAACTGCAGTTATCTGAGACACAATCAGATGTTACTGGAAACGTTGGCAAGATGAAAAACTACTTTTCTTCTTCTAGCGAAACATTCACGCACTTATTTCTTTTTTAGGCGTGATCACAGGAATGTAACTCGAGTTCCAGACAGCACCCGGTTAATACGCTGGAGATGTTGGAAACTACCCTGCTGAGCACATACTTTGCGTGTGATTGATCTTTAATCTATCTGAGGCTGGCTTGAGCAGGGTGGGTGCAGTGCCAGACTATTAGTTCCAGTTACTGTGCTCACATATAGCTAGAATTTCTCTATATACATACTCAAAATAAATACAGAAGAGCGACAGAAACAGAATACAAACCATATGAACCCAGTTGACCCTCATAACTGAGGCCCAACCACAACAGTGCCTCTTACAATCCCGGACGTGTTCATCACATTTAGTCCAATAATTGCCGAGAGCGAGGTCGTCAACACACAAATGTGTGATCACATTTAGGGCCTTCTATTTATAAAAATCGTGTTTCGAGCATTACGCATGTATCCGGACAGGCAGACCAAAACGTGCCCAGGTGTTTGAGAAAGGCCTAGCGAGCTAAACGAGAGACCAAAGTAATCCCCTTCAACCAGTCGTTATTACTTCATATCTTATCACTCAGATTAACTCTACTTAATACCCAACTACAAATATTTTCCTTTGTACTTCCACTTCAATACAACATTAGTAACAAACTACGGAACTAATTACACACTAACGACCGCTATGTGTTAGGTCACTATGGCAATACAAACAAAAAGAGAAAGCAACCACCATTAATTAATACCATGGATGGTATAAGAGAATTTCGAAGGCACTTAAAAAAGGGAAAGTAGCATTTTTCAGTCAAATCAATAAAAGCTCCAGGTGCACTCGAACGTTTTTTTTACGCCTAAATAGTAGTATCTGCAACACTATGACTTTAATTGAACAAACACGTTTATTTTCTCGATTTTTTAAGAGAAAGCAACAGTCGAAATTTAGTTACGTCTTGTTTTAGTTTTCCTTGATAAGAGTTAGAGAGTAAGCTGCCTGCACCAACAGCCTTGATAATGGTTGTGAAATACACCGAATATTTGTCCCAGATAAGATTTATTTTTGGCTGCGCCTCGAATTTATCCACGAAACATAAAGAAAAGTTGTTTATACTGCTGGGCGATTGTGGTCACACTCATTAGTGAGGAAAAGCTGGGAAGGCTCCTCTCAAATATCGGCAATAGAGGCTGTGGCGTGAGGCATTCCTGCGTTCTCCAGGCATTCTACGTCCTATAGGGGGGGGGGGGTATCCAGACTATCGTAGGGCCGTCGTAGTGATTGAATCTCGAATCGGCTTTCTCTCTTCAACTTTTGAGCGATGGGAGGACTGACCTCAACGAAGAGGAGGCAGCTGAATGATAGCAGGTCTGTTTCATTATCAAAATGACTATTCCTTAACACTTCTAAGAGAGTTATATCAGTCGAAACCCATGGGAGGTTGCAGTTTTAAAAGAGTTTGGGCGCTCAGCATCCACTGAACCCAGACCTCTGGAGGTACACTAGGCTGTCATTTAGAGAGTCTCCTGGTGGAGAACTGTTGCCCATCTGGGAGAAGTTTCTAATCTGGTTTCCTACGTGCTGAATAATACCACTGTGCGTCAGATTTACAGTCGCTAAGTTCCTCTCACATCGCATTATTCCATGCCTAAGAGAGCCCAGATTTGATCAGATTCTGTCCAGCACACATAAACTGAAGACCACCCCTCTATGTCTTTGCGCCTGATGATTCAAGAAGCATCAAGATCTCAACTTCAGAAACTCAACTTTCCGTCATGCGAATTCCTTGCTTTTTCACTTTTTATGCTCAAATTTGGATTTTTATGGGCTTACTCGGTTAGAGAGAGCCTCGTTTTGATCAAATATCCAGTGTTGCTGTTAGATAGTTTTTTTTGTCTTGTACTTCCATTAAATGACTGAAAATAACGAAGTCTATTAAAAATTCTTATAAAATAGTGTGAAAGATTATGCGCATAATATATCGTTACTTTCAATAATAAGCGTTTGGCGTTTTTAAATGCAAAAATACTTCTTTGTCGTGTTAACTGAACAAAGTCCTTTACAGCAAGTCGTCCCAATGAAAAGGCAATCTGATCATTAACAGGTTCAATTCGTTGGAAGGAATATTAATTTGACTGATATGTTGTGTAGAGACTGCTTGGCTGGTGGGAGAAGGCGGATTTGGGTTACTTTAGCTGCAAAACACCGAGAACTAGGCTTGTTATAGTGTTATCGTTGTTATAGCTAACAACAGATAACAATCCAAGTTAGTCTTCGTGAACCCTGCACCGTAAAGGTTCAACCCGTTACAACCTAAATATCACAACCTAAAGATGATTCTTTCAGCCTTCTTGAAAACTTGTTGCTACTGAGAGCCATAGGGCAGTTAAAAAACGACTGCAGCCAGCTGCTCGTGGGCAGCCGGGCAGTAGCTATGGGAGAGGTTTTTACGATCAATTTTTCCATAAGCAGTCTTCGGGATGGTCGACATGAAGACGACAATGTGAATGTGTTTGTGTGGAGCGAATTTCGAAGAAACAAGGTCAATCAGTTCCTTTTGTGTCGGCTGCTCATACGGATCTACAGGCACCACGGCCGCAGCAAGCCTGTCGCCGACTCGAAATACTGCAACTTCCTTGACACAAGGTATCTCATTCAGTATAGCTGACTCAATTTCTTCAGGGTGAACTCTCAAGCCTTGGATGGCAATAGAGCCCTCGCCGGTGACAAAGAAGTATCCTTGTTCGTCGTAGTAACCTACATCTCCACTCTTGAACCATTCATCGCCATTTCCAAGTTGAGGGCCTTTGACCAGGATATCTCCAGATGTGTTGGCAGGTAATTCGACACTGTCGTCACCGTTAATCACTTTGGCTTCAGTTTGAGGCAAAAGTTTGCCGACGGAACCCAGAACGCCGTCTTTTTTGCTCTTACGATAAATAATTGGCCCTTCTGTGACGCCGTAGTTGTAGATGATGTCACCGAAAAACATGCTTTCTAAAATTTCGGTTTTGGCGCCTGGTTTCCCGCGAACAATGATTGTGTTGAGTCCAGTAAACGCTTTTGGGCTGTGAGCAATGAGAGGTTCCACAGCAGCGCCGACAGTGCTGATTTGAGATACTTTGGTGTTGTGCAGAGCTTTCAAGGTCGAATCGAAGTCTTGCGACCAATTGGGTATAATAACCAGCTCAGCGCCAGAGTTCAACCCTCTGAACAGGTGGTGGGAAAGTCCGTAACAGTGAAGCATTGGGAGCAAAGCAGCAATTCGTTGTCCCTCCTCAATCTTATCCAAATGTTCCAATTGAGTGCAGTTGGCCATAATGTTGCTGTCGGTGATACGTTCAGGAGTGCCAACTCCAGTGTGAACCACAAGACCTCCTTCGTCCCTTCTGTCAAACTCATTTGTTTCGTACAAACATTCGTCGAAATACTTAACTCCTTGGTAGATAACATCATTGTCAATCGCAATAAGCCCCGTATCTTCTGTAGTCACGTTGCTGAGTCGCATGCCTTCCAAGATGTCCATAACTTTAGTTGAGTATGTGACTATCCACCTGGGTCTCACCTCGTGAAGAAAGTCGGCGATTTCCATGACAGTGTTGTGTGGGTTGAGTGGGGCTAGAGGGACTCCAGCTCTGATGGCTCCAACAGCTGTCACAGTCATTTCGAAAGAGTTAGGAAGTGCGGTAGCAACCGGACGACCATTTGGAGTGTGATTATTCAACCATGATGCCAAACAACCTGAAACAGCAGAAGACATAAGTAAGCAAAATGTGAACACAGCTCTATTTCATCATTCATTCGTACGAAGATATGCAAAAGGCTTTGTAATATATTCACGAATGTTTTAATAATGCATTGAATTTTCATACGTGTGTCAATGACCCAGCACAAGGAAATGCTTCCATCGGTGTTGTATTAGTGATATTTTATACTTGAAAAGTGACTAGATTTCATACAAAATTAAGTTGGACAGTATGATAAGGAAGAGCAATAAGAAATGAATTAAGAAAATAAACAATATGGTTCACGCTTAACAACAAACTATTTTACATTTCTTTAACTAAGTATAATCTTCACATGGGCAATCCACAGCACTCAGAATTGGAAGATGTCTACAAGCCCAGCCCATGTATCCACTTTCACTCTGGAGCTTCTGGTACCTCTGATGGAGGGATAGTGAGGGGATTTCAGTTCACTGCAACGAAACCTCATTTGTACCCTTCTACTAGGGAACATCTTGATTCATACGTAATAAGAACAAATCAAGAACTGTGGAGTTTTCATTGAAGTTTCAAGTTGAAAGGGGTAGGACTTACTTAGTGAATTGCTCCTACTCACGCCACGACCATTATTAAACAGTTAGTGCACACAGAACACACAAAATTCATCAGACTGTCATCATGATCTCCCCAGGGCGCCCCTCACTGACAAGCCTTTTATTGAGTCATTAACAAGTTGGTGATTTACGTAATTATATGGCGATCCTACAACTTGTAAAGATTCGCCAGGCGCTTTGAGTGTATTTGGTCATGCAAATACACAATTCTTACGTGTTGAGCGCCTGACCATTTGAACTTAGGCAACCCGCCACGATAGAAACTTGGACAAGAGCGAGCTCGAGCGGGGAAGGTTGCCTATCTTCATGACTGAAGGCGTCTCGTAGAAAAGTGTTGTACTTAACCATCACTCGAAGGAGTGTAGTGATTTAGTTATAACTCAACTTAAATGCCTAGTTTGCCATCTGGTGAGAGGTTGTAATTTGAAATGGACCAACGTTTTTTCGATTATTCGGTGAGGTTCTGGGGTTCTATTGATTACAGACAACCTTTTTCTCAGAAGAACGATGTATTTGGTTACACATTGAACTGGCGAAGGGAAAGTGTTAGCTAAACGATTAAGTAGCGCGTTGTGTACGAGATGTCTGAAAGTCGCTAACTGGCGGAGGACGAAAAATCGGATTTTGCAGAACTGGTCGTAATGTCGATAAGCTATCAATAATAAAAGATGAATTACTTTCATAATAGACGTATTTCCTTTCATAGCGATTGTTCCTGAACACCCTATAGGTTGATTATAGCAATTATACTGTTACACTGGATCTTTTAAAATGTAAAAACCGCGATTTTTTGACAAATTTTGGACCCTTTTTTTCTAGTCCTTTTCAATGGACTATCAGAAGAACATTTATGGAGAACGATTTAAAGTTCCACATACACCTAGGTAGGTCTTCAAATCCTGTGAATTTGGTGAAAAGAGTTAAAGGCATTTGGTATAAGAGTGAATGTCAACGATTTTGGCTTCATAGTCCTATCTCCGAATTGTACAGGTATTTATAGAGACGAAAAGTTGAGTACTGGTTAGTAGAAGGTGGTGGTCAGTTGGAAGTTCAACCAGAATCGTTGAAGCCGTTTCCGAGATAATTTCGAAAACCCCTAGTTTTCGGTACATTTTGGTGTGACCACCAATCGGTCAGCCGTTCTCCTGCAAATTGAGCTAATGCCATAGAAATGAGGTTTTACGGATTCAGTAGGCCTCAAAAATTAAAGATCCGAAGAAAACCTCACTTATTTTTTGACGCGATTGCGATACTAACACTTTCCTTACCTTTTGGGCGTTATAATAAAACAAAGCGTGGGGTTCACCTAAATGTTTGGACTGATCGGGGCTGCTGCCATAGTCAACAGGTCTGTGGATCCTCCTCTCGAGTTTGATTGTGATGATAGCCAAGCACTTGACGGTCGACCGTCGGCTGTCAAGTAGCGAGGGCTGAGCAAGCTCCGACATGGGCGTTTCTAAGAGACACATAAGTACAACGAGCTTGTAAATAAATTAGAATCAGTGATTACCTGACAGAGTTTTGAGTCGGGAATAAGTGAGTTTGCGGGCCGTGAACGGGCAGTAAAGTGCTGTTTTGCTGCCGAATTCCGTGAGTTTGCCAATGAGCTGCTCGTGAAGAGCCGTTGACAGCTGCCGCCTCTGCTCGACCACTCGACGGGCGCTTCTTCTGAACATCGTCGACGCGAATTTGAACGCTAAGACCGAATTGACACTGAACCCGGGCCGACGTGCATTTGTCGATTCGTTAGGAAGCGAAGCGGAGCGGCGTCACGTACGCGAGATTTCCCCTCCACCGGCATCCACGCATTTCACTTCCTCGCCCTTCTCCATCATCCGACGGAGTTTGTAAACAAAACCCGAGGCGCTAGGCTCGAGGCCAGTCAACCGCTCCTGGGGGAACGCTGTCATGTTTGCTTCGGAGCTCCAAGGTTATCGGGATGAGTGTGGCTCGTGGAGGGGAGAGCGGGTGCGCGTGAGTCCAGAGACTTTTAGGCCGAGAAGCGAAGGTCTCGGAAAGACGAGGTTTGCCCTCATCGTTGTCTCCTTGAGGCTTCACTTATCAGCGCCAACTCTCTCGCTCTCCACGGGCCCCTAGACGTCACACCTTTTGAGTGGTTTATCTTAATTTGTACCTGAGTCTTCCAACTGGAAGCAGGTACTCGAAAATGCCTTAACCCTCATCCGCTTAGGTTTGTCACGATGAGTACACCACCAGGCAGTTGCTCTGTTTTCCTTGGCTACTCGATTCAGATAGAGAAACTGCAACCCTAGACTGTAGGGAGCGGGGGAGGGTTATTTCGTTTAAACCTTGCAACCTGGACCAGATGAGATTTACCCAGTTCTACTACTCATCAGGGTTGGAAGGAAGTTCGAGGTATTTTAATATTACCGTACGAAGATGGAAAGGCTTACAGGCCAATATGTCTGTTTTGCTCAAGACACAGGTGCTTGAGAGACAAACGCTTCAAGCTAACAGTCAGCGCCCTTATCGATCAGGGAGATCATGTGACTCTACATTGCGTACACCAGTCAATAAATTAGAAGAGTCAATAGGAAGTGAAGAGATTTAGGAGCCTTTCTGGACATTAGGGGGCCTTTGGTAATACTTCCACACTCAGCATAAAACGGTCTCAATTAGATCTAATGTCCATAGGAGTGTAACAAGGGAGGCCACTGCTGAGTTTGTTGGATTCAGACCTTGCTAGGAGCTACGAGCGCTTAGGGCGAGGACAGTGAGAAGATATGCCGCTCCTATGAAATTTGGCGATGGGTTTCGTCTTAGTATGTTGAAATGTTGCGAGGTTTTATGCACAAACATTCATCATGTCGCTACACTCATTTGGGGCACAGTCGTAGCGATTTGATCTAAATGGTTTGCAAGTGATGTAGGAAGACGGAACTGTCCTTCAGTCGACCTAAGTCATCATACGTCAGTAGTTCATAATGGTTAAACAGGTATTTTGGTGTGATTCCGGATTGAAAACTGGTCTGGAAAGAGCACATGTCAGCGAATTAGTAGGAGGGCATGTGGCTTAAAGCCCAAAATAGCCAGTTGGTTCTATGAGGTCGTTGTAAAACCGATTTGCTATTGCGTCGATACTATCAGAGAGAACTAGCAATCTCGGCTGCCTACTGGTAACACTAACTGCCTCAGACGAGTTAAATTATTCTTCATATGTGAGAAATCTGTCGAGGACTGCGGAGGGGTCGACGCTTTGTTCCAATTTGGAGTGTCTTAACGGCCCCACACACGGTACAACTGGTAACGTCAGATCGACAGCGTATGGCCAGATCATTAAACGATATCGAACATCACAACAAAAACTCGGGCAATCGTGAATGTCGTTAAGATTCTGAAGATGACAAAAATCTCAGAAGATCTTCGCCGTCTCGCACCGTTGGGGCTTACCTACTGTTTCCCTTTTTTCCTTAATAAATCCTGTTTCGTTCGAGGTTCCTCTTGTACGAAAAGTTTCAATCCTAATGTCTTACGAGTTTGATTATAATAAGAATATAAAAACATAAATGATTGCAGTACATTCATTAGCCGCGACATGCTTCGTAAACGTCTACTCAGTTTTCTGTGATGATTTTTCGTAATAACTTTGGTGAAATAACCGACGAGAACTTTAAATCTACATAAGATCGTCCGTTGGCAGGACTCTCGACTGCTTGTCTCATCTGTATCAGCCCTAAGGACAGGCTAAGAGTAAAGGCACCCAACACATGGAACGACGAATTTGTATCTGTGGGAAAATGACAAGAGCGTCACAATAAATTATCGAACGTCAATTCATAAAACTAAGCAACCTGGAGTATCCACTGACTCCAACAGCTTTTGTCAATCAAACGGTCAAAAATCGATTCGATTTTTCGAAGAAAAGGGGTTTTTGGGTTCTTTTTCAATAGTTCACCAACTCTGATTGTCAAATTGTTGATAAAATCCTCAGACCACTATGGACGTATGGCTAGGACTAGACTGTTTCACTTTCGTGTGGATAGATATATTGGACGGATCCGGTTCTGTTCCCTCAGGCACTGAAGTTCAGTACTACGCAGGTCGCAGGTCCTTACAAGTGAAATGACATCCATCGTACATTTGGGTTAACCCGTACTATCGTGTTTTCGAGACAAATAAGCTTTGCGCGGCACTCATTGAGGAGTGCAACGAAAATACGAGGGATATTACATCGATTAAATTGATTCAAACCAGTTGTGATTTCATGGGTTTCTCGAGGAATGTGAATCGTTTATAACCGAATTCGTTAGGAGTTGAATATGAAAGAGGAGGAGGAGGAGGGGGGGGATTGTTGCTCAACGGCCTTGAGAACCGGCTACGGAAGAGAAAGCACAAACAAGTCTATTTATAGCTCTTCGAACGCCGTAGAACCTCCATTTCGAACTGAATTGTCGATAGGACAATAGCAATTAATGCTGCCGTGCATTTAATATATGACGACCTCACGTCGTACAAGAGGTCGATGACTCTCCAATGAGTGTACTGCTTCAGGGGAATCAATCCAGAGCTCTGGAAGTAAGTTGTGTCCTTGCAGGCATCGTCTTGCACTCGGGACTCTTTTAAGCAAGTTTGTGTGGAGTATCGCGATGTTGCTATAAATTAGAATCTCTGACAACACGCTTATTGTTGCTAAAATTGAAAGAAGCGACACTGAGCGATGCGAAAGCAAGGTTTCTTTCAAGGCCGTCGAAGATAGCTGTGATGAAGGAATTAGTCCAATAAGACCTTATTAAATCAATTAGACAGTGCACGAGTTGATGTAAAACCATTGAGGGAAGACAAATTGAAGGAAAAACTTGTCACTTCGCACCAAGATACTAACACACATCACATAAACACATTCCACCTCCGTAAGTTGGTAATACATGGATCACGCATCCTTCGCAAACACGCTGGATGAGCGTTTCAGAACCGTAATCCTATCAGCCGTATGACAGAGTGAAAAGAAACCAGATCTCATCAGAAAATCACTTGACGCGGAATTGATCGTTCGCTGTCTCCTCTTCAATGGGTCACGGCGCCCACATGGCCTGTCTGTATACTGTGGCAATCAAGTTGGGCTAACGTTATCATGATCTTTAAACCGATCAAGCCTGAACAAAATCCGACATCGTACCGACCAAAAAGTCTTCTTCCAATGTTGTCATAATTATTCGCACAGGTCCTGAATTGTCCAAACATTTCCGGCGCTACTCGTCTCCACCAGCTTTATCCCCCCCCCCCCCTTGATGGCACTGCAGGAAACCCCAGACTGCAGCCACAACTAGACCTATTATGTAAGCGTACATGAGCCCCTCCTTTGAAGCTGGTTTTCTCTGACACAGCGTCCACAATACTTCCCCACAATTCTGTCACAAAACGGAAGACAACCTTGAGGTTCATCCCTGCAACTTCCTCTGGCCGCATCTGATGAACCCCAAGCGCTATGAATGGCATTGCGGCCAACCTCTCACTCTCACGTAGTACATGCTCCACTGACTCCTCCTGACAGAATCTGTGATTCTGTACCTCTGACCTGCCAACCTTGGTCAGATGGTAACTTAGTGTAAACAGGGACTCTCCTTCGTTCCACATAAGCTGTCTTTGGCCTGGCGCATCCCACCAATACGCAGCCCTGGACTTTTCCTCCCTATTTACCAACCTCCTCGATCAAGTGGATTACCACTTCCCACTTACCAACCAGCAGTGCGGTTTTGGGGGGTTCCCCATTCGCCCCAAGCATTTGCAGGGTTTTAAACGAAAGAAGTCAGCCTCTCAGCGTACTGTTTTTCGTTTAAACAAACCACTTGATAGAACTTGGAAATCTAACGTTGCATTCGAACAGCAAAAAATTGAACAAAAGAATCGAAAGAGCGAGAATGAATACTGGAGAAGGCATTAACACGGAGATGGTACAACAAACGTGGGCTTGTAATAACAACTTGAACTCTCAACGAGGTCGAACATACACTTTAACGTCAAGCTGGCCTGTGATAGGACGCGGCACCCTAGTCTGTTTCACAAACTAAGTAGTGCAAACTAAGTTGCAGTAATCATCTGCAAATAATACTAAAAATCTGACGAGAACTAACCGTTTTTTTTTCACAGCGGATTTCATAACTTTTCTTTCTACGTCGTAGAGCCGAAGAAAATAAAAATGAAAGAGGAATGACATCGGCACTGGGCCATTTAACATTCCTGTAGGTGAAGTATAGAACTAACTCCCCTATTCAGTCAACCATGCCTCAGTTCTTCCCTTTACATATTAAAGATTTCGTTTGCTCGATTCGTTGCACACCGCCAATTTATTCTTCTTCCAATCCACCACTGAAAGAGAAATAATCGCACAAATAAATATACACAGTTCAAGGTCTTGATGTCACCTTTATTAAAACGTTTGACAAACGAAGGCACAACTTCTTTTTGGGCTCATCTTACTCCTAAAGTATATTGTAATATTTATATTATGTACAAAATCGAACAATAAACCGAATAAATTAAAATGGTTAAACTTAACAAATCGAATTGAAATTGTGAATAATGAATAACAATTGACGAACAAATTTGTTTTTGTTGAATCTACTCGAGTAGGCTATCGTGGTCTCACAAACTATACAATTCACTAAATAAATAAATAAATTAAAAAATGACTACAATTAGAAAGCACAGTATTTTCTAATTAAAATAAATACAAATCCTAAAGCAATCTCGATTTTTTTAAGAAAAAGGAAAGAAACTGTACAAATGAACGTTGACTAGCGATTTACTTCAAAAAGCGAGTGACACAAAGCAGCACGAAGATAACACGAATTTAGACCTGAACGCAGTTGGATTCTTCAAATTTTAAAATTGTTGTCCTTTCTCCGTAAAACTAGTAATTTCTAAATTCGAACCGCAGCGTCAAGTCAAACCTCTTCAATTTTATAACTTTGTCAAAAAAAAAGTATGCGTCCGATAGCACGCCAAGGGGTGTCACAGGTGGTACCGCTTGTTTTACTGTAGGTAGAGTTGGAGCCCCTACTGGCTGATCAGACTCCTATGGGCATGCCCTTCTACTTACGTGACACGACCATCCACTGGCACTTGTTGCCTTGTCATTGTTTTGTAATGATTGAATAGACCTGGGTGCGATTAGCGTCGTAAGGCCCTGCCTTACATCTGCTGTGGACAGAACGGCGCTTAACTCTTAACAGCATCAAATTAAAAATGAATAACAAACCAGCGCACACGCAAATCAAGTAAATACTTTTCATGCGGTTTTTGAAAGGAATTAGTGTGACTCAAGACAAACTGTAAGACCATGGACAGATCCACTGGACATTAAATTCGCCGTGACCAAATGTTGAGGTCACTATCACTTCACCACAGGCAATCATTGTGATCATAGAGCGGTGTCGCTGTAGGGAATTGGTGGGGCCATAGACACCTGAACGTATCTACTATGTTCACCAGACACACGACACCATGATAAGGGTTAGAGGACTGCATCTAACCTTATTGCCCCTGAGGGTAAAGGTTACAGCCCAAAAAGCAGAGAATGGCTTCAATAATAATTCTCCCCTTAGACCTGACGAAGTAAGGAGCAGCCTTGTTAGGTGCACTGGATGCTGCAAGCTGCTGCTCATAGGTTCTTGGAAAGGAAAAATTAAAAAATAAGATGAGTGCTCCGTAACGTCTTTCAAAGCTGGAGCATCTTTCACCAAGAAGCATGCCCCCCCCCCCCACTCAACTGATGAAGGAAGGAGTAAAGTTGTAAGTGAAGTCACACTCGCAATGGCAGCAGCACCTAATACCTCTGACATCACTGGTCGCACAATCAGATATCGTCTAAAAAATAAAAATTCAAAATCAACAACGCAACGTGAACATCAAAATCGTACAAACTCCCGGGCAGTCGGTAATTTCATAGAAAGTTACACCAACTTTTGTTTTGAGTAAACAACGAAATTTGCGCAAGTAAATGCTGGTAACTAAATTTATTCGTTTGCCTCAGTCGACGAGGCTCTAAACTCGACAAACTTCCTTTTCTTCTGAAAAAAAAAAAAAAAAAATTCAAATTGTGTTGTCTCAGGTTTTTCTTTGCTAACAATAATCCAAAATTTTTCCTTACAAACTAAATAAAATTTGTTACTAAATGATTGCGGCAGAAAAATTTACTTAGCCGTTAAATATGTACAATTCGTTTAAGCCGCAGAAATCACTTTTGTTCGAAGCGACAACAATTTAACGATAATTACGACAAAGAGCCAACTAGCCTTCGACATCTTGTATCTTGAATTATGAGCTTCTTCGAGGTTTAAAGCGATTTGAATCAATTGACGAGACGGGAAGAGTTAACGGTAACGCTGTTATGTTCTGACAATACCAGTCCATTAAAAACCGATCACCGCGCTGAACTTCACAACCCATTAAACGTTCATTTAAAAGTTGAGTCATAAAATCTGTGGGCCACAAAATATTTCATCGACAGTACATTCTTCTTGAGAGACGCTAATTGGTTTTCTAGAGCCAGGAGGAGTGACAAGAGCCAGATTTAAGCGTGACTCACATAGAGAACCTAATTATAAAAGTGGTAAACTAAATCGAAATTTTTTAAAAGAAATTGCTTTTCAATTTGGCCCCGAGGCAGCCGATTTAAGAGGCAACAAATTAAAGAAACCGCTTTTTTGTAACTCCACGGAAATTAAGTTATAAGAGTGTTTCGGATTAGTGAACGTTCAGGTTCAAACTGTGGCATTTCTTCTTTTCAGAAATTAATTGAGTTATAAGAGCCGACTAAGTTATGTGTAAAGAAATTAATTTATGCGTGTTAAGTGGCTTCTTTTTATAAAAGAAAAATTGCGTTTGAATTAAAGCTGTTACGTTTCCGTGTTTTCACCTCTCAAATTATAACTTTAATTGTTATTAAATATATGTCAATCCTGACAAATAAGTGAAAGTACAAATTGTTGAAAAATGTATGATGGATTCCCTAGCAAAATGTATGAGCGACCGGGGGGGGGGGGGTGTTCAAAAGCAGCAAAATGGGATAACGGGGAAGTACGCCGAATCTGACTTCGAAAATTGCCCAAATTCATAAAACGAGAACACGAATGATTTACGCGGTCAAAAAAGTCGAATGAGGGGTTTAGTTGAGCCGTTCTTGAGGTGTCGAATTTTTTTTTCGTACCTTCGCCCTCGTGAGTATTGTCTGCGCGTGTTTATATTCCGATTGTAGGAAGCTACGATGATTCATGGAACTTATTATGACGCAAGTATTTCTAAATGCAGGGAGTCAGATGAAAATGCCTCGGGAAGAATATGTCACGTTTTCTAGCGGTGATCGTTAAATCGTCGCTAGGTAATTCAAGACCTACGAACATAATTCACTCAATTTTATTCACCTTCATCTGACCCGAGATTTTAAGATGAAAATGGAAAGAGTTTTGATTTCGTAATGAATGACTTAATTGAGAAACCCACTTTTCACTGCAACTCACAACAAATAGCGATAAGCGGGTAAGGGCAGAGAGCTGACAAAGGATGGCGTTATTTAATTGAATCTCAACACCAGGAGTTTACGGTGATACCTTATGGTCAAGTGCTGGTTGTATTCAAATCGTTACTCTCTCAAGCGAAAGACTCGTAACAGTTGCCAGATAAATGAAGCGCAATGAGTTAGGATTACTGAAGTTTGCCACTTGTTTGTTTGACCCCCCCCCCCTCTATTACCGATAGTGGACTGTTCATTGGTAGCTCGAGCCTCGGTTAGCACGTCAATACAAATTTTATTATAATAGTGAAGTTTAAATACAAAAAAATTCTACCAAAATGCCGCATAACACGCATCTTGGACCATCATACAATTTTTTAAAACATTTTTGCAGCCGTCAATACATTTATTGTAAGTTCTGCTTTGATATCTCCTAGGATCTCCATCACAAAAATCTTCACAATGCGTTACGGCGCGACTTACTTTGGGCTCTTCAGATACAAGATGCCTCAGGCACAAAATTCTCTTTTTAATATAACAAAAACGAACGTGACGTCCAATAGCCAAAACGCATGAGCTCAACGAACGTACAATATGAGTCAGAATGCTTTTGTTGGAGAGGGGAATGGCAAGGCAAACAGGGGAAATAACGAGGATCCTACGTGAAATTTCTATGTCATACAAAGATGGTGAATTAGAACCCATAGTATGCGGTTTTAGTTATCAAGTTCAATTTGAGCGTTTGAAAAATAATAGAAACGCAGTTGTATGTCGGTAACAAGATTCAAACTAAAGACACTTAAAATATTCCGTACAGTAGGTGTAAATGCTCGAATTGAAATAACCTCTGAGGGTCGCTTTTGCAAGGAATTTCGAAAAAAGAACTTTCGCACAATATCATACTTTTTTCCCAAGTAACTTTTTTGTTGCAGCGTTTTCCGAGTTTCGAGAGAGATATAGGGGTTGCTGGAGCGATTGGCATTAACGACACCATGTGACGGAATTCACTCTGGTCGAAATCCTGAAAATCTGAGTAGGAGGGCCCTTAAGTGCGCAGTGTTGCCAAAAGACTTTCTTGTCATATAACCAACATAAAATCACTTTGTTTCGTACTGTGGTTAACATTTGTAACTCTTCACGCTACTTTATTGCTCCGAAGTTATTTTGAAATAACGGAACTTGACTATGTACGCCTAGGGAATGAGCCATATTCTCTTGTTCTCAATGGCAACTAACAATTAGAACAAATATCAGGTGTTACATGCACAACCCTCGCGAAAATTCGGAGTTTTTTCTCGGCGAGACGACTAATCTAAACATTCAGTCCTCGTGTCTCCACACAACGAATTTCATTAAGATTTTTGAATCACTAGAAGAAGATCGTGGTACCTCGTGAATTTCACAGAAATCCTTACAGTACGACAATTTGAATAATAATTCTTTGCGCCCGCTGGCTTTAATTGCTAGTTAAATAGGCTATTTCCCCTAGTACATTGTCGCTACTTGAAACTCCCGTAGAACGATGTATTCAACTTGGAAGTTAACGGAGTAATAGACATTCAGTGACTCAAAAAAGTTAAAAGAAACATTGGCTGGGCTGGGGTGGGATATTTGACGCAATAATTTGCCTAACTGAATCATCCGTTACTCGTTTCAAACAACGATATTTTTCTAAAAAGCTACCTCAGAGGGCGCAACATAAATACTATGCGTCGTTCGATAATTACGGACAAAAAATAAAATACAGGCGGAAATGAGTCAAAATGTTGTCAATCAGTAATAGAAATTACTCTCAAAGTTTGTTTCAACTCGAGCAAAACAGCACGTTTCTGCCAATCAAAACATAATTCAACAATTCGCACAGAATAAAAAAAAACCGTAACTTTTTAGTTCGTGCAGCTGGAAATGACGTCGTCTTGCGGAATGTGACTCCAACCGAACTGCCGTGCGGTTATCTTCCAAATGTCCTGAACGAAGTTATTGGCACAATTTCGTCGCTTCTCTGCACTAAGTTGTCTTACACGCTCTAGTAGTAGTTTCAAAATATTTGACGTTTGTCAAACTGTCTGCTACATTTAAAAATTCATTTTTATAATCAACGAGTTTCTCGTAAATTTCCCCCTTAAAACAGTGGCGTTTACTCTGTCCACAGTGCGATACTGCGAGTTACTGGAGGACAGGGTAGTGGAGTTCTGTTCGTCTAGAATTTGCAATATCCCCCCGACTTTGGACAAGAATATCGCTTTGTGTTGAGAGATGCGGTTTTTGTACCAGGCTTTTTTTAAAAGTTCATTTCTTAACTTCATTATCATTTCAATAATTTTCAAAGAATAAAAGAGCTTTTTTTGTTGAATAACTTTTGTTCTTCCATCGTTCACCTTTAATTTCCATTTTAGAAGGTCAAGCTATTTAAATACTTTTAGAGGTTTATTTATTATTTTAATAAATTCCATTGCACCAGCAGTTGGAAGGGAAGTGGGGATCACGACACCAAATGAACCTACTGATCAACACCTAATTTTCCCTGCTAGCAAGTAAAACATAACATGTGGTGGTGATAAAAAGTTCATTCGAAACAATTATATTTTAATTTGCTTGATTTCTGATTAAAATACGACTTGACATAGTAGGCAGTAAAAGTTCTGTTCATTCAGCATCTCTGGTGGCCCATTTTGGGAACGGGTTACCACCCCCTGAGGATGTGTCGTGTTTATTACAGACCTTCAAGAATGGGACAATGCGCTTTAACTAGTGACAAATAGGGCTGTTACGTTGGGTAAATAGCGAGTATTCGACTAATTAACCTGCTATTCTTACACAATGAGACTGTGTTTCGCTGTAGATCGCATTGTGGGCAGTGGAAACTGGGTGAACAGCTGTCCATCTATTGGAAATGCACTTCAGACGACTGATACAGCCCACGGCAGACGACTTTGCACTTAATAACTTAGCACATGAATTGTGTACACTCTGTTAAAAAATACCACAAGGAGAATTTGAATACTTAAAGATTGATAGAGTGAATTGAAGGTACCACTTTGTGTTCTGTAAGGCAGGGCAGGAGTTTAGGGAGCCCGTAAGGCTGTTCTGGAGTTGTTGTGGAATTCTGAACTCGACGGAAGGTTCCTCGCATCAGAGTGGGTCAGACAAATCCCTCCTGTCCCCCGTGAGATGACCCAATGTCTGTTATCCAAAATATTCAGTCAAGTTCAGTGGTTTCAATACATTAGATTCCAATACCCTTCACTCACTGAAGATGGCAGTAGACGCTCATTGCAGGTGTTACAAAATTGCTATCAACTGCAGAAGTGCAACATTACGCACACCCCCGAGATGGGCCACATTTCACCCTTCACTTGCAGACGGCGGCATGAAAAACTCACCTTTGATGGTATTCGTTTGGTGGTTGTGATTGACTAATCTCATATCACAAAGGTAGTTTCCCCGTATCACAATTCAACGCAATCCAAAAATCTGAACTTGTCTCTGATGCCCAAGCATTATTCATTGTACCACGCTTGATAGAGGACATCACCATTCTGTATTCGATTATCCTCAAGTCGGAGCATAAGAAAAGCTTTCATTCGAGTCAGAACTCGATGCACCATTTCATCACTTGAGTAGGACGAGGTCTCATGGCTGAAACTACATTATCATTTATCACCTTTTATTGTGGGGGGGGGGGGAATGGGATACTCAGCTATGAATGTGAGCGTTCAGCCTAAAAACGAACCCAAACTAGGCACAGAAAGGCTACCTCAAAAGCCCACATCATAAGTGGCGAATCAACTCGTTACGTTAATTCACTCTGTGCTCAGTAAGCAGAGGACTAACGGAGGTTCTTTATTTTTGTATATTTAAATGGATTGTGAGGGATTGGGAGAGCAATAATATGGTTCTTCCCACCGCCTGTTTCAGAGTCCCCACTTACTACCATCTGAATCAAATAGACGTCATTTCGTAATTTTGCTAGCGCTGCGCAAGTCTTTTCAACAATTCGTTCTAATTTCAGATCCAACGCATATTTTAAAATAAATTTCATTATTACAATAAATAATTAAATTCTAGGAGGATCAGTCGCCTGCGGTCAGTTACAGTTCGCTCAAAGTCGCTTGCGATGGGCGTCGTTAGTCGCTCGCTTATACGCGCTACTTCCAAGTCGTATGACAACGCTTCCAATGGATGACCAGCCGAAAGGTCGCAGATCAAGTCTATAAAATAAGGACTCAACACTTGGAATAGCCAATATCACAAGTTTATCGGTTAACTTCAGTTTACAAATCACGACAGCTCTCAACAAAACTTGGAGCACAACTTAAAAAGAAATAAAAGAAGAAGAAAAAACAAAACCAAAACAAAAAAATTAGATAGGAAAATACTTTTTGTTTTTCCCCAAAATATTACAATTTCCTAACGTAATTAAACGCTTAAATATGTTTATTGTTTACTTTTTCTATTTTTCATATTTTTTGGAAAAAACTTCTTTTTTTTAAGCTTTGATTCACGAAACTTGACGCAAGAACTCGTGACCCAAATAATAATTTATAAAAGTTAACAATTTCATTAATGGTGGTGGGAGAGAGAGGGGGGGGGGAGGTAACTAAAACGACGATCGAAACGTCAAATGAGTGGAGAAAATGTTACGCTCCCGCTCTCCCGAAACTTGACACTAATCAAAAAAACAATTAACAATTACAAAACCACGTAGCGAATTCGTTGAAAAACAAATTTTATTTCGAAACAAAGACAACGACGAGAAAATAGAGGGCTGGTCCAATAAAAACCCCTTCGGCTCCTCTCGTCTACAAAAGGCGTATTTAAGGAAAATACGCAGGTCGAGTAGGCTCTATAGAATTCTTTTTTTTTTTTTTCATTTAAACATTTAAATATACCGAGGCGAATTGGCTAAGAGATGCAGTTGCCGAAATCTCGAAAATTTCGCAGTTGCGTAAAATAATTTATCGATTAAAAGGATCAATTATTGATAATAAGAATAGATTATATGGGTATAAAAATCTTCAGTTCAGTAAAAGCCAAATATTAGCGATACCAACGAAAGTGGCACGAATTTGATTTATTGTACCAATTCGCGTGTTTATCAAAATCGTACAAAGAACTTCTTTTTTTTTGTTTACTCGAGATGATCGGTTTGCACCTTTTTTCAGATGCAAAATGGCCCCGAGGTTACACCTTTTTCCCCCTTTAAACCTTACTCTACATATTTTTTTTTTTAAATACTATCAATTAGACAATCAAACAATTTCTATAAAATAAAAGGCGGGAGAGAAGAGGAGTCGCTTTTAAACGGTCAAAACTCAAATTCGCTTTTTTTGGAAAATGGATGAGATCTCGTTAACCCGCTTTTCCTTCATAAAATAAAATTTGAGTGCACAAAAACCAACAATTGACCAGCGCTTTTAACCTCTTCTGACGTCTCGCACGAATCGGTTACGACAAAACGGGAATCCCTTCAATCGCTACGTGAGTAGTTTGTAGAACATGATCGCTAGAGAGATGTTGATGAATAGGACGAGCATGACGAGTTGCTGCTTCGAAAACCACTCCTGGAACAGAAAAGAGCAATCGATTAGTTTAATTTAAGCAGAAATATTTTCACTCAGGCTCCGCAAGAGCAACAAATAGCGGAGAGAAGAGAAGTATAAAAGGTTCCCAACAACTTTTACTAGGGACGGATTGACGGAAGGGGTGGGCACAACTTTCTACTTTCGTAAGTCCTACAAAGTAGTGGAAGAGGTTACATAATCTGCTGATTTTTTTTCTGTGTATGTGTGTTTTTCAAAGCCTAAATGTAATGTCCAACGCATCCCACGCCTTTCCTCAGCTCCGTTTGTATTAATTGAATTTTATCGCCCAACCAAAGAATTGTAGTTCCTTAACTCACCCGGTAGAATTTGACAGGGCTTTCTATATAGAAATTGGTAGTACTTAATTGAATTTATTGGGTTGCCCTTACCCATGTCACGTTTATGGGGCCGTTAACACGATTTTTTCCTTTTCGCTATTTAAAGGGTGAGAAAAGTATCGTAATCGCGCGAAAAAGTTGAATAGTGATACGAACCAGTTCTTACTAGCCAACACAATATCCGTTGAACCTCGACAACCATCGAGAACACATACATCGGCAGTCGTTCTCCGATTCTTTGTGGCCGGTTAATTCCAAAATCTGATAATGTCTTCCCAGATATAGGTCACTTGGTCTTCAATCTTAGTTAGCGCCTCATTATATACTAAATCATTATATGTGATATTGGGATTATCATCCCTTTTTACTTTCCTTGGCTCTACAAAGTAGAAAGGAAAGTTATGAAATCGGCTGAAAAAAAAATGTTGAGTTTTCTTCAGATCTTTACGTTTCAGACCCTCCTGAGTCCGAAAAACACTATTTGGGAAAATGGTTTGTGTGTGTGTGTGTGTGTATGTGTGTCTGTGAACGATTTTTAGAGAAAACCACCGTACCAAATCAGCTCAAACTTCATATCTCGCCCGTAGGTCATCATGGAACGCCAAAATAAGGGTATGAACAAAATCCACCGAAATTTAACTATAGTTATCATAGTGATCAAAACCCCAAATATTTTTTTCTCAAAAACGGCTTTAACGATTTTGATTAAATTTTTTATATTGATAGCTCTTAATAAGGCAATCATAGCATAAAATTCCCATTTATGGGAAAATGACGAGAGCAGCACAATAAATTTCCAAAACTTTCGACGTAATCGATTTTAGAGTGGTTTTTAGAGAAAACCACCGTAACAAATCCCCTCAATCTTGATATCTAGCCCGCAGGTTACTATGGGACGCCAAAATAAGGGTACGAGCAAAATCCACCGAAAGTTAACTATAGTCATCATAGTGATCAAAACACAAATTTTTTTTCTCAAAAACGGCCCCCTAACGATTTTGATTAAATTTTTTATATTGATAGCTTTCAATAAGATAATTATACCATAAAATTCCCATTCCTGGGAAAATGACGAGAGCAGCACAATAAATTATCAAAATTTTCGACGAAAAGCGTTTTTAGCGCAGTTTTTTCCTTATAAACTCCGCTGGAATTGTTGTAGAATGTTAAAGAAATTGGTATTGTAGTCCAATCCAATACCTAAAGTGTGAGTGTTTAAAAACACTCATGAGGTACATGAGGCTCACTTCAGAAATTCCTGAATTTCAACTACCGCCGTTTCGCTTACTGCCAGTTCTAACAGTTATTACCCATTAACTCTGCAAAAGTGATTATTATCCCTCTTTAAAAAATTCGTGTACAGCCTCATTAATTTTCTGTGTTCCAATTGCTCAATAATGGTTCTATGATGAGTATGAGCAGCACAATAAATTCCGGAACTGTAAGCGCTACCGCTTCCTGCTGCTGTGACGTGTTGTTTGACCAAGTTCAAAGGCCATGTACAAAGTGAATTGTTGTAGAGCTAAGGAAAGTTGTGTGTTGCAACGCACCAGATATTTTTCGCAATAAAAGGTAGCCTATGTCCTTTCTCAGGGTCTAAAGATTGTCTGTGCCAAATTTCATCAAAATCGGTTGAGAGGGGGAAAGCGTAACAGACAGACAGACAGCGTTACTTTCGCATTTATAATATTAGAATGGATTTCTTCAATTAATTTATAAAGTATATATATATGAATATAAACGCTGTAAATAAATACAACAGAGCCCTCGCTAATCCGATTCGCCGCAACTCGAATCTCAGATAACTCGAACCGGTCTTAAAAAGTCAAACCGGTCTTTTTTAAAAAATCAATTCGGAAATATGTAAGAGAGAATAATTTACAGTTGTAAAAAACTTTGGGCATCTGGAAAAGTTAATCATTAAAATGAATTATGAAATTTGTTGAACGTTAATTACAAATTTGAGGCTCTGAAAAGGGCGGTTTAGTAGCATGATATTTGATGAACATTAAAAGATAATTTGTGATTCTTAAATAAAAGGTATTAGACTCAAAAGCCTTCAGTTGCACGAAATCCGTGAATGCGAACGCATTGTTCGGATAATCCGAATCGTGCTCAGCCCTAATCGATTCAGATTAGCGAGGCTCTGTTGAATTTATATAGTATACTCGCATTTCATGGCAGAAGGGAGATGAGACTGAACTTCGATAAATCGTCGCGATTTAATGAACTCGAGTTCCAACTCCCTTTTCCAAAACTACCCTTAAAAAACGCTCACTTCCATTTTGACGACTTTTTGAATCAACTTTGGGACTAAACAAGTGAACGAGTCAAGTAGTTGGCACAAGGAAGGAGAACTTTATGGACAACTTCAAACACGTCGTGCTCACCTTGACGTTCGGGCTGACCAGATACAACAACGGATTCGCTCTCAGCTTCTCCGCTTCGTCTTGCATTCTCCTCAATTCTTCCCGTCGGGCTGAACTTAATACGGACACCTGTCAAACGAGAAAAAAAAAACATAACATTAGTAGCCATTGTACATGCGTAGTACATTTCTTAAGCGAGTTTACGACCTTATTTTCTCCAGTCTAATTAGTTTGTTCAAATATTGGCGAATGGAGGGTTCAAATATAGGTATTAGGTAGAAAAATAGGAATAATTACCTCTTCTCGGGACATTGAATCCGAAGGAAGAGGAAATGAGCCAACATCCAGACTCTTTTTTCTCTGGAGGTTAACCGTCACAGGTATGCTCTGTAAACATTGAACAGGATAGATAAATTGTGAAAAATAAAGCGAGACGTCTGATTGAATTGTAGTAAGAGAAATATCGAGCAACCAATTGAGTAAATAACAGAAGGATTGAAGAGGCAGGAAAAGGAAAAAAAGCCACTTGCGTTTCAAGATACTTGATTTTAATCAGAACTTTTACGACTGATGGAAACGGAGCATTTTCTGTCGCTAGAGACTGTAATCGTGTTTTTATGTTAAATTTCTACCTTACGCAGGTATCCGTCTGGTATACTGTCAAAAGCACAACTCACACTGCTCCTAATATCTCAAACTGCCTGGGAAACCTTCACAAATAACGTTTTCTACTTAGAGTTCGCTTGAGCAGGCGAATAGTCACTCGGTTTTCTCTATTTCAACAATACCACAGAACTACCGGACTCCAAAACTGTATCCTCCCTGGTTTCGCTCTACCCTTTCCAGGTCTCGTCGTGGCACTCGCTGAACCCACACTGCACACAACTTCACTTTACTCACTCCCATTCTGAGCAAGTTTCTATATAAACTACTGGAATCAACGTTCGTTTTATGTCGTAGCAATTCTTACTTGATTTGGCAAGGAATTTTTTCAATTTTTCAATAATTATTACTCTCAATTAATTTCAAGGACACTCAACAACCACAAGCGAATATACCATTTTTTGACAGAATTTTGGACAGCATTTCACGCCTTCCTCCAATCTATTCGCAGTTTTCTTACTCACAACGGTTTGTAGAATTTTTTCACTGTTTGCCAGAAAATGTTACAGTTTTTTATCACTTTTCTGTACCGAATAATCTATCTTTTCCCACTCCATTTGAACGGATCTCGACAGGTTAGGTTTAAATTTACTTTCAAGAAATAGATACACACGTTTCAGAATTTAATCATTACTTCCAAATTCCAAAATACTTAGAATTCAACTTTTAACGAGGAGGTTGTGACTCAATTTTCTAACAAATTCTAAGGGATTTTAAATTTTTTCACATTTCTCAAATTCCTTTATTACGGAATCTTAATAATTATTTGAATGATGCATTCCCAACGACTTTGTGGTTCAATCGTTCAACAATTCTCAATTTGCCCCACGTTTACGCGATGTTTCAAAAATTGCACTCTGACTTCTTATATTACCGCATAAAGCAGGTTTGCACTCACTATTGTTACGTTTTACTCGATTCTAGAACGTGTCTATTTTCGACCGCTTTTTCGCAATTCCACGACCGGGAGTTCTATATTCCCCAACGCAGTTTCCGAAATTTGTTACACGTAGTTTTCAAATTATTTCTCCTCATTTTCCCAATTATTTTTCTTCGACTTTCGATATTTTGCACGACTTCCCAACTCTTTTATTCTTATCTCTTACATTGTTTACCCGTCTTTCTTTCTAACAACTTGTCACCAACGTTTACCAATAAAGATACTGCAAAATATTTACTTTACAAAACTCCCAAGTTTTCGTGTTTTCAAACTTTATGGCTCCATTTTTTGCTGTGAATCGTTTTTAGATCATCGTGAGCACAAGTAGGCACGATACACCGATACCTACCAAATATTTTCGCAATTGTTACATTTTGGTGGTTTAATTTTCTCTCTTCGTTAGAAAGACGCAGGATCTCACTCGTTAACATGCACAAGGAGCCCTACACGCAAACCATTCGCTAATATTCGGTATTATAGCCGAAGAGGCATTACAGCACCAAGCGCAGATGAAACGATTGCCTTCCGGTCGATTACAAACAAGTGCCCTAAAGGAAGGCCATCAACCGTCGAAATCAGGAATGTGTTAGAAGAGACGGATTCCATCAACCAAATTCCAAATTCAACTCAACAACCGGAATAACGGGCAATGGAATTTTTAAATATTTTTAAACGGAGGACGATGACGAAATCGAACGTGCTCCATCGAGAATACGTTTTCTCGAGCGTGAATTAATTTCACGCTAGACGACTCTGATTCAAGGAGTCATGGAGCTCAAATAAACCTCAAACTGAATCTGAAAACTTGCACAGAATCTTATAAACCAAAGCATACTATTGATAAAGGTCGTGTCGATGTTTATGAAGGGTGACGTTATTTAGATTTTCCAATTAAACCCGCACATTATGGAGCAAGTTGATAGAAAATCTGACGAGCCATCTAGCTGCGATTGATTCGGCCCCATGAGTTCAAGAGAAAATCTCCACTGCATGATTTAGCAGCTTAAATGGGCCCCTACAGGTACGAGTGAGCATCCGCAATGAAATGGAAAGATAGGGAGGGGGAAGAAAAGAAGGATAAGAGGAAGTTCCACGCTTCATCACCCGCTAGTACGTATAACGTAAAATCTGAGCAACGCGCAGGTAGTGATACCTTGAAGTGCGCCTGCTGACACACTCAGTCGAGATATCTCTCCAGCAATTTCCTCGCACGGACATAGTCAATGCTACAACCCTGATGTTATCTGCCAACACTCCAAGAACTTCTGACTCTGTCACATGAAGATCCGTCCTGTCATATTGTCCTAGGAGCCCAAGATCCCAGCTTCTAGATACCATCAAGGTATCCAGGTTCACTGCAGGCTGGTATGGACCAATGACGAAGATGTCAGGCCTTAGTCTTTCACCCGAGACAACCCACTCCACGTGCCCGCCTTTAAATGACAATGCACCAACGACCTGCTTGAGACTGCGTCATTACGCTTGATGTGGACCCCATGACGCAAACACACTTGCACCACAGCGAATCAAACTGGTTACTACAGGCTTATCCTCTCGTACATATCGTCACTGCGGGCACGCCACACGATTGGCGTGAAAGCAGTGTAATCTCTCTCTCTCTCTCTTCCGTCAACGCTCTCTGAAGCTCAGACACAACGAGTGAAACATCTCAACCAAATGCGTGCAAAGCAAGCAGGCAGTTACGAGGTAATAGTGGCAGGGAGAGTCCTCCACATCGAACCAGAGCGTGAATGTACATACGCACACACGTACAATTTTTAGAATTTCGTATAATAGGAGATAGCAGCCCTCAGCAATTTGTCATTCTATTAAAAAACCCCACGAGTAAGTGCCAACGAGTTTACAATGCCCCTATGACCCTGCACTTGCAAATTTATGTGCTTGTGACTCATTTAATTATTACGTGTTGTTAGGAGTTGTGAGTAGTGTAGCGTAATTACTCTTAGGACACGGTATCGTTTCCTGACACCAATATTTCGATAGGTTGAGACGGTAGGGTCAACCCGGTACCTCAATCGGCGGGGTATCTATCCAACTTTCCGACGCTCTCCTCGCCATGAGAGCTGGAGAAAACATAAGGTCCTCTTCCTCTTCATCTCCTGACCAAAACATTGCTGCGGTCGATGAAGTCCTCACTGGCTAAATAACTTTATTATAGCTGGAGCCCACAAAACCGAATTCTCGATCGTCACAGAACTCGTGTCAGGAGACTGCCGGGTTTCAACTGGTCGACCGAACAGAACAGCGCGACACTTCCAGAACGTTATTTCCACATGTCAAAGCGACCGCCTACCGACCGCTTTTTGGATATCCAAGCGCGTAATCGAAAAACGGCATTTAAAAACCGGAAAAATTCGAATTATGTTATTTAGCTGCTCTAAAACTCGGAGCAGAACCGCACGACCGAACTGGCTGACGTTCCTTTTTTAGGGGTGAGACAGTGGCCCCAGCTCTAAGGTCGGCTTAAAATAAGGTGGCTGGCGATAGACGAAAAGATGATGCGAAGTGGGAGATCCACCTACATTTTGTTCCAAAACAAGCGGCACACCGTTTGATGTGATTGCGCTACCGCATTCTACGAGCACAAAGTGCGGTCACCTGGCAATTATCGTCCGACCGGAATGTCGATAGTTTGACTCTCGGGCCTAACGTGTATGCGACTCGAAGGCGATTGTGTAATGCCATTGTCTTTTATGACGATTGTGAGGTGCAGTCGCCGCTCTCATTTTCCTTGACAATACGAGACGACGATGTGTACGCGGCTCCAACATTTCGCGTTTTCCAAATTAGAGATGAGCTAAGAAGTGATGAATAGAATTTAAGAAGCACTGGAGGTTGTGCTGATTGCCTACTGCCTCATTCTGGACGTCGGTAGTACATTCAATTGCACTAGCTGGAATACCATTGTGAGATCATTGGACGTGAGACTCCCTCACTATTAATTGGACCACACGAATGCTGGCAGGTATAATAATAACTGTAGAATGTGGATCAACGCCATCGACAGTAATGGGACAGTTGGCTGACGCCCTGTTGACCCCCTCGGAAGGAAAGGGATTTGAAGTGGTTGTCACATGGGTCCATCAGCCACACAATCTTCTTACCACTTTGTTGGAGGGCACTAATAGAATAAAAGGGTCACAGGATAAGAATTGACAACGATTGACACTAAGGATGGGATCTCTTTCCCATACTGTGGCTAATCTGGTTTATGAGGACCTCACGTTTCTGCGGGGGGGGGGGGGTTGAGATGAGCAGCTACGCACCTGACTTAGGAGTCATAGTAAAAGGAAATATAAATGTGAAATTATACTTTCTGTTCAGGCTGAACATAATTCAGATGTGGTATAATGATGAGGTTTATCCCTCATTACAAAGATGAGAGCTCGTTAGAGGGAATTTATCGTGGCCCTCATCACTTGGAGGTAATAAATTGAACTTCTTGGACACAAGATCTCAAGGGCCCGGGGTCACGTTTATGTACTTCTATGGTGTTGCTATGGAAACAGAATCGATTAAGGTTCCTCCTGGGCGAGTGCCTTGAGCCCCACAACTGATAGCAAAAACCGTCTACAAACTGCTGAGGTTACATTTCATATTAGAAGAAAGAGACCGGATGCCCCGAGGCACCTTCGAAGCGAAGCTTTCCACTGCGAAGTGGAGCCTAGAGAAAGTGATAAAAACAGCCACTGCCTCTGCCAGACTGAGACTGCCCTGCATGCGCATCACCTATCAACGAGCCTTAGGAGGCCCTTGGAGCTGCATGAACCTTTAGGGAGTGAATGTGCTGAGTTCCATAGACATGGGACAAAGTTGTGAATCTCAAAATAAATATATGCAATAATATAACTCGTGAGTTCTCTCGGGCTTCAACTTCATTAAAAATCATTATTTTAACTAGTTATATTATATTGTAGGTCAAAGCGAATTTAAATTGGTGACAGTTGAAGCAATGGCGGACTGAAGCGCCCTGCGACTGGATTGCTCTGAAGGACCAGTCACCCAATTTGCGTGAAGAAAGGAAAAGTTGTCGAACACCACGCACTTGACCTGAAGAGAATTTCTATTATAGATCTGTTCATATCAAGAAGGACTCCTAAGTATTTGGTTTTAGCGCATTTACTTAAAAATGGAGGTATTGCAATTTAGTAAAACACTTAAATTTTAGCACCGAAATCCGTTTTGTAGCACGACCTAATGAACTCTTGGTTGTTAATGTTTTCAGTTGTGCATATACATCAATAATCACGCTAGGTAAGTTTCGATAGGAGTAAGTAAGGGCGTTAAAAATTGAGACTAACATATTTCTTCTAGTCCCCTTCGCAGGAAGTATTCCAATTTTGATTTCGAAAATTGTAATATCTGGAGTTTTGCGCATTGATCTCCGTTTATACTTAACAATTGGTGACGCTTAGCGTTCCGGAATTTATTGTGTTGCTCCTACAAGTACGACGACTATTATTGAGCAATCAGTGCACAGAAGGTTCATGAGAGTATTTTCAATAATGCAAGAGGCGCTGGTTGGAATTCCGGAATAGTCGAAGTCCCCCCTAACAATCTTATTCACGTTATTTAGCTATCACCGTATAGATAATTTATTGGATATGTTTATTTTTCTGAAAATTCAAGTAACATTGGAGGGGAATTTATATGCACCCTCTCCCTCGTCGGTAGCTTATGATAACCGTTCGAGAGATATGAGATTCACGTTTTTTTGTATTATCCTCACAAATTTCATCAAATGGCATCGTGAGAGTTACGTGAGTATTTCCTCGAGTGATATTGGAGAGAACTCCCTCATGAAGGTGACCTCGAGATGAACGTTTCAAGGATGGAAAATGCAAATTGAATCGTATGCTGTGATCAGGCGACACCAATCAATCCGCCTTCCTCAACAGTTTCCGTCACTGATGAGTCACCGCCTCGTTGTTTTCACTTGAATAACACTTCCAGCTAGAAGAAGGGCTAGTGCCAAAAAAAACAAAAAACATTCGACAATGGAGGTGTTTGCATTGTGTTGGAAATCCCGCAATAAAAGTGTGATGTAGAGGCTCCCAGCGGGGGCTCTGATCTCTCTATATGATTTATTCTTTTATTTCAGGTCTCCGCGTTATGTTCTTCGAAGAGCTCTCGACGGTAAACAATCAGTAATTACGTCGAATAAACTGAGGTCTCCAAATATTTAAGCGTTTAAACGATCGGGATGAGAGAGAAAATTGTCGAGAGAGGATGCGCACCTAGCGCTATTGTTGCTCCAAGTAGATTATGTATTTTCAGAACGCTAACAACTGTGAGCGCCGGTTGTTGAAATATCGTTACAAAGGCTGAAGATTATGAAAACAGATAGCACATGGTTTTACATGATGTACTGTGAGTGAGAAATAGTGGAGAGGGGGAGGGGAAGCACGCGCTGACATGTATTTTCAACACCGTTACAAAACCTTTTCTGAATCGCCTGTAAACAGGTTAGGTATGGAGGGCACGCCACAACAATTTTATAATCTTCGTTTCGTATCCAGCAGGAAGACAAAATGGTTCATGGAGCAGAGCATCATCATTCAATTCCACACTCGTTGCCGCTTGGGAGAAACCATAAAAAATTCGTGTTCCCACAAACGATGGTAAAAAGTGATCACTTAATATATGTAACCTGGCGTTCAATTTCCAAATAGTTCCGCAAAAATGTGGTATTATTCATCTTCAGCAGATGGCGCTGAATGAGATAGGACGAAGTTGGCAACTGTGCAAATCCGCTTTTGGACGTGAAAAAAATTGGACCTGGTAGTTTTGGCTAATTGCAGAGTTGTACAAAGGAGGGTACTACGAAAAGAAGAGATTGATGCGTACGGAGACAGCAGTGTGAGGTACTTATGAAGCTTGGTCTTCCAACTGGCATGAAAGCCGGGATGAGGAGATATAACTAAAAGCGTCTTGTGTTTCAACAGGTCAAGAGTGAAACTCGTTCTTTTATTGAATATAAGAATTATCTAACACATCACATCAGTTATATTGGTCTTGGTCCTCCGATTGTTTTTTTGTGCCAAACGTATATTCCACGTTTTCTAATTTTTTGTGGTTTTGCGCAATTGCTGTTATGCTGCCTAATATTGCGAATGTAATAAACAAAAGAACACTTCAACTGAACATTCTCATCATTCCGTCGCCTCTCATCACTCGAGAACACTCCACTTATAAAGAGAGACTGAACGATTCTTCGCCTACGTCAATAGATCGATCCGTTTCCTGGGATATCTCGTCTTTCACGTTTTCGTATTCGGTGGGACCCCAGAAGAATTAGTCCGACTCACAGCGACAGAGAATATGATCGATTTTCGAATTCGCGTAACGCGCTAACAGAGATATTTTTTGTTTCGGTGGTGCACGAAAGTTTGCTCAGAGTAGAACGCCTGGAACTTCTATTTTGCCTCTCGAGGTCACTGTACGGACGTGAGCGGATCGACCATTGTTGAAAAATTTAAATTTTAACCACAGATTTCAGTCTTTCCCACATAGTATCATCCCAAAGTTCGTAGCAATCGAAACCAAACGAGTTACAATTAACGTTTCCATTTTGTCATAATCGCAGTTGTATTAGAAACTTGACGGCTAGATCGTCATTTGTACGACCGTCTTTGATCATCCGATTGTGCTCTCAGATGTCAACGCGGAATTCCTCAATTGCTGAACGGTGAAATTAAGAGCTAAAATGTAAACGGAGGTCTCCCCTTCAATTCATTTTGTATCGAAATTGAGGACAGCCAGATGTAATTGTATTCGTGACGGCTGGCAACGAGTCGAGGAAAGGATTTGTCTGGTAGTTGAAATTATAATTAGCTGCCGCAATTAGAATTGTTTACTTGTTCTGAGTCATCGTGAATTGGCTGCAACTGCCCTATTAGAAAAATGTCTGACGCCACACATCACACAACTTTCCATCCTCTACCCCACATGCGTCCAGCGATTTTTATAACTCTGTGAATTTATAAAACTTTTGATCACTCCGTCAATATGAACTCGCTAGAACTCACCTCAACGCTCTATACAGAAACAGTTAGTGCGTAATGTTCTAGAATTTATAGGGTCGCTCACAACTTCTATTGACTAACTACTATTTGCATTTCTCGGTAACGTTTTTGTTAGTAGTTTTCGAATTATAGAGAAAATGATGTGAAACAATTTGAGCTCTTAATTTCGTCCACACGAGATTTTGTCAAATAGGAACGGCTGAAACAAATCTGCCCAAGTCTTATAGCCACCCTGCAGGGCAACATGGGCAACACGCCAAAATAAAATGCTAAAAACACAAACGGTGGGTACAGCTTCCGTACAAGTACGCAACCACGAGGGACATTTTATGTCTTTTTCTATTAATATAATTTTGTTTATTTTAAATAAAGAAACATAAAATTACAACACAAAAAATATTTTTCATTTTCGTAACAGACGTTACCATGCGCTTAACCCAACACAAATTTAGTGACGCTTCTCCGTTACATATCCCGCGTTTCATTTTCGAGTTTATGTAGCAAATTAAAGACATAAAATGTCAAAAACAAATGGTAACCCTGGTGGGACTCGAACCCACAACCTCCAGTTTAGGAGACTGATGCCTTATGCATTACGCCACAGGGACTGCGGTTGCAACTTGGGTTAAAATGTTGGCTGGTCCAATCGGCCTCAAAGGTTAATTTTCGTGACGCTTTTGGCCGTTACACTTTTCGAGTTTATGTAGCCAAGTAAAGACATAAAATGTCAAAATTATGAGCAAAACCTGTACAAAACTAACAACACTTAACATAGTGAAAAATCAATAAGCTAGTTGAACGATGGTCATCAGATTTTGAGCAACCTCAGCAATTCCAGAATTCATACTAACGCTGCAGTTCGCAGTTTTCCCCCTTATAACTCCACAGCTGTAAGCACGAACTTTCCAAAAATTTATTTTGGCAGTCCCATTACCTATATGGTGGTTTTTCAAAGAAGGTCGTGGTATAAGTAGCAGCCCAATAAACTCCGGAATTTAATGCGCCTTTAACTATTTTTCTACGTAGTTAAGGTCAACAGGTTGAAACAAACTAAACGAAAAACAATGAATTAGTCGGTAGAGCGTTAAAAATTCAAGTCTGAGAAAAGTTGCGTGATGTGTGGCACCAGATATTTTTACATTTCAATACGATTTCGGTACAGTAAAAAGGAAACTCGAAAAAAAGTTACATAAAGGGGTTGTTACACAATGAATTATGGGACGTCAAGGGCTGTGTAGTGTAGAAGTAATGTTCTACACGTTCAAATAAACTGAACGAAAAACAATGAGCTATAAAAATCGCCGAATGTATGAGGGACTGAGGAAAGTTGTGCGACGCGTAGCGCCAGATATTTTGATTGCTTCATCTAAGCAACTCAAATCCCCGGCTAAAGCACAACTCTCTGACAAAATTATTGCGCGAAGAAAATAAATTTACAGAGCGTCTCGTTCAGGGGAAATGAACGAGGTCGCTTTCTCAACGACCACCTCGTCGCTCAACTTTATCAGTCAGTTCTGTTTCTAAAAATAGATCGATAACTCGAAGAACGATAAATACATTTTTTTTCCCCTCCTCTCCAAAAATACGTCAGTCTGTTCGACCTGACAACCACAAAGTTTTCCAACTCAACGAATTACTTATCGCGAGTCTTCTGCTCCGCCGGTATCAATTTTAGGAGCGAAAAGTCGACTAAAGAATGTCGTTTTAGCCGACAAAGACGCGGAGCTGGCAATTGACCAGAACTCGTCATCATTTTGGGCCGTCTTTGCTAGGTCACTAATTATACTCGCTACTGAGCATTGCAGAGGTACAAGGGAGTTACGTTCCGGAGCTTAGCGTGCCGCCAGATGGCAGTGAATAACTATTCTGTCCAATTCCAACAGGGCCCGGTATACAATTATTTATAAATGTCCCGACAGCTTTCATATCTTCTATTCCAGTTGATCCTATTACTTTCTGCGCACTTTTGTAGTGCGAAAAGTACAGCAGTCGCAGTTAAGTTGAGTTTCAATCAGATTTGAGGCCTCCTGAATCGAAAAAACAAAATTCGGTGGGTGATCTATGTTTTTGAGCCAAGCATCTAGCTGAGATGTTGGGTATCTTCGGGTTTTACGCATGGTGAAACTCAGCAACACGGTCTCTCCCAAAACTCAGCAACACCTCTGCTCTGGTTGACAGAAAGGAGCCCATGCAACGTGCTGACTGCCCCCACTCCTCGGAATCGATGGATTGGGCTTCAGAGGCAATCCAGGGAATATATTGCCAGCCCAAGCAATCCTGGTTGCAACATTATAGTTGAGTCTTTGAATAACGGCCTGATGAGTTGAACTAATGAAGCCGTACAACGCGCCACAGCTTATTTCTTATCTCATAGCAGGAGCACTACACCGCTGTTTCTGGAGTGAATTCTGGAGTTTGTGAGTGTTGCCTCCTTCCACTCAGCTTGGATGCACAAATAGTCGATTTGTCAAGTCAAATATAGCTGATTGATAACTATGGCAGAGACAATAACCAGTGGAGTCGATGCTGATAAAATTGCCCATGTCCATCCCTAGAGGAGGAGAAGGGGGGTGTGCTAGAAAAGCGCAGAGGAAATGTGTTGGCTGAGTGGAACTTTGAATGTGTTTCATCTCCCCATGGAAACCTTCCCCGTTTCTATAAGTTTGTTCATTTAGTTTTTTTTCTGTGTTACTGTTCCCTGCAGACTGAGCTTGAAAAAAGCGTGTCTATAGTTAGTTTTACAAGAAAACGCTTGTACCAATGAAGGCCATTTTTTATTTGTGCTTGTCATTTTTTCGAGACATTAAGGGTCGTTTCCACCGATCTTAACAGGTACAAACTTGAGGGGCCAACTGCACCAAAAATTAAGGATTATGGTATGAAATCTCTTTATTTTTTATTAAACGTACAATATATCTCCACCTAACCAACGCGTAATAAATACTGTCGATGGATAATTTGGCCTAAAAAGATAAATCGGCGTTTAAAGGTGAGTGCAAGAAAGGTTTTACTGGTCTAAGGTGTTTTAACTCGCCAAAAAGCTGTATTTTTCTTCATACCCGTTCCTGTGATAACCCATTGAACGAAAATAAAAGCTAAAAGTTGCAGGAAACTTGTGTTTTTAACTTTTTTAAATGTTCTCCTTAAATGATACAAACATTTGGACCAAAGTGAAGAAGGTACATCACTACACACATTTTGTTATGCCTCACGAATTCTCCGATCACTCGTTGAATGGAGTTATGTTACAAAACTCATCAGAAGATGAGATTCGCTAAAACTTCGTTCTAAGAGTTTTCGAGAAAAAATTGAAGCTCACAGAGTACTTTCATTAACGGACAAACACCAACATTTCGCACTTCGTCTCATAAATAGCCCGAGCAATTGTTAAACAATGAACATTGTGACATAAATAGTTGAGACCTAATAAATGAAGGTGCTTCAATAGCAGCTTGTGTACAAACATTTGAAGGAAGCTCTATCAAGTCAAAAATGAATTAGATTAGTTCCAAGAGTGATAAAACTGACCAAATGGGAGCCAGGGTTAAGGGAAGTTATGTGATGCGTCACAACAAACTTTTCTTAGGCGTTTTTGCAATGTAGTCCACTACTTTATAAAAAAACCTCTTCTTCGTCGTCACACCTATTTTACACGTCTAAATAGTCCGCAACAAAATCATGCTTTTTCAGGCAGATATTTTGCATCATAACCCTCCTCCCTCAAGATAGAAAATCGGCAGCTGTGACAGGGCGAGGCAAGCAGCGTGATATTTTACACTGCGATAACAGGTCCTGGGATAGTTGAAAAGTGCTCATAAAACATATCTGTTGTGTGTGGAGCGCTTCGTCCATTAAGATCCTTGAAATTATCAGTTTCCGACCCAATCATATCGGCTGCTGTTACTTGGCGAAATAGAAGCTAACTAAACTGTTGTCTGTCCCATATATGGAGGATCGTCTACAACCCATTAATTTGTGTGTGCGCAGCGTTATTGTTGAACACTAACTGCTCTTTATGCCATAACTTACTTACTTACTTATGCCATAACTGTGATATGGCTCTCCCATTGAAGCAAGGAGATGTTGGGTCTTCACCAGAAATCAAAGGAAAACTAACATTTGGGCTACCAGAGCTGCTAACTTCATTATTGGAAAACCCCCCGAACTCATAGGTTATCGCAACTAATAAATTACCAGCGAACATTTCTCCTGAGCTTGATAACATCACCTGGGACCTACAATGTTCTTCAAGTTTAAGGGAGGAATGAAATCGAAACGTACGCAAAACCTATAGGAGAGGTGAAATTGTGCTTTCAGAGCCTGCCAGGAGGTTCAAAATCAGGGACAAATCACGTCCTTTCCTCTCTTTCTCCTCAGTTGAGCCTCTTCAATACCAATCCGCTTCGAGTTAGTGGTACAAGGGAGTGATATTTCATCACTCTTAACCAGAAACGTGCCTGAACGATTATTATCACCGATACATAATTATTGGGCAAAAACTGTGAGAAATGGCAGTAAGTGGAACGATGGGGTTGAAATTCTGGAATTTACGGAGTGTCTTCTATATATCTTAAGAGCGTTGAAGGTACTTGATTGGACAACCACGTCAATTTCTCTGAAGATTCTAGTAACATTTGAGTTTATAAGGAAAAACTGAACTCAAATTTAATTTCGTCGAAATGTTAGGTAATTTGGAGTACTACTCAAGTCATTTTCCCACGTGTGAAAATTTTATGCTGGCGTTGGGTCATTAGGAGCTGTTCATATCAAAAATCTAATCAAACTCGTAAGAGCCGTTTTTGATATTTAAAAATATTTGGTGTTTTGATCACTATAACTATAGTTAGTTTTGGGGAGATTTTTCCCATACCTTTATTTTGACGTCCTAATGTCATACACGGTCTAGATATCAAGTTTGAGCGGAATTGATTTAACCGTTTTTGCCCAGTCACGTTCACAGACACTCAGATGCACTGACCGTTTCCCCAAATAGTGGTTTTCGGACTAAGTAGGCCTTAGAAGGTGAAGATATTTTTTTTCAACCGATCACATAACTCTTCATTCTACTTCGCACTTTAAAAAGGAAAGGTTTTCAATTTTCTTTTCTCCCTGGTTCCTATGGCATAGCATGAGCTATAAGAATTTTCCCGCGCCATGTGATTTATTCAACAATTTCATAGTTAAATATTATAATTGTGTAAAACTTGAAATGTCTAAGGCGAAATAATGGGAATCCATTTTATCGTCATTGGAAAAGAAGTCGTTTATTTACATAGTAATTTTATATTTGTGAACTAGTTGCAGTTTATAAACCGTCGTCAGTGTGAGATGAAATATTTTGTAAATAAATTTACGGTTGAAAAAATTATAATAACTTAATTGGGTTACACTCAGAATGTGTACTAGCAGTTAGTCAACAACCAAGATGACACTGAAGTGAACCCTCTGGCTTGAAGGGGTTATCAACTTTACTCTGACTCACTGGCATGCTAGAGTCAATCAAGGTTTGTTCCATTCATCAGGAGACGGACGACGTTCTCGCACCCTTTCTATTTTGTTTTTGTAACTTTATTAAGACCATTTATAAATATAAATATACCTTAATGGCGTGATGGAACACACTGTTTTTCTGAAACTGTAGGTTACGCACTTGGCTCAGTACAATGATTATTGACATTGAAGCTGGTCTACATTCCTGCAATATTTAAAATAAAGCAGGGACGGACTAGGCGTTGATGCAATGGTCTGGCGAAGCCTTCTTGGACCAGATGATTGGGGTAGGGGAGGTTGCGCATAGTGAATGTGGACATGACGTAAAACGGCCGTAGGGGTTTTCAGTGAGAAGTCATTATAGATAGTCGAGTTGCGAACAAATGGAGGTGTGTGGATGCAGGGGTTCGTTTTTATGCTGCTCAATACAGCGGAATTGCGACGGTGAACACGAGCCCCAAACAGCGATGGCGTTAGTCCATATTGGTGGGACAAGGGAAGTGTACTTTATTGTGCAGGGAAGTAGTGAAATTTTGCAGAAGAGGCTGTAAGCTGAACACACGGGACCATAATCGATGCAGCAATACAGAAATATGGTCCTCGAATGTAAGATGTCGATCTAGAATCACTCCTAGATACCTAAGTGATCGGACATTTGGCATGGTGTCACCTAGAAACGTGATGGGTGACGCCATTTATAGGTGAAGGTCATGGAAACCAAAGGAAGGAGCCTATTAGAGACACTGAATTGAGATAACTAACGGCTAATAAAGTCGATGGTTTGTAGCGAGTAAACTCACCTTGTGTCATGGAGGTTTTAGCATGTGTGTGCTAAATGTGCCTTGTGGTTATCTACAATACAAGTGAACGGAAGCTAAACTATCACACGTAAACTATTCCTGATCCTGCACCTGTATCAATGTGTTATGGGTTTCACTTCTCTGTCGAATTAATTGCAGCCGTAGTTTTGTGTTATACCTAATACTGAACATGATTATCACCTGTTCAGCACAAAGTTAGATTGCAGTTTTAAACGGAAATGGTATTAAGGCTCAGCACAGTTTTATACCATTCCAATAAACTTCAGTTAAATTTTGACGACCCCTCCCTATTGTGACTATTTTTTTGTTCCCACTTTTATTAAACGGTAAGGGCGAACCACTTGCTAAAGCTTCAAAAGTAAATTGCTATCCTAAGACTAACTAGACTTACCTTGACTTTAGGAGGCGGGCCACCTCCACCACCACCGCCACCCCCAGCACCACCGACGGGTTTGTTGTTGGGAATGAGAAGGCTCTCAGTTCGTTTGGGCTGGATGGCCGAAGGTATGACTTCTTGGGTCTGGGGGACCCTCTTCTTCAGCGTTGCCACTTCCTCCGCAAACGGCGTCGTCTGTCTAGGCAGCGGCAGGGCTCCCCCAATGGAGCCATTCCCAGCGGCGCTAGACCTTGACAGACTTGGCGCCCTGCTACCCCCTGTGACAGAAAACGTTTTTGGTTATTGCACAATAATTTTGTCTGAAATTCAATTAATGAAAGTTGAAACAAATACCTGACGATGCCATGGCAGCGTGGATTGCCGCGATGGAAGGAGGAGGTGGCGTTTCTGGGGGAGGTGATCCAGCAGTGGTCTTGTCAACTGACGGCTGCCGAGACCCTACAACATAAAAAAAGAAGAAATTCAATACCTGATCAGTCCTCATGAATTTACTAGCTACCAAGTCTGAGGGCCAATTATGCCAACTTTGTAAACCGCCGTCTAAAATAAATAGCCCTAACTGCTATTGTTCGCTCAAATGAATGTCATCATCTTCCATTAAGCTTTAACTGCAGATAAACCATGGTCAAATCTTAACCGCCCAAAATTGTTATGTTTCTAGTATCAACGTGATAAACTGTTTTTTGTTTAAATTTTCATACTTCTTGCACTCGGGCGGTTATTGCAATTGGATATCGAGGAAGGTGATGATTATTATTATTTCTCGCGCCCCCAATGGATGCGGACAAGACCTGATGACTTCAATAATTTGGACTATACCAATTTATTTGAGGTACCGATTGTGAAAGAAAAGAGAGTACTGGAGAATGTAGAACAACACTTGCAATACCAGGCAGACAGGTAAATCTCCAAACTATATCGAGTTATCACCACGGCAAAAAATGTTACACTCGCCAAAGATAAGAATTTGTAATTGATCTTCCTTCATGTTTTGCTTCAGATTGGGGTGACAACCAAATTAAAAAGACACTGAAACAAAAGTGGAGGTTAATATCTCTTTAACTTTACTTCCACACTGCATCAAGTGATTACAAACTCTCGCCTGATTTACCTAATTAACATGTATGTTAATACGTGGAGGTTTGTCTCCCTGATCAATAAAGTTAATATAACCAGCCCTATGTCCGCCAATTTCCCAACGCTTTCCCCTGACTCTTACCCTGAATAATTCGACCCACGATTATTCCAACTTACTTTTCTTTTATTTATTATTAAACCTATTAACATTAGAAATGACTATTATATTTTTCTTTGAGCTTGAGCATGTAGCCTGAACCTTAAAATTTCGGGTTTTATTTTTTCTTGCTCAGTTCTCTCATTTTCTTGTGCCGCTTTCAGTCTTTGCTGCTCAACCTAAACATTCTACTTGACTAATTTAGCTCTTTCCTGGAGCTCTTGCGGTTGGAGTAGCTACATTTGCACCTCATGCTCTTCAACCAGTTTTAACTTTGGCAGAGAATATTGTGGCCATTTTGGCTTCTAATAATTGGTGGAAATTATAATTTGCTCAAATCTGGTGTGTTGAGGGCTGAGTTCAATGGGATGAGCATTTTACAGCATAATTGTTTACAACATTGTATTGAAACAACCGACGTCAAATTACCTTACTTAGTAAAACTAATCCATTGCCTTCTCAATATGGCTAAATCAAGGGTTGTCTAATTGCATTCAATGTGAGCGTGGTTAAATCAAAAGGAGGCTGCTTGTGGTTTAATGTTCTAATCTTCATTATCTAGACCACAGTTCTGGCAGTTTTGGTGAAATCGGCACTGAAATACTTAATTAAATAAATGTTACTACAACATCATCGTTAAGGATCTCAACTGGTTGTATACGTTTAATACGGAGCATAAATCTGTTGATACGGCACCTCTCTTTTCCACTACCCAACACTCTTCCCCTTATAGCAGCAACCAGAGGCTTGAATTTTCACTGTGAAGAGCTCAAGAACCGAGTATTTGGGATCATGGATAAATACACTTGTTTCTTCACACAGAAGTCAACTGCACCAAAAGATGAGGGCAAGCCATCATGCCCTGGAAGTATAAGAAGGCAGATGTGTAACATCTGAATTCCAGATTGGCCCTGAATTCCAAAAAGAAGTTGCCCAGATAGAGATCCAATCCCAGAAAGAACCTGAATGTTTCAACAGTGTTCCTAAGGAAGAGGTATGAAAATGTTGCCAAATGGTCAAGGAGTCTAGGTCACTGGAGTTCCAACGTAGTTAGTTCCAGATCATTTTTCAACTGCCAAAATAATTGCATTGTGGTTGGTTTAAAGAACAACATGAGCGTCCACAGAGTCACTTTAAGAATAGAGAGACATTTACCAGCTCACTTGCTTGCCACGATGGGATGGAAATCCCTATTATCGGACCAACGCTCTTTCACAGTGTAGCACAACATACTTTACGAAATATTTACAGCGAACGTTCGCCTTAGTAACCAACACCAGTAGTCCTCCTGAGATAAGCAATCCAACGTTCTTCTTTTCGATAGTCCAGTGTTCCAGAGACGTCTGTTGAGCGTTCCAGATAGAGAACTTATTGGAATGTCTAAGGACCAGTAGAAATAGTTAGCGACATGTAGAAGAGCCTTTGACTCATCTCAGGAGAGGGATTATGAATGGGGATGATTAAACGTGAACGCTTGGGCTGGAGGCAGAGAAGACTGGCTGGAGGGGTGTTAGACAGTTTCGTTTGCAGGAAAGCTAACGTACATCAATTAAAGAGGACACACCTCTGGAATCATATTAAACCCTGAGAGATTGTTAAGTCTAGAAAGAATCACAGTAAATTGAATAGAGTAGTGGCACTTCTGCACGACAAATTGGAATCTAGTCAATTGAACCAATCATCTGCTCTACTTGAGCCTTTTCCAAACACGAATGATGCAGGGCGATGGAAACTGCAGCTGCAAGCTTCTGAAGTATAACATTTTCGTCTTAATTCTCAAATGCGCATGAGCTATGTCCCATGTATAAGAAATGAGAAGGACGAAAATCGTCAAACTGCTTTATTAGTGATTTTTTGTAGAAGCGAAAATAAGGTTATGAGCGATTTCAATCGATGAGAAAGGAAAGTAGGGGGACCAAAAATTGGATTTTTTTCGAAAACGGCAACAACGATTTGGTTAAACTTCAAACTATTTTCTACTGATCAGCATCTAACTTTTCTTCTCTATAAATATCTCTGTGAAAATTTAAGGAACGGAGATTTAGGCTTATGAAACAAAAATAGTGGATTTATCTCCACTTTTTGAGAAAACCGCCTCAACGATTTACACCTTACATTTACATTTACTAGTCAATACACCCATATTGTTATCCATAAACGTTTTTCTGACAGTTCATTGATCAGAAACATAAGCCACGATAGCTCGGAAAATGAGGTTTGTCAAACATTAATTTTTTTCTGATTTTCTTACCGAGAGTAGTCTTAACTAACTAGAGCCATTCATTTTTCACTCCATAAATGTGAAGAAGAGCGCAGATATTAGTTTGGGGGGGGGGCGCTGCAGGAAGTTGTGTGTTGCTGACCACTAGATATGTCTCTAGTTGAGTTGAGGTAGTCATGTTCAGACAGATTAAGCACAGTACAATGCGTTTCCAGTGAATGAGTGGGAACGTGACGGTTCTCCTCAAATAATACGAGGTTATCAACAACAATTAGCATCTCACCTGAAACTCGTGATCCACCTCTTGAAAATCTGTCCATACTGGGATCTCTACTAGGGGCTCGCTTGTAATGGTCGAAGTGGTCGCTCATGGCCTGAAACAAATTGAGAGGTAAACTTTTTAGTTTTTACTATTTGTTGTTCAGTGTAACAAGGAGAAAGGAAGCGGCTGAGGAATCGCTTATTCATTGACTTCTGCCTGAAATTTGGCGATGTAATAATTATTTTTTTGTTTTAAATTAAAACAATTTTAGTCGTTGCTGCTAACAATATAATGTATACCACATAAAAAGATGTGTACAAATGTGGACAATAGAACTACAATACACAACAACAAACTACAACAAAAGTTGAAACCCAACAATACTGTGTGTAGCAGTTGCATGGATTACATGGTCTTCCACTGAACCTTCCTGGAATTACTATGAAAATGTTAAAAATGAAGTATGTGGAATAGTACTTCATTGAAGTAATGAGAGTAAGGGCCACTGTGATATTTCTGTTTGAGCCTGAGTTGGTTTCTCAGTGCCCTGGGTCAGTTCCAGATTGAGCTGATAAGATTTCAATGGGATGTCGACAACACAGGGTATATTCAGGCTTTCTCGCAGTCACAGGGGGCTCCTGTTAATAACCACAGAGAACGGTTGTGGAGTGTTTGGATCCCCTTGATTTGTAAATTACATGCTGAGCTCCAGATCTCAATACGCACAGCTTGGCGGGTCATAGGTTAAGGTAGAAGAATCGCTAGGGGTGGAGTGATTTGAAAGCAGAGACTGGACCTCTGACTTTATTCAGAATAGTGTTAATGTGGATTTCAGAGCAGTTTGCTGTCCAGGGCGCCCCAGAGGGGTATAACTGTACCATTCCACATTATAAATTCCCCACTTAGTATGGGAATAGCACCGTTTGAATGTGAAATACCATTGATGTCTTGGTAGCATTGAGTCCATTTTCCAGTCGGTCTTCCACTTCCAGAAAGAGATCAACGTGCTCCAGGAAGATCACATGGGATCTTTCCCTGGGCAGCTTGGTTATGTGCAAAATAGTGGCAAAGGCAATGGGACGGGGGCACTACAGCCAGGCATCTCCACTCAATACAGCCATCGGTTCGCCAAAGACTAGAGATGGTCCCGAGTCGCCCAACTTCTATCGGGCCTTGGGGCTTTTAATGTGCGCCGCAACCGGTTTGAAATTAAACCCTGAGTTCCAATTACATTCGGTCGTTATCATACATACTCCCCTCCCACATTTAGTATGATATCGTAACAGCTATGGAAAAGCTGTGTGAACTTTTCAATATAGACTCTTTATATATCAACACAAAGTGTAATTGAACGATTCCTAGCATCATTAAGTAGGAGCCCGAAAAGTATTCAAATTACAACTAGGCTCAACTTAAAGATGGAGAGACAAATTATGATTATCTTCTGAAAGGAAAGGGGAAAAGGGAGAATTATGTGTATTTGGATGGCCACATGCTGGGTTTTGTTAGTTTTCATCTTTTTCGGCTTAGAAGTGTAGTCCTGTTTGTTTTTTCCTTTCAAACGTCTTTATAGTATTCAACTGTGCACTTCTCGTCCTAGATTTTTTTAAATAAGTGTTGTTGGATGTGGAGAGTATCTGACATCCAGCAGTAGAGACACCATATTCCTATATTAAGAGTAGAGACACCATATTCCTATATTGTTATGTCCAACCGAGTACGAGTATACGTTTACCAGCAGTGCATCTTGGAGTGCAGCATTATTAATCGTTAATGATCGCTAAAACACAACTAACAACTGGAACTCGAAATAAATTACATTTCCTTCATTTGGACATGGCTGTCTGAGTCAGTTTTAGCAGAATCATAACCATCAAAGCTGTACTATGCAGATCCCCCAAAAACAGAATACGTATAACATTTCGCTGGTGCCGTTTCAGCACAACGTCGAGTCACCTGCTGGAAGTTGTAGGACGGCGAGTCTCCCGACACCTGCCTGGAATTTCGTCGTATCGTGTTAACTCGATTGGGGGCATTGGAGGCGCCTATTCCCGGCATGCCTTCGGGCTTGTCGTGTGGAATGAGGGGTGTTGGAGGGGTGACTGTATGATGGTAGCTCGATTCCCGTTCGTCCCTGGAAGGCGTTCCTTGGCTGCCATTCGACGAAGTCATCACTTGAGGTGGTAGAGGGCTGGTTTGTGTTACCAAAGCCCCGATCCTAGAAACAAAGGTATTTCATATAAACGAGTAATTTAGAGAAATCACTGTCATGGTTGACCAGATGCCCCTATTCAGCAAATCAAATTCAATTAGTTCGATAACTAGTACACATAGAGAAGAAGTCTGACTTGCTAGAGTTGTAACTCAAAGCTCAATGTGGTACTGCTGTTGAGTGTGTTCTGTCTCCACGCAGATGTTTGGCTTCCACCTACTCAAACGATGTGAGCACAGAAATAGATGGTATGAAATACCTCCATCACGCCCGTTTTATGTCGATAACGTTCGCGACCCTTACACCAAGAAAAAGTGCAATGTCTTAGGTACTGACATCTTTTACAGCGTGCACTGTACGTTGAGAGCAGCGTCATAGGTGTAACTCGATACGTACACCACCAGTATATCACGCTTCAGAGCCAGCGCTCAAGAAGGCAACCATTTACAGCGCCCTATCCTGACTATTGTTAGATCTAGATCAAACGCAGAAGTGCAACCTCGATCCCTGAGATAAGGTGTCACATAACTCTTCATTTGGTTTCCACTAAGCTTCCCCGGTGGAGTAGAGAGAGAAGAAATCCCCGTAAAGGGATTTTTAGGAGAAAAAATAACGTGTCAAATCCAACCGTGAATATCAGCTGAGAGGGGGAAGCTCTCTTGTCGTTCTTCAAGCGTACTATTTCTGCACACTATGTATGCGTTTAGTAAATTGATTCTACTGTGTTGTGGGGGCACCAGAGTATATTAATGAGGTTTGTAGAATAACTAGACCCTAGAATATTTCTCTAAATAATAAAATACGTGCTCCCACATCCATTTACTGGCTCAGAATGCACCAGAGGATCCTACCCAGGTTAACCATTTAGTGCCATTTAGGCTGCTTGAGTATACCAATGTTTCCCCCACTCACGACGGAAAGTTATAAAATCGACAGAAAAAATCACGACAAACACTCAACAAAAATAATCATAATACGAAAAATGAGCTACACAATAAGAAGACGAGTAAGAAAAGAATGAGAAGTAAAGAAAGATAAGAAGAGAATTGGAACAAAAGAGAAAAGTATCAAGTAAGATCACAAATATATTATTTAACAATTCTGCAACTGATATTTTGGGTATTCGAATGAAAATGTCAAATAATGAAATCGACAGGCAGCAAATGAAGGTGGCCCAATGGTACCAACTCTCCAATACATTGTTTTGGGTGACAACTCGCGAAGTTGCCTCTTCGTTCGAGGGATTCTCGTTTGAGCGTAGTGGTAGTCCTTTTTCCCTGCGGTCAAACTCTCGCTAGCTAACTATTAGTCAATTGGCGATTGATGAATTGATCCGAGCTCTAGTATTTTTTCACTCCATGATTATCGTTAACAGATCGCTACCTAATCAACGTTTTAACTAAAGAATTGATAAACCGGCCCTCAATCTAGTCCTATTGAACCTTCTTCAACGAAGCATTTCTTTAGAGGCCCATTGAAAGTAACGTAAAAACGCTGTCTTAATAGCAGCTGTATGACTCAGCGTCTGATGCCTTGAATTGGGAATTCACTTTTGTTTGTCATTCCCTTCACCTCAACCGATCGAACCATTCCATACGTCACTTTTTTGTGTGTTTGTTCCCTCATGTATGTGAAGGAAAGTGGCAGACATTTCATTCGTGTTACGGCTTATCTCTTGACCATTAATTTCAATCTCTGAATCCTCACTGTTCTTACCCCTAATCGAAACTTGATCTTTTAGCTTTTGGGTACAGGTCCATAAACCCTTCTTGGTATACGACAGGCCTCCATCTAACTTTAATGAAATCAATGCTGTATCTACTGGAGGACGCTTATAAGGGGCCTTTGATGGAGGTGGTATTTCACATTGCACTGGCCAACTCCCACTTTGCAGCCTATGGAATTAGTATTCCATACGATAACACAAATATTGGTTTGGGGTTGCTCTAATTTTTGTCTATTCAATCATGTATACCATGGAGTCAGAAGCTGGACCTCCACGAAAATCCAAGAGGGCGGATAAAAAAGAAAAGAAGAAATGAGACGGTTACTAGGTCTGATTTTCAGTATCTTAGGGTCAGTTCTAGTGAAGACAAAGAGCGAAGCATCCCCTTTTACTTAATGGCCAGCCTTGCTCTGTAATTAGACCAACCCTTGCACTTCTTTCCCATAAACCATGCGCTCTGCATTACAACCTGGTTTCCGTCGCTCTGTTAAAGGCTAATCGCTCCTAGTTTGCTAGTTGAGAGTGTAATGAGACCACGCTCAAGTAACAAAATGGAGTTATTAAAGTAACGTTGCACGTAACTTCAATTAGAGAAAATATACAACGTTTTAATAAGTCCGTTTTTACTGTCCTTCGTCATACGAAGCTGGAACTCTTTTCGTTTCGAAGTCTTCTCAGTCTTAAAAAAATCATTCGGAAAAATTATTTGTGTCACCAAGTTTGTTGCTGATTCGTAATGCAGACCATGATAGACACCTGGACCATGATACGCATGTAGAACTGTAAATTCTGTCCTTACATTTACTTTCTAGTCAAAACCCAAGCATAACTACTGCTGTACGTTACCCTTGTTGAGGTTTCGCTTGAGGCTCAGGTGTCGAATGAATGATCGCATTAGTTTGCCTGTAGTCTTGATAAGAGGCGTCAGTGCCTCCAGAAGATCCTGGAGCTCCGTAATTCGTGGCTCCCACGTTTGCGGGAATGTTCTGGTAACTCGAGTTCACCTGCCGAGGGACGTTCTGAAAACTGGAATTCGTCATTTGCATAGGAGGAGCGTGGTATGGGGAACTGTTGGGTTGTTGGTACGCAGTACTGGTTGGGGGCATTTGGTACGAAGCGCCACCTGATGGTTGGTAAGAAGCGTTTTGCTGTTGGTAGGAATCGTCGCTGAATGTAGTGGTTTTGTTTGGCACCTGAAACAGAAAGATCATCTAAGAAAGCTGTCACAGAACGTGAATACTGTTGTTCGTTTTTACAAATGACTATTCCCCCACTAAAGGTATTTAAGGACCCCGAATTCATCAATGGTTTTTATCAAAAGGAACAGTGGTATATAAGAAAACTTGGTTGTTCCCACCAAAATCCGACTCCCAAGGGTTGTGATCCATCGAAGTCACCATTTGCTGCTAGGTGATACTGAGAGTCTCTACTCAGGTATGTTCCCTTATCAAAATGACTGTTCCTTAGCACTCATAACTTCAATTATATCTGTCGATTCCGAGTGACAATTCCAACGTGAACCGACAACTTTCTTCAAGCTCATCCACTGAACTCGGACCTGTGGAGATACGGTAGATTGTCATTTCGCCAGAGTGGAGAGCTTTTGTGGAAGTATTGCCATGAGTAGGTGTGACCCTGAGAAGTTCTTACTTTCAGGAATAAGTCCTAAATCCAGTTTCCCTACTGATCTAACTATTTACTTTAATGGCAAGTTTCAAAGGGACAGATCAATTGTGACCGCGTTTCTTTGTCATAACCTTCTTCCCAAACTGCGCGAAACAGTTATAAGCTGGCTCAGTAGCAGTCTTCTAACAACTGTTGCTCACTGGTGTAGGAACTACAGCGGAGCAGCACGTGGTTTCTTGTGTCCCCCTGCACTCAAGGCGTAAGATGTGCAAGATGAGGAGTCTTTGAGAGGAAAGAAAGCCTCGGGAGGAAAGTGGAGCCTCGCTCAATCCACTTCCTCTTAAGATGTTCACAAGATGTTGGATCATGCACTCAATGGCCGATTCAATGAGTAACTAGCTGGTGATTAATTAGAGAGCCCCAGTGGATGCTGTCTTGAAGAGTTTGGTTGATGTCGAAGTGTCTTGACAACTCCCACCCCACCCCAAGAGGCTGCTCATTGGCAATTTGATGTGATATGCATGGGACCTGGACCATAGATACTTGAATCAATTACCCCCTTATGCTTCATACAAAGTGAATATCCTCAACACTACACTGGTGACTAATTAGAACATGACTACAAAATAGTAAGTCACGAAGAGTTGCTTCCTTTTAAAATACCTTAACGATTTAATGAGAGCTTAATTCTGCAAGAATAAGTAATAAATGAAAGAGGAAAATAAAAATAGTGATCTTCAAAATAACCAAACGGGCTCGCCTTCATCATAATTAAAAACAGAATTTCGCATACAGCAGTTTTCTACGTACACGTTCGATTAAGCCAGGTTTTCAGACTGCACAAAGCGCGACAAAGAGAAACAAAAACATCTGATTTCTTACCGTTGTGCTACTAGGGTTCGCTGTGGCATTAGGCTGGCTGGGTGGCTTCACAATGCCAGGCGGCCGATTCCTTAATTTCTCCAAACCTAGAAACAAGCCGGGAAATTGAATTGTAAAGTTCAAAAGTCCCCAACTCTCCAAAAAGGGGGCTTACAGATCGGGCCAAGATGTGGCGATGTTTTCTATATTTCTATGAAGTACGACGGGGATTTATTTGATCAGCAGGAAAAAAATGCATTTTCTTCAGACCACGCTGAGTTGAGTTCTCGAACTTCATATAAATGAATGATTTGATTATTTACTGAAGTGATGAAAAGCGCTGAATGGACGCTAGGCTGCGGAAAGTTGTGCGATTCGTCGCACTAGACGCTTAATAGCGAATAAGCGCTATAATTCTACAACTTAGGTAGATATTTACAGTCCTACTTAATTCAAACTTGCTCCAGTCATTTACTGTTCATAGTTCCAACATTGGTGAGAAGATCGAGGGCAATTTTGCTACCAACCTTGTTATGATGGTAACTGAACAGAAAACCACTCAGAAATGTCACATGCAGTTCAGGCTTTCATTTGGAACCTTCAGTAGTCAACTTCAGTCTCTCTGAAAGTAACTGCATGACGGTAGGTAGTGCTTGCTTGAAAATACTAGCTCTGAGCAGGCTGAAAATGAGCGATCCCTCGCAATCGGGCTTTCTGGAATATCGGAAAACTCCGAGTTGTGTTGAGCCTCCCACTTTCATCAAACATATCTTGTAGGGTAGACAGAAGCAGGCTGGATGCGTGGTTAACAACAGAATCTAGAGAAACTAATTTCCATGAAAATGTTAAGGTTGTAATTCGTAATATAGGAAGACGAACTCACCGGGTTGGACGAAATCTGGCGCGAACTGTTTGGCGACTGCCTGGGCCACTTCAAAATCCTCTCTGGCGTGTTCGGCAGCCAAATCGGCCATTTCTGCTTTCCCCCTTGCCGTCGCTGTCCTGCAGAGACGTAACAAACATGTAAACAGGGAGACTCAATAACTGTTTTTTGTCATTGTATAGAAGCAGCAGATTATTAGATAAGTTTGAATTGAACAAAGCGCCTGTTAGTTAGGAACTCGTATCTGGCCTAACAAGGTTGCTTTGAACAAGAAAAGTGAAGCTCTCACAACGCAATACTCGGGCGAAGGTGTGAGAAGGCCTAAAACTGTGTCAAATGCTCCTGAGATGACGTGAAAATGGAACACCAGGTTGGTAAGAGTGTGGTGAAGACGAGGAGTATGAGAAGAACACATCAGGTTGCAATAAACTAGCGAGTTGTACGTGTAAGTAAAAGAAAAGGTTGGAAAAGAGTTAGAGGGAAACAGGTGAGTTAAAAGTGTAAAGAAAATACGTGGGAAGTTATTTTCAAATAAGAAAACTAGAGATAGAGAAATGATCTTTTCCGCTGAGTTTAATAAAACGTAGACTGGTTTCGGTGATTAAGCCATCCTCGGTATAATTAATAAACTGATAACTGAATACGCTCTCATATTCTAAAGTGAAACGCAGTTCCAGCGCTGGGAAAGATCCTTCATGGAATAAATTTCAACATCAACGCAAGCTGCCCATGTGGAGAAATAGAAACAGTGGAACATTTTATGATAGTTCGGCACTAGAATTGACAAATTAGTTGAACAATTACCGCATAACACAAGTTTGAGCGGGATGGAGTGGGAAAATATCCTCGAATTTGTAAAAGTAGCCAAGCCGACTCACACAAACTCTGGGGAGGTGAGAAATGGGCCTCAAATGGCCAAGACTTCAGTCATTGTTCTCTCGGCGGAGGAGAGGAATAAATCTAAGGGGAGGTTGGGGTATTGAAGCTAGCACAGAACCATCCCTACAGAACAAATCCACAAGCACGGATTTATCTGGCATTTTTTTCACTTAAATATAATCTCATTCTACTTATACATTTAATCTCATTCCTTTCACAAAAATGAAAAAACTCCACCTGTTGCCATCAGTCAGAACAAAACTGCAACAATACCCAATCTCAATTAAATGATCTACAAACGACGATTCCTCCTTCCATCTCCCTCCTATCACACCAATATTTTCCGCGTTCGCCTATCCTAACTTTAAATGTATTCCGCCCCACAATTACATTTTAATAACCCATTTCTCTCTTCAATTTTAGTCCTATCCTTTCATGTTTCTATTATTGACTTTACACCGTGTTTGGTTTATGGAGTGCCAATCAATATTTTAATTTCGTTCACCTCGACCATCCTACCAAGACTAGATATCCTCAGCCTAAGTTTTTGCCAAGCGACCCTTCCTCTAATTGATAACATTAGTTGCTCACTGTAACCATTGCGTTTTGCTATCTGTTTGTTTATCTCTTTCATTGGGATCAAGAGCTCTATCATACTATGGAAAGCTGCGTATGGAAATATTCATGAATATTTTGATGTTATGACTGTGAAATCACGTTATTTTACTTATCACGTGGGTTTGCTATTAATGGCAAAATTGTGTTTACCATAAAGAAATTCCACCTATCACGAAAATTCAAAGTAACCCCTCCCACCAACTCCAAAGTAAATGTAATATTTGAGTTTAGACGATTTATACTATACCTCTAACAATTTCCCAAGCTGTCTTTCAGTCCCTAACCATAAAAGAAATATGTCCACGTATTTATTAACTCGGGTAGGATAGCTATCATCTTCATAACTCAGTCTGTACCTGAAGTTGTTCAAAGCATTGAAATCCAAATTGAGCTCTTGCACTCATTCAAAATCTTTGTTACAGAAGTATAATGAAGTGCCCAGTTCTTGATAATGAGCAGATGCTTCAACTTACTGAAGCTAAGTTAAGGCTTAATATTAGTTGAGATAGGGAATTAGAAATGGAATTGGAATTGAATACAGGGGAACAGTTTAGTGAATGACTAATTATAAAACGTTTTAATACAGTTATCGTACAGTGAGTTGGTGGAGCTGATTTGGCCAGCCAAGTGATAAATCCATTGTATTTTCGTTTGATCAGATTCCTTGACGACTGGTTATTAAATTAAAAGAATAATACGTTCTGGAGTTGACGAAAAGTACCTTGAAATAGCGATGTCAGCCTTTTGCAGAGCAATTTTCGAAGCTCGTTGAGCGGCATTCACTGCGGCATCTATCCTCTCTCTGAACTTGGCAGACCTGCAACAACAAAACGCATGTTTTGTAGCACATTATAATAACGGTTGAGTAGTGCCAGTTGAAGTTGACAATGAAGAGCAATACAATATTATCCTTAAGGTTATAATAGATAATATAATATGCTAAATACAAAACAAGTTTCAATTCATCTTTTTCCCATCGACCAACTGCCTAATATGTATTTTTCTTGTGTCAAACTTCGATTCTTTCGAATCTCCTAAAGGGCGACGAGGATGGGATTTGATCTACTCGAATCTTCATCACAGTAAATTCGTGAAATAAGGACAACCGCAGGATTACTCGTAGATTTCGTATATTGGACATCAAAATTGAGCGCTGAGAGCATGTACGCCCCTTTGCAGTCTGTTTTGCCGCACACATAGGGATGACCTTGTGGTTACCGAAAATAGAAGTGAGAGATTTGTTATCGGTGATGATGCTCAACTGTTACGTTAGATGACTAACGACCAACCTCTAGAACTGGCCATATTATAATTCATGGGAGAAAGATTTCGCTTGGTGTTTTTCCGTTCATGGGCGACATCGCCCTGAAGAGTTATTTTCCATGGGGAAGGGATCATTTTCCAACACAGCACGTTGATGTTACATGGTTTGCACATTCTGTTCGACATGGCCATGGGTGGCCAAGTTTGATGAATATTTGTGCGACTCCAGCAGTTGTTAAAATGTTTTAAATTCATCGCAAGTACTGAACATCATTGTACTTAACATACGGGTCTCTGTTGTGGGAAAAATCTTCTTGGCTCTTGATGTTGGAGAAGCTTTCCCCAGTAAGATTTCAGCCCACCCGGATTTAGCCGATCATAATTAAGTAGTGGCGGTTTTGATATCGTTCAGCCTAATCAACGTGTATATATGTTGCTAATATTTGTTAGGTTTCATCCAGGGATGTAGCAGCGAAGCTTTTTGAAGGCTGTTCTGGACTTCAGGACAGTTGGGATATTTCTGAACCAATCGCTCAATGTCCCTATCGATCAATCTCGAACTGCTTCATTTTAGTGATACTTAGATGAAGCTCTTGAAGCACAGCTAGTTGCATGGCAGCAGGTATCCCGACTGTTGCTTCTCTGAAGAGTAGGTCACCTTCAATAGTGTAGTTTTTTGAAGCTGTTGCATAACTGTGGACAAATAATCATCGTTGGCTGAAGCTTCATTGAGAGCTTGATGAGTGAAGAAGTTTCAATAAGGTGGATTGAAGCTTGACAAATTTGCCTAACGTCATTTTTGGTTGATGAGTCATAAAAGCTTGGATTTGACCGGCTTCCACATTGAATTCAGTGGGAAACGTTCAAAGTAACTTCGACAGTTGCAATACATTAATTAGAAGCTCACAGCCACTTACAAAAAGTCGAAAGGTTAGGTTAGTTGCTTGTATGTTGAACGATTTGACGTATTAAACAGGGATGGCTTCAATCATTAGGGTGCACAAACATGTGTCGTAACAACACTTGGTCACATAATAACTAATGGTGTGTTTCCCACTACGCCGAGGTAATGTTCACTAAAAAAATAAAGCGAAGGAACAATTCAAGTTTACCTAACGACAATAGAATAAAATACCTGTGCTGTAATTCGAAGATTTAAATTTGTTCTGTACTCCTTTTTGGTTGCTTTTGCACGTTACAGTGACGACATTATGACGATAATCAACTAAATAAAAATCATCTCTCACGCACCTTATCAGGAAAAGATGCTTTTTCTTCTGGGAAGTTATCAGAAGATTGTTCTTGTATTTGCCCTCTTCTTTCGAACCATCTCTGAAAAAAAATTAAAAAACAAACTTTACTTCACGAACAAAATCGAGACATTCACGTTTATTGTACAAATAATCAATTGAAACAAAACGACATGAGTTCATGAAGCGATACGTGGTTTCTCAGAAAAGAACCAGTGGATTTGGATTCTTGAGTGTTTTCCATTAGAACGGGTGCCAAGTATGTACTGCCACAAACTAAATGCACTCATTTTGGGGTCCATAACCACAAGTTTTCAGCCAAAACTCGGTGATGTTTTAAGTAAAAGCTCTCAGGCCAGCACGATGAGGTACTGGGACTATTCCGTAGATTGACACAGGAAATAGCGAACAGTATAAATAAAGGAGGATTTCAAGGTCGAATCAAATTGCACAAAGCAGGTTATTCCATGAGACAACATGAATGAAGAATTCACTGAAAGAATTTACCGAATACCCTTGTCTGCCAGTGCAACTACCTGTCATGTGCATATTAGAAGTCCATTGTTAGACAGAGTCACAACTCAACCCACTGTTGGGAAGATCGGTTGCATTAGTCTTCGTCTAGGAAGGAGGAAGTACCACTGATGTCCGATATAACTTCAAAAATTGCAACTCTTGTGTTGCAACGTCAACCATTATTGATCGGCTTAGTTCTAATAATCTCCGACAATTTCGCCAAGATAAAGGTGGTGGTTTTGTAGAGGAGGGAGGGTTAGTGTTTGCACCACTTATTGCTCATCAAAACATTGCAGTCCACCAAAATCAGACCTGTTGAGATATGGCAGGGATTTACCACATGGGCAACGCGGGCAATGCATTCAATTAAAAGGTTTGCTGCGACAGTGTCCAAACTGCACAAGTTTTTAATTTACTTAAAGTCTCTAGATTTATACCCGAATGTAAATATTGCCTTGCCAATATATCTGTGCACCCCTGCATTAAACTGCTCGGCAGAAAGATCATTCCCTGCTCTCTCAGCGGTTGAAAACTATTCACGTTCAACTACAAGACAAAAGCGCCTGAATTATCTTGCAGATTTAGCTATTGAAAAAGATTTAACTATCAGATTAGATTTTGAAGACGTAATTTCCGAATTCGCTAACAAAAAAACCAGACGTGTGAAGTTTTGTAGTCATACAATATAAACAAATGTATGACTGGGCCACGTAACTTAAACGTGTTTCTTTAAATTGTACTTTTCAATTTGTTTTTTAATAAAACCCAAGTTCTGCCTAGGCAATTACATTAACGCCCAGTGATTAATTATACTTCTGGAACTGAAATGTAAGTTATACCTAATTAAGGAAAGGTGCGTGGTTTTATATTATGCTTATTTTAAAAATATACTAAGAAACAAAATCAACACTATTCTTTTTTCAAGTAGTTTCGTTATTAGCGGTCGCCCATCTCATGCCCATGAGGGGCAACCAAGTAAATCAATCCGGGCCTGATGACAGGTTGTCATTGTTTCGTAAGGGTTTGGCTTATCCAGTGACGTGGCTCAATCCATTTTCTCTTAGGACATTGATGGACATTGGGGGAAAACCCCTATACGAATCACTTCCCTATGGTGAGGATTGCACTCTCACTTGCCATTTATCTAATGCCCTTTCATCTAGCACGGCATGATTCGTTCAGTGAAGAGATCTGTCATTGCGTATTGTGTAATGGCACAATGCTGGGGGGGGGGGGGGCAGCGCAATTATACTATACGCAATGATACAACATTAAAAATGCTTTGGTCGTATTTCAATAGGACCCCTACAGACCATCATCACAATGAGTAGCGGAAATTAAAATTACGGATTGTGGGTTGCACAAGGCCACCATAGCTGTGTACTGTCCAACTTAACCACTATCTGCTGTGCTGCTGAGCAGTTCCATCCTCCTCAGGAAATATACTTACCAAGATAATCCTTAAACAAGTAGAAAAATTACAATTAATTGTGCAGCAAACAAAGGAAAGTTAAATTCACCTGAAGGTAGTGACTCCGTAGCCATATTTCTTATTGTTGAACCATTCGCCCTCGTATTTGAGCCCATCAGACCTCTCAGATATTCCAAACCCAGAACGCTTGTCGTTCTTCCATTCGCCTAAGTAGGTTTCTGTAACGCTGGCATCCATATGTTCATCCTAACACCAGAAACAGAATAGTTGACATTCATTTTTGTTGACATGCGTAGTTTCGAATGTTATGAAAAACTCGTCATGACAATACTTAACGTGCTATGGAGGAGTTAAGATGGGCAGAGGAACACTTCTGTATTTGTAGAATGGAAGACAGTTTTGATACCAGAATGGAATAAATTGGGCAGGAGAGAAGTACAAAATAAGAATTGTGGGCAGCACGCAACATGGCATCTCTGAACTTAATGTGAATTGGGCACTGTGAGTGTAAGTTGAAGCCTGGATGATAGAAACAAGAGTGAGATTTCAAGGTGTCAAGTCGGATTTTGAGAGGGTGTGGAGGGAGATTTATCTTAAGGATGGGGAATCCAAACCATCCAAGAAAGTCTATCTAGAAAAACACTACCTTCGAGCGGCTAAACTCAAAGGCTTATTGATATTTCTGACTGACAGCGTTACCCTCTAGCACTAACACAGCTGTTTCTGTCCGAACTCAAGACCAGTCATAGCACGTAGAGATGGTTAGAGGAGAGTGAGGCGCGAGACATCATACTCGTATGTGAGACTAGATAGTGGTCATTCCTAAAGACCCTCTTAGACTATTGCGGAGAATGTGGAGCAATTTCTCGGCCCTCCCAGTTCATCCTCCCCTCACTCCCTCTTAGTTTGCTCAAGAGCGGTTTTTCTAACATGAGTCAAAGGATGAGGAGGAACAAATGTATGAGACTTGCTTCGCCAGAATCCTTCACGTGAGTATGCAGGGAGCTAAACAGTCAAGACTAAAACTATTCATCATCAGCCTTCCAAAAAACAAACCATATCGCAGCACACAGTAGCGTCACTGCCCTGACTGGTAGTGTAATGGTCTGTTTTACCCAGTTTCTCTCTGGGTCTCTTGGCTTCTTGATCCTAGGCCTTGAGAATTATTTCCATAAAGCGGCTCAAACCCCCCCCCCCCCATTAACGTTTAACGCCACTAATCATTGGGTTGAGGATAAGGACAGGGCATGCTATTTCTGAATGCAGATATATTTTCGAAACTCTCAAATCTGGCTATTCGTTCTCTACAACTTTGATTTGAAACGCCCTTCTTCACAGAGATGAGAGTACCCTTATCTGTCTTCATTCCCCGGGAGAAAATACGACAGGGCCTATTTTTGAGGTGTGAGTGGAGATGAAAACCACATTACTCCTTACAGATGAAATGAAGTATCAGTTAAACTGGTCTATCGTGCGTACTGTGCTCGGATTTGTACACTCTTCAGCCATTTTCATTATCAACAATGTCCAACTTGGTCGGTTACAAGAGGGGAGCTCCATCTAGCGAGTAAAGATACTTTCACAAAATAGTGTAGCACTCTGTAATTTCATTCTCTGTAGACGATGGAAAGGTGAGACATTATGATTAGATTACTGAACAGCCCCTCCTGCACAGAATACTTCCGTGTGTGAACAAAAAGACAATTTTACTTTATGCTACCCCAAATTGTAGAAAAAAAGTTGGGTTTTCTTCAAATCTTTACGTTTTAAGGCCTACCAAATGATATCTATATATTTTTCTCAATGAATGTTCTTGTGACAACCCATCGAACAGCGATATAAACCAAAATGTGTCGAAAATGAACGTGTCAAAGTGTTTTATTACCCGATTTAACGGAGTGTCTTTTAGCAGCCTATATCCATTTGTTTTTCTATGCAACTATTTCTTTATCTATCTCGTCAACGGAAATATAGGCCAAGATAGCTCAGAAAACGAGATTTGTCGAATGTTAATTTATTTTTTCAATTTACCACAAAACGGCTCTAACGATTTCGATCAAACTTATGGAGTGCTCTCAACTAACTTGTCCCTACATTTTGTTTCACATAAACGTTCCTGTGGAAAGCGTTGAACGAAAATATAGCGCCCATATATACAACAGGTCGTCGAAATTGCAGGGGGTTGCGGAAAGTTGTGGGTTGCTACTCACCAGATATTTTAACGCAAATTAGTTGAAGCTTTTCTTGAATCACTGAGAAAACAAAATCAATACTGTTGAGCAGAGAGAGGGTCAATCAAGATCGCAGTAACGAAAGCCATTAGCCCCTTAACCTTCCCTTAGCCCTTGAATGAACCCTGATATTTGCTGAATTTTCTGACAATATCCTCTACATCTCGTGAAGTTCACCCTAAAAGTTGAAAAAGGGTACGACTAGCAATGAAAGACGAAGTTCACGATGAATCTGAAAGTAAACACAGCCTACAGAAGAGATGTTCAATGTGCTGGGTGGGGAAAAAGTCACAATAGCATCTGAGCACTAGGCAATCGTACAACTACCGCTGGCTACGCTTTCTACAACCCTTACTCCTACTGAAAGGAAGGCTCCTAGCTTTCTGACGACGGCCAGCAGTCTCTTCATCACGTTTCAGAAAGGAGCTATGGAAGTCAAAGAGTATGGGCCGTTTTTACCAATGGTATGAGTCCTAACCGGTCCTAACTGCTCCACTCTGTGAACATGGCTTTTACCAGCGCTGATTAAGCTTCAACTAACCCCTTACAACTAATTAAGCTAGCTTTGGTTAGCTGATATCTTTTCTTATCACATCTGTTCCTTCAGTTACTCTCTTCCATTACTGTCTCCATTATTATTTTGAATAATAATCATAAACAAAGATGCTGCCTACATGCCTGCAATTATTGCAGTTTTCTTTGACGTAGATTATCCATTATATTATGGTTATTGTCATCTCACCCAGCGCTCGAGATGGATACGAGAGCCTTATGACGACTTCGACGATACCAACTTCTCGATGCAGTCCTGATTATCAAAAGAAGGCATCCTAAAGGCACTTGGAGAAGAAATTGGCGCACAGGGCAGACAAATAAACCTTCAAGATACGTGAACTCAAATTCCGTGGTGTTCAAAAGTATTCGAAAATAAATTGTTGTTAGTGTAAAATTCATTGGTTGAGCAGCTTTAGAAAACTGGATACCCAATATCGCCATGTTAGAAAAACCATACGCAAGGGCTCAACTAGATAGGTAGAAAACAAGCCAACCAAGGCTTGCCCAACTGCATTCTGGTTATCACAGTCAACGTGGTGAAAACTAAATGAGGCTAACCATGATTTTATACATCTCGGTAACTGCGTTTTGGGTGAAAACGCCCCTACAAGGCAAGTAGAGGTGGACGAGCAGGAGGCTAAAACCCATGCTCCCATAGAATCTTGCAGTTGAACCTGGCAGCTTACTGGTAACCTGTTGGGTCAGTGCTTTCAACACCTTTGAGCCCCTTGTCTTCACAGTTAACGTACCAACTATCTTCACTCGATCGCCCAGCAGTTTTCTTCTGAACTCCGCTACTTTTTTACTCGCTTTCCACGCGATTTTTAATGCAACTCCTACGATTTTTACGTAAACTCAATAGATATCCTCCAAATATTTGTTAATCCCCTAACAGAGAAACTATACTTCAGATTTCTACTTCTCGACGGTTATAAAAATGTCCCCATTCCAGCCCCCTTTTTTCAACTTCCCGACCATTTTTACTCCTATTTGTTCCAATTTTACATGTTTTCTTATTTCCACAATATTTAAATTATTCTCGTCACTTTAGGAGGTAGAACTTACTTCGACCACGAAGGAGGCGTTGGAATCCGTGTGGAGGGAACCGGTGACTCCGGACTGAGAGGATTCCGTCGAGACCCAACTGGCGCTGCTTCCAGTGCTCCTGATGCTGCCTCCCGACGTCCCCCGTTTGTCCAAATCTCCCGTCGATCGTTGTTTCTTTATTTTGAGACCCTGGTTGGACAAACGCAAATTCAAACCATTTTGATGGGCAGTATTTGATAAAAAGTTGATAGATAAAGAAAGTGAAGGAGCCTTGGAAGATTAGACAGACGTCAGACCGACCAGCTGCCTGTTGTTCGTGATGGACTTCGTCACAATAATCTCGAGGCTAGAAGCGTCCCTCTGCTGTCTTTTCAACCAGAACTGCCTCTTTACAATACCAGGCCTGACAGTTGCCCAGAGCTCTATGGTGTGGTAGAACGTAGTCACGTCTTACATTCAGACAAAAACTACATTGAACAAATTGAAGCCCCCTAACCTTTAATGAATCGGCTTGTCCAATGGTCCAGGTTGACAGGCATTCTAGTGATATATGCTAGTATTGAAGGAGTGGGGGGGGGGCTGTAAGGTGTTGCGCTCCTTTGATCAGGAGTCACAACTCTCTTGCCTCCAAAGGTGTAGAGCCCCCTTTTTTACCCAGTGTTATCACTTAGTCCATGTAGTCAATGATAAACTCAACTGGCAGGTGATTACTTGTGGTACCTGATGGCCTTAAGTTATCTAAGGGTTGCTGCTCACCATACTAACCAATACTTTGTCTTTACGTGAAGAGGGTGTGTCACAACTGCAAGAGAACTGGATTGGGTCGAAGTGAAAGTAGCTTGCACGTGTTACAAGGGGAGAGGGGGTTGAAAATGTTTGAAGAGCCACTCACTCGAGCAAAAATTACAGAAATCACGAGCTCCAATCCATTGCCCGACTTTTGTCGGATTATGAACCTTCGTATATCATCACTAGACTATAACCACTGGGGTACCTATAATGAGAGTCAGGCGGTACACGAGAACACAAGTTTGGTCAGGATTTGAAGGTTTCAACGAAAATCACTTGGTCTTGGTCTCTAAAGAGAACCTGGGGCTACTAAAATGAGTTGTTGACTGGCTGTCGAATGGGAGTTTGACACGTTCTCATAACTTCATAACTGGGTGACAACACATTTATGTGTTGGAGTTTAGCAGGAATGTGGTGGACCGATTGTACATTGATCAGCCACCGAAAGGTGCATAGCTTGTGTTCCACCCACATGAGCGCACACCATGGAAAAAAGTCATCCACATAGCAGGTCCAAAAAGCAACCGTTGGGACTGTAATTTTGTAGTTATTACCAGCAACTTGCCCAACACATCACAATGATGTGTTGCTGACAATGCACATATTTTGGTGTGATGACTGATAGGTTTGTCAAGGTGATGGTCACTATGAGTACATGCAGATCGTACAGTATAAGTATAAATAAATGAGTAACTTAATGATGAAAACCAGAAAGCTGGCATACTTGAAAGCCCTCAGGTCAGCAAGGCATTAATTATCGTGAATTCACTAACTGGAATATAGTGCGAGGAGATAGTATAAGCGATAAAATACGTTTTGGGCACTCATAAGGCCAAGATTTACAACGCGCTCATGGATTCCAGAAACCTTGGCAACCTGTGGCAGCCACTCAGATGTTTTTCCAGAAAACCTGGGTGATGAGAGTGAGGAGCATGGTGTAAGATTTCATCAGGGTATTCAAACCGAGAAGGACTTATACGAAGAAAGGTAGGACTCGATGATGATTACTATTGTACTCTACAAAGATATCGCATCAACAATCCTCAAATCAAAAACAAAAGTTGTACTAGTGAAGAGTCCAAAATGACAGTAGAACTATTTTACTTATGATCAAATTTAGAAATGCGCTTGATTCACCGGGACACGTTATCTTTGAGTACTATTCTTATTTGGAATTAAAACTGTTGAGAGTGCGATGATTTTGTTTATTTAATACAAGCACCGATCGTGTAGACCTCGTATACACCGAGCAGTGCCAGTAGCTGGAATTAGAGAGCTGGAAGAGGTTTCGTTTTTGTAATCAGCACATTGAAATTTAGAGGAGCAGCTGGGATATCCCTTGCATCAAAATCAGTGTTGGCCTGAGTAACGACTTTGTAAGTCCACAGACTGACCCGCCTATAAATATTTTGCTTTCGATAACAATATACTTAACGCACAACAGAAGTAGCAAACATACAAACGGCTACGGTTTTATTCTATGGACTAAATAAATCAGCTCACCGAGAGAATGGATTTCTTAATGTTGGATGATCTTTCTACCAAAGAACGTCGTCGCAAAGGGGGGTCGTCACTTTTGGCTTTCAGGACGAAACCTGCAAACCATATTCACCATTAAATTTCCAGATCAGTAAGAGCTCATACATGATGTAAGCGATATTCAGTAGGTAGTTTACATAGAAGTATTTCGCGTTGACGTGTGTTGTGGCATGACAGACAACAACTGAAACTGCCTCGATGTTCAGGGTGAAAAGGATAGCTGGAGATGTAAGAATCCAGTGTACAGATTATAGACATGCCACGGAAAGCTCATTAGTTGACTGGGCAGCTTGTGAACTCGTGTCCAAACACAATTTGCTAAGGTTTTGTAACAAAAAGATACCGTTTCGAGAAGGAGAAGTAGGTAGATAGTGGAGGGGAAAAGTATGCAACTGCTGAACAAACTGGCTAGCTGTTTCTCCTTAGCTTACCCCTCCTCTTTTTTGGAGAAACCCCCAGATGTAGTACGGATATAAATTATACAACTGCTAAAATCAATACTAGAACGGTTAAGAAACTTCAGGGTACGAAAGTACGACCCATTGGTTCAGGGAGAGCTGTGCAATTAACCTGTCTTTCAACAATCGTATTATTAATTAGACCAGACGAGTTTCACGTATCAAACGCTTGATGTAGCATTGGTTCAAACCTATAACGCGGCTTTATTCTGCTTTTGCAAGGAAAGAACTACTCTCCTTCCTTCTCCCACCAGATTCAGCAGCCACCTTGTAGCAGAGTTTCTACTCGACAAACTCTCAGGCTCTTTTGAGCACTCTCCCCCCCCCCCCATATATGGCTCAGCGCTCTGAATAAGGGGAACGAGACTTGACTGCCAGCACCCTGAACTTGGGCTACAAACTTCAAGGTACGATCCAGTTGTCAACGGAGTTAAAATTATTTTAGAAACTTATAATGATCAGTGCCACCTCTATACATTCCAACCCAGACAAACTTTTATTTTTTTATGATGAATTAATTTGTATTTTGTGGCTAATTTGTAACGCTGATCCTTCAACGAGGGTCGTACTACGTCATGGCCTCCCCACACTGTTCAGAACTTTGAAATCAGAGATCTCAACGACCAATGAGTCTTGTGAGGTTATTTTGCTCTTCATTAGTTCCCAACTTACGTTGCAGAATGCTCAGTTTTCACTTCGAAATGTTGTTATTGCGGCAATCACAGATCTCAACAAACGTCAGGTCAAACGCTATTGTCTGCTCAACCATTTGTTTTCGTGAATGGCAAGTGATTTAATATCATTTTCAAACGGGGTTTATTCGTACAACGCGTTGCGAGGATGTTGTTTTGCACTTTTATAGTCGCTCAGGGACAGTTTCCTATAAGTGAACGGTTCTTTAACTGCAAAAAATCCTTCCTAACTCATCCCTTCTGACGAAGCTCGTATCGACGTATTTGCCTATCACTTTGACATTGTTCTGTATTGTTCTTTGTTGTTGTTGTTCTACATTGTACTGTTACGAGGGGAGTTTGGAGATGTTTGAAGAGTCGCTGACTCAGGCAAAAATTACAGCAATCGCGAGCTCCTTCGATCCATTGCCCAACTTGCGTCAGGATTATGAACCATCGTCTTTAACCTCTGGACTACGATCGCCCGGTGCCTTTAAAGGGAGTCAGTCGGTACAGTACCATAATGTCCCTGTCAACCTGATTTTAACTTCGAATTTTGTGTTTTCCAGGGTGTGAATCAAGTTCAGGGCTGTGCCTCAACGAATGCTACGCACCACGTCACTGGACAATATGTTTTATACATTGCCCTAATAGTTATGCTATTTTCTTCGAAATGTATTTTTCCACCTCACAGTTTCCTAAATGTCAAGTCTTCTTATACGTTTGAACTAGGTACCTTGCATTTAGGTAGAGTGACCACTCTTTTTATGCAATACTTCGCTAAATTTCGGTTTATTATTTTCAATAATGAATCTTTGGAATTCGACTAAATCGTAAGAAATATTATGAGTGAGAAATAGTTCCTATTTTGTTTCAAACAATAGTTACCTATTTACGCGCCCTCGTAGCTGCTAATACCACTTCGCAACCGAACATTTTGGAGTATTTTACAACTTTCGAGGGGAAACAATAGTGAAAATATATGAGGTACTGCGGGTTTGCGTAACTCGTGGCTCACTGGTGATGTAATATTAGTATATTATTAGGCATAGTAAGAAGATGTTTCATTTACCGTGTATTGATGCAATAGTTGTTACGGTTTGATACGAGCGCCCTGCGCCTAGGAAGTTTTAATTTATTTAGTTGTTCATTTATCATGACGATATATTTATTTTATACGATTTTGATACGACTACTATTTAGTAAGCCCGGGCTACAGGAAGCATTGGTTTAGTCATTTAGGGCGTCGTACATTTCATTTTCTTTCCTCTATTACACCACCCGCATGTTCAGTTACTATTTGTGTTGTCAAACGATCTATGAACCGGCAGGCCACCTGAGTCCAGACCAAGGCGTTTGGTATCCACCTTTCACAAGCGCTCTCATCAATCCTTATCGTCTCAACCATGTGGACATCCAGTGCAGTTAATTTCACCCAGCCAACCTTATAATTAAATCATCGTTTCGTACTTCATATCGCGCCCAATCTCCGCCTTCAGGTTATCGTTCTGTTCTTCTGGAATTTCCTACTTTCAGTTTTATAGAAGTGTATCGTTTGCGTTTCAAGTTAAATATTTGATTTTATTCAATTTCAACTTTCTTTAAATCACTCCGCAGTCAGTCGAGAATTAGGTTTAATATTTTAACAACTGAAGCACGTGTAAAATAATGCAATGAACGAGTGCAACACAAAAAAAACTAGTTTTGCGAGTAAAGGTAATATTTGACTCAATCGTTTTTCAAGTTAATACTAAATCCCATTCTACGATTGTTCATCCGTCGGCCTTGATAATGGTTGTGACATACAATTTGGCGTAGACTAGAATTATTCATAATTGCACCTCTAAAATCGTCCGCAAAGTTAATATTTAACGTATAATATAAATTATCTTTCAGATAGCATTGGCTGAGTGGCTGAGAGCTAAAATTTGTTAGTCCAAGAAAAATAATTAACCCGTTTTCTCTCCTCACCTTCCAGCAGAGCTGGAAAATCGAGTAAAAAGTATTGGGGCACATTTTATTTTGCCTCCCTTTTCTCTCACCCTGGAAATTAGAGTAACAATTGTTGAAACATTTTACGCTCCTCTCCACCATAATTTGTGTCAGAAACGTCCCCACAGGGAAAAGTTAAGCGTGGACTGGCAAATACCAAGTGAAGGGATGGGAGCTTCTCCTGAAGAGGGAGTTTTTTGTTTCGTCCAACCTTTTCGCTCTGGAATAGGTTTGTATGTTTACGTTGAAGGAAGGGATATCAAAACAAAAGGGAAAGTAAAATGCTCAGTTTGTTATTTCATCAGTGTTTACTTTTGTGATTAGTTCGATTAAAAGGAAATATTGACACTGGGTCCCAACTCATTGAGATAACTCAATCTACGAAGCTTAGTGATATCAAAAGTGATTGGGACACTCAGGTTCTAATTGGGGCGGCTGGTTTTAATTATAAAATGCGTTTAGGTTTATAGAAAGAGCAAATAATGAAGTGCGATTGACTTGCTCTTGAAAGGAGTCGTTCTAAAGTAAACCGTTTCGAAATACTCACCTCTTTTTGGGCCTTGAAAATGAAACAAAGGATTGCCAAATTAAAAATTGAAATTCGTTTTAAGAAAACCTGAAGCTTTTAGACAGGAAAATAGTTACATTGCATAGAAGCATGGAGAACTGTAGGTTTGTGTCAACTTCATTGTGAACGTAAAATACTTGTCAATGCTGAAATATCAACCGCGGAATGATATATTTGAGAGATTAGAGATATCCATTAAACATTTGATGGGTCTGTATGCTTAACTACAATCACTTCATTTATAAAACGATGCCTCATAGGTGGGGTAGTGATTTGTGTGGCAGATGTGTGTTGTCCATACGAGAACCAGACAAGGCAAGCAGTACGCTGCAATTTTTGGAGAAACGGCTATCGCCTATACCTAATGGTGGTTGTACACTTACAGCCACACCATATATTTCCTTCTAACCTGTACACCTCTTAGGTAAACCAGCACCTGTAGCCTGCTTATGCCTGAAGGAGTAATCTGTCAGTTGTGCCTCTATCGTCAGCCCAACACTATTGCACACATTACACCCAAGTCTGTAATATCCTAGTCTCGATTGGGGAAATTTGAGGGGCTAGAGGACGCCATAAGAACAGTTCAATGCTTGGAGCCCTGAGAAGAGGACGGAGCTAGCTGATCCGGGGCAAGATGGGAATGGGTATGGGAATGTCGGCAAGCTGCAAGATTTTCGTATGAGTGAAGGGTGCAAGAAAGAAGAGCTGCGATTGCGGAGAGGCGTGAGGGTCAACCTGACGCAATGTGCTAAACGGTTCCCTCTCTCCTACGTCCCAATAAAAACACGGAAAAATATCCTACAATATCACAATTAACTCCGTATCTTTTGAATTACTGAACAGCTAACAGTGTGTCAATTATACCTGGACCAGTGACTATCAGTTACACTTGAACTGGTAATGAGGAAGTTACAACTCGCCTAGCAGCCTGAGAGTTGCACCTGGTCCTGTTTTACTACTCTAGTTCTATCACTTTGTCCAGCTTCCGCTACATTTTAGTTACGAGACTAACTATAGTTTCGGGGTTCATCTTTTTGTTCTGTCCCCTTTCTCTCGCCAGCTAATTACTACGTAGAAGAGTTACTATATTTTCTGCTGTATGCGCTCGTTAAATTTGGGGTGCTATTAATATTAATTTTAAATAATTATTTCAAATATTTGGCAAATACGTTGCCTTTTGCGGATGATGTAGCAGTAATTCTGACTAATGAAACATAGAAGGAAGTGTGCAATGGTGGAAAGTAGGCCTCTAACAGAAATTTGTCAATACTGAATATTCCCGTTCACCGTTCACAACGTTGTATCCCCCATCGTGTACACAATGTAATTAGAGATTACTCCTTAACTAATCTTAATGTAAATTGTCTGTAAATCTGTATTGTTTACTTATCAAATATTGTACCGCTGACCTCCTCTTGAGTCGTCGACTCGTCTATCTCGTTCCGCCGCCTGAGCCTCGGGACCGCCTTCCACCGATCGCAGGGACGTCAGCGAAGCCCTGAGGGTCTTGTTGGGCCGGTAGTGCGAGGCCTGGCCGAAGGGAGCGGAAGCTCGTACACCGTAGCCGTGTCGCATCCCTCGCAGCCACTGCCCCTGATAGGTACCTGCAACGAAACAACGAAAATCGCGTCATTCCACAGTAAGTAAGCGCATGAGATCACAAAATATGAGACTGCCTGCTTCACACTGATTATGTAATGATCGTTCATTCCACCCCTCATCTTTTCACAACATTACCGTTCGTGGGTGAATAGTGATTATGGCGAAAATATTTGAAATTTAACAATGGGATTCAGTCTATTCCACTTTTTTACAGCCGGAGGTGGAACCCATGGTTTGTGATCAGCTGCTGCGATGAGGAGAGCGTACATGAAAACGAGCAGAGTGGAAGTGGCCGTGACGAGTGGCACGTGCTCCTGGTTATGACAGTTACTAACGCCGAAGAAGTAATATGTGCCAAATTTACCTATTTTCTAAATACACGAACCTAGTCGAAACACCCGAAAACTTTCAAGCATTCTTCTAAGAATTTTTTGAAAGGCGAGGCCACGGAATCTTTCATTTCATAATCGTATGCCGATATTGTTTTACCTCCCTCAACCCAACGAACTAGGAAGGAAGGTTTCGTCATCGGGCGAAAAGAACATTTTGACATCATAGGCGAATTTGTGTGTCCGTGAGTATGCCTGTACACACGTTTGAAAGAACGGCTCCACCAAATCATCTGTGAAGTGTTATATTGAAATTAACACGAGGCTCCAAATTAAGGTTGTGGGCGAAATATGCTCACAGCTAACTATAGCTATCACAGTGATCAAAACAACAAACTTTTTCTTTTCTCGAAAATGCCTTCAACGATTTTGATTGAATTTTTTGTACGAACAGTTGCAATTAGCTTAACCTGAAATTTTCATTACTATGAAAATTGACATGAGCGGCACAATAAATTATCGAACGTTTCAACAAATTAGCGCAGCCTTTTCCTTAAAAATCCTTCCCATATGAAATAGGCGTCCTAATAAATATTGTGTTGGTAGTCTATTGTTCGAAGTTTTCTCCAACTATGTTGTTTATCCAATTGAAAAGAACGTTCGCCTTTTCTGTCCGGGGTGCACCAGGAAGCCGCATTCCCTAACAATTTTGGAATAGTAGCAACAGTGAGAATTCATCCACACCTCACCGTCAGTTATTGTATAATTTTCATGATGATCACGATGTTCGTCGGTCTGGTTTAACATAATCAAGTTAAAATTATACATAATTTCTAAATGGTATAATATGTTAGTTCCATTTTTAGTTCTGTCTCCCTTGATGTTCACAACGAAGAATTCAATCGCATCTATGTATTTCACGAAGAATAAAAAATTTAAAGGTATTCTCTTGGATACGAAAATATCGAAGGGTTATTGTTTCAAAAGCATTCAGAAAATATATACCAAGGGCATGAAAAATTGTTGTTTTAAAGCAGCAGCGTGCGCTATGGTTACGAAAGTCAAATCAGGAATAATACATCTCGAAACCACACCGAAACTTCATAAACTCCTGAACATTTGGTGATGTCAGGGTAGTACGTTCTGTACATTCTGGTCGGTTTCTCATTTTTGACTTGTCAGCTCGTTTATTTATAGTCATTTATTAGTTTATTTATTACATTTCTGCTCCCTCATTTGCCTCTCATTATGGTTATAATTTATTTCCACCTATGTCACACTGTGGTACGTGTTACTTTTTCTTTATTCTGTATTGTGTGCTCGTTGCCGTCTCTATCAAATAAATGAACTCATTCAATAAGTTCATAAACTCATCAACATTATACAAGAATTGACGGTGGGGGGTGGATTAGACACTCTTCCAAAATTGTTGGGGAATGCGGCTTCCTGGTGCCTGGGGACAAAATGAGCATTGTAGTTCCACGACACTTTTGGTTTATTATTCATTCTGAATAATACACCTATTTTTTCCGTCGGGAAAACCTTTTTTAAACCCCCCTCCCTTTCAAAATTTAATACTTTACGTTTCACGACATTGGGGGATTCCAAATTTGCTAGGCCCGTCCGCCGTTCCGTTCTTTCGCACAAAAATCCCATTTGGTATCTAGTCGTGATGGCCTGCTCGGCAATCCGATCGAACGAAGCCCATGGTTGATATGGGCAAAAAATGGTTAAAAAAATTAACAAAAATCAGGCGTTCTTATCGCAAATACGCCGTGTTTAGTATGGTTTTCTAGGTACTTTTCGATGCTGCGTCGAATGGAACAATTCTCAAGACCCGAAATAGTGAAATCACAGTGATTATAGTCAGCGAAAGTCTACTAATTGAAAGCGCTCGCGGGGCAATAACTACAGCGAAGCAATCGTTTCATCGTTTGTACTCTCTCCCTCTTGTCTCATTAAAACCACCCGCTAGCTCGACTCGCCACGTCGTGCCAATTGCCTACAAGCACCTACGAGTGCCTGGATATTTAGTTTCGTAGTTTCGTAGTAGTCAGGTCGTGTTTCATATGGTTTAGTGGTATTTTTCGATGTTGAATCGAATGGGATGGGTCTCGGATGTGTCAGACTACGTCGACAGAATAATAAACCGTTGGGTAATAATTTAGACGTTTTTATTTATTTAACTTGTGGAATGAACTGCCATGTCTTAAGCGTGAGGTGCTATCCACTATTATAAAGAGGAGGCTAGGCAAGAGGATGTGACCTACCAGTCAGTCAAACGCGCCGAAAGTGTTATACAATACGTAGATCGTTTCGCCCTCTGACTATATCCGTTATTACAGCAGCACCGATCGAGCCTACGGACTGAAAATCAAATACGACACCGAATAATCGTTTTAATAGTCAGTAACGTACGGGGAGCTGTTCTCTCGCACCATCATCCAGTTTCATCGGTCCAGCAGAAGAATTTAGTTCTGAAATCAACCTCGTATCTCTAATCGACGCCAAGGGTCTTTTCGCGTCAAGTTGGTTACAATTGGAAGTGCAGCCTCAAGATAGTTATGTGGAATGGCTTGATCCTTCTTCTCGTTGTGTACTTTCAACCTGCGTTCCTTACGGCGTCCAACATAACGAGTTGAAATTCAAATCGTTTCAGCAATAAACAATCACCAGGGAAATCACGGAAAAAGTAACTTGTTGGCTCAGGAGCCCGAGGAGGGTATGGGAGGAGGGAGAAGGGGTTGCCGCGAACCCACATATTTGGCACGGGGACAATACTTTCCTTATCAGTCAGTTGTGGAGTTGGAGGGGGAAAGAGGAAAGTAAAAAGGAGACGCACAGTGAGCCGGGGACGGAGCTGGGCCACACGAGATGAGGTCGAGGGCTGAACTTGAGTTTGAATTGGACGCCTTGACTCGTTCCCTCCGCAGGCTTCTAAATTTACAGTCCACTTAAAACGGAACGTACGAGAGAACTGCGGCAGTGTGTTTAATGCCGGGGAAAACTGTTCCCTTTTTCCGCGGCCGAGAGAACGACACTCACACACACCCACAAACTGTTGATTTAGACTCTCGTGGCAAGTCGTTGGACTCGCTCTAGCGGGTTTCCTCCGAAGGGAAAAAGAACTTTGTTTAGGGGGGTTTTCGTTAGAATCGTCAAGCCGTTGAATTATATTGGCCGGTTAGGAGCTAACTAAACGAAGAACGTAGCACAGGCCCTCGAGTGAGTCAATCTTGTTATAATTAGCTCCCCTGAGCCCAACAGGTCCTTCGTTCTAAATAGGGACCAATAGGACTTGCACGTGCTCAAATTTAAAATGGTACCGATAGCAAGTGACGAGTTGCTAACAAATGCAATTCCTCACGACTATGACGCCCAAAGAATATAATTAGTAGTTTCTGAATGCAGTGTTTCCCCATTTGCAACAAGCAAAGATGTCCAAACTAGAATGCATTGGATTTTTTTCTGGGTTTTTACACAAGAATTTGATACGCTCTCGTAATCTCAAACTGTACAATACTATGTTTTACTTAGCGGGAGTAAAACGAATTTATTAATCACATGAACTAGCGAAATAGCAGACTTCGACAAATTTTAGGCGCGCGCCTCCAATGATCAAATTGTCACGTCATTGCGGAATCAATACTCGATAATTTTACGGGCAGATAACCCATCACCTTTAATTGAGAGATCTCGTTCGATTCGTAATAAATTATCTGGTAAGGTGCATCACCTCTTGCCTTCGCCCCACATACGTCCGTAGTTTTCATGGCCTTAGCTACTAATTCACTGTATTTATCACTCACTTCATTTGAACTTGATTTGCTTCCCGCTGCGCGTGGAGCATTTTAAAGAGCGTTCCGAAATTCATTATTGAGTATCAGTGCATAGGGGCTTTAGGAGGCTGTCGACATCATTGTTGGTTTATTATTCATGCCGCATAATACACCTGTTTTCGGCCAGAAACAGTTTCTTACAGCCCCCTCCCCCACCCATTACGTCCGCCGTCCAGGCCATACTATGTCTTGTGTGGTGCGTATAACGTGGTCTAAAAAACTACGTTTTTTCCCAAAAAAACTCCACAACACAAGGTTGTTACGTGCAAAACGTGGTTTTAAAAATTACCCGAACGAGATTTTGGCAGTTTTATTAGGTCGACGTCGGGTTTGGTATCGTTTCCGAATAAGCTACGTCCAGATAGACAACAGTAAAATGTCAGCGAATTCTACGAGTTGAAGTAACTCTCAGCATGATGCAGTGAAAAATATACTGTCCCCAGCCTGCGCTCATTATCAATCACTGCCTATCGCCTCACTCCAACCATCTGTCAGTTCGACTCGTCGCGTCGTACGAGTTGCCGAGCGCAATTTCGGTCAGGACGATATTTCATATAATTTACTAGTACTTTTCGATGCTGAATCGAATGGAATAGGCCTCGGAAATGCCCTACAAATATTGTCGTGTGCAGGTCAGTTGTCGTTGTTGATGTAGTTATATTCTTAACAATGCATGCTGAAGAAGATGATAATAAACCGTTATGCGATAAATTGCAGTATTTTTTCAGAAGAATCGTGTTTTGGAATTATCGAGTACAACCCGTGAGAGTTCTGAGGTAGTTTATTGACTAAAACCTTAATTTTTCTGAAATTCATCATTCTGGATCTAGTGAGGAGAAAAAACTGCGCCAAAATCTAGTTTCTTCGAGTTTTTGAAAATTTACTGAGCTCCTCTCTTCATTATCCCGCGGATGAGAATTTTATTGTTTTGGAACTGTCAATAAAAAAAAAAGTATACACACATCATCCATCGATGCATGCACTCATGCCATTTTCCCAAAATGTGCTTTCGGACTCAGTAGCCCTTAAAACGTAACGATACTCGAAAGAAAACTCAACCTTTTTTTAGCCGATCACATAACATTCTTCTCTGGAAACTAAAAATACGCCGAAACGGATTCCACGCTCAACATTTTTTGGCATCCACCGAGTTCGTATTAACTGAGTAAAAAGTCGATAGTGCAGACGACAGTTGATAGAGCCTTCAAAAATCGTTGCATGCACGGTGGCTGAGGAAAGTTGTGTGATACGTCGCACCAGATCTTCCATTGCGTTCAACGGAGCTGACTCACGGAGAGCTAGCGCCTTCTGGGCTCGTGCACGCTCGATTAAACTAACGTGCGTTAACTGACTCGTGTCAATTAATCGTCCGTTGAAAGGTAAGAGTGAGCAGCGTTGCTTCAATGATATTTGAATTCGCGCTAGTTAATAACAAAGAATGGTGCTTGGGACAGACGCGATAGATAAAGAACTCCTCATATAATTTCGGCAACAACGATGGTTGTGACGCTAGTTATATAGGAAGTTAAGCAAGAAGCAATGTGAGATAACATTTCGATAGTATTAGCCAAATATTAACGGCCTAGTACTATTGGTATAATTTATTTGCTCGTACATTGAAATACGCACATAAAGCAACGCACAGATATTTTAGTCTACAACCATTTTCTCCTTAATCTCACATTACATCCATAAATATTGACATAAATTGCAATGTGGGGTTATTGATTGTTGAAAATAACACTGAAGTGGATTTCTGAGAGTCAGTCACAATAACACCAGCAGCTTCTTTTTTATACCGACGTTTCGCTCTTTTTATTACGCATCTTCGGGGGCGTCCAACGATTCTTTTTCTTTCAAATCAATCGTTATATGGACAAGCCGTGATGAAGATTAATTTTAACAGTCAGTAGCACTGCATTGCAATTTATGCGACATTGAGATGTTTCAGCCAACCTCCTCATCACACTAGAATTCGTTCTCCTTCTCTCAAGTTGTTCAAACGACCATGAAGATGCAAATTGTGCGAAACGTCTGACTATAGAAGCTGTTTGTTTCATTGTGACTGACTCAAAAAAAAAAAACACCAAAATAATAGTAATTTGTCAATAAATTGAAGGCCCATCATCATCTATATTCGGAAAAATTCCTACCTACGAACTACCGGTGTTGTAGCCAAGTCGGCTCTGACCCAGAACTATTTGCTGCCCGAAATGGTCTTCCTACACCTAGTTTTCTTCTATCCTCATGTCCACGCTTAGGGCGCTGAATGAAGAACCACACCCAATGCGGGTCGTTGGGCATTAAATGTTTCGCATAAACGTGAACAACGTACTTAGGGCAGAGGAAAGTTGTTAGAGGCCCCGTACCTGATGTTAGCGTGGAACAGAATTTAGTATTGACCTAGAGGTACGCTAGGCAAAACGACATCACGTTAATGCAATAATTAATTACTAATAATTGATTTATTTAAAAATAGCTGATTTGAAATACAGAGAACGTCACTTGGACGTCATTATTTTTATCTAACAACACTTGAGTGACAGCGCTGAATAAACGTGACATGGTGCTTGTCTAAGCATTATTTTTAAAAACGAATTCAGAATTCGAACGAGCATAATTTGAACAATCAGAATTGCCGAACTCAGAGAATCGGTAGGCAGACAATCAGCAAACTGAAAACAGTGAGCAGCTAAAGCAAGTTCCATATGTCCGGGGGGAGTTTGGGCCGATTTTTCGCACGTCCTTTTTTACAGGCGTTTTGTTGTGTAAGACCTGAACATGCCTGTTTCATCCGATAGTAGCTCAGTAAGGCATCAGTACGTACGAAATGACGTAGTTGTCATAATAATGTACTTCAAATAATATTCAAAAAACCCTTCCAAAAAAATGAGCCAAACGTTACGGAATGTTTTTGTCAGCCCTTCCATCGTCGGCGGTAACATGTACGACTTGGTTCAATGTCTAGACAAACCAATCGGATGGCGTTTAATGAACAATTACAGCGTGGACTAACGACTGAACGCAAGTCCTGGCCACCATTTCGAGCAGTGGCAATAAATATTTGACGGTTTCGCTTGAATAATAAAGAATTCGCGTGACGTGTGAACCCCAGTCAACTGATTGGGGTTACGCATTCGCGTGTCCATCCATTTTTTAAATAACTACCAGCTCGACCCTTCGCCTCGCGCTTCAATAATTAATTAATTATTGACCACTTCTAACGACGTTGGGGTCTTCTTCGGCTAAATTGAATTAGCAAGCGGTGTTCCAAAATCAAAATTGAAAGAGTTTCGATACCATTCCGTACACGCTTTGGTTAAAATTTTAACCGTTCGGTAGAGCGATGAGATGATGCCATGTGAATTGGACAGTGTATCTTTGATTGCATGAATGATAAGGCGTGACTTCATCCTGTACCTAAAAAAAAACATCGGCAAATCACACAACTCTCCTTTCCGTCGGGAATCGCCTTGAGTCGATCGTCATGCTTCCGGTTAAATCGAGGATGGTACGTGAACCTGCGAAAGTAGTTTCAATAGGCAGCTCGTTTAGAAAGAACCCTCAGGTAATCTGGAGGAAATAACCAATTAATACAGAACAGATGGATGTTTGCCGTTGAAGACACATATGGCGAAATCTGGTCGTCAGTTCCGGGGCTGCAGCTAACTACTAATTTGGAAAAAGGTAAATATAATTTATCTCTATCAATGGTTAATTACGATATAAATTAGATAAAGGATGCTGCACAGTGGGCTGTAGAAGGTAGAGGTTCGAAATTTTCAACTGCAAGTAGCGACAAAGACAACTAAGTGGTGTATTTATATGACACCATGAAATGTGTCTTTTAAATATTTTGGCAGCTTGCCTGGCTCGGAAGCGAGTTGAGGGAACTCAAATCACGGCTCGTTACATGAACGGAAAAGGCATATGTACAAATATAAGAGCGAACAAACACACAAAGCTCGCAACATTCTCAGAACGACCATGTACAGCACATGTCCGAATTAGTGCAATGATTCCCGTAGCTACGAAACTGTTGGATGGAAGAGAGGGAGAAATCTGAAGTTCAGTACGGACGAAGAAGTTGGCAAATGAGATGAGTGATAGGGAGAGAGGCTGTATTTACACTTGAGACAGAAAAGAGATAAGACTATGTGAGTACAAAGCAGAGTATGAGTCCACAGGGTCTCTGGATAAGTGAAATGAAGTCGAACGAGAAGAAGCTGAGTGTAGGTGTAATTGTGTGAGAGCTGAGAGAGTCTATTATCATAGGAGGTGGCCACTAAGGCCTCAGACGTGATTTAAGAGAAGGGAGTAAGGAAACCCCACTCGGGATACCCCAAGATACATGAAACCTGGAATAAGTGCAAGGACACTGAACTAATTCCGGCTTCAGCTGAGCCGAACAGAAATAATCATGGTATTTCTACAAGAATCGCTCCACCTGTCTCTGGTTCAAATACATGTCAATCAACAGATCAAAATCAAAAACCAAGAACGCTAAAAATATTTGAGATATCCCTCTCCCTCATTTCAGGGCACACTCAAGCGCATTAATTCCCGTAACCCAGTTTGGTATGACCAGCCGAGCATTACGCATTTAAATATCTTAGCACCTAATATACTTCTGTAACTTACCTCCATCGGCGTAAGTTTCGGAGCCGTAGCCATCTTGGAGACCATTCGCCCAAGTACCTTCGTACCTGTAACACGAAAAAGCCAAATTACTAACGGCTTGATTGTCTAACTTGTAGACACGTTGTTAATTTTTTCCTTATCAATCCATTACCGCAGTACCATCCATAAGACGTTTTCTGCCGTACGCCACATAAGGAACTACTGGACTATAGACAATTGACTGGAAAAGCCAATGGACAAGGAATGTATTGTCATCACATGCGAGTCTAAATTGTACTTGTGATGCACGAGTTTTCATGGACGAAATTAACCTCAGAGCATACCACAATACAAAGAACCTTAATAATCACGTTAAACTCGCGAGGAAACTCCAAAAATGTCCAACTCACGATATCTGTAAATTCTGCTAAAATAACGTCCTTCAGAAAAGCTTTCCGTACGCTCAAACAGAAATGTGGGAAAACATAAATCAAAGGCCAAGAGGATCAATCATACCACACTAAAACACGACCAATCTACTTTCCAATGGTCACACAGTGTTAAAAACGAACAATCTTCTGTTTTGTAGATGCGAAAAGACTGCGCAGGTGCTCCATGGGTTCCTATAAGGTACGTACACCGATCACGTGTTGTGACAGCCAAACTTGGGTGAAATATGCACACAAAAAAGACAAACTAATAAAATAAAACTACCGATGTACGTTCTGTTGTTCCAAGTGTTTTTTTCTCTCTCTAATTTCCTCATAGTTTAGCGTCAAGTTTATATTTGCTCAATACGAGCTCGATTCACCATTTCAGGCCAGCAAGGATGTTTCTTTCGAAGTGTGGCGAAGGAAACATTTTCACACATTATTCCTGTTGCCAGGAATGCAATAAAGCCTCCAGTTCCGAACTGAGGACGACAGAGAAAACGTCGAAGGGCAGCAAAACATTGGTTTGATACAAAACGGTTTCTTATTGAAACGAACCGTTCGCTCATATACACATCCACAGGCGCTAACATATATAATTCGTTATAGATAAACGATGATAGATTTCAACACAAAGAGTTGTCCTGTGCTGCAAAGGAATTTCGTGTTATTTTCACGAAAACGCTAAAAACAACAGGGTTGGTCTCACAATAAAACTCAGAAGACTGCACGGACTTAACCTCCAGCTATCCACAAATAAGCTACATCTGTACTATCAACTGCTGAAGCCAATTTGGATGTATCGAGCGCAGTTGAAGGGCTGCGGTCCCAACCGATAAACGCATTATCCAACGTTCCCAGATTTCATTACTGCGATGTATTACTGATGCGGCACGGTGCAATAGAAACAAAGCTTCACGAGAAGTTCGGACTGCGCACAGAGGGACGGGAAGTGACACAGTAGGACTCATCTTTACGTAATAACAGATAATATTAATCCATTACCCTGAATATTATTGTTATTGAAAATAACCATTTCCTCTCAATTTTCAAACGCCTTCGTGTGAATCATTTTATGAGGCTGATTCCACAATGAACCATGAAAATTCGCTCATAATGAAAGTGCCGTGCCTGGAACCTTTTTAAAAATTACATCACGTATTTCCAATCTCTTAACATTCTCAGTTGTGGCTACTATTTGCCTTTATCCGGACCTACGGGTAGTGCTTGTTCTGTGAGGAAAGAGAGAAAGTATTGAGAGGGCGTGGAGAGAGCTCTGAATAAAGTAAAGAACGGAGTTGGTGGGATCGATTTAATTAGAAAAGAGGTCTAGACGCAGCGTCGTTGGCGTTGGCAATGAACTCGTCTATTTCCTTCCACGAGGTGGCGAAGGGTATCCGAATATGAGGAACTTGCGGCATTTCCAGAAATATTTTTCTTTTCGAATGTCTCACCTTTTTGTCGACGAAAATACCCCACATCTTCTCCCAGAAAATCTGAATTCTATCGTGGGAGGAGGAGGGGGGGGACGAATTCAAGCTTTAATGAATTTATGAGAGACTTCTAGAGCGTAGTTCCGAACTTGCTGAGAGACACTTAGTTGAACGGGCTATTAAGTTAGAAAAGTGCGAGTATGTTTCATATTATAATTCTATTGCTATTTAGTTTTAGTATGACAATGGAACGTATTATTATATTGACATATCCAATACGGCTCACCACACCCCCCAGTGCCCTTGGCCCTAACGGAAGAACTCTCGCCCAGTTACACTCAAATGCTCTCAGTTCTCGTTCCATGTAAAGAGACCCCACCCCAGGTCGCTCTCACTCTCTAAATTTTGAGACTCTTAACGCAATAATAATTCCAGAGAAATCAATTACTATGAACAGATCCTTGAGTGCGGTGGATGATACTCCAAGGCTTGTTGAGTGTGACACACCACCTACATACACTGATGTGAACAAACAAAACAACCCCTGTGATATGCAAAACTCCAGTAGCTTCACGCTGCCTTATTCGGAAACGGTTCCTCAAGTCTCGAGAAAATTAACTTTTCAAAGAAATCACACTTCTATTCTCGAAATCTAACAAGTCCTGGCATCAACCAACCGTGCAGGTACGACAGATCCACCTCGACGGATTTAGCCCCCCCCCCCCTTTTTTAGGCAATTCCAACAAAAACGGAAAACAAAACGTACTATGCAATTCAGGAATAAGAAAGGCGCTACAAAACGTACTATGCAATTCAGGAATAAGAAAGACGCTATTACTTCTAATACATTTAGTGCATTAAAAGGGGGAGTATCATAATCCGCTCGGTCAAGACACTGTCGTAAAACGATCCTCTATTACAGACTAAGCCAAGAACGGCTATTGGAAAGATGTTCGCAGCTTGCTATCTTCAATAAAATAGTATTGTACGAGCAAATGATAAAACCAGTCAGGGCCTACGGCTACCTCTTATGAGGTTACACCGAGAAAATCAATTTTAGAAACATGCAGAGCACAACAAAATACTTGGGAGCATAATAAATAGGCACGTACGAACGACTGATCCCCACCTGACTTCAACGTTGAAATAGTGGATGAAGCCATCAGAAGAAGAGCTGGGGATCGCGAAAAGAAGTATTGAATTCCCTGGTTAACAGCAGAGTGATATGACAGCTGAAGAGGCGATGAAGGAACGGCGGTTCAGTTAGAATGGCCTTTTTTATTTCATAATAAGCATTGCGCGCAGACCCATAATCTCTTTTATTAGCCCCAGCAAGAAAACCTTTAGCCTCAGCCTCCTCTTATTGAGCGAGGACTTGTAAGGTCCTACTGTCTGTGTATTTCTTTACAATGTGCCAATTTAAAGAGCCACTTTTCTCAGCAGCCACACCTTTCCACGGCCAAGATGATGATGAGAATGAGCAAAAGAAGCTGAGATGAAGCAGTTGAAAGGAGTAGGAAAGGAAAACAGAATCAAGGTTAATGAGCTAATAACGGTAAACAAATTTGAAATCCAAACCTATCAAGAACCTGCGGCAAGGAGATTTCTTATGAACAAAGAAAAAAACACTAACCCTCAGAGCTATCAACTTGAACATATTTCGTAAAAAATTAACGAAAAGCGAATGGCATTAGGTATTCGTGCTGTTTTAGCGTGAGTGAAATGCAGAACGCAACCTAACCACCCTATGCCATCAAACGTCATTAGCTTGGTTTTACTGACGATGTAAATTAATAAGCGACATTCTTTACCAAAGGCGGGAATTAAAGAATTTAATAAAGAAATTGGTAAATATTACCTCTCCCGATTGCTAAGGATCCACTAGAAGCCGTTTTAATGCCAAAATGTTGGTCTTGGCCCCGATCAAGGGACATCAGTATCTCTTAATTTGCGATACCACGTCCAAATGGTTGGAGTGCTTTCCAATTTAACGGCTACTGTGAATCTTTCGTATCTATTTGCAATCTAAAGCATTCACCAGTGCCTAATTTCAGAAATTTCTCAACAGCCGTAAACATCTCGCCAGTACACTCACGGTACCATCTTGCAAGCCGAAACCTTCATGAAAAACCCCGGACTCTTCGACGCAAACCCCAAAACTGTGACGCCAAAGAACTACCCTGTTTTTGTACTTTTACAGGAACTTTCCTCGCCAAAAGATCAAAGCAAACACTGCCCGCATGCGCGGCCGCAGTGACAAAGAAACTTTGTCCCGTATGCCGTCGGAGAAAAAAAACACTGGCAAACCTTTCGCAACCGGTAAGACAGCATCTAGGGCCGGCAAAAAGAGAGGTAATTAGCCAACGAAAGAGACTCTGCGGACATGCTAGGAGGAAATCAGGTTCTGGCACGTGACAACCGCCAGGGACCGTGGTATCGTCACCCAGAAAAACCAAGCATACTAAGACGGTTAATAACTTCTCCTTTGCCGATCTTGGATGCTGTCTTGCGTTTGTGGTGATGTCGCACGCGCAGTCACGAGAGAAATAAATTCGCCAACAAAAAAATAATCAAATGTAATCAAATTAAGTTATTGAAATTGTACTGAACGTCCTCTTGCCACTGGAAACGACCCGTTGATGAAAACCTGATGTTTCTATCAATATTTCCGATAATTTCCTGGATATCGCATTCATACATTTTCGAGACCCATCCCGTTCTTTCCAGCATCAAAACATGGCCTGACTACAACGACACAACGAAAATTGATGTTTTTTAGGCAACTAGCACGGCGTGACGAGTCGAGCTGATGGGTATTTGGAGCGAGATGGGAGGTAGTGAAGGAAATGAGCGCAGGCCGGAGAGAAACGATAACTTTCGTTATTGTTCCACGAGTTCCTTCAATTAGTAGGATGTTCCTCAATAGGTAATTTCGCCATTTTCCATCTAAACGCAGTAATACACCTCTGAGACTCATCTTATTCAACTCAACATAACAGTGAATATTGTCAATAAAATTGCCAAAATTTCGTTTTTTTAAACCAAGTTTTGCCCTTGAAAACCATGGATTTCGTTCGATTGGATTGCCCCGGAGATGGGCTTAACTAGAACCAAAGTGGGGAATAGATGTTCTTAGCTGTGTTCTGTTAACGGCATAATATGGCCTGGACGGCGGACGGATATTCCAGACAAGGAATTCCATTGTCTTGAAACGTAAAGTGTCAAATTTTGGAAGGGAGATGTCCTGACTAAAAACATTGGTGTTTGTGACGTACTTGGGGAATTGTCTCACAATTCACCCGCGTACAGAACACGCGTGAAAGTCGTGTTTGGGCCCAAAAGAAAAGAACAAATTAAATACACTCAATTATACTCACTTGATGAAATAAATAAAATAATGCCTCTCAAGAAAGTTATGGGAAATGAAATTATAAACCAATTAAGACCCACTTGAATTTAATCAGGAAAAACTCGAAATGAAATAAAATGAACTCCTTTTAGAATGAAATAAATAACCTATGCTTGGATTGTATTAAATGACAATAAAGGGACAATGGGGAAAATGAACCACCAAGTTCTGATCGCTTACCTTACTTCACACAATATAAAGGGACGTTTAAGAACTGATTCACTGGCTTAGGAAAAGGGGACGATTCGTCTGCGAAGTCGGTAGCCGTTCTGATCTAAAAACGTGGCTCCACCGCTAATATAAACAGCGGCGAACTGCACAGGTGACGGCCAGTGTTTCCGCCTCCGGCAGTCCGCCGCAAACCATTACATGATATATTCCACATGAATAATAAACCTAAACAAACCAATACCCTAACCTATATATAAACTCTGACGAGAAGAAAAGGCCAAAATGCTGCGATCAGAAGCCGTTGTCGTTTATTGGTTTCGGTTCAGTTGCGATTTGAACCCATGTTTGTTATTATTCCCCCTGTTGGGCTCATGAGAGGGGAAGTTTGAGGCGGAGTATGAAAAATAAATTAATGAAAGTAGGGCCCGTGACAGAGGAGTATGTTAACACTTTGATATGACATAGAGAATAAAAAATATGAGTGTGAGAATTAATACGTCATAAAGGGGTGTTTGGATAGGTGAACTGGGTTACGAGGATGAGAGCAGAGAACGAATGAGTAGCGTGAGGGCTGAAGGACAAACGTGCGTTTTTGGGTTGGGTCAGGGAAGTGCTGAAAGATGAAATCTTTGAGAGGAGGTACATCGACTGGTGGGTAAGAAATATTCAGGAAAATCTAAACAAGGGAAAGTCGGTTGTCGCCTTCGGAAATAAAACCTAAGCGACTTGTCGGCAGGAGAACCCGATTGAATGGGCAGTCCAATCACAAAGGCTTCAGGTCAGAGAGAGAGAGAGCTAGACTGAATACACTGTGGTGCGAGGGGGGAAGGCCTGAGCTCAAGATTTCAACTAATTTGGCCTTTGCTGAAATGCTGCACTGCTCGAGCTACTCCCAACGTCTCTACAGCCAAATCACTAAAATTGTTAGGCAAACCCACCACAACCCTAATAATTTGGAAACAGCCTATATTCGGCTTCCCATAATTTTCCGACGACTGGGACAGTCGAGTCAGAGATCAGATTCGTATTTTTTGACAGATCGAAATAGCTTCGTGACTTCATCGTAAGGCTATCAGTGGGGTAGAATGAAGAAGAGAACCGATCCTTTCCAACAGCCTAAGGTACAACTAGTAGCCTAAGAAGCAATCCCTCCTATTGAGAAAAACTTCTCGTCCTCCACAACTGCCACACATTCTGACCGCCACTGTGACAAACAAGCACTGTGGAAAGTTAAAAGAAAGGTTTTTATGCAATCAAACATTTGACTTAACACCCGAACATTACGATTGCATGGTAAAGTAGTTAGTTACTAAGTTTTACCGAATAACAGCGAACTAAACAAAAAATAACCAGCTTTCACTACTTCCCCCTCAAATCAATCGGCAGAGACATACATACAGACCACACTCTGCAAACTTGAAGATCTGAAGAACAATCGTTTAAGCCGATCGCAATACTTTGCTGAACTTTTGGGCAGCGGAAAGTAAAAAGGCTCGCGCTTTAGTACCGAGTGTGTAGTAGTTGCAGCAGTCGGACAGATGTGGGAATGGGACGAAAACAAGAGGGGGATTTTGCCAGTAACCCTTGCACCATATCCCTTGGCTGTCGTTACTGATAGGCATCAGTACTTTCTTCCCACTTGCCGCAGGTCCATTGATAGTCACCGTCACCCTTCGCATCCCGATAATTCAGACAACACAAGTTGGACCGAGCTGGCACGGAATTAGTTACTAGATACTCTTGCACAATTCAGCGTGTACAATGCAATGGAAAAGAAGTGTGTTCTTTTTATGAGAGCGACCGTTTCTGAGGACCACCTTATACATTCGTGGTTTTATCTTTCGCATCCCTTTTTCCTGAATAATCGATCTTTGGTGGGATGAGGTTGAGGGTTTCATCAGCGTAGCGAAAGAGAAAGGCAGGTCTGTCTACTTATCAATATGACTGTTCTTGAACCCTCATAGGAGAGTTATATCGGTCGTCGAGAGGCACCACACGAGACGTTCAATAAATCCAACAGGAACTGCTGATATGGAGAGCTATGAGCAGCACGCACATCAAACACCCTGGAGATGCAAGAATAGTAGTGCGATCCGAAGTGACTTTAACTACTCATCTTCAATATGAAAAGGGAATTAATAGAAAAGAAGTCGTAAATTTAATCAAAACTATCGAAGCTGTGTACGACGAAAGTGTGGAAACGCCAGTCTTTTAGTTCAATTTCGATCTCCCCAGCGTGAAGTGAAATGAATCATGACCACGACCTTCGATATTACTGAAATTAAAGAGATCATGGTACTAACTTAAACAACCATGGCGCGATCGGCTGGATAGTTTAGAACCGTACAAGTAGAAACTGAAAAATTAAAACCGGCTAAGGCGTTCAAACACATTTATCATTTAATACTGTTATCAAAATTAAGGGTACTGTTACGCTCATCAAACACAACACTATAGCTGTTAGAGAAAACTCTCACCATGATTCAAATTAACAAGGTTACCTGGCGTTGCTCGTAGACGACTGTCGGACGCCATAACGGCCTTTGAAGCCCTGGGACCACTCGCCACGGTACATCCACCGACCCCTGGACTCCACGCCGAGCCCATGTCTTTTCCCGTTTTGCCACTGCCCTTCGTACGCTGAACCGCTGAAAAGGAACAAATTCATCAATTTCGGTTTCATACAGTACAACAAAACAAAACGAACGTATAGTTCGGCCATTAAAATACATACACACGCACTCACGAACAAATGTGACTTCTCAGAGGGGAAAACGAACGCGTGAAGAGCTTACTAAGCTTTCTAACGTTTTTGTAAAAGCTCGGTTATCACCCTGCACGCTTCTCATGCGTTCTCCTTCTCCGTTCTTCCTTTCAGTACTTATAAACAAAAGAGGTAAAGTAGGGGGGAAATCTGCAAGGGAGGACAAAATACTTTATCGTCTTTTCAACCTTTCGAGAATGTGTTAACGTCCTCCGTCTTAGATTTCTCCTGCGCTAATTAATCAAATTTGTTCAAAACAAGTCGCGAACTGCTAATGAATATATCTAATATATAAAATCCTCGAGTCACAGTGTCATTCCCGCCACATATGAATTTATAAACGCTGCAAGAACGTTCCCACAGCAATTGTTAGATATCGGCGATGAAAAAGTAGCTGTGCACGAAAATACTAGATGCATAAAATTGCCAATGCAGCATCACTAATTCGCAAAATACTCATTGACTCGAGAAAATCAAGAGTAGCCAGCGGAAAGAGCAAGGTTTGCAGTGAAATGTGGAAGTCAACGGTTTGAATTACATTATACGACAGTTGTTGCGGATTCATACAAATCTGATCTTCTTGCGGATCTCTCCACTGAACGAAAACATGCCACCATCGATGAATAGGCATTACAGAAATGGCAAACGAGACGGGAAAGGAACGTGACAAGTACGAGTTTTTTCCCAACACCCATGAACGTCTTGGGAGAAAGTGGGTTGAGCCAGTTCCTCACAGGGCCCCACTTCTTTTCTCTCAAAGACTCTCCATCCTGCACGTCTTGTGCCTCCAGTGCGGAGAAAACAACTAAACCCCACGATGCACCCCTGCAGTTGCTACAACAGTGAGTGGAGGTTGTTGGAACAGCAGGCAAACCTACCAGCATCGACTGCTAAAAAGCAACCCTATAACCGTTTCGACAAGTTTGCGATGAAACGTGGTCACAGCTGTTGAAACTTGCCAGCCAAGCAGTGGGAAACTAGATCAATAACTCCTCCCAAATGGTACGGGATTCCTTAACGCTCATACTTCCGAGCGGTAACACACGGGAAACAGCTCTCCACCGGGAGACTAGCAAAATGACCAAACCTGCCGTACTTCCACTAGTCTGGATTCGGTGGATGCTGAGCGAGCGAGCGACCGGCCTCTAGCGTAATAGCGAAACCGTTACCTCCATGACAGTCGCCTGGTATAACCCTCGCCGAGGGACCAAGGGCAATCAAGGAAACAAGCCAATCATACAAATGTATCGATCTGTAAATACCCAGCTGAGTTTTTGAACTGATTGGATTTGCCAGGGATGTGGCCGCACCAGTTACAACTGAAGGTTGGATCTCCGGTTAGTTTGCTCCGTAATTTGAACCCACCACAGCTGTGGAATAGTCTGCGATTAGCCATTGACGAAAAATGATGCCAAATGCAAAGTGTGGAATGGCAAGTTTAGAAGAAAAGACGTATTTCTAATTTTCCGTATTATTCCCACTGATGTGTTGAACCCTCGATCCCTGATTCAATTTCCAATTAGATTGACATTCGCAATGAAAATCAAAAAGTCTCAAGACAAAACTACGTCTGTTTGTGGCTCAGATTTGCCTCAAGCCCCTGTTTTTCACACATACGACTATACGTGGTAGGTTCTCGCGTGGATAAGTTTGTGTTGTCTGAAGATGGACTCACTAAAAATATCGTACACTCCACTGCACTAACATAATGGCAATGCTTTTTTTAGTTTTCATAACTTGCGATAGGCATGTAATTGGAAATTTATTATTTAAAATAATAAAAGTACAATGAATTAAAAGAATAAATGTTTGGCATTTAGTAATTTCTATTGGCCGTTCTTCATTACGCTTTCTGTCTTAGACCTATCACCATAAAGTGAATTGGACAACCAAAATATTCCCAACGTTTCCCGTGTCAGCTAATACTTACGCAGAATTACAAATTAAATAAACTCATTTGGCGGCCAAAACAAACTGAACACAGCGTATTTGAACTTTGGAGATTAAGCAACAAGCCTTCGGATCGTGTTTTACAAAGGACGTCGCCGAATGATGTAGCTCGTTGCTAAGGTATGAAGTAAATCTGGGGTTATAACAGATCTGGTTAAGGTAATCAGCAATGCGTTCTAAAATAACCAAGTTAACATTAACAGTCATCTGGTGAGTAACACTTGACTAGCAGCCGTTCCTCCTTCTAATCGGCTGTTTAGTTTTACGCCAATCGACGAATTCCCTTCGCTCTGAGCTCATCCTACACTCCCTGACAGAGCGAGCCAAGAGCTCATCTGACGCCTTGTTGTAACCCGTTTCCCTATTCGAGAATAACTAGACAAACAAGAAGCTCGCCTCTCGTCGGTTACAATTACAGCGCCTGGGTAACGTGCAATCGAAGCTTTTTGACCTCGTGCGGAAAGGCCAAACTTTTTTTAGGCGGTTCTCCCGCGGAAAGATACGCGGGTTCTGTCTTAGAGCCGAAGGCTAATGATGACGAGGAGTCGACGGAGGGATGGTGAGCCGTGTTGAGGGGAATGGAGGTGGAGGGGGGAGGGGAAGAAGTTTTCGAGATAGTTCGGGATCACGGAGGGAGCGATGCCAAGACAGTTCCTCTCGCGGCTCCTAAAAATAGGCAGGAATTCCCTTAACAGCGCTCAGCTGACCTGACCATCTCTCGGCCACGTATTATATCATCACCAAGACTGAAAGCCTCCACGCTAATAGGCGAAGCACTGGAGCACCCAGCAGAGCGCCGCCGCGCTTGCATCACTTCCTGAGAAACTCCCTAGTTGCCTATTTTGGACGTGACCGGGATATCAGCGATAAAAACTAGGCCTTTATTATACACACAGTAAGACCAATTTTAGTTTATTTGTAAAGGGTATTAAGTTGATTAGGCGAATTCGGTCGGTAGGTGTATGATCTAAGTCTATGATCAGTTCGCGCCACTGAAGACGAGCTGGGACGAACGAAAAAGGTTCCACATTCAGAGTCTGAACAAACCGGAGCCCTCACAACCGTTGAGTCTTGAGGAGTTACGCCTTCGCCGTCGTTCACTGCGTCGTCGAACGTGAACTAGCCAAGAGCTTCAAGTCAGCTCGCACGTATTTACGAGGTCGTTCAGTCAGGATTCTTTCGAGTACAACACTGGCACTGGCCGAAACAGCGAAGAAAACGTGGCAAGTGTTGCTGAAGTTCTCGCTAAGGGGCGCTGTACATATGCTCTGTCCCACAGCAGAGATTGACGAGAAAATACTGAACACTGGCTGACCTAGTTCTTCAGAGCATGGAGACACTTTCCGGTGCCCATTCTGCTTAGTCAGTCCTCAACTGAAAGCGCGATGCATTAGTAAACGGTTCTGATATCCCTAGAAGCACGTAAGATGTCAAACGGTTCTTCGGTCATCACTCTCAGTTGCCATTCCAAGCTTACTGTGGAAGTCTGGTGTGGATTCATGAGAGCCAGTCATGATGAATGACAAACTATAGAATATCACAGCAGGCAGTTGAGTTACAATAAATTATAACTAATGATATGCGGGGAAAAATGTTTTTTTTTTTCATTCATTCTGGCTGGCTCTCAAAAATCCACACCAGAGTTAACTTCTACAGTCAAGAACGACTCCACATCGCAATTACTGTGGAAGGTTCACTCACCGTCTCGAGTTTGTAAGTCCCCAATCTTCGCTTACCACTAGCAGAAGACTGTCATCAGAACCTGAACACTAAGCAAGTACTTTTCTTAAATTTGGCAACGAAAACGAAGGCAGTAAATACTAATCGACCCCCAGAAGACGCCACGCGAAGACCTCTCTACCTGTCGTCTCAGCACTCTGAGAAGTAGGAATAGGAAATTGGTAAAGAAGTGTTTTGATGTTTTTTAAAGATGAGTGAATATGAGTGTTGTGTGTTTTATTCCTCTAACACAAAAACTTGTCTACTATGTTTACAAATATTTGTTTTTAAACAGCAGGCTTTCAAAGCTTACTGGTTCCCATCATCAATGAATGAAACAAGTTACATAAGTTTTGGTATGAGCTGACCACTCAGACGATTCTTGATTGGAGTGATGGTTTTCCCAGCTTCGAATAACAATCACTTGCTGGGCACACATGTTGAAACAGTCGTCAAATATTAGTAGTGAAAATCGCAACACAAAAGGATTGGGGTCTCTTTCAAAAAAAGAACGCAAATCTGAACAATTGAAAACCTTCCTTCCGTCTACTACATCTCCACCTTAATCCCAATCCAAAGCCACTCGCCTGTACAGACGTTCACTATACCTACGATACTAATTTTCAGGTATTTTGTAGAACTTTTCTCCTGAGGAAATGATTGATTGTATTCCATCCATCTTTTGAAAAATCGTTAGTAATGAATCGATTCGAATAAAAATTGACATTTCCGATTACGGATTCACAAAATAGATTAATCTTAAAATTAGTAAAGCGTTCCTGATCCCTACTGGGATGCTATCATCACGTTAATTGTGATTGGCTCCACAAAGTACAATTTTTGAACTAACTGTTGACGCCTTGTCACACTCTTACAGTCAGGGTACAAAAACGTATTTCGACGAGTTGCTGTGGCTATAGTTTATATTGCACACTGTAGTTCTCATTGTATATCACGTAATTAATGATTAAACGCTTTTCTCCAAACACGTGTAAAGACAAGACTAAGGACTATCAGACGCCAAACACGACAAGTTGACGACTTGACTCGCAATTTCCTTAAAACCGAGTATTTCAGACCGAGGGGCAGTTTTCAAACGTTGATTCGCCAACGTAGTCTCGACGATTACACCCTAACCGATTATTCTCACAGGGGGCAGAGAAGAAGAGCCCCGGACAGCTGTTTGCTTATAACCCCCCCCCCCATTTGCCCACGGCCTTCATTAAGAGGCAATTCTGTTGGAAGTTCCCATTGACTAATCGATCGATCGATATAATTGTTGATTTCTGTCTGATCTTCGATTTATGTTTTACATCGTTAAACAGTATTGAGCTCAATATGTCGCTTAAGGGACACGCTGGTACCAGGTGACTGAATTGCACGGTGAATATTATCAGCGTATTTACGTGAGAACGCCGACTGGCTCGTCTTGGGACATGATAACCAGACATACAATCGAAGCTTGATTCGTCCAGACCTGCTATTTCGCCTTCTCAGTAATGATCGCCCTTTCAAGCGGATGCTTCTAAACCTCATTCGGCTTTGGATGGCGCTGCGAAGTAACGAGAACGGGGTTGAAAAACGACGCCCGACTGAAGATGAAGCCAGAGCCTCCCCGCCATTTCAATTTGCCTTGATTAGATAAGATGGAAGGGTGGGTTTCGCCTGGCTTCGCTCGTCCATCTATACCGAGTTACGAGGGAATATCGACCGATGGCGGGAATCGATGAGGGTTGCGCCCACCTGTCGCTGCTCACGCGAGTCATAACATTTTCATGCTCTTTCAGGTCCTCCTTCGTCATTTCATATTAGAAGGGCTACCTTGCAACGTCATTAAGAGTTAATGCGCGAAGCCTTCGTTTGGAATCCAGTGACCTGCCGGGCAGCTAACGTCGGTTGGTGAAGCGTCCCCTTGTTCACATCTTTTTTATCCAACCCCAGAACTCCAAAGGAAAGAAGTTCGTTCGTTTTCGTTCGCCTTTTTAGAAGGCATGTGAGGTGTTGGTTGGGTGATAAGTCAGAGTTCTTCAGCACAAGAGGCTGGTCAAGCTGGCCTTTGCCTCGCTACGTATAGCCGCCCATGTAGAGGATTTCCTCACTCGTTGCTAAACCTGCATTAGCAAATATTTTTGCCTACCTTGATATTCCTGTACAACCTTTCAAGTTTCTTCTGGCGTCAACATCTGAGCTTCAGCCAGGACTTCGGGGTTAACGCTGCTTAGTAGGAGAATCATCCATCACAGGTGGTTTCATTCCTGTCCCGCCTGTATGGAATTCCGTCTGAGACTGATCTACTCCTATTATATTTGTAACGTGAGACTTCCGAAATCGAATCGGTTCCTTCACATTGACTAATTGATTCATGCGCATCCTGGTCAGAAAAAAAATAACAATAATGTTAATCGGGCCAAGGCTTTTCCAGTGAGAACACATTGCTGCGTCCTTTTTCTCTTATGGAGTCGAGTGTGCAGAAATGACATGACCTTAAGGTGATAAAGGAGAGGAGAAGATGAATTGAGAAGCGAGTAGACAATACGCAAAACTTACTACCTTCACGGGGCGAAGGGACCTGTTTATACGGCATTGTTGGAAGATCAAAACCATCGAAGGGGAAGGTGGAATTGAGTAGGAAGCCCTATTCAAATAGACGCCCGGCGACGAAGGGGCGACAGAGCTCGACGTTTCTCTTTGCCTCGAGAAGGGTACGGGACTGTCTAGAAGCCCAAGCTAAAAGCTTCCTTTCCTTCTGCTGCTCCATCAACAGCAGCGACGGATTGGTATATCCAATAGCTAATAATGGAGCTCTGTTGCACTGTGTTACGGGAGAGATTAATATTGAAAGCGGTGAGTCGGGAAGTAGTACGATAGATGCCGAATGCAATTCGAACAAAGAGTTTTATTCGTGAATTACATTCGGAGATGTTTTACCACCACAAACCGGGAGCTGGGTGGGAGCGAACGCGAGTGCGGGCAACACGGCGACGAGGGGCACGCATTTGAGGTGTCCAGTCAGCATAAATGCCTCGGACGAGCCTCCGCTGAATCGAAGGATTTGGTTCGTCCCGTTACAACAGTATTAAAACGTCTTAATTTTTCCCCGCACGCTTCTGTCCCTCAGCCAAAATTGTATTGAACAATTGCACAATAAAACGTTTCTAACCCAAAATCCCAAAACCTGCGGAACTGTCAGTCAACTAGGCACCACATGCTTCTACTTAAATTTAGGCCACTCTATCAATCGTTGAGTGTCAACTTGATATGGGCTCGGTAGTCAAAATGCTGTACCCCACAGACATCCAAACTAACTCCCTCTTTCATGGGACAACTGTGTTCAGGCGAACTAGCATGGGTGGAGATAAAAGTGTTTCTTGTGACTGTTGAGGCAGGACGGAGTTAGCGCTAAACGATCGCTGCGACATCCTGAATAGATGTACGTAGAACCCTGTAATACGTACGCACATGCAATCCGAGGCAGCTCTCAATATGTAGAGACAACGTCAAATAGATCAGCGACACGCAGAGGTCCCGAGATAACCGACTTGGGAAAATTGTGGCCGAAATAAATTATAACAATGGGCAACGTAGTTTACGTGTGATCTCAATACAGCTTGTCCTACTAAGACGCAAAGCTTTAAATGGTTTCATTCAGATATACTCTGATTCCAAAATATGATCAGTTGACGATGAGTTTAAAGCACAGTCCAAGAATTAATACACTACTCTCCGCTAACAACGACGTTCAAAATGATTTCTTCAGAAAACCCACCACATAATGATATCTTCCACAACAACCCACCACATAATGATATCTTCCACAACAACCCATATCATTTTCTCAAAGTCATAATTTGGAAACGAGGAACAAGTTCTTATATTACGGTTTATCACGATTCCAGACTACTGCCTGCCGAACATCATGCACCATACAAAGCTTTTCACGTTAGAACGAGCATCAGAAGCAAAAACAACTGAAAACTCGAAGTACATTCAAGAAACGTGTCAAAGAGTGTATTCGCTACTTAACTAACACCCTCAAAATCTGTTTTGACACTACAGACTTAATGAATAGTCGTATATCTACATTTTAGTTTACAAAACAATGTTTATTTTTTTAGAATTCGCTAGTAGTACGAATAAATTAAAACTGTTGACGTATGCTGCATGTGTGTTACTTGTCGAATTTGGTAATTTGTTGATAGGTGTATGAATGATTGCCAGGTGTATCAATAGAGTCGTAATTCATTCATTTTCCCCTCTCTCTTCCCCCGCCCCATCGATCTGTAAGTTGCAGTATAGCACAACAGACGACCTAACCACTGAAATCATTATAATTTTATACGTAAGTCAAATTGATGATCATGGACAACATTTGACGATGTGCAATATACCTACCTCTGCAGCACGTTCAATATTGGTATTGTTGGGCGTGTTGTACGAATGGGGGAGCTTGAAACTGAGAAATAAATGAACATGGTGAGCAAGACTGCGGCTGAACTGAATCACACTTGACAGAATAGCAATATCCGGGTGAGTATGAGCATAAACGCGAACAAGGGGACTCTAAATACGCGTGAAGTGGAGAGAGAAAGAGGGAGTTGAGTTGTGAATAGCGTGATCTGAGCGACGAATGAGTTGGGAGAGCTGGAAAGATGATTTGGAAGGAGCTGTCTGTCGGAAACAGAAAAGTAAAGGAGGGGTAGGGCTGTAAAACGATAGCTTTTGGAAAGTCCAGAAAAGGGGGAAATCCGTTGTTGTCAATCGGAAATAACTGAAGAGGCGGACTTTCCACAAGTAAACATAGGGGGTTGGTGCTCGGGGAAACGATGACCTTTGGTTAGGCCTAGTGAATCCCGTTATGGCGAGTACGGACATTTGGGAGGTCAATGACCCAGCTAATTCGGCCTGCCGAACAGGTATATTAAAAGAAAGTCCACCTAAGACGTCATTGTTCAAAATCCGTCATGTTTCCCCGAAGGCATCGGTTATGTACGTCGTAGCAGTTCTCATCAGCAACAGAGCAGCATTTGACAACCTATAGTGGCCAGCACACCTCACTGAGCTTGAAATGTCGAGGAAGTTCTCGTGAAGTTACATACGATGGAATGGCTGGTACGATGTTTCAGTTCGTAGAACGATAGAGAACAGGGCTTGGTCCTCAAACGCCTTTTTCGAAGTCTTCTCAGGAGCCCTATGGAGCCTGAATGCGAGCCATACGCCTATGTGGACAACCTAATTGTGCAGACCTGGCCAGAATCGATTCACCAAATTGAGTCAAATTCCCATCAAGTGCACCGAACCGTTACCCAATGGATGAGAAAAAAACCCAGCTCATCCTCTTCAAAAGGAAATTATATAGCCAACCATCATTAAGTTTTCGCAGGCTCCTTCTTGAGAAGCGAGTCAAGTACTTAGGAGTCAATATAGTTGCAGGTGGCGTTTCAGTTCCTTACGCGACATAGCGACTCCAATGAGTGGCTTCTCTTCTATTCTCTCTTGCGCCTCCAGTATAGAAGAAACAAGAAATCTCACGCTGTTCCACTGCTGTTGCTACAACAGAGAGCGGCCGTTGTTGGAACAGCAGGTAAACCTACCAGCATCAGCTGCTACTAAGCAAGCTTGTAACTTATAACTTGCGGAGAAATTTACGGCAAAACACAGCACCAGGAAGCGGTAACGCTTAGTTCCAAAATTTATTGTGCTGCTCGTACTCATTCCCGGACCATTACTGAGCAATTGGTACACAGAGAATTAATGAGGCTGTAAACACGTTTTTTTGAAAAGGATAATAATCACTTTTGTAAAGTTATTGGGTGAAAACTTTTAGAACTGGTAGTAGGCGAAATGGTGGTAGTTGAAATTCCGGAACTTCTTGAGTGACCCCCATATATCTTATGAACCTTTTTTAACTCTCACCCTATAGGTATTGGATAGAACTACTACACCAATTTGTTTTAACATTCTAGTAACATTTCAGAGGAGTTCACGTTAAAATCGATTTTTCGTCGAAAAGTTTGATAATTTTTTGTGCTACTCTCGTCATTTTCCGACGAATGGGAAGTTTATGGTAAGATTGCCTTATTGACAGCTATCAATATAAAAAATTTAATCAAAATCGTTCGAGCCATTTTTGAGAAAAAATATCTGGTGCGTAGCAACACACAACTTTCCGCCACCCCGTAATTTCGAACACCAGCTACATATGCGGGCGCTATATCTTCGTTCAACGCATTTTTACAGGAACATTTATAGAAATCAAAATGTAGGGACTAGTTAGCTGAGAGTACTCCGAAAGTTTGATCGAAATCGTTAGAGCCGTTTTTGAGAAAAGTTGAATACCGATAAATTAATATTCGGCAAATCTCCTATTCTGAGTTCACTTGGCTTACATCTCCGTTCAACATATATATACAGAAATAATTATGGAGAACAAAATGTGGGTATGGGTGACTAAAAGACACTACATTAGGATTTATGACATCTGGTGAATAGGTTACCCTGAAATATACGGAAATGTTCGAAAAAACGTTATTGTCGACACATTTTGATTTTTATCTCTGTTCAATGGACTGTCAGAGGAACATTCATTGAGAACAATATGTAGGTATTAACTATTTAAAAACATCTCTAAAGTTTGATGATAATCGTTGAAGCCGTTTTGCCAAAAAGCGTAAAACATTTTTGCTTCATGGGCCTATATCTCCGTTCGCCGTATTTTCATGGAGATATGTATAGAGAAGAAAAGTTAGGTATTGGTTAACAGAAGATAATGTGAAAGTTTAATCAAAATCGTTAGAGCCGTTTTCGAGAAAAATGCGAAAACCTTAGTTTTTGGTACATTTTCGTCCCCCCCCCCCCTTTCCATCGGTCGAAATCGTCCATAACCTTATTTTGGTGTCTACAAAAAATAACAAACAAAACAAAAAAAGAACCAGCTCAATCGGATCAGCCGTTCACCCGCAAATCGAACTACAGACACACACACGGTCCGTGGAGTGGATTTGGTACGGTCGTTTTCTCTAAAAATCGTTCAAACAGACCATTTTCTCTAATAGTGTTTTTCTAACTTGCCACCCAACTAAATAGTTTGATCAGGTGGGAGACCAGGTTTAGAATTCCTGCCAGGTGATACTAGTTCCCGCTCAGAGACACACAGGCATCAGCTCTTCACAGCTAGACTAGCTAAATGAAAACCTCCCGCACATACCTCTTCTGGGCTCTTGCATGAGAGCGAAACTATAGCTTTCGACTGATATAGCGCGACCGGATAGCACCTTCAAATCCAATAACGCCCAGATCACGGAAGGTTTATGACATTTTTCACTTTCTTCGACCAAAAATGTAAGGAAGGTATTGTAAATAGAAGAGAGGGCTCGTAAGATCTTCAACAGTCAAAATATTACCAACGCCACGTTTTTGACAAAAAAAAGAACGGATTGGTTGGTTTAGCACATTCTCTTTCCACTTAACGACTTATTTTTCAAAAGTCGAGTCAAAATTATTAAAAAATGAAGGGGTTTCACATGTAACGATTGGGATTAGATTGACTTAATCTGCATTGCCTACAAACATCTATGCTAATCACATGCTTCTCTGACAATCCGTTGGCTCAGTACAGTGGAGTTCTAGTCGACCAGTACAATTAAGACCAGTACAACGAAGATTTAGAACGTGATGGACGTATGTGAACGAGAGAAGTACAGACTCACGACACATACACTGAGGGATTTGTAGCGTTACTAAATACGCACAAGATCTAGTGCAAGCCGTTTAATTAGTGACCAAAGCAGCTGACGTGGGGAAAGATGCTGAAGCCACAGCATTACTGTATAATAACTAAGGGTTTGTTTGCTAACTCCACAGGATTTGTCTCTGAAATTACTACAAATCAGGCTATGGCGCGTCAGGGTTGGGTGATCGAACGGAAATAATAAATATCGCAACGATTTCATAATAAAATAAATAAATCTTTGGTCAGTTCGTAGCTTTTTGGGGCTCGGGGCACGAGCCGTCAAGTAAAGAACGAACAGGTATTTATACAATTTAAGGAGGTTGATAAACAACGACGGGATGAAAAGGGTCGGGGCGGAGGTCGTCGAGTTGTAACAGAACAAGGCGGTGGAGTGAGGAGGTTAGCGGGTGCTGACCGTGCGGGGGGAGGGGTGGAGAGGAGGGAATGTATCGATCTCGAGTTAACCCCTCACACCCTCACTCACTCCCGCCAAACCGAAGAGCAGAGCCCGCGCGCGAGCTCAACCTCAATGAAACAGTCTCCCTCCGAAAACCCCCGAACACCAAAACCTCCACCCCACAGACGTCGAAGAACCACTCGCCTCCACCACCGCCGCCGCTGCCGCCTCCGCCGACATCGGCCCCTCTCCAGCGGGGGAGGAGGCGCTAAATGGGTCATAGATGAACTTGGCAGCCTCCGGAGCCGGCGGTGGGCGGGAGAGCGACGAAGCGCTTTTACGCTTTCGAAACCCGCCGCCGCTTTTGTCTCGGACGAGGGCGATAACGTTGTTACGCTTAAGAGTCGGCTTTTAACTTGGCGACTGAATCGTCTTTGTGCGAAGTGAAGGTGGACCTGACGGTGAGAGGAGGTGACGGGCGATCCACCGCGCCGTGAAACCTGTCACACTGCTCCTCTCACCATGCGAGTCTCCAGCCTCCACCGCTACCGGACAGCAGCTCCAGAGTTAGCGAGAGACGGTTTATTATTCTCTAGTACAGCATATTTATCCAGATTGACGCGGTATCACACCTTCAAGGCCTATCCCATTCGATTCAGCATCGAAAAATACCAGTAAACGATACGGAACATGATGTGACTACACGCTGATGGAGACGCCAATTTCTTAATCATGTAATGACGATTAACAGGACCGTAATGATGATTGCCCGACTGTATCACTACGGTATGAATCACGATCGAGACCTGCTCAGTGAATTATTATTTGAGTGTACTATGGTGGGTGTACCTGACTCCCATCGCTTGCACCCGAGTGATCCTGACTCCCATTGCAGGCCCCTCAGAGATCGTAGCGTACTGGTCAAAGATGAAGGTACATATTTCGAGGAAATTCGGGACCGTTGTGCAGTTGCAATCGGCAGTGCCAGATGTCAAGAGCAGCTCACAGCCATCGTCACCCTTGGCACCAGCCCCAGTAGACGACCCCTCCGTTTTTGACGATCGGAGGAATTACTACGGATTGTCAGCCATCCCCAGCTCTTACGAGATTCCAGTGTGCATCTTGGTCAGGACCCAAGATGTAGCTGATCAATTTCTGGAGTCTAACCAGTATCTTGAACGACTCCAAAATTCCTCGGAATACGAATCTTCGTCTTTGACCACAATACTACGATCGCTGGGGTGCCTGCAATGGGAGTCAGGCGGTACATAGCATAATCGTTTTTGATTGAATGGTAGAATGAAATGTTGAATGAAAAGTTTACTTTTTTATTTTATGATTTAATAATGATTAACAGGACAATTCCATTTTTTTCTCAACCGTAATATCCAACAGCGCCGTGAAAACATGATCTCTTGTCGTTATAAAAGATTTGTCTTGCTCAAAAGAGTTATTAAACAGCTGCAATATTTGGCTGTACCAAAGTAGCCTAATCATTTCTCTTAATTGAATCGTAGAATGTGGTCGCTGTCGTCACGTTACTATATAGTAATCTGGGAGGAGGAATATTTTCGTGGTGCGTTGAGAAAAGCAAGATGATGATTCTGAGAGAATGATACGGTATCGAGAAAAGAAGAAAAATTCTGGAACTGCTGAAGCAAACGCTTTTGAATAAAAATGGTGCCAAGCGGAGAGAGTTAAGAACAAATTTCAACTACTCAAAGTACTCTGAGAAATCTTGACAAAAAATTTCAAAGTGGACTCAACGAGAATCCGTTCGGAATCGTTTGCGATATTTCTGATCGGCTCTGGTTTGTCAGAGATCTAAAACTTCAAATTTCGAGCAATTTGAACTTAAAAAATTATACTTACCGAACGAATCTGTAACTTGCAATACTTGTTGATATGCCTTGGAGACGAATTGAATACCCAGTTTCTGCTGATGGAACTAATTTCCTTACGACCTGAGGCCTGCGTTAGAAAGAATGAATTTGATCGAAGAGCGGTTGGTTTCGCCCAGAGTGCCCTTCATACACGTACACATACTGCGTTGCGCTGCTGGAAATTACAAGTAATGAACGTTCCGATCAATGTGCAAGAGACGATACAAAGCTGTTTCGCTCTGGGAACTATCAATGTTCACGTCAAGCAGCTGGATTTGTCAGAACATCGGTATTAAAACAACGGATCAAATATTTCGTAGAACTACTTGGCACGAGAATGTCGGGTCGATTCGAAGAAATGGGAATGAAACGGAAGACGAAACGTTGGGAGCAATAAAAGAAAATGACAAAGAAACGAAATGTTTGACAGCGCAACAACTCACTCTCCAGTGAGATGAAGAACGCAGAAAAAATCGTTATTTAGCTATCACTCCCTGAGAACGTGAATCGCTCATCAGTTTGCTCTGTGACGAAAGGGGCTGAGAGTTGTCGTTTCCTCCAATTTCCGTGGGGCATCGCCAGATATTCCTAGACAACTTTCGTCCATCCCAGTATAGTTCGTCGCTCGGACTGCAGAGGTGTTAATCCAACACACCGTCTCTACATGGCTGCGATGGTGACGAGAAAAAGTATAAAAACCAGCTTAATGTCAACTTTCAGAAAGAACGATCAAATGTAAGGAGCTACGAAACAAACGATTCGGAGCGATGAATTCCTCAAAATCTTGTTGTACTACGCGACGATGGGTAAACCGACCGTGTTTCTCACTCTCAGTTCGTCGATAGTGCATTGCCGATGCTCTTGCAGATGTTGCGTAGATTGCAACACGGAACGGAATACCGGCGGGGGTTTTTAAATTATCTGGCTGTAGAACCGGCCGTTTCCTCAAAAACGGCTCCAAATAACACGAACGACGCTACCGAAATAATGTGGCTGTAAACACGATTTTTTAAAAAAAGGATAGTAATTACTTTTGCAGAGTTATTGGAAAATAACTGTTAGAACTGGTAGTAAGCGAAACGGCAGTAGTTGAAATTCAGGAATTTCTGGAGTGAGCCCCATGTATCTCATGAGCGTTTTTAAACACTCACCCTTTAGGTATTGGATTGGACTACAATACCAATTTTTTTAAAACATTCTACAAGAGTTCCAGCGGAGTTTATAAGGAAAAAACTGCGCGAAAAAAGCTTTTGGTCGAACATTTTGATAATTTATTGTGCTGCTCTCGTCATTTTCCCACGAATGAGAATTTTATGGTATAATTGCCTTATTGAGAGCTATCAATATAAAAAACGTAATTAAAATCGTTAGAGCCGTTTTTGAGAAAAAATATCTGGTGCGTAGCAACACACAACTTTCCGCCACCCCTTTAAGTTCGAACACCACCTACATAGGCGGGCGCTATATCTTCGTTCAACGCATTTTTACAGGAACATTTATAGAAAACAAAATGTAGGGACTAGTTAGCTGAGAGTACTCCAAAAGTTTGATCGAAATCGTTAGAGCCGTTTTTGAGAAAATTGGAATACCGATAAATTAATATTCGACAAGTCTCCTTTTCTGAGTTAACTTGGCTTATATCTCCGTTCAACATATATATACAGAAATAACTATACAGAACGAAATGTTGGTATGGGTGACTCAAAGACACTTCATCAGGATTTATCACATCTGGTGAAAAAGTTACCCTGGAATTTACGGAAATGTCCGAAAACACGTTATTTTCGACACATTTTGATTTTTATCTCTGTTCAATGGACCGTCACAGGAACATTTATTGAGAAGAATATGTAGGTATTAACTATTCAAAAACACCCTGTGAGTTTGGTGAAAATCGCTGGAGCCGTTTTGCCAAAAAGCGTAAAAAACCTATTTTTGCTTCAGGGGCCCATATCTCCGTTCACCGTATTTTCATGGAGATATGTATGGAAAAAAAAAGTTAGGTATTGATTAGGAGAAGATAATTTGAAAGTTTAATCAAAATCGTTAGAGCCGTTTTCGAGAAAAATGCGAAAAACCCTAGTTTTTGGTACTTTTTCGTCCCCCACCCCCCCTTCCCATCGGCCGAAATCGTCCATAACCTTATTTTGGTGTCTACGAAAAATAAAGAACAGAACAAAAAAAGAACCAGCTCAATCGGATGAGCCGTTCTCCCGCAAATCGAACTACAGACACACACACACACAGGTCTGTTTCTTTATTTGGTGACTGTACCTAAACCCTCGACGAGGATTATATCAGTCATAGAAGTTGCGGTTTCGCTAATATGCAAGAGGCCGGCCCCTGCAGCATCCACCGAACTCAGACCTGTGGAGGTACGGCAGGTATTTGGTCTTGGCCAGTCTCACCGTAGAGAGCTGTTGCCCGTGTGTTACCGCGCGGAGGTTGACCACCTGAGGAATCCCGTACCATCTGGGAGTATTTCATAATCTGGTTTCCTACCTGATCTTACTTTTTACTTGGGTGGCAAGTTTCAAAAGGACAGATCAACTATAACCACGTTTCTTAGCCATCACCTTCTTTGCGAACTTTGCAAAATGGTCATAGGCTTCCTTTGTAGCAGTCAATGCTGCTAAGTTCGTTTGCCCTACCAACAACCGTCGCTCACTGTTGTAGAAACTACAGTGGAGCAGCACATGGTTTCTTGTTTCCTCCGCACTGGAGGCACAAGACGTGCATAATGGAGAGTCTTTCAGGAAAGAAGTGGAGCCGCGCATTGAAGTCACCATGTCCCGTGAGGAACTGACTCGTCCAGTGGTCTGGCTCAACCCATTTTCTAGAAAGACGTTCACGGATGTTGGGGAAGAACTCATACGTATCACGTCCTTTGACGAGGATTCCCATCTCGCTTGCCATTTCTCTAGAGCCCATTCGTCGATGGCGGCAAGTTTCTGTTCTGTGGTGAGATCCGCACGGAGTTCAGCCCAAAGCGGGGAAGCTCCTGCTTTCACTCTCCACTTGTCAATCATGCACTCGACAGCCAAATCAACTGGTAACTGACCAGTGATCACCTGGAGTGCTTCCGTTGATACAGATCTTGTAGGCCTTGGTGATCCACAGGAGCGCAGCTCTCTGGGATTGGGCCAATACTCTCTTTTGATTGACTGTTAGTTTGCTACCCCAGACAACGGGGCAGTAGCCAATCACACCTAAATAGATGGCCTTATACATGAGGATGGTGTCGTGGTAACACACACCCCAAGTGGCCTTGCTAATGGCACGCAGTGAGGCAAACCTTGCAATGGTAGTGCCTTTAAGGGACTGGAGGTGTTGGTTGAAACCCCACCTCTCACCTATATTCACTCCTAAATACTTGACGTGCTTTTCAAGAAGGAGCCTGTGGCCGCCAAAGCGTATTGTGGGTGGATTATTCACTTTCCCGTTCAAGAGGATTAGCTGGTTTTTTCCTCAGCCACCTGCATCTTGACATGCTCGCACCATTGGTTGACAGTGCGGAGCACATGGTGAGTTTTTTCTTCAATTTGGCGGACTGACTCTGCAAAGATCAGCACAGTCAAGTCATCCACATAGGCGTATGGCTCGCAGTCAGTCTCCATGAGTTTCCTGAGTAGACCTTCGAAGAAGGCATTCCAGAGTGCTGGTCCTAGGACTGAGCCCTGTGGGCACCCCTTCTCAATCTTTCTCCGGACGGAGACATGCCTACTTTCGATCGTAGCAGTTCTGTCTGTCAGGTAACTTCTGACGAGTGAGTACAGGTTGCGGGGGATTCCCCTATCTTTAAGCTCATTAAGGAGCGCTGGCCACCAAAGGTTGTCAAACGCTCCTCTGATGTCAATCAGAACTGCTACGACGTACTTAGCCGGTGCCAGCAGGGAAACACGCCGAATCTCGACAATGACATCCTGCGTGGACCTTCCTTTGGTACACCCGTATTGCCTGCCTGTGAGGTTGCGACCAAAGACTCCTTCGAGGGACTGCAACATCAAGATTTCTAGTGTTTTGCCTAATATGGAAAGAAGGCTGAGTGGTCTCCATGATCAGCGGGTCTGACTGATTGCGGTCGCCTCCCTTTTGAAGAGTGACAACACGCGCAGACTTCCACTGAGTGGGGAACTGTCCGACCTGCAGACAGTCATTAAATAAATTAAGGAGACCGCTGGAGATTGTCCGCTCAGCCTTCCTTAGCATATTGCTTTCTATTTTGTCTGGCCGGGGATTTGTTGGGCTTTAAGGTCGCAAGGGCCCTGCCGAGGTCGCCTGTTGTCCACAATGGGATGTCGGGCTCGTTCGGAGGGTCCATGATCAGCTCCTTGCTGTCCTCTGGGCTTCAGTGTCTCGAGCTACTTGGTCATCTGGGAACGCCTTCTCAAGGAGGGTTTCAGTGAGCTTTCGATGCTGCAGGCCCAGCCTGACTCATTTTGCATCGCAGCTAAGACTTGCTCTACGTTTGCTTTTCCTATGGAGGACTTGTAGTGTCTGCCCCAGGGGTTCTCAGAGCTCTCCGCTTCCACAAAATTTCGCCAGCCTTGCCGTTTGGCTCGTTTGATGGCGCGGTGGAAGGCCTTCTTCTCTTGGATGAAGGCAGTTCGGAATGTTGCTCTGGCATCAGGGTCACGAGTGTTTTGGTACATCCTTCTGGCTCTATTTGCACTTTGCTTGAGGGGATTAAGTTCCTCAGTCCACCATGGGACTTTGATCGCCCTGTGCTTCTGTTGGCCAAGTACAGAGAGCCCAGCAGAGTGCAGTGCTGTGGTAAATGTGTCCACTTTGCTGTCCACCTCTTCAGGTGTGGATGCTTGCGCTATTAGGTCGGTGTCTGCGGCACGCAGTTCACCTTCCAGTACCCTACAGAATTGTGGCCAGTCAGCATTTTTGTGCGGAATCGCTTTTCACGCATGTCTTTGCAGAGGATGTTGTCATCCGTGATGGCAAAGTCAATAACCATGTGATCGCTCTGCGTTGCACCTGGTACGACTCGCCAACCTTGCAATTTGAGTAGCAGGGTGTGAGACACGGCTGTGACGTCTATACACGACCTTCCTCCTGGACCATCATAGGTCGCCTCAGTCATGGGTCGTTGGCAACAACCAAGTTGTACCTGGTGAGCAGCTCTATATACGCCTCGCCCGCCCTGTCCAGGGTTGGGGATCCCCCACAATGGTGATCTGGCGTTTGCATCAGCACAGACTACGCAGGTCGTCCTGATAGGCCTGCTAGAGCCCGGCTCGAGTGGTTCAAGGCTGTTGGCAACTGGTGCGCCAAATTGCCTGTAAATGATATTACAACCAGCTCAAAGCCACCGGCTCGTATGAGCACAAGCGGCCAAGTGCTGGCTGTTCAGGTGGGTGAGTGCGAGCATGTCAATGGACGGGTCGGCGCAGGCTACTGCTGCCTTGGCTCCCGTTCTTGCTCAGTCACCACTCGTGCCTGCGATCCCAGACCAAGGGTTTTGGATCCTATGTATGGTTCCTGTATGGCGAGGACACTGCAGCGTTTCTTGAGTGCATTTTGCAGCAACTCAGCCATAACTGGGCAACTCTTATTTGTGTTGTGCTGAAGGATTCGAACTGTTTTTTGACCTATTCATAATCTACTCGTGACTCCTGGAGGGCAATCGCTCGCTGACGAATGGTACAGCGTGCGTCTCGTGTAGAGTGTGAGACCTGTTGGATTTTGCGTTCGACGCAATTGTGCTTTTACTGAGAGGGGCATCACGCTTGCATTCCCCACTCAGATGTGGCAAGGCGCACCAGGCACACAATAACAGGTCTTGTACGAACTGCCAGGTGGCCATAGCGCTGGCATTTGTAGCACTGAGTGGGGGCTTGGTACTTTCTGTATGGCGCACCGCTGCCAGGCTATTTGGAGTGCCTTGCCCCTCTAGTTTTTTGTATAGGCTGGGTGATACCTCAATCACCCAATCCTTCTGCCTTCCACGCTGTTTGGTGAAGAGGGCCTGACATCCTGCGGCTGCAAGCCTAACGCAGGGTTGTGCTCAACAACTTGTTGGGCCAAGTCCTCTTTGAAGATCAGTCCGCACGTCGCACAATAGCAGGCGTGGGAAACGACCCAGGGGGCTGACGCTTGAGCTTCAACTCCTTTTTTGTTGAAATGTGGCTCGTGAGCGCCTTGGCCATTTCTGGCGTTTCCGTCACAATGACGGCGCCACCTCCTACTGCGGTGCGGATGTCTAGCACTCGGGACGCTTAGAGCTTGGAGGTCCGTAGCAGGGACACCCCGCATCAGTGCTTCCATTGTATCAGGGTTGGAGGGACCAGCCTCTCCTTCCTTACATGTATGCTAACCACTACCACGTTTTGTCGTGGGTTTTTAGGGGAGTTTGGCAAGCGGTGGAGGCTTTTTATTTTTGTTTTTATTTTTAGTTTTGGCCTTGTTTTTGGGGAGAGGGGTAGGGCGGGGCGCTGCCCTCAGCCTGCTTAGTTGGGGCCTGTTTCACTTCCCCTGCGCTTCCTGGCCCTGGCAGACTGCCATTCCGCCTCAGCTCCATGAGGGGGAGGAGGGCGTAGCGGCTACTGCCGCATATGAGGGCCTGGGGTACTACCCTGGCTCATTGAAGGTCCTTGAGTTTGGGGCTGGTGGCACTGGCTGCTGGGCAATTGCCCTCGCAGCTCTTCCCTCACGACAGCCGCCACAGTTTCCGCAGGGAGTGGCAGGGGGCGATGTCGTTGGGGGGGCATTAGCTTTATAGCCAGCTTCGAAATTTCGAAGAGGCAACTAGTGATGAGGTCCCGCATAGGTCCTGTCGCGTTGACCCTCATCCGTGCCATCTGGCTGTGGATGATTTGGACATATGCGCAAATTTGCTCCATGTCCGACAGATTAGGGTCAACGGCGTGTCGTGTGCTTGTAGTGGCCGGGTTGCCCGGGCTACTAGGGGGAGAAGGGGGAGATGAACGCGGTTTGCCCGGTTCTTTCCGCCCTTGTTTGTTGGACGACGAGTAGATTGCTCATCGTCCGAAGAGGGAGGTCGAGCTTGGCGAGCCGAGGAAGAGGCGCAGGTGGCGTTTTATTACCTGCTGAAGTTTTTAGTTGACTTTGTCATGTTTTTACTTATTTGGGGGGGTGATTAAAGAAGCGGACTGGTGTAGTGTATCGCTTGTGGAGTTCATTTGTTGTGTGTGTTCGTGGTATGAGCGAGAGGTGCTCGAGGCAGTGTCCTGGAAGCTCCCCCTCAGGCATATTGATTCTAGCCCCTTTCGCTGGTCCGTTGAGGGTCAAGGAGGCCCCACATGCGCCGCAGCTGCCAGTCCGGCCACCCACCGGGACTAAGACGCATGAGGGATTTTTCGGCTGCTGCTCAGAGTCAGCCCTCAGCCACTGGTGATGTGGTGAGCGGGACACACGCTATCAGCCGCCCCAGGAACGCTCAAACCTGGTTTTTCCCCCTCCTCATTCCGAAGGCCGCACCTATATAGGGATCGCTCAAAGGTGTTAGTGAGCTACCTCCAGGACTGTCTTTCGCTCATTATGAGTGTTTTAAGTCAATATGTTCTGCCACGCAAGCCGTTTGCAGTGTATTTTTGTATCTGGAATATGTTGTGTGTGTCAGTGTCGTGAGCTTTAAGCCCTTTAAGGCCGGATTTAACGACCACGCAGAGAGGATACGGCAGGAGAATTCTGTCCCCTTCCTGCGGGGGGTGTGTACTGCGATCCCAGCCAAAGGCAGGGGGCTCCCAGTGTGTCATGTATGTGAATGAAGTGTAAGTTGTGTCCCTTTTAGTTCGGCTTATACGAACACGCAGGGAGTACGGCAGTGGAATTCTGGACCCCCAACTGCAGGGTGAGCACAGTGTGGCGACAGAGTACACTGTGACGCCCAGCCACAGTTAAGCCTCGTTGGATGTAATCCTGCGGGGACCTCGTAGAGGTGAGGTTGTCTTTCAAGCTGGGCCCACCCGGCTTTCCCTTTTAGTCGGCTCATACGACACGCAGGGAATACGTCAGCGGTATTCTGGACCCCCGACTGCAGGGTGAAACTACAGACACACACACACACACACATACACACACACATACACACGGACCACGCGCCGAAATTAGGTTTTTTAGACTCAGTAGGGTCTGAAACGTTAACATCTGAAGAAAACCCAAATTTTTTTTTTGGGCCGATTACTATACTTTCCTTCCCTTCGGGTAGCGGAAAGTAAAAATTTGGTGTTTTTGATCACTATGACGACTATAGTTAACTTTCGATGGATTTTGCCCATACCCTCATTATTGCGTCCCATGGTAACCTGTAGGCTAGACATCAAGTTTCAGCTGATTTGGTACGGTGGTTTTCTCTAAAAACTGCGCTAAAATCGATTTCGTCGAAAGTTTTGGTAATTTATTGCGCTGCTCTAGTCATTTTCCCACGAATGGAAATTTTATGGTATAATTGCCTCATTAAAAGCTATCAATATAAAAAATTTAATCAAAATCGTTAGAGTCGTTTTTGAGAAAAAAAAAATTTGGTGTTTTGATCACTATGATAACTATAGTTAAATTTCGGTGAATTTTGTTCATACCCTTATTTTGGCGTCCCATGATGACCTGCGGGCGATATATGAAGTTTGAGCTGATTTGGTTTGGTGGTTTTCTCTAAAAATCGTTCACAGACACACACACACACAGACACACAGACCATTTTCCCAAATAGTGTTTTTCGGACTCAGGGGGGTCTGAAACGTAAAGATCTGAAAAGAACTCAAAATTTTTTTTTCAGCCGATTACATAACTTTCCTTTCTACTTCGTAGAGCAAGGCAAGTAAAAAGTTATTGGGTTAGATCCCAACATCCTCTGAAAGGAAGGCATACACATTACATTACGTACGGACAACACACTTGGGACCAAACTAACTACAAATACTGAAAAAACAGACCCACTCGACCGAAGTTGGGTGTATAAAATAACTAGTACTAGTAAAAACGCGTACATAGGACAGACAGAACGAAAAATACGGTCCAGATATTCAGAACACATTAAATCTCTTAGTTGGAACAAAGACGAGTCAAACTTTGGCAACCGACTCAAGACAACTGGACATGAACCAACCAAAATACAGGACTGCACCACACAATACACAGGACGAAAACTGAACATATTAGAAAACACGGAAATCTATAAACAAAAAAACTTCAATGGACAGATCATAAATGAACAAATCAACACAAAATGCGACACCATATTTACACCACTCAAAACACTACACAAACGAAAACGACCAACTGACGGATTTACCGACCACCCTATACACTATTTAAGACGTACTTACATTCTTCTCTCCTTTCACCTCCAGCCAGTCTCCCCAGAGGTGCAAAACCTCCTTCCTTCCTCCCCCCCCTTCCTCTTAACCGACCTCCACCATCCTGTTTACCTTTCCCTTCGCATATAAAGACCACGACCAACTAACGGACTCCAGTGCAGACTTAATGGCCAGATGATGATGTCTTTACATCAACCAGCCAGAGGAGACAGACTCACCTAACAGGTGCATTAACTTTAGCAAAAATTATAAGCTGCGGAATCATTAAGAGAGCAAAGCCATAAATTATTGAAGACAATCCATTTTTGTTTTTTACTTCCCGCTACCCAAAGGGAAAGGAAAGTAATCGTGTGCGTGTGTGTCTCTCTAGTTATTTGCGGGAGAACGGCTGAACCGATTGAGCTGGTTCTTTTTTCGTGATGTTTGCTATTTTTTGTAGACACCAAAATAAGGTTATGGGCGACAGGGGAGATCTGCGCAGCTATGGTAGAGGCGTATGAAGAAAGCTGCGAGTTGAAAACCCGAAGATCCAATAGGGAGGTTCCTTGGTGGAACAAGGAACTGGAAAGGCTTCGGAAAGAAACGAGGAGGCTCTTTAACAGAGCAAAAAAGAAGGGTGAGTGGGACGCGTATAGAGGTTCCCTCACAGCGTACAATAAAGCCCTTAGACAGGCTAAAAGGAAATCCTGGAGAGACTTCTGTGGGGGCATGAAAGACTTGTCTACCATGTCCAAGGTACAGAAGATCCTCTCTAGAGAAGATCGGCCGCAAATCGGTTTTCTCCTAAAGGCAGGGGGAACATACACAAGGGGCAGCAAGGAGACCTTGGAGGAGCTACTGACAGGTCACTTCCCAGGGTCTCAAAGCCTGCAGTGGGGAGATAGCCACCACCATCGGCTGAGCGCCGATGGGGGTACCTGTCATGGGCAATCAAGGAACCCACTGCTAGCTGCAACCTCCGCGCGGTAACACACGGGCAACAGCTCTCTACGGTGAGACTGGCTAACGACCACATACCTGCCGTACCTCCACAGGTCTGAGTTCGGTGGATGCTGCAGGGGCCGGCCTCTTGCATATTAGCGAAACCGCAACTTCTATGACTGATATAACCCTCGTCGAGGGTTTAGGTACAGTCATCAAATAAAGAAACAGATCTGCGGTTGTTAGGCCTGTAGTCACCTATGGAGCCCTGGTCTGGTGGACTAGGGTGGAAAACAAAACAGTGCAGTTGCAGCTAAATAAACTGCAGCGTAGGGCGTGTCTAGCCATTACAGGCTGTATGACAACATGCCCTACGGCTGCACTGGAGGTCTTGCTAGATTTAGCTCCACTCCACATACATGTTAAATTGATGCCGTTCCTCCAGGCTGCGCGTATGTTGGAGTTGGGTCTGATCATGCGGGGGAGGAGGAGTTGCTGCCACTTGATCCTTGACAAGGTGAAGGTGGGGGGGCCTGAACTGCATGTGGTAGACTCTATGCCCGCGAGGTTCACCTTCGCGCTACCCTTTCGGATACTCATTCATGAGCGATCCAGGTGGGTAGGGGGAGCTCCCGCTTTCGAAGCTGGGGCCCTGGTATACTACACTGATGGCTCGGTGCGGGGTGGCCTTGCAGGGGCAGGCATCTTTGGGCCAAGGATCAGAGCAGCGATCCCATTGGGGTCGCTGGCCACGGTGTTCCAGGCAGAGGTGGCTGCGGTGACAGTCTGTGTGCAGCGGCTGCTGCAGAGGAGACTGAAGCGGCAGAGAATCTACATCATGGTGGACAGTCAGGCCACTCTCAAGGCCTTAGCCTCATACTGTCTTACATCGCGGCAGGTGTGGGAGTGTCTGACTGGACTGAAGGCCCTGGCAGAGGACAACAGTGTAACACTGTGTTGGGTGCCAGGGCATCAGGGTATAGGGGGAAACGAACGGGCTGATAGGTTGGCTAAGAAGGGATCAGAGCAGATCCCTATTGGCCCTGAGCCCTTTGTTGGGACTACCAGGAGCCACCTACGTAGAGAGGTTGGCAAATGGGAGGACCAGTGCAGGGCTGCTCATTGGCAGGGGCTGCCGGCCTTAGACAGTCAAAACTCTTCATCCGGCTCTCCAGAGGGAGGTCCAAGGAGGTGCTTGCACTGGGGAGGAAGGATATGAGGATCATATGTGGCCTGTTCACAGGTCACTGTCCGCTGAGGTACCACCTTGCAAATATTGGCAAGTGCGAGGTACAGGTATGCAGGTTCTGCGAGATAGGGCTAGAGACGGCAGAGCACGTGCTGTGCGTATGCGATGGACTCGCGGCATCGCGCCGTTCTGTGTTTGGGAGGCCCTTTCTTCAGCCCGAAGAGGTGGCAAATGCAGAACTTGCGGATATCCTCCGCTTTGTGCGGGGGTGGTGGGGGCGCATAGGTGACGTCACACCAAGTGAGACCAGTGCCGTGGGGCCTGGGGTTGGTGCAGGTGGGCCATGATCCGAGTATCATGGACGCCCTTACAATAGGCCCGTTTGTGGCTGCAGTGAGGGTATTGCCTGCATCCACCGTTTATTGGGGAAAAAAAAAAGGTTATGGGCGATTTATGTCAACGGAAAAGGGGGGTGGGGGACAAAAATGACCAAACACTAGGGGTTTTTGCATTTTTCTCGAAAACGGCTCTAACGATTTTGATTAAACTTTCAAATTATCTAGTACTAATCAATACCTAACTTTTTTTCTCGATACATATCTCCATGAAAATACGGTGAACAGAGTTATAGGCCAATGAAGCAATAAATTTACGGTTTTTGGCAAAACGGCTTCAGCGATTTTCACCAAACTCACAGGATGTTTTTAAATAGTTAATACCTACATACCGTTCTCAGTAAATGTTCCTCTGACCGTCCATTGAACAGATATAAAAATCAAAATGTGTCGACAATAACGTTTTTTCGGACATTTGCGTAAATTCCAGGGTAACTGTTTCACCAGATGTGATAAATGTTATGGAGTCTCTTCTAGCATTTTAAACCCACATTTTTTTCCCCCGCAGCTATCTCTGTATCCATCTGTTGAACGAAGATATAGGCCAAGTCAACTCAGAAAAAGAGATTTGAATGAAGATATGGCACCCGCATATTTAGCTGTTGTTCGAACTTACGGGACTGGCGGAAAGTTGTGTGTTGCTACGCACCGCTCGTCTTACATTTTTCTCAAATGATAATAGCATCCAGAAAAATTAGGGTAGTAGTCCACTACGATGAGAGTTTAATATCGATGATGAGGTAATTATGAGCAACCCCCTTGTCCCAGACGGGAAATTTCGAGCGTTCAAGTCCTTTTATGACCTAAAGCGTTTCGATAGTAGCCGCGGGAAAACACGAACTCCTTCAGCTCACAAAGCTTTATTTCTGAAGCCGACAACGGATGTTCGCTTTTGGAGTTCATTCCCAGATTCGTAAACACTCGAAACTCAACTCCCATGATTACTTACTCGCTCTGTGCTCTCGTCCCCACAACTGACCCGCCGAAACTGGTACGAAAGACCGTACTACAAATCTGAATGGTTCGCAAATCCCAGTACAAAGAGAAGAGAGAGAGAGAGAGAGAACAACTGTATCTCTACAGGTTAATTCACTGAGATACCGCGTAAATAAAGGAAAAGTTCTGAACAAAGTCACTAGGAAAATGATCAAATGGCATTGATATGAGCACAGGCGAGAATTAGAGCGACAGTGTTACTGTCTGAGTGATCAGGAAGTCAGAAAATCGACGATACGAACTCAACTGTTGGTTGCCAGCGGTTGAGAATTGGATACCGAGGTTTAGGGGAACAAAAACTGTCGTACGACGTACTGCGGCAGAAATGGACTGAATACAGATTAGCTTAGTACCATTTCTCAACGTTTTTACTGATTAATTTCAAAAACAGAAAGCACCATCCTCCTCAAAAAATCGTGTTGACAGTCTCACGAATCACCTTTATACTCATTTCTCAATGATAGTTGTGGCATGAGTAGGAGCAACACAATAGACTCCACGACTTCCATATAGATTGCATTAGTAGCTAATGCGACAAACATTGTTGAATGTACATGGGCCTAAGGAAAGTTGGGTGATGCGTCGCCGGTTGACAAAAAGAGCCGTATATAGCCTGAATAGTATTTCGGGAAACATTACATGAGTTGTGAATGTAGTTCTTTATAATCCACCACTTCTATGTAAATACCAGACAATGTTCATTTGAATTATAAATCCTCGGATCTATTATGCATTATTTTACTACTGAAAAGGAATTCATAATGCTCTTTAATGTTTCTTAATGAAGTAACAGCGTCATCATTCCCCGTTTGCTTTTAAACTACGACCACACACATGTGCTTCAGGTAAACACGCATGAAAACGTCGGCAGGAGCTACCAAACCAGTAGACGCTGCATTTAGATGTGTGACTTACATACACAAAAATCTGGAAGCTTCGAGCCTTTCGTTGCATCGATTTCCCGACAGAATTGGGCTGATGACGCCAACCCAGTCGGAGCAAGGCTTTCTCCTGCTCAACCCTGTAGATTGCCGCTCATTATAGTAAAATGAGATTTGAAAAAGTTCCAACGGTTCGTTCAGCTAAGGGCTTCCAACTCATTTTCGACTTGACTTCGTTTAGAGGAAGGACGGTATGGAGTCAATTCAGAGCGACGCTTTGTCATAAGTATTTCAACACCGTTCGGAATTTCTCACCCCTTTCCGCGCTAAGCCACGTTTCGTTTTCTTTCGGAAAGAGTGTACGGGGTGTGCACATGAACCGTCAGCGATAATTAAAAACGCTGCAAATTATTACACAACGGTTTATTATTCGGATAATCAGCTTGACCTAGCATTAATGCTCCGAGACCCATCCTGTTCGATTCAGCATCGAAAAATATCATAATGAAACCCAAAAAAAGGTCGAAAAGAACTGAATCGGAATATTAAAATAAACAAAAAAAAACGAAAGTATCTAGAAAAAACTGAATTTTAATATGTAAACATGCACGCTAAATACTAATATCAAAATTTAACCTAAAATCTATGAAAAAACCAAAATGAGAATGAAACGAAAGAATCTAAAAAATTGAATCGTATTAAAACCAAAACGTCGGGGAAATAGGAACGGGGGCGCTCGAAGGGAAAGGCGAGTTGAGTTTAGCCGCCCGCCCCGCGAGGCGAGGACGGCCCGGCACCGGTTGTTTTTTATTCAGACGGGAGGGACGCTGTAGCTCGCGTTTTCCTGCGTTTCGTTAATTTTTTAACCGTTTTTGCCCATTACAACCACGGGCTTCGTCCGATCGGATTGCCGAGATGGCGGGCACAACTAGATACCAAATCGGATTTTTGGGCGAAAGAACGAATTTTTTAGACCACGTTAAAGGCACAAAATGGCCCGGACGGCGGACGGCGGACGGGGACGGGGACGGGGACGGGGACGGGGACGGCGGACGGACATTGCGAATTTGGAATCTCCATGCCTTGAAACGTAAAGTATCAAATTTTGAGGGGGGGTTGTAAAAAATTTTTCGTGACCGAAAACATAGGGTTATTATTCAGAATGAATAATAAACCAAAAACGAAAGTTGATTAAACAAGTTCCGAACTCCTAAATAAACCAGAAGTGTTGGTTCTGGACGAGTCCTGTGTCTAAACCAACGCTCTGAATGGAGAGTAGAACCATTCGGAATAAACCGAACAAAGACTTTCTCTGTCAGATCGCACAACTTTACGCCGTCCTTGTACATTTTGATAATACGAAATATACATAGGAACGCTTCAACTTGATCAAACGACCATTTACCGTTCAGTAAATCTCATGCCCCGATATAACTTGGCGCATACCTTCGACCAACGGATGGTTGGAGAGATAGTTGCGGGGAAATTTGCAAAAGTTCGAATAACTTCGATTTCGTTAATTGTGTTCCAACGGAATGACGTAGGAGCATTTGGAAAACAATAAATAGGTATCCATTATGTGATTGCCGGTCGTGAGTTTAAGAACAACCCAAAGGGTAAGAAGAATATTGTGACTGCTCAAGGACAACAAATCACAGCAAATCATTACACAACGGTTTATTCATTATGCACAGCTTGATGTAGTCTCACACCTACGAAAACATCCCAATCGATTCAGCATCGAAAAATACCAGTAAACGACCTGACTACAACGGAAACACTAAAATGACATATTCCAGGCGCAGTAGGCAATTGGCAGGCCGTAATCGTGGCCGTACTTTAACATACTACCTACTTATACGGAGAACTTAATCTTGTTCATTCGACAATTAAAAGTAACCAAAGAAATTCCTAAATCTAAAAATCTACCGTTTCACTGAGAACCACTTTTTACAGCTCTTAACCGATAGTTGACTGAATTGGGTACAGTAAAGCCTTAATTTCGAGCTCAACGTCACGTCATGTTCTAATGTCATGTGTTCTAATGATGGACATTTCACACGTCGAAAGCCGCCTTTCAGCCAAGGGACTGGAGGTTTTGGATCCGAGAAAATCTAACGAATACAAAACATCGATATTCGTAATCGATAGAAGAATGAGAGGCCTAACTTGAAAAAGACGTTGTTCGCCCAGGTTGTTGTAGTCGCGAGAGGCCTTAGGGCTGAACTATGTTTAGAACTCAGCTGGCCCAAATATTGCTGCGCCCAGCCGGTCTACTCGCTCTATAATTACATCCCCTGGGCCACCTTCGGAACCAAACAATAATCTTAATCCATCATCTTCGGGCGCTCGCAATTTGATTGCATTGCGAGAGTTTGATTCCGCTGCCTGCCACTGCTCAAATAGACGGAGGCACCGCCACCTCGCTCCCGTTTCAACTCATCTCTACGGCAAACTCGAGAAACGAGACTGTACGAAGTTACCCAAAAGAAAACCTATTAGCTGGTGGACGGGAAGATTCCCCTATGGCTCTGACCAACAACGCCCAATTTATCTCTTCTGTCGGTCTGAAACCGAACTGCTCCCCAAACGCGTGAGTCACAGAGCACCAAACGAGCCTCCATGAAAATTCCTTTCAAATAGACACCAAGAAAGATCAATACTTATAATTGAGCGTAGCAATTGAGGAGACGGCAATACCATTCCACCGAATGATGAGATGACGACTGGAGTGATAGTATTGCATCCCCACGTAAATTCGATACAAGGCAATTTATACTGGCTCTGAATTCGTGTTTGCAGCGCTTTTACACGAACATTTTTGAGAATGGCGAGCGAAAATATCCTGCAAGTTTAATCCAAATTGTTAGAGAAAAGCTCGAGAAAATTCGAGAAGGGATTTTCTAATCTTCGAATAATATTTTTCAAGTCCTAGGAGAACAAAACCTAGATATAAAACAAACCAGGTCTAGTGATAGCAGATTCAGTGTCTATTTGGCAATTACTACGAAACATGAAAACGATCGAAAAATCACGTTTTTGGTAAAATTTTGTTCTTGCCAAATCAATGTCATCATAGAAATACTTACGCAACAAGATAAATAGGCATTGAAGAAACTATAAGCAAATTAAAACAAATCCTGTGAGCTTAGTCTCGGATCTGAAATGTTGACAGTCGATTTCGACTTCAGCAATCGCCTAGCTGGAGCGTTTAGTAGCTTACTCATATCTATAAATTCTTAGTTTGGATCGACCAAAATATTGTACTCCTGCGGGAAAGTAAGGTAATCGTTAAGTCTGGTCGTACAAAATACGACAGGGTATGGTACCTATAGCCAAAGAGTACACATTGAGGGTTTTATCACAAATTATACGTTTCTAGTCACGAGCTAGTTACATTTCGCTTGTTTTTCAAGTTGAATAATCAGAGGGTTAGTGAGTCTTAGCATTTCCGTACATATATTGGACTCCACTGAGGGGAAGATTGCCAATTATGTCTGTTGGGAGCACGAGAGGGGAAGCTTAAGAAAGAAGTAAATAATAAGCGAATGCAGCGAGCATGAGTGAGGACAGAATAGCGACATGAGGTTGAGTATAAAATGGTGACGCAAGGAGACTCGGAATACGCGTGAACTGGTTGCCTGGGAAACTAGAACGGAGAGAGTGAGTAGAGCTGTGACTGGCCTCAGAGTTGATAGAGGAAAGTCTGTAGTGAGCACTAGGAGAAAGAGCTTGTGGGACTAGCTGTGTGTTGGAGAAGGAGGTAAATCGACGGGAGGGAAGGACATTTTGCAAAGTCTTTGGAAATCCGAAATGTGTCGGAAGTTTTTTTCCCCCCTTTCCGAGGGCGTGCGGGACAAGTCCCTTTGCCCCTGCGGCCACGAGTGGGCCTATTGTGACACTAGCCCTTCCTTAGTAAAAGGCGTCGTACATACCCGCCCCTTTATGAAGCCGACTATGTCCTTCACCGCAGCTTCCGCTATGATATGGGGCTCAATAATCCCCTGGGCAAAGTCTCCAAAGCGTTTGACTGCTAGGGCAGGGCACTCACATAGGACGTGCTCCGCCGTCTCGTCCTCCTCACCACAGAGTCTGCATTCCACCGCCTCTGAGATGCCCATCTTGTTGAGGTGATACCTGTGTGGGCAGTGTGGTGAGGAAGCTAATCAAGACCCTCAGATCCCTCCTGGAGAGTGTCAGCATCCCCTTTGCCCTTTGAACAGAAGGCGTAACAAGCCTTTTCGATTGTCCAAGTCGTGGCTGGCGATGCCAATGGGCGTTATTTTCCTGTGTCTCCCATTGAGCCACCAAACGGTTCAGGTGACTTTTGGTCATACCTACGTGAGGTTCAGGCCCAATGGGTAGGGCTTCTGTGCCCTTCTTTGCAAGGTGGTCGGCCTTTTCATTGCCCTCATTGCCCTAAAGCTATAGGCTGCGATGGCCTTTAATGCGGCCTGGCTGTCCGAGAATATGTAGATCCGCATGTCGGAAGTTAAACTGAACTCAATCCCTTTGTCGAGAGGGGACGCTGGCTAACATGAAAAGACTCCTGGTCCAAAATAGTTGGATTGAGCGCACCTGGGAAAGACCCGAGCGCAATATCCCAACTACTATCTGCGCCGAACAATGTCAATGCATTAAAACTGATAAACGCGGATAACACGTGGGAAAGTATGACGAGGAAGAAACACGCACAGGAAGATCTTCTTTATCAGTAAAGTTCCTTTTCTAATCACGGGTTAAACAAAATTCGGCTAGTTCTTCCGTTAACTTGTAGAAACCTCGTAGCTAGGAACAAGAAATACCATTAATTAAGGGAGAGATCAATCAATGAATGTTCATCCCCTTGCTGAACTAGAGAAGCCACGGAGTGGGGAAGGAAATACGAGCGACGCCAAATTTGAGGCTCCGACGAAACCCCCAAGCATCTCACCCGAATGGCAACACGGTCTCATGTCTGGTGGAACGCCACATACCGAAACGCGCCATCGAGGCACTCTGCGAGGGTGAGACGATCAGGTAGATTTCGCTCGTGAATGATGATGTCAGGATCCACAACAATTACTAAAATCATCGCATATTTCAACTACCTGGCAGAGAGGAGCAAGGTTTCGTGTAGGACGCAGAACTCACGCTCTTCAACTTTGGACCAGTCCCCGACAGCGGCACAAGGAGGCCATGGGATCTCACTACAGCAGGTATACACATTGCTATAAGTCTCAGACTATATTGAGAGCTGTTGGCGTCTGAGTGCCGTATATTTTGCTGAACAATGAAAATAGGAGGCATTGTAATTTGGGGAGAAGAGTTGTCAGTTGGTTACTCATATGAACCCAACCTAAACCAAACCAAAGTGGAGTGAAAAACACTTGAAGGTTGCGATTCAAACGTGTGAGCGCCTTCAGTTTTACAATAACGCATGGCCTTCCGAGTGGTGCAATTTTGAAGAAAAACTACCATTTAACTTTCTTAAGCCCTGAGAAGCAAGAAGAAGAGTTTTGTAATCGTCTCAATGTTTACTTTCCGCAACCTAAAGGGAAGTAAAAGGGAAGTTTCACTATGTTTTCCATGTAATTCCCCAACTGTAAAATCTACGTTACCAAAAACCAAATCACAAATTAATTACGCAATGACAATCGATACATAAACAGCGGTAATCCAATAAATTCTGAAACTTTAGGCACCAGCAGTTTCTATATAAAACAGGGGTAAGTTCTAGTAACCCCTCGTACACTGAATGAAAAACAGATTCGACTAGTAGTGCTGAGGAAAGTTGTGTGATGTCGCGCACAAGATATTTCAGATCCGAAAGTTAGCAGACCGGAACAGAACGGGCCTCTCGAAAGTGTTGAAGTGCTCGGTAGGCCACGTATGTTCTCGCTCCTCTTCGATTGTGTGGGTGGACAGGTAATAAATACAGATTGGTTCCAGACCACCTATGATACGACAGGTCGATTGTTTAAAAGCAACTGATTAGTATTTCAGCTCCCCGCTGGGCTCAAATTTGTTGATGACTCGTCGAAACTAAACTCGCGCAACCGAGTAAATTTTTTCGCGGAACCCATCACGAGAATTTCCTTATTTAAACGGGAATGGGAGTAAAAATACTATGGAAGGAAGAGTGATGTGTGGGCGAGAGGGGAGGAGGTCGCTGAACGAATCGTGGGCTTCAAATAAAGTAAACTTTGCACTCGCCGTTAATTCAACTGTAGAGCCTAGAACGTTTTAAACTCGGGATTTACGAGATCCCCATGAGAACCCTCCGAGCGGTTTCTCTACATTGTTACTTTTTGCGCCACACTTCGCGAAGCTACGTACAACCTTCCTCAGCCTCACGAAACATCGACGGTATCGTGGTCATGCGTTCCATAACGGTGTTTCATGGGTGTGTTTGTCGAAACTTACTCAGTAATTTGTGGCTTATTTCTGGAGTTCCTCTCAACCTTTCTCCTCCTCCAAATTTAGACCATGTGCGACGAACCGTTTATTTTAAGTTATGTATTATAAAGAATGTAATGACTGTAGTACCTATAAAACGACAGAGAAACTCCAACTTATAAAATTTGGTCAAAAATCGACCACGGACTTGTCGACGTTTCTCTATCTACAGGACAAAAAGTACTCTTTAAACAACACTTCGACTCATCGAACACGCTAATGCGATTCTAAGAGATACTAAACGAATAGGAAGTAGAAACAGGAATACAATGCAGTATTTTAGCGCGGTTTTTATCCTATAATTACCGCTCAAACGATACAAGCATTATCAGAAAAACTAGGATGGTAGACTAATCTTCCTATAAGATGAAAGTTGAATAACCCTCATAAGATAACCAGGCTTTTGGTTCAATACTTCTCGTGACAGAAGTAGAAGCAGCCACATAAATTCCTGGAACTTTAAGTACTACCACGTTCTATACACATGAAATTACGTTTTAACAAGCGCAAATGAATTGAGCGCACAATAGCTGAATACGTATGGAGTGCCGGGGAAAATTGTGGGATGCGTCGCATTTGTTATTTTCGCTCACTTTACTGGTAGTTCTTAAAATTCCAGAATTGATTGAGTTACCCCTATTTATTAAACGACTTTCATCGAATAAGTAACTTAAACGGCTTTCAAGAGGTGATTCCAAGAAACTTTCTCGTTTATAGTTATCGAATTGTAGAGAGCACTGAAAAAAGGAAAGGGCAACATTTCGAATTTAGGAATAATCCTAATAATTACGTTAGGACCAATATTGTGTTACAGAAAGCGAAAGGTGATCGGTGGGAGTACGAAATCAAAAGCAAGTACAATACGAGAGAGCGCCAATCACAGGGATTTTTTTTCGGAGAGGTTTTTTGCGGTTATAGATTTCGGAAATCGATTAATCGACCATTTAGCAGTGATAAACCGTCATTTAGCACTCACAATGATGTGTTCTAATCGCCCTGAAAATTAATGTAATGAATTGCTTAGGAATTGCAATTTCAACCCCTCAAAAGTCACAATGTCACTGTGAATGTGTGCTCACCAAAATTAATTCGAAATAAACGAATTAACACAAAAACTCTCATCACTCGCTGAGACTGGGACTGCGTCAAGCTCTGCAATCTTGCCATGAAAGAGAATCATTGTGCAATAATTAGCAGTGTTTTGTTCGGCTATAGATCGCGGCATTCAATTAATCGATTCGAATCGCGATATCAACGAGACATCTGGTGGACAGTGCAACTTTTCTAATAGCAAAAACCACTCTTCTACAATGAATACCTTACGTATGTATGCGAATGATTATATTTCTCGTTCCACGGAACATGTGAATACATCGTCGTAGGGATGTCGTTTACGAAAATGAATGACTCGGCTAGGTCAAAAAAATGTTGGCAAATAATCCCTTCGCAGAATTTAATCTGGTTCAAAAACTCTTCCCCTCCGAGGTGACTACTTAACATGATTGTGATATACAAAGTTATCAGAGCATGAACTTATTAGAGCATACTTTCGGACTTCACTTACTGAGCTGTAGCCCTTCTCCAGTCTCGGGAGGCTCTGGTAGTCGTGTTGATTTCCACTAACGTTGAGAAAAGTTATCTGTCTGTTTCAACTAAAATATTCATGCAGTTGACGAAAGTTAGTGGTGACTGACGGCATCACGCAATCAAAAGCAAGCACAATACGAGAGAGAGCGTCAATCAAAGGAATTATTTTCTCCGGGGAGGTTTTTTTGCGGCTATAGCCCGCCGAACTAGATTAATCGACCATTTAGCAGTGATAAACCGTCATTTAGCACTCACAATGATGTGTTCTAATCGCCCTGAAAATTAATGTAATGAATTGCTTAGGAATTGCAATTTCAACACCTCAAAAGTCACAATGTCACTGTGAATGTGTGCTCACCAAAATTAATTCGAAATAAACGAATTAACACAAAAACTCTCATCACTCGCTAAGACTGGGACTGCGTCAAGCTCTGCAATCTTGCCATGAAAGAGAATCATTGTGCAATAATTAGCAGTGTTTTGTTCGGCTATAGATCGCGGCATTCAATTAATCGATTCGAATCGCGATATCAACGAGACATCTGGTGGACAGTGCAACTTTTCTAATAGCAAAAACCACTCTTCTACAATGAATACCTTACGTATGTATGCGAATGATTATATTTCTCGTTCCACGGAACATGTGAATACATCGTCGTAGGGATGTCGTTTACGAAAATGAATGACTCGGCTAGGTCAAAAAAATGTTGGCAAATAATCCCTTCGCAGAATTTAATCTGGTTCAAAAACTCTTCCCCTCCGAGGTGACTACTTAACATGATTGTGATATACAAAGTTATCAGAGCATGAACTTATTAGAGCATACTTTCGGACTTCACTTACTGAGCTGTAGCCCTTCTCCAGTCTCGGGTAGTCGTGTTGATTTCCACTAACGTTGAGAAAAGTTATCTGTCTGTTTCAACTAAAATATTCATGCAGTTGACGAAAGTTAGTGGTGACTGACGGCATCACGCAATCAAAAGCAAGCACAATACGAGAGAGAGCGTCAATCAAAGGAATTATTTTCTCCGGGGAGGTTTTTTTGCGGCTATAGCCCGCCGAACTAGATTAATCGATCATTTAGCGCTTATAATCGATCATTTAGCCCTCATAATGATGTGATCTACTAGCCCCGAAAGTTAATGACGTGCTTGCAAATAGCAGTTTCAACACCTCGCAAGTCACAATGTGCTCAAAAACGTAATTCGAAATGAACGAACGATTGAAACATCAAAATCTTATGCAGTTCGACCTAATAATAATCTTCCTACACCGAGTTTTGAATCAAAGTTGAGCCGACGTTTTAATAGAATGAAAAAATGACTCCTTGGAATGTTGGAATAATAAACTACGCTCTGATTTGAAATATTAATCATTTCAACACATTAAAATAAGAACATTGAACAATCAATGAACTTAGAGCGCAGAACACCCTTTAAAAGGGCTTATGAGAGGGGAAAAATTCGTTATACTCAACTAACTCGATTAAATAGAGATTCAGTTAGGGGTCAGAAAATTGTTGTGTGCTCGTCCGAACAGTGAAATCGCCAATTATTTCAACATGGCTGGCTCACACGCGGCTGTCAGTCGAGCTGAACCCACATGACACATCCATCCAACCCAATGTCAGTGGCATCCGCTGAGTTTCCTCTCTTCACAATTGTCATGAAGTCGAATTTTCATCGCTTGTTTGCATTTAAAGGCAAAATCGAAGAAGTCATTTTCACAAATTGGTATGGTGGGTATGGACAAGGGAGAACTTTTGTCAATCGCTTTTGTAGAATCAAACTCACTTTTAGCTGTTTTCTGCCGATGTGGCTTCTCTAGACTTGTGGTTGGCTCTAGGGAATGGTATGTCTCTGTTCCTCAGAGTGTGGCACTGTACGATATTCCCCTTCATTTCTCCCCTGCTCCTGAGGTTCGTTCTTGGTAGCTCTCCTGAGCTCCTTCAACATCTTACAGGTGGGTTCTGTGTTGCCTGACCTATGTAAGACCTTCGTTACTCTAATATTTAACGAAAGATGAACTTTTCGCTAGTTATCATGTCGGCTGATTATTCGTAGGTTTGAAAGGCAAAAGATGTCGGTTATTCACATGCGGTACCTCACTCTCCCTTTCATCTTTTATAGTGCACAGAATCGACGTGCCTCGTGACTAAAATCTGTATTTTGCTCACGGTAAACCGATAATTTAGTTAGAAGAGGGTAGAACAGTCCTTCAAACAAAGTTCTGTATAGCCTGAAGGGTCGTGGAGTGGAACAGGTTGCCTAGACGATATTAATGAGCGCCTGTTGGAGCTCGCAATCGCTCAGCCGAACACAACTTGAGAACCAAACAGGCGACATTTATGAGATCAAAGAGACTTGATTTAGTTGGACGCCCGAAATCCGATCCACTGGCACAATTCGATTGTTCCGTTTTCCACTTGATCAGCATTAAAAGTAAACCGTCACCACTTTTTTGAATAATTTTTTAATTTGTTTCGTCATCACGGCGTTTGGTCTTTTTGAGGTCTAAATTGTGTTTAAAGTTCACTTTTTGAACAAGCGAATGTAAAGGTGGTGAGGGTGGAACTGGAGGGGGTGGGGGCACTTTCTGGCCAGGAATTGATCCCACTTTATTTAGCCTGGTATCTCACAATGTGTCGCTGATAGCGGTGATTGATCTGTCTTGGGCAAGTTCTCTTGATCGATGATTTAAAAGATGCCCTTGAAGATCCTCTGACGTTTATTTGCAAGTGGCCTGAAAGTTTTTCGCAGAATAAGTTTATCGAGTAGAGCCACTTCGGTGGAGCCTATGATACTAATGGTTGTGCCTGGCAAGGTGAGGGATGTGGGTGTTCCCTAGAATCGGTTCTTGTTATTTGTGCCCCATATTGACGCTATCTCGGTTGGGGCACATAGAATGCTGAGATTGGTGTGGAGAGCCTCTCGTGGTTTTCGGAACATAGTGCTGTCAAGGTATTGTATGAATATACCTCAACAGTCCAACTTCTTCTTCTTAATTCGCCGTTGGCGATCCAAATGGCTAACTCCTCCCTATCTGTAGCTGCTCTAAATATGTCTATGAACGAGCAATTATACCACCTTCGCAAGTCTTTCAGCCACGAATTCTTCCTCTTTCCAACAGAGCGCCCTCCAGGAATGCTACCCTCAATAATCAATCTGAGGAGGCTGTATCGATCACCGCGCATCACATGACCAAAGTATCGAGTCTTCCTCTCTTTCAGCGTGAGTAAAAGCTCAACAGATTTAGACATCCGTTGGAGCACCTCAACGTTTGTGATCCTGTCGACCCACGGTATCCGCAACATGCGCCGGTATATATACATCTCGAAAGCTTCGATGCCCTTTTCGATCCCGGGATCTAGTGTCCAACTTTCGCAGCCATACAGAAGCACCGAGAACACATAACACCGAACCATCCGCATCCGAAGGACCAAGGAAAGATCTCTGCGCGTGAAGAAATTCCTCATCTGGAAAAATGCGCTCCTAGCCATTTCAATACGCGCTCGAATTTCTTTTTTGCAGTCGCCTTGCTCATTTACTTGCGCACCGAGGTATTTATATGAAGAAACTTGTTCGACCCGAGTTCCATTGATAGCCACACTGACCGTTTTTCGTTGCTTAGAAAAAACGAGGACCTTAGTCTTGGCTACATTCAGGGACAGCCCATTACTCTCGCTATGATGCACCACAGCATCCATAATCGCTTGAAGATCCTCTGGGCTCTCAGCAATCAACACAGTGTCGTCAGCATATCGAAGGTTATTGAGAACGACACCGTTCACCCCAACCCCCCTCTCTGGCACCTTGTCAAGAGCCTCCCAAAAAACTGCTTCGGAGTAGAGGTTAAAAAGTAAAGGAGAGAGGATACAACCCTGACGGACACCTTTTTCAATACTAATTTGTTCTGTTGTTGTCTGCTCCACCCTAATCTCTGCACACTGACGCCAATACAAATTCGAAATAATGGTTATCTCCAGCTTATCTATCCCAGTCGATTTGAGCACTTCAATCAGCTTCTCATGCTTTATACTGTCAAACGCCTTCTGATACACACAACAGTCCAACTGCTACATGAGTTTTCTACTATCGTCTGGTCTGATCAGCACATTGGGGCGGTTGAGAGGGTGTGCATTACAATGGGTTACTATAGGATGGACGTGAACTATCATGCCCCCCCCCCCATGGAGATTTATTCATTCCCCCCATGCCGTGAGAGGTCTCCATGATGCTGGGCCTTAAGATCCTGGCTGACAGGTGCATCACAAATGACCTTGTCTTCCTCGTTAAGGTGCTAAAGGGTGTGGAAGACGCCCCATGATTTCCTGGCATCCCTTGACTTTTGAGCCTCTGGTAAGGCTACTCTCCGGGTCCCCTTTAGCCCCCCCCCCCTTTTAGCACGTCTATCAAGTTTTGAAACGTGTTCTCAGCAAAACTGATTGAGTGGATTTTACCCTTAATAGCTCTTTTGTCCTTCGTTTGGAGTAGTGCCTGTATTGTTGTTACACGTAATTGTACTTCGATGCGCTGTAATACACAATAAATCAGGGCCTGCGAGATAACACAAGTCACGCCACCTGGGTCGCAAGGAGTGGTTCTAAAAAGTGACGACACTGACAGTTTCCTTTCGGACATAAACAGGGCACTGCTTAGTTAATATCTGTTAGCTAGCTTGCATGCTCCGTCTCATCTCCCTTGCCCAATCACCGCCTGCCAACAAGTACAACTCTTCCCTACCTTCTGACCTCCTGTCACAGTGCCACATTGTACCTAACCATATTCCCAGGTTCATTTCACCCTGATTCCAAAATCTACTTTCTATACGGACGCCTCTTGTTATCCAATGGGCCCCATGAAATTTATACAGACCCTTTGCTCCGCTCCACAAACTAATCACGAGCAACTACTAGTACGTCGTTCATTGTCATCCGCATCGAACACAACAGCGAACCACCTATTTATGTCCAAAGTGAGGTACTTGATCGCAGAGTATGATCCTTGTTTCAAGACAAGCGTTTTTCTTTTTCTGTACTTCGATCTTTCCTTTTATGCAGTGGACAGTTGTTTTTACTGTCCATGTTCTGTATAGTTCGTCTTTTTTCGTTCCTTCGTTTATCCTTCCTACATTTTTCCGTTTTCTTTTCTAACAGTACGAGTGCTTTACTAGATTAGGAGTTGGGTCGGAGGACGCTCCAGCGAGTGCATCTGGAGGGCGACGCCTTACTGCAGTTGTTCTGCATCAAGAAGATCTAAAAACATTAATAATCTTCTCCTGACACGTAAGCTTGTTTTGAACCGTTTTTAAGCCGGTCCGTTCGGTAAATGGCTACTAAAGTAAGAGACCTTTGGGGAGGTTCACTTCTAGTCAACCGCTGGCGTCAGATGCGTCGTTGGTACGACTACCCGTTTGACCACTAGCGGCTGAGAGCAACTTCTTTCGAGTGGAGGATCTCCAATCATGAGAACAATTAAGAATATGAACGTCAAGCAAACAAAGAATGACATCCCTTTTGCTCCCAGTTAAAGCCGTGGAGTGGGAATATTCTCGATACCGTACATAGTGTACCTTTAACCGGAAATAAGAACGGTTTCTAACGTATCTAGCCGTGAGACTTTTGCAGTACTGTCTTCTTCCGAGTCTTCATGACCAGAACACCGCTATTCAGCCTTCTTTAACTGGATGCAGATCTTCGATCGTCGAGTTCATCCAACTACAACAACTTAAGGATTGTTGTGCAGTCTGTAGTGTGCGAGATGGAGAGCAGCGTGACTCAATCAGCTGATAGTGCCGTATTTAAACTCACTCCTGGCTTTTCATTGGCCCATATCGAAATAGGCTAGCAGCGCGGTGGCACGTTAAGTTTCTTTTCGTGTTTATACTAATCAAGAAATGGAGTGAGTAGCAGTTGAGGAAAAACGCTTTAGCTGTATGTGTCAATTAGCCAACGCTTGCCCGAGAAATGAACGAATTCCCTTTATTTCTTCGCCCTTATAAATCGATCACGTTCGAAATTAGGGGGAGTTAAGTGACGAGTCAAGAAGAAAGTGTAAATGTATATGAGAATGCCTGATGAGAAGATACCTAGGTCCCTCCTCCACGACCCAGGCGTGCCAGTATGGTAGGTGTTAGTTTTCCGCCAATCTGTGACTTCCAGGAGTGTGCTGATGCAGAAGGCGTGCTACAGCCCTTTTCATATCTTTCATCTTACCCAACGGGTCCCAGACTACCTGATTCACCTGGAGATTGGGTTGGAGCTATCGCGTTTACTCTCAGGCAGCGCTTCGATTACAATTTGAGAATCTCAAAAATGCCTGAGTCCTCCCTGCACCGACCTCGGCGTGCTGGACCAAGGTTGAAACTTTCCATCCATGTAAATAGCTAGACCAGGGGGGAAAACGGATTAGAACTTCTCCAAGATGGTACGGACTCTGGGAAGGTTCTGTATGGTAACACAGTCAATCGCCCTCTACCCAAAGACTCACCGAATGACTACCTAATGTATTTCCGAGGTCAGCGAGAGCCAGGGCTGTTGCACGATAGCTAAACCGTAACTTCCATGACTTTCGACATGAGTGTTAAGAAACAGTCGTTTTAATCAGGGAAACGTGAGGTTCGTTTGCATGGTCGCCACGGATTGCAGGTACATATGGATTCGCTTTACCGCCCCTAAATCATTCTCGTCTGAAGATCCCTCTCGTTCGCCGTGCGCAATGTCAGTTCGACTAACCCGAGCCTCTTCTGAATTTACCCTGGTGTGACAGCTAAACGTGTCACGCCTCACTTCCCCAGTGACTTCATTCTAAACTTTCTTCACCGTGAGCTCAAGTGCTTTACGTGTACACCAATCAACTCTATGTAACTCTGAACATTACAGTCTTCTACGGTTTCCCACTAATTCTTGCGTTCCCTCAAGTTCACCTCTTCCCATTTTGCATTAAACACAGGACATTTTTACGAGAAGATGTACGCATTTATTATTTTCCTGGCTGAGTAAAATCTACGTAAAGATGTGGAGTTTGGACTCCAAAGCACAACCAACACCAATGAATTAAAAACTCGCCTTTTCTTATGCACTAAAACAACTTTCGTTTATACTCGGTGGGATTAAGGAAAATAAAAAGCACAAACTCGACTCACGTTGATGCTGACTCAATAACATGATGACTAGACAATAAGTTAACATCTACTAAAACCAATTAAATTCACTCCTGATTTGAGTTTCGCTCTGACTCCAAACTTCTACGGACTACGTGATGAACCAACGACCAACTCAGGAACAAGTGGAGGCGTCAGATTCATGCTACGTTCGTGTCTCTAGGCGCCAAGTTCGTTTTTGTCATCTCTCGAAATCAGTTGAGTCAACACAAGATTTCAGGTTACGTGACTAATTTGATACCCTGCCAGAGAACCGAACTCGCGAAGAGAGTGGAGCCCTATTTTGGGTTATTAATTACTAATGAGCGGTCGATGAGAACGAACAAATGTAGGAACGTTTCATTTTGGTTTGGGATATTCAAGGATAGCATCTAACAATTTAAACAACTCTTTATCGCCTTATTTTATTTTAAATTAGCTCTCTTTACTGCGATCGTGTCACACAATAGTTGAGTTTTCTTCAGATCTATACGTCTTGAGGCCTACTGAGCCCAGTACAGTGCTGTGGAAAAGCGTTGGTTAGGTGTGTCAGCGGGCGTTCCTGTGAGTTGCTCGGGTCGTATATTAAGTGGTGGTCGTTCTATCCTAGAACATCCTTGTTCCTGTTGTCGCAAAACGCCGAATCAGTATCAGTTTTTTGACCTCGGAGTTCCTGCACCGGCCCTAACGGAACTCCCTGGCCCTTAACAGCAAAGCCATTGTTTGCCCAAAGAACCTTCGTACATGCGGAAATCCTACCTCCGCGGTTATTCCCAACGTCAGTGGATTTTCCCGAAGTGGTTTTCCCATCTTTTCCCTCTCCTCCTTTTTTCCACATTCCTCTCCACAACAGACGACTTCTCCCAAATTCATTCACCTACAAACTATAGCAAAAGTCTCGTCTCCCGGTGCTCACTCAGACACATTCCTCTATCAATCCTCCGCCTATACAGTTCGCTCCTTCGAATACAGTTTACCACGTCACTTCACGCATACTACGATTCGTCCCCTTGTGCCGCCTTTTTGTACACAAACTCTACTCATTTCATTGACCATAATACAGTCCTCCTCACGCTTCAACTCTCGCCCTCTCGTGTGCCCAACAATCCACTTTTCGAAAAATATGGTTATCAGTTATTTCCGTCGATGGTAAAGCGGGGGGGGGGGGAGTGCGGTTTAGTACATAAAATGAACTACTAAAAACGTTCCGCATTTTTCTCAAAATGGCTATAATGATTTTCATTCACCTTTCAAATTATCTTCTACAAGTTAGCACCCTAGTAACTTTTCTTCTCCATGAGAATTTGGTGAACAGAGATAGGCCTATGAAGCAAAAACTTTTTTTTTCACTTATGGGTAAAAATGCTTCAACGTTTTTTTTAAACATTTTCATAATTTCCGAGTAACTGCTTCACTAGATTTGATTTTATGGAGTGTCTTATCGCAACCCATGCCGAATTTGGTTCTCCGCAATTAGTTCTGTTGGATATTCGTCGTTGAGTTTCCAATTTTCTCAATTTTAAGAATCGTTTTCCAGACGTAAGAATGATGAGAAAAACCGAAGCGAAAATTTGAAATGAGCTCAAATTACTCCCTGACGGTTTTATCTCCACATGAGGATTCAGGAACGGTCAACGTGAGAAGAAAACAGACCTGCAGATGAATGAGGCATCGAAACACGGTTCGGAGCAACTAGTTATTGCGGTGTTTCAACAATCGCTCTAACGAGAAGGTGCAACGAAATTCTTGTGCATGAAAAAATGATGAAAGGAGCGCGATAACATATCAAAAACATCGGAAAAAGTGTTTTTTCCTCGTACGAAGGTAACGCAAAAACCGTGGGAGTAGCCTAAAGTGTTAGTTACACGATGGTGGTTTTAAAATTATTAGAAGCAACTCGACGAATTCTGAATATCAAATTGCTGCCATTTCGTTCATCAATATTTTGGTTTATTGTTTATTCTAAGCAATATTATTTCGATCGGGAACATTTTTCTTACATCTATCCTATCGGATGAAACCCGCGGTTGTTATGAGCACAAAATGGGTTGCAAAGTAACCAAAAACCAGATTTTGGCAGTTTTATTGCATTTACGTCGCGTTTCGTAGGTATTTTTAGATGCTGAGTCGACTATAACGGGTCTCGGGGGGTGTAAGACTGTGTTTAGATGGACAGCAGTGAAATCACAGTAAATATAGTGAGGCAATTTCTACTACTTGAAGGAACTTTAGGGAGAATACATCCTCGGCATGTGCTCATTTCCCACAAAGTATCCCGTCAGTTCAACTCGTCATATTGTGCCAATTGCTTAATGAAGCATAGAAAATGTAAATTTTCCTTGTCCCTTTGTAGTTAGGTTATCTTTCGTATCGATTACTAATATGTTTCGAGCTGAATCAAATGTGATGAGTCTCGAAGGCGTGAAACTACGCCAAACTGTACAATTATGCTGTGCAAGAGAATAATAAACGTGTAAACCACTGTTCAACAATGAACATCTTACGCGTGTTTGCAAATGATTATATTTCTCGTGAATGTCTGTTGTATGCGGCTTTCAAGAGGGGTTTCCTAGAAACTTTCTCGTATATAGTTATCGAATTATAGAGAGAACACTGAGGAAAAGGGAAAGGGCCACATTTCCAATTCAGGCGTAATCCTAATAATTACTTAACGACCAATATTGCGTTGACGGTTGCGAACTTACTTACACTCCAGGGTTGAAGATTCGGTTGAAATCGCGTTGATATCTGAGATCGTGGAAAAGAATCGGCTGTTCGTTTCAACTAAAACGTTCTTGGAGTACGAAATCAAAAGCAAGTACAATACGAGAGAGCGTCAATCAAGGGGAGGTTTTCGGCGGCTATAGATCGCGGAAATCGATTAATCGATTCGAATCGCAATATCGAGACATCCAGTGAATAGCGCAACTTTTCAAACAGCAAAACCACTCTTCGACGATTAATACCGTACGCATGTATGCAAATGATTATATTTCACGTGAATCTATGAATACAACGTAGTGGGGATGCCGTTTTTATGAAAATGAATGATTCGACTCGCTAGAACCAATAAATGTTGGCAAATAACCTCTTTTAATTTAATCAGATTCATCAACTCTCCACCTCTTAGGGAAACTCGTCATCCGTGATTGTGAAGTACTCGGTTATCAGAGCATGAAGTAAGAGCAAATTGGCATACTTTCGGACTACACTTACTGAGCTGTAGCTCTTCTCCAGTCTCGGAAGGTTCTGGTAGTCGTGTTGATTTCCGCGAACGTTTAGATAAGATGTCTGTCAGCTTCAACTACAATTTTCATGCAGTTCAATCCGGTTGACGAAACTTGAGAGGTGACTGACGGCAGTACGAAATCAAAAGCAAGTACAATACGAAAGAGCGTCAAACAAAGGAATTATTTTCTCGGGGAGGTTTTTTTGCGGCTATAGATCGCGGGATTCGATTAATCGATCCTTGAGGCGTCATGACGGTTATCGCTACCCGCGCCGAAAGTCTCGTAGTTTTGAGACCGTGTCAAACTGAGCAATTACGCTGTGTAAGGAAAAATGACAAACCGCTGAAACTCCAGAACAGTAAGCACGAAACTTCGCCAAAAGAATCGTGATACTGATATCATAAATTGCATCCCACCGGTTACTCAATAAGAATCGTAGTATGAGTAGAAACAACACAGTAAATTCCGGAATTAAAGTGATTAGATTAGTTCCGCCGGTGTAGATCGTGTTTTTACATCGAAAGCGCTCGCCCACTGCACCTTACCAGCCAGAGAAGACGGACTGACTGAACAGCGAACGTTTTACCAATTTCAAGTGACACCCCCTTCTCATATATAGTAGATATTCAAAGTATTTCCCCCAGTTTCCAAAACCACTAACACGAATTTTGGCGAAACCTCCCTGGGGTTTGAAAGGACCCCAGTAAGCTGCGACACGAGGGCCCAAGCCAGTTTTATAACTCTAGACGTCATATCGCCGTGTCAGGAAACTCTAACGCCAATGGCTTACCTGGGCGAATTTAAAAGCAGATCGGTGGAAAATGTTAACTAACAACACACTTTTACACACACGTTAGTGTATTAGACTACTTTTATTGAACACAATAATTCTCCCTTCCTTGTAAAAGTTGTAACCTCACAATTTCAGTTTTCAATATTTCTAGCTCAGCTCTCATTTCCTTTTACCGCTTCCGATTTGTCCTGTTCACACAAAGCATTCTCCAGGACTAACTTTGCTATTTCCTACATCTCGTGCAGTTGGAGTTCGCGTATTGGCACTTTATGTTCCTCGCCAGTTTCAGCTTCGGTAGAGGTTAATGCGGCCACTTTGGCTTCTGGCGATTGTTAGACACAATAATTTGGTCAAATCTGGATTGTTGAGGGTTGGGCATTTACGGGATGTACGGTTATGGAGCCTTTAACGTTTACAAGACACTTGTTTAGGGGATGGAATGTTGAACAGACCCAATTTCCTTACACAACTGTAACGTCATTAGTCCACTGCCATTTCAGGTGATATCGGCTAGCATGGGTGGTGGGGTGGGGGGAGGAAACAGGCTAGCCTTGATTTACTTATCCAGCCGTGACTGATCACGATCAGTGATGTTTTGGTTAAAGCCACAGAAGTAAAGAGGCTCAAGTTCTTTACAAACCTGCGTCCTTGTACAGCAGCACAGTGGGATATTTTCCTGGGTTTCCCTCCAATTCCTTCAACAATGTCGTTTGACTCGTGCACGCTCTCAACCCACCAAACCGTATTGGAGAGGAAACTGAGCTAGATCGTTCACGTAGGGCCGAGAAAAGTTGTCCGATGAGCCCTGGATATGATGTGTGTGTAATTGAGTTCGCACCCTTACGTATAAATAAATAAAATCGCAGTATATCCCCATCCAGTCGTCACCTGTTGAGAGTAGAACTGAATGGCCAGGGGAAGCAGCAGAGGTACAATGAACGGGGTCAAGAACTAGAGATTGTGCAATGTGCTTGAACCCCATGCCACCAGATTGACGCCATGCCATTAAACGTAAAGGTAATTATAGTAAAAATAGTCAAGCTGGCTTTGGAACTTTCCTTCAAGGTCCAATTAAGAGAGTGGTCATTATACCTAGTCAGTAAAATTGTTACTAGATATTCACTATTCTGCAAAGTCAGGAGGTCCTTAGTGTGGAGCCAAAGAGTGCACGTGTGAAGGAGCATAGTGCATAATGCGCTCTAGTCCAACAGCCCTGTGAATTGAGAGCAATCGGTCGAATATTTCAGGAATTGTGTCATACATAGCTGACCCCGGGGGAGGGGGGTGGAGGCTTCACGAACACATCACACTCTGTAAACATGCTCGTAACTATGAACGGAATGTAGTAGATATCTCGAACTTCGAGGGATTAGCGCATTTGTTAACCCCATTGACCTAATTTGATGGTGAGCAGGAAGAGAAGTTGAAGAAGGAAGCGTCGGCGGGATGTGCATTCAGCCAACTCACAGATGCGTTTTGGCTAATACCGCGCACTGGTTCTGGGGCAAAACACGCAAATATCGCCAGGAAATGAGGTTGGAGCAAAGGTCGATCACAACACGACTAAACGCCCCTTTCGCCTCCTTATCATTATCGCCCCCTTCCGACTCATCATTTTCTTCTTATCAATCGATTCGGTCGAACGTCGCCGCTTTCGTCGTCCGGTCGTCGGAAAGGATCGGGAACGTCGACGTCGGCGGCTAAAAGGGACGACGAGTCGGGCCGAGAGATGAGTCTAAATTTAGCTACGAGAGCGAGCGGAACATGAGGGTCCGCGTGACGGCGAGGAGCGCCTGGGGGTGGGGCGGGGGGACGACGAGTAGTGTAGTCTTACCTATGCCATATGTAGACGCCTTGGAGTCTTTTCAAAAATGAGAGAAATAAAAGGGGTAGAAAAGAGGAGTACGTCGAAAGGGATGTTTGCGTTGGTAGTGATAAGGTGGACGTTTGGTGTTGTTCCCGGGTAGAAGTGAAAATAGCGAGTAAAATGTGCTCTTACCTGGGCCATATGTAAACGCCAGAGACTTCGAATCCGTAGTGCCAGGCTCCGGAGTAAGCGCCTTGCCCTTTGGGACCCGTGCAAACTCCGTGACCGTGAGCCTTCCCTTCGTCCCAACCGCCCAAAAACGTTCCGCCGTCGTCGAAGTCGAATCGCCCGCCGGCGGGAGCGGACGTGACGGCCGTACCGGTGGCGCCCGAACCCCCGGGCTCCGTCATGTCTTCCTACGCTCCCCTAAGACGGCTCCGACGGCTACCGACTCCCGACCCCCAGGAAGTTCCCCCTGCGATTCCTTCTTCCCTTCCCTTCCGCTGGTGCTGGCGCTGGTGCTGATGTTGTCCTCGGTTCCGATGACTGAACGGTTCCCGGGCCCCGCACATGGCACCTCCAACCGGTCGACTGTCTTCCCCCCACGACCTCCCGCCCCCGCCACCACCCCCTTCGAGCCTCCTGCCAACGGACCTGCGCTTCGCCCCATTCAGGTCTACCAACTTAGCGCGGCCCCTCTCCCTACTTTGCCGTCGGCCGTCACCTGACACCTCCCCATTCCCCCATCAACCACCGCCAATTCAATCGATAATTCCCCACCCCCACCATCACCACCACCACCACCATAACATCCAACTCCATTTTTTCTAAATTCGCCACAACTCCCCCATCATCACGTCTCATCACCCAACTTCGCTCATAACACTCAAACAACGGAATGAACACTTCATTAAGCTTTGACTTGTGTTTGTGCTCTGAAACCGAGTTGACGATACTACGATACAATGACTACCGCCATATGAGTAGTATTCACAAGAAATTGTTTATGTACGTGGAGGTTAGACATTCAAGATGATTCATTCGTATGTTAAAACATCACTGATTTGCAACATCAGTTAAAATGTAGTTGGTGCACTGCAACCAGATCTTATCTCTTAACATGAGATTAGTTAACATGAGTTAGCAAACAAACGTAAGTTGAATCCATCTTGCTATTGTAACACTCCCTAAAGGTCATTTTCGCCAAAACAGCACTGACCATGATATATCTATTATACTTGAGGTCATGACTAGGGACGAGGATTACTACAAGATGGCTATCACATAACCCACTTTATCACATCTCTGAGACAGTTTCATGGGCACAGGCATACTTGAACATATGTGTTACAGATAAATACATGAAGGCTAACATATTTCGTTCCTACCACGCTAACCGAGATAACTGCGGAGTGCAGTTAGACAAGCGGTGATTTAAGGCGAGTCGAGAAGGCAGTGGACTTATGAGGTTACAGTGGCTCAACTTGGCGATGCAGAAGACCGATGTGGGGGTGATCTAGAAACACCGGATCCCGAACCTTGTAAGTATTAACGTGGGGGAGACCACTAAACCTGCTGTGAGGTATCCTGGCATCAAGCTAACAGGCAGTGACAGCAAATGGCGTAAGTCGGAGCAATCTTGCCAGGTTGATGGGCAGTGTAGTAGGGCCAAGAGTGTGTGCCCGCCTGACGGGGGAGGAGAGAATACAGCTGAACGAAGCAGCAGTGTGGGCCAATGCCCTCCAAGTACAGCAGTACCATTGCCGGATGGCCGTGTTACACAGGAGAGAAGCACTCACCCAGTTCCTGACAGGGCGCAGGAACTTCCTTGCGAAAAAAAGAACATTCCTTCCGCAGGAACTGTGGGCAGGACACTGTAGACAGCGCAGAGCGCACATCCAAGGTAGGCTGAACCCAGTAGGTGCCCCCAGAAGGCAGTTGAGGAGCTCCTGCCGTCTATTGTCGTCAGTAGGAAGTTGGAGAACGTGTCATGGTGGGAGGCGGTGAGCAGATTCCTTTGGCCCGCGCTCCATCAGAAGAGGGGGAGTGGGATGATTAGTGGCTTCTGGCTTCCATAGAAGGATATGGCGCCCTTAAAGAGGCTCCACCCTGAAGAAAGGCCGCGAAAAAAGGAGGTTACAGTAAAGTAAGGTAATTGAACCAATTCCATACGCAACAGTATGATGGTTTTATGTAATGATAGGAGTACCGAAACCATTCTGAAGCAATTTCTGCAGCTAATGGACGGAACTATTGGATGAAAGGCCTAGCTTCACCTGCAGCACTGATTGGGCCTGCCATGTCAGCATTGACTGACGCCAGCGCTAGAACTGACTACTGTGAATTGTCTCGCGAATTGGTGTGATCAGTTTGGTGTTCAGAACGAGGCCCTTTTCATTCGACTCAGCTAAGATCTCGACGACCGTGAACAGATGAAGACATCCGAACAATTGTTCGAGAAGTAGACTCTATCACGAAGGGTAACGCCAGAAATTAATGGAAGCGCTAGCAGTTCTGCGTGCTGTAGAGGGACTTGCCAATGACCGAGTCAAGTTGGGCAGTCCGAAATCTATGCCAGCTGCGTTAGCTCTTGGAAATAATGCCCAAGAAGTTACGTGGCTGACGTGGCCACAGCCAGTGTTGATTAGCATGGCATTTGAAGCATCAGTCAGTGTCAGTCACGATGTGGCAGGAAAGGCCACCTGGTGTGACTTCATGGGACATGGCTGTAACAAATGTCCTCTGCTGAATCATGAGAGAAACTGAAAGCAGTCGTAAGCAAGGGAAAGCCTGTGGGATGCATGAAGTTACCCCGTGATGCAACCATCGAGAATTCATCACATATTCCTCTTATGTTGTACCGAGCAGCTTCCGTAATTATTAGAGGGCTCATTGACGACAAGCCCAGTGAGGAGTTTGTGGATACTGGAGCTATGGTCACTACTGTTCGAAGAGGAACTGTCCCCTTGAGAAGTATGCCTCAGAGGGTAACCAAGCCTCCATCCAGCGAACGGTGACAGGAGCTAAAATACCCAAAGAATTGACAGTTGGATTGGGAAATGCATGTTTAAGAAGGCATACCGCACTAGTTCATTCTTGGTATCAACTTTCTGGTGGCAGCACAGTGCAAGATTGATGTAGCTACTAGCAAGTTGCACGTAAAAACCTGCCACACAGATGCCACAGAATTACAAATGGAAGGATGGATGACCTTGAGGATGGAAGACTTTCTACAGCTGGGAGTATTCCTAACGATGATGATGTGGAGGACCTCATTAGGAGTGCAGGAGGAGGATTCACACAAGACCTTTTTGAGGGCTGTGTTCTGCACAAGCCGAATTAGATGGGTTTTTGACCTCAGAACGTTCGCACTTAACGGTACTCTTTAGCCCTATGGAAAGTCATTGTTTCCCCAAACACCTTCGCCCTCAACCTTTTTTGTTACCTTTGGAAATTCAACCTCTTCAGTTATTTCCAAGTGACAACGGAATTCCCCTGTCCTGGACTCAATTTTAGATTCCTCTCTCTCCGCAACAGACAGCTCCTCCCAAACTCTTTCACCTACGAATTCTCGCGAAAGTCGGTCGTCTAACACCTCTCACGATACAATCGTCTCCCAATTCACCTCTCATGGACATTATAATTCGAATTTCTCCTTCCTTCCCCCGTACAACCAGTTTCACGCCACCAGGGCCCCCCTTGTTCGCGCTTACATACTCAAATCATATCCCGTTCTACTCACCTCTCTTTGTACATCTAAGTCTTCAAATTGCAAGTTCGTGCTAAACTAAAACCCGTCTCCAAGATTGATTCAAGTCTACCCTGGTCAAAACCGATCGACGAGATGTAATTCGAAAAAAATAATAAAAAATATCTGGTGCGTAGCAACACACAACTTTCCGCCACCCCCGTAATTTCGAACACCACCTACATATGCGGGCGCTATATCTTCGTTCAACGCATTTTTACAGGAACATTTATGGAGAACAAAATGTACGTACTACGTGGCTGAGAGTACTCCGAAAGTTTGATCGAAATTGTTAAAGCCGTTTTTGAGAAAATTGGAATACCGATAAGTTAATATTCGACAAATCTCCTTTTCTGTGTTAACCTGGCTTATATCTCCGTTCAACATATATATATATATATACAGAAATAATTATAGAGAACGAAATGTTGGTATGAGTGACTAAAAGACACTCCATTAGGATTTATCACATCTGGTGAAGAATTTACCCTGAAATTTACGGAAATGTTAGAAAAAACATTATTTTCGACACATTTTGATTTTTATCTCTGTTTATTGGACTGTCAGAGGAACATTTATTGAGAACAATATGTAGGTATTAACTATTCGGATACATCTTGAAAGTTTGGTGATAATCGTTGAAGCCGTTTTGCCAAAAAGCGTAAAAAACATATTTATGTTTCATAGGCCTATATCTCCGTTCACCGTATTTTCATGGAGATATGTAGAGGAAAGAAGTATCTTAGGCTCCTACTAAGATGTTAGGAAAGTGTAGCGATTGCCACTCAGTGAGGACGAAGGCGAAAGTTGATCAGAGTAAAGGAGTTAAATGTACGATTTAAAAAAAAAAAAATTTAAATTTGTGTACTTTAGGCTCCTACTTAGATGTTAGGAAAGTGTGGCGATTGCCTTTCTGTGAGGATGAAGGCGAATGTTGATCAGAGTAAAGGAATTTATCGTACGATTTTTTAAAAACAGACCTGTTGATTTCAGTACTGACGCTCCATCTTAGTATTGATTAGTAGACGATAATTTGAATGTTTAATCAAAATCGTTAGAGCCGTTTTCGAGAAAAATTCAAAAAACCCTAGTTTTAGGTACATTTTCGTCCCCCGCCCCCCTTCCCATCGGCCGAAATCGTCCATAACCTTATTTTGGTGTCTACAAAAAATAACGAACAAAACAAAAAAGAACCAGCTCAATCGGATCAGCCGTTCTCCCGCAAATCGAACTACAGACACACACACGGACCACGCGCCGAAATTAGGTTTTTTCGACTCACTAGGCCTCAAAACGTAAAGATCGGAAAAAAACCCAAATTTTTTTTTTTTATACGATTACTATACTTTCCTTCCCTTCGGGTAGCGGAAAGTAATAGAAGCACATCTTGATGACATTTGCGGTTTAGAGTTTATACATCGTGAAATCTGAAGGTTCGGCGATTTTATGCGTGTGACGAAAATTAAGTCCGCCCTTGAGGGCTGTTCGTACATCGTAGTAGCGTATTTATCGTGGTAGGTGCTGTCAGAGATGGAAGGGCGGATGATGTGAGGATCAGAAGGATTTGATGGGAAGGGAACTTTACCTGGATTTTACGATTTTGACGCTCTGTGATCGGTGCAGCCGTGAGATACAAGTAGCGTGTTTATTTAACCGGATTTATTTGGCGAGCTGTCAGCTTGGTTTTATAGTTACGCTAAGGAAAATTAAAACCAACTTTAAATTTAGCGAACAGAAAAAGAAAAGGAGAACAATGCGGTCGGAGTTTTCGATGAGATAGATAGTAAAAGGCGGGTATTTCGTTATCAGAGGTGGGTACGTTCCAGTGTACCACCTGACTCCCATTAAAGGCACCGGCCAAGCTACAAGTAACACAGAACAAATGCCTCCGGATCGCCACAAACAACCCCCTCCGCACAAATACATCACGACTAGACGAACTCCACAACGTGGAACATGCATCACACAATGGAGAAGCGCAAGGCGATCTGAGCCACTCTTGTAAATATTGTACAGTGTGAAGAAACCTGGCAACGAAGGCGGTAGCGTGACAACTAGAAATGTTTCCCTTGACAACAAAATTCGGACAACGAGGGCGTGCACCAATGCGTCAGTATATCTCTGGAAGTCCTTTTCAGAGAGTTGGAATTGATGTAGAAGGTCCTCTGCCTGTGACAGAACACGGCAACCGCTATATCCTCACCGTCGTTGATTACTTCACTAAGTGGCCTGAGGCTATACCAATCCCAAATCAGAAAGCCGAAACATTGGCTCACGCCTTACTGCAACATGTGATTTCCCGATATGGCATTCCAAGAGAGCTGCACTCTGACCAGGGTCGAAACTTCCAATCAGAGTTGATAAAAGAAGTCTTCAAACAACTTGGAATACGTCAGACAAAGACTACGCCTTTGCGGCCTCAAAGCGATGGTCAAGTTGAACGAATGCATCGGACACTTTATGAGTGGCTTGCAAAAATGATATCTGACCACCAAAAAGATTGGGATCAACAACTGCCAGTCGCGCTATTAGCCTATCGAACTTCGGAGCATGCAACAACAGAATGTTCTCCAGCTTATCTCATGTTTGGCCGAGAGCTTACATTACCTTTAGAGCTACTTTCTGGGAGGCCACCAGAACAAGGGGAGATTCAAGAGTACGCTGCTACCCTTCGCCGCAGGATCGTTGAAGTCCATACTCAAGCCCGTGAATCTCTGCAGCTAAGGGCTGATAACATGAAGAGGAGATACGACCGAAGTCCCCGGGGTAATACTTACAGCGTGGGAGACAGTCTGGCTTCACAACCCACGTCGGATACGAGGCCGTAACCCGAAGCTGATGAGCCCTTGGGAAGGGCCTTACGAAATATTGAAAAAGCTCAATGACGTCGTAATTCGTATCAAACAGCGTTGGGGCAAGAAGTCAGCCTGTACAGTGGTTCACAGTGACCGATTAACGCCATTCTGTGGAAGGAAGGGGGAGAAGTGTGAAGAACCTTGCAACGAAGGCGGTAGCGTGACAACTAGAAATCTTTCCCTTGACAACCAAATTTCCAGTCTTAATTCTGACTTGCATTGATTTGGTTGATTTATTGTTGAGAGTTTGTCGTTGTTAAATATAATACCATTCGGACCAACCGTTTTATAGTGCAATTTAACAATATTATCGACTATGTGAATGGGCGAATGTATTTATAGGGTGAATGAAGTGTGATTGTGTGTAAATAATTAGTTGTAAGCCAAACTAAATTATGATTCTAGGTTTTTGCCATTAAAGTTTCCTAGTTATGTTAAGTATCCACCAATTTCACGACTGAGACCCACATACCCTCCTTGTATACGCAAGCGAGGCTGCCCCATGTCAAAATTGTAAATTAGCTATAGTCCGTAATTTAATTATTATTATTAATTGTGAAAATATTATATCAATAAACTATTTGGATATGGATATGGATATTGGATCGTGGTCTAGTGGTTCATAACCCAACGAAAGTCGGGCAATAATGGATCGGAGCTCCCCTCACATCTCATTAGGTACTTCACAGATTTGGAAAAGGGAATTTGTTGCCACGGATCGTAATGAACTGTGGTCTCTTTTGTTTGGCTGTAAAAAGGATGGCTTCAGTTTTGGCGGTATTGATCTTGACCATCCATCTCTCCAGTTTCTGTATGACCTGATGCGCGGCATTTTGCAGTCGGCCAGTCGCTTTATTTATGGACGTACTCGACGTATAAAGCGCCAGGCCGTCAGCAAAGCGAGCTATGTGAACGTGAGGTGGTAAGTTCTCAAAGGTCTCAGAAATGTACAGGTTGACGCCTGCAGGAATCAACAGCCTCGGTGAAACTGAGCCATTTACCTTAACTTGAATGTGGCGATCTGTTAGGCATGAGTGGATGATTTTCGTGAGGCCTAGTGAGAATTTGTATGTGTGTAGTCTATGTATGAGTCCCTCTACCCATACTGAATCAAAAGCCTTTTCAGAGTCCAGCAAAAGGAGTGCAGTTGTGTGTGCTTGAGACATCTGATGAATGATGTGTTGTGTGACTCGACTTAATTGGTGCGTCGTTGTGTCGTTTGTGTTTGAATCCCACCTGGGAGTGTGGAATGATTTGGAGTTTGGTAATTTCCTTGTGTAGCCTGCTAAGTATCACTTTTTCGAATAACTTCGACAGTGTGGGTAGCAGGCTGATGGGGCGGTAATTCGATGGGTCTGAAGGCTGCTTGTTTGGCTTCGGTACAGAGGTGATGGTGGCTGTTTCTCAAGCAGATGGGAAATAAGCCAAACGCTGCCAGAAGGACCACACCCCGGCGGGGCGGGTTTCCTCAGTGCATGGTTCTGAATGCTGCCATGCCCCGGTGCCTTACTCCCCTTCAGCCTGGTTTGAAATTCGATTTTCCTGCTGCCCTCACCTAACCAAAACATTAGTCCAGAGCGAAACAGGTTGTGACTTGAAAAGATCAAGTCCCGCTGGTAATCATCTGCCTTACAACTTCTGAACGATAGTTCGTGTAGCGTGTTTGACTAATTTATGCGGGGAGCGGAATGTTGCGTGACGCGTCGCACCTTATACTCGATATTTTTGAGGTTACTAGAAAAATGGGTGCCGAGCTACAAATTCGCGCGCGTTTTTCGAATCAACAAACTGGAAAAATTCGTCTGGATGTCTGCAGGGGTTTAGACGTACGATCGACAGGAGCCAGACATCACCTGGTGACGTTCTCGGTTGACTTTCAGGTTAGCGAGTCTTCCATTCGCTTCAATTCCTTAAGGGCGCGTCTGACGTCCCAATTCTCCTCTTCGTCCTACGGAATGTGAAGCCCCATGGCAGCAACTGTCGCGTTATTTCGTGATTTATCTTCAGACTAAACCGAGTTACGTCGCTCCCTCGAGGGAACCGAACCTCTTGCAGCTGTCAGTCGGGACGGAGACCTACCCCAACTCTGCGAGTGACGTCACCCTTCGTGATATCATCGTTTATATCGGAGGGCGCATCCACTCAGCCGCTGAGCCGAAAATGACTCAAGTCGAGCTCGCGAGGGTGTTTGCAGGAAATCGCGCTGAACTAGCGTAATGCCGCCCGTGAGTCGGATCTAAGTGTGTCGCAGTAAGCTCTGTCATATCCGGTAGCAACGTGAAAGGATGGGGACCTCGGGCAACTGAAACCCGATGAAGAGGAATGATTGTTAAAGATCCATCGACATTAAATATGCTCGACCCCTTATTTTGGCGTTCCACTTCCATCAGTTGGCTTAACAATATTTGAGCCAATGTGTTCAACCGCTGTTTACTTTCCACTACCCAAAAGGAAAGGAAAGTATTGTAATGGGGGTTTTCTTCAGGTATTAAAGTAATTGAGTTAGTTCCACCAGCAGGTAAATGACTAAAGTTACGTACCTGTTAGGTCCTCTGGCTGGTGAGATACTGTGCGCGAGCGCGAGGTCTTTATACACGAAGAGAAAGGTAAATGGGAAGGGGGCGGAGGTTATGCACCTCTGGGGAAACCAGCTAGAGGTGAAGGGAAAGGAATGTAAGGGCAGTTTTTGTATGCCCTGAATAGTCTGTTCATTGTTCGCCCTCAGTATCTCACCAGCCAGAAGAGACAGACTCACCAAACATGTATGTTAACTTATGTTTCTTCAGATCTTAACGTTTTGAGGCCTACTGAGTCTAAAACACTTAATTTCGGCGTGTTGTCTGTGTGTGTGTGTGTGTGTGTGTGTGTGTGTGTGTGTGTGTGTGTGTGTGTGTGTGTGTGTGTGTGTGTGTGTGTGTGTGTGTGTGTGGGTGGAGTGGGCTTCAGAGGGCATTCGTGGAAAGGATTACCGGCACTTTCACGCCATTCTTGTGCGGTCTCTGACTACAGCGATGAGGTGTACAAGAGGCCAGGATCGTAATGTTGTGAATGCTCGCTGTCGGGATGTCCGGGATCATGCGCTAACTTGGCAAGCTAACACAGGACGGATCTTCGTATGACGGTGTTGGAAGCTCGTTAAGTGGATGCAGGTAAGATCAGGGTTGCAGCATTGACCGTGTCCTGGCTGGGGAGATGCGGCGGCTGGGTGTGTCAGCAGGCGTTCTCCCAGGTCACCACCCATGTGTTGCTTGGGTCGTACCTTAACTAGTGGCCGTTCTACAGTGGAACATCCTTATATCCTTCCCCGTCCCTATCCTTCTACCCCTAGGGTAGTCAGGAGGCCCTCCCCATTTCCTTAATTATTCATTATTTGGTTTCTCCTTTTTGGGTGCCACCGTCCCATCTGCGGTGAGCTTTGAAAAAAAAATTTAAAAAAAATGTAGTTCGATTTGCGGGAGAGCGTCTGAACCGATTGAGCTGGTTTTTTTTTTGTTTTGTTCGTTATTTTTTGTAAACACCAAAATAAGGTTATGGACGATTTCGGCCGATGGGAGGGGGGGGGATGAAAATGTACCAAAAACTAGGATTTTTCGCATTCTTATCGAAAACGGCTACAACGATTTTCACCAGACTCACAGGATGTTATTGAATAGTTAATACCTACATATTGTTCTCGATAAATGTTCTTCTGACAGTCCATTGAACAAAGATAAAAATAAAATGTGTAGAAAACAACATTCAAGGCAAGATGCGACACTGGCTAGCATTCGGGCGTTCACAAACGTACACTTTCAGAAGAACAAGTCGAATTGTCAAGGTGCGTAGACAATACGTGTTGAACAGTCCCTTAGAAAGTGTTCGTCAGCTGCACACCAAGAAGATATATCCATTGAGCAGTCCAGTGGTCTATTCCTCCTCGACTTGAGTCGATCTTAGAACAATCTTCAATCAGTATCTCATCATCGATCAAAATCATTGAGTTACTCACACGACGCGCAACTGCACTATTCCCTCGACCGAATGTAAACGTTGGAAGCGACGGACTTCCCTCAAAACAACGTTAAAACTTCCGTGTAGTTTCAACGGCGTTCAAATTAGCGAGTTGCTCGCCGGTTATCTCAACTCAAGACTGAGTTCTGAAACACGACGTTGCCGGAGGACGTCTCGCAGTCACAGGGAGCTCCAAACTTCTCTGCAAACACAAATTGCGAGCGGAAACTCTTAATTGATGTTGAGCCTGTCAACTGCCGCTAATTATCGGTGAAGTTGGGCCTTTGGGCGAGGACTGTTCAGTTCTGCTCGTTAAAACATGAGAAGCCTTAGTGGGCGAGCGTAAAGCAAAACCAAAATTAATCTGAAAAACGTGGAAGAAGAAATTACGCTATCCACGAAAGAAAAGGGCGAAGATGGACAAAGAAGGGGAGAAACACGAGAGCAAAGTAGGCAGAAATAACAAAGACAAAATACACTACACACTCGCTACATTGATGAGTGGGAATCTGTATTGGGTGGCACGTGGAAAGAACCCTTTCTACCTGGCAGCTATTGAACCCACAAACAACAGTTTCAGTTTCCAACGCGCGAAGACCAGAAAAAACCTCCGAAACGCGAGAGAAAAGAATAATGAAATGAATGAAGATCAAGTTCCAGTGAAGAGTTGAAGAGGCGAGAAGATTCAATGTCGTGAAATGAAGGGTGACTCCTCCTCAGTCACTGGGATTTAACGCCTCTAGTAAAACTACTCGTTTTCCTGGGATACGCCCGAACTACCAAAGATCCGTTCGCTGCAGTTTCTGCTACAGGAGCAGCTACAGAGGGGGGAGATGTACCTCGTGACTAACTAAGCCAGCTGCAGCAATTGTTCGGCTCAGCTCTGGCCAAATTAGTTCTTAGTTCTTGCCTCTAACACGAAAAGCAGGAGCGGGGTTTTTTCTTAAGTGATAGGAGTTAAATTAGCCTCTTTGGCTTGCAAAAGACTAAGAATTTTCCAAAACGTTCAAACCCCACCCCTCCAAAAGTTAACATACCTGTTTCGTGGGTCTGCCTTCCCTGGCTGGTGAAATACTGTTGGCGAGCGCTTTCAATGTTAAGACATCATTGTCTGGTTGTTAAGACGCGTAGTTGGTTGTGGTCTTTATAGAGGAAGAGAATGGTGAACAGGATCAGGATTGCGATGCGACGAGGGGAGGAGAGAGAGAGAGAGAGAGAGAGAGAGAGAGAGAGAGAGAGAGAGAGAGAGAGAGAGAGCGAGAGAGAAGAGAGAATACGGACCAGATATTCAGAACACATTAAATCTCTTAGTACGAACAAAGACGACTCAAATTTTGCCAATTGCTGACTTAATGGCCAGACGATGATATCTTTACATCGAAAACGCTCGCCGACAGTATTTCACCGGCCAAAGAAGACGGACAACAGGTACGTTAACTTAAGCAATTTACCTACTGGCGGAATGAACCCAACAACTGTAATACCCACCCCTCCCGTACTACTTCTCCATAGACTCGCCGCCTCCCAGACCTGACTCCAAACGAAAACAGTCCACAATTAATGCCTTTAGTATTCGATAGCTCTCTCCACTTATCCTTATACAAATTCACACATCTAGAGCTGCTCAATCAGAACTATATCGTCCTAATCAAGCGACTGTTTAAACCCTGTGTATCGATACAGTCCTCTACCTCGTTCCTCTCATACATCAATTGATTCAACTCTTAATTTCCCGTGGAAACTTGTGCTTGAGTTCAGAGCCATGGATCGCAGTAATTTTTGCCAAAGTCAAGCAGCTCTCCAACGTTGCGATCCCATGGTACCAGTCACAGGGCGGTGTGTGGGACAGATGACTTCAAAACGAAGAAACACCATCCAACCACCGTACCAAATCCACTCAAACTTAATACCTCGCCCGCAGGTAACTATGGGGCGCCAAAATAAGGGTTTGAACCAAATCAACCGAAAGTTAACTATAGTTATCATAGAGATCAAAACACCAAATAATTTTTTTCTCAAAAATGGCTCTAACGATTTTGATTAAATTTTTTATATTCATAGCTCTCAATAAGGCAACTATACCATAAAATTCCCATCCGTGGGAAAATGACGGGAGCAGCACAATAAATTATCAACATTTTCGACGAAAAGCGTTTTTAGCGCAGTTTTTTCCTCATAAACTCCGCTGGAATTTTTGTAGAATGTTAAAAAAAAAAGGTATTGTAGTCCAATCCAATACCTAAAGGGTGAGTGTTTAAAAACGCTCAAGAGATACATGGGGCTCACTCCAGAAATTCCTGAATTTCAACTACTGCCGTTTCGCTTACTACCAGTTCTAAACGTTTTTACCCAATAACTCTGCAAAAGTGATTATTATCCTTCTTCAAAAAATTCGTGTTTACAGCCTCATTAATTATCTGTGTACCAATTGCTCAATAATGGTCCTGCAATGAGTACGAGCAGCACAATGGAACCTGAAACTGTAAGCGCTACCGCTTCCTGCTGCCGGTAGGAAGCGTCGTTTGACCAAGTTCAAATTAACTGAGTGGTAAATGAATTGATTAAGTGGACATGGCCATGTAAAAAGTGAATTGACGTAGAGCTAAGGAAAGTTGTGTGTTGCCACGCACCAGATATTTCCATATAAACTCCGCTGAAATGTTACTAGAATGTAAAAAAAAAAAAAAGGTGTAGTAGTCCAATCCAATACCTATACGGTGAGTGTTTTAAACGCAGTTTAGATATAAGGAGGTCACTCCAGAATTTCCTGAATTTCAACTTCCGCCGTTTCGCTTACTACCAGTTCTAAAAGTTTTTACCCAATAACTCTGCATTCGGTTTTACAGCCTCATTAATTCTCTGGGTACCAATTGCTCAATAATGGTCCTGGAACGCGTACGAGCAGCGTAATAAATTCTGGGACTGTAAGCGCTACCGCTTCCTGCTGCTGTGAAGTGTTGTTCGACCAAGTTCAAATGAAGTGATACACGAATTGATTAAATAGCCATGTAGAAAGTGAATGTAGAGCTAAGGAAAGTTGTGTGTTGGAACGCACCAGATATTTTAAGAAGAGACACGCTGGGCAAATAATTTCAAAGCACATATAATTCGTTGGTTCGAAAGAACTTATTGTGTTGGTGGACGGGATTTTATATCGTACTTTGTTTTCAACATGTTGTGTTATTGTTATTCCTGTCAATAAATTTGGTTTAATTAAATGGAAAGACAGGTGAGTGTTGGAGCGGACGACATCAAGCGGCGGTCGAGTCAGAAGCGGCGCGGTGCAAAGTTCGAGGGAGCGACGCTGCGCGGTGCTGCTCCTCCGCCGGCTCGGGGAACCCATTCCGCCCTCGTTCGGTCGAATTCGGTCGTTTCCGTCGGTACCCCGGTCGGAGCTCGACGGCCCGCCCCCCGCCCCCGCCATCATCAAACACCCCCGCCACCCGCCCCGCTTCAATCCATTTTCCCCGCTCCCAGAGCCGCTACACACAAAGCTGCTCGTCTCCCGCGCCGGTGCCGCATTCTCGTCAGTCGGCAAAAGTGGTGCCGCGGAGTTGGATCTATCGGTTCCGCCGCCCCTTTTTTTTATCTTCAGTTCTCTCCGCATCTTGACCCTTTGAATCGGTTGTAAACACCGTGTTCTTCTGGTCGCGTAGAACTGAACACGACCGCCGTGTTCCTCAGCGCTCGGTGGATATTTATCGCGCGCGGTGGTGCAGTGCATTAGGCGTTCGCCGCTCTAAACAAAACATTTCAAAGTGTCCAGTGTTTCCTGTCTCACGAGGACGACTCCGGAGGATCACAAACACGGTATTTATTTATATACACAACGACGAGTTTCGACGTAGTACGTTAATAAACAACACCCATCCGTGCTCCATACCGCACCACACACCCCATTTTACCACGAATCAAAATGGTAGAATACGAAATTATTCTTCACAAGCACTCAAAATACTACTATAGTACAATAATACTAACTGCAATTGCACGAACTCCTGTTTCCTTCCACAAGCGCCTGACAGCGCTGAACGCCAGCAAATCCAAAAAGATTGGTATCGACTGTGTGCTTGGTGTCAACACAAGCGTGGGAATCTTATGGACACGCAGCCACAGCCCCAGACATTCCGCTCGCTGCCTCAATTTTGACGTAAACATCTCATAAGGCTGCAAGTCGATTAAAAACATGTCACTTTTTGATTGAAAATTTGAATTTGAATCATCGTTTTCTTAAAATATTGAAGATTGGCGTTTTTTTTTATTTGTTTGCGTACGAATTGCTCAATAATGGTCGGGGCAGGAGCACGAGCAGCACAATAAATTCTGGAACTGTGGGCGCTACCGCTTTCTGCGACCGTGAAGTGGTGTTTTACCAAGTTCAAATCATAAGCCATGGAAACCGGCGGATTTATGTAGAGCTAAAGAAAGTTGTGTGATGCGGCGCACTTGATGGTTTTTCAAGATGCCTTAAGAAAACTATTGTAATTAGAACGAATATGAGTCGGAGAGTGAGGTAATTCTTCAAAGATCATCTGCCGGGTATGTAAACAATCGGACTGTACGAAAGTTGGGTTTCTCCTTCTTTTCAATCGGAGATAGCAGAACCTCAGCTCACTTGGATGTTACCCCGTTAATGTATTGACTCGTAGAAATGTTCAGGGGCGCCCCTGTTCCAAGGAATGCACTCCGATATTGGTATGTCCAATGGTGATGATTTCGTACAAACGCACGGCTAAGTCGAAGACATTTGATCTCGCCGACCCGAACACTATTAAAAAGGGCTGATCAGACGAAATTACCGTCCCCGAAAATGTGTATAGAAAAAAAGGTTTCATCAGCAATTAAACATCATCTTTCCAAATAACTTAATCGTTATGCCTTGACATAAGAATAAGGCACCGTCGACGCTAAGGATTTTTGTGGTAAATGTTTTTAGTTGAGGCGCTAATTTTAAAAAAAATCGCACGATTAAGTGAAACACAAAAAAACGGTTTTGTGATACATTTAATTGCCACAAAAGGATCTAATCCTTTCCTAAAAGGCGGTATTGTGGCGTTGATGCTTTCTTTAATTAGTTTATCTCGTTGTCGTGATTTGTTAGTGTTGCGCGATCACGCTTCACATCGGCCTATTGAAGGAAGACGGTATGTAGTTTTTCTTTACAGATGCCAGTAAGGAAACGATTTGTGCCAACGTGATGGATATTTACGATAGGGTTTGTGCTTCCATTTCTTTTGAGAGTCTATTTCAACTAGTCCAGGGGGCTGGAGGTGTTTCTTGATCTTCGTTATACTTCTTGACACTCACAGCTCACTGCCATCCTATGATTCCTGGAAAGTTGTCACAATGCTTCAACATCATTTACCAACTTTTGCAATTCGTGAGTGCCCACCACAAAAGTGCCCACGCCTGTGAGTTATTCGGTTATTTCCCCGTCCTTTCTTACCCTTCGTAGGTTTAGGGGTGCAAGCATATAATGACAATGTTGAGTGGTTTAATATGAAGGGAAAAGTGGTAGATTTTAGGAAGAAAGTTAAAAGTAAACTGTTGAGGCTATATTAAATGGAGGTGTTTTCGTACAAGAGAAACTTGGAAGTGAAATAGATTATGATTTATTTGTTTCAGTTGAACTGTTTTAGTCTGTTTTAGTTATTTACTTAGCGAGATCTAGTTAACGCAATAGTTTATTTTATGTTACAAGAGAACTTTTAATATGGTAAATACGTTTTCAGGCAGAATGGAAGAGAGGGCCTCATGGCCCCAACTCATCCCTGATTGTTAAATAAAAATCTCAATCAATCATCTCAAGGTATCGAGGAATGTTCCTTCGTTATAGTCGTCTCTCATTCTCTTACACTCGCCTGTGCTCACTGTCAACTTTGATTGTGAGATTAGGATAGCCGAGGTTTGATGCCCCGTGGGAGCTGTTTCTTGATGTTTGAATATATTGGAAGCTCAACACTAAACCCGCCCGTCTGCAACTAAGTTCCCGAAAATTGGCAAGTCTGGTTATAGTATTTTCGATTCCCTTCAGGCTTCATTTCGTTGTACGTGTATTCACGGCGTGGGAGTTTCCCTTCTGATCCATCACACCTAAAGGACCTGTAAGAGTTTCCTGATCGGACGTCCTAAAAAACCGAACACATATCTGATCCGAATATCTGACACACAACGATCTTCTTTATATCCGGACTCTCCACTTTCGTTCAACGCGCTCTTACAGGAACAAAATGTAAATTAGTCGAGAGTACCCCATCAGTTTGATTTTAGAGAAAAATATTCGACAAATCTCCTTTTCTGAGTCAACTTGGCTTATATCTCCGTTCAACATATTTATAAAAAAAAAATTATAAAGAACGAAATGTGGGTATGGGCGACTCTGTGAGATCTATCACATCTGGTGACGTAGTTACCCTGGAATTTAAGGAAATGTTTGAAAAAACGTTATTTTCGACACATTTTGATTTTTATCTCTGTTCAATGGACTGTCAGAGGAACATTTATTGAGAACAATATGTAGTTATTAACTATTTGAAAACACCCTGTGAGTTTGGTGAAAATCGTTGAAGCCGTTTTGCCAAAAAGCGTAAAACAACCATTTTTGCTTAATAGGCCTATATCTCCGTGCACCGTATTTTCATATTTTCACCGTATACAGCAGAAAAGTTAGGTATTGATTAGTAGAAGATAATTTGAAAGTTTAATCAAAATCGTTTGAGCCGTTTTCGAAAAAATGCGAAAACCCCTAGTTTTTAGTAAATTTTCGTCGCCCCCCCCCCTTCCCATCAACCGATATCGCCCATAACCTTTTTTTGGTGTCTACAAAAAATAACAAACAAAACAAAAAAATAATAAACCAAAAGGAGATCCTTCACATTAGGTACATTCATGTCCCGCTCCCTCCCCTCCTCCTTCCAATCGATGGTGGTCGATCGATCATAATCTTATTTTTGCGCCATCAACAGATCATGCACAAAACAAAAAAAGAACAGCCAAATTAAAATATAGAAATTAAGGGTTTTTTTTGTTTCAATGGGCCTCAGAACGTGAATATCTGATGAATACCTACTGCTTTTTTTACATGTTTGGAATATTTTCCTTACCCTGACTAGAAGCAGGAAAGCTGAGCATTGTAATAAATGCCAAGGGTGCAGTGGTAGGAGCTCAAGCAAGAGGGATTTCTTGAATAGAGAGGGGGGGGAGGGCAATGGCGTGGATTCAAACGAGCAGACTAGCAGAGAGCAGGGTGGACAGAGGCAGTGAAACGTAGAGCTAGAAAGAATTCCATGAAGTAAGCAACCAACCTTCAGTCAGCGGACTGAGGGGTAACAGAAGCAAGCACTAAGTGGCATGATTTGGAAGCGAAAGAATGCCTAATGAATCTGGTTGAGTTTGGCAACTGTAGTGCATGTAACAGTCTGTACCGATTTTGTTCGAACTTCTGGACTATTCTCACCTAACTACTACATTTTGTTGTAAATTAATGCTGCTCTAAAAATGCGCTGAACGAAGATACAGCGCCCGTGTATATCTATCAAATTGAATTGACGGGGGTTGTGAAAATTAGTGTGTTACTGTGCTCCAGATATTTTTTGTGTGATTCCATTTTGTATTTTATCGTGTATCATGCTTGACTGGGCTTGAAAATGAAAAATATATCGTTACATGAAAGCAAATAGTCGAGGGCTTTTACTGGATTTTGTTACGCAGGATGATGGATTGGGCGATTGCGAGGGAATCGAATTATCCATATCATAATTATCCCTCTACCCATGTGCACTTCCCTCTACTCTCAAGCCATCTTCATAGTTCACGAGTGCCAAAATATGTAACTTGTTGCCCAACCCACACTCTCATCTTTCCTACGTTCTTTGATTAGTTCACATTCCCGTTTAAAAGCCATCGCTATTTCAGAATTTAGTTATACGCCAGGGAATCTTGCAGGAACTTGCACGGAGAATCTCGCGATTGCACGTTCTTCCGTTCGTTCGACAGCATTTTTGTAAGGAGTAGCCTGTTGTGCACCCCCTTTTTTGGTGAAGGACTCGGACAAAAACGAAAACCACTCTCCGAGTTGAGTGTGTGCGTGTGTAGTGCGTTGTTGGAGCAGATGAGACGGATGCCGAACGAAATGTGATCCTGCGGTCGGAGCTCTGACGCGCCTCCTTCAACAGACCACCTTCCAAGATCCAATTCTCTCCCTGCGCTGGCAATCTATGGGAAACGAGCGAAAGACGTGAGGATCTGGGAACGCGTTTGAAGGAAATGTTCTCCTAATCGCCCGCACTTTCTCGGATGCAAATATCCCATCTCGCTTTCTTAAAACGTCACGTAGCTACGTTTTTGTAGGTTGATGCGTTCATGTTGTACGGCAGATGATTGCTTTAAGTGAAATACCTCGGACTAAAAGAGTTTTTATGGGGGGAAACTGTGACTTCTTCGTAACTCAACATTTCAAGTCTAGAGCCACGGGCCAAACGCCACTCCAGAATCTAGCACCGAGGAATGCAATTTACATGAAATGACGAATATGACAACCTGTTTGAGTATGTAGTGCTTCACCTAAAGGACTGAGTTATGCTAGGAACACAGGTTACTGGAAGGGACTCGCCAATAACGGGAATATTTCCTCTACTCACTCCCATTCGAAAGAATAAAGAGCCGTCAGGTAGTGTACAGTACCACTACGGGACATCCTAACCCTTGTAATTGTCTTCGGGGGGCGTTACATTCGACTAATTGCGCGGTTGAAATTGTTGTTCATTTGGAATTGTGTTCAACCGGCAATGAAGTCGTCAGGCACTAAATAAGTCAACATTGAACCTTTCTCCATTTCATTCCCGTCTGTCCACTTCTCTTAACCGTACGAAGTAATGCTGAACCTTTTTCTTGTTTACTTTTCGTCAGATTTTTACGTGTCCGCACAGAGTACGATAATCACTAGTTGAGAAAATAGTGTGCGTGTGGTGCCTCACCAGCTTCTCTAGCATCCCATGCATACAATGGGAGTTTGTCCCTAGTGGTCCCACGAAGGAACGTCTGCGTGCCAAGGTGCCAACCCGGAATCGTTTACCATGTTGCATCAGGTGGTCCCTCACGTCTCTCTGCGATGACTGTTCTTCTTTCTCGTCCTCTTCACATTCCCGTATCGGGGCCGTATGATCACATTGCCGGGGCTACCTCACGTTCCATGAGGTCGCCGGGGTTTCTCAAGTGCAGCACTCGTGAGTTCTTGGATGCCTCTGCGCCCACCTGGTCCAGCAACACCTAGAATACGTATCCGTTGTTGGGTGTATGTATTATGGCTGTTGTGTTGACTTATTTGAACGAGTGCACCGAGCCTTTTTATGGCCCCTGAGGATGAGATCGATCATGGTGCTTTGTCCACACCCTTCTGCCTCCCTCGAACCGCCATCCGACGCGTTGTGGACGAAATGAGGTTCCTTCATAGAGTTCTGGCCGGGTGTATTGATGCCCCTCCTCGTCTGTTGCCTGCCAGTTTCCGAGTACCTCGTCTGGTGTCGCAGGAACCATTCGCCGACCCGTTGTCGCCCTTAGTTGTCTTCTTCGTACCATAAATTGGCTGTTGAATGACTTTGGTGCACTTCATGCCCTCCGAAGCCTTCTACTTGACTCTCGCATTCAGTTACGTCGTTATGATGGGTTCTATGCACTCTGGTCGCGTCTCACATTATTTTGCCTGTTTCTTTACTGCATTTCTGTTCATTTTTGTACGTATTACCTTTTCTTTTTCTGTAGTTCCCGTACTTTAGGCTGCATAGTCTTCTAGAGTAATTTTGGCGTGTGTGTCGCTGAATATAATCAAAGACACTGGTTGCCACAGACCACAAGTCCTGTACTGAAAATGTTCATGCTGTATTGTATAAAATGATGCGATGGTGTTACCATTTTATTTTGTACAAAAGAAGCCGCAGGAGTTGAGGGTCAAACGATGTTCTCAAAAAGGCGCTGAGTGAACTGCAAGTTTCCAACAGGCAGCCAGTTAAGAGCTGGTGTTTTGGGTTGGGGAAGATAACCATGTGAACTTCTTCAGTGAGTCTGTAGTTGACTTTTGAAGGCCTCGAGTGACAGTCGAACTGTCAAGAACAGCGACTTCCCGTAGCGCTACAGTCTCCCAAAGCCAAAAGAACATTTCAGTTCAGACAAACCGTAGCTGTGTACGCGGTAAGTTTGCTTATTTGTGGGCGAGGACTTAGAGGAGCTTTTCAAAAGTTAATTCCATTTCCACAACCTGTCCTCCGCCAGTCTGTAGTGGTTTCAGCTCGCGAAGAAGCGTTACGGAAGGAAGGAACCGCGCTAGAAGGCAAATAATGAGAGGTAAAGGTTACGGGGCGGTGCTGATACTAAACTGCTCCCTTTTACCACATCGGCGGCGAGAAAATCGATACTCTGACGAGAGTTGGGGCGGTCCATCTGTTCCGCTAGCTCCGGCCATCCTCCGTTCTGTTCTGTTCTGTTGCAGTTTCGGACGGCGGAGCAGACGTTCCGCGGCGATGGTCCCATTCAAATATTCGGACGGCCTTGTTGGAAGAATGACTCAAACGTGCACCTACTGGGGAAACCGTACCTCCCCGCAGTGACCGCACCACTGGCGTATTACAAAGGGGATGGATAAGAGGATGATTAACAACGAGGCGTGAATAGGAGGAACATCCCAGACACTTTCTTAGTAGCTCAGATCCAAAGAAGCTTTACGGTGTGAATTTACACATCCGATGCTGAGATGAATGACGAATAGCGTTCAATGGAATGATGAAACATCCCCTCGATTGGTATTATCTGTTTTCATTTTCAAAGAGGTTCAGACGTTCAAACCTTCGAAAATATACCTTCAGGAGAGTGGCTTGCACCGGTCAACCACCTTCCAAACCTCCTTTGGGTCAAATCAGGTGACCTAGGCTGATAACATGGTATTCCCTCGTCTGTGTGATGACACATGTAGTTCCCTAAACACAAATTGTAAGATTCGAATTGAAGTGCATTTTGCGATAATTCGTGATGTACCATCTTATATGGGATTGCAAAAGCTTCATTTTCTAAAATAATTCCCAATAATATTCGATAGAAATCTATTTTGTGCATTCCTAAGTTCGACGAAGTAGAAAGGAAGGCGTCAGCTATCTACTGAAATTTTTAAAATGAATTTCTTCAGCCGTTTGGCAGCGGGTGTGTCTCTGTGAACGCGATTGGAAAAAACGGAATGAACTCGGCTCAAATGTTATATTTAGCCTCCACGACACCACAGCATGCCAAAGTGAAGGTATGAGCAAAATCAGTTCAAAACTACCTATTATGCAGAAATATGTAGGGTGGGTCTGCAGATAATTGCAAAGGGTCACGTGAACTATATTCTTTTTGCAAGGTGTTGTTTTGTTGCTGTTCTATGCGACGGAACTGTGATCGGGACCAAGTGCCCCAGATTTCTAGGGGGTATATCCAGATAGTGATGATATTTTTTCTAAAAACTGTTTCAACGATTTTCATTACACTTTTTGCGCGAACCGTTCCGAATGACACGACAGTACCATGAAAATGACAGGAGCAGCACAATAAATTATCTAAAATTTAGCAGAAAATCTATTATTTTATGCTTCCCTATAAATTACTCACAAATGATACAGTCTCAGAAAAATTAAGGTCTCAGCCCTGCGATTTATCTAACCAGCGGAAGTTTAATAACGTTCAGTAGATCATTAGGAGTAACCACAACCTGTTTACTGACTACCATTTCTCTCAGTTTTTATCCGATGATTCCAAAACAGAAAACAAAATTTATCTGTAAAAATCACGTTGACCGCCTCACGAGCTACCTTGGTTGCTCAATAATGGTCGTGGCATGAGTAAGGGCAACTGCAAAAGCGCCATCACATTCTATTTAGTACGTGTAGTTATTGTTTTACTAAACTCAAATGAAATGAATAACAAATAGGTTAATAAAATCCCTAAATGGACGTGGGGCTGAGAAAAGTTATGCGATGCGTCACACGTGATACTCATTTTTATTTTTTTGAAATCTGGCCTTCAACGCGGGATTGACATTTCCCAGACGGTTCGTGTTTTACCAATTTATACCTACATCTTGCACATCTCTGTAAGTCAAAATACTGGATGTATTGAGTATGAAAGCTGGAGAGGAGTATGTTTATGGCAATCGTGCCGTAGAGCGCGCGAAACAAGCTGTCCTGTGATGGTATTAGATGCTTGATATCTCAGCCCCCGACGGACTTAATTCAGAGATTCGTAGCCGGTTTTCAAGCGTCGGATTGACCCCGTTGGCTGCTGAAAACTTAACAGATTTAGTGAAAAGCAGAGAGCGAATTTTTATTCGATTAAATTACTTCGGTTTCCCGTAGCTCAGGGTTGTAGACAGTCGACGCAACGAGACGCTGTATTTTATGTTTATTTAATGAGCTGCCCGGTTTTCTCTCTAGCGAGACTAATAAATTAGCAAAGCCGAAAATAGAGACCTGCAAATTTATATTTAGGTTTGAGGGAGATGGAACTCCAGATTGAATAAATCTATAGTCAGAATAAAACTTCCAGTTTATATAAATATAAATGAAGCTCTTTTCTGCGCAACTCGGTTCTGCGTCAGTTAGACGAAGTTGAGGTAGTTCAGTCGTAATAATTAAACGCGTAGCCATGCCGGTAACGTCACGGTTAGCGCATCTAATTATTGCCGTGTCACTAAATATCTAATCAAGGTTAGACAACTAAATCAAATCTTCTGTCTACCAGCTGATCAATAATGATCTTGAAATGAATAAGAGCAGCACATCATATTCCAGAACTTCAATTGCTACCGCTTTGCTACGTAAAATACGAAGTTAAGTTTCACCGGGGTGAATCAGTTAAACATTCATTGGATTGGCAGCAAAAGCTATGGAAACCGGAGAAAGTACTTGGGGCTGAGGAAAGTTGCGTGATGCGCCCCACATTCGTGTGCTTAGCGTCGTAAGCATTATCATACCTGTATCGTGTGACAGGTATTTAATTGAACTATGATCGGGTTTCCTTTGCGATAAATTTTATGCGTTTTGTGCGTCGATGTCGGTTTCATTAAGTTTATCCTTTTATAAACGCAATTCGCTGAGTCCTCCAGTTTCGCCGTGACTTCCTCGATGTAGTATTCTTCGCCCAAAGTGGAAATTTACTTACAAACATTTACTCTCAAGTTACTCTTGTTTCCAAGGATTCTTTGTTATTTTCTAATTTACCAAAATTCTGAAGAAAATCTACGATGTCCGTCCGCTAATCGCCCTCCAAGTCATATTTTGCCTTTAACGTAATCTGAAACATCCGCTCATTCGCATAAAAGTTCCATTTCGAATCTAATTGTGCGATTCGATCCGGCGAAACCCATGGTTGTTATGGACTGTTGATAAAAAAAGGTTACAAAATTAGGAAAACCCAAATTTTGGCCGTTTCATTCCAATTACGTCTTGTTTGGTATCGTTCCCTGGGTATGGTTTAATACTGAGTCGAATAGGACGGCAAAAGTAATCTTATATCCCCGGCCTGCGCTAATTTCTCGCACATAGTCTCTCGTCTCACTCCAACCTCCCTAGCGTCGAGCGATTTTGGAAACTCTCTATTTTTGTAGTTCCGTTGTAGTCAGGTCATGTTTACTACTATTTTGAATTGAGTAGGTGCAAAAGAATAATAAATGGTTGTGTAATAATTGGGAGCGTTTTTCTTTTAGATCTCGCTCTAGTGTTCTAAAAAAGTCATGTTGTTAGTTCGCAACGGTATTTAATAAGGATCATAAAATAATTTGGTACTCCATGTAGTTTGAACTATTGTCGTTTGTAAACTTCTTCTACAGTTTTCCCCCTCATAAACAAAAAAACACGAAATTGTCGGACAGCCTCATGCGTTAGGTACCAAATGAAGGTGGGGACATAAATAGGGGCTACCCGCTACGTAGAGAGTGATAGAGTGATATAAATAGCCGAATGCATGCAGGCCTGAGGGCAGTTGTGCGACAAGAAGAACAAAAGAATGGCCGTTTTGATGAATGGGAGAAATGTGTTGAGAGCTTGACTGCTTTTAGTTTGCCAGATGTGTTACTGTGAAAACATGTAGTGGAACTGTGAATTATCAATATTTTGGCAGAACGCAGTCATATCTGATGTGTTGTGGGATTGTTTGAGGTAATGTGCTCGTTAGGAGAAGGAAAGCTGTTGAAAAACGCCCATGTTATGGCTATAGATACCGCCCCAACGGCCCAACTCTGAAGGGATTGCTCATTTGTGGTGAGACAGTTTAGTTTGAACGAGTGACATTGAACGTACGAAGGCGGAGGAGGTGATAAGAGCTGAAAATGCTAGTGCGCAGGCTTCCAGAACCTGCCCTGATCGAAACACCCCGGCAACGAACGAGCTCGAGTATTTCGGGATGGAAAAGACGGAAGAGAAGAAATTGTTTACCCGGGTGCTTTCCGGCAGGGTTCGTTCCGCCCTCAAGTCGTACGTTGCTCGTACGCTCTTTCCAACTTGCAATAATAACGTACGGGTAGGAAAACACGAAGATGTTGTTTTTAGTGGATTCCATTGACAAACCGTCGAGAAAGCGCCGTGAGGAAAAATGACCACAAAATGGGACCGCCCCTCGAACTTTTTCCAAGTTCCTCAACTTACACGATTTGTTTGTTTCTTATGAGAACTGCCGTCAAGGCTAGAATGGTAAAGAAATGAGTTCCAGTATTCTGCACAAATGATGGATAGAATGCATCCCGTTCTCTAACATCAGGAGCTGACCCAAAGGGGAAGCGGTCAAGACCGTATCATTGACTGGGGGGGCTGGACTATCAGGATTAGAAACCCCGAACATCTTAGCACAGGGGATGTGGAAGACAGGAAACCTGTATCTTTGATATGGGATTCCCCAGGGCTCATACCTTGGTGCAGTAATCGCCCGGGCCAGCGCGTACACCAGTTGACTGACAAAGAGACAAAACCTGCCCTACCTCCACACGTCTGAGTTCGGTGAATGCTGATCGAGTTGGCGGGCCCCCGCATTATAGCAAACCTGCAATCTGATATCGACTGATATAACTCTCTCCGAGGCTTCAAGATCGGTATTTTTTTTATAAAGAAACGGACCTGTACGTGTGTCTGTGAACGCGATTGAGTAAAAACAGCTGAACCGAATCACCTTAAACGTGATATCCAGCCCGCAGATCGCCATGGGTCGCCAAAATAACGCTATGAACAAAATCCGCCCAAAACTAACTATAGTTAGTGATTAAAACACTAAATATTTTTAAAATCAAAAACGGCTAGAACGATTTTGATTACATTTTTGTATGAACAGCTCGTAATGAGATCACCGTACCATAAACTATACATCCGTGCGAAAACGACGAGAGCAGCACAATAAATTATCAAACATTTATTGTTACATTGATTTTAGCGTATTTTTTTCCTTAAATACTCTGCTTAGGAAGTAGTTGAATCTTCAGGAAAATCGATGTGTGCTCTAATTAAGTACCTATAACATCATAAGATACATACGCCGCTGTTTCTTTTACTACCATTTCCAAACGTTTTTACCAGATAACTCTGAATAAAGATTATTATCCTTCCTGTTCCTAGTGTCCACGGCTTCATCAATTCTCCGTGTACTAATTGCTCAGTAATGTTGAGAGCAGTGGAACGAGTAGCACAATAAATTCCGGAACTGTGTACCGCTTTCTGCCACTGTAAAGTGTAATGGTTTTCGCGGGGCGGACTGCGCGAAGTGGCAACACTGACCGCCACCCGTGCAGGCCACCGCTGTTTATATTAGCGTCGGAGCCGCATTTCGAGATCAGAACGGCTATCGGCTCGTCAGCGAATAATAGTGTTATAAGTCAGTGTTTAAATTCCCCGTTTGATTGTGTGAAGTAAGGTAAGCGATCAGAGCTTTGTGTTTCATTTTCCCCATCGTCCCTTTATTGTCATTTAATACAATCCAAGCATAGGTTATTTATTTCATCCTAAAAGGAGTTCGTTTCATTTCATTCATTTCGAGTTTTGCCGATTAAATTCAAGTGGTTCTTAATTGCTTTATAATTTCACTTCCCATTGCCTTCTTGAGAGTTATTATTTTATTTATTTGATCGAGTGAGTATTATTGAGCGTATTTGATTTGTTGTTTTCTTTTGGCCCCAGACACGACTTTCACGAGTGTTCTGTACGCGGGAATTGTGAGACAATTCCCCAAGTACGTCACAAAAGTTACGTTTTACCAAGTTCAAATGAACTGGGTGAAAAATAAATTGATTTTGTAGCGAAAGCAATGAAAACCAGTGAATTTATGTAGTTCTAGTGAAAGTTGTGTGCTGCGGCGCACTTGATATTTACTTTGCTAATTCTAGTAAATGAAATTCTCATTGCTGGACAAATAACGAGAGCAGCACATTATCAAGACTGTCGATGAAAATCATAAATCGTGCTCATAAGATCCTGCTTTCTCAGAAGTTAGGGTTAAAGTGGCGGTCCACTGAACTATCTACACTTTAATAACACTCATGAATACTATTAATGGCAACCCCAGAAATTTCAGAATTTTTACGAGCGTTTCACCTAAATATTTTTTTACTCGATAATTCTGAAAAAGTGAGTACTATCCTTTTTAAAAATATCATCGTCAATTATCATCACCTTTGACTTGTGGTTTTACGAGCGTTGATGCAACTGTCAGGAAGAGGTGTGAGTTCACTTCTCGCGGCATCCGCCAGTTCAGGAAATAAAACGTCTACTTTTCTCAAAATTAGGTGGAGATATAATGAATTTGAATTGAAATTGGATTGTTGAACCAACTAACTGTGGTGGTGAGTACTCTTTTTGTTCTTCCATCGTACTTTTCTAACTGAATGAAGCGGGAAGGAAATCTAATCGGTTGACACGCAGTATTTTCGGATATTTATATTTCAAAAGCTTTCCAATCTGCATCCTATTATTAATTATATGTCACTAACATCAGAGTGATTTTCCTTCTGCTCAATTCTTTTTACTTTCCTTGGATCTACGATGTAGAAAGGAAAGTTACGTCATCGACCAAAAAAAAGATTTTTCGAGTTCCCTTCAGATCTTTACATTTCGGACCCCACTGGTTACGAAAAACGCTATTTGTGAAAATGGTATGTGTACCCGTGAACGCAATTGAGCAAAAACGGCTGAACCTAATCAGCTTAAACTTGATATCTAGCTCGCAGGTCACCATGGGACTTTATAGTTATAGTGATCAAAATATAAAAAACGGCTCTTACAATTTTGATAAAATTTTGGTTTATTATTAATTTTGAATAGTAACCCTATGTTTTCGGCCAGACAAATTTTTTTACAACCCCCTATCAAAATTTCAAAGCAAGGGGATTCCAAATCTGCTGTCCATCCGCCGTCCGGGCCGTTTTATGCCCTTAACGTGAATTAAAAAATCCGTTCTATCGCACAAACACCCCATTTAGTTGTGCCCCCTGCTTGACAATCCGATAGCACCTAGCCCTAGGTTGTTATGGGCAAAAATGGTCAAAAAAGGAACAAAAACGCAACTTTTAACGCAAATGTAATAATTTGCGGCGTTTTTTGTATGAACAGCTCCTAATGACCCAACGTGGGAAAATGACGAGAACAGCACAATAAACACCAAACATTTCGACACAAACCGATTTTAGCGCAGTTTTCTCTACTAGGATCTTCAGAAAAATTGATGTGGTAGTCCAATCAAGTGCCTATACGGTAAGCGTTTGATAACGCTCATCAGATATATAGCAGCTACTCCAGAATTTCATACCCCACCGTTTCACCTACCAACGTTTCTCACTGTTATTACCCGATTATTCCAAAACGGTGAACGCGATCCTTTTCAAAAACATCTGGTTCGTAGAAACACACAACTTTCCGCAACCCCCGTGAAATGGACCTACGCACTTCTATAGAAACATTTATCGAGAACAAAATGTAGCTACTGGTTAGTTGCGAGTACTTCGTAAGTTTGATCGAAATCGTTGGAACTGTTTTGAGAAAAATGGGAAAACCGGTGAATTATTATTCGAAAAGTATCACTCAACAATACAGAAATAATCACAGAGAGAAGAGTGTGGATATAGGTTGCTAAAGACATTCCATAATATTGATGAAATCCACTGGTGCTCGGGAAATTACAAAAACGTATAATAACATTCATTTTCGACACATTTCCATTTTTATCTCTGTTCAATGGACTATAAGAGAAACATTTATTGAGAACAATATGTAGGTATTAACTATTTGAAAACTTCCTGTGAGTTTGTTGAAAATTGTAGAAGTGCTTTTGCCAAAAAGCGTAAAACCCCTATTTTTGCTTCAGCTACATATCCGTTCACTGAATTTTCACAGAGATATTGATGGAGTACTCTAGTTTTTTGGTACATTTTGTTCCCCCATTCCCCTTCCCCATCGTACAAAATCGCCCGTAACCTTATTTTCTTTTACGTCTACAAAACAAAAAAAGAACCAGCGTCTCATTCTCAATAATAGTCGTGGCTCAAGCAGGACAATACATTGAGCGTCTCGCGCTGTCATGTAGAATGTTGTTATAAACAGAATGAAAAACAAGTTTGATTAGTTACTAGAGTCAGAGAATCGCCGAATACACGTGAGGCCAAGGAAAGGTGTGTGGGGCTTCGCATTATTTTGGTTTACATTAAACTAGAGTTGGTTGCACTTGAAGGGTCGCTCGAGCGTGGCAGTAGGTATTTCGAGTCCATTATCGTTACTTAGTGTGACTTGATCGCTGGTGCTCGCAATGAAGTTCTCGCGTCAAGTATACAGGTCTTTTGCACTTCAAAAATTTGAAAACCATTGTTGCAACTCGCTGTTTCTTTTATTCTTTTTTTTTCGAAATGCCGAGTCTCAAAAATGCTGGTATGACTTGTTCGTCCACTCCCAACCGTGAAGTAACGCGAACGTTTTGGGTATTCTGAAGCGTATCGATGTCCTGACTGATACAGCCCGCGATATGCTGTGTTTCACATTTTGGCGACACGAGTGACGACTGACACGCGAGTTAGTCGTTAAATTAACCTTGTAATGGAGCCCTGGACGATTCCCACAAGGATTTCAGACGTTGGCTTCTCAAATTCCTCATTTCAAATCGACGCCGCGCGAGTACAATGAAATTACCGCTTTCAGAAACTCGGTATTATTACTCAAAGAAAAATTATTAACAATAAATATGACCTTTCTCAAAAATCACGTCGACAGCCCTAATGTTCACCTATGCAACGATTACTCAACAACGGCCGTGGGATAAGTAGGAGCAACTCAATAAAGTCTGAAACCTTAAGCGCCACAAATTTCTTTGTTCTCACCAATCCAACTTGCTATAAACCGAATGAATAACAAATTTTATTGGTTGATAGAGCGATTAAAGGCCTAATGCACATTTATTTTTCCACCGTCATTCCTTTTGATGAGTCAGGTGGGCTTTTGATGACTCGTATGCGCTTATATTTTCACTTCGTAAACGACGCGCAATGATATTTTAAACGCCCTTCGCATCTTACTTCTCATCTGCTCGTTTATGGCAGTGAAACATGCTGACGCGTGAGGGAGTTCTTTAGCTAGCTTTCATAATCGTGGAATTGTTTTGAAAACTTCACTCAATACATTTTCAACTCAACTTTCTCATTTCATTTTTCGATCGATGACCACGTCACTATTCAGTCGTCAGTTTCACCTTTACTCCAACTTATGGAATTAATCTGTCGAGTTGCTCCAGCGTGAAAACTGACTGATGGAATAGTGGTAACTGGATTCTTTACAGCTCCTTCTCTACGGCGAGCAGCAGGCAAATTCTGCGTGCGGAAGTGTTCCTGGGTATCTAAAATTATTCGAAATCAGCTCCTTTCCAGTAATTGCTGAAACTGCCCCAGTGGGATCTTAATAATATTAAATTGCTTAAGGCGGGAATTCGTTTTACTCGTCTGATGACGTCGAGTCTGATGTGAAATGAGGAATTCGAGAAGCTTGCGTCGGAAGAACAGATCGTGACCCAACCAAAGGTTGACTCAGTACATGCGGATCGGATTCAATCAAGTGGACCAGTCAATTACTGGGACAATCCAAGGGGGACGGTTTGAAAGCGAAGAGCGGGAGTTAGGAAGGGACTGGATGGGAAGGAGGCCCACAGTTGTACCTTCATCGACGGTTGAGGCGCTCAATGAACCGCGGTGACCTCCACAGAGTCCTCTCGGTCCCTCAGGAGTTTGCAGTTGATGTTGGAATTGATCCTGCCATTGAGATCCCGTCCCAGTTTCAACTCGGATTGCTCGAGCAAATTACGAGAAACCCACTGACCAGAGCGGAGCTACTTGGATCGCTCATGTGTGCTTTGGAGGGACAACCTGGGTGCGTGTGCGTCTACTACAACAATGTTCCTGACGTTTTCACTGCCTTTGGAGGGGAACGCTAATGCTTGCATAATGAGTTAAACTTAGTTCAGGCTCAGTCAATAATCCGGTTGGAGGAAATGTTGCTTTCCAGTCACATTTAGAAATGGTGTTCACGTCTATTTACTTTCCTTAATTTCACGAAGTAGAAAGGAAAGTTATGTTATCGCCTGAAAATAAATATGTTCAAATCTCTTCTGACTCCGTAAAACCCGCCTTAGGAACATGGTCTGAGTGTCCAGCAACTAGATGAGAGAAAATAATTCCAATCAGGTCAAATTTCAAATTTCGACTTCAAAATAAAAGCTAAGCAAAATCGGCCCAAACTAACTATACTAATTATTAGTATAGACAAGTATAAATAATGCAACTGTACCATGAAATTCTTTTTTGTGACAACATGATGGGAGCAGCGTGATAAATTATCAACAATTCGGTTTTAGCGCAGTTTGTTCCTTAATCACGCTCATGCGATACTGTTATTCCTAGTTGGTATTCCAATTAAATACCTAGACGACCAAAGTTTTTTTTTTTTTTTTTTTTTTTTTTTTGACCCGAGGGCGTGTGGGACAAGTCCCTTTGTCACTGCGGCCGCATATGGGCCTATTGTGACGCTGGCCCTTTCTTAGTAGAAGGCGTCGTACATACCCGCCCCCTTAGGAAGCCGAGTATGTCCTTCACCGCAGAGTCCGCTACAGTTTGGGGTTCAGTGGTCCCCTGACGGAAGTATTCAAAGCGGTTTGCTGCCAAAGCAGGGCATTCACATAGGATATGCTCTGCTGTCTCGTCCTCCTCACCGCAGAGTCTGCATTCCACCGCCTCTGGGATGCCCATCTTGTTGAGGTGATATCTGAGTGGGCAGTGCCCGGTGAGGAAGCTTATCAGTACTCTCAGATCTTGTCTAGAGAGTGTCAGCATCGCCTTCGCCCTTTGACAGGAAGGTGTGACAAGCCTTTTCGCCTGTCTTAGTCGTGGCTGGCGATGCCAATGGGCGCTATTTTCCTGTATCTCCCATCGAGCAACCAGACGGTTCAGGTGTCTTTTCATCAGACCCACGTGTGGATCAGGCCCGATGGGTAGGGATTCTGTACCCCTTTCGCAAGGCGGTCAGCCTTTTCATTGCCCTCATGCCCCCTGTGAGCCGGCACCCAAATGAGGCAGAGCCTCTTACGGGCGCCGAGCTGCTTGAGCGCATGGAGGCATTCCCATGCCAGCTTAGACCTAAAACCATAGGCTGCGATGGCCTTTAAGGCGGCCTGGCTGTCTGAGAAAATGTAGATCCGCTTGCCCTTGAGTCCTTTGTTCAGGATCTCTTTTGCGATCTCTTGGGTTTCGCCCATCGTTCGCGGCTGCTTATTCAGTCAGCATGCTGACCTTATTCACAGCTGGCCGCAGACATGCCCCTGGGGACAATGCCGTGGCCGTTCCACTATCCACAACCCGTGGTCGCGCCTGGTAGCATGGGCATGCTCCTGGAAAGATAGCCCAGAACCAGGACGACCAAAGTTTAATAACAGCACCAGAAAAGTCGGACTCCAGACCACATCGTTTTTACCAAATGAGACTCGGAAAAATCGTGTTGACAGTCTCATAAATTATCTGAGTGCTGATTGATCAGAAATGGTGATGACACAAGTAGGAGCTCTTCCATGAATTCCGGTTCTTCAAGCGCTACCACATTCCACGTAAAACTCAAATAAACTAGAGAGGATTAATGGTAAATCCAAGAAAATCGCTGAGTGCACGTTGTGCTAAAGTTTTTATGTGGCGCGTCGTACTTTTTCTTATAGTAAGTGTTCAGCGGGCCGAATTAGCTGGTCATTGAACTCCACAAATGTCACCGTGAACCGACCCCTTTTCTTGTTTCTGCTGGAAGTCCCGATCTTCAGTTATTTCCGGTTGACTACGGATTTCCCCTTCTTCTGGACTTTCCCAAATATCCTTTTCCCCTCCCCTCAATTTCAGATTCATCTCCACAACAGACAGCTCCTCCCAAACTCATTCACCTGCGAGTTCTCCCAGTCCCCCCCCCCCCCCAGTTCCCTCAATCGTCAGTCTTTCATCAGAACTCGCGAGCGACAATCCCTGCTATGTTCCCCCACTCAACTCTTTCTTTCTACCTATCTATCTCTCTCTTCCCTCCCCCCCTCACTATTCTATCAAGTATAATAATACAGCCCTCACTCAGGCTCACCAAGTCCATTTATTTCTCAGTTTCAAGCTCCTCCATTCGTGCGCCCAATAGTAAGTGTAGTTACCGGTTTTTCTTTTCTCCCGTTTTCTTTTAGTTCTGTGTTTGGCTTGATGTTTAACCTGAAGTGAGGTTTAATACTTTTGTTTTTCGTTTTGACGCTCATCGTTTTCTATCGCTCATTTAGTTGTAAAAGGAAGGGGAAGAGGGTCGCTACTATTAGCTAATGCTGCTCAATATGTCCAGTTTATTCAATCAACAGAGGATTTAGTGTTGGGGTTCTGCTCAACATGAAGCTAAATTTTAGAGATTGAAGAACAATAGAATAATTCTATTATGCATAGATTAAGCTATTATTGCATCTCTTCCTCCAATCCTCCTCTCTTCAGCTATCATAGGGTTTGTGTTATATGCCGTTTGACAGAGGGGGGGGTTCACTTCCGATCTTCCCAGATATCACAACTTTCTCTATTAATTCTCTAGCCGAGTCTACGGTCAATCGGCCACCTCTCCACCTTTGAAGTGGCCGAGTGAAATTGCGAAAAAGTGTGACACTACATTCTCCAACGATGGTGTTGGCTTACGTGACTACGCCGAACGAACAGCAACCATTCTTCGTTCGAATAAGACAATTCACGTTGAGGGAGGAAAACCAACTCAAGAGAAAACCGTTCCACTTCAAACGAGAAGCCCGCTAAATACGATTGAATCTGATTGGATGTCTCCCTCGACCTTCGAACTAGTCTTTCAATAAACCAACTACACGACGGCTCATCGATTCGAGGGCATTTCCAACGGCTGACGACCTCTGAATAGTCGAGTAATGTCACAAAAAGTTCAAGACGACCGACTTGGCCGTGAGACCTAAAACGCCGGCAGAACCTGAAGTAATCGATCCGCTGGGAAGTGGTGGCTTCCCCTCAATACTCGATTCTACTTAAGTATACTACGCGATCGACAAACGCCCAAGAACGACTATCGACTGGGGTTGAGCCCTCGTAAAATAGCTTTGAACTGAGATTTGTTTTCGTTTCGTTTTGTTTCGGCGACCTCGTCAATCGTACTACCCTTTCATTCCATCTAACATAAAAAATCTCGGAATCAACACAACTTCTAACGTAAGTTCGCTTCAAGGTGGATTCTTGACGGGTTTTATTTTGCCACAGTCTGGTTTGCTCGGATTTTCAGGGTCGTGGGTTGGGGAGGCACCAAGAGCTGATTGAATCGCTATTTTTGGTTAATAAGTAGCTAATTGAGGACTCAAAAGAAATATTAAGCACTCCACAGCTGCCATCCAGCTACTACTTTTTGGGAAAATGGTCTCTGCGCTTCAGAGGGCATTCATGGAAGAGATTACCGGCACTTTCTCGCTGTTTGCGTGGTGTTACTGCCTACAGCGATGACCAGGATTGTAACATTGTGGATGCTCGGACAATCGGTTTGATTAATTGAATCATGTGGTAGAGGTCCTGGAAGCAGTGTCAAGCGTCACGACGCGGTCTGCAAGCAGTTTGCTGGTGCATTGCCATCCAAGGGCCGAAAAGTGGTGAGAGAGCGGCACAGCTGAGTGGCCTCTGGAGTAGGACGGCGGAGGCCACATCTCGAGAACCCGACTCAATTCACAAAATCCAAATTTGTTTTTTTCTTGAGCCGACTACTTGAATTTTCTTCTTTAGAGAGCTAAGGCACGTAGCTAGCTCAGGATTTGTTGCATGGACTGATAAGGAGGTCCCAGACACAGTCTTCTTGTTGCCTGGTTGAACTTTGGTAAAGCAATCACCCTCACGAATGAAGTATACGCTCCCATGTGAAGAAATATCTTTCATAGATCCCTCCAGATCGAAGCTTCATAAGGGAAATAGAATGTGGTGTCGATGAGTGGGAGAAAAGCGTCGATTTAAAGGAGCTTCTGAATTGAAACTTTTTTTGATAGTAAAAAAAAAAGGGTCGGTAGGGGAACAAAGAGGGAGAGATCTGGTTAAAGGGCGAGAGATGCCTCACCGTGGTTCCCCCATCTCAATGTCTGGGGAACTGGAAGGCGTTTATTTGTTGAATGGAAGGGAACAGAACGTCCTTTTGTTCGGAACCCCGCCCTGTTCCAAAATGTTATCGCAGCCGGGGAAGAATGATATTGACCAAACAAACGGCGATTTGGAGGATTCCATTAGAATTGTCTCTGGACTCGTTTACAAAGCTGACAACTTGTAACGCGCCAATTATCGGCGCTGACAGGCTTCCAAACCAAAACTTCGGCCGCTCATCAGGGTGGTCCTGCGAGCATCGGTCCACCGCTGGTCCTGTGGAGCTCAAATCCAATTTCCCTTGACAATCCGCCCATCTAATGTTATCTCGTCTCTCTGACCGAGGCTCAGCTGCTTTAATTGGAATCAGTGACAGGCTCCGGATCTTCGTTAGAATCAAAATGAACCCCTCGAAGTATCTCTCTTTAAAACAAAAGCGCTTCATCAACGAAACAACTTTTATTGAGCGCATTCACCGGTGAAAAACACAAAAATAAACCTTACTGTATTGATTGGAAATGCACCGGGAGTGTCGGACACGTTATGGATTGTAAGGAATTTTATCCGATCAATCACGAGAGCCTTTTAGTGAGGATACCACTTATGTCCAACCGAAGTCCGCATCGATTAACTGTCCTCAGTAGTATGGGTTTTTCTGATTCATGTGCTCTACTGAGGGAACGTTCGTTTGCGGCGGCGGCGGCGGGGGGGGGGGGGCACGGACTTTAAATTCGTGCAAATTGTCTACTACCCCTTCTACTACTAAATCTTTTGAAAATAATTGGACTGAGTTGACTTCGTAGACTGCTACTCAGGGTTGCTTTCTCGTTCCATTGCGAGGACGCTAATTACGAGAGAATGATGAAGAGAAGGGGACACAGTTGTGACCCACGTGGCACGCTAGCAGATAATGGGGCGGTGCCTAAGATCCAGACAGAGGATGTGCAAAATGAACACCAAAATGAGAGTATGAGCAGAATCAGTGTAAAACTAACTATAGTTATTAGTAATCAAACATCAAGTTTTTTCTCCAAAATACGATTTGGATACAATTTTTCATGCGCACAGCATCAATTAAATTTTAGTGCCATACAATTCTCGTTTATGAGGAATTGATCAGAGCAACACAATAAATTATGAAACATTTCGAATTTAGCGTAGTTTTTCTTTATAAATCACTAGTATTGTCAGAAAAATCGTGGTGGTAGTCCAATAAATTATCCGTATTATGAAAATGTAATGACGCTCGTAAGATAATTAGGAGGCACCCCAGAAATTGCGGAATAGTAGCCACCGCCGTTTCAATCACTACCACCACATCTCAGAGTGTTTACATAATTCCATAACAGTAACTACCGGCGTTTTCAGAAAAATCACTTGAGAATGGGTGTTGCGTAAGCAGAAGGAAATCAATAAATTCTGGACTTTTTAAATGTAGAACGCTAAGATGCCACGTTTATATAAACTGAGTGATAAAAACTTCTGAAAGCACGTGGGGCAAACATTTTATTTCAGGTCGGTGTCCTTATTAAATGACTGTTTGTAAACCCTCAACGAGGTTTTATGTGTATCTTTCATTGCCAGGTTTTGACACGAGATGAAGTCGTACTCCTGGACACATACAGGTCGTATGTGTCATTTTCACGGATTCCACATTACTTTGGCATACAGGCTTGGACTTTCCACTGCCCTGAGTGAGTCCTCAGCTCAACTGGGTATTCAAGAGGAGCTCCTTGGCTTGATATTAGCTCACTCGTAAACTTACTTTTTGAACTCCAGCGGAGCTTCGAAACGTCGCTCAAAACGTCGGAAGCAGAAGCGGAAAGTTACGGAGATCGATAGAATGACAAATGGGAGAACTGGAGGATTTTGAGGAAGAAAAAAAAATCGCAAAGTCGAATGAAAAGTGGGCGATAAGAGTCGAGAGTTGAGCTGAGGAAGGTGAGGAGTGGAAAAAAATGAAATAGGAGACGTCGTCATTGTCATGAGTTGTGAGGACGAATGCGGCGGGGAAGGGCTGGTAATGGGGTGGGGCCCCATTGATGATGCAAAAGGGTAAAGAGGGAGGGTTGGGTAACGAGGGGTGCTGCCGGGGAGAGGCTGGGTGGGGTCTAGAACTGAGCGGAGTACGCACGAGCCAGGGTGAGCTGCCGCCTTCGAATCAATAAAACCTACCACCACTGCCTGCTCCATCACAAAGGCTGGGGAGAGTGCCTATCCCTCCGTCGTCCTCGTCACGGTCGACCTACCCCCCCATCCATACCTCCGCTACCATCGCAGGGCATCTACCAAACGGGTCACCCGGTGAATTGAACCTTTCCTCCAAAGTCTGGGAAGAAGAAACGCGAAGAGGTTCCAAAAAAGTTAAATTGAGTTTTAGCACGGAAATAAAAACTTCGGTAACTAGCTCCCCAACGACGAAGACATCAATTCTAACTTGTTTTCGAGGATCCTAAATCTCCACACAGCCTTTTCACGGCCAGATCCTTCCATTCCCAATCATCGCTTCCACTTTCTTCCCAAAACAGTTACAAGTACCTGGGAGTTACTCTATACCGCCGCCGTACTTACCACAATCATATATCTGATTTGATTGTTGGGACCAGGAATCGAACGAACCAGTTAAAACCAGTCCTCAACAATCCTTATCCTTTGGCGAATGAGGTTCTGATATACAAATCTCTGATCTGTCCTGCTAGAGCGTACGTGTTCCAGTTCACAATTTAAGCGACAAGAAAGCACGACCAGGCTTCAGTGCATGGAGAACTTTGTTTCACGACCTAAACCCACTGCCGGAGGATTCGCTCCATTCTTCACTCCTCGACTGAAACGTCTTTGGCACATTTCATCCCTCCAGAAATAGTTTGATCCACCAGAATCCCAGTCAAACCAGCTTAACGTAATTATGCAGTGTGCTCAATTCATTCATTCACGCAATAAGGAATATTTCTGTTGTAATTGCCTTACGCCAATTTAGTTTTCTTAAGAGTTAAAAAGAAACTTTCATGTGAACGAGCTAACAGTAAGTGTACTCCTGAGTGCTAAGTGTAGTCCCAGGGAGAACCGTCAGCCCAGTTAGCGCCCTTTGATTGGTATCATGGTGTACTGAAGGGGGTTTGGAGATGGTTGAAGAGCTGCTGACTGAGGCAAAGATTACTGCGATCGCGAGGAGCTCCGATCCAATAAACCGACATTCGTCAGGATTATGTACCATTGCCTTAACCACTAGACCACGATGGCGAGGTTGCCTTTAATCGGAGTCAGTCAGTACAATGGTTTGAATCTGTGAATGCTTAGTGAGTGGTCGGCCTCTTGCATGATAGCGAAACCGCTACCTCCATGACCGTAGACTGCTATAACACCCTTCGAGGGTTCAGGAACAGTCATTTGATAAGGAAACTGACCTGTGTGTGGCGTTGGTTCGATTCTAGGTCAAATGGAACTAGTCTCAGACGTGTACGAGTGCATCAAGCCAGTTTCCCAACCTTTTTAGTGCCATGTCCTCCTTTTAATAATTTAACAGTACCCCCCCCCCCCCACAACATATGAAAAATGTTTATTAGTTACTCTATAAACGTAAATGATAGGGTTTAGTTAGAAATCATTATAAAATGTCAAAACATTGAAAGTAAAATTTCGAAAAATGAAAATGCTTGCTACAAAAAGATTTTATATTAGGCTCCAATTTAGTAAGCTTTAATCGCAAGTCTCCGCGTTGTGTTATATCCAGTAGATTTCTTTTTTTGCCAGTAAATCCACATTCAGCTAAAAAAGAAGATGGAAACGGTACTACAAGTTTTCTGGCTGGTGTGAAACTTATCAGAAGTTAAGTTGGGCCGATTAGGTGTATAACGGCGTTGTTTGACGAGTTTAAAACGTCCGGGACTCCGCAGTGAATCCTAAAGAGGTTGTGTGGACTAATCACGTAGTTGGTATATATCGGTAACATCAAACGTAACTATACATGATAATTATTTACAGTTGTGTTTAAAATTTGCTCTTTTGCTTAATTTTGCACCTAAATCTAACGTTGCATTTACTTGAATTAAATGCTCCCCTCAAACTACCAAATTGCTCCCCTGTGAGGCGTGGGCAATATTAACACTTATTTCGACCGTAAACGGTGAAATCACAGTAATTATACTGAGCCGAAGTCTAATAATTGAAAGAACTCGCGGGGAAATACTGCGATACCGTCCAACCTTCAAAAGTAGCAACACTTCCATTTTTAAATGGAACGGGAACGTTAAAAAAAGGATATATTTCAGTGGCAATATATGAAGAGCGAACAATTAATCAAATCAGCTCACCTCAAGACAATATGTTGAGATTCTTGCCGGCACTCACCATCTGAAAGCAAAAAGGGCAAAAGTTAACAGAAACTTTTTTGACAAAATAGTACCCTTCGTATAAAAATGAATGCGGAAGTCAAACTGCGTAGCAGAGGAGGAGAACTAACTTGAAGAAACGGTCGAATAGAAATATTTCCTTTTCCCCGATATTTCGTATCATTCAACTCCACTCTGCAACATAAACAGATCCCGAAAGTAATAGTCATAGTTTTGCGCACGGTTTGAATTCTTCGGGAGGCGAAGAAATCAAAATATTCGCAAAACAGAGACGGACGCCGACACGACTTGAAGAGCTCCGAATAACTGAATCAAAGATGGATGTCCACTGACGAACAAATCGCACCGACGGCAAATAATCGCCTACAGGCACAATCGATTCTCGATCCTCAACGAGCCTCAATCGATGTTATTGCAATGTGAACTTATTTCTGCCCAATTTTTAAAGAAATAATTCCGATAAAATTAAAGAGAACTGATAAAATAGAAAAAGTTTTTTTGTGGTAAAAATAAAAACATTTGGTTATACGCGTTTAATATTAAAGTAAACCTGCCGCGTGCAGCTGCGGTTTCTCAGTCGTCAGTTTCACGTTTGCCAGTTTTGCGTTCGCTATCCTTTCGGGCGGTTCGTGCGTGATTAATTTGCTATTTGTTTAAATATGAAATTACAACTGTGATCTATCTTTATCAATTATTTATTGCGCATTCTATCCCTTTAACGAGTTTAATTGTGATCTGTTGGATTCGCAACGCCAGCGTTTGCAAGTAAGTTCTGCGTTTCCTTCCCGTAATCAAGCGCCGAGGTTTTTTTTCGAACCCGTTACTCAGCTAATTTCTGTACTACACAATTTAATCGTAAATCTGTGGAATCCTAATGGTTAAAGTGGAAAGGTTGTCGTAAGAGTTCAAGCGCCGGTTGATATTTTGGTTCGGTACAAGTGAGTTGGTCCAGTTTGGGGTTCGGGTTTTTGATTTAGTCGGCCCTTCAATCCCAATCGGCCGGTACAGATCTTTCCTGTGTGTATTCTTTAATATCAAAATGTCTAAATTGTATCGCTTCTAAATAATTCCGCCTTTCCTATTGATGAGTGATGAGTCCAACGCAGTTGAACGACTCCATTGAAACAGTTGATCGGCTCCATTTTTCTTCCTCACTAACAGCTTTATCGATTTTGACTAACTTCTTGTACTGGCAGTTCCAAACAGCTAAACCGTAAAGTTTACAGCAGCACAGTCAATGATCAAAAATCGAGTTTATTACGGGGTTTTCTTGGAAATACCTCTTATGTGACACTACAAATATCACCAAGATCAGATTGCTAGTCCAACCAATCAAGCCAGTCAAGCTACCAACTATGACGTTGACTGTGTCAGAGTACGCTTAATACTGAATACTCTACAACGTTCTTGACATGTATTTTCTACCGACTCCCTCGTATGATTATTAGTGATGATTGTTGATTTGTTTACATCACTGAATGTCAGATGGTCCCACGTCTGTGATCTCCCTCTTGAACATGTGCAGGTTCGTTCTGAATGATGGTGAACCGACTGTCAATGCCCAAGTCGTCTTATAAGATATGCGTGGTATATCAGTTCTGGGGTGAAACAAAGAATATGGACCGACCCCTTGATAACGCTACGACTGCGTGCATCGATAGGTCTCTTGATAACGCTACGACTGCATGTATCGATATGCGTCCGTTAGTTATCTCATATTTATTTCATTTACCCATTCTTAATTTCATTGAATTAACTCCTTTTCATAGTCTTTGTACATTTAAAATAATTATATAACGGGGTATTACATAATGGACATAAAATAATTGGCATAATCATACAGCTGTCGTTATTTCTAATTTCAAACATGGCGCCAGAATCTACGATGTCGACCGTTATCGATAACATGACCTTGGTCGTTATATATCGATATATTGCCTTATCAGAGGAAGCGGTCCCTATTCTTTGCTTTTACCCAGTTCTGCACAGTGGGGGAAAATCTGTTAAGGTGGGCTCGCTCAGGGTTTTCTACGCAAACCCATCAGCTATCTCATTCCCAGCTGTACCAAGGTGCGCCCTGGTTCCCTCTAGACATATGTGTCAGCCTTCCACCGCATACCCGAGGTATGTTCTGTCCCACATTTTATGTCTTCCTTTAGTTTTGGGGGAGATCGATTTGTGCCCTGGCTGTAGCACGTGCAGGCTAGCGAACCACTCAAGGCATCGAGTGCATTTCTAGTAGTTAGAACTATCATAATCAACTGGTTGTTCCTCCACGCTAGATAAATTATAAATGCGCAACACACTTGATTTTCCAGTTTGCTCCCATCCATGTACACCTTGTTGTATGCTGTCCCAAACTCAGGATCCTCAACTTCCTGTCATCAGACAGCCTGGGTTGCAGGATGCAACCTGTCAGCCGTTGCAGTGTCCACTCTCCACAGACACGATCCACACTTTGTACGTCCTCAAATACAAGTCCGCTAGTAACAGTGTCTTGTGTATGCGTGCTTTGTTTTGTTTGCCATTTGGTTTATTATTCCTTCTGAATAATGCACCTATGTTTTCGGCCAGGCTAACACTTTACGTTTCAAAGCATGGGAATTCCAAATCTGCAATGTTAATCCGCGCGTTTTATGCTTTTAAATTGATCTAAAAAAGCCTTTCTACGCACGAAAACCCCATTTGGTCCCTAGTTGTGCTCGCCTGCTCGGCCATCCGATCAGACGTAGACTATGGTTGCTATGGGCAAAACATGGTTAAAAAATTAACGAAACAAAACTTTGACGGTTTTATCGCAAGTACGTCATGTTTGGTATCGTTCTCTGGGTACTTTATGATGCTCTCTGAGGTGTGAGAGTACTATAATAATAATTACTGGACTACTAGAATAATAAACTGTAGTGTAATACGGCGTTTTAGGTTTATTATTCATTATGGATAACACACCTATGTTTTCGGTCCGGAAAATGTCGTTACAATATCCCCCTCCCCAGCTCCTCAAAATTTGATCCCTAAGGTTTCGAGGCATGGGTATCCCAAATGTCCGTAAGCCGTCCAGGCCGTATTTTGCAAAAAATTGCGTTTGGTATCTAGTTGTGTTCGCCTGCTCGTTAATCCGATCGGACATAACCCGTAGTTGTTATGGGCAAAAAGTCATCTAAAGACAAAATTCCGGACGTATTTTTACTTTCCTTGGCTCTACGAAGTAGAAAGGAAAGTTATGTAATCGGCTGGACAAAAAAATTTGGGTTCTCTTCAGATCTTTACGTTTCAGACCCCCCTGAGTCCGAAAAACACTATTTGGGAAAATTGTCTGTGTGTGTGAACGATTTTTAGAGAGAACCACCGTACCAAATCAGCTGAAACTTAATGTCTAGCCTACAGGTTACCATGGAACGCCAAAATAAGGGTATGAACAAAATCCACCGAAATTTAACTATAGTTATCATAGTGATCAAAACACCAAATATTTTTTTTCTCAAAAACGGCTCTAACGATTTTGATTAAATTTTTTATATTGGTAGCTCCCAATATGGCAACTATACCATAAAATTCCCATTCATGGGAAAATGACGAGAGCAGCACAATAAATTGCCAAAAATTTCGACGTAATCGATTTTAGAGTGGTTTTTAGAGAAAACGACCGTACCAAATCCCCTCAAACTTGATATCTAGCCCGCAGGTTACTATGGGACTCCAAAATAAGGGTATGAGCAAAATCCACTGAAAGTTAACTATAGTCATCATAGCTCCCAATATGGCAATCACACCATAAAATTTCCATACGTGGGAAAATGACAGCACAATAAATAATCAAAATTTTCGACGAAAAGCGTTTTTAGCGCAGTTTTTTCCTTATAAACTCCGCTGGGAGGTTAGTAGAAAGTTAAAGAAAATTGGTATTGTAGTCCAATCCAATACCTAAAGTGTGAGTGTTTAAAAACGCTCATGAGGTACATGAGGCTCACTCCAGAAATTCCTGAATTTCAACTACCGCCGTTTCGCTTACTACCAGTTCTAAACGTTTTTACCCAATAACTCTGCGAAAGTAATTACTATCCTTTTTCAAAAAATTTGTGTTTACAGCCTCATTAATTATCTGTGTACCAATTGCTCAATAATGGTCCTATAATGGGTATGAGCAGCACAATAAATTCCGGAACTGTAAGCGCTACCGCTTCCTGCTGCTGTGACGTGTTATTTGACCAAGTTCAAAGGAACTGAGTCATAAATGAATTGAGTAAGTAGAATTAGCCATGTACAAAGTGAATTGTTGTAGAGCTAAGGAAAGTTGTGTGTTGCAGCGCACCAGATATTTTCTCACTGCCTCCCAACTCAATCTAACCACCCGTCAATTTGACTCGTGGCGTCGTGCCAATTGCCTTAGCGTCGTCTAGAAAATGGCAATATTCGTTTTTGTGTTGTAATGGAATCGAATGGTACGGGTCTCGGAAGTGCTCTACAAACACTGTCGTTTGCGTAAGAACTGTCGTTTCCTGGATCGTTAAAAAAGCCATATAATATTGTTAATATTTTTCGACGTTTGATGAAATACGATAGGCGCAATCATGATGTGCGAGAGAATAATAAACCGTTATGTGATGATTTGCAGCGATTTTTTTTTACTGTTGGGCACTCAATAAATGTTCCTCTGACAGTCCATTGCACAGAGATAAAAATGAAAATGTGTTGAAAATAATGTTCTTTCAAACATTTAATATATAGCGCCCATACGTAGGTGGGAAAGTTGTGTGTTGCTGCGCACCAGATATTTTAAAAACTGTACCTGGGTAGTTTTAATATTTAAATGTAATAGAAATAAATAAGTTTTTTCTATTAAGAGCGTGCGAAGCGTTTTTATTTTCAGTACATCAGAGAAATAGGTTCCGAGCTGATCAATAGAGATGAGGTGATTAATTGGCGTGAGGGTGGCTGGGGGTTGCTGCATGCCTGTTCCTTTTGTTTAATTGAAAATTACGCGTGGAGTTATTGTCGTTGATCACAATATTGGTCGTTGGGCTATGGGCAGAACTATAATAATAATTCAATCAACTCATTGCAGTTGTACAAATGAAAATGGGACAGTTTTCGGGATGTGGCAGTTGATTGGTTCGTAACTCACACGTGGAGAGTTGCCTTCAGACTCCCCCCCTCCCCTAACCATCGCACCGGTCCACTCCAATTTCATCCTCTCTCTACTGGAGCTCACAAAGCTAAACCGGTACGTTTCCTGCTTCCTGTTCCCTTCCGCCACCTCTCCCCCGCAACTATTTCATTCCCGTCCTATGAACACGAATGGACGTCTAAACAAGACACTCATCACAACCTCGTAGTTTAAATCTAATCCGACTCTCCGTTGGGACATTTATCACTATGTGTTTGACGGTTGGAAGCAATACAATTAGGAGATTCATCGGCCCCCGTAATTCCGCAGTATTGCTTTTGAAATGAGAACCGGAAACCTAAAACGCGCCCCTTTTGCCCTTTTTACTTCCCTAGGCTTTACGAAGTCCCCCAGCCTTTTAGTCGGCCGTGGTCTGCTGGCTGCCACAGGAATTTCCATGACGCATTTTACTTTCGACCCGAACAGGAGTCAATGATGACGTGCATAGTGGCTCTCGTTTTTACTTTCCTTGGCTCTACGAAGTAGAAAGGAAACTTATGTAATCGGCTGAAAAAAAAATTTTGAGTTTTCTTCAGATCTTTACGTTTCAGACCCTCCTGAGTCCGAAAAACACTATTTGGGAAAATGGTCTGTGTGTGTGTGTGTGTGTGTCACTAAAGTTTGTCTGTGAACGATTTTTAGAGAAAACCACCGTATCAAATCAGCTCAAACTTCATATCTCGCCCGCTGGTCACTATGGGACGCCAAAATAAGGGTATGAGCAAAATTCACCGAAATTTAACTATAGTTATCATAGTGATCAAAACACCAAATATTTTTTTCTCAAAAACGGCTCTAACGATTTTAATTACATTTTTTATATTGATAGCTCTCAATCAGGCAATGATACTATAAAATTCTCATTTTTGGGAAAATGACGAGAGCAGCATAATAAATTATAAAAATTTTCGACCAAAAGCGTTTTTCGCGCAGTTTTTTCCTTATAAACTCCGCTGGAATTCTTGTAGAATGTCATAAAAATTCGGTATTGTAGTCCAATCCAATACCTAACGGGTGAGTGTTTAAAAACGCTCATGAGATACATGAGGCTCACTCCAGAAATTCCTGAATTTCAACTACTGCCATTTCGCTTACTGCCAGTTCTAACAGTTATTTTCCAATAACTCTGCAAAAATGATTACTACCCTTTTTTTTAAAAATCGCGTTTACAGCCTCATTAATTATCTGTGCACCAGTTGCTCAATAATGGTCCAGCAATGAGTACGAGCAGCACAATATATTCCGGAACTGTAAGCGCTACCGCTTTCTGCTGCCGTAAAGCGTTGTTTGACCAAGTTCAAATTAACTGAGTGATAAATGAATTGATTAAATAGAACTAGCCATCTACACGAGTGAATTGACGTAGAGCTAAGGAAAGTTGTGTGTTGCAACGCACCAGATATTTCTGATCTAACTTCCCTTTACTAAAGTTAACGTACCCGTTTGGTGAGTCACTCTTCTCTGGCTGGTGAGATACTGAGAAGACGGACTCACCAAACAGGTTCGTTAATTTAGTAATTTACCTACTATTGGAACTAAACCAATTACTTTAATACCTAACTTCGTTTTGTTCAACATAATGCACACATTCTCTCGACGTGTCATCTAACAGCTTAACCAAGTTTTAGATCTGAAATACTCTGTGTTCGAACTCCTTCGATACTTTTCAAGAATACAAATCATCTGGGCGTAATCAGCCGCCGGAAAATCCCCTTTGATTAAGTCCGTCGCTCAACTGGTTGGTTTTAGAGAACCACGGGGCAGTTACCAAACCGCTTAGAATCTATTTTTGCTCCACCAGACGACAAATTGGCATTTCCTGTACCTCTTTAGTTCTCTAATCTGCTCTTTTCGGTAGACCTGATGAAGGGAATCGAGAGTCCCCTCATTCATTTGCTTCTCAGAGCTAAATCCCCGTGCAACTCCCTTTTAATGGAACGTCTCTACTAGAAAGGGAGTAATTTAATTTGTTAGCGAGGTTTCGTAAAATTAGCTATTATGTAAACGAGCTGAAGCTGTTGCCTACGGGAAGAAGTCGGGATTCTTACCCTAACGCCTTTCTTCCTTCTCGACTCAATGAGTAAATCCAGTAAACAGCAGATTAGCTTGAGGAATTTTGAGCGATTGCTCGTGTCATAACGGTCTTGTGCAGCGGTAAAAATCACTAGTCTGATAGAGAAAGAGGATTATCTATTTGCAATAATGGCGATTTAGATTAAACTCCTTCAACTAGTCAGCACATAAATATTTCTTTGAAAATCTGTTCTATGGCTCCTTGGGTCTACGAATTAGAAAGGAAAGTTATGTAATTGGCGAAAAAAGTGTTTTGAGTTCTCCTCAGACATTAACGATCTTTTAAGGGATAAATTATAGCTACTAAACAATCTATAACGCGGATAAGATAATTATTAGTGATCCATTACGGCATTTCTACCACTTATACCATTTTTCATTATTTTTACCCGATAGTTCCAAAACTGATAACATAATCCTTTAAAAAAATCGTGTTTATGTGTGTTAGACGTCTGGTGTGGGGACCCTTTGCAGTTGGAGATCGTGCCTAATCTCTCGGCCTTAACCCCTCTCCAGCCAACTTGCAGGAACTGCCAGTAGATGTTTTCCCTGCGCCTACCGCTTCTTTCACACATGGATTTCGAGGATTACCCCCGTCCACTAGGCCTTTGTGTCCAGTGGGTAGGCGTTCGCGCTGTGTAACCCCACCAGCCACTCCCTCATAGACCCGCTTCTACCCAGACTAGGACTTCCTTATGGACCCAGTTTCCCTGGCTGACAGGACCTCGACTGTGACGTGAAAAGCGAGACTTAGATAAAATTCTCTCGCCACGTTTCCGACAGGCAGCTGCGGAGGTGATGTTGTCTTGACCAGTAGAGGCTAAGTCGGCTTCTCTTTTCCTCTTTCTTTTCGACTGGTGCCAGTTGTCCAAAGAAAGGGAGTCGAAGGTAGCTCTCGATAAATTCGCATATCTTGTCCTTCGACTGCCAAAAAACAAAAAACTGTTGATCGTCTGGTGAACTTGCCAAGTTACCGATTGCCCAAAAATGGTCGTAGCATGCGTATGAGAAAACTGATTAACTCCAGAACGTAATGCGCTACCAAGTAAGGTTTAGTCAAGTTTAAATTATTGGAGTAGTAGCTTAAGCCATAAAAATCGGTGAATGTACGTGGGGCTAAAGAAATTTGTGTGAAGTGTCACACCAGATCTTTACAGTCAATGAAGAACCAACTTCGGTCTCGTTGACTGAGCATGTTTGTCCGTATAAACCAAGATTTCCGTGAGAAGATCGGGTTGCTCCTTTATCCCACCACTGTGCAAAAGCTCCATGGGTGAAACGGAATGGGGTTGCAAGGTATTTAGTTAGTGAGAGTCACTGCAGGTCTGCCCGGACTTGTATGGCATCTTTCACTCAAAATCGAACTTACTGAACTAATTAAGGAAAAAAATGTGAGGGCCTCCAGATAGACGCCCCGGAAAATCCTCACGAGTCACTATGCATTGCCGGTTTGAGTTCCAATCTCGAGCCTGGCCACTTTCCTGAGGTTCCCCACGAACGTTCCGTAACAGGATGGCGAAAGAGGTCGGAGTTCAACTAAAACTGGATCTCTCGTTCTGATGGGTTTGCAAGTGACCATTAACTCGGTGTAGTGTCCTCATCCTGAAGCTGATTACCTTCCCTCGTGAAGCCTCATTACATCCCCTGTATTCCTCCCCGCTCGTCGATCAACTAGGTCAGGAGGCTCTCCGTCGAACCTTCCACTCTGATCTGATCTGAATTGAAGTAGCTTTTATTATCTCCTTCGATCGATTGGATAAATCTAATCGATGCGGGGGAATTAACTCCCGAGACTCCTCCACTCTCCACCGCTGAGAGCCGGTCATGATATGCAAGCGACAGTGATTAACTCGTTACACAGCTGCTTCGTTACAAATACACCAAAAGAGAAGTGATCCGAAAGTTACGTGCTCCTCTAAGCACTGCTGGCCCTTATATGTAAATAACACGAAATTACTTGACAGTTGGTTTATGCATTTGAGCGACGATGCGACCTCTCATGAAACCTGACATTGGATTACAACTTTTTCAAACGCCTTAACGAGATTTGCTTTTGCAGCTCGGTGTGAGATGAACAATGATTAAATCATTGCCTGTAATGAGCCCCGCGTCTTCCTACTTGAAATTTTTAGTTTTCTTCAGATCTTCACGTGCACGGGGCTGTACGTGATATTGTGTCTGGGACGTGCACAGTAACAGCATCAGGCAGACTTGGTCACAGCTCATGGTTTATGGATATGCTTCATTGTTTCATCCTCATTTCGTGTCTTTCGTTCTTGAGGATGATCTCCTCTCAGTTTGAGATCATTATCCGCACAACGCCTACTTCCCAGGACGCTGGGTTTATCAAATTAGCAGCCGAGTTTCGACTTAGTGAGGGTAATCCGCACAGCTAACGACGCTCCCGCCGGGGTCCCTCTTACCTTTTTCATGAGCTATCCTGACTTGAGAGACCAAACTTGATTTTCCTTGTCATCTCTGAACCGTGAAGTGTTCGCGAGGGAATAAATCTGAAAAGGCTGAATCCTCGGTTCATCAAAAACCGTCTCGCAATTTCGTCCTTTTCTTACTCGGTCTTTGGCTGCATCATTTCCTCTTTGTTCCTTTCCTTTTTCCTTGTTGGTTGATTCTTTTCGTTGTACCGCGTTCTTTGAGCTTTTCCCTCTTTTTGTTCCGAACTCCATTTCTCTCGCGCCTTCATTTATTCTTCATCAGCAGCTTAGAGCCACAAAGGCGAATTGCTGTGGGAAAACGCGAACGAAAACGCTTCCAATTTGTCTTCATTTCTATTTCATTGGGATCAGATCGAATCAAACAGCTACGGATTTGACTTCGCAAATTAACGTCAACCAGGAAGTGTAACTCTGATGAAGTCATTCGCAGGTAGATGTGCGTCGTTTTAGATGAACCTACTCAGATTCATTGCTCCGAGTGAATATTTAAATCCCTACCCATTTAAACTGCTCTGCTGTTTTGTCTTTTTGCGAAAACCCTCTCGCCGTGTGCTGTATGATGCTGCAATTGGTGAGGTTAGTGCCGGTTATTCGTATTGTTCACGTTCAGCCACTTAGAAGCCGCACGCAATTGCCAATGTTTCCCAAACCGTATGATGCCTCCTTCTTTTTAAATAGCTTTTTTATTTTGGCCCTTCGTCTCTGTTCTCGTGCCTCATAAAGTCATCCTGAAAACTCACACTGTTTTCAACCAAAATAATGAGCTTTGAGTATTCAAAACTGTGAACCTTCAACGAAAAGTTTTATGGATGCGAACGGGGTATCAAAGACCAGTGTGTCTGACACGAGCGTTGGCGGTATTGTTTCATGCCGGCCAACCTCGGTTTACTGGAAGATGTCAATGGAACGGGACGATGCCCATCTGACCGGAATCGGTATAATTGAACCGCCATACTTCCGCAATGCCTGTGATTTCGGTTCTTCGGGGTTTGGTTAGTTTGTCGAGGCCCCTCGCTGTCACTTCCCGTTGACTCGCCGAAGCCCGGAGTTAGGCGGGTAACCGCCTGTTCGGCTCGACTGCTCCTCTCCAACTGCCCATCTCCTCCGCTCATCCAACAGCCTCCTGGCTCTAATGATCGCGCTCACAAGGTCGACGGAGCGTCGAACTACCTCTCACAATAGTCGCTCTATGATTATTTTCTTTCGGGGCGAAAACCGTGCATTAGCTTCTTCAACGTCTCTTGAGCGCATAATTTCGGTGTTGGAAGTAACGTTAAAACATCGAACTCACTTGCAGCTATACAAAGAGAACAGCGGTTCGTACCGCTGTTTGCTGAAGCATGTTGTTCCAGTTGAATACTTAGTGGTTCGGACTGATTAAAAAAACGTTAGTCAGCCGACGTACAACGTGCGTGAATTCTGAATCCTGCTGTAAGACCGCAAGTTTTTCGTCAGTGTGACGTGGTTGATTTGTAACGGGTCCGCCCGGGGGACATGACATCCTGCAGGAATAAAGCCACGACCTTCAAGAGTAGTGTGGGTATTTAGGTTCCGACTCCACAACTATGGTTTGTTATTCGCCGTCGAAGCCTTATTTGCTGGGCGGCTAGTGCCAGAGATGATTTCATAAAAGGCATACAAATCTTACAGCCGGCGATGAAGGTCCTTCGATTTTTCAACAGTGCTCAATTTATTTTCCCAATAGTAGAAAGCTAATCCAGCTTTGTACATATCTTAAAGGTACCATTTATTGACGGGGGGAAAAGCGTAGAATACTTGACGTACAAAGTAATCAGAGGATTAAAGAAGCCCAAGGTGCGGGCCTATCATACCAAACATGAACATGGGCAAGAAGTGCTAAGTACAAAGGATACGAACTGCAAACCACCTTGAGGATACTTTCACTGCCCCTCTTCCTCCTGAAAGGCAAGCTGCAAATGAGGGTGCTTCAGTTCTCAGAAATTAGTGCATCTGATTATTGCTGATGTTCTTCCGTCGAAACCCTGCAAATCACTGAACAACAACTCTTCCCTGCAATTGCAAAGATGTTCGAAAAACTTTTAATGCATATGATTGTCGATTGAAACCTGATCTTCAGATTGGGTTCTGGAAGTAACACTCAACAACTAACAAACGTAATAGAAAAATGTTCGCTTTGCAGTTTTTCACGACGCCTCCAAATCTTTTGACTAATTTTAAAACAATCGATGTTCCAAAGGGCTCCTCTCCAGTCAGTATTACTTACTGTTCGAATCTTACCTGTAAGAAATCCTATTCTGGATTAGGGAAAATAAAAGCAGGGGATCCTCCAGGGAAGTGTACTTGGTGCAGTTCTGTACCTTCTGTAATCCTAGATCTCGTTGAAACTACAGGTACAGTGGCTTTTGCAGATGACCCGCACATCTTGGCAATAGATGTGCCTCTGTTGACGAAGCCTCAGCGAAGTTCAGGGATTGGGCCTTGCGCTATAACACGGTCAAAAAAATTCGTTCTTTCACACAAAAATTCCAGCTGTTATGGGCACAAAATGGTCTAAAAAGTGAGCCCTAAACTAATTTTGGCAGTTTTATTGAAAGTACGCTGTGTTCCTAGATAGTTTTGACGCTGAGTCGCATAAGCCGGGTCTGAGAGGTGCGTCTAGGTGTAAAACGGTGAAATCGCAGCAGTGAGCCGAATTCTACTACTCGAAGGAACTCGCTCCAAAGTATAGCGAAAGTTATCGTTTCTCCCCAGCCTACTCTCGTTTCCCGCGGCTTAACACCAGCCGCAAGTTAGACTCTTTCATGTCTAGCGTTCCCTAGAAAAGTTTCTATTTCAGGTCATGTTTCGTATCGTTTACTAGTCCATTTTGCTGAATCGAATGAGGTACGTCTCGGAGGTGTAAGACTGTGTCAAGCTGGATAGCTACAGAAGCCGTTGTGTAATAATTTTTCTCTTTCCTTATAACTCGCTCTTTATTTCCACTTACAAAGTTAAATCATTTTCCGACCACTTCAACTCGCTTTTTGACAAATAGTGACCCTTCAATAATATTTGGGCCATTTCCCAACCTGTACACAAAAAAGTCCCTCCCTGCTTTTGACTGTCTTTAGTCAACTTTATAACAGCTTTATGTACCCTTTCTCAACAACGCTTACTCATTTCTCTACTAACAGTCATATCATACTCAAAAGCTCGCTGACAATTTCTAACAATATTTGCATCGTTCCCCAAAAGTCTTTTAACGTATTTTTCAACGATATCTAATTAAGCAGCCAATCATGTTTACTCCATTTCTCAACTCCGTCTGTGTAGAATGTGGAGCTGTTAGGGAGGACAAGGTAATTCTTTTGAAAATTGTACTTTTCACGTTTTGAATGTCGGTAGACCAATAACTCAACCCCCCCCCCCCCCTACATCTTCCGCGGAGCCCTGCTTCTTGTTTTTGTCGTTTCCGTGCTTTACTACATATAATGAAATCAACGAATATGTTGTAGTCTTGAAATGAGCCAGTCTTTGAATAATAAAACTGGCGATGAGGAACGAAGAAAATTGCTGGGAATAATACATTTGACGAACTCATAAAGCAGCTCGTAAAGCGTCCCCTGAGATCTCGTGCTCGCAAAACTTGAAATGTAAATGAAGGGCTCTGATTCATGCAAATTGCAGAAGCGCTTATTTTTTTACATCTTTGCGGAGTCCAAGCGCAATGGAAATCCTGAATTGCCTGCATCAGACATCTGCTTGTGTAAACATCGTCTCTAGGGCAGTAGTTGAGTCGGGATAGAAAAACGAGGAGCAGGAGCGGGGCATTCGATTTTTTACAAATAATCCTTCAAAGCGTCGAAGGGGCGAATTAGAGTTTCTTTCAAGTTCCTCGAGGGTCATCAGCTCTGAGGTCTTGGGCAAAAATGAATTGGTTGTTCGTCAAACGGATTTGGCTTTAGAGTTCTTTCAAAACTACCACTAACCACCAACTATCCACTTGTCTTGCAATCGTGGGGTTCAAACTGAAGCCCGTTATTTGTCTTCGAAGACTTGGTCTGCTTGAAGGTTCTTCGACGCTATTTATTTCCCAAGTTACCGTGTAAAAAATGAAGGAAGTTTTGCGAATGAAAAGCTCTTTCAATTTCCTAGTTTCTGGAATCGCTAGTCTGTTAATAACATGGAAACAGAGGCTTTGATAGCACAGCATGTGCTATTGTATTATTCATTCTGAATAATACACCTATGTCTCAGTCAGGAATATTTTTTTAGAACCCCCCCCCCCCTCAAAAAATTTGATACTTTACATTTCCGCCGAATTCGTATGCCTTCAACGTTGTCTAAAATCCTGTTCTTTCGCTCAAAAATTTGTTATCTAGTTGTCTGGTATTCGTGTTTGGTATCGTTTTCTGGGTATTTCTATATGCAGGGACGAATGGAATGAGTATCAGATGTGTACAACTGCTTATAGTGAGCCAAAGTCTACTAATTGAAAGAACCCGCGGGACAATAACTACAGCGAAAGAAATCGTTTCATCACTCGTTTCATGTACTCCCCCCGGTCACATTAAAAGCTCCTCGACCCGAATTTCGTATCTTGTACTGGTATTTTTCGTTGCTAAATCGAATGCAATGGGTCTCGAAAGTGTTAGACCAGGTCAAGCTGTTCTAGAGAATAATAAACAGTTGTGTGATTAATTTGCAGTGTTTTTTTAGTTTTGATGATTATTGTTTGACGACGCCAAGTATCTAAAATTAGGTGTACGAAAAAGATAATTGCTCTGTGAGCAAAAACCCTGCAAATTATTACACAACGGTTTATTATTCTCATGAACAGCTTTACCTAGTATTACTGCTCCGAGACCCATCCCATTCGATTCAGCAAACGTTTACTTCCACTGTAGTTCCCGTGAATTCTTTCAATTAGTTGACTTTGGCTCACTATAATTACTCTAATTTTACTATGAGCAGTTGTACACGTCTGATACTCATTCCATTCGACCCAGGATGTAAAAATACCTTTAAAACGATACAAAACACGGCGTATTTGCGATTATACTGCGTTTTGTTAATTTTTTGAACCTTTTTTTGTCCATAACAACCATGGGCTTCGTTCGATCGGATTGCCGAGATGGCGGGGACAACTAGATAACAAATGGGATTTTTGTGCGAAAAACGGATATTTTAGACCTCGTTAAAGGCACAAAACGGACGGCGGACGTACATTGCAGATTTGGAATCCCCCATTCTTGAAACGTAAAGTATCAAATTTTGAGGGTGGTTGTAAACATTTTTCCTGACCGAAAACATAGGGTTATTATTCAGAATTAACTGGGTTCATAATAAGTGTACGGTACTGTCTAGAAGCTCCAATCATAATAAATTGTGTTATTTTTGTTTTCGAAGTACAGTAGCGAGAGATGATGGGGTCGATGAGGTGGCGGGTGGGAAGTGAGGAAGAGGATGGTTGTGGTGGGGGGGGGGGTCGGCGAGCCTGAGACGCTTGTCGCAACATGACGCGGTTATCTCCGCCGTCCTCCACATTTTGACCCCCCGCCAGCCAAATCTCGTCTCATTCCGCGTCGAACTTCCGTTGAATTCACTTTTCTCGCGACGTTCGAAAACATTCAGTGCTCTAAATTAGGAAATAAAAGTGTGTATCTTTCTCGAAATGGGTTAAAATTTGAAGAATTGAAATCTTTCTCTTTCAGCTACCAATCATGGGTGAGAGTCCTGTATTACGTTCATTGTTTCTAAGAAAAAAGCAGGAAAGTTATGTAATTGGCTGTAATGTGGAGTTTCTTCGAATCATTTCGTTTCTAACGCAAGATTCAGTATGCTTAACAGTACAGTGTAACTCGTTAATATCAGAGGAATGGATATCGCGTAAATTTAATGAAACTGGCTTGTGAGAGGCGTGAAAATGAGTGCAGTTGCTTAAACATTCGCTCGCATAACTGTCAAGTTCGTTGGTCTTATTACTTATGGATCATCTTCATCATCGTATGGGGTATCGCTTGCTTTCCTTAGTCGTTGGTAGACAACTAGGTAGGTAGATAACTATTGCAATAGACTGACAAGTTTTTACTTTCTGCTACCCAAAGAGTTAGGAAAGTATTCCAACCTTGCCGAAAAAAGTTTGGTTTAATTCAGATCTTAACGTTTTGAGGCCTTCTTAGTTAGAAACCCCTAATTTCCGTGTGTGTGTTTGTGTGCGCGTCTCTGCAGTTCGATTTGCAGGAGAACGGCTGAACCGATCGAGCTAGTTCTTTTTTTCGTTTTGTTCATGATTTCTTTTAGACGCGAGAATAAGGTTATTTCCATTAACGGTAATAGGGTTGTGGTAAATTTCTCAAAAATGGTTGATCGAACTTTCAAATTATCTTCTACTAGTCAATACCCTACATACCACCTTGAAAATTCGGTGAAAGGAGATATAGGCCTATGGAGGAAAGTGAAGGTTTTTCACTTTTTGGTAACACGGCTTCAACGATTTCCACCACACTCACAGGATATCTTTGAATGATCAATAACTATATATATTTCAGTGAAAAGAGAGAAAAACCAAAATCCGTCGAACATTTTGGTTCAATTATTTCTCTGAATAATACACCTATGTTTTCGGCTTGGGCTTTTTTTGAACCTCCCTCCCATAAAAGTTGACTCCTTATCTTGCAAGGCATCGCAATTCCAAACAGCTAAGTCCGTCCGCCGTTTGGGCCCTTTTTATACTTTTAAAAAATCTGTTCTTCGCACAAAAATTCCATCTGATATCTAGTTATGCCCGCCTGCTCGGCAATCCCATCGGACGAAGCTCATGGTTGATATGGCGAAAAAAATGGTTAAAAAGTTTAACAAAATCGAAAATTTGACAATTTTATCGCAAATACGCTGTTTGGTATCGTTTACTAAGTATTTTCTGATGCTGGGGGAGTCTCATAGGTTTCCGAGTCAAAGGATACTAATTAAAAGTACGCGCGGGACAGTACAGCCAATCGTTTCGGCGTCTCACTCCTACCATCCGTCAGTTTGGCGCATCATACCGTGCCCATTTCCTATAGGCGCCTGATATATGTAATTTCGACGTTCCGTCATAGTCATGACATGTCTCATATCGTTTACTGGTATTTTTCGATGTTGAATCGAATGAGAAGGGTCTCGGAGGTGTGAGACAACGTCAAGGGAATAATAAACTGTTGTGCAATAGTTTATGTAGTTAATAACCGCAGCTGCTCACGGTCTTCTTCGTTTTATTTGTAGAACGGGGTTTCTTGTCTTCACCAGGCAGCAGATGCAGGTTCGAAAGCCGAGATTTTGAATAAGGAATGGAGCGAGGTGATTCCGGCATCATATTCTGACAATTTCTATTTAAGTCCAAAAAACACCATTTGAGAAAGTGATCTGTGTAATGTGTGTGTGCGACTGAGGAGTAATTGCTGAAGCAAATCGCCTCACATTTGGTATCTAGCCTACACGTCAGCATGAGACGCAGAAGAAATTGCACGAGATATTTCCGTCCCAAACTAACTATAGTTATCATAGCGATCAAAACGCCAAAAATAGTTTTACTCAAAATGGCTTCAACGGTTTTGATTGAATTGTTTAAATTAAAAGCTCCAGATGGTATAACAGTACTGTAAAATAACCCGAGAAAAAATGACCAGAGCCGTACAACGAATTATAAAACTTCGATAGAAAGCGATTTTAATGCAGTTTTTTCATCATAAATCTCGCTCGTATGACACTATTGTTCTCTAACAAATCGAAGTTGCACCCCAATAACTTATTTACACGATGGACCTCGAATAATGGTCATAAGATAATCGAGGGCAACTTCAGAAATTCAATATTCGAACAATCGCAAGTTTCCTATATACTCGTAGTTCTAGAATCATGAACACAAATCGCCCAAAAATAAACAGTATCATAAATTACCTGTACGATCTTTTTTAAACGAAGTTCGTGACATATGTAGCGGCAGCCCAATAAATTCCGAAACCGGTTTGCACGTGAAACTATTTCGATCATTATTTTTGTCGATATTAGACCACTCAACGGTAACATGGCATGTGGCAGAGTGAAAATCGAACGTTGACCATAGTTCCAGGCTTTTTCGTCAAAACCTACGACAACTTTGATTGAATGTGGATAATGCCAAATATCGTATTGATACAATCTAGACAGAAAGGTACGTGTTAATACAGGTTTCATCTCATAAATCTAGCACATGCGGCCCTAGTGTTGTCATAAAAATTGAGCTGGTAGTCCAATATGCAAGAAGATTTAATGTTATCGTCAAAAAGATAGGAGCTACTAATGAAATTCCGTAGTTCTAACCTCTGTCGGTTCTTTGTCTTTCCCCCTCAACAATCTCAGGACAGTGAACAGAACCTTCCCAATAAATTGCATTGTGCCTTTATTCAACAGTGTAGGCCAACTTCCTTTTTGGAGCTCCTTCACCTTAAACCGAGTTCAGGTCGCAAACTCCATCAGAATAACGCCGTTTCAGGTCGGCTAACAGCCGCAGCGTGCACTCAACGACGACAGGCAAAGAGTGAGTTGCATTGCCCCTTCCTCGAGAGAATCCTTGACTCGTCTTCGCTAATGACGGCTCGACTACGTTATTCTTGGAGTTCCCCTTGCCACCTTCGATACTCATCCACACTCAGACGAGATCCCATTGTTTACCAGGAGACTCGATTCATTGAGGTTGTCTAGATCCTGGCGACAGGGCAGTCGAATCTCGTACTAAGAGTTGTTTCTGCCCGTATGCAAGGTGACATGGCGTTGTGTGCAGCCAGAATGCTAACGGTCTGACCCTGTGCCGTACAGTTTATTCGTCTGGAGTGAATGCTCTTATGAGGGAGGCGCTGAAGTTTTTAACGATTCTGAGCATTTGGCTAAACATGATCCAAAACCTTCGTTTTACTTAACCCTACTCAAAGGGCGTGTGTGTGTGTGTGAGTGTGAGTGCTGGGAGTTAGCAGTGATTGAGCTGATTTGTTTTTTTTTGTTATCGTGAATTTTTGTAAGCTTGAAAATGAAAAAAAATTTAATTTATCCTCTACTAATCATTGCCTAACTTATGTTCCGCATAAATATCCCAGTGAAAATTCGACGAACGGAGATGTAAACCTATGAAGCAAAATTAAATAAAGAAAAACCTGGTTTTTTACCTATTTCTTTCAAACTCACAGGGTGTCTTCAACTAGTTAATACTTGTGAATTATTCTTCATTAGTGTTCTTCTGACAGTCCATTGAACATAAATAACTACCGAATTGTACCAAAAATCGTATTTTTTAAACGTTTTAGAAATATTCAGAGTAATTGCGTTGAACCTGATGGAATGTCTTCTAGCAACCTATACCCACATTTTGTACTGTAACACTATTTCTGTGGTTGTTCATTGGACAGAGATATAAGCTGTGACGTATCGCAATATGAGTTTTTGCTACACACTAAATATTTATGATGTGGCACTGGACTAGAGTATTAGCAGAAAAAACAGAATGGCCTTTGGTAGGAATCTGAAGGCTCGAAGCCTCGCTTAGCAGCGACAGCCTCCAAACCTGTTGAGATGTTGAGATACTGTAGGAAGAAATTTGATCCTTCGTGAAAGGGGAGAAATGTGTTCGATAAAACCACGTGAAATCGCTCACATTTATCCTCCTTATTCGGTTTGACGATCCGATGTCCACGAGCCCTGGCGCCTGTTCTCTTCCCGTATTTCGTACCTGCAAGGGATTGTCCGGTTGGGGTGGGGGTGGGGGGAGGCAGTCGTAACATCTGGCCCACGCAGCGTGACGAGCGCTCGTTTATAATACGTGGACCTCCTTGTCACCGCAGAACGAAGTGCTCTATGGAGCGTTGACTGCAGAGGTGGATGATTTGAACGGTGATGAAGTACTTCTGCCTTACATACGACTACAAGGCCCCCATTGTATTCTAATGTAACGCTGAAAGTCAGGCTCTAATAGGCCCTCTCAAGATGGAACCAGAAAACCGGTCGTCGAGAGCCGGCGAAATGACTAGTGAATGGCCCCCATCTGCTGTACTTGGTTCAACAAGACTCTCGCCGATCCTCATTTTCTACTTGGAGAAGGTCTCTCATTTTGTTGAAGGTGTAAACTAGTACATCTGCGGAATTGTCTGCATTTAAGGAAGTAACTTTGAGATCCAACAGACGACATCTTTAGAGCGCTATGGTCACTTGGAGCATTAAATGAGAAGCATGGCAACCTGAAACAATCTGGTAAACCATTTCTGCAAAGCCTTGTTGAATATCCTTTCTCGTTCCCGAGCTACACAAATTATTCACCCCTCCTTTAGGATTTCCACTTCTAAACTCCCTCTACTTGCCCTTAATTACTCCTGATCAAAGTAATGAACCTAGTGCTCCACTCCCTCCCTATCGAAACTACTAAATTACACATTTGAGAAGTAAGAAGTTGATGTAGTGGACTTGCTGTCGAACTCCTTGCTGTCAAAAATGATAATGCACCAGTTCAACTAAAAGTCTCTGAAACGTATCATTGTTGGGTCAGCCCCCTCCGAAATAGGGTCCTTTTGTTCTCGAACCCTCTTTCCTCGCTTCCGGGAGTCTTGTCTCCCTTTGTTTGGAGTTTTCTCAATGTTTGCGTTTTTACTGTCGCATCGACTCTTATTCCATGGCGTACGTAATTTCGAGTAGTATGTTGAATAGTAGCTACGACGACGAAAAGGACTTATTTTAAAATTATTTTTTATTTGAACTTATTCTTCGGATTTGGAAACACATTTTCCTAACCAGCCCTAATAATGAAGTTATTTGCTCATATAATGAAGTAGTGTCTCCAGTCATTTGGGTACGTAGGCTTCGACCTTCTCATCGCTATTACGGCCGAAGAGGCGAAAACTGCAGGGCAGTAGGTCGGGGCTGTAGGAACTTTTAACTGTCTCCCAGCCCAATGTCTCCAACTTTTCTCTTGTCTGGACTGTTGTGTGGGCACGAGCATTGTCGTGGAAATGTTCCACTTCTCTCATCACAGGTTGCGTGGTTCCCTGTGGGATGCAAGTCTAACTTCGCGTTAAAATGTCACAGTTATTTGCAAAAAATGGAGGTGCTATTAGCCACACTGTTAAAAACAAAACTGTTTCAGGTGGTGACGTTGGTGCGCGACCTGCAATGATTGCTATGGTCTTCAACTTTCTCGCCACCCCCCTCGAACTGATTAAACCATGCAAATACTCCAACTTGTGACATTATCTCTTCCTGGCACAGTCAATTCCCTCAGGGTTTTGTTAAGTTAGAACAACGGTTGCCGCTCTTTAAGTGTCTGGCCAGCTATATCTCTCGTGGTAGGCAATACTTGAGCTAGATGTGGGGAACAGGGTTCCACGGCCATGTTTCCTTGCACTTACGAGACTGGTTTGATCAAACGATATGTTGAATTGGGTGTCACAAACTAAACTTTTATTGGCTTTTGCTCTGAACACCAAACAACGAACCAAGTGTAGAGAGATTTTTATGGAAAAGGATAAGAAGAGCATTAAATGATTACTTTCCGGAGTTAGAGGATAATGGTTCCTTGGCTAGCAGGAAGTTGTCGTTCAACTGCATTTGGAGCCAGGGTAAAGAGGAAGGCCAGGCTGTGTTAAAATAGCCTCCGAAAAGCCTCGTTTCCTCTATAACACTCGTTCACCTAATACCACCTCACATTTTTCGCTGAGTAACCAATTTTTGGGAAACGTCGTAGCAGGCTGTTGGACTGAAACCAACCTGAACGATGGGAGGCCATTTATACAAGTATGCATGATCTTTCACGCTGCCCTGGTGCCAATAAACACCTGGCAATGAGTGTCTCGTGTTCAGTGGAAGGGGTGGGGGTGTGCCAAGCGCAAGGACAGGCAAGCAGACAGTTGTTGGTCAGCCTTTTCTACACTATCTGCAAACCTGAAAGGGTCGTAACCTGACCCTTACTGAACATAGTCAACAGGGTAGCTGTGGAGACGCGGCTGGTTACAAAGGATACGGAGGTGGATGAGAACTACTGAATAACAATGATTGATTTTTGGGAGGCGTTGATTTCCGTTGGTAAGTTGTATGCTCAGCCAACATTATACTCTCACCGAGCGATGATACCCTTCTGGCCTTTCTCCATGAACTAGATCTTACACAGCATTAGTTCGTCGGGAGGGCTGCTGTAGCGATTAATAGTACGGCTTCCCTCTTCTCCGATCTTGTCGTGCTCATGTTGACGAGGGGCTACAAGTGTAGTGTCACTACGCTAATCCAACTCTCACACATTGATACAGAAAGCATATTCAACTAATGGCATCCGCTCTTATAATTTACTTCCAATACGTGAGCTCGTTTCGGTATAATACTGCAACAAGTCAAGTTCATTGCCGTAACGTGAGTGGCGACGTTCAGATTGTGTGCGGTTGGTAGAATACGGGGGATAATGAGCATTGGCAGCGAATTATCATCGCCATACTTAAATGCCAAGAAGAGCTCACGTTTCCTGATGGAACGACCACCGTTTCTGTCGACGAACCCTCCCAGTGACTACGGAATATTCCTCGGTTAGAAGACCATATGGCGTGAATTCATTACAACACTTGAGGGTGGAACCTTTCCTGCGGGATTAGAAGATCCAAGAGATTTCTAACTGAACCTAAAGCTCCGCCCACGAGCGACCTCACGTCCGGGTCTCTCTCATTTCTTAGTACCCGTCAATTATTACCATAAGATCCCGAACTCCACGAAAGATTGACTTGAAAACCTGTAACATTTTATCAAAAGCTTATCAGAAAATCGAATTAGATGCGTGGACGGGACGTGTTTAAAGCAAATTAATCCTTCAAGGCGGCCCTCTGTAGTGAGGGGGGGGGGGGTAAAAATTCCCAAACACTTTCTTTCTATTTTTCAACTACGATGTGGAGGGAGGGGTTACATTAATATTGCAGATTGTTCTCGAGTATTATTGTTATTAGATGTACATGGATACGGGATTCTGTGAGTTCCATAAGGAAAACTGTGATTAAATCGAATTTTGTCGTGCGCTGCTTTAATCATTCTGCCAGGAATGGCCATTTAATATTCTTTCTGCTTTATGACTACACTGAAAATGACTGCAATTCAAGCTCGCCAAGAGTTAATGGAAAAAGCCCGTGATACTGCACTTGTAATTACGTACACTTACTAAGCCCTGTGATGGTTTCAGTTCCTTTATTGCTTTCTCGTTCGAAGTCCACGCTCAGTTCAAACGCCACTTGTGCAATAGGAACTGTCATTCCTTTCCAGTTGTAATAAAACTGCGCCTGTACGAATCTGACTTGTGTTCGTTAGATTCACTCCGCTAAATAGCTTGCTTACGACAGCCCTTGGATCCGTTGCGTGGTTTATCTCGCGACTCCTTCGCTAATGTGACGTTCCCGGGAGATGGAGCCCGCCGTACAGGCGTACTTAAGTTGAGATAATGCTCCCCCCACCCCCTCCTCATTGTACTATTATGACCCCATGCCTCCATCACGATCAGAAACTGACCAATCCTGGGATCTAACATCTAATGACCTGCTGTTTTGCAGGAAGAGTATCATAACTACTGTAACACCACATCGCGGCAACTTGCCAACGTATGTTTGGTGACTTCATAGCCTCGATGCTAGGGAATCCAATATTGAATCCCTTCCGAGTGCCCTGAATAAATCGAGGGAAATAACGAGATGACTAGTTGTTATTGCGCTTTGACGGAGGAACGTAAATAACAGGAACGAAGAGCCGTCGGTTCATCAGAGGGGAACTGCCCTCCACTTAGAGCCTCGAGGGGATGTTAATATTCATGAGACACACGAGGAATTGAGCCGGTAAAATAACCAAGCGTAAGTGAGTTGAGGCGGAGAGTAAAAATTACGCTACAATAAAATGGGCAGTTCACGCCACGACGGTCAGGGCCAGGGCCAGGGATCTCCGGGAAACCGGTTCTCAAGAGCGCGGGACATCTCGTCTCTGGGTTCCGCGGTAGTTACGCTCCATTCACATCCACAACGACCCCTTTAGTCTTATCAGCCCCTCGTATGACTTCAACTCGATTCATTTTCTCCCTATTCAGATCCTCAGCGCAGGGAATCGCCTCGTCAACAATTTCTATGATGCAATCCGCTGCATTTATGTGGAGCACTAGGGCGTTTAATTGTTAACAAAGACCGTACCGAGCGAGGCGTCAACCTGCTCCAGCCCCACTGGACCAAAAGAAAACATCAGGTGCGGCAAATGCCTCTAGTAAATTCGATCTCCTTTCTCAACTCGTCTAAGGCGCGTATGTCCTGATGGGATTAACCAAATGCCAAACATTCTTTGGTCCCTCATGTCAGGTGAAGCTTTTATTCCAAATTCGTTGGATTCATCGAGGCTTTAAACTCATTGTGGGTAATCTTTTTCATCCAGAGACGCACCTTCATATGTACAGCAGAATAGATTTATACTGTAGGAGTTAAAGTACGAGCAGATGCGTTCAGAAGTGCAGGGTGACGATGCTGTTTGACCTGCCGCACAAATCATCTACGCCTGTGGTAGGAGTGATTATAGTTGAACTTATGGCACAAGAGTGTGTATCAAAGAACGTGAAGAATAGTATGAAACGATCATGAAATGACAGGTGGCGTGGAATTATGACAGGTGGACAGTAAACCTGATAGGTGACTTGACTGTTTGGACAGGAAGGAGATATGGTGACTTGAGACTTTATAAAACGCAGTTCTTGCCTGGCCATGGATACTTCAAAGCCATGTGCTCCTTCCTAGCGCAGAGAAATTAGTAGATGTCACGTGTCCATCCTGGAAGAAGATGAGGAAACCGTAACCCCAGGGAACATTCTCTGTGTGCCTATGGTAAAGCATGGGAGGTGATCTGATGCGATTCTGGAAAAGCTGGAGCCAGGTGCTGTCGAAAAGACAGTCCTGAAAGCAATGGACGAAGCAGAGAAGATGCGAAACTGACCACTGATGGCATGACACCGTGAAGACGAGGCTATCATTAATCTACAAATGAGAAACATCCTGAATTAGCTCTGAACAAGTAATTCCTTTGGGATTTTTCGATAAGTTAGGCCTTCGATCTAATTACAGAAGCGACTCAATAAAGGCCCGAATAAAGGTCGAATAAGTCCCAATAATCCGTTCTTCAATTCACTTTGACGCTGGCTAGCGCTAGGTGTCATTCATCAGCGTTTAATGAGTTTATCGGCATCCCGCTATTTCCACTCACCGAATATCGTTGACCAATGGCTGCCAATTCGACGTTTCAGCTGAAGAATCATGTAGAACTGCAACCGAACTCAGAAGGCCTGGGCGCTGGTGATTGTGTTGCTGCCACAGCTGTCCATAGAAACCAACGCCTAAGGAAAAGTGGAAACAAGGAAATCGGGCGAGAACGTTTTATTTTTGGCCTTGGGATTTTAAAATTGAGGAAAGTTAAACAATGCAGTTTTCACGGGTTTTCTAGTAAATTAGTAGTATCTTCAAGACATTTGTGTTTTACTCCTTGGGAGGGCGCTTGGTTGGTCTCTAAAAACGCCACGCGACGTCCATCGCTCCTCACAGGGATCTGGTTTTGGAAATTCGAGGGCAAACCCAACGTCGACCAACAATACAGTAGCTGGAACCCCAATCGGGGGACTGTGACGCCTGGTCCCACGATTGAATGTTCAAAAGCGGATATCGACCTTCAACAAAAGCCTCCGGGGTGGTCATCAATTGAAGTCGTATATTAGGACTGACTCACCCGGGGCGCCGCTCACTTCAATGAAAACCCAACAATAAAGCTGCCGCACACCAGTCAACACCACAGGCGCCGGCATCACAAGGCTTTACCTTCGCATTCGCGCTCCTACACATATTTCAAGGAGACGCTTCAGAGAATACGCTCTTCTGAAGGGCATGTCTTGATATGTAATCTCACGAAGCAGACTGGGTTACACGAGAGGAAATCATCGTTTCCGTCGGCACCAACTGCCAATAAACTTCCGCCTGGTCTGCGGAAACATAAAGAGCAGATGTGAAGGAGAAGAAAGGCACGTAATTTCTTTAAGAGTTATCGCAAAAGTGCTTTATTTTCTCCTTGGGGATCGTTAGAAACGACTGTCGTTTGAACGTAATGAAAGAAGTGAAGCTACTAGGGGCGATAAAACGCTGGTGACTCGATGATCTCATACTGGGAGCACGAGAACCAAATTAGGATGTGCAAAAGGAGATGTGGATGCGTTTAGGAACGAAAAATAGTACTTTCGGTCATCCTAAGGCAAATAATAATACGCAGCTTTCATGAAACGCTGGAAATAGGGTGAAATTAAATCACGGTGGGTCGGCCTTCTTTTGTGACGCCATTGTGACTTTATTTACATACTTCCGATGCAACACAAGAGTTTCTTTCCATTCGTTTCTTCTCCTAGCTTCTTGTCATACTTTGCAATTCTGACTCATCTCCTGCTGCCTTTTCTTCTCCTTGTTTTTCTTGACCTCCCGCTCCTTCGCTTCTCTGAGGGATCCATTTCAGGGTCTGGCTTCCTTAGCGTCTGCCCTGTCCATTTCTTTTTGCTTATTTCCAGATGGTTCGGCACTTAGGTGGCGGCTGCTCATAAATTCTTCCTGTCCGCCGAATCTACTGTACGCCTCGTAGGAAGCCGTTTATGTCTGTAGGTGGAAGTTTCTTCTACTTTCAGGTTTCACTGCAGTGTAGCAAAACTGACTCGAAATCAGTGTTGAGGTGCTTTTCAATATGATCCTGGTCTTCTGTGTGGAGTGTACCTACATTTTCTAATTAGTTTGAGTTTTTGTATTATATTCTTCGACGCTCAAAAGAAAGTAGTTGCACCTAGAGCCGTTATACCCAGGGACATTCAAGTTGCGTTCCAATTTATCAATTGAATTTTCTACGGCCGGTTTTGGTTTTGGTTAGCCACAGTCGTTTTCCGAAAAAGTTCTCGTTTTATCGATTTTTCCGAGAAACCGAAATATTTACCGAGTTTCTTCTTTTATTGATCCAGAAGTGTTGACCGCAAACAAATTTAGTTTTTTGTAACGGGCGTTCGTCTATTTGGCAACCGACGTTAGTTTCATGCGCGGACTAAACAACTATTACAACAAAATTTAGTTTATATGAACAAACAGCCTACTTTACTAGTTATTCTACCTTTTTGTGCATTGTAGCTTCCTCAGACCAATTCAATGATTTAAATCAAATATAAGTATCATTCTATCAACTCGGCACCTTTTGATTGTATTCTGATATTAAACAAATAAGTGAAGGGAGGTTTCCACTAAAGTTGAAGAGATGTCTGAGCGCGCCTTGTTCTTTCGGCGAACGAGAAAGAAAGGCTCGTGGAAAGGAGTTGGTTTAATGGTCAAGTTTCGGGGACTAATTGATCGATAGCTTCAGTAACTTTGGAGTAGAGGATATTAACAGTGTCATGAAGGGGAAGAGATGCGCCGAATCTCCAACCGAAGGTAGGTGAGAATGAGATCGAAAATATTACCCGAAGACTTAGGTGGCAGAGTTTGAGCAATCGGAGGAAGTCGTATATCAGGAGAACGTTCAAGGAAGGAAGGGCCAAAGAATGGATCCAGGTTCCAGAATTTGCCAAAGACAACTTTCGAACCATCTCAGTCTTTGCAGTTCAATTATTTCCCGATTACGTGTACCCAACTGAGACATTTACGATTCCGGTTTATAAGTTGGTGTTTAGTACGAGGATAACCTCTCGACTATGAAAGCGGAGCGTCTCTCACAACGTTTACAATGGTCCTTCAATTGTCTAGTCACGGTTCGCTCGGTTGGCTGACAGCGGGATAGAGGATGCACTCACTATTCACCGAATGAAAGGGATGTGCCGGTTTGAATGGCGCTTGATAATAATTGTGAGGGGACAAGGACGACTGGGCGCTGCTCAATTAAAATTGCGTACGCTCTAGGAAGGTTATTTGTTGTCAAGTGTATTCAAATGTCACACTTTGCCTGCCGAGAACTCATCAGAGCCGATTAAAGATCGCTTGGAAAGTGCACGTCCAGTGCTCACGTAGGGAGGTGTTGCGTGCATGGTTTTGCTCGTCGAAAACACGTCGTTGTTACGTAAATCACAATGAGCGAATTTTCGTGTGAAATGAAGCTATTACAGCGCGACTTATCGATCCATTCTGGCTACAAAATCTGGCACGAGAGTGGAGCACGCCCAAAGTTCCAGGCAGGATGCTCTGCCACAAGACCACCCCTTTCGTGAGAATGGAATTATTCCTTTCCCAGCCCAATCATTTTTCCAAATCTCGCTCAATTTGGAACCACATTTGTAGCAGCAACAAGCTTTGGGCTGGAAATTCAATTTTGCGATGAAAAGGGGTTACTTTTTCGGTGTCCGCTGCCGAAATGGCTGGTTTTTTCCTCATTTCGCTTTGGTCGCTGAGTTATGGAATGTAAAGGGGAGCAGGGGGGGAAATAAAGGAGATGGTTTCACAGCTCGGGATTTATTCAATTGTTGTCGTCCTCCTGGTAGGGGCTCCACACCTGCAAACAACGCATTTCCTCATCCGCAAAATTTCGCGTCAGCGGAAGACGGAACTTTGTTTGTGATGAATAGGTTTGCAGGTGAAGAGCGAGGAAAACGGCGGAGAAAACTTTTCGGGCGTTTCGCGGAGGGGTTTTCCTTGATTACCCTTTCAGTTGTTACATTCATTTCGGGAGTGTTTGGAACGTGACACGACGAAATGGAGTGATAAATTTCATGAGAATTAAAAACCAGGGGGTTGATGATGGTGGGGGTTAAAAAGGCGAGTTGCGTGTTGGGACGCAGTAAGGGGAGAGGGAGGGGCAAGGGTATGGGATGCAGAAGCGTTGCGTGAGAGAGCCCTCCTTTTCCATATTAACGTGATTTGTTTGTCGAGCTCGGAGCTGCTCCTGGTCAACGCTGGACGATAAACGATGCCTCCCTCGTACTCCTCGAATTACTCTGAACCGAGTCAACCTTGTAATGGCTTCCAGTTTAATTAAAGTCGTGCTTTGCCGAGTGGTTTTCCTCCACAACTCCACGAATGAGCTCCACAATGTTCTGGATTTGAACGCGGAAAATTTAGTTGATTCACTTACAGCCCGAGGTTAATGCTAGTATTGTGATTGGTTAACGATTCTCTGTGTATCCGGATGTCCCTAATAACGACGCCAGACTCTGATAGACTTGTGTGGATTGCGAATTAGGGCCCGTAACGTGGGAGCGAGTTTGGGAGTTTAAAATTTGTTTCCAAGCGAATCAAAGCTAATAAGTAATGTTTTTATGAATCCTGAGTGATGGAAATCGTAGTAATATATAGAATTCATTGAATAGAATGAAAGAAAAAGCAAAAATGTGACTCTTCGTTCGTGAAATAAAAACTACTGGCTCGGATGGATGGATGGCTGGGGAACAGATGACACGCCAACGGAATGCTAACACAATAAAATTAATAAAACGCCCACCTCGTTACCCATCATTTGAACTAACGGATAGGAAATAATTACCCTACCATCTGTCCGAAGTAAGATTTATGGTGCCAGTAAATATGGACTCCGCCTATTAGAAACAGAGGGACCCCCGATTTGGCCCCAGGGAGTCGTGGCTGCATAACGGCCGTAGCCCTCGCCTTCTTAGCAGGTAACGTTGAAGGCATGCAGCTCGACTGAAGTGCCGTAAGATGGGGGAAAATTGCAAAATGGTTCACATCAAAGAGTTTTATTTTGAACCAAATTCGTCATATTGTCGTCAAGCAGGAGTTCCGTTGAATTTAACTAGAAGTTCATGGTGGCCCTCCAAAATAAACTCCAACTTGATCGTCTTATTTATAAAAATGGCCTAAACGATGTTGTACAGATAAATCTACTTTGTTTGTACGTTAACACTAGATTTTTGTAGGTAAGCCGAGAACTAAATAACAAAAAAATTAACTGAACATTGATTTTCGGTGCGATATTCGAGAGCAGCATACTAAATTCAATGTTTCATACCTTGAGAACGCTGCTGTGTCAGTATTCATTGAAACAAACAATTTTGCCTGAATTTAACGATTAACAGTTTTCGGCACCTGGAAAAAACTAGGAGTGTTGTGATTGGTTCACGGTTTTAAATGCGTTTTATTTACAAATAGCCGCTAACCTGTTCTAAGACCAGCAGATGATTTGAGGTTGTACAGTGCTTACAGGTTCCCTACGACTGAATTTATATCGTACGTCTTCGTTTGTTGCAGATCGAAACCATTAAAACGGGTTAGGGTTGAAACCATTGCGTCTCTGAACCGCCAAAATTAACTTGCGTTAATCCCTTCTTTATATTCATCCTGAAAGTCTACCGTCAGCAAGCGCTTTGTCGAAAGTTAATTAATTAACAACAGAAGTCCCCTGAACTGTACAACTGTGTTTTGCATTCTTAAAGGGCTTTCAGTCATCGTCCAGCGGGATTCCCTGTATCCCCACCCCCTAACCACATCAATTTTCATCCACTTGTGCGCGTTCATTCGTTATAGCTCAGTCCATTCAGCCAGTCCCGCAAGCTAATTCAGCAGACAAACCTCGAAGCTTGTGATTGTCAACTCGCGCTCTCCCGTGTGATGTGTTAGTAGTTTTCTTTAATAGTAGTTCGTGTCTGGGCCTAATATACTTAATCAGACGAGAAATCATTAAACTCACCTCAGGTTCCAAATAAATAAATAACGAGGGAGAAAAACACTGAACTCGAATTCTCTGGCTGATAAAGAAGAGGCTCGATTAATACGTGCGTGAAGAATCAGAATGAAAAATGTAGCTCAACGCCTCGCGGTAAAGTCGCCCGTCCTTCCCAGAGAGCTAGCACAATCAGAGGTGATATCCTTCACACCCATTCTCATTTCATGATGCACTTCAAGTTAAAATAGTATTTCGATATCATTGAGGTCCTGCAACCCAGTTAGGCGAATTCTTGTTTTGACCTCCACCTTTTCGTAACCTGTGTTTTTTCTTAACTTGTACCTTTTTAAGTTGATACGCTTTCGTCTGGACCTTTTTTGTAACCAGCATACCTGCACTTACTCTCCCGAAGCTGTATCCCTTTCTCGTCTTGAATATTGTCTTTAGTAATAGTAGTCTTTTAGGAACTAGTAACTCTAGCATCTCAGTCTTAGATGAGGTGGTTCCGTACAAGTGAGCCTAGTTTGAATCGATTTGATAATCGATTCGGTGGTTGAGAGCTCATTCCGCTACGAAAAGCCTTTTGAAAATTATGAAAGCGGCGTCTTCCACGCTATAACAAAAACATAACTTGAAGAGAAGCACATACTCGAGCTCCTAAGCGGCTTTTATCCCTCTGAAGCTCCGTCTCTATCGATTTTACGCACAGCTTCTCCCCGACCCCTTCGCCATCCATCTGCAACTCCTTCTCATCTCACTCTGGCTCCACACTGCACTTGAAGCTCCTCCACTCACCTCACGCACGTCGACTCTCACCTTCCTCTACCGCTTCCTTTCTCCCTTCACAAAACTAGACGCATCGTCTCAGCTTTATTGAGCTTCCTCATCCAGACCACCACGTCGCTTCTCTTCCTGATCAATATCCTTCTATTTCTTCTCATCCAGAGCGTTGGCCCTAGATCTTTAATGAGTCACCTATATTTTCTACGCCTTCCTTTAGTTCGGGATGCTACGTCCACTGAATGCTTCCATTTAAAACGAACACGTCATTCATAACCAAGTTACCTAGAAAGTCGTCTCGTACATCACCAAAGCCACAATATCCGCGATGGACGTGATCAAGAGTAGATTAAACTAAACGGATACCCTTATTTGAGACCAACTAAACTAAACACTTCTGAAATTGTCCAGATCTGATCAGTGAATATTTACGGGTCTACGTGAAATCAGTTTCAGAACATGTTTCCGTAGAATGCGTTGATGGAAGGCACGGCTCCATAACACGTACCAAATCGTCTAATTTACTGGGATGGCGGATAGTTGTGTGTTTGTACGCACTAGATGTTTTGAGGACCCGGTGACCGTATACCTTGTGTATTGCCTCTGAGCACGTGGGCAAGAAAGTTAATGAAACGGTTGTACGCGATGATTTTAACATTGCGCTACGGAAAAGTAACATTCTGTTATTTTCAAGCTGCGCATAAATGATGTTTCTCCAAACCTCTCTACGTTGTTGTATGGCGCAGTTAAATATCAAGAGTTAAAACACCCTTTAATTTCCTTTAGTACATCTGGTTTTGTAGGAGCGCTTGAACATTCAAAAATCATACTGCAGTGTCGTGTGATTAATGAGTGACACGAAGACATTCACCGAACCTCGCGCTGTAAGAAAGAGGAATTGGTAAAAACGTGCCGATATTTAGATTTGAATAATAATTTGAACTAAAATCTATTTTGAATAAAATTGTTTGCCAAAAATCCGTTCATGAAAAAAAAATCGGAAACGACGATAAGTGTTGTAGGGTCTTGCTCCTATAACACAAAACGACAAACTTTTCCACTATCGTGATGAAAACGGTAGTCTTTTCATAATTTACTGGTCCCAAATCTCATCAACAATATATGAAAGGAATATAAATTTTGAGAAAAGAATCGCTCGGTGGGCACAGAAGTCGCAACAATCTCAAATATTTTTGAGAAAATCGTGACACAAGAGGATATGTGTCTCTTACTGATGATAGTACAGGTAACGCAAATCCCTTCATACCTTCTTCTTCATCGTCTCCGTCATCCAAATCCAAAGCCGCTTAATCATAGAAAACTACAGGGCGTCAGCCAAAGCCGAGGTAAAGGTGACCAAGGTCGTGGTGGGCACATTGTCCATCTCTCCGGAGTTGTAGGGATCTGGCTTTGGCTCCTTGAATGGGTTCCGGTCCCTTCCCATTCTTGAGGATTACGGTATACCGATCGGCCCCCTGGTTCTTCTAATTTGGTTCTGACCATATCGGGCATTTAGATAGGATATGTTCAACTGTTTAAGTCTCCCCCAGGAGCATTGTTCTCCAATAGTGGGATCGATCTTATGAAATATTTTCCTACCCGCGTAATGGTCGTTTTAATTGAGTTTAGTTCAGGTTCAGAATCTATTCTGTGTGTTTGTCTGTGTTGTTTTTACCCGAGGGCAAAAAACCCTTACCTAATAAATGACGTCGTGCATACCAGCCCCTTTTAAGAAGTCGGGTGTCTTTCGCCGCAGATTCTGCTATGTTATGGAGTTAAATGAACCCCTGAAAATAATGATAGAAGCGCCTGGCTGCTAGGACTGGGCACTCGCCTAGTGTGTGTTCTGCCGTTTCGTCTCCTCGCCGGACTATCTTCATTCAACTACCCCAGATTTGCCCATCTTGTTACGTGATATCTAAGTAGGCAATGCCCAGAGAGGAACCTACTAAGGATTCTTAGTTTCTATCCGGTGAGTGTAAGCATTGCCTTTTCCCTTAAATTGGAAAGCACAATGAGCCTTTTCCGGTGTCTTACCATGCCAATGGGCGTGTTTCTCCTGTGTCACCCACTGGGTCACCTACCAATTTAGCTAAACATTGTGGGTGTGGTCTCTATTAGCAGTATTCAAGTATGGGAAAGTGTATTATGGGCGCCTGAAGACATTTCCAGGTCTGAAGGTGTAGGGTGAGATGGCCTTTAAGCCAGCCAGGCTGTTCGATTTCCAGGATATTTTGTGCGCACATCTTTACAGCTACAATTTCTGTTCGATATATTGTGGCGTACTCACTCAGTTGCTTGGCAAGGCTGAAGATGGATCCTGTGAGGCCCAAATTTGATCCTTGTACCCCTATTTTGTCTCTGCTACACTCTTCCATCCCAATGAGCTTGTAGATTTTTGTTGTCATAGTGACTAGTGTGTATGGATCTGGCTCGTGAAGCCACTCACGTGTACATATTTTTCACTGCCTATCCTGTCTATTTTCAAATATTTTATAGAATTTCCCCCCTGGGGATCACCTATTTTATTAATAAAAAAAGTCAAAGAATCGATTTAGATAAAACTTGAAAATGCATGTATCGATTCAAAAAAATTAATTTTCTGTTTATACAAAATTGATTAATGAAATGGGAGGAAAATCATCCCCATCCATACTTGGCAGCTGTATCGCGTACATCTAACTTCATACTCCACATTCGCAACACCTTTAGGATTGCTACCCGTACTAATAGTACCCCGGTCTATCAGTCACACAATTCTCTCTACCTCTCTCCTCCATCTCACTATATCTCTCTCCTCCCTTTCTCTCTCTCCGCTCCACCCTCCTTGCACTACTCATTCCGGTGTGATTCCTTCTCATCTTATATACTTATTTACTTTTGGTCGATTGGAGAGGAATTTCGAAAGAAGGAAATTAGACTCTGAAGAGAAATAGCGAGGGCAGGCCGCACTCAACAGTCCACGTGAAGCTCCTTAAGAAAAACCATTAACGCCATACCCTGCCTCTCCCCCGCGGAACGTTGAGTTTGTTCCTCTGAGCTGACAGAACAGGAAGGGGCGAAATGGAAGCTGTCTTGTTAATCGATCTTTTCCCCCCTTCTCTAATTGCCCCGCTCGTCAGGGGGTCTCGTATTCTTGTGTATCGTGAGTTGTGATTCCCTTGTCACCTTCAGCTTCTCTTCCAACATCCTCATTCTTATTTCACGTCAAACAGAATTCTTCATTCGAATGTTTCCAACTGATCTTATCGCCTTATCCAGACCATTCCAGTTCGGCGGCTGTAAAATATATAACATGGTAGCGACTTGCTCCGAATTCTGTCTCAAGCTCCACCTGATTTTCATTCCCAACGTATCCGAATTACAACGTGGCCATTTTCTCAGATGTGTTCGTTTGAATATAAACCTATTCTAAGATGAAACAACAAAATCTGAAGTATACATTTCTCCCAAGTTCCGTGCAATGGCATTTCCCACGGCTCTAACCGCGCTGCACGAAAATCGGTTATCTGGTTCGAGAAAATGTTGTTATGAGCCGTTGAAACTCTTCAAAACTTCTAATGCGCCAAATCTCTAAAAATAGTTTTTTGTGGACAAAGATTAAGTACTAAGTGATTACATTTTTTAAATCAACTTGAAACCAACCACTTCTTGTTAACCCTGGTTAACAAACTTGGAAATAGGGACGCACGAGTAGAAAAATGTTTAACAGCCAATTCGGAACGTGTTTATTGCCAACATACCTGAGACCTACAAAGCGTTTGTCAAGCTTGTTTTACCAGAGTGTGGTTACCACAGCGTTCAAAACACCAAACGTACTATTTCCTAAAGACGTATATGAAGATCCTGATGAAATATGTGGGCACATAGTTCTCAACAAGTGAACTTGAATGTAATATTTTCATCCGCGGGAAAGTGACGAAAGGCAAGTACAATAAATGATCAAATGTATCGATGAAAATTGTGGATTAGATTGCAGTTTTTGTCATATAAATCCCACACATCTGACTCGAATCGTATTGAGGACCAAATAAACTATCTGCCTTTCAAATGCTCGTGCAATTGTAGTTTAGCAACTGTTATGAAATAATTATGGACACCCCACAAAATTCCGTGGTTCAAATTACTGTCTCCCTTCGACTAACTTTTTTCAATGCATTCCCTCTAGTTCCGGAAGAGGGAACACTAGACCTCCAAAATATTCTGTTTACGCTCTGAGAAATTATCTACGCACTGGTTACTGCATAAACGTCGTGAAGGAGTAGGGGCAACCCAATAAATTCGGTAACTTTTAGCACCAACGGCTTCAATATTTGACTGTTTGAGATAGGTCAACTCAGTGAGGCGAATTCCACGACTTGAACGAACTCACGGGACAGTATAGCGAAAGTTATTGTTTCCCCCCGGCCTGGGCTCATTTCCTGCTCTCCCTCCCGCTTCACTCCAAGTGTCAGTTCGACTCAATCGTCACGTCGCGCTATTCCCTAGCGTCGCCAACTAGGCCAAAAATGTCAATTTTGTAGTTAGGTTAGGTTCGTATTGTTTCCGAGTGTTTCTCGATTTTGAATCGAATGGGATGGGCCTCGAATGTGTGACACTGCATTGAGCAGTGCAATCATACCGTACGATAATAAACCGTTGCATAATAATTTACAGGGTTTTTTGTTTTGTCGTGATTTGTTCAGAGTGCCAAAATACGGTTATGAGTGATTACATTTATTTGAAGGAGGGATATAATAGTACCAAAATTGAAGGCTTTTCGCATTTTTAGAGAAAACCAATCTTTCTTTCGTATCGTTTACTGGTATTTTTTCGACGTTGGATTGAATGAAAGATGTCCCAATCGTGCTGTTCTAGAGAATAATATACCATTGTGTAATAATTTGCAGCGTTATTACTTGCAGATATTTCATCGATGGTTGTCGAGGTTGAGTAATAATAGTTATGCCTAATTTTCGTAGCATTTCACTGCCGTTTGTAAAACCCTTAGTTTATTAGTTACAATAACTGATTCCTATCACAATGCTAATGTTAAACTGTCTGGGTTAAGTCACTAATTTGAGCGATGACGTTGGTATCAGGTTACGTACTAACTGTAATTCATGTTAATGGATTCTGTTTTCTCTCGACGGTTGGAGTGAAACAGCGCAGGTGTGATTCGTGGTTTCTTTATAGCCCTTGAAAATGGTAGTAAAATACGTGACAAATTAGGCATAATCGAATGCGGTACTGAACCTCATCAACCTTCCTACGATCTGTATTAACATTAAAGAAACTCAACACCTTTCGTCCACGAAATAATCGCAACCTTCGGTTCTTAGTTGTGATTAGTTTTTGGGAGACTTGCGATGTTATTTCTACGCTGCGAACACTTCGTCCAAAACAAGCAGTTATAGAACAACCTTAAAAAAACCTGACTAAAAGTTCTTTATTTCCGTTCGGTCGATTTAGCTTCGTTTCGTTTATCGCTCGCAAGTGCAGTTGCTACAGTTGCGCATTAGTTGAACAAACTTTTTAACAACTTCTCGACGTCTTTCTTCCACGTTGAAGCTATTACGTGGAACAATTTGCTCCCTCCAACACGCAAACTTATTATCCACACGAAACCCTAGAGGAAATTATTTGTACAACTACGCGGTTTCTTACTTCGCTACTAATAAACAAAAGTGCACTCTCGAATTACGTAAGAATTGGTAACTAGAGAATTAGCTCGCAGTCAAAATCGATGGACTCGTTTTCAAAAAGAATTCAAAATCCTCATTCGTGTTTCGATGGAACGCCACAACATTTTGCGCTTCAAACAAATCCATGAATGTAACAGAATAATATTGTTAGTCGTAGGTTACACCAGTGGTGATGAGCTAGAGTCGCGATACTTTACGTTAGTAGGAAGTACAAATTTCACTAAATATGTATGAATCGCAAGTCTCAATTAATATAAAATAAACACAAAACGCTATTCAAATCTTCAAATGATTAACCAAGTAAATACCACACGCTTATGTATGTTCCGAGCCGAGAGTGTTGCAGGAGGAGTCTTATCGTTGGAGGAAGGAGGTTGAAAATTATGTGAAGTATGTACAAAGGACTGTGAGATGAACAAGTAGCGGCAATTTTAGGATTAACAACATTAACGGGTTGAGTACATATGAGGATTGCATAGGAGTGGAGTGAATTTGGTGGGAGTTTGGCAGAGTTCAGTCCACTTTTCTATCTAACGTTTCCCTGGTGGTCACACATAATGAGAGTTCAGAGCTTGGGTCTGCTCAGGCGGTCGAGAAACTCACGTAGCCGTTCTCCCTGCCTGTCTGATGGGAGTAAAGGCGAACGAACGCCGCTGGATGAAAGGGACACGTGGTCTCCAGATGCGCGTCGTCACATAAAAAGGCAGCTTTGCCCCTTTTTTTTCTGAAGAAAGAGTTCGGCTCCGACAAGTCGCCGCCGTTTAGGGAGCGAAATGGCACACGTTGCCAAATACACGAGATCGTACTTCCGGCAGAAGGCTCGCGCATCTTATCCTCATCCAGCGCTCGTTTGACGGATCAGCAGATTCTCAGGAAGAAGCGGCCGGTCGAGACATTCAGGACAGGCCCGATCAGTTTTGAAAGAGAACGCCCCAAGTTGAGTCAGATAAGGAAATGCCCCAAACAACTTTCTTCGATACCACGTGCATCCAGTTTAGATTAACCGAGTACAGAAAATTGTTAGGGCATACCGGAATTTATTGGGTCACCTCCACTTACAGTACGGCCGTTATTGTACGACCCGCGCACGTATAATTGAATTTAGCAGCGGAATTATACGTGCGACACCAGCAGTTGTTGGAATTCCGCATTTTGAAGATCGCTCCCAATTATCAAACATCCGACGTGATCCGAATTTTGTGTGATTCCAAAACGGTGTGACTTCCAATGTGATTGTTTTTAAAGAATGTTCTTAAAAAATCAATTTTTGCTGAAATGTTTCAGTTTTGGTAATATTTCTTTCTATTCTTGGCACTGGCTTTTTATTACGGGATTTGGGTCGATGTAGCTCAACCTTACTTTGATGTCTCGTGTTGACCTACAGGCTGCATGTCATATTACCGCAACAGGATGGTTCAGACGGCGTATTTTTTGTGTTAAGAAGACTTTAAAGCGTCAAGATCTGAAGAAAACTCTAACTTTTTCGCTCTGTCAATTACGCAACTTTTTTCCGACTCCGTAGGGCTAGAAAACGTTAAAACAAGGGAAAGTGAAAACTTTTGTGCACACTAGAGGAACACTGTAATGATCATTCTAGAAAGTACGCTGATGTATGGTTTTAAAGGCCGATTCACTGAGATCAGAACTTTGCTCCTCCCGTCGTACACAACAGCAATAGTTGGGCGTTATATGTTACTAATGAGTGTTACTTGACAAATCGTAATGCTTTTCTTCTTGTTGTACGTAATATAATAAGCAGACAACAATGAGCCATTAGCTAACTTACGGCTAGTACAGGTTGTTTTCCATTTTGATTTAGTTTATTTTTCAGCGGAAACTAAGCCTTCCGATGTAGTCGTCACATGTTTGTGATAAGGATGATCTTGACATAGGATCAATAAATAACATAATTAGGAATTTGGAGCGTTAAGGACTACCAGCTTCTGTACGGAACGTTTTGCTAAGTTCTGTCAAGTTGGGATAAGCTCCACAAGAAAATGATCACATGTTTCTTTAATGAAGGGGCGTATGAGCCCAGTGCCCAGTGACAACTGGCTATCACGTAACGAGTGAAAAAGGGACTAAAAATCTTCAACTTGGGCCCGCTCCCTTGAACAGTACTGACCTGGAAGTGGGGGACTGACCTCACATCCACATCAGGTTGAGTGTAATTACAGGAATTTCGGCTCGATCTCTACTTCTCTTTGATGGGAGGTTCGGAAGTGTCGTCTTTTCTTCTGAGGAGCTGAAATCCTTCTCTTTTCATGCCTCGTCTCTGAAGTCATCTTGTTTTCTCTAACTCTGAGTCAACGTTCTGGGCCCTGCGGTTATTTACAGTGCAAATATTATTCCCCTTTTTGTTCTATCTTGGCGTTTTTAATCGTAGCTATCCATTTACTGTTTCTCTGTTTGGGGCACCCTCTCGATGAACACGAATACTGTGCTTAGCGTCTAAAGGACGCCCTTCGTAACCATGTACATTCAGGTGGGGTCTTAATTCAGCATTTTTACTCTCTCCGCCCTCTTTGGGCACATCATTTCAAGCAATCCACTCTCCTGTTCATCTGTACAATGAGATCTTGCTCCGTTGCTCTGCAGTACAGGCAGTTTCGTGCGAATCGTGGCTGCTAAACCACCATTATGAAAACGCTCTATCTCCATCACTTCCTGAATGTATGATTTTTACTGTCAAGGTGTCAACTGATTGATAACGAATTTGTTTTTTGTTGTTGTTGCAGGTTGGCAGCAGGGAGGCGAGCATGGAGGGGTGGGGAGGGACCCCATTTCTTCGGAAACCTTTCACGTGGGTCCTCCTCTTTCTGGCAACGATGACACCCAGCGTGACCTGCAGAAGAGGTACCACAGTAATCCCTGATGACGTACGACCCGGCTACACCGTCAAGAGGCTTCGCCCTTCAGCCCAACACACGGCCTATTTACTATCGGAGAGTCCGCTGTCGGATTACTTCACCGTTCTTGAAGACGGTCTCGTGATGACCACTTCCGACCTCCACTCGTTGGTAGACCTTCCCATAAATTTGGGTGTCGTCGAGGAAACGCCTAATACAACTTCCTCGCACACTCTTCACATGTACGTTCTTCGTAGGGACGAAATGCTTAGGTTCGTCAGAAACGGGCAGGAATCCTTCATTAAAGGTCACATTCTGGAAAATTTGCCTATTGGTTCAGATGTAACGATGCCTTTCGTGACGGTGGAAGGTATGGGTACTGGAGGACCTCTGCGTTTCTCAATTATCGGTGGAAACGATCACGGAGCATTCACAATTCATCATAACGATTCAGGGGCGTTTCTAAAATCTGGCAGAATTCTGGATAGAGAGCACAGAGCTGCTTATAAACTAAACATTCAGGCGGCTGATGCAAAAAATGTGGATCGTATAAATACGCACGTGCTTATTGACGTGGTTGATGCCAACGACAACGCTCCAGTTTTCGATCAAAGAACTTACCGGTTCTCTCTGAGCAAATCTAACGACTCCGATTGGGTGAGATTCAGCAAAATGGGAAGAGTTCACGCTACAGATGCGGACGGTGACAAAGTGACCTACAAACTGGACGATACCTCCCGAATAGTCGTCATCGTTCCACAAACCGGAGAACTACTCCTGATCGGCGATCCCCCTTTAGGAACTGAATACGAAATAACTGTTCACGCTCACGACCTTCGAACCCCCAGCAAACTCTCTAGGTTTCCTGCCAAGGTATATCTCGAATTCACCCTCGAAGAGGACGATCCTCAGAGCAACGAAGTCGTTCGAAGGGACAAAAGACGAGTGACGAGAGCCGTACGACCGACCAAACGGATCGAGTTTACTGAAGCCGACGGCGAAACGGAGGGCCGGATCGTGTTTCAGTTGGAGAAAGAAACCGAGTTAGAAACTTTCAAAATTCGGGATGAAAATCCGTGGGTGACTGTCGAGCCAAATGGTGCTGTCCGGGTCAAGAAGAAATGGGACTACGAAGAGCTCGGGCCGGAGAAAACTATTGACTTCTGGGTCACCATCACCAATGCAGGCGTTAGAGGTAAGTCCTTTCATACTGTCCTATTTTACACAAAGTAAAATTAAGTTTTTTTACTAAGTGCAGAACTAAGTAGCAAGACGATTCTGTTGTGTTGGGATATCTTGAAAGAAACCCCGTTGGCTAGTTACTCGTTCACTAAATGTTTAAGTTATAAGGTTGAGCAGCGATCCCATTCCTTTTATGCCGTATTTTACTTTTCTCCTTCGAGTGAGAAGGAGCATTGTCAAGGAGATAACTGTAAGCAAAGATATAGAAGGGGCAAAAATAAAAATATAGAGCAGATGATGAGATTGCACAACGGAATCCTAATTTTGTCAGCTAAGGGATAATTTGACAGGAAGGGGCGATTAAGTAGTCTTGTAAGTTTACAGGATTAAATCACCTGCTGCCCTACAATTTTCGCACACTGTTATGGCCTTTTTGGGGCTCTTTAAATAAGAATAAAGGAACGTACCTTCCGGACTTGAATAAAAAAAAAAAAAAAAAAATGAAACGGCTGGCTCAGGAGCAATTGACATTAACATTTAAAAGGCAATATATTGAAAATGAAGCAAATTACTGGGGTAAATTAACTCGAATTTAAGTCAAATGTCCAACGTTCGATGAATATAAATGAAACTATAACCTGGAGGTTTAGTAGGGTGGAAGACGATGCTTAATCAACGAGGTAAAAATTGCGTCGATTTCAATTTAGGTGTTGATCCACATGGTACTGTAGAGCAAAATGTAGTCTTTCGGATTTTAGATAATCGTGCGTCGTCGAGATCTATAAAGTCAGCACCAAATTAGATTATCAACCTACAAACCGGATGACAAGTATTGTGGGGGGGACAAGTTCGCGGAATGCAGATGTGGTGGATGTAATGGATGGATGAACAATAATAGGAATGGCCTGCCCTGTCGAGTTGGGCAATGCGTCTCTATTTCGTCTGTGAGATGACTTCCCTGTTGAATGAAAAACAATGTGATTGTTAGGAGCAGGACAAAAAAGAAGAATTTTGAGTGAGGAACTTCTGCACTCGCCCCTAACGAGAAGTCCTTGTTTCGGGCCTTCCCCAAACATCGAATCCACCTATTTCTGACCACAAGCCCTTTGTTTGTAGCTGAAAAAGTCCTCCCTCTTCTTCAGTTCAGTTATTTCCGTAGGCTGGTTTTCCCCTTTCTGGACTTTCCAAACTGTCCTCTGCCCACTTCACAACACACAGCTCTTCCCAAATCCACTCGTCTGTCAGCTCTTGCGATCGACACTCATCTATCAACTCTCATGCTACTCACGCTACTCACTCTCTCTCTCTCTCTTCGCAGTAGTTTCTCGCACAACCAGTTCATGGATTCAGACCCCCTTGTGTCGCCCGTATATACTCTCATCCTTCAGTTTTATACTCAGATAGTTACTGTTCTAATCAAGTGACTGCGTAATCAAAGCTCTATCGTGTTTCGCAAGTGTATCAATACAGTCTTATATCTCGTTCAATTCGTGTGTCGTTGTCTCTCTCTATTTCGTGCACCCAACAATGATCTTCCAGTAAATTGGAAATTATAAGAATGACATGAAAAAAGTAAAATGATTGTAAGGTGTGCCAATACAGATCTACAAAGGTTATTTACATTTATGCGATCGGTTTACATTTTTGCCTTTAGCTTTCTTCAGAATTATACGCTTCTGAGCGCGATAACAACATTTGGATAAAAGGTCTGTGTGGGTTCACACAGAACGGCTGAGCCAAATCTGTTCAAATTTTCATTTGAGGCTTCGGTTTTTAGACCGCAGAAAAACATAGAACGCCGAAATCAGGATTAGAGCAAATTTGGGTTGAAACTAACTATAGTTATTGCAGTGATTTTTCTCGCAAAAATGGCTCAGACGATTTTGATTAATTTTGCCGTGTAGGAAGCCTCAAATGACCTAACAAAAACTGAAATTTTGATGTGTGGGGAAATGACGAGAGCAAAACAATACATTTAAAAAAAATGGCTTAAAGTAGTCTTGAACTGAATGCAGAATAAATAAAATAATAGAACGGAATCGATTGGAACAAAAAGCGGACTGTATTCCGGAGAAAAACTGCAGGTAAAATGAAAATTAAAGTCAGATTTAATTAATCCAGAGCTCCTTTCAAGTTAAACCCACGTGAATGATGAAGCTAAATAAATTTCGAGAAGGGACGAGAAAGGAATTATCTTGCTGGAATTAAGACGACATCCTTCAAGAGCTGATGGGGATTGGCCGTCTTGGATGGTGTTGAACTAAGAATGACTTTAAATTAATGAGAATGAGTTGTAATGAGTCATGTGAAATAATAGGGAGCTGGAAAGTTGGCGACGTTTTCCAAAATCGCAGCTGGAGAGCTTATTCCTGGAAGTTCCTCCCAAGAATCTTGACCTTATGGGAGGCGGAATAACGGTTTAATACGGAGACTTGGAGATTGAGGGGCTAATGATCGTCCGACAAGATCAGAACTAACGTTGTGAGTCTGGGAGGTTGATTGTTGATACAAAGAGTGAAAATCGGCTTTGTTGGGTGATTAGATTCTCTAACAAGTCCTTAGAGTTTATCATGACGACTACTACAACGCTTGGTTTTTACTAAGAACAGTTCCCGCATGGCTGGTTTGTCACCATTTCGTGTCGCATCCGTTTGGATTCCGGCGCATACGAAACAGTCCTGTAGGGACGAAATTCTAGCTGGTTTCGAGTAAAATAAACCAGACGAGTGCATATTTGACGAACCCATAGAGTTTAGACATTAGGAATGAACGGCCGAGCAAGCTGTTGCCGAACTGTTTTTGCCACATTTTGAATAAAATGACAGATCCATGAATTCGAGGGGCGAGGATGGAACGTGAAAGGTTCCCCGAAGTTCTTCTCTTCTTCCGCTGGGTGGCCAGCGGAGGATGTGGTCAGAACGGCTCTGGTCTGGTGCGGTACTGGATGGGAACAGGTGGGCCCGTCATTATTGAATAAGTCTACAATAATCGGTCTATTCTCCCTGTCATCGCGTTCTTCTCGCCCGTCGAAACCATTTTTTCCAGCCCCGGTGAAATTATATAGTTGGACGGACGTTCACGGCCGACGAACTCAAAACCCGTTCACCAGACGTATAAATTATGGAAGTTGAAAGAGGTTCCCTGTCAAAGCAGCGTCCTGTGAGACGTGTTAGGTGGACACTAGTCTCCTATTGAATTTTGTACGTAAACACCGTTTTGTGGGTCTTCAGGCTTATTCAAAAAATAACTTCCGAAAAGCGTGTCCTTCAGCCGGTGATGAGCACAAACGGCGCATAGTTTAAGCGGTTTTTATGTTGGCCACTCATGTCAGTGCGTCTCAGTCACGTGACAATATCAACGTAAATGATATACGGTGAAAGTTCATTTTTCCGACAAGAGAAACAGCTTCTTTGGCTAAAGGGAAGACACTGAGTGGGATATCCTCCGTGTCTTTTGCTGGTGGACCTGTCCGGAAGAAGCAGGCTTTGCGTGAAATCGGTAGCGAAAATGGACATTTTTGGAGGTTTTGGCAACCTGACTCATTTCGGTGGTTAAAATTGGTGGATAAGCTGTTTAATAAGTTTATGAGGAGGAGATTATGCGATTGACGCTGAGCTGCGCTGCTTCAAGACGTGATTCTCCTCACGATGGAAACTGATAACATCGAGACGGACACTTGAGACCGGACACTTGGAGACTAAGCAGCTGCCATTCCAAATTAAAATCCTGGTTACCTCACTATCGGCCTCTCGAACGATTAAGATGAACAGCCGACTTTTGGAGAGGCCACCATTTCCACTTGTGACCGACTCGACGTTCCCATTCGAGCTGACAATATCCCGAGTCATATTTGGTACGTCATCCACCCACCGCCTTCGCTTCGAAGAGAAACTGCTCTCAGAGGGGAAGACGATGGAAGACCTTTTGTGCATTTCAAGGCCCGTCGCTTTCATTGTTCCTTACTCAGCCGACAGGAGCAGAGGGAACTAATGAAAAACGTATAAGACCCCCCTGATCTCCCATTACATCGATGAATAGGGGATTTGACTTATGGGAATTTAATGGACTCCAAGTGTTCCACGGAAAAAAACAACTATCAGGTTACCTCTCGTTTTTTCTATGGAGTAGGCGTAGTTGACGAGGGGCATTTCGAAGTTCTGTAGCGAAGAGACAGGAACTGAGACAGATCGCAGTAGCAATTTGTCTAGACGCCCGAGATCAACTTGGACTGTATGTGAACCCCGAGTGAGTTCTCAGATCAGTAATGGTTCAAAGTTAATGCTGTTTCCAGTAATACGACCTCAAAGCTCACGCCCAATCTCAACAGCCACTCTATTGATTGGAGCGTTTATGCTTCGATCGGAAAAGGTTAGGGCACTGGTACAATAATCATTACATAGAGCCCAGGATGCTATTCACCATCGGAAGCCAAAATAAGGGTATCAAAACCTGCAAGAAACTAACTTAATAATGAGGGCTCTAACTATTTTGAACAAACTCTTCACGCAGACAGCTTCAGTATCATAAAATCTTCATCTTTGCGAGAATGGGGCGAGTGCAGCGCAATTAATTATCATACATTTCGGAGAAGATTTTAGCCCAGTTTTGTCCTGGTAAATTTCGCACAAATGATACTAGAATCCTTAGAAAAATGAGCGTAGTAGTTCAATAAACCACCTATACGAGGCGTGTTCAACATAATTCGGTCGTACTCATAAGATAATTATGGGGAATCCCAGAAATTTCGAAATTATTATTTATTGCCATTACTAACAGTTTTTACCCGATAATTCCAAAACAGTAAACATGATCCTCTTGACAAAAAAAATCGTGTTAACAATCTTATGAATTTCTGGGGCACTTATTGCTCAATAATGGTCGTAAGTTAGAGGAGCAACTCAATAAATTTTGGAACTTACGTACGTAAAACGGGAAGTTATGTTTTACCAAGTTCAAATGAATTCGAGCCATGAAAATCGCACGATGTACACAGAGCTGAGGAAAGATATATGATACGTTGCATAGATATTTTTCAACGAGTGAACGGTTGCTGTACGTAGAAATGAATTTTGTTCCTAGTTGGGCGTTAATAAATATATGGTTTTACGAAAGATGGTTTTGAAGGAGCTTCCTCTTCAGTTTGAGGGTGTTTGTGGTGAGGGGGAGTGGTACATTAGCTTATGTGTTGGTTATTAGAGGATTGCTGTGGCTGGTGACAGATTGGTGGCGTATTTTTCTTCGCACGCATCATGTTGTTCCGCACGTACCGGCTAGCTCCCGTGATAAAGCGAAAATCTGCATCATCCAGATCCCATTGAAGTGAGTTGGCTGGGCCAGAGATTTCAGCAGAGCCATATTGGATTTTGGATCAAACTGTCTGGCATGAGTCTGCGTCTAAATATGCATCCAACTATCTAATGCCGAAAGTATAAACACGGATAGCCCTCGCGCATAAGTTCGTGTGTACAAATATTTGTAGTTTCATAATGGCGTGTGCTCACCCTTGGGCTTGTTTTTGTGCCTAGGATTTCAATGCGAGGATGGATGTTGCTTTCGGCTTGTATGAAACTACAAATATTTGTACACACCTTCAGGCTGAACTCGGTTTCGTTCTGTAGTTCTTATTGCAGTCAAAGCCGAGAAAGCAGTTTCACATAATACGTTGGTGGAAAAGGCAACAATGCTGACAATGTTCTCTCCACCGCTATTTCATATAATTTCTCTTTCAAGTCATCAGAAAGTTCTGCTGTGTCAACACTGTTTTCACGAAAAGTGTCCAAAATTTCGTTGTTCTAGGCACCACCCGGTTCAATTTCAGGAAATATCGATGATCAAAAACAGGAAAGATTGAAAGTTCGAGTCTTAGTAGATTACGGAAAGCTCTGATGCGGTTAATGGAAGAAAAGATGTCGCTGTTTTATCCTTGAAGTTTAAAATTCCACTCATTGGTTTTTGCAAATATGTCGGCAAACCGTGCATGGCATAACCAGTGCATGTCCTTGAAGTGCATAAGGAGATTCCTCATATTTCTGACCGTTTAAGAAAGACGTAAATTTCGTTTCGGAGCTCGAACGGCCTGTTCAAAACTTTTCCACCAGAGAGCCACGTGACCTCAGTATGCAAAAACAAAGTTACGTGTTCCGAACTCACATCCTGACAAACCAGTCGAAAGAGCCGAGAGTTCAGAGCACGTGACTTGATAAAGATCATAACTATGACCGCAGTATTCAGTGTCTCATTGAACCCCACGCTTGAGTCTTTCGATGCAAGTGATTTTCGATGAATAATGCGGTCATTCCATTGTGTTGTATTTCAAGCCTCTTCGGTGACACACAGAAACACACTACATTCATTCGACCCCATGAGCGACAAGACACTCGGAAAGAATTCTGAAAATCTCTTGCGATGTTGTTTTTCCTGGCAAAGCTTTGGAAGCTTATTTGTTCTGAAAGTTCCGCCGCTTGATCCACATAACGGACAAAGAACCCAATTGAGCGTCGTTGGATACGTCTGTGGACTCATCCAATTGCAATGCAAATTGTTTTCTTACTTTCATCTGCTCACAGACAATCATTTCTTGTATTCTCCTAGACTCAGTACCATCCGAATGTGCGATGGTTTTCACTGTATTGACTGCTTTCTCGTCTTTCATTATTTCAGCAATTTTTAGTGGTGCAGGAAGTGTCAACATTAACATGAGGTCTTTTTGATTTTGCAACCTTAATACTTACTCATGTGAGGCGCGCAATGCTCTCTCTCAAAGTATCACTTCCCTTTCGTTTGACTAAAAACCGGTCCAATTTTGGGGTTCCGGGAGTAACGCAAACACAAACGATAAGGCCACCGTCAACTGCTTTCTTGAACTGCAGAGATTTTATTCTCTTAAAAGCTACCAACCCGCTGCGAAGGTAATTCACAGGTTCCCGGGCACACAGCGACGTAACGACCTTCTTCACTGTTTGGTCGTTTTAAACTAAATTACAACCACTCCTTTAGAACCGTGGATCTGGTGGATGTAAAGGTGAAGCGGATCGCTGCTTGATTTACTTCCAATGAAGTCTGTACATCTCCGATTTGTCGAGTTCCCAACGAAAATTCGTAGCTCAGTGTTTTACATAGCTCAGATACCTATGAAGACACGCACATCACAAAACGTGGCCAATAATCCCAAGTTCTCAAACTGATTCAATTTCCATGAACTGTGAGGGGACTGCCAACCTAAAACTCGTATATTTGCAACTGCTAAATGGTTTAGGCGAAGCTGATGAAAAGGGAAAGAAACGCGCGCTAAGACACGGATAACTGAAAATGTTTCAAAATAATAATAATCCTCAGTTTGAAACTGGAAGCTTGTCAGAAAAATGAGGAAGGTTTTACGAGTGATTCAAAGTACAAAAACGGTGTTTCGTCGTAATGGAAACATCTGCCCAAAAAGGGTTCGGTCGTTGAAAACAGTGTTTTTTTCTTGTACAAAAATTCCTATGAATTGAACACTAATATAATCCTTAGTTGTTAAATTTTGAATACATCATCTTTGTCTCTTTGCAACAATTTGTTATTTATATGGTTTTAATAGCGTTTATATTTTTGGCTTCGTTAATTGCATAATATGGCAAAGTTGTGTGCTTCTATATTCTGCATCGAGATATCCCTCGTTATTTCGCCGACGAATCACTAATGGGAAAGCTTTCATTTTTGAACTGACGATGTTGGAACGCTTTTGATGATTAGAGTTTCCTTTTTATCTTTTTGATTTTGATCGTCATTTTCGACGAACGTTCAATAAAAATATTAGCCTCCGGTCTAAAGGATTTGTGGACGTACTTGACTAAAGAGGTGCCGGATACGAGGGACCAGTCGGAGGAGGCGGATTCTATTTCTGTAATAAGAGAAATCCTGTCACACAGATTCCACGCTCCGCTAAGAGCGTCAGAAGCAGCAACCTCATAACATCATAACGTATTTCAGAACTAAATAACACGTGGGTCGTTGTAAGCAAATGTGCGTTCACAGGGCGGAGTAGATTTGGTCGCCGAGGAAGTGGCGACGCCGATGCAAAATCGACAGTTGACGGGAGAAGCACGTCCGCCTATTCAGCGGTATGGAGTTCACCAACGAACTGCCTCGTCAGCCCGTTACGCATCATCTTTCAGTCCTCCGAACGGATCTCTAAACTGAGCTTGCTTCGAGATACGAAAGATAACGCGAAAATTTATTGATTGGTGAACTGGTCACGTTCTTGTGCTCACACGACCTTCGTTTATTAGGATGATTGTGTCAAGTTGGCCAGAAGGATGCGATGACCGAAGCCATCTTATCAGTTGACTGCCTTCGTATTTCGTGGTCGGTGAATCCCTAAATCCTTCTTCGACTGTTGCAACCCAAACAAATTCTTACCCTTCAAAAGTTGTTATCTACCGATAGCAGCCTTGTGAAGCTGAACTCTGAGTAAGCCAGAGAGAGGGCGGGAAAAGGTTAAAGTATATGAGCAAACCACACGGCCTCCACCAGCACCACGTACATTCAGCGATATTCCTCCTACTACTATTGAGAAACCAGTGCGCAGGGGATCCATGCGACTGTCAAAACGATTTATTCAGAATGATAATGGTTACTTTTTTGAATTATCGAGTAAAACCTGTAAGGGAACCGCTGTGCTTGGATTTCCGGAATTTCTAGGTCTTCATAATTTATTGGGCTGCTCTCTTCATTGGAGAATTTTATGGTAGTCGTGTTATTTGGAGCCGTCTATACAAGACATTTGATCAAAATTGTTAAAATATCGACAAAATTGTTTTTATCTTCCCAAAAATGCCAATCACGTGGGGGAGGGGCTGGATATTTAGGAGGCATATCAACATTATCTTCGAGAAAGAGTCGTCTTAACTGAGTCGTCGTAACCTGAATTATCAGGTGAAAACTGGGAGAAATGGTAGTAAGTGAAACGGTGGTGGTTGGAACTCAAGAATTTCTAGGGTGGTTTCTAGTTATCTTCTGACCGCAATTTAACTTTCATTGTATTGGCAGTTTATTCGACTCCCACTCTAATTTGTCTGGAAATTCTAGTATCATTTGAGTGAAATTGATCACGAAAAAACTGAACGAAAATCTTCTTCGATATTTTTGATACTTTATTTTGCTCCCGTCATTTTCACAAAGATGATCATTTTGTTGTACAGTTGTTATTCAGAGCAGTTCATATTAAAAGGTTGATCAAAATCGTTAGAACCTTTTTTGAGGAAAATATTTTAGTGTTTAGATCATTATGATGATTTTTAGTGTTTAGTTTTACCCGATTTCGCTTGTACCCTTATTCCCATAGTGACCTAATTATATGCTAGTATAACATTTTAATCGATTTACTTTTCTATAATTCGCATTCAGAGATATATATTCACACAGAAAGTTTTCTCAAATGGTGTTCTTCGTACTAAAAGCCCTCCAATTTGAAGCCCGCCGTGCTTTTACTTCTTAAACCTGAGGAAAGTAATACCAAACTGTGTTTTACGAAAGAAGAGGTTGACTTAAAAAAGGTGTTCAAGATTCTAATGCAAGAGACAGAACTTGGTGGGAGGGGGAAGTTTGGTTAATTAATCTGAGCGGAGGTGTGAATACTTTCGAATCAGTTGTCCTTTGGTTCGTGCTCCGTAATGTACTTCTTAGGTCCTATACATTCCAAACGGATGGGACGTTGTAGGATGTTTGTACTCACAGGGGATCATTCTACCTGAGTTCAGCTGGAAACGCTCCACGTGCTGTCACTGCACTGGATGCTGCCACTTTGATCTCTGCAGACCTCTGTGCCGACGCCTCAACATCTACTGGCTGTCTGCTACAATAACTAGTTGGTCGTTATGAGATCCAGCCGCCCCAGGAAAGATCTGAAAGGCTATCGGAGATGAATGTTACTGTCGAACCGCAGGCCATCTAGATTTCAGGCAATTGAACACACGAGGCTTCAATGTTGCTTGATACTCTGGCCTCCTTTGCCAACTGAAGATCGTTGAGTGGGAATAAATCGCATATCACCTACAGCCCGTTAGAGAATAGAGAGATTTCTGCTTTAATAATGGAGGTCGCTCCGAAAAGAATGTCTTTCTCGCTCACTTCTCTTTCCTCCTGCCGAAGAGCTGTTGCCGGAAGATGAATAAAAAGCACGTGAGGACAGTAAAGGCGCCCTGAGGCCACATCCGCACGCAATAAAGAGCTCTTCCTCCGACGACTCGGCCTCTAAATAAATGGCAGTGAAAATACCAGCATCGTAAAACTCCGGAGGAACAACTCGCGAAGAGCAGGTTCCAACGGAGCGAGGACTGGAGCGAGGCTTGAAATTGGTGTAACTTATGGAGGCAGTTCCTCATTGCCAGTTCACTGTTTTATAGCCAGGAGCTTGCTGACCTAAAGAACCTTTTGTTCCGCGGACGAGGAATTATATTAGTTGATAACCTGTAACTCAGGAGGGTAGTTTCTTCTCTAATGACCCTTCCTAGCAAAACCGAACGCTGACTCATCGCTAAATAGCTCGACAACCATCTGCGAGTACCTTCAGCCGTTCGTTAAGTGTTGACGAAACATCATCATGGCTACACGAGTGAAAATCGTTCACTCTAAATACTGCAGCCCTCACATAATTTCAAATACTTGCTCAGGGCGAAGGAAAAAGTCTATTTCACCTTCAGACACCTAAAATATCTGCTTGCCGCTGCAAATACTGAATGATGTTAGTTGCTACAGACCGGCTGAACAGCTCATCCGTAGAATAGTGTACCTGTATTCGTCAGATGCAGTATTGAAATCCACAGTATTGGCAATTTCCCCCCATTACTCCCGAGTAGGTGAATTATAAAAATCATCGCCCTCCAAATCGCTTGGAGCGTTTTTAGAAATGTTGCCTTCCTAATGCTCTGAATGACCAATGATTGCTAATAGGAAGCCAAAATTGTGTAGATGGTGCAACCAGGAGTGTCGAGACCTAGATGTAGATTGAATGTCAATGACGAGCCAACCGCAACTGCCCTTTTTCCTGTTTTTATTTCAGGCAGTTCAGGGCGAGAAAAACACAGACTTGTTGGTCGGTCGGATGGTGAGGTGAAGGCGGGGGTTAGCTGAGGCTGATTGAGCTGTAAACCAATTACATCCAACCGCGGAATAAAACCCCAATAAATAATAACGTAACAATTGGCCAAGTTGCACCTATAAGCTCGAACTGCTTCACACGTTCGACTAACCGCGAGAGGCCTTGAAACCCCAATGAACGACTCTCCACAAATGAGTCTCACGCGGTCTCAGGGCTGAGAATCCACTCAAAAGTGGAGTTTCCTCGCTGAATTCTTTCTGGAGCGCTGGGGACTAAAGCATCTCACGAGTACATATCAGCTGTTGAAAAAAAAAGTTGTTGCGTATTTTGCGATACTCCAGATTCAATACTACTCCAAGTACAGAGTGATAAAGTATGAAACCCCTTCAAGATTAGGAGTACTGGCTGGCCACAAGGTAGTCAGTCAGGTAGATAGTTCTGAAAGCCAGAACGAACCCTGATCGTGAAGGAACGGGAGGCAAATTAGGACATTGTTACCACGCTGCAGGAAGATGGCAAACAATGATTTAGCCAGTCATCACTACTTCTAAGCCGACATTTGAGGAGGTTCGGTTCCAAGCGCGTCACCGAAGCCCTCAGTCCAATCTGGGACTAATTTTGAAAGATATTTTCTTCAATTGTCACTATCTTTCCGTTAATGTTTGGTCGATTTTCCAACGAATTACGCTACATTTTTTAACCATTTTTATGCTCTTCCCCGTTTAACTTTATGAGATTTCAAACGAAGTGTTCGGTGCAAGAGATCTGCAGTTCATTAGGAGAGAGTGATGAGTGGAGTGAGAGAAAGAGGACTTGCCTCGTTAATTGAACGTTCACTTGAAATAAAGTTCAGAGTAGAGCATGAGAAAGTAAGAGTTCACATGACAAGCACTGGGGGTCTCTGGGTGGTAGTAGTTGTGTTAGCTGGAATGAGACTTGGGAGTGAGTTTGTATCTCTCGAGTGTCAGTAAGGGATGAGAAGTGAGATGGTGTGAGGGTACGGGGTCAGAAAAACTGAATTGGGGGAAATGTAAGTTAATACGTTGTCAGCTAAGGTTACAAAATTGAAAAAGAATGCTTGAATATCGTTTTGGAATTCCGGGATTGGTGGCTTCAGGTTAAGCCTGGAGAAGGCCCGAGCCTTTGGAGGACACTGATATGCTGCACCTATTTAAGTTGAGCTGAGCCAATTGAGGAGTCCTCGGAATTATATTTTCAAACGCTTACTTGTCTGAGCAGTGTAAATATCCAACAAACATTACTTTCCATACTTCTCGGCATGAAAACTACCAAATAATTCGTTTACTCGTTTTATGTCTGGACTTTTCTTATATAATTATCATTTGTCAATTCCAACGGTCCTAAAGTAGAACCTAAAGGCCGATTGCATATATTTTCACTGGTGACAATGAGACCCAGGCTATTAGCAGTCAACCAAATGAACACCTTTAGCGGTTTACACTTGGCTTTGGGTTGGAGCGTTCAGGAAATGGAAGCTGTCTCTTTTTCGCTCGAGGTTGCTGATTGTATGAATTAATACGTCTGCCGTTCCGCCAATGCTAACCACTCTGGTTTGAGTATTGACATAGGAATCAATGCGGACGTGAGGAGCTGCAGACATAATGAAACCGTATTCCTCACTAGTTGAGAAAAATGTATATATGAGTGAACTTAGCGACTAAGTGCAAAGTAATGTTGCGCTGACAGTACTCGCTTGTTTGGAAGTCTGTTTCTCGCGTGTCATGGGAACGTGATGTGGATCAGCCGTCCCCATACTACAGGACTGCTCTTTCAGATCAATTTCTCATTACTCTTCGTTCGAGATTCGAACATCCGGACATGAGGGTCCCTTCTGACGCCCTGTCTCGTGTCGGAGGGGCCAGAACATTCTGATTGATCGTGCAGGCGGCTTCATTTCCTACTTCCTTTGAATGCGAAGAAACCTCGAGAAGTACGGCTACGCGGAAATTATTTTTCCCCTTCATCCCCTTAGTTGTTCGTGTAAACAATGTTCTGTGTATTTAAAATTCTTGTTACAAATGTTGTACAAATACTGTGCGAAGGAATAATTCGTATTTTTTCCACAGGTAAGTTACTCGCTAGTGGCAATTTTGACGAAGCTCCGTAAGTAAGGAATTTATATTGATTGCCATATACGATAGCGATGCATTGGCTGGATTCAAGGTGGGAATCATCTACGTAAGAGAAGGGCTGCAGATTATTTGGCAGCATTGCCTTCACGAGGGGTCGTCAATTTTCCAACCCCATCTCCAGATTCTCGGGGCTAACACTTTCCATTCCCAGAAAACTGCTGACCATAAAACATAGGCGTCTGAGAATAAATGCGATAAGAATCGCTCTTCTCCCTTCTTCCAACGTTTAGTGCCACTCTCTTTCTCCATTTTGCTAAAAGCACCAATTTTTCCTCAGCGGGGCCCTCCGCTCCTGTTTTTGTTCCCCATTTTAGTAAGGAAGAAGGGGAAGGCTAAATCCAGATTGATGAGGGGGAGGGCTTTGCGTCGAGACACGTTCTGAGAGCGAATTATGAAGAAAGGAGCCAGCTCTTGTAGTCGGCTCGGAGACATGGGGAAGGAGACGTTTGGACGTGTCCCTCTCAGGAGAGCCGACTTTTTAACTTGGCAAAAAACTTCAGAGTGACGCCGAAGGCTCCGGCAAAAATCGTGCCGGGGTCATTCGTGGATGTAATAAATGAAGGAAATATCTCGGCTCTTAATGTTCGAAGATTGAATTCAGGGAATGCTAGAGCCAAATCAGTGACGCGGCGTAAGCGAACCATCCGATTGCAGGGATGTACCACATTGTCAAATGACCATAATTGAACGTGGGAGTGTGGCCAGAGAGAAGACGCTATGACTCCAGTTTGAAGTTATACTGAAATGACTACGGCAAGGTGGATATAGCCCGAGCAGAGAGCGGTTCACAAGGGTTTCGATGTAACGCCTGGCACAGGAGCACATTTGTTTGGCGTTAGTTGTTATAGTAAAACACCTTCAACATCACCGTCACCCCTTGAATTCTGGCCCTCGTCGCTCATCGTTAGAACTGTATTTGTCGAGTATTTCCTTTCTTAGTTGTGGTCTTTCTATACTATACTCCTATTTTGTAGCAGCCATGCTATCACTGTGTCAATACGTTCCTAAGCCGCAACAACGTTACGCCTATTTTGAAGCGGTTTGCCTGTTTTATTTAATGTTTTCTGTATTATGTTATTCTGTATTTTCTATATTTATTATCATCGGGAAAATTTAGGGTTTCTTTTGCTGTTCCTGTCAAGAACAAGAAGTATCAATTGGCTATTTATATTACTATTCATAATTCGTCAAAACGTCCACGAGTTTACAAACATGCTGCTTTCCATAGTATGGTGAATCGAACGTTGTCAACCTATTGTTCAGCGCATGCTGAAATGCTGATTCCTTTACCTGGTGCGTCCACCCAACCCAACGGTTTCAGTTCTTTTCATGTGATGCCGCCCCTTCAGTCGTCTTCTCCTCTGACAAAAGGATTAAGTTCGGATTAAGTTCTAACAACAACGGATTTCTCCTTTTTGTACTTTTCTCGATTTACTTCCTTCCCCAACTCACACTGCTCTGCCCAGAGACACTCTTCTCCCTTACACATTCATTCCGCTATCAACTCTCGTCCCATACGGTTTCCCACGCCAGTTCACACATTCCGAGTACTAGCCTTGTGTCGCCCTTTCGTACACTAACTCAGCTCAATTCCGCACGTATAATACTGTCCCTCTCACGCTCACCGAGTTTCATTTTTATTTCGATACTCAAGCTCCCCCTCTCTTGCACCCAACACCTATGAATAAGGTAAACCTGCTTAATGAAAACAGTAATTAAGAGCATTGCTCCGAACATTGGATATAATGAAGAGCGTTGATTCTATTTGGAATAGAGTTCGTTTTAAAAATCTATGTCTCACAGCTTTATTAGACTCTGTTAAAGGCAGAATACTAACTCAGAATTAGTGTGGAGCGTATAAATTAAAATGTTCTTCTGTTGTGTATTGTGGTAAAACGGGCCGGAAATTCTGGGATATAATTGGGGAGAACGAGGAAGATGATAGTTATAGCAAGGGCGGTTCTGCTTTTGCAAATCACCTGCACAACTTAAGTCATTCCTTCAATTTTGATCTGTCAGATAGGGATTACAGCGAGTTTCTCCATTTTTACCCCAAAGGACGTAGGTTGGATGTGCACGTTTTCCTTCGTCGATGGCTTCATTTCTGTAATAACCCTAACCTGTCGCTGTTTGGTACGTGAGGCTTGGTACTTCTATCTCTGTTACCTATTTAGTTTCTCTCTTGTTACTGATGATCCCGTAACGGTCGAAATCGATATAACCTCCTAACTCCGTTTCATTACCCGGTTTTCAGGATTTTAGCCTACTCTCTCACACGTTTCGTGAATGTATTATGAATTTTTATTTGTTTTTACTTTCCTAGATTCTACGAAGTAAAAAGGAAAGTTACGTTTTTATCGGCCGAAAAAAAAATGTTTTGACTTCTTACAACAATTTAAAAAAACACAATTTGGCAAAATGCTCTGTGTGTGTCGTTAAACGCGATTGAGAGAAAGCAATTGAATGAAATTATTAGCTCAAACTCGGCAAAGCCCGCAGGTCACCCTAAGACGCCAAAATAAGGGTATGAGCAAAATCCGCCTAAAACTAATTAACTGGAACTAACTGGACGGACCAAACCCTTCCATTCAGCGGAGGCTCGTCCAGGGCATTTATGCTGACTTAGCACCTCAAAGACTTTGCTGCTGCCAGTTGTAACTGAGCCAGTTTCCTTATCGCCATGTCGTCCGCGCTCGCGTTCGCTCCCACCCAGTTCCCGGTTTGTGGTGGTAAAATATCTCCGAATGTAATTCACGAATAAAACACCTTGTTCGAATTGCATTCGGCTTCTATCTCAGGGTACTGCTTCCCGACTCACCTAGTGCGATACCGCTTTCAATATGAATCCCCCCTGTAACAGTATTATAGTGATCAAAACACCAATATTTTTTCTCAAAAGTGGCTCTAACGATTTCAAGTAAATTTATTATATGGTTCTAATGAGACGGCAATGCCGTAAAATTGTGGCAAAATGACGAGCAGTAAAACAACAATAATTTCGATGAAAATTCCTCATAAACTCCGCTCAAATGTCACTAGGATTTTCAGAAAGGTCAGGTGGTACTCCAACCAAGTACCTACACGATGAGTCCTGGAGGGGCTACTCCAGGCAATTTACAGGCTTAGTCCTAATGAATTGACGGAGATCTAAGGAAAGTTGTGTGATGCGGCGCAATTAGTATTATTTTTGATCAGAGTCCGTTCTAATAGCTTTGTTAGTTGAATGATAGTCGGTAGGCCTCTTCTTATCATTTTACCCAACAATAACTTCAATTGATGTTGCACATGGAATAGGGATCTGGAAGCTCCCATACAGATTTGTTTGACGCTACTTGCACTGATCTCTCTAGCCTTTTTTTTCTGTAAATGTCTTAACGCGTCTTAGCCCCTCCAGTGACATCCTTCCTCGTTGCTATGGAATGTCCCGTCCGTGGCCAGAGCGGAGGTTTGTGTGGCCGGGTGCAGAGCCTTCAACAGAAGCCCTTGAAATACGACCGATGGCGAGGTGTTGGGCCACATGGCCCTTCTCTTCGAATAACACGTGCTCCCTATGGACGATATTCCGAGTCTCAAGTTTGAATGACGATTTCCGAAGGCATTATGGATACTTTGGCTCCTGCGCGTTGGTGAAGTTTTAATCTTGCCTGGTTTGTTGCTAGAGAGCGGACATTTAACTCGCTTCAAGCTTTCACTGGCCCTACGAGCGGATCAGATGTCTCAATTATGGTGTATAGATTGCCTAGGTTTAGTTGTGTCTTCCTCTGTTGACAGTTACTCACGAACTATTTCTCGTTACGAACTGACTATATTCAGGAATAGGGATCTCGCAATTCCTTCTCAATATTATCTCTCTCTTTCCAACAGTAAATGACCCGATTTTGTTTGTGTATGTGCTTGTGTTTCTGAATCAGTGATGTGGGACAATGAATAAAAACGTTGGTTGCAGGAAATGAGAGTTTATCGGAAGTACGGGATGTACATTGACGCTTTGACTGAAATAAACTCAAAAGAGGGTTCAGGAACAGCCGTAATGGCGAGGAAATAGACCTGTGCTTTGACGTATAACTTTTTTCGTTTTCACATTTATTTAAACTTCCTCTTGTCGGATTCCATCTTTGACGTCTCAAAGGGTGGGAGGGGATGTCGCAAAGGACACATAAAGGAAAGGATACCTTCCTCTCGTTGGCTTTCTACTATGTGCCTCCTGCGTCTTGGACTCTCATAGCGCCGTTCTTCTTGCAAGGTGTGCAGAGCCTTTTGCCGCACAGCGGGGATACTCTGAATTGACAAATTCATTCAGTTGGAAGTGGCGATTGCAGAAAAAAACGTAATGGGTTCGCGTTGCCAAGTCTTGTCCCAACAAAAGATGACTTACAGTGAAGAAACAGCATCTTAAAATGGTGTTTCATCGGATGATTTATACGCCGATGGAAGAAGAGAAGTAAATACAGTCTCTGAGGAAGTCGAGACGAGAAAATTGACTGAGATGTTATCGGTGCGAGAGCGGCCCTTTCAACTGGGGAAAGACATTGAAATACAACCTACTAGCGCCGCTACCGGTTGGTGAATGGCTGAGAGAAGAGCATCGATTATGACAAAAGATCTCCGACCTCAGCTCCAGAATCCCTTGTCGTAAATTCCGAAATGTCCAACTCTGGCAGAGAATCCGCTCTGCCGTTAATTGGAGCATTGGATTATCGCGTTTGGTTCAGTTCCCACGCTCAGTTCATTGACTCACGTGGTATCTCAAGCGACTGAGGAAACGAAGAGAAATTACTGCAGTTACCAGCGGAGAAATGGAGCATCGCTTCGCTTTTACATCAACGTGAGATGAGGTCGTTGAAGATAATTCGGAGTACGAAGCAGAAATAGGAGTTTTAGCTCAATGTCGAGTAGAGCAAACTCTCAATCTCACCCCCACCACTCATCACAATCGTAGTGTTGAATTACAGTGCCTCAGTGCTAGTGAAAAGGAATCTGAAACAACCCACGCAATGCTTCATTTACAGGCGAATTTTTCTGAACTTGAACTAAAGGAGCCCAATTTCCTACGGGCGCCTGGAATATTTAGATTTCGTCGTTCCGCTGTAGTCACGTCATGTCTCAGATGGTTTACTGGTGTTTTTCAATGCTGAATCGAATAGAATGGGTCTCGGAGGTGTGAGACTAGGTCATGCCGTTCAACAGAATAATAAACCGTTGTGTAATAATTTGCAGGGATTCTGCTTGACAAGGCCGCTTCATCATCCTTAAAGGAAAGACAACTCGTTCGTTGGTGAAGACAACATGTACCGGTTTAGCCTGAACCGATTCTATTTGACATAGTGCTCAATTCAATTGCCATGTCGTCTACAAACGGTGCTGTGTCACATTCATTTCTGAAGGTGTACCGGAGTGGGCCAAGTGCACTGTTCTGTGGAACGCTTGATTAATTTTGGTTTGAAAATGAATCTTCTCACTGAATTCGGAAATAGAATATGGTGATGTACGACTGCAGCTGCTCAGCGTATTGTTAACATCGAGAAAGGCGGTAGAGTACACCTACTTTTTCTCAAGCGCCGTTAAGTATGATATTGACATGATGACGGATCTAGCACGTGAGGAAACCGCCGTTTCGAGCACGTTGCCAGCTCCCGTACTTTGCGAATCGTAAACCTCAGTCCCTCCACTCCTTCCAGCAAACACCTATAGCCAGGCCATCGCAGAGACCGTCGTCAACCAATCCGGTACACTCCATCTTAACCTTTAGGGGGAAGGTCTGGTGACAGCCCTTGTAGGAGGGACCCAAAAGGAGAGGAATTTCTTTTCGCGCAAGGTTGTTTTGGTTATAACTCACAAATTTCGATAGGTTCGAGATGGTTTTAATCTTCCACTAATTCACAACTTGATATATTTTTCTTTAAAAGCTACCAACCACACTAATTGGTAACACAACCTCCCCCATTATTCTACCCTTACAGGAGGTGGAATTATTCAACTGGACAGGCAGCAAGTTTTTCTTAAGTTGTGACGACGCTTTGCCGAGCAATCAGAACAACCAAGTAGGAAAAATACTACTGCATTGGCAATAGCAGTACTACTTTTTGTTCCAGTCTAGTGGGTTGATGAACCGAATAGGAAAAAGAAAATCCTCAGTCGTACGCATTTCCAATGAACTCTTTGGAAGAACTATGAAACTTCTCTCACGTTGCTGCAACATTATTAAACGAGTATATTTGTTGGCAAATAATTTCATTAAACTTGTTTGAATCTTCATTAAATTAAGAACTGAATGAGGTTTCATGCTGTAATGCGTTATATTCGGGGTATCCGATGGTGTTGACATGCATTCGAGGGCTAATAGTTTGCCAGTAAAGCTGCCATTTGTCAAAGTAGCAGTTCAAGTTTAGGGTATAACTATTTTGAGCCTACGAGGCTGGTATTAATTTAATTGTCGCTGTTAACTCTGACGGTTTCATGATTTGCCCAACGACGTTGGGATTGTTGATAGAGTGGAGCATTTCATCGGTATTGGAGCGACTCCTTGGAGTTCAGGTCCCTCGAGTATCGGGTGTGGGAACCGAAGAACCCCGCTCTTGGCGATGCTCCTCGGCTGATAGGACCTTGTCACGACTCGGTTCTCTTTTCCTTTCGTCTTTTTCCGCTTCTCAACCCATCACGACGTCCCTGTCGTTCTTTTTCGTCCTCCCCCATGCACCGCAGAGCGCCCTACCATCCCCCCATCCCATTCCTTCCGTCCAACTTCCCGTAATTTCTTCTCTTGTCGCGTTATTATTTCTTTTTTCGCTGACGTCTATGGAATCCTCCATCTGTCGCGCTATCGTGCAATCTCGTTACCGATCTATAGCTTGGCTCTTTTCAGCCGTCCGACGTACGAGTTGAAAAACTGATGAGTCGACTTCTGGATTTGATTTTTGAACCCTTGTGCAGTTGACCTTTGACAGTAATCCGTCCGTCATGACCAACGTCTAATTTGATGTTTTCCCATCTCCATCTATTACGTAGACTCGCTGTGCAGCCTCTTATCGGTGTGGAGATGAGGTCAACCGCTTCCTCGTTGTGTTGTTAGCACCACTAATACTCTGCTTCTATTAATACGTGGACGGCACAAACCTCTAACCTATGAGATCAAATTTGGCAGAAAACTGTACGTGAGTGTGTCGTGATGTAGACGTGTTCACCAGCCCTCGAATATTGGTCAGTGCTGTCCACTTGTTATGGTTAATTGGGACGAAGAAGTCTGCTCTTAGTGACCCCATGAATTTACTCCTGCGTAACCAACGTGGAGCCGTTTAGTACGTTGCATCAGGTTGGCTCTCACGACTCTGCGGCGGCAGCTCTTCTTTCTTTTACTCTTTACCCTCATGAGAACCTTGCAGCGTGCCGCCATTCCCATACATACCCCCATACTGCCATCAGTTTGGGAGGTTCGGGAGAGGTCTTTCCTCCGTGTCTTCATTCTTCATCCCTGCGAGGTACTGATCCCGGATAATCGAGTTTCTCCTCCTTTCGTCTGGAGTTGAGAGGCGCAATTTTGGGCAGATGGTTCTTGTTAAGTCAAGTATGAGCTGCCTTAGCCACGAAGAACTGTGGGATTGGACTGTGAGGCTCGACTGTCTTCTGGCGGTTGGAGAAGGTACTGAAGGCGTTCAGTACTCTCCAAGTGGCCAATGTCCAGAGAGCGTTCTCACAGCAATCTCTGACAATCGGCTGATTAAAATGTCTAGTGCTACTCATCACACAACTTTACTCACCCCGACGTACATTTTTACTTTCCTTGGCTCTACGAAGTAGAAAGGAAAGTTATGTAATCGGCTGAAAAAAATTTTTAAGTTTTCTTCAGATCTTTAAGTTTCAGACCCTCCTGAGTCCGAAAAACACTAATTGGAAAAATGGTCTGTGTGTATGTGTGTCTGTGAACAATTTTCTAGAGAAAACCACCGTATCAAATCAGCTCAAACTTCATATCTCGCCCGCAGGTCATCATGGAACGCCAAAATAAGGGTTTGAACAAAATCCACCGAAAGTTAACTATAGTTATCATAGTGATCAAAACACCAAATATTTTTTTCTCAAAAAACGGCTCTAACGATTTTGATTGAAGTTTTTATATTGGTAGCTCCCATTATGGTAGTGCTGTACGTTCCAAAATGTATTGCGTTGCTCCTACCTATGTCAAACTTTATTGAGTGTGCAGTGTATAGGTAATTTGTGGGAACGTTCTTTGGGAAGGTTTGTGTTTTGGAGGTGACAAGAAATCTTCTCCGAAAACCTCAGGTCAATGCGGTTCACTAATCCGCTGACGTAAAAGATCTTATTGTCTCCGTAACGAAAGTCTTTACCAAGATGGTAAGAATCCTGATGGCTCAATTCTCATCAACTATTTAGAGGCTGTGCACCCGTTTCCCTTCTACTGTATTTGCATTTTGTCTATCTTTCATGCTGCTGACTGTTTCCACTAACCATGCACAGCTGTCTCTCTCTGTCATTGTTACCCCTCACCGCAGCGCTTTCGCTCTAGTCTTCACAACCGCATGATTCTTCTCATCAAGGATTCTAGCAATTCTTTGATCAAGCCACCTAATTAGGCTTACGTGAAGGTATTCAATCCTTGCCCCAGCGCCTTATTCTCAACAAGCCCAACAAGTCTCTTCCTCTACGATCTAGTAGATCTGCTGCTGACGGATGATAAGAAATCATCCCCGGAAACCTTAAAGTTACTCATGGGTTTCCATGGCCTCAAGTCAGGTACCTGTCGTTCGTTAATCTGCTGAGGTTAAAGAACTTTTTTACCTCCTGCGTTTTCCACATTGACCTCCCTTACGTCAATAGCTGTTGCCCTGCAGGATGAGTACCTGGCTGAGCCGCTCGAAAGCGTCACTGTCGCAAGAAAAATTTACTTTCGTGTAGTTCATTCTCTTGGACCGCTACTGTCAAAATTTCAGCGGAATCGAAATCACAGTTTTGTTTTGATTGCGCGTAGAAGCGGGCGTGTTCTCGGATTTTAGAAAAATGGAAAAAGAGAAATATCGGTCGGGGAAAATATCATATTATGCGTGAAATTTTGGGAATGAGAAAACTGTTAGAGCGATGAGTGTTGCGTTTGCTCCCTCTAGACTTCAAGCGCAACCGTGAGGCCACTTCAGAGCAGTGTTTGACGCTGCTCAAGCGCAATCTGAAGGAGTTTCTGCGTTGTTTCGTGACCATTGACGAAGAATGGTACACACTAGAGACCAAGGAACAGTCGAAACAGTGGACTTCACCCGGTGAAGGTGATGGCCACCGTTTTTTGGGATTCACAAGGTGTGATGTACATTGACTACCTGGAAAAGAGTAAAACGATCACAGGGCTCTGGGCCGCTACGACGCCGCATTGAAGAGAAAACTGCTGTGTCACCATGACAATGCACCATCTCACACTTCCACCATCGCCACGGCCAAAGGTGGAATTGGGCTACGAGCTGCTGCCCCGTCCACTGCATTCTTCAGATTTGAAAAAGTCACTCGCCGGGCAGAAATTTGAGACGAATGAGGAGTTCATCGCCGCCAAGGCTAAGTACTTATTGGACTGCAGTCGTATGGCGTATGACCATCTCCAACCCCCTAAACCTCGTATCGCTGATTCTCTGACGACCAGATTGCTCGGACAGTAATTTCTCTTATCACTGCCATTTTGATCTCAATTTGCTAGTGAGTTTGTTTAGGACTCTTCCTCTACTGTGCATCTCAGTAAACATTCATTAACTAGTGTAAATTATTTGGGAAAAAATTGAAAAAGAGTTGTCAATAGTGGCAGATTGTAGGCAGATTCATATTCCCCTCGTAATAAATTGTTTTGGAGCTAGGAGCAAATAAGGCGGGAGTGCTTAGCCAAGCTCCTGTGGGGTGTTTAGCGATGCTCAAAGACACTAATAAATACTTTTCGACAACTCATTGACAACTCAAATGAATTGGTTGACTACGACAAAGTTTGAGAAGTGAATTGGACGTAACAAAACATCCGGAACTCGAAACCTATAATAAATGTGGCAGCAACAACCACTCCTCTCCCTAATGATGTAGGGAATCGCACAGCCCGTCCACATTGAGTACGACTAACAGGCATTTGACTTGTTCCGTGCTCGATTCTGGTTCTTAATCTATCATTGTCGAAAATTCAAATCGAAGATAACCTTGGGAAATCAATTGCGATGGTGTTTCGTGCCTCGTGGAGTCTGTGTGAGATAGTGCGCGCATTTGATGATTTTAACAGTTGTCGATAAATGAGCAAAAGGAATGGTTGTGGCGTCACCTTCAAGTTTGTCTTCATGTGGGTTCCTGAACGAGAAAAGCAGGTTTTAGCCGATCGCGCGATATACTTTGCACCTTCCCTTTAATGGGGAAGCCAGAAGTTTGTCGAACCGCTCTAACCTGGTACGTGGGTAACAAAAACATATGAAGGTGCGTGCGGCGACTACTGGCGTAACGTAGGCTATTTTCCGTTTGGCGGGGATACATCACACTCCAAGTGCTATGCACATCTCAGCCGTACGTTGGAGCCTTAGCTAATATCACTGAACTGACGTCCTCCATAATGAGAATAATGCCCCCCATTCAAATGTAGCCAACCAGAAACAACTATCCCAGCGGCGTAGGTAATCAAAGTTTTGATATCAACGCTTAAGGTTGTGCTTTGAGGCTGTGCAAATTTGCTCTACTAGAGGACTTTCTCTGAATGAAACCTTGATGGTGACTTCCCGAGGCAACCCGTGGGGACTGGGTTAATGGGGCGACTACCTGATGAAACAGTTCCTCAATAATTTCAAACTTAAACCTCCGGATTCACTCAACTTGGAACCCGTTGACTTCAATGTCTCTAACGAGGCATTCAAGTGAACTTGGATACGTTTCCGGAGGGGTTGAGTAGTTCGTTAGTCAGGCGTTAATTGAATCTTTTTCTCCCTGTTAGTTCCACTTTATTTGACTGTCTTTTTCTCCGGATGAGGCTTCTTCTTCTGTTACTGTTCCAATAGAGTTCTTGCGCGATGGATGACGGATCTTCGGAGATTTGCAGCAGCCAACACTTTTTGTTGTCGCCATTTCGAAGAAACCAAGGATTTGCGGTTGAAATCGTTTGGTATTTCGTACAGCATAAAGAACTTGCACACGGTTCTTGGAGAAGACTATTTCCGGCCCAGAAATGTGGCCAGCTCTGGCAGTGGGTGACAGCAACAGAATCACAAAGTTCAACTCACCCTTCACGAAAATTGATCATTTGGCCTCACAACGGAGGAAAAGGTTAAAAGAGCGTAGTGTAGTCAGCGCATGTTGACTTGGCTAACTGGAAAACCAAGTACTTTCCTCAATGATAAGGCATTTCCTTATTCTCAGATGAAAGGAAGGCCCGATAAGTGAGATGGCTGATGTTGTACTGGTTTATTGGTTAACGAGTCACCATGGTCCTTTGAAACGAGCTACTTCTGTACAACCAACTACTCTCAAGGACGTACTCAGAGTAACTAGAAATAGCTCAGCGTTAATGTTAGGTGATTGCCTCTCTTGCTGAGCCAGAAACACTCATATGTGACTTCACACATTCTCCTCCGGCCACTAGGCACATTTCAGTTACCGTGTCCCTTTTGTGATAACTAATTTATTCTCGTTCTATATTGTTCTCAAGCTTATTTCACGTTAACATTGTTTTAACACTAAAACAGCACATTGCGCTCAACTCTACCCTACTAGCTCTCCTTCATATGTTCGTTTATTATTTACTCGTGATAGTACACCTGTTTGCAGCCGGTTTTTGTACTATCCCCCTTTGAACCTTCGCGTTTCAACGCATGAGGATTCTAAATCTGCTATGTCCGTCCGCCGTCCAGGCCATATTACGCCTTTAACGTGCTCAGTTCTTTTGCAAAAAAGTCCATTTCAAATCTAATAGTGCCCGCCTACTCGGCCTTCCGAACTGACTAAACAATTGTTGTAAAAATAAGCCAATTACGTCGGTATCGGTTACTTGGTATTTTTCGATGCTGAGTCGATTAAGTTGGGACTCAGGGGTTTAGGACTGTGTCTAGGTGCAAAACAGTTAAATCACGTTAAATGCAGTAAGGCAGGTTCTACTACTTGAAAGAACTCGTGGGCCATATAGTTGTCGTTCTCCCCTGCCTGCCCACATTTCGCACACTGCCTCCCGTCTCCCTCCAACCAACGATCAATTTGACTCCTCACGTCCTGCCCATTTTCGTTGTTCCATTGTAGTCAGGCCGTGTTTCGTATCGTTTATTAGTATTTTTCCGTACTGACATTGTCGTTTGCGTATGAATTGTTGTTTCCCAGTTTGTTGGATGAGTTGTTTGTTTTTGATGTTGGATTGAATTGGTCACAATCGTGCTGTGCTAGAGAATAATAAGCCGTAGTGCACGCCATTTATTGCAAAGGTGAACTGAAACTACTAATAAGCAATCTCCCAAGAGCCATTGAAGCCATCCATTTTCGGCTTTCCATTGCTCTACGGAGTAGAAAGATATGCTAAGCAAAGCGACTTCCAGTTTTCTTCAGATCTTTACATTTCATAGGCTTTTGAGTGCGACAAAATGACTGTTGAGACCTTAAGAAAGACTGTCGGGGAATCGCTTCCTGAGGGAAATCGATTTAATAGTTTGCGAAATCTCCTGTGAAATGGTTGAACCAAATCAACATTTGAAATTTGATTTTTTTGAACCACGGGGCGTTAAATTAATGGTTCAAAACTGACTATAGTTTTCTTAGTGATCGAAGAACTAGATTTTTTTTTCCTTAACTGAAATGGCTCTACGATTTTGAACAAATTTGTTGAAACATTAAACTACTGTAAACGCTGTATCCGTAGTTCAGTTGACGAGAGCTGTCCAGTAAAATATCAAGAAATATCTGGTGCGTAGCAACACACGACTTTCCGCCACCCCTTTAAGTTCGAACACCAGCTACATATGCGGGTGCTATATCTTCGTTCAACGCATTTTTACAGGAACATTTATGGAGAACAAAATGTAGGGACTAGTTAGCTGAGAGTACTCCGAAAGTTTGATCGAAATCGTTAGAGCCGTTTTTGAGAAAATTGGAATTCCAATAAATTAATATTCGAAAAATCTCCTTTTCTGAGTTAACTTGGCTTATATCTCCGTTCAACATATATATACAGAAATAATTATAGAGAACGAAATGTTGGTAAGGCTGATTAAAAGACACTCCATTAGGATCAGTGCAACCGTTCTCTCGCAAATTGACACACACGCCGTCCAAATCTTGTATTTGGATGCAGTAGGCCTCAACTCAACTTATTTTCTGAAACGATTACAATACTTGCCTTACCCTTTAGGTAGCGGCATGTTCAAAATGAGTGAACAACGGATTACGTATTGATGTATTACAATTGGCTGAGGAAACTTTCGGGTGGATATTTCACCAGACGACACGCTGACAACTAGTTCCAGGCTATCGCAATTTCGATGCTTTTCCGAAGCGAAGGAGTTCGACTGAGGGAGCATTCAATCCTCAAAATTGCCGTTACGAGAGGCTCATCTTTACTCCGGACTCCCACGCTTTGTTCCTCAGGTTCCGGTCTCTTCCGAGCGTCTGCTACCAATTGCGAGTGTATGGAACCGGTTCCCACTCAACTCCATCGTGGTTCCCCGGGGGCAAGGCCGTCGAACGATCGTCTATTTACGGCACCTTCTCAAACCCCGAGGTTCTTTACGCTTTTCTTTCGTCTTATTAATTTGATCGGCGATTCATTCGTTCTCAACGAGAAATAATTTCAATACTCTTTCCTTCCTGACTACTGGTTGCATAGAAACCTTGAATTTGAAGAAAAGTGTATGTGAGTGGTCAACTCCTTGCCGTAAGTGAACGTACATGATATTTCTATCCGATTGCGAAGATTTTAGGTTCTTGACGGTATTTGAAGAGATAACTATTAAGAGATAAAATTAGGCAGTAAACGGGACATGTGGTTTGAAATTTCAAATATGAAGTACCGCGCCGAATATATAATCGAATTTACACAGATCGCCGTGCTGCGAAGCAGGGCCAAAGCGCAAAGAAAGAATTGCGAGTCCCAAAAAAATTTGAGTTTTCCTCAGATGTTCACGTTTTGAGACCTACTGGCCTAATTTCGTTGTGTTCCAGTCCATCAAACACACAGTGATGTCTCAAGTAGTACCCGTATATTTCTTAGTTAACAATCCGTTGTACAGAGATAACAACCGAAATGTGCCAAAACTCGTGTTTGTTTAGTATTCACTCGTAATCGTCGTTTTCGGCCAGGAACATTTTTGTACAATCTCCTTCAAAGTTGACACTACGTATCCTACGGATTCTAAATCTTCCAAGTCCGTCCCCCGTTCAAGCCCATTTCAAATCTAATTGTCCCTCCTTACTCGGCAATCCAGCGGATCCGTGATCGTTATGGGCAAAAAATGGTTTTAGAACTTACCCAAAAGTTTTATCTCAGTTACGTAGTGTTTGGTTCTTCGGTATTTTTCGATTCGAATAGGCGTAGAACTGCCGCAGTAAGTATAGCGGGGCAAATTATACTATTTGAAGACACACGCGGGACTATATAATGAAAGTTATCGTTTCCCCTTGCCCTGCACTCATTTCCCCTCGCATTCAAACCGCCCGTCGAACTCGCTACAGCGTGCCAATTGCCCAGCGTCGCCTGGAAATTGCCAATTTTCGTTGTTCCGTTGCAGTCAGGTCATATTTCATATCGCGCACACTCATTTTTCGATGCTGCATCTTATATGACGGGTCTAACAGGCGAGTGATTGCGTCAAGCTGCGTAAAAGAATAATAAATCGTTATGAATTAATTTTCAGCGTGTTTTTAATGTTTAGAGTAACAAAACTGAATTTTATCAATTGGATACCCCCAGTCGGTTCTGCACAACTATATCTGCGACTTTCTATTAATCGGGGACACGAAAATTAAATTACTGTTCTGATTTTCTCAAAAACTGCTCGAATGATTTCGATAAAACTTAACTAACTTACATTTTGTTACCCATAAATGTTTCCGTAGAAACGAAGATACAGCGCCCGTATATGTAGCAGAATTTACGACATTTGCGGGACTTTATTTTTTGCTATACGCCAGCTATTTTTAATCCTCAACGATTCCCTATACATGAGTCCATTGGCACGAGTGCGTTCTCACACAAATAGGGCAATGAGGTTTGTACATCACCCCCAGTCCCATGAGGAAAGTTGTGTAATGCTTCGCACTGGTTTACAGCACGTCGCTCTCAACTTTTTTGTAAAACTGAAGAAAGTTAAGACCATTTTAATTTAATTTTTGCGTCCTCTTTGAGACATCAGTTCAAACAAGCACAATTTTAGTTGAAACGAAGAGTGCGCCGCCATGTTACTTCGCTATTCGTTGCACAGAAGAATCACGCATGAACTTGAAAAAGTTGTGTGGTGCTTTGCTCCGAAGGAAGTCCCTTTGCAGAGAGTTTCCAGGTTTTAAACGATGAAATAGCGAAACAAATTTAACGAGAGTAGGAAAAGTAGAAGTAAACGGCAATCGACCGTCCGAGTTTAGAAAATCATAACGTGACTCCCGACAATGATTCACGATTGTTGGATCTCCTGCCTTTTATGATCGACCACTTTACGAGTCAATCGCCGTAATGTCGAGTGGGTATTTCGTGAGGTTCAGGTTCAGTGCGGGGTTAATAAAACGCCAACGAGAGGCCGTGAACGGAGGGTTTTGGACGGCACAACGAGTGATATCACTACGTGAGCTATTTTATCTGAATTCCGGAGCTAACCTCCTCTCCTTCAGTGTAAATGAAGGGTTTTCAACTGGAAATCGTGGAGTTACTCCGATAGGTAAACTGTAGGTAGTCCGGGGGGGGGGGACTAGAACCGTGATAATATTCGGCACGAATGCCCTCCGAACTCCAGAGAGCTGCTTCTACGTGCTGCCTAACTCTCCTTATTACTTCTAACCAACGGTTTTGGAAGCAAAGGAAAATACGCGTGATCCTGAAAAAAAAACTGTACAAATGCGACGAAACTGATCGAATGACGCTAAACACACAGAATAGCCTGTCCGTAATCACGTAATGCAGGGAAGCCAAAGTTCGTTGAACTAAACCACGTGGCTTAGACGCCAAATAGTAGCTGTTTGGCAGGCGTTGTTTGTGACGAGCTCCCCGAATGGTTTCGTGGGTGCTATTCGCTAGATCTGATCAAATGCATTTAATCGTATTTTCACTGGATTTTAGTTATTTCAGCAACGGACATTAATTTTTTCAGTATATACCGCAGTCTTTGCTGCTCATCCGATGCCTCTCTTTGATGGTACACAGAGGACAAATCCATCTCCTTCAACTGTCCTCGCTCTCAAACACACTGCTGACGATTGTGAACGGCTCTAGGCTCCTTCTTCCAAATAACGTAACGATATCGAAATATAAGTATATCGTTATTACACAAATTTTATTGGTAATTCTATATCATACGTGGGCGCACGAATAGGTGAGCTTGAAACTGAGAAATAAAAGAACGTAACGTGGTGAGCGAGAGTGAGGACTGTATTACGCTTGACAAAATAGTGATATCCGGTTGAGTATGAGTGATGACACGCACAAGGGACTCTCAATACATGTGAAACTGGTTGTTAGATACTATGTGAAGGGAGAGGAACTTAGAGATAGAGATGAGGTTGAGTTGGGTGTAAAGCAAGCTGGTAGATGACTGTTTCGCGCTTACTGAAATTGAGTATTGGGAGAAATGGGAGACGACCGACTTTCACAAGTACTCGTAGGTGAAAAAGTTTGGGAGAAGCTATCTGTTGCGGAGAGGAATCTAAGATTGAGGGGTGGTGAAAGATAGATGGGTAAGACCAAGACAGGAGAAATCCGTTGTCAATTCGGAAGAATTGAGGAATTGGGCTTTCCACAGGTACAAACAAAAGGGTTGAAAACGAAGGTGTATGGAGAAACAATGACTTTCCGTTAGGACTAGTGTGGACATTTTGGGGGTCAACGAACCAACCAATTCGACCTGCCAAACAATACCTACTCAGTGACTGGTTAAGAAGGATTATAAAATATTTAAGGGCATCCTTTTGGAAATTCTGTAATTCAAATTATTGTCGATGTTGAGTGCACGAAATAGAGAGAGAAATAGACACACGAATTGAGGGAGATATAGGACTGTGTTGATACACTTGCTTAACACGATACAGCCTTGGTTGCATAGTCCCTTAGAATATATGTACTGGCGAGAGTCAGTAGAGATGTGAGTAGCACAGAAATTGATAGATGAGCGCCGATCGTGAGAGCTGAGAGACGAGTAAGTTTGAGAAGAACTGTGGGTTGTGGAGAGGAAGTAAATTAAGGGATGGAAAGAGGTTATTTTGGAAAGTCTGGACTTTCCCGCAGCTACAAACAAAGGGCTTGCAGTCAGAAATCAGTAACTCAATGTTCGGGGAAGGCCCGAATTAAGGACTTCTCGTTACGGGCAAGTGAGAAAGTTCCAAGCTAAAATTTCAACTAATTTGGCCTGCCTCGATCTGTCAATTTTGGGACTATCTTATTACTTTCCTCTAGATCAATACGTTTTGGGGCTACTGAATCCAACACAAACAATGTCGGCGCATGGTCTGAATGTTTTTAGCGCCATTTTTTTGGAGAATGGCCGAGTCGATTGAGATGATTGTTTTTTTGATGTTTGTTCACGATTTTTCGAAGACGCAACGATAATGTTATCTGTTATTTCCATTGATGGGGAATAATGTGGGGGGGTGGGGGTGGAAATCGAGAATTTTTGGTATTTTTTAAAATATGGCTCTAGGCTCTAACGATTTTGATTTATCTTTCACTAATCGAGTTTTATTTTCACTTTTTGGCAAAAAAATTTTCATTTTCCACCAAACGCTCAGGATATCTTTACCTACTCAATAAGGTTTTCCTTAATCGTTCAACTGACAATCTGTTGGACGTAGATAACAACCAAGATGTGTCCTCGTCAACTGCATTTCCGGTATAGCCGCGTAGCTGAATTTGATGAACCTGGGGAGTGTCCTCTATACGCACATTTTGCCCTCTGCAATTATGTCTGTATCCACTGACTGGATATATACGTTAAATGAGTTTTAAATAACATTAAATGATCATTTTGCGATATTTCTCAAAAATAGCTCGATCAAACTTACGGGGTACAATCAACTAACTAGGGCGTACGTTTTGTTGCAACTGTTGAGTATTTGTGTTATAAATAATGTGGGTGGTGGTGAGGGGCTGTGGAGGAGACTATATCAATACTAGTTTAAATTAGTGCAGAGCAATGAAAATGAAAAATAAAATGTACTGGAATGTACGTTAATACTTGTATCTGGTCTTTCAAATTATTTTTTGGCGGAAGAACGCTATATTCAATCTAGGTTTGGTCAATGGAATAGTGACATTAGTGGAAGCTGTATGTGGCAAACACTGCTTAATGTCACCAATTAGATAAAACTGATTTCCCAAGTATTTCTTTATTTGTAAGAAAAAGCATTTGAATATCACTGCCCGCCTTATGGAAATCTGTAGATCCACACCGCCAAGTTCAGCAAATCGCTTGGACTTGAATAATACACGAATGAAAGCTCTAACGGCGACGAAGATTCTGAAAAGTTAACTTCCAGCACGTGAAACATGATAACTAAGTTGTAAAAATGTCGGAGATAAAACTGAACAGAACCTCCGGGCTCAGGACTCTTGTTTAGTATTCACCGAGGATGTCAAGTCTACCGCTCATTACAACAGTTGTCGTGCTGTACAACCCTTCAGGCACGAACCGTTTTTAGATCCCATCTCGGCTCAGTCCCCATCTCATTTCTCAATCCCCCTCTTCGTTGGAATGTGCTCGCTTTGTGAATAGAACTTCAATTTTGTGACTAGGAGAACGATAACGGCTCAAAATAGTCGGCTCCTGCATTTTTCTTTGGAGTAATGAATAGTTTGCCGTTTCAACGTTCTCTGTAGCGGCTCCTTTGAGCACACTTTTGTTTCGCACGTTTATCAAAGGGGGTGCTTCTACAAAACCCCCATGAAAGCCCTGGTTCGATGCCTCGTGTACTTGTACCTGTGCCCTCGTGCCTCTTGTTAATTCCGATAATTGACACAAGTTCTTCAAAAGTCTAGTTTTTCTTCTCCTCATGATAACTTACCTTTTTGAATTACCGATTTTCGAACGAGACTTCTCCGCCCCTCTCTCACTATTATGAGCTTCTTCCTGCCCGTTTTCAGTCTCGATGTTTATACCTCTAAAACAATATAATGTATGTTTGTGATTACAGGAGGAGGCAGCAAAAGAGCGATACTACTGGGCGGGGTGGCAAGTTTTCCAGACAGTGCTCTTCATGGTCTGCGCGCAGCACCTCCTGCGCAGGGATCTGGAAACGGGAAAGAATATACATTATGTCGGAGAGTCAGGCTGCACTTAAGGCTTCCTACACCATCACGTCGGGGTTGGTTTGGGATTGCCTGGCTAGCCTGAAGACCTTGGTGAGGGAAAACGCATTGTCCCTGTGTTGGGTGCCAGGTCATGCACGGAATGAGGAAGCCGACCAACTGGCGAGGAAAGGATCTGCGCGTCTCCTGGTGGAACCTGAGCCCTTCGATCAGAGAGGGCAGTGGGAGGAGCAGCGTAATGCTGCCTATTGGGGGGATGTGTCAGGCCAATGGCGGTCAAGGCGTTTATAAAACTCTCCAGGGAGGACATCCTCAGTCTGCTGAGAGAAAGTATATGGATGGTATGAGGTCTGTTCACAGGCTACTGTCCACTAAGGTACCATCTGGTCAAGATTGGTAAGTCAGAGGTGCAGAGTTGCAGATTCTGCGAGGCAGAATAGGAGTTTGCGGGAAATGTACTGTGCCTGCAGCAGTTCCTCAGCTGCTGCCCGAGGAGGTTGCAGGGATGGACCTCAAGGTCGTCTTGCGAAAATGGTGACGTCAGAATCAGGGAACACGAGCTCCACGGCTGGGGATGGAACTGGGAGGACATGAGGTGGCTCATCTATGCCCTCAGGTTGGGGGGGGGGAGGCAGGAATGGTAGTAAATGTAGTAGTTGCTGTAAATGTCATTAAATGTTATTTCCTATGACATTACTACAACTATCCATCACGAGGGATTTGCTAGTTGAGGGAATCACAGGCTCTTAATTCTTCGGCTCAATGCTGTAGATGCCAATACTAGTGTGTCTCATTACTTTGACCGTTCTGTGACCTCCAACAGAAAGGCAGATTCGGCTAACCTTGGCTCTTCACCTGCTTCCACTCTTTGGTAATACAAAACCAGTTCCAGGAACACCATCACTGTAAACCCATTTCTTTCCAGAGTTTTGCAAATTAACTTTGCCAAAGCCTTTTCTTTAAACTTGACGGCCATCTCTACTATTTTCTCCTCTGCAACCATCACCTGCCCGGCAAAACCTGGTCTTCTCTCGACTGCTCTATTACCTCTGGCTTAGTGAGCAGATGCGGGTAACCTGAGACACCAGCGTCAGACTGTAGCCATCAATTCGCTCACTCGGTAACCCAAAGACCTCTCCACTCCTCAAGACGCCCATTTGCTCAAATGACAGGGTTTCTCCCACTGATCTCGTATCTAAATCGGTTGATTCCTTTTTAGCACGATTTTCACTTTATGCAGTTCGCGAACTAAATATTTTCCTACGTAGGCACCAAATGGCGTTCCCCGTCTAAAACCCCCAAAACTTGGTTGATGAAAACTCCGGAGCCACGGCAAATTAACATCAACTCCCTCCTCAACGAAGTAGTCGAGTACTTCACCACTTAACGGCGGATGGCTCGTCGCTATTCAACTAACCGCCAACGTGTTCGAATATTCAACGGCACAAAATGGGCTTCTACTCGGAAGAAGTTTATGCTAATCGCAGCCTCTAAAAGACCTTTGTTCTCTACTGAAGAGATTAAAACGCAATTATGTGCACAACGCGGAAAGAAACGAGTTTTATAAAGGGGAACTAGAGAGAAAGTGAGATTTTCTTCCGAGTCGAATAGAAAATAGTCCGAAAGGCGACATGTTTTGGGCATGAGTAAAGGAAAACTTGTTGGTCATAAATTAGTGAGTATCGCGTCAACTACTGGGAGAGATGAATAAAACATGGGTATGCTTTCTGTTCAAAACTCCTCCCGAAACCTGAACATTAACAGGAGCATCAAATAGGAAAAATTCTAGTTCAAGCGCATCGTACTTCTCATAGTTGGAAAGACAAAACCCTGAACATGTTTTCAATGGAATTAATTAAACAAAGTTCTCGCCACGTAACTACTACCAATTCCTTCCATTGGTGAAGGAATCTTTAATGTTTGTTTGTTTGTTTAATGTTTCCAATCCAGTACAGGATGATATTGCCTTGTGGGAAATGTGTCACTGTTTCTTTATTTATATTGCTCGCCAAAGTAAGTGTTGGGGGTATCTAGAAAGATGTATCACATAATCGCTTCACACCGCTGCAGTTGGCAATAATATCCATTGCCTTAGAACTCGAAATCACCGTTAATTGGAATTAATTGAACCAAGTTGTTGACGCTTAATGACTGCTCTCACGGTACTCCGCTTGTACAGGGCGGTGGTGCTCCTCGCCACCGTGTCAATTAGTCGACATTGGTGGCAATTTACGGCTGAAATCAATCACACATCACAAGTCAGTTCAAATCCCATTAAAATCAACATAATTGATTGAAAACAACGAATAGATGTTCAAAATTGAATGAATGCAATGAACTAATATCTGGTGTCACACATCACACACTTTCCCCAGCCCCACGTTATTTATTCGCTCAAAATCGGGTTTTCGTCCAGTTTATTACTACGTTTTACATAGTTGTTGGTGGCGCTTAGCGTTCGGGATTTATTGAGTTGCTATTCATAGGTGATTTATGAGACTGTCAACATAATTTTTCTGAAGACGATCGGGTACACCGTTTTGGAATTATCTGGTAAAAATAATGAGAAACGGAACTAAGTGGTACCGTTTCTCCGGGGATTGTAGGCAGAGGTTCGACTGGCACACTGGTACCATTGTACCATAGTGCTCTGAAAATGCGCAAGTTCAAAAAGTAAAATATGGAGTAGGTGGACAGAAATAATCGTCCATCATTGTAAGAATGTAGCGGTTTTTGGACTGTGAAGTGAAAAAATGCCCTAGTGTTTGAAAAAATGAGGTTGCAGTTCTGTGCAGGCCTTACAAGTATTTGCCCTCCGAACCCAGTGATGCATATGAGATATTCCAGGGCGACAGAGCGATTGATGTGAAGGTGTGAGTCTGTCCAGTCCAAATGAGACAACGCATATCCGTGAGGTACCCGTTGCCAGGGCCGGCACATGATGTCATAAGAATAACAAGGTATCTCAAAACGCCATCGAGTGGTTTTCTTATTCTGTATCTTCCCTGCGTAAGACTGAACGTCCGTGACCAAATGGAAATGGCGTCCTAGGAGGTGATGTCTCCACTGATCAGTTTTCCAGAAAATACGGCTACTGGGCGTCTACCTAGTAGAAGAGTATGGCAGCTGTTGAAGTATTGGATAAGTCATTTTTCCACACAAAATCGACAGAATTCAGTGAGGCGTTCTCCATGATCTTTTAGAATTCTGAAAATGACCACAGGGCCTGAATGAGGGCGTGAGCTATCTATCGGTATTTTGATCCTCTCAGAAAAATTATTGATAAAATAATATGAAAACATTCCAGGAGACGCAGCATCCGCTGAGGAAAGAAGTTACTGAGAGGTTTCAAGCGTGCAGGATCAGAGCAAAAAGTCCATTTACTGATAGTGTGGCCTAGCAGATTGAAGGGCTGCAATGAAAGCGAACTCTTTTTGTGATTGACGGTAAGGTTACGGTTAAACTTGGCAGCAGCTTTGTAGAACTTCCCCAAATTGATGTCGTGTTCTTGTTGGTTCTTGCTGCATATTGTAACGCCAGCCAGGTGTGGAAATGTATCTCTAAGACCTTCACTACGTATAACACAATCAATAGCCCACTGAAAAGCAACCACTCCATTTGTGACACGGGTAGAGCTCTCCACCCGCCTCCAAGGCACTATATGGGCGACCAACCTTCAGAATTGAGACCTTTAGAGATCGATCGTACGTCATTAAATCGTCATCGTAACGGGAGCTAATCGGACTACCATCTTAATTTTTATGAGAATTGTAGTATTATTTGAGCGGAATTTATCCAGCATTTTTATGGCATTGTTTTGTTCTTTGGAGCTGTCAATCCAAAAAATTTGATCAATATCGTTGGATTTCTTCTTGAGTGAAAAAATATTTGGGTGTTTTGATCGCTATGATAACTGTAGCTAGTTTTTGGTCTATTTTTGCTCATAAACTTATTTTAGCGCCTCATAGTGGCGTGCAGATTATATATAATATTTGACCGATTTGATTCTCTCAATCGCGTTCACAAACAAGCAGACCATTTTTGGGTTTGGTAGCATTAGCTGGACTATTTGAACTGCACTGCAGTCCTCTAGACGCCTCCTTATAGTCCATTGCTCTTCCTGTTAATATCTGCATAAACCAATAACAGTGATTGTTGTACGGTAACCAATAACGGTAATTGTGTTTAAATGGTGGGGGATTGTGTAATTGCAATGAACGAAGCTGAAGACTCGGTTTTGTCAAAGCTCTAGGGTGGTATTCGGATTCTTATGAGTTTTATTGCCAGAACTGGAATCGTGTTTTGGACGGGGCTTGTGAGGAAAGGGGGCGTTCGCGCGTGAAAGCGACGTAATAACGAGTTTTCTTGAACGTTTTTTTGACGTATAAAGGGCAGCAAACCTGTTGTTGATGTGGTTCCGCCTTTGAGGCCTGGGGATAGTCTGGTGATTCAGAGCGTCCCTCCGGGTTAATGACTGTCGAAATGGGATTTGTACGTCATCGTCCGTCTGCCGAGGGCTCGATCGTGTGGAACCCGCCTGGATGTTATTGTGCGAGGGAGGGTGGAGCTCCAGACTGTTGTGCAGAGCAAATAGCGTTTTCCTTCCCCTTGATTCACTTAGCTGGAGGCCGGGAATAGGAGGGAGGGAACAATAAAATCTTTCAATGTTCCTTTCCCGTCTATTGCGGCAGAGCTAATGTTCGTTTACTAGGCGGGATGCGCCGTTGGGAAGATCTTTTCTTGAACTCGGGCCAAAAGACATTGATCCCCTTCCACGAGCTCTGTGAGGGACCCGTACCGATCCCCATCGTCAGAACCTGCCTCATCAATCTTAAGACGGAACTGTTTGGCTTCGATCCTTTTCCTCCCCCCTCCCCCACCACTCACCCGCCATAGACCATTAAAGCAACTCTGTAACTGTGGGAATGGAACGATGCCGCTCGGTTCGACAAATTATTCTCCAGGCATTACGAAAGCCTGTTAGCGAATTACCGATAGCTTCAGATTGTCCTGTAGTTAGGACAATATAGTAAAAAAACAAAAAAAAACCGTTTCACCTATTTTGTTAATATTTCGATAATAAATTTGACTTAAGTATTTGTCTCAACCCTCTTGTTTGTACCTGTGGAAAGCCCAGTTGTCCCCCCCCCCCCCGAGTGACAAATGAATTTCACTCCTTTTTCTGGATTTTCCAAAATATCTTTTTCCCACTCCTCAATTTTACATTCCTTTCAAACGACTGTCATCTCCCAGTTCTCTCATCTCATTCGTCTTTCAAGTCTTGTGACTCACTCATCTCTCAGCTCTCACGCTACTCACTACTTAACACCTTCTCTCTCTCTCTCTCTCTCTCTCTCTCTCTCTTTCTCTCTCTCCAGGTAGTTCCCCATGGAACCAGTTCACGTGCATTTAGAGTCCACCTGTTTTCGTTTCAATTCTCACACCCAAACTGATATCGCTATTCTGTCAAGTATAATACAATCCACACTCACGCTACCACATTCATTTATTTCTCAATTCAAGCTCCCCCATTCGTGCGCCCAAACATACTGTTTTTTTATAACACCTTCATTGAAATCGTAATTATTTTTTATTTTTTTCGTTCGATATTTGTTTCTACTGATTTCCCGAGCTGAGTCAGTTGACTAATAAGTTCAAAAACCCACGATTAGCCTAAATTTGATTGAAAAAGCACGTCCCGCGGAGGGACTTTGGCTTGCTTTCTTATTTCAAAATATTTCGACGTTAGGTCGCTACTGAGTCTGGTTTCAATTCTGGCGAGCACACTCATCTTGAGCGATCAAATCTGTGAAGTAGTGACGATTTTAGTGGAAGTCGAGTCCCGTCAACCAACTCCATTTCCCATAGCGGTTCGAAAATCTATTCCCAATAATTTTATCCCAGATCCGGCAGAATTAATTTCCCCTCGCCTTTGGTTGAAAGCTGTGCCGCTGCCTACACCGAGTCCTCGCCGACCTGAAAAGGAATAAATGCAGGAACGGAAAAAAGAGGAAATCAAAGGACTCACCTCCTTGCACACGACGGACGCTTTTTCCCCGGCCGAGAAATACTGGACTTATCGACGGAAACCACTTAAGAAGCGTAGCAGATGGTTCACTTCCAAGTCACAAAAGGGAGTAGAAAAAGTTCATGAACATGCGCAATTAAAACACAAAAATTTAGGGCTCCGTCTCGATCAACCACTCGATGGAAAGTAGACGAAGGTGTGAGGAAGGGTTAAGGTTTTGAGAGGTGAGGTGGCCTCTGTTGTGGGGAACAAGGCAATAAGGTACGGCCGGCAGGCTGTTTTACCATCAAAATCAAAAATACTGCGCACTTGACGGTTAGGAAAGTTGTGTGATGCTTCGTACGCTGGAGTTTTTTCTTCTAGTAGTTCTTCAAACCGTGTAGTCTCCTTAGTACAGTAATGCCAAGGAGGACACCTAACGCGCTATTGGAAGTTTCTATGATTTGTTGCCTTCAGAATGGATGTTGCGTTTGCTTTATTTTTAAGAAAACTTTAACAATTACAACGGTAATATTCCTTATTGCAGCGAAAAAATGATTCCGAATGACCGAACCATTCCTTTAAGCTGGAGTGACACTGGGATATTCAAGATAATTGGCAATTGGTTGCTCTGGTAGATCAGTTTATTTCAGGAGGCTTTAACTGCAAAATGTGCTTGGGACGTTTCAGTCGGGGAGTGAGAAATGGAGTGAAACCTCTGGCGGCAAGTGGGATTAGGTAGCTTGAATGCGTCGTAACAAATTTCTCCGAGCACTGGAGCTGGGCCACTGATGAATTTCGTACGGCCTTGGGGCATACGCATGTTAAGGTGCAATAGGCTATTTTGTTGGCTTTCTAGTCGGTTAAATTGTGAGTTGGAGCACGTGCCCCAGACGGGTAGAGCATACGCTCTAACAGGACGCTTCAGAGATTTGTACATGAGAACTTTATTTGCCAGAGAGGTATAAGGATTGTTGAGGAGCGGTGTACTATTGCTGATTCTAACAATCAAATCAGAAATGTGATTGTGGTAAGTAAGGCGCCGTCTTGAGTAACCCCTAAATACTTGTTTTGTTTTTTTTTGAAGAAAGAACCGTGTCATTAAAATAGATATCGGGATCGTGGAAGTTCCTAAAGTGTACGTTACGGCTATATTTGATTATATTGATCTTCAAACGCCACTAGGTACACCACTGACTCAACTTTTATTCGTATATTTTCAGGGATTGTGCAGGACTCTGCAGGGTCTTTATGGGTCACCGCGTACACCAGGGCTATTCAGGGAGGGGAATGTGATGGCAGAAGATAGTATAAAGAAACGGACCTAGAATGCTACCTTGCGGGACAGACGCTTCTAAACGTCGAAGTGTAGATAATTCATTCTGTATATTGACGGAGAAGGTTCTATTGTGAAGGTAGCTCGTCAACACGCCGGAGAGAGTTTGTGAGAGATGAGGTTTTATTTTAATAAGAAGATCTACCAGCCAGACTCAAACGAAAGCTTGCTCAGTATCGAAAAATGTAGTTTTACATTCGTCCTTTGAGTGGAAAGCGTTCTTGATATAACCAGTGAGTCGCTGGGGTTGCAGAAGGCAGGATAACGCCTCCCTAAAATCGAACTGTTTATTTCTAATTAGATGTTCTGTGTACCTGGGTAAGTGACCAAGGAGCTATCGTTCAAAAATGTTAGCTAGGATAGAAATGAAGCTGTCTAAAATGACTTCGTTCTCTGCTTTCCCAGATTTCAGAATCGTTATTATATTCGCCCGTTTTCATTGATCTGAGAAGTAATCATAAATCCACCAATGCATCGTAAATTTGCGTCAGATGAGCAATAACACGGTCTGCAGCATGTTTGAGTGGGGGTTGAACCAGGAGATATGGTCCAGGTGCTTTACGAGTTTCAGAACGGGTAACATTTCGCGTTACTTCCTTTGATGAGAAGATGATAGGTACTGAAGGAAAGAGATAGTGTTGTGTGCGAAGATGTAGATGAAGGACGGTGGTTTGCGGACGCAGTTTGTTGGTAGCTAGACGGGCTGCTGTCGGATGGCCTTTCTCGCCCTCCGGTGCAGGACCAGCCGGCATTAGTATTTCTATGGTGCTGTGAGCCCTACAAATTAGCTGCTTAACTGTCTTCTCGGCAGTTGACAACCGTTGATCATCCAGGGAAAAGATTGATCCCGTCAACTCCTCATTTCCGTTGTTGAAGAAGACCACCGGAAGGTGATGCGTGTGATGCGTTGCTAGGTTTCGGTGTGAACTCGTTCTACTTATTAGGCTTTGGGTCGTATTGTTTCAAACAAATAAATTCGAGCTAGTGCCAAAGCGGGATTGAATTGATTAGAAAAAAAGTAGAGGATTTGCAAAAAGAGAGAGGAAAAGGAAGATTTGATATTTTCCAACGCGGCCCAAAAGCCGCAGTGTTTTTGTTATCAATCGATGGTTATTAAAAAACGCTGCAACCAGAGCTGAACGAATTCTCTCACGCAAACACGCAACTGAGTGCTAGACGAGCCAGTCAGATCGATAGCTTACCTGCAGTATGAACCGTATCTACCTAGTTATTACTGCCATGTTCTGTCATCCCACACTCAGCTCTCGTTGGGCGTATTCATGGTCATAAATCATTATGAGAACTCATCTTGGCCATTTCTGGACGATGACGGGACAGGAGGATAAACAGGCGCTATCCGCTCTGCTACTCTTGGGCAAAGGGAAGGCTCTTCAATGAATATGCTCGTGACCTGTGGGCGAAAGTACCTTTTTTTACCTTAAGGTTAATTCAATTAAGTCATCCTTAAAATCCGAACCCAGGTAGTTGCAGTCGTTACTTATAAGAAAGTTACCTGAGTGATGAACTGCCACCCTGGACTGCTTTGTTGGAAGATCAATTAAGAAATGCTGCCGAGCTCTATGCGATGTCTTCGTTGAAGGCTTTGTGACAACCCTTGCAGAGGTAGTCCGTGGGCCCTTGACAAATCAAATCAGAAGTCAAAGCCCTCAAAAGGCCTCAGCCTGTTTTCTCCGAATGCAGCAACCCTGTCGAAATTGGTAGACGGCTTAAGCACAAATGGTTTAGCAATCACAGGTAGCCGTGGAAACGCATGAATTAAATATGTTACAGTTAGCAGCCGCTATAACTGAGCCACTGATGATACGGAAAAACGCAATATTTGTAAGGTTTGATTTCTTGAATGTCGAAGTGCTACCTCCGAACGAAAAACTTTCCTTTCTACGCATTGGCGGACAGCTTATTCCTCTATTAATGGTTATTCGCATCTTATAAGTGTGAGCTTGACAAATTATAATTGTAACTTGCATCTTCGTTAGAGGATTGTGGCACATGCCAGTTCTAATCACTAAGAACCAATCAGGAGAATAAGGACGAGCCAGTTCTTCCCGAAGAAGGCTCATGTTTCTCTTCTATTTTCATCCCTTAACTGCCTTGAGTTGGTTAGCTCCTTGTGCGCTTCTTGCCGAAAGCGTGCAAGCTGATTGTATGTAAATCCCCAGTACGCTGCCCACAAAATGAATGTGCCGGCTTGTTGTAAGCTCAGCCTCGTGAACATTATTTGTCTAGCCATCTGTCTTACAACGACACGCCGATGCAGCCACCGATTTGGTCGACCTCAGTAATCACGACGTAGCGATAATATATGACATTTATGACAATGTATATAAAGTTTTCTGACTTTCTTGAAGCTGGGTTGAGCACCGCGGCCTTGTGACGTATTGTGCCAGTCCTAATGTCTCACAGGTCGATGCCTAGCTTCCTAAGGAATGCCAGGTATTTACTGCAAGAGTACTCTTTGATGTCCACCCTAAGAGAAGTGGTATCAAAGACCGGAAATCGCTCCCTCTCAAGTCTCCGGCACTGGGCCATGACGTGGTAAGGAGTCTCTTATCCGTGCCTCACCATCTACACGGAGAAGTGTTGACTGTACAATTGTTTGTCCATTTTGCAGTGCCTGGTCCCCACAATCTGCCTTACGCCCTTCCTCTCCATCCTCCAAAGGCTCTGTCGTATCTCATGCGTTTGGCGTGCCTCACTCCCGCAACATTCCATACTGTCTGATGCGTTCATCTGGCATACCCTCCCATAGTTCTCTTGACTAATGACAGAGAAGCCCCACAGTGGGGAGGTGGCCCAACAGGTATGGCCAGCTGATCCGTCCTCCCATTTCCCCTTATGCTCAGGAATCCAATATACGTTAACTCTATTCGCGTTTGCTAAGGCGTCAAGCTGCATCCTGCACTCTCGCACTAGTTTTGGTGTTGTGCAGTAGTTCATCAGGTCCTTACGAGACGCTTGACTATGAGTCATTATGTTGCTAGTTCCCGACAATGATAGCATCATCTCTGCTAGGAGTCGGGCCCAGGGCAATGTGCGTCTCACCGAATGGGGGTAAATGTATGTGGATTCAGCCCTGGCTACCCTGCCCTTCCTGGTGACTGAGATTGCAAGTGTCTTCAGCGTCCTGCCAAGGCCGAAGTTGGCTCGAGAGTAGAGACGTGGAGAAGTGGGAGCATTCTAAGGTAATTAAAGGCTCTAGGATTGAAATCCCAGTGGAAAAATTTATTGAATTTACGAGGGAGGGTGGAGGATGATTTCAATCTAAATGTTGAATCGTAAACTCTCGATTAGTTCTCCCGGAACTCTCTTCACTGGAACAACTTGTCCTGTCTCCAGTTCAGTATGTAAGTGCTTATCAATCAAGGTGCTGTCGCCATAAACCAAATTTGTTAGGACTCTAGAGACCGTGCTCTCGTGGTTCATGTTGGGTGGGCTTCAACTGATACCGATGTTTATTTTGCGCTTCCCCTGCTCCTGCAATACGGTGATGGAGTACGGGAAGTGACAGGTTCTCCCTTCGATCTGAGCCTGATCACAACGCACGTCGCAGCAGCTCTCAATTGAATATTCATAACCCGAATAGACGGTGAACTAATCAGCGAGCTGTTTTATTGCGGGGAGGAATCATGACGGCCGAGTCATCGATCTGCCCTGTCCCTCGCCCACATCTCTGTTGTCTCAACACCAACTAACGATTTTGATTCCCCCCGCCGTGACTGAACGAAACGGTCAAATATCGAGCCCTTCGGTTGGGTCATCTTGTTTTTCCCCTTCGTCCTTTCCCCTTTGGCCCGTCCCATGTCCTCCATAAATTCTGTCGTATCCTTCCCGAAGCGCCCCTTTTAATTTGTTGGTCGGCGACTTCTTGATGCTCCGAATGATTCAGAAAAGGGTGACATTGAAATGTCAAATAAACAGGCGGAAGTAACGTGGGGGCGGTATATATGAGTCCAGTTCGCCATCCTGACTCGCCTCATGCAGATTGGCGCCTTGTGGATAAACATTGAAACCCATTGTGTTTGAAGGAAAAACCGAGAAGTGCTGTTGAATCGAGTGGGTTGTAGCTATGTTGGTAGCTTCACCTAGAAAATCTACACGCGCGACCCTGATGCGAAAGCCACACCCACAACTGCCATCACCCAATAGAACGAAGCGGCGGCTTTCATCGTGCCGTCAAATAAACCATTCATCAAGAAAGTGAAAACCACTAAAGGCATATATAAGCAAAGTAGACGTAGAACGAGCGCTTGCTGAAGTAAAACAAGACTCAAGATCATGCCACTTTTGATGCGTGTTATCGATACACTATTCTCACTCACCCCTACAGTCAAATAAAGTAAATTCCCAGTCCAATCTACAGTGGGGCAGCAGCTTCTCCACTGAATGTGAAATAGCGGAGAGTCATAACTCACCCAACATCTGCGAACTTTTTAGGGGAACATAGGTCAGGGAAGACCATTAGACGATGCACTTCCGAACACGACAAGAAGTCGTGAATGGCGTAGCTGAGATGAACAAAATTATGAACACACATTGAATTGACATGCTACGACCCTCACAACGATTTGGTAGGTGTGCGGTGGTACGGTATAATCAACGAATCCAGGCCACCTGAACGGCACGAAGGGATAATTTGAAAATTTACTGGTTCAAAAGTTGAGGTGTTTGGGCATGAGGGGAAATTGATCGGTGTGGAGTTGCACGGTTGATAATCGATTTTCCAACCATTATTCCTCAAATCTTCCTACAGTTTTCACATCAATTCCCAACTAAGTGCCCAAAGGGACAGTGCTCGTAGTGCTGAAGTAGAGAAGAGCAGTCAGTAGTTACAGTTTGTTCGTCGCTGGCTGTGTGAATGAGAATGTATCCCCCTCGTCCTCTCTATCCACCATTCACTCCTGGACTATTCTGTCCTTGGGGGAATGAAGGTGTGGGATTCACTCACCGAACCGACTCCTCTTTTAACAGGACTCCTCAACCAATAGCTGGTGGAGAGTACGAAAATGGAGACTAAAATGGTATCCTGATTTCCCTCAGTGCTGATAATTTCAGAGCAGACTCGTGTCAAAACACTTTTAACGATCTGTTCAAAACATTGACTTGACAGCTGGACAATAGTCGTTTTCTCATCTACGGCAGGTAGTTAGGACGCCACTTTAGATTCCACGTCACGAGTGAACTGGGATTCACCTTCTGAATAAACTATGCAGATAGTCGGCTACTGTTTGTCGTTTTGTATGAGTCCGTCGGGGATGCCGTCTGGAGGGATTTATTAACTGTTCGGTGTCTCATTAGCGCCACTCGTGCGTGATATGCCTTCGAGAGAAGACGTCGCTGAAGACCACTCAACCGTTTCCTATTGGCACTAACCCGTAGCTAACGTTGGGGTATTTTTCGTCGATTTCATCGGCGCTTCTGGTCAATTTTTTGTGCAGCGTTGATTGCTTCGTCCGATGGGGCAATTTGCAGTACCACCGCGGCGCTGGAAGACGTCGTCAGTCAAGTGTGCGGTAGAAAAACAAACCTCTTGGGTTTGTCTCTGCTAACGTGCTATTCATTCTGGGGGTCACTGTCATGCACTTATGAGCCTGTGGTGTAGCCACGCAGCACATCTCCACTTTCACTGCTTCCATTTGAAGGTTCAGGACGTTTTAATGAAAACAATGGCTTTATACGCGATACTTTCCTGATAGGTAGGGTAGACTTTCGGTGCAACAGAAAAACATAAATGAATTATGGGGGAAGAAAGCCACGAAGTGCCCATGGTAAAATTACCTCGGGGCGAGAGCCTTACACTGAAGCCTCCGGAATTACTCACTGCAAATTAGCGTTGGTGCTGAACCGTAATCAACGTACTGCTGAAAGACACGGGGTAGACAAGGGGGCTGAAAGATATTGGAAATCCTCCTGGACGGGTCTGGCTCATCGAGAATGCGAGTTATACAGCTCAAAGGACCTTCGTCAACAATTAGGATGCGTTAATCGAAGGCTTGCTGCATTTAAAATGAATCCGGCGGCTTCTTTCTTACTTCTGCACGAGAAAAGCGGAAACCTACGAACAAAATACTCCAGCTGTCAGTCCGTCACTGTTAGCGAACTTTAATGATATCGCTCCTGTGTCAATACACAATAATATGCCTCTTCGTTGAATAATCGGTGATGTATTTCCACAGAAAGGAACGCTTAGTTCGATAATATAATAATCATGTCGGTGTGGGCCGCCAGCAGCCATATTTACCTTTGCCCCTCCCTCGTCCTGTGCTTCATCTTCTGATTTCAACTTTTGCATTGACGGGTATTAAAGCTATAGGGTTATGTCCGCCAGTAGGCAAATTATTAAAGCTTACGTATCTGTTAGGTGAGTCCGTCTCCTCCTTTTGCATTGACGTTCCTATCAGCTTGAACTCGTTCCACTCTATTGTTACTACAGGTTCCTATTGAGCCCGTAACATCACCCCCCTGTCGAAAGATCATATCCTCACGGTCATGAGGCTTCATGGGGGGGGGGGGATGTGCATCTTCACGAGGGAGATCCTTTTAGTCCCTCTAAAGAATGTGAATGTGGGACCTCGTCCTGGAGCTGCACAGGTTAGTAAGAAGAAAGCACTGGTTGCTGTTAACGTGATATCAAGGGATTGGGGGAAACGAGAGGCACTTGATGAGGCAGCACTAGTTCGGAGTCAGTGAAGAGCTTTGGAGCGATAGGTATGAAATAAGCAGCAGAAGCCAAGTGTCCACCGAGACAAACGGATATACATAAATAGGACAATATACATTTGGTGTGATGTGAGACAAATGACTGATAACAAGAGAGTAGCACCGATAAGATAAAGAGAAATAGGTAGAGTACGGAAATGACTAGACTCAAAGGTAAGTTACTGAAGCGAAATGACACGTTTCCATTAACATGCTAGCTAACAATAAATTCGTTACCTGGTCGGTTCTACAAGTACTTATGTCGACTTCTTACTCTAATATCCTTATGATACTCGCTCTTAACTTATCCAATTTTCCACAGTTTCAACCCCATATTGTAGACAACATTCATCACATTTCAACCCCTTATGAGGTAACATACAGCGTGCGATCCCATCACATATTGACCTCCTTCCCCCTCGATGAGAACCTTCGTCTTCGAATTGGGATTTATCAAGGAGTGAAGGGGTGGGGGTAGTATAGCTTGTTCCTCCGAGTGACGTGTAGTTACCACGCACCAATTACGTCGCTTGGGTAAGTTTGAACGATATTATTGTCTTTATAAATGTCATTTCAAGTCAGTAAGCGCTGCCAAAGACACTGGGATAAATTAAACACTGCGCTGGTCAGTTGCCAAATTAAATATTCCTCTTAATTAAAATGTACCTCGTTTTATTCATATTTTTACTTTTCCGCTGTTTTGCAAGCCTCGAACTTGCCGTAAAGCGGAATTGCTTTTCGTTTTAATTTTTTCATAATTTGTTATAATTACGTTCTCAAATACGAAAAACAATTTATACACAGCGAGCCAATTTTAATTTTTGGAAACGAAAAGGTTAATCAGTTTGTAAGTGTTGTTGACGTTGTACAGTGATCGTGATCAACTGACACGAGTTGGGTGTTCGTAGGTGATATCCGCATCACAACACGCGTAGAACACGTCACTCGCCTCAGGACGTAGTTCTCCCATCCGATATCCCATTGGTTCTAGTTGAGTGTTGTTACAGGTTAGGTGACCTTGGCAGAACTGCAATTAGATCAGTAACAACCGCTAATGCCGCTAAGACTCCTCTATTATATGCTCAGTTGCAGCGACGAGACAGATTTGGCCGATCTTGGCCAGGCAGCCATGAGACGGTCGTTGGCGCCTCCCACTATTTACTTCTTCGGCTAAGTTATCCTTAGTCTCTAATAGTCGAATGTATAGGGTTCGTAAATTTTTAGAAAGTATCGTTTAAAGAAAGTAAAGACAATTAGCGGAAATAACTTTATTCGTGAGGCTGCCAGCGCTCATTTCCGCGATCCGCTTACTTTGAGGTTTTACGAGGTGAAACAACGAGGGAAGGCTGTAGGGTCTAATGAGAAGCGCAATCAGAGGAGTCGAGACGTCCTTCTGGACTCGACTACTCCTAGAATTTTCTGTAACGACTATTTTTACGCTTATGACTGGAACTGGCAGTTGCAGTTCCATTCATTTGCGCTGGTTTAGGATTCCTGGGAGAGTCATTAGGTCACAGCGGCGATAGGAGCACTAAAAACACCGTTCTTCTTCAGCTACTTCTCATTGCTTGGTGCCCTTCTTTACGGCTTCCCTGTGAGTCGATTCTCTGGATTTAAAGAGAAAATTCGAAGAGAGAGCACCTGTTGACGTTCATTAAATGGATTAACTTCTCATTACATAATTTGAGACGTTTGCAATCTTGTGCATAAATAACTTGAGTATTCTACATATTTGTACGTTTTACTACCAAATGGATCGAAAAAAAAACAAAAACGATTTCTCCGCACGGTCTGTGTGTTACGGAAGAACCGATTGAGCTGGTACGAATGCGTTCTCACGAAAATAGGCCAATTAGGTGGATGTACGCGGTGGACGTTTGATGAAGGTTGTAATTGGAAGCTTGAGATGGAGTCCATAACGCACAGATTAGGTTAATTTGCGTTAAAAATCGATGATTGTTGGTGTCGCAGATTTATAGCTCGCTACTATTAACTTATCGTGGAATTTACGGGGGTTGCGGAAAGTTCTGTGTTGCTGCGCACCAGGCAATGAATTATGCGTAAAGATTCAATAGTTTCAAGTTATTTTAAAGATAATGGTGGTGAATTGGTGGACTCGTTGGATGATCGTTATGGCGGTTTGAAAATATAGAAGAAGAGGGCATATTCACGTCTAGTTTACAGAGGGTACCTTACTACACAAAAGGTAATGAAAGTATTGAGTTCGTGAACATAGAAGAAGTTGGATGTTCATGAGGTCTTCACGGTTTAAGGCCTACTGAATCCTAAACATCTAGTTTCTGTCTGTGGATGTGCGCGTGTGTATTTCGATAAGTTGACAGGAAAACGACCGATGCATCTCAATTTCGTTTCATTTGTTAATATTTACTTTCCGCGACCCTAAGGTTTGATCGTGTCATAAAAAATTCTGGTTTTCTTCACATCTTTACGTTTGAGTTCAAATTGAGTTCGAAAAACCCAATATCGGCGCGTGGTCCGTGTGCATGTGTGAGTGTGTGCCTGTTGTTCAATTTGCGAGGAAACGACTGGACTGATTGAGCGGTTTCTTTTCCGTTTGGTTCGTTTGTACACGCGCAAAAATAAGGTTATGAGCGATTTCCATCGATGGAAAAGGGTTGACGGGCTAAAATGTACCAAAAACTAGGTGTTTTCGCATTTTTCTCGAAAACGGCACAAACGATTTCGATTAAGCTTTCAACTTATACTAGTCAATACCTAATCTTTTCCATGAAAATATGGTGAACGGAGATATTGGCCTGAACAGCCAAAATAAGTTTTTGACGCTTTTTGGCAAAACGGCTTCAATGATTTTCACCGAACTCCCGGAATGTTTTAAAATAGTTAATAAGTTGGCCCCTACTTATAATTTACATATATATTGTTACTAATAAGTGTTCCTCTGACAGTACATTGAACAAAAATAAAAACGTTGAAAATGAATTTTTTCGAACATTTTCATGACTTTCATAGTAACAGCTTCAGTGTATTCGCTCAAACTCCCGGAGTCTTTTAGCAACTTACACCCACATTTCGTACCCCGTGATTATTTCTATATCTATGTGTTGAACGAAGATATAAGCCATGATAGCTTGGAAAACGAGATTTCTCGAATAATAATTTATCGCTTTTCCAATTTTTTCAAAAATTGCTGTAACGATTTTGATCAAACTTACGAATGACTCCTAACTAACTTGTCCCTACCTTTTGTTCTCTATAAATGTTTCTGTAGAAATGCGTTGAATGAAGATATAGCGCCCGCATATGTAGGTGGTGTTCGAAGTTGAAGGGATTGCGGAAAGTAGTGTGTTGCTACGGGTTACATAGAATTTAACGAAGTACATAGTGCCCGTTAATGTAGCAGGTAGTCGAATTTATGGGAGTTTAAAAAAAGTTGTGTGTTGCTACGCAACAGATATTTTTCTTACATTTTGGAGGATCTTTATTTCAATTTGTTTGCCAGGAATCCCTCCATTTCTTTTATTTGTTGGTGTAAAAAAAGAGGAAAAACGTAACGTTTTATTACGCTCTGTGTAGTTGTGCCGAGAACCATAGGATTAACTGTGTAGGCCGCCCTGAGAGAGGCAGAGCTCAATTTATTTCGTATTTATCTTGTTCTGTTGGAAAGGATGCTGAATAAGAAATGAATATCAGACGGCATTTGAAGGGTGACCCTTCCCGCCCACACAGCACCGGAGATACTGCTAGTCCAGGCGTTAAAACAATACTTGGTTGGTTGGTAAACAGATCGATATGTATTTATTTTAAGGTAAACAGTGCGTAGAGGTAGATCCTGAACAGTTGCAGTTGGGTAGTGCACCTCCATGGGCAAATTAAAAAAATGAGAGAGACAGGCAGCTCGGGTGTTGTGTTTTCATACGGAAAAAGGGTGAGAACAACTATCCCCCTCCCACTCCGACCGCTACTGTATACGTTGGTTCCGTGTTGTCTAGTGCTGCTGTTGTTTATTTCATTTTGATTGTCGATACTACGTATTGATTGAGGTTGTGGTCTCCCTGGCCTTGATGTGTTTAGGATCCTCTGCGTACAATCAACAATCTCTCGTCATGCACGAAGAAACAAGGAAATAAATTGTACCATTCACTTCTGGATGTGGTCGCAAATGTACTGGATAACGTTAAACGGCTCTTGGCACGCAAAATTATTCTAGGAGGAGGCATTACGTCAAAAAATACGTTTGAGCCACTCGAATGTTTTCCCTCCCTCGTCTCGCTAAGAATATAATATGAGTACGTTGTTTTACTTGTCACACAACTCGTGCTCTGTTTGACCAGTGAAAATAACCTGATGTCGTCCTTCCAATTTCCCTTCATTTATTCTCTGGCGCCCTTTCAGAGTTGGTATTTTAGCACTGGAAGTGGTGCCCGGTGCCCACCGGACTCCCTCTTCGGCTTACACCCTTAGTTCCTTGCACCCTTCCTCTCCACTGCATTGCGCCTTTTTCTCCTGCCTTGTCCTTCTCCCCCCCCCCCCCAGTCCTTTCTCATTCTTTACCCTCATCTTCCGGTCGATATCTTATCACGTATTCGTTGTCAAAAGAAAATTTCATCCTTCACGACGAGAAAAGGGCAAATACGTTGGCAAATGTATTCCGCCCGCGTTTGAGGCTCTTTTTCTAAACTTATCCCCCAACAAAAAAAAAAGAAGTCAAACTCTCGGAATACGCTGGATGTGCTTCAAGTTCTGACGGGAAGCTGTGTTTAAGAGACTGTTTTCGGTGGAGACTGAGGAAATTTGGTTCTTGAAAAAAGCGATCAAGTATTTTCCCTTAAGCCCTTAGAGTCTTTTAACTTTTGACGTTCAATAAATGGAAGCTAGCTGTCAATGTTTTTTAAAAACAAAACGAAATTAAAATGAAGAATTGGAGCGCGTTGACCATTTTTATAATATGGCGTATAAACGTGACGGTATGGACTGTCGAGTAATTTAAATAGCTTCAGCTCCAGTATTTTAATGCACATAAATAGCGAGGAAAGTTTATTATAAAAACGTGTTTATGAGCAAAAGGCTCATTTACAACGGCAAATAAAGACCTTGAGCCGTTGTTAAAAACATACCGAGGTAGCCAGCCCCCAGTCCTCCTTAACAATGTGGAGACTGTATTGCCCTAGATTATACCCCTGTAACGGCCGAATACATTTTGCCCCCGTTCGTGAGTAATGGACCTCTGCTGTGCCGAGATCCCGCCGACCTTATGGGATATAACAACATGGAACGTAAAATAAAAGACAAATCTCTGGTGCGACTCATCACACAACTTTCCTCAGCTCCCAATCGCGCCCATTATTATTTCGACGGCACTTACAGAAAGACATTTCCACGGTTTAAGTTGTAAATCGTTTCGTACAATGGGTAAAGTAGTAGTGAGCGTGAATCCAAACTAAAGCGTTGATATGAGAAGATTCCGTCGTTCCATCGGGGAGTGATGTTGATCTCCAGAGCCTCGGGTCAGTGCACGTTATTAATTAAGCTGTCAGGGGTAACAGCTGCCTCGCGCCCCTCACCAGGCCTTTTTTTCTTTTTTATTAACAAAACAAAAGTCAGAAGGAAAGGGTGAGCTATGGGAGAGTTCTTGAAATTAAACGCACCCTTGGCATACAATTATAGGGCACGTAATGGCAGCGCCCGCTCCCCTTCAATTCCATCGACATTCTTCGAGTTCTCCTCCTGCTGTTGGTATTTACGGAATTCTTCCCCAGCAAGTTATGTAACTTGGGATTTATCCCTCGTTTCTGATTTTGATGGGTTTTTCTGACTTCTGAAGCTTTCCAATTGCTATCAAAAATGATATTGAGAGGTTATTTGTTTTTTCCTCGAGTTGACGACCTTGGATTTCAAGCACGCGCTGTTGTAAAATTTTACGTCTGTTCGTTGAAAACTATGTCTCATCTCATAATCTGAAAGGTGGTTCGGAATTAGCCCGAAGTGCGTGTAGGCTTGCTCCCGTAGGGGCATACGGTGAGAAAATGTTTTTTCAAAGTTAACCATAAATGGGACGGAAACACCCAAAAAAAAAGAGAAACTAAATAAATAATAAGTAAAGAAATGGGGAGGCTCTAGTGATAGACTGATTTGGACGGGGAAGGAAAGAAGGATGAGAGGATGTTCCACGATAAAACGACCACCAGTTAAAGTACGACACGCGGGCGGTGATACCGCAAGAACGCCTGCTGACACACCCAGCCGACAGCGACTATGTCAGGCCTCAGTCCTTCTCCAGAGACAACTCGGAAGTGCCGCTCCCTCTCCGCTTACCAGCCCTCAGATGACAATGCACCAGCAACTCGCTTGCAGATCTCATCGTGACATCTTGACACGGCCCCCTGAGTACGCGGACACACCTGCACATTATGACTCAACGACCCAAACAGGTTACCGCAGGCACGACAACGAGCATTCACAACATTACGATCCCAGCCTCTGGTACACCTCACCCGTTAGGGTTAAGAATTAGTACCCCTACAGATTTGATGTTCCTTCTGGAATTCCACTACGCCCTCTATTGTTCCTCGTCTTCCTGAACAACGTAGCTGCGAGGGGGGGGGGGAGCTATATTTTATTCCCAAACGACCTCATGATATTTGCCATCATCCGGACCCAGGCCGACGTAGCTGCTCTCCAGAACATCTTGTATAGACTGCAACAGTAGTGGTCGGGCAATCAGCTATTGCTGATGAGAAATGTGTCACTAGACTTCTCCGTTTTATTTCTGCGTTCACCAAATTAGTTATGGAAAAGGAAAGTTAGGTACAAGCTCATTTGAAAGTTTAATTTTAAAACTAAATTAAGTTCAAAGTCTGTTATCCCACGGTTATTTATTGGGTGTGGGTGTCTTGGTTTTGGGTGCGGGTGTGGGTGGATGGGGTAGGGGGGGGTGGCTCGTGCCACCTCTATTAAAGGGGACGGAAAACTGGAATTGCAGGGCCCGTTTCCGCCATCCGGTGATCGGGCATTGCCGGTACGCGGAGGGCTTTTGCTTATCAGGGACCTGGGGTCCTCTGGCGAGGGGGGGGGGCGAGTCCAAACCCTCCCAAGGCGGAGGTCCCCAAAGCCGTAAGTCTGGACGGAAGTTCGGGCGGGCTAGCGACCATTCTAGCCTTAAGGGATATTTTTCCCAAAATGGTACTGCGGGGGTGCACAGCCCCCGGCGCAAGCCGGTGCACCACAGGAAGGTCCACGCAAGGTGGATGCTCTGCCGGCAACCAGGGTGAAGGCGGGGAAACCTGCTGGATCCCTGGTACCCATTTATGGGTTCTGGCAGATATCGCAGTGGTCGTGGGTTCGCTGGAGGTAGTCCCTGTCCCATTCCCCGTTTGTTGCCCGATGGGGCGGAGGCAGGTCAGGGCCGCGAGGCTGGTACTGCCTCCCCACACCCCATAAATCGGAACGTACATGTTATCCCACGGTAGCAGTACTGTTCTTACTCTTTGGGAAGCGGAAATTGATTGGTGAGAATTGTTTTGAACTCCCCCTAACGGCTCTTAAATCTTCTCTCATGAGGCCAAACAGCGTGAGCTATTGAGTCACTGGTGACTCAGGCAGCTGCACGTGCAGGACCGTAATCAGCCGTAAAAACGAGTAACGAGTGGTTAATCAATATTTCCTAACTCGTCCATATTTGCTGGCAATATTCAGCAGGTGTGGAGTGTGTGAATGAGAGTTAAATGGAGGCTTCGAATGAAGGTAACGTCGAGTAATGAGCATCCAGTACCTTATTACCTTTGGATCGCTCCACTTGAGTTCGAATTTCAACGCGTTCACTCTTGAAACACGTCTACAATAGCAAGTCACAACTGGAGACAGCGTAGACTGACTGTAAATGCGCAGTTAGGGTTACATTATTTTCCTTATTGTTTCTCGGACGTCGACGGAGATTCCTACTTTGTCACAATCAAGTGGCTGCATCGGAGGGCGCTGGGGCATAATGGGGTGGAACCTGACAGCTGCCCCGTCATGAATCGACGTGTTGATTGCATTGTGAGGATGGCCGGGGTATTGAGATGCTAATTAGCCGGGGGTCTCGCTCGTTGACTTGCCAAGCTTTCGTTTATCGTCGGGTCCTAGGTAGGAAACGAGGTGATAGACAGTTGACTGTTTCTCCGCTTTTGACTGGGGATTGTTTTGTTATCGGGGCTTTCCTAGTGCCTCCGTTAAACCCTTGCCTTCCGCAAATGCGTCAAGAGGAGCTCTCGCTTATCGTATTCCTCCAGGACGTATTCGTCATTTGTGTTTTTACCGCTTCAACTGAACATGGTTCATCACCGCCGGCTGAATAGTATTCACTACAGCATCACGGTGTGAGAAAAATATATAAATAGAGAGAAAGTTTTTTTTCTTCGCCAAATTTTTGTTTTCTGGTTCTAAGTCCTAAAAACACCATTTGAGAAACTGGGTTGTGAGCGTGAATTTGGTAACGTCACTATTTAGATTCAGAAAAATCATCTGGTCATTATAATTAGCTTAACTCGTTTGTTCTCTCCTCGTTCCACCAAAGTCTTTTTAGTTCATGTTTCGTGAATATTATAAATGACAAATTAAAATATAACAAAATCAGCTCACATTTCATATTCATTAGAATTTGAAATTCTGGAATTCAAACTATTATCGTTACTTAGACAGCCGCTTACTGTACTTGGCTGTACGACGACCTACGAAGTATAAAGGAAAGTCATGTAATTGGCTTAAAAACGGCCAGTATGTCCGAAAAACGCTATTTGGAAAAATGGTTTGTGTGTTTAAAACAAACGCGTATTCTGCCTGCTCCCAACACGTTTCACTTTGTATACTTCACGTTATATCACCGTTTATAAGCTGTCAGATACACTGGCCCGAAATCTCAACAAACAACGAAACATAGAATCCGTAAGCGTAGAGTCGACCAGAAAGTCGCATTTACCAACAATAATATCAATAGTTGAAAGTTGAAATTTAAAATCGTGATCTTAGTGAAAACGTTGTGTTTCAAAGGCAGCATAGCGTTTACATTGGCATATTTTTAATGAAATATATCCAGGTACATAAATAATATGAAAAAATGGTAAAATTTAAAAAATAATGTACAATAATACATTATTTTTCAAAACGATGCCACCACGGCATTGATAGCTTGAACTGTTCTGGAGCTATCAATGTGTTTCCCTTTTTTTCACACTCCCCTCAATTTTCAAACGCCTTTTGCGCAAGGGGGGGAGTAAGCATTAAATGCAGGCCATGTAATTAGTCGTGAGCAGTAAAGGAGAGTGAAGTCAACGTAAGATAGGAACAAGAGAACGAGGGTTCACGATCACTGCAGTTAGTGTAACACTGAGAGATGGACCAAAGCAACTGTAGCTTGGATCGAAGAGTGAATCCATATTATACCCGAATTTTCCCACAACTGGTCCTACTGTTCAGGCTCCGCATTCTCTCTTCATCTTTCACTTCAGAATCAGGCGTAACTCCACTTGAAGGTTTTCTTTTTGCTAATTGGTCAGCCTCTTCATTCTCAGTTGTCCCGAATTGCGTCTGGATGTACTTTACCCCTTTCATCCTTCTCGAATCTACTCAATTGTAGGGTAGTGGTTTGACGAATCCTCCATCCTTATGAACATACATGAACTTCTCCCACGTCACACATGATTAACCTATGCATTTCGTTACGTGAAGCACAACGAGTTTCTACACAGATCGTTATGTTCTACAAGGTCCGTGTAAACCGAATGAAACAGAACAGTTTTTCAGTTGTTTGTGGTTTGAACGATAGAAATCGCTGAAAGGACGTGGAGCTGAGAGAAGTTGTTCGATGCGTCGAACTTGTTTTCAAGGAAATTGGTTGGGAGCATGCACGTTTGACATATCATCGAATTTACCGCTGTTTAGACAAATTGTGTGGTGCTACGCGCCAGGTATTTCAGAGCGCAATGCAGGCGACGGTGCAAAGCCGAAGCCACGGTGATCAATGGCGCGAACGTGATAACAACGGCACTAACGACCCCCGACAGTGTGTAAAGGGGAACGCCAATCTTCGGGACCAACGCGATCATCATTACCTCTCTTCCCCGAGCATCATTTTCCAACGGGACAAATATTGATACAAGGCATTAAGAGGAGATTGAAGTTTATCGGCATTGGAGCGGGGCATGGTGGGTGTGCGGCGAGGGACATGGCAGTGTGGTGCGTGACCTATATTGACCTGAAGGGCGGTGGGATCGCGAATTCGCCCTCATCGAGCGGCGGGGGTTCGTGAGGGGCGGGCACGTGGGCGATGATATCGACCGGCGGGGGCTTGACGCGGGGGGCATCGACCCCCTCTCTCTCCACCCGCCAACCCATTCCCAAAACCCCGTCCATGTCCCTCGTCCCAGTCCCTAACTCCTATCACCCACCTACAGCCTTATCGCCGCCAATTTTGCTACTTCTGTCCCGCCGGGTACGTCCCGGTGTCGCTGGCAATTGCCTCTCAAGAGCCGGTCCTCCGGGTCCTCCCTCCAGACTCCAGATGTGGCTTCGAAGGGAGACGGTCGCATTATATTTGGTGTAAACCTCAAATGAAATACGTTCTCTGCGCAGAATGTTAAAATCAGCTCTCATTTAAAATGTTGAAACCGATCTCTAAGGGTTTTTAAAACTTCAGCTACTTATCTCCATTTTTACCACACGCTACCCAAAGGATAAGAACATTATTGCAAATGTGACCAAAGAAGTTAGGTTTCTTCTAATTTTCACGTTTTGGGGCCTATTGAATCCAAAAATCTAATTTCGACGCGTGGTTCGTGCGTGTGTGCCTGCTTGAATTTGTGGTGCTGGGGGATGGGAAGGGGGGAATGTTCTAAAACCGATAGTGTTGATTTTCTCAAAAACCGCTCCAACGATTTCGATAGAACGTACATCGTACTCTCAATTAACCAGCGCATCTTGTTCTTAATGAATGTTTCCGTATATATGGCAGATGTTGAAGTTATGAGGAAAGTTGTGTGTTGCTATGCTCAAGATGGTCTGGACCCGATCGCAATACTTTTATTGTCGTTTGGGTAGCAGAAAGTAAACGATGTACGTTCGGCGCAGGCCGAATTACTTGAAGTATTGAGCTCAGGGGCATTCAGTCCAATTATTTTGGAAAGTACGACAAAGGGATTATGTAATTTCCAAAGTGACAATAGATTTCCCCAACTTGTCGTGTAAATATCCACTACCACCACCGGTTTACCTCCTCTCCAACTCCCTCAGCTCTTCCCAAACCCGACATACACTCTCTCGTCTCTCAGTTCTCGCTATAGACACTCGTTTTACAGCTCTCCAGCTACTAACTCGCTCGCCGGACTCCTCCCCCACGCAACAAGTTGACAATCACGCTCCCTGTCATTCCCTCTCTCGGTCGCCTAACATTTGGTCGCCTGGGCCGGCTCTAACGTTCATTTTCGAGTAATCAGGACTGAAAGTTAATGATACGATGCCGATGCCCAATAGGCGCTTCGATATCGCCTTCTACTCTTCCGCCTGCCTCAACTTTACTATGAGACATGTTGGAGGTTCCTCCTCCATCCAAGTCAACATCGAAATTCTTGGACTTTGACAAACTCCACTGGAGCGCCATTAACAGAATGGTTGGACCTTGCTCATTCGCCGCTACCTCCCATTACTTCGCCGATTATAACCCTTTGATTTGCGGATGGCAGGAATATTTTCCTTTCGCAGACTGACCCGCTGATGACATGTCCTCCGGCTCACTAAAGCAAAAAGTGAACCCGTCTTTTTTAATTGTTTTAATCAATCGTATTTTTCGTTGGCTGACCGTGTACTCGATAGTGCCGAGTGAATAACTGGGAGAGCTGTCCGCAAACAGCAGCAACCTTATCTCGTCGGCCTCTGTTCTGCACCCTTTTCATCGATAACATTTCTGTCGCACTCACGTATAGCGACTCAAAACCTAGTCGCAGCCCATTTCGAACCTTGGGCTCCGGAAACTTCACACTTCGACGGGGTTGAAGGACGAATCCAAGGCAGTTCGGAAACGAGGACTCCCAAACCAGCAGCCTCCAATTTTCCAAATTTCGGGAGACTGCAAAAAGAACGCGTGTTTTGTTTGTTAATTTTCTAGAGAAAACTCGGCCCTACGGGCCTCGCCAAGGGGCTGAACCCCCTGGAACCCCCCTTTTTGTTTTTATTTAGAGCCTGCTGCTTCAAGTATAGAAACGTAGAATACGCTTTAGCCTCGATTGGACGCTGAACTGCTGAACGTTCAACGGTGATTATCAAACGTGTATTAGCGTTTAAGTAACGTACACTAACGATGTTATTGATATAGCGGGCGAATATGGAATCAATGCACGATCCACCACGATAATCCGCATTCTTGTATGTGACAATCAATACAAACGTGCGCAAATCAATAGAAAAACGACGGTTTATTTTATTGAAAAATGAAATATAAAATTATTAAGGTAAATGCTCCTTCAATCAATTTAATAAAGTCTCCGCTGAGCGCTGCACCCTCAGGCTCTGAGCCCTTAATTCCTTTTCTTTGGAGAGGGAGGCGCACAAAGAGGCAATATGCTGGTCTCGCCACCTCACAGCGCGCTCCGCTTCTACACGCTGTTTCTGCAGGTTATCCCTCAGGTTCACTAACATAGAAGTATTGACGAGCTGCGGAGCAGAAGTTATTGTTTAGTACGAAGAAGGTACAGAACGTACTGTATTCCCAGTTCTTACACCCATCAAGTGGTTGTCGACAATCACTTCATTCAATGGTCATTACTCACTTTCTTATTGGCCCAGGTGGATTGGTCTAAGGCATCCATGAAGTAGGCATCTCCTTCTGACCCAAACTGCTGCTTGGCTGTTCGTGGCGATAGATCGGCCAGTATTTCCTCTTTTGAAGTAGAAGAGAATGGCGTGTTCAACTCTATTAATTGTTCTTGTTCCTTTGCCTGACCTTGGGACTGACGCTGACGTTTTGACCTTCCGGTGGATGACATTATTTCTTGATATTCACAATGGGAAATTCACACATTTTTGCAATACAAAACGCTCGCCTTAGCAACGGTGATGGTTCCTGCCTTGTAATAACTAAAGGAGACCGGCCATTGATTCCTGTAGGTAGCAACACCGTATCCATGTGTATCCATGCTAATCATATGTTATCGTCACACATTTCGTTCCATATCCGCGTTCCATTTTCGGTATAGAATGGATACACTTAAAGAATTACTACCAAATATGGTAAACGAATAATGGTCATGAGCGATGAGTTCAACTGTTTCTTGCCTGTTCGATATGCAAAAATGAACGAAACTGCGATGAATGATTTAAACTCGAAGGAAAACTTGTTTTTCAAAGTCAAAATTACTCACTTCAAACGGGTTTGTCGCAACTACTACACACGGATGTAAATATTCTTATAAACCGGGCGGTCGAGGTCAATTGATGATTCACCAATGCAAGTTGTTGCTTGGTGATCGCCTTTAGTTACCCAATGTGTTTATAAACATCAATTTTGAAGCCTAAAAAACAAATTTTATAAACATCTGGTGATATGTTTATTGGTTGTCATGTTAATGTCACACATTTCGTTCCCATCCCACGTTCCATTTTCGGCTAGTTAGTCCATGGCTAAAGCGTATTCTACGCTAAAATGTAAATTGGTAGCACCGGAGGACATTTACCTGGGAATTTCGTTGGGCGTCAACCTTCAATAACGAGATCGGTTGATTGGTCACACAGTAGGGCGGCTTAGCTACTAACGGACCGTGTCGAGAAGTAAGGAAGGCCTATGTACTGATTACACCATCCAACTGCACCGATACGAGTTCGTAGTAAAAACATTTATGAGTGTCCTTTCAGGGTATTCCCAATTGCATGCTGCAGATCTGCCCTACGATCTCGTCCACTTGCCCATTCTTCCACAATTCCACAACCTACGCCTCTCATCAAGCTTTACGAACGAACGATTCAAAAACTGTATCAACGGACCACAACAAAAGGCGTCGAGAGTTTTTCACTAACCAAAATGCGGGAATCAGCCCTTAAGTTCTGAGTCTGCACCTTTCGTGAAAAGGTTCCCTTTGGTCGTTCTGAACGGTTCAAGGGTCTTTGAATGACGTGGTGATTCGACGGTTAACCTCTCACAGGGCCTCGTCCCCCGATCAGATCAAAAGGCTCTTCACTCAAAGAGTCCGCTCGACCAGAAGAGATTTCCGTGTGAGACAAACGTTTCCTGCTGAACAGAACTCTAAAACGAACTCGCCTTCGAGAGTATCTTAAGAAGGAATCGTGCGGTCAACTGAGAAGTTGTTTGATTCAAATGTACCACGCAAATGCCATAAACGGCGTAATTTTTAGGATTATGTGAGTGAAGTCACGGAGCCAACTGCCCAACTCTTCAACAGTACAGGCCTCATTGGCTCTGATCGTTCATGCTTTCATTGAAAGAGTCACTTCTATATTCAGTAATTTTGAAAATTGTGCGAGTCTCCAGTTCTCCAAACGGCCTTTCAGAATTATCTGCCTATTCCCCAGTCCACAATGAAGGGAGGCTTGGGTCTCAACGGGTAGAGCAGGGCGAGGAGATGGAAGCTCCTGTTTTACAACCTTTGACACCTGAGATAGAACCCCTCCTTCTCAGACCTCTGTAGCCAAGTATCCTCTCAACCTCCTCGAAGAAGCGTCGAACTTATTTGGAATTAACAAATCGATTTTGTTGTTAAGACCTCCTGACTGCAAAATATTATGATGGCAATGTAAATGAAGCCATCGTTTCGCGAGCTACTCGTTAGGTTTACTGTCTTCTTACCCAATATGGAGCGGCCTTGATTTCTTTTTTGTATTTGAAAATACGTGAAACTTGTTTGGCATTAGTTTTCGCAGAATCTCTCTATCCTATCCGTGTATTGGGCTTCGCTGCTTCACTGCTGACAATTTTCAGGACTTAACTTGAACGCTTCAGTTTCTAACATGCTCCCCTCCTAGACCTGGAGCCCCCAGCTCCAAAATGACTTCTTAAAAGGTGGACAATTGCGCGTAAGATAAAAGATTTTCTGACCATGATTAACCACTTTCCAAAGTGGTTCAGCAAGGTCGCGATTTTCACCTTGTTGGAATCTGTTTTTCGTTCCGCAGCAATAAAATAAAACTTGAAGATGTGAGGCTCTGGAAAATTGCTACTTCGAAATTAAATGTTGGCGTTGTTCTCACATCTATCATGTCGCGGTTCTTGTGGCAAAGTGGTGCAATGTTTATCAAACCTGATTTTGCACAAGAAAGTTTAATACGAAAGAAAACTATTAAAACATTAATTGTTAAGTAGTAAACAAATTTGTACTTGTACAAGCTTTTTTCGCGTGACGTTAAAAGTTCGTGCTCCTACTTGATGTACAATAGGCCTCCGGCTGTATAGTGGTCCAGCAGAAGTTCTTCTTGTAGATGTTGACGTATGACGTCGAGGTATGACGCTTGTTCGACGCAAAACGCCGAATCAGTATCAGTATTTTGACCTCGGGGTTCACACACCTGCTGTAACGGGTATCCCTGGCCCTTAACGGCAAAGTCATTGTTTCCCCAAAGATCTTCGTGCCTGCTGGAGTTCAACATCTGCGTTTCCTTCCGCTAGACCTTCCGAAATATCATTTCCTAGACAGCTCCTCCTAAATCCAATCACCTACCAACTCTCACGAAAGTCACTGGTCTCCCTGTGCTCACACAGACACTTTTTCCCCATCTACTCTCGGCCTATGCAGTTCGTTATCTCCTTCCGATACAGTTTCCCGCGCTCGTTCAAGCATGTTATGAGTCGCCCTTTCGTGGGCCCAACAACGCTGATAGACGTTCTCGAATTGGGATGAGACAATGCGAAAACTATATTTTTGATCCTGTTCCCTCGCGAACTCCAAGAAACCGTTACTCTAAGCGGGTAGTAGCAGGTAGATGTAGAAACTCCGCGTATGTCACTCAACAACCAGTGAGAAGTACTTCATTGTATAAAAATGAAATTTATTGCAAAGCGATGACGACTATGGCGCTTTCTTGGAGTAAAGCAGAAAGAACACTTAAGTGATTAAAGGTTAACATTTTGGATGTTTAAAATCGGCACCACTGCTGTGAGATGGCGGATGTGCAGTTATGACTTCATTAGAATAAACTCGTTCGTGTTATGAGCCTGAAAATTGTCCACCTTTCGCTTCGTTCTGTAGGAACTGGCTATTGAACTGATCCTGAGTTTCGCATTCTGCGCTGCGCATATGAGCGCCTTGGCTAACATCGCCTGACTCACTTCATGAGCCGTCCCATTTGTCATGGGGTATTTACTTGACATCTACATTCATCTTCTTCTCTAAGACCACATGGTCCTTTCACATTGACATTGACGCCTCACGGGCTGATGATCGCAACATCGCTGTTTTTCATGAAAGTTGAGTGTTACTACCCCTGAAAAGTCGGTGTTTCCTCTGGCTATACGTGTCGGCGTCAGATCTGGCTGCATCTACTCGTTCGACTCACAGGCTCAACACAAGCTCACGACGAATAGGCTGATGGCACCTAGTAAATGAGCGTAGGAGATCCACACTCGTAAGGAAAGATAAAATCCACGGACTCTTAGCGCCCAGATGTTAATCCAATGCATTATCTTTTAAGGCAGGCCCAGAAGCAATAATTCAAAACAACGACAATAGTGCATATGAAGCGCTTATCTATAGGTGCACCAACAAATCGAGTTCAAGTTCAAAGTAAATCGAACGGAAATCGTGAAGTTGAGTTTAAGCGTGGGCGTAGCGACTGGAATAGTTGGCCGTTTCACTGAGACGAAGTTACAAAAGCTGTGGATCTGGAGCACAAAGGGAGGATAATACATGCAGCCGTCTGACCCCAAGCAAAAGCCCAGGGACTTCCCGCCGGTGAGATCTCAAATTCAAATTATAGGGACTTCCGGTTGAGAGCGGGTGAAAAACGTAGAGCTCGCTCACTTTTCTTGTATTCATTAAACAGTGTGCGAGGTTTGTTGTTTCAGAACGGGATTTTGAATAATTGTTCATTGTTGAGTACAACTAGGATCCTCGCTATTGTTTAGTTTTTTAATGCAAATATAAAACCTACCGCACAACACTTCTTATTCATGCTCTCCGTTTTGTTTGGAGAGTATGTGAGTAGTGCTGTCTCAAACCACGGTCATCTGCTACGCTAGGGTCGTCACCGCTCTAAAAATCTGAAAATATGAAAAGTGTGGCACTTCGCAAAATGGATAACTTGGCGTTCTTTTCAATTACAATTCCCGTTCTTCTGGAGGTGGAGAAAAGAGTAAAAATAGTTGTGAAACCTATTGAGAGGTTAACAAAGTTGGGAAATTGGTAAAAAATCATCGTTAACTCGAGAAAATTAGTACTTGGAATTTTGTTTCCGTTTGTTTTATCAAATTCTCTAATGACCAAGAATCTCCGTGGTTTTGAAATTATAAGGCATAAAACGACTTTGATTTATGGAATTTCTGCCGTTGTTCATGAAAATTGTAATTACCTTAATTGAACCCTCTTTGTATAGGAACCTAATTTTTCTGGAAAGGCTACCACATTAAATGATCGAGATTTATATGAAAAAATACACAAAAATCGCCTTTTGTCGACATTTTTGATAATCCGTTTGATAATTACAGTTTTTTTCTGCAAATTTTACTGTACTCCAATATCATTTGCACCTATAACTAACAAAATTTAATCAAAATTATTGTTGCAGTTTTTGAAAATACCATACAATGTTTTGTGTTGTCAGGGCTATGATAACTAAAGTGTGTTTACAGGGAAGAAGGGCGCTGGACCACCTGATTTCGGATAAAGTGCATGCAGAAGGGGGGTGCGAATCCATGGAAGATCCAGAAGGGAAGGGTGGGGCCCTTTTCTTGACTTCTTAGTATATTGTACAGACAGATCAGTGAGGGGTGGCCTACAGGCGCAGTGGTTTATGGGATCTGGACAGCGATACCACTGGGTGCGCTGGCGACAGTTGTCCAAGCAGAGCGGTTCGCTCTGACAGTGTGCGTGCAGCACCTCCATCGTAGGGGAATGAGGCGGAAAAGAATATATATTACTAAAGTTAACGTACCTGTTCGGTGAGTCCGTCCTCTCTGGCTGGTGATCCCTGTCGTAGGGACTACCGAGAACCACTTGATCAGAGAGGTGGGAGGAGAAAGGTACCATTCGGCCAAGATTAGTCAGAGGTACAGAATTGCAGATTCTGTGAGGTAGAGAATGTACTGTGCATGTGTGATGGGCTGGCTGTAGTGCACCTCACAGTGCTTGGGGTTCATCAGCTGTGGTCAGAGGAGGTTGCAGGGATGGACTTCAGGGGTGTCATGTTCACCCACACAATAGGCCCAGTTGGGGCTTTTCCCTGTGCCACCAAGTAATAGAAAGAAAAAAAAGTGAGCCAGTTTTTTTCGTTTCTTTATCAGTCTGGTGGCGTGCTGGTTCAATATAAAATGTGAGTCGATCTTGGCCTTTTTCTCAGATCTGAGGACCACACCTGGATGTCGAGAACATGTTTGCAGTTATGGGCGTGTGGAACTGGTGGTTATTGTGTGCCGTGAGACTGCGGTAAGACAGAAGTTTATACTTTTTTCTGTTCCGCAGTCACCTGAGTTCCTGGAGACCTGTTTCTGACAACTGGCACAGGAATGTTGCACGTGGATGCCAAATGTGCTGTTACATTTGTGATATCGCAGTAAGTGAGGAGGGGAGTAAGTGCAATATCGCCAGAATAGTAATTGGAACAAGGGGTTTTATTCGCAATGACGGCCGGAGATGTTTTACCACCACAAACAAGAAACTGGGACACCTTGATGAGACGACCACTCCGTTTCGACTGCTAGCACTGAACTTTCGAGTGAATCAGGGCGTTTGAGGTGCCTAGTCACTACAAATGTCCCGGTCGAGCCTCGACTAATACCAATAGTGCAGTTGTGCAGCGTTCCACTACATTTGACAGCATTAGTTGTGAACTTCCACCAGTAACACCACGTACGGGTGACCAGCCTAACCAAACTATGGCTCCGGAAACCTGCGCTGAGGTGACATTCAAAATGACGAAGAGCAGGAAGCTGGTCTGCATTGCCTATTAGGCATCTTCGCGACAGAGTGATGGACTTCCCTACAAACTGTAGCTTCTGTAGGTTCTGGTCCATACCTGTCTTAGAACCGGTTCAGAATTAGATGAATGAGCTCACTTTCTCTGTCGTCAAAGAGTATTCCACGGGGCGACTAGAAAACCAAACAAGGCTAGGTATGCTGTAGACTCATAAAACATGGACATTCAATGTTACGCAGATTAAGCGCCAACAAACCTCACTATTCTGCTTGTCGCAGTTTTATGACTGCCCCATTGTATTTAGAAGACAAACGCAAGTTGCTTTCAGTTGTCAAAGTAATTCAACTGGATTTAGGTGATTTGCATGGCCTCAATCGCGCGCACAGAGAGACGACGAGACCAACAACAACAACATTGTAAATGCCTCCACCGTGGAAACAAGGGATGGCAGGTTCTTGTAGAACGTAGAAGGGCGGCACCCGGAAGATGGAGCTTTAGAACTCATTTCAAGTAAATTTGATATGCAGAACAAGTTTCGCTACGGCTTTAGAGCTCCACTCGGGGATCTCGGAGTGCGAGGCTTTCAGATCCTTTCGGTAGAGCCTCCGCCTATTATTTGTCCTGCCACTCGCCTTCTCTCTTTTCCTTGCCTTTTCTCCAAACTCCCAATGTCGTGAATAACAAACGTTCACATCGGATGGATTTTTAGTTCATCTTAAGACTGCGATCTGGAAGCTATGCAACTACCGTAAATGTATTTGTGTGCATAGTAATTATATTGTACATCGCACTTCATTCAACTCGCCCATTTCATTCAAGTGAGATTCACGTGTTAACATTGCCACTAACTCATAATGTCATTCATATGGGCCTTAACTCTAAGCAAAGTATTCTGTTAGCTGGTGGATTTCTGCAATGAAATGAGCCTCTGTGATTGTTTGAGTCCGGGCTGCTCTAAAAAATATTGCTGGTGACTACCAAAAAATACCCCCCACCCCACCACACCGCCAGTCGCCTCAAATACCGTGAGCAGCCTCATTCCCTCTCGGTTCCACCTCCAGGTCCCTGATGCTACGTCCTCCTATCACTCTCGCACAAGGAATGCCTTTAGAGTCCATCTCTGCAACTCTCACAACCATCTAGTATCACGTGGTGAGTCCAGGGCTCACTGAACCTCAACCCGAACAACAACTTAGATTTCAAGTTATTTCGAATAAAAAGTCTTTCTCTAGTTACAAGTCGGAGTCTATTATCTCTCAAAATCTAAACTCCTTGATTGGAACGGATTCATTACGTTGTGCTTGTTTCCAGGAGTTTCTTTCCGCTTTGCCGTTTGGCTTTGAGAATAGCAAAAGAATTAAAAAACGCCTCCCTGGTGAAGTCTGATCCAGTATTGAAAAGTGGAGGAGTGCCACACTGGTACGAGGGTTGGCTTTGAAAAGAGTAGGAAGAATTTCTCCAGGCAGTTTGCCATTGTTGGGCGCACAAATAGGGGAGCTTGAAACTTAGAAATAAATGAACGTGGTGAGCGTGAGTGAGGCCTGTATTACACTTGACAGAATACACGTGCACAAGGAACTCTCAATACATGTGAAGCTGGTTGTGGGTCACTAAGTGGAGGGAGTCCAGGATAAGGGAAATTGGAAATGACTGAAGAGGTGGACTTTTCTAAGGTAACAAAAGGGTTGAGAGTACTGTTAGGTGCGAGTGTAGATATTCCCGAGGTAAAGACCCCAGCTAATTCGGCCTGCCAAACAGTCATCGTGACAAACGTTCTTGCACTTGCATCCTGTGAAACTTCACTAAATCGTTGTTGGTTGGTTAAGCGGCCATCAGCTTAACCTAAAACTAACTCAAAACGCTTCAAGTTGTTACGCTACGGTTTAATTATTCTCTTGAACAGCTTGTCCAAGTCTCGCACCTATGAGAACCATCCCGTTCGACTCAGCGTTGGAAAATACCAGTACGAAGCACCACCTGAATACTAAAGGACGACCACAAATACAAATTCCAGGCGCCTGTAGGCAATTAGCACGGCGTGAGACGCTGAACTGATTACTTTCGCTGTATTTTCCCGTGAGTTCTTTTTATTAGCAGACTTTGGGTCACCACGATTACTTTAATTTCACTATTTTCGGTTTATTCGCAGTTGTACACCTCTGACGCTCATTTCGTGCAACCCAGCATCTAAAAATACCTTGAAGACGATACCAAACACTGTGGATTTGCGTTAAAACTGGCAAAATCTGGTTTTTATTAATTTTTTTAACCATTTTTAACCATGGCCAAGCAGGCGGGCACAACTATATACCAAATGGGCTTTTTCTGTTTTTATGAAACGGTCCAGACGGCGGGCGGACATTGCTGATTTGGAATCCCGATGTCTTGAAACGTAAAGTGTGAAATTTTGATCGGGGGTCATGAGCAAAAATATCTGACCTAAAACATAGGGTTATTATATTCGGAATGAACAATAAACCAAAATCACCGGGTGTTTGAGCATGCTCTGGGCCTGCCGTTGGGCGTTTGGCTTAAACCCCGCACAGCTTACCAATTTGAAAAAGAAACAATTATTTGATGGGTCTGACGTTTCGTGGACTGTAAGTTGAATAGCCGGGAACAAAGGGAAACAGGAGAATTCAAATAATTTATTGAGATTATGGGGTTGGCTGTTAACTGAAATGAGGGAACCGGTGAAAGAGAAAATGACCAATGTCCGAACTATTAGGAACTCCAACTCGGATTCACGCGTGGGAGGTTTGACGAGGGCGCACAACAGACACGAGGTCGCGATGATGATGAATTACAATTATAATATAATAAAAAGGATATAGTCTCATTCCCTCCAGTGGTGGACCAGCAGCCGCAGCCGTTGGTCAAGTGCATGATCTGATTAACTGTTTGAGCCTCGCAAATAACGAATTTGCACGGGAAACAACGTACAATATATGTTAATGAATAATAAATTAATGACAAGTAATAAACGATAGTACGCTGGAGTTTGTGTTGGGCTATTGGCACTACTGGTAACGGTGACGAGTAAATATCACCTTCTTGTGCCAACATTTCATAGCAGTATCGGGAATGTATGGGGTGGTAGATGTGGAACGGGAAGGACAGGATGGTCTGTTTCGGCGGTATAGTGTAAGCCCATCATCGTAGTTGGCCATTTGAGTTTCCCAAACACTCGGATTCACGCTCAGTTTCAAATGCTTCCGCTCTCCCCACACTTTTCAACCGCTTTTCGTATATGGTGACTATAGCTCCGTCAGTTTTTCAGAACTTTCACACTACTTGCTCTTGAGGACGTCTTATTCTTTTGAGGATTATCCGAACTCCGTTTATACTTGAACCCACCATATCCCAGCCACTTACCGTTTCCCCAGTAACTGAACTGGCTCCGTTTTTTCCGTTTTGCTTTCTGTGTCAACTGTTGTACTTCCTATCTGTTTATTACCTATTCGTCTGATTTTTAGCTGTTCGTCGTAGTTCTGGTCAGCGTTACGTGTTTCTCAAATAGGCTTGTGTAGGAAATAAAATGAGTAGATGGGTTTAGAATAAGTGACTAAGTTGAGCTGGATGAATAGTTCCGGGCCAGTCGCTATTGCCTTATCTTGAGAGAGCTCAACTCCGACCATCCAGTTCCATCATTAATACCCTCTCTAGTTCGGTAATCCAAGTAATGTCTTCTGAGTTGGATCAATTCTGGTGAGATCCTCCCGGACGGGAACTCCGCGTTTTCCTACTGCCATCTACAAAGTTCTGATTATAATTGTTGCCAGCGGCAGAGAATAACTGAAGTTTAGATTGAGTTTCCTCGCTTCGAGTTTCATCTGATCTGATCTTTTACACCGTTGCCTCATTTGTGGGTAAAGTTGAGCAATGGGCCAGACGCAGGTGCTAGTTACAACCTTTAACACGTTCGTTAACATCGCGCGTGACCTGGATTTCAATACAGGTAGAATCAGTGCCTGCTGGAACGGACGGGTGCATGAACGTACCCAAAAGAAATTGGTACGTGGAAGGAGGTCCACGCGTGTGGTGTAGGTGCTACATAAATATGTATGCTCCGTAGTTGCTGCAATGAACTGTGGGAGGGCATGATGGAAAGCTCGAATCCCAACAAATCTAATGGCCACTGAAGCCTTGAAAATGCTGTGTTGGGAACAATCAGGTACTCGGGGCTGTCGAAACCTCATCCCCTAACATTAAGGCTTCAGCAGTTTTGTTAGGCCTCTACCCGAACTTTTAGGGTATTATAAAACCCTTAGCTTTCTCAAAAACCCGGCTGCTTGCTGCCTGCCCCATACCAGGACTACAGCCTCTTGCAGTATCAGTTTTTGATCGGTGGTCACTGCTACCTTCTCTTCTCTCACCCGAGAGCAAACTTCACAAAATTGCAGAGCTAAGACAACCTCAGTTCTGCTGCTTCATCAGTTTACTGACTCGTGAAATTGACCAGTTGAGAAGTTTCAAAAGCACCGACAGCCGCGCGGGTTGTGTGGGTACTCTCATGGCAGATCGTCAGAATGATATCATTTGATGAAAGAAAAGACCCCATCCAACGTCTCACCGATTCCTCATCTTATGGCCTCTAACGTCACTTACTTACGTGCCCATAACGTTTTCACATGGTATGTGCTCATTAGCATCCTTGAAATCCGGCCAAGCCGTACAATGGGAACACCCCCGGCCACACTACTTTGATTTAGAAATATATCGATCAGCTGACCTCTCTAGGTGCTTATTCTTGCCCTCTTCCTTCGCACAGTTCACTCTGCGTCATACTCTGGGCGCACTTTGTCATTTCGCACTTTGTCATTGTCATTTTCTCAGCCAACCCTGAATTCTCCATAGCCCTGAACTTCCTACTGAGAGTCCGGACGGCTCTGGAGGGGATGAATATCGAGTAGTCTGCCCTCGGTTCGTCGAATAAGGGATCGCAATTCAGCGACCTGACACCATTCTCTGTGAAGAGGGCAGGGGCGAGTGCAATCCCCGGAAAACCCATGGAGATAAAGCGTAGGTGCCGGTGGAACGTCTTTTGGCATCCACCACTGGGGCCTGCCTCCCATTTAGGCCCGGGGGTGCTCAAGCCGCAGCTATATAGAATGAGTATCACGGGGGCTTCTGCCCGCAGGCGGTGGCGTGGAGCCGCCGGCCATGAAGCCAAGGATTGGTTTCGTGGGGGCCGTGGCTCGCTGGAAATCCTCAAGAGAATTAGTTAGGCGTTGGCAGGAGAAAGGTCAAGGCTATTAAGCTAGAAACCCTCTCCAAGGCCATGGGCGTAACCCAGTACTTTTACAAATGTCTACTCCACCTCTCCTCATTCCCCCACATGTTACCCAAACTGCCAGGACCTTCTATGTACTACCAGTGCCTACGTTAAGTGTCCATCCTCGTCCCCGGGTCCTTCTTCCTCTCTCCATTGTGTGTTCCACCCTCCCTTCATCGGTTCAACTACTTGCCCTTCCTTCTATTTCCCAGTGTGAATGCTCTAGAAAGCACTGTACGGCTTGAGTTTTTATTGTCCGTCTAGCGTTAAAACACCACTTTGTGATTTCACGTTCTCGCCAACCCGTGTACATCCGCAGTACACACTCCACAGTCTGGCAAGTGTCTGTTGAGTCCACATCCTCCTACGGACTGGCAATCTCAAGAGAGTGAATGCTTCCGATGTTGTGAAATGCTTGTTACTCACGCGTTGTATGTTTTGTATTTTGCCAAATACTAGCTTTCACGAAGTGACGAACTGAATCAAAAAGCTGTGCTAAAGCCGAACGGAGCGAGAGTTCTGCAAATTCCCGTTTGGATGGAATCCACACGCCGTCTCCACAGCCAACTACTCTTCTCTCCAAAAGCCCGACTTTCGTTTGATTCAACTAGTAGCTGCTTTACGACTCAAAACTTTTCTCGACTCGGAAAGATTCAAGTTTGGAAAACCGTTAAGTTTTCCAGAGATGCACGTAAATAGTCGGTGACGTCGCATGTATTTCTATTTCCTCTTCCGGCCGTCTGCGCCGGATATTCACTCCGGGGGTCTTGGCTTCTTTTTTTGGACGCGAAACAGGAAATATCTCTTTTCGAACTGGCGCTCTGGGAAAAGCGGCTGAAAATATAAAATACGGGAGTATAATATGCTAAGAGGGAAGTTGGTTCGTTGTGACCTACTTCGTAGGCTACACTCGGTGCAGACATGATGTTGAGCGGAGGGGTTTTCTATCGAGCAGTTCTTCGGGTGTGTGTTACCTCGCGTTTTACATCCATTACTCTTTATCCGCTGGAAGAAGACATAGTGTTTTTTTCTTCTTTTTATTAGTGAATGGGAAGTCATGCGAAAGCGTAATGCGCCCTCACGATTCAACGAGTAGTGTAGCATTTCCACTCGCTCTCTCATTTATTTATTATACGACACTGAACGATGTGCTCTGAGCAACATTACCGGAATGGTTTATACGGTTTAGAATGAAGGATTTGGCAGCCTCAGGAAGCCTGGCCGTGATTCTCAGCTAAGTTCTGCAAATGAAGTACCATACATATGTAGGATCTGAATCGGACGCTCGAAACCTAGGAGACGCACCTGGGAGACGAGCAACGCATCGGACGCTCGAGGCCTAGGCAACGGATCCGGGAGACGAGAAGAAGACTCGCGGACGACATTATTGGAATGAATCTCGAAACAGTCAGTGTATGAATCTTATCGTAGCAAGTTGTATTTGATTTTAAGTTTGAAGTATAATCGTTTACAGCACTCGATAGTTTTTATATCATCCCCTACACATATTTCTGCTAGGTTCACTTTTGAGGTGTGGAGCTTCTCTGTCACTGCCTCGACAATAACCCCCGAGCTTATTTAGCTCTTAACCAGACCCGTTGTGGGTGAATAACTTCTTATTCGCGTAAAGAAATTGAAACTCCCCACGTTGAAGGGGTATGTATTGACTGTTGAACAGCTCAGCGACACAAATTTGGTGGGCAGTGAGTTCACACTCACTGTTTCTGCAGTTACTCGAAGCTTACCCGGCGCCGGGTTTCCAGAGGCAGTCTTCGTAACTTCCGTCAATACTACGAAGGTTTTCATTGCATACGACGAGTAGTTTTGATAAAAGCAACGCACGTTGTCTTAAACCTATGGAAAAAATCGTTTTCGTAGCGCGAGCAAAACTTGAACAGGTGGAGAGAGGTTACACAAGGTTATCCTCTCGCGAGCGCTGGCGAAACATCCGTCCAGGGTTCGTCTTGAGCAATATGTCTTACCTGTCTCAGTTGATCCTTCTGTGTGATTCAAATGATGGAAGTCAAATACAAGACTGACAAATTCTTTTCCTGTTCATTTACTCACGAGATGCGGCGCGTTTGTGGCACAGGGATCACCACTCGAGCGAAGTATGGCGCCATCTGTCTCTCTCTTTCTCCCTATCTCGTCGGCCTTTCGTAATTCAAAGATCAAGAATCTACAATGAGTACTCGTGCCAACCTAAATAGGAAGTTGGTATACGCGCCTCAGTGTGTGACACAAAAGAACGGGCCTCGAGGTGGCTGGTGCCTTACTGAACGGTAATTGTAATCGGGTGTGTAATTCATAGTATATAGTATTTACACCTATCCGTATCCCCGGACTTCATTATCTCCACACTCCTCTGGTTGGCCAGGCTTCTTCGTGCCGTGCAGCAAATAAAGAGAGTACCTCCGTACGTTTCTCCCTAGCTGACACGTATTTGGAGTGTTTACCAGTTATTTTCATCGTACTATAACACAGTCCATTTTGCTCATGATCTCAACAACCAGCACTATCCCCTACAAAATGGTCCTCCAGGCCGGATCTGAACCGGCGTGTTGGATCTACAGTCCTCGAGTTTGGATGTGGTATTAAACGAAGGTGCTGTTCTCTTGTGTGTTCGGTCCCTTCACATTCCTCCCTTGCCCCACTCTGACGCGCGTACAGGTAGAGAGGTATTAAAGTGGAAAAATAATTTACTAAAAAAATTTGAATAAAAAAAGTCTCAAGTTTTACCCAACTTCTTGAATTGATTGTATTTGATTATGGTTTATGAAAATTAGTTACTTTCTTCTGTTGTCTGACCTATTGGATTATTGGAGGATTTAGTATATTTTCGCCCCTAAATAAATAAATTAATCTCTCCCTTTCTCTATATATCTCTCCCTCAAGGGGTGCTAATAGTCATTATCGCCTGTAGTTATGATGATTAATGTTTGGTTTTCTTTGTTGCAGGTAAGGACTCACAGTAATTCGCTACGATCAGGTTTGGCTTTTACAGTTGCGGTAATCTCTTATTGTGCCACTCGGGTCTATTTCAGTACCGTGAGTATATTCCAGTTTGCACTTTGCTTTTGTACACTTACAAGGTTCAGAGGAGACTTTGTAAAGTCAGGTGGCCCATGTACGTTCTCAACTCATTCAATAACCGTCTGCGAAACCTGTTGCGGTGTTGAGCGGTTTGACTGTGTGTGGTTTGGGATCAGCCGGTGCGTTTAGCGGAGAAGTTATCGTTAGCTCGTTCCACCCTTTCAGACCATCCAGTCTCCAAAGCGAAGTAACGATCTCGCATCAATTGACTGCCAATCGGCGGTCAACTTTCCGCACGGTTTACCGTTGGGTATTTGGCGCGGCTGTAAAAGAAGCGAAATTATGGACCTTATTAGAGCGCCTGAGGAGGAACGCCTTCTGTTCTTTCGCACCTTCCTTGACCTCGCGAGTAAATAACTAGTCGGGTTCGGGCCGCTTCAAATTTAATATTACCATCCTTCCAAGCTCCCTGAGTTTCACCTCGACTCCATAATTTACTCCACTTTTGCCCCAATTCCCTTTCGCGCCAGTTACCGCCTTCCACTGACGCTCTCCATTACCCGTTTTTATGGAGTTTTCCTCGGCCTCACTTCGTAAATTATGTGTGAAAACTAAAAGCTGTCACTATTTTTCTTCGCGTTTCTGGTAGTCGCAAAACAGAAATAATCTGTAAAGTTTACTTCCCTCGGCTCAAAGCAGTCAAAAGGAAATGTAATCGGCAGAATAATTCCGCTTACACTTTTCTTGAATTTTGTATGCCTCTGGGTTTCTTGGTGAGTATTTTTAGTCTCGCCAAAACAAGGGCGTTGCTTAAGCTCCTGGTGGGGAGTGTTCTCGGAATATTTTAGTTGGAAATTTCCTTGATCCTTTGGTTACACATGAAGCAACAACCATTCTCGACTAAAAGCGTAGTTGGACAGTCAGAAAATGCGCTGCTGGTTATAAGCTGTCAAACCACTCTAGGCTCTCTGGGCAGGTATTGTAAGACCGCTCTATACCAGGAAGTACTGACCAGACTCAGAGCCCTCGACAGAATACTTTGGGCTCCTGAGAACCACGCGGCTGCTACCGCGTATTTTAGGGCTCCTCAAGTAGATGGTAGGAGTTGTGAAGGAGTACCTACTACTTCCCATCAGATGATGTGTTCTTTTGACTGGAATGCAGTATATTCAATCTTCGTTCCCCCAAATACCCGTTACACTGTAAAGAGATATGTCGTTTGTGACGTGATTGGGAATTGAAATTTCTTGAGATCCGTCCTTTTCATGTCGGTATTTAGTCTACAGATCACCGTAATACCAGATATTTTCAATTGTTGCGTCGACAGGCGCGATCACTATCCTAACAAGTGGGAAGGTTTAGTACGTAGTACTTGCGGGGCTCATGAGAAGAGCCTTCGTCGAGCGTACCCTAGCGTTATACATAGTTTGATAATTTTTTTAGAAGGGACTGTCGAGTTGCTAAGGCTTTTTTTTTCGTTATTTTCCGTGAACTGAACTATTCTGACTGGATGATATTGCGGCATTTATAAGAGACATCACAAGTCCGTCAGAACACGACAAACTCATGCAGTTCTGAGGAAGAGTTACGCTGTTGATAGGTTTCATTAGTGTCCTAGAAATTGAGCAGAACGTTAGTCGCGAGGGGGTAGGTCGGTACGACGTAATAAAGTCCTGCCCAAGGATCTGCCTATTGCTGAAGTGAGGGAAATGAAAGGGACTCCTAATCAAGCCCCCATGGTTTACATACTGGCAACATGCAGAAGACTGCTAAACTCTAAATCGAGTTACTTTCCGTTTCACCCGGCAGCCCTCGCTAAATGACGGCGTTATGAGCAGAAGGGCTGGGGGAGATTGAGGGTCAGTATTAACCGGCAGGAAATCGTATGATCTCTCGGCGGATGGGTCTATTGCCCTTATGGAGCATTCTCTCCATGGCCAGGATTAGGACCGAAGGGTGTTGCTCCGCGATTGACTTACTTCCCTTTCCTTGGAACTGGATTTCAAATGAGTGATGCTCGTAATTCGAGTTGATGATATGGTCAATACCTCCACCCGATTTTCATGGTGGTGTTACAATTAATTTTTAATTCATTTCAGCCCAGTTACCTCTTCTCTTCACGGTGTGGGAGTTGTGTCTTCAATAACTAGTACCGGGGGGTCCGGAGTGGTACAGTATGAAACTACACGCCTTAGGCCAGTAATGCCTGTCCGCTCTAATCCCCTGGACAAGGCAAGAATACTCTGTGAGGCCAATAAATCTATCTACTGAGGATAAATCGTGCTAATTCCTGCCAGTTCATCCTGACTCTCAATCTTCTTTAGTCCTTCTGCTCCTTGAGCCTTTTAATACAAGCCTTAGCGCCTCTGGACACCTAAGATAAGTTTCATGCCTTGGCCTGTTACAGGAGTGTCAAATATGATTATCGGGCCTCCGGTGCAGCCATCGACCTGCTTACCAAACGTGATGCTAACTCTGATGAGATTGGAGCATCATCTTAACGCCTTTCTACATATCGGCATCTCGCGTTCATGGCCGAACGAGTTCGCGACTGTGAGAGAACATTGCCCCTCTTAGTACGACGTCTGCTTGGCCCATTAGGGAAACATCTGATTACTCCATGGCAGAGCGCCATAGTATGTGTTCTGACAACACACCAGACGTTCCTTTTGATCTGAACAGGTCAGTAACCAGTCCAGAAAGTAATCCGTTATGACCCCTACAAGATGGAATAGTGCAGGAAATGGGTAATTCTAGGAAGTGCAGTGCGCTGTTACACGAATATTAGGCCCAGAAGTCAGTGAATCCTTAAGTTGAAGGAGTTGGTCCGAGGTTCAGTTTATGGTTTCTCATCAAATGTGCAGATACTCTTTCTATCCCTCCTCACACTCAAGAGACTTTTAATATTGGAAGTTTATCGCTGACCTGGTTCGGGAGTGTAACCTGGTCCACAGTCCCGTCCCACGCAATAAGTTTCTGCAGGTCCACTGCGACTACTAGCCCCTCCTTCACTGTCCACCTTCGGGTAAGCTTTAGCTAGTCCTAAAGGAAGGGCACCCAAACGAATGGGTTTGCAGTCGTGCGGGAAATTCGTTGGGTCGCGTGGAACGTTGCAAATGGTAGGGAGTAATGAAAATAAAGGAAAAAGCGTGAAAATGATTTGCGGGGAAGGAGAGAGGAACTCGAAGAAGTAAATTCCTGTGGGTTGGTGGAGGGAACGCGATCGATATGAGGAGGTCAACGTCAGGGAGCGTCTAGACTTGAGGCATTTCGTCTTCATCCCCGCTCTACGTTAGTCGACTTTTCATCCCAAACTCCACATGAGACCGCTCTCAAAGCCTGACTAGCCTCGAACGTCAAAATAATAAGCACCTTGTAGTCAATTCCTTCTTGAGACATGATCATGAATGGCCACGCTCCAAAATACCGTTTGTTAAGTTCAGCGTTCCGTCCACTTGTAATCTAAAGACCGTTCCGCATTTGCTCACTAGCATGGGGGAGGGTCGGTTGCGATGAAGTGTGTGGGAGATGAGTCTTATAACGTTTTGGATGCCCACAGTTGCGTCTATGGAAATATGTTCGAGCTCCTGAGGTGATTCCTTGGACTCATGGTCAGGATACTGCTCACTGCCGGCTTACTAGCGTCTGTAACTAGTTTCCTGTTGGGGTAAGCTGAGATATGAGGTCGTAGCTATCGGTCGAGACTAGCCCGCTCTGGTCTACACCTATTGCTCAGAACTCAAAGCATCGGCAAAGTCTTAAGTTCGCCACTAGTGTAACTGAAAGGACTTAACGCATCGCTCTTACGTTCTTTACTCTACTAAGCGTAATATATCATAGCTCTCAAGACACTCCATGTTCAACAAAAGCATTCTACTACCCCCAACAACCACCCGGCGTCCAGATGCAGAGCCAGAGTTCAATACTTCCTCCGAGACCCGCTCCTAAGAGACCTGCCTCCAAGATTCAAGTGTAACATCCCGTGCAAACGTTTTGGGTCCGATTGTAATATCTGAGAGTGCAGTTATGGAAATCTTAAAAGAGTTAGAGAATTACTCTCGTTCTTTCGTTCTTTGAACACTTTCTGTGTCCCTAGTATGCCATAACAAAGCTCTTCGAAGATCTGCATTTATGAAAAGACCCAGAAAAGGTCCCAGTATGATGTGCCCGCTCCCAAGGGACCTTTATCCGTGAAAACCTGTAACGAAGGGGCCCTGACCACTCCATAACTTTCAAGACCTGAGCGCAAAAACCCAATAAAATACCCCCTGAGCTCTCAGAGAGACATGCATTCTTGAAAATTTATCTTCAAGAAAAGTGCAAGTCTTTTTGGGCTGCAATGTTCGAGTGACTTGCATTCTTGAAACCTTTTTTTTGGAATGCTATATCCTATGGCGGTTTTGTGAGAACTTGTTCAAGGATTGAATATAATATTGATGTGGTAAGCCTTTCATACGCGAATGCCTCGCCAGGGTGACTGTGTAGTACCCATAGGCTTCAACACTTCCAACAGTTGTTGCATGAATTGCAGTACATCTCACGGTGTTCAAGCGGCCTGCATTCAGGTTCCGAGTGAAACATCTCACAGCTTTCTAAACACCATCATTCCAAAAACACGCCCAGAGTCCAGTTTTATGCTTCAGAGCTCTGGAGCTTTTGTCCCAAGAGATTCATATTCTAGAAACCATTTCATGGTCGAGCGTGATGTGCTGAAGCTGCCACGCGACCAAAGTACACAAGAAACTTTTCCTGAATGTCTCATCCCACGATTTCAGGAGGTCTACTATTATGATCCTGTTTCTGGGTGTTTTGGGTATTTTTGGAGGTCTTGCCACGCGCTGAAGGAAAACATAAAGTTCCTGCGAACTTCAGTTGGTGCCAGTAGAGTTCCTGCTACTGAAAGTCCCGTAGCTTGCACACAAATCTTGAAACACGGAATGAGAAGTGTTGAGGGGGTCAACAGTCGATTATACCAATTACAGCGTTGCGTTACGGGTTGTAAGTGGCTCATTCAGTCCTAATTTTCTGGAGATCAACGCTCATTTCAAGGACATGAGTCGAACGAATATGAGCAGTGAGCAGTTCGGTTGGGTGCTTCTAGAGAACCTTTTCATAAGAATTGCCTGAGTTTACCTTCCAGTTTACTGCGGCAAAGGACGGGAGAAACGATTCTTCTTCCCAACATCTTGTGGAACGCTGTGGGATCACCTCGCTGAGTCGACCGCGGCGAATCGGATGGGACGTTTCTAATTCGAACAGATTTCACGGACAAGCATTCAACTCCCAGCTCATTTTTGTTAAGCCGGAGTTCGGGGCGAGTCCTTGGCGGGCAACGAGAGGATGACCAGGGCTTATGGGCAGGGAGTTCTCAGATACGATTCTACGGCGCCCATCTCAAAAAGGTTGACGACAGCCGGGTCCTTTTCTTCTCACTACGTTCGTTACTGACTCACAGCGGGGGAGATCTGTATTTTTACTGTTCGGTTTTCAAACAGCCGTTGACAGATTCCCATATCGCCTTCAAATGCGAGAGCACAACCAGTGACGAAGGACTTGTCTTTGTACAGGATACGTGGAACAGTTCAACGACATCGTTGCTCCCACGAGGACCTTGAAAGAATAATATCTCAACTCCGCAGTTCAGTGCTTATCTCCCATTCTTTTGACTACTTCTCGGTAAATAGCGTGTTACTGGTTAATTGTTACGGAAACTTCCACTCCCGCCTACCCATCTCTTATCGATTGCTAGAAATCGAAATCGACTAACCCCTGCTTTCAGACTCTACCGAATCTTTAAAAATCGGTTGCTGCTGGTGGACGAACCAGGGAGCTTCTAGGGCTGTTTCAGTGCCAATTTTGAAACCTCTACTCCTTTCGGGTAAGTATTGGGCGCGACGCATCACACAACATTCTCGGCCCTGCTCACATTCTAGCAACTAATCCAATATATTTTTCCCTCAGTTCGTTTAAAGTTGGTGAACCCGATATTGCCAAAACAGAAAACGCGATTCTTCTCAAGAAAATCATGTTGACAGTTACTAATCTGCATATGGGTATGTCTGGGGGAGTACTGACCAGGTGGCTCGCATCTCCCTCAGACCCTCCAGTTTGAAAGCGAACTTTGGGATGGGAGAACTACCCTCCAGCGACCCCACGACCACCACAATGTCCGCCGGGCAAGCGTATTTCCCAGAATTTTCAGACCTTGCCCTGCAGGAGGCAGCCGCCTGTTGTGGCCCTAACCCATGATGCACCGGTGCCCCAAGGCTGCTAGCTGTGCATTTCTGTAGTACCATGTTTGGGTCAAACAACCCTTAAGGCCAGAATGGTCGCAGGGGCTGTTAATACTTACGGCTTTTCCTCCTCCCAGGACAAGACAGTTTGGACTTTTTGCCTTCCCTGAGGTTCGGAAGGGCCCCAGTCAGCCGCAGGACAGGTCCCCCAAGCTTCCACTCACTGCTCGCCGTGCATCTGGATCACCTGTGCACTTATTGTTCAATAACGCTCTTATCTTAAGTCAGGGCAACTCAATAAATTCAAGAACCTCGAGCGCCACCAGTTTCAATACGTTCAAACAGAATGAAAAAGAAATTTTATCAGTTACTTTGTGATAAAAATCAATAAATGCTCTTGGGGCAGAGGAAAGTTGTGCAGTGCCTTCGCGCCAGTTATTTAGGCACGATTTCAGGTTAACAGCTTCATTTTCCATGAAAATTCGCCTAAAAAGTGAGTCTACGTTCAAATTTGTAGTATGACGACCATAACCGATTGAGTTCGTTGTTCCTTCATTCCAGGGACTTGAAAATGAGGTTATGGTCCATATCCGACCTCGAAAGGATTTTGGTGGACCAGAACGAACCAAAACCGGATTGTCACGCCGACAATCGTCTTGAAATCACAGTATTTCGAGAACTGCAAATAGATCTTCCACTTGACATTCTCGGTTACGCCCAAGATTTTATTAATGTTTTGGGGGGCTGGCCGTTTGATTCTGCTGGTGGATAATTTAAGGTATTACTGGTTACTTTTCTTCCAGTAATGAACCTGCAGGGCATGAGTGAGGACTTCATTAACACTTTGGGTATGAGTTTGAATGACTATTTAAGCGCGAACAAGAGGTGAACTGGTTGCTGGGAATGAGAGTGGAGAGCGAGTGAGTAGTGCAAGAGCTGAGAGACGAGTGTTATTTTTGGGTTGGGTCTAAGAAAAGCTGTGAGTCGGAGAAGAGATAAACCGAGAGGCGGGAAGTGAATATTTTGGAAAGTTCAAAAAGGGAAACACTGGTGACAGCTTCAGAAATATTGCCCGATATATTGACTTAGCTCGCTTGTGTGCGAGAGATGCAGACTGTAGGGGCAGTTCGGACTTTCTGGTAGCTTCCTATAGCTTCAGCTCAAAGGATCTGGACTTGACTGGTCGGGGAATGCCTGAGATTTCAACTAATTCGGACTGTGCCGAACTCACAGCACTCCTACCTCATCTACTAGGTCGTGGATGGTAGTGCCTGTTACCATTATGATAATAACTCCAATAACATTTTAGGCGTGAAACGAATCGTGTGAGAATGTTGTTCTGCTAGACAAAACTGGACATAGGCTGTGAACGTTCAAATTCCGAGCAAAGCATTAATGCCCCGCACATGGAGACGTAAATACGAAGCCACAAACGACAGCAGGGACGCTCTTTTTTTAGTACTCGTAACCTAACAGTTTAACGATTAAGTAATCGTTTGACCCGTGTCACAGCAAAACGCGAATTTTGGTTCACTTACCACATTTTTATTAATTTATTTGCTCCCACCACAACTTTCCGCCTTTTTGGTACATCACGGCAATCAGATGCCGATAAGTCCGTCCGCTATAATTTTTAGTGATGTCAAATGTATATTCTTCGCCAATAATTCTGTGCTTTTTGTTTCATGCTCGCCTCGCTACAGGAATAAAATGTAAGTTATTTCTGATAGTTCGATGTGCGTTTTGCATGTTCGTGTTGTCTCGTTAGAGCTAAGCCTGTAATATCTATAATGACGTTTCTGAGTCGTCGCGCGTCTAATGGATCACGTTAAGCCTCTGGTAAAGCCAGCGGCTGTAGCAGGTGACGACAGACTTCGCTGTACCGTGATTTCCAATCACTCCAAGATCAATCAGGATTTGCCGGTCCTCGGCGCGAGTGTAATTGAGGTAAACAATCCCTGGCTGTAGTTTCGCAAACATCTAGTATTCGAGGGAGTTGGTTTTGAATAAATCATTCATTGAAGCGGTAGATCATACCTAATATGCTGGGCCACAGTTCAGGGGATAGTTGTGATGTTGGCGTTGGGAGAAACCACATATGAGCATTTAAAACGTCCAACTACTCATATAACATCCCTCCAAGGAGCAGAGCCGTCAATCCCAATGCTTCGAAAAAATTAAGAGTTGAGGAATTTCAAAGTACCATTTCTGTCCTCATCCGTTTAACAGAAATTTACGCCAAAATTCCAGGAACTCGTTTTGTTGTGCAAAAAACGTCATAAATGCGACGGACAAAGATATTCCACCTGCGCTTGAGGCATCGCAATGTCAGGATTGCTAAGGCTTAGCATAATATGGAAAGAAGGCTGACTAGTCTCTGTGATCGTGGGTTCGACTGATGTGGTCGCCACCCTTTTGGGAAGCGAGGACACTTGTAGATTTCCACTGGGAATTGTCCGACCTACAAACATTAAACAAATGAAGAAGGCCGCAGGAGACGGTCCCCTCAGCAGCTTAACATATTGCTTTCTGCCTTACGTGGCCCCGGATATTTGTTGGGCTTTGAAGTAGCGAAGGCCCTGCCGAGTGTGACTGTTGTCCACAATAGGATATCTGGGTCTAGGGAGGGTCTGGATCAGCTCCCTTGCCGCCCTGTGGGCGTCTATATACAGACTAAGAATTATACAGCGGACTATCCTAGGGCTAATCCAGCACACTCGGTCCGAGAAATTGAGGCGAAACCCCCTTTAAGTGCTACAAATATTCACCCAATAGTGAAAGCGTATCTTAATACGCTTACTGCAGGTTGTGGCTGAAGAGAAGCCCGGCTCATCTACTTGGAGGGAAAATTAAATAGCCTTCTTGAGAAGCAAGTCAAGTACTGTGTAGTGAATATAGGCGAGAGGCGTTTCAGCCAGCACCTCCACTACGAGCAGTTGGCAAGGGCCACTTGGGGTTTGTGTTGTACACAATCCTCATGTACAAGACCAGTCACGTAAGCGTTATTGGCTACTGCCCCATTGTCTCGGCTTGCAAACTAATGGTCAATCAAAGGAAAGTACCGGTTCAATCGCAGAGAGCGGCGTTCGTGTGGGTCACCTAGGCTTAGTAGGCAGCATCCACTGAAGTACTCCAAGTGATCACTGGCCCAGAGGGGCACTGGAGCACATGATGAAAAGAGAGCTTCCCTTGCTTTGGGCTGTACTCCGTGTAGACCTCTCCATTGAACGAAAACTTCTCCAGCTAGATGAATGGGTATTAGATAAATGGCAAGGCAGAAGTCCTCGTCGAAGGGAAGTGACATGGATGAGTGTTTTCTTACGTCTTAGGAGAAAGTGGATGGTGCACCGGACGAGCGAGTTCCTTGTGGGTCTTTTCTCTCTAAGGCTCTCCAGCCGGTCTTGCGGCTCAGTTGCGGAGAACACTAATTCCTACAGCAGCGTGCGACTGTTTTTGGAAGGGCAGCCAAACTTTCCAGCTTTGACTGCTACTAAGAAACGTGTAACTATTTGTGAAGGATTTAGTAACAAAGTAGTCAGTTAGACCAGGAGGGGAAATATATTGAGAACCCCTTCTTTCCGGGTTCCCCATGGTGACTGAAACACGTGGGAAACGGCTCTCTACTTAAAGACTGGCTGAATGACTACTAGCTCTACCTCGACAGCTACGGGATGCAGGTTGGTAGATGCTGAGCGAAAAGTCATTTTGATACGTAGACCAAGATCCTTCTTTAAAAAATTATAATGACAGTCTACTGAGTTATCTGTGCATTCATGGCTCAATACTGGTCGTGGCCTAAGTTGGAGCAACTCATTAAATTCCAGAACATTAGACGTTATCACGTTCCACGTAAACGGTTCATGAGACGGTGAACATAAGGATTGTGTTTAGGGTTTCGGAATTATCCAGTAAAAACTGTGACAAATAGTTTTCTGGGATTGTTCCTACGCTTTTAAGGGTTTTATTAAATGCTCCTCGTATAGGTAGTTTATTGGACTACCAACCTAATCTTTCAAAAAATCATTTGAGCGAAATTTATAACGAGATATCCTATTGAGGCGCCCGCCCATTGTTGAGAGATTAGTTGACACGAGACAGTCATCACGATTTGTTAGAGAAGGATAGTATTCACTGTTTCAAATTTCAGGGTTAGATCCTCTCGAACGTTATCGAACGCTCATTATACAGATAGTTTAGTTTATTGGTGTTGAGTGCAAGTGAGAGAGAAACACAGATTTGAATTTTTTGATTAATGAGACGAACGAGATAGAGGACTGCATTGATACACTGCTGAACCTAATCGTTATAAATAGCGTATTTAGCCTTCAAATTTTTTTTCTCGTCTAAAGACGGCTCTTACGATTTTGACTACGTTTTCTGTATGAACAGCTCAAACGACACGACAGTACGATGAAATTCTAATTTGTGGAGCGCAATAAATTATCTACGTTTCCTAAAATCTATTTTAGTGCGGTGCTTATTTTTGCTCACATGATAATTCTCAGGCAAATCGGTGTGGTAGTCCAATAAACTACGTGTACGATGAGAGTTTAATAACGTTCCTAGGCAAATTAGGAGCTACCTCAGAATCCCCTACCAAATCACCGCCGCTTCATTTCCTACTATTTCTCAGCTTTGACCCAATAATTTCTGAACGCTCAGCACGAAACTGCTCAAAAATCGTGTTTAGTCGGCAAGGAAGTATACCAGCACGTATTTTGCTGCCGCGATCTACCACTTCCATCAGAACCTCTTTTCTGTGCACTCTACGCCGACGAGAATGGAGAGCGAGCTTACATAGCTTATTGGAGAAGTGGGCAAATGGTGTGGCTCGTGGATGCTGAAAATTAACCCCTACAAGTCAAAAGCCGTCAGCTACACCTATAAAACTTTGAATCGTCGCTCCTGTGCCTCCAACGCCAGCTCCAGAATGCCAGTTCCCATCGTTACCCGGGAATGATCCTAGATAGACGCCTCACGTGTGGGGAACGTGTCACTCAACTCCTTCAACGCCTGGGAAATATAGCCCCTCTCTGTCTCTGTTTAACAATCCAACTATCAGCCATTGCAACAAAATCCTTATTTACATTTACACAGGTATCCATCCCATCTGGGCCGATGGTCTCCCAGTCTGGGGTATCTGCTCTTTTTCCCAATTTCAGAAGAACAACTGAACCTCATGGTAAAGAAAATTGTTTTTCAAAAACCCCTTTCGTACAAAACTACGATTTTAAGCCAAGCTCTCCAGCGGAATGCCTTGAAAATAGCGCAGCGACATTCTTTAATCGTATCATTAGTCACACAAACCAATTGGCGATTACTGGCTTTGACTGCCCGTAACTGCCTGAACTATAACAAGCGATTAATTAGTATCTAGTGTCTCTTTTTGCAGTTCACTTTACTGAATTTCTAGCGTCTTTTATAATACCTTAAAATTATGGTTTGCCGATGTATTTTATTTTGTAGTCGCGATTGAGCATATTTTTTATTCGAAGAGGAATGTTTATTTGTAACGGACTGTAATAAATGTAAAACAATAAAGAACGGGGAACAAGTAGGCGCAATTCAATAAATTCCATAACTTTTAGGAGCTAACAGTCAAGTCAAGGTTCCTAGGAACAGAGAGAAAAGTTAGTTGTATTACTAGCGTGCGATTAGAACTAAAAACGAAGAGTGGCGTAGAAACCCTTTTAAGCCTAGAATTAGTTGCAGTCGTAGAGTAAAGGGAAGGGAAAGTTGTGATGTATGAGTTAAAAAGTCGGAAAATTGAGTTGACGTTGTTCAGAAGGTGATTGGACGTTTTTGTAAAAATGGTTGTAAACTGTCGAAGAACTGAGAAAAAGTGTTCGCGAAAATAAAGTGAGATTAATAGGGTGGAATCGAAACCATATATCGGGACGCAGGATGCAGGATGCAGGAGGTAAACTTCAGCAAACCTTGTAGAGTAGTAGCGTCAAACATGTTGGAAAATCGTGGGAACATAAAAGAGGAGTAAACTAAAGCTCTAGCTAAATCGAGGTAAAAGCGTTGTCGATCGTTGTTTCAAGAGTAACAGTAACGATGAGAGCTACTGCCCATCGACAGCCTTCGATAAAAGGATCGTCAGAAAGTGCAAAAGCTGCACGCTCTTCGTACTGGAATCGTGAAAATATTTTTATTTTTTATTTTTTTGCATTTATTCAAGAAGATTACAAAAAAATGATACAAAAAGAAACATGAATACTACATAATGCGTTCCCCCCTCGATAAGTAAAAACTTGTGCTGAGGGGAGGAGCCGTTATAACTTTCTAGCTACAGATTATTAGGTACAAATCCCAAACTTATATAGTACAATATACTGAATTATATGATAGATAGTTCATAAAAAATCAGAAAAAAGTTAAAAAGGAGAATCATCTGAGCATTTCCACTCGGACGTACTCTTTGATGCGCCGCTTAAACCCTGCTAAATCATTTACCATCTTTAATTCCTTCGGAAGAGTACTAAACAGCTTTATTCCATTGTACGAGAAAAAATTCTGACTTCTAGTGGTGAATCTAAAAGGCAACTTCAGTGTAAGGTTACCAGATGACCTCTTCTGCCCATAATTTTTAATAATATAATACAATTTTGTTGTAAATGTGAAAGATGTCCAATACCTCGAATGTCTTAATAACTACAGAGGAGGGGAATCTCATTTTCTTATGCAGTGAATTTTGATTATTTTTTTCTGGGTTATATGCAAAGGCTCTAGGTAAGTTTGTTAGGCCGATCCCCACACAAGAATACAATAGAATATCACGGATTGCACTAGAGCATGATACAACATTTTATGTGTGCCCATAGATATAAAATTTCGGATTTCAAGGCACAGGGGTACGACTTTACAAAGTCTGTTGCATATATTGTCAATATGGTATTTCCAGGACAAACAAATCCATAACCACCCCCAAATACGTAGCTTGTGGAATCTGCTTGAAACCAGGGCAACTGCAATCACTTGCACTATGAAAACGGAATTTTAATAATGTTTTGGCAAAGCGGTCGGTTAAAAAATCAGTAATTATTTGGAGGCTGTAAAAATCAGTAGAACTACTTGGAAATATGAGGGAATCGTTTAACGATACTGAGAAATTTGAGTGAAAATGAACGACAGGGCTGTTCAAAAGCTTGGCAGCTGTCTGCGAGTGAAGCTTATTGGTCAGTTTCAGTGTTAGCTCCAGTCTACATTGTTCAACTATATTCTTAAGCTAATCCTAACACGAGTGCTCCTGGAAGGAACATTTATTAAAATTATCGCGTCAACTCCCATTAAGTAAAAGGAAATAAATTTCAAAGGGAGAAAACATTTTCATCGTCGAAAGTGTTTGTAGTTGGCAACGTTCACGGATCAGAAAAAATAATAAACTAAACGAGTTATTCCCTCTGAAGTGAGAAACGTCAACATCTTGTTTCGTGAAGATGAATATCAAGGGGCCGAGGGAGTTGAAAAAGGAAAGAAGTAGAAATGGAAAACGGATTACGAGCCACTTTGAGGACTTTCTTTGTTGGCAAATATTGATTAGCGAATCAGCGGGCGTTCGATGCTCCAGTCCATCTGCCAATCTGAAGCAGCACATCTCCTTCCGAGCGAGGTACAGGTGATGGACGTAACTGGGTCGTGACGAGGGAACAGAAGCCCGCGACTCGTCCGAACTGGTGCCAACTCCTCTCATTTGACGAACTTTGCCAAAAGCACAATGACAACGTTTACGTTCGTTCGATTCCACAGAAACTCGTGGGAGGGATGGGAGGGAACTGGGTCATTCATCGCGGAGCTCTGAGTTCAATGAGTTATTCACTGTAGATCAGCCCGATGCTTCCTTGAAAGAAAGTGGAGTGAGGGTATGATGCAAGGACCCTAAGGAGAAGGAAAGTTGTTTACGTTTTGAAGCCTCCAATAATCGGAAATCCCTACTCTCGACGCGTGTGGTCAATGTTTCTCTATCTGTGGTCATTGTTGAAAGGGATCGATTTAATCTTTTAATCTTTCGTGTTTTTGAGACGGAAATGGGAAATTATTACTGGGTTTTCGTGAAAACTCCCACAACAATTTTGAATATATGGTGCGAGGCATCACACGAATTCCCTCAACCCCACATGCATTTGGTGGTATTGATGGAGTACTCATCCGATGTACTTTTCCCTCAGTTCATTTGAACTTGATAGAACATACTTGGTTGCGTCTAAAGTTCCAAAGTTTATCGAATTGCTTCTGATCGTGTCACGACCGAGGCGTTTTGTGAGGTCGACATATCGATTTTTCAGTAAAGCATAGTGTTTGCTGTGGTTGGGATTCCTGCATTTCTGGGACAACTATCATCGTATAGGTAGTTGATTGGACTACCCTGTTAGTGTTTCTGAGAATGCTATCATTTCCATAAAGTTTGGGTAAATTATTGTGCTACTTCCGTCATTATTGGAGCGTCATTGGACCTGCCCATACAATAAATGTATGGTGGTGTTCTGATCACTTTGATAACTACAGTTAGTTTTGGGCTGATTTTACTCGTACCCTCTTGACCTGCCGGGTAAACATGAAACGCGGGCCGATTTTTTCAACCTGCTTTCCCTCAATCGTATTCACAGTCGCACGTACCATTTGCCCAAAGGTGGCTTTTGGACTGAGTAACCCTTAAGACGCAATGATCTGAACAAAACTCGAAAGATATCAGATGCACCCACACAACTCTCTCGAGCTCTACGTAAATTCACTGAGTTTCATGGCGTTGGGCGCACGAATAGGGGAGCTTGAGTTGAGAAAACGAACGTGGTGAACGTGAGTGAGGACTGTATTACACTTGACAGAATAGCGATGTCAGTTTGAGTGTATAATCGCTAGCAAGCGACTCTAAATACGTGTGAACTGGTTTGAGACACTAAGTGGAGGGAGGGAGGGGGAGACAGAGAGAGAGAGCGAGAGAGAGAGAGTTGTGAGTAGCGTGAGCTGAGAGATGAGTGAGTTGGGAGAACTGGGAGACGACTGCCGTTCGGGAGAGCTGATAGATAACTGACTGTTGGGAACTCCTATGTGTTTTGGAGAGGAATATGAAATTGAGGGGTGTGAAGAGGATATTTTAGAAAATCTAGAAAAGGGAGAAATCCATTGTCGCGTGGAATGAGCTGAAGAACTGGGCTTTCCTCAGCTACAAACAAAAGGATTGAGATCAGAAAGGTGTTTGGAGAAACAATGACTTTTCGTAGGGCCAATGAGTACTGTTAAGTGTGGAGTTCAAAGGTCAAAAAAGCCAGCTATTTCGGCCTGCGCCGAACACAAGGCTTTTTAATCATTCAATTTATTTGTCACTCAGTCTATGTGTACTTGGTATAACATCATTTCACGATGGTAGCAAGCAATAGAGCTTACGGTACCTCAATTTATTTTTATTATGCCCTAACCATTATTGAGCTGTTAGTACACAGAGAATTAATGAGCTGTTAGTACACAGAGAATTAATGAGGCTGTGAACACGCTTCTTTTGAGAAGGACACTAACCTCTGTTCCAGCGTTATCGGGTAAAAACGTTTAGAAATGGGTGGTAGTTGATATTCCAAAATTCTGTTGTAGCCCCTGCATATCTTATGAGCTTTATTGAAGGCTCATCGTACAGGTACTTGATAGGACTACCCCGTCAATCTTTCAGAAGGTCCTAGTAACATTTGAGCGGAGTTAATGAGGAAAAAAACTGCTCTAAATTCGTCGACATGTTTGGTAGTTTATTGTGCCGCTCTCGTCAGTTTCCCACGTATGATGGTTTCATGGTGTTGTCGTGTCATTTGTAGCTGTCTACATTAGAAATTTAATCAAACTCGTTTTTATCTTCTGTTACGTTCTTTTCTAGTTTTTGTTTCTAAGGAAATAAGAAAATGTCCAGCGTACTCTCTAAAACTTAATACCTAATTTTTGTCGCGAATAAACATTTCAGCTTCGTTGCGATGAACGGACATTTACTCGCCTGAACAGATTTGCCTATGCTGTCCATTTTGGAATTTTTACCGAAGAGTGGTTATCGTAAATATTTTATAGATCTACAGATGCGACGTCACTTACGCAGGAACGTTCAATAGTGCATTGGGATGTGAAGGTACGCGGCGTATTGTGTTGTGCCGTGGAACGTCGAAGAATCTTTCGGGGAAGTACGGTGCAGTTGATCCGCGACCTCGCCCCAGGAACGCGGACACCACAAGTAGTTCACTCGTTCAGGTACATTCAGAACCTCAACGTGGACAGGGAGTTAAATGTTGATTCGTCCATCCGCGTTTGCAAGGGCTACTGATCCGCCTGGAGAGTATGGCATAGCTTATAACAAGCTGCCCTTACTCGGGCAACTGATACAGGGTCTTAACCGAAATCTACGTAGGAAGGTGTCCATTCGAGTACCACCTTACAACGTGTGCCTCAGCAAACAAAAGGTCACAAAAGGCGTCTTGGAAAGCATTATTTTTTCGTTACTCCGGTAATTTCTGCAGACAACTTGCTTCTGCCAGACAGGACATTTTACAGTACTGTAATGCTATAGTGCCTGTACCACTAATCAACGTAGCTGTGACGCCTACGTTCTGTGACTTAGAGCGATTTGGCTTTGACTAAGCCATGAAGTAGCTCTCTCTCTCGCACTGACACGTTGTCTCTTGAGTACCTTCGCTTAAGTCTCACTCCGAGCCCAAATTCATCAAAAGCAACTGAGAGGAGTGGAGTCAATGCGACGGCTAAGAGGTAAGAGGAAGACGGTGAGAAATTGCCAGATGACGGGCTGTGTCCACAGGAGGGCGAGCAAGGCTGAGAGTAATTGTTGACGCTTATTGGAGGATCCGCGGGGTAATGGAGATAGGATCTATTCAGAGATGCTGCACAAACAACAATCACCCTTCATTCCGGAATGGGGTGGTGTGAAAACAACAAGCCCCGTCCCGATACCATCTACGAATATTTGACGGAGCGAGGAAACTAGCAGTTAAATGTTGGCGATAGGCAGTTCCCGTTACTTCATCTCTCTTAGAGCCATCGTATTTATTTATTCTCGTATCTGCCAGAGCTCGTTGGAGGTACCACAAACATTCTGCTAGCTGTTTACGTACAACTACATTTCCATCGTGAGTATCAGAACATTCGTGGATCAATGACTTTCAGTTTCCTTAGCTCTGGGAAGCTTGTCACCGGCATGCGCTAAGTTCAGGATGCCTTCGCGACATGGCGCAATCTTGGGGCTTCTTTGGTGCAGCCCCCTGACTACTTCCAAGGAAAGCAGGGAGTTGCCTCGGAGAACTTGATCATGAAGGAGCTCACATAATAAGAATATTATAATTTTACGGAATGGTCTGGGTACTGCGTAGGCTTGACTCCACCCCCCTCCCACTTCTCATAGAGTATCTGTCGCCATGTTGTGTGAGGAAGTTGCAAGCTCGCAGCCAGAAGAAATTAGTGATGCAGCTTTCCCATTGAATCCACGCTGGATTGTTGAAATTTAACATCCCAAATTATCAGATAAATAGGATTCGGTGATGGTGATTTTTTACAACCCTCCCTCAAACTTTGATATTTTACTTTTCAAGACATGGGGATTCCAAATCTGCTATGTCCGACCGCTGTCCGCCGTCCGGGCCGTTTTGTGCCTTTGACGTGGTCTAAAAAATCCGTTCTTTCGCACAAAAATCCCATTTGTTATCTAGTTGTGCCCGCCATCTCGTCAATCCGATCGGATGAAACCCTTGGTTGTTACGGACAAAAAATGGTTAACAAACTTAACAAAACGCAGCATAATCGCAAATACGCCGTGTTTCGTATCGTTTTCTAGGTATAGTGATAGTTACAGTAATTATAGTGAGCCAAAGTCAACTATTTGAAAGAACTCGCGGGAACTACAGCGGAAGTGAACGTTTCGTCGTTACTAAGCCCTTCCTCCCGTGTCTTCAAAACCACCCGACCGTGCCAATTGCCTACAGGCGCTTACGGGAGTCTGGCGCCGGTGGAACATTTAGTTTGTGTAGTTCCATTGTAGTCAGGTCATGTTTCATATGGTTTACTAGTATTTTTCGATGCTGAATCGAATGGGATGGATCTCAGAGCAGTAATACCAGGTCAAGCTGTTCATGAGAATAATAAACTGTTGTGTAATGATTTGCAGGGTTTTAAAAAAAATAGATAGAGTGATTCAAGGGGATGGTTTATATGTATAATACATGCATAATATTGTAGAGAAACACTGATAAATGTATAGGTTGGTAATGGGATGTTATACGTATACACATTTTTTTGCGCTTATATTGCAAACTCTGGCTGAACCCCACGAGATAATCAAAATAATGTACTAAAGTATTGCACACTTTAAAGATGTCTACTAAATTAGCAGTTTTATTGCAAACTGTGAACAAAGATGAAGCGTTCTTTGTGAAGCCTATGAAAACCTAGTAGATGAGAAAGCCACTTCAAACGCTTCAAACAAAAACGGTGGGTACAGCGTTCGTACAAGTACTCAACCACTAGGGACATTTTATGTCTTTTATTTTTGTTTTTATGCAATGATAACTACGTTTGATTGTGCTCGTTGATGGTTTCGATATAATGGCCACGTCAATTGCAATTGACATCATCACTTAGTCACTGAGGTTATAAAAAGTGTGATGTTACCAAGCGTTAGATTAAATTAAATTAAAATTTGACATAAAATGTCAAAAACACAAAATAATCGTAACCCTGGTGCGACTCGAACCCACAATCCCTGGTTTAGGAGACTGATGCCTTATCAATTAGGCCACAGAGGCTGTTGCTTGCAACTCGGGTTAGAAATTTCCTGACGCTTCTCCGTACTGTCTCCGGCGTTACGTTTTCGAGTTTATATAGCAAAGTAAAGACAAAAAGTTTGTGATGGTGTATGTCCTTCTCTTAAGGATAACCACAATAACCATTTTTATGGGAAAAATGGCTTACTCAAGAACTGCAAGCAATACAGCATTCATTTTGTTCTGCAGGGCGAATTGGCTGGGTCTTTGACCTCCAAAACGTCCACGCTAGCCCCAACGGACAGTCCTTGTTTCCCCAAACACCTTGGTCCTCAAGCCCTTTTGTTACCTATGGAAATTCCACCTTTCAGTTATTTCCGATTGAATATGGATTTCCCCTTTCTTCTGGACTTCCCCATCTATCTTATCCCACCCCTCAATTTTAGATTCCTCTTCTCAACAGACAGCTTGTTCCAAGTCAGTCATCCTTCAGCTCTCGGGATACAGTCGTCTCCCAGTACTCCCAACGATTCGTCTCTCAACCTGCGCTACTTCCAACTCAACTCTATCTCTTTCTGTTCCTCTCCCTCCACTTAGTGTCTCACAACGAGTTTCACATGTATTGAGAGTAGCTTGTGCGCGTTTATATAACCATGCTCAACTGGAAATTTCTCACTATTCCGTCAAGTGTAATAAAGCCCTCTCTCACGCTCACCACGATCATTTTTTCTCAGTTTCAAGCTCCCTCATTCATGCGCCCAACAAATCCTTATCAAATTAACTACCTTAAATACATTGTTCATTTAATATAGATGAATACGGCACTGCCGATATTTCCGAGGATATTACAGATTTAAAATGCAGGGACATCGCGGTGCGGCGGTATCACCGCGTGCCTATTTATTGCCCTATAGCAGTTGGTGATTAGCAGCCATCGGATTAATCGAATAATTATCGACAATTGTAGTTAAGTTGAAAAAATAACTGAATAGAATAGGGATTTTGTTGTGTTGATAATATAATTATTGATTACCTTTTGTTCTTAGTCGAAAGAATAATAATTGAAATATTTTTTAGTGCAGCAGTTACTAATAATTTGTAAAATTTATTCATAATCATACGTATAGTAGTAAGGTGTATCTCTGAGTATTAAATACGTTTCATGTCTGAAAGACGTCGTCATTCGAACATAGGTCGTTGTACAGTGAACGCCAGAAGAGTAACCCAAAGTGTAAACAATTGGGCCGAGAATATTTAAATAACTCTGAGCAATGAATCATCAACTGATGCCGCGTATCTGGACAATGCGTAACGACGTTGGCCAGATATGACGTTCTTCTACGCTCATATTATAAAGAGAAAATATTTGCATGTAATAACTTGAAAACTACTGGACTTACAAGTTCTAGTATCTTTATTTATCACTAAATTTTTTTTTTAATTTCCACCCGTGCGACGCCGGAACTGGCCACTAGTTGTATATATAGTTGTTGTAGTCCTATCGATTGACTGTGTATTATGTGCGCTTGGCCCAAGAGACTGTTCAGATGAGGGATAAAATTGGTACACGATCCTACCTCTTTCACCTTAGGACCACGTTTTCACAAATGGCAGCATTCAGGTTCAGGCTTTTGGAAGTTAGAAGGAATGTTGTGTAATCGGCTTTCAAGAAAATTCTTGGTTTTCTTCGGCTCATTACGTTCCAAAGAAAAACTTCATTTAGGAAAATGTTTTGTATTTCCAACTTTGGAATTTAGAGTTAAGGGCTGTGTCTCATACTTGGCGTGCAGATCAAAATGAGCATGTCAGAGGGAGCCAACAATCCACAAAGGTGTGTGTTGCTGGTATTTCTAATGAATGATGTTGAGTTGGTCCCCAAGTTTCACTGGTGCTGTTACAACCCACGAGGGTTACTTCTATTGGACTAAATATATTGACGATTCGTTCCAAAACCATTTACGGTTTCGCGCTAAGGCCTCGCGACGTTGGAAACTGCTGCCATGAAATAAAGAAATCATTGTTTTGCTTTCTTTCAAGGGGATTTTCCCGTTATGGCTTGGTTAAGAGTCGCTGCTTGTGATGGAATTCAAGAGGAACTGGCCTCTAGAGAAAGATGAACTAACTTTCCTCCTCCGGAACGAGCCGTTTCATAAACAGTAGAAAATATATTAAAACACTTGGAAGAGATGAGATTTCCCATTGCGACGTTCTATGTGTGTCCTCTTCGTCTCATTTTCTGGATATTTTTACCCAACTCTAGGCGGAAGCCACTCGCTTCGATAAAGTCGTCAGATAAATCTGGTAAAATAACGTCCGCATTCGAGAAATGGGGGAGAACCCCAAGAAAATGATGCAGGAGGGAGGTCTGAGGCCGAGTTGGATGGAAACATTTATTATTGATCCGCATTGCAGGAGCTCGCACCTCGCACCCTCTTTTCAAGTTTAAGGACGGAGAAATCACAAAAAGAGCGAGAGCTGCTGAAGGGCTAAAAGGAAACAGACGAAAATAACGTCACCTGCTCGAAACTTTAGTTTCAAAATCGGCCTACGACTGTCCGTCGTCACCAACCAGCGCTATTTTATGCCTCACGCGTGCTCATAGGTGTGCAAATTAAACAGCAAAGCATTCCAGGGCTTAGTCCTCATTGTGAGCGAGGTTTAATTTAGCCGTGGAGGAGAGGAAGAGCCACTGAACTTAAACCGCATCATTCAACTTTCCGCTATATTTACGGAACGTTATGGAAAATGTAGAAAACTAGTTAGCCGTTTGTGAACTAGGGCTTTTCGCCTTTACCCCGAAATCGGCTGTAACGTTTTGATTAGACTTCCAAATAATCTTCTACCAACAAGTACTCAACTAATCTTCATGATAAAGGTCTCTGTGAAATTCTCTATATTCAATTCGACAAAGCGCCGGCGCATTGGTAGGGCAAACGTTTTATACAGAAACGGGATTGTCGGGAGGTCTAGTTCCTATTGAATTAATTACAGACAATTTCACAGAGACAGATATGGAGAACTATGGCCGAAGTAACAAGGAGATTGAAACTGAACGTGGTCTGCTCGAACGTGGCGGGTGCATGCCTTCAAAATGTCAGGCGTTCTAGTAATATGTGTTCCACAAATGCACACTTCTGGTTACCTTACAACATAATCAGCAATATCTTCAGTTCGTCTACCTTCCCGTGGGAAATTGCATTGTCCTCAGAAGCTAGTGATGAACACATCGGATTCATTGGCGGAGGGATGAAAATCGCGGAACGAACGTGGCGGCGAGGGAAGTTGTGCGATGTTTTCCTTCAAGATTCCCCAGGAAAGTCATCCAAGCGTATCAAGTTTTGCTCGTTCGACGACTGTGGAGATGGCACAATTGATCCGAATGATGGAAATGACGAAGTCGGCGCCAGTTCTCGTTCCACTTGCTTCATTGTCGCTCGAAAATGAGCGTTTATTAGTCGAGTTTTTCGCCCCGCTACACTTATTTAGGAGCTCGCGAGTTGAGAAGGCTTTCAATTAGGTGACTGCAGTTCAATTATATAGCGACCACACGCGAAACAATTCTGGAGAATTATGGAGACCTAACGCAGTTCTGTTCTTTCACGAACTCCAGTGACGCTGCGCTACCGTCAACTGGCCAATTTATAGGTTTTTTTCCTTCTCTTTACGGGAAACACAATTGATTCGAACGCTTTTAGTTGAATTAGTTGGAACGAACGAGATCCAATGAGCTGAAGGCGAGATGCGTGAGTTGACATAGTGGAACGACTTGACCAATGCAGCCCAAACTTGATATCTAGCCCGCAGGTTACCATGGGACGCCAAAATAAGGGTGCCAGCAGAATCCACCGAAACTTAACTACAGTTATCATAGTGATCAACACACCAATTTTTTTTCTCACAAAGAGCTCCAACGATTTTGATTAAATTGTTTATGTTGATAGCTCGTAATTAGACAATTGTACCATAAAATTCCCATGTGTGGGAAAATGACGAGAGCAGCACGATAAATTACCAAAATTTTCGACGAAAATCGATTTTAGCGCGATTTTTTCTTATAAACTCCGCTGAAATGTTACTAGAATGATTAAAAAAATTGGTGTAGTAGTCCAATCCAATACCTATAGGGTGAGCGTTTAAAAAAAAGATATAAGGGGGTTACTCCAGAAATTTCGGAATTTCAACTACTGCCGTTTCGCTTACTATCAGTTTTAAAAGTAGTTACCCAATAACTCTTCAAAAGTGATCATTATCTTCTTCAAAAAATCAATAACGGTCCGGGAATGACTACGAGCAGCACAATAGATTCCGGATCTGTGAGCCGTGAAGTGTTGTATGACCAAGTTCAAATGAACTGAGTGATAAATGAATTGATTAAGTAGAAAAAACCATGTACACAAGTGAATTGACGTAGAGCTAAGGAAGTTGTGTTTTGCAACTTTGAATTCATTTTTTTCCATGGACAGTTCCTAATAACACAACAGTACCATAAGAGATTCATGGGGAAATGATGAGAGTGGCACAATAAATTATTAGAGAGATGTCCTAGAAAATAGTGTTTGGTGTTATTCCTTGTAAATTCCACTAATATGATAACAGCGGTCTCAGAAAAATCAGGGTGGTAGCCCAATAAAGGTGTATGATGAGTGCTTCATAGCGCTCACATGTTAACATGGAGAGACGCCAGAAATTCCTTAATTCAAACCATCGCGACTTCACTTATTTCTATTTCCCACAGTTTTCACCAAATAATTCCAAAACAGTAAACACGATCCTTTTCACAAAAATCGTGTTGACTCATCTCGTCAATTTCCTGCGCACCGATGGCTCAATAATAATCGTAGCGAAAGTAGGAGCAACACAATAAATTTCTGAACTCCAAGCGCCACTGGTTTTTGTGTACAACGTTGTGATAAACTGCATGAAAAACTTCTTAAATTAGTCGCTAAAAGAAAATAAATGCTCGGGGGACCGAGGAAACTAGAGCGATGCGTCGCGCAGTTGGGTGATATGATTATTGAATGACCTACCAGAATTGTCTGGCCAAACAATGTGGTATTTCTTACCAAAACTCAGTAACACCACTAAGAACTGTTCTATTGTTCATGTTGACGCCAACTTGCACTCGTACAAATGAAAAACCCTGCAAATTAGTACCCAATGGTTTATTATTCTCATAAACAGGTTGACCTAGTATTACTGCTTCGAGACCCATCCCATTCGATTCAGCATCGAATACTAGTGAACCATAAACATGACCTGGCTACAATGGAACTATGGAAACTAAAGACCCCGTAACCAGATGCCTGTACACGTCTGTTCCCCGGGTGGGCAAAAAGAGTTGGGGAAGGAAATTGCTACGGGGGGGGGGGCTTCCAGCGAACCCTCGCTAGGCAATTGGCAGGGCGTTGAGAGTCCAAAGCGATTATACTGCGATTCGTTAATTTCTTTATCCATTTTTTGCCCATAACAACCATGGGCTTTGTCCGATCGGATTGCCGAGATGGCGGGCACAACTAGATACCAAATGGGATTTTTGTGCCAAAGAGCGAATTTTTTAGACCACGTTAAAGGCACAAAACGGCCCAGACAGGGGACGGGGGACGGCGGACGGACATTGCAAATTTGGAATCCCCATGTCTTGAAATGTAAAGTATCAAATTTTGAGGGGGAGTTGTAAAAACTTTTTCGTGACCGAAAACATAGGGTTATTTTGCAGAATGAATAATAAACCACAACGCAGTTCTCAGATGTGACTGCGTTGTTGTTGTGGCAGTAGGTTAAAGTACATCCAATCGGGTACGCAATACTTCGATTCAGGTACAACTCTCAAGCCGCTTAGTATGTTCCAGACTTCCCAGGAATAGTGTTCACTAGAGGATGCGCGTAACTTATTTGTTCGGTCAAACAACATGGTTTAGGATGTCCAGGTGCGAAACGGGATGTATTTATAGAATCCCTGATTCTATGTAAATACTTTGGGATGGACTACATAAGCTAGGTACCTTGTTAATGAGTGCGTTTATTATGACTAGTTGATAGCAAACGACAGAAAGAAAGTGGTAAAACGATATCAAAGGAAAAACACGGACAGAACGGATTGGCGTCCGAAACTAAGATGAGCGTCGAAAGAACAACCTGAAATTAGTTAATGCGGCGTGTAGTTGACACTTGTGTTCTCGGCTGATGGGACTGGCACGCTGAGTGGTGGTCCGTGACGGAAGCTGAGTGCCCTGTGTGGGTGTCTTTGAGGTACCGATGACGGCAAATATTTTTGCAATATACCATTCTAGTACTCGCAACTAGAAATAGAAAGCAAGACTATCTGGTGCGCAGCAACACCCAACTTTCTGCCACCCCTATTAGTTCGAACACCAGCTACATATGCGGGCGCCATATCTTTGTTCAACGCATTTCTACAGGAACATTTGTTGTGAACAAAATGTTGCGACTTGTTAGTTGAGAGTACTCCGTAAGTTTGATCGAAATCGTTACAGCTGCTTTTGAGAAAATTGGAGTATCGATAAATCTCCTTTTTGAGCTAACTTGGCTCCGCATCTAGGTTCAACAGATATATACATAAATAATTATGGAGAACGAAATGTGGGTATGGGTGGCTAAAAGGCACTCTGTAGGATTGATCGCATCTGGTGAACCACTTACCCCAGAATTTACGGAACTGTTCGGAAAAACATTATTTTGGCACATTTTGATTTTTATATCTGTTCAGTAGACTGTAAGAGGAACATTTATGGAGGACAATAAAAGAAAGAAAGAAAAGTGAGGTATTGATTAGTAGAAGATAATTTGAAAGTTTAATCAAAATCGTTGGAGCCGTTTTCGGGAAAAATGCAAAAAACCCTAGTTTTTGGTCATTTTCGTCCCCCACCACCCTTTCCTATCTATGAAATCGCCCATAACCTTATATTGGTGTCTACAAAAAAATAACGATCCAAACAAAAGAAAAACCAATTGGTTAAGCCGTTCTCCCGCAAATCGAACTACATACACGCACACCACGCGCCGAAATTATGTTTTTTAGACTCACTAGGCCTCAAAACGTAAAGATCTGAAGAAAACCCAAATTTTTTTTGACACGATTACTACACTTTCCTTTGCCTTTGGGTAGAGGAAAGTAAAATTATGGAAACAATAATATGAACCCTGTGGATTATTATAAATGCAGTAGATGCACTATAGCTTCCATTAAGCTTCTTCAGTGTCAAAAGTTCAAGTTATCTCTCTAATAAATCTACATGCCCACGTTACAATCACAACGCCTCCCCAACTGATGCACTGGTTCAATACCTAAAATAAGCAAAGAAATGCATTACGATTCTGGGAGCGCCGTCGGACTCAGGATTCTGAGTGAGGAACGAGGAATGGAACCGAAGTGACTGGTAATCCAGTTGGGAACAAGCTCCGCTGTTTGTATTACTCCGTGTCGCGAATTCGGAAGGAGCGAGCAGAGGAGCCGGCTACGGAGAGAATAGCGAGGGCCGAGAGAAACTGATGGCGCTTTACGGCTAATAGCGGAGGTGGGATGTATTATTCAAGCTTTCTCATGGCGCGTTGAAGGGAAACAAGAAAAGGGAACCGGGAGAAGCCGAAAGTCTATATTAAAGTGACCTTTCTCCTCTTGAGTAGATGGGGATCATTCCATGGAACTTGGATGAGGATGAAAAACTGCTACAACTCCTCGCTACGTTCCTCCAGTATCGTTGCTCTGGTCGGGGATTTACTCTGCGGTAAGCGCTTTGTAGAAGCATCGGAAGTAGTTACAGCAGAAAAAAAGAATCTTTTTGGGATTGTTCTCGAGGGGAACACGCATTAAAGCATATCAGGCGAGAAACACAACTCGCCTCGTTCCGTTGTGGATTTCATTGCTCTGCGCTGGTCGCATTTTCTGCAGCAGCTTTTTAGATAAATACTGACAAATAACGTGTAGACGTCAGCTCGATGCAAATACGAAAAAAGAAAAGCCAACAGACCTAATGTGTTCTTGAAGCCGAAATCTGGTGTTAAAGTGGGAAAGAAAGGAGTGAATGGTTGATGTTTCTGTCGTCAATCCGCCTCACCTGTTAAGTAAGTTATCATAACTGCGGTATCAGCTCTCATTCTTCTCAACGTTGTCCCTATTTTGGAAGCGGGGTTTTGTATGGAGTCAGAGCGTTAACAGACAATGACTGAGAGCCCCGAGGATTTGATTTGATTGCCTCCAGAGCAGATGCGAGGGTCTGCGCAAGGAGGAACCATCCCAACTTAACTAAACACCGCTTCCTGTCCGCTCCAGCTGCCCCGACCCGCTAAACAAATCCGAGCAGGCTATCCATCATCGCCTCTTCTATTGAGCTTTACGATTCCCCTGTCCCCCACTCCCTCCTCATCATCAGCGTCGCTTTTGTTCCGTTAAACGGTCTACTCTCATGAGGGAAGCTGTTGATAAATTTAAAGCTCAATTAATTTGAAGTGAATTTAGTAATCGCTCGTTTATTTGATTTTGCCTTCAGGTTTGATGAAGTTAATTGGATCCACTCGAGATAACTTCGTCATTCAATTTGCTGGCGTACAATAGAACATTACGCGTTGCTGATAACTCATTAGGATCGAGCCTGCTGTGCTTAACACAGAACGGCGCGTTCCATATCCTGCGACGCCGCGTTAAGCCCTGGAGTTCCCAAAGAGATGCCATTACACTGCAGCTTTCAAGAAAACCGAAGTGTTCACACAGTCTTGATCAAGGAGAATGATTCCCTTCGAGGAATATGCCTTCTCTTATTCATCCTGCCTCTACCTGGAAAGTAATACCATATTCTTGGTCCGTTTGGGTGCGTTCAAGCGACGTGAAGAGATCCTCATCGTGTCGAGCTTTATGTTCTCTCGTCTGTCAAGTCACGAAACGGATACCATACCCTGGCTCCTTTCAGGATTGTGCAAGGAAACGGAAGGGATCGCACTCTTTTTATAAAAGGCTTCCTTTCACAGAATTCATTTCTGGTCATCTGTCAGGGAGAAGATTATACATGGGAAGGAATTCCATTCTCTACATACGGTCTCCAAAAGACACAGGAAGATTCCTCTTTCACAATTTGAGTCCATCTCCAGTCGAGCAGAGGGTGCTACGTAAACAAGGATGCTGCATCTGTCGCGCTGTTAGGAGTCCTGAAAAGAGTGTAAGACACATAAGCCTGATTCATCCTACGAAGTGTTATGGAAGAGTTGTTGCAAGACGAAACAGACCTGTTCGACATTGCGTTCCTTTCCAGGATTCTCACAGCGCCCCTAGAGTCACTTCTTTTCCCTTTCCGTATAATAATGCTGAGCGGATCACTTACTCCTTGTCATGTGGGCTTCTCAGTAAATTTAACTTCTCTCATGCACCAGCTAAAAGATATAGCGCAGCAGATGTATCAATCGAAAGTCATGGAGGTTGTGGTGGGGTTGGACCACTCGTTCAGCATCCACAGAACCCAGACCTGTGGAGGTACGGCAGATTGTCATTTGCCCCAGTATAAAGTTTTACCTTGGGGAATCCGTACTGTCTGGGAGGAGTTCTTAATCTGGTTTCCCACCTGATCTGTTGTGTTACTAGGATGGCAAGTTTCGAAGGAACAGATGAACTATGGCTACGTTATTTTGTCACAACTTTCTTCGCGAACTGGGCAAGATAGTTATAAGCTTACTTAGTATCAGTCAAAGCTAGAAGTACCGTGGAGCAACATCCGCTGCTCTGTAGGTGCAAGACTTGCAGGATTGAGAGAACAGAAGTGCAGAAGCACATAGGGAACTGACTCGTTCAGTGGTCAGTGGGTCGTCCAGTGGGTGGAAACCACTTTCTTCCAAGATGTGCCCATTCATCTAGCGCACCAAGTATTTATCCCAGAGAGGAGGGAGATCCCTTTTCACTCAGTACTTGTCCACTATGCACTCTTTGGGCAATTCAACGGGCCAGTTATCACTAGGAGTACTTAGGTGGGTCCTGTCGGCCTTGGGGATTCCTTCGGTTGACAGTGAGTTTGCTGCTTCAATGGCTAATCACGATTAACTTAATGGCGCCACCCCTCACCTATGTACGTAAGCAAACCAAAACGTGTTTCTTAACATATCGCTTTCCATCGTATGTAGCCCAGCCGATTTGCTGGGCTGTAAGGTGGCAAAGGCACTGCCAGGGCCAGCTGTTGTCCACAATGGGATATCTGGCTTGTTCAGAGGGTCCATGGTCAGCTCCCTTGCTACCCTCTGGGCTTCTGTATCTAGAGCTATGTGGCCGCTGGGGGACACCTTCGAAAGGAGCGTTTCCAGAAAACCTTAGATGCTGCCGGACCAGCCTGAGTGACATTGTATCACAGCTCAAACCTACTCTACATTGGCTTTTCATATAGAGCACTTACAACGCTTACTCCAGGTGTTCTCCGAGCTCTCCGATTCCGCTAAATTTGGCCAGCCTTGTCATTCGGCTCTTTTGATAGTGCAGTTGAAGGCCTTCTTCTCCTGGATGTAGGTAGTCTACCGTGAGGCTCTGGCATCAGGGTCACGAGTCGGGTATGTCCTTTTAGCTTTACTTTGATCACGCTGCGCGTTCATTACCCAAGTACAGAAGCCCAGTAGAGTGCACTGCTGTGGTGATCATGTTACCTTTTGCTATCCACCTCTTCGGGTGAGGCAGTTAGTACTATTAGGCAGGTGTCATGTACTTTGTATCGTATATAGCACAGCAAATGACAATTTTTCACTGGTCCTCTCTAAATATCTAGCCAGAAAGGGAAGCAATTAACTACCCATCCACCAAGAGATCGGATTGAATAATAGTACAAGGTGCTATACGCTTGAGCAATAGCGTATGAAAATAGTGCTATTTTGATTTGAGTTGCAACTAAAATATGAGTCCACGAAAATGTTCGGTGGCACGTTTATTATAAATTATCAAACTATTCGTAACGGTTGTTTTGCCACGATTTGATGCGCGTTTTAACTAAATCATTCGTTCGCACCTGCAAAGAAATTCACGGTATGACCCTCGCTCTGCCGTGTAGGTTTCCTCTCGTGGAATGCGCCATCTTTCGTGTACTCGAAAGTTGGCATTAGCTGCAGAGTTCCCAGCAGACCCAACCTTCCTGGACCAGCCCTGGATCCTGGATGTTGAATTTCTATCAGAGGAGATTCATTTCCTCACCTGTCAAAGAGAAGTCGCTCTCTGAATCCGTCTGAATTAACTTTCAAACCATCTTTTGCTAAACAATGCCTAACTTTCGTTCTCCATAAATATCACAAATTAGTTTATTTGTTAACATTTTAGTAACACGGGACTTTCTAACGATTTTCTTCAAACTCGTAAAACATCGAGTTTTATTGAGTTTACTGTACTCAAACTTGATATCCAGCGCGCAGGTTACCATGGGACGCCAAAATAAGGGTATGAGCAAAATCCACCGAAAGTTAACTGTAGTTATCATAGTGATCGAAGCACCAAATATTTTTTTCTTAAAAATGGTTCAAATGATTTTGATTAAATTTTTTATGTTGATTGCTCGTAATAAGATAATTATACCACAAAATTCCCATTCGTGGGAAAATGACGAGACCGGCACAATAAATTACTAAAAGTTTCGTTTTTTGCGCGATTTTTTTTTCTTATAAACTCCGCTGAAATGTCGCTAGTTGTTCTTTTGTTGTTCGCTACTACGCAACAGATTGCTCGCAAATAGTTTATCCGAAAGAATTTTTTTTCTTTTTAATACTTATGGTCAGGCTTATTTTTACAAATTCTTCTTTTATAACTTCCTCACCGAATGCGGCTAATCCTCAGTCGGACACGATTTTTATTCCAAAAATATATCGCTATTTTTTGGAATGCCTCAACCGAAGTTCCCAGGCGGAGGATTGAGTTGTAGAGCGAATTGGGTTGAAGAGGGACGACAAAAGGCGTATCGTGTGAATGCCATACTCCAGGCATGTTTAGTCGTTGGGAATAGAGCAAGCAGAACCCTTCGGAACAACACGAAGAACCCATTAGAGAGGAGAACGGAAGATACGATACGATCGAGAATCTTGAGAGAAGACATTGCCGAGTTAATTAAATTAGGAAACGCGGAAACAAGATTCTGGGTCGTCGGGGCATCCCGATGTTTAGCAAGACGACGCTCTTGTACACAGCCTTTGCTCTTAAATCTAGGTTATGAGCGGTCACACAGGAATCAACGATGGAGTCACATATTTCTTCGCATTTGTTCCAAATTTTCGTTGGAACCGCCTTTTATAATAGCACGACGGGCCCAGATTTGGTTGGAAGAGGGCTTTGTGTAACTTCCTTGCTATCAGACCTATAACGAAATATCTTCTGCTACGCATCACACAACTATTCTCACACTACGTGTATTCAGCGGTTTATATCGCACTAGAAACTAATCCGACTCAGTTTATTTTTCATCGGAAGGCCCTGACGTTTCATTTACTCGTAGTAACTGGTAGTAAAAGTCTCTCCTATCATTGAGTAACTATTGCTTTGGTAATAATGAGACTTTCTTGATGCTTTCTTTAAAAAAACAAAAAGACGTTCGTGTTCATAACTCAGTGAAAAAATTCGTGAAATAAACGACATTTTGAATTTCGGCAATGCGTAAGGTGCCCCGAATCATTTCATAATTGTCCTCGCGCTACCATTGACCATAACTTAATGGGCTACTAACTCGATCTTTTTAGAACGGGAGTGACGTATGAGCAGGACATTCCCTTCGCGGACATTATGATGATTTGTTGAGCTCCTCTCGTTATTTCCCCGTGAATGAAAATGTTCTATGTTCGTCGTGTCATTTGTAATTATCGACACACAAAGTTTAAACGAAATCGGCCCTATCCCTACTCTCTAGCCCTGTAAACATGTGATCTGCATGGTTTTATCCACTAATGAAAACGATTCTTTATTCAGTTTATTCGTACTTGATAAACCACACCTTCACATTTACATCGAAACTGGTATCCCTTCAAGTTATAGAATTTATTACAGTGCTGCTACTCATGCCACGACCATTAGTGAGCCATCGGTGCACAGGGATGCTGTTAGCATAGTTTTTTCGAGAAGGATTGTGTTTCAGTTTTGGCGTTATTGGGTAAAAACTGTGAGAAATGGTAGAAAGTGAAGCAGCGGTGGTTGGAGTTCCGGCGGTTGCTCCTGCTATGATGACCATTTCCTTGGTAAACTAGATATAATTCTCCAAAGGCTGTTTCCAGTATTTACAATTAGCCGCTCTCATGCGCCATCATCGGGTAGTAATACAGTGTAAGTCCAAATCAGAATCGCTACCCCGTATAACTTCACAGTCACAGGCTCGCAGTTTCCCCCACCACTTTTCTCGGCTGACTTCGTCTTCACTGGTCCAAATAAAGAGGAATGTCTTTGATGAGCTAAACCTCGTTCCGTTCCTCTGTTCCAATCGTACCCTTAACACTGCTAATTATCTTATAAGAATTGTGATACTCTCATCATATAGATACTTTATTGGACTACCACCCTGCTTCATCTGTGGAGCATCATTTGAGCAGAATTAACAAGAAAACTGCGTTAAAATTATTTAAAATTTTTGGTATGTTATTATGTTTTTCTCGTTATTTTTCCGCGGATGATGATACTATGGGCTGTACTATTTGGAAAATGTAACCAAAAACGTGTTAGATCATTTTTTAGAAAATAATATTTGGTGTTTTGATCGCTATGGCAACTATAGTTTGTGGTACAATACAACTAGGGGTTTTGTGTAACAATAGTTCGTGTCTGGGCCCAATATACTTAATCAGAGAAGAACTCACTTAAGTCACCTTAGATATCAAATAAATAACTCTTCTTGAGGAGAAAAAAAGGTAATGAAACCAAGAACGCCGTAAGACCCACTTTGAATTTAATCGAGTAAATAGAAATGAAATAAAAAGCTCCTTTCAATATTTAATCAAAGTAACCTAATTTGCTCGGATTGTTATGAAAGACAATATCGGGAGGTGGGGATTAATAAATAGGGGTTTGCTTGGTGCGGTATGACAACAATATTCAAGCCATGGAGGATAACACTGAACTTAAAAACTCTGGCTCAGTTTATACGAGGCAGGGCGCGTGAAGAAGCGGAATGGGCAGCTCAAAGCCTCGCAAATATAGTCGCTTGCCCTTCCCGCACTCTCCCACTAATGGTAGAGAGCGCCAAGGAAGGAGAGACGACGGAAATAGAGGCTATATCCTTCATAAGTTATTGTCTTGACATAGTCACACGAAGGAGTATGAATATGACTGCTATGTCTGATCACCAATGGTTATCGTCCACTGCAACTTGAAACTGGATCCAATATTCATCCCACGGAGAGCCTCCTCATGGTGGTGTTTTATCCCAGAGGTTTGTTCAATTGGATTATCAGCCATGAAGCACGAGGACATTGACAACTTACTACTTTGAGCGTGTACTCAAAACGATGCAACGGGTTACCTTGATGTTTAGACAATGACGATAAGCCCTTTTACTGAATTTCCGTTGCCAGATTTTACTGCCCAACTCTAGATCTTCACCTGCATCCTCAAGCAGGCTGATCTGAGATCTTTCATGGTTTCGCCGTCCAAACCATGGAACCGGCACAGTGGGCTCATTATTTGCCCAGGGCCCCAACTAGTTTCTGTCCATTATTCACAACATTCCGTTAAGATTGTTAAACAAACGTTCCGGTGAATGGACGCGGGAAAGCTGTGGCCCACTGCCATTGACGACTTTAGGAAAGTGGGCAGTAAAATGTTAGTTTATGGCTCATTCACCAGATCCAAAAATAAAAAGACGATATATTCACTGGAGCAACGGACGGTTTCTACTGCGGAACACTCATCTGAATTCTGGAAGGGGCATAATGCTAAACTTTTTTCATTGTCAGTTGAGATCAACTTAATTCATAAAGTCGAAGGGCTTCTCTGACGAGGTGTAAGGGCTTTTGATGTCGCAGAAGTAGAGGTCTAGGGCGCTCGACTGGAGGTTCGACGAGGGCTAATGACCAAACTTGGTTGTGAAGAGCTTCCCGAGAATTACCTCGTTTGCTTGGGGTCAGATGGTTCCCCCAACTTTCGGATGTCTTAACTCGGGATAAACTTCGGCAGACCGCAACTCAGGTCAACTGGATTTCCTCTGCTCTTCATTAGATTTCTTATTTTGTTAGCTTTTCGGAAAATCCTCTCGTCCATCGAAACCCATCTGCCGCCTTGTCCTTGTGCACCTGACGTTGAAACTTGGTGTAGAAAATAGTTCAGAATCTGAACACTCCATTTAGGAGTTCGATAAGACTGCGGGATAAAACGGATCAGGCCAACGTTGCAGTATTTTCTGCTTACCTGCTCTCCATTAATCATACCCAGGGAGCGTACTGCTGCTGACTGTGCAGCATTTCCCCGGATGAGTCTCTCTAGTCTAGTTTTAGAAGGTCTCACTCAGTTGAAGAGGAGGGGGATAGGAAGGGGTGTTTTTGTTTCAGAATATTGGAGCGCCATGCCACTGCGCTGTTCAATAGAACGTGATTTCCACCCCCTGTCAGCATATCCCGGACTCCAGAAGAATTTCATTTCTTTCACTTAAATTTTTTTTTTTTTAGAAGAAACTACATAATAACCAAGTGCACTTAAGGGGCCCGCCTGCTAAGGATTGTTGGTCGCCTACCTTCTCATAGAAATGGTAGCACGTAAATTACCTAAACAGTGATAATTCAATTACGGAAAGAGCTTGTGCGAGTGGGAGCCTTATTTAATCATGCAAACCCTCAACACATATCAGCAGCGCTCCTGACTGTTTGAAGGTAGGCAACCTGCTATGCTCAAGGAGGCTCCTGTTCAGTTTCTATCTGGCCTGTTTCTCACGTTGTGCGCTTGGTAGAACGTTTTATACTGATACAGAAACTGGGTGCTTAATATTACAGTATATAATAAATACGCACGTAAGAGTTGTGAGTTTGCGTAACCAAATACACTTAGGCCTGCGAAGCATTTCAGGTTACCTGCTGTTGTGCATTACCTACATGTAGTGACTCGTTATAGGAAGGGGCTTGTGTGACTGGAAACGTTTCTGTGTAAAACATTTCATCTATCGAAAAGAGGCTGATGTCACAGGAGACTGGAACTGAACAGGAGCCTACTCGAACATAGCGAGTAGCCTACCTACAATAGCGGATTTTACTCATTGTAAAAATGTAATCTCTCTGACTGCGTGATACGAGCTGTTCAGCAAGCGGAATAAGCTGGGTTGTTTTTAACCTCCAAACGTCCGTGCTCGACCCTAAGTCATGGTTTTTCTAAGCACCGACCTCCTTTGTTTGTACCTGCAGTAAGTCCCGCTTCTCAGTTATTTCCATGTGACGAGTTTCCCCTTCTTCTCGATTTTCCCAATTATCCTTTTCCCCTCACCTCAATTTACATTCCTCTTCACAACAGACAGTTCCTCTCAAACTCACTCTTCGAAGAATTCTCGTGAAAGTTGGTCCCAACACCCAGTCATCTAACAGCCCTCACAACACTGTCGTCTCCCAGTTCTCCCAACGATTCGTTTTTCAGCTCGCGTTACTCACAACTCAACTCTCTCTTTCTCTCTCTCCCTCCACTTAGTGTCTCACACGAGTTCATGTGTACTTAGAGTCCCTTGTTCGCGTTTATATACTCACACTCAAACTGGTAACGCTATTCAATCAAGTACAATACAGTCCTCACTCACGCTCACCACGTCCATTTATTTCTCAGTTCCAAGCTCCCCCACTCATGCGCCCAACACAGTCAGAGTAAGGAAGAAGGGAGACCAACTACTGCAGCTTATTCTAGGTGATCGAGGACGCGTGACCATCCCTCAATGGAGAATTCCCTAGAATTCAGCTTTAAAAAACATCTGAGCAAAATATTTTTTATTGCGGTTTTTGAAGATGAATGGTAGAAATATGGTAGAAGATGAAGGAAAAAAATCTTTTCTTGAAAAGATGCGAGTTTCGTAATTTCACCGCACCTTGTCCCACCTTAAGGCCGGCAGTAAGACCCGTTCTCCCTAATTTTTGCCTAGATATTTACGAAGAACGAAAGTTTGAAAGTTTAATCAAAATCGTTGGAGCCATTTTCGGGAAAAATGCTAAAAACTCTATTTTACGGTACATTTTGGATTGTTGGGGGTTTTTAGATCAGTAGACGTCCAGACAGCTGAAGAAAACGCTAAACTTTTGTTTAAACGTGATCGCAATACTGTCCTCGCCCTTTAGGTAGCAGAAAATAAAGGTACGACGATATACCAAGTACCGCAGTTTTGGCTATAATCAAATTACATGACTTTTAAACATTTTCTATATCAATTTTCAAGAATTACCTGTTGTTTAATTTTGCTGGTTGACGAGATTTCAGATTAGCTTATCATTATATATATCCGTTGTAATTTGTATGCTACATACAGGGCGCAAAATATTGAGGAAATTAATGCGACACGAGTAAGGGATATCCCTGGGTCACATTCATAGTTCTTTAGTTGGTTGATTTTGTTGTGCATTCGGTTTCGGGCCTCGCGTGACCTACGTGTCGTGTCGTGATAGAACGGCGCACTATTTCCCTTGACATTCTGTTCTAACACTTCGTATGAGATGAAAACCAGCCATTTTACGACCCGCTTTCATCCTTCACAACGAAATTCGCCATCGCCTTTTAGTTCTCTAGTCGAGAGAGGGCTTTCTTTTTTCTTTTTTTCTATCTGTGATGCGTTTACTTTACGATGATCAGTTTAACCTTCTGCCGTAAACGTCGTGGTGGTGGTGACACAGGGAGGGGGAGAATGGTTTTTTCCTCCCTTTCCCCTCGTCAACTTATTCAATTTCCTGTTCTTGAAGCCTTCAATCGAAAGCAGAAGCCGACAGCAGCACAATTCCTGATGCGCTTCAACCGGCAATTTTCCTCCTCTTCCGTAAAATCCACGATGAAGTGGTCGGTCTTTTAGATTTAATAAGAATTTCTTCTGAAACCCCGTTGATTACCTCGTTTTACTCGTACCCCCATTTTCCTCGTTTCTTTGGAGCAATCCGCAGGGTCGTGAAAATACAAAGAAGAACTTAATTCCGAAGATGTCAAGCTCTCCCTCGAAAAACAAATGCAACATTAAACAAATCGCTATTACTAAAAACTGCAATTTGGCAGCGCAGTGATCGACTGTGACATGAATCTTCATCAACGGGCAACTGCATTCCAGAATTCTTGTGATGTATAACGAAATATCAGCACACAACTTTCCTCCGCCCCACGTACAATCTGCTCAGCTACCAAAACATGACGTTTTGGATAGCGCTTTAAGTTCCGTAATTTACTGAGTCACTCCTACTCATTCCTTCATTCAGCCATCGGTGCGCAGGAAATGTATGATGTTGTCAACAAGATTTTTTTTTAGATTGTATTCACTTTTGCGAAATTATCGGGTAAAGACTGAGAAATGGTAGAAAGTGAAACGACGGTCGTTGGGATTCCGGAATTTGTGGGGTTGCTCATAATTATTTTATGAGAGTCTTATTGGAGTTTACCTACCTGTTTGGTGGATTCGTCTTCTCTGGCTAGTAGGCTGTTACATATATCATCGTCTGGCAGTTACGTCAGTACTAAAGTCAGTCAGTTAGTCGTGGTTGTATTTGTGGGAAGGGGATGGCGGGGTGGAAAAAGGATATTTTGGAAAGTCGAGAATAGCGATATGCGGTTGAGAATGATTATATAAATGTGCACAAGGGACTTTCAATACATGTGAAACTGGTGTGAGATACTAAGTGGAGGGAGAGGTACTTGGAGTGATAGAATTGAATTGGGAGTAGCGCGAACTGAGAGACGAGTCATTGGGAGAGCTGGGAGACGACCGCCTCGAGAGAGCTGTCTGTTGAGAAGAGGAATCTAAAATTGAGGGGTGGGAAAAGATAGATGGGAAAGTTCAGAAGTCGGGGCTTGAGGTCGAAGGTGTTTGAGGAAACTATGACTTTTCATTGGAGCTAGTGTGGACATTTTGGAAGTAAAAAGACCCATCCAATTCGCCCTGCCGAACAGGATTAATGATGTATCGTTTAAAATCACTTCGTAAATAAGCACGTAAAATGTAGAGGATAAAAAATGGTTGTTGTGGGTTATCCTTAAGAGGACATATACCATCACAGATTGTTGATTTTGTTGGCATATTTAAGGTGTACAACACTGTAGTACGTTATTTAGATTATCTTGTGAGGTTCAGCTAGCGTTCGCAATGTAAGCGCAAAAAAATGTGTTTATTTACGACATCATGTTAGAAACCTCTAAATGTGTATAAACACGAGCAAAGAGATTCTAAATACACCTGAACTGGTTGCGTGGGAAACCAGAATGAACTAAATTGTGAGTATCGCAAGAGAGTCGAGTTGTGAGAAGCGTGAGAGCTGAGAGACGGGTGAGGGGTAAAGGATATTTTGTAAAGTCCACAAAAGTGGGAAATCCGTTGTTTCTTGGAAATAACTGAAGAGTTTTCCACAGGTACAAACAAAAAAGGATTGCAATCAGAAAGGTGTTTGGGGAAACAATGACATGCCGTAGGGCCAGTAAGTACTATTAAGTGTGGACGTCCAGAGGTATAAAAAACCGAGCTAATTCAGCCTGCGCCGGACAGTGTCCAGACAAAAAGTGTAATCGACATCGTTGGAGCAATTTTTGAGAAAAAAATTGGTGTTTTGATCACTGGGATAACTATAGCAAGTTTTGGGCAGATTTTGCGATAATATGGGTGTTTCAATATAACATTTTGGCCGATTCGGTTCAGTCTTTTTGTCTCATCGCGTTTGTGCACTTCCTGACAATTTTGCCAAATGGCTTTCCCGGATTCAAAAGCTCTCAAAACGTACAGATCTGGAGAAAACTACAAAAAATGCTCAGCCAATGACATAACATAACTTCCTTTACATGCATAACTTTCCTTTCCACTTCGTAAGGCTAAGGAATGGGAACTAGTAAATTTACAGCACCCTTCCCCCACCACCGAGCCTTTCTGCCTGTTTGCACTGTTTGGACGACATACCCTCAGATAAAGCGTCGCGCGTAGTATCAAACTTTTCTCATAGGGTTACTGCAACGTGTGTTAGTAGAACCAGCCACACTACTGAAACTCCTATGTGGCAACTGTGAAGGCGTCTGTATGTAGTAGATGTCCCTTATAAACTTGATTCACTTGTTATAAATCTTAAGTATTTCAGTAGTCGAACCAAAACTTAATTCAGCCTTTGAACTTGATGAAATTTCTAAAGCTCCCTCTTCTCTCACATTTCGAATTGACATGCTAATCGTTGAACTTGAAGTTCCCTTTAATTTTCTTCTCTTCCGACCATTTTGAAGATGAGCACTAACTTGAATGAGTTTTCCGAACGAGTTCTTGATGCTACTACATCCCGAGCGGGTGCGCACCAGCATATGAAGCGATAGAAGTTCGGCTGCTTTCATCAAAGTTTGTAGTTAGTCAGCGTTTCATTTTCACCTGAAGAGCGAAACCTTTGTTGGATGTTGTGAACTCGAGGGAGCAACTCGTTGAGTCGATACCTTTCGCGGATCAACAGAGAAGTTAACGAAATGGATGGGTCGTGTGTTTGTGACGTGGATCTGTCTTGTGCCTCAGGTCAGTCCTAAACTTTGTCCGTTTGAATGTTGTGGAAGGGCATTTCGAGGAGAGAGAGCGTGGAAGAGGAGCAGAGTAGAGTGGAAGGGATGAGGATGGAATTACGAGTCTTGAGTTCTGACTGTAGCACCTTAGAAGCGACATTGTCAAACCTCCTGACGATCGCTATTTTTCTTTGACTGTCACTTAACACTTATAACAGAGTTGCCTGTTCCTTAACCCTCGGAGAGACTTATATCAGTCGAAAGTCATCAAGGTTGCGGTTTCGCTGGCATGTGGGAGCCCGAGCGATCCCTCAGTATCCACCGAACTGAGACCCGTGGAGGTACGTCAGGTTGTCATTTATTTGTAAGTGTGTTATCACGCGATAGTGGGATCCTGGGTCCTCCTTACTATCTGGAAGAAGTTTTCAATCTGGCTTCCCATCTGATGTAACTATTTACTTGGGCGGTAAGTTTCAAGGGAACAGGTTAGCTGTAACCACCTTGTTTTGTCAAAACCTTCTTCACTAACTAGGCCAGGCGGTTACAAGCTCGCTTAAGTCGAAGCAGGAAGGTTTGGTTGCTCATTCAACAGTTGCCGCTCATGGTAGTAGCTTCATTATGGTTTCTTCTTTTCGGCATACTGGAGGTGCCAGATGTGCAGGATGGAAAGTCTTTGAGAGAGTAGAAGTGAAGTCGCCATGTCCCATAAGGAACTGGCTTATCCAGTGGTCTGGCTCAACCCCTTTAATTTGTGGCATGACGTGCTCTAAGCTTCCATTGGATGACTGTTAGGGGTACTTCATGGGTTTCAGCCTCGTTTTGGTATATCGACTGTGCGCTGCCTGGCTCTATTAACGATCTGCTTGAGGGGATTAAGGTAGTCAGAACACCCTGGGACTTTGATCGCCCTGTGCTTCTGTTACCATAGTGCAGAAAGCCCAATTCCCTGCCTACAGCCTTCAAAACTTACACAAGCCCAACAGTAAATTATTCAAATAGGGCGTCCTTCAATTGCGCTTCAGCTTTAGGGCAGCAAAGCACCTGCACAACTGGCTCTCCCTCTGCAGAATTTCTGGGAGCTCAATTCGAGCGCACAATCACGTCATTCTACCTTCAGCTCGACGAATTAGGAGTAATCGTCCGACATGGTTTTGTTAAGTTTTCTTCACATCTGTGTAGGTTCTTCATGTGTCTGTGAACAAATTATTGAATTATTTTCAATAGTATTATTTCTTATCGTCAGGTCTCTACAGTACGTCAAAATACGGTTATGACAAAGACCGAGAGCAGCACAATAAAATGTCAAACTTTTCAAAGAAAATCAATTTTAGCGAGGGTTTCCCTCATAAATCCCGCGTATATTATTCTTGTAGTCTCAGCAAAATTAGGATGGTGGACCAATAAACTATATACGTTGAGCGTTCAATAACGTTCGTTAGATAATTAGGAGCAACCGTAGTAATTCAGGAGTTCCAACCACCGGCGTTTCATTTAGTACCTTTTTTCAATGTTTTTACACGATAATTCCAAACCAAACAATATGACCCTTCTTTAACAAATCGTGTTGACATTCTCATGACTTCCGTGTGCATTGATTCCTCAATGATAGTCGTGGCATGAGTAGGAGCATCTCGATAAATTCCTAAACACTAAGCGCTACCAAGAATAAAATATTAGATTAGTAGCTAACCTCACGAACTAACTCACGAAAACTGCCCAATTTATTTGGGGCTGAGGAGGTTGTGTGATGCGACGCGCCGGATATTTTTACTTTCCTTGCTCTACGAAGTAGAAAGGAAAGTTATGTAATCGGCTGAAAAAAAAAGTTTGAGTTTTCTTCAGATCTTTACGTTTCACACCCCCCTGAGCCCGAAAAACACTATTTGGGAAAATGGTATGTGTGTCTGTGTGTCTGTGAACGATTTTTAGAGAAAACCACCGTACCAAATCAGCTCAAACTTGATATCTCGCCGGCAGGCCCCCATGGGACGCAAATATAAGGGTATGGGCAAACTCCACCGAAAGTTAACTATAGTTATCATGGTGATCAAAACACCAAATTTTTTTCTCAAAAACGGCTCTAGCGATTTTGATTAAATTTTTTATATTGATAGCTCCCAATAAGGTAATTATACCATAAAATTCCCACTCGTGGGAAAATGACGAGAGCAGCACAAGAAATTATCAAAATTTTCTACCAAAAGCGTTTTTAGCGCAGTTTTTTCCTTATAAACTCCGCTGGAATTTTTGTAGAATGTTAAAAAAAAATTGGTATTGTAGTCCAATCGAATACCTGATGGGTGAGTGTTTAAAAACGCTCATGAGATACATGGGGGTCACTCCAGAAATTCCTGAATTTCAACTGCCGTTTCGCTTACTACCAGTTCTTTTATAAGTTTTTACCCAATAACTCTGCAAAAGTAATTACTATCCTTCTTCAAAAAATTTGTATTTACAGCCTCATTAATTATCTGTGTACCAATTGCTCAATAATGATCCAGGAATGAGTACGAGCTGCACAATAAATTCCGGAACTGTAAGCGCTACCGCTTTTTGCTACTGTGAAATGTTGTTTGACCAAGTTCAAATGATCTGAGTGGTAAATGAATTGGTTAAGTGGACAAAGCCATATAGAAAGTGAATTGACGTAGAGCTAAGTTTAATTCAATAAACTCCATTAAGTAAAAAGGAAAGTGGTCGACTGAGAAAAAAAGAAGTGTTTTGGCCTTTCAAAAAACACATTGAATGACAGCATCTTGTAAACACGTGTGGTTGGTCTGGACGCGATGCGCTTTATCCCCGTCATATTTAGTGAGGAATTTGGACTGCTTGTACCAGGATAGACGTGAATGAATCTCGGAGACGGGTTTTAGTTGAGCACGAACTTGTAATTTGAAGAGTTGGTATATCACAAGATTTGGAGACTTAGGTGTACAAGAAGAAGTGACTTACGCAGGATATGAGTTGAGTATATAAGCGCCAACAAGTAGGGCTCTAAAGGCGTGAAACTGGTTGTACGGGGAAGGAAGGAGAAATCCGAATTAGATGTCGATGAGAGGTGAAACAAGTGTCCGTTGGGAGAATCGGTGATGAAAGGTGTTAGAAAATGACTGTGTTGGGAGAACACGACCGACTTCCGCGAGACTTCGTTGGAGATTCAGTTTGAGAGGAGCTTTCCGTCGGGGTGAGGAATGTGAAAAGGAGGGGAGGAAATGATATTTCGGAAACCCGGACAGGTGTGGGAGTTCTGAGGTGAAAAAAAAACATAGACAGAGAATGATCCCCTACATTTGCGGTAGGTTCAACGATGTCGTTGGTTGCAGCGACGTTTCTCGGCATAATAACAATTACTGTTATAGTTAGACGTTCTTTGATGCGAAAGCTCATTTGAACTCTTGCGAAGGGCAGTTGCGTCAAGTGTAGAAAGTAATTACTTTTGTTGAGCGCGTTGAAACTGAATAATTTTAGTTAATTTAATACACTAATACAGCATTCGCTGGGCAGTATGAATGTCCTACAGCGGTCCTAGTAAATAATTATTCAGCCGATCTTAAATCCTTCGTTTGTTCCCCTTCACGTCATTCAAAGCAAATCTTGCATAAATTAAAATTACACCGCCTGAAAAGGTTGTATTGGATTGGATAGGATAACCCAGATGTAGATGGAGGACAAGAAAAGAGAAGAGAAGTAAACAAGAAAAAGGTGAATCTTCGTCTTTCTCGAGTACGACGAATAGAGCGGTTTAGACTGCGCTTTGACTTGTGGCAAAAACGTATGAAAGAATATAGGTTGTACATAAATTAGCGCGCCTTAAACCACGAATTAAGAACCTGTTAACTTGTGTGTGAGAGTCATTCATAAACGTGGCTCGTAGTCACCTCAATTTATAATGTACAATCGATAACGCCATAATTTATGCTTCTTTTTCAGATACTGACAATCAACGAGTGATCATCCACGTGAAGGATGTCAACGACGAATCTCCTTACTTCATCAATCGACCTCTTCCAATGCAGGCGGTTGTGCAGCTCAACGCTCCTCCGAACACGCCAGTTTTCACTTTGCAAGCTCGAGACCCCGACACCGACCACAACATTCATTACTTCATTGTGCGAGACCGGAGTGAGTTTTCGTGTTACCATTTTTCGAAAAAGATCTTTTGTTTTTACTAGAACGTAATGAGCTTGAGAACTTCCATTCGTGGAGTGTGCTGCCTCAAGCATATAACACTTACCATCCTGGTTTCGCGCCTACAACTGAGTAAATTATAGGCTCTGCGGGAAGCTGACTGAACTGACACTACAGAGTTAACCACCATAAATCACCGCTCGATTCAAAATCTAAAACTTAGAGCACCAGTAAAGGAACGAAAGGGATGGATATTGCAGTCAAAGCTTTTAAGGTTTCAGTATGCTGCAATTCTTGGTTCGAAACGATTTGTTGCTGGAAAGAGCTAACTGAACCCCTTGTTATCAGACTTTCAGATCATGCGAGTCAATATACTAGGCTTGACGACAGCCACCCATTCACTCCCTCACCGCCTTTCAGACCTTCAATGCAGCGAGGAAGTTTACACGAACTTTTACCCGCCTATTCGCTGCAACGAAACATACTCGGATCTATAAACAATAACGTTTTGGTCTACCAACTCAAACTCACAATACTCGTGAACCATACCAAGGACACATCCCACTACAACGAGGTGTCTCCTATTCTTCACAAAATGTGAATTCGAGTTGTCGTGTTGAGCAGAAAGAAATGAAGAAGTCCACTGTTTGCCGGGAGTGGGAATTTGTGTATTGAAACAAAATGTTATTGCTTCTACCCAGGGAAGTAGCGCATCTGACAAAAATAGATTTTCCGAGGCCTCATTCAAATATTGAGTTGGTTGTTTGTTGACACATCGTGACTTGGTTTACACTCAGGTCGCTGGTGCCTTGTCATCATAGTTTTGCGATGAGGTGTTGCTGTCTCGGCATTAAGACATGGGGTATTTCCTGGCCAGAAATAATTTCATAACCCATATTTGGCTTAAGCTGAGCCAAATATTCGCATTAGCTCAGCTCATGCCAATACTACAAGGGGATTCTCAAAGGTCAATCAATACCATTGTTCCAAGTCGCTTTCTCGACTCCTGCTTCACTTTCAATCCTGCAATATCGCCAAAATACGTTCAATTAGTTTTTCTGTACGCCCCCCCCCCATTTCTCTCGTCTCTCATCCATCACCTTGGCACATCGCTGCTCATCCATCAGACACAGTACGTTCGCCCACCTAACACCTTGCACTTTACTATCTCGAGAGACAGCCTTTAAGAGTCGCGTGAACTCTCATTCAACTTCATCGTGAATATCATTTGTTATGTGTTACTCTGTACTTTCCCTCGTGAATCACTTTCGGTGCCCTCATAAAATACGTGAATTCAGGAGGTCCCCTAAAAACTATCAGCTTCTATCATTGTTGACTGATGGCAAAGTCACACCTAGAAGCATACTGTGTGCAACAAGCGGCGCACAATGATCGTACTTACGAGAAAATGAGAATGCCACACGAGAAACAAGAGCAAATCTATTGAAGAAGGGGTGGGGGGATCCAAATGTATTGACTCCTTCGTCTGCTTCCAATTAATATGTGTAGCGACATTTGGAGGTTTTATCCTTTATGGAGGAGTTATTTGTCCAAAGGGCTCACGATTGACCACTAGATTGCTGCTCTGATGGTATTTAGTCAAGTGTAATTACCATTTCTTCGTGGGCTGTCCTGGTGTATCGTGTTCCCTTAAGAGGAGATTGCTCAGTGGCTTTTGGCTCATTTCTGCGCTTATTGGAAGCAGAATGTGACGAAAATAAAGGGAAAAGGGAAAAATATGAAAATTAATTATCAGTGGGGATGAATCGTGGAAAGGAAAGTAACGAAACAAAAAATTAACACAAATTCAAAAGGAACAGTATTAAAAAGAAATTATGGAAAAAGGAACTGGAATCAAACATTAAACGCCAAAAAGTAAATGGAAATTATTGGCCACTGAGTTCGAGGCGTCGGTTTGAGTCTTGTTCCTTTTTGTTCGAACAGATCCAGAGAACCGTTTCCGCGCTGGAAGACAGGAGCTACAATCGATGAAATAAAACGGGAACATGTGCCAGGACAAAAGGGTGAGAAGAGATGGCGAGACCTTCTTGTTATATTTAGCTCCATTCCTCACATACACGTTAAAAGGATGGCGTTCCTCCAGGCTGTGGGTATGAGTTGGGTCTGATCATGCAGGGGAGGAGGGGCTCCCGCCATTTGATCTTGGACTGGGTGATGGTGTGGGAGGGGGGGGGGCTGCATGTGGTAGACTCAATCCCTTTCGGATACTCATCCATGAGCTATCCAGGTTGGAAGGGGAAGTTCCCACGTTTGAAGCTGGGGCCCTGGTGTATTATACTGATGGCTCCGTTTAGGGTGGCCTGGCAGGAGCAGGCATCTTTGGGCAAAGAATTAGAGCAGCGATCCCATTGGGGTCGCTGGCCACGGTGTTCTAGGCAGAGGTGACAGCGGTGACAGTCTGTGTGCAGCCAGAGGGGACTGGAGCCGCAGAAGATTTACATTATGGTCGACGGTCAGTCCACTCTCAAAGCCTTACTTTAGTATTGTCTTACGTTGTGGCAGGTGTGGGAGTGTCTGACTGGACTGAAGGCCCTGGCCGAGTACAACAATGTAACACTGTTGGGTGTAGGGTCATCAGGGAATAGAAGGAAACGATGGGCTGACGGCCGAAGGGCTGGCAAAGAAAGGAACTGCGCAAATCCCTGTCGACCCTGGGCCATTTGTTGGAACTACCAGGAGCCTCTTATGTTGAGAGGTCGGAAAATGGGAGGTTAGTAGCTGGGGGCTGCCCATTGGCAGGGGATGCCTGGCCTTAGACAGTCAAAACTTTTCATCTGACTCTCCAGAGGAAGGGCCAACGAGGTGCTTGCACTGGTGAGGAAGAGTAAAAAGATCATATGTGGCCTGTTTACAGGTCACTGTCCACTGACACTCATTGATGCCCTTACAATAGGCCCGTTTGTGGCTGCAGTGGGAGTATGCCACCAGAGTATCCAGCATCCACCTTTTATGTAATAATTTTTGAAAAGCCTTCTTTTTGAAACCGTCCTTGGGTCTTCGTTCTGCCAGGTTTGTTCCCGGGAGCTATTATGTTTCGAAGGTTTTTGAATTCTAAAGCCTGAAACTGCTTCAGTCGGATTTAATGCCACAAGTGTGAAAATAGGGAGAGCGAACAAGCGGAGCAGCTTGAGAATAGTCAGCCAGAGATCAAAAGCCCCAGAAAAAATGAGATTTTCAGGTATAAGGACCTGGTGGGGCTGCAGTAGGAATGAGCCTATGTGACCACACTCTGGATGCGGGTGTAAAGCTATGTGATTGTCGAGGGTGTAATGCACTATTATTCCATCGTTGTGTTGCTGTGCTGCACTGATGGCAATAGCTACCAGTCGAAGAGTAACGATTGTCTGAAATGTTTCTAAAGCGAGACAACCTGAAACTCGTCAATGAAAAGGAAGACGGTAAGCACGAGGAGGTCCTCCGTAAAAGCGAGCACACACACGCTGACAATGGGCTAGGTGGCCTTCACTTCCTTCCGTCCCTTTCACTGCGTTGAACAAACGTTGCTCCCACAGGCGTCACCAAAGACTTTGCACCAATCCAAAGAATAGCGCAACGAGGTTTTACTTTATATTTTCCAGGCGTTGGGCACACGGTATTATCTCATGAAACTACATAGCCGTTTACTCTGGAGGTGTATTGCGTGGTTTTAACAGCGACAGGGGAAGTCGTGGGTCGATACAACAGGAACAGAATTGTTACCCGGCGATTGGCGTCTCCTTCGATCCGACGGAAGGCAATTGAGCTTGAGTTGGTAGCCGAGCATGATGGATCGCTCACAGGCGGTCGCCTATTTGAGGAGGTTCGCTCAACAGGAGCAACATTTATTAGCCGGCAATACGCCGCAGCACCTGCCCCTGTCATCTCGTCCTCATAAATATAAGGAAACAGGATGCCAGAAAGTGGTGCTAATTGTGGAAGTTGCTCGTGAATTTGAGCGATACGCGTGACGCGTTTAGTTAGCTACTCTCGACGTTATAGTGTGCAGTTACAGTTGTTGCTAGATATTAATCCAAACGAATATAGCATTACGTTCCCCAGACAATCAACACGCTCCTGCTTCAAAAATTAAGCGTTGTATGTTCACAGGAGAAAGAAGGCGCACTCTGGAAGCGAGACCCAATGTACATAACACAACGGGCGAACCAAACCCACATTCCCACCCGGTTTTTGAATTACAGAGATTTGATGCTTGAAGAATTGGATCGTACGTTATTTTGAACGCTAACGGATGCACAAACCTTCACATTGCTAAGGATTGCTCCCCCACGAATTTCTTTGGCGGATACTTTTCTCTTTTTTCCCCTCCTGCGAGATCTTCGCTGTCAGTTACCGCTCACCATTATCTTCGGTTTCTGATGTTCAAAGGTAGTTTTCTCTTCAAGAATCACTCCTGCTCCTGTACAGCGACGCTAAATCCTTTAAAATTGATGTTTTCCTCTTGGTGGGCTACTATTTCTGGGTGTGTGCCCTCCACCCGCCGTTCTTCTTTCTCTGGCATATTGAGGACCCGCCTCTCTGTGGTGAATTGGCCAATCTCTGGCATGAGGTGCATTGTGCTAGATTAGATCCAGATCTGCTTTGTGAAGCCTGACAAAAAGGTGCCAACTTCCTCTTGGATGGTGAGGATGACATGATCGTGCTTGGCGTTCACAGACCCAGAAGGTGTAGCCAACGGAAGAAACCAAAAACGTCACGTTGCTGAAGAGGAGGAAGTTCCTGGAGGAAATACCGCTCCTGAACTTCCCAAACATGAAAGGAATAAAGGGCCGTGCTAAGGCCGTAGAGGTCGTTTGTAATTTACAGTGAACTCCCGTGTGTGTAATTTACTGTAACCCCTTCTAATTAAGGTTAGATTTCCGAATAGAGTTCCTGCTCTGATGCTTAACAAACCGAATTGTTCAACAGAGCATTATTCGTAACTAAAACAACTACATTCGTTCAGCTCTTTTCAGCTTATGAAAACTCAAGTTCGCTTTCGCTTCCCAGTCGACGAACAAAAAAAAACCTCATAACCCATAAGCCCTCCACTTTTCGTTTGCCAATGATTTGCTTTTCATGTGATTTCAGCCGGCGGAAGGTTTGAAGTGGACGAAAGATCCGGAGTAGTCAGAACGAGGGGAACTGACCCATTTCAACTGGACATGGAGTACGTGCTCTACGTCAAAGCCGAGGATCAAAACGGGAGAGTCGACGAGCGCAGATATCAGGTGAGTCCTTCTCATTCGCTTTCAACCAAATAGATGGTCTTCGGCAAATATTTAACAATTCGTACGCAGAATATTGGGAGGAATTTCGTAGTTGGAGGATTGATGACTTCAAGAACCGTATGTCTGTTTGAGTCGAGGATTAGTTGTCCCTGAACAATATTACACTACGAATTAGCTGGGTTTTTGACCTCCGTAATATCCGCACTCTCACTTCACGGTTCTCACTGGCCCTAGGGAAAGTCATTGTTTCCCCCAAACACCTTTCTATCTCATCCCTTGTGTTTGTACCTGTGAAAGTCCCACTTTTCAGTTATTTCTAACTGACGGATCTCCCCCTGTCCTGGACTTACCCAACTGTCTTTTCCTACCCATCAACTTTAGATTCCTCTTCTCTACAGACAGCTCCTTCCAAGTCAGTCATCCTTCAGCTCTCAGGACCTCGTTGTCTCCCTGTTCTCCCAACAATTCGTCTGTCAGCTCGCACCACTCCCAACCAGTTCACATGTATTGGGGTGAAACAAAGAATATGGACCGACCGCTTGATAACGCTACGACTGCATGTCATATTTATTTCATATACCCATTCTTAATTTCATTGAATTCACTCCTTTTCATAGTCTTTGTACATTTAAAATCATTATATAACGAGGTGCAACCCCAATATACCAGCTTAACGTTGGTTATCGTGGCCAATGTTTAATGATGAACATTAAATAATTGGCATAATCGTACAGCTGTCGTTATTTCTAATTTCAAACATGGCGCCAGGGCCTACGATGTCGAGCATATCGATAACCTGACCTCGGTCGTGATATATCGACATATTGCCTTATCAGAGGGAGCAGTCCATATTCTTTGCTTTTACCCATGTATTGTGAGTCCCATGTGCTCATTTGTATACTCATATTCAACCGGATATCGTTATGCTGTCAAGTGTAATGCAGTCCTCACTCACGCATCATTTATTTCTCAGTTTCGATCTCCCCCAGTCGTGCGCTCAACACCCCAAACTCATAGAAATGGATGCATTTTCGAAATTAAACTGATTTGCTTAAATAACAAAAAACACCTTAAAGAGCTAATGAAATTAAAAAACATCCAAAATTCGAGCTGTATGTAAAATATGTTAAATAATAAATGTCACCGAACTCATTGTGTTTCTTCGTGTTTCAGTCAACGCAAGAAGAACGGCTTTCAATCGTCGGAGGAAAAAGGGCTCCACAATTCTACATGCCAACTTACGAAGCTGAAATACCGGAAAATCAGAAGAAAGATTCAGAGTAAGTGTCAGACAATTGCTGAGTTGCTGGTTTGGTTATGCAGGGTCTGGGAAGTCTTATTGTGAATAAGTGTCGGTACTTGAAGGATTGTACAGGTAATAGGAAGAGTGGAACCGATAGCAGCTGTTGATGTGAGGATGTAAAAAGGTGTTAAGGGTTGCAGCGTTAGTGGCGAAGTTGCACGCTATCGTGCTGCAATGGTGGAGTCATATCTGTAATGCCACGTCAGTAACGTGCCAGAGGTGATATTGTCAAACAGTACCAACGTGATACTGGAGGTAAATGGCGCGGCTTCACTGGGACTCACGCATGTCAAAGTTGTTCACAGCAGTTGGATCTTCACGCACACAAAAACGCAGCCCCTCATTTCTCCTTTGATGAGAAGCATCCCAGGGGGGCCCTTCTTCTCCCAAATTCGGTATAATTAGTCGAGTTTGGACTGTCGCTTTGCCGTTTTGGGAAGACGATGCTCTCATGATCACGGAGAACAGTAAAGAGAATGGACGTGAGGGAGAATCAGAGCCGTACTCAGTGCACTGAGTGGATCAAAGAGGGGCTGCAGCACAGCCACTCTCTCTTTGAAAAACCTTAACCTGTCAGGTGAGGAGAGCGTGCAACTTGTGGGATGGCAAATCCTCCATTTCGTCCAGCCTCCACTTCTTTTACTTCTTCCTGCCACGTCAGGCCAATCTAATTAGCAGCTGAATAACCTCATTTCTAAGGAAATAACCTGCTACTTGATATTTTCTGTTTGGCTCAGAGCCTCGTAGGGTTCACGAGACGGATCAGCGAACGTTAGTATGCGCCGTTCTGAGGACTGCTACCAACATAAATCACAGGACTGTTCTGAGCCTCGAAGGACGAAGATGTGTGTACGATGCTTCCTCCCGTGACTCAAACTCGATTTAGAATTTTTTCGGTCTTGGACTGAATTATGAACCCTGGAGCTCAGAGCTGATGGTTTATGAATGAGGAGGTTGTGGATGTTGCGGTGAGTGCACGCAGCCCAATACTTGAGTTACTCCCCTTGTGGCTCCCCTCGTCGTCAAGAGTCATTTTTTGGTAGTTAGTTGGTGGCTCGCCCCTTCGGCTGCGCCACTTGTCTGTGGGCTATCGATCTTCTCGCTTGTTACCGCCGTGTAGAACCGCCACTGAAGAAGGAGACCTTTCGTTTCCTGCCTCAGTTGATTCACATTTTACGGGCGGCCTTTTCATCTCCCCGCAATTCCTCAGATCAAGCAAATCCAGTTGGCCTGTTGAGAAGACAATAGTAACAGGAAAAAGGAGAGAGAAGCTTTGCATCGAAGCGTTTTGATAATTGGTGGTTGGTTCATAACCGAGAAATCATGCTGCTTTAAGCGGTGATTTATTTAATGACTTATTTATTAACCTCCTAATGAATGAATAATTGATTAAATTTTATTGGTAGCGTGCGCGTTGTTTCATAAACTGTAGTAGCATTGTAAGGGAAGAAATACGCCCAGGAGCCTCGTCAGATGAAAGTCTGAATTTGAGACTGATCAAGTAGTTAGGTCGATTTAAGCAGGATCGTAGGTTGTTCTCTACACCCAGAATCTGCTCTAGATTTGTTCTTCCTTGGACTCGATAGTTGAAAGGACGATTATTCAGAACTTCTTCAGCTGATAGCAGCAGTAACGTACTTTTGCCCTACTTACGCAAACCCCCTACTTATTTAGTTTTTAGAACAGGAAAGGGATAGGACTAATCCCAGAATGACGGAACGGCAGCAAAGAACACGTTGAAGTACATGCCGTAATTGCTCCGCACCTCAGTGGGAACTAAAATATCTGGTGCTATGAATCACAAAACTTTCTTCAACCGTGACTTAAGGTTGTATATAAAAACTGCTAGCGCTTAATGTTCCACAATTTATTGAGCTGCTATTATTAATGCGAAGACCTATCATTAAAACCAACGTATAGGAAATTTATGGGACTGTCGAATGGGATTTTTCTGGGAAGGTTCGTGTTAACAGTTCTGGTATTACAGGGAAAACATTGCAACAAAAAAAGTTCGTCAACGACGTTAGTTTGAATTTCGTAATTCTCTCATTATCTAATGACCATTATCAATCTCTATAAGTAGGTCTAATAGGTTGTATATTGGAGTATACTACCACCTTGACTTTGGTGGAGATCATAGTGTTGAGATATCTAAGGAAACAACTGCGCTAAAACCGCTCTAGTCATTTTCCCTGTGATGAAACATTAATTGCACTGTTCGAAATTTGTTTAAAATTTGCGGTTCGTGGAGTTTGTTGTTGTTTTCCTTTCTTCACTGTTGACCGCAACTTTATTTACCGCCTGCGGAATTCGCCAATTTTTCCGCGGATCTAGAATGTTCGGGATCTCGACATCACGAGGCGACTCCAGCATTTATTACCGCTGTGCGCGGCCATATTCCGTTTCTTTTACTCACTACCGTTTTTTCGTTTGTTTGAAACGTCTCAACCGTTTAGTTCGTAACTTACCGTCGTAGTTTGAGTCAATCGCGTATCGGAGTTCGCGTTCGGTCCGCGGAATCCGCGACCCGTTCACGAGATTACGAACATTCGTGGTATCTGGAACTATATGTACCGTGGACATCCCAGTACGTCAGTGCCACAACGTTAATCCCCTTGTGAATAAATACAGTCCACTTTATATTCTCGAGTTCCGGAAGTTTTGTTTTATTTATTCCCCAATATTAGACATTCTGTTCTGTCATTTGGAACTGTTCATGAAAAAACTTAATCAAAATCCGAGCCGTTTTAAGAGAAACAAAATTAGGTGTTTTCATGACTATGATAACTATAGTTAGCTTTACACCGGTTGTCCTCCTTCATTTTGGCGTCCCCTAGTGATCTGTAGGATTAATATGAAATTGGAGCCTTAACTTCAGCCATTCACTCGCAGTCACGGCTACAGAAACAAAGAACATTTTTCACAAATTCCCAGACAATTACAGAATTTTACTTTTTGTTCACTTTACAGAGTTCTGGAAGTCCTGAGATTGCTCTTGGTTGCCTTCTGACTATTTTTAAACTTTCATTGTATAGACAGCTTACCACGCTGTTATAATGGGAAAAAAGTGCACTACAATCGCTGCTCGTACGTCGATTCGATAGTTTATTGTGCTGCCTGTCGTAATTATCCCAAAGATGGGAATTTTATTGTCCCGACAGGTCATCTGGAGTTATTCACGCACACAATTCAATGAAAACCCCTCCGAACGTGTTTGGAGAAAAACGTATTCTGTGTGTACCGTTCTGTCGGAGAGAGTTCTACTGCGTAGACAGGCAACGCACAACGTTTGAGCCAGCGAGCGCCCTAAGCTTATTTGGTTTGTAGAGCACATATTGGTAGAGCGCGTGACTTTTTGAAGGTAGGCCACCAGCCACGCTCTGCTAGGTTCCTCTTGTTCAGTTTCGATCTCCTGTTACTTCGCCCTCCTTTTAACTTGGGAACGAAACATTATATACAGAAACTCCGTGCTTAAGGTGACAGGAGGTCATCAGTAAACAAGAGCCTGCGCCCTCGTGACGGGTTGCCTACCTTCAAACGGTCAGGCGCTCTCTGATATGTGTTGGGGGCTTGTATAACAAATAAACTGAAGGCCCTTTCCTTTGTTATGTCACCAGCTTGTAGGTGAATTACAATGTACAATGTCTACCACGAGTAACGGGTGCCGTTAGTGTAATTGGTTGTACAAGCCTACAACTCTTATCTGTTTCGCGCCCAACCGTTTGAAGGTTGGCTACCTGACACGATTGAGCCGGCTCCTGTTTGTTATTGTCTGCCAGTGCCGAAACGAGCTCGGGCAACCCTGTTTGGTGCACAGAATCAAATGATGTTCTGAGTTGACAGTGAAGGGGCCCTATTTAATAAGGAGCCGTTTAGAGAATGGGAAGGTAGAATGTAAACTAATGGTAGGAAATGGTGGGTTAAAGAACATCTGAAATCTACGGCTTAATAACTAAAAGTTGATTAAGTAGTTTGGTGAAACCGGCTGTTAATTGGACGGACTGGTCCACGAACAAGTATATTTATAAGGACCACAGGGAATTACTTTTAAGGATCCACTAACCCGCGGTTCGCTGTATCTCATTCCAAATGTTTTTTACTTTCATATTCGCTTAGTTTAGTTAATTTTGCTCGAAATGAGGTTCAGATACTCGGCGTAAGTACAAAGCGCTTAAAGATGAATTTATAATTACTCTCCGGTAATTAGACTTCTCAATAATAATCTCGAGGGTCCCAAAAGCGGGCACGAACTCCGTAGCGTTGTGTAACATTTCGTTTAAATGAAATCTAATGAGGGAAGCTTTGACAATCTGAGGGACGCAGACCGTGTGAACCTTTGACCCTGTTAACAGATCCCTGAGGTCACAAGTTCAGCTCTACTCGCCCCAACTTCAGAGCACAAATTAACGAATGGCCTGGGAAAGGCGGGATGATGTTCGGTAATGGAAGGAATCCGATGTCGATGCTTGTTGTTGGCTTTTAGAGCGAGTCAAACTTGGAAATACCACGAGTTGCTTGTATTCTCGACGAATGCCTCTGCGATATTGTGGTACTCGCCTGGTTCCGAGAGTAAAACGTCCGATTATTAGGAGTAGAGAGCAGCAGACTGTGTGTGTGTTGGTTCTGTCAGCTCATTAAGACTCAGTAACTCAGTAGGAAGTCAACCAAATGGTAAAGGTCAAGACAAAAATATCTAGTGCGACGCATCACCCAACTTTCATCAGCCCGACAAGCAAGCTATTTTTATGGCTTTAGCTGTTCTTCCAAACCCAGTTAATTCTCATGAAAGCGCTTAAAACCCATTGGGCGGCTGCTCCTGAGTAATAAATCGTTTTTTAGAGTCGTTTGTGTTGAAATGTTCAGGATTTACAACGGTAAAACAGCGAAAAAATAACCTAAGAAACGAAGTATGTGAATGAATTCCGGAATTTCCAAATTTGCTCTCGATTATCTTATGAGCACCTTATTCGTCGCATAGGCAGTTCAATGGAATGCCTCTGCTTTTTGTGAGAGTGCTAGTGTCATACGATCGAGACTTAAGATTAAAAACTACACTGCAACAGCCTGTCAAAATATTTCATAATTTATTCAGCTGCTCCCGTAGTTAGAGTACTGTTATATCATTTAAATGTACTCGTACTAAACATTTAATTAAAATCGTTACAGATGTTTTTGAGAGAAAAAAGTTATTTTAATCATTATGACTATAGTTGTTTGACCATTATATTTGTGTATCGTGGTAACCCCTGATGATACGATTCTCACCATCGCGTTAAGAGACCATTTTCCAAAATGAGCAGCCCTTGAAATATGTGGCAAAGGGTTATTTTCTTTCTTACTTACGACGTTTGTAAAAAGAAAACCTTTCGGGGGTGAAGACTTCGTGTTCAGGCTACCACAAAGAAAGATTTAAACTTTTTCAGTTTATTTAAATAGTTATCTACACAATTAGTGCACTCAAACAAATTTATTATCAGGTTTCGCAATGGCCCGGGATGTGAATTTTTTTGGGCTTTAGGTATACTTCTTCTTTTTCCACCAGAGCGGGGATTAGCTAGGCCGTAAGTGTACTTTTATTAGTTCACATTGCTAAGGAGAGTGAACAAACAGAATGAACTATGTTCTAGATCAAGGTGGTTCTTGATACGCCGATGTCTGCCTGGGGTACTGCAAGTTAACAATGACGGAAACTTTTAATCAAAATCGTAGTTAATCTGATCCCGTTAAATCCCCGCAGAGCTTCAACTGTCAAACAGGATGTTTTTCTCAAACAGCCGGGTAACTGTGAAAAACTTTCGGAGATGTAGTTTTTTCTCGAAGAAAGCTAATTGGAAATATGAAGACGATAAGTTAGGAGATGTGAGGGAGGGGGGGGGGGGTTTGGGTCATCGTGTTTCATCTGAGAAACTAAACCTCCTTCCACTTGGAGTCTAATTCTCGTTTTCCCTTCTTTACTTTCTTCTTCCAATGGCTTCTCCTTCCTCTCGTTGCTTCTTCTACTCCGTTGATGCCCTTTCAATGGCATCCAGATCAATAAGGCTCCGCGAGCACCGCCTAATAATCCTAAGAATTCGCTCTTCTTTGTCAGTCGGAAAACTCATCGCCTGACTCGCCTTCCTACCTCTTGGTTCCCTCAATCCGGCGAGGAAGAAGATTAGCGCGACCCTCAGGATTAGCTTCTTCTTTGGTCTGGAATTTCATTCCCAAATCCGGTATTAACTTCCATCTCAACTGACAACAGCTAAATGTAACTCTATTCCAAAAGCCAACGATCGTTTAACGAGGGGGACAATTTGAAACCGGCCGCCTTTTTGTGGGCGCCAAACCGGTTGTGACTCACTTTTGTTTCGGTTGCCTTATCGAATTAACGCGGAGGTCAACGTAAACGAGCGAAGGGCCTGACTTCACGTTCGTGAGAGATGATTTCCTTCAATTTGGTCCTCGTATGGAAGCAAACCTCCTACCAACTCAAATAGTTAGAATAAGCAATTACGACTGCGTAATTTGTTAATTTTTATTCATGTTCTGCTATCAGTTTCTGTATAAAATGTAAGAGCAGAGCAAATCCCAGCCCCCTTTTCTAGGTTTTCCCCTTTCTTTATTTCTTTCTCCCAATTTCATTTTCCTATCGATGACAGAGCTCTTCCAAAATCATTCTGCTTCCAACAACCACCCCAGTAACTTCTTACTCTCTCATACGGTTACCCACGCCAGTTCACGCATTCCGAGTACTGCCCTTGTGCCCTTGTGCCGCACGTATAATACAGTCCTCCTCACGCTCACCGAGTTTCAGTTTTATTGCGATCCTCAGCTCCCCCTCTCGTGCACCCAACACTCACCTCAGATATCAAATAAATAAATAACTCTTCTGGAGGAGAAAATAAACAAATGGAATAAAAATGTAATAAGACCCACTTTGAATCTAATCGAATAAATATAAATGAAATAAATAAATAAAGTAACCTAATTTGCTCGGATTGTGATTAAAGACAATATCAGGACAAGGGGTTAATAAACAGGGAGTTGCTCACCTTTATTCAACGATATCCAAGCGAGAGGGAAAACATTGAACTTAAAATCTCTGGCTGATAAGGGAGAGGCTCGATTAATACGTAGCCGGGCGTGTGAAGAATCAGAATGGAAAATGGAGCTCGACGCCTCACCGTTAAGTCGCTCCCACGAATCAGAGAATCAGAATCAGGGGCTATCTCAACATAAGGAGTGTGATTCATAATGCAACTCCAACCCTTCAAGAGTTATTAAATTGGGGGTTTATGATGTTGAGTAATGATGTAACGTTAAGCTAACTCAAAATAAGTCGATGATCACGAGGACCAAATCAAGTATTAAATTGTCAACGACTATGATCGATAATTTTCCACTTCAATCCTCCATTTACTTCTATTTGTTTGTATTCAGGAATGACTTTATTTACGGGCGGACGAATTTATTTATTTTGCATTACATTACACTAAAAAGGTGCCTGAAGGAAATCGGAGCACCAATCGACCAAAAACAGTTCAAACGAGGCTTCTTTAGAGGTGAATGAGACTATCATTCTGACTCAAGCCGACTCAAAATTGTAAATATTCAAAGAACGCATACCAGTTTGAAGTCCTTTTAGTGATAATAAAAGGTTTAAAGTCAATTATACACAACGAGAAATAACACTCCGTACTCGTTGTAAGAGATACGATGCTATACCAAAACGGAAGCGAAGCGAGAATAGGAATGGGGTACGAGGCCGAGACACCATCGGGAACCGAACCACCTGAACATCTGTTAATCACCTGTGTGAGTGCGTCACACATTCCATCTGTGAGTCAAGTTGTACATACGAAATATATCTCGCACCACAGCAATCAACAAACACTCAATCAATTATTATTCAACTGAAATGGGTCAATTATTCGAACGAGCAAATAGTACTCCAATGCTAAAGACCCAGTAGGCTCAAAGTATTAACACTCGGATTGACTTTTGATTGAACCAGCTGCCCTGGTTTCAACTATGCCTCATTTTGGGGGCCTTATTCCGACAAGAACCAACTTCATAACCTGTCGAAGCCGGTATCTGCGATGCTAATTGTGAAACGAGTGACACATTTTCCTCAGAAAGACCATCTTTTCCATTCTCTTCACTATCGTAATTGTGTATTATTTGATTCCATGCATCAACTGTCCAATGGGTTGCCTGAGCTCGTTTTGGCCCTGAAATGATAAACATGAGCCGGACTTCGTAGCGCGTTGCAGGCGTGATGCAGATAAGAGTTGTTGGTTTGCCTAAAAAAATTCAATGAAGACGACCACCTCTTCCCATTGAGTGTAGCATCGCCTGTCACTCGTAGAAATTGTGTCCTGTACAATGTTGGTCACTCAATAAAGGAAAGGGATTCTGCTAGTGGGGAGGCCGTCAGTTTATTTGGTATGCAAACCCACAAAACACATCAGTAGGTTGTCTGATCGTTTGAAGGTAGGCGTCATTATCGTGCAGGCTCCTGTTTATTAATGACCTCTTATAACCTTAAGTACGCAGTTTCTGTGTATAACATTTCATTCTACCAAGTCGAAAAATGGCTGAAGGTAATAGGAGACTGAAACTGAACAAGAGCCTGTTCGGGTTGCCTACCTTCACGATCGAAGGCGTCTCATAGAAATGTGACGTGGGTTTACATAACCTAAACACACTTGAAGCAGTGTAGCTCTTAATGCAACTCGAATGTCTAGTTTGCCCTCCACCAGTTGTAGTTTTGAAGTGAACTGGCGGTTTGGTTTATTATTCATTCTGAATAATAACCCTATGTTTTCGGTTACGAAAAATTTTTTACAACCCCCCTTCAAAATTTGATACTTTACGTTTCAAGACATGGAGATTCCAAATTTGCAATGTCCGTCCGCTGTCCGGGCCGTTTTGTGCCTTCAACGTGGTCCAAAAAATTCTTTCACACAAAAATCCAATTTGGTATCTAGTTGTGCCCGCCATCTTGGCAATCGGATCGGACGAAGCCCATGATTGTTATGGGCAAAAAACTGTTAAAAAAAATTAATGAAACGCAGTACAACGCGGGAACTACAGCGGAAGTCAACATTTCGTCGTTTGAACTCCCTCCCCCCATTCCCCCCCATCTCATCGAAATCGCTCGCCTGCTCAACTGGCAACGCCCCCCCCCCCTCGCCTTGCAACGGGTTCGCCCAATTTTTTTTGTTGCTTCCTCTAGGAAGCGCTCGGGTTCGCCCAATTTTTACTTTCCGCTACCCGAAGGGAAGGAAAGTATAGTAATCGGCCCAAAAAAAAAAAATTGGGTTTTCTTCAGATCTTTACGTTTCAGACCCTACTGAGTCTAAAAAACCTAATTTCGGAGCGAGGTCCGTGTGTGTGTCTGTAGTTCGATTTGCGGGAGAACGGCTGATCCGATTGAGCTGGTTCTTTTTTTGTTTTGTTCGTTATTTTTTGTAGACACCAAAATAAGGTTATGGACGATTTCGGCCGATGGAAAGGGTGGACAGAAATGTACCAAAAACTAGGGTTTTTCGCATTTTTCTCGAAAACGGCTCTAACGATTTTGATTAAACTTTCACATTATCTTCTCCTAATCAATACCTAACTTTTCTTCTCCATACATATCTCCATGAAAATACGGTGAACGGAGATATGGGCCCCTGAAGCAAAAATAGGTTTTTTACGCTTTTTGGCAAAACGGCTTAAGCGATTTTCACCAAACTCACAGGGTGTTTTCAAATAGTTAATAGCTACATATTGTCCTCAATAAATGTTCCTGTGACGGTCGATTGAACAGAGATAAAAATCAAAATGTGTCGAAAATAACGTTTTTTCGAACATTTCCGTAAATTCCAGGGTAACTTTTTCACCAGATGTGATAAATCCTAATGAAGTGTCTTTTAGTCACCCTTACCCACATTTAGTTTTCTATAATTATTTCTGTATATATATGTTGAACGGAGATATAAGCCAAGTTAACTCAGAAAAGGAGATTTGTCGAATATTTATTTATCGGTATTCCAATTTTCTCAAAAACGGCTCTAACGATTTCGATCAAACTTTCGGAGTACTCTCAGCTAACTAGTACGTACATTTTGTTCTCGATGAATGTTCCTGTAAAAATGCGTTAAACGAAGATATAGCGCCCGCCTATATAGGTGGTGTTCGAACTTAAAGGGGTGGCGGAAAGTTGTGTGTTGCTACGCACCAGATATTTTTTGTTGCTTCCTCTAGGAAGCGCTCGTGTTTCGCATTTAACCTTTGGCATTACGATTTGTCTCTTTATCGTCAGATTGCCTTGTTCTCGTCTTCACCTCCACGAATGACTGTTTCGCTCCGTCTCAGCTATTTCTGTTAGCAAAATATCTGTTATCTTCGATTGAACTTTTCATTATTCGTTTATTTTTGGTTAATTTATTTAATAGTTCGTTCGTTTCATTTTTTTTGGTTTTAATACGATTCAATTTTTTTAGATTCTTTCGTTTCATTCTCATTTTGGTTTTTTTCATAGATTTTTGGTTACATTTTGATATTAATATTTAGCGTGCATGTTTTCATATTAAAATTCAGTTTTTTCTAGATACTTTCGTTTTTTTTTTGTTTATTTTAATATTACGATTCAGTTCTTTTCGACCTTTTTTTGGGTTTCATTTTGATATTTTTCGATGCTGAATCGAACGGGATGGGTCTCGGAGCATTAATGCTAGGTCAAGCTGTTTATCCGAATAATAAACCGTTGTGTAATAATTTGCAGGGTTTTTTCGAATTGTTTGCCTTGGTAACTAGTTCAATTGATTACATTCTTCTTCACCCCGAAGAACGCTGTATTTGAAATGCGAATGCGTCACAAGTTGAATTATGTACGAGATGGCCGAAAGTCGCCAAATGGCTCAGCAGAAAAAAACCATTTTGCCGAACCATACGAGCCCCAAAATTTCAATTCATAGCAGGTCTGTCTTGTTTCTAACCGCCCGTTCCTGAACTCCCCACAATTTATTAGGAAACAAAATTTAGGTACAGGTTGCTAAAAGACACTCCGCCAGGTTGGGCCGTTCTCCCGCGAATGAACTACCGCGAATCATGCAAAAATGGGGTTATGGGAAGAGATCGGAAGAAAACGCGTCTTTTTTTTACACAATCGCAATACTTTACATATCCTTCGAGTAGCGGAGATGGATGTTTTTCGAAATGTTTATAATTTATTGTGTTGCTCTCGCTATTCCGTGTTACTAATCAGTTTTGTGGAGCTGCTTACACAAACAGTTTAATGAAAATCATGTTAGGCAATTTTTTCTGTAGGTTAATTATCAAACTCGAACCGTTCTCATTCGCTTGTCCAATATTCTAAATCGCCTTGGAATATAAACGAGACACCTTTGTTAGCCGTAGTGACAGTAAACATTGTACGGCAGGTACCAACTGATGATTCCAGGGCTGATTTTCATTCTTGGCCGCCCTAGGCCCAAGGGCGTGTAGTAACTAGGCCACTCACTGCAATTACTATTCGCACACTACAATTTTATTAAACTGTATGTCTACTCCTACCTACTCTCTATAGAAGCTTTTTTCGTTCAGGTCGCTAGATAGCGTCGAGTGACTCAAGAAACAAAGCCACACGAGCGAGTGTTTTTAAGGATCGCGCGTATTCAATATTCTTCCTAAATCACTTATATGTACATTTTATATGAACGAAATATTTACTTCACATTACATTTTCTCTTATTTTATTTATAAAAAGTACAAAAGTGATTTAGGAAGATTATTGTAATACGATGCGGTGCAGTGCGGCTCACCATAATGTGGGCCTCTAGAATATTTGCGTACTTTGAATTACTTCTTGTTATCATTAGTGAGTTTTTTGTCACCCAGACCTGGGCCTTCTGGGCATTAGAGCAAATCCGCCACTGGATGATTCGCAAGCACGGAACGAATTGGCGCGCTGATTGACATCAATATTGTTCAGATCTCAAGCCAATCCCTTCCTCTCCTCCCGCACGTCCCATCTCAAGTATTCCAACACGCTTTTGACCGTTCCCCAACGGATTAGCGCTTTCGTACTCCTCCAAATTGGACCCCAAATAAAAGAAGAAGAATCCTAACACGAGTTGGTGACGCCGCTGTCTGGACCCCAATAGACGCGAACTGCCAAACCACGTCCTAAATTTGATCATTCGAAGGTTTGATTCCGCTCTGAAAAGAACTTCGATTTCCTAAGCCGGAACCAACCTCAGAACGAAGTTTTAGGGAAGTGAATTGTGCCGAATAGATTGGAAGAAGAAATTGGGTCTCTTGAATTCGCTGTACAGCCCCTTTCCCCCTACGATAAAAGTTGCTTCGACGCGACACAAAGAAGTGGGGAGAGTTTTATCCACATTTGACGTGGAGGTATGAATATGGGGTTTACACGTCCATCACATCACCCGCGAATATTTGTGATACTCGCTCCTTCTAACTAAAGGCTTCCTTAGTTCTATGTGCAGGTGGAGCACTCAGACCATCTTACGTCTGCTCCAAGGACACCGTCGACTCCTGACCCGCCTTTGACGTCCTGTAAAATACGCGTCAAACCTTGCGTACACTCGACAATTTTTCAATAAGTTAATACGGGCCTGTTAGAAATTGGCGTTCTATGGTGAGAAACGTTCCAGAATTTATTGAGTTACTCCTGTAATTAGTGTAGGGAACTGCCAACGTCTTATTTTGGTGAAATGTTTGTGCGTGTAGCCCAAAGCGAGGCAACAAAACGAAGGTAGTTTCCATTCAGGAATTAGGGTTGCTCCTAATTATCTTACGACCATTGTTCAACATCCCTTTAACTAACCCATTGCACTATCAGCACGATGTGAGCGGGATTTATGTGGAAAAACAGTACTATAATCAATTTTTGTGAGAATACAATTTATTGTGCTCCTCTCGCCACTTTCCCACGGATTAAAATATCGTGGTACCGTTTGGTCATGTGGAACTGTCCATGGTAACCTTCGATCGAAGTTGTTAAGAGAAAAAAATGTGGTAAGTTGATTACTATGATAACTGTGGTTAGTTCGGAACCGAGCTCCCGAATTCCCTTATTTTGGCGACCCACAGTGATCTGTAGGATAAAATTTGATCAGATTCGGTCATCTTCTTTCAATACGCCACAAATAATTTTCTGAAACCGTGTTTTTTCGGACACGTTAAGATCTGAATAAAAGTTAAAGTTGCTGAATAAATGTCACACGTTTCGTTAAAAGTAGTGCCCAGTTTGTGAATCCTCCAATGACTCATCTCACAAGCTGTGTATTGGATGTGATTGGGCATAAGGAGAGTATTTGAAATGAGAGGGCGGACGATCTGGTCAGACGCAGTTCGTCTACTGTACCTATTGGGCCACCTCCCCACTGTGGGACCTCTCTGTCACTAGTAAATGCGGGGAGAATGCATCGGACAGTCTGGAATGTTGCGGGAGTGAGGCACTCCGGACGCTTTCTCTCAGAACAAACACATGAGAATAGACAGAGCCTTTTGAGGAAGGGGAGTAAGGGCCTAAGGCAGATTTGTAGGGATCATCACGGGGCACTGCAAAATGAACTAACACATGTATGTATGGCTCTGTGACAGGGAGCGATTTCTGGTCTTTGTTTGCATTAAAGAAGATTCTTACAGGAAATACCTGGCATTCCTTAGGACGCTAGGCATCGACCTGTGAGACGTCTGGACTGGCGCAATAGGTCGATTGGCCGCGGTTCATATCCCTCCTGAGGGACAGTCAGAATGCTATATATATATATATGTGATGTCCCCCTCATCCTCACATAACTGTCCTTCTTCTCTATCCGACTCCATAGGGTAAACGATTCACAAACAAATAAATGAAGCCTAATAACAATACTTGTCTGTTAAAAAAGAAACTTGACACACTCGAAAAAGCGTACTTCCCCTCAACGGTCACAATCAAGTTTAAACAAAACAAATCGGTACGTTCACGAGAAACCCTTCAGGTAACAATTACAATGGTTGACTGACTCGTCAGACTGAGGTAGGTAGTTTTACTTGGTCTTAGTTCGTATTTGTGCCGCGAGGGGAAGAATGAGCAGCTAGTGACGACACAATGTGTTATTCGAGTGATAGGAGTAAAAGGATTCCTCATTTCATCACATATACAAGTTGGGGAACCCTGTAAAAGTGTGTTCACAAATAATATTCTTCGATCGGTTCTGGACGATTCCCCTTTGCTACTGAAAACGAGTGGTTTCCTCAGAAAGCCTAGCAGCCTTTCAGACGGTCTTAAGAATTATATTTAGTCAATAAAGAAGGCCCCACATCTCTCACATCTACCACTCGGTAACAGTGTCGTATGGGATAACAAACAACCCTTTAGTAAATGCATGTTTTATCCTATTTCCTAAATTCTGCAAAATACTAATACTCAATTTGACCTATATTTGTATGTACACCACCTTCTTTGCCAGACCCAACTCTCTTGTGCTTACAACCTGCAGCCAACCACACCCTATCACAACATGTTCCTCTCCATCATGTGCTCCATGAGATCAGCCAAGACCAGGAAGTATTCAAGGCCTTGAGGTATCTTGAACCTACTGACAACAACCAACTATCCGTTTCACAAACCCACGACCTCTTCCTGTTTCTTCCACTTCTTTGAAAACCTGCTTTGGAAGGGAAATATCAATGCTTCGGGTGAACAAACGTAATTTTTCCGTGACCCACCAGAAAGCCCGCAAAAAAGGTTTTTTTGCGAGCTTTGCTATAATAGTTTCAATTTCTGGGTAAAGGATGTGATGCGATAAATCTACATTTTCGAGGCAACTACCTAGTAGCATTGCTGCTCGCAGGAGTGACGTAGAGCGCACTGGAAATCATTAGTATCTTTGATTGTCGAGGGTGGCTGTGCTGCTTCTAATAAACGACATCAGGGAAAACGTTCTCCAGAGAGAAACTTCGTTTAAACGTACACTCGAGTTAACTACTTCGGAGCTCGTTATTCAACTCTCAAATCAAGCGAGTAAATGCAGGCGGATGCTTCGAAATAACTGCCGACGCATCGACCGATGAATCAAATCGATCGGCAGAGACCTCCGAGGCCATTGTGATACCCAGTGGCACGACAGAACCGGTCAAGAGCGGCGGAACGGCGAAATAACTTGACCGAGAGCTTTCCTCGTTGAGGAAGAGACGCGCTTGTGAGGCACCGAATAGGCAACGAGCCAGCAACCCTCGTGGCACCCCCTTCGACCATTTTGTGCGGTGAGGAAAGTTTTGAGACGCTCTGCATGAAATGTTTTGATTAGACGGTAGCTGACAGGTGGGTTTGGGGCTTTACAACTAATTTAAGATCCCGAATCATCTCGGAGCTCTACTTTTGGAGGATGAAAGTTTCTTACGAAGGAAGAAGCAAAGTTCCTCCTCAGCTGGAAAGAATCGTGAGTTTCAAAGACTTCTGATACCTTTGAGAAAACGGTGCGTGTCAACGCTGTTGAGCGAGAACTGCTGAACCAACGTAGCTTACATTTGATATTCTGCGAGCAAATACATGTCCAATGCCATGAAGGACGTGTCATAAGTAGCAGCTGCTCAATATATTCCAGAACTTTGAGCTCTTCCAATTTCTGAGAAAAAATTGCTTTTTGGCCAAGATGCGTTATTTGAATTACCTACGTGTCTCATAAATACGTGTGTTAGTTCAAGACACATTGCCGCGAATCCGTTTGCTTCTGCAATTTTACTATATATTCCCACAAAATGTTTAATTCAGTGAGGAATTTGGACAGGACGCCAATGTGTAGCTCCATCCCTCGTATGCATCCCCCCCCCACCCATCCACCAAGCCAGTTCGTTTGAATAGCTCGAATGACGTAACAGCCCTGTAAAATGTCCATTCGTGGGGAAATGACGAGAGCAGCACAATCAATTTGAGGGGGTTGGGGAAAGTTACGCCATTTTTTCCGTTATCTTACTGTTTCTTCAGTCGGACGGTAAGGGGATAGGTCTTTGCTGAATCATTGAGCTAATTAGACGATACGCGTGGCGCCGAATAGGGTGTTTCACCATTCGTCCGATGATACGCAGTCCGGAGTCAAGTAAAGAGGATTAATTGGGTACGGAATGTCAGAAGGAGAGCCCCGAGACTTCCTTCTAATCAGTATGCGGAAGATGGGAAGGGACCGAGTCGGATTAGCTCTGCTTGACCTGAACCCTTCCCCCCCCCCTTCCATCCTTCGGTATTATTTACGAGGGTTAAATCCAATTCCCTGCAGGTTAATGAAATGAAAGTGAGGGAAATTGAGTGAGTTAGCGAGTGAACACTGAACCCCGGCCGTTCTTCTTGAATTACTCAGAAATATGGTTGCCCTTTTTGGCACGCTCATTCGGGCGGCCCCGAAATTCGTTCTTCAGACGGGACACTTACGATCCAGACGTTTCCCCCCTCAACTCACCGACACGCACTCTGTGGCAATTGGTCCCACGCACTTGTCCCACGTGTAGTGCTGAATTATGGTGGAAAACACCCTTCTCCAGACCGTACGCAACTTCCAAACCACCACTTCCAACTCTTCCCTATAATAACCCCCCATAAATGATGGTTGAGGGAATTGACGTCTCTGTAAAATCATCCTAAGATTGACGTTTTTACCTCTTCATTTCACACTGTGCGAGACTGTCCACTCAAGTTTGTAGTCTGAGGGCAGGTTTGAACTCTGACCGTTTTGAGATAAGATCCTGAAGTCCTAATGTCTCACAGGCCCGTGCCTAGCTTCCTGAAGAATGTCAGGTATTTGATGTTTCTCCTAGGAAAAGTTGTACCAAAGAGTCTCTTGACATGGGACGTGGATGCCTCACAATGGGGATGTGCACCTACAGGTACAGTAGTCTGACCAGATGGCCCGTCATCTCATTCCAGTTTTCTAAGCTCAGGAATACAAATAACATTAACTCTATCAGAGTTTGCTTTAGAGTTGAGCTGCATCCCGCTCTCCCTCACCAGTTTTGATATTATGCAGTGGTTCACTATCTGTCACTATGTTGATCGTTTTATTACTATATTCTTTGTCGTGCATCATGACAACCCCAACAGTGATAACCTAAATCTCTGCTTGAAAATACGTTAGAGTGGGACACAGAACAATGTACGTCCCACTAGTCGCTATCCTCATCCCAGAGACAGATCCTCCAGGGTTTTAGATCCATCTGTTTAGATGTTGATACCATTCGGGTGCCTCGATGTCTTTCATTGTTCCATCAGCTTTCTTCTAGTTGCACTTCGTGTTTCCTACCTGGGCACCATCGTATGAGTTGCCCATAACTAGCCTAGGGCACCTTAGCTATTTCAAGCCTAGTTAACTCTGTATGTGGCTTCAAAAGCCTGGTGCGTTGCAACACACAACTTTCCTTAGCTCTACAACAATTCACTTTGTACATGGCTAATTCTACTTGCTTAATTCATTTATCACTCAGTTCCTTTGAACTTGGTCAAACAACACGTCACAGCAGCAGGAAGCGGTAGCGCTTACAGTTCCGGAATTTATTGTGCTGCTCATACTCATTATAGGACCATTATTGAGCAATTGGTACACAGAAAATTAATGAGGCTGTACACGAATTTTTTGAAGAGGGATAATAATCACTTTTGCAGAGTTAATGGGTAATAACTGTTAGAACTGGCAGGAAGCGAAACGGCGGTAGTTGAAATTCAGGAATTTCTGAAGTGAGCCTCATGTACCCCATGAGCGTTTTTAAACACTCACACTTTAGGTATTGGATTGGACTACAATACCAATTTTCTTTAACTTTCTACTAACATCCCAGCGGAGTTTATAAGGAAAAAACCGCGCTAAAAACGCTTTTCGTCGAAAATTTTGATTATATATTGTGCTGCTCTCGTCATTTTCCCACGAATGGGAATTTTATGGTGTGATTGCCATATCGGGAGCTATCAATATAAAAAATTTAATCAAAATCGTTAGAGCCGTTTTTGAGAAAAAAAATATTTGGTGTTTCACCAAACCATAATAATAACCACTGATGATCTAATAATGATAATCACTGTGATAACTATAGTTAAATTTCGGTGGATTTTGTTCATACCCTTATTTTGGCGTGCCATGATGACCTGCGGGCGAGATATGAAGTTTGAGCTGATTTGGTTCGGTGGTTTTCTCTAAAAAACGTTCACAGATACACAGACACACACACAGACCATTTTCCAAAATAGTGTTTTTCGGACTCAGGAGGGTCTGAAACGTAAAGATCTGAAGAAAACTCAAAAAAAAATTTCTGCGGATTACATAACTTTCCTTTCTACTCTGTAGAGCCAAGGAAAGTAAAAATAAACACTTTCTAGAAATAACTCTCCATTTTTCGGAATAATATATTGGCGATTTACTGGGTTCTGAACTACACTAAATTTTTTTCTCAGACTTAAATTTTTGCTGTGAACAGCCCTAAATGACACGATAATACCATAAAATTCTCAATCGAAGGAAATAACGAGAGTAGCTCAGTAACTCACCAAACCTTTTACCTTTTCCTTATAACTCCGCTAAAATTGTACTACTGGATCGTCAGAAAAATTGACGTCCAATCAAGTACTTGTACGATGACCGTTTGATAACGTCCATGAGATATATAGCAGCTACTCCAGAAATGAGAGAATTTCAACCCCTTCCCCTCGCACAGTTTCACCTACTACCATTTCTACCCGATTATTTCAAAACGGTGATAGCTATCTTCCTCAAAACGTCACGTCGACAGTTTCCTAAATCACCTGTTAAGCGATTGCTCGATAATGGTAGGATAATTTAGGAGTAGCTCAATAAATTCCAGAAACTTGAACGCCACCAGTTTTCATGCGAAACGTCGTTATGGGAAGAATGAAAATCAGATTTGATTCGTCGCTGGAGTCTAATGGATGTGGGCCAAGGTTGATGACTGATGTTTTTGGAGAGTTCATATCATACGAGTGAGTTATAAGGAGAAAACGGCACTTTTCATTGAAAGATTTGATCATTTGTCGTTTTACTCTCGTAATTATCCCAAAAATGAGAGTTTTTTGTACTGAATTGTCTGTTGATGTGTTCTGTGCGCGTCAATTTCTATAGCGAGTCTTTGACTGTGACTAAGTGGGCAGCCCGCAACGGTCAATTTGCTTATAGAACACATATTGGTAGAACTCTTGACATTTTGAACGTGGGCCTTCGAGGTCCGAGCTGGCTTCTGTCCCGTTTCAATCTCCTGTTACTGAAGAACGTTGAGCGTTTGGTAGGACGAAACGTTTTATGCAGAAACTGACTACTTTATGTTATAGATCTGGAATAAGCAGGCGCTTTATAAGGACTGTAGACCTACAGTCAAGGGCGTTGATAGCGTTCTCATGACGCACCTCTGACGTTGGGGCCGAAGGAAATCAAAGCGGGTTGAAGCAGCCTGCATATTAATGATGAAACGCATTGGCTGTGAAATAATGCAGAACCCCTTGCGTGTAGCTTAGTCTGTTCGGGCAGGTCAAGGGCTGTGACTGTCGTCAAGGGTTGAAGCAGGGCTTTTGTCGTAATTCCGGTCAATATCTAAATAATTTTATTTATTTCTTTGTTTCAGTATCATCTCGGTCAAAGCCAAGTCGTTTGCCGATCGAGAGATCCGCTACACTTTGAAAGCTCAAGGACAAGGCGCTGGAACGTTCAACATCGGACCCACATCAGGTTCATCTTTTTCATTCAGTTCTTCCAGTTATGCTTGAAATTGTTTTATGTTTTGAGAACAGCGCGTAAAGAGAGGCTATTTGAGGAATATGTTGGACCGTTTTCTATTCTATTTGTTACCAATTAATCGTGAATTAGCCTTGAACGTCTTGATATGGCAACCGCTCTTGGGTTATTTCTGAAGGGGGTTCTTGTGTGTGTGTGTGTGGCCTAAACACGTTTCTGGGTTTGGCTGAATTAGTGTGTCTCATGTAGCAGGAACGCATCCATCTCAAATCGAGACCCGATATAACCGGCAGAGAAAGGTATCTCGTGCGTGTCGTGCGTTCGTTATGAAGCATTACCACTGTGGTCAAGTTGTATGTCTTCAAAATACCTTGAATTAGAGACAAAAGTGAAGCCCAAGATCAACCCGACACTTGAAACTATCAAGACACAGGAATTGTATTTCAACTTGGCCGAAGTGATGGGTCGGTTGGAAAATAGTTAAGTTGGTGTTGGAGAATTGGTGTTTTACAAAGGAAAGGTATGCGGAAAGAACTGCTTCCTCGAAGGGCAGAAATGGAGAAAGATCGAGATTTTGGTGGAAGGTCCTCTGCTGACCAAACATTCTCTATTCGGCTTCTCCGTATTTGGACCACTCCCCACCTCGAATTTGGTTGTCTGGTTAGTACAGCGTGCCATAACTGTCACTTCTCGTGCCAGTGACAAGTTCTCCGCACTTGAGATGATCCAGAAGAACCTTCAGAGGTTGTTATTGGAAGATTTTCATAGAGTAACAGCGGTGCAGATGAAGGCAAGAGGAGAAGAGATTAGAGTAAAGTCTTATGACCCGAGGTTCTACATTTTGAGGGATACAATTGGAGCTGTGAAGTGATTATTTGAGAATGTTGGCGAAATGGCTTCGAAGAAACAGGTGATGACTTACTGGAGTCGGAGGAGCGAGCTTTGGAGGCTTTTTCTTCGAAATCCCCTCCGGATCGGAGGGGAAATACGGAAGATGAACTGCACATTTCATATTTGTTGTTGGCTACATAACAACCCTCATTCGTGGTCTGTAGGGGGGGTCTGTGAACATAATTTAGTGAGTTGAGAACCCTGAACTTGACCAAATCAGCTCAAATTGACAGTCAGGTTTGACGCCGTCATCAGAACTGCATTTACAATGTTTTGTGCGGCTGAAAACTTAAAATAAGAGTGTTCGCCCTATAAATATTCCCCCTCCCTCCCTGTTCCCTCTTAACGTTAACATCGTGATTATACATCAATGTGCATATTTGCAGAAAAGAACTCACATCGCTTGCTACAGTTGATTAAATTCACTGCTGTAAGCAAAAGGAAACGATGTTGACGCTTTCTCTTTCTGGGGAGGATGCAGTTGCTCAGAAACAATCCTTCGTTTCTGTTGTTACGGGGGGGGGGGTTTATACCGTAGCGATATCGCACTAAGAGAGTCGGGAAGTTAGTACGATATCAAGCTGAATGCAATTGGAACAGAGAGTTTTATTCTCAATTACATTCGGAGTTTTACCACCACAGACAGGGGAACTGAGTGGGAGCGAACGCGTGCGCGGGCAACACGGCGACGAGGGAACCGGCTCGGATTCAACTGACTCCTGCGAAGTCTCGAGCGAATCGGGGCATTTGAGGTGCCCAGTCAGCATAAATGCCCCGGACGAGTCTCCGCTGAATCGAAGGGTTTGGTTCGTCCCGTAACACAGTCGGTAGAGCATGAGACTCTTAATCTCAGGGTCGTGGGTTCGTGCCCCACGTTGGTCATCAAGGGCGGAGTGGTGTTACGGGACGAACCAAACCCTTCGATTCAGCGGAGGCTCGTCTGGGGCATTTATGCTGACTGGGCACCTCAAATGCCCCGATTCGCTCGAGACTTCGCAGGAGTCAGTTGAATCCGAGCCGGTTCCCTCGTTGCCGTGTTGCCCGCGCACGCGTTCAGCCAGTTCCCTGTCTGTGGTGGTAAAACTCCGAATGTAATTGAGAATAAATCTCTGTTCCAATTGCATTCAGCTTGATATCGTACTAACTTCCCGACTCTCGTTGTGCGATATCGTCTACGGTATAAATCCCCCCCCCGTAACATTGGCGCCCAACTAGTAGTCGAACTTCCCCTGCATTAGTTTGAGATGCCGGCCCCCCGCAAAAACTTGAAGGTTCTTCTAATGCGATGGGAATTTTTGATCTCCCACCTTCAATTTTTTTGCCCTTCTGCTGTGACCTACTCTCTCGCCCGTCATTATGTTCGAACGTTGTCCGTTCTTGACGAACAGTTGAACACAGCTTTGTCTTCAATCGACGACGGCTGCATGGAGGAAGGCGGCACAGATGTGAAGGAGCTTCTGGTCTACCAGCATCTCGGACACATATACATAGATAAGGTCAATGCTTATCTGGCAGCGAAGAAGGATGAACCTACGGATGCATCAACAGCGACATCTTCCCGCGTGTCTGTCCCCAAACGACCTCGCAAACAACGAGTCCGGGGAAACCACGAGCCTCCAAAATGGACTGGTCAACACGAGCCCACATCGCCAGAGCCACATCCCTGCCCTATCTGCGGCAAGCATCATGGGGTAAAGAGTGCCCACGTTTCCTCAACTCCAGCCAGGAGGCTCGAAGAATCTACGTGGAAGAGCACAATCTGTGTACAAATTGTCTGGCAGCCTCACACACGCTGAAGAGCTGCCACTCCACGCATTACCGCGTGTGAATGCTGTAAACACAGGCATCACACCTACTACACCCCATGAGCCAGGACACCGCACTTGTTCCCAAAGTGCAACCAACCACTGCACGGTAGACGCAGCATCTGCGCTCTGCGCTACCCTTCTGGAACACCTGAGGGCAGGTGTCCTCTGAGGAGGAGGGAAACTACGACTCCCTCACCCAGAGAGTCGTCTTTTGCCAAGAGACGGACCGATTCTCTGAACCACGGATGTCGCAGCTGCGTGGGACGAAGACGTACGATCCACATATTCGACTCACACACCCGATCCACACATCCCAAGATGTTTACGTCAGAGACATTGTGAGGTGACTGTTTATTTGCATTTGTTCAATACTCCCACCACAAACAGGGACACCTTTTGGAACTTTAATCAAAATCATCTCTCTCTCGCTATGCTCAAGATTAGGTTCCCCTTTGTTGGGTGGACAGCAACGCCCTGAACTGCAATGTTCATAAGTACCTGAGGACAGGCACTTCATCGAGGGCGGAGTGGAGTTACTGGACGAACCAAACCCTCCGATTCAGCGGAGGCTCGTCCGGGGCATTTATGCTGACTGGGCACCTCAAATGCCCCGATTCGCTCGAGACTTCGCAGGAGTCAGTTGAATCCGAGCCGGTTCCCTCGTCGCCGTGTTGCCCGCGCACGCGTTCGCTCCCACTCAGTTCCCCTGTCTGTGGTGGTAAAACTCCGAATGTAATTGAGAATAAAACTCTGTTCCAATTGCATTCAGCTTGATATCGTACTAACTTCCCGACTCTCTTAGTGCGATATCGCTACGGTATAAATCCCCCCCGTAACACTGTCATGGATTTGCAAAGACCTAGCACTGAGTATCTACTGACAACCAGGCTTTTAGCACTGGAAGAACGTGTTCCAAGCTTTACCCGTGCAGCACCTCCTTCGTTAGTGAGCTGAGCGGCCTAGTTGGGGTCTGCGGGCGAGAAATTCCACCTTTGAATTATATTTCAGTGATTTTCGTGTCCCCAGCGGGTGGTTCTACTCGCGATGTCTTCGCTTTGCTTTGACGATGAACTACATTGTAGCGAGAATATCGAATTGTAGCAGTAATAAATGATTTGGCTCAGTCTCTAAGTTCCACAACTTGTCAAAGTCAATTAAAAAAAAAAAAGTTCCAAGTTAGCAGTTTTCCCCGTATCGGCGCAGTTTGTTCGTGAAATTAACAAACTTTCTGGCGGGAAAGTTGATCAATGGCCGTATTAAGGGAGGCGGAAACTTTTTTAATACCCACGGTGATCGATTGTGTTGAATGTAGGGGAAATGAGTGTGGAACTCTTTCCGACTCTCTGCTTTTCAAAAGGGATGTAATTAGATGAATTGTATCGTTCAGACCTCTACGTACGTGCAGGAACATAAATTAATTCTGTAATCAGAGGAAGATTCGAAGAGAATTGTGATCACCTCAGTTGCGCACTTAATAACAAACCAGCCTCTCATCTTTTTTTGTATTTTTTCTCGCAGGCATCGTGAAGTTGGCTAAAGAACTGGATTTCGAGGATTTGAGGCAGCCACATGTTTATTCGTTGGTCGTCACGGCGACTGAAGACTCCGGAGGATTTTCCACGTCCGTCGAAGTAATGCACTTTCCATATTTTTTACCCTCACTCATCGTAGAATAAATGAACAATAAGAATGGTATACTTAGAATTTATCTTGGAATAAGTCAAATTTGACGCAACTCAATTTCTACGAACATAAACGAAGGGTAAATTTATGGCTTATCTTTTTGGGTTCACGGAATTTTCACAAATACATTTAGCAAGAACGAAAATTAGGTACCAGTCAGTAGAAGGTAGTTTGGACGTTTAATTCAAATCTTCGGGGAAAACTTTTGTTATTCGGTACATTCCCCCCACCCCTTAGCCAACATGTCGATGGAAACTTCTCATAATCGTAATTTTGTGTCTTCGTAAAACCACGAAGAAACCCCTGAACGACTGTTCCGGTCGCAGAGAGATCCACCTCAGTTGGTGTTATTTCGAAAATCTCATTATAGATATACAGACTGATGGTCAAAAGAACACACCACTGTGATTTCACTGTTTTCCCTCTAAACGCAGCCATACATCTCTTAGACCCGTTCTCTTTGTCTCAGCATCGAAAAATACCTAAGAAACGATACCTGTACCGCCTGGCTCCCATTGTACGCACCCAGTGATCGTAGTGTACTGGTTATAGACTAAGATTCATAAACCAATGAAAGTTGGGCATTGGATCGGAGCTCGTAATCGCTGTAATTTTTGCCTAGGTCAGCGGCTCTCCAAACATTTCCAAACCCCTCGTAACATACCCAACACAATGTCATTGCAATAAAACTGCCAAAATTTCGTTTTGAGTTAATTTGTTAAACTAATTTTTGCCCATAACAACCATTTGTTTCGGCCACTCAGGTTGCCTAGTAGGCGGCCATAAGTAGATCAGAAATGGAATTTTTGTGAGAGAGAACGGACTTTCTAGACCAAGTTAAACGCAAGATGTGGCCCGGACAGCCGATGGACATTGACTTTTGGGATTCCCATGCCTTGTCAAATTTTCTCGACTGAAAACACAGGTGTATGATTCACAATGAATAGTAAACCAAGTGTTGGATTTGACGCTGAAAATGGGGAATTCGGTGCGGAACAGGTTGAGTTTCTCATTTTATTGTTGTGAACACAACATGTGTGGATTGCCGATGGATGAGATCTGAAGTTGTGCGCGAGCGAAGAATAAGTTAACGAATGAGATGAGTGAGACGCGATAGAGGTAATACTAGTTATGTGTATGATAGAGTTACAGCTCAGTATTTAACTGTCCAACTGGTAGAGCAGGAATGCTGGCAAGAGATGGCTGAGAAGTGAGATGAGGGAAGGGAATGGAGAAAAACCCTCTGTGGAAACCATAAAATGTCTTATCAAGTCATACCTTGCGTCAGCAGGGCTTTAAATGTCAAAGGTAGAATTATTGACGGCTCTGAGATTCCAGATTGGTAGCAAAATATGAAAGCTGGGGATGGCCCTGATCTTGGGGTCTTCTTTCTGAATTGACACAGTTTGAGCTGAGCTGAAAAACATCCTGTCATGGTGTTTGAGTCGGATACATGAATGGATGATTCTGAATGTGGGTGTAAAGGCTACTGCGCCATTTCTGCGATGGTGCAAACATGTCAAGCTGCATGTGGCTGAGGGAAAACCCAGCTAATCCTCTTGAAGAGTGAATATAATTGAGAGGCGGGGCTTCAGCCAACACCTCCTGTCCCTCGAAGGCACTACCATCGCCAGGTTTGCCTCATTGCATGCCATTAGTAAGGCCACTTGGGAGGTGTGTTACCGTGGCACCACCCCTCTTGGGAGAAAGTAGGTTGGGCCAGACCAGTGGATGAGCCAGTTCTTTACAGGGCATGGCGACTTCAATGCAAGTCTCCGCTTCTTTTCTCTCCAAGACTCTCCATCATGCACGTCTTGCGCCTCCAGTGCGGAAAAAATAAAAAACTATGTGCTGCTCTACTGTCGACAACACAGTGAGCGGCGGTTGTTGGGAGGGCAGACGAACTTAGCAGCATTGACTGCTGCAAAAAAGCCTATAACCGTTTCGCCGAGTTTGTGAAGAAGGTCATGGCTAGGAAACGTGGACACAGTTGATGCAGTAATTGCTGAGGTCAAGTGGGAGACCATATGGTACGGGATTCTTTAGGTGGTCAGACCTCCACACAGTATAACATGAGCAACAGCTCTGCCCCAGAAGACTGTCAAAGACCAAAAACTTGACACATTTCCGCAGGTTTGGGTTCGGTGGATGCTGAGCGAGTGGCTTTGCATGATGGCGAGACCGCAATCTCCGTGACAGTACACTGATTTAACCCTCTTCGAGGGTTCATGAACAATAAGGAAACAGATCTGTTCAGTGCGTTCGTTTGGTACTACACCATCAACGCGTAAGTAAAAGCCCCAGTGCTATGATCGAGAGACAAGGTAATCAACTGTATCTACCTTTATTGTCCAAGTGCCAATGGACAGAGAGAACTACCGCGTTTCCAATAATGTTTAAGCTGACAAAGACGTATCCAGCCAACTAGCGGCTCAAACACCGTTAACACGAAATAGGATTAATTCTGTAGAATACGTTCAATAGATCGGCGAAATTTCGAAATAATTCACGCGATAATATTTGATACCGAGTTACACACCGCCGGCTGCCTCCTCTCGTCACGACACGGTTCAACACGACACTCAATCTATATCGCTACACAGCCCGTTTCTTAGCTCTTTCCTTCGTAATTACCATTTAGATGGCCGTCGAGATAACTTTCAACGAAAGGAAATTGCCCCAATCACCAGTTCCCGGCCCCTCATTTGGGTTTGTTCTCTGAAGTGGGGTATAAGCTGAGGAGGGAAATTGCCGAATGGCCATATTCTTTTAAATACGGAAGGGCCCCTCTCCTCTGGGAGTTTCCGGAGGCAATCAAGAGATGAAATTAACATTCGAAGCAGTTTGTTTTTTTAAGAATCTCTTTACGTCGAATTTCTACGTTTTGAAGTTCGCTGAGCCCCAAAAACGCGTGTTGCAGTTTGCAAATTTATTCCATGCGCCAAACCAACCGTTTCTTTTTAACTTTAATCAATTTCGTGAAAAAACTTCACTTTTTCCAAAACACGCCTCTTCTTTTCTTTATCTCTTTATCTAGGTATAGTCTGCAAAATAATTTGCGAGTTATGTTCAGATCTTTTCGAGGGCTGCCGAGGGCACAAAACACAATTTACGGAATACATGTCTGTGAACACGATAGAGAGAAAACAGCTGAAAGAAACCGACTCAAATTTGACATTGAGACGTCGAAATGATCGACACTTGCCGAAAACTAACTATAGTTATCAGAGTGATTCAAACACCGAGTATTTTTTATCTCAAAAAACGGTACTACTGTTTTAATTACATTTTTTGTATGGAGAGTCCTAAATAATACACTGTTACTGTAAAATCTCGCGTGTTGACAGACACACACAGACCACCTTCCCAAGTAGTGTTTTTCGGCCTTGGTAGGATCTGGAATGTAAAGATCTGAAGGGAACTCTCCGATCTTTACATGACTTTCCTTTTTACTTCGTAGAGCCTAGGAAATTGAGTTGGTAATCTGTGCAAGTGGCTTTAAGATGAGCAGTTAATAACGCTCATAAGACGATTAGGAGCTACTCTTGAAATTCCGGAGTTCCAACCACTTACTACCACTTTGTGAAGTCTTTACCCGATAATAGCAAAAAATCTGATCCTTTCCTCCCATTTCGGTGGAACTTGAGCCCTTCGCAGGGACCAATTGTTCAGGAAGGATGCAAGTGGGATGAGAAGTGCAGAGCTTTTGGCTGGATGTGTCAGGCTAAAGGCAGTCAAGATTGTGTGGTAAAATCTCCAAGGAACGAAAGAATGATCCTCAGTCTGGAGTGAGAAACTATACGGATGGTATGTGGCCTGTTCACAGGTCCATTAAGGTACAGAGTTGCAAATTCTGCGAGGCGGAGCAGGAGTCTGCAAAGCCTGTGCTATGTACGTGTGAGGGGCGGGGTGCAGCACGTCTCAGAGTGCTTGGGGCTCTTCAGCTGCTGCCAGAGGAGGTTGCTGATCTGTTGAAGGTTGATGGACCTCAAGGTCGTGTTGCGTTTTGTGCAAGAAGGGGGGGGGGACGTGGTGGATCAGAGAACGCCAGTTCCTCAGGAGCTAGGGGTGGAACTGGGAGGACATGTGGCTCGTGCACGTCCACACGATAGGCCCATTTGTCGCCGCTGTGGGGGTTTTCCCAGTTAATTCAAGGCAGAAGAAAAAAAATCCTTTCCTTAAAGAAGTCTTCTTGTTGGTGATAGTCTTATGAATTCCCTGTGCATTGATCGCTAAATAATGGTCTTGGCACATGTAGGAGCGACACAATAAATTCCGGGACATCAAGACCCGTTTCTTTGTAGAACTAGAGGACCGTCGAATGCACGCGGGTCTATGGCAAGTTGTGCAATACGTCGCACTATATATTTCACGTTTTATTCAACTCAATGCTTGTGATATCACGTTGAACGTCCATTCAATATCAAACCCAAACCGTTCATTTTGGATTCAACTTATTGCGCCAGGTTTTTTAAAAGAACACTTATCCCATTTCAGCTCACGATACGAGTGACAGACGTGAATGACAACGCGCCGAAATTCGAGTTGCCCGATTACCAAGCGCACAACGTCGACGAGGACATACCTTTGGGCACGTCGATCCTCAAAGTGAAAGCCACTGACTCTGACAGCGGAATGAACGCCGAAATCGAATACCACGTCTCCGACGATCATTTTGCCGTAGACACGAGCGGTGTGGTCAGCAACAACAAACAACTAGACGCAGACAACAACAACGCGTACTACGAGTTCGTCGTCACCGCCAAAGATAAAGGTTTGTCATACGAAAATAAAAAAATGTCGTAAATATTCGTGAAGTCTGGCATTATACTAAGGCGTTACGGGACGTCCTTGACGAGCTGAGGGCTCATGCTGGTAGTCCGTGGGTGTGAGATCATTACTGGAGATCACGGACAAATTGTCCCCCAAAATGTAAGTCCGGAAATCGACCATCCGGAGAAATCGCTCCCAGTGAATTTACTAACGGAAGCAAACTGTAAGGCCAATCTGCGCCAAACCTTCGGTATCCCCCGTGGTTGGAAAATACTGGGCTGAAAGGTACAATAAACTAGAACGAAATAGATTATTCTAATTCGAAATAATTGAGATCTGGTTCAAGTTTATAACCCTCATACGTTTGAAGGAGTCATTCTTTTATAATTGCTTTGGAACCTTTGGGCAAATATTGAAAAATTAAATCTGCTGGCGTTAAAGTTATAAAACTTGATTGGTTGCAACATGAATGATTTGCTTAAGGACGTTGTATTACGTATCGGGATTTGCTGAACAGATGATGACTGACGAGTATTGACGTCGTGGATGTTGGTTTGAAAGGCATGTTGCCCATATAGGCTCAGGCGTTTTAATGTAAGGATTTTAAAAGCATAGTGGCTGCCGCGAGCATTTGACCAAGAGAGAGAGAGAGAGAGAGAGAGAGAGAGAGAGAGAGAGAGAGAGATTGATCGATTGAAAGCTTTTATTCAACAATCAGGGATGATTAGGACCACTGGAAGGGCTCGCTCTTCCATCATCCCTGAACAATTTCACAAATCTTAGTCAGTTGCATTCATTTAAAAATTAAAACCGAATAATTCTCTCCTACATACAATTCTTCAATACTCCTTAATCAACAATTTCAGGCCCAAAAACAAAAAGACCCAATTTCAGGCCCATTTCCAGACAAAACCAGCCTGGTATGATTCACCAGGAAACACAATTTCATAATGTGATAACTCCTATTCGGAGGTAAGGGGGTGACGATCCGGCAGGATGTGAAATACCTGGGAGTCTTCCTAGAAAGGGGCTCACATGGGCCACTCGCATGAGGAAGGAAATACAAAGGGCCTCTTCCGTGATGTAGGCCAGAAAATCGCTGGCAAGGCATGCGGACTGTGGCCAAGGATGGTCCTGTCGATCTACAGGGCAATCGTTAGTCCTGTGGTCACTTTTGGTGCCCTGGTTTGGTGGACCAGGACGGAGAAGAATACTGTGCAACTGCAGTTGAGTAAACTGCAGCACAGATCCAGGGTAACTGTGACGGGTTGTTTGCAGACAGCCTCTACAGCTGTGATAGACGTCCTGCTAGATCATGTACCTTTCCACATACGAATCCGTGGAAGATCCAGGGGGGAAGGGGTGGTCCATCTCTTGAGGCTGGGGTCATGGTATATTATACAGATGGATCAGTGGACTAGTAGGTGCAAGAGTTTTTGGGCCATCGATCCAGACAGTGATACCACTGGGAGCCTTGGCAGCAGCTTTCCAAGCAGGGCGCTTCGCTGTGACGATGTGAGTACATTATGTCGGACTGTGAGGCTGCACTTAAGGCCCTGGGTTTGGGAATGCCTGACTGGCTGGCAATGAAAAACACATTAACACTGTGTTGGGTGCAAGGTCATACTGGAATAGAAGGGAAAGAGGAGGCTGACAAACTGGCGAGAAAAGGATCTGCACTTCCCCCGGTGGGACCTAAGCCCTTCGTAGGGCCCAGAAAAGAGCCACTTGATCAAGGAGGTTGGTAAGTGAGAGGAGAAGTGCCTATTGGCGGGATGTGCCAGGCCAAAAGCAGTCAAAGTAGTTTATCAGACTCTCCAGGCAGCGAGCGAGAGAGATCCTCAGCCTGGAGAGAGATAGTCCTCGCCTCAGAGTGCTTGGGGTTCATCAGCTGCAGCCAGAGGAGTTTGCAGGGGTGGACCTCATAGTTGTCTTGCGTTTTGTGTGAGAATGGTGGGGATGTATTGTGGACGCCGCATCAGAGAACACCAGCTCCATAGGAGCTGGGGGTGGAACTGAGAGGACACGATGAAGCACATGCTACCTCACACAATAGGCCCAGCTGTGCCTGCAGTGGGGGTTTCCGGTGCCACCAGGGAGAACTTAAACAATAAAAAATGAAAAACATTTCTTTAACATTTTCTTTGAAACTGTCCACTTTTTTACTCATCTCAAACATATCGATGTGATCGATGTACAATTTGGATGCCTGTCCCACAAAGGATCTTAAGAGTGTCGAGGAACAGCGAGCAGGGATTTTTAAAAGTTTGTTTTTTGATCGGGTGTCTTGATGGTTGAAAAACTGAAATGTAGTACTCACTTGCACTGGTTTTTTCGTATTTAATATTTTGAATCGTGTTGCAGGTATCTGTAGTGATTTTCTCTCCCTAATTTTTAGCCAATCAAGGCGTCGGTAATGAGGGGTTACACCCTCGTTGGGACGCCGCATTTTGTGCTTTCCACAGACGACTGATTTCACATCTCTTTAGATCACATAGCGCGGAGGTAGCGTAATCAAAGTGTGGCATTATTAGGTTTGCACTAATTACTTGCGCACGTGTATGGGAAAACCCATGGGAACTCGCCATAGCTGGTAGATACTTAGAGGCCTTATTGGCAGGCGTGACCTGATCATCAAGTCTCAATCACATAACGAAGCGAATGGCAGCATTTTGGGTTACTCCTGTGTACTCAAACGTAGTAAAAACTAGGGGTTGGAGGAGTTGCAGTCTGATGTGAATTGAGAAGTCTGAAGTTATTCTCATAAGAGAGCGAGCTCTGCATAATTATCCCTGGATTTCTGGCCTCAAATACGTACTCTGAGGGCACTCAATCATAAATGAGCTTAGGAATTGAGGTTATATCTATTTTAGAAAGGATTTTAGAGTCACCCAAAACCATTGCTTTTGTTTTTTTCCGCTTGTTGACCTCCATGCAATGGGACAAACATCACTTTCTTAATTTGATAAGCTCAGGACTTCTGAAGGAATCTTTCCTTTGGAAATAAACAAGTTCTTCAGATGTCGCCACTGTTCTGCAGCTATTTCGCATGATGGGGGCCTGTGTCACACCTCCCCTCCACCATAATTGCCACTCTTGAGAACAATTTGAACGATTTTAGTGTTGCTGATGGGCTCGGATGTAGAACCTGGTTATTTTTTATTTGGTCTGAGTGAAAACCTTGTACCTGCCACGCTTCTCACAGTTCACGTATCAAATGTTTGCAGGAGAACCAGCCAAAACTGGAACAGCGACAGTCCGAGTCTACACTAAAAACAAGAACGACGAGGAGCCCAAATTTTCTCAACAGGTCTACACGCCAAACGTGGACGAAAACGCTGGCCCCAACACGTTAGTCACGACTGTTGTCGCTTCAGACAAAGATGGCGATAACGTCAGGTAAGTTTCTCGTTATTTGTCAAGAATGTTACTAGGGTGGTGTGCTGATATTGGTGGGAGGTGTGAAGTTACTTGCTCTTAACTGAAGACTCAGATGTGTGTAGAGCAGTCATAGCGGAAATCAACATAGTCCTGACAGCGAAATTCTCTCCAGAAAATCGGGAAAGATCAAACTGTGAATATCCACCATGGAAGAGACTCCATTTTCCAAACACACTTCACAGCTTCAAGGCAGCAAGTGGACGTCAATCACTACTGAATGGAAGCGCATTTTTCAAAATCACTGATCTTGGTCCTAGACAGGAAAGGTGAAAATCAACCTATGCCCTATTTTCCCAACTCTCCGCCATCGCAAAGGATAATTCATTGTATACTCGTCATTCCCTTACACATAAAGAACAAAAAGTGATTATGCGAGATAAACTTGCACAATGTGAACGTACTTGAAGGTTTTTTCTTTTACAGATTTGGTTTCGTTGGTGGGTCGACATCTTCAGGGCAGTTTGTTATTGAAGAGATCACTGGAGTAATTCGACTTCATGGCAAAGCGATTTCTCTCGATCGTGACAAATATGAGCTGAACGTCACCGCCAAAGACGATGGTGCCTGTTGTGTTAATGGCGAAGCCACAACGCACACGTCCACAGCTGTGGTAAGTTCTCATACAATAATAGATTCATCATCAACGTTTAAATGTTCCCTAGGAACGAAACGGGATTTTGTTTAAAATGATGGCAACGGAGGTGGTAGTCTCTGGTGCAACGTCACCAAATAAGACCCCACCGCTGTTACACGGTAATTTTTATTTGCCATACCCTTTCCTACTTCCATCGGAGGTTGGGTGAGGATTGGTCTCGTCCAGACTCGATTTCTTCACCCTGATCTTCCCCTGCCGCACCATGACTGCTGGCTCACTCTCTGTGATGCTTGCAGACTGCTGATCTATAAGTAGACTAAGCACCATAGCAGTCCTCTTCTTGTTGATGTGTGACAGGTTCTCCAATGCCTGGTGGAGAGCCCTTAGTTCTATAGGTTTTTCTCATCAATTTCATTGTTGTAGACAGGTAGAGACGAGGCTGCTTTCCTAGGCCTTGGCAGAACCTTCGCCTACCTGACCCTCAGCCTAGCCCCCTCCCAGGGGGCCAAGTTTGTTATCCTTCCAGGCCACTGTATTCCTAACTGCAAGCTGTGTGAATCCTGGCTTCAGATCCGACTCATTCTAAGTTAATAAGCTCCTAGATAACTTAGAAAAAATGTTCCCTAGTAAGCTCCCAATTACCTGCTTGTATTATTGTGAACAGACCGCTAGTTCCCTCCTACGCTTGCTTTAGGAAATCTGCAATTGCCACGTTGAACCTTGATTCTATGAATCTATTGAAAAGTCTTGCAGATACTTCTATCCCACAATGTGAAGACCTGTCCGTGGATAAATATGACATGAATGAGTGAGTGGCAGCAGAAGGTTGCAGTAATCTGAAAGTTACTCGCATTTCAATATCACTCTTTGCTCTACCAGGGACTCTTGCCGTCACTTCTGCTTCAATCCCCCTATGGGAGTTATTTACTAGATCTGTACATTCCTGCAATGAACTTCAGCTCCTGCTGCAGAGTCGAGACGTATGTGATAAAAATTTGGGTTAATTTTCAATGTTGAGGTCGCGACACCAATCTTACGTGACGCTTTGATAATTCAAAACTCTTACTTGCTAACAGGCTTGGCTTGGCGGTAACAGTTGAGAGAAGTATTGTCATATAAGTAAATGAAAACAATGTGCGCAACGTAGCAGAAAGGAATGTAAACAATGATAATATGCGAAATTGTGTCGCTGTAATGGACGGGAAATGTGAACAAGCAGCGTAATGTGATGCGAAACACAAAAATATTTTGAAATATCACTCACCTCTAAAGGTACGGATCCGAGTTTCAGGGGGCTCTCAGGACAAGCGTGTTTGTGATGGAACCGACAGCCTGACATCAATCCGCTTCACTCCTCGAGCCTATTGCGCTTCATCCATGAATTTGTATTAATTTGCCTATTCACGTCTAACCGAAAAATACTTTTTAAAGAATGCGAACATAGTAGTGGGGGGAAAGCACTGAAGGATGAAAAGGCACATGGACGCGAAGAAAGTGTGAAAATTCGTGTTTCGAATGACACAGACAGAATGAGGTCGATCACTTTGGCGGCTACTCGTGATGTGAAGGACAATATTTGGACTACAACTGAAATTGACGAAGAGTGGTATGTGCAGTTTGGTTCTATTGTTCAGCGGTTAATCGAGTGATTCAATTAGACTTTTAAAGAACTCTAGCACTACACAGTAGCCTGCGACATCAATTAACTGCTGTTAAGTAACAGTTCCGAATCGTGAAACCCTTATTTAGGGTCTTAATGGGGTCATGGCTGTGACATTTGCATGAAACCTGTATTAGTCCTGTAACTGTAACAACGCTGTGCAGGAAGAAGAATGTTGGTACGCAATAAACATTGTGAGTAGTAATCACAGTTATGCGAGAGAAGATTAACCGCAACAAGAAGGAAACAGGGTCAAAGGGAAAGTGAGCGAGCGACTTTGTTACAACTAACAATTCCTACGTTATTCTGAACATGAGCCCTAGACAACCTTCTGCACAGTGGAGTCATTTGTTGGTCTACCATTATACTCACACTACTCAATGCAATAGGGTGCAATGACTTTCTGAACCACACTGAAAGGGTGCCACTTAACGAACTTCAAATGATTTACCTTTTGATTTTCAGGTTGTCGTGTTCATCACTGACGTCAACGACAACAAACCGATTTTCAAGGACTGCGGCACGTACTACCCAAAAGTTGAAGAAGGCGCTCCTAATGGAAGTCCAGTGATCAAGGTAAATTACGCTCATGAATCGCGTTGCTTCAGTGATTGTAAGTCTGAAGAAGGTTCAATATACAGAATCCAGAATCAGGATACTTCACTAACACCCACACCAACGTCCAACATTCCAAGATCTGCTTTAGAGTGTGGAAGCGACCCACGTAGGACCTGTTGTGACTAGGTTTTCGAGCAATTGCCACAGGTTTGGGATAGAAAGAGGTTCCCCCGCATATTTCCTCTGTCTGGAGCTCTCGAATATTGAATACACTAACATATTATTCCCTACTTCCAGGTACACGCCACAGATGAAGATAAGGGAGTCAATGGTCAAGTTAAATACTCCATCGTTCAACAGCCGAACCAAAAAGGTACCAAATTCACTGTGGACGAAGAAACTGGAGAAGTCACAACGAACAAGGCAAGTTATTTCTCGTTTTGTCCTTTTCAAATGCTTTGTGTAACTTCGTCCAACCGTACATAGTTCGCGACACCCCCACATACCGCCACTATTTATTTGGGAACGTTAGGCGTTACAAATTTGGGACTGAGGAAAGCGTGATGAGTCGCGCCAGATACTTTTGTGATGTGGGCCCAATGCGGAAGTGAGACGAAAAGCGGGGAAGATCCTTTTGACATATTGAAAACTCCTTGGTAATTTAGGGCCGCTAGGGAATCATCCTGTGGGGGCTTGACACGGCCTGTCTAACGTCCGTAAAAAACCCGTCAAGTGCTCGGAATCATCACCCAATGGTGCGAGCTCATCAAGATGCAGCTGGCTGAGGTGAAAACCCTTTCTCATCCTCTGAAAGGGAAAATTAAATAGCCAACTTCCAATATGTTTTGGCTGCCACAGGCTCCTTCTTGAGAAGTAAGTCGAGTACTTAGGACACAATAGTGGTGAGAGGTGGCGCTTCAGCCCTTCAAAGATTGGTCTCATTTGAAGATCACCAACTGATCACTGGTTACCCATTGACGTGGCCATAAAGTGCGTGGTGGACAAGCGGAGAGTGAAAAGGGAGCATCCCGCTGCTCTAGGCCAAACTCTGTATATGCTGCTCCACTGAATGAAAACTTGCCGCACCAAATGAATGGGTCATTAGATAAAAGTGAGAAGTGAATAGGACCATCAAAGGGACGTGACATGTTGATGTTTTCCCAATATCCGTGATTGTCATGATGTCGCTGTAGAGATGAGCCAGGTCCTTATGAGACATGACGACTTCAATGCCCATCCCTAGAAACCACGTGCTGTTCCACTGTTGTTCCCACAACATTGAGCTTAGCAACAAGCTTAGTCTTTGAAACATGCCACCCAGTTAAATAGCTAGATCAGGTGAGAAACCAGATGAAGAACTCCTTCTCGTGGTAACTCATGGGCTAAATGACAAGCTGCTGTACCTCCCGAGCTTTCACTTCCTAACAAAACTGCGACCTCCATGACTTTCAATTGACGTACATCGCTCATCAGTTATGAAACAGTCGTTTTGATAGGAAAGTGGCTCTCGTACACTGAAAAGGCCCGCTCTGTATGTTAATCTCTCAGTAACCAACGTTTTCAATCGCTGAGGAAACCTGGAAAAGTCTCTCGACAAATATTCTTTAATAATCTTTGAGCAGTCCACTTCAACTGCCAACAAGAGTAATTTTCAGCGTTCCACAATTTCACTGGAGAGACACGGGATGTCACTAGAAAGACCCAATAAAAAACTTGCCAACTCCATCAACCAGACGCAGAACATGATTGTCGACTCTCATCCGGTCATCCACACAATAAACGAGAGCTCTTGGTTATCAATTCACATTAACCAGTCGCGCCTAGACCAGCCACTCAGTGCTGCCCATCATAATTTTGCATTTCTGACAGTTGAGACTAATTTTTTAACGTGTTATTCCAAAGAAAGTGGTATTTCTAATACGCCCTGGCACGTTGGAAACAAAATGCAAACCCCAATATCGTAGCAAAAACGCTATTGTACTTCAAAAAATCAGTTTAGTTCATAAAATTGGCCATTTACTAGAGTAGAAATAAGAAACTTGTTCATTTCTGCCAAATATTCGTGTCAGGTTACCTTCAAATTACAATCAGCTGTCGACTGTTAGAAAAACGTTTTAGGAGGACAATTCGAAAAATGTAAAGAAAACGAATTTTAAAATAAGAGTTTGAAGGAAGTACTTTGACGTAACGCAGGTGCTGAAACACTTCCGATCCAAAACAACGCCCTTGCATGTTGGACCACTCACACGTCACAGTGGTCTCAATCTTGTGATTAATAAAAATATTTATTTTTTCAACTGAGCATAGGCATGGGCATCCCACTCTCCCCCATCCCACAACACACTTTCGACTTTTGTGGATGGAAAGGACTGAGTCTTAGTCTACAAGACCCCCAGGCAAACACCGTAAGGTGAACTGTGGATAGTTTTTTAGAAATGAGAAGGTTTCGTGATATTTTATTGTCCACCACTCCCAAGTTAACACGAGATGTGAGAACAAGAGACAGTTGAGTAGGTGAAGGGTAAAGAAGGAAATCGTGAGGCTGGAAAGAAAAAGGAGAATTGGTGGTGCTGGGGCAGATACTTCTCTATGTGAAAAGGGGAACGACTAACGTTGATTGGGGGGGGGGGACTTATTTTTGTGTAAGGAACTCCCAAACCAACGGAGGAAGTGGAACTCTGGGAAAATAAATGAGGTACATCAGATTTCACGTTATTCCTTCTTACAATGTCACGTAGTGCATGCTGCGTAGAGCTAAGGAAGTGTATTATCTATAAATTAATATATTTCTTTATTTTATTAATTAATAAAGACAAATTAATTCGTTTTATCGTCAAGTAACATTAGTTTTAATATATCAATGATTATTAATTTTAATTTATTTCTGTTTGTCGTTTTACGTGCCCGTATTTCATTATTTTTCTAATTGACGATTTCCAGGTGTTCGACAGGGAAGGCGACGATGGGAAATTTGTTTCAGTGACTGTCAAAGCCACTGACCAAGGCGACCCTTCTTTGGAGGGCGTTTGCTCGTTCACCGTCGAAATAACCGACGTCAACGACAATCCACCGCTCTTTGATCGCCAAGTAATTTTTTAATTAGTAATTACCGTTACCTCTGAATATGGAATAAGTCAGATGAGAACTAGGAACGTTTTCAGGGATGGCAGAACGGAACTGAATTGAATTTTATTAAAACGTCAGCAAGGTGACGTGTTAACATTTGATTATAACTCATTGGATGGGACGCAACAATTACGTTGACCGATATTTATAGTAATTGATGAGCCCCCGTGGCGTAAGCACCACCGAACAGTGTCACTGAATAAGTTGTAAATTAAAGATAAATATCTGACGGGACGTAACGCACAACTTATCGTAACTACGTAAACTCGCTGGTTGTGGTGGCTTTCGCTACTACTTCAATTTATTTCTCACTCAGTTCATTTGAGCTTGGTAAAACATAACTTGACGTTTCACGTAGCGCTTACAGTTTTGTAATTTCACAGAGACGAAACTGTGTTGAGGAGACGTGTAGCTGTGAAACTGCCCCAGAGACAGCGGAACACGTACTCCATGAATGTCCCAGATGGACAAGTCAGCGCGCACATCTGAGGGAAGTGGTGTTCGGGGATGAGCTCCCGACGGACCTAACTCGTTACGTGGCAGCTGCTGGCTTCCTGGCGCTGGTGGACTTTGCCAGGAGTGTCCTGGCATCGTCATAAAATATCCATATAAGAGACCGTAGCCTCTCCAGTATTGCACGAGCCTTTGAACCCTCTCCAGGCCCATTGCACACGCAAAAGGCGCAAGGACGAAGAGGCTAGTTGGCTCCGCTGCAGGAAGCGGTAGGAGAGCTGGCATCCTGAGAGGCTCTCCTCGTCAGCCCTCCGAGGCATACCAGAAGGCCGCTAGTGGGACTGTGGCAACCGCTCAGCAACTGGTAGCACGGCCTGCTAGACTCAACACTGATCCCTGGTCAGGGGCTCTTGAAGCCGTCTGGCCAAGGAGTTGCTTTCCCTTGCCTACGACTTGGGGACGAGTTTACAGTCCTCGGGCTGGCACAACTCAGATCGAAAGATCGGCAGTAGAATTTCTCACATTTCCGTAATTTATTGTGGTGCTCCTACTTGCCCCACGACCGTTATTGACTAATAAGTGCGAGGAGTATTAATGGAACGGTAAACACGATTTTTTTAGAAGGATAATAATTACCGTTACAGAATTATCGGTTAAAAACGGTGAGAAATGCTAGTAAGTGAAACGACGGTGGTTGAAATGTCGGGCTTTCTATAGTAACCCCCATGTATTTTATGAGCGTTATTAAAGGCTCGTCGTATAGGCACTTGATTGGACTGCCTTGTCAATTTTTCTGAAGATCCTAGTAACATTTGAGCGGAGTTAACTAGTAAAAACCTGCTCTAAAATCAATTTTCGTCGAAATCTTTGGTAATTTATTGTGCCGCTCTCGTCATTTTCTCACAAATGAGAATTTCATGGTATTGATCCGCCATTTGGAGCTGTCTATTCGAGAAATTTAATAAAAACTATTATAGCTGTTTTTGAGAAAAAAAATTAGCGTTTTGATCACTGTGCTAACTACTGTTAGTTTTTAGCGGATTTTTCTCATACCTTTATTTTGGTGCCCCATGGTAACCTGTGGGCTAGATATCAAGTTTGAGCCGATTTCTCCTCATTGCATTCACAGACACGCACACAGGCCACTTTCCCAAATGGTGTTTTTCGGACTCAGATCTGAAGAAACCTTCAACCGATCACCCAACATTCCTTTTTCTTTCGTAGTACCAAGGAAAGTATAAATAGTGCTCGTTACATATGAGAAATTATGAAATGAGTAACTGCTGGAACCAAATCGGAATAAAATTGTGTTCGAAATATGACCTAAAAGGGAAGAGCTGAACGAAAACTATTTCGGATTTTTTTACGACTATTTCTGGCAGGAGACAGTAGAGGGAAGTACAGAAGCGTCCTTCTCTCCTCTGAATATTTCGATTTGCCGCGTTTTGTCGTTCTTGAAGAAAGGTTAAAATGGGTTTAGTTGATGGGTCGCACGTGGATTCAATCATATTCATTTTTCGAGTGAATTGAGAAACTAGGGTCAGGTATACACACCGTTTACGGTCTGGAAAGTGAGTGAAGACTGAGTGAATGCCTTGGGGATTTCGCAAGTCAATGAATTATGGCTTTTGACTGGCCACTGCCACACGCAGTAGTTAGTAGAATAAACGAATTATTAACATAGAGTTGTGAAATGGTGCAATTAATTACAGTTATCTTTAATACAACTGTACCAGGGCATTTGTGCTGACTGGGCACCTCAAATGAGCCAATTCACTCGAAACTTCGCTGTCGTCAGTTGTAACTGAGCGGTACCCTCGTCGCCCTCAGTTCCCTGTTTGTGGTGGTTAAAACTTGTCCGAAAGTAATTTGCGAATAATACTGGAATAAAACTCTCCATTCCAATTGCATCTGGTTGATATCATACTTACTCCCTGACTCACTTAGTGCGACATCGCTAATTACCCCCGTAACACAACAGTTTCTACACCCCTGTACTCTAAGCAAAACTATTTAATGCTCCATCCTGTATGTAATCTGCAGTGAGAGCTCAATACGTGTTGACATGGACAGACCATTAAAGAGCACTGATTTGCTGATTTCCACATCGGCCATTACAATAGGCAAATTGGAGTAGCAACATGATTTGTTTTCTACGAGAATTTACTAAAAACTGTAAACACATATTAACCTGTCCAGAACATGTGGACAACACGAAGGAGAGTTCTCAAAAATAACAAGCGCACAAAACTTGATCGATTTCCTTACAGAGTTATTTCAACACACACAAAATGTTTGTTTTTCAGAAATACGTGGAAAATGTGAAACAAGACGCGTCGATTGGTACAAATATACTTCGAGTGTCGGCCTCCGACGAAGACGCAGATAACAACGGTGCCATCGTGTACACTCTCACCGCCCCTTCGAACCCCATCGATCTCGAGTATTTCGAAATACAACCGGAATCCGGTTGGATCGTTTTGAAGAAACCTCTCGACGTAAGTAACGTTGCAAAAGACGCCTTGACGCGAATCGGTTGCGAATCAGTACCGACCTCAACGTCAAAATGTATTTCAAGGTTGAGCTAATTATCTGCAAGCAGCTCAACACCTCAATCTCTTTTAGTGAGGTCGCGTTAGCTGCGAGGCCTAAATCCTTAACTAATTCCTCCCTTTTGTGTGTGTACGTCGAACGCTTTTTTCAATAACGTCTACTAACCTTTTGCGTTTGGTTCTTCATCTCATCTTGACGCTGAAGTAAAACATTAACAAATTTGGAAGTAACGTTAAATATCCATTAACCCTTAATGTGTTTCAAAGTGGATTGTACTAACCCTCGTAATTAGATTGAGAGTGCTGAAGCTTCTTGTTGGCTAAATTGTTTCCTCTTAACTTTTGGTTTTGTTTTAACGTACTTAAATGCGAGGCTTAGAAAACTCTGCAGGAGTTGTAAATCGCAATTATTTCCAAAATTTCGGTATCAATCCCACGCTTTTTATAACGCCGATTTTGAACATTTAGAGACCTCTTTGACAGATTTCGCTTGGCACTTGATAGTTTTCACCGAACGCTTAGTACTAATCGTTAACTGCGTGGAATCAACGACTCCTGCAAAGTTGTTGCGCAGGCTCAAGCAGGATCAAGTGTCTCAATTCCACGGTAGGACATGTGTGCACAAATCAATCAGTGTTGATTTTTGTCGTTTTTGGCTTCATTTCATCATTTAAAAAAAAAATAGAAAAAACAAAAACTCGACCCACACTTCCCACGAAAGTTATCGCTGGCGCACAAAACCCAACCTACTCGTTTCTTTGAAGTTTAGCGTAGGCCTCCCCCCCATATGAGCAACTTTTCGATCATCGTGGAAGCCAACCTCAGAACTGGCCATTTTCCCTGGTACGGTGAGTCGGAACTGTGCGTTTGTTCCCACAGCCACACGAACCCAACGAGAACTAGATTCTCTGTAGTTCAGTGCAGGGCCCTGTTTTCTGTTCAAGGCTTCTGTTTACCGGGTACGCCCAGTGATCGCAGTCCTTTGGGTTTAGACGAAGAATCGTATTTTGAAGTTAACATAACGGTCAACTGAGGATCTTAGCGATTCTTACTAATTCCTAAAATCTCCCTATGTCACAACGAGACGCTAACTTCAGCATGCGCCTTTAAATAAAAAGAGAGAAAAAACAGCACTAATTGCCGAAAAAGTGAGAAAAAGAAAAAATATCGGGTATGGCGCATCAAACAACTTTCTTCAACCCCACGTACACTCAGCTATTTTGCTGCTCTAGCGACTGATTCAATATGCTTCGGTTTATTTGAGCCTGATGAAATTAAGTTATTTTGTGTGAGTGTGTGGGGGGGTTCATTATAGAATTTATTGGGTCACAACCTGTCAGTTTTTCCTGAGAGACCTGACTGTATGGGACCCTCAACGTTATTTGCCATATAAGGTTCCCCTTTCGCATGAGAACTTGCCCGAAATTTAATATCGGTGCTTTTTTAGGTTCGGGTATTTAGGCTATTGTACGGAAATAATGGGGTAATACTTATTTTTATGGCACGATGTGTTATTGCATCTCCAACGAGGCGCAAGTTCCGAGTTATGAAAACCCCCTCGAACCCGCAAAACCTTCGCACATTTATTTTCCCTTGAAATCTCTGAAATTCCTCAAAAACGACGATGTTCGGTTGGGAGGAGGTATTACCGAAATTGAGGTCGTGCATAAATAGGTAAATATTATTTCGCTTTATGCGTCTTTTTTGACATCACATTCAAGTTGCACGTGCAAATGTGCTAATAAACAATCACAAAACAAAATACGAGCTGAATATTACTAATTCATAATATTTCCTATGACATTAAAAATCCGAAGGTTCATTATTGAAAATTATAAACCAAAATTTGCGACATCTAGCGAAATATTGAAAAAAAGTGAGTCACTGCCTAAATGCAAAACACCTAGTGCAGGCAGGCGTGTACAAAATCTCAACGTGAGAAATAAATATAATGAAACATTTCTAAGAAAGTAGTGCAGTTATTAGGGGAAACTATAAAACGTAATATGAAAGCATAGATGACTATTTGGAGATTCAATGGCGGAATGAACGCAAAACCCTGTTCCCTATGAAAAACCGGCAAAGCCATGACTTTCTTGGCTCCCTGGAAAACGCAAAATCCTCAGTTCGGCAAGGACGTTGTGGTACAATGTAGGTAAACAATATCTACGTGATAGGCAAGTTAAGTACGTACCATGCTGGTATTCAAGGTGTAGAGCTCGTTTGGCTGCTGTGCCTTACTTGTCAGCAGTGACCCGCGTCGCGTAGAAAAATAAATTTGCAAATACTACCAAATTCACAAAAAATAACTAAATACGAAAAGGGAATGATCGAGTGGGGGGATAGGATATGTGCTTGAGTGAGTCAGGGACGATTTCTTGCAGTTACAGAACACTACACTCATCGGAAAATGTCCTCGAACGATCTTGTAGTTGCAAAGCAACATCCCTGACTCCCCTGCATCGTGTTTTAGAAATAAGAATCGTTTGAAAATTACAATGAATCTCTTACCGTTCACAAAAGCAGACAGTGGAGCTCAGAATGGCGTTTCTTGTTACTTAAACCTGTGATTACCACGACAAAAACATTTCGAATCGAAAACAGAGCATTCTGTGAATTAATGAAGAGAAAAATAACCTCACGAGACTCATTGGTCGATAGAGTTCTGCAAAGCTGCTAACCTATTTATCGCAAATACGAACGATGTGTATATAATTCATGGGGCTGTCGAACGTGAGTTTTTGGAAGAAAGGTTCGTGCTTACAATTCTGGGATATGAGGATAACATCCATAAACTACTATTGTGTAAGTACTTATTGGATTGGTAACACAATTTTTGTGAGGGCTGTGTCATCCATTGCCCACACTCCACAATGTTTCCAAGGTGGGTGAGATTGGCAGCCCCCTGTCATAGACGGCCCAAGATAGCGAGGCGCACTGATGCTACTATTATCAAGCCAGCACATTACTGAAGCTCTGCATCGTGTGCTGGCTAAGGTCCGCCCAGAAGAGACAGTTGCAGTGACTAGGTCTATTAGGAGAACCGCTAAGGGCGATGTTCTGCCAAAACTTCTCTAGAAATGAGAGTTTCTTGAGTCTGAATCTCAGATGTGGGGATCAAGGTGCAGTTAATTGTAAATGGGAGGCGAAGGTTGATTTATGAAACGAAAGTGCCCCCTTCCTTCTGCCCCTCAGGCTTCTACTCTTCATTCAGAGCTTTCTTTAAAGCATACTTTCTACATTTGCTCAACTCCCGCCAGGAAGTGAAGACGTATGAGATGTTTTCCAGCGCCGAGGTCCTCTCTTGGGCACGGTGGCCAAGCGTGTTGGGGTATGAGCCAGGTGGGGATAGAACCAGCGGACTCTGGTTTGATCCCCGATCAGGCACCTTCCTCCTCCAAACCCAGGGGGGTGAGGCAATGGGTACCGGTGGGGGCTAGGATACTATGCAGGCCTCCCAACGAGCTCGGGGAGTTAGGACATGGGCCCAACGAGGCCAAGGCGAAATGCCACTGGTCCTGCAGCTCTGGCAGAGTCCTATGGCCCGCAGCTGCCTCCCTGCTATCTTCTTCTTCTTTCCTCTCAATATGATAAGGTTGGATAGTGCCTAAATTTCATATTCTTGCACGAGACCAAAGTACAAAGGGGATACAAGAAAAAAAAGGCCGAGACCCATAGAGCATGACAAATGAGAGAAAATGTGAAAGAAATGAGATTGTTCGAGGATCTAAGTCTCAGACACAATGTGGAGCTCAAATAACAGTAGACAGGAAAGGCTAGAGTTATGAAACGAAGAGGGCTCCTAATGCGGGCAGTGCACTAATTTAGACTGTAGCAAATAATTAACCAGTATTCTGCATCTCTTTCAACCTTTCCAAACAGATCTGTTCATTAAAGTCCCCCCCCCCTCACCACACGCCCAGAAGCAGTTGGTAACAGATTATGGGAGGAGGGCCTACTATTTGGGGCACTTAGAGGTGGCCATAGTGTAGTAAAACCTGTAGCTTATTGAAATCATCAACAGGTCGTGGTTGCACACTCTGTGACTCACTGACTCCCGAGATAAAACTAACAATGTGTACTCTGTGGGCTGCCCTCCACCAGCAGAGTTACTATTTCGCCTATCCCCCTAATTGCTTCATCGAATTTGAACCGTGGGTGCATTTTGCTCCTGGATGAACGCACAATAATAACAAATTCAAATAAATTGAAATATATAGATGGTCCCATGCTATGCGATCGCATACAAGACTCCACCAACTTTGTCATTTTACGTTCCAAGTTGCGTAGAATACAAATCTACGCTTGTGTATCTCCTCTGGGTCATAGGAAGGCACCCCTAAAACTGATCGAACAGTGATTCAGCGCTCGTATCTTTACCAGATATTTGAACCTTCTGGTATTGCGGAAAGTTGTGACACTTGACTAGTGATTTCCATTGAAACTGACACTGTTAAAAAGTTCAAGGTAAGACCCAGCAGTCAGGACATGAGAGTGTTGGGTTACATTTAGACGGCTTGTAGAGCACCTAGTAGCGGAACTGAGAACCTCTATTGTATTCTCGACGTACTTTGGTCTTTTTTGTGTAATTTCTGCTCCCATAGGCTACTCCACACTCCCATGATGCTGGAATAGCTTAGGTTGCATATTCCTGTTTTATAATCTATTATCCCGTATGGGTGGAGGGGGATGGGGGGGGAGGTACACTGTTTATTGATATATGTACCCTAAACCTTCATCAAATTCTGCTACCCTGGCGCTGCACAGACCCCATTTGGGACCTAGTTGGTCCTAAGATCTAGTTTTTGTGGGTGAAGAATGGGTTTATGGGAATATGGTCGCGTCGGAGTGTTGTTTTCGAACTAGTTTTGAACGCTGAATCGATTGAGATGGACTTGTGAGCATTCGTGATACAGAGAAAAATAATTTGACCTTTCTCTAACTGAATTGGAGAGTGTAGTTCGAGAGGAGTACTCCGGTGAAATAGTAGATTGGACGTAATGAGTTTGTTGTGTCAAACCAGCCATTTACGGTCCGATCTGTAGGTCCTCAGAAGATCAGACGTTGGGCCATGAGTCAACTGTGTCAGATACTAAGAGCCCCGTCACACGACCCAGTTGGTCCTACAACCGAGCTCCGGTCCTGTTGGACCGTGAGTGGAGTGCTAGGACCAACAGGAGTTCCAACTAGTAGCCCCTCCCCTCCCCACCGTCTACCGTTAAAGCATTGAAGAAAGCGTCAGTAATTTTTATAACATGCGTTTTGGTTTATTATTCATTCTGAATAGTAACCCTTTGGTTTTTTTCCTGCTCTTCTATTTTATTGAAGCGGATAACGCACGTTTGAGTGAATTCATCGGAGTTTACGAAGAGTGCAATTGTCTATGTTACGCCATCTATGCAACCTGTGCAAAGACAAAATTTGATGTGACGCATCACACAAGATGCGTTCCTCGGCCCCACAGTGCTTATTTTTAGCTCAGTTCATTCGAACTTGGTAAAGAAAAACATCCCCATTTTATGAGGAACCCCAGGAATTTATTGAGTTGCTTCTACTCAGGGCAGGATTATTATTGAGAAACAAACTGTTTTTTTTTCTTTTCTCTAAAATAGAGAACATCAGGTACGAAGCTCACATTCAAAGCAAAGACATAATACATAAGCACGGGGACACAGTTGTCCTGCGTGTTCATCCTACAGATTAGACCGTGGCTTTAGCGCCCTCTCCAGACTCTCGCCCCACTTCTGCAGATACTCCACGAAAGTCTGGAGGTGCCTTAAGAGAACGAGGTAGTTCAGAATCATTCAGTTATTTCTGTCTTGTGACCCCCATTTGATAATTGCACAGTGAGTGTCCCATGTAGGTCTGAGTTTCAGGTGGCGTTAAGTTTGTGACTAAACTTTTCCTAAATCGAAATAGGCAATGTTGTGTTTCTCTCCTCAGCGTCTTCTCGTCGTATTGTAATTCTATCTCAGAAATGAAGCCAAAACGCAGAAGCCAACCTGATCGTTATTTTCGCTTTTTATCTTCCATAAACGACTCTTGGTACAAATTATTTTCAATCGAGCGCACATTTAATTTGTGTTGCAGTTCGCTACCGTATAATTTCTCTTAACTGAGTTTCCTTTGTACGGCACAGTTATATTCATGTTTGTAAACCAATTTTCGTTTCTTTTTTAATCTGAAGTCTCACACACCTTTTGCCAAAACTTTTTTGCGCACTGCACTTTTTGTTCGAAATCCTTCTTCTAATTAACAGAAGTCATCTTTTTAAAAGAAAAAATAAAAATAAATAACGAAAAAACTACGAAACATAATCAAACTGGCGATTAACCACTGATCAAGCAGGTTTTTATCGCATTTTTTTTTCGATTGGAAGGTAATTGTTTTTTGACTTTTTTGTATTTTGTGCCACATGTGATGATGTGTGTGATTTTGATTTTTGAATATGGTGGAATTTTTTTCTGCAGCCACCTGCTCCTACTTGGTTATCTATTTGTCTGTGCATTTTTTTGTGATTTTTGTGTCCGTAACCAGTGATCAATTATCGAGGAGGCTGTGAAGCGTCATTTGACTTTTGAGTCGTACGATGCAAATATTAGGACAAACTTGATGGTAGTTCGAATATGAGCTTTGGGTCGTATGAGCGAGCCTACTCATGCATTGCTGGGACATTGATGGGTTATAAATGAACTATGATTCAACTTATGTGTTCAACTCAGAACTAAAGGATTAATTAAGTGTAATTAAGTGCGGCATTCAGAAGTGTCGCTCCAAAGTAAGAGTTCAGTAAGAAATAGTTGTGAAAAGTATGCGAATTAATGAAGGGAGGCATAACAGTAGTGTAGAATTGTTCGAGGTCGCACTGACAGGTTGTTTGTTGTTAACTGATCCTTTACTAAGGCTTGCTGATGATAAAGTAAGACTATAAGTAAGAGCCAATAGATGAGAGAGATAAAGAGATGTTCTATTCACTATTCCCCTATTTGTAGTTACTTCTAAAAACTCTGCAAATTATTAAACAGCAGTTTATTATTCTCTTGCTCAGCAAAAATATGAGTGAACCTGACCAAATATGACTTACAACGGATCAATAAAAATTTACATTCTCGAAGTGGCGCTATGTAATAGGCACGACGTGTCAAGTCGACTAACTAGTGATAAGAATGAGATGGGAGGCAGTGTGGGAGCCAGGCCAGGGAAAAACGATAACATTCGCTATACTGCCCCGGGAGTTCCTTCAGGTAGTATAATTTGTCTCACTATATTTAGTGTGATTCACAGCTTTCCATCTAGATGCAGTTCAACACCTGAAGCCCTTACTTTTAACTTAGCATTAACAAATACCTCGGAAACAATACCAAACGTGACACAATTGTAATAAAACTGACTGAAGTTCGTTTTTGGTTGATTTTATCAACCATTTTTTGCCCATCACAACCATGGATTCGATTGCTGAGCAGACGGGCATAAGTAGATACCATTTAGTACGACTTTTAATTTGTGTAAACTCAGCGTGAGGAGCTGTGTTAGGAGTCAGTCGGGAAGATGTTCCTGGAGGGAGGGGAAGCCGAGATTTCGTTTGAGGATAGTGAGGAGCTGAGGAGAGAGCACAATGTTGTGGAATGAAGGAAGGAGGTTTAGCAGTATACTGGGTAACTGGAACTACTTCCCATTTTGTGCTAACTGAGTGTGAGGAGCTGTGTTAAGACTCAGTAGAGAGTTAAGTCAGGAAAACAGAGTGCAGTATTCGTTGTCTGTCTGTCCTGAAACTGTGTTCTCAGCATTTTGAATTCTTTGAATACTTACTTCTACTTAATAAGAGGTAAGGATGGACAGGGAAGAGACACACCTGTACTCAACTTGGCGAAATTGTCTTGTGTATTGTCTCGAGTGCTCTAATAATTTTCAGTGGTGCATAGGGCTTGCTTACCTCCTTTGTAAACAGCCCTTTGTGACGTCCAAAGGGCCGAGTTTTTCTCGCAAATGTCTTAGTTGGGTGCTTGATAACCTCTGGGGTTCCATCGTTATAAAATATTCTTCAGATATTTGCCTGAAGCAGGAGCACCCTGCGTTGCTAAACTGAGCAAGAAAGATGAAAGGCTCTAAGGATTGAGGCTTGGGCTTCTAAAAGTATCCTTATCCCCTTATACAACTGAACACTCCATTTGAACCGGGTGGAACATGTCTGAAAACTACCATCTGGGAAGAGGCATGGAGGAACTAACGCTCGCTCCGCTACCAATTTACAACCTGCTAGGAAATACCGAATTGCGAAATCCGTCAGTAGTTGATAGGAACTATACTTCGAATGGTTTTTATTGTCCTGAACCACAGGTTAAACCTGTTTCGGTGTTGGCCATGCCATATTTTGCCTTCAACAGTGTCTAAAATAGCCGTTCTTTTGCACAAAAATTTGGTATTTTGTTGCGCTCGCTTGCTCAGCAATCAAATCGGACGAAACCCATGGTTGTGCCGGGTCAAAAATAGTTGAAAAATCATACAAAAACGAAATTGAGTCAATTTTATTGTGTTTACATCGTGATTGGTATTTTTCGATGTTGAGTCGAGTAGGATGAGTCTCAGAGACGCTGAACTGGGTGTAGATGGAAAACAGTGAAGTCACAGTAAATGTAGTGAGGTGAATTCTAGTAGTTGAAGGAACTCGAAGGGCAATGTAGCGAAAGTCATCTTTTATCCCAGGCTTGCGCTCATTTCCTCTCAAAGCCTCTTGCCTCACTCCAACCACCCACCCGTCAGTTCGTCTTAATCGAGACAATCGCCTAGCGTCATCGGAAAACGTAAATTGTTCTGTTGTAGTCGTGTTTCGCGTTGTTTGCTAGTATTTGTGTGAGACTGGGTCACCAAGAAATTATCGAAAATACTGATTGCTGAATATGATATGTCACAATCATGCTGTGCAAGAGAATATTGTTTAATAATTGCTGCATTTGTCTAAGGGACGTAATTGCCATTCTTTCTTAGGTTTAGGTCGTTTCGGCGTACTATTTTAGATAGAAACATCTATTTCTCGTTTTTGGCACACTTTTATTGCATTCATGGACTGGGGGGGGGGCGTAAGTGATTGGAGGAGAATGAAGGGATGGGTGGGAATGTGGGAAAGAAATTGTGACTTATGAAACGTTTCAATTTCACGTGACGGTTTATGGCTATTAAATGGAAGCACGTTCCATGCTATAAGTGCGTTGAGAAACCATGGAATTGGAGTTTCCCTGGGTCTACAGGTCGATCCTCTGAATGGACCCGTAATAGAAGCTTCCACCCCTGGGTCTACAGATTGATCCCCTGAATAGATCCATCCAGGCCAGTGAAGCAGTAACGACCAGATCAAACCACGATGACACAGGGTTTCAACATGTCCCTTCAGCACTTCAGTCCTTCCACCAAATTTGTGAGGGGAAGGGGAAAACCCGTAGCAGCCAACCCTTAGTTGTGCCTCCTGTTCTTAATTAATATATTAAGTTCCCCGGAATATTATGAGTGAGCGAAGTTGCCTTTGGTGCAGATTCGCTATTCCTTCGCACGGGGGGGCTGAATGCATTAATTGTTTCAATGTTACAGAAATGTTCGTGTAGCTCGCTCATATGTAATCAGCTACCAATTACCTATTGTCAATTGTTGTTTTTTCCTCACTTCAGTCGCTTCTCTCAGGTTTTGGATCGCTGGTTCACACGACGCACGTCTGGAGTTGCTCTCGTCATAAGAGGAATTGCCTTTTTTTTTTGAACTCCTGTTGTAGTGACAAACCAATTTTTTTTGTCTGCCCTGGAATTTTTGCAGGACTGAGGAGGTGTTTTGGGTGGTGACGCATCTCGCACGAAAAAACGGAATGCGAGTGAAATATCGAAATAATACATTTTGCCTTATGCCAATCTTAAACGACTAAAATCTCATCGCAGCCTTTGCGATATCCTTAACCTTGCCTGAATTATTTACTAACATTTTGATTATTTTTTATTTATTTTATATATACGACTTATTCTCCTCTCTATCTCTCTTCCACGTTGCCTAACATTAACGAGGCTCTGTGACATTGTCCCTTTCTTTGGACTGTACTTAATGGGAACACGTCGCTCTTTCGTCTCTCGGCGTTGTGGTTTTTTCGAGATCCAGCCCCCGGGGGGTTTTTGTTCCCCACGAACGTTTTTGTTTTTGTCCGATCGAGTGGTCCAAAACGGTCAATTGAAAAATATTCAAAAACCTATCCACCTTTTGATTTTGCGTTTCCCTCGTAGTATTTTTTTATTTTGTTAAATCCTTTTTATGTTGAAACCCTGCATCATGTTGCATGTTCGCTTGCTTCAAACTTCTTCCGCCTTATTTGGTTCATATAATTCCCCTCCCCATCAACCCTTTTCCTCTTCAAGTATTTTTAGGTAGAATGTCTCCCTCCAATTTCTTTCTTTCGTGGTCTTTCAATTTTTTTTATTTATTTATTTATTTTTTTTTCTTGATTTATTTAAACTGCACCGTTTATGTTATTTTCTGATTTCGCTCTGTCCTAAATTGGTCATGTTACAGGAATGCCAAACCGTAAGTAACAATAACTATAACGCCCTAAGCCTCCACCTCGTTGAAAACATAGAATAGTGCCAATTTGTTTTCATTTTTTTCTCGTTCCTTGCCTTGATAATTTGTTCGTTCTCATATTTTGTTTCAGCCACTTCTTCCTCTCATGTCGCATAGCATAGCTCATTTGTGGATGGGTTTTCGCCATTTTGTATTTATTAGTAGTTGTTCGGGAGTGATGTTGGACCTCTGTGTGATAACCTCATGTATTGCCCGAATGTTATAACCTCGACATTGTATTTTCAAAATCGTCTACGAGGCGCGGTTGTGTCCGTTGTTATGAATGTGTAGAGTTGAGTTTAAAATCAACCTGAATCTTAGACGGATGAATTTATCTGAGGATTCCATGTGAATGGATGTGATTGATGGTTCATGACGAAGGGAGAAGGGAGGGCAGAGGTACATTTTTGTATCAAGAACGTCAATGTGCTTCCCAAGTAGTGTTAATGAAGAAGCTCGATTGCTGACATCGAGGAGATGCTGCAGAGGAGTTCTAGCACGTACCAGGGAACCTGCTGCAGAGTTGTCAGAAGTCCAATATTATTTAGAAGGGGGGACACTCATGGCAGAGAGTTTGGGTTAGGGATCTATCAAAGAATGTGCTCAGGAAGATCCTCAATAAGTTTCCAATTCTCCTATGATGCTGTGTTCACACCGGGAAATTACCTGCTATTGAGTGTGTTACGAGGAGGTTCGAAGATGTTTTCAAAGAGCCGCTGACTCCGACCAAAAATACAGCAATCGCGAGCTCCTCCGATCAATTGTCTAACTTTCGTCAGGATTATGAACCACTAGACTACGATTGTGAGCTGCCTTTGATGGGAGTCATTCGGTGCAAGTGCATGTGGAAAAGGAGTGAGTGAAAAAAGCTCTCTTATGCGCTGAATTTCGTGAAAACGTCTCCGCGGAAGCTAAATTAGCAGTTCTGGGTGAATGGCAGTGGAGATGAGACTCCTTTTCAAAGGGTGAGGCATTTTTTCGTTAGATCAGAGAAAATGGGATCTTGGCCATACTGATCTGTACTACTACCTTAAATCTGGCCTTCTGGAGGTTGCTATCAATGAATAGCCTCTCTCTCTCTTTAATTCATTCACCCTACAATGTGTGTCAAGAATGATCCTACATGTCTGAATGGCAAATCTCGCTCACAATAAAGCATTCGCCCACTGAAGCTGACTGCTATTTCCATCGTGGACGGCTCCCCATTGCATCCTTCTGCTTCCCCATCAACCATTCAAAAACAGGGACGGGCGACAGGAAAATATGATACCCTGGCATTGCACTCTTCCACTTTTGGAATGTCGCGTTTGATAACATTGGAGCTGTTATCAAACACTCCAGTGTGAGTGCTCATCCAAACATGGGCAGGTGTATAAACCCAGCTCACACACAGTTTTCCTCCTGTAGATGGTACATAGTCCATGGTGCCTTAAGACAATATCACTTAGCCTCATCAGCGCATCTTATTGACTTGTGCATATGTAGCTCTTCCTCTCTGGGAGTTTCCAGAGCCTGTCAATTGTCTTTAACCTGGTCTCTGGAAGCCATTTTCATTCGGCCATCATTAATATTCCTTCAGGCTTCCCTTTCTAATTAACACCTAAACACCCTGCTCGTTGAGTTTTGTGAAAGTTAATCTGTATTTTCAGAATGACCTGCACTCCGGTTTTACTCTTGTGATCATGCCCTTCATGGTTGGAGCTGTGAGAGATGTGCTACTTCACTGAGCCTTCTTTCATCATCAGTGCTAGGGCTGGTATTGACATGGCTCATCCTATATGCCTGTGAAGAGGTCATAGGACACACCCAAGGACCTTCGTCAGACTCTATTGTGCTTCTGAGGAAGTACCCTTTTGCTTTGGGTGGGAACAGTAGGGACTCCCAACCATAAACGTCTGGTATCACAGTGAGATAGTATGTCCACCAATTCAAAACATTAATGGCCTTGAATAGCGGAGACATTACGTGGGTACTCTTGAAGAGAATCCTTACACAGCATTCCTGAGCACAGCTCTTTACTCCAGGTGGCACTGTTCAGTGTTTGAGAGACCTGTCGTCATTGGGGATTCGGGTACAAACAAATTTGCCAGGTTGACGTTCTTTACAACGGCATCATTCTGCAGCTGTTGCCTTTCACTTCCAAGTTTCGTTATTTCAATGTTCATGGGATCATAATTCCGAGGTATTGGTACCGAGAGGAGGTATAGTTGAAGAAAAATAGAACAGTGAGGCGCCTGTAGCTCTGGAACGTCCTGCTATCAGCAGTTTGTACACCACACTGACACTAACAGGAGCGTGAAGGTGAAGAGTGGAGTGAGATCAATATTTAGGGGCGAGCAATAGCTTTCTAGCTTGCATCTTCGTTCCAGTGGAAACATCAAAAATTGGAATTATATGTTTGAAGGATTTTTCTTAGGGACTGAATATACGATGGGCGATACTATTCACGCAAACTTTTCAGTGATTTTAGATGTACATTGTGTGAACTGATATTGATCCCTTCTACTTATCAAAGTAACCTCACTCCACCATCCTTATTTCTGTTTGTTTCTACTGTAGCAATATGTACTGCAGCTCTCGATGAGACGAGTCAATACTTAACACACAGCATAGTGGAACACAACTGCATGCAAAGCTCTAGTGGGACAAGAATATACTTATGTATGGTTAAGTTAAACTTTAATTTAGCACTCTACCTTTCTACTCAGGGGTGAAGTGAGTTGGTCCATCTCTGTGTTTCTGCATTTCATCATTTTCGCGCAGTTTGGTATCACTTGTAATCCCGAGTACCACACTGCAGGTTTGGTGGTTTCTAACGTGTTAATTCGTACGATATCTGGGATCTAGTGACTTGAGAATGACTATACTTCAGTCTTCTGCATCATCAAGCTGGGGTTTCTTTGACATCAGTCAAAGTCTGGATACAGCTCATCGCTATTGTACGCCTTTCGTGAACTTTCCTGAGTTACATTGTCAGGTAGCACACCAGGACAACGTGGAAGACCCGGTCTATGTACAGCAATTACTTATCTGTAAGGTGGCTCCTCAGCATCCACAAGTGCTTTGAAGTTAAAGGAGCATGCCATTCCACTTTGCTTAATTAATGGTGTTGCTGGCGTCCCATGCCACCCATAAAACCACATTCTGATGCCTTCGCGTGGCTGATTCAGTTGTCCCCGCTGCCTGCATTACCTACTCTACCTTATTTATGGTACAGGAAGGGGCAACAGCCCGGGGAAAATGGCTACACAGCTAACACACTTCAGATGAGGCATCCAATTAGATTTCTTAATCCTTCAACCTTATCCGGCGCCCCAAGGACTCTGAGGCGTGCAGCCAGCCCATCACAAGTACACAGTACATACTATATAGACTCCAGCTCTACCTTGCAGAATCTGAACAACCCTTGGTACCATCCGTATACTTCCTCTCTCCAGACTTGGGCCTCTCTTGTTCGCTCCGGGGAGAGTCTAATAAACAACCTGGACTGCTGTTGGCCTGGCATCTTTCAGCTTTCGAAAATTGGCTCCTAGAAAGCAATTGCTGACAAACGTGGTACTTTATGCAGCAATCTGAGGACTTGCGTGAAAAATATCCTTTTTCCTTCCAATTATTGGGAAGATGAAACACTTTGATAGTTTGATACCTAAGAGGTGTCCACAGGATTGGCCCTCGGCCCAGCACTTTGGAACACCTTCTTCGAAGGTCTTCTCACGAGCCTCATGCTGACTGACTGCGAGGCATACGCCGATGTGGACGACTTGGCTGTGCTGATCCGTGCTCAGTCGGCTCACCAATTGAGGCAAAATCCATTAAGTCCTTCGAACTGCCACCCAATGGTGCGAGCACATCAAGCTGCAGGTTACTGAGGAAAACCCCTGCTAATCCTCATGAAGGGAAATTAAATAGCCAACCGACATAAATTTTGGCAACTGGAGGCTTCTTGAGAACCAAGTCAAGTACTTAGGAGTCAATAAAGGTGAAAGGAGGCTTTTCAGCCAACCCCTCCAGTCTCTCAAGGTTTGCCTCATTACGAGCAGTTGGCAAGGCCATTTGCGGTTTCTGTTATCGTCTCTTAGTCCGCGGGTACAAGGCCATTTTTTTAGGCATGATTGGCTACAGCCCCATTGTCTGGGGTTGAAAATTCATGGTCAATCAAAGGAAAGTACTGGCTCAATCTCAGATAGCTGTGGATCACCAAGGCCTAGTAGACAGCATCCACTGAAGTGATCACTGGCCAGTTAACTATAAACTTGGCTGTTGCGGGCATGGTGGAATGAAAACATGCCACGCTGGATGAATGAGCGTTAAATAAATGACAAGCGAGATGGGAATCCTTGTCAAAGGGACGAGCCACGTATGCGTTTTTCCACTACAACTGTACCAGTACACTGATGACCCAGGGAAACTTAGAACAACGAGTGATGGTCGTTGGAACCTTCCAGCTTTGACTGATACTAAGCAAGCTCATAACTGTTCTGCTCAGTTTGTGTTAGCGAAACCTACAACCTCCATGACTTCCAACTGATACATCTCGTGAGTGTTAAGGAACGGTCATTTTGATAAGAAAACATACCAATCCTGTTTATTTCCCATTGCTCCTGTTGAGTTCTTCAACATAGAACCCCACGAAAGGATTGACTGAAGGGAGTGGAGACCTGAGCTGCCTACACTAGACCGAGTGTGTTAAGTTAAAGTGAGGGGCTCTAGTCTCTCGTTCATTACGTTGCTTGACGAAAGTATGAGATGCTTTGTCGAATGTGGTTCTGTGTATGTTGCACCTTTCGTGGCTTTTGTTTTGTTTCTCTTTTTTATGGCTCACTTAGTAAATGCCTCTATGGGGGACAACTGAGAGTGCCACACTGCCCGTTTGAATGGAGAATTCATAACTCTTCATATGTGCTTGGGATCTCCTTAACATGAACTGGCAGCATCTCTTTATATGGTGATGCTGTTGATATACGGAATTTATGTGACTAACCTTGTTTTAATCTCAAGATCGCCCCAAGTGCTAACCAGCATTTTTCGTTCTTCTAACACTTCTGAAATGTCTTAATGGTGGGAAATGAAAAGTGAGCTGTGATTGACGAAGGGAGACTTCTGACAATACTCTTGATGCGACTAGATGGAGAACAGAGGAATCACAGTAAATATAGTGAGGCGAATTCCAGTAGTTGAAGGAAGGGCCAATTTAGAGAAAGTTGTATTTTCTCCCTGGCCTGCGCTCATTTCCCCTCATTGCCTTCGACCAAACTCCAACCACCCGCCAGTTCCCGTCAAGTGCCCCCCTGTCTGATCGAATAATATTTTCATGACAAGCTCTCCTGAGTTGTAGGTGAGGAAAGGGCGACCTGCACTCTTGACGCCACAGCCCCAAGAGCAGAGAATCACGCTTTCAATTCTGTGGAAGGTACGCAGGACAGGCCTGTCACGATTACCACGACTATAACTGCAAACTAAATTGCCAATTGTTTGAAGAGTTGGGAATGCAGTTCATTAACTTCTACCCATCACAGAAACGAAAATTGTGAGGGAAGTCAAGATGACGCAGTCGTTTTCACTTTTTCCGGCCTTTTAAAAGAAGTTTGAGGACCTTTTTCTTGAATCCACGGTCGAGGTTGGGCAAATTTTGTACATTGCAGTGATTCAAACAGCGCCTTCTCTATCGCCTTCGTTGGTTTACCCGCAGACATGCAAACAAGCGCATCACAATCCATTTGAACGATACTTTCATGAGTCTGGTCACTTTCTCAGAAATTCATAGTTCAAGCAGCGATTGACGAAGAGTGATTAGAACTTGTTAGTCTTACCGTTGCAGTGTCCAAGGAGCTATTTGTTTGCTGTATTGGGTGGCGTTGAACAGCTCTGTTTCCCTCATAAGAGAGGTATATCAGTCGAAAGTCATGGAGGTTGTTGGTCTCAGCATCCACCAAACCCAAACTTTTGGAGGTACAGCAGGTTGTTGTTCAACCAGTGTGTTGAGAGCTGTACCTCATGTTGTGAGCGGAGGTTGTGACCCTATGGAATCCAAACCATTCAGGAGGAGCTCTTCATCAGGTTTCTTACTATTTACTAATGGAGATCGTTCTGTTGGGGTCGTGTTGAACAGTAAATGCAATTAACCTTCGTTTATTATTAGGATTTCTTAAGCTCAGAAGATCAACAACTGCAAGTATAGTTCACAGGGTATTCGTAGTGTACATTTTTTTTCAGAATAGTTCACAAAATTTCTTGTCTATACTTTTGTTATCACAGGTGAGCTATGCTATGGTTGTTTTTATTTGTTCTAACAAAACTACTTTTTGATTCGTATTTTCTTTTCTGTTCATTTGTTTTTCAATGATTTTCTAAAATTATTTTTGTAGGGAAATTTCCAAAAAAAAAAAAAAAAAAAACGAATAAATTTCCCCGGTGCCATTTAATGCAAACTAACACTAACATATGTGAGCCAATTCAGCCAAACAGCGGAACGGATTTGTTTTTATAGCGCGAGAGATATCGCTTGCGAGTGAAAGCTAGCGATCGAGGGGAGCCACCGTCGTTCGCCGATGTCGAAGTTGAACTGGACGTAGTCGATAGGAACAATAAACCCCCCCTCTGGGACAAAAGTGTCTACGGTCCCATAAGAATTAAGGAGAATGTCACCGTGGGCTCGTTGGTTGCTGAAGTCAAGGCAAGGTTGGTACACCCGTTGTTGGTAATAATGAAGGTTTGATTAAACGAACTCAACCACCAATTAAAACAAAATGGTGGCTCGTTGACATTTCGAATTTGATGTTTTTTGTTTTTTCTTGTTGTAATTTCAAAATGTTGCCATCATCTCGAGTGACAAACGGCGCAACCACCCAAAACAGTCTGCCAGAACTGTGAATTCTACGTGCTCTGCTAACGCCTCGATCCCTTTTTTAAACTTTTCCATTGGGACAAACCTCATTAGCGCTTCTTCTTGTTCCCCAGATCATCCTTTAGTATAATATTTCTAGTCACCCAGTGCTACTTCCTTCTTTCAACGGCAGCAACCAATAGCTTCAATTTCCTTCCTCTCAACCCAGCAAAATCAGGGCAAATCCTCTCTACCGACTCGTTTACGTCAACATTTCCTTCCTCCTCAACAAGTCCTCGCTCCTTCATTTTCTTGTTACAATATGTCACAGCGTGAAACGTACAAGTTGGAAGCCAAAGCTCAGGACAAAGGCTTCCCTCCACTCTCACGCTCAGTCGAAGTTCAAATTGATGTGGTTGATCGGGCTAACAACCCTCCCGTCTGGGATCATGTCGTCTACGGCCCCATCTACATTAAAGAAAACCTGAACGTTGGAGCCAAAGTCGTTTCAGTTAAAGCCAGGTGTCGTAAAATCAACTTTTTTTTTTGGTTTTGATTTGTAAAAAGTGAGATTTTAAAACTTTTTGGTGGTAATTATTGCAACCGCATGGTAATGAAGCTGAGCTGAGTATCTGTTTTGTAAATCTACACCTTTAAGCTGTTTTAGTGTTTTCAGTGAAGAAGTGCGATGATACGTAGTGCTCCCCACCCCTACGGCCAGAGCTTCAGTGCAGGCACTGACACAGTTCTGTTTCCCAATCAAAATGGCTGTTGCTGAACCCTCGATGAAGATTATATCAGTCGGATGTCATGCAAGAACGGAGGCACTCGATCAGCATTCATCGCACCCAGACTTGTGGAAGTATGGCAAGTTGTCAGAGATGACCCTGGGGATTCCAGCATCATCTGGGAGGAGTTCTTAATCTGGTTTCCACCAGATTCACCATCAATTGTAACCAACTGTTTTTGTCATAACCGTCTTCGCCAAGGCTGGAAGGTTTGGCTGCTCTTCCAACAACCATCGCTCACTGTTGTCAGGACTATTGTGGAACAGCGCAAGGTTTCTTGTTTCCACTGGAGGCGCAAGGCGCGCAGGATGGAGAGTCTTTGAGAGAGAACAAGTAGAGTCGCGCATTGAAGTCGCCATGTCTCTGACACCTGTCACTAAACGAACATCAATCTTCACCTTTTATCTGTGAAATTCTCACAACTATCGCTACATGGTTTTCAGGTCTCCTTTAGCAGTGTTGGGCCGTTCAAGGCTACATAACGCGTTTCACACAAATGGGAACGGGTTTTTAGGGAAAGTACAAAATAAGAGCAAAAAGAGAACTGGAGAACATTCAAAGCTTAATTGATTATCTTGATAAATGATTTTGTTTCTCAACTGTGGATATTTTCCGCTGCAATGGTAAAGTCAATGAACAGGTGGGTGCTTTGGGTACCTTGTGGTATGACTCTCCAACCCATTATTTGAGCAATAATGTGGCTAGTGAGAATGAAAATGTTGCCACCTATCAAAACCCTACCCTCGTTCTGGGGACGTTGCAGTGTGTGTGGCTCCACATGCTTCCTACCCAATACTGAAGCGAACCCGTTGAGAAAGGAGTATTGGGCTGTCAGAAAGAAGTCTGTTTCCTTATATCAGTCGAGGGTGTAAGGAGTCTGATCTGCCCTCGTCTTCAGGCACATAACACATGGAGTGACTGGGCTTCTTGTCGCCCTGTTGTTTTATAGTTAGCACGAACCACCATGATTGGTCTGTGAGCGAGGGTTTTCATTGCGAATATTTTATCATCAGGCTGGAAAGGCGACACACCACGAGCCAATGATGAATAACCCTACAGGAATGCAACTAGCGTTCACACCTTATTTTTATCCGTCCGCTCCTTAAATCAACCAGGCTTTTTTGAAAACCGTACTCAGTCAGCTTCCTTATCGTGTATTTTGTATTTTGTGGTTTGCACGAACGATTTTTTTTTCAAAACAAATTTTTGTTTGCACGCTCAACTTGTTCAGTTTATTTCCCCCTCCTCTGCGTTCACAAGTTCTCTGCATTTTAGCATCCCTTGGCAAATTTTTCTCTTTGTGCTGCGCTGATGTGCCCGTTTTTGCAGTTTCGATAAATTGCTTTTTTGTTGTCATTTGTACTGAACGTCACTAAGAGCTGAGTGTCAATTGTGGGCTGTGCAGCGTTGCCGATCTAATTTTGACAGTTTACGTTCTCGTGTGTTATGGCTGCACAGTTTGGAATAATTTAAAGTCACTACGTGAAAACGGGGCGCTTCAGTATTTTTGCTTTTTGGCAGCACTGCTTCCTTTTCTTCTTTGTTTTCAGTCACGGTATCCCAACAATTTAACTCTGACTTGAAAAGTATGTACATAATAATAACTTTTGTGACAACTACTCAGGCTCATCTATTTTTTGTTGTTGTTGAATATATTCCTGCAACTTGCGGAAGGCTCTGCACTTGGTGAGGGTTTTCACACACTTCCCACTGTTTCGAGTGTCAGTTCATCCTCATCAGTCACCACAATGTTCGCATTAGGAAGAATTAGGTTTGAAGATCAGGTGGCGACGGCCAAGTGAATTTAGTTTAACAACCGCGTTAATTATGCAACATGCACTAGGCTGGATTGTGGTCACTTGACTACATACTGCATCCTCTCTCTGAAGAATGATCAGATTTGGGGGCCGGCAGTTCTGTGGTAGAAAGGAATAGTCGAGGAGACTTGACCAGATGCCTTCCTCCGAGTCGTCAAGGATACTAAAAGAAGCTTCTGCTCTCGTGGCAGTGGAGAACCGTCGCATGACAGTAAATGGGTTAAACGGTGATGATCAAATTCTCTCTGAGGACACTTCCAAACCTCATTAAATTTATTTAAATCCTAACATTTTAGAGATTTCTGAGTTCGAAATCACCATTTGTGAATATAGCCTGTTCCAGTCGGTCTTTGGAGGTTACAGCTGAACAAAATCAGTTCAAATATAATATTGAGGCGAAAATAAGAGTGTGAACTACTAAGTCGTTGTAAAACTAACTATAGTTATTACAGTGACAGTAACATCACTTTTTTGGAGAGTAGGGGGGGTTGTGTATAGTAGGGCGATGTTACGCATCAAATATTTTCTTTCCTCACCCCGTTGAGTGAAGTGATCATAATCGCTGAAACTGTAGCCATGAGGGAGTTCTTCTGCGGTGTTGACTGGGAAGGCCCCTCGAAGGTTCGGTCGCTGAGGTCTACGCTGTTATTAATGAAGTAACCTCAACATACGTTCTGCATTTGCAATGAGCCCAGAGATTGTGAGAAAGGAGCTTTGCACCTTGGACTCTCGCAAGGGAATGTGACCTAATGGGGTTCCGCCGATTCTGTGCAGGCAGTATGCTGATGAGCTCTCAGTACCTCTACCAGTTCTTTATGGGCGCTACCTGGGCTCTGGCTGTATGCCCTCACTATAGAAGACCCCCTATATTCCGCTGGTCTCTCACCCCATGTGGAAATATAACCCTATTTGTTCGATCTCCACCATTCCTTAAGTGCTTGAGACAATAATGGTCCAACGGATCAATCCACTTCCACCCACTCACGTATTATCAGCTCAGCATGGTTTTATGGCCAGAAGGTCTACGCTGACGAATCTGCTACCTTTCCAACTATTCTTCCTGGACGCCTTTCAAAGTGGAGCTCAAATGGATGTAAATCTATACTTATATTGTGCACCTTCGACTGCGTGTCATTTTGTTGAAGCTGGAGAGGTTGGGTTTTTTTGGTTCATTACTGGCATGGTTTGAGAGTTATCTCTATGGTGAGTTTCCTTTTTGTGCGACATCTGACGTTATGCAGGGATCCCATCTGCGGTCCACTGATCTTCCTCATACTGATCAATGACGTCAGAGCAATTTTTGATGGGGTCATTTGCTAAGAGCTGTTTGAGGACCACCAAGGGGGGCGGGGGGTCTCTACTGTTCGGGATGAGCTGGACTGCTTGAGGATTCATTGGAGGCGCTGGATGCGTGATGTAAATGTAACCTTATCTCTCAATGTTAGTAAGTGCCAGGTGGTTTCCTGTACTCGTCCCTGACTAAACACCTACTGGATCAAATTCCCTCGAAACCAGCCGTAACGATATTTACCCTGCTAGACAGGTCTGTTTCCTTATTTGATGACTGTTCCTAAACCCTCGACGAGGGTTATATCAGTCATGGAAGTTGCGGTTTCGCTAATATGCAAGAGGCCGGCCTCTGCAGCATCCACCAAACTCAGACCTGCGGAGGAACGGCAGGTATTTGGTCGCTAGCCAGTCTCCTGGTAGAGCCCTGTTGCCCGTGTGTGACTGCGCTTAGGAATTCCGTACCATCTGGGAAGAGTTCTTAATCTGGTTTCCCACCTGATCTAACTATTTACTTGGGTGGCAAGTTTCAAAAGGACAGATCAACTATGACCACGTTTCTTAGCCATCACCTTCTTCGCAAACTCTGCAAAATGGTTATAGGCTTGCTTCGTATCAGTCAATGCTGCTAAGTTCGTTTGCCCTCCCAACAACCGTCGCTCACTGTTGTAGAAACTACAGTGAAGCAGCACGTGGTTTCTTGTTTCCTCCGCACTGTAGGCGCAAGACGTGCATGATGGAGAGCTGCGCATTGAAGTCACCATGTCCCGTGAAGAACTGGCTCGTCCAGTGGTCTGGCTCAACCCATTTTCTTGAAAGACGTTCACGGATGTTGGGGAAGAACTCATAGGACACCTCTCGCGCTTGAGATATCTGCGTAAATGCTGCCCAATTTTTTAATAGTCTTCTTGAATATAATTGATGGTTTATTACCAAGTTTTGGTTCTAGTGTCAATCGGTAGCGATACGTAAATATACTTAGAAACGCAGTAGTTGATGTTTGAGTTCGTCATATGAGATTAATAAGAACAGCAGAGTCGTACAACATTTCTCTACTCTTCAAAACTAAATTGTCATGAGCTTTATGAATAAGGTTAGTCTGGAGTTCCACGCGAAATCCGTGTCACGGCAAACCTTTTTTTGATGAATAGTGTGTCTATGCTATGATTTATGGTGATGTAGAACGCGATTATTTCGATCAATGAGTCGGAGAATAACAATTTCCAGCACTACCAGAGACTTGGCATTTTAGCAAATAAAACAAAACCGATTGATTCGGAAATGACGTTAAATAAAAGAGTCGCGCGTTGTTGTACGTTTGAGAAACGTGCAAAAATAAATAATAAATAAAACATTTAATGACAGAAAATTGTGGGATCACTGGTAATGTAACATTAGTTTTTTTTAAATTAATGAGAAAAGCAGACTATAACGTGATAATGATGGAAAACAGGTTTTAACTAAAAGGCCATAAAACGTGCTTAGAAAAAGAAGCCGTTACAGCCCCCGTTAGAGCAAGCATGCATTGTGCAATATGAGTGGCGAACGATTGAACAAAACACTTCAGTGAACGAAGAAAAGTGCATTGACCCATGATTTATTACATTGGTAGAGCAGCACTCGCGTGTGGGGCTTTTCTCACAACTCAGGTTTCAAAAACAAATGTTTCATTCTGACACTAAGGCAATTGACCTTGCCCATCTGGTGCTCTTGCAGTTCATGATCCAAGTCTTCATTTAGTTCACGCTATTTTATCCAGATGTGTGAGAGAAAATCTCACCCAGCGAGTACTGGTGGGTTAATCAAACATACAGTTTATTATTAACCAACCCGTAACTACTTGAGGAACGGACTTTTTGCAATAAACTACTATGATAATTTTAGGAAAACTCGTAGGGTAAATGCCAAAATATCCTTCAACCGAATGGATCATTATATCGTAGGGACAGGCACATTGATCCAACGGCGTTACAAGTGAATTCCCCCCAACAGTTGTAAGATGACGCAAAATATTTGAAAGGTTGTCGTTGGTTAACGTTAATTTGGCGTTGAAAAGGGCGAACTGACACTCTATCCCTCTCTCCCCTCCCCACGTATTCACCAGTTGGGTATCACGCTTCCAGTCAATTGTCATCTCAGCGGTGATGGAAGCACTTTTGCACTTCAAATGTAATTTTATAATTTGTTTATGTGATTCATTCATCTCATAATCTTGAAAGAGATCCCGTTCATTCAGAACGGATCTTGTTGTATTTCCATGTTTTTTTAGTCAGCCGATCGTTTTAATTTGATGTTCTGACCCTTATTGCTTACAAATTTTCTTTTTGCGAGGGGGAAGTTTTTTTTTCAGCTCGTGGAAGAAGAAAGGTACATGAGCATTGTGCTATTTGTTTGTATCAAACCCTTCGACTGAATTAGTTTAGTTGTTGTGGCATGAAATTCAGGTTGTAGTTTTGACAAAGATCGACGTTTTTAGTGGTTAATTTGTCAAAGTAAATGATTATTTTTAGAGTCAGAGCTCAAATTTCGTTGCTTAGGCAGACAGTTGAGATTGCATGGGAGTTAAATGCATAGATCGATATATTGTTGTTCCATTTGAACCGCAGCAGCTGAGTGAGGTATGTACTGTAGTTGAGATGTATGTTAAAGGAACGTAGCGATGAATGAGAGCAATTAAATTATGGTCGTGGGTGGGGGGTTTATTTTCATGAATTTTTCAGTGCGTCGTACACTTTTTCACGATGATGTATTTGCGTGTGAAGCCGCGAATATGACCTCTACTTCATGGATCGGAGGTGCGGGTATATAAGACATCCGAGGTTCTACATCTCCCACTCAGGTCTGCCGTTAGCGCCCGCCTGTGAAGAGTTCTGTTCTGGGGAGCAGTTGAGGGGGAGGGGAGACCGCAGGCCTGCTCCTAGTGGTCCCTTGAACTCACTTCTGCGTATTGAGAACCAACCCAGAACCATTTAGCACATTTCATCAGGTTAGCCCTCACGCCTCTCTGTGATGGCAGCTGTTCTTTCTTGTCCTTCTTACCCTTACAAGAATCTTGCAACTCGCCACCATTCCCTTGCATCCTTGTTTGGATCTTTGCTCCATGTCTTCATTCTTCATCTACGCATGATACTGGCAGGAGCCTGCCCTGGAAAATTGAGCAATGAACCTCCAGTTTTTCTCAGAATGCCTCGGGCGTGAGCTGGCCAACTGTGTCTTCATCAGTGCCCCACCTTTGGCACGAGAAGATGGCGTGGGAAGAATCATCCACCATTGCCCTGCAGTGCAGGCAATTTGGGCTTGCAGCCTTAAGAATTCCACGAAAAAAATTAAGTAGTAGGTAGTAAAACGCGATAGAAATCGACCATAGCTTATAAGATAGGAGCAACCCGAGAAATTCCGAAATTCAACTTTTTTTCAATTTTCCCCGTATAATTCCAGAACTGTGAGAGTGCAGTATCCAAAATAATAATCCGGACTGTCTCACGATTGACCTGTACAATGGTCTCTCAATAAATGTTGCGGCACAAGTAGGAGCACGCCTACTTAAATAAATTCTGGAACTTAATTCACTGCAAGTTTCTACGTAAAATGTGAAGTTATTTATAAAAAAGTTCATATAAACGAAGTGAAAAATACTTGGATTAGTAGCTGAAGCCATGAAAATTGCTGAGGAGTACGTTGGGCTCAGCGGGTGAGTTGATGTTAGAAATTGACTGCAGGTTTTGTTGATTGCGCCCACATCTGTCAGTTTCGGTTTACAGCCAATATGAATCATCATGAAAACTTTTTAAAAATTTGTAGGTTCAGCCATTAGGTGGTAGCGGGGGACTGTAGTTGTTTTTAACGATAGCTTGATGATAATCGTGCCAATTGTGCACTGGATCATTTGCCGTTTCAGGAGTGGAATATGGAACAGGTGTTTAGCGACGCTGTCAGTTGTATGTTCTTGTTTACAAGTTGTGGCGTTGCTGAGAAAAAAATGGTTTGTCGTTTCAGTTCGGGCATCGAAGGGAACCCCACAGTCTTCTACAGGCTGATGCCGGGCTCCACGGCACAGACGAACAAATTTCACACGTTTTATCTCCAGCAGCGGTCAGACAACGGTTTCACTTGGGCTGACATCAAAGTAAACCACCCGTTGGACTACGAAACTATCAAAGAGTACAATTTGACAATCAGAGTTGAGGTGAGTTCATTTTAATATACAAATCTGCTAAAAAAATGTGTTGAATACTGTAGAAACGCACAGCACTTTCCCACTGGTTTTCAGTCGAAGTATTTATTTGTTCATTTTTGTCGCAGAACAACGGGGCTCAGCAACTGGCTTCGGAAGCTACGGTTTACATCATGCTGGAAGACGTGAACGACGAAATCCCGTTGTTTACTGAGCGTGAACAAGAAACAGTGCTCGAGGGGGAACCAATTGGCACCAAAGTGACTCAAGTGAATGCCATCGACAAAGATGGAACCTTCCCTAATAATCAAGTGAGTTCAGAATCAGACTGATATGCGATTTTGGTTACATTTGAACCTCGGCGCTCCATAATATCAAGTACCGTGCTCACGAGAAGTGGATGCCGGCTTCCTTTATTCTTGAACAGTGTGATTCAATGGTGACTGATGAGTGCCAGGTTGGTCTAGGTTTCCAGAACTACTGAGTGGCTGGACAAATGCTGTTTTATGAAAGTAACAGTGCGTCCTCATTCTTGGTAGATGTGGACCCATTTCCTCTGGCTGACTCCGCACGCCCAATCAGCCCCTATTTTGGTTTATGAAGTTGAACGTGACAATTACGCTCTCTGAGTCATCGTCCCTAGTGTGTCTACGGTTTTTTCTTCTCAAACATTTATTCTGCCTATTCCTAAATCTTACTACATGCATTTCCCAATGATAAGTCTCAAATTAAAATAGTAACCTTAAGTCTCGTATAGCAAATCTTATCATTTAAATTCGCCCGTCAGATAATTAGAAAATAAACAAATCCTACATTAGGAAATGACCAAAATTGGTTATTTGAAAATATTTAATCCTCTCTCCATTGTCACACGGAAGTGTTTTAAATTGTCGGCAATGGCCCTGCCTCATTTTCATATTCCCTTTCCCAATTTGTTTTGTACGAAGTGCCGCTTAATTTTTATTAGTTTGCAGTAAATATATTCCGTTTAGTTTTGCTTTCCTTAGCATCACTTTTTAAGGCCTTCTGAGTCTGGAAAACGAACGAAATGGTGAACGATAAGGCTTAAATTTGATATAATCTGTGAGTCAACATGAGACGCCAGAATCACGTTCATAACACTATATTTCTTTTCTCAAAACTCGATTACATTTTTCGCGTGCAACGATCCAAATAGACAATGAATTATTAAGAATGTCAACAAATTTCGATTTTAGTACAGTTTTTTCTTCATAAAGCTCGTTCATATGAAACTAGCGTTCACACAAAAACCAATTTTTTAGTACAATAAGTTGCACGTACAAAATTAAGAGGAGCCAACAATAAACAGTAAACTTCCTACAAAAAATGCTTATTGACTGTACTGGTTAGACAGTAAGGAGCGTATCATGAACAGGAGCAACTCAACAAATTCCGTGCATGTACGTCGGACGGAGGAAATGTTTTTTTAGTCAATTCGTGCGAGTCTTCACTCTCGATGTACGAGATTCCAGTCTCTCATTTCCTGATGGCTCCAATCCCTTCCACGCCGGTTCACCACATTGAATTGCCTCCTCGCGGTAATTAGCACTCAGAGCCACTCACGAGCCGATCAGTATTACGTCTGTCATCCCACCCCCACCCCCAAACAAGGCGTGTTAAAGAGGAATTTAGGTGTGAGAGGTAATATGTTGCTATTTGACCGTTCCCAGGCAACAGGTGGCTGGCCGTGGAGGAGATACTAACCCACAGAGGAACAATCGAGGAGTTGAGTGTACTGCAGCACATCTGTTTCTGGCTGGGGGATATCCCAAGTCTTCATTTCAGCCTGAAAGATACGCAAATTAACATCGTTGCATATGGAGATAATTGAATAATTTACGATATTCGAATTTGAAGGAAGTTCTTACGTTATTCATTGCAGCCGTTTCTCAAAACATTCCGTAACAAATGCTTACCTTTTTGTTCTAGGTGTACTACTACATTGTCGATTCACCGCGTAACGAAGGGAAGGACTTTTTCGAAATAAATATGCAAACTGGCGAAGTGTTTACTAAAGTCGTGTTCGATCGCGAAAAACAAGGCGCGTACGCGCTTGAAGTCGAAGCTCGGGACGGGGCACCATCCGCGCGTCCGAACTCCGGCCAGGAACCTAATTCAGGTCAGTGGATATGAAAACGCTTTAAACAAAAACAAATAAAATATCTGGTGCGTTACAACACACAACTTTCCTTAGCTCTACGTCAATTCACTTTGTACATGGCCAATTCGATTTAATCAATTCATGTATCACTCAGTTAATTTGAACTTGGTTAAATAACGCTTTACGGTAGCAGGAAGCGGTAGCGCTTACAGTTCCAGATTTTATTGTGCAGCTCGTCCTCATTGCAGGACCAATATTGAGCAATCGGTACACAGATAATTAATGAGGCTGTAAACACGAATATTTTGAAGTGGATAGTAATCACTTTTGTGGAGTTATTGGGTAATAACTGTTAGAACTGGTAGTAAGCGAAACGGGCGTAGTTGAAATTCAGGAATTTCTGGAGTGAGCCCCACGTATCTCATGAGCGTTTTTAAACACTCACCCTTTAGGTATTAGATTGGACTACAATACCAATTTTTTTTAGCATTCTACTAACATTCCAGCGGACTTCATAAGGAAAAAACTGCGCTAAAATCGCTTTTGGTCGAAAATTTTGATAATTTATTGTGCTGCTCTCGTCATTTTCCCACAAATGGGAGTTTTATGGTATAGTTGCCTTATTGAGAGTTATCTTTATAAAAAATTTAATCAAAATCGTTAGAGCCATTTTTGAGAAACGAAATTTGGTGTTTTGATCAGTATGATAACTATAGTTAACTTTCGGTGGATTTTGCCCATACCCTTAATTTGGCGTCCCATGGTAACCTGTAGGCTAGACATCAAGTTTCAGCTGATTTGGTACGGTTGTTTTATCTATAAACCGCGCTAAATTCGATTTCGTCGAAAGTTTTGGTAATTTATTGTGCTGCTCTCGTCATTTTCCCACAAATGGGAGTTTTATGGTATAGTTGCCTTATTGAGAGCTATCAATATAAACAATTTAATCAAAATCATTAGAGCCGTTTTTGAGAAAAAAAATATTTGGTGGTTTGATCACTATGATAATTATAGTTAAATTTCGAAGGATTTTGTTCATACCCGTATTTTGGCGTCCCATGGTAACCTGCGGGCGAGATATGAAGTTTGAGCTTATTTGGTACGGTGGTTCTCTCTAAAAATCGTTCACAGACACACAGACCCACAGACCATTTTCCCAAATAGTGTTTTTCGGACTCAGGAGGGTCTGAAACGTAAAGATCTGAAGAAAACTCAAAAAAAAATTGTCAGCCGATTACATAACTTTCCTTTCTACTTCGTAGAGCCAAGGAAAGTAATAAGTACGAGGTACATTCGAGGGAGTGTTCACAGGTAATTCGTTGGTTCATATTACAACTGCGTTTGCGAACGTTCAATGATACTATTTCGTTACAGTTAGGTTGTTTCTTGAGGAAACAAACGGCGGTGTGTATGACTCGAGGAATATTCCGTCGTGAAGGAGAGATTTTCTGAAGATAGATACTATTAAAGATTTGATCGCGTTATTTTCATACCATAAAGAATAAAAAATGTCTTGTATGAAGCTTTTTTGATCACATTTTCATTGTTATGTCCGTTCAAACGAGTATGTCAGAACTACTAACTAAATTATTATAGTTGCTTCTGCAAACGGTCGGTAAAACCTCTCTCTTGCTTCCTAGGCCGGTATTTATGCTAAATGCATCTTCACAGTATTATTCAGTCCAGAGGTTTTCAAGAAAATTGCGAAGTTCCGTTGTTTGGTATCCCCTCGCCCTACCCCTCGCTTTATCTCTCAATCTAATTTTTCTCCTGGCATGAATATCAGATAAAACGACAGAAATGAGCTCATAAAAGTTGAGATAAGAGGGTTGTGACTTTAGAGAGAATTCTAACTGTTTTTCCTCATCAACGACAGTACCATACAATTGTTATTGTTGAAAAAATGACCAGCAGCACAATAAATTTTCAAAATTTGGAAGAAAAATCATTTTCTAGCTGGCTAGTTTTTCCTTACGAAGGTATTGGGGCGATCTGAATCCATTAAACTCCCTGCACGATGAGAGTTCAACAATGTTCATACGATAAATAGGAATAACCCCAGAAATTCCGGAATTCAAACCACTACTGTTTCACTTACTAGAATTTCTTAACCCCCTAATTCCATAACGGTGAAGACGAACCTTCTCAAAAAATATGTTAACGGTTGTGGCCAGGTAGGAGCAACTCAATGCATTCCGGTAACTGAAGCGCTACCAGTTTCTACGAAGTTCATGAATCGGTAAATGCAGGTGGAGCTGAGGACAGTTATGTGATGCGTTTTACCAGATATTTACAGAACTTAATGGAGGTCAAGAAGGGGTAATGGAGGTGTGCATATTTGAACAAAATCTTTGTTGTTGAAAATGTTGAGAATTTCCCCTCTCACCCTCTCTCTCTCTCTCTCTCTCTCTCTCTTTATTCCCCCCCCCCCCCTACAGATAAGGAGCTCAATCTGTTTTGAGTCGGTCTCTCAATATATCGACTAAAGACGTTCTATCCAAAATTCGAGTTTTTTGACTCGGGGAAGTTTTTGCAATGTAAAGTTATGTCAAAATCCTGATTTCGTTCGAGTCGTTTAGAATACCTTGCTCTTGCCAAATGAGTTATGAGTTAATGGGGAGGAGGGGGGGGGGTAGCGCGTATTTTTCTTTCAAGGTGGGAAAGGGCAGATACCGCGAGGGGAATACAAATTTCTTCGTAGCTAACATGCTAACCACATAGCAACCTGGTGCTTCAAACCTCTCTGTGTGGGTGAATATTGTGCCAGAAGACGTGTTTGTGCTTCTTAGCGCGTCTCATTCTCATTCCTCTGAACTCAAGTGGAACCTAAAATTACCTGGCATCGTATTGATCAGGCTTCAGGGGACGCAAAATTCTTTATTCTCCGAGGCAGAAGAAGAGAGGCAGTGTCTAGAAGAAGGCTCTAAGCCAATGTTCAACATTTTCTTTGCCAATCCTCCCTTTCCTCCCATACCATTCTTCCCCTTCATCCTCAGTGGAGCCTTTAGTTCGGAATATCAACTCATCTCCCTTTTAAAGACCTTAGCTAATTCCCCCTCCCCCCACACCCTTAACTCCATCTTCCTCAACCGGGTTCTTGGGCCATTCACCCTACCACGATCCGACCAGCTACTCTCTTTCTTTGCTTTCACCTTTTTTCCGCTCCCACTTTCACTTTGCTTTTTATCAAATTACATCTTCTTGCTTTTCCTTTGAATACTTTAGGAAGCTTAATGTATCCTTTCTCGGACCGTTTTCTCCACTCCTTAAGCAGTCTGGCTTTTTCATTCTATTTTGGCCGGAAAATGAGCCTACCTACCTGATGCTCCACTGATTATCATCCGGTTTGAATTATTCTGGAAGACCTGTCGTACAAACGCACTTTGTCTCTGTTTAGGCTTTAGGCGTCGTCTTGTAATCTTATTGAGCGTAGTAATTGAATCGTAATCTTCAAAGCATTGTAATTCCCTTAGCAAGACCCCCAAACGGTGTTAAATGCCTTGGGTCCACTAAGTCGCCGGACCCGGAAAGAAAGACATTCCTGATATGGGTGAATGACTTCCCATCAGTGACCCGCCTTCTGGACATGGAAAGTTGTGAAATTGGCCAAATAAACATCTTGTTAGTGCTATTAAGACAAATCCTCTTTCGAGATGGCAGCCATGGAGGTGGCCGGCCGCCAAGCATTTATACGAATGGCCGTCCATCTGGTACAGGTTGTGCTTTTTATGTTGAGGACCCGTTTTTACGTTGAAAGACTATACAACGCGCGACGACATTCACAGCCGAGGTAATGAGTCTTCGATACAAATAAATTAGTCTCAACGATACAAATTTTCCTTTCTTTCGGGAACGGTTGCTGTAACATATTTACAAAACGGAGTGCAAATATCAAAGTGAGACATTAAAACTGACTACTATAGTATTATAGAGCGAAGTTAATGTGTAATCAATAGGAAATAAGGATTGTTAACAGTGACTGAGTGGTTGTTGTCTTTGAAAGTGGGTGCAAGAAAGATCCCCCCCCCGAGGGCATGCGGGACATCCCGTCCCATTGTCACTGCGGCCACACATGGGCCTATTGTGACACAGGCCGTTCCTTAGTAAAAGGCGTCGTACATACCCGCCCCCTTTATGTCCTTCACCGCAGATTCCGCTATGATATGGGGTTCAATAATCCCCTGGGCAAAATATTCAAAGCGTTTGACTGCGAAGGCAGGGCATTCACATAGGATGTGCTCCGCCATCTCGTCCTCCTCACCACCGAGTCTGCATTCCACCGCCTCTGAGATGCCCATGTTGTTGAGGTGATACCTGAGTGGGCAGTGTCCAGTGAAGAAGCTCATCAAGACCCTCAGATCTCTTCTTGAGAGCTTCAGCATCGCCTTTGCGCTTGGACCGGAAGGCGTAACAAGCCTTTTCGATTGTCTAAGTCGTGGCTGGCGATGCCAATGGACGCTGTTTTCCTGTGTCTCCCATCGGGCCACCAAACGGTTCAGATGACATTTAGTCATACCTACGTGAGTTTCAGGCCCGATAGGTAGGGTTTCTGTGCCCTTCTTTGCAAGGTGGTCGGCCTTTTCATTGCCCTCATGCCCCCTGTGAGCCGGCACCCAGATGAGGGAAAGCGCTGTGATTGGGGGGGGGGGGCTATTAGGGGCGCCGAGCTGCTTGAGCTATTATGAGCTATAGGCTGCAATGGCCTTTAATGTGGCTTGCTGTCCGAGAATACGTAGACCCGTTTGCCCTTGAGTCCTTTAGACAGGATCTCTTCTGCGCAGATCTTTATAGCTAGGATTTCAGCTTGGAATATCGTGGCGTACTCTCCCAGCGGAGTAACCAGACTGTAGTTGGGTCCAACAATACCCAGTCCAGCTCTGCCTCTCATAACTGAACCATCGGTGTACCACTGCAGGGTGCCCACCTCAGTCTGGACCGTCTCCTGCTCCCATCGTTCCCGGGAGTGGATACTGACCTTGAATGGCAGCTGAAAGTTCTTCCGCTCTGACATGACGTCAGTAGCAAGGACAACTGCCTCTTCCAGTTTGAACTGTCTACCCTGTGGGGGAGATGTTCCCTGTCTGCAAAAGCCTTACCGCTCCCAGGTAAGCAGTGCTCTGAGTACGTATATGAAGAGGGGAGATGTTCAAAAGTACTTCCAATGCAGCGGTAGGGCACGTATTCATTGCCCCTGTAAGAGCTAGGCATGCCTGTCGCTGCAGTTTTTGAAGTTTCCCTTGAGCTGCTAGCCAGCATGTTGCCTTCCATTATCCCTTTATAGAGCCACTCCATCATTTTTGGAGTTATGCCCCATGATTTGCTGCACAGCTTCCTGCATGCCCACAGGGCTGCAGTTGCCTTGTGCAGCGCATATCTGATGTGCGGATTCCAAGTGAGCTGCCTATCCAGTATCACCTCGAGGTATTTCACCTCCGTACTACGTGGCGCCTCGCTTCTTGCGTGGTGGGCGATACTATGTTTAGGTTTGTTCGTTTGGTGAATGAAACCATGGTGGTCTTGGTTGGGTTTATGTACAGTCCCTCCTTGTCACACCACCTTTGGATGATATCTACAGCTCTTTGCATCCTGTCAGACACGGTATAGGCAAATTTGCCTCTTCCCAGAACTGCGAGATCATCCGCATATGCGACCACTTCGTAGCCTTCAAGCTGCAATGTTTTCAGCAGCTCGTCGGCCACGAGTAGCCACAGGAGGGGAGAAAGTACCCCCCCCCCCCTGATGGCAGCTTCTTGTGGGAATCACTGTGACGCTCTCTTCCCCTAACCTGGCCGTGATTTCCCTGCACCGCAAGAAAGACTTGAATTGATTGATGAATGAGACGAACGAGATAGAGAACTGTATTGATACACTGGATTTTAAACGATCATTTGATTAGCACGGTAAAGTTCTGATTGAACGGTCACTTGATTAGCAACATCATTTTCTGATTGAGCAGCCAGTGGAACTAGTTCACGGGGTCTCTCAATATGTGAAATGGTATTAAGACATGAGCCTGAGAGCTACTGAATAATGTGGACACTAATTGTGAAATTTCTTGGTTTTATAGTCGGGGCTGCGGATAGGAATACCCAAGGAGAGGTGGTGAGTGAGAGGCAGACACATCTGAGGGCAAAACCACGTTGAAAACAACCCAATAAAAATAAATTGAACTCCCATTGGAAAAGGACAAAACCCACGCATTAGAGCCAACAGTAACAAACTAATTTGACCAGAGCTGAGCCGAACAGACACTTTGGATAGGGTACTGGTTAGATGAAAGTGAAGAACATCATAATCGAAGTTTGCGTTAGGTCGAGCGAAACAATTGAGGAAGAATCCTATGATATGGTGTTTTCTCGTAATTAAAAATGTCTGCTGGGGCGGGGGAGAACGAACAGGGGCTTTCTCCAAGTTTTAGAAGTTTCCTGAAAGCGGCCTAACACCAGGCGCATTCATACAGACGGCTCAAAGCGTTCATCTGGCCCGGCCGACTCCATGATAGTCTTGTTGGTACGATCAGATTCCTTCATAGCTCTCCAGCAACTTGTGCCCGTGGCTGGCCTTTGCGTTGGAATTTCGGAGTTACTAGATGTGATACAATTGGGTGCAAAGAGAGAGTGAGATTGACGCCAGGGAATAAGGGGAAATCAGCGATGCGTGGACATTATGCTGGATAACATATCATTTCATGCGGTATTCTCCTCCGAATCCAAGAAACGTCTGAAGGGGAATTGGCAGGACCTTTTGTCCGCTTGCCACAAAAGGGGATGGTATGGATATCCCAGTACGTACAGTATAACCATGGTTTACATCTTTTCTCTTAAAAACGAGGGTTTTACGGTTTCAGAACCAACCACGAACTCTGCACAGGTCCACTTAGGTTGCTTGTAATTAGGTAATCGAGTCGTAAGTCAGGTTCCATAGAAGAGAACTACAAAAATCCACATTACTAGTTCGTCAGTTTTGTAAACTAACTGCGCAAAATAGATCGATATGCGTTGGTTTCTGCCTTAACCCTCAATGGTTATTCAAATACCAGTAAGTAATTAATCGGTGATTTCGACAAAAGCAATTTGGAACATAGTTGTTATGGATTTTGTCCGTTCACATATTCCCAATCTTGTGCTTTAGATTCGAAGGACGGGGGCTGGTAAACTACAGGAGAGTTCGGTTGTTTTCCTACCTCCGGTCAGATTGAACTTAAATGAGCTGCCAGGTTTCCAACCTCGTCTCGAATAAAGAGCTCATTATTGTTTTGGGCGGCGCATATCCAAACACGATCCTGTCACTGAAAGTTGACTCAAGAAGCGGAAGAGGGCGAGGGAGATGTGGCTGAACGGGATCCCCTACGTCTCTCACGTGAGGGGCCGCGTATAAAATATTCTGGATTTCAAACTTCGTATTTGCATTCGCAGTTGACTCTGTCGTCCTCTGATAGCTAACCTTTCAATGCTGTCTAACCGGGAGGGATGCCGCGTTAAGCAAACATCTGCGTAAATTAATACGGATATAATGGGAAGAGGCTTTTATTAGAAGTAATTGTGACGTATGAAGAAGCTCTCGACTAATCCTTTTGTCTTCTGGGCTGCCAGCTGCCGACCATTGGAGATGAAATTGTGGCAGATTTAGTTGAAACTATTCATGGTAGCACTTAGTGTAGGTTCTCAGAAAACGTGCTGTCCCTTGCTCCCCCCCCCCCTCCGCGCCCACAATAATCATTCTTCCTCTCTTTCGCAATCACAACCAGATCAGAGAGTATTTTGTAAAGGGAATGATGTGAGCCATTTCTTATCTGCGTGATCCCTGGCACCGACTCATGTTGATAGGAAAATGCCAATTTTTGTTGTTTAGCTCCTTTTCCATTCTCTCCCTCTCAAATGTCGAGTGTCTACTTTTAGAAATCATTTTTGAAATTGGCTATATGTTCGTTGTTCACGTTGGAGACTCATCACTTTTCAACCTCGTGCTTAACATTCAATTATAAGCTTCCAAAATGTCTTCTCCTAAGTTTCTGCACAATACGCTGTAGATTAGAGCGGTGGGAACACCATAATTATGCAAGTCCCACCCAGGCAACCGGGAGTGTTGGTTTAGGCCAACCTCACCCCACGATTGCTGTGCTTAGTGCGAGCTTCGCAGAGCGCGCTCGTTGGCACCCTTTCCTCTACCACTGTAACCTTGCACTTGCGAAATATGTTTACGAACTGCACAGTCCGTGAGGCTCAGGAATCATGCAGTGACGACCAATGAAAGGGTCAACACGGACTTAAGTCAGTAAGTGTGTGATGTAAGTGCGCATTTGAACGAAAAATGTTTCTCAGATTTGTTCTAGCTTCCTACAGGACAAGTTATCTATATACGGAATGTAGAAGACAGGCCGAGGGGTTGAGAAATCGGTTTTGGTGTGACGGGATTTAGGTGTGGGCAGTGCCCCTGTTTAAAACTCAGTGCGCCAATCCAGGTGGCCGGGCAAAACGCCTGAAGCCTCGACATGAGAAAACCTCAGTTTAGTTTTCCCTTTCAGAACAGTGGTGGTTCGAAGTTATGTTCTACAAGGTTCGTGTAAACTAAGTAGAGCGCAAATTTGATTATTTGGTGGAGATAACAATTCCTGAATGTACGAGGGCTAGGGTCAGTTGTGCACCGCTGCACCAGTTACTTACACACAAATATTTACTTATATTTACTGTGGAACTCCAAAATAAGGGTTTGAGAAAATCCGCCTAAAACTAACTATAGTTAATAGAAACGGCTGTAGACATTGTAATAAGATTTTTTGTGTCAACATTTCTAAGTAGTTGGAACATTTTCGGCCCTCAGCAAATGACGAGAGTAGCATTACAAATCAATAATAAGCAGTTCTACTAGCGATCTATCCGAATGGTGATAACTTCCCCCGATATTCCGGAATCTGTCCGGAATCCGGAAACTGCTGTCGTTTCTAACTAACTTTTTGCGAAATGTTCTTTCTATAAGTTCAAAACTGCAAAAGCCCCCAACGTTTACAGTTCCATAAATTACTTTTACGCTTGAACACTACTTGTTTCTCTCAATAGAACGTTGAATTGAATTCCAACACTCACATAAAGAGAGCGAAAAACATTGGTAGCGTATTAGTTGAAGAAAGGTGTGTGATGCGTTGCACAAGTTAAATAATAGGAAGCAATTGATACTAGGGCAAGCAGCATCTGGATATTTCTGTAAGGCCCTAGAAGGGCGGTACACCATATGCGACAGATACCTGGGAGATGTGAGTGCTAATAACATAAAATCCACAAATGTTATGAATTACTTGCTCCGATGCAACCTGGAGATCCGTTTGAAAACTAGCAGTCGTAACTTAGTCCGAGTTGCACCGCACTCTTCTCTAAAGTGGGTTAAGTTATGAATAATGAATGTCGGAGAGGCTCATCAAATCTGAACAAGACGTCCTCAGCATTCTCCTCCTCGAGCGTCTCCCCAAAGGAGCGCGGAATAATAAAAGGGATTTCCGTTCAAAAATCCTGCTGCGGGTGCCCTCGTCGGCAAAAACGTCGGGGTCCATCTGAAGGGAGCTAAAGCAAACGGAATGAAAAGATGACCAACTGACCTCAGGGCCTCAGGGGATCGCGCTCCGCTCTCCAAGTCTTCTCCAGTTTTCCTTTAGAAACGAAGAAAAACTCTTGACTGCACGACTCAGTTCGAAGTTAGGAAGTTATTTATTGAAAGCGTTTCCTCAGTTCCTTAACTCTCTCTGAAAACGTGAAGGAACTTGTTAGTCAAGGTGAACTCTTGACGGTCGGGTTTATTAGTCTTCGTTTTATAACAAGTCGGCACCGCCAGAGCAAAGCTTCTCTATAGCCGTAACTACTAAAATAGCATGAAAGGTTGTCAGCAGTAAGCAGACTAACTGAAACCGTTTTACTCCATGTCCCGTGATCGCCACTGTATATTCTTGAGGCTCTGACATGGCTGTATGATGCAACATCACTGTCACACACAATGCATTCTGTCTAGACGATATAGTTTGTAGGTAATTGTGATTCCTGAGTTGATTTCATATCTCAGGTTCTGGTCGTCGATTCGGACTATAGGGATCTCTTAGGGGTTGATCACCGATAGAATCTACCCACACACTTTACATTTCACTTTACAGACGTTAGTGCCTCATGCTCTCAATGCAACGCTTGCACCAGCCTAACGATTCGTGGGACTTCTCCAGACAGATCATCGATCGTGACAAGCACAGTCACTCTCTGATCGTCCATGCCTTGCCGGATGTCATAAAAAACTATTAGAGCAGTGTCAGTACTGTGCTGTTTGCCGACTGTATCTGATCAATCATATTATTCTCTGAACGCAATCGGTTGAGCGCACTCAAGACAATCTTGTCAAACACTTTTCCAGCCGCCCAAAGAAGGCTTATTGGTAGATGCCATTCACTTGAGACTTTCCCGAGGAGGGCGACAAGAGCATGCTACGAGCAGGATGGATATTGTGATTAAGTCTGAGTATTAAGTTGTTCGTTGACGATCCTAGTCCATCCAAATGTTTCAGTTGTAGATTTCAATTTTTAATTAATTTAACTCGAACCGATTTTGGCGTCTCATAATGATCTGTGGGTGGGACATAACACATTTTAGCTTGTAGTTGTGTTTGGCCTTGTAGTTTTCTCGGTGTTTTTCAGACTAAAACTAAATTAAAACTTTTTTCTTCGTCCTATTGCTCATCTTTGTACTGTAAAGGAAAGTAAAAAATGGGCTTAACCGTCCATATCACACAGGAAACCAGATTACTGATGACGAAATTAGACCTCCACACTGCAGTCAGGAGATTGAGCGTCGCTCTCGTGTCCACTACGCCTTTTACTGGGCGTAGGCGCCACAGCGAGCCTTAGGCCCTCAATTTCTCCTCTTCCTGGACAAAAACCAATCTAATTTCAAAACCCTTGTCGAAATTATGTCGGCGGGTTCGTTATTGATTTTCCCTGGAGTGGCCCCTAAACACTCGAACTTCTCCAATTAGCTCTCACTCCCTACGATTTGCGGCCCAGTTCTTAAGGCCCTTCAAATCTTGCTAGTCGCTTGTTGGCTTTGAAAATTGGTTTGTAATTGTGTTCGGTTCCCTCAGAGAATTAATAACTAATCCCGTTTTAGGTTATTACAATTGTCTTTATTTCGAGAATACGAACATTTAATGAATCACGTGCACGAACAGTAAGAGGGTAGAAATATGTTCACAATGCGCATGAAAATTTAAACAAAACGCCTTTTGTGCCAGATGAAAGTAAATAATCGAAAAATGAATGCTGTAGAATTGGAGCACTAATTACTGAAAACTCGATTTAAAATAACGTTCGATCGATGAAATGTGGAAGAGCTGCGAAGAGGCAAACGTAGACGCAATATTCCGTGGAACAAGTAGGTCAACTTGAGGAAGGAGAGTTGTCGGTTCCGGAATGCGAAATGAACGGGGCTAATTAAAAGGCTCACCAACCTTCAAAGATGAGACGAAGAAGGAATACCTTCAGGCGTAGGTAAATGATGACGATTGAAGTTCTTGAAAAGTATATTAATCGGGCCGTCGGAATCGCCAGGCGCTCAAAATATAAGAGGCGAGGATCTGCAGATTATGCAATTGGCTAGAGGAGAGTTTCCTGTCTAACTTGGCTCCGCGTCTTCAACTGCGCTTTGTGACAAGTTTGTCGTGATTTTAAGCAAAGTGGACTTTTGACACGTTGCCGCTTGAACAAGTAAAGGATGCATTTAGAGAAAACATGTCAGGTGCGCCATTACAGAATTTTCCTTAGCTCCACGTCAATTCACTTGTGATCTTTTTCTATCAATTCACTCTACCAATTTATTTGTCACTTAAAGATTTCATCATTCAGTTTGAACTTGGTAAAACATCACTTCACCGCGACAGAAAGTGGTACAGCACTTCCAAAATGAATTGAATGACCATTATTTGAGCAATTGTCACACAGAGAATTAATGAGGCTGACTTTTCCAGACTTATTGGGTAAAAACTTTTAGAAAAGGGTGGTGGTTGCAACGGTTGTGGTTGAAATTCCGTAATTCCTGTAGTAGCCCTCGTATATTTTATGCGCTTCATTAAAGACTCATCGTATAGGTCGGAGTATCACTTGGATTTTCTGAAGATTTGAGCAGAGTTTATAAGGAAAAAACTACGCTAAGGTCTCTTTTCGTCGAAATGTTTGGTAATTTACTGTGCTGCTCTCGTCATTTTACCACGGATGAGAATTTCATGGCATTGTTGTCTCATTAGGAACTGTACACGTATCAAATTTTATTAAAACCGTTATAGCCGTTATTGAGAAAAAAATATTTGGGTTTTTGATCACTATGATTACTATTGTTAGTTTTTGGTGCATTTCGCTCATACCCTTATTTATGCGTCCCACGTTAACCTGCAAGATAGATATCAAGTTTGAGTCGATTTTGTTCCGTCGTGCGGCTCGTAAAAAATTTGCCTCGAAAGTCGGAATTCGGATGAACGGGGCACCAGCTTAAAATTTCGAATTTTTTGAGATTCGGAAAGAGGATTTTGGAAATCAGAAAAACGATCTTTTGAGTACTCGGAAATTCTCATTCTCCGATGTATCTTGATTTATGTCACCCTTTAACAGTCACAGAACTAGTCATGGGGAACAAAAAGTGGGTATAGCTTGCTGAAACACACCAGGTTGATCGAATTCAGTTACTGTTGAAAATAAATATATTTTTGGTACATAGAGGTTATCTTGATTCAACGGACTGTCAGAGAAAAAGTTACGAAGAAAAATGCAAAGGTATTGACTATTTTGATGCACTCTGTAAGTTTGGTGTGATTAATTAAAGTGGCTTTTCAAAAAAATTAAAAAAAACCTTTTGCTTCGTTGCTACTTTGTTAATAACAACAAAACAATTCGGTAGGTCCCGAAATCTGACGACAGACACACACACGTCTGAAAGGCTAAGTTCTTGGCCGAAGTCAATCGGTTAAGGAGAAGTGCCCCTTGTTTAATCTTCGGTTCGGCCGAAAGTGTTGATTGAAGGAAGGGTGGCGATTCCGGAGCATTTGCACATCGACGACTTAATTGTTACTCTGATGACATGGTGATATGAGTGTTTTGATTTTTATTCCGCAATAATTCGTACAAGCGTGGCTCATGTCAAATCACTACGAAAAACATACGAAAGTTTGGCGATTTTTGTTAAACTTGTCGCAAAGCTGTTAGTGAAGTAAGCGATTCAGTACCACGGGAAGGTGGATGTCGAAAAAACTGATAAAAACCAACTTTACATTCTTCTTATGGTAACTCCCTTTTTGAACTGCGTGAGGACGCATTGTTTTCTCAACTCATCGCTGGTGGGAAGTCGCTCAGCGAGAATTGCAGGGATATTTCCAACTGGAACGTCTCTAAATGTTAAACTTCTCTGTGGAAAAACTTGTTTTGTTTATCAGTTAAATGAAACATCAACCCCTTGCGTTATGAGGAGTTTTATTTTCTCTTCCTTATTTCCATCCCCATGTACATCCCGGTTTCCTCGACCCCGTCGTAAGCTAAACCTTCAACTTTACTAATTAGCCGGAATCCTCCCCAGTGATTTATTGCTGTTCCAGTTCTGAGAGCAGCTCGAAACTCGACACAAATATTAAGATCCGAGAGGATTACGGTCGCGTTGTCCCAAATCAGAGAGCCGAATTTACGTCTTCCTGAATCGTCAAAATTACGAGTTGGTTGTTATTTTGCTGAGTCATTTGTGAGCACCGACGAACTTGTTTGAACGTGGAAATTCGCGTTGTGAGAAGGCGAGTTGCCCATAATATTACGCCGAACCTTTCGAGTACTAAATACATACATAGAAACGGAGTGTATACCTGTTCACTCTTCTGAAAGCTCGATCTTCGGATTTTACGTCTACCGAGAGGAAAACGAACTGATGCTCGTTCGCTTGAGTCGTTAGGTGGTTTAGTTCCGGTACAAAAAGTCTGGTTATTCTTGTGTCAAGGGCGTGGATCACTATCATATGGCGAGAATTTCAACAACCAGATGATGTACACGCCTCCATCCTTGTAGGTAATAGTTGAATGTTTAACAACTCTAGAACATGGACCGTTATCTTTGAGTGTGTGGAAAATAAAAGTTATACGATAATTCCCAGAATGATTTTGATACATGAAGATAAGTTATAAAATATTAAGGCAAGCGCAGTACCGAGTTAGTTTGAGGCATGTATTTCAAGTTGTCACTGAGAGTGAGATCGTGTGGATTTTTCTGTCCGCCGCTCCTGATCCAACCCATAAGGCGAAGCTCAGGGTGTGAAGGAGATGAAGAGTGTGAGAGAAGAATCAAGAAGTTTCAAAGTGCAGGATGAGTGATACTGGGAGGCAGCCCCAAACCAAAGAGGTGATAATCAACCTGCTTCTTTCTAAGTCTCCCCTCCTTCAATTTGGAACCGTACTTTGTGATGGTTTGACAGCCTGTTTAGACCTGTACCTGCTGTTCCGGACCGGTGGGGAGACGGTTGCACCTAGGCCTCTTTTGTGGCCTATAACAACCCATCAGCACTTCAGTGGCCTTACCATTTGCTTGCTTGCTACTGGTCCTTCCTCATTCAGTCATTCCGGTCACCCCTTTGTTAATCATTGACTGCAAGAACGCTTTCGTCTTGACAGTGACACGCCTTCCGGCTTGCCTGGGAACAGCAGGCCCCCCCTGCCCTCCTGGCATCAGTCATACCTCCTGGTATGTCCAGGCTGTACCTTGTGGCGGTGCCAGGTTTTGATTGGCTGAGACGGCGATTCTCAATCATTTATTTGTTTTTGTTTCAATTTTTAGGGCAGGGGCAGGGGTAAGGCACACAGTTCGTCGGGCTAGGTACTCTGCTCCCTCTTCTTATAGCTTGGAGTGTTCCCATTATTGCCTGAACTATTCGGACGTCCGACCATGTGTGTGTGTGTGTGGTCTGCTCCTCTTACCTTGAGGTTTGCCTACGTGATCTAGTCTGAGCGGGTTTTACCGAGCCGGTGCTCAGTGTCCTGGTCCTACCTAAAAATTAAATAACTATTCAACCAAGCCACAAAATTGCACACTACATATAACGCATAACATAAAACATTTACTCAATAACTTACACTCATTCTTAATAAATTACTTTCATACTGGGGGGGGAGTACTTGGATATTCCTCCCCCCTCCATGCCTCACTACCTACTGCTAATTATTGCAGGGGGAGAGGGAGAGTACTAAAACATTCCTCCGCCCAGCATCCCTAACCTAAGCTAACCTATATCACAGTTGGGTCCTATACACATAAATTCACACACTCATCTAACAATCCCTTCCCAAACCCGGGCCAGTACCCCGCCTTCTGTACCATTTCATTGCGAACCTCTCCATCTTGCGACCGCCATTTCGCTGATCCACTAGCCTATATAATGGCCCTGTGTAGAGGGCTGAGCCTGTTAGCTCTATCCGTTCATTTGTATATAGGCTACAGTCCCTCAGTATGTGGTCAGCAGTTTCCCTTTGGTTTCCACATGGGCATCTTGGCGAATTCCTTCTCTTGAATTCCCATAGTTTTGCATTAAAACTTCCATGCCCACTGTACAGTTGGATCGAGTGGTGTCCCGGGCTGATCTCTTCACACTTGGCCCTCCTCCTCACTTCAGGGAATAATTCATGTGTGTGGCGGCCTGTTGTCTCCGCCTCCCATTGTGTTTGCCACTCGTCCATTAGCCACTCCCTTGTTGCTTCATGCTTGGCATTGTCCCCCTCTACCGATGCTATGCTTCTGGCTAGCTCTCTTACGATTGGGACAGACACCCTGTTCGGCTGTGCAATTATTGTATGTGCCACATGTGCATCCAGATACAAATCCAACGGTGGGCAGTTGGCGATCACCTGCAATGCTGCTGTCGAGGCTGTACGGTATGCCCTTGTGACTCCTACGAGGATGGCCGAGTCTTGTTGTGAGAAAATGATACCGAGGTACTTTACCTCCTTGCTTATCTTGACCTGCGCATTCCCAATGGTAAAGGCCACTGAGTGCTGTGGGCTAGTTTTTCCCTTGAATGGCTGCAGTCTTATCCACTGCCAGGGTGAGCCTAGCTTTGCGGCACCACTCCTGCACGATGTTTGCATCCCGCTCTGTAGCCTCGCGAAGATCCTGCCTGGTGCCTTCCCTCGCTACGATGGCCAAGTCATCAACATATGCAACTGCGACTTCTCCCACCTCCTCAAGTTTTCTCATCAGCCCGCTAAACACAAGGGCCTCGCTCTACGTTCACCTCAGCGCCACCACAGGGTCCAGCCAGGTACATTTTGGCTTTCCTGTCCCTGAAGTAATCCCGGATGAGCTCATAAAAATTAGGTGGGATCCCCAACTTCCTGATTTCCTCCATAAGCAGGGGCCTGTACCTGTACCAAAGTGATAGTATAACACCAGAGATAATTATTTGTGTGTGTGTGTCTCGAACTCACCTCCTTCATTGTCTAATTCAGTGAGATTCATCGTCTCCTTTCTCAATCCTTGTGTAGCGTCTTATTTTGTGTCAACTTGCGCTCGTTAGGTCTTTACGTTTGAAAAGTCTTCCGATACAAAAAATGATTGTTTGAAGTGTGCGTGTGTGGGAAACTGATCCAATTCGATTCTCACCTGCAAAATCGAGTAGAAATCAAGCCCTACGAATTAAGAAGAAACGTTTTATACTCGGGTGAAAACAACATTAGTTTTCTTCAGATAACTAATACAATGGGATGGTCCCACGTCAAAGCAGGGGTCGTCCTTAATGATGACAAACCTCTTGAAATAGTAATTGTTCCGGCCATGTATTAAACAAGGATTCAATCAACCAAAATTTTATATGTAGCCTGCAGGTCAGCTTGGATGACCGAAATGAATATGAGAAAAATCGACAAAACTAATTATACTTTTCAAAGAGATCGAAACATCAATTTTCTTTCTCAAAAACGGCACCAACAATTTCAATTGAATCCTTTGTGTCGCACAAACACAAGTTTCACTCGTTGGGACGTACGAGAATAGCACAATAAATAATTTATTAATTATTATCAAAAATATTTTCAAAGTCCAATCTTATTGCAGTAACTTTTTAATGAATTGCGCCCACAAAAATGTGTGCTGCTAGGTCAATGTGTAACCTATACAATTAGATCTTAACTATTGTCGTAAAATGGCTATGAACGATCTGATTAATTCCGGAATCCCAAAAAATGATGATCGCCCCCCCGAACGACAACTTGGGCCTCATGCCTGTTGAATGATTCGGAGGTTGTTAGGTTGTGAAAATTTAACTCCGAAGAAGGCGGTTATTGATTTTAATTGACAGGCCCGGAGGTTTTGATGGGAGCAGTGTCAGTTTCATTATTCTCGTTAACGAACTTCCAGGAATCTTAGGTTTCATTTACGTGTGTTGAAGGCCTTTGACGGGCGCGAATTATCCCTCACTAATCGAGTCTGTGAATTTGAACTTTTCTTGAGACAGTCGAGGGGCGAACTTAATGGCTAACGACATTAGCGATTTTCTTCAAGCTCTAAGCTCCGGTTAACTGACAAGTTGACTTATTACGACTTAGGAGATTTTTCAGAGCTTTTCCATTTAAAAAAAAAATCTGTTGTGTGATTCATTGTCGAAGAGACAGCGCTTTAATTCCATGGTAAATGCCGTTTAACAAATGTGTGGGGCCTGGCGTCACACAACGTTCCTCAGTCCCAAGTGATTTTAGCGATTTCTGTCGCGCTACCAACTAATTCAGCCACAAATTTTTGAAACGTCTTTAATTGTTCATCAGGTGCCTTTAATTAAGTTGATAATGCGATTTTTTAAGACCGCTAAAGTCGGACAAGAGGACTTTTCAAACGCAAAAGTGCATTAAAATCACTTTTCATCGAAATCTGTTATAATTTATAAGTTATGTATTACTGTCAGTTGCTCCTTCAAAAAACTCCTCCAAACTATTTTTGAAAAAAAGAAATTGTGCTATTTTAGACCATTGTTGCACCAATCCGTATTTTGGTGTCCATTGCTGCAGGCTGAATATCAACTTTGAGTGGTTCAGCCGCTCTCTGTCTACTGCATTCTCACACACGCAGACTCAAATGATGTACGTTGGGCTCAGAAGAATTTGGAACGTGAAACTCTTAGTTTTTATCTCTGTTCTTGTTATTTAGAAAACTAAATTTTAGGGTTAAGGCAAGTTGTATCTGGTCCACTGACACAACTTTCCTCTCTCTACCACACAATTTCAAAGAATCCTTTCTTCTATGAATTTCTACAGGCTCTCAAACGGTTTAGGTCGTTTGGCTTAGAGAGTGGAGAGCCTTTCATCGTACGATCAGGCCATGCATCGTTGCAATTGTTGAGCAACTTCAAGGAGATAGATGGACTACTAGTCAGGTGGATAGAAGCATTGGCCCCTTTCAATTTTCAAGTAAAACATCGTTCTAGGAAAGCACATCTAAATGCAGATGGGTTATCTAGAAGGTCATGTAGTGACGACAACTGTAAGCACTGCCAGTACCAAGAACAGAAATAAACGCCTCTTGAGACTTCCGCGAATGCCGTTGGCATTTGTTCTGATCAGTTGTGGCCCCAGGAGCAGGAAGCAGATCCTGCACTGAAACCTGTGTACCACTGGGTATGGGGAGGAAAGCGGCCCTCCTGGGAAGAGGCGGCGAGAACCGGAGAGACAACAAAAGCGCTTTGGGCACCGTTTGAGACTCTCAAATTACAGGATGGGATGCTTGTGTCGTCAATGGGAAAATGATACTGGTCGGGATGTCATCGAGCAAACCATTGTTCCTTGCTGTTGTAAACAGGAAGTTGCTCAGCAAGCACATACCTTAGGCCACTTTGAACGACGCAAGACTCTAGCTTGTCTGAGACGAAATTACTACTGGCCAGGGATGACCCGAGATGTTAAGGTGGTATGTACAGCCTGTCAGGCATGTGGGCAGCGTGGAAAACCCGGAAATATGCCCAAGCACCCATGGGTCAGTACACCAGTGGGTACCCATTTGAACGACTATTCATTGATGCTTTGGGACCACTCCCCAAAACTGAACGAGGGAACCAGTACATCATAGTTGTTGTCATTGCATTTACTAGCATTCCCAGACCCAGATCTGAATGCTGAAACAGTGGCACAAGGTCTGCTAGACAACGTGATCGCTCGGTTTGAAGTACCACGTGAGCTTCACTCTGATCAAGGCACTTCCTTTGAATCCCGAGTATTTCAAGAAATGTGTAAGCTCCTCCAAATTTTCAAAACAAGAACATTTAGGCATTGGGAGCATCCTGCAAGGAAAATTAAAACCGTTTTGGCTGATGTTACAGGTCTCGATAGCCCCTATCTATCCGTGCCCAGCCTCCATGGCCACCTGTCCTCCGGCATTATGGTATCCGACCTAAACTTAATAGGGTTTGATGTGTCACCATTTTGTTGATAAGCAAGGATAACGTTGATGCTCTAGGAAGGCTTCTCAGATCCAATCAGGGCTCATCCCTTTCATTGACGAAATCCCTCTTTATGGTCTGGCACCTAGAGTTAGCATCTATCTTTATCCTCTCCCGAACAGTGTCTAACTTTCGCTAATGAGAAAATCGGCGGTCTTTCCAAAGAAATTACCCTCTGAAAATGTATATTAACGAACTTCAACAAACTTGGAACGGAAAGGAAATGGAAAAGAAGGGTCTCAGTTATAACAGGTGGAAAGCGGAAGGAAAGTTGAAAGGAAATACAGAGGTGAAAGGTCATTAATTTTAACGGCACTTAATCAAGCGAAGTTTGGAAAAGAGGAAAAGCTCGAACGTCGTAGCAGTCATTTTACGCATCAAGCTTTTTCCGAAAAGGCAAGTTTTTCGGTGCTCTATTCATCCGAGACGTTCTTCGCTCATTTTTCTCTCAGGAGGGTAACACGAAACGAAACGATCCGTCATCTGAGGGAAAAAGGAAAACTTTATAACCTCCGACAACTCGGAAAACTTGCTAACCCGAAAGGGAAGACCGATTGTGAGTAATTGTCGGGATTCGCGGACGTTGTGAACGTCATTATCTGGATATGGGCGAAGAACGTGTCTCGAGTTAGGGATCTCTCCGATGGCTTTCAAAGGAGAAACAACTCGAAATTGAGTCACTTATTTATCTCAACGTGAGGCACCGGTCGTTCAACTGTCCGTCAGCTGTCCATGATATGTATTGTAGGTATCAGGTACTCCATGAATTTAATGCCTACAGATTAGCGGATCAATGGGACAATGAACAGAGTGAATGGAGTTGGGCAGCTTCACTTATCAGCTCCTGATGTCAGTATGGGGCCACCACTGCATAGACCTATCGTGATTGACTGTTAATTGTGCCTTTGTTACATCTTTCTAGTATTCTGCTTTTCAATCGAGAAAAAGTTGAGTTTGTTCAGCTCATGACATTTCAAAGGCCACTCTTCTGACTATTTTCTTTTATTGATTCAATTCATGTGTAACTATTTTTCCACATCGTTGCTGACACTCAGCTTTCCAAAAGATATTAATCATGGTAATTGGTATGGTATTTCGATATTAATTTGAATTCGTTAACTCAAACTACTAGAGAAAGCTAGGTGAACTACTAACTCACCTTTCTCCGTGAATTGCATTTAGAAAGTATTTGTACAAAACGATAAAACCCTGCAAATTATTACACAACGGTTTATTACTCGGATAAACAGCTTGACCTAGCATTAATGCTCCGAGACCCATCCCGTTCGATTCAGCATCGAAAATTATCAAAATGAAACCCAAAAAAAGGTCGAAAAGAACTGAATCGTAATATTAAAATAAACAAAAAAAACACGGAAGTATCTATTAAAAACTGAATTTTAATATGGAAACACGCACGCTAAATATTAATATCAAAATGTAACCAAAAATCTACGAAAAAAACCAAAATGAGAATGAAACGAAAGAATCTAAAAAAATTGAATCGTATTAAAACCAAAAAAAATGAAACGAACGAACTATTAAATAAATAAACCAAAAATAAACGAATAATGAAAAGTTCAATCGAAGATAACAGATATTTTGCTAACGGAAATACGCTCCAACGCTGTCCAACGCTGTTGCGACGGAGCGAAACAGTCATTGGTGGAGGTGAAGATGAGAACAAGGCAATCGGACGATAAAGAGACAAATCGTAATGCCAAAGGTTAAATATGAAACACGAGCGCTTCCTAGAGGAAGCAAAAAAAATTGGGCGAACCCGTTGCGAGGCGAGGGGGCGGTGTTGCCAGTTGAGCAGGCGAGCGGTTTCGTTGAGATTGGCGGGAGGGGTAAGAGTTCAAACGACGAAACGTTGACTTCGCTGTAGTACCCGCGTTGTACTGTGTTTCGTTAATTTTTTGCCCATAACAATCATAACAATCAAGCGGCTTCGTCCGATCAGATTGCCGAGATGGCGGGCACAACTAGATACCAAATTGGATTTTTGTGCGAAAGAACGAATTTTTTGGACCACGTTAAAGGCACAAAACGGCCCGGACGGCGGACGGACATTGCAAATTTGGAATCTCCATGTCTTGAAACGTAAAGTATCAAATTTTGAGGGGGGGTTGTAAAAAATTTTTCGTGACCTAAAACATAGGGTTATTGTTCAGAATGAATAATAAACCAAAAGAAGGAGAAGGGAAATCCTGGCAGGTTCAGCGAGAAGTGATGGAACAGTTCCACTGGTGCCATGAGAACGAGGAGGGCCGGAAGGTCTTTACTAAGTTTGCTATTGTAGCTTTCTTCTGTCAGGCAGGGTTCCTTCAGCAAAGAATGTCTTTCATCTCCAGTTAGCAAGGCTTTTGTCCAGACATCAAGGAGTTTTTTCTTCAGAGGGCGTACACCAAAATGAGTGCTTCACTCTGTGTCCAATTTTTCTTCTGTTAGACTTCTTTACCAAGCGTTGGAAGGCTGGATAAGACCAGGTACACTTCTCTAGAAGGTCCTGCGCGTCTAAAGGCGTCAACACCTTTTTTCCTTCATTCTGAGTCAAGAGATTTAATGTGAAATTGTTACCATCCTGTCACCACCGCCAGTTAATTGTGGTGTTTTCGTATTTGCAGAAGTCGTGTTGGGTTATGTATAACGAGGCTAGTGAACCGTTAGACAAAGTAGAACTTCGCAAGTACCTGCGTTCATAATTATCTCCATAACCGGCTTCTCGCAACAAGAATGCAAAAGTCAGAATGTCGGTAGGTTAATCGGTGAAACATCCCACAACTCGCTCCGTGAATTTCCTTTGCTGTTCAGAGGCTCAACAAAAGCTCAGGACTCCAATTGGAAAACTTTTCCATCCAGCGCTTCTCAAGGGTTCGCCAATTTTCTCTTTTCCCTTCGAATTTCAACTGAAGAATGAAAGGGAGGGCGGCGTTGAGAAATGAATAGATAGAGAGGTTCGAGAGGGGCGGAAGGTTACGTGGAATAAATTGGCACGTGCACCGCAACAACAACTGGGGGAGATAAAGTTGGAAGCCCTGGTCTGGATCTGGAGGGCAGTAGTGGAATGAGTCAGGTTTGAGAGGAAGGAGGCTCTAACCCCCCCCCCCCTTCCGAATGAGCCCTTCGACACGTTATTATAAACGAGCTCCTCCAAGCGACATTGAGGAGATTATCGTGAGGGAGTTTGAAAGGTGTGGTTCTATCTGTGGTATATTCTAAGAGTGATGTATAAAAGATCTTGGTAGGCTTTGAAGCACATATAGTTACAAGTCAGACAGTGTGGGCTTCAACCTGCCTTCGTTCCACCTGAAGTGAATGGGAAAGGGACTTTTCGATCGTCTGCAGAGCTCTTGTGCCGTGGTTTTTTGTAGACTAATTTGTAATAAAAATCGTGCCGTTTTGAGGAACCAGACTCTAGCGAGGAGATGTTTGAGATTCAGTTTGGACTCAGTGACGATTAGAAAATCAAAGTCAAATGGCTCACTCATGGTGAACCAAAAGTGCTGTAGTCAGGGGTTCTGTAAATTTCTGCGCAACAGGTGAGGGAGGCTAGTAAACTAAATTCGTGACTGAATAGGATGTGCTTCCTCAATGCCTTTGGTTTTCCTAAGCCCCAAATTAAGCCATGCAACTTGTTTGATTTGCAAAAATTCCTGTGTAGAGTGATGCCGTTGAATTTTTTTTACACTGTTTTGACTACTCAATGAATAGGGCACTCAAAAGCTGAACGGTCGGAAGTTTTGGGGAGTTGAGCGTAAAGAAAAATGCAATCAAATTAAACTTAATGTGAATCCCGCCTTCCTCTGAAACTGGCTCACAAAAGCTTGAGCCCTGGTTTAAGCAAGAACAATTATCGGCGAGACAATTGAACAAAGGAAAAATGAATGAATCCATTAATATTCATGAGACAAAAGCAGCAGCAAAGGAAAGAAAGGGGTAGAAAACTTCTTTACGCAGCCTCAAGGCGGTTTGCTGCAAAATTAGGAGGGGGGGGGGGCAGAACAATCAACGAATGAAGATGAATGAATTCCAAGAGCACCTAGAGCATCTCCATTTCAAAGTGAGAAAGAGCAGTGTCACTCAAACGTCCGTGACTGCCAGTAATTTAGCAGCAACGATCCGCGTTTGTACGATTACTATGGAATAATATCATTTTCCATGTGAAACTGCGCATTTTGTTATTTTACCTATTTTTATCTGACTTTTTGTTTGAAGTTCAGACGGAAAATATATTTTTCTTCCGATTAGCGTTAGAATCCAAATGAATCTTATGGGTGTCGGTGTTGAGTCGAAAATCCCTCGATTTTCGTTCGCCCCGATCCGGTTGAGCTCGTCGTTGCCTTGAAACGAACGATATCCATCGAAATTGTCCCTGAGGCTCGTGAGTTAACAATATCCGCACTTCAACAACTTACTCCGGCCCTCCCTCTGCACTCACCGCCTACGCTGGTAACTCTATTGATGGAGGTAGTTCCACTTCGTGCTGTCAGCTATCGATCCAGAAACTTAGTCAATCCCTCCACTCCCCGCTCACACCAAGTGCGGTTGGTACTTGTACTTTCCTTTTCAATGTGACGTAGCGAGGCTCGTCTGTACAACAGATTAATTAGGGAAACCCTGACAAGTTCATCGAAGGCTCCGTAACCTCAGAATATTGTCGATTCTCGACAATATTAATAACTTGTGCCACACGAAGTGTTTCCGCGGGTTTTATTCTGTTCGCTACAAATCTCAATGCTAACGACATTCCGGAATGTGAAAAATTTAGATCCTGAAAGACACAATTTCACGTAAAAAAGAAGGAATCAAACTTTCCGATTGTTAAATCGAAAAATGTTAATGATGCAGAACGACGTGCTAATTAAACAATAAATAAAATTGCAATGTGAGTGGTTATATCCATTAAAAATAAAGACATCCAGATGCGAAACTGCGAAACTCTCCACTTGATTTTGAAAAGTCTGCTTTAAAACGAAAAAACTATATATTTGAAATATATAAAATATATTTGAAATAAAATTGATCACAAAATTCTTAGAGCTGATGCGTATTTATTTACGAGTATAATGCGCGACTCACCGTGGCAGTGGAGGAGACAGCTGCAGTCCAGTTTGGAGGGAAAAACAACCCACAGCACCAATGGTTTTCACGATTGGTGATGCACAAATAAATAAGAGCGTGGCGTTCAAATACTTGGAGGTAGTCATCCGCAGAAGCTTCCTGCCAGCATAGCAATTGTGGATTTGTTTTCCCATGGTTCTCTCATCAAAGGACAACAAATTAGCTGGCATGATGAGGGGCTTCTCAGGAACCGAATGGGATGCATCATTTATGGTCAGAAAGCAGTACTATGGATCAGATTTCATGCCAGCCATAATATATGGAGCTTCCACCTGGTGAAACAATCCGTCATAAGGTGTTAGGGAAAGAGCAAATAGCTTCCAGCGAGTCATATGGATAGGATTCACTAAGGCGCACTGAATATACTGCTAGTGATTGCTGGATGCCGGTCGTTGGACTTGTGGATGCTCGGGTCGCGCAGCCAAGCCAAGTGATGACAATTGTGAGAACGGACTTTTCAAGACGAATGGACGCTGAAGAATCAGCAGCAGAAAATACCGAGACAATAGGGGATTGAGAACTGGATGCGTCGCAAACATGGTGGAACAGTTATCCCCCGATTGCCACACTTGTGAGCTGTTCCCTGATGCCAGGGGACGCGCTGAGGTCCAAACGATATCTCTGCTCAAATGTATACGGGACGTGGATGTCTGTTTTAACGGGAAGCTACACAAATTTAAACGATGACCATCGCCAAGGTCCCTGTGAGGATGCGCAGGTTATTTAGCGTGCAGAGAACCGACTTCACGGGAGCCGAACGATACTTTGCCCTAATAAGGTCAATTGCGTTTGAGGAGACTCAACATTTTGTTAACGTTGAATGTTTGCACGTGAGCGAAGAACAGCCCTCTGCGTGGTAGACGAGCGGCAGGTTCGAGAGTTAATTATAGTATCTTCTGTTCTTGATGTTAAGGTATTATAATATTTATCCCTTACTCTGAGCTAGTTTCTCGCGTATAGAAATGCAAATGAAAGAGACCCTGTTCCTGTTCTCTATCCGTTCCCTCATTCACTCCCTCTAACCATCCCTCGCACTTAAGGGTGTTCAGCGGAGTCACAAAAGGGGCTTAAATCTGACTTCTCCAGCGCGATACTCCCAGGGCCAGGCCTGGAGCCTCTTGGTAACTAATAAGTAACGAGGTAACGCCTCGTGCTTCCAGCGGACATTTCAATTTCAATTCGATTGCGGGATGGTGTTACAGGCTTAGTTGCTTCACTATAAAGTGGCTTATGGTGTAAGGGAGAGGTAGACAGTGGCTTAGCGCCTGCTTTATGCTCTCATTCGTTGAACATCTCAAGAGACCAGTTGTATAGGCTTTCAGTAAAATAAACCAAACGGCGAATGAGATGATACTACTCAAGCCAAAGTGCGCTCTGTATGTTGTAGTTGTCATTTGCAGAGAACGATGTGATTGATATTCATTCAATGAGTGACTTGTCGAAACTCCAATGACGTAGGCTGATGAACAGACATGGATCAACCGTCAAACCGCTTCTATAATGAGATTCCTAGCTCTGGAATATGCTCATTACCAGGTTCTGTATTCAAATAGCAAACTGTCCAGCTTCTGTTGAGTAGTAAGGTGGCCTCGAATGCCAAATGGTAGGAAATATGAGGAAGGAACTCCTTTTAACCATGTTGATTCGTTTACTCCTTAATATTGTCAATCGGACAAACGATTCGTTATTAATAAGCGCGCAATGACTACTCGGCTGCATACGATAGTTGCTTTTCTCGAAGCCACTTTCCATCATGTTATTTGTCTGGCTTTATTCAGAAAAGTGGGCTTATTCCTGGCCTGTCAACGCTCACATTTGACACTATTAACCAAACTGTCTGGCACAGGCCGAAGTAGTTGGGATCATTAGCTCGGGCCAGGGGCGTCCAAGGGTTCCTGACCTTTTTTTAGGTTTGGCAAAGTTGCTGCTGGGGAAGTCTGAAAACTGCCCATTCAGTTGGCTTCTCGTCCAGACAAAGAATCGGTTTAACTTCCAACGACAATGGATTTTCCCTTTGGGACTTTCCAAAATGTCCTTCCATCCTTAATTTACCTCTTATAGACACACTCGTCTCCCAGTGCTCACACAGACATTCCTCTATCAACTCTCAGGCCAGTGACAGCTCGCACTCTCTCCCTTTGCCACAGTTTTCCACGCAACCAATAAACTAAAATCAATATTCATTTCACGTGTAATACAGTCCTTCTCTCACGCTCACCGAGTTCCCTTTTATTTTATTCAAGCTTTCTCTCGTGTGCCCAACACAAACCATTGCTGTGGCTAACCCTTGTCACATTGATTCGGTACTCTTGGAGCGTTTGGAACTCTTCCATTAAGTGTAAACAGACCGCAGAGTAGGGCTATCCAGCTTATTGCTGTTTGTTGCAATCTAAAAATCAGCAAGAGGGCCGTATCTCCCATCAAGTCGTCACACTGAACTGGGAGTCTTACCGATCCCACCCTCCCTCCAACAATCACCTTTTTTTCAAAACTGCCGAATTTAACTTTCTTTCTATGGATTCGTTCAAAATGGAAATTCCTTGCTGTCTTTAATGCTGACGTTATTTCCCAGGGATCCGTTACGCCCAATCACAGACGATAGTGGGCATCACTCACTCTTTCCGCCCTGTGATCAATCTCTAGAGTTCTCCAGAACCGTTTCGTATCATTTTCCTGATACAAACCTCTGTGTCGCTCATGATTCCAAACCCTGATTTTGTTTTTGTCTAAAGTTCCTCGCCAGGTCATTCATTTCTTTTACTCCCCCGTATCAAACAGTCCAGGGGGTTATATGCTATGTAAGGACTGTACACAACGAACTTGATAAACATGAGGTGCCCAATCAGTTTGACCACCAACTGCGCGGACTGCCATCCCATTTCCTTTATGATTGAAATGCTTCCCGTCTCGACCAAAATCGATGAATGTTTAAGCGAACGCATCATTCAAACTTTCTCTGCGAGTAAGTTGCCTGTCGTACTGCTTCATTCTTTGTAACTCAATTTATAATATTAATTAATGCATCTCTTAGTAAATAATTCAACTATCAGCGTATAGTCGGTGTTATCAGTTACCCAGCTAAAAAGTAAATGCACAGCGTAATACGTTAGTACTTCTTATGAGCTGTTATTATTACAATTATCGTGTTGATTATATACTTTCTACGGTATAAAATTTGAATTGCCCTAATAAACTGTAAAATTTAAACAAATTCACATTAGATTCAGCTCACATTCCAATATTTTCTCAACATTCTTCTGAAGTTGGATAGAGAGCTCACCTGTAATGTCTCCACTAATGTTCATTGCTGGTGGGTGCTGAATTGTGTTGCTGTATCGAGAGGTCTTGGCTATTCGTCTCATGTAATGCAACTAATTCGATGACGATTAACGACGATCTAATGATGGGATGTAGTAATGCCAACAATTTACTGCTTCCCGAAGTTCCCTCTGGTAGTTCGAGTTAGTAAATTTGTATTCGCAGTAGCTAGAATTCAGGGAATCCTTGAGACGTATTGGCAAATAATGGCGAGGTTTCCCAACTGACAACGAAAGCCACAGCTTTTGTCTCTTAAGATAACGAGCAATTCCTCAACTCCTCCTGTCGATGGTTTGAAACCTGTCAACCAGTTTTCGTTGATTGATTGCAGTCGTAACGCGTTGTAGTTGACGCTTTCAAATCTGTTAATATCCGCTCAACTCGCATCACCAGTGATCGATGGCGTTCACTGAGAGATGGATTCACTGCAAATTCGTATTTGCAGTATCTGAAACGTCGTGTGTCAGTTGTGAGGGGAATTGGATACTTTCCACAACTTGGTTTTCAAAACCAGGTCAAACCAAACGTTCCGTCCTCAAGTCTTTCGACCGGCTTTACAAAACTTATCTGCTGTTTAACGCGAGGGGAATTGGTTGTCTGCCTTACGCTCTGGTCGAATTGTTTCCAATTACCATTCAGTTTCGTGCTCACCTCAACTTGCCCATCACTCGGCTCAACTCTTCATTTCCTCATTCAGCCTCGACTAGGGTCCTTTCCCAGCCCCATCCCCTCGCCCAGTAAATGTTTTGAACTTTTAACTGCTTTGTGCGACTCTCGTAATTTGGGGCCCCAGAAAGTTTCCTAATTGGGCAACTGCCGTGAATAACATTTTTCCCTTTGCTCGACTACTCCCACTCCTGTTTAACATACAATCAACAGAACCTCATTCCGCATTAAGTACCGACTTTCACTCTGTTGAGCTGAACTTTATAGGGCGACTAAGTTATAGCACGATTCGGAGGGACTTCGAAAATTTTGTGCACTGTTGGAGAAAACGAATATATTGCGAGGGGGGGGGGGGGCACAGTAGAATGTTTCACAGCAAATTGTAGCGTGGGGTAGGTGTGACAACTGAAGCGCGTAAATGTGAACACCATTTGGCGACGTTTCAGTATCATAGCACTATCGTTATGTTACTACGTTTCCTGTTTACACCTATACTTAGCAGTGTAGAGTGTATTACTTGTTAGTCAATAATATCGTAGAGGTCGATATCGTGTTATTAACTGAAAATGACTTAATTTACTTCGTTTCGAGTGCAGTTGCTTAAACACTCGCTCGCATAACAGTTTATTATTACGATCGTTGTCTACAGTTGCAGTATGTTCCGTTTGTTCATACCGGCTCATCTTCATCAACTTACGGGGTATCGCTTCTTTTTGCTTTCCTTAGTCGTATGGAGTATTAAGGAAAGATATTTAATCGGTGAGTTTTTACCCAAAGGGTAAGTAAAGTATTTTAATAGTGTCAAAAAAAGTTTGGCCATCAGATCTTTACGTTTTGAGCCCTACTGAATCCGTAAAACCTTATTTTCGCGTGTAGTCCGTGTGTGTGTGTGTGTGTGTGTGTGTGTGTGTGTGTGTGTGTGTGTGTGTGGGTGGGGGGGGGGGGTATTATTAGTCTACTCTTCAGGAGTTTGTGGCATTTTTTAGTTTTGATAATAGTTTTTTGACGATGAGAAAGCGTGAAAGATCGATGGAAAGGGCGATTGCTTCGTGATCACTGGTCAGTTAGCTTCCCCCACTTTGGGCGCAACTCCATGCGGATCTCACCACAGAACGAAAACTTGCCGCCATCGACGAATGGGCGTTACAAGAGTGGCAAGCGCGATGGGACACGTGTGAGTTCTTCCCCAACATCCGTGAACGACTTTCAAGAAAATGGGTTGAGCCAGACCATTGGACGAGCCAGTTCCTCGTGGGGCAAGGCGACTTCATTGCGTGGCTCCACTTTTTCTCTCTCAAAGACTCTCCATCATGCACGTCTTGCCTCTCCAGTACGGAGGAAACGAGAAACCACGTGCTGCTCTACTATAGTTTCTACAATAGTGAGCGACGGTAGTTGGGAGGGCAGACGAACTTAGCAGCATTGACTGCTACAAAGCAAGCCTATAACCCATTTTGCAAAATTCCGTGACTGATCCTGCTCCAGGGTTTAGGAACAGACAAAAATAAGGAAGCATATCTGCTGAGGAAATGGTTCAGCTGGATGTGTCGTCAACAGGGTATCACCACACGCGTGTTGCGCGGTTCGTATCTAAACTAGGCGCCCTCCCCATTTCCTCAACTTAATTTATTTTGTTTCTCCCATTTACGGTGGGCTTTGGAAAAAAAAAGTCTGTAGTTCGATTTGCAGGAGAACGGCTGGGCGGATTGAGCAGGTTTTTTTGTTTGTCATTTTTTGTAGACGCCAAAATGAGGTTGTGGGTGTTTGGGGGGGGGGGGGTGTATCAAAAACTAGATTTTTCGCATTTCTTAAAATAAATGGTTCTCTTAGAGTCCAATGAACGAAGATGAAAACCAAATAAATCGAAAATTGTGTTTTGGTATATTGCTCATTCTTAATAATACCCTCAGTTTTCGGTCAGGGGTTTTACAACCCCCCTCCACACGATTTGACATCTTACCTTTTATGGCATCGGGATTCCAAATCTGCAACGACCATCCTTCTTCGGGGACGTTTTATCCCTGGAACGAGGTTAAAAAATCCGTTCTTTCGCATGAAAATCCCAGTCGATATCTAGTTGTGCCCCCCCCCCCTGCTCTGCAATCCCATTGAACGAAGCCTATGGTTGTTATGGCCTAAAATGGTTAGAATATTTAATAAGAACGAAATTTTGACAGTTTTACCGCAAATACGCCGTGTTTGGTATCGTTGACTAGGTGTTTTTAGATGCTGAGTCGAATGGAATGAGTCTTAGAGGTTCACGAGTGCATCTTGACCGAAAACAGTGAAATTACAGTAATTTTCGGGTCAAAGTCTTGCAATTAAAAAAACTCGCGGGACAGTACAGCGAAATGAATTGTTTCAATGTCCCTCTCGTCCACACCACACGTCAGCTCGACGCATCACGTCGTGATTGTTGCCTGTGGGCGCCGGGAATGTGTAATTTTCGTCATTCCGTCGTAGTCGGGTCATGTTTGGTATGGTTTACTGGTATTTTTAGATGCTGAATCGAATGAGATGGGTCTCAGAAGTGTGAGACTACGCCAAGTCTGCGAGAGAATAAAAAACCGTTGTGTCATATTTTGAAGCGTTTTCTTTTTCGTACGTAACTTCACTTAATTTGATCAATCTTACGAAGTCTTCTAGTGATTTATTTCCGTATTTAGATCTCCGTGATTTTTTTAGGATGTACGCGTTGAAAGGGAACATAAGCCGCATTAGCTCAGAAAACGAAAATTGTTGAACATTATCGTTTTTCTAATTATTTCAAAAACGGTTCTGACGAGATTTCGATCAAACTAATGCCGTTCGCACATAAATCAAAAATTTGCTCGAGAAATTATGTATTTTTCTATAGTGCATGATGTTTTGTTGTGGCCCCTCTCTTCATGTCAAACCACCACAGCAACTTTCGTGTGTAGTTCAATGTCAGCCTCTCGCCCTTCAACTGATTTTTACGCTTTACCGTTTCCATGGCTGCCTCCCTCGACGAAATTCTCGCTTCCAGCTAGATGTGGTGCTACGCCCAAGATATTTTTTGATTGGGTTTCATCGTCGTTTGAAACACCATAAAATCGTTTGATCAATTATTTCGCCCGTTGAACTCCTTAATTGAACTTACACCTATAAGTGAAGGGAAATGTGGCATCTCGGGTAGAAGCTGTTGTTGGCGGGTGTTCTCCAGCCCGGTTCAATTCATCCATTTCTAAGGGAGAAGGATAAATGCGTTAAACCGAGCGGTACCTCCTCCAACGCGGAGACGAATGGTCGCGGGTAATGAAATGGTTTCCACAATTGTATGTCCGAGGCGAAGGAGGGTTTCCTAAGCCTGAGGAGCGTTCAATTAGAGTTTGGAACCCCGTAGGCCTTGCGATGCTCTTACCCCCGTAAATCAGCCTCGTGTTTCGAATAATTACATTCTTCAACCCCTGTCTTCTTCGAGGACGCCCTTTCGGGTACAACTACGCCACTCCCTGGGCACATTTTCTATTATGACGCCCCGGCAAATATTGTTCAGTTGAATTTTTACTTGTGAACGATTTTGCCCATAAAAATTATTGGTGGGAATTCAATTGAGTTGTGCAATATTGATTTTGAATTCAATGCAATGCTTCTCTATCTACTAGAAATAACGGGATGTGTCGGGTTATTCTTCGGAATGGTTTATTTTTAAAAAAAGTTAAATTATTCGTTTATTACCCCATCGAAAATGCTCCCTCCGAGCTCTGCTTTGGGAACGTTACAACCTGATTACAAATATTACCAACTACACGCATAAATGTAGGTTAATTAACTGCGGAAATGAAGAAGAGATAAACTTCTGGACTGCTGGGTTATCTCAATGTGCAGATAGCTCTGAAAGTCAGTCACGGTTGTGCTCTGCTTAAGCCGATTTTTACTTTCCTTGGCTATACAAAGTAGAAAGGAAAGTTATGTAATCGGCTGAAAAAAAAAATTGAGTTTTCTTCAGATCTTTACATTTCAGACCTCCTGAGTCCGAAAAACACTATTTGGGAAAATGGTCTGTGTTTCTGTGAAAGATTTTTAGAGAAAACGACCTCACCAAATCAGCTCACACTTGACATCTAGCTCCCAGGCTACCATGGGACACCAAAATAAGGATTTGAGCCACATCCAATGAAAGTTAACTATAGTTATCATAGAGATCGACGCACCAAATATTTTTTTTCTCAAAAACCGCTATAACGATTTGGATTAAATTTTATATATGTAAAGCTCTCAATAAGGCAATTATGCCATAAAATTCCCATTCGTGGGAAAATGACGAGAGCAGCTCAATAAATTACCAAAGCTTTCGACAAAATCGATTTTAGCGCGGTTTTTAGAGAAAACAACCGTACCAAATCAGCCGAAACTTGATGTCTAGCCTACAGGTTACCTTTGGGACACAAAAATAAGGGTATGGGCATAATCCACCGAAAGTTAACTATAGTTATCTTAGTGATCAAAACACCAAATTTTTTTTCTCAAAAACGGCTCTAACGATTTTGATTAAATTTTTCATATAGATAGCTCTCCATAAGACAATTATACCATAACATTCCCATTTGTGGTAAAATGAGAGCAGCACAATAAATTATCAAAATATTCGACGAAAAGCGTTTTCACCGCGGGTTTTTCCTTTTAAACTCCGCTGGAATGTTAGTAAAATGTTAAAGAAAATTGGTATTGTGGTCTAATCCAATACCTAAAGGGTGAGTGTTTAAAAACGCTCATGAGATACATGGGGCTCACTCCAGAAATTCCTGAATTTCAACTACAGCCGTTTCACTAACTACCAGTTCTAACAGTTATTACCCAATAACTCTGCAAAACTGGTGGTTACTATCCTTCTTCAAAAATTCGTGTTTACAGCCTCATTAATTTTCTGTGTACCAATTGCTCAATAATGGTCTTGCGATGAGTAAATGCAGCACAATAAATCCCAGAACTGTGAGCGCTACCTGTTCCTGCTGGCTGTGAAGTGTTGTTTGACCAAGTTCAAAGGAACTGAGTGATAAATGATTGATTAAATATAATTAGCCATGTACAAAGTGAATTGACGTAGAGCTAAGGAAGTTTCAACGCACTAGATATTTTATGTTGATGTTGGTTGTGTCCTCAACCCCTAATGGAGATCCAGGGTCCCCAATCGATTAATCTACAGCCGCTAATTTCGTAATCACGCCTGTCATTAACCTTCTCTGACATGTCAAACCCTGCTGAAACAAGGGACTTCCATCATTTGAATGCTCACCCTTCAATTTGTACCCTATGGCTAGTCTACCCAAAAACTCACACAGTTGAACACTCTTTCCACACCCCAGTTCAACTAAATAGAGATTTGCGTTGAACATCCAGTTACTCTACTATGAACTCATTCTTTATCTTATCTAAGTGAACATTCCATTAACCAGTGTCACAATACCAACCTCTAGCTCGTCTCATTCATCGCCCCCTTCTTCGCTAGTATTGAATTTTGTATCTTCCGCTCTCTTGCACCCGAAAGTCACAATAATTGAACAGCTTCTATAGGCCACTATCAAAGCCTAGGGGGAAACAAATGTAAACTAGAAGTTGGTGTTGATTTTAAAAAGGCTGACTCCCTATCATGATCCGTACTGGCTGAATTTTCATGTTTTTCACATTTCGACAGTCGACGAGAAAACGTCGGAGTTCAAATGTGTGGTTTTCCCATGTGAGTTTTACTCCAAAAAAAAGGAACACTACGAAAGTTGGAGGAGCGACAGAGGGATTTAAGGGTTTACGACTTGAGAAACGGAACCCGGTTGACAAAAGGATTTACTTTGTTGAGTGGAGAGTTGGTAGTCGGAGGAAATTCAGCGGGGATGGGCATTTCCATTTCATTTGTTAAGAAGGTTCGAATAAACATGACTCAGGTTACTGACATCGTTCCTCTGATTGACTGCTTTGCCCTTGTTTCTCTCTCGATGAACCATTTCTATAAGCTCTAGTTTCAATTTGTTTGATTCGTAGCATAAAAGTTTCAGTTGAAATATGTTGTCAGTCTGTCTAAAATGTGTAGTTGGAGTTATTTTGTCAATTGTTCTAGTGACTTTGCACCGCATACATACTGGTAGGTTGGGGTTTTAAATACTTTATTGATATGCCTATATATATAGTTTACCACACGTTCGCTCTCAGCGACTTTGATAAATGAAACGGGAACACCATGTTTCGTTTTGGTGAAAAGGGTTTTCAGCGTTTTGCCTCAATTCTGGAAAATCGTTGAGAAATTGATTTTATGTAAGGGAATAGTGAGATGACATATAGTAGTGTTCTGGTGTTTGTTGGTAGTAATCGCTAACCTTATCGTTCACATGTTACAGGTAAGAATCGTTTGCTGAGCTAGTGAAAAATGTTTGCTGCTCAGGTGAGTACGTTCCGAGACATAATTTCCAACTTGCACGCAAAATATCAAAACAAACTACAAGAAGCTGCACTGGAGTGAACATGCTTGGAAAATGTCGTAAAAATTAATCATTAATCTAGTAAAACACGCACAAAATTGAGAATTGTTCGGAGAATGAGAACAACTAGTTTGGCAATAGAGTGAGATCGTTGATAACAGTTTATTATACTACAAATCGTCCAAAATCATGTTCAAATATTAAGGAAACTGAGTAAAAATGTTTTGAAAATGGAGGAAAAATCGTTAAAAAATTTTGAAAAAAAATAAATAGAATTCGTTCAAAACAACATCGGGAAATTAAGCTGAAATTTTTGAAAATTGGAGTTCAGGTTTTACGAAGGTCGTGTTGAAAATAAACTAATGCAAAAAGATTGAAAAATGGAATCCGAAAGACCGAAAAGCTATTTTTAAAAATGCCGTGGGAAAGTTCTGCTTTTTTTTGAAACGGTGGATGCTGGTGTTACTCCCACCGCAGCCACAAACGGGCCTATTATAAGGGCGTCCATGAGCCTCAGATCAGCCCCTCAGCACCACTCCCAGTTCCCACGGCTCTGGGCTCATTTGCTGCGACGTCACCTATACGTCTCCACCACCCCGTACAAAGCAAGTTCTGCCCTCGCCACCTCTTCCGGCTGTAGTAGAAAGGCCCTCCCAAATACACGACAGCGCGATGCCGCGAGTCCATCGCATATACACAACACATGCTTTGCCGTCTCTAGTCCCACCTCGCAGAACCTGCATACCTGTACCTCACACTTTCCAATATTAGCAATCAGCGGACGGTGACCTGTAAAAGTTCTTCATGTTACCTTGTCTGGGTAAGACACCCAGGGTTCCTGGACCGTTTGTGTGTGGCACCTTCTCGCATGGTGAACATTTGAGTGAACTGAGCAGAGGCTACGATGGCCACGCATAAATCATTTGGAGAGTGAGGGGAGTTATTGTCCTGTGGTTATCTTCCAGCTCATTTCCAATTCCTCTCAGTCTCCTTTTCCATCTAACATCACTGTGTAACCATGGGTGACTAGATGGTTTGCTCCACATACCAGACTAGAGCAATACACTGCTGTGACCCTTGTCACATCTTCACTTTCATCGAGAACTTTACTTCAGCACAGTTGTAGCATATACCAACGGCTAACTGGCAATTGGTCGATTCGTCTCTAGCTGAGAGAACGGTGAATGAGAAGGTGGAAAGTAGCTGTTTAAATTGGCCTAAGGGCACCTGAAAAATATTAATCCAGGAGGGGGTCGAAAGAATGTGAGGACCGCGTTGCTTCCCATTTCGCTACAGGGTCACCAATTGAAGTCGTACAGCAACAGCAAGGTGAAGCTAGGTCCTTTCTACCTTTGAGGAGCCATGTGGAGAGGCGTTATTTAGGTTGCAGAAATACGAGTATGTACTGCCGGCTTCAGTTCGAGAAGGGGAACAAACCTTCGACTGACGAGAAACTGAAAAGTCGTCTTAAATATTGATTTAGGTTAATTCTGAAAAAATTGTGTTTCTGCAGTGATTAGAAACTTGCTAGGAAATTGAGTAAAAACTACAACATTCTTTGAAATTGTGTTTGAGGAGTGGATGTGTTCGTGACAAATCTCTAAAAGAAGCAGAATTGTTGGAAAATTGTTTCGTCAAAGTTAGTTGAAAATTTTAACATAATCAGTAAAAAGGGCGGGTAGTTTTGAAAATGAATCGTCAACAATTGTGTTAAAATATTGTAAAAATCACTCATTAATCGAGCTTAAAGTAGAAATTCGTTTAAAAAGTGTTGGATCAACAAAAAACAGTTATGTAGCTGTTGTATTTCTGTGAGCAACGCATTTGTTAGCAGGAACTTATGTTGTCATCAGTTTGTGAATGAAATAATCGCGCATTTGTCGGGAAAGGTTGACTCAGTGTTCTGTGGAGTAATGGTGGAGATCCCCCCCCCCCCCCCCCCCTCGCCCCCCATGTCGAGGCTCTGGCCACTTCAGCGTCAATCCCTGCCGATGCAGATACCATTCAAACTCCGTGGACGCGCTCTAAATATTTCACTCGAAAAAAACAAACACAATTCACTGCTGACTGAGAGGAGAGGACGAAGCGGCGAAGTGATTAGATTGACCTGGCTGTCCGGATGGCAACAGCGACGGCTCAAACTGAGTAAAAGCTCGACACCCAGCTGATCTCAATTACCTCCCAGTCTCGATTGGTAATTAGACCCAGCAGGCCTCCTAATTACGTATCCTCCACCTGCAGCGGTGCACTGACCAGTTGGAGGAGGTAGGCATTGAGCCATCCCTACGCCTACCCCGCCCTTGTCTCTATCACTCTTCACGCCACCGTGTTAAATGCTCTTCTCGAGTTTTTTACGTTTTACTTGTCTACGCTCGTTGAATTCAGTGCCGACGTAATGAACTGACTGCGGCACGACAAATAGAATTCGAACCTGCAGCTTTTTTGAGAGAGAGAGAAACGTCTAGCCTTTCGGATGAAAACCGTTGATTTACGATGTGGACTTGATAAATGAAACGCTGTCAAATAAACGGTCCGTGTCGATAACGTGACTGGCGAAACAGAGAAAATTCCGAAACATAAGAATCAATGAGCATTCGCACGAGATCGGTTATCGTGTGGCTTTAAAGCGGCGAAAGAGAAAGCGTGATTGTGGAGTTGAGAAAAAAGGATTGTATACGTGGTGGAGCGCTGCTAATCTAGTGTGAACTCAACGATAGAGTAAAATAAAAATAAATTCGGGCGTGAGCGTATGTTATGAATGATATATATGGGTTGCAAATAGCGTGTGAGATTTGGTCGTGAGAAGGAACGATCTTTGACTTCGAGGAAACTTATCTACACTTTTGAGTGCCTGAAGTGACTTGTTTAAGAGCCGACAATTGAAACAGTTGAATAATTGACGAGAGTTAGGACGTCAGTTGCCATTTGGTAAAGTTTGATAAATGCATTTCAGTGTTGAGCAATGGAATGACGAATTTTAACGTGTACAGTCCATTCCTCTCCGCTCAGCTCCAGTCATCTTCTGCCCCTTTCGGAGAGAATTGAGCAAGGCTCTAATGTCTACTCATGGCCCTCAAGATCATCAAGACCACGGACAAGCCCCTTCCTCTCTCATACTCCTCGCCGCCTCTTTGAACTGCAGTGGGCAAGTGGTGGATGGATGTGTTGTAGCATTTGACCCACCCCAGTGCTTCTCTGTGATATTGCGTGTAAGGATTCATTCCAGCAAATTCGCCCGGAAAACCAGTAACGTCCTTTCCACTCTTTAACAAATAATTATGAGACTGCAGTTTGCGACTTAACTGAATCAGCTGAAGAGCGCGACAACGTTTTCTCCTTCGGTTCGAAAGTCGATCTGATTTATGGTTATGTCGCCTTTGAAATCCTGTGAAGGCGGTCGAGCTCATGGGGAGTTCACGTGGTGTCTGATGCAGGAGGAGTATCGGAGTCCCCGTTGTAGTGTCGATAGTTGGTGCAAGCTTATGAGTAAAGGAAAGGTTTGTGCTTAGGTGTTCGTAAATCAGGATTACGTCCAGAAGCGGCCGCGCCCGCCGCCTAATCCGCTTAATCAGATTTACCAAATTGACAATATTTCGTGAAGTCCGCCGTACAGTCGCTGTGCGTGGAATGTGGCTCGAACGATAAAGGCCTTCGATGCCCTGTTGCTATCAAGTCTTATTAATTCACGATATTTAATGGATCAAGCTTAATTTAACAGTAGCCTCAGACTGATATCTCTTGTGAGGTTTAAGAACAGTCGTATTGATAAAGAAACTAACCACCAAACGAGTCTCAACTATATTTTGGTGGATGCCCATTCGCAGTCCTGGTGGGGGGGGGGGGAGGCAGCAGAGGGGGCTTGAGCATTCCATGGGGGATAGACAAGTCCATGATAGTAAATCAGAACTGCGGGCGAGGAAGTGGAAGGAGAATAGAACCAGAGTCAACAGGAAAGATCACGGTGCCAATCTTGAAGACTCCTTCCTTTCGCCTTTCCTTGCCATCTACATGTACCCGCTTATTACCAGGACCTTGCCGTGAAAGGTTTCACTGCTTCTCTCATGGGGCGACCTTTGGCATTGACAGGTAATTGCTGTTGATACTGTTCGCGCGCCTAAGAGAAGCGGTTCACAACAACAAACACCTCCAACCTTTTGAGGTTCCCGTCTTTTCTCGTTCGTTCTCTCGCCTGCCTATTTTTTTTTTTTCTCGCCTCAGCTCTGTCACCACTTCTCTCGCCTCTTTTGCCCTGGAAGCAACCTACTCTCCTCCATTTTCCATAGCCATTTCGGTATACTTCCTTTCCTCCTGCCATCGGAGAACTTCATTTCAAGAGCCACCATCCTACGAGACGCCACAGTATCTTCTTTTCCGCAAGTTGCGAACATTAAATTGCCTTTTATTTTTGTTTATTTTACATTTCGAAAAGAGCCCTAATTTATTTTATTATGTTTCATTTTTTTTGTACATAAATCTTTTTCTTTTAACGACTGACAACCAAAGTTCTTTCTTCCTTTAACCTTGTTTGCCATAGGTAATTGGTTACTACCAGAGCACCCCACCTATTGTGCAAACAGATACATTGAGCAGGGAACACAAAACGCCTAGGTCGTTTTGGAACCCCGAGTACACTATTTGGCAGCTTTTCAAGGGTTACATGCAAATCAAAGAAGTCCAAGGAACCTCTAGGACCTTATTGAAGTCAATGAAGTTGGTTTTGGGCCGGAGCTGTTAGCCCCTCGCGAGAGGACACGTTCGATAAACCACAAATTGAGTGGAGGATGTCACGCAAAGATATTAAACGTTCCTTTCTTTTCACGTGAAGAATTCCTACGCATCCGGAAGGGAATTCTCAATTCTCGAGAGCTGCTCACGAAGGCTCCCTCAACATATCAGAACCCATCGCGATCCATAATAAACGTAAGAGTAGACGTATTTAGAACTCAATTTCCTCCTCGACGATTTCCACTTCCTGTAGTGAGTTCCTCATGAATCATCAGCCTGTGGTTGGGGATAGCTTTGGGCAATAAAGCACGCAAGTGTTACAACAGTCATCCTGAAGAAATTAGGAGGTGAGTTATGAATTACAAGAATAGCCCAGCTGATATAAACGGTTCTGAATTAAGAAATATTAGTTATATTGTTGAAGTTGAGTATAGTTTGAAGGAGTGGGGCACGCTGTACCTTACTCCCCAACAACACCCTCAGAGCTTCAGGATTGAAGGTTGTTTACCCTCGCCGCTTCATTTTCTCAGAAACTTCCCTAACTTCTGACACATCTCCTAATGTGTTTACGTTGGATGTTCGGTGGCTGGAGAGTAGGGTAGACGTCGTTTTGCTGGTATCACAACGAAGCATCGCCGCCCGGAGCAGGTTACTCCAATCCTCTCGTTGCGACTCAGCATTTGAAGTTTGCTCCGTCGGTTTTGAGGCGACTGGCTTTGGTAGATGGCCCTGCCCTAATTTATCTTGTTTCAGTCGACGCTCCTCCTCCGTCGAAATAGCAATTCACGACAACTTTAGTCGTAATTCTTGAGTAATATCTGAGTTGCGGACGGGGTTCACAACGTAATTCTCTTCATTCATGGAAACAACATGTGGGTTATGAAAGATGTTGGCTGGAATAACTGTACATAACACACAGTTCTTCTAAGCGTTCAGTCTAATCTATCTCAAGAAATACGAGATTTCTCCGGAGTGATGTAAATGGTGGTTAAAAAACGTTCTTGGGGCAGACTGATATGGCTCCTCAGACGCCTTCACCAAGTTTGTTCTAAAGGAATTTATGAGACTGAGTATCAACATGGGGATTTGGCCTAAGGTTATTGTGAGCAGGTGGTACGAAGCCAGAACCTGGAACGTCTAGTCTAGCACAAACCTGAGCTCATCACCAGCGCTAACATCGTTCTCTTTATGGTCAGTCTCTGAAACCCTTCCTGTCCTCTTCGGCTCCAGGGCTTCTTCCCAACTCTGGGAAGGTCACAGATACTATTCTTTCAACTTGAGGTGTTCTCTTACCATGTTGTCGGGTGGCCCTGCTTGACAAACCCGACTACGCTTCAGTTGTCCACGCTGTGAGGCATGGTAGTTGACATCATGTCAGGCTCCATGTACCTGATTTGGGCTTCTATTTCATTCCAACAGAAGTGCTGACTCATTCGCCTATGTGGATGTCTGACTGTGCTCATCTGTGCTCAGTCGATCTGTCAATTCGAGGTAAAAGGTGGTGCGTCAAGGTAAAAAACACGGTTAATCCTCAAAACGAGAAAATTAAATAGCCAACCGACATGCGTTGGCGGCCACAGGCTATTTCTTGAGATGCAAGTCAAGAACTTTAGAGTGAATTTAAGTGAGAGAGACTTGAGAGTTCAGCCAACACCTTCAGTCCCTCGAAGGCACTACCATCGCAAGGTTTGCCGAACTACGAGCAATCGGTAAGGCCACTTCACGAGTGTGATGCCATCACGACTCTCATGTACTAGTCCATCTATGTACTCGTGGCTACTGCTCTGTTGTCTGAGGTAGCAAACACACAGCCAATCAAAAGAGGATATTGGCCCAATCCCAGAGAGCTGCGCTATAAGACAGTATCGACAGAAGCACTTCAAGTGGGCTTCGCTGGACAGTTACCAGTTGTCTTGGCCGTTGAGCGCATGGTTGACAAGGGGAGAGTAAAATGGGAGGTTTACCCACTCGGGGCTGAACTCCACATGGACTTCCCTATTGAGCGAAAACTTGCCGTCACAATGAATGGGTATTAGATAAATGGCAAGTGAGATGGGAGTTTTCGTCAAAAGGACGTGACACTTATGAGTTTGTTCTGAACGTAAGTGAATGCCTTAAGAGAGAATAGGTTGAGACAGACCACTGGACGAGCCAGCTCTTCACGGAACATGTCGACTTCGATGTGCGGCTCATCCTGCACGCGTTGTGCCTCCAGTGTATAGTACCTACAATAGTGACCGCCGGTGGTTGGAAGAGCAGACCATCCTACCAGCATTGACTGGTACTAAGCAAGCCTGCAACCGTTTTGCCCAGTTTGCGAAGCAGGTTATGACGAAGAAACGAGGTCACAGTTGATCTGTTCCTTTGAAACTTGCCACCCATGTAAATAGTTTGTGCAAGTCCCTGACCAGATTAAGAACTCCCAGATGGTACAGGATTCCTCAAGGGGTCATACCTCCGCTCAGTTGCTACAGCTCTCCACTGGGAGACTGACAAAGACCAAAAACTGCCATACTTCCACATCTCAGGTTTCGGTAGATGTTGAGCGAGTGGTTAGCCTCTTGCATGTTAGCAAAACCACAACCTCCGGGACAGTCTAATGATTTAACTCTCTTTGGGAGTTCACGTACAGTCATATTGATAAGAAAACAGACCTGACTCCTTCAATGGTAGCCACTTACCTCACCCTGTCATTTACCTACGGGTGGATCTCCAAGATAAGTCTCCCGGTCCATCGCTATTGGTTCTCCTCACCAACTGCCACGTGTGCAAGGTTCTTCGACTTCGGTTCAAGGGCCTCCCTTTTTCACACACGTATCGTGCTGAGGTGTCCTGCCATGTGAAGCACCATAGTGTACCCTGCAACAAGACTGTCTGTTCAGAAACAGCCTCAGGCACGCAGGCTACCTGAAAATTCTCTTGCCTCGGCACTGTGGACTGGGCGAACTGGGAGTTATCATTTCTAGAAGCGGACACGTTTTGCCTCATCATATGCCTCATCCGCGAATTTACATGTTAATTCTTTAACGTGGGGGCTCACCAATTCCACAAGCAGACTGGTGTCGTTCCAGGTGTCGTTTTGTCTGAAATTTACAGAGTAACGCCTAAGTTGTGTAGGTGGACTCCTAAGTTAGACGTTTTGGCAGGCAGTACAAATGGCAGGCAACTGAGACACCTCGGGTGTGAATATATTGGAAAATAGGATATTGCAGAGTAGTGGTCGGTACTTCGGTTCTGGTCAGTCCGTGATATCATGTCTGCGTGTTGGTCTCAGCTCGAAACTGTTTAGCTCATTGCGTAGGAGCCCCCTCTCTCTCGGATATCAGTTCTTCTTTCTTGTCCTCTTCACCTTCACATAAGCCTTAGGCCCCCACGTTACCAAATGGTTGCAGTTTGGCGACGTTCCTAACCCCTGATATCCGGGTGTAATCAGATCGGAAGAGAGAGCTACCAGCGAGATGTGATCATTTCGTCATCAAAAAGCAAACGACTCTGCCGCAGCAATTACAGCAACATAAACGGCGATCAGCCGTGAAGTGTTAGTGGCACTCACAACCAGCTGAGAATTAGCAGAAAACCACTTTCGAGATGAGAGCAGGTTGTTGGTGAGGGATGTGAGGAGGTGGGGGGGGGTGTTATTAGCCTCAGTGAAACTTTGGTTAAGCTGCAGGTCGAAGCCGTATTTTCCACTCCTCTGCCACGAACGAGCTACTAATATAATTCAGGGGAGCCTCCATTCGTTTTGTATTACCTGCCCAATTATCTCGCAGAGCAGGCGAAACATTTCATTCCGAGGCCCCGAATGTTTCAGTTGCTACCGAGGGTAGGAAAGTAGTTTTGATTTTGTCGATTAGGATTTAAATTCCAGAGTTTCATTAGAAAAGAATCGCCGAATTTAAATCGTAACGTCTACCAACGCCCAAAATTCTGGCTTTGAAAGGGTTTTTTTTCCAGGTAACGCGAAGTGGCGGTTAATGTCTCTTCCATTATGAGTTGAGGGGTCTGTAATTAACGTTGATGTAGCGGCAAACAGGCGAGTTGTCGGATGAAGGAGAGACAATTACTCCCAGTCATAAATAACAACTGTCACTAAGTAATCCAGGTTAATCTCTGCTTCTGATTGATGATCCGTTGGGTAACTCGCTATTTAGTGTGTCCTACCTCCCCTTCGTCGTTTTACATAGCGTTTGTACTCAAAAAGCCCAACCCCCCTCCACAGCACCACAATTTTCTTCGCTAACATTTCAGGTAATGATCATGCAACCACCTAGGGCCGTAATGTAAATGCTTTTTCTCGTTGTAAATTGAGTGCAACGAGAACAGGCAAAGCATGAGGAGTTAAGAAATCCTATCTGACAAGCTGCGAGGGAGGTTTCGATTATCGTTACAATAAGAAAAGAAAGAAAAATGTTCTTGTCACGCTGTCCCGTATGAAAGAATTCCCGTCCTCACAGAATTCCTCCTGAGTTTTTGTGCCAAATTTAAACGCATTTAAACTGAATTTTGGTCAATGGAACTACTGGGTATATAGAGACAAACGAACCTAGTCTACCATCATTGGTGAGAAGTACTGGCAAATGGTGCTTGAAAAAGGGTACTTTTTTGTACTGAAATGAAAACTTGGTCTAAAAAATCCGTTCTTTCGCACAAACATCTCATTTGGTATCTAGTTGAACCCGCCATTTCGGCAACCCGATCGGACGAAGCCCACGGTTGTTATGGGCAAAGAATGTTTGAAATATTTAGCCAATAACGATATTTGGGTAGTTTTATCGCAATTACGTCGAGTTTAGCATTGTTTTCTAGGTTTTTTTTTACTTTCCGCTACCTCAAAGGGAAAGGGAAGTATAGTAATCGTGTCAAAAAATGGGTTTCCTCCAGATCTTCATGTTTTGATGCGTACTGAGTCTAAAAAACCTAATTTTGGCGCGTGGTCTGTGTGTGTGTGTGTGTGTGTGTGTGAGCGTGCTTGCGTGTATGTGTAGTTCGATTTGCGGGAGAACGGCTGATCGGATTGAGCTGGTTCTTTTTTGTTTTGTTCGTCATTTTTTGTAGACACCAAAATAAGGTTATGGACGATTTCGGTCGAATGGAAGGAGGGTGGGGGAAGAAAATGTACCAAAAACTAGGGGTTTTCGCGTTTATCTCAAAAACGGCTCTAACGATTTTGATTAAACTTTCAAATTATCTTCTACTAATCAATACCTAACTTTCCTTCTGTATACATATAAGTTCACTCTACATAATTTGCGCAGAGTAATAAACCGGTAATCCGGCAATACACTTTATTGCAACTAAAACGGTAAATCACAAAAGCGAAATTAGAATTTCAAGTAAATTCGTGAAGAGTGAAACTTATGCGTAATGAGAAGCGACTGATTAGAGATAACACAAGCGGCGCCTAGGCGAAGAACAACGAGGTGTCGTTGAATCGCAGAATGCGGCGATCAAATAATGAGAACTTTGAAATGATTACATACATATCTCCATGAAAGTACGGTGAACGGAGGTATAGGCCTATGACGCAAAAATAGGTTTTTTACGCTTTTTGGCAAAACGACTTGAAAGATTTTCACCAAACTCTCAGGAACCTTTCAAATAGTTAATACCCACGTATTGTTCTCAATAAATGTTCCTATGAAAGTCCATTGAGCAGAGATAAAAATGAAAATGTATCGAAAATAACGTTTTTTCGAACATTTCCGTAAAGCCTGGAGTAACTGCTTCACCAAATTCGATCAATCGTTCAGAGTGTGTTTAAGTCACCCATATCCACATTTTTTTCTGCATAATTATTTCTGTATATATATATATGTTGAACGGAGATATAAGCCAAGTTAACTCAGAAAAGGAGGTTTGTCGAATATTAATTTATCGGTATTCCAATTTTCTCAAAAACAGCTCCAATGATTTCGTTCAAACTTACGGAGTATTCTCAGCTAACTAGTTCGTACATTTTGTTCTCCATAAATGTTTCTGTAGAAATGCGTTGAATGAAGATATAGCGCCCGCATATAAGATGGTGTTTGAACTTACGGGGGTGGCGGAAAGTTGTGTGTTGCTACGCACCGCTCGTTTTGATTCTGATTCGAATAGGAGTCTGAGAAATGTAGGGCTGCGTCTAAATGGCACACAGTGAAATCACACTTAATATAGTGTGACAAATTCTACTAGTTGAAAGAACTCATGGGACAATGCCGAGAGTTACCTTTCTCCTCGGACTGCCACCCGCCTCACTCCAACCGGACATCAGTTGCCAATTGCCTAGTATCTCCTACTAAACGTCAATTTTCGTTGTAGTCAGATCGTGTTTCGTTTCTTCTAGTATTTTTTGTGGCTGAATCGAATGGGATGGATCTCAGAAGTGTGAGACTGCGGCGCAAGAGTATAATAAGCCGCTGTGTAACAATTGTCAGCGTTTTAATTATACTTTCTAGTTATATTCTGCTAAGCGATCCCTAATTTTTGGTTTCAATAATTATCTGAAGCTAAAGAAGGTTGTTTTTGGCTTTTCCAAAAACGACTGACGCGTCGCTCCAAACATTTTCATCGAAATTCGCTCTAAAACAACCATAGCAAAAAAACTGGATGTCGATTGTTTTTGACTAATTAATTAAAGGTTTAACGGGGCGTGACTCACATCACGTCAAAATTGTTTAAACGGCACGAAGTGGAACTTGTGAAAAACACGAACGCGTTTTCAATTCAAATATTACCACGGCGGCGTTGATTATTTGCCAAATGGAGAGATGAGCGAGAGAAGGATATTGGAGGAAAATTTCAATTAGTAAAAACGAGCGGCGACAAAGACTCGAACAAATACGACCCTGAAAGTACATCGGGAATGTATTTGTAAGCTTTCATTGGGCACATTGTCACACACACACAATTTTTCGGTCTCTCTCTCCCTCATGTTTGCACGACGTCAGAAACACAAAAAGTCAGAGGAAAAAAGCGAGAGGTCGCAAACATCTCCATAAAAGTGGAGTATCGGATCGGGGAAAAAAGTTGTTGAAGTGTAACGACCCCGTCGGAGGGGACTAGGAATGAAAGTAACGCCAAAAACGTGCTGGAGTGTCTCTGGGGCGGAGGAAGTTTCACGAAGGGGTATAACGACTTCTCACATTCTCATCAACTAGCCGCTTGAAATAATCCCTCGACGAAGGACCGCATTTTTAGGTTCTTTCGAGAAGCCGTGGAATCTGGTTCGTTCCCGTCGATTCGTTCAACTTGTCCCACGCTCGATTGCCTTTAGGATTTACTGGGAGTATCGAAATACGCTCTTTTTCTGGGAGTTGGGTTAATTATTTGGTGCGGCGCATCTCGCAACTTTCTTCAGCCGCTGTCAATGCGATCATCAGAGGGGACAGACAAATGGTAAAAATAAAACACAGAAAAGAACGTGCAAAGTTCAGGAAATGAAGATGAATGAAGGGCGGTCGTCAGGCGCTGCGCCGAAACACTTGTTGGGACTCATTTTGTGGGCACAGAAATAGAAATGAGTAAGTATTAATACATCGAAGAAGCTAATCCTATTTTAAACATACCGCTAGTTGTGTTTTTTCTTAGTTTTCCGGTAATACTTTGATCACATTAACTATTTAAAAAGTAGCTTTCATGCTTCAGCGTCAATTTGAACTACCGGCAACTTGCAATGTTGTTGATGATGGATGGACTCCATCTAGCGATATATCGTCCGACCTCCAAAAATGCAACGCTTCCATGTGGCAGTTCCACCTTTATTCTGCCTCCTAAAAACCACTGGGAGAGCTAATAAAACCATCTAGCAGATTTTTAGCCTGTCCCATTTTAGCCCGGAGTTAAAAGTTTTAATGGGCGGAAATCACACGATCGTTGAACTTGGGAAACGACGCTTTCGGGCACATAAACAAGTCTGAAGAGTAGGGCGGAGGGTATGTATATGTATATATATCCGGAACTAGATCAGCTCCTCACGATTGGCCACCTCGTGATGCCGACATGACGGAGGCTCGTTATTTCTCTGGAATTCCCACTTCTCGATAAAATATGCATTCGAGCGTTTAACTCTGAAACTCCCCTCTCCCTTCCCCTTCACACCCTTAATTTCATGACTTTCCCACAATTTCTCGCTTCGCCTCTTTCATTTCAAGCTCGGCTTGTTTTTTGAAGCCCGACTTTACCCCTGAAAAGCGGGAGCAAATGTAGTGTGAACTGAGCATTTAGCTTCAGTTAGGCCGCCCTAATGTTTTACTCTCATGGTGGGCTCCGTGAAGGAAACAACGTCTGGTGACCGGCTCGTGGGTGCCATCTATACCACTTGGCCTCCTTAGTCTTCCTCTGTTTCTTTTGGGTTTTGATCTGTTAACCGAATGATGGTACTTTGACAAGTTCTGTATTTTCTGAGGAAGAAAACCCCCACCCTCAACCTTTCTCACTCATTTCGCTTTCCTTTGCTCTGTGAAATGGAAGAGAGAGTTATGCAGTCGGTTGAATGGCCCTGAGCCAAAGTGACGTATGTCGAATTTTAAAGTATCGAGATTGCAGAAACTTGGCTTTCTTCATCTCGTAAGTTTTCTGCTTCCAGCTAGAGGCGTCTGTTAACCTGGAATCCGAAATAACATTCCTCATCATTCTTAGGGGTATATGCTCTAGTTCTTTTTTTCACTTCCCTTAGCTACAACTTGTAGGAAGTAATGCCATCTGTTAAACCCATTTTTGAGTCAGCATAAATCCGTAGGGCTCAGGAATCCAAAGTCACTGTTCAGCACAGGCCGAATCAGAGGAGATTTTGAATTCTGCACTTGCCCTAATGGGACTCATTGTCTCCTCTGGCCTTCCCTATCCACGTTTCAGACGTCAAGCCTCTTTGTGTCATAGCTGTGGAAAGCCCAGCTCAGTTATTTCCAAGCATCAACGGATTCCCCCTAGTCTGGACTTTCCTAAATAATCTTTTCCCTCCCCTCAATTTACGTTCCTCTCCACAACACACAGCTCTTACAAGACTCATTCGTCTCTCAAGTCGCACGACTCACTCGTCTCTCAGCTCTCGCACTACTCACAAATCAACTCTTTCTGTCTTTCATTCCACGTAGTTCCCTATGCAACCAGTTCACGTGTGTTTAGAGTCCCCTAGTTTCTCATTTAAATAATCACTCCTCACTCACACTCACCACGTTTATTTATTTCTCCATCTAAGCTCCTCTATTCGTGCGCCCAACACTAATGATACCATCGGTGAGAAATCCCCTCAATCCAACACTTTAAGGAGAGAAACAATACACGCGCAGTTATCAATTTTTGGTGGTGGAGGTATTGTAAAAAAATGGGTAATGTTTTTGAGAAAGCATTCGACAGTCGTCTCCCAGTTCTCGCAACAGACAATCGTTTCACTTCTCTTCAACATCTAATTCGGATTCCTCTCTCCTTCCCCGCACAACCAGTTTCACGCTTTCAGAGCCCCTTTGTTCGCACTTGTATACTCAAACTCTTATCCTGTTCTAGTCATTTCTTCATAGTACGTGTATGTGTTCGAATCTTTGTTGTGATTTCCCAACTCTTCAATTACAAGTTTCGTGCTACAGTAAAACCTGTTTCCGTGATTCGTTCAAGTCTTCACTGGTCAAAACAGTCACTGTTGACGAGTGCCTTTCTTACTACAGTGCTCGAATGGTGCACTCCAACTAGATGTTACTGGGTCATACTGGGTGGCCAATTACTTTATAAATGTATTAAGTTTTGTAAGGGGCGAGATGGATAAATTTACGGTCGGCGTTCTTATAATACGTCCACTTACCAGGCTTCTAAAGAAAACGTTAAGCTGACCCGGCTAACAAAATGCTCCTGATACGACTTGAAAAAGAAAACCACCGAACCACAATTGAACAGTACTACTCGCTGGGCTGCACGCACGTTGAAGAGAAAAAAACAAAAAATTAACCTTCTAGTAAGGTTGCAGGATCTCCTACAGCGGCGATTTGTCGCAGCTTCCGCTAGGCCGTCGCTACGGTCAGATGGCGGCCAACGCTCTGTTGGCGGCAACAGTCACCATTTTCTCATCATTTGTTTTCGTGGTATAAGTCAATCCTGATTGGTTCTATTTACTCTCCTCAATTGGATCTGAGTGCTACCCTGTGATGCCCGTTCTAAACATTTTCATTGCAAGTGCAAGAAGACTTCACCTGTTACTAGATGATAAATCGAGGGAAAACCCCATGAATTGCTCCGCGATGTGGTGGGAGCACATCAAGACGCAGGTGGCTGAGGAAAAAACCCAGCTTATCCTCTTGAACGGGAAACTAATTAGCCAACCGTAAATTTGGCATTTCCAATTCAAATTAATCCTTTTCTAAACCAAATGAATTCTTTTCCAAAATAAATTAATCTTTTTGCAAATCAAATTAAACTTTTTTTTCAAATCAAATTAATCCTTTTCGAAAATTAGCCCAGTGTTAATTTTGGCCAACTGTGTGACGACTTTACTCTCAGTCTCATCTTTGGGAGCCTCAGGGGGAATACATTTTTCACATTGTAAAGCTAAAATTTTCTCTCGTTTTTCTGCAAAACCTGCAATTCGCAAACATTTTCACTAGGCTAATTTTCGAAAAGGATTAATTTGATTTGATTTGGAAAAAGATTAATTTACTTTGGAAATGAAGTAGAACGCAAAACCAATTACTTCAGTCAATATAGGTGTGAGATGGCATCCACTGAAGTACTCCAAGTGATCGCTGGCGTTCATTTACCTGTAAACTTGGCTGTTGTGGTGGACATGCGGGAAGTGAAAAGGGGGCTCCCCCGTGCTGGGCCTCACGCTGTATACCTTTCGACTTTCGGCGTTATTATCGCCAGAATGGAAACCTAATCACCAGTATAATGGAGCCTCAACACTAATCCCGTATACGCGGCGATTGCCGTGTAAGTATTCTATGTGCTTCCTTCTGAATTTCGTTATTCATCCTTCATAATAACAAGTTGAAACACAGACCGTGCTTATCGTCGCAAAAGCATTGATTCAGTTGCCACATTTTTACCCCGGCACAGTGAGAATTAAGCAAAAACAACTATGAAATGACGTATGCTGATAGGACGCATATCCAACATACATAATACATAAATAGCAGACGTGACATCGCGACACCAACTCGAGTCTACAAGATGGGCAGATGGGCGCAAATAACTGCGCGTGTAATCCAGATCCCCGAGGCCACAAAAACTCAGTACTGAACAAGTAGGTTCGAAGGTACTCCCCCACTACCAAATCATAAATTCTATCTTGGTTTATTACTCATACTGATGTTTTCGGTCAGCAAAATTTTTATACACACGCCCTCCCCCCTCAAAATTTGATACTTCACGTTTCAAGACACCGTGATTCTAAATCTGTATTGTCCGTACGCCGTCCGGGCCGTTTTGTGCATTTAACGTAGTATAAAAGTCGTTCTTGCACACCACAATCGCATTTGGTATCTAGTTATGCCCGCCTGCTCAGCAATCCGATCGGACGAAACCCATTGTTGTTATGGGCAAAACACGGTTAAAAAAATAACGAAAACTCAATTGGCAGTATTATCGCAAATACGCCGTGTTTAGTAATCACTTTTAAGGGGTTATTAGCTCCTCGGTCCAATGGAATGAGTATCATATCAGACGTGTAAAGATGGGTGTAGTGAAATTACGGTAATTATAATGAGCCGAAGTCGACCACCCAACTGAAAAAACTTGGGGGAAGAAGTAATAGTTTCGTCGTTTGAACTCTCCCCCTCCCGTCTCATAAAAAACCACTCGCAACGTCGTGACAATTGTTTAAAGGCGTCTACGGGCAACTGGAATATTTAGTTTTCGTCGGTCCGTTGTACCCAGGTCATGTTTTGCGTGGTTTCCCGGTATTTTTCGATGCTGAATCGAATGGGATGGGTCTCGGAGCAGTAATACTAGGTCAAGCTGTTCATGAGAATGATAAACCGTTGTGTAATAATTTGCAGAATTGGTTTGTTTGAGCGTCTGGAGTTAGCCCCGCGAGATGCTCTTCTTAGCGGGTCGACTGCCCCCCGCCGGGGCTCCGGGTCGTCAACTGCCTCAGTCCGCTCTCAACGGAAGTCGAGTCACCAGGAGGTTTCACCAAACGCTCACATTTGTTGATTAAAGCAATCAAAAATGATCACTGATTTGAGATTTACTGTGCAATATAGCGTATTTCACCAACGTGGTTTACGATTAAAACATTATAACAACCCGCGAATTCTTCAAAACGGAGTCGTAGCGGTTAGAAGTTGACTGGGTGCGTCGCGGTTACCGCTCGCCAAACGAAGACCGTTTTGCAGACAAATAACTGCCTTTAACTTAATAATACGAGCTTTATGACTGCTTTTCGTTTTCTCCTGAATCGTTCCGCTAATTTTGCTTACTTGAAATGCAAGACGAGAATAGGGGGGTCATTTTGGTTGTTCAAGGAAACGAGAAGGTTATGATTTCCATTGGATAGTTCGCAATAAAATGATTCTAGTGCAATGATATGTTATCTGGGCATTCCAACACGCACTGAATTCTTTGGGTCTGCTTTGGCCCTCGACAATAACGGCTGCTAATACCAACCGAAATGTTGTTGATTTTTGTAGAAGTAGGAACAAAAATTAGGAAGCCCTTGAATCGTACGAATCTGCTGAGGACTCTAAAAAGTAAAAATATCTCTTACAAATCAAGTAAACTGGTCCTAGCTAAATAGGCTAGTACGTTCGTAAACCCTAACATTCGCGTACTTAAACAAACATAAGCGGGTAAAATGTTGATTCAGGTCGATGTCCAGTCCCGAAATTGGCTGGTCGAATCGTAGATTTTGTTCATTCTGATCGTTTAGTCATTTCAAACGACGTTAGAGAAACCCGGTTTAATTACTGAAAATTCCCATTTATCAATTAAATGTTGTTTTGAAAAGTTTGGTGGCACCCGGTCGTGTTTCGTGTTCCGCGACGAAAATTCTGTTGCTCGTAAAACCGACGTGAATCCGTGATTCTCCATAATTAAGTCCGCGGGCATACCATAACTCAGTGCGCGGCAAGATATTCTTTTTAGTCAAACTTACGGACTCCCGCCGGATATGTTTCGTCACTTTGAAGACTTCAGAGGTGAGTCTTTACAGAACATGCTATTCTGGTACGTGAGCCTTAGTTATCATTGTTTCCTGTTCACCTTGAAAATAGCTCCATTCGAACCCGATTTGATTGGAACTACTACCCGAGATGTCTATTCTAACAATTTACTAACGTGGGCAATCCGATCGGACGAAGCCCTCGGTTGTTATGGGCAAAAAATGGTTAACAAAATTGACAAAAACGGCAGTTTCATCACCAATACGTGTTCGGTGTCGTTTGCTAGGTATTTTTAGATCCTAGGTCGAATGTACTGAGTATCAGACGTGTCCATAGCATATAGTGAAAATACAGTAATTACAGTGCGCCAAAGTCTACTAACTGAAAGAACTCGCTAGACAGTACTGTAGTCAGATCATGTTTTGTGTGGTTTACTGGTATTTTCCGATAATGAATCGAATGGGATGGGTCTCGGAGCTTCCAGATTCCGTCAAGCTGTTCAAGAGAATAATGAACCGTTGTGTAATAATTTGCCGCGTTTAAAAAAATGTTTTTCTTATGCTTCATCATTTCATTATTTTTACTTATTTACAATTCATTAGTATTAATATGTATGATTTTTAAATTCTATAAACTTCTGTTCTCAATCTTCTTTTTTTACCTAGAATTAGGGGATTTATTGTTTACTGTGTTTAAATTGTTTTACTCTCCACTCGTTTACTCACCCACTTCCGATCTCTATTTCCTCTCACCCTCAAAAAACAAGTTTTCACTGTTCGCTGCTGTTCACTCTGCTCTTTATTTGCATCTTTATTTCTCTCTTTCTTCTCTACGTCAGGAAATACGTACATATTCAACGAGTGTGGTTGGATGGGAATGATTATAAAACTACCGATGTATGTTTGAGACGATACGGTCTTCCACAACTGTTTGTAAAACATATGTTGGCTTTTAAGTAACGGATTTAACTCCTCGGCGTGTGAGAGTGAGCAGGAGGTTGGAGATGTGATCAGCGGGAAAAGGACTCAGGAAAACACGGCGTTAATATTGGAACGCGGCAGCTCTGGAAAAACCTCGCTACAGCACAGCCGCACTGTGCCAAAGGGCTCCTGTGCATTACTGCCGACTATAAACATCTGACTCAGACATTCGTCACCTCATTTTATTGCGAGTCTATGCGGAGTCAAATGTCGTTTTTTGTGTTTATGACTTCTCCGCAGCTCCCGTTGGGTCGACTTTATTACTCCGCATTTTCTCGGCCCATACCTCTCCCTGCTACCGACGTAAGTGGGAGACTATTCCGCAAAAAAAAAAAAAAAAAAATAGTAATATGGGAGTAAGGGTTTCGATACGCTTTCAACTCAGGGGGCTTATGCATTTTTCATGACCCTGCGAATAGTTGGTTGCTGGAAATTGTGTTCACCTGAAATGAATGAAATGAATAATTCAGGTGTCTGAAGATGCTAATGTTTCCAACACCCTGGTGTTGGGTTTAGTGGCGATGTTCGGATTAAGCGTAACTCCGAAATGTATAAGTTTCCGTGCGATCGAATGCATGTTCCTTAGCAACGGAAAACACCGATGGCCTCAGTTCCTTAAGGGAAAACCTTCCGAACTTGTGTCTCTGTTCCAAGACGTTTTCCAACAATCTACGGGAAACATTTCTTCTGAGTTATTCGATTTTCTTCTCATTTTCCGGGTTTTAGTACTCCGTACCAGAATAAGCGTCATCAGTCCTTATTGCCGTCTCCCCTGCTCAAAGATGGGACAACCCCCCCCCCCTAGTACGTGCTGTAAACAAAATGAAGGGACAATAGTTTTTGGGGAGTGGCGCTAATATAAACGCGGGTACATCTCATCCGGAGGTGTTCATGTACTGCCCAGATCTCGGCACATGCCGATTTACAAGTACTGTTCGACGACATTTCTGTCCAAGTACTCAGAATATTCGAGTACTCGGCTCGTTGTTGATTTTTTCCATCGCTTCAAAAAGAGACAAATATTGAGGACTCGGCGAGCACATGACCGAGATATCCATTCGCCTAGATGCTCACGAAGTGGAGTTTTGTGGGTTTCAATTTGTCTAGAGGCGTTGGAGGAGCTCTAAAAATGTATATCGCATTTCTCATCCTTCCTCTCCCATTGCTGTGATTAACGCTTTTACTCGGCGCTGCGAATGTTCGTTGTGGCTTGAGTTGTTCGTGGTTGTGTGACCCTGTTCAGAAAATCCGAGATTACGAGGTGGCTCATCAGTTTATGGAAATGTACGAAAAGGAAACATTAATTGGGCATGATATTTTTCGATTAACGTTAAAGGATTCAAATTGGTTTGGGCAACAAATATTCTGTTGGTGACCTAAAAAACATTCTTCGATGACTTCATTTAGAGCGTGTTTGAGGAAAGTCAATTATGACATTCAAACGGTACAGGAGCAGTCGGTTTGTATGTATAAACCTAATTGGTTTGTCTTCGAAGCTACGTCAATGTTTTTCTTCTTCTTCCGCCGCCTCAGAAGTCAAATCGTCAATTAGAAACAGTGAAAGATGCAGCAGCCATGACGAGTTCGTCCTTTCATGCTATTGAACACCGATGATAAACATTAACACTGCCATGCACTAACAACAGCAACTAATGCACACAGCACACGCACATTCATCCAAATATTGGTCTTATCTGTACGAGCGTGCGCCCAGCTTAAACTGAAAACAGAGCTCTGCCAGTAGGTATGTGAAATCTCTGGGTCGCCTGCTATTCTGTTGGCGCCCCTTCCCTAACAAATTATCATTTCTTCATTTGGTATATTGATGGTTCCCATCTTTCAGCAGGTGAAACGCTTTTACTGCGCTGTTTGCGCCGCATTGAGGAATTAGCCTCCGCTGGGCTGTGTTGTCCCCAGCATTACTGTTGATGCTTAGTCGGGTATGGAATACTTTACTATGTTTTCGGTCAGGAAAAACTTTGTACGACCCCCCCTCGAAATTTGATACTTTACGTTTCAAGACATGGGGATTCCAAATCTACAATGTCCGTCCGCCGTCTGTCCCGGTTTTGTGCTTTTAACGCGGTCAAAAAATCCGTTCTTTCGCACAAAAATCCCATTTGGTATCTATTTGTGCCCGCCATCTCAGCAATCCAATCGGACGAAGCCCATGGTCGTTATGGAAAAAAATTAACAGAACGCAGTATCATCGCAAATACGCCGTGTTTCGTATCGTTTTCAAGGTATTTTTACATCCTGGGTCGAATGGAATGAGTATCAGACGTATACAACTGCGTATAGTGAAATTACAGTAATTATAGCGAGCCAAAGTCAACTTATTGGAAGAACAGCGGAAGTCAACGTTTCATCGTTAGTACTCCCTCCCTCCCATCTCTTCCAAACCACCCGCCCGCTCGACTCGCAACATCGTGCCAATTGCCTACAGGCGCTTACAGGCGCCTGGCGCCGGGGGAATAATTAGTTTGCGTAGTTTCATCGTAGTCAGGTCATGTTGCGTATGGTTTACTAGTGTTTTTCGATGCTGAATCGACTGCGATGTGTCTCGGAGCAGTAATACTAGGTCAAGCGGTTCATGAGAATAATAAACTGGTGTGTAATAATTTGTCGGGTTTTATTCTGTTGAAATGGAACACCACGAAGATTTATGTCAAGGCGTTCGTAGATCGCGGAATACGGAAGGAAGGGCCTGCAATATATTTGATGCTCAGCTAATATTCGGTACTTAGCGAGTACGGCATGAGTATGGTCAGCAGCACCTTCGGCAACTAATCTCCCTGGTTTCTTTCAGTTACCTTCAGTTGTTGATTGTAGTAATGACGTTGGAAAGTCAGGTGAGAAAAATTTTATTACAACCCCCATTCAAAATTTTACTATGCATGGGGATTTCAAACCTTTAATGTCCGTCCGCCGTCCAAAACCCGTTTTTTCTCACAATAATTCCATCTAGTTGTGCTCGCCTCTTCGACAATCCGATCAGACGAAATTCACGATTGTTATGGGCCAAAAATGGTTGAGAAAATTAACCAAAAATGAAATTCTGTTATTTTTAATTATGACGTGTTTGGTATCGTTTCCTAGGTATTGTTTGATGCTGAGTCGAATAGGACAGGTGTCTACATGGTGAACTCTCAGTGAATATAGTAAGGTAATTTCTACTACTTGAAAGAACTCATAGGGTAGTAGCGAAAGTGATCTTCCGATTCGCGTAAGAAATTGAAATTCCCCACGTTGAAGTGTGAGTAAGTGGACTGTATGTAGTTAGTGTCACACAGCTCAGCAAGACAAATTTCTAGGGTAGTGAGTTCACACTTACTGTTTCTGCAGTTACTTGTAGCTTACCCGGCGCCGGGTTCAGAGAGGCAGCCTTCGTAGCGTCCTCCAATACTACGCAGGTTTTCATGTATTGCTGCAGTCTGTGTGAGTAATACGCTTACGACAAGTATGAGAAAAGCAACGCGTATTTTCTTAGACCAAAAAAGAGCACAAGAAAGAAGAAATCGTTTTCGTAGCGCGAGCAAAAACAACATCAACAGGCGGAGAGAGATTACACATGGTTATCCTCTCGTGAGCGCTGATTTACCGGACTGCCGCCCGTCTCGTCCCAGCCATCCTTCAGTTCAATTCGTCGCGTTGTGCCAATTGCCTAGGCCTAGAAAATGTCAATTCCGTTTTTCCGTTGTTGTCAGAGAATGTTTCGTATCATCTACTGGTGCTTTCCAAGGCTGGACCGTCATTTGCATATGAGTTGTCGTTTTCTGGAACGTTGATATAGCCATGTTATATTCTTAGTATTTTTCCACGCTGGATTGAATAGGATTGGTCATAGCCGTGAATTGCTAGGGAGTTGCGTTTTTTATTTGTACAACCTTCTGATTCTTCTCGTACTTTTTAGTTGCTTCACACGTCGTATTGTGCCACCTACAGTTCTGTTTTCCATGTGAGGACTGAGCCACCGTCCACAATTTACGACGCAGAGTTATGAGATGGTATCTGTTCACATGTGAATGAAACTAACACAATTGAGTATCTTACTATTTGTCATTCGGCATTTCAATGTTAGGATATGTTGTTGCCCTTCCCTGAGCCACTGAATCTGAACTGAACCAAGGAATGAACAGCGCATGATGAAACTGGCGATCTCTTTGATGTTTTCGCGCTTTCGGAAGTTGCCTGACAGAGTTATCTGTCCCCTCCTTCTTGTCGTTTAGCTTTCGCTCACTATCCTTTCGGTCCCTTCCGTCGTCTTTGCTTTTCGATGCTTATCGCTCTTTGAGGTGGTTGAGGGGCCGACGATGGAGTTATTTTACATCCGAACTGACAAGCGAGCTGCAGAATTTGATGAACAGATCAGTCATTCCATCCGATTTTGGAATGAAGTGTTCTCTGAAGTCACAAGATTTTTGTTCGCACGAGAAACCCCTCCCACCGTTGGAAGAACATTCTACAGTATTTGTCGAGCGATTCATTTGTCTGCTAATTTAGAAAAATGAGGTGGTAAATAAACTCCAAAATCTCGATTTGAATAATCGAACTGAAGACAGTAACGAATGGAGTTTCGGATATTTGTAGAGCAGTTGTTAACTGGAGAAGCTCAAAGGGATGGGAAGTGACACACACACACGCCGCACATTTCCGAACGAGAAGGCCATTATACGGCTGTACAGAATCGCACAGGTTAGGACAGTTGATCAGGTGCGCGGGCTGCCGAGTGAAATTTATTACGCCATTCCAGTGTCGAACAACCTTCGCTGTACTCCTCAATCAATCACCCTGCACCCTACTATCCTTTAGCGGACCTAACCGCTGTTCCCTAACACATCAGAATTAACTTGGAATACTTCAACGTGCCAATTGGTCGTTCTGTGAGCTTGATTCAATTTCACAAGGTGAATCTAACTCGATTAAACCTGGTTGTTACTCGAATATCGTCTGGTGTAACACCGCATGTATATTTCAGACAGACTGTTGTATGACAATCTATCTGCGAAGCGGGATAAGCGGGTTACTCGGTTGGGATGACCACGGTCCCCTCTCGAATATCAGATCGAATCGACTGTGTAGCGTGATGTTAGATATGACTGGTGTAATGGACGTAGACAAAAAAAAACGCATAGGGCTGGCACGAAGGATTATGATAAAATGGTTTAATCTGAAAATAGTAAGAACGGCTTGAGCCAGACAATACAGTAGGTGAATGACCTTTCGAAATCAAATTGTGAAAATATAATAAACTTGTGACCAGTTAAATAGATCGAGTGGCGGTGAGGCGAGAAAATGTACGGATAACGCGTTGAAGGCAACCGGCGTTGGGCTCAGAAGCAGACTAAAAAGGCCACCTCTCATCGAAGTCACGTCGCATCGAGTCGGATCGTAGTCGTGCGGGAAAAGGTCGGAAATCGGAGAGTTGGTGGCCGCGATAAGCTCCTGACTGCGTTTGTGTACAGCCTCCGTGGCGCCAACAAGAGTGTTTAAGCAATTACGTAACTTTGTTAACAAGTGGATAGCGTTTTATAGAAGAGTATATTACCGTGACACAATGCTAATGTACCAGGTTATTTACTTAGAATTAGCTAGTGCCCCATTGTCTGGGTTCAAGACAGCACCCACTGAAGCACTCGATGTGATCACCAAACGGTTACCCAATGACTTGGCCTGTGAGTGCATAATGGACAAGTGGAGAGTGAAAAATGAGCTTCCCCGCCACTGGGCCATATAGATCTCTCCACTAAAGGAGAACTTGACGGGAATCGCAACTATTAGAAAGAGGACTCAAACATAACTTACCTTCAACTGACTTACAAAAAGAAATTGAAACGAACATCTTGGACGCTGGAATCGAACAAACCATCAAAGAATACAGAAAGAACAGGACGGACCACAAAGACGAAAAAACAGCTATACAAATTAGGACCAAACTCAACAACAATAATTTAATTTTGACAAAAGCAGACAAAGGAAACGTCATTGTTATACTAGATAAACAGAACTACTGAAATAAGACGACTGACTTCATCAACCAAACACAATGCACGAAACTGAAAAAAGACCCTACGGACTCGTATGAAACACAAATACGTAATGCACTTAGAAACCATACTAACATACCAAAAGAACAGCATTATAAATACATAAACATGAACCCAAAACCACCACTACTCAAAGGACAACCAAAAATTCTTAAAAAGGATACACCCATCAGACCAGTCATAAACTTCACATCTGCACCAGCATATAAACTCTCAAAATATTTGACCACAATGCTAAAAAGTACCATTACATTACCAAACAGATATACGATACGTAACACGGAAGAACTCACCACTAGATTAAAAGACTTAACTATAACTCCAAACACTAGATTGGTATCATTTGATATAAAAAACTTATATCCCTCCATACCAATAAAAGAAACCATTGACATACTACAAACCAAACTAAGACAAATAGACACGACAACCACTAGAAACGTTACCAACCTCACCAAACTGACACTCGGACAAAACTACTTTTAATTCAACAACAGCATATACAAGCCAAAATATGGATTAGGTATGGGAAACCCTACTTCGTCCATATTAACTGAAATATTTCTACAACATTACGAAGAAACTCACATCCAGACCTTAATGACAAAACACGATATCAAACACTACGCCAGATATGTAGATGATATCATCTGCATATTAGGCCGTGATAACACTGACGATATACTAAAGGAGTTAAACAATATCCACCATAACATCCAATATGACATGGACAAAGAACAAAATAAAACCCTTAATTACTTGGACCTTAAAATCACACGGTTGGACAACGAACTACAATACGACATTTTCAGAAAACCCACTGCTACCGACACGACCATACACTTTACATCAAACCACCCACAACAACATAAACTAAGTGCATTTAGACACATGATACGGAGACTAAAAACTATCCCACTACCCGCACAAAATTACAAAAAAGAACATGATACTATCAGTACTATCGCAGAAAATAACGGTTACTCCAAAAAAACAATAAACAAATTATTAAGACAATATGAATCCAAAACACACGATTCAAAAACACAAAATACACAGACTTTAACAAGACGCTGCACATTCACGTACACAGGACCTAAAATATACGGAATAACTAATATCCTCCGAAAGGAAGGTATACAAATCGCATTACGTACGGACAACACACTTAGAACCAAACTAACTGCAAAGACTGAAAAGACCGACCCACTCGACCAAAGTGGGGTATATAAAATAACTTGCACTTGTACAAACGCATACATAGGACAGACAGGACGAAAAATACGGACCAGATACTCAGAACACATTAAATCTCTTAGTAGGAACAAAGACGATTCAAACTTTGCTAACCATCTCAAAACAACTGGACATGAACCTACCAAAATACAGAACTGTACCACCTTACTACACAAACAATACAAAGGACGAAAACTGAACATATTAGAAAACATGGAAATTTATAAACAAAAAAACTTCAATGGACAGATCATTAATGAACAAATCAACACAAAATGCGACAACATATTCACACCACTGAAAACACTACACAAACGAAAACAACCAACCGACGGATTTACAGACCACCCTACACAAAAAAGACGGAAATTCCACAATTGACAGATCATTCAAGATGTTCCATTCACCTTTAGGGGTTTCCCCCTGAGGTACATGACCTCCTCTCCCCGACCCTTCCCTAACGCTCCATCAACCCGTTTACCTTCCTTTCGTATATAAAGACCACGACCAACTGACTAACTTAACAGCCAGACGATGATGTGTTTACATCGAAAGTGCTTGCCCACAGCAACTCACCAGCCAGAGAAGACGGACTCACCTAACAGATACGTTAACTTTAATAATTTGCCTACTGGCGGACATAACTCAATTGCTTTAATACCTTAAGCGGAATTGGTCGTTTTTTCTCAATCGCATTCGCAAAATTTGCGAATTTATTTAATACTCCCTCATTCAACAGACCATTTTATTGAATCATGTTCTTCGGCCTTTCTAGCACCCAAAATGGGAAGAACAACGAATAAAATGTCAGCCGAAAATAGGCCTTTTCTTGATTCGTGCGGCTAAGGGAAGTACAGGTGTACGCGAGGTCGCCCAACAAAAACATCCGGCCCTCTTCGGGGCGAAATGCTCGGCACTCATGGCTCAGCAGAGGTCACTAGCAGGACCCACATAAGAAGCAACGTCACGCTGTCGAATTCAATATTATCTTGCCCATAGTCCGATTCCGGCCGGAGCGATGTGGTGAGTGGCCCTGTGTCAACGAGATAAACACAAGTTAGAACTATGCCGCGAGATAACTTGCTAGCCGCGCTAGCAGCGTACCTCACTCACCACCTGCGGACTTAATCCTAGGCCTCACAGTGGTGCAATCTTATATAAAAAAACGAGGCAGTACTACAGAAGTACGAAGGGGCCACGCGAGCTATGGTCCCGGCAATGTACGTGAACAAACCAATGAAGTGATTTGACTCATAACTAATCTCCAACGATAGCCCCAGTTAAGAATGTCAGCTGTGACTCGTGCATCTCATTGATAAAGGTTTGATAATCACCTTTTAAGAGAGCAGGAGGCTAAAGCGATGTGGAGGAGGATGTATAAAGATCTCAAAACTTCATTTACAATTTGCGAAGTTTATATTGAAATTGGGCTTCTAAGGAAAAACTTTGCACGTGGACCGGCTCGAGCACATGAAATGACCCTTTCAATATGCAGAAGCTCAAATGAGGGTGGCAGCTTGCCCATTAATCATTTATAGGTAATTCTTATTATTTTCAACATCAGGCTCCAGTTTTTGGAGGACCTGTGATGGGATTGCAGCTGCTGGATGACAATGAACTTCTGGGATAATCAGCAGAGTGAGCTTCATCGTTAGCCATTGGCTTTCTCAAGCTACTCTGCTCGGATTGCTAGGTGAGGATAAAAAGTTTTGTGCCTAGTCTGGTGACATGAGTGGGCTTTGAGACTAATTCTATTAATTTTACACCTTCGGATGTGTGTAAAATATGTTCTGCTGGTAGTAAAATAATTCTTCTTATACATCAGACGGTAGTGCCCTCCCTCTTTCCTGTTTCTACTGATGAATGAACCCTACGTAATTGTAAAATGAAATGTTCTGTACTTACTCAGATTGTAAGATCCTGGATTCTGTATTGGCCATGGTGACAGTGGTGATGCTTCATGACGAACGTTGTGTAGGGGGAACAGCGCTGTATCGTCCACAGTCGAATACATTTACATTCCTGTACTGGCTGGTACTCGCGCAGGTTCCGCCCATCGGATGCAAAGGATACCGTTCAACCCTGATCAGATTCATAATGCTGAATTGCTCTCTTCACATTTGTCAAGACGTCTGGCCACTTATGGACTCTCAGCGTAGATTCTTGGAGATTTGCGTTTATTCTCTCCCATGATATATGAGGTAAATCACAAGACGAATGTGAAGTTGACGCGTTACCCTTGAGGCGAACACCCAACCAACGCCAAAACTAATCTACCGCAAAAAGACAATCGCGTTCTCCTTCTTTAAATTCACCTTCTTGTAAACGTCCGACTTTCATACATTTTAATCACTGTTGGTGACCAGTGCTATCTTCCCTCGTCGACGTGTTTATACTCACCCGTTTATTGAAGGGGGGAGATAGACTAGGGCCAACTCATCGCACCTCCATCCACCATCAACCATACCAGCCTCTCCCGCGCCTTCTCTTCATTTTAATCGCTTTCTGCATCAAGATCGCCGTCGCCCTGAAGGTTTATAGGCCCCTGGTTCCTGCTCCTAACAGTTAGGGCTAAGATAAATAAGACATAAATTTGTCCCCCTAAACCTGTACCAATCAAGCACTGTAAAGTCATTCCAATTTACATCTGCTTCATCCCCACGCGACCCACGAGTGTAACGTTCTATTATGTGCAGATTTTTGTACAAAAGCATGTATTGAAGTTGAACGGTCTCGGGAAAACGTAAGAAAACTGTTCGATCTCAAGATAAAAGAGTTAACGAAAATGCCATTGTACTAAGATCAGAACGAGAAGAGTTTTTTGACTCGGACATTGAAAAACACGAGAAAAATCTCGTGAAGAAAAGGAGGAAAAATCACAAAGCCCAGCTTTTCAGCTGTTGAGATTCTCCAGTTTTTGGAGAGAAGGTCCAAGAAAAGGAGAGAACAAAAAAAAAAAAATACTCAAGTTGTAGCGCAGACAAATTGGACTCACCCTCCCATAACAAACCACTTAGCGCCCTTTTTATAGTCTGATAGGTCTCAGCGAAAAAGTTTTCCATTTTGGGGAAGGAGCAAAGTCATTTTACAAGAACAGCAACTAACTCTCTTGAAAGGAATCAAAGTTCATCTGCGGGCCGATGGTTGGAGGAGGTGATGTTGGTGAGTGGGGGGGGGGAGGTGTATTATCTCAGTCTTCTCTGACCTGTGCTCTCTCGGGTAGGGGGATTGTTCCACTAGGAAAACAGGTAGTTCGTGACAATTGGACCGAAGGTGAGTTAACTAATCCTGAGAAAACTTTCTGGTTTTGGTGGCTAATCAACGTGGGGATGTAATCAATTTTGGTTTTGTTGAAACCTAGCTACGTACGAATTTGGAATGCAGTCTCAATCTCTCTTTAGTCAATCTGTTTCTCAATCAGGTTGAGCCGATTTTGAGATCGCCGGCTCTAAAGATGACTTGCGGAGCTTTGAAGGGTGGTTTGAGGAACCACGTGTGTTGACCTGGTCGCTTGCAGTAACCCCTGGTTAGGTACACACGCAACGACCCCTAGATGAGTGCCTGCTTGTCCCATCTGTTAGGTTCACCTCGTGTCTTGATGGTAACTCTCCAATCATGGTGTACAACCAACATGAGAAAACATAACATCCGATTTCAGTGACTAGCCGCACAAAACGAGGCTATGCCACCTAAAAGTTCCGTAATGTTGACCAATTTGAAATCCGAAGTTAATTATTCTGTATTTCTCGGAGGAATTCTCCATGGCTTTACCATGGGAATCTTTGTTTAATGTTATTCTCTTCCATAATCAACCTGCCAATTTCAAATTTACTCCTCAAAGTGCGAGCTGCTAAAGCGAGTCCAAGAATCGCCAGACTTCATCCATCCTTCGTAGCCGTCATCAGTAACACTCCCGTCAAATGGATATCTTCCAATTGCAACCTTTTGGAGCTTCTTTCACCTCTCTACATGGGTCCCAGCCCTCGATACTTAACATAACATGGCGACTCCAATGTGCTACTTCTTTTCTATGAAAGACTCCAGAGTCCTGGAGGAGCCCAATTCTGCTTGACTATAGTTATAACAATATTGAGCGACAGTCGTTCAGTAAGCGTTCTAAGGTGCCTGCATCCATGCAAACCTTCAACGATTTCGCCTGATTGACGCTTGACACGAATGTACACTATTAGATAGGGCTCATAATTGAAAGTTCTTCAGATGTCTGCCTCCTCGTGGTTATACGCGGTAAGGCACTGTATATGGTATAACCATATCCTGTATCCATACAGGAGCGCTAAACACACTTCTGTGGTGTTGCAATCGAAAGGAACCGCCTCTGCCTTCCCTCAATAGCAAAAACCACACCTGCTAGATAGAATCAAAAGGAACGGCTGATATATCCTTATTGAGTCATATGATTCCTGTAAAGGGTTGACGGCGTAAAAGAGCATCCATACGCGAATGTAGTTTTTTTGCAGAATAACGGTTGAACTGATTGAGCTCGTATATGCGCAAAAATGTGGTTAAGAGTAGGTTCTGTCGTCTGGAATGTTCGAGGCGTTGAATTGTAACTAAAGTGAGTGTTCCCGTATTGTTCTCAAATCGGCTCAAACGATTTTGATGAAATTAGTGCACCTCCCCGGACGGTTCAAGTGAATTGTGCTGAGCGCGTATTGGCCGGAGCACACCAAATAACATCTCCAATCTATTACGAACCTCTTCGTTTCCGTTTGTACCGCCATATTCTCACCGAATTCCCTCAAAGAGCCCTCGGAAATTGTTTCGTTATTTAACAGAAATGGAGGCAACTTATGGAGCACCTCAGAAAAACAAACGACGAGGTTCTTTCGGTCGCTCACAATCGGATGAGGGGAGTTCCAGTTGAGCACAAAGAAACCTCGGCAAATAGGAAACGGCGAGCTCTTTATTTACTGAAAAAGAGCAGAGCAGCGCTTCAAATAATGGGAAGTGGCTCAATCGGCTTTTGTACCGCCTTCTTCTCCTCAACTTGGTTTTCGCTCAATTCCCTCCGATCAATTTGTGTTTATACCCGGACACCCCTCCCCCTCCCCCAGCCATACTCTCTACAACACTTTCCCCCTCCCGCGAGTCTTCCGGTTGTTAATTGTTTGGAGCGTTTCAATTGATCGTAAAATCCTGTAAACTTGGTTGGTGTTTCAGTACAAACAAATTGACATTTCCTAACCGCGGCTTAAGCTCGAAAAAATATATGTAGCCGCACAAAAATGGTATTATCTTTTGTGTTTAATTGGTAGGAATTGAACCCTTTGGATGCGAACGTTTAATGAACTGGAATCGGGGTGCGGGTGTTCTCTTTTTCCCTCAAATGGAAACTTCTCAACCCAAATTTCCACGCCAATCAGCTTATCTTGGCCTTTTCGCGATTAAAAAATGCTACCGAAATCCGTTCCACGGTATTCCTCAACGGATCCTAGATCCTAGCTCTACGAACTAGAAACGAAAGTTGCGTAATTTTGAGTTCTCTTCAGATCTTTACTTTTTAAGGGCTTCTGAGCCCGAAGAACACCATTGGGGAAAACGTGAGGAACTGGCTCGTCCAACGAATTTGTCGACAAATTTTCCCCCCAAGAAGCTCTAGGGTGTTGGGAAAACATTCGTATGTCTGTTTCCGTGACGAGGATTCCTATCTCGCTAGCCATCTGTTAGTTTAGTTCAGTAGAAAGTCCATCACTGAATTGAACCAGTAACTTTCTTTTTTCACTCCACACTCTTCCATCGGTCTAAGTCCAAATTAGCAAATGATTTGTTTGTGATTCACTGGCCTTGTCTAATTAATCCATTCATTTACCACTCAGTTCCTTTGAACTTGGCCAAACAAAACTTCACAGCAGCAGGAAGCGGTAGCGCTCACAGTTCTGGGATTTATTGTGCTGCACGTACTCATTGCAAGACCAACATTGAGTAATTGATACACAGATAATTAATGAGGCTACAAACACGGTTTTTTGAAGAAGGATAGTAATTCCTTTTGCAGAGTTATTGGGTAAAAACTTAGAACTGGTAGTAAGCAAAACGGTGATAGTTGAAATTCAGGAATTTCTGGAGTGGCCCCCTTATATCTTAATAGCGTTTTCAAACACTCACCTTATAGGTATTGGATTGGAATACTACAGCATTTTTTTATATTTACATTTTAGTAACATTTCAGCGGAGTTAAAAGGAAAAAACCGCGCTAAAACCGATTTGCGTGGAACATTTTGATAAATTATTGTGCTGCTCTAGTCATTTTCCCACGAATGGAAATTTTACGGTATAATTGCCTTATTAAGAGCTATCAATATAAAAAATTTAATCAAAATCGTTAGAACCGTTTTTGAGAAACAAAATTTGGTGTTTTGATCACTATGATAACTGTAGTTAACTTTCGGTGGATTTTGTCCATACCCTTATTTTTGCGTCCCAGGGTAACCTGTAGGCTAGACTTCAAGTTTCAGCTGATTTGGTACGGTTGTTTTCTGTAAAAACCGCGCTAAAATCGAATTCGTCGAAACTTTCGGTAATTTATTGTGCTGCTCTCGTCGTTTCCCCACAAATGGGAATTTTATGGTATAATTACCATACTGGGAGCTACCAATATAAACAATTTAATCAAAATCGTTATAGCCGTTTTTGAGAAAAAAAAATATGGTGTTTCGATCACTATGATAACTATGGTTAGCTTTCGGTGGATTTTACTCATACCCTTATTTTGGCGTCCCATGGTAACCTGCGGGCTAGATATGAAGTTTGAATGGATTTGGTACGGTCGTTTTCTCTAAAAATCGTTCACAGACACACATACGCACACAGACCATTTTCCCAAATAGTGTTTTTCGGACTCAGGAGGTCTGAAATGTAAAGATCTGAAGAAAACTCAAAATTTTTTTTTCAGGCGATTACATAACTTTCCTTTCTACTTTGTAGAGCCAAGGAAAGTAAAAAAGTTTGGTATTAGAGTATTTGGGTTAGTTCCGCCAGTAGGTAAATTACTAAAGTTAACGTGCCTGTTTGGTAAGTCCGTCTGCTCTAGCTGGTAAAATACTGTGGGGAACGCTTTCGATGTAAAGACAGAGGAGACGGACACCAAATAGGTACTTTACCTTTAAAAAAAAGGTAAATTTACAAAGTTCCACTCCACAAAATGCGGGATAAAATTCATTTCATGGCTTTACTTCAGAAACCCTAGTTTCTGGACATACACACACAAATTTTTTTTATATACTTATTACGTGAGAAGACGAATTAATAATATAATGCAGGTCAGAAAGTCTTTCGTTATTCGTTGCTTTCTTTCAAACTTACTTGCCAACGAAGGTCCCTTGATCCTTGGTCGTTTCTTTATCAAAACGACTGTTCCTTAACTCTCATAAGTTGTATCAGTCGAAGGTTATGGAGATTGTAGTTTCTTTATTGTGAAAGAGGCTGGGCGCCAGAATCCAACGAACCTGTGGAGATACGGCAGGCTGTCATTTAGAGAGCTGTTGCCCATGTAGTCCCGCAACACCTGGGACCGTCTGGAAGGTCTTAATATGGTTTCCCTCAAGATCTAACTGTGTACTTGGGTGATAAATTTCAATGTGAGAGATCAACTATGGCCATTTTTTTTGGCATAACCTTCTTCGCAAACTGGATGAAACGGTTATGAGCGTGCTTAGTAGCAGTCAAAACTGGAAGGTTTGGTTGCTCTTCCAACAACCGTAGCAGTACAGTAGAGCAGCAGTTGGTTTCTTGTTTCCACAGCACTGGTCACCCAAGAGATGCAGGATGGAGAGTCTTTGAGAAAAGAAGTGGAGCCGTGCATTGAAGTCGCCATGCTCCTTGAGGAATTGGCCCGTCCAGTGGTCCAGCTCAACCCACTTTCGTCTAAGACGTTATGGATGCTTTTGACGAGACTTTCCATCCCGCTTGCTTGATCAAAGACGCGAGTTTTCGTTCTGTTGAGAGGTCTGTATGAAGTTTTCAGGCCTGGATACCGAAGCTCCCTTTTCACTCTCCACTTGTCCACCATGAACTCCATGGCTAAGTCTGCAAGTAACTGGCCAGTGGTCACTAGGAGTGCTTTAGTTGATGCGTGTGGTTCACAGTCAGTTCCCATGAAGTGCCTGAGAAGCCCTTTGAAACGTTCTACGTTCTTCTGACTGCCATCAAAGGCAACCGGCGATTGTAGTCATGTGGTAAGACGAAGGTCTCATAATCTGACGAAAGTTGAGCTATTGGATCGGAGCTCGGGATCGCTGTAATTTTTCCTTGAGTCAGGGGCTCTTCCGAACATCTCCAAATCCCTCCTCAGTATAATGGAGTTAGATGTGGGAGTCGTCGGTAGACCATGTCCTGTGGTCGTCGGTAGACCACTTCTCTATCGTTCTCCAAACTGAGACATGGCTGCATACGATCATTGCAGATCTATTTGTCACTTGACTTTTGAGTGGGAAGTACAGGTTACGAGGAATGGTCTCCCGAGCTATATAATGTCAGCTTAGTCAGTGCACTCTCAATCGTACGTTTGTTCATTACATTCATCAATTTGCATTAACTAATTCTTGAGGTAACCCTCACTGACTCTGCACTCTAGCTCTTTCAATCTTATCTCATTGTGCACGTACCACGGTAACCAATATTTCGTTACTAAAACAATTCATTTCACTTTCACCGACTTCAGGCCCATTCCTCCTCAGTAATTCTCTCATCATTTTCTCCTTCGCCAAACTATACATTCAGTAATTATGCGAAGTGCAATGTTCAACAGTTCAAAACTACGTCACCATGAAGAGGAAGGTGTTGTTAGATAGGGAACGGCTTTGAAGGAGTTTGTGTGGGCAGCTCTAAGTAACACGGCATTGCCATAGAACTCATTTGTGGGAAAAATAACAGCAGCGCAATAAATTATTATAATAAACTTCGAAGAAAATCGATTTTAGCTCCAGTTTTTCCTTATAAAAAGAAAAAGAAAGATTTTCAGAAAAATCTGGGTGGCAGCCCAATAAACTACTTGATAGCTCTAATGAGAAAATTACGAGCAACCCCAGAACAAATGTATGAGGGGTTGAGGAAAGTTGTGTGTTGCGTCCCACTAGTTGTACTAGCCATAATTGTCTTTGCACTCAAGGCGAAAAGGTTAAACGCAAGTATCCGTATGGACTGAATAAAATTCATTTCAATGGAACTTTTTTCTTTTTCGATTCTTCTGGATTGGAGACTCATTGCTCCTCTAATCTCTTAGAACGTTCCAGTTCGCCATTTATGTCCTTGACATTGCTGGCATTTCTCGATTGACAACTGCTGCCTGGTATCGTTATTGACTGTTCTTGCTAAAGAAAACCGTAGATTGAAGGCAACAGTTTTGGACCGGTAATGTCAAGTCCAGGTATCTGTGAAAACATGTGAGACAGGTCGAAAATCCAGGAATTAGGGTCTGCCAGTTCGAAGCTCAGGCGTGGTTAGGGGAAGAGATACAACTATCGCATTAATTTCAAGCTGGGTTGTAGTGTGATTCTTCGTCCTGCGCCATCAAAGCGAGTTTGTCCGATGTCTGATGTATTTCGCTCGCCCAACAACCGTCGCCGGTTATTTTAGAAATTACGATGAGCGTGAGTTCCGGGCTTCCTCCTGTCTGGCAGTACTTTACTAGAGAAAACTTGCTACATCAACAAGCTGCACCGCTCGATCTCTTTTCCCTCCGCCAAAATGTTAATGCCACCTCCGGAATTGTCCTTTGCTGACGAGTAAGTGAACGAACGGTGACAACAATCTGTGACCCCACCCGGGAAAACCTAGTCCCCTTGCTCTTGGGGGTTTATTAAGCTCGCGGCTTCTCAACTAATGGAATGAGGAATCCCTGCAAAATTCATGGAGGAGCACCTTTTTTAACGACGACTCGTTGTATTCGTTTAGAAGATCCCAACTCCTGGAGTGGCGCGATTACAAAATTAGTTGCGTGTGGGCCGAGCCTTCGCAGTTAATACGAGAAAACCTCTTCCGGTTCGCCCTCAGTGGAGCTATTCGTTTATTTTCATCTCTCTCCAGACTTTCAGTTCCCATTAAGGTTAATGACTTACAGTTGCTGTCTTGAAATATGTGGCTAAAAGCTGAAACGAGGTTCATCCATCAAAACTGTAGAGATGGTCGTGATGTGATCATAAATACGGTTCTTTTTATTGTCGTATGGTGAGGATGCTGATTTGGCATACTTTCCCAAACTCGGCATAATTGGTAAAGTTCCCCTGCAACAAACGATGACAGGTGGTCATCCACTGTGGACTACGGACTGTGGTCAACCACTACAGCAGTTGCAACCAGAATCAATTTGTTACCTGCAGTATGGCCTTTGATTGTTACCTTGTAAGTTTTTCCATTGCGGCTGCTTTATTATGGAAATCCTTGCGTGGGATGTTTCAATGATACTGTGTTACTCAAAGTATGAAGTAAGTTCATCGTTGTCTCGCGAGAGATGCTGTTTGCTATCACTAATTTAGAGGAATCTTCAGATTTGTGCAGGAACAATCGGCTCCTCTGCTAATTAAAATTGTAACTAAACCGTTAAACAGCTCACTGGTTTTTGAGATGTTAGAGACTTCCAGATTAATTGTGCAGATTCGGAAAATATGGAGCGACGTGCGCGGTTCAACCAAGGTGCCAAGTTCAACTTCGAAAGGTCACGTCTTGGCCTGAATCTTGAGTTGTTGATCTGATAAAGGAGGGCTCATAGTTTGAAACCGTTCTGAGATAAAACGTGCGATGAGCTTAGATCAGCGTTCCGCTTGAGGCGTAGGAACGAGGGAGAGATGCTCTACTTTCGGCTGGGAAACCTCGCAAAATAGCTTTGCGTAACGCGCCGAAAAAGTAAATTATCCAATTTGCAGTGAGCAAACATCGCTGAGTGGTGTATCGCGAAGGGAATTGGATGGAATAGCTGGATAAATCCTTTGATACAAGACCTGGCTTAGCCTGCTCCATTTTCTTTTGTCTGTGAAATACCTGGCACCTCGCACCTGCGAGTTACCGCCAAATCAATAAACCGCCTCTTTTCGCTTCTCAGTTACATTCATTTGTTGTGTTGTTCGCGTTCATGAAAACGTGTTGAAAAACCCTCTTGAAATGATCGACACTGTTCAATCGGTGGGTAAGAGCTTCACTTACAGCTTATGTGAGTGGGATGAACGAATGGGTGGACTGTAATTACATGAGTGCAAACGTAAACTGTCACAGTGCAACGTAGTGAACCAATTTGACGAGGGTCTTGCTGCATATAACCCATACTTGCCCAGCTTGAAGCACATTGCACCGGTTTCATTCCGGTTCTGTCGCACTGGCCTTCTCTCCCTATGGACTTGCTTTCGTTCCCTTTGGCATTCGTAAACCGTAGCGAGGTCCATTACTCTGCATCGTCCCGTAACCGACAGCCTTCCTCAAAATGAATAATGAAGCGACGGTGGTTAGTATTCCGGAGGTTGCTCCTAATTATTGCAGGACTATTGTTACGTCATGACCAAACTAGATTTCCGACGACTACTTGACGAGAACTTCATAAGTGGAGGATTTGTGAGAAAAAAGTACTACAATAGAGTATATCGAAAATTTTGATAATTCATTGGGCTGCTCTCGTCATTTTTCATCGAAAGAATTGATTTGGTACTGACTACACACAAAATTTAGTCGTCGGAGCAGTTTCTGATGTTGTTAGTTAATTTTGGGCCGGTTCTGATCATCAAGTGGGAGCAAATTTGTTTCAGTCATGCTCTTTCGATCGCATTTCAACACACTGAACATTTTTTCAAATGGTGTTTTTCTGATTCGGAGGATTTTGGAAACGTGAAGGTCTGTAGAAAAAACAAATATTGTAGGCGATTACACAATTATCCTACCTACTTTGTAGGGCTAAGAAAAGGAAACATCTCAGATCATGCACACTGCTGTGGGTACATAGTGTGCTTTCAGGCGATTGCAGTGCATCGCAGGGCCCATCGACATAGTTGTTACTGAACTCCCTTGTTTATAAACCCTGCTCTCTCTCTCGCTCTCTCTCTCTCTCTCTCTCTCTCTCTCTCTCTCTCTCTCTCTCTCTCTCTCTCTCTCTCTCTCTCTCTCTCTCTCTCTCTCTCTCTCTCTCTCTCTCTCTTGGGAAGGGGCGAGGAGGTGTTGCTCTCTTAGTAAACCCGAAGTGGAATTTCCGGGTGCTATGCGCGTCGGATCCTCAATATTCAAAGAGCCCAGAATATTTGTTCATTGAACTCACATCGAAAATGCAAAGCCTGGTAATCGGCGTCGTATACCGGCCTCCAAAAATTGGCAAAATTGATAGCGTTTTTGATGTGATCGCCTCGTTGTTATCACGTTATAAACATGTAGTGGTGTTAGGTGATTTTAATACCGACCTGCTGGTGACATCGTCGTATAGCCGTCAGCTCGCATTACTGATGAAATCTCTGAACGTGACGTATCTGCCTTTTGCTGCCACCCATCATGCGGTTAACTCGGAGTCACTGCTGGATTTAATCCTGGTGAATGATATGGCGGTAGTCGGGACGTATGGTCAGGTACCTGCGCCAGGACTATCGAAGCATGACTTGGTTTTTTGTTCACTGAATTTTAAGTCGCCTCGTATGGAAAAGAAGTACATCATGGTTCGCGATAAGAAACATTTCGATAAACAGCGATTTTTGGACGAGGCAAAACTAGTCGACTGGAGCGCTGTCTACAAGGAAGCCAACATTAATAAGAAGGTGGAATTGGTAAATGATACGATTGCTACAATATACAATAGGCACTGCCCGTTTGTAAAAATAAAGCCAAAGCATCTTCCAGCTCCGTGGATATCAGATACGATTAGGAGCCTAATGAAAGAAAGGGACAAGTCGTACAGGGCCTACATAAAGAATAGAGATAGTGAAGTGAAGAACCAGTACAGGAAACTTAGGAATAAGGTGCAGCAGGCAATACGCAATGCGAAGGTGCGGTTTTATGGAGAGTTGTTCAAAGAAAATAAACAACCGGCCGATTTTTGGAGAATTATTACGAGAAGTGGGTTGAAGAAGTTGAAAGAATGTACAAAACTACCAGTACCGCTTGACAGTCTTAACGAATACTTCTGTAAGACAAACATTGGGTTTGATCCGAAGGAAACTGTCAAGGGATATGCATTGGTGACGAGGAACTGGGAAACTTTCAGAGTCACTGAAATAAGTGAGGATACGGTGAGAAAGAACCTACTGGCCGTCAAATCGAAGTCGATAGGAGTGGATGGTATCTCTGTCGAAGTACTTCATATATTAGTTGAAGTGATATTGCCAGTCTTAACCCATATTTTCAACTACTCTCTAGCAGTGGGAGTGTACCCTGAAGTATGGAAGCAAGCCATAATAAAACCCCTTGAAAAAAATAAAAATCCTCAGTCAGTCAAGGATTATAGAGGAATTTCACTGCTGTGTGCAATGGGGAAGGTGCTGGATAGAATTTTATATGAGGAACTTACCAGCTGGCTGGAGAAAAATCGCATTTCCGACCCGAAACAATCGGCTTATAGGAAGAACCACAGCACGGAAACCGCACTAGTAAATGTTCTAGACGATGTTCGGGCCGCTATGGATGAGGGGAAGATGACGTTTCTCATTATGGTGGATTTTTCAGCTGCATTTGATATGGTTAGCAGGGAGATTTTAATTGCAAAACTACATTCCTTGGGCGTGGACAGCATTCTGATGGAGTGGTTTACATCATACTTGACCGGACGGAAACAATGTGTGAAAGGCCCAGAAGGAAAGCTCTCTCAGTGGTCCGAGACGAAAGTGGGAACTCCACAAGGCTCTGTACTGTCAGCTAAGTTTTTCTCGTTGTACCTTGATTCGTTGCCGAGAATTTTGTCGCCGGGTACGAAGTATGGGGTGTACGCGGATGACTTGCAGTTGTACAGATCGTGCAGAGTTGAAGAGATATCCGAAACCGTTGAAGTACTGAATAAAGACTTAGAGAAACTGGATAAGTGGGTATGTGCGCATGGAATGACTGTCAATAAAACGAAGACAAAAGGTATACTACTAGGGTACACGAAACTGCTGAAGAAATTGGAAGACAAGGTCATACCGCCCTTGATGTTGTGCGAAGTACGATTAGAAATGGTCAAGGAGACAACCAATTTGGGAATAATTGTACAAAACACTCTGCGTTGGGAAAGCCAAGTGACGAAAGTGTGCAATGCTGTATTCAGAAGCTTATACCAGTTGAGGAGGGTGGCTGGGGATTTTCCGAGAAAAGTGAGGAAGCATTTGGTAGAGTCCCTCATATTTCCGTTTTTTGATTATGCTGCCGTTGCGTACTGCGACCTAAGAGGTGAGGACATGCTTAGACTGCAAAAAGCCCAGAATGCGGCAGTGCGCTATGTTGCTAGGGTACGGCCCACTGAGCATGTCACGCCTGCGTACAGATTGTTAGGATGGCTGAAGATAGCAGAAAGAAAAAAGCTAGCACTGGCTGCGATGATATTTAAAGTGCTGAAATACAGGAGTCCCGAGTATCTGTACAATAAATTTAAATTAATGTCGCAGGTGCATAATAGGGACACGAGGAATGCCAAAACTCTGATGCAACTTCCATCTCATAGGACCGCAGTATACGCGGGGTCGTTCTTGGTGCAAGGTACTAAATTGTACAACGAAGAGGTGGACCTATTTGACCTGAAGTTGACGCTGAGTACTTTCAAAGCCAAATACAAGAAAAAGTTGCTGGAACTGTATGGGGACATGGGACTGCATCAGTAACGTAATAATGTGTGTGTTGTATGTTTTAGTTTTAATTTAGTTTTACTGTGTTTGTAGTGATAAGTTCCAATATGAGAAGGGGAGGAATATCCTAGTACTCGCCCTTCTCTAATGTGCAATCTCTAATGTGAATGAATGTAACTTATTACGGAGTGAACGAAGTTTATTTTCTTTTTGTGTTTAACATTTGTGTGATGTGCAACTACTGGTAACTATGAGACAAACAATTACATTAAGGAATACAGGAAGAAGGAGGTTTAAGAGGATGTGAATTGAAGAAAATCTAATGTTCAATTTGAAATATGAAAATATTTAATGATTAATTATGCCGAGGATGTGGCAAATTTTCTTGGATTGGAATTGTATCCTGGGGGAGTGGAAGAGAGGGCTGCATGGCCCTAACTCCCCCAGGTGGATAAATAAAACATTCATTCATTCATTCATTCATTCATTCATTCATTCATTCATTCATTCTCTCTCTCTCTCTCTCTCTCTCTCTCTCTCTCGCTCTCTCTCTCTCTCTCTCTCTCTTCATTCAAAGATGACAAGGAATGTGGGAGATTTGTTGCAGATTCCGTTGCATAGAACCTGTTTATATAACCGATCGTTTGCCGTTCAAGGAGAGTGTTTGTACAATGAATATAGGGAATTGTTTGATTTACGACTAAAAATAGAGGTATTCAGAGACAAGTTAATGGAGAAGCGTTGTGAATGTTAAATGTACTTTGTTGTTAGCTTTTCTTAGTATTTCAATTGTCTAGTGATAGTATTTGTAGTTTTCTTAAGTATTAAGTTTTTGTATGTATAGTGTGTAAAGGCCTTAGACTAAGAAGGGGAGGAATATTGAGTACTCACCCTTCTTACCATCTAAGATTACGTGTCTAAGTTTCAGTGTACTGTATGAAAGGATGGATGGATGAATGACGGCGAGTGAGTGGGTGGCTCCGGCCAGTTAGGGGAGGCGGTGATAGGATTAGGCTGGGGCTCAGTGATTTTATTTTTTATGTTGTTTCCGAATTGTTTAATTTTTTATTGATTTATATGTTACTATGAGTTGTTTTGCCTTTCTATTAATTTTAAGGGACCGTCTCAGGACCTCCACTGTCCAACGCTCTGCATGTCGAGTTCAGAGGAGGTCTGTTGGAGGGTCGGCTCGAGGCTGGCTGGAGTTTTTCACCCACCTCAACCAGCTGGTATGAATGATGTTTGACTGTGAGGGTTAGTTATTTATTTGGAGTGAAAGTAATTTATTTTGCACGAATGTAATTTATCTGGTATGAATGTGTTAATGAATTAACGGTTGTTTCGCACATTGTAAGCGAGTCTGCGAGCACACACACTCTCTCTCTCTCTCTCTCTCTCTCTCTCTCTCCCTCACACTCTGTCTCACTCTCTCTTGGGTGGGGTTGGTAAGGGAACGACTTTTTCTGCAGTACTGTTTGCTATTTACATAAATCGGTTGGCGGATTCACTATCTGTTTGTGAAAGGGGGAATATATACCTATCATGCAAACGGGAGGAGCATCGTGAGGTCGTCAGTGCTGTCAATCAGGACCTGGACGATCTTTCGGGGTGGTTCAGTGGACGTGGACTAGTGCTGAATCCAAACAAGTGTAGTGCCATGATTATGGGACGTGCCAGATTACTTGCTAATTTCTCCCTCATCCCAAAATTGGCGATTAAAAATGTACAGATTGTCTGTGTAAAGCAAATGAAATGCCTAGAGATTATATTGGACGATGATCTGTCTTGGAGTTCTCAAATAGATGCCACTGTGGGAAAGGTTCAGGACCTTGATCCTGCCTTACTTTATGTTGGGTGCTGCGGTCGCTTGCGATCAGGACTCGGTTGTTCGGCTCAAAATGCAAAGAGCTTTAAACACCTGTATTAGGTATATTCTAAATCTTAAATACGACAACAGGGTGTACGACAAACATCGGCATCTCCGGATCTTGAAATTTAATGAACTTATCAAATGGTGTCAATCACGATGATTAGAATAACCTCATCAAGAATGCCCAAGTACCTCGCTGACAGATATTTAACGTTCTAATGCAGTAAAGAAGATATTTATTTACTTTTATTTACAATTATTTTTTATTATTAGTAGTAGTAGGTTTTGTAACACAAGGCTTGAGAATAACAAAATTGATTACCATGTAATATCGTCTGATGCCAACGTGTGCTCGTCACTCGTTGTTTGACACGTTCTGGTCAGGTGGCAGAATGGCCATGTATGGTAAATCTCTCTCTCTCCCTCTCTTCCATGTTACTGATGTATACAACCTTCCATGGCATTGTCAGTTTCCTGCTGTCTGTTAATTGGCTGAGGTAAAGAAGCTTCTTGTCTCTTGTATTTTCCTCACCAGTATCCCTTACTTCAACAACTGTTGCTCTTCTTGTCACCTGACAGAAATGCCCTTGTGTTCGTCCGTTTCCGTCGTTCTATGTCGTACGACCGTCTCTACTCCCCTAAACCTCGTATCGCTGATTCTCTGGCTAGCCGTTTTGATCTAACCTCTCATGTGTGCTCATATTTGTGCCGTTTGATCTCAATCTCTTTTTGGCTTTGTTCAGAACTCTTCCTTACGTTTTTTAACCAGAGTTAATACGTCTTTCTCTATCTCGCTACCTGACCTTGACCTAGCCTCCGCATGACCCTTGGTTTAGGGGAAAGTGTGGTGAGGACAGTGATAGCGTTGCTAAGGGTTCCAAAGGGACAACTGTCGCATCTTATCGCGCGATCTGTTCTGTAGAGGGGGCTTATTATATTTTATTCAATCTAATGGCGACACTCTTACGTTAAAATCATGTGTTAGCAGCAATCCTTCGTTCGCACTAGCTTCCCTGGTGACAACTGGCCAAAGTTCGTGCCCATCTAGAGTGAACATTGTGTTTGACTCGCATACAATTAATTTTCCAGTGACTCACACTCGCAACTGAAGTGTATGGATGCCCTGTCTTGTTAAACTCATTTGAAGGGATAACACGTACGTCAACATTTAATGCTAACAATTTAGCAATCACCAGCAGAAAGCAAGTTAGTATGACAAGGAAAATCAGTCCGTATCTAGAAATCCTTAATATCTCCCCTCTTTTCCTTTTGTGTGACGAATAGCTCAAACACTAATGGTATTCAAAGAGTACAGATAGCGCTGATCTCTAACAACGGGGACTTCATTATTTCTGGACGCGCTCTTTATTTTCATTAGAACGAAAAAGAAATAGAGAATCTCTTTAATCTCAAATAACTGTCTAAATTCTAGAAGTACTGCAAAAAGTACCACTTTGTCGAATACTTGTTTAAAAAAGTGTATTGTAGGGGTCAGTTTGAACGCTTTCAAGACCTAATAATTATTTGAGGAGCGCAGGAATGATTTCAAAATGGCTGTTCGAGATAATAACCTCTCCCTTCCGCCACCCGAACAAAGGCCAATTAAAATGTAATTCCGTCGACAATGGCGGTTCGTTGCACTCAGCCAAAGTTAGAGCATTAAAAAGGGTGGGGGCGGGGAGAACCTTCAAATTTTTCCTGAGCTTTAATTAACCAGTTCTCTTTATCCACCGATCTTTTCCGACCAGGGAATATTAAAAACTGTTGTCGCAAAATTCTCAAATCTTGTTTTGTGTCTATCACAATTCTTTCGGGTTTTTTTCTTCGAGCTTGTAAAAAAAAATGTTGCTCAGTTGTACGATTAATTGGAAACCACGCAGTGCCCTTTGAGATGGAATGAAGCGCTATAAAACTTTTGGTCGTTAACTTCTGAACGCAGCAAGTACTGTTCTCCTTTAACCAAAACCAAATGCAGGACAAATAACGAATACCTAGTTACTGTATAAGTTCTATCAACACGATCTGTTTTTCAATCAGCCAACGAAAAACCCATATGTGTAGTATTATCGTTCTATGTTGAGCGCTACGTGGTAGGAATGAAAGTTCGTGTAATCGGGTGAAATTTAATTTTTTGTTATTTAGTTTTGTTCGGATCCTTACGTTTTGAGGGCTTGAGAGTAAACACCATTTGAAAATAACTGGTGCGACGTATCACACAACTTTCTTCAGTCCCACGGTTTCTATCACAAGCAACTAATAAAATCTGGTAGAATGTAGCGCAACTTTCTACATAGATACTGGTGTACTAAGGTAGTTTGGAGATGCTTTTTGAAGAGCTGCTGACTCAGGCAAAAATTACGGCAATCGTGCCGGAGCTCCGATCCACAATCCTCGAATTATATCGAGAATTATGAACAAATGTCTTAACCACTAGACCACGATCGCCCGGTGCCTTTAAAGGGAGTCAGTAAGTACATCTCCCCCCTCGTCTTTAGCTGCTGCTCCTGGAGCGGACTCTTTCATGGAACGAATTTAAGAGATTGGACCGAATCCCCAGAAAATCCGATCTTTGATTCGAGAAACGAGGGGGTTACAAGGAAAGTCTTTTCTTTCACATTGTAGTAGGCGCGTCGCCCATTTTTCCCTTCGCGTTGGAACTTCCACAGCGTCAGCGGCTCCCGGGCCCCAGAATTCCTCCCATCATTTCTCTCTTAAGTTTTTAATTTTTCTCTCTGGGCCTCTTCTTTTTCTTGGAATGAAGAAGTTCGACCACTAGTTGGGCGCCAATTGTACTGAGGTAGTCAGTCAGCACACTGGTAGCTCTCAAAAGTCGTGGAATTTATTGAGTTCTACTTCTGCCACGAGCATTATCGAGCAACGCACAGGTGATTCGTGGGGGCGTTTGATTTTACTCGTCTGACTCGTGTTTACTGTTTTGAGGATCATCGGGTAAATGTGAAAAATTGAAGAAACGGCAGCGGTTGGAGTTCCAGAACTTCTGGTGTTCCTAAATGTAGCTCGTTTGTCTCGGGTGGTTAAATGGACTAACATATTGACTTTTCTGAAAATTTTGCGCAGTTTTATCCCATCAATGTGTCTTCGAACTAGCATTTAAAAAAAAATTAGGGTGGTTAATCCTATAAGCTACCTAAAGCGCAGTGTCATTGATTTTTAAGGTATCTACTGCTTTATTTGATGTGGCCCAGTGATGGGATTTTAAATGATCGAATGAAAGGAAGTGTTTGTTCCATTGTTAATAAATCTTTCCATTATGTTGTCTTGAGCGGAACAAAGATGGTGTATGGATGCTGTATTGTTTGAGAAGGTGTGTTACAACAGAAAAGCAGTTGCCTTTAAAATGGCCTTCCTGGCACGAGGTCTCAGGAATCTTGCGATACGATACACCCTGCCCTCTTCCTTATCCGTCACTCTTCATCCAGCCAACTTCACGTTTCTTCCTCATTCGTGGAACGGATGGATAACAGTGCTCCAGATTGAAAATATAGTCAGGCAAACTCTACTAACTTGAAGGAACTCGTGGGACAATATAGCGAAAGTTATCGTTTCTTCCCCAGCCTGCGCTCATTTACCAGACGACCACCCCTCTCACTCCAACCACATTCCAGTTCGTCACGTCGTGCCAGTTGTCTAGCGACGCCTTGAAAATGATGATTTTCGTTGGTCCCTTGTATCTAGGTCATGTTTCGTATCGATTACTAGTATTTTGCGATGCTGAATTGTCATTTGCATATGAGTTTCACTTCCTCAATCGTTGATATGGCCATGTTATATTCCTAGTATTCTTCCAAGTTGGATTGAATAGGATAGATCACAACTGTGCGTTACTAGGGAATAGTAAACCATTGTGTAATGATTTGCAGCGTTTTTTTCATCTTTACAACCTTCTGATTCTTATCCGTACACTAAGAGAGTCAGGGAGTTAGTACGATATCAACCTAATACAAATGAAACACAGAGTTTTATTCTCAATTACACTCGGGGAAGTTTAATCACCACAAACAGGGAACTGGGTGGGAGCGAATGCAAGCGCAGGCAATGGATGAGGGGACCGCTCAGTTACGACTAATGATAGCCAAGTTTTGAGCGAATCGGAGCATTTTAGGTACCCAGTCAGCACAAATGCCCCGGACGAGCCTCCGCTGAATGGAAGGGTTTGGTTCGCTCCGGTACAGTTGCTTCACACGCTGCATTGTGCGTTCTGTTCCTACAGTTCCGTTTTCCATGTGAGGACTGAACCTTTCCTGAGGACCTCCCCAAGCTTGACTCATCACGTCGAGCCAATCACCTGCAGGCGCTTGGAATATTTAGTTTTAGCTGTAGTTAAGTCATGTTTCGTATCGATTACTAGTGTTTTCCGATGCTGGATGGAATGGGATGGATCTTGGAGATGCGAGACTTCAACCTGAGTAACGATGCTGTGCAAGATAATAATAAACAGTTCTGTGACATTTTGCAAGTTTGTAGCTGAATTCTTTATATTCAGCGTTCACTATTACTTTTTAGGAAGCTTTTCGGTTCTGGGTTCACTGAAGAATTTTGACGCTTCCCTCCATTAATTTTGTCAAGCTGAAGCCGTTACAATTTCAGAGGTACGGTTTTTTTCTTCCGAAGAGAGAGTTTTATTTCGCAGGCTCCCCATTCCTCAGAAATGAGCTAGCTGACTGGAAGGGGTTTCATTGCCTCCTATTTCAGCCAATAGGGCGTATCCGGGGCATCCCGGCCAATATTTGGCCGGCAACCGACGAAGGTAACGTAAGATGCCCCCGAGAGTCGGAAACGACGTAACGTTTCAATTTGCCGGAGTTCCCTTCAAATTCTCTTTATCAAACCCCTCTTCATTTCTTCCGTCCTCTTTTTCCCTCCTCTGTCGAATTTTCTCACTTTCCCGCGTCCTTTTTCCCTCCGGAAAACTCTCTGAGGGAACTCTTTTGTCTGTATCTTGTGGTCGGTCGGAAAACCTCTCGTCGCCTCTGCCGCAAGTTGTTGACAAAACGGAAATTTAGGAACCGGTGCGTATTTCTCAGCAGTCGCCGCGCGCTTCTCTCCTAAAAGCAAAAGTAGTTCTAGAACTTTTAAGATAAAACGATCGTAACGTCGACCTTTTTGTGGCGAATAACAGGAAGCGTGCGGAATTGTTTTACGTGCGAACCGGATTTTCCGCTTCGTGAAAACACAAGATAAAACCTTCGTGGTCTTTAAATATTCGTAACTAAATGGAGATGAGAGCCGGAAGATGTTGAAGCGATTTCCCTACGTTTAAAATTAAATAACGCAGATTGTACAGTACAAGAACAAAGAACGAGGAGGACATGATTAGCACAGCAGAGGATGGTGGGCGGAACACGTCACGAATAGAATAGTGCTTATTTATTTGGCAGCGTTGTCTGCAATCGCCACAAAATAACTGCAGAACACTGCTATTCCGCGCCAATAACTACCTTGGAATGGCTCACACGTCTCTTGACAGATAATATTAATAATAATATAATTTCTCAAAAAATGATTCTCAAGTCAGGACTAAATTGGTCATTTCAAGTCGCTTGATCTTAAAGAAAAATTATGTATCCGGTTAATTCGTGAGAATAAACGCACTCAACTATGTCACGAAACGAACCGTAATTGTTCATAGACAAAAATATCCGAAACAGATATTTTGGCAGGGAATTCAGCGTGTTCAAGAGCTTCTTGTTGAGGAACGTTCTCTTGGAGTACAGCATCCCGAAGTATTATATCATAGTTTCCTAGGTCGCCTCCTTCTTCCATTTCGAACAATTCTAGGTCTTCCTATGTCTTTCTTGTCCTTTTCGGATGTGTCTCCTCCCCTTATGCGGTAATTTTCACGATTCACGTCCGTGTTGTTTGGTCCAACTTCGACCAACGAAGGAGTGTCTTCCAATAAGGTATATTGATCTATGCTTGACTCGCACAGTTTTTCGTCCGTCTTCATCGACGAATTTGACATCTCTTGTGAATATCACTTCACACCCTGTAGCCCTTCGAGATTTCAGAGTAGCCGACAAGTATACACTCACTAGAGCGTGGCTACAATTGTCCCTTCCCTGATTTCTCTAGCACGTATCTTGTACTTCCGAAAGTACGAAGATACGAGACGACTGGAGGTCTTCCATACCATAAAGTGAACGGGATTTTTCCATCAATTCCAAATGGTGGACAACGGTTCAATACATGAACGGCACATGAAACAGCTTTCCTCCAAACACTGGAAAGGCCCAATGGAGGAATACCATCACTCGACCTACCTTCAACACAAACGTCGTTCGTCTTAGTTTCATCCAAACGTTTCATCGATCATCAACTTTCGACGTCTCCGCCCAATTCACGCCAAGTTCGGGAACGATGCCTGGCGTGGTTCGTGTGCGTGTGTGTGTGATTCGCGGCTGCTCTGCAAGGTTCGAATGACTGAAGGGTACTCAGCTAATGTCTTGACTCTCCCTACCCTTCTGTGTGTGTGGAGTTGGCGCCGTTCGTGTGGTATCACCGCCTACAGCAATGAGGTGTACAAGAGGCTGGGATCGTAACGTTATGAATGCTCCCGGTAGTGCCTGTGGTAACCTGTTTGAGTCGGTCAGCAGGTGTGTCCGCGTACTCATGGGGGCCAGCGGACCGTCATGACGCGATCCGCAAGCTGGTGTCTGGTGCATTGTCATCTGAGGGCTGGGAAGTGGAGAGAGAGCGGCACTACCGGGTTGTTGCTGGAGAAGGACTGATGCGTGAAATCGTCGCCGTTAGTCCCTGACTAGTCTGCAGTGACCCTGGATGCCCAGGTAGTATCTGGCAGCCGGGATCTTGCGCTAAGTTGGCAAGCCGAGAGCAAATATGACAGGGCGGATCTTTGTATGGCGGTGTCAGAAGCTCGTGAAGTGGAGGCAAGTAACATCAGGGTTTCAGCGTTGACTGTGCCCTGGCATAGTGTGTGGTGCTAGAAAACTACTGAGGAGATGCCGGGGTGTGTCAGCAGGCGTTCTCCAAGGTACCACCACCCGTGTGTTGTTCGGATCATATCCAACTGGTGGTCGTTCTGTCGTGGGGCACCCTCTTATTCTTCTTTCCTTCCCTGTCCCCTCTGCCTAGAGCTGGCGTAGTGTAGTCTGGGCGCCCTCCCCATTTCCTTACTCATTGTTTATTTAGTTTCTCCTTTTTGGATTAGATCCGCCAGTAGGCCAATTACTAAAGCTAAAGCACCTGTTAGATCAGTCCGTCTCCTCTGGCTGGTGAGATACTGCGGGCATGCGCTTACGATGTAAAGACATCATCGTCTGGCCGTTAAGTCAGAGCTTAAGTCCGTTAGTTGGCCGTAGTCTTTATATAAGAAGAGAAAGGTGAGCGAGATGGTGATACGCACCCTGGGGAATTCGTTGGAAGTTAAGGGACACCAACTGACTCAACGGCCCGGCGATGATGTCTTCACATTGAAAGCGCTCGCCCACTCTCCAGCCAGAGAAGATGGACCCACCAAACTGGTACGTTAACTCGAAAAATTCTCTCCTCCTCTATTCAGTTTACTAGTTTTCTTTTGCCCATCACACGACTTCTCTCTTGTTCTACGCAACCATGGTAATTTTGTGATAACATATGGCAGAGTAGAGGTAAAGGAACAGCAGATAATCATAAAGCAAAGCCATCAATCAAAGTCATAAAAAGTTAGTGTACACAAGAACGGTCGTTTTCGACGCTAGCGACACTTTATTCTGGCGCTGCGTTCCCCTTCAACGTTCACTGGTCCATTGAATATTTGAGCCTGACGGGTAGAAAGTCTCTGGAATTCGACATGGGGCTCTCTCAGCAGGTCCTGGGGGCGACCTAATTAAGGGGGCGATTAATCTAGTTTGGTTAGGAAGGAGTTTGAAAATTGTTCTGAAAGCTCAGTACACACTCAAAGACAGGGACAGAGGTTTGTTTTCTTATCGAAGTGACTGGCCCTTAACACTTATAAGTTATATCAGTCGGGAGACTGAAAAACACCTCAACGCAGAATTAGCGCAGTTTGCTTCTTTCGAATCGGGGCTTTACAGGTTATGTATCAAAGGATACACGATGTGTACATACACATACGAAGGGAGTGTGATGTATAGCACTATTTAATCCGGTTTCTTGATTACTGAATTCGGTGCGCGGAGATGGACGAAGACAAGATGTAAAACTCCTGTCTCTTTTCACACAACTTTTCATTTATATCGCTCTAGCAATAAACACTGCCCGTTTAACACTCATTTAATTTAACTGGGGAAAACTGAACGGGTAGAGCTTCAAGTTACGATTTTTCTTGGAGTTTGGAGGGACCCTTTTGATATCTAGTTGTGCCCGCCATCTCGGCAATTCGATCGGATGAAGCCCATGGTCGTTATGGACAAAAAATGGTTAAAAAAATAACGAAACGTAGTATAATAGCAAATAAGCTGTGTTTCGTATCATTTTCAAGGTATTTTTACATCCTGGGTTGAATGGAATGTGTATCAGACGTGTACAACTGCGTATAGGGAAATTACAGTAATTAATAGAGTCTACTAATTGGAAGAACTCGCGTGAACTACAGCGGAATTCAACGTTTCGTCGTTTGTACTCCCTCCCTCCCGTCTCATCAAAACCACCCGCTCGCTCGCCATGCAATGCCCGCTCGACTCGCAACTGCTAAGGGTTGCACTGGAAGTCTCCGTCCCAATTTCCCCGACTCTTTTTGCCTGACAGGGCCGAGGGAGGTTAGGGCCGATGAGGCCGGCACTTCCTCCGCGCACCACTACATTCACGGCCGCCGGGGGAATATTTAGTTTCTGTAGTTCCATTGTAGTCAGGTCATGTTTCGTATGGTTTACTAGTATTTTTCGATGCTGAATCGAATGGAATGGGTCGCAGAGCAGTAATACCAGATCAAGCTGTTCATGAGAATAATAAACCGTTGTGTAATAATTTGCAGGGTTTTTTCTATGTCGAACGCCAGTAGTTTACGAAGTAACCAGCTGCACTAAAATTATTTTTGCCGAAATGTGGATCTCATAATTTTTCGACGTGTCGAACTTTGCGTACAAATAATCTATATCATTGAAGCTGTGTTTTGAGAAATGAAAATGTGGTGTTTCGACCCTTATAATAACTATAATTAGCTTTGCGTCGAAATGAACATGCAAACTCCATTTCTTCTCAGTCTATTGCAAGTCTTTCTATACTTCCGTGGGAGTTGAGGAAAGTAATAAAGAGTTGAGTAAGAAAGAGTCCCGAACCCAAACAGACCTGACTTTATTTATATGTTTACCCAACTGAAATGATTAACGGCCGAGTTGTCGTAGCCCAGAGATTCGGTGTCGAATTCTCCGAATGAAAAGCGTCGTTTTTCCCGCTTTCACGCATTTGCCCGAACGACAAGAATCAATTTTCAATTAATTATTTCAAGTTGATTGCCCAATAAATTACTGGAGCTGACGAAGGGGCTATTTATGTCACTCACCCGCCTCTTGACACTCGAATATTAATTCCTGGTCTCGAAACGTAATTTTAAACGATAATATCGACATGTGGCCGCCGCTCCCCTGAAATTTTCACGTCAACGGCTAAAGACTCGCGGGAACGATAATTATCGATCAGGTGATTTCCCTCTGCGGAGCCAGTTTCAGTTGAGACTGGCCGCATTCGCCTTCTCATTGAATCCCCCCCATAAATCGTCGGTAATATCCGCGTAACTATCAAAATACCCCTTTTCGAAGTTTGATTCGAAATCATTCGGCTTGACTAAGAGAACCTCGAATTAGGAACACGGTTCCGAGGAGTTGATTAGAAGTCGAGTAACCAACAATATTATCAATTCTGTCGTCTACGCAAATTAACCAAATTATAGATGAGAGCAATGGCGCATAATGGGGGACCGCGGCACAAACTGCTCGCTCGTTAGCGGTTGAATTGTGCGATTCGCGAGGAACACTGTGGGTAACTAATGAAATAAATCGCTACGTTTAGTAGTCAACCAACTCTGTAACTCAACCTCATTATTTTTGTCCATACGCAATTAAAACTCCTGAAAGGCTTCATTTTGGCAAATTTTCGAACAAATTTATAATTTGCAAACGACAAACGTTTGAAGTTTTGGCAACAAAATCAGTCCGATTGTACCTTAAAACGAACTGTACGTTCAACATTTTTTTGTTATTATGTAAAAGAAATGTAAGAAAAGCATTAAAAAGTTGTAGGCAATTTTAGAAGGAACTCAGTTAAATCGAGTGAAATATCTGGCAAACAAAGTTGTTGGGTGTCTGAACCAAACTATTGTGAGTAACCTAGTGGGATGGGGGTAGAGAAATAAAACTTGGAAAATCGACTAGAAATAGTTGGAGAACTTTCTGTAGTAAAATACGCCGCAAATTATTAGGCAACGGTTTATTATTCTTATGCACTGTTTGACGTAGTCTCACAGGTGTGAGACTCATCCCATTCGATTCAGCCTAAAAAAAATACCAGTAATCCATACGAAACATGACCTGGATAAAACAACGAACCAACGAAAATCAGTCTTTGCTCGGCGACGCTAGACAATTGGCAAGACGTGACGAACTGAAGAATGGTTCGAGAGAGACGGGTAGCAGCCTGGTTAAATGAGCGCAGGCTGGGGGAGAAACGATCACTTTTGCTACATCGTCCCTTACCCACGACCGAAACTGAATATTCCAGGCGTCTGTAGCTGTGATGGGGGGAGGGGGATGAGACGGGAAGGACTACAAGTAATGAAACAATTGCTGTCGCTGTATTGTCCCATAACTTCGTTCAATTAGTAGGCGTTGGCTCAATTTAATTACTGTGACGTCACTGTTGTCAGTCTAGTCGCAATCGCACACCTCTGAGAGTCCATTCGACTCAATATCGAAAAATACCCAGAATACGATACCAAACACGACGTGATTGATCAAAATGTCGTTCATGTCAATGTTTTGCATGGGTTTCGTCCGATCAGATTGCCGAGCAGGCCGGCACAAACAAACATCAAACGGCGGTTTGCGCGAAATAACCGATTCTTTAGACCACGATAAAGTCGACGGATGTAGCAGATTTGGAATCCCGATGCCTTGAAACATGAAGCGTCAAATTTTTAGGGGATGGGGAGGGGGTTGTAAACAAATACGCCCGACCGAAAGCAGGCGTATTATTCAGAATTAATAATAAACCAAAACTGGGAGAATACATTTCTGTGGTAGTCAAGATATTGTTAAAAATTACGTGAATGTCGCTGGGTAATCGTCAGAGTAGTGAATAAATATGGTACAAAAACGGTTTGAAAATATTGGAAAGTTGACTGAAAAATGTTATGAATTTGAGACGAAATGTGGGGAAACCAAGTTAGCTGTATACTGTATACCCTTCGCTAACATTGTTTGAAACTGAATAGAATAGTTGGTCAACTGGATAAAACGCAATAGGTTTTAAAATAACAATAACTGTCTTGAAATTTCGAGAAAGGATGAAAAATCGAGGATTATTTATGTCAAATCTAGTAACAAAAATATTTTTAAGAAACTGAGTCACAATCGACGAGAAATCAGTCAACGAACCGACGGGAAAATCGAATAAAAAACTAGTCGGAGAATTAAATAAATATTGGTTGAAGTCGTGTAAAAAATGTTGGAAAAATGGTAAAATCCGTGAGAGATGATGATTATGATTTGTTGAGAAACCGAGTGAATGTCATTTAAAAATTGTGTAACATTCGTCAAAAATTCTGGGGAAATTGTAGGTAAACGGGAGTAAGGTTGGTAGAAAATGGTGGAACAAGCCGCTGGGGCACGAAGTATTATTTTTGGGCGGCTATGTTATAATGAGTGTTGCCATACGTCTTCCTATTGTGGATCCTAATTTTGCTAGTTAATTGCTTACATTTTTTCTGCGCATTCCGTGTTTTCAATGCATTTTTTCTTTTTTGTTGCAGGTGAGTCAGGCGACATTTCAATTGCAGGCTACTGGTGAGAATGTTTTCGTATTTATCTGTAAGAGTAAATTCGAGCGGCTTTGTAGTTGTGACTGTGAACATGTTGATGTGGACTGTACAATTTTGACTTACCCAGTCGAATCGGGATGCCGCGAAAGCTCGTCTGTTCAACTGTAGAAAGGGGAAGGAGAAGTAGGAAAGGAGAAAAGACAATAGGAGCAAAGGAAGACGAAAGCATAGACGAAATTCACGAAACACGTGAAATGCTAAAGAACGAAAAAAAAACAACCAATAACCGGACAGGGCCGAAAACTATCAATCGTTGCCCACCTAGTCAGATATTGCCAGAGCGGCGCAAACAGAACACGTCTGTAAACGATGGCAGACATTGGTGAGGGAGGATCTTTATCGCCCCTGGAGATCCTCAGTGTTTGTCCAAAATCTCCTACCGCTTCCATTGATAACACGACTCTGTATCGACTTCCGGACAAAGCAACCCTTCTAAGTAATACTTTTTTGTGCCCTTGTCATCGTGAATGGTGTGCGTGATAGAGCTGAACTTTTTACTTTCCTTGGCTCTACGAAGTAGAAAGGAAAGTTATGTAATCGGCTGAAAAAGATAATTTTGAGTTTTCTTCAGATCATTACGTTTCAGACCCTCCTGAGTCCGAAAAACACTATTTGGGAAAATGGTCTGTGTTTCTGTGAAAGATTTTTAGAGAAAACGACCACACCAAATCAGCTCACACTTGACATCTAGCTCCCAGGCTACCATGGGACACCAAAATAAGGATTTGAGCCACATCCAATGAAAGTTAACTATAGTTATCATAGAGATCGACGCACCAAATATTTTTTTTCTCAAAAACCGCTATAACGATTTGGATTAAATTTTATATATGTAAAGCTCTCAATAAGGCAATTATGCCATAAAATTCCCATTCGTGGGAAAATGACGAGAGCAGCTCAATAAATTACCAAAGCTTTCGACAAAATCGATTTTAGCGCGGTTTTTAGAGAAAACAACCGTACCAAATCAGCCGAAACTTGATGTCTAGCCTACAGGTTACCTTTGGGACAGAAAAATAAGGGTATGGGCAAAATCCACCGAAAGTTAACTATAGTTATCTTATTGATCAAAACACCAAATTTTTTTCTCAAAAACGGCTCTAACGATTTTGATTAAATTTTTCATATAGATAGCTCTCCATAAGACAATTATACCATAACATTCCCATTTGTGGTAAAATGAGAGCAGCACAATAAATTATCAAAATATTCGACGAAAAGCGTTTTCACCGCGGGTTTTTCCTTTTAAACTCCGCTGGAATGTTAGTAAAATGTGGGTCTGTTTGTCTGTGTGTGTATGTATGTCTGTGAACGATTTTTAGAGAAAACCACCGTACCAAATCAGCTCAAACTTCATATCTCGCCCGCAGGTTACCATGGGACGCCAAAATAAGGGTATGAACAAAATCCATTGAAATTAAACTATAGTTATCATAGTGATCAAAACACCAAATTTTTTTTTTCTCAAAAACGGCACTAATGATTTTGATAAATTTTTTTATATTGATAGCTCTCAATAAGGTCATGATACCATAAAATTTCCATCCGTGGAAAAATGACTAGAGCAGCACAATAAATTATCAAAACTTTCGACGAAATCGAATTTAGCGCAGTTTTTAGAGAAAACCACCGTGCCAAATCAGCTGAAACGTGATGTCTAACCTATAGGTTACCATGGGACGCAATAGTGAGGGTATGGGTAAAATCCACCGAAAGTTAACTATAGTCATCATAGTGATCAAAACACCAAATTTTTTTTCTCAAAAACGGCTCTAACGATTTCAATTACATTTTTTATATTGATAGCTCTCAATGAGGCAATGATACTATAAAATTCTCATTCGTGGAAAAATGACGAGAGCAACACAATAAATTATCATAATGTTTGACGAAAAGCGTTTTTAGCGCGGGGTTTTCCTTATAAACTCCGCTGGAATTCTTGTAGAATGTTTAAAAAAATTGGTATTGTAGTCCAATCCAATACCTAAAGGGTGAGTGTTTAAAAACGCTCATGAGATACATGGGGCTCACTCCAGAAATTCCAGAATTTCAACTACTGCCGTTTCGCTTAATACCAGTTCTAACAGTTATTACCCAATAACTCTGCAAAAGTAATTACTATCCTTCTTCAAAAAATGTGTGTTTACAGCCTCATTAATTATCTGTGTACCAATTGCTCAATAATGGTCCTGCAATGAGTACGAGCAGCATAATAAAATCTGGAACTGTAAGCGCTACCGCTTCCTGCAGCCGCAAAGTGTTCTTTGACCAAGTTCAAATTAACTGAGTGGTAAATGAATTGATTAAATAGAATTAGCCACGTACAAAGTGAATTGAAGTAGAGCTAAGGAAAGTTGTGTGTTGCAACGCACCAGATATTTCCCCTTAAAATGTTTGCTTTAAAAAACTTGATTTTTATTTTTAAAATCATTACACTCTTCAAGTATCCATAAAACGTATAGTGTACTATAACAAAAACAGAACTATCAACAAATTGACTGATAGTCAAGCTTCGTGCAAGGCGCTGATGAACTACTGCACAACGTCAAAACTGGTGCGAGAGTGCAGGATGCGGCTTAACGCCTTAGCAAGGAATAGAGTTGGTGTGTACTGGATTCCTGGACAGAAGGGGATCATTGAGAGGGCGGACTAGCTGGCCAGACGCGGTTCGTCTACGGTACCTATTGGGCCACCGTCCCATTGTGGGACTTCTCTGTCACTAGGACTGTGAGAGAACTCGCCAGAAGACTGCATCAGACGGTCTGGAATGCTGCAGGAGTAAGACACTCCAAATTTTTTGTCTCAGAGCAATCAAGTGAGATAAAACACAACCTCCTGAGGATGGAGGGAAAGGACTTAAGGCAGATTGTTGGGATCATCCCTGGGCACTGCAGAATGAACAAACACATATATGTTATGGGTATAACTAACACCCCTTGATGCAGGTGGTGTGGCACAGATGAGGGCCCCCACCATGTCCTGGCCCAATGCCAGAGACTTGAGAGGGAACGACTTTTGGTCTTTGGCGCCACTTCTCCCAGGATGTATACCGACGAAAACTCTTTCAAGAACTACCTGGCTTTCCCTAGGAGTCTAGGCATTGACCTGTAAGAAAGTAGGACTGGCACAATAGGTCATCTGGCCACGGTGCACATCCCAAATCGCGGGACAGTCAGTAGACTACTACTATAGTGAACTTATAATTTATTAACCGATGGAAAATTGAGAGTATGAGAATGTTTAATTTGTCGTATGTTGTATTATGGACGGCATGGCGGAACTGGGACGTATTAATATATAGTAATAACTCCGTGTGTTATTACAATACGGACAAAACTACTATATAGAGTGAATCGGCCTCCACAAGTTCGGTACTGGGTGGGAGAAAATGCACGACAGTAGACATCTAGACACAGCGGCTTGGACCCGTAGATGAATCTTTTTTTGTTGACGACTGATTTCCATGTTATTCAGGTGCCTTTTCTACCCCACACGGTTCTCATGATTGTTGTCTGTCAGTTAAGGACGAAGAACCATGTTCTGAGAAAGTTCATGTATAGGCTGAGAGCTCGCGATTCCTTCTTTTTTTTTAGGTTAACTAAATGGCAAGAAGCGTCACGCTGGGAGGGAACGAAATTATGTCAAAAAAAAGTGTATATAAAACTCGGGACTTGCCTCCCTCCCCTTTACTCACGCCCTCCCTTTCTCCTCTTCCACCTATCCATCCAACTACAAGTTCCCGCGGCGCTTAGCAGAATGTATGCAGAAGTCCGATGGTAATAAACGAACAGGTAATTCCTGTAACTGTCAACATGTTTTTTGTTTCGGGGTAGCACTTCCTCGTAGGAAAACTATGTACTGAAGCATCAACTGGATAAGATGCTGGTACAACGTTAAACAGCTACATATTGGTTTCAAGTGGGAAAACATGCGTACAAAGGTACGGACATGGAGATACAGATAGGGACGCGTTGATGGGTTGAGTTCTCAGTGACTTCCATGTCCTTTACTTCCTAACTGTCGAGTTACAGGAATATATTTGTAGGCGGATTCAGTGTGGCTCAATCCTTTCTCCAATATGCTCACTTTCCATTCCTTCGTTTTAACCAATAGCCAGCGGTTTAAGTTTTACGCGTTGACCGGCAATTTTGTTTCATCCCCGAGGGCATGCGGAACAAAGTCTCCCTTAGAATAAGTGCCCTTTCTTAATAGAAGGCGTCGTGCATACCCGCTCCCCTCAGGAAGCCGAGATTGTTCTTCGCAGCAGACCGCTACGATTTGGGGTTCAATAGACCCCTAAGCAAAGTGTTCAAAGCGATTGACTGCCAAGGCATGGCATTCAAATAGGATGTGCTCCGTCATCTCGTCCTCCTCACTGCAAAGTCTGCATTCCACCGCTTCTGAGATGCCCATCTTGTTGAGGTGATACCTGAGTGGGCAGTGTCTGGCGAGGAAGCTAATCTGAACTCTCAGAGCCTGTTTGGGGAGTGTCAGCATCGCCTTCGCCCTTAGACAGGAAGGCGTTAGAAGCCTTTTCGCTTGTCTTAGTCGTGGCTGGCGATGCCAATGGGCGCTACTTCCCTGTGTCTCCCATCGAGCCACCAGACTCGACTCTTCAGGTGACTTTTCGACATACCTACACCGGCACCCAGATAAGGGCACTGAGCCACTTGAGCTCTTGAAGACACTCCCATGGCAGCCTGGACCTGAAGCTGTAGGCTGCAATAGCATTTAAGGCGGCATGGCTGTCCGAGAATATGTAGATCCGCTTGCCCTTTTGGTCAGGGTCTCTTCTGCGCATATCTTTATAGCTAGGATTTTCGCTTGAAATATCGTGGCGTACTCTCCCAGCGGGTTAGGAAGACTGTAGTTTGGCCCTACAATGCCCAGTCCAGCTCTGCCTCCCATTACCGAACCATCAGTGTACCACTGCAGGGCGCCCACCTCAGTCCGGAACGTCTCTTTCTCCCATCGTTCCTTTGAGTGGACGCTAACACCGAATGGCAACCATAAGTTCTTCCCCTCTGGCATAAGCCTGAAGCGTTTGGTAACTCCTGTCCCCTTTGACCCTTCCGTGAGCGGTGCTCCTCTCAACCGCTCGGCCGCCCACCGTTTCGTTAGGCGACGCCGCCTCCCATCAGTTTCCCGTCTGCCGCCGCCCGCTTTCCATCGCCTCGCGCGGCCCGTCCTTCCCGCTTTAACCAGTTCGCCCGCTCGGATCCTCGCGATGTCTCGTAAACTACTTCCTGCTTTCATCTCACGATCGCTTGTTTCAGTATTTTTTGTATGACGGTATTGACTCGACCCGACTTCACTTTGGCGATACGACAAATGTTTTTGGCCATATTTTTATGCGGTGAGTTGTTTATCACCTCCATCTTTACCATTGCCCTTCCCTCCTCCGCTAAATCACCCGAACGCAAACAACAAGCCACGCTGTTGTTTGGATGTGAATATTTCCCGTGTGTCCAAAGGGTAAATGTTAATTTTTTGACGAGCAAGAATTAACGAAGAGTAGGCATACTCATATATCTTGGTATAATCCTTCTTGAATCTGACATTAATTGAAAAGGATTAGTTACAATGTGCGACGTCTATACATAGCTACACTGAATTGGGTCGAAATCTAAAATTGTCGTCAACAGCTACTCATTCGTCGATTGTAAACGAAATATGCAACACACAGCTTTCCGCCGCCCCCGTAAATACGACAGGCAGATTTATACGATTTATATAATCGCAACACGTTTATACGATAATATATATAAAAGGCAGTGTATTGTGATCTCGTAAAAAAAGTTGAGTTTTTTTGGGGCCGTGCTGTCTGTAGTTTAATTTACGGTAGAACGGGCGTACCGATGAAGCTGGTTCTTTTATTGTTTTTTACTTTCCTTGGCTCTACAAAGTAGTTTTTAGCAAAACGACTTCAGCGATTTTCACCAAACTCACAGGATGTTATCAAATAGTTAATACCGACATATTCTACTCAATAAATGTTCTTGTGACGGTCCATTGAACAGAGATAAAAATCAAAATGTGTCAAAAATAACGTTTTTTCTAACATTTCCGTGAATTCCAGGATAACTTTTTCACCAGATGTGATAAATCTTAATGGAGTGTCTTTTAGTCACCCATACCAACATTTCGTTCTCCATAATTAGTTCTGTATATATATGTTGAACGGAGATATAAGCCAAGTTAACTCAGAAAAGGAGATTTGTCGAATATTAATTTATCGGTATTCCAATTTTCTCAAAAACGGCTCTAACGATTTCGATCAAACTTTCGGAGTATTCTCAGCTAACTAGTCCCTACATTTTGTTCTCCATAAATGTTCCTGTAAAAATGCGTTGAACGAAGATATAGCGCCCGCCTATGTAGGTGGTGTTCGAACTTAAAGGGGTGGCGGAAAGTTGTGTGTTGCTACGCACCAGATATTTAATAATACGGTATGAATAGATTGAGGAGTGACAAAAAATGTTAACGCTCGTTTTTCTTTGAGTTTTTTTCTTTCTTTTTGATTGCATGAAAAAATATCTGATGCGTAGGCTACAACTTCACATATACCGGTAGATAAATTAATATTCAACAAATCTCCTTTTCTGAGTTAACATGGCTTATATCTCCGTTCAACATATATATACAGAAATAATTATAGAGAACGAAATGTTGGTATGGGTGACTAAAAGACACTCCATCAGGATTTAACACATCTGGTGAAAAAGTTACCCTGGAATTTACGAAAATGTTAGAAAAAACGTTACTTTCGACACATTTTGATTTTTATCTCTGTTCAATGGACCGTCACAGGAACATTTATTGAGAAGAATATGTAGGTATTAACTATTTGAAAACATCCTGTGAGTTTGATGAAAATCGCTGAAGCCGTTTTGCCAAAAAGCGTAAAAAACCTATTTTGCTTCATAGGCCTATATCTCCGTTCACCGTATTTTCATGGAGATATGTACGGAGAAGAAAAGTTAGGTATTGATTATGAAAAGATAATTTGAAAGTTTAATCAAAATCGTTAGAGCCGTTTTCGAGAAAAATGCGAAAAACCCTAGTTTTTGGTACGTTTTCGTCCCCCACCCCCCTTCCCATCGGCCGAAATCGTCCATAACCTTATTTTGGTGTCTGCAAAAAATAACGAACAAAACAAAAAAAGAACCAGCTCAATCGGATCAGTCGTTCTCCCGCAAATCGACCTACAGACACACACACACACACACACATACACACGGACCACGCGCCGAAATTAGGTTTTTTAGACTCACTAGGGTCTGATACGTAAAGAAACCCAAATTTTTTTTTTTGGGCCGATTACTATACTTTCCTTCCCTTCGGGTAGCGGAAGGGAAAAATAGAGGTCTTGGACTCTTAGGGATGTAAATGAAGGAAACCCGGCCTAGAATGATACTTAGTACCGCTGAAAATACGTGCGTGAATATAAAAAAGTAAGATACTTCATTGAATAACCGGCGTGTAGGCGAATAGGTAGCAACGTCAACTGCATTGTTAAAAACCTTCACAGAAGAGGCTGAGATAAGTTAGTCAAGATGGCAATGTTAGTATGTATTCCAGAAGCTTGTTGGTTGTACGTTACTAGTTTATAACCATTTTTGAAATTGCACTGTGGATATCGGACTATCCTCGGAGCTCTATCTGAATTGACGTGCCATTTTAGCTTGCTTTGTGGGTGACAGCGCTTTAAAAAATGGTTTCGCGTCGAAATTAGGTTGCCCTTTCACAGTAGTTTGAAACGGTCTGATTAGTACGATAAAGATATCATCGAATTCATTCGCAACTTTATTTGGGCCACTCATGTTTATTTGAGATTGGAAGCGGTTAACCGGTCTTGGATTATGGCTTTTGAAGATCTCGAGCTGTAAACTTGAAAAGTGCTTTTGTTTATTAACCTATGACTTAACTTACTCTATTTAGATTAAAGTAATGTGAGTCACATTATGAGACGGGTGTATGTAAGGAAGTGTAAGTTTACTAGTTTTCGTTGCTCGCCTCTTACCAAGCAATCCACTAATCAGTGGATCCGTAGCATCATATTTCTGACCTGGGTGACCTCAATTGCCAGCCTTGTTTTCCGACCACATAGCCATGGTTGCGTTTCTGTTTCTGAATAGTTTCTGAATAGGCACACCAGAGAGTTTACGGACGCTCCAGCCCTTATCTACAAGGTTGAGCGTGTCTTCACAGCGTTTCTACCTCGCATTTAAACTCTCCATCCCCAGAGAAGAAGAGGTGAACTCTGAAGAGCTCTCCCGTCTCTTCTCTCTGCTTCCCCCTTGTTATCGACACGCAGCGTATCCCGTGCGCTGACATCATTCTGCATGGACTACTATTTTGACGGATCGATGCCCTTGATATCCGGGCCTGTCTCGGCTGGCATGTACCTGTCCCCTTCTATATCACCTCCTCCGTCACTACCCCTTCTGCTATGCTAAGCTTCTCAGGGGGGGGGGGGGAGAAAGAAAAATTGACGGGGAAACTGTTTAGTCCCAATTCGTCCAAACGTAGGCGCCTCGGAGGCGCGCAGAGTGATGAAAGGCCTTGCAATAATTGCGGAGAGCCGCACAGTACACTGAATCTTTTGCACATACGAGACTGAGTTTAAATCGGAATCCCACCAGCAGTTGGACAATCCGCGTTTTGAAAAACACGTGTTTCACTGCTTCCTCATTTATTCTCACGGTTGGCAGCGGTGAGGTATTCTCCAAAACCAAACAACACTGCGGTAAATACGGTCGAGACTTCATCACTACTATCGCTAGTTTAGACAGCGAACTGGAACTCTGTGCGTTACTGCGCAAATCAGTAAAGTATCGCACGTGTTGGGGACAATTAATTCCAATTAAACGTCTAACGACTGGTGATGTCCGACGCCATTAATCAAGTATTTCCATTTTGTACTGGATGTTATTTGTCAATGCCGTTCGCGAACCCGTTTAACCGTTGATGATTCGTCTCGACGATTGGAAGGGAGTTTCAGGAGGCTATAAATTACTGAGTCTTGGTTCTCTTGCATCTGATACTTGCGCTGAAAGTTTAGCAATCGGTTGAATAATCTTGCTTCCATTAAATCCTTCCCTGCTGGAGGCGTTAGGTTATTCATGCTCAAACTCTAATGGTTCGCCCATCGACTTTCCTCGCCGCCAGAAAGAAGCTCCAACAAACCTTCACTAATTCAGAATCCCTTGCGTTCCGGATCCCCAAAACCCAGAGTCCGAATCGAATCTTATTAGACATTTACGAGTGAATTCTTTTCTCCCTTACTTTTGAAGTACCATACGTTACACATCTGAAAAAACCTATTCTACGAGAATGTTAGAGGGTTGAGGACAAAACAATATAGAATAAAACTTCCTAAAATAAGATACTGCTACTCTCAAAACACCACGAGATATAAGGGAATCAAAATAATTAATAAAGATTTCAAGGTGATAAACGAGCTATTGAAGATTAACAGTAAAAATATGTACAAAAAAGAGGTAAACAAATTTATAAACAACAAACACTTGGATTATTATACCAACACATAACGACGCAAAGATAACAACAGCAAAGTATTTCAACAACGAACAACCTGCAGTAGTTAAAGAAAAGTGATTGTGCTGTAGAACGAATTAAATTTGAATTAATTAAGCCTGAATATGACAACTCTGCGCTGGAGCACAGCATCTGATGCTTTCCAGCGTAGTCCGAAGAATAAATGGTAAAGATGGTTGCCTAAGCATAAGGACATCATTTTATGAAGTACCAAATTTTTTGAACCTACTATCATGTACAGGAGGACAATAAAGAGCTTATTATTATTATTATTATCTGTTTCTGAATTGTAAAAACGACTATGATAAAATGCGTACATTTTTCTTCAGCTTAATCATTAGTGGCAACATCCGAATTTCCGTAGGCCTGCCAAATCAGATAGGACTCATGTGATTCCGCTAACATACTCGTGGCTCAAATGCCACCGTGTTCAGACACACTCTTGCGGGCACAGGCCATTCTTTCGAATTGTGTTTTGGTTTATTATTCAGAATGAAATACCCACCTCCCTCCACAAAATTTGATGCTGCGTTTCGAGGCATCGGGATTCCGCATCTGCAATGTCCGTTTAGGACATAGGGTGGACTAAAAAAGCCGTTCCCCCCCTTCATGCACGGCAATCCGATCGTAGGAAACCCATGGTGGTTATGGGCAATAAATGGTTTAAAAAATTAGCAAAAAACGCGATTTTGGTCATTTTCTAGGTATTTTTCGATGCTGGGTCGAACGGAACAATTCTCAGATATGGATGTCATCTTCATTTAGAAAACTTTAAAACACAAATATGGGCATTCCCTTGTTGGAAATGGAGACGACAAGGTAGATCCAGAGATGCTAGTCGAGTGATGTGTAGGCAGAAACTGAGATGTTAATTTGTTAGTAGATGACCAAAGTAGTTGGAAAGGTTCTGGCAGACGTGCAGATTTACGTCCCCACGCGAGGAGAATCGGGATAGCATCAGGTGCGTAGAAGGAGTTAATTAGAGCAGGTTCAGAAAACCAGAGCCAACGTGTCACTCGAGAAGAAGCATCTTCCTTTATTTTACGACGCTGTTGAAAAGAGGGCCTGGGAATAGGTGGGCCTCCACAAGCTTCACCTCATTCTGGCACTCGATGTTTTGGGCAACTCACTAAAAGGTCGTTCTAAAAGAGGTCGCGCCTACTCTCGTTACCAAATATCGCAGGGAGCTAAGTTTAGGCCGCAAAACGATGCGAACGTGAATGCAATTTGTTTGCTTTTTCTTGGGTAGTTGCCATGATTGTACCATAGTCTGAGGATATGAGGAAGTACAGGCGCCGACGACCACTGTGGTTTGCAAATTACCTTTGGGCGTAGGATCGTAGAAGGAAATCGAATTCGATTCTCGGGAGAAATTTGTTGGCGTTCGCCCGGCATTCATAGAAATGGCCTTTGTTCCCCCCCATACACCCCTTTATACACCCCAGCCCAGCTCAAAGGGTTCAGTCCAGTACAAACCCCTTCCTCCTCCTTCTCCTTCGATACAGCATTAGTCGTTACTTGAAGTTGGGAGTTCGTTTTAAGGAGGTATCAGTCTGACGGTAAATACTTACCGTAGGTCCGTTCCTGACGAACCAGAACGGCCAGAAGTAGGTGTCTCGACCACTTGAGGTGCCAACGAAAGGAGCTAATCGTCCCCTAGTAATCATATTTCGCCATCGTCAGACTGTCTAGAGTTCCTCGTTTCCTTTTTAGCATTGAATATGCTTTTTTAATTTGTTTTTTTTTTACAACACTTCGACACCACGCAGGTAGAATTGCCGAAATATGCTTTAAGCTCCTACAAATTCTATAGTGAAGTTCAAGTTGGTGAACGTTATTAAGGAACCTCCATAAAAGTGTAATTGACGTCGGCTATCAAATACGGCTGATAATAGGGGCTGCGTAATACTGGCATCTGTGCTAAGCTTCCACTGAGAGGTTTTCGCATTGTCAAAGCAGTTTGACGTCCATGTTGAGAGATATTTTGTACAAGGCAGCTTTGTGCTAGTAATCAGGATTACCTGACCTCGGATATAGATGTAATGTAGTATTACTTAATGAGGTGTGCAGAATGGATTTTCGCATCTCGCAACCTCTTCAGCCAGGGATTTATTCCGATCCTCGCTGTTAGGTAGTTCGAATTTATTCGTTCAATTCATCATAACGAGAACGAGAGCTCATCGAAGTAAAATGGTTCGATTCCTTTGAGAGCCACCTGAAGACTGTAAAAAAAAGCCTTGTATTAGAAAAAACGACTGTTTTTCTCCCTTTTTTCAAATCAGAGTTTGTGCACCAGAGGGAAGTGAAGTTGTTGGTGCTAACTACCCCGGAGTTACTTTGCCGACTTCCATCTCCCCAGAGGCCTTTGCTTGCTCATGCGAGTTCTGCTGGCCCTTCATCTTGAGTCTTCACCTTTGAAGAAGCAACTTTCTCTTTTTACTCACTTCCGGTTGTCTACCTAACTCTAAGTCAGTTCCGGGTAGGAAGTTTATTGCCATCTGATATTGGCGAGCTCTGATTTATTGCCTCTTTCGCTCGTTTTGAATGTGCCAAGTATTGAGTCAAAGTAATAAATAAATCGTATGATCTTCACGAATGAACTTCAGTATTTGATATCTTCGTAATATGTTCCCTCAACCTCGAAGCAATAATTTCGACTTGCCTTGCTCTTACGACGGAAAGTTACGTAATCGGCTGAAAAAACTTCTTTCCTTCAGATCTACGTTTTCAAGGATCCACTTTGACAACGTCTCGCTCCCCTCTTTCTCAGAAATGCCCGTAGAAATGAAACTCCACAGAGCCTCTTCAAATCGCCGATATTTATAATTAATAGATATGACGTTTCATGCCAGTCCGCTTCATTGGTAAACATTGGTAAACATCATTGGTAAACACCTTAAGGTTGGTGCTCAGCTTTTCCATTGCTCTAAGTAAAGAAACTTCTTGTCACTAGTGTTTTCCCCACTGACACACATCACTTCAATAACTGTGGTAAGACCTTCTAGATAAATACCTAGCTCAATTACTCCTGTATTCGTCTTGCCTCTGTCACTCTACGTCGTACGTCTGTCGTCGCTCCCCTTAACCCCAGTTTACTAGTGGCTCTGTTCACTCTTCCTCTACCCTGCATCTCCGTGAACTTTCATTAACCGGTGTAAACAGTTTCTCTCTCCCCTCCCCCGTCCCTCCATCTCTTTCTCTCACTCGAATTCCTGGGATGCTTATCTGTTGTAACTATAAGCACACTGTGAATAGAGCCAGTAGAATAAACGAGGATTACGGCAAACTGATCGCATAGTAGGGACACTAGGAATGCCAAAACGTTGATGCAGCTTCTATCTCATAGGATCGCATTATACGCTGGGTCGTTCTTGGCGCAGAGGACTAAATTGTACCATGAAGATGTGGATCTATTTGGCCTGTAGTTGACGCTGAGTACTTTCAAAGGAAAATATTTTTTTTAAGTTGCTGGAAATGTAAGGGAATCAAATCAATAATGTTATAATGTGTGTGTTGAATGTTTTAGGTTTAATGTGTGCCTGTTGTGATAAGATCCAATATGAGAAGGGGAGGAATATCCCAGTACTCGCTCTTCTCAAATGTGCATCTGTGTGTGTATAGAACGAATGAATGTGATTAATTACAGTATGAACGTTGTATATTTTGGTTTATTATTCATTCTGAATAATAACCCTATGTTTTCGGTCACGAAACATTTTTTACAACCCCCCTCAAAATTTGATACTTCACGTTTCAAGACATGGAGATTCCAAATTTGCAATGTCCGTCCGCCGTCCCCCGTCCATCGTGGTATCTAGTTGTCCCCGCCATCTCGGCAATCCGATCGGACGAAGCCCATGGTTGTTATGGGCAAAAAGTGGTTAAAAAAATTAACGAAACGCAGTATAACGCGGGAACTACAGCGGAAGTCAACGTTTTTGTCGTTAGTACTCCCTCCTTCCCGTCCCATCAAAACCACCCGCCCTCTCGACTCGCAACGTCGTGCCCGTTGCCTGTAGGCACTTACGGGCGCCTGGCGCCGGGGGATATTTAGTTTCCGTAGTTCCATTGTAGTCAGGTCATGTTTCATATGGTTTGAACTAGTATTTGATGCTGAATTGAATGGGATGGGTCTCGGAGCAGTAATACTAGGTCAAGCTGTTCATGAGAATAATAAACCATTGTGTAATAATTTGCAGTGTTTTTCTTTGTGTGATATGTATATACTAGTAGTTACGAGACAAGCGTTTTTGAAATAGCGGAACCATGTTGTAGATTTGAAGAATATCTACTGTTTTATATAAAAATATCTAGTGTTTAATTATGCCAGGGATGTGAATAATTTTCTTGAATGGAAATTGTATCCTGGGGGAGTGGAAGAGAGGGCTGCATGGCCCAGGTGAATACATATAACCTCAATCAATCTCTATTTCTTTCACTCTCCCCCCCCCCTCGTTGTCACTCGATCTCCTTCCCTCTCTCTCTTTCTCCTCATCTTTGTCACTCTACCTCTCTCCCTCTCTCTCTCACACACTCACCCCCTCATTGTCACTCTATCTCTCTCTCCCCCTCTCTTTCTCTCCTCCCTCTCTTTCACTCCCCACTCTCTCTTCCTCTCTCCTCCCTCTCACCCCCTCTCTCTTCCTCTCTCTCTCACCTGAATTCCTGGGATGTTTATCTGTTGTACCTTAAGCACACAGTGAATAGAGCCAGTAGAATAATCGAGGATTACGGCAAACTGATCGCACTCAATAGGGATCATTTGCCAGTGGCAGATGGAAGCTGCAGAATGGTGGTAAGCAATATCTCATTCATTTCAAGAAGGAGTGAGTCTACAGGCCCTATCCATGGTACTGCTCTCCTATTCTAGAACCTCACAGGAAGCTTCATCATGCAAACGAAGCCAAGGATTTGGAGACGACTGAATTTCCCATAGAACGCTGGTCGTTTTCAAGACGACCTTCATATTCATTTCTATGCGAATTACTCAGTCGCGTCTTTTTAAATAATTTTTTATTTCCTTTGTCCTACGCAGTTTTCAGCTGAAAAACAGCTTTTGAGTTTTCTCCTGTAGTTCACCTTTCGACGTCTCTGAGTCTTACTAAATCGAATGGTCTGTGTGTGGCAGTGAGAGCTGGTGAGGTAGCAGGTCAATCGAGGACACGAAAATGAGGGCATGAACGAAGTTGGTTCAATACTGACTGATATAAACTCAACGTAGGTATCATATTAATCAAAACCATCAATTTTATTCTCTCTCCAACGATTTGATTACATTTTTTTGTGTGCACGGATCTGATTAACGCTACAATAATACAAAATTGTTGTCTGTCGGAACGCAAAGAAAGCAATACAGAAAATCTGGTATAGCGCATGTTTTTACTTTCAAATTTCGCTCATATGACGGCAGCGTTCTATAAAAAATGAAATGAACCCAATGCGTTACTTGTACAAGTATTTTTATGCGGCACAAGTTTAATAATGGTCGCAAGATAATCATTAGCAACCACAGAAATGCCGGGAAATGAATTAAGTGTTACGATTTCGTGTGAACTGAATGAAAAATAGATGAAGCCATTGAAATCGTTGAATGCACGTGGGGCGGAGGATAGTTTCGTGATGCTGCGGCTCAACTAGAAATTTCACTGCGGTCATAGAGGAAGTTGATGTTCAGTAGAGACGAAAGTTGTAGGACATTGGGATTTTCAATTATTCTGCATTATGATCGCCATTGTATGCCCTGGGTATTTTTCAGTTCTCCCGTGGGATGATAATTGACCGGCTAACTGTTGTTGGTAGCACTTACTGCGAATTTAACCGTTACCGGTTTATTCAGGAATCACCAATAAACCGTTGAAAATAAGCACTTAATTAGTGCAAGACAGCGAAGCATCAGAAATGCCGTGAAACCGGGTTTTGGTGACAATACTATAACAATAGACCAAATAAATTAATTCTTATTGTAAAAATGGACCGATATGGGGGGTTCACGACGATAAGGCGTTCGAATCTCAACGTAGGATTTATTTTTATTATATTCAAGGAGCCACAAACTCGATATCCAGCGCGAAATCATTCAAGTTTTATTCTCCGAGATTCCCATCGGTGCTCGCAGTCACCGGAGCGATTTACATAAAACACTTTCCTCGCGGCTTGGCACCTTCTTGCGAAGATCCCGAAATTGTGAATGGAAGAAATACGAACCCATTGTATCCGAAAACTGCTGGGAGCCTCTCTCCCATACGCGGCCATTTCTCTCATTCTCCTCCGCGCTGCAATTCTCACATTTATCGCTGGATTTATGTGCTTACCTGAAGGGGTTAGAAGGTGAATATCAGGCGGGAATCGTATTATTCTGAAAACAACACCCCGGAGTCTCCGGAACAATTCATTCCTCTCGACTCGTCCCTGTTCTCACTAACATCGGACTTGAACTTTGTGAGCGATGTACGAGGAAAGTGTAAGAGGCATCAAACTGTCTAGTTTAAGGCACGACTGGCTTTCTTTGCTCATCAGGAACAGTTGGGCGCACTGCGTGATTGTGACTGATCTTTGAAGCCGCATGGGAAGCCCTTACAAGTAGTTCTCCTTAATTCCAATTCATTTGGAACTCAGTTGAGAATAATATGCTTCCTCGTGTCAACGGCTGTTCTTTCCATAAACTCTACCTGACTCTCTCGGAGCTCCAAGCCTTTGCGTTTTCGTCTCTACTCCAACTACTGATACCTCGCTCCGCCCATCCACGACACGTTTGAAATTCAAAGATGACGCTCACTCAGTTATAGTATAGTTCTGCATGTGCTAATATTTTTCCTCCTTCGCACTTTTTTATCATGCCCACAGTACGCCATCTGTGGCCTGCAGGTGGTTTGATGAAGGACAAGTACACTGGACAAACTTTGTTTATTCTTCTCACGGCTTTATCACGAACCCTCACATCCTCAAATTTTCCTAAAGGTTTTCCTTCCCTTCCTTAACTCATGACCTCCTTTTTTTCTTCAGTTGAACGCTCACAGGCGTATCGGCCTTTTGGCCTTCCGTGATACGACTGTCTGACCAGCACACCAGGACTGACAGTGGAGAGCTCTGGTTACTCTGTTTAGGCTGGGAACGTGGGAGGACCCCCGTGAAGCACACAATCGAAAACTCTCTCAGGTCAATGTGCACAGAACTTCCTGGTGACTGTTCATTAATACCTGAATGGCTGTATACCACATTTTCCGTTCATTAAGTTTTCAAACTTGCCTCAAGGACTGGTTCAAAGAAAAATGAAGTTGAGCTGAGTTTGAAAACCAGCACTTCCTACAATGAATGGAAAATGAATACTGCCATCTCATTCAGATGGCCAGGTAGAGGCTTGAATAAAGTGGTCCCTCTACTGGGTCACAGTTGGGGACTCCCTCTTTGTTGTTGTGAATAGTTACTTTCCGGAGCTATAAAAATATATGCATGATGGAAAAGTGGACTCATCCCTCATTTTATTTTTAAAGAAAAAATTATTGTTGAGAAAATTACCATTGAAGTGAAATTGACTCATTTGAGAACAAAGTAATGCGACGCGTCTCACAATTCTCCTCAGTCCTATGTAAAGTCAGCGATTTTCGTAGCTTCAGCTACTTCACCCATTCAGTTCATTCGAACTTGGTAGAACATAACTGTTTTATGAAGAATTTGGTAGTGCTATTACGAGGAGTTTGGAAATGTTGGGAGAGCCGCCGCTGACTCAGGCAAAAATTATAGCGATCGCGAGCTTCGATACAACACTGTCAGATTATGAATCTTTGTCTATAACCATTAGACTATGATCACTGGGGTGCCTCCAATGAGAGTCTGGTAGTTCATCTCCCCCTCACTATTAGTTGCTGTTCCTTGGAGCAGGTGACTTCAATGAATGAATGTTTGTGAGTTGAGCGAATCGAAAATCCAATCAAAGGTTCGAAGAATGAGGGGGGCGACTATGAAAGGCTTCACATTGTAGTAGGCGCGTCACTTGTTTTGTTTTTACCATATGCATTCCTTCATCGGATTATGCATCTTCGTCTATAACCACTAGACTACGATCACTGGGGTGGCTACAATGGGAGTCAGGCGGTACAGTGCTTAAAGTTCCGGAATTTATTGAGTTCCTCCTAGTCATGAAACTACCGTCGTGAGACAACTAACATATTTAGTTTGAGAAGGATCGTGTTTTATGGCGTCAAGTGTGGTGAAGTAGTATCAAGAGTTGACCATTGTGTGAAAGCAGGCACCATAAAAAATGGCGAATAACTGATTGGATGAAAAACTGACGAATGGGCAGGCACAGCAGTCGGGGATGATTGTCACAACTGCTGCAATGAAAAGTGGTGAGGAACATCCCAACTGTGACATCACTCCTCCAGCCACCTGTCCTTTGAGTACCCCTAAAGAGTAAGAGCCTTCCCTTGTCCCCCCCCCCTCGCTCCTCGAACCTTTGATTGGATTTTCGATTCGCTCAACTCTCAAATATTCATTCATAGCCCCTTCCTTCGCCAAAATGTCTAGCGTTTCTTTCACCCTACATAAAGGACATTTCTGAATTCCGAATCACCTAACGACACGTCCACCTTGTTTTATCTCACTCTCTTTCACTCTGCAGTTTTATAGATCCTGCAAAGTAAGCGATATAAGAGAGACAGTGAGCCTTTTGTCTAGGGACCTAGCGAGTGTGGCGGGTTGGTGCAATAGGCATCGAAGGAAAATTAATGCGGACAAAACTAAGACAATGATGATTGTCTATCCTCAGATCCTAAATAAAATAGACATGGGAGCAGGGCCTGGGAGTGATGTTGGAAGATTCGCCATTGGAATATGTCCGATCCACTAAGTTCCTTGGCATCCTCGTTGGAAGCGCATTCAGAGCAATATACCAGTTACGTCGGTTAGCATCAGATTTCCCAAGTCATGCGCGCCTTCAGCTCGTCCAGAGTCTTGTGATGCCCTATTTCGATTACGCCATCTGAGATTTGAAGAGTGGCCAGCTTGCTCGACTACAGAAGGCGGAGAACGCGGCTCTTCGGTTTGTTTTGCGACTGCGCCTGGACGAGCACGTTACACCCCATTATAAGCGTCAGAAGCTTCATATCGCCTGTCTGGTTTTCAAGATATTGAAACATCGTAGCACAGCAGTGTATCTACACCAACAGTTCGAGTTTTTCTCGTAGCGCGACACCCGGAGCAAGAGCAGCTTCCTGCCCATCGGACGAATATTCATAGTCCAAGGGACAAAGATACATAATGAGCAGACAGGTCTGTTCCAAAAGTGTAGTAGGATAGAAGTGTTCAAAGAAAAGTTTAAAAAAATTGTTAGAGAGCTATTAGATTGTGTCGTTGTTGTTGTCTAGTTGTTGAAACCTTATACTAATATTATTTATTTATTCATCAACTCCTACATTGTAAAAAATGATATTCTTACTGATTCAGAGGATCAACAGTTTTGCATGTACGTAGATTTGTGCGTTTGGATGAGGACTTAGTTAAACTGTCATTGATTCAGGGGAAGCAGTAGAGAGGGCGTCATAGCCCTCACTTCCCCTAATGAATGAAAAAACATTTCAACTTCATTCCCCCACCCCCCACCCCGATTTTTCTCTTTTTCCCTCTCGTCTATCGCCCTATTGATCAATTGTTGGAGCCCACGTTATATTGCGAATACAACGGCCGCTCATCGCGTTAGTTTTCCACTATCAGTATACCAATATCCTAAAAACGCTGGGAGGCTTCGCGATTCATGGTACCGAGCAACCTAAGCAAAGTTACTTAGTAACGCGATACCGCCCTCTGTCGACGGAACTCTCCCTTCGTGAAAACCCCAAATAGAGGGAAAAGCCGAAAACATATTAGTGTGTCTCTGGAGTAACACCAAAGTCAACAGGAAGATCCTTTCAAACCGCCGGAAGTTGAAGAAACCCTTTTGGATGGTGTTTCGTTGTTTTCCGTTATCCACTTCCCTAATGATGTTCTCCTAGAAGTGAAATCATGAACTCCGGACGAGAAAGCGAAAAATTGATGTTTTCTCTTTTTTGATGTTTTCTGTTCTGTACAAATAAACGAATTCTCAGTTAGGAAAACGTCTAACTCATGCGCTGATTCTGTATGAGGTAAGAGTGGACTGTATCGGTTGTGTACGTGTTCGATCCAAAATGTGCAATCATGACTGAGTCACCGAAGACGATGGCGTTTTCCTGGCCTTTTCGTACACAGGAATTGAAAATTGATACGATTTTGAATGGAAACGCCGGGCAACCTGGTCGTTTCGGGTTACGAAAGATAAATTATGCGAAGATGCGTAAGGAAAGGAACTCAATGAGATTGAGAAGCGAACGGCGAGCTAATAAAAAAGGGGGAGAGCGGGAAGCAACTGGACAAGAAAAATCATGTACGTGTTTTGAAAGCGCGTACACTCTTGATGACAAAAGGAGAGTGGGCCTACTGCAGCTTCCCTCCGCTGATTAGAAATAATGACGTTTACCGTCGAATGGTAGAGTTCCCTATTTCCATAAATGATCCACGATTCAGTTTGACAGCTCTTCGATCATTTGGTTCGTGTCGTGGCAACCGCCTCTAATGTTCGTAGACGGCTATTAAGTGAACTCAACTTTGATGTATGTGAGTATTTGGTAAAAGCAACTTCACTTCTCCCCGTGACGTGTACATATTGCTGCTGCAATATAATTAAGATAAACTATGCGCGTCTTTAGCAGGTTTCGCTGCGTGGCATATACCAAATTACTCGCGAGAATAAGCTTTCATTTTACGAACTGATCTCGTTCACACTAAAAATCATCCACTGCAAATGTTACGGGCGCGGTTTTGAAAGATCCGAGAAATTCACATTACCAGACATCGAAGACAAATTACAAAATTTGATAACTAACGATGGAAAATTTACACCATAAAAAACTTGCTTGAAGCTCAGCTGTCATTACGTAGAAGCGATGGAAGCGGGTCTACAGTAAAACCTCCCTAAACCAATTGAAACTCATCAAATTGTTGGATGTAACTCGTCAAAGAACCCCCATACAATTCGCCAAAAGGCTAGTGTAATAAAATCCATCACGTTCATGATGCATACTTAAAGAAAAGCTATTTGAGAGGTAAAGCGTACATAAAACGTTGAGTTTGAGTCGGCGGGAAACTGAGTAAAAATATTTTGGTTTTTCCGATTCTGCACGTCACTTTCCTGACTCCACCAGTGAAGCCTTTATACTTTCTTCATAGGTCTCATTCATTCGATTGTAGTAATATTCGACACGTTTTATTGTTTTGGATTCTCACTTTAACTTCATATTGAGCGACTCGTTTCAGGTAACAATTTTTCGGTGACATAGAGAGCATTTTCTTGAAACCTGCCGTGCGGAATGAGGATCATGAAATTGAGTTATGCCATTTGAAGTTGAGCTGATTTTTAGAGCCGTTCCGGAAACCCTTGCAAATGAAGCGGTAAAGTTGAAGGGAATATCTGTGAATGAGTTTTCGTTTCGGAGTCACGTTCCTTGATTGTGAAATTCAGTCGTCTAATATGCGAAGGATTTGAACGTAGAAGGGCTGAAAAGTAACAACAAGGGGGAACGCATTTCTGGGTGTCTTTATAAGGTCGAGAACGCACAAATTCTTTCCACGTGATGATAGAACGTAACTCCTGCTCCTCCGGGGCTGCGATAACAAAATTTTATTGTTTTTATATGAGGAGTAGCGATTCCACCTTCAAATTGACGACTCCCATCTCAGCCACTATGTTGTGGCTCCCAGAATGGTTGCCTTCATTCAACAGCGTCAATTCGTACTGTTCTACGCAAGCCGAATCAATCTGTGTTTTTGACTTTGGAATGCCCGCACCTGCCCTAACGTCATCGTTTCCCCGAACCCTCCTTGTTACCTGCAGAAATTCCACCTCTGCGGTAATTTCCAATGACAACGGATTTCCTTGAAGTGGTTTTTTTCTCCCATTTCTCATTGTTTCAGATTTATCTCCACAACAGACTGCTACTCCCAAACTCATTCACCGACGAATTCTCGCGAAAGTCACTCGTCCCCCAGTGCTCACACAGACACATGTCCCTCCATCACCCCTCGGCCCAGTCACAGCTCACACTCTCCTTCCGATATAGCCTCCTGCGTCAGTTCATGAGTGTTTCGAGTCGTACCTTTGTGTCACCCTTTTATACTTTCACTCAATTCGACACTCATTGCACATATAATACAGTCCTCCTCACGCTCACCGATTTTCTCTCTATTCCGTTCTTCAACTCCCCCTCTCGTGCGCCCAACACGGACCATTGTCGACTTACAATCATGTGACAGGGGACTCGTGAAAAACCAAACCATATAATTTTGAGGAGCAAAGGACCTCCCTCATATGAGGGTTAGTAGAAACTAGTAAAAACCTTCAGGTAAGGACTAGCCAAACAAGTGCCCACGGCTGTAAAGAAACGCTAACTTTTCTCCTACATTATGATGACGATGACTTCTCCCTCATGAGCAACCAAAATAAAGGTTAACTGATGAACCTCTCATCCACGAGAGTGAGGAATAACAAATCTCTGACGCCAAGAAACGCCTTTCTCCATGCAAGTTAGTAAAAATCAAAATCTGCACCCCTTTGGCTGGAGAGCAATAAAAATCGTGTCTTATGTTTATGAGAAACAGTCAACTCATTCCTCCTTATAACTAAAATGATCGTATTTCACACATATAATGAGTAGTAAATACCAAACCTTCGGAAACAAGGAGCAAACAAAATCCTATAACGTGAAATCGAAAAGCAAACATGTAATATTTAATTAAGGTATTGTTACGTGGGTGAAAGCGGTATAGCACTAGGTGAATCGGGAAGTTGTACGATAGAAGCCGAATGCAATTCGAACAAGGAGTTTTATTCGTGAATTACGTTTGGAGATGTTTTACCACCACAAACTGGGAACTGGGTGGGAGCGAACGCGAGCCCGGCCGACGAGGGAACCAGCTCGGCTACAACTTATGGCAGCGAAGTCTCGAGCAAACCAGGGCATTTGAGGTGCCAGTCAGCTTGAAGGGTCCGCTGAATCGAAGGGTTTGATTCGTACCATTACAGTATTGTGGAATGAAGGGTTGAAATGCCAAGCTCGAAACCAGAACTATTTTAAAACACCCGTTAACATGTGGAGGAGTGTTACGGCCGTTTAGGAGCTGTTTAAATGGCAAAGAAGCGTACCTTTAGGCCTTTAAAATATAATATGAATGAAATGGGTAGCTCTGGAGTAAAAAATATCCAACTTAAAAGCAATATATTGAAAATAAAAACAAATAAATTAAAACGGCGAATTTTCGGTAAAAATGTTCAACTTTCGAAAATAACGAATCAACTCCGACCTGAAGGCTTCGTAGGGTGGACGATAATGACGCCGGTCAAACGTTGACGACCGCAATTCAGGTGGATGTCCACGTGGATGGTATCGGCGGTGAAGAAGCGCCGTGCACTTAGTGGTATCTCCATATATAATCTTCCTGATGCCGGGTAGTACTGCTCCACTGAAGTCAGCAATGTCGATTCAAAATTAGGTTTAACCAACAATCCGGATGGCACGTATTGTGGGCCTCAAAATTTGGAGAATGCAAATCCGCAGATGGACACTAGCAGATGCAGGATAAGCTGAGCTAGGCAATTCCTCCATGTTCGCCTACATATCACTTTGCCAGTTGATTCAATATAACATAAATACAAATAAAAACGTTTTGTAATCCTTTGCCAACAAAAATGATATAATGATATTGAAATAAAACAAAGAATATAATTATAAGGTGTGCCGACAAGGAGCTCGATACAAAACATACTTCTGATCCCTGTGGACATGACCAACACCCACCATCTCCTCGATGCTTCTCCCCGCGTGGATGACTCCTAGGAACTGATCGTCTTGGGTGGATAAGGAAACCCTCCGTAAATTTACGAATGTAGGAGAGCCCAAACTCTCAAAGGGCAGTGAGCCTCGCAGGCAACTTCCGGATGGTTAAGTCACTTTGTTCTTCATTAATGTATCGCTTTTCTTATTTTTGCGAAATATACGTTTTGAAGGGTAAAACTTATAGTTGAAGAGAGTTCGTTTGAAGTGAGCTCTGACCTTATTTTTTCGTGTTTCGCAGTTTTCAATCCGACTCAATTCATTGACACGGATTGATGATGTTGAGGGGGAACTCAAACTTGTGTTCCGAACAACTTCCCGGCTGGAGGTTGATGTTGAGGTGGGCTCCTTTATCCACCTTTTCAGCTTTATTCTTATCTCTCGGGTTTTCCTATTTCTATTCAGTTGAAGGAGAGGAGTTCGCTTCACCAGCCTGTCGCTCGTACCCCTCCTCTGCATTAGTCGTTTATCCACCAACTTCATTCCAACTGTCGAGCCAACTTTAACCACTCGTCCGTTGAGCTTAGAGCACTGGCGTTTATTCTAGTTACTCCGCTCTCCTTTCTATTGTGATCGCTTCTTATCTGAAACTCGATGCTATTGATCCATTTGTAGTTCTGCAACATGAAATAGGACAAAAATAATTATAGCGGGTCACCCAATGGAGTTTACAGCTGTTAGAGTTCCTGCGCTTGCGTGGCGTATCACTGACTGGTCAGGTTGATGCCGTTGTATCCGGTACCTCGTTCTCAGATGTGCCACGGTTCTACGAAGCTTCATTTAATCATTTGACTTATTGTGTGTATGAAATCAGTCTCTTATTAACTAAAGAGCGCAGGCGTATTTATTTCAATCGATTACTTTTTTGAAAGAAAAGCTTCGTTAGGTCAAATACGTCGGGAGATTTACGAGATTTTTTTTTAATTCTCGCGCAATTCCAGCAGTTTACCCAGAGCGTTGGGTCATCTTAAGGATAGTCTTAATTCGCAGTTCATCCGCGTTGTAGGGGAAATTCGCGTAATTAAATTTCTGGTCGAGACAGCAGAAATGAGACCCCTTGTGACGCTGATGCGAGCATTTTCAATCCTTCCTTCTCCTTGCTCTAATCGCCTATGACGATTCCGCGCAGATTTAATTTGCGATAACCGCCGCTTAGGGGGGAAACCCAGGACGTAGCGGCTGATGGCTCGAACGCTTTAGTGGAAATAATCCGAAAGTTTAGGGTTCCCTCCAAGTGGAATAAATTGCCGGGTCGCGATACCCTGTCGCTTGAGCCCACCCTCGTCAACGTTGTGATCAGCTGGTCAACCTCAAGCCAATTGAATTCCGCAGCCTCGACAACCCCTTAACTACTCGCCCCTAGTATGGCTTTCCTTTGTTGCTCCGCATCACGATTACTTCGTTCAGACTTGAACAATTTCGGTTGTAACTATTTCGATTTGAACGTCACGAAGTTCACGTCTGATTTATACTTCCCACTACCCAGAGGGGAAGGTATTAAAAAAAAGTTGATTATTCTTTGAATCTTCACGTTTTTAGGCCTACTGAATCCAAAAGATGTAATTTCTGGAGACATTTATTGTTTTGCTTATATTTTTTTGGAGGCGCGAGAATACGAATATGAGCAATTTCCGCAACCATTAAGGAAGGGGTAGGGGCACAGAAGGGGTTTTGCGGTTTTCTCGAAAACTGATTATAACTATATTTTCGAATTACTGACCAGTATTCCTCTTTTGTTCTGCTCTTGTTGTGAAGGGACATAGAAGCCAATAAAAGGGCAAAATGAGGTTTTTCATTTATTTGGAAATACCGAAGATTTTCACCAAACGCAAAGGGTATGTTAAACCCTTGAGTGGTACCTAAATCTTCTACACCGTAGATGTTCCTCTGTCAGTCCTCTGAACAGTGATACCAAACAAATTACCAATTTGCGTTTGATCATCCTGATCTGATTTCTTCACAAAATGTCCCACAATTATTTCAGTACCCGTTCGTTGAACGGGGATATGAGCCGAATTAGATCGAAAGACGTCGACAATTATTACGCTACGGGTTATTATTGTTCTCCTGCACAGCTTGACGCCGTCTCACACATCCGAAATCCGTCACAGTCGATTCAATGTGGCGAAATGCTAATAAACGATACGAAACATGACCTGACTACTACGGGTTAACGAAAATTGAGGCTAGGCAATTGGCACGCCGTGACGAGTCGAACCGGCAGGTGGTTGGAATGAGATGGGAGGCAGAGAGAAAAAGTGAGCGCCGACCAGAGAGAAACAATAACTTTTGCTTTGTCCCACGAGTTCCTTCAAGTAGTGAATCTAGAAGCAACCTTGCCCAAAGACAAGAATAAAACTTCCAAAATTCCGTTTTTGGTCAAATTTGCAAACCCTTTTTCACCCGTAACACCCATTGATTTTGTCCTTTCGCATTGCCGAGTAGGCGGGCGCAACTAGGTCCGAAATAGAATTTTTGTGCGAAAGAACGGCTTTTTTTAGGCCACGTTCAATTTACGAGGTACTCTCAATTAACTAGTACCCATATTTTGTTATGCATAAACCTTTCTGTGGATCTTTTCCGTGGTCGTGTGATACGAGTGTTGCGGAAAGTTGTGTGTTGCTAAGCACCACATATTTTTCTGGCGAAAACGGTGATGAAGGTTTGCGATAAATAGTTTAGTGTGGACAACTGCAAATGACAAGTTACATAACATTGTTGTTCGTGGGCAAATGAGGAGGGTAGGTTAGGATTTTATCGTAATACGAATTTAGCGCAGGTCTTTCCGTAAAAATCACGGCTAGTAAGAATATGAACTAAATCGTTTGGTAAGGTAAACAATTTATCTGTCCAATGGTTGTTAATAGCGGTTAAAATAATTTGTCGTTCCTTCGACTAACTTTCTTCATAGTGTTTCCTTTCGAATTCCATAACTACAAACGTGATATTCCCTTTTTTAAACAGTCTAGAACTAGAGCTCTTGAAAAATGAAAATGGTGTCTAACAATTCTGTTTGAATGGTTTAGAAAGGGTTGAGGAGGAGCTCACAGGTTTATGTCGTCTCAGCGTGTGAAACCTGGAAAAAGCTCTCGCGTATTAGTATGAGTTTGGAGAGGCTCGTATCGAGAGGAATGCTCTTTAAAAACCCTGCAAATTATTACGAACGGTTTAGCGTTCTCGTGAACAGCTTGACCTAGTATTACTGCTCCGAGACCCATTCCATTCGATTCAGCATCGAAAAACACTAGTAAACCATACGAAACTTGGCCTGACTACAATGAACTACGGAAACTAAATATTCCGCCAGGCGCCCGTAAACGTCTGTAGGCATTTATGATCCGGTTTAGGGATGTGCGGAGGAAGTGGCCCCAACCTTCCTCCGCCCCATCGGGCAAAAAGAGTCGGCGATATTGGGACGGGGACTTTCAGCGAACCCTCGGCAATTGACACAACTTTGCGAGTCGAGCAGGCGGGTGGTTTCGATGAGACGGGAGGGAGGGAGTTCTAACGACGAAACATTGACCGCTGTAGTTCCCGCGAGTTCTTTCAATTAGTTGACTCAAATAATAACTGTAATTTCCCTATACGCAGTTGTACACGTCTGATACTCATTCCGTTCGACCCAGGATGAAAAAATACCTTGAAAACGATACGAAATACGGCTTATTTGCGATTATATTACGTTTTGTTAATTTTTTTAACCTATGTCTATAACAACCATGGGCTTCGTCCGATCGGATTGCCGGGATGGCAGGCACAACTAGATACCAAATGGGATTTTCGTGCGAAAGAACGATTTTTTGAGACCATGTTAAAGGCACAAAACGGCCCGGACGGGGGACGGTGGACGGACATTGCAGATTTGGAATCCCCATGTCTTGAAACGTAAAGTATCAAATTTGAGGGGGAGGGGGGTTGTAAAACATTTTTCGTGACCGAAAACATAGGGTTATTATTCAGAATGAATAATAAACCAAACGGGGTGAAAATGTTTTGGGATGTGACGCTGAATGTTGATTGACGAGAAGTAGCAGCCTAGAAGAATGACGACATTCTACCTGTTCGACGCAGTCGAAAAGGGGTGGGGAAGTAGAAGAAACACAGAGCTTTCCGCCATCACTAAATGATAGTCATGACATGAATACTGAGAACTGTGACAGGAACTCTGACGGAAACATTTTCGGGGTTTGGGCTACGAAAGCCCTTGAACCGTCCTAGCTGCTGGGAACAAATCTGGTCAGAAACGAAGGCCCATGGACGGTTACTAAAGGAAGGTTAGGCCGTCTTCTTCTCCCCTTTTTTTTGGGATTTTCTGGCACATGTTCCTGTCGAAATTTAGATCTTCTTATTCTGTTTCCTGCTCCCTTCCCGCGTGAAAACGTTTCCTGCATCGATTCGAACGAAGAGGAAGAAAGCTCGAACGTCATTTGAAGTCTGTGGCTCTTGTTTAATTTTTTTCCCCCATATGCCATAGTTAGGAGAGGACGCTTAATTTCTAATTCCATTTCATTTTTTTTATCAGGAAATATTTCTTTTTTTTGTGGTTGTATAGGAAGCTCCATTTCTTTTTAATAAATAGTTCTCGTATAAATGTGTCCTAGCTGCTCTTTTGTTTTTCCTTCCCCTAAATTCATGGGTCCATCCCCACTAGAACTTATTTTATTATTTTCCCTTTTCCTTTATTTATTTATTTTTTGTTACTGAACCCAATAAATATCACTTACTACGTACCAGACTGGCCCCGAAACAACGACTTCCCGTTTGGGGATGTTCCGAGCTCAAGATTCCAACTAATTCGGCCGGCGCCGAACGCTTCCTCTTCTGTAAAATTCGAAGTCGAGTTATCCATCACTGGCGAAGACCATTTCTCCGCCAATGCAGCCAAAAATACCTCGTGACCTCTTCAAGTTGCCTTCACACACCGCTGCTCCATTTCGCAGAGAAGGCCCCGAACGTATGCAAAAGTAGTTGAGATGGAAACTCCCAGAAAGTGCGGTTGAGAGGTGGAGAACTTCGAATTAGCGAAGCGGATGTGCCGCCCCGCTCTTCCCTAAGATAATTCAAGAACCTACTTTTTTTTTACCAAAGCCGGATACTCGTAGTTATTTCTGCTTCCCTGAGCGTCCAGTCCAACTGAAGTCGCTCAGGCGTAACAGCAAAGATAATCCTCCTCCTCGAATTAATTGCTCGAATATTATAATCAAATGCTCTTAAAGCGATTAAGGACGTTCCCAGCGGTTCCGCTATCTTTCTCGAACTGACTGGTCACACAGAAGCCCAAGTGCAACGCGGAAGTAACACGGAAGACATCAATACAGAAGCTCCAGGGGGCCTCGTTTGGATGGATTAACTAGAGCAGAATGTCCTTTGATCGAAAGACCCAAAGACTCGAAACTTCTGGTTCTCTCTCAAAGACGAGACAGCAATCTGATTTCTTCTTACATCTTCGTGATCAATGGCGCTGAGGCTGACTGGCCATGCCAGAGGTCAATGAGTGAAGCGTGGTTTGAATTCGTTGAGAAGATCTTAGCTAAGCGCGAAGACACCCATAAATTCTGGCGTTTGCCTAACGAGCTTAGTTTGAATCCGGAATTCGTGGGCGTCCCTCACATATAAATAGTCGTGTAGGTACTCTGCCATAGCGTTTCGTATGTGGGAAAAGTGAACCAACATCGCTTTTCTTCGAAACGGTTGATTTTGCTGCTCTTATCACAGAGAGAGGAGAATAGATTTGATCATTTGTACCAGAAAACGAGGAGGTACGAAGCCTGTTCCACGTCTGGTAGAAAACATACTTATAATACAGTGTGTGGTGAATGGGGAGAAATGGTTCTGATCCATAGGGCAATAAATTCCTCAAATAGGGTCCAAATCGAGAGCCTTAAAGAGGCCGAACAGTCGGACGGCTGTCAAATTCCTCCTTAGCGACTCAAGAGCTTCCATTAGGAGAGTGCTTTAGGCGGGCTTGCTCAGGGGTTGATGCACGGATGTGTTAAGTTACTCCCTGGGCGGCCCTTCACCTTAAAGGGTTCTCCCCTTCAGGAAACCCCCGGGAGCCTATTACAAAACCCCCTTCGCCTGTTGAAAACAGAGCCGTAGACCGATTCTTCCCGCTCTCACAATTTATTGAGTCTCATCAACGTCTCTCGGAATGATTTTTCCCACCAAAATCGCTAACGCCTTCGGAGTAAATCATGGAAGATTAAAGTCCATCGCTTCATCGCTCTCGACAGGAGAAACGGGCACCCGCATTTGAACGGGTCGATAGTCTGATTAGCGGACGCCACATCACCACAACTTTCAAAGGTAATGAACTTGTAATCTGTTCCATCTCTTGGAGAAAGTTAATGGACCAAAATGTTTGAAATCCTCTAATCTCACCCAATAATCTTCTTCGCCAACTCGTCGTTCTGCCCTCAAAAAGTTTTAGGAGGAGAAATGGCGTCGTTGAGGAATTTTTCGACAGAAATAAAGAAAATAGAAATGAACAAGTTTTGAAGTATCCAATCAGCGTTCATACCGCAAAATGTGCTGGGGTGAACGTTTGCCGGGTAGATTTGGGGTGTGACCGTAGATTTTGGTTTTAAATCAGACTCATACGCATACTAGCGGAAACTCGTTGATTCCTTCGTTCTCAAGCCCTTTTGTTACCTATGAGAAGTCCAACTCTTCAGTTATTTCCAAGCGACAACGGATTCTCCCTGTCCTGGACTTTCCCACCCCTCTTATTTAGATTCCTCTTTTCAACAGACATCTCCTTCCAAGTCAGTCATCCATCAGCACTCGCGAATGACAGTCCTTTCCCAGTTGTCACAACTGAGTCTCTCGAATCTTGCGTTACTCACAACTCAACGCCCCTCCCTCCCTCCCTCACCACGCTCACCGTGTCCATTTATTTCTCAGTTTCAAGATCCCCCATTCGTTTGCGCAACAAGGGGTTTATTGCTCTCATCAAGTTCAGTCATAACGTTTTGTGTTAAAGAGGTTATAGCATCCTAGGATCTTGGTCCTTCTCGAAAACCACGCTACCTCTTATGCAATGAATTTTGGTTTATTTATCATTCCGTTTTATACTCTATACAGAGCGTTTACATGTTCTTTTTGTATTGTCATTCTGAATAAAATAAACCCTATGTTTTCGGTCAGCAAAATTTTTTTACACCCAAACCCCCACCCTTCAAAATACTCGATACTTTATGTTTCAAGATGTTATAGGATAAATACGGGCGGCTCACACTAATCAATTCTTCCTTCCAAATATATACGCGTCCCACAAATATAGATAGATTAGCCCACAGCAATAAGATGGAAGAGCGAAGTGATGTGGTAGGAGTACGGAGGAGAAATAGGAAGTTAAACACGTTGCATGCCCCTCCCCCCGTTCACTGTCCTTCGGTCGAGTTCGACTTCTCAAGTTGTGATCGAGGCATTACTGTTTTGAGGAACGGTTCTGCCCTGTAGGAGCGGCTTCGCATTCCAGGTCACAGCTCAAACCGATCGTGCCTGTAAAAAAGACATCTGGATTCTAAATCTGCAATGTCCGTTTTGTACCTTTAACGTGGTATAAAAAAGTCGTTCTTTCGCACAAAAATCCCATTCGATATCTAGTTGTGCCCGCCTGCTTGGCCATCTGATCAGCCGAAGCCCATGGTTGTTGGCTAAAAACCGTTTAAAAAATGGATAAAAACGCAGTTTTTCCAGTTTTATCTCAATTACGCCGTGTTTGGTATCGTTTCCAAGGTATTTTTAGATCCTGGGTCGAATGGAATGAGTACCAGACGTGTAAAGCTGGGTATAGTGAAATTACAGTAATTATAGTGAGCCAAAGTTTACTAATTGAAAAAACTCGCGGAACAATATACAGCGAAACTAATCATTTCATCATTTGTACTCCCTCCCTCCCGTCTCATCAAAACCACCCGCCCGCTCGACTCGCCACGCCGTGCCAATTGCCTACAGGCGCTTACGGGCGCCTGGAACATTTATTTATTACGTAGTCAGGTCATGATTCGTGTGGTTTACTGGTATTTTTCGATGCTGAATCGAATGGAATGAGTCTCGGAGCTGTCAGACTTCGTCAAGCTGTTCAAGAGAATAATAAACCATTGCGTAATAATTTGTAGCGTTTTTCTCTGGTTAGCGGATTTTTAGATAATTTATACTCATACGTGTCTGCAACTAGTAAACACTTATTCACTGTTTGCCATGATAGTTTCTTCGACTGTCGGTTGAACTTGACAAAGACAATGGGGCAAAAACGTGTTTTTAGTATTTTCTGTTGCATACTCCGGACTTAATTAACCTGAAAAGAGTGCACTCTAGTAAACTAAATGAAAACCTTTTGTTCTTCAAAATTGTTTGAGTAACGATCGGTTGACGCCAAAATATTAAAGTAAACGGGATTTTTGTGCATTTTGTACATGTTTTTCACATTTTCTCCTAAGCGGCTCCAAAGTTTTCCATCAAATTACAAAGTACTTTCGTTTAAGTAGTGAGAACGTTTTTTTCTCTATGAAAGGTTCTGTAGTCGAACGAAGATATTCGTGTTTGGTGTGTTCTGGTGCTTAGCGTCTAGTAATTCATTTCAGAACTTAGAATCGTTTGCGAAGTCCAGTTCGCGGGAAAAGAGTGCAGAAGATACGTGCAGGAATGCCTGGAAAAATGGTGTGGGGGGGGGAGTGCTGCTAACGTTCTGAATACTTAATACCAGCTCCTGTCCCTTCTAGTTGAGGTCCGATCATTGCTCCGAAGTTCTCAACCGAAAGCCGGAGGAAATTGAGTCGAACGTGCGCAAAAAGGAAGGGAAAATGCCCAGATTGGTCAAGAAAAGGATGAGAGGGCTTCCCATTGCCAACACTCGGCACTCGTCTTTTATTAAATCGGACTTAGAGGCGGTCGAAGGGACGCGATTTTTCTCATCCAGGTCTCTGGAAACTACCCCTTCTCTTTCCTTACATTCCCTCGCCATCCTTTGTCAGTTTCCAGAATAAATAACAAGCCCCTCTCCCTCTCCCTCACACTTCCCCATCTCTCAGCAGTCGCCCTTCATTTCCCGACCGCTCCGTAAATTCGGAACTCAATTTCGCTCGAGCTCTTTTTCCCCGGACGGCCACAAAATAACGATTAACGCTGGAAAAGAGAAACCAGTAGGTACCTTTTTTTTCGGCGTACTTACTTTCTCTTTCTCTCGCTTTTTCTTCGTTCCCGCAAAAAAAAAGAAGAAATTAATGGCCACTGCGTCGGCAACCGCCCGAAACACAATACCTTATTTTACAACGGGTTTCCGTGCAACCTTGTCGATGTCGCAAATGAGCATCCCCTTCAAATTGAAGGCTCCCAACAAGAAGGAAAAACAAGCTGTTTACCGCAAAACTGGTCGAACTTTACCTCTGAAGCGAGTTTTCTGAATGCCATTAGCGAGCTGAACACAGTCACGATAAATATTTATGTCACTGTCTCTACCCTTTGGGTTGTCGAAGAAGAAGTAGGGAAAGTGTTGTCATTCCCAAGAAAAAGTTTATTTTTCTTCAGAATTTTACGTTGTTTAGCCTTTTTAAGCGCGTGCTTTAAATAAGTGAATTATGTTTATATAAAATGCATTTATATATCGCGTAATGGATTTTGGGATGTCAATCTATCCCTGAAACGAAGATCATAACTGCTGCCTGCCGTGAAAGGCGGGTTTCTCCCCTGAGTGCTGTGTCACGTCATTCTCCTTTTGCTTTGAGTCGTAGACGCGTGTTTCACGGTGGCTGTATTTTAATTTGTTCCCAGCGTGTATCATTTATTGTTATCTGCTCACTGCGGGTAGTCGGGGAATTGGCCATACGATTCGTTGACAGAGGTTTAGGGGAGCGGAGACAGTGTACGACTTAGAGCGATGGTAATGGAATGAACACAGGAGCGGTGCAGTCAGTTATTCATCCAGAAGGGCAACAGTTATTGAAGTAAGAGAGGTAAGTTGGGGAAAACGCAGGGGACAAGAATTTCCTTTAGATCGGCCGATTGACTTGGGCCCGTGGATATTTCGAGCTTTGTCCCGAGGACCTTGAAGTTTTCCGAAATGATTTCTTGTCTTCCCCAACTCACTAACTTTTAGAGGTAGACTGATTGAGCAGGGGAATTGTTTTAGAACCTCTCCTCAAATTGTGACACTTGGCGTTTCAAGGCATAGAGTGTGCATCCTCGATTTGGACCCTATTTTTCCTACAAAAACCTTTAGGGATCTAGTTGTGCCCGCCTACTCTGCATTACAATTGGACGAAACTCATGGTTGTTATGCACACAAAATTATTAACAAAATTGGCCAGATTCGAAAGTTTGGCTGTTTTATCACAAGTTCGTCGTGTTCGGTACCGTTTTCCAGGTATTTTAAGATGCTGGGTAAAAAGGAACAGTTCTCAGAGGTGTGCGACTGCGTCTAGACCGAAAATAGTGAAATCGCAGTAATTATAGTGAGCCCGAGTCTACTAATTGAAAGAACTCGTGGAAAGATACAAAGTAAGTAATCGTTTCATCGTTTTGGTACTCCCTCCCTCCCGTCTCATTAAAACCACCCGCTAGCTCGACTCGTCACGTAGTGCCAATTACCTCCTGGCGCCTAAAATATTTAGTTTTCGTCGTTCCGTTGTAGTCAGTTCATGTTTGGTATGGTTTACTAGTATTTTCCGATGCGGAATCGAATGGAATGGGTCAAGGAGGTGTAAGACTACGTCAAGTCGTGCGTGTGAATAATAACCCTTTGTGAAATAATTTGTAGCGTTTTTTCCTAGTGTTAGTCTCAATACAGTGGGCAGTATTATTTTTGCCCCCTATCTCTCCCACCTATACTGTACTAAACTTTTATTTTGTATTTTAGCCCATCCCGTATCCACTCTAAATATATAAATTGCGAGCAAATCGTGCCAGAACACGTGTTTTTGAATGTTCTCACATTTTCCGCTGTAAGCACAAGTCTGGATAACCTGGTGTCCGTCGCTGTTTCCGTTAAACCTGAGGCAAAACACGCGAACGAATGTATAACGCCTGTATCTACAGTGTCGTAGAATGCTCTTTGTGGAGAGGAACGTACTGTGCTGCTTAGCACCAGTTAGTTCCTTGTTGTTTTGTTTCTTACTTCAATGTTAGCGGATCTTTCAACGTATCCAAAAATACGTCGGGATCAAGACCGTTGTTGAAAAGCTTTATTAAAGAAATTGGGTTGTGTCCGCCAGTAGGCAAATACTAAAGTTAACGTACCTGTTAGGTGAGTCCGTCTCCTCTGGCTTGTGAGTTACTGTGGGCAAGCGCTTTCGATGTAAAGACATCATCGTCTGGCCGTTTAGTCAGTACTGGAGTCAGTCAGTTGGTCGTGGTCTTTATATACAAAGAGAAAGGTGAAGGGAGTGATGGAGCGTTGGGGAAGGGGCGGGGAGAGGTCTTGTTGGTCAGTCTTGTTAGTAGTACCTTAGCCGGACTGGCTGTGTTAGGTATTAAAGAAATTGGGTTGTGTCCGCCAGTAGGCAAATACTAAAGTTAACGTACCTGTTAGGTGAGTCCGTCTCCTCTGGCTTGTGACATGACCTCCTCTCCCCGCCCCTTCCCCAACGCTCCATCACTCCCTTCACCTTTCTCTTTGTATATAAAGACCACGACCAACTGACTGACTCCAGTACTGACTAAACGGCCAGACGATGATGTCTTTACATCGAAAGCGCTTGCCCACAGTAACTCACAAGCCAGAGGAGACGGACTCACCTAACAGGTACGTTAACTTTAGTAAAAGCTTTATTCTTTTTCTAGTTGTGCAAAAATGATTTTTGTTTGTTTAGATCAAATTCATTGAATGTGTTTGACTAGTCTGTACCTGTATATTGCTTTAGTAAATATTCCTGTGGCACCAAATTCAGCGTACGTTAAAGGGGCCGGAATAACGCGTTTTTGAAAGTTTTCGAATATCTCCACAGTAAACGACAGACTTGATCTGATCAATTTACGACTCTCTTCTGGATACTTATATCCGCAGTTTTTTTTTCACAAATATTTCTCAAATTACCCGTTGCGTGAAGTTATACGCGAAAATACTTTAGATTCTGAATGTATTAAATCTTGGGTTTTCAAATTTTGTCAAAATCGTCGCAACGTTTCCACACATGTCAAGGCGCTCCAGTAGTTGACTCCACCTTGCTCAACTGGACGAGACAGTTATGAGTATTTCCAGGGAATTCCAAACGCAGGAGCTGACAGTCAGATGGCGCAGTTTCTTCTTCTAAACTGAAGAGTTGCCAGAAGTCAGGACTTGAAGTTAGCATGGGAGGAAAAATTCAAATTGGTTATGAACAGGAGAGGTCAATAATTCGAATACATGAAGCAGGGTATCGTTTACATTCTAGAGATTCAATGAGAACAGCGACGGAGGACTGTGGACAGCTACGCTCCGTAGCAGACCCACATATTACAATTTGGATTACAGTTTCAAAAAGGGTTTTCACAAATGGAGCTTGAGCGCCTCTGAAATGTGTGGATTTGTCAACAACAAAAATTGTTTGTAACCGTTTACGTAACTTTCCTGCGACTTCCAATTGGTGGGTAGAAAGAGTATGTGGTTTGTTCAATATTGTACCTACTAATTTACTTGTGAGTAAGCGAAGGTCGGCCGTATAGCATTTAGTAAATAAATAGAGGAATAGAGACAATATCGTTGGTTGTCAGAAATAAGCTGTGCAACGCTCAGAAGCGATTTTTCATTTGATGCCGCATTATTATGCAGCGGTGGTAGCGGTTGTTTGGATGGCTTCCCCTTCCTATCCGCCACCATTCATCCCACGACTGTAGTATAAATAAAATGCTCTCGTGACTGTAGCTCGTGCTTTTCCAACTTTCTGATTTTCCTCACAACTCCTGGGTGGAAAATCTGGAGGAAACTTGAGCAATGATAGAACTGTCCTTTGAATCGGATACAGTCACTGTCAGTGGTATGGCGTCCGCGTCGGTTTCGATTCATCGAAAACGCCGTCGTTCCGGGTTAGAAGCGGTATAGAAATCCTACTGAACCTTTGTGCTCTGAACCCTCATTCAGTCGGCCTTTTCTGCGACCATCCCTGCGTGGACCCTATCTCTGAGTTCGTTATAACGTCCTCCCTTTGTGGTCCGTTCGAAGGTCGTCAGAAGAGAGCCGCTAGAACCGGCAAGCTTCGTTAGTTTCTTCGGTGTCCAGCATGTCATTTAAAAGAACCCGGGTTTGCGTTTTGAGATTGACAACAGTTCGTAGGCTGTTGTGAAGCCCGAGTCCTACGGTGCAATTTCAATCAACGCAAATAAGGACGAGGATATCCATAACGAACCGCACAGTCCCCACGTCAGACGTCCCAGAAACCTCCAATGTGCTCTTAACGCGCGAACCGTTTGTGTAGCGTTGATACACATATCCGAATCAACACTTAGAACGGAAAGACGTAGAGGAACGCGATAAGCAACACGAAATGAAGAATGATACTTCGTCCAGACATTCAAGCTGAGCAGAGTACACATTTCTGGTGTTCATTACACTCAAACAATTGATTGATATGTTTATTCAGGTTCAATCAATGCTGTAGCGATATTTAGAAGTTGTAATTCTCCCTCATAATCATGCCCTACAATATATAAAACACACACACGTGGTTATCCAGCTTGACGCAGTCTCACAACTCAGAGACCTAACCCATTCGTTTCAGCGTCGAAAAACTCTGGTCAACGATACGAAACATGACCTGACTGCACTGGAACTACGACAAATGTCATTTTCTAGGCGACATTAAGCAGTTGGCACAAGCAGTTGGAACTGACGAAAAGTTGAGTGAGACGAAAGGTAATACGTGAAACGGACGCCGGTCGGACACCAGTCCTATCCTATATAGCAACCAAAAATATATTGCAAATGATACCGAACACGACGTATTTCGTTTAGATAATTTTTTAAACTATTTTTGCCCATAGCAACCGCGGATTTCGTCCAGTATGCCGGGTAGTTAGTCACAACTGGATCACAAACGGACTTTTGGTGCGAAATAAGGAAGGCGGACGGACATTGCGGATTTAGAATCCTCTGGCCTTGAATGGTTAAGTGTCAAATATCGAGGGGGGTCATGTCTTGACATACAGGTGTGTTACCCAAAAGGAAACGTCGCGAACTTCAAATCGCATCATCAGCTGAACCTGGAACTAAATTATGCCAAATGTCGACGTACAGACGATCTCCTCCCTGGACAAGTGGTGTCTCGTGTCGCGCTCGAAAAGCGCTAGCATTTACCACTAAAATGGCTGCGTTTGGTGACGAAGAAGTCTGTATGAGCACGAAGACATCAACGGACCATTGAACGCCCCTATACGAGCTCGTCGTACAATTCTCCAATAACTGCAGCTTTGTCAGAACACCAGACAAAACGAATTTATTGATGAATCGTCTCGACCAATAGAAATTATTCGACGACGAATATGACCAGAACAATTGTTCAAGAGTTAAAACAAACTTACTTAGAGATAGCGCCAATTTTTTTCTCCCTTTCGTTAGCATTGTCTTTTTCTGTAAATTTAACAAATCAAACTGTGTTTTATTGAGCCGAAAATACGTCCTGAATATATCTTCATCAAGAAATAAATAGATATTCTTCACTAATAGCAAACATGATCCTTCTTGGCCTTATTCGAATATAATTCGCTATTAGGCAATCTTTCCTTCGGTTTGTAATAATAATTCGAGAGTAAATCGTCTTCTTCTTCCTCCAAATTAGTGACACAGCCAACATAACACGTAACTACGATATGGAATGGATCGCAGGTTTGGTTGCAGTCTCGGTCTCACGTCTACAGTGGGCATGGCCGCTAGTTACTCTGCGACACTAACTATCTATAAATCACAGTACTTCAAGAAATGTGGTTAGGGCAAGGGTTGTGGTTTCCTGAAATGAGTTAAGTGGGGTTTTCCCGTAAAGGAAGGCTAAGAGAATGGACGTAAGAGGACTATTGTGTGAGGGGTTGGGTTTTTGCTACGAATGGGCAACCATGGGGGGGGGGGGAGCAATACTCTTCTGGGCTGTTAAATGCGTAATTAATGGAAATAGAAAGAGACATTGCGTTCAGTAGCGTGATACTTGTTGGCGTTATTGTTATTGGCGGTAAACAGTTCTGGGTTGGTGTTCAATTTGCGGGCGAACACTCTTGGAGCCACTACGAACAAACACTCTGTTATGGGGGGGGGGGTTAATATAGTAAGCGATATCGCACTAAGAGAGTTGGGGAGTTAGTACGATACCAACCGAATCCAATTGAAACAGAGTTTTATTCTCAATTATATTCGGAGAAGTTTTACCACCACAGACTGGGAACTGAGTGGGAACGAACGCGAGCGCGGGCACGGCGACGAGGGAACCAACTGACTAACGCGGTTACAACTGACAGCAGCGAAGTCTCGAGCGAAACGGAGCATTTGAGGTGCCCAGTCAGCATAAATGCCTGGACGCGCCTCCGCTGAAGCGAAGGGTTTGGTTCGTCCCGTTACACCACTCCACCCTTGATGAAGTGCCTGTCCTCAGGCACTCATGAACACTGTTCAGGACGTTGCTGTCCACTCAGCAATGGGGAACCTAATCTTGAGCATAGCTAGCGAGAGAGAATTTTGATTAAAGTTCCAAAAGGGTGCCCATGTCTGTGGTGGGAGTATTGAATTTAGAACTACAAATAAACAGTCACCTCACAATGTCTCTGATGTACACATCTTAGGATGTGTGGATCGTACGTCTTCGTCCCATGCAGCTGCGACATCCATGGTTCAGAGAATCGGTCCATCTCTCGGCGAAAGACGATTCTCTGAGTAGGGGGAGTCAGAGTTCCCTCCTCCTCAGAGGACACCTGCCCTCAGGTGTTCCAGAAGGGTTAGTGCTGAGCGAAGATGCTGCGTCTACCGTGCAGTGGTTAGTCGCACTTTTGGGAACAAGTGCGGCGTCCTGGCTCATGGGGTGCAGCAGGGTGTGATGCCTGTGTTGACAGCATTCACACATGCACGTTGAGTGGCAGCTCTTGAGCGTGTGTGAGGCTGCCAGACAATTCGTACACAGATTGTGCACGTCCACGTAGGTTCTTTGGAGCGCGGGCAACACGGCGACGAGGGGACCGGCTCGGTTACAACTGATGGCAGTGAAGTCTCGAGCGAATCGGGGCATTTGAGGTGCTCAGTTTCATAAATGCCCCGGACGAGCCTCCTTGGTTTGGTTCGTCCCATTACAACTCCCTCCTGCGTTTCTACATTTTTTGTTTTGTTTGTCGCTGTCATTTTTGTTTTCTGAATTTGTTACTGGTGTAATTCTAACATTAAGAAGACATTGAGTTGAAAATTGTGTCCTGGAGAGGTGATAACTGCACTGTTGATGTATGATATATATCTAGTTAGGGCAGTTGAGTCTAGTTTATTTGGTTCATATTTGATTTAACATTTATATTTCACGCAGTTTTTAGGTCCACGATGAGGATTACCTGTGTACTTATGCTCTGAGGCTGATTCAGATATTATTCACGTAAATTCGTTCTTGTGTGGGGAGAGTTGTTATTTATCCTCCCATCGCGTCCCTCGTCTTCACGTTAAAGCTAGTTCTTCGATACGAAGCAAGGTATTCGCCTTCTATTCAATGGCCCCGTGTTATGTTTTCGGTTCGCTAGTTTTCCACACCACAGGAATTTTATCAACGTTTCCCTCCGCAACTCCTAAAATATTCTGCTCAATTAGAATACGCGCGTTTGATGAAATTTCCAGGATATTTGTTCAAGGCCTCAAATGGAGAGTGGTTTTAAGTTGTTTGACTTCGGCTCGTTGGAAAAATCCACATGGATCGACGGAGGGACGGAGATGAAAGTGGGGAGGTTTGGAAGTTAGTGTTTGTGTTGGCTTCACTTTGCTAGATGTGGGAGGGGAAGGGGGAGGGGGGCAGAACGAGGTTTTTGATGTGCGGAGCTCGTCAACCATAACTTAAGTGGAACTCAGCTCCCGTTGGAATCGTGCCAAGACGAAATGAAAGGCCACGCACCTTTCCAATGTGTACCGACCGACCAATTAGACTGTATACCTTCAAATCCTGCTCATGTTCGTACCGCATATTAGGAAATGAGAAGCTTTTTCGTACGCACTCAGCCGTTCCAAGTGAGCGTGCGTTTGATGTGTCCACCCGCCTCGATGTCAATAAATCAGTTCTGCGCATAAACGAGCCACGTGAACCCAGAGAAGCTGTAAAATTGTCGTTTAGGGCACTCACTTGTGCTATGACGATCGTTCGCTTCGAGGTATTGAGAATTTGTTGCTCTGAAATCTCACAGTACGTACATTAGTTCCGTACCATAATACGACATTTCCCCCTCAGTACACGTTGTAACACGATTAATAGTCGGTAACCTTCAGGTTCATTTAAAAAGTTCTCAATTTTGAGGCTGTTTTCATCCTCGTCATCACGCATAGATTACAAAACGGGAAGTATCGAGTTCCATGAAGTAATTTGAACAACAGAAATGTGGTCGAGCAACCCCCCTCCTCCTCAAAATTAGATACCTTACGTTCAAGACATCGGGATTCGAAATCTGCAATGACCATCCGCCGCCCGGACCGTTTAGTGCCTTTAACGCGGTTTGAAAAATCTGGAAAAATCTCACGGAACATAACATTACTTGGCATTTAGTTGTGCCCGCCTGATCGGCAATCCGATCGGACGAAGCCCGTGATAATTATGGGACGAAAAAGGGTAACGAATACTCAATTTTAGTCAGTTTTGTCGCAAATACGCCGTGTTTGGTATCATTTTCTAGGTATTTTTAGATGATGGGTCGCATAAAACGAGTCTTGGAAGTGTGCGATCTGCGTCTAGTGATGATAGTGTGCCGAAGTCTACTTATCGAAAGTTTCATCATATGTACTCCAAACTACCCGCCAGCTCGACTAGCCACGTCGTGCCAATATGTTTAGTTCCGTCGTAGTCAGGTCGTGTTTCGTGTGGTTTACTGGTATTTTTCGATGCTGAATCGAATGGTATGGGTCTCAGTGGTGTGAGACTACGACGAGCTGTACAAGACAATAATAAACTGTAGTGTAATAATTTGTAGTGTTTTTATTATTTTATTTTGCATATCCCTCGGTCTGTGGGAGTGGTACCAAGGAAACAGTGCCTTGTGGTCGCAAGCAGTTGACGGACTAACTGAGCTGTGGGTGTTTTGCTTTCCTCTACATACAGTTGGTTTTTCTTCAGATCATTACGTTTTGAGGCATCCTGATTCGAAAAAAAAACTATTTGTGTATCCTATGTGCCCATGGCGCCAAAAGGCACTTTCACAGGAAATAAATAATAAATTTAAATAAAAAAATAAATAGAAAATTTAAATTTCTAAAATGTCTTCTTTTAATCAATTGTTATTATTATCAGTACTTAGTTCATAAAGTTGTGCGGCGCAACGTATTATTCACGTACTATTTCAAAAATGTGTCGGATTATGTTAGGAGTAAATGACTGGTTTCTAGATTTAAAACTGTATGAGCGACAATTACTACTGCCTTCGCAGCTTACATTGTTTAGGTTCTTTTGATTACTGGTGTCGTGTGTGTTTTGATCCTTTCCGTTATTGTAGGTACATAGATTATCCATGTCCGTTTTTTGTTTATTGCTATCGTCTCTTGAACTTCTCATTTAAATTTTTTGTTGGCATAATTTACGCCTTCTAATGCATCGAGTTGGAAGTTGTGGCCTTCATTTTTATGATGAGTAGTTAGAACTGTGGGGGATGGCATGTGTAGCGTCACAGGTGTAAGCACAGACCCGAAAAAAATCTGAAGCTATTTTTTCCGTGTCAATTTTTATTTCTGGTGACCTCCACCTGGTGGAGAGCAGATGAAAGTTGCGTGATGCGCCCACATCATAATCAATTTTCTGTCGTAAAAGAAATCAGTGTAGGGCATGAAGTGACGAGTGCCAATCGATGATCCCTTCGGTCGTCTGGAAGTTCCTCGCTCATGAATATCACAGCTTTGGAGCGGAGAGTAGTGAGAATAAACGTCAGGGCGGAAGGGACCTTTCTCCTTTGCGGTAATGGAAAGTAAAGTCGACGGAGTTGAGGTTTTGTTGTGGCAGAAGCCCTGGGGTTCGTCCTCAGATTGCGGTCGGGAACATCAATCCCACCTAAGCTGACTTGTTAGAGAAGAGCATAATAAGCCACGAAAATTGAACCCTTTGAGATTTCAGAGATCCGACCCTTCGGCCGATCGTTGTCTCTACGTTCGCTTTTCTTTCTTCCCTCCTTCGACTTTTACCAATCAATTTTCAACCGAATTTTTCCAAACCTTGTTGATTAGTTTTTAATCTGCTTTTCTCACAATAGAATTAGGCGCCGCCTACGTCAGTAGCTGTATGTAAGGAAATACACGATTCTCGTATTCAATTGACGTCCACGTCTCGTACGTGTCACTGGTCGCCTTGCCACGTCTTCCTTTCAGCTGAACGGTCACTTCGAATACAATTAAATGGAGTCACGCCGTGTCAATTGCTTAGCATCGTTGCTCTGTTGTAGTCAGAGGTCATATTTCGTCTCGTTGGCTCGTACTTTTCGAGGCTGAATCGAATGGTAGGCGTCTCGGAGGTGTAAGCCTGCATCAAGCTTCTTAACTACTTTGTCTATTGTTGGCTTAAGGCTGTCAGAAATCGTTGTGAAGAACAACATGTAGGTATTGAGAGCTTATAGATGTTTTCGTAACAGTGAACGGAATTCATAAGTAACCGAATACAAATTTACTGAAATTGTAAGCGCAACAAAGGAAATTGTTTGTAGTCGAGGAAGACGCGCTGAGTTTGGGAACCAAGTCTGCGTAGTGCGGCGATCGCGTCTGCACCGGTCAGCGTTGCTGCGGACCCATTTCCAGCAGTGAGCCCGTTTTATTCGTTCTACGCGAAATCTCCGGAGACGACCGTACGGCTCTCGCCATTTTTCCCTTTTTTCAACACGCGTTTTCGAACTTTCTTCGTCCAGGACGACCATTAGTTTTGGTGGCCACCATTCATTGTGAATCAGTTTTTCGCCGTTCACCAGCTTTCATCAGGAAACATTTCCTGCAGGTACATTGCCTTCGTAGTGCTACTCGCGTATTGGGCAAACCTTTGGGCCAAGCCCCAGTTAGTGGATCCATGATCCAATTAAACTTCTGTTAATGTTTTTATTTGTTCAAGTTCCGTTTTTAGTTTTGTATATATTTTCTCGAAGAGTAATTTTCCGTGTTTTGTTTCATTACATTCAGATTCAATTCAATGTATTAATTTCTTTCGCATTTTATTTATCGCAAGGAGATCAACAATTAGGTCTTATATTGTACGAGCCCTAAGTTGACTCCACAGAAATGTTCGTAGATTTTTGTCATTTTCGCACAAACATCTTCCGTTAGCCGGAGCTGACCTCACGCAAAATATTGTCAAAGTGGGTTTTGAGAGGAGAAATTATTTGGTGTTTAGGTCACTGTATCTACGAGTCTAGCTATTATATTTGCTCGTAAGCTTATTTTGGCTTTCCCCATGTGCTCTGCAAGCTAAATATCAAATTTTAGCCGGTTCTATCAATCGCGTTCTCGAATGGCGGTTATTTTGAACGATTTCATGCTCGATCGTGTTCACAGACACAACGCATGCCGATTGATACTCAGAATGTGTTTTGCCGTTTTTTCGACTCAGGGGTGAAGCTGAAAGATTTGTGAATTAATTTATAAATTTATGAAAATCCGTTTCGCTGTTTTCTCGAGTGTTGTTTTACGCGTGAACTCTTTTCTGATCATTTCGTTGGTCTTCGGCGTCATTTCGCTTGGGCCGGTCACTTGGCCTTCAGTTATTCCAACCCTTGTCCACTCGCTTTTCCCTCCGGCAACTTAATATCCTTTCCCCTCGATATCTTTTTTATTTTTCAAGTGGCTCCTTCTCTGCTTATTCCTTTTTTAATGAAAGAAACTTTTTTTCCCTCAAATTCTTCTTTTATTAACCATAAAAAATTTTCATATTTGGTGCGACGCATCGCACAGCTTTCCTTAGCTTCATGTTCTATCAGCGATTTTCGTGGACTCAACGACTAATTCAATTATTTCTCCATTCTTCTCATCTCAACCGTCAGATCAACAGCGTATGTTTTCTCCACACTTGAACCCTCTTTCCGCAATATTTATTCAGGCAAGGCTGCTCCTGACACTGTGCCACCATAAAATAGATCAACATGAGAGATTGGCCTCGCGCACTCTCGCTCATACTCAGAAACTTCCACAGAACCGTCGTCGCCTTTTTGGTCGCGTATCTGATGTGCTCTTTCCAAGTTTTCCTGTTAGTTTTCGCTCCAGAAGCACACCCAGACACCACACAGTGCTGAACTACTTTGTATATCCTACTGTCTAAGTCCTGACAGTTTTCTTTGCCTAGTGAATGGCAACGTGACCGTTTTATCTGTGCTGGGCGCATGAGAGGGCGAGAATTGAAGATCGAAATAAAAGAACCTTGGTGAGCGTAAGGACTGTATTAAATGTGCAATGCATTCAGTAGAGTTTGTGTACAAAAGAGCGACACCAGAGGAATATGTGTACTGGCCAGAAACTGTATCAGAAGGAGAGAACGAGCTGTAACTGGGCTGAGAATTGATAAAGGAAAATGTCTGAGTGGGCACAGGGAGACAAGTGTGACTGTCACGAGAGTTCGTTGGTGAATGAGTTTGGGAGGAGCTGTCTCTTGTGGAGAGGAATCTGAAATTGAGGAGAGGGAAAATAAAGAAAGGAAAACCCCGCTTCAGGCAAATCTATTGCCGTTTGAAATAACCGCGAAGGTGGAATTTCCTCAGGTACAGAAGGGTAACGAGAGGGCTTTGTCGTTAAGGGTCAGGGAGTTCCGTTAGGGCAGGTGACTCTGAGGTCAAAAGACTCGGACCCGTTTGACTTGTGTCGAAAAATCTGAGTTGATGGACAGTCCATTTCCCTGCACCACTTGCAACCATCTTCCTGGGCTGCCTCCGTTAGGTGAGGTAGCACACTGTGCACCCTGACTCGAATGATTACAGCAACATCATCAGCATATCTTTGGGCATACAACTCCGCCACATTCGATGTCTCATCAAACAAGATCCATCCGGTGACAGGACCCCTCCTTGAGGACATCGGCTATAGTTGTGAAAATGACCAAATGTGGGCTTATACACCAGATGTTTTCGTATTTCAGCGCGTTCAACAGCCTAATCCACCTGTAACGATTTTGATTCAACTCTCAGGACTGCTTCAAAGAGTCGTTCTCACCGGATGGTGTGAGTAGTGACTCAGTGTGGCACCAGATATTTTCTTTTCCCACTCGACCACAACCGCTGATATCAAGTGGATGCCAACCGCCGTTTTGTCTTCGAACAAACCGTAAACTAAGCTGGAAACTCATCAAAAACGCTCCTTCGTCTCCTGAAACTACTTAATAACTAATCCAATATCCCCCGTATATCTGAGAATTTCCAGTTCCCCGAACTGTCGTAATTCGTCGTCTCCAGCAAACGTTCTCATTTGCAAAGGGGCGTAAATTTTTAACGAAAGCACCCCGCACAGCTGAGTTTAGCGTCGAACGCTCGGTCGAGTAAAACCATAGGCCTCATAAAATCGTGTCCGCTTCCGGTAATTTACGATGAGCCGTTTTCTCCGCACTCCCCGCCTTCTTTACATTAAAGTTTCCGGTTACTGCTTCTGCTTTACTTTACAAGTTTTGTGAATTAAGCACTTGGAGCGTAAGTTATTTTATAATTCTATATCAATCTGCCATGGTAATTCCTTGAGCAATTCCCAATGTTATCCAAGCGCTAGTGAGTGAGTTACTGTTCAGTTACCTGGGCGAGAAGAACTCCGTCGTTGCTGGCCGCGGTGCCAGCGGCTCCCCGAGGACAGGATACGGGAAGGCTCAGGTGTCACTGAGCATTGGAACGTGGGTGGATTGAGAATTCAACTGCAACCTCATCAAATGAATCTGTTTGCCGCCTCATGCAGTATGTCATTAGAACTTTGCTGCGTATCCACTAATTCTCTCGAAATGATTCTATCATGTTGGGCTTTAGGTTACATTCAGTACGAAATAGACATTGGCTACTAATTATTCCACCTTGGAATGCCTTCCGCTATTGTCAATTCGATCGTTTCCCGGAAAAACTGAAGTTTCACACTAGAAATTCTCTATTCTTCCTGACTGACTGCTGTAATATGTGAGCCTTCTTTGAGGGAGTAATCACTGTCCTCTTCCACCACCTGACTAAAGAGAAAATGCGAGATGGAGTAGCAGTTATCAGAGACTATCTAATGACCATCCTGATCTGCCATACCTTCGCTGGTCTGAGTTCAGTGGATGCTGCAGGGGCTGGCCTAATGCTGGTTAGCAAAACAGCAACTTCCATGGTATACCCTCGTCGAGGGGCTAGGAACAGTCATCAAATAAGGAAACATACCTGTGGATATGAGAAACTCAGGCAGCCGTAATCCAGCAATGGCGATGATATTAGGATATGGCAGTTGACGATAACTTAGCTGTACAGTCATTCGACAGTTCAATTAAAAAAACTGAAGAAAACAGAAATCTCTGGCAAGATATACAATTACGTTTAGCAGCGATACAACACGTAAAAATCCTGAGATATATAGAAAGTCCGACCAACAATATAATGGAGCTTCACTGCTTTGGTGACGCATCTCAGAAAGCTTATTCTGCTGTCGTTTATGTCCGATATAAAGAAAATCAATTTAGATCAAAATTGATGCTTCCTAAAGCAAGAATTCGGAAAAAATATTGGAAAATTAAAGGAAGATGGTGAGGAAAACATCGAAATGCGGAATTTGTAGGCGTTGGGGGGGGGGGGCAATACCGGCTACCTGAAGTGGGGCACTCTGCAAGTTTTCGAACGTCCACCGTACTGGGCTTGATTACCTTGGATCATTATACGAGTTCGGATGTACAAGTGGCGTTTCTGATGTGACAATCTTCGTCTGCGTCTTCACTTGCTTCGTCACACGAACTTTCCATCTGGAGCTAGCGATTGTCGTGGAAATTGAATCGATTCTCAACAGAAGACCCCTAACCTATGTTTTTGAGGACATTAATTCAAGTGTTCTTATCCCTTCTCATTTTCTACAGGCCTACAACAGCATGGATGGATTGACCCCTCAACCTTTGAAAGAATGCTGCGTGCTGGAAGCAGCACTCGAAAATTGTTTAAAAACAGTCTGTGCTGAACAATCGCCAAGAAGAAACTACACACAATTTCCCTCAGTTTTCTTGAACTTTCTGGCCCTGGAGTGTCGCCCAGTAGGCGAGAATAATTTCACGTTCAGCCAATTATTATATTTAATACCATCTGTTTTGTGTCATCAGCTGTTTTGAGGCGATGAGCGGCACCGCGAGAAAAAAAAGGGTTGAGTTTTGAGATCGGAGATGAAAGGTGTTCTTTATTTTACGTTTAATTTAAAACGTTATTTTGTGAGGAATAGGAGAGACGGTTTTCCCAACAGCAGTAGCCTCGACAAGCCACACCACGTACACAAGTGCTTGTGGAACCTGTCTCGCCTGGTTCGTCTCCCAACTTCAGCTTCGCAGTTGTGACGTTCCCGGCTGTTCGACGCAAAGCGACGAAGTGGTCCGAGTCATTGACCTCGGACTTCCCCGCGTCTTTGTCTCCGACCGCCTAATTGTCTCCAACCATTACAATACCCGCCCCTCACCTGCGGGCCCCCAGCCCTCTTATCTAGGTTTTCCCCTTTCTTTATTTCTTACTCCCCATTTCATTTTCCTATCGATGACAGAGCTCTTCCAAAATCATTCTGCTTCCAACTACCACCCCAGTAACTTCTCACTTTCTCACACAGTTGCCCGCGCCAGTTCACGCGTTCCGAGTACTGCCCTTGTGTCGCCCAGCTGTACTCCATCTCACCTCAATTTCAATTCTACTCAATTCCGTACACACATATAATACAGTCCTCCTCACGCTCACCGAGTTTCAGTTTCATTGCGATCCTCAGCTCCCCCATTCTTGCACCCAACACCGGCAATGGAGCTACCCGTCTCACTCCATTATGCAGTCCAATTCCCAGTTTTGCAGTGGGCAGTTCCAATTGGTCCCTTAAAAATCGTAATACCTTTTGAGATGCAGTGTGAATAGAGAAGGAGAAAGACTACACAACGTAGAAGGATCAGAATTTAGTCACTGAGGGTTAATGATCGATGATATAACAGTTAGTATGATGATAAACTTGCTTGAACGCAATCTGGCTTTGAAAAGCTTCTTTGGCCCTAATCTCACGGGAATGAATTCCCACAGTAGTTCTCCAGAAAGTGTGTACCTCTGTTGATGGTACTCTCAACCTTTTTGTTTCTACCAGTGAAAAGCCCAGTTCCTCAGTTATTTCTGAGCAAGAGTGGATTTCCCCTGTCCTAGACTTTCCCGTCTATCTTTTCCACCCCTCAATTTTACATTCCTCTTCTCGACAGACAGCTTCTTCCAAGTCAGTCATCCTTTAGCTCTCGCGATACAGTCATCTCCCAGTTCTCCCAATGATTCATCTCTCAGCTCGTGGTACTCCCAACTCAACTCTCTCTCTCTCTCTCTCTCTCTCTCTCTCTCTCTCTCTCTCTCTCTCTCTCTCTCTCTCTCTCTCTCTCTCACTCTCTCTCTCTCTCTCTCTCTCTCTCTATCTCTCTCTCTCTCTCTCTCTCTCTCTCTCTCAAGTATCTCGAATGTATTGAGAGTTCCTCGTGTGCGTTTATATACTCATACTCAACCGGATCTCTCTCTCTCTCTCTTTGCCCCTCTTCTTCCTTAGTATCTCACATGTATTGAGAGTTCCTTGTGTGCGTTTATATACTCATGCTCAACCGGGTATCGCTTATCTGTCAAGTAAAATACAGTCCTCACTCACGCTCACCAGGTTCATTTATTTCTCGGTTTCAAGCCCCTGCATTCATGCGCCCAATCAGTAGAAGATATGTTGAAAGTCACGATCATAACCCCTAATCAACTGCTTTTAGCCCCTTTCTATGAATTAGTTTTTATAATTTTAATTGTTAATTGATGCGAAAGCCCTTCGATTTTGAAACCTTTGGTTGCGTGAATACCTTTGTTCGCATTACTTTGTTAGAGAAGAATGCACGAAATAGTTGTCTGGAGGGTGGCACAGAGAATGTGGAAGTTCGCTTTGAACGTGGAAATATCCCAATTGGAATTTACCTGGAAGGGGCGATATTAGGGGGCAAATCAACCCTCGCGTCGGGGAACAGCCGTATTAAATGGTATTGTTTGGTAGCAGAGAGCAATAGGGTTGCAGTTTAGCCAGGCAGTGCTCTCGGCTTATTTTGCTGCGCTTGTACGGCAGGAAACTGGCGATTGCAGGAACTCAAGGTAACAGGCCTAACGTTATACTCAACAGGCTCTCTTTCCAGCGAATACATAGCGTTATTTCGCGCGTTGTATTGGAGCGCTCATATTTTCTCTCTGATTTGCACTATTCGCGCTAGAATTCAGCAGAGAAAGTGCCTTTTAGAGAACATCATTTCATGATGCTCATGTCATGACTCTTTGGCGTTATGCACCTCTCATATCATACAGCTTTACACTTCTACTCCACGATGTGCTGGCGGAATTATACTACGCCTAACCAGTCCTCTGCTTTATCATACTGGTTTATCAACTTGTTCAATAAGTTACGTTTACCCAGTACCGATTCGACCACCCGTTCGTTAACCATCATGGAGATTGCTGTATTGCTAGCATGATGAAGCCTGGATCTAGTGAATCCAGGCATGTGGAAGAACGGTAGGTAGTGTAATTTAGCCAGTCTCCTGGTATAGAACTGTTGCCCATTTATTATCATGAGGAAACAACCTCGAGCAAAACAAGGACGAGGTGGAACTGCAATGCACATTTTCATCAGTTGGGAGAGGTAGGAAGTATTTAATGGGACTAGAAGTGTCGACTAAAAAGCCACCTTTCACTTATAATTACACTAAAGTAATTGACTTGCTTCTCAATTAAGAGACTGCGGCCGCCAATTCGTATTGTGGATTGATTTAAGAAGATTAGTTGAGTTATGTTTCTGCTACTGGCAACTTGACGAGCTCACACTCGCTCCAGTGTGACATGTCACTTTTGACTCGGTTTGAAGGACAGACAGCGCCGTGAGATCGTTCACATAGAAATATGGCTCGCAGTCTAAGAAAGCGTTCCAAAGGGCTGACGAGATCTTAAATCTTGCTCATTTGCTACCAAGATAAACTCATCCGGCACTGTTAATTTAATGATCCAGTACTTCACTGTCACTTCCACAGTCTCAGGGACGCATTCTGATAGCCTTCGGGATCCCCAAGAAGCGGCTCGTTTTAGACTAACAATGTTGATAGAACCGATGTGAAATGTTGTTAGGTTCATTGTGGACTATCACGACGTCATTTGAGTTTCTATTACACCTGAATGCTGAATGGGTTGTCACCCCTTTTTAGTCCAATTTATGCAAATCCATTCAGCTTCCATCACCTCTAAATTGGGAATCCATTACGCCGCTCGTCTCCTTTTCCATTATCGTTCGGTTTTGGAACAACCCTTCCATTTATCGTTCATCTTTCATCGCATTTTCGATCTCAAGACCCGCTGTACTCCGCTACATCATGAGTTGTGTCGTGGTGTGACGCCTCTTGTATAATGACGATTCCTCTCCGTACACTAATAATTAATTATTAGGTCACAATGATGTCGATAAGAGTTGATCGAATATTACAGCGAGTTTACATTGTGCTCAGGCGAATGGAATTCATAGAAATGTAGATTGCCAACTTAGTTCAATTTTTGTATTGCGGCAGTCACTCTACCAGTGTAATTTACGTGATGTAAATACCATAAATAATAATAACAGTGATTACTAATTCGAACTTATGTGGAGGAGTACAAACTCCAAGTATCGCAACTGCCGTCCAAAACAAGATTAACTTGTTTTCGATCTTTGTGTCTCGGACGTTCCTAACCAGCACATAACAGAACCATGTGTCAATACAGCCAGACAGCTAATAGTATTGTGGTTTAGAGCAAAGAATCTTCTTTGATCACTTCCAACGTACACAGATTTGGAGCTCATGATTGCGAACACTTTTGCGTTCTTACAATTATCTGTAAAAAACGTCGATAACGGAACGTTTTACACCGGCCATCTGTACTTTGGCAGACACAGTGATCTCAAAATAGATAAGAATTAAGAGAAGAGAATTTATTTTTCCTTCGCGGGATTTGTTGAAGTATTTTTCTTAATTACTTTCCCTTTTCTCGTAGTGACTCTAGTGTGAAGTACCTTCTTTAATTAATTCATGTGCGACTGGTCTCCAAAGTGGTAAGAAAGAGCTCACCGTCCTGAACCACCACCTAGTTCCTCTAGGTCGAGCTGAGCTGACCGCTGGGTTCCTACGTTCGTTTGATCCCACATACACAGATACAGACCTCCTCACAATTCAGAGAGTCATCTTATCTCTGTGCTGCAACACCATCTCACACGTTGGTTTGTGGTATCCATCTTTCGTTTTTGGTTATTATTTTCAAATGTGCGCCATACACTCTCGCATTGATAACGGAAAATTGGTTGTTGTTTCTGATTCTACCTCCAGTGGAACGAAACTTGATGATCCGTGTTAGTGCATGCTACTTGCCTGACTTTTGTCTCAGTTGAGAGGAAACTAGTGTGGATTATCACATGTTATTGGGAATCGCATTGACCTTTTATTTTCCAAGTTTTAGCTGAGATATGGGGTGTAAACGGAAGTTTCTATCGAAAAGGTACCAGAACAGTTGGTGCGATTCCCAATAAATCAACGTAAATAACAATGAAGGTAAATAAATATGTTTCTCTGGTATTGACTCGTGATTTAGGTCTCCTATTAATTCGGTACGCCCGCGTTACAATGAGTGGAGGGAGTCGCTCACTCAACTTGGGAAAGGTTTTTTCTTCAAAGACCGACCTGAACAGAACACTAACGGAGTTAGAGAGAATTGCTGAGACGACTCGGTAATTACAGAGAGTTCAAAGGAACAAACATTTTAGTACAGCAAAGGAAGTTATCCTCTCCCCCCCTACCATTCATTCCCACCAGTCAAGCGCCTCAAATAACCTCCCACATGTTCTAGTTTCGGAAACCCTCCAATTCGTACTCGTAATAAGGTTGTTCAAACTAATTTCAGCTGCAAAACCTGGTACGGTACATCACACAACATTCCTCGGCGTACTGCGTTCTTTGAGGCGATGGTTGTTTGCTAGTTGAAATGATGGGATAAACACGTACTTTTATTAACATCTGTACGAGATAGAGACAAACGTGCGAAAGACTCAACGGTCAGTCTTTCGAAGAAACGCGGAGCTCTGACAATGAAGATTCTTTCTATTCTATTTTTTGCAGCACTCCTGTTATTGTTCTTAAATATCTGACAAACCCTGGAAGTCGATGTAACTCGAGATCTGTATCGAAATGTGTTAAGTATTTTGGGTTTTCTTTACGTGTGGGAGAGAAGGCTTCTATGGAACCTGTAGAGAAGGCTTTGCTTCTGCAGTATCAGTAGACGCCTCCTAGGACTTGCCTTAGGATCGTCTTTCAGCCCAGGGCACTGCCGTTCGATCTAGACTAGCGCCTTGGCACTAACACGATACCCGCATTCACTACCGCTGCGACCTTTAAAAATTGCCGGAATTGTATTTTGGACTAAGTCGTAAAACGTGGTTGCCTTGGACTAACGAAACTGAGGAGAATGCTACTCTACAGTTCTCGATTTGTTCATAGAACTGCGCACGTCCTCCAGAATTGTGTATTTGCGACGTGTGCGTTTTACGTCTTTAGAAATAATTGTGAGCAACATGAAAGGAGTTACTTAACTAACCAGTTGCTCAATCTGTTTCTGTTTGAAGATTCCCTTCGTAAAAGCCAACCAAGAGAAGGGTGGTATGGTACGTGTTAAGCAGGTGTAAAATTGAAACGAAGCTTATCCTCCGCGAGGTTTAGGCTTAACGTTGAATTTCCTGTAGGAACCAGAAGTGCTTAGAGTCTCGGTGTGGATTTAGCTCGGCGTTGTACTTACACCGCAACCGGTTGTAAAGTTTGCCCATTAGACGCTCACGTCTCTAGTGAACGCCCTCAGAAAGTTAGAACCAACTCCTATTAGTCAAAGGGAAGCGACAGATCATAATGAGCTGACGCGTCTATGGCATTTCGACCTACCAGAATGCGGCTTGTCGAGAGCTGGCTCTGTAGGTTGTAGATTATTTCACCAACGATTGTTTAAGGCCCACAATGCGGCGCATCGTAAATTGATTCCACTGAGTTTTAGGGAATCGATAACCTCAGAATCAGATATGAGTGATGACGTCGCCAACAACACGCCTTCTTACTCCATTGAGCCGCTCCAACGGCTAATGGCCCAAGTTCATTCCATTAGCTGTGAAGTAGACGAAATATTTACGAGGGCCGCTGATATTTGAGAAAGCTAATAGTGACGTTAACGGGTTCTACAGTTCGAAGAAATCTTGCCTGCAGGTATTTTCCAATGAGGAGACTGCTTATCAAGTCGTGTACTGAGATACTCATCTAGAGATCCCCATCTCATAATGTCCAAACCAGTTGAAAACGACCTCTGCGTTGACATAACATGATATCACTTATTCCAAATTGTTCGTGAAATACAGAAGTCAAGTGACAATTGGGTGAGTGCTTTGGAAATCATCTTGAGCCCAACTGATCACGATGAAGAGCCATATTCTAAAGGGAAGTTGGTAATTGTAATCCACCTGTCGACATTTTTCATAATTTATTGAACTGCTCCCATCGCTTTCTCTAGAAGAAACATTTCTCATTAACGTTATATTGTGTGAAAGTATTCGCACTTAGATCGAAAGAAGGCTGATTGGCACTTTGACCTCCCCTCAAATGTCCGTACTTGCCCCAAGTCATGGTTTTCCAGAGCACCAACCCCCTTTGTTTGTACCTGTGGGAAGTCTCACTCCTCAGTTACTTCCAAGTGACAACAGATTTCATCTTCTTCTCGATTTTCCCCCTCCTAAAGTATCCTTTCCCCCTCCCCTCAATTTACATTCCTCTCTGCAACAGACAGCTCCTCTCAAACTCATTTACCTACGAATTCTCGCGAAAGTTGGTCGTCTACCAGTTTTCCCAACTCTCAGTCATCCAACAGCCCTTGCGATACAGTTGTCTCCCAGTTCTCCCAACGATTTGTTTCTCAGCTCGCGCTACGCACAACTCAGCTCTCTCTTTCTATCTCTCCCTCCACTTAGTGTCACACAACTAATATACGTGTGTTTAGAGTACCTTGTTCGTGTTTATATACTCACACTCAAACTGATAACGCTATGCAGTCAAGTATAATACTGTCCTCACTCACGCTCACCACGTCCATTAATATCGCAGCTTCAAGGTCCCCCCTTCGTGCGCCCAACAAAGTCCATCAGGATGGAGCCAGGAACTGAGTTGAATCGATTGGGGACTGGAGACGAACTTCGTATGATTTCTAAAACCTAATAATGAGGTCGAGGGGAATTCTGACGTACAGCGCTTGGAATACCGCAGGTATTTGGCGGTGTACCTAACATCTTGTAACAAAAACTGTTTTGTTGGAATAGGTTACGTGGAAGAGAATCCTGCGACAGTTTGGGGTGCAGTACAAGGGGTAGGGATGAGAAATATCTAATATCCTCATTTCGGCATTTAATTGGTGTTGTCTGGGAAACACCCCAAACCTTCTTTTAGCCCCGAGAAACGGAAACTTGGAAATATAATGATAAAACGGACCTTCAGGTGTATAGAGTCGTTTGTCTTGAATTGATCATTGCAAATGACGTACGAGGACTTGAACTGTAATGTACACGTCTCACATTCGTAGGGCCGATACCAGTGAAATCATCGATCTTCGTTCAGGCGAACTTCATCTGATTTATAAATATATGCCGAAACGGCTCTCGCAAAGTTTCAAAACTCCCCCCTCCCCTCATTCACCTCTCTCACAACACAGTCACTTTCCTTAACTCCGAGAGTTGACATTTTTCTTTTCCGTTTCTGGAGGTTTTCCCTCGGAAAAACTCGCCAAGGCATTCCGCTGCCATCATCAGCTCAAATGGATACTTATACTTTCATATTTGATGTCTCTTCAGTTCTCTCACACCTCTCGGAATCCGTACTCAACTCAGAAGCGTCCGACTTGCTTAAAGTTTTCGTAAGAATTCATGAATAATATTTGCGTAACGATGCGAAGAGTTGAGTCGCGACATTCAGCAGCTCTCCAAGTAGTTTTAATTCAATTGCCGCAGTATTTTGTACCGCTGAGACAAATCACGTTCGGATTTTGAACCGTGAATGTGCTGATATGCGCGCGCAAGCGCAAAATCACGCGCGTACGATACAAACCTGTGCTGAAATTATATCTCCTTTTACTTCTAATGATTTTGTTCGTTCAAAGGTCATGGACAATATATTAATAACATAATTATTTATAAAATAAAGTGCCCGAATAGGAAAAACCTGATTTCGACTAATGGACTGTGCATGTGAATAGCTTCTGGCATTCTGTCCCAATTGTTAAGAAATGCTTCCCTCCTGATATTTTAGCGCTTATTTTTGACTTGAGTGGGTTTTAAGGTCGAAAAAGGTTTGGCATTGCATATCAAGTGTGTTGACGTATCGCAAGTCATGCGCTGCATCCATCTCGTGCTCTGTTGCTTCCTCTCAACGGACGAGAGCTGGGTTCGATCTTTTTGCTCCAGTTACCTCTTGGCTTCTACGTGTTGTTCTCTGCTGGTCGCTTCCTGGTTTCAAAAGGGGATTACAACGGTTTACTGGTCTGAACCGACGGCGATTAAGACCAACGTTCGTCTGAATATTAGGAGCTTCCTATGGCGTTTAGGATATCGGCGAATGACTGAATATGAACGCTATAGAGTCCATTGTGAGAGGGTGGTAGGGGGGGCATTGGCGGTGCACGACCAGGATTAAGTAACGTCGGTTAAGCCTTTAATTCCTAACTGCGACGGTGCGATTCGAAGAGAAACACACCCGCAACTAATATCCAGTCAAAACTCACCACCCAAATCCGCACGAGCTGTCCGAATATACCGAATCTGCTCGACTATTACTTTAGAACTGGGGGTCAGAAGGCAACTTGTCGCGGTTCTCTCCACAGTCTCCGACGCTCCCCCCCCCCCCCCCTACAAATCCCTTTTTTGAATCATTGTTTCGTAATTGGTTGAAATATGGCAGTTTTTCATTTACTTTTATTTTCTACATTTCAACAACTTCTGAGTTTCTGTTCGTTCCAATCTGCATTCTGTCATTATTTATGAGTCCCTAATATCGGAGAGAACGATTTACTTTGTGCGCCATTATCGCGTTTTGGTTTATTATTCATTCTGAATAATAACCCTATGTTTTCGGTCACGAAAAATTTTTTACAACCCCCCTCAAAATTTGATACTTTACGTTTCAAGACATGGAGATTCCAAATTTGCAATGTCCGTCCGCCGTCCCCCGTCCCCCGTCCCTCGTCCACCGTCCGGGCCGTTTTGTGCCTTTAACGTGGTCTAAAAAATTCTTTTTTGGTTAAATTTTGATATTAGTATTTAGCGTGCATGTTTCATATTAAAATTCAGTTTTTTCTAGATACTTTCGTTTTTTTGTTGTTTATTTTAATATTACGATTCAGTTCTTTTCGACCTTTTTTTGGGTTTCATACATATTTTTCGATGCTGAATCGAACAGGATGGGTCTCGGAGCATTAATGCTAGGTCAAGCTGATTATCCGAATAATAAACCGTTGTGTAATAATTTGCAGGGTTTTTTAAATGAAAATAACTTAATTTCCTTCAGTCCGGACGTAGTTAATTGTTCAATCCTACCATCGTTATTCAAAGTTCCCATTTCTCCTATCCTTTTCTCCTACTTGGAAGATTCTAGTTTGCTTATCTTATTAATTGAAGGGTCGAGTTTTTCTCTTCATTATCCCACTGTTTTTTTCCTTTCTTTCTTCTTAGCTCTAATGAGTAGGAAGGAAAGTTACGTAATCCTGATAAATATTTTCAAGTTTTCTCAGATCCTTACGTTTCAAGGGCCACTGAGTTCAGAATATCTGGTGCGTAGTGTCAATTCACTTGTGTTCACTTCTTCTACCCACTCAATTCATTTGAATTTCGTCAAACGTCACTTCACGGCGCTTACAGTTCCGGAATTGTGCTGCTCGTACTCGTTTATGGAACATTAATGAGCAATTGGTACACGGAGGTTGTAAACACGAACGAATTCCAACTGTTCCAAACTACTCCATTGAAAGGTGGAACACGGATGCGTGGCATTTTTGAACGATATTTCGCTAGATGGAGCCAACCCACGCTGACGCATGCTAGCAACTGTCTAAATAGTCGTGGGCGGGCAACATACAAAGGTGTTCGAAGGTTCCCTGTAGCAGTGGTAGTAGAATCGTTTTTTTTGTAACGTTCCCATTAGAACAGCTACTTCTGCAACTATCCTAAATAAATTCAAGTCAATAATTCTGAATCGCTTTGGCACACCATCAGTATTGATCACGGATAACGCCACTAATTTCATCAGTCACGCCGTCAGTGAGTTAGCACACAACCACACCACCGTACCATTGCCAAGCCAACACTACCGAGCGAACCAATCGCAGCATTCGACAGCTGATTATTAGTTACTTGGACCAAGAAAAGCACACCAAATGGGATTTTTACCTTGGAGAGCTTCAGTTAGCGCTCAACACTGCCGTTCACAGTTCAAAGGGATTTTCCCCAGCGTTTTTGAATTTGGGCCGAGAGGAACTATGTATCGCAATTCTGTGTGCCCAACCAATCAGTTGCTGTTCCTTCCCCTTCCTCAACAGATATAAATAGTTGGTCAAACTCAGGGAAATTTGCCATCTGGTGGAGAAGAATCTGCTGAAGGCACCAGACAAAGTCATTGCATCGATTTCCGAAGAAGAACTGCTGGCTTCAAGTTTGGCGATCTGGTCTTGCGAAGATCTTATCAACTGTCATCTGCCATCGACCGAAGCAATGCCAAGCCAAGCCATAAATACGTGGGTCCCCACAGGGTTGTGTACGTTAGTTCTGCTGGAACATGCCGCCTCCAAAACGACCAGGGTCTGGATGTAGGAATGTGGCACCCTGAAACCGCATAACACCACCCTTACCGCTGGGGAGGGGTGTGTAACCTGAAATTAAAGGATCAGGACGAACGCGCGGTTCGGTGGGCAGTAAATCGCTAATGTCAGAGAGCGTCTTGGAGCTATCAGTGGTCCATGGTAGCCTTCTTAACCCAACAAGCTATTTGCCGCGAATCCGGGCGATACCATATCATCTTTTTCTTGTCTTCCGATTATTCTGCTTTCGTCCGTGTTATAAAAATTCCGTCGGAACAAATCCTCCAGTTCCCTGCATCCCGAATTGATAAAATTTCGTCTGGTACCACGACTCCGGTGAGGTGTTCATTTTATTGGCATGCCAAATAAGTAGGCCCAAAAAGACATTTATTTTCTAAGCCGTTTGTTTGTTTTCATTTCATTATCAGTTGTTCACTTTCCTTTATATTTTTATTATTAGTGCCATTTCTTGTCGAACAGATTTATATTCCTTTTTTTTGTTTAATTAAATTAGCTTCATTTATTTTATTAACCCGTATAATTTTTATTTGTTGGAATTTACCAAAGCTCATGGGTTCCTCCCCGCGAGGGTAATAAACTCGAACCTTGACAGCACAAACGTTTGCTGGAAACATAGTAAAATTCTGAAACATTTCTCGTAGCAGTACATTCTAATAGATTCAAAATCATACAAATTTGTTCATTTTTCGTTGAAGATCGTCGTTGAGGCGATGAAATGTGTGGTGCGTAGCAACACTCAACTTTCCGCAACCCCCGTAAATTCGACGACCTGCGACATATACGGGCGCTATATCTTCGTTTAACGTATTTCTACTGAAACAATTATTCAGAGCAAAATGTAGGTACTAGTTGTGTAAGAGTACTCTGCGAGTTTGATCAAAATCGTTATAGCCATTTTTCAAAAAATCGGAATACCGATAAACTCATATTCGAGAAATGTCGTTTTCCGAGCTATCATGACCTATGTCTCCGTTCAACAAATAGATACAGAAATAACTTCGGAAAACGAAATGTGGGTACAGGTTGCTAGAAGACACTTCAAAAGATTGATTAAATTTGGTGACGCAGTTACTCGGGAAATTACAAAAACGTTCAAAAAATATTATTTTCTACTCATTTTCATTTTTCATCTCCGCTCAATGAACTGTAATAAGAACATTTATTCAGAACGATGTATAGGTATTAACTATTTTAAAACATCCTGCGAGTTTGGTGGAAATCGTGGAAGCTGTTATACCGAAAAGCGTGAAAACCCTATTTTCGCTCTGTAGGCCTACATCTTCGTTCACTGTATTTTCGTGGACATGTTTATGTACGAGGAAAGTCAGGTACTAAATTGTAGACGATAATTTGAAACTCACAATCGTTAGAGTCGTTTTCGAGAAAAATGCGAAAAATTTTCCCCACCCCCATTCCCATTGACAGAAATAGCCCATAACCTTATTTTCGGGTATGCAAAAAATAACAAACAAAACGAAAAATGAACCAGCTCAATCGGTCCAGCCGTTCTCCCGCAAATCGAACTACAGACAGACATAGCAGCAGGTTTTGGATTCAGTAGGCCTCATAACGTAAAGATCTGAAGAAAAACCAACTTCTTTTGACACGATTACTATACTTTCCTTACCCGAAAGTAAAAATTTCGAAACTAACAGATTTTTTGAATAAATACACTAATTTTACGCTGAAATAATGACGGACAGAGATTTTATGAGTTTCAATTAGCGTCAAATACGAAAAAGCAACATTTCAATTGATGAGCGCGGGTGGGGTGGGGGGGGGTTGAGTTGTGATGACATAATAATTTGCACTTGGAACATCAGCTTGGCTCCGCATATCTGGGCTTCAGAAGTTACTAAATGTTCAGGGATACCAATATTATGTTGGTGTTTCACATACGTATCGTTAAGTAATCAGTTTAGGTTGCTTGCGGGACGAATCGCTTTGCCTCCGTGGAGCCCCTTGGGAAATGTCACCTGATAACAAGTGCGAGGAGCGTAGGGCTTAGAACTAAACCGAGCTCAGTAACTAAATACCGAATTAATGCGCGAAGCTGGTTTCACCAACAGTTCTACTTTATTTCGAGAACCTCCCCATTTCTCTGAGGACTGCTTCTCCCCTGCCTCCCTGTTTTTCGAGTTTGGCCAACCTTCTCTTTTTAAAATTCCTCCTCCCTCTCTCTACCTCATCTCTGGCGTATTTCATTGCTCCCGTCCTCTTCCGACGTACTTTCCTCCCCGGTCCCGCTCTGGCACGGGCTGGCAGATTAATAGCGTTGTTGACCCGAGCGAACGAGGACGGCTTAACAGGAACCAGCCAGCGCACGCCGTGTAACTCCACCGGCAAATATTATACGTCCCCTACGGATCATTTTATCCAACGCCCTGCATTATTCACTCGAATCTCCTGCCGGAATCTCTTTGAGTTTGTTGTTCCCAACCAAACTTGATAGTGATTCTATATTTATTTCATGAATGCGGATTCAAATCTGGCTTTTGCCGCTTCTCTTGACGCGACAAGTTTCTGGTTCGTTGAAATCCGTCGGGAGTGGCAGTTGGTTCTCTGAGTGAGCAAACATAACTAGAGCGACCCCAACGAACAAACAATAACTACCTTCAAGAGTAAAATGGAAGAGAAAACGTTGAATTTCGATTATCGCGTTCGTATTGGTCTGTTGTGGGACCGAAATAACCTGAACCAATCAATCCAACTTTCGAATACGAATTGTGATTGTGAAAACTAGTGGATACGTATGAAAAGCTAATCAAGCAATATGATACTGTGAATGTAGTGGTGAGAACGTGTTTTCTTATTACACATGCGCGGAGCCATCAGTGCAAACTGGACATGAACCCTCGAGGCTGTGACTCAATAGTTGTGCAGTAGAAAGCATGTGAGGGTGGCTTGAGAGCTGTGCCTGGCCAATCACCTCCACACGTGAGCTGATCGCAAAGAAATCCACCGAAGCAACACGATTTTGTGAATGAAAGAGAGGGAGGAATGTCAATAACACGATCTGAGGAAAGAACTTGTTAAAGACAGAACCGATAATAACGTGAGGGTGGTTGTGATTGATGAAGCCATTACGGGTTTCCCGAGACTGCTTAGTGAGGCGTTAACACCAACAAACAATATTGAGGTACTTAGAGAATCGGGTTTGACTGCTACGGTTCTCGTGGCATTTGTAGAATTCTAACTCTGATGATATCGCGATGAAAGTCGCTGCACGTGGAATGTTTTGTCTGCTCGCAGCCATATACTACATTCCCCTTTTTACTTTCTGCTACCCTAAGGGTTAAGGAAAGCATTGTAATCGTGTCAAAAAAGGGGGTTTTTGTTCAGATCTTTACGTTTTGAGGTCTACTGAGTAAAAAATTGTTTCGCGGCTGCTCTGCAAAGTTCGAATGACTGACGGGAACTCAGGCAGTGTCTCCCCCCCCCCTCTTCGCCATGTGGACGCCGTTCGTTTGGCATCACTGCCTACAGCAATGAACTGTACAAGAGGCCGGGATTGTAACGTTTGGAATGCTCCCGGTCGTGCCTGTGGTAACCTGTTTGAGTTGGTCAGCAGGTGCCAGCGGACCGTCATGACGCGATCTGCAAGCGGGTTGCTGGTGCATTGTCAGTTGAGGTCTGGGAAGTGGAGACAGAGCGGCACTACCGGTTTGTCTCTGGAGAAGGACTGAGGCCTGACATCGTCGCCGTGGGTCCCCAACCAGTCTGCAGTGACCCTGGAGGTCCAGGTAGTATCTGGCAGTCGTCCGGCTCAAATACGACGGGACGGATCTTGGTATGGCAGTCGGAAGCTTGTGCAGTGGAGACAAGTAACGTCAGGGTTTCAGCATTGTCTGTGTCCTGGCATGGTGTGGGGTGCTAGAAAAGTGCTGAGGAGATGCGTCGGCTGGGTGTGTCAGCAGGCGTTCTCCAAGGTACCACCACCCGCATGTTGCTCGGATCATATCTAAACTGGTGGTCGTTCTGTCGTGGGGCACCTTCTTATTCTTCTTTCCTCCCCCGTCCTCACCTTCTATGCCTAGAGGCGGCGTAGTGTTGTCTGGGCGCCCTCCCCATCTCCTTACTTATTATTTATTTAGTTTCTCCTTTTTGGATTAGAACCGCCAGTAGGCAAATTACTAAAGCTCCTAAAGGGCGAGCGCCTTCGATCTAAAGACATCATCGTTAAGCCGTTAAGTCAGTGCTAAAGTCGTTAGTTGTTCGTAGTCTCCCTTAACTTCCAACGGATTTCCCAGGGTGCGTATGATCAGACTCCTTTCCCTTCGACCCCCTCCCCCCTTGCCATACTCCCGACACATCACCATCCCGCTCACCTTTCTCTTCCTATATAAAGGCTACGACCAACTAATTTACTGTAGCATTGTTTTCGTGGTTTTTCGTAGACGTAAAAATAAGGAAATGGGCGACTTCCACCGATTGGAAACCAGTGTGGGGGATCAAAAACTAAAACTTTTCGTGTTTTTCTTTAAAACGGCCGTAACGATTTCGATAAAACTTGTGGAGTACTCTCAACCAACGAGCACATACATATTGTTCTCTATTTATGTTCCTGTATAAATGCGGTGAACTAAGATCAGCGCTCGTATTGTCGAATTTACGAGGGTTGTGCAAAGTTGTGTGTTGCACCGCACCAGATATTTCCTTGTGTAACGAGCTAATTTATTTTCATCTCAGAGGAGTAACAGTCTTACGACCACTCCTGAGCCACCTTTGGTGACATGAGGTCGAGGCCGTGCGTAAAACCCTTCGAGCAGTGCGTAAAACTGTATGTGAAATCCAGTGATTTGTTTTTGTGTGCGGGTGAGTACAGTCCTGACTACAGGTATGTCTGCTCCTGTGTGATTCTTCGCTTAGAGGGTTATTCAGCACATGACGTAACTAGAAGGCTGGAATGTTGACGGAACTGTTTACAAAATACTATAGAGATATCCGCTAAACCCTATTTCGAGACTAGAGATATCAGGAGTTTGGAGGTTAGAAGCGATGGTTGGTTTGTGAATAATACGTACCAACTGTGAGCGGGAGGGGAATGAAGAGAGAGATTTAAGAGTCGGAGTGAGAATGTGAGCTGACTGAGATGAAGTTATCAAGGTTCAGAGAGTGGAAGAGGCGGAGATAATTATGTCAAGAGGAGAGTCGTGATAGATTTAGGAAGCGGAAGGATTCGGCATTTGCTAAGGAAGGTGTTGATTGACAGGGCTGGGGAATTCCTCAGGTTCTGGACGTCCCTCTTACGATTATTTGGCCGAAGTTCAGCCTAATGAGGAGCTATAGTCCGTGTGCAGCCAGTCATGCGACCTCCTCTTGCATTCCCCCTGGCGCTCACGAACCCCAATGGAATACAAATCGAAAGGATCTTTTCTACTAGATCAAAGATGTTATAAAATCGAAATTCCAATTTGAAAATTATAGCGCATGTTCAGTCATTTAGATTATGGAATGCACGTAGCAAAAGCTCATTCACTTTGCAAAAAGTTATGGTCAGTTCATTTTCCTTCCGACAAACCGGTGTACGTAAGAAAAATAAATTGGCTTTGGATGTGAATTCCTGGACTTGGGACTCAGTTTGCTTCGAGCAATCCTGCGCGCTCATTGTTTTTGTCAAAAAAAAATAACAACGGCGAGAAAGTTTATTATGGAAGAGACGATGGTAATGAATAGAGCAGCGGTATCAAAACAAACCGAATGATGAACTATTGTGTGATCATTTGCAAGGCCTTGTCTCGGCTCCTTGTTTTTGTTGTTCCTTCTCTCTTTCGAGCCATCGATAACGCCAAAGTTGATATTCTCCCCTCCTTCCGGCTATTAATTTACACCGACCGAAGTTGCTTGTACCCGGAGGTTTCCCTGGTCGCCTTTTGAAAGTTATGAGACGGCCGGAAAGGGAAAGTTAGGTATTCGAAAACTTGGAAGTTTTTGTCCCCCCCCCCCCTCACCACTCTTTACCCATTCAGTGTAGTCTCAAGTTGAGTTTGCGTCCTAAATTTATTCTTCTTTTTCTTTTTCTCCCTCGCTTGCTTCTTAAAGGGACGCCTTTTTTCAGTATTTTACCGGAGCGAATATATATAAGAAGGGAACCGAGATCGGTTCAAAGTGGTTGTTCTAATCCTCTTTGGGTGTCTGCGACACCGGATGCGAAGAAGAGAAAATTGGAAGTGATCACGTAACTTACGTTCTTTCGTTTCTTTCGGATATATTTTACGAGCCGAGAAAACCCATAAATAGACGAGTGGAGGATGTATCTCGGAGGATCATTCGTTGTTAATCTCCTCCCTCCACAGTACTTTGTTGTCACTGGATTCAAGAGGGAATAACTAAGGTGGCGACAACGTGTGAGAATCAATATTTGATACCGAACGAATGAGGTCAGACCTCCGTGAGTTGACAAGGTGACTTTCTCTCCTCCATAAAGAAGAAATACGGCTCCTCAACCGCATTAGAGGTCCGAAAAGTGGCGTAAATAAATACGAGCGTGAGTCCACAAGGTCCACCACTTGCAGATGTAAGTAGCTCTAGGCGAGACTCGATTAAGGAGCGCATGGAGCCCTTGGAAAAAGGAACGTTTCACCTTTGATTCGCGCTGACCCTCTGATAGTCGTGTTCACCTTTTACTCCGCTTCCAAAGGCTCTTGTCGTTGGCGGAAGACCTCTAAAAAGATTGACAATCCCCTAGAAAATCCGCCGTAGTAATTCTCAATTGACCCCAGTTGTCCATTCGTAATGTGAACAACTTTGTGCGTGCACGTTGCGTGCCGAAGCGAACTTTTTGTACATCTAGATGTGAAATCAGTAAAATGATGAGGAATCGTGGAATTAAAGTGGAGGAAATCAAAATTCACGATGTGGAATTTATTTAAAAAGTTGTGCAATTGTCAAAAGTCACGCTGTTAAATCGTTGTAAATAGTGGACTGTCGATTGTTTGAAGTCACGAAGGGAAACCGTTTTAAATCATGATACGGAAATGTCAAAAATCACGATGTGAAATCCATCACCGTACAATTATGGGACGAGAAGAACTATTCGATTTAGCGAAGGCTCGTCCAGGGCATTTGTGCTCTTTAAAGGCTCGTCCAGGACATTGTGCTCTTTGCTGTTGTCAGTCGTAACCGAGCAGTTGTCTCATTAAGGCGTCGCCTGTACTCGCGTTCCCTCCCAGTTCCCGGTTTGTTGCGGTGAATCTCAGAATGTAATTGTGCAAAACACTCCTTGTTCCAGTTACTATGCGTACGATATTACGCTCACTCCTCAGCTCAGTGCGATATCTTTCAAATGTTACAGACTCTTGATGAAAAGAAGAAATAGTGACAAAGAGTTGTGGGAATGGCAATGTGAAATCATACACAGTTATGATTAAGAGCAATTGGAATGTACAATAGTAGTTGATAGATAATTACGAGATCACCTTCTTCTTCAACCTTCATGTGAAAATGTTATGTGGTTGTCGATTTGTCTGGAACAGTTACAATTTGAAGCTATAAGATAGAGCTTTCTTAATCTCAAACCTCGTTGTGGTGGTTCACTCTGTAACTGGCGTACACAAACGGACAATTGAGATAGGTTATGTCAGTTTGTGGATTGTGAACTCAACCCAATGTCTTAGACAAGGGAAAGCAACTCTCTGGTCAAGCTGCTTCGGTAGCCCTCCCACTCACTCTACTTCCCACTCACTGGGGAATCAGCCATGGTACCAAGTCGCCCCACGTCCTCTTCTGGTATGTCAGCATCGTCTAAGGGGAGACCCTCCCAGACTACTGCTTTCGTACGTAGCCCCTCCGACCAGGTACCCCCGAGCCATGTAAGTGGCAAGGAGAAGTTTTGAAGGTTCGTGAAATACTGTAAAGGCGATGTCCCTGTCCCAAAGGGACAGCTACAATTCTGCTTTTGGGGATGTCTGGGTTGAGTACAGACTGGGTGGCCCATCCTCCATCAGACCCTGTAGTTGAAAAACGAAATTTGGGATGGGAGAACTACCCTCCACGACCACGACCACCACGATGTCCCCAGAGCAAGCGCATTTCCAGCATTTTCAGGCCATGCCCTGGGTAGAAGTTGCATTGCTCCGTTCTACCTACCTTGCTCTGTGGAAGTACCCACCTGTCCTGGCCCTGATACATTATGCGACAGCAGAAGGCCGCGTTCCTGTGGTACCATATTCGGGTCAAACAACCCTTAAGGCCAGAATGGTCAATGGCACTTACGGCTTTTCCTCTTCCCAGGACAAGGCAGTTTGGACTTCCTGCCCTCCATGAGGTTCGAAAGGACTTCAGTAACAAAGATACAGACCACTTTTTTAACGTAAGGAACTGAAAAAACGCAGATGGTTGAAGAAAAGAATTTAGCGCCACGACTTCAGTTTATGTATGCTTGGTAGTTCGACGTCCCACACACACAATGATTGCACTAAACGTTCCGTAATTGATTGAGTTACTCCCACTTATGCCGGACCACTTTTGAGTAATTGTAGCGTATGTGATTCATAAGATTGGTAACTTGATTTATTTAAGAACGAGGTTTTTTTTGAATTATCGAGGTAAACACTGTGAGAAATGGTGCCGATTCCGTAATGCCGGAGTCCCGGGGTTGCTCATAATCATCTTTTGAGTCTTATCGAACTCTCACAATATACTCGTAGGTAGTTTATTGGAATACCACCCTCATATGAGCGGGGTTTATGAGGAAAAAACTCCGCTAAAATCCATTTACTTCGATATTTTCGGTAATTTACTGTGGTACTCTAGTAATTTTCCTATGGATCAGAATCATGCGATGCTATTGTGTTATCTGGAACACCCTGTGCAACAAATGTAATCGACATCATTATAGCCGTTTTTGAGTGAATACGAATTTGGGTGTTGATCACTATGATAACTATAGTTAGTTTCTGGCCGATTTTGGTCATACCCTTATTTTGACGTCGGGAAGTAAAAATATTAGGTCGATAGCTCGATTTATACTGAGTGAGTAAAAATAAAAAATATCTGGTGAGCAGCAGCACACAACTTTCCGCAATCTCCATCAATTCGACCACCTGCTACGTGTACGAGCGCTTTTCTTCGTTCAACGCATTTCTGCGGAAACATTTATACACAACGAAATGTACGTACTAGTCCCGCCGTCTCTTTGAGTGGTGGTGGTGGTACTGCTAGGTAGTACCGTGCCACTTTGGGTAGCGGACAGTAAATATTAAGGATAGAATCTAGAATTTAGTGAGAAATCGATTTAGTGTGCTTTGGTATATTTCGGAACTATGCGTAATGGCGGATTGCTCAACTTATTGACTTTTACAGGTACATACTTTGTCAGGTTTCTGTACTCGTTTTGAGGATGACTCTAATTTGCTCATTTGGTTTTTTTACAGGTGAGTCAGCTGACTATTCATTAGATGGTGACTGGTGAGCTCGTTTTGAATACAATTAAGTGCACTTAGTAGATGGAGGTTATGCTATTACCGTTAGGTTTTCCATTTGACTCCATCGTAAGAACTGTTGGTGGGAACGAAAGATGGTTGTCAGTATCTGACGAAGGTATGGACAGTTTTCCGACTGTCACCCGCTTAATACGATCTTCGGGAAAACGCTTGAAAGGTTATTAGGGTTAATAGTTCATTTGTTTTCCCTCTCCCATTATCTTTTTAAATAAGGGTTCATGTATGATCGGAGGTTTGGAACTCGCACTGAACACATGAAATATTGTCACCGGACGAGCGAAAATATAAATATCTTGTGCGACGCGTTACACAACTTTCCTCGGCGCAATGTGTATTCAGAAATTTTTAATCGTTCTAGTTCGATATCGTCCAACCTTCAAAAATAGCAACCCTGGTGCGTAGCGTTTCTCGTGAACCGAATTTTGCTCATTTTGACGTCTCAGGGTGATTTGTAGGCGTAATATGAATTCGAACACGCGCGCGCTCATGTGCTTATTTAAATTGGGTGTGGCTTAATGACGCATAATTTTTTTTTTTACTTTATTGCACAAAGGTACGTTACAGTTCCGATAACAACTTCGTGAAACAACAACGTGGTAGCTGTTCAAAAATTATAAAGATATCAGAACTTTGGTTTGATGGGAGAACTCGGTTATTATGAATCACCTAACAGGTACGTTAACTTTAGTATTATGAATTTGTTAAATAGGCGCCTAGTCTGAATGCCGTTTGTTCTTCAGTCGTCGTTCACTGTGAGGTGGGGGAGGTGTTTCAACTCGTTGGAAAGGTTCCTCAGAGGATGGTGGTGACGTTCATACATACTTTTCATGACGTGTTTCATCTCCGGGATACCCAACCTTTGTGTATGATGTTATTTTTCACATACCACGCAGCCCCAGTAATTAGTCTCAGAATCCTGTTTTGAATTGTTTGGACTCTTTTTATTTGGGAATCTCAAGATGAACCCCAAATGACGCGTCCATATAGCCAAGGGAGGTACATCAAGTTTTTCGAATGATGAGTGAGTGACGGCTTGTTAGCAAGCGTTTTAGGGCGTTCGTGGTCTGGTTTTTGGACTGCAGTTGAAATATGAGCGTCCCATGTCTGCATTGAATCCAGTAGTAAACACGTCACTGTCCAGTCAGAATTAACTCGATTAACGAACTCCTGCAGCTTGTAGTGAGCCTTTTCATTCGTCGATCCTTTGGCTAAGGCAGCTAGGTCATTCGCATAGTGTGCAACCTTCTCTGGGGGTAATCCTGCGCATAGACAAGGGCCAACTGCTCCCCTGGGGGACACCGTTTCTGATTGGCAGTAAGATTTGGAATCAGCACCTTCATGTTTGACAGAGAACGTGCGATTGTTCAGATACGAGGCTATTATAAGGCGCAGAGAGTCCGCCAAGTAGGGTATTAATTTAAATAACAGGCCGCCGTGCCAGACCTTATCAAATGCCTTCTCAGTATCCAAGAACACGCCCAAGCACACATTTTTTTGCTCGTGAGTCGATAAATTCATCAACAACCTTACATGTTTCGAAATCATGCTGTCGTCCCAGTTCCGTTACTGAACATTGTGCTCCTTTTTGTCGTATCTTTATTTTTCGTTTCTCCACCGCCCGTGTTCGTGTATGTGTACATGTTTAGGTTGAAGTAGAGATTCGGTAGGGAGTGTCGTGATATATTTTCGAACAAACGGCTAAACTCCATTGAATACAGGTATCTTCCTGTATCACGGACTTTACGTTCATGCGAGGAAAGCCGAGCATTTGGATCTCCCTGATACTTAGAATGATATAAAGTTCTCGTGTCGATTGCAGAATTCTCGAGCATTAGTTACGTCCGCTGTCCTAATGCATCTTCCACAAATTGATATTTCACCGCCGCCTCTTAGTCAGGGAATCTACGACCTAAGAGGATATTGGATAATTCCTCGTGGTGGGGGGTTGAAGAGAATGAGAATGACATTGGTGTGGGGGGTGGGGATGGGGCGGGTGTCACCCCGGCTCTCGAAAGATTAACCCGACTAAAAATTAATTGTGCAAACGGAAGTCATTTAATATTTAGTCCTCAAGCGAAAAGCTGCCTTAATAATTCCAACGGATTCGTGGCATTCTTCCAAGGGGAAAGCGTCCAGCAATTTTATTAACAAGTCGGATTATTCAGAGCGGAGCAACATCTTAAGGGTTATACGTTTCGAAAGGGCTGAGGAACGGTGGAGGGGAAGATGAGCGGGGTCGACCTGAACGGAGCTGAAGTAGGTTGATATAGTTGGTGAGCCTTGAAATGACTCCGTCGTTCTTGCAGTTCTTAACTTTAGCGTGTCAGGCCGCAGGGGTGATGCAGAACAGCTCCTGGTAAACAACTGAATTCAAATCAATTTAATTGATAATAAATTTCGAGAGAACTTTCAACTAATGAAATGCAACTTGAGCCCCCAAGGAAGTGACCTTCGCCAGAGCGTATCTATATATCTTCACCAGTCCCTCTCTGTGTCTTTCTATCGCAACTGTACGCCGACTGAAATGCAATTCTTAATGCTGCTCTCTTTTGAAATAAATTTTTCTATAATTGTCCCCACTGGTCTTTTCACAGTTGACTCTGACAACGCACTCACTCATGTACCCCATCTTCATTCGCCCTACATATTTCAGGGCCAGAAGCAGTAAGGTAGGGTTTGCAATGTGTTTCGCGCGTCCATTAAGCTAGTCAAGAGTGTCAAAACGTCTTCACGTTAGTGGCAACACCTGCTATCTCGCCTTTCGCAAGGGCGTAGGAAAGCCAATAAACTGGATTGTGAACCTCTTAATTTAGTTTTACCGAAAGTCTGTAGGGGAGTGCCCACTCATTGATTATAGTGGATGATTCATTCACGCATTTTGATTTAAAATATTTGTTACGTAGCAAAACACAACTTTCAACAACTCCCGTAAATTACTACACAAACGGACTGAATATCTTCGTTCAACGCATTTCTACTGGAACATTTATCGGGAATAAGATGTAGATACTAGTTAGTTGAGGGTACTCAGGTTAGTTGGATCGAATACGGCGAAACAGTTACTACTGACGTTATGAAAATGTTCAAAAAAACATTATTTTCGACAGATTATAATTTTTATCGCTGTTCAATGGATTGTCAAGGCAACATTTATTAAGAACAATATAGAGGTACTGATTATTTAAAAACGCTCAGTGAGTTTGGTGAAAAACTTTGAAGCCGTTATTGAGAAAAATGCGAAAAAACTAGTTTTCTGTTCATGCCCCCACTTCTTTTCCCATCCACTGGAATAGCGCATAACGTTATTTTCGCGTCGACAAAAAATAACAAAAAAAGAACCGCACAATCGGTGCAGCTTTTCTGCCGAACTACGGACAAACACAGGAACTACGTGCCGAAATTAGGTTTTTTGGATTCAGTTGCCCTAGAAACGCAAAGATCTGAAGAAAATCCAATTTTTTTTTGGCACGATTAGTATACTTTCCTTACCCTTTGGGTCGCGGAAAGTAAAAAGGCCTCTGCGTTTGCTAAATCGCCGTTCACCGTGAGTTAACAAAATAATTTTTTCCTCGTGACAACCATGGGTTTCGTTCAAAAGCTTGATCTTGCTCTACTTCGTCTAGAACGCTACCCTCGATATATAATCGAAGAGCACCAAGATTGTCTAAAGCTTTGTGGCCATTAACAGGGATATTATCGAAAGCAGCTGTGGCTGTGGCTCGTACAACAGTACAGTCCGCTCCTTCAGCTCAGTCTGAACTTTGCTTTCAAATGCAAGTGTACAGTTTCAGAACGTGATATGGAAACGTCGCGGAGAATAAAACCATGAGGGATAGAATGGAGGATGTATTACGCCGCCTCACCCTCTTCATAGCTCTTCTTTCTGTTACTTCTGTTTGTTTTGAAGATACACGGAGTGGAATTTATTATCTCGCTTTCGTGCTCGCGATAATCCACGTTGTTAATTAAAAGTTCTTTCATTTTTTTCCTCGGAGGAGGCGCTTTGCTGTTTTGTATGTGAAGCGCTGGATGTGTGGAAATGCCTTTACCTCTATTCCTCCCGTCAGCGTGTCCCCTCTGATCCCCTTGCTCACTTTGTGAAACATAGGAACAACTAATACACTCAAACGCGAGTATTATATTGCCAGGTTCAGGTTGTCTGTGTATCTCCTCAACTTTTAATGTCATGAGTCGTCTGCGTTTTCAGGTAAGCTCGTAGCTTTTGGTTTATTATTCATTCTGAATGATACAGCTGTGTTATCGGTCTGCCATACCATTAGTCGCTGCTAAGGGAGATAAATGGTGACACTCCCACTACAACGTTAGAAACCTTGTAGGCGACCTTTCCTTGTCGCCCCCTCGTTCCCCGAATCTTTGATTCTGGGGATTCGCTCAACTCTCAAAAAAATCATTTTATTAAAGTCGTTCGTAAAGGAGCAGCGGCTGACATTGAGGGAGAAGATGTACCGACTGACTCCCATTGTAGTCTTGTGGTAAGACGAAGGTAGCATAATCCGAGGAAAGTTGGGCTATTAGATCAGAGCTCACGATCGCTGTAATTTTTGCCTGAGTCAGTGGCTCTCCAAACATTTCCAAACCCCCACGTAACTCGTTCATATGGAGCTCCACTTAGTAGCGTCTTGTTGACATGTCCTCCTCTGCAGATGTCACATCTTTTTCATTGCGTTACTGTGCCCCTTATGCTGTCCAGGCACATCCCACTCGACCGCGTGGTGAGTCTTTGAATCAAACGAGACTCACTCATTACTGATCACTATTTCATTGATTATACGATCGACTACCTGTGTGTAGCCATCAAGTATAGTAGTGCCATACAGCCCTCACTTCGACGTCTCCTGATTGATGATTTGGCATTGAATTACTTGATTATTATTACATCAACTTCGTAAATACTCGTTTAATTGCTGTAAATTTCTCAGAAATTGGAGTTTGACGTTTGAAGAATGACTTCGGCTAAGAGTTCGAAAGAAGGAAAACGAGAACACTCGTGACACGCCTCCAATAAATACAAGAGCTGTTGAGTGTTCCCCCTTATCAGCTGTGAACACCTTCATAAGGCGTGGGTTGGGCACCAAAAAAAAAAAAAATCGTTCGGAGCTTTCATTTAATTGCAGGTTCAGTAAATTACGACGCGGAAAACTCAGTTTTGCGTGGGTTGCGCTTCTCATAAACTCGTTGGAGATTTATCGCGTCCTGTCCCTTCCCGCGGGTTTAAATTGATGGATTCTTCTACCAGTCTCAGATAAATTAGAGGATCAACGGACGGATTTCCTCCGTTAAATGTTGGATTTCGTCCAAATAATAGCGAGAGGAACCGAAGTGAACGGTGTTCCTGAATTGTTGTACACGCGAAACAGGAGTCGTGGAGGGGGGGGGATAAATCAAAAGTGGACTGCGGGATAAACATGTTCTCAACCTGTTCCAGTGAGTCCAGCATTTCGTTCTACGCCCAGAAGTAGGTGAAATATAACGCGGAAAGTCTGAGGTCGTTGTAACTCAGTTAGTTATGGCATTGGGCTCGTGGAGTAGGTCAACAATTTCTTCGTTCACACCCTGGACCAAGGTCCAAGTTATCAGCGAGGATATGATACTTTGAGACATGAGAATCACTAGCGAATGTTCTTCAGATCTGAGGAGATAAGCATTTCATCAATTCCAGGACAGAAGTGTAACCCGCTAGGGAAATTGAATGGATGACAACTGAATGAAGTAAAATAAAGTTGTTAGGTAAAATGGTGACAATATCCGTGAATGTATCTGCACCTCGTCATATTCACGCTTCCTGGCTTTCTCAAAGGGCCCAGGATCCACAGCTGCAGAAATTGGGCGTTCAGGTTACGCTGATGGCTACAATGTCAGCACATCCTGAAGTGTTGTTACCCTTCCACATCTGCCTATGTGCAATAAGGTAGCGGTAGTGAATTCAAAGACACGGTTTACACACTGCATGCTTCAACGATTCAATTGTAGCCTGAGAGGTACAACAGCAGGCGTCAACAGTGTAAAGTTCCTCAACTCTCACACTTCACATTCCCACATATCCTCCCATGCTGCCCAGCAGTTTAGGAGGTTCAGTAGCAGTCTTTCTTCCAAGTCTTAATACTTCATCCCTGCGAGACCACTGGCCCTGGATCAGCAAGCTCCACTGTGTTCTGGCTGAGCACTGCTCTGACAATTTCAGCAATGTACCTCCAGTTTCCCTCGAAATTCAACATGGACTAGACAAATGCCTTTGGCGTGAGCTGCTGGACTGCGCAGCTTTGGCACGCAAAGATGGCATGTGAAGCATCATCCACCATTGTTCTGCAGTACTGGCAGTTTAGGCTTGCCACCTTATCAATTCGGTACTAATTAAAACAAGCTCCATCCTCTTTCGTCATTACTGTAGGATTATCGGGATTTAAAGTGATATTGCTAAGCGCCTCCATCTTAGTTAGTCTTGTATGGAACCTATATTAGCCACAGCACGCCGCTCATAGGTGGCTGCCGAGCAAGCAGGCGCTTCTGTCGCCAGAAAGGAATGTTGGCAGAAGGCGACGCACTTATTTCGTAGACTGGACCAACAACGGGTGTTATTTTGGTGGGTGTTTCATTTCAGCCGCCCAACAACTGACCGATTGATCCGTTTTTGGGGTGACTATGTGGGTTTAGATTCATGGGAGTCCTGGGAACTGTTTTTAGGTAACTCTTACATTCACTTGTGCTGAAAAGCTCGGTGGAGTGTGGGTGCCAGCAGCGCGTGCTATGGAAGACCTGGAGCACTGCCCCCCCCCCCTCCATCCATCTCACTGCCAATGAGTGTAGGCCAATACTGTTTTCAATATCCTGGTGGCTTAGTGATATGCAACTACCGTCTTTGTCCTCATGGCTCAGTGGTGGTGGTGGTGGTGGTGGTGGTGGTGGGGGGGATAGGACTGTGTGCAGAACTGTCAGATTAATGTCTTCGGCTCTTTTTTCAATTAGTGTTTTGTGGGCTCTGGAGTCTGAAATCCGAAGAAATAAAAAAATATTCCTGAAATTTTAGTTCTGTCCCGATGGGCTTGAGAGTGTACGTGGCGAAGATTTTCAGGGAGTACGGGTTACGTGCAGTGGATAATATAAAAGCAATTTGGTCCAGATTCTGCTAAAGCGGCGCAGGCGATTGGTGCCGAGAAGAACTCCATTTATCACTTTATACGGGAACTGCTCATGGGGTAGGTATTTGATGCATCTATAGTGGGAGTGGAGGAAGACTCCTTCGCTTCGTCAACGTCTTTCACGGCTTGCCGCGTCCGCCCGATGAGTGATGGCTGGAGAAAATGCGGTATCAGCTTCGAATGCAAAGCCGAAGGCCATTCACCTCTCTTTCGCGTCCAAGTTGAATGAGAAAGTGGAGAAATAGGAGCTGTTGGTAAATCACGTCACAATAAGGTTGGTTTGAAATCCTTCCATACACTACTAATGGGGAATGGCTGTGTACTATACCCCTATCCTCGTACCCCTGCACTGTCTTCTGCATTTTGGTGCAGTTACTGAGCAAACGTCTGGCGCTGGTTTCCACAATTGTCCTCTGCTCTTGTTTGGCACGAATCCAAGTGTACAGTGTGGGTTTTTTCTTACATTTTTGTCAAGTCTTACACCCTCCTGAAACTCGTGAACCCTTGGGGGCTGGGCGTGGAAGGTATGGTCGAATGTCTGAAATTCATGTGATCGCAACGTGTAACTCGCAATCCAGTTTTTATTTTAGCTGCCGGTTACGGAAATTGAGAGCATTCAGCCGTTCATTTCTGAAGGAAGAGGGGGCTGTTTATTTTCAATTTACCGTCTTGTGTTCGTTGTAAATCCCCGTCGTCGGCCACGTAACCACGACCCGGCTTAATCCTCGTAGGTGGTTTGAGCTCCTCACGCCTCATTCCCAACTCATCCAATCTTTCGCGGGAAGTTCCTTCGGCTCGTTCGATAAGTTTTAAAGTAACGATTTGCGCACTTGGGGTTCTGTACTGTCTGCCAAAAGATTCTGCTTGGCAGAATTCCCCGTCAAATATGGCGGTAAGATTCGTTTCTACAGACTCCGTTTCTTATGTAAAATAGGAATTAGGCTTTAGTACGGACTAATTGAAGGTCACTGGGCGTCTGGCATCTTCAATTTGCCTGTCTTCCCCATTTTTCTCGTCGAACTCGTTCTCTGCTCTACCCATCACTGCTTCATCTTACCCTCAATTGTGTATTATTGGTGCAATTCAAATCTCTCGAGTGTGTTGAAATGTGGCCTGACTCACTCAAAACAACAGACGCACTCGTCTATTGGTAAATCCTAACGTCCTAATGTGCAGCAGTTCAAGCCTTCTCTGTCATTATGTTTCACTTCGTGGCACGGAGCTCACAGTTCACCGTTTGTACTCAGTACGTACCCACCTTCTGCCGTTGGGGCCTGCCGCTCGTCGACCCCCGGAGGTACTGTCAATAAGGGTGATGAAGAACGTGCGCACCGCTTGGTGGGCTGGAAGAGTTCTTTGCCATTGGTCCTGATAGACGTCTGAGGTTTACCGGCTGTCCAAAACTAGTTGAGATACGCGTTTACTTCTTTGTTACTTCTGAAAATTCAACGTTGGAAGTCCTCTGTCATTGCCATGTGTTCCCTCGAACTTTCCACAACAGCAACCCTCACATTTAGAAGGGATCGTATTTATCACTTGTCTCTTCAGGTAGGAACCCTGACGGTCTGCCTCTGTTTGCTTGATGGATCTGCAACGGCCGATTCAGCTGGCCTCGAGATTATTCAGTAAATGCACTACTTTTTCCACTGTGCGATTAGCGGTTGCACCAAGGCCTCATACGTGGCCCATAACAACCCATAATTCTCATCCTTCCTCATTCGGGTTGTTTTCCAGTCACCCAATCTACTTTTTATTCGATTACAAGGACGCTTTCGCCTTAGCAGTGACGCGCCTTCTGGGGGGCTTGGTAACAGCAGGCCTCCTGCCCTTCTGGCTTCGGTCATACCGTATGGCATGTCCAGGCTGAACCTCGTGGCGACACCAAGTTTTTGGATGGCTGAGACGGAGTTGTCGTACCTATTAGGTTAATTATTTATTTTTAATTTTTCTTGGGCACACAGTCCATTGGGCTAGGTACTCTTCCCCTTCTTCTTATATCTTGGGGCTTTCCCGTAGGCCTAGACAACTCGGATCATCGGGCAAGGTACTCTGCTCTCTCTTTTTACATCGCAGAGTTTTCCCATCCCTGCCTGATCCTGGTGGTTTATCAGGGGTTGCTGGGAATGGGTTGCTTGCCCATCCTCATGATGCCACCTTCTCATACATAAAGTACAAATACACACAAAACAAAAACATGCACTGACACATACATTCGCTCCAAATAACTTACATTCATTTCTTATAATTTACATTCACACCACAGGCGATTACCAAGCTGGCGAGAGGTTTGCTGTCTTCCAGTGGGAATTCACCCGGGAGCTTAACTAAGGTCATCTGCTTCACTGAGTGGATGTTTGATATGTGGCGTCGATAGTTCTCCAGCAAAAAAGTCTTGTTTATTTTCGTACCTACGCAGCTGGAAGCACTGCCACAAGTGCAATATAGTGCAGTTGGTAAGGACCACCTGTCATTTGGAAGCCTCATCATCATACCAGGAAGGAGAGGTATCTTTGCATACGGCAAGTTTTCGTCAGCCCCATTCAGAGAAATCTAGTTATTGGCCACTGTGAAGTTCCATCGCAGATTGCGTTTGAAAATTATTATTATTCAAACCTGAGCCTTCTGTCAATGAAATGACGTATCAACGCTCTCAACTAACGCTGTATTGCAATGTATGTGAAGGTTGTTTGGCTATGTGGCAATATCCTACTCATTGCAGATTTCTAGTGTCATCAGTAGTACCAAGGGCTTGCAGCTTGTCCCTTACACATCAATTGTGGTGCAGTCAGGCTAAAACCCAAACTTCAGCTCTCCAGCCTCATGAATTGCGGGAGCTTCTCTCTCATAACCAATGTTCATTTACGAGGTGTATTCAGAGGAAGATGTTCACTCATCACTGCCCTCAATAATGTGCCCTCAGCTGGGGCAGCTTTCAGACCCTTATCCTCTAGAGGCGTGTAATATATTTCCTGGTGGATACCAGAGAACTCCTTCGAGCTTTTCATTGCAGTATCCTGTGTGCTGCTGCTGTTGGCATTCTTGCTACTTTAGAAAAGCTTCACCAGTTGACTCAACCCACACAACTTTCTCATTTAATAGAAACAGTGTGATCATTATGGTCTTTATATCCACCTGCCTCAGTCCCACCACTGAAGGGGGAAAACCTCATTACCGCCACACATAGCGACACAACAACTGTTGTTACAACTGTTTCGGGACACTGACTTATCCTTGGAAATCTCAGAGTTCTTAATGAGCCACCATAGCGAGTTGGCGAATGTCGTGCTGTCCGCCTGCTGGAGTGTTGTCATCTGCCCAAGCTTTGTTTCTGCATCGTGGAAACTTGAGAAATGGAGAACTGAAACATGGTTCTATATATCATAGTCACTATATAGCCATTCTGTCGGGTAATTTAGGTTTGTTACAACAGGGTGGTCAATTCCGAATCTAGTATTTTCTCCTTATCTCCTCGCTCCCTTTTCGCGTTAGGTAAATTTACTCTAAAACGGCTCTAGCAGCTGCTGCCTTAATGACCATCTGGTTCCATCCAGACGCGGACATCAATCTAATCAAATGCGGCCTTCGGCTAATGGCGCTCATCCTTTCGCTATCACTCCCTCTCCCCTCTCCCGTTCCACTGCATTTCCACTTTCCTTCCATCTCCCATTCTCTCACAAAAAGGTTTCCGTTGTGTCTCCCTGCCGTTTCACTACGTTATTTGGGTCGCTCTGTCTGTGTATTTTGAATCTTCTGCGTGAATAATTTTCAAGCCACTCCGGCTCTCTCTTCCAGAAATTCCTCGGCAGCTACGCCGTCGCATTCCGCATTCGCTCGTTAGTTGGATGCCTTTAGGAATTGAGAGTAAGAGGGAAATCGTTGCCGTTTGAGAACGTACTGCCTTTTCGATTTGTCTATCGACTATTCGATATTCTTGAAGGGGAGGAAAAGGAGAAAATGGAAAAAGTGCCTACTCATATGCCCACATGATGTGAATCATTCACAACTTCGTCGTCCGCTCACAACCACCGAGATCTCTCAAACCCTAAATTTACTTCAGCGTTGTGCTTAGTTGTCGTTTGAGCGAAGTTCTTTATAATCATGCTCTCGGGTCTAACAATTATTCGTAGTCGCAAGGATGGCCCATGTAAACAGTACCTAACCACGTCTCACGCTATACCTGAAGCTATCGTCGTTCCTTGTATTCGTTTCATGCTCATCGGACAACTGGGAATAAATAGCATAACGTTAGGAGCGATAAATCTTACAACGTACCTCACGTCCTGGTGAATTCGTATATTTTTCTCGCCACTTCGACGCATACTTATTACGGCCTTATCTTTGACCAACATTGGTATGAAACTGTCCTCTCAGTCGCCTTACTCGCACAGATAAGTAGTTTCCTGACATCTGCTACTCGTTTTTCTTCTTTACTCCCGTACTGCTTATCACCTTCACATTTTGTCTTTTGCCACTCTCAGTTTTGCTGCACCTCGGGAGCCTTAGCTGTTCATATGTTGTTATGTTGTTGGGGGGTTTTCATTTATCGTAAAGAGATGTTCCTGCCGGAATTATTCGAGAGATCGTCCAGAGAATTTCCGCGGAACGAAGTTTCTCTTGAAAGCTTCGTGATAACCGTGGTAATTTTTGATGAACGTGAAGTACCGACCAAAATGACGATTGTTGTTCAGCGCGAAGAGACGGAAACGGATCTAGAAGGGTATTACTTCCAGTTGATTTACGCAATGGGGGAAGAAGGGAGGAAATGATTTCTACTCGATGGAATACCTACCGCCACTCCTTCCCCTCTATTTCCTAATGGCGCGTCAGATGTTATTAAGAGGTCCCAAACCGATTCATGTTGTATCCGCCATATCGTGGGATTTGCGAGTTGGATATGAGCGATGAGATAATGAATGCGCGGAACCAAATCCAATTGACCCGAGGAAGCTACACGATATTCCCTCGATGGCTTTGTAAATGACGACCGATCGCTAACGAACGCTGAACCCCGTTGGCCAGTTGGAATACAATTGGTTTCCGCGGAGGATTTTCCGGCGGCTTCCTTCCGCGCGATGAGAGCTAAAAGTATAGCAATCCGGTTGATCGGGGAAGTCCCCACTTAGCGCTCGGCACTCTTTTTAGTTGACTTGCCGCAGCTCAAAAGGATTTATATGAGGTCTGGCCGTCCAACGGTGCTAGAAAGCATTTGCATAATTAATGAGCTACACAGAAAGTCCATTTCGACAACGGACGCATCCACTACACTCATTTTTCTCGTTCAATAGGCAAATTTACCGTCTAAAATACACGATCTCTCCATTAGATATGTTTATCTCACTGGAGATATTAGGTCAACTTATACATGAAGCTCTGCATTTTGAGGGATGTGCAGGGAAATTTCAACGTGTAACAGAAGTTGTGTTATGAACCAGGGATGATAACCCGCAAATCCCCTTCGGCGATGTTGTAAGACTGTTGAAGGTTTCATGTGAAAGGGTCTCAGCACTACAAGATGACAACTTCCCCGTTGCATTATAGTTGAAGATAGCTGAACTGTAAGATGGTCGAGAGATAATTTCATTGCAAGCTAGACTTATTCGGTAGTAGACATAAAGGTAAATATAGCTTTCGTGTTTGATCACGTAGTATAGTCGGTTTTTTCTTTAAATTTTGTTTCACAGAAGAAGAGAAATGCAACTCTGCTGATCTGTTGTGAGTGAACTAAGAGAAGGGAGGTCCGATAAGCGTGGCTGGAAACAGTTGAAACATCACGGGTAGCTTAGATCCTCTGCAGCCCTACAAACTAACTAAATTGTTACTGAAAAAAATTTTGTTTGTTCATTTCCCATGGCGATTTAGTGTATTGTGCACGAGGGACGAAAAAAAGACAAGAAAAGGAAAAAAGTATGGGAAAAAGGAGGTCGTGGGTCTGGAGTGGCTTCGTGGATGGGTCCCCAAGTAGTGGGTGGGGGCTTGAGGGTCCGCTGCCGCAGGATGACCAGCAAGTCTAACCTGTCTCACCCTGGGATGAGGAAAAGCCATAAGTGCCATCGAAAAATGCAGGGCGGGCATGTGACCATTCTGGCCTTAAGGGTTGTTTGACCCAAAGATGGCACCGTGGGAATGCACAGCCGCGCCCTTGTGCCAGTGCAGTATGAGTTAAGCCCACGACCGGGTGCTGCCTTCGTAGGGCAAGGTAGGTACAACGCTGCAATCCAACTCCTACCCAGGGCATCCTTGCCCACAGAAGCAGCTAAGATTCGAAAACATGGAAAATGGCATCTTCTCTATGTCTACGTTTTCGCGCAACTTAAGGGATTTGTGAATGAAGGGTGTATATCACAGAAGGGATCTGAGAGGGTGAAGAAGGGCTATAACTTCTTGCTTCAAGAGAAAGAAGGCCCGAGGGGGCTGCCTAGAGAGAGGAGCGAGTCGGTGAAGTGAGAAGGAGATTTCGAGCCATGATTTCCTCCCCTCCAAACGTGACGGTTTCTGGCAGTCAGGTTAACGCTCGAACATGTTCCATGCTAAAAAGTTACCTCGTACGTGGGGGCAAAGCACAGTACTAGTGCAATATGAATTAAGGCTAGAAACGACAGGGCCAGGATGATTTAATGCGCATAGTACAACGGGGGCGGGCAATGAACTATGATGCGAAAACGAACTTGTTCTCTCAGCTCACTACTAATATCTACGTATCGTCCCTGTAACCGTGAAAATGACATTCAGTTTCAATCACAAACTCACTAAAGGTTTTGGGGAGTCTGCTTTCAGGAGGCAGTGCGTTGGAAAGTCCCTGAAATCAAAACACTGTTGCTTACACAGTTGATGGAGGGAATGGTGAAGAAATAATAAATAATCTCCTGCTTGAAGTAACTGTGGAAGTGATGAAGTTACATGTTTCGCTTGAACTTCCCTCGATATTTTTTAGTCGTTAGCAGCCGTTCCACTAAGAAACTTAGCGCAGTGACTCTTAACTGTAGGAGAATAGTTCTTCTTTAGGGTAACGCCTTTGCTTGGAGGACCCTAATGAATAATTTAAAAAATAAAAAGCGTGGCTCCACAACCGACGTAAAATTGCGTATCCCTACTGACAGGAACTATCTTAGCCTAACTAACTGTCTCCCCTCTCGCGTAATGTGAGGACAGTTCAACTACGGTTGAGTATTACAAGTGTTCAGATGGCATTTGGTGGCATCAATTAGTTGGTCGTAAAGGAAGAGCTATGGAGTTAGTCTTCTCATGATTAAGGCTCATGCATGGACCTGTCAAGCATTCAAATGCCCCTGAAAGTGGGTTTCGTCATAACAAATTGTGTGCCAGATTAACCAAACGCTTTTCCAAGACGCGAAACGAAGCCACCAGAAGAAAACCCAGAAAGAAAATGTGCATGATGATGAGAAGTAGAGGGAATACCTTTCCTAAGACGTCGTCAGGCTTCTCCCCAGAGCCCTGGGGTGACTGGCAGCAGGTTTCCTTGTAACATTGCTGCACAAGTAAAAACGTAAATTTTTGGGCTTCTTATGGAAATCGTTTCGAAGGAGCAAAATTGATAAAGATGATACAGCACAAATAAAATGAACGACTTCTGCGGCTCACTTCGGAAGGCTGACCGTGCACTTGAGACAAAGCGATCACATTTCAACATGCAGCGTCGCTTGTATTGCGAGAGCGATGCGCCACTGGGCCCAACTGCCCAATTCCTACAGAAAGCTACTAAAATCAAGGGTAAAACCGATGATGTGATTTCTAGTTCTTTCTTGCCCTATGCCTGTGCCACCAAGTTGGTAGCTCCTCTCATTCTAAGCTTTCTTTGAAGAACCCTAAGGCTTGGAAATTATCCTTCCCTTCTTCGATGTCATATAAAGCTCGTCAAAATGGTTGTCCAACCGGTACACTGTTATTTATTGCTGTGTATGTCCTTTGATACATTCACGCTGACCTCCCTCGCCCTTCCCCGTGGAGGTATCCAAGAGGCTGTGCCCTAACGTTCTTGAGACAACTCCTCTCTCGCTGCATAAATTATCCTATTAGATCTTATTCAAATAAAGAGGTGAAGGGGAGGAGTATATCGCCCTTCAGGGGACGGTATAACAAGGCTGTGAGTTTGCTGAGCGTTAGGGAGATTGCCCTTAATTGGTTCTCGACAAAGGAACGGCGATTAAGTGGGATTCTCACCTTAAAGCGTCTGGTCCTCTACCTAAACGCATTGAGAGCCCGAAATTATTCTGCATCGGTTTAATCGATTAACAGTTTCAGTCTCAGGAGAACTGCGGCACGGCCTCCATCAAGTCAATAATGTGTGCCTAATCCCATATTCCACGATGATAATTTTAAAATGCCTATTAAGCACAGGCAAAAGTAGTTGGGCTCGTGAGCTTGGCCCTTTTCCCTGGTGTGTTCGGCCCAAAGGTTTCGGATCCTTTTTACGGGGAAGTCTGAGAACTGCCCAATCAGCCAGCTTCTCCAGATAAAGGGATTAAGTTGGGTTTAACTTTCAATGACAACGGATTTCTCCTTTTGGACTTTCCAAAATGTCCTTCCTTCCCTCGATTTACCTCCTTCTACAACACAAAGCTATTCCCTGATACACTCGTCGCCCATTGCTCACACAGACATTTCTCTAGCAACTTTCGGGCCAGTCACAGCTCTTCTCACTCTCTACCTCTGCGACAGTTTCCTGTGCCAGTCCACGCGTATTCTTGTGTCGCTCTTATATGCTCAAATTAATATTCATTTCACGTGTAGTGCAGTCCTTCTTTCACGCTAACCGTGTTCCCTTTTATTTTATTTAAACACCCCTCTCGTGCGTCCAACAATGCCCAAGCATTGCCTGCAGTTCATCAAAACCAGAACCCAGTGGAAAAAGAATGCCTCCCACCACACAGCGGCAGCAGAGCGCTATAACTATATTTCCCCCATACGATTGGCTATCATGACTCCAACAGGTAACGGACGTAAAGCCACTACCTGCTTACGATATGGAAACTAGCTAGTCCAGAGTCCTTCGGATTAACATTCTGATGCTATGCAGCGAATGACGTAAATAAGTTGAATAACCTTCGGGACTTTACTTCTTCAGCCTACTGAATCCAAAAAACCTCATTTCGACGCGTAGGCTGAGTGTGAGCGTCTGTGTGTGTTCTAAGCTCAAATATGACGGGAAATGACTCATAGAAATAGTGTTCCATTCTCAGTGTTGCTCTACTCGTATTTGAACTGGTGGGCGTTTTATCTTATCCTTTGTTCGGCTCAGCGAATTCATTATGCTCAGACCCAATTGGATTTCCAAAGCTCTCCAGCCCAGCGATCTGAGGCCTTTGATCTGAAGCTGCAGGGAACTCCCTGTCAATCAATCTCTTTGACAATGTATTTTCTTGCTTATGGTCCCCCCAGTTGTGGTTTTCTTCATCCCCTTCCATCATCTTACTTCCCCCCTTTACTTCCCACATAGGGGAATAAATTGGGCAGAAATAGCTCTCTGGTATCATGCCAGATCACAGCAGTTCACGTATCCCAGGGCTTCTTGTGTCGGGTTAACTCTTATCTACGTGAACTCAATATTTATTCTCTCTCTCTCTCTCTCTCTCTCTCTCTCTCTCTCTCTATCTATCTCTCTTTCGCTCTCTCTCTCTCTCTCTATCTCGTATCATGTGTCGATTTATTTACCTACTGTACTGTATTTCATCCTCCTTCCCCCTCTCAATTCAACCATCTCTACAGCCTAGTCTGGGTCCACTCCCCTTCCCACCTCATTTTATTGTCTCAAATTTTTTTTAGGCAAAACGGCTTTAAAAATTTTCACCTAACTCACAGGATGTCTTCGATTAGTCAATACCTATATATTGTTCCACGTAAGTGTTCTTCTGACAGTGAATTGAACAGAGATGACAACCAAAATGTGTCAAAAATCGTCTGTTGTCAACGTTGTAGATATTTCGAGAGAATTTGATCAACCTAACGGAGTGTGTTCTAGCAATGTATAACCTCATTTATTTTTTCCCTAACCGTCTCTGTGGGTAATATAGGTGATATAAACCAAGGAAGACCGAAAAACGAGTTCTGTCAAACATTAATTTATAGTTTTTTCAAAAAACGTGGTACTTTCAGCTAACTGCGTTAAACGAAGATCACCGTCCGTACGTATAGTAGATCATTGATTTACGGGAGTTGCGGAATCTTGTTTTTTGCTAAGCACCAAATACTTCATTCCCCTGGCGAGTGTGTAGGGAGAGGTTGGAACGTATTACTATAAACTACCCAGGAATTACTGATGACTGTCTCTTGATTGCAGGTCTGTCTGTAACACGTTCAAAGGCAATGTGATGGAAATGAGTTTCGTAAGTCGTGAACATCAAGATAGGTTTGTCAGCAACGCGATAGTGTAAGGTTTCACTGTCACAGTTACAATTAGAATATCACAATAGGGCTGCGTTGTTGGCGCCCTACATTGACGCTGAGATTCGCATCGCACTCTCCTCTCTCTCTCTCCAAAACCCTTCAAAGAGGGAACACTTTACTGCTCCCATTGAGCCGAGCGATAAGAAAGAATTCGTTAAATCGCTCGGCAGAGGATTTCGCGTCCTCGCTATTTTATTTTTGACTCTTCTCGCTGCTCGACAATCGAACGCCAACCGAAAGTATTTTCCGCTCGCTATTGTTCACAGGAGTTTTCCCCCCTTTTGACGGTGTCACGAAGACAATCCTTCCCCCTTCCATCGCCCCCCCCCATTTGATGATGTTTTCCACCTAAAAGGCCGATCCTGACTGTTGCCCTTAAATAACTGAGAGCCGTTCGCTGCGTGAAAAGGAGCCTTTTTGCAGGAACCTAATTCAGGATTTACTGCAGTTTTGTTATTAACTCTTTGGTCTTTTGTCGAGAGAGTTGGACGTTGCGCTGCTGTTGTGTGCCAGTAGCCGGTTCGCTAATGGTTTCCGGCGTCATGCTGTGGGGTTTCTCAATCGTCGCGGGAGCGAGCAGCTCTTGTTTACGAGACTCACGCTGTAATGGAAAATATCTCACCATGGTGTGTTTGTGCGGCATATCGCGGGAGTTTTCCAGGGGGATGGCTAGGGCAACCAAAAAATCAGGGCGATAGTCCACTAAACTATACCTATACGATGAGGGCTTAACAACATTCTTCAGATGATTAGGATCAACCCCAAAAATTCCAGAACTCAAAGTACCGTCGTTCCACACAGCTTTTGTCCAATGATTTCACGACAGCAAACACGCTCCCTCTCAAGAAAATGGTGTTGATAGTCTCAAGTATCATCTGTGCACTTATAGGTCATTAATAGTTGTAGCATAAACAAGAGTGCCCGAAAATATTCCGTTTAAATGAACTGAGTGAAAAATGACTATCGCAACATAAGCTTAGACATGACAAAATACACAGATGACATTCTGAGGTACTCGTGGCATTCACAAAATACATGACATCACGTGACATTTCTCTTGAAGGGTTAAATTCGATTACTTATTTGAAAAATATTCCGTAATATACCCGCTGCTTGACAGTTCATGTCGTACTTAAAATTGGATTGTGTGTATATGCGGTTAAGAGAAATAACGGGCGGACCAACTGGCTGTTGGAGTGACGAATGCCTCTCCAACGCTGTCACTTCCTCTCGTCGTTTGTTAACGAACGCCGCGTGTTGTTGACCGTGAAGTGATTCCTGGGCACGGTTCCCTTTCCGCTCATTCGTTGAAAATGTTATGTCCCTAAACGCGAAGTGCACAGGTGTTCGCGACAAACTTGATCTTGTAAAACCTGAGTTATTCGCCGTTTTTCCTTCGGTTTATTGTCTCGGCTGTGCTTTAAACCAGAATTTATTCGGGTGAAGTTGTGACGTAAATGTTTTCAAAGGTGCCGACAGAACGCGGCGAGGCATGTGAGCCTTGAATTGTGCGTAGCGACCACTGAGAGGTTTCAGAAATCTCGAAATCTTGAGTCTCTCGACGATTTGGGAGGCTCTTGGAACTTCCAACGACATTTCTTGAGGAGCTCTTATAGCTGTCTTGAGCCAGTTCGTCAGTTGACAAGTTCTCCTTATCGTATTCTCGAATATCACGCTTGCTGCTCCATCCTTTGGCCGTTTTCGTCTTGTCACCTCACTGTGTCTTAGAAGGTTAATAAAGTTAATGTTAGTGTTCCCACGCATATCAAGCTGGGGACCCCAATACTGCTGTAGTACACCACACCATCGTTGAATGATGTTTCTATTTACGGAACACAACACCTTGTAAAGCACTTCTACGTTGCCTGAGAATAAAAAGTGCAGTGATATTGTTGTTCGTCAGTTCCGAATGAAAGTACAGAACAGGATGCTTATTACATCTCCGACTGGAAGTTCGTGAGTGTCACCATATTGTGTCATGAAATGTTAAATGTTACGTTCCCTTAGATCTGCGGAGTAGGGAATGCTCCGGCCGAGAAAAAATTTGATTTTACTTACGTATCAAGGGCGTGTGGTCTGTGAATGGGATTGAGAGAGAACGACTTGCCAAATTGGGACAAATTTGATATTTGGTCGGCGGAAATCGTCTACCAAACACTTCATTCCTGAAAACGCTTCAACGATTTTGATTAAAATGTTTGAGTGGAGTGTTCTGAACGACACAGCAGGACCATAAAATTCTCGTGTGAGAGAAAATGCAAAAGCGGAACAAAATATTAACAAACGTTCAGGGCACTAGCGTTCTCAAAATCAGGATGATAAGTCCGATAACCTACCAGTACAGTAGGTGTTTAACAATTGTCGTAATGTAGACAGCAGATACTTCAGAAATTTCGGAATTCAAAATAACCCTTTTTTTGACTAATTTTGTTTCGTAGCATTTCCTTTTGGTTTATTATTCATTCTGAATAATAACCCTATGTTTTCGGTCACGAAAAATTTTTTACAACCCCCCCTCAAAATTTGATACTTTACGTTTCAAGACATGGAGATTCCAAATTTGCAATGTCCGTCCGCCGTCCCCCGTCCCCCGTCCCCGTCCCCGTCCGCCGTCCGCCGTCCGGGCCGTTTTGTGCCTTTAACGTGGTCTAAAAATTCGTTCTTTCGCCCAAAAATCCGATTTGGTATCTAGTTGTGCCCGCCATCTCGGCAATCCGATCGGACGAAGCCCGTGGTTGTAATGGGCAAAAAACGGTTAAAAATTAACGAAACGCAGTACAACGCGGAGCTACAAGCGTTTCGTCGTTTGAATTCCCTCCGCCCCGCCCGTCTCATTAAAAACCAACCGCTCTCGAGGCGAGCGAGTGCGGCCTCCGCTCGCTTCCCTCCCAACGACCGGTCTCTCCCCATTCGCCTTACTCTTCCAATTTCCCCGACGTTTTCGTTTTAATACGATTCAATGTTTTAGATTCTTTCGTTTCATTCTCATTATGTTTTTTTCATAGATTTTTGGTTAAATTTTGATATTAGTATTTAGCGTGCATGTTTTCATATTAAAATTCAGTTTTTTCTAGATACTTTCGTGTTTTTTTTGTTTATTTTAATATTACGATTCAGTTCTTTTCGGCCTTTTTTTGGGTTTCATTATGATATTTTTCGATGCTGAATCGAACAGGATGGGTCTCGGAGCATTAATGCTAGGTCAAGCTGATTATCCGAATAATAAACCGTTGTGTAATAATTTGCAGCGTTTTAATTCCAGAACTGTGTAAGTGAACCATTCGAGTAAAAAACAATGTTGACACTACTATCATCCGCATAGGTGTGGCATAAGTAGCTGCGGTTCAATAAATTCGGGAACTGTAAACGGGGAACGGGGCTCGGGGAAGTTTGATGTATCTCGCCAGATAATTTCGTTTTACTTTTTAGGTCATAACGTAGCGAAGTTTATTACGCTCAGATGTTTTCTCCTGTTTACAGATGTTTGGATGAAAACAATTTTGAAATAATTCATCAAATAATGTAATGGAACGGTTATGCGTATGTGGAACTGGGCTGAAGTTAGCTACATATTTACAATCGAAACTTTGACCATTTGCCCTGAAGTCAGGGATGGTCGCAGCGATTGACACAAAACATAGGAGAGTAATATCTACCTGGGCCTTTGTTTAGTTTTTCAAAATTTGGACTAGTTCGAAATTGGCCACCTATGTCTTTGACCGTTTGCCCTGAAGTTGGATAATCCAAAACATGAATATGAAACATATTTAGAATCAAGACAGGAATTTCTAGATGGGTATCCAGGTTTTGAACTAGGCCCAATATCGAAAATCTGAAAAACACCCATCTAGAGATTCCTGTCTTGATTCTAAAAATAATTATGATAAGAATAGTGATAATGATCGCTTGAGACGATGATCGTTCGTTCTGAACGCCTACCACAAACGATCTTTCCGTCAGATAGCTCGCAAGAAGATCAAATACATTGTCAGGGAGACGACTTCTCATTTTGAATAACAAGCCTTTGTGCCACCTTCTGTCGACAGCTTGTTCCACATCGAAATAGGCAACGCGACAGAATTCCTTTTTGTGGAAGGAGTTTTGTTGGATCCTTGCCAATGAATCTCGACCCGCGATAGGAAGCAATTATGCGGCAACCCTAATACTATCTGATGCCGCTCTATGAGAGTCTGGCGCGTGCATGCGAAACCAAGTGAGCGCTAGATCCCGTCATCCAAAGACCGCCTGGACGTTGAGAATCTGTGTAGACTTGTAGGGACCAACCTGCTGTTTCGGACCAGTGGGGGGAGACGGTTGCTCCTAGGCCTCTTTTGTGGCAGCACTTCGATAGCCTTACCATCGATCTCTTCACTTGTCCATCCTCATCCAGTTATTCCGGTCACCCCTCTTCTTATGGCGGAGGTAAGACGCGTGTCGGGCTTGGTACTCTGCTGCCTTTTCTTATAGCTTGGAGTTTTCCCATGATTGCCTATACTGAATGGAAGTCTTACCAGGTATTGCGCTCTGCTGTTGGAGTTTTCCCTCCTGGTCGTGGTCTTGCGGTTTTACAGAGCCTGCGCTCTATGTACTGGCCATACCTTATCCTAAATAGATAAGTAGTAACTGACACTTGAATTGACACAACACAGAACCCACGTCGCATATATAACACAAAACATTCACTCTATAACTTACATACATTCTTAATAAATTACAGAGGTCTCTCTCTCTCTCTCTCTTTCTCTCTTTCTCTGTGACGATGCCAAATATGCCTTTTAAAAGGGCTTCACCGAGTGCCTGAAGAGCTTCAGTGATAATATGTCGCGTTAGATATCATCGGTGAGTCAAGATGCCGTAGTAATAGAATATCCTGATACAGTATGGTTAGCGAAATGTATAGTGTCAACATTTGGCAAGGACTCATCTTTGAAGTCTCCAATTGGGCGATGCGTACCGGGGACGTTCTGGATATACGAAACGCTGAACGTTCAGGACGTTAGGTGATACACGGAGAAACGGGGAATTCGGGACTGTGTTGGGAAAACATCCGAGAATACACCGACGAAATGCGAAATGGGGGTTAACCGTGGCCTCACTTAAGACACGACGGGCCAAACTTGACACTGCGCGGGTAGCTCGAGGTTCGTTGATAGTAAATAGTGATAATTGAAGGTAACTTCGTCTGAAACGGCGGGGATACCGTAAAATGTGGTTACTAAAACCTTCAAGCGTTGGCAATAATTGACATGTTGTTGAGGCAATCTACCGACAAATCTCTACTCGGTAGCGCTGGGAGGCACAATCAAAATATTGCCCCTCTGGATCGTTGTGCCGGCTTCAATTGCTTCCCAGCCGGCGATGGGTGTTGTCTATTCGAGTAGGTAGAAGCAGCTTTGCCACCCCAAGTCCTTAGCTCCGTTTAAATCTCGTCCTTCCCCCCCTAAACTTTCCATGTACAACGCGGCCTGCGGCCTGGCAGAATTTGTTAGGTTATTACTGGTGGCGGAATTGGGTCCTGTTTCACGAACAAAATTGAACTATAACTTTTGATGCGTATACTCTAGAACTTGGAACGCGGGACCAGCTAAACTTCACTCGCTTAGCCAGAACGCCCTTTTCGGCGATGAGTTTGATAGTCGAATGGGGTGAGAAACTCAATGTTTGCACTTCTGACTTGGAACATTTTTTCAGCTTAAGTCTGGCGTTTGTTATAAATCGCAAACCTCAAACTTCCTTGTTAATGATCTGTAGGAAGCATTTCTGTTGTAAATGTTAGGTGGGACGCATCGCTCAACATTCCTCTCATTTCCATCGTTTAGCTAACTGATCTAATCACTAAGCTCATGTGAACGATGTATCATCTCGTTGCCAAAAACCCTGCAAATTATTACACAACGGTATATAATTCTCTTGAACAGCTCGACATGGTCTCAAGCCCTCCGATACCCATCCCATTCGAATCAGCATCGAAAAATACCAGTAAACCATGCGAAACATGATCTGGCTACTGAGACTCAAATATTCCAGGCACCTGTAGGCACGGCGGACAGACATTGCAGATTTGGAAATCAATTTCCCTAAACGTAAAATATCAAATTTTGGGTATTAAAGAAATTGGGTTATGTCCGCCAGTAGGCAAATTACTAAAGTTAACGTACCTGTTAGGTGAGTCCGTCTCCTCTGGCTTGTGAGTTACTGTAGGCAAGCGCTTTCGATGTAAAGACATCGTCGTCTGGCCGTTGAGTCAGTACTGGAGTCAGTCAGTTAGTCGTGGTCTTTATATACAAAGAGAAAGGTGAAAGGGGTCATGGAGCGTCGGTGAAGGGGCGGGGAGAGGAGGTCATGTACCTCAGGGGGAAACCTCCTAGAGATAGATGGGACGTGTTGGATGGTCTGTCAATTGTGGAATTTACGTCTTTTTTGTGTAGGGTGGCCTATAGTTCACGCCTATAGTTCCTCCGTGACAATCAATGAAACATCAAACGGGATGTGTATTTGTATGCAGGACGCAGGACAAATTTAAATTGTTCCTATTACCTCAAACGCATTTTTAAAGGGTTATACTGTTACTCTTCAATCATTCGGATTGTTGGGTAAGGTGTAGGAAGCCCCCATCCACAGCCCACTAGGTGGAAGGAGCCACGTGGGGACATGGCTCAAAAGTAATAGGTTCCAAGAAGCTCAGTCCATTAGGAACTGTCTGCGAATTGTGACGTGAAGGAATGATAAAGACCTGGTGCACACTATAAACGTGAGAACGTCAAAGTTTTCCTTTTTTTCCTTTTAATTTCCCCCCATAACATTTGTAATATTCCTCTATGAGACAGATATTCATCGCTCTTAAATTAACGCTTTAGGTGGACAGTCAAACATGATGACCGTTCACATACTCGCCATTTTGTTACGTAACCTCTAGAGTTTTATGCGGGATTGACAGATAACCGAGCTTAACTAAGGCACTAATCACTTTGTTTGTTTCTTTGTTCCTGGATTCAGCAGGTCGGTGATACGCCTCGGGCGAGTGAGTCGGCTCCGTGATGGGAGTTGGAACCCTTCGTTGATTAGAGGATTACGATGGTCGTGGTTGCGGGAGACACAGCTGGCGAGGTGTTTACGCAGGAATATGTAGGGTGGGTCAATATGCAAAGTAGAGGGTTTCGTTGCGTACCAGCGGTGGAGCGTGAACTATTCTTTTTGCTAGGGCGTTGTTTTTCTGCTGTTCTATGCGACGGAACTTTGATCGGGAGCAAGTGCACCAGATTTCCAGGGCATGGCTCCAGATCGTGCGGATGAGGGTTTTATATAGAAGGATTCTATTTTGAAGTGATGTATATCTATTATTAAGTAAATATTTTAGCGGATTAGAGCTACGTTGGCGGTTGAGTAAGAGAGTTAGACGGCGATCCAATATGACATCCAGATATTTGTGGGTTTGCATAGTGTGGATGATATATGTGGCTGGATCATATGTTCGTCTGCAATAGGTGTAGGTCTGTTCGTCTTCTCTCCATGACGTGGTTTTAGCTGCAATTATTGCACTCCCTTTTGTCAATAGAATGTACTTGGTTGTCCTAACGTTATCAGGTTTGGTCGACCATTGACGTGGTGTGAGATTTGTGGAAGTTTTACACGCGAACCCTGGATCTTGTTTTTTCCTCAGCAATATTTGACCACCTACTGTCGAGATCCTAATGCTCATTCGCCCGCGTCAATTACAGAACTTTTTAGCAGGTTGTAAGGCCCTCCGAGCAGAGAACCATCCAACTGAAAAATAGTAGCCCTTTTGGGTTCCTGTTCTTCACGAGGAAATATGGCTGTTGTAGAACGGCGAACTATCACCGGGTCGAGTCAATTATGAAGGTGTTTACATGATGGGTTTACCCTGGAACTTGAAACTGGTTATTGGAAGAAAGTACTTCAGTGTGCACAATGTCGAAGACTTCTGGCTTCCAGTGCATTCTCTAAATAGGACGCTATATTTTTGGAGTTCCCCAGACTGAGTGAATCTAAGCAGCTGTATCAAATGTCGAAAGCAAGGTATAAGTGCGCCCTTTAAGAATTGAAAACGCCTCCCATTAGGATCCGAACGATATGAGTGATTAGGATCAGATTACAGCGACTGCCAGTGCAATTTAAATTCAAATTACTCCTTCGCAAAAGCTCCGGCGCTTTAACTCAAAAGAACCTCAGCTCAATTTAACTAGTTCCCTCGGATAATACCACAACTCCGATATGCGGGTTGTCCAGGGTCGAGAGCGCTGTTCGGGACGGTCGCAAGAGACCTGGCTAATCGCCTAACTCAGCGTGTTGCCTTGAATCAATAGCCAGAATTGCTTCGGAGACGAGGATCTGCTTACCTGCCACGCAATCAATACGAGAGGCGGTGTGAGAGGACACGTAGTTTAAAGGGGGGAGGGGACCAAAGGAAACCGTGATGAGAAACTAATGACTAAGCGCAAACCTATCTTCCAAACGCAGGAACTAATTAGCGACAATCTGTGTCAACTTTGTGCTCGTGTAGCAAATATTTCGTCCCTTACGGCTCTGAATTGCATTTACTAATGCGTTCACATTGTTTTCCTGCGGACGCGCGACTGATTTGGCAAAATATGCACGATGACTTGAACCTGACGGGGTTTTAATGTCCTAGGCTCTACGAAGTAGAAAGAAAAACTATGAAATCGGCTGAAAAAAACGGAATTGAGTTCTCTTCAGATCTTTACGTTTCAGGCGCAGCCGAGTCCGGAAAACGGCAATTGGGAAAATAGTTTGTGCGTGTCTGTGAAAGGTTGTTAGAGAGCCAAATCTGCTCAAAATTGATATCTAGCTCGCATGTCACCATGGGATGTCGAAATAAAGTTATGAACAAAATCCGCCCAAAAATAACTAGTTAACCTTGTTGGGTGCACGAAAGGGGGAGCTGAGGATTGCAATAAAACTGAAACTCGGTGAGCGTGAGGAGGACTGTATTATACGTGCTTGCGGAATTGAGTAGAATTAAAACTGAGGTGAGATGGAGTACAACTGGGAGACAAGGGCAGCACTCGGAACGCATGAATGTGTGAGAGAGTGAGAAGTTACTGGGGCGGTAGTTGGAAGCGGAATGATTTTGGAAGAGCTCTGTCGTCGATAGGAAAATGAAATTGGGAGAAAGAAATAAAGAAAGGGGAAAACCTAGAAAAGGGAGCTGGGGGGCCCGCAGCTGAGGGATTCCCACAGGTGAGGGGCAGGTATTGAAATGGTTGGAGACAATTAGGCGGTCGGAGACAATGACGCGGTGAAGTCCGAGGTCTAAGACTCTGACAACTTCGACGCTTTGCGTCGAACCATCCTAGTGATCGAAAAAATAATTTGTTTCTCCTAAGCGGCTGTAAGGAATTTTGATTAAATTTGTTGTGTCAACAGATCAAAATTGTGTAAGACTTATAAAATTTTGTCTCGTGAGAAATTGGCGAGAGCAGCACAATAAAGTAATAAATTTTCTCCGAAAGTCGATTTTACTGCAGTTTTTTCTTTATAAATCTCGCACATTTGACACTTATGCTTCGGAAAAAGTCAGAACGATACTCCAATCAGCTACCTACAATGGCTGATCAATTATACACGTAATAAAATCAGGTGCAACTAGTGAAATTCCGTAACTTAACCCGACGTCTTTTTTCGCAGTTTTACGTCAATAATTTCAACTCTAACGACTAGCGTTACCAAGAAATGTACGTTTCCAGTTCCCGGGTGAACTCCGTGCCTAATAAAGTCCGAACCGATAAGCTCTGTTAGCTTCTCATAGAATGTCGAGTTCTATAACATGCAGTTGGAGCAGTCATGTGTTGCATGAAGAGCATATTGAATTAGTTACTTGAGAGGTGTAAATTTTGGGTTGTATGTGAGACTAAGGAAAGCGCGAAACGGTTCCTTTTTCGTGGTACAACCTGAATGCGTCAACGTACCAAGCAGCCGGTTTCCATGCTCTGCACGGCTAGGTTCATGGTACAGCGTGATTGCTTCAAGGTAAAACGCAGCCTGTTTGAATGCTCATAATTGTTTCGAGACTCAATGTAACTGCTTCAAAATAATACCTCGTCGAAGTATAGCAGTACTATACTGTAATATTCCACATTCCACAATCTATATTTCAATATCCACTTATTAGTTTGAAATTCACGACAGTTTTTTTTATCGAATTATTCCAAGGAAGTTACATATTGTCAATTTCAACGATATTTATTATATTTGTTAAGAAGATGATTGAGTACATCGATATATAAAGACGTCAACATTAACCCGTATACTCAGCCCAAGTACCTCTGTCGGGGTTAACAGGTTAAGTTAACTTAGTTTTTTAAAGAGCTTTTGTAAAAAACAAAAAAAAATTATTGCAACCCGCATCATAAAAGTAGTGTGTTTACAAAAAATTTAGCAATTTCCCTACCAATAATACATTTCAATGTTTTCAGATCAATACGCGTGTCCATATTGTAAATCATTTTGCGCAAATGTAAAGAAAACCGTACACAATGGGGGGGGGGGATGATGAAGGGGAAGCGTTGGAAAGAGTAACACGCTGGTAAGCTTTCGTACTTCATGAGAACTACCTTCAAAATGCTAAATAAATTGAACTCAATATTTTTTCTTTATTTATCAAAAACGCGGAAATTAAGGTTTTAAATTTTCAATGTTTTCCAAGCCGTCGCTGTGAATTCCCGAATGAATTTGATGACATTACAGAAGTTTGTTGTAGCAACCAATGAACGGCACACCAGAAAATAGTTTTCGTTAGTAAGTCAAAAGTTCGTTTCTCAAATATCCTCAAAAACGGCTCCAATGTTTTTGGTACAAATCACACGGTGCTTTTAGCTCACTGTTGACTCCCTCTTCACAAGTTTTCGGTGCAAGAGGGAAACAGAAAATTGAATATGGTCGAAGAAATTAGTCGTGAATGTTAAACTGGAGAACAGCTGGCTGCGGTGGAGCTAAAATAGGTGCCAGGTTGCTGGTGCATTGTCATCTGAGGTCTGGGAAGTGGGGAGAGAGCGGCACTTCCGGTTTGTCTCTGGAGAAGGACTTTAGCTGGACATCATCGCTGTTGGTCCTGACTGGTCTGCAGTGATTCTGGATGTTCTGGTGGTGTCTGGTAGCCGGATCTTGCTCTAACTTAAGCCAAGACGCTCATTTCGGATCTTCGTATGGCAGTCGGAAGCTTGTGCGGTGGAGGCAGGTAACATCAGGGTTTCAAAATTGGCCGTGTCCAGGCGTGGTGTGTAATGCAAGAAGAGTGCTGAGGAGATGCGCAATTCGTTAAGAAGATAATTGAGTACATTGATATTTAAAGACCTTTTCCATTAACTCGGATATACTCAGCCCTAGTACCTCTGTTGGGGTTAACAGATTGGCCAGTCTTTTAAAGAGCTTTTGTAAAAAAAGAACACACACTGCTAACATGCTTAGTGTGTTAGCAGGCTTCTCCGAGGTACCACAACCCGTGTGTTGTTTGGGTCTTATCTAAACTGGTGGTCGTTCTGTCGTGGAACATCCTCTTATCCTTCTTTCCTTCCCCGTCATAATCCTTCTATCCCTAGAGCTGAAGGCGTAGGGTAGTCAGAGCACCCTCCCCATTTCCTTACTTATTGTTTATTCAGTTTCTCCTTATTAGGTGCCACCATTTACGGTAGCTTTGAACAAAAACACACATTACACGTTTGTTCAGAATAGTACTGGCAACTGGCGGAGTGGACGAGAATGTACGGACAGTCATGAGCCCGACCCTATGTGGGGGGGTTACTGGGAAACTCCATTTGAGAAATCAAGTGACTTTTGTATACTCACCAAGGCGTTGTGAGGGCTCCAGAGAATACCAGGGCCCAACCTGAGGAAATGACCTCCACCATTTTCAGTTTCAGCGGAAAGCGCCTGTCTAAGTAACGTATCATCGTATTTACAATGGGATGCGGATAGTTGTGTGATGCGTCGCGCTGAGTGTAGCGACTTCCAATTTTATTCCCCACGTCAAGCATCTTCGCAAATGTTTGATTCGACCTCGTAACACGTTCCGTTCTGGAAATTTACAAACTTTGTGAGATTCAATTCAAATTCTAAGTGTGAAGGGTTTTAGGGGATATTCTCAATCATCTGTGAAGATCTTGAAAGGGAGCCCTGAAAGAGAAATTCAGCTTCGACGTGAAACGTGTTACATTGTTCTCTTCAAGGACGAGCTTTTATTGAGGCTGCTTCAGCTTTGGTTCTTACTCTCTCTCTCTCTCTCTCTCTCTCTGTCAAAGGCAAAAGTATTCTTCAGTACAAATAATCTTCGTTGAGTATCGCAGAGAAATGAGCGGCTTTCGCCAGCTCATTAAGTGAAAGAGCAGAGCTCAAAGAAAACCTTCTCTTTGAGATGTGTTTGTCTAACTTCTAATATTCGTTTCAACGGTTTCGGAGCGCGAGGTTTTGAAGTCTTAATCCGATAAAATGAAAAGCGAAAAGAAAGAAGAAGAAGGATGAAAGAGAATTTATTGGTTCTCGATGTGCTTCAACTAGTTAGTAAATAATCAAGGAGTTGCCTTCTTACGTTTAAGAACTTCCGATTGGTTTCCGCCAACGAATTTCCCTTGTAAGAGCCGAATTCCTAAAGTAAAAGAGAAACACGGAGGAGAGGAGGAGGGTCATAGGGTGTGAACAGAACAGCTTCGTGCACAATTGGATTGTTTCCTTTATGAATAGCGCGAGAGTGATCCTAATTCAGTGAAGTGAAAGACGATGAGATGGACGTAGCTAAGTCAAAGTAGATCACACAGAAACACGGCAGGGGAGCGCGAGACTAACATTAGGAGCGATTGGTTACAAGTTCCACCAATGCCCCACAATTTCAAATATTCGGTCAGTGGTTTTTATTGAATTTCTTCTGATTTCAAAGTTTGGTTAGCATAAAAGCCGAACCTAGATTAGTATTTTAACCCTTTCCCTGACCATTCCGTTTACCTTTCTCTTCGTGATCACGGAAATAACCTTCCACAGAAGGTAAGCTTTAAGAACTACAGCAGCGAGCTCAGTGGTGATAGTTTGAAGCTGTCAATTATTCGCTGCTGCCCAAAGACCCCAACACAGGGGTTCGATTACTTTTATCCAATTATATTGCAGCCTGGTAAAAGCACTGAAAACAAGATCTCGCAAGAAACTAGGGAAGATTGATTGAAATGCTACGCCAGGAATCGGAATAATTAGCCAGTTAACGGCCGTTGCGCCTTGCGTCTCGAAAAATCCAACAACCCCTTCCATCAGGCCGCCGCAGGCCCACCAAATATGGTCGGCTGAGCGCTCAAAGGAAAGAGGGCTAGAGAACCATTAGGGTGTTAGGTACGGAATTTTCTTTCCAACGGACCAAATAACCAAAGGTCCTCTGACATCAAGTTCAAACTCGGACTGGAGGAGGTAACCAGACCTGTTTTTTGAGGACGGGATCCCCGTATACCTGGATTCATGAAACGAAGTGGCATCACAAGCAGCCGTCCGTTTCAAAAAGGAAAAAGCGCATGTTCGCAAGTGATATCGGAGGAGCATAAAGGGCGGACATAACTGGAACGGAAATGGAAAATGGTGGATGGGATGCATCTAGTGGTTGCCGCACGGGTTTCTACGAGGTTCTCCCAGGTTATCAGTACGTTTTATTTGACTGTATGATCGCGTGTTTTGTGTTTCACTTATTCCATCATCAATCATATGGTAGAACATGTTCTTGTATTTGGGACGTTCCAAGGGGGCAGAGATGATTTTCCAAAAGAAAAGAAAATAAGCCGTCAAGAGCGGGAAAACGAAAGTTGAGACAGAAGAAATTGAAATGGAACGGTTCCGGATTTATTTCTGTCTGGCAAGAGAAAGGCCTTTCTTGTAAATCACACGTGAAGTGTGGTACTGCCAAAGTTGCGGAACAGATCTAATTCGGCTGCCCTCTTCAGCCTCAGCATTACTGTAGTTTTTGCAAGGGTCAGTCGTCCCCCACCTAATTGACTAACGCGTAATTGATAATGCTGTAGAAAATTATAACGCTGCAGTTGTTCAAGAATAAGTTCTCAAATCGCGACGCTCTTCTGCATTCAACTTTGTAGGTTTAAAACACGATGCTGCAAAATTTTCGGCCAATTTTGCGACATTTCAGAGGTCGTCCATTTTTCTCTTTTTGAAGATTCGAGTTTCGTTAAGGATTGAATTAAAAAAACTAATCGGACATCAGAAAATTAATCGTTACCTCCGGTTTCTCATTTATTGACGCGTCAACTTTTTGATTTGTGTTCCCCGATAATACAGCCCACCCTCGGAACATGAAGAAAAAAGGTGACGTTTTTCGCAATTTCGTGGCAAATGTGTTATGAAATAGGTTCAACATTCGGTAACAAATCAGTTGTCTGATTTTCTCACTGCCAATTGTGACTTGGAATTTGCATTCCGTAGGTTTTATCGAAATCGTTAGGGCCGTTTTCGAGAAAATTGGAAAACCAATAAATTAATATTCGACAAATCTCGTTTTTCGAGTTATCGTGTCTTATATCTCCGTTCATCAGATAGGTACAGAAATAATTAGTGAGAACAAAATGTGGGTATAGGTTGCTGGAAGACACGCAGCAAGATGCATGAAAACCGGTGACGCAGTTACTCGGGAAATTACAAAACTTTTCACAAAAACTCTATTTTCGACACATTTTCATTTTCATCTATGTTCGATGGACTGCCACAGAAACGTTTATTCAGAACAATATATAGGTATTAGCTATTTGAAAACATTAATTGAGTTAGGCCAAAATCGTTGAATCCAAAACGATTAAAAAAACCTTTCAGGCCTATTTCTCCGTTCACAGTATTTCCATGAAAGAAAAGTTTTGTAACTAGTAGATGATAATTTAAAACTTTGATCAAAATCGTTAGCGCCGATTTCGAGATCCTTAGTTTGCGGTACATTTTTGCCCCCCCCCCCTTATTTTTGCGTCAACAAAAAACAATTTTTTTTTTACTCAATCACTGTTCTTCCATGAATTTTCTATTAACAAAGTGCAGAAATTCACGTGTGTTTATTCATTCTTTGTACAAGTTTCAACTCTCATCCAACCAGCCAATCGTTCGTTACTGTTGGTTATGGGCAAAAACGGTTTGAAAAATTAACAAAAACGTAATTTTGGCAGTTTTATCGCAAATACGCCGCGTTTGGTATCGTTTTTAAGGTATTTTTAGATGCTGGGTCGAATGGAATGAGTATCAACCGTGTACAACTGCGTGTAGCGACATTACAATAATTATAGTGAGGCAAAGTCTACTAATTGAAAATATCTCGTGCGTTGCAAAACGCAACTTTCCTTAGCTCTACCTCAATTCAATTTGTACATGGCTTTTTCTACTTACTCAATTCATTTGAACTAGGTCAAAAAACACTGCACGCCGCTACCGCTTCCAGTTCTGAAATTGATTGAGCTCCTCGTACTCATTCCCGGACCATATTGAGCTATTGGTGCAAAGAGGATTAATGAGGCTGTGAACACGATTTTTTTAAACACGACTGTAATCACAGGGTTATTGGGTAACTGGTGGTGAGCGAAACAGCGGTTGTTAAAATTTCTTGAGTGGCCCTCATATATCTTATGATCGTTTTTAAACGCTCATCCTATTCCATGGACTTTTACAACAATTTTTTAAAACATTCTAGTAATATTTCAGAGGAGTTTATAAGGAAATGGGCTGATTTCGTACCGCCGTTTTATCTAAGAACCTCGCTAAAATCGATTTCGTCGAACATTATGGTAATTTACTGTGCTGCTCTCGTAATTTTCCCACAAATGGGAATTTTATGGTATAATATCCTTATTGAGAGCTTTACGTATAAAAAATTTAATCAAAATCGTTGTAGCCGTTTTTGAGAAAAAAAAAATTGGTGTTTCGATCACAATGACAACAATAGTTAACTTTCGGTGGATTTGGCTGAAATCCTTATTCTGGTGTCCCATGATAACCTGCGAGCTAGATGTCAAGTTTGAGTTGATTTGGTGGGGTCGTTCACTAAAAATCGTTCACAGACACACACAGACCATTTTCCCAAGTAGTGTTTTTCGGACTCAGTAGGGTCTGAAACGTAAAGATTCTGTTTTCAGCCGATTACATACATAACTTTCCTTTCTACTTTGTTGAGCCAAGGGAAGTAAAAAAGCTCGCGGGAACTAAGTCCCATCAAAAACCACTCGTAACATCGTACCAATTGTCCATAGGCGCCTACGGGCCATTGGAGTATTTAGTTTTCGTCAGTCTGTTGTAGCCAGGTCAGGTTTCGCGTGGTTTCTTGGTATTTTTCGATGCTGAATCGAATGGGATGGTCTCAGAGCAGTAATACTAGGTCAAGCTGTTCATGAGAATAATAAACCGTTGTGTAATAATTAGCAGAGTTGGTTTGTTTGAGCGTTTGGAGTTAGCCCCGCGAGATGCTCTTCATAGCGGGTCGACTGCCCCCCGCCGGGGCTCCGGGTCGTCAACTGCCTCAGTCCGCTCTCAACGGAAGTCGAGTCACCCGGAGGTTTCACCAAACGCTCACATTTGTTGATTAAAGCAATCATCAATGAGCACTGATTTGAGATTTACTGTGCAATATAGCGTATTTCACCAACGTGGTTTACGATTAAAACATAAAACAACCCACGAATTCTTCAAAACGGAGTCGTAGCGGTTAAAAGTTGACTCGGTGCGTCGCGGTTACCGCTCGCCAAACGAAGACCGTTTTGCAGACAAATAACTGCCTTTAACTTAATAATACGAGCTTTATGACTGCTTTTCGTTTTCTCTTGAATCGTTCCGCTAATTTTGCTTACTTGAAACGCAAGACGAGAATAGGGGGTTCATTTTGGTTGTTCAAGGAAACGAGAAGGTTATGATTTCCATTGGATAGTTCGCAACAAAATGATTCTAGTGAAATGATATGTTATCTGGGTATTCCAACACACTCTGAATTCTTTGGGTCTGCTTTGGCCCTCGACAATAACGGCTGCTAATACCAACCGAAATGTTGTTGATTTTTGTAGAAGTAGGAACAGAAATTAGGAAGCCCTTGAATCGTACGAATCTGCTAAGGACTCAAAAAAGTAAAAATTATTTCTTACAAATCAAGTCAACTAGTTCTAGCCCAATAGACCAGTACGTTCATAAACCCCAACATTCGCGGATCTAAACAAACATAAGCGGATAAAAGTGATGCGAGTAAATCGTTGATTTTGGCCGATGCGCAGTCCCGAAATTGGCTGGTCGAATCAATCGTAGATTTTGTTCATTCTGATCGTTTAATCATTTCAAAGGACGTTAGAGAACTCCGATTCAATTATAGAAAATTCCGATTAATCAATTAAATGTTGTTTTGAAAAGTTTGGTGGCACCCGGCGCCACGTATTTCGTGACGAAAATTCTGTTTCTCGTAAAACCGACGTGAATCCGCGATTCTCCATAATTAAGTCCGTGGACATACCATAACTCAGTGCGCGGCAAGATTATCCGGCGTTCTAGTCAAACTTGGGCACTCCCCCCCGGATATGTTTCGTCACTTTGAAGATTTCAGAGGTGAGTCTTCGCACAACATGTTATTCTGGTACGTGAGCCTTAGTTATCATTGTTTCCTGTTCATCTTGAAAATAGCTCAATTCGAACCTGATTTGATAGGAACCACTGCCCGAGATGTCTATTCTAACAATTTTCTAACGTGGGCAATCCGATCGTACGAAAACATGGTTGTTATTGACAAAAAATGGTTAACAAAATTAACGAAAACGCGAACTTGGCAATTTTATCGCAAATACGCCGTGCTTGGTATCGTTTGCCAGGTATTTTTGGATACTGGAAGCGAATTGAACAATTCTAAAAGGTGTATAATGCGTCATAGGAAAAATAGTGAAATCACAGTAATTATAGTGAGCCAAATTCAACTAAGTGAAAGAACTCGCGGGACAATAACTGCGGCGAAAGTAATTGTTTCATCGTTCGTACTCCCTCCCTCTCTGTGTCGTTAAAACCACCCGACGTCTCGACACGCCTACAAGCGCCTACTGGCACTTGGAATATTTAGTTTTAGTCGGGTCATGTTTCGTGTTTACTGGTATTTTTCTATGCTGAATCGAATGGGATGGGTCTCGGAGGTGTGAGGTCTGCTGTGCAAGAGAATAATAAATCCTTGTGTAATAATTTGCAGCGTTTTTTTTTTTTTTACTTCTACACTAACTCTTTCCTCTTTGGGTAACTTAAAGGACGTAACATTGGGATTAATTGTTGTCGAATGTTGAACCTATTTGATAAGAGTTTTACCAAGAAATTAGCTCAAGAAATAAGTACAATTGGGGGACCAATCAATTTTCTGATGTCCGATCAATTTTTACTCTCTGCTACCCGAAGGGAAGGAAAGTATAGTAATCGGCCCAAAAAAAAATTTGGGTTTCCTTCAGATCTTTACGTTTCAGACCCTACTGAGTCTAAAAAACCTAATTTCGGCGCGTGGTCCGTGTGTGTGTGTGTGTGTGTGTGTGTGTGTGTGTGTGTGTGTGTGTGTGTGTGTGTGTGTGTGTGTGTGTGTGTGTGTGTGTGTGTGTGTGTGTGTGTGTGTGTGTGTGTGTGTGTGTCTGTAGTTCGATTTGCGGGAGAACGGCTGATCAGATTGAGCTGGTTCTTTTTTTGTTTTGTTCGTTATTTTTTTTTAGACACCAAAATAAGGTTATGGACGATTTCGGCAGATGGGAAGGGGGTGGGGGGGGGACGAAAATGTACCAAAAACTAGGGTTTTTCGCATTTTTCTCGAAAACGGCTTTAACGATTTTGATTAAACTTTCAAATTATCTTCTCCTAATCAATACCTAACTTTTCTTCTCCATACATATCTCCATGAAAATACGGTGAACGGAGATATGGGCCCCTGAAGCAAAAATAGGTTTTTTACGCTTTTTGGCAAAACGGCTTCAGCGATTCTCACCAAACTCACATGATGTTTTCAAATAGTCAATACCTACATATTCTTATCAATAAATGTTCCTGTGACGGTCCATTGAACAGAGATAAAAATCAAAATGTGTCAAAAATAACGTTGTTTCTAACATTTCCGTAAATTCCAGGGTAACTTTTTCACCAGATGTGATAAATCCTAATTAAGTGTCTTTTAGTCACCCATACTAACATTTCGGTCCCCATAATTATTTCGGTATATATATGTTGAACGGAGATATAAGCCAAGTTAACTCAGAAAAGGAGATTTGTCGAATATTAATTTATCGGTATTCCAATTTTCTCAAAAACGGCTCTAAAGATTTCGATCAAACTTACGGAGTACTCTCAGCTAACTAGTCCCTACAGTTTGTTCTCCATAAATGTTCCTGTAAAAATGCGTTGAACGAAGATATAGCGCCCGCCTATGTAGGTGGTGTTCGGCGGGGTGGTGTTGCTACGCACCAGATATTTCCTATTCAACTTTCCGAAGGGAAAAGACCCGGATCTAAAAAGAAGTGAAAAGTATGCTCAAGAGAACACTTTAAATTTGTGAAATCGACCTAAACTGAGTCGTTTTTTCATACGTACAAAGCTGGGTGGAGAAAACCGACGAAATTTGATTTTTTTTTACCCCCCCCCCCTCTTCACACACAACAAATATTTGGTGAGATGGACCACAGACTTCTTGTATTCATAACTTTAGCGACTGCTCAAATCTGTTTTTCATGCAGTTCACATGAACTTGCTAGGACGGTTGTTATGTAGAAACTGCGTAGTGAAATAGAATCGGGCTGTAATCAATGATAAGACACTCACTCGTAACCGGGTATATCTCACAATCCGCCTCCAATTATTATAGAAGAGCGTTGGGCTGAAGATGAGGAGCAGGACGAAGGTTGAGTGACGGTAGCGGAAACGAACGCGCCCCAACGTATCCCCCTAACAAATATGTACGTCAATGTGACAAATGCGCGTGGTGTGTTACAATAATGGGCAGCTGATGTAGTACAAGGATAACATGCGTACAAGTGATAGGAGAATAGTACTGACAAGATAACGGAAATAGGTCAAGTACGGGGAAGGCTAGGTGTTAGGTGCAAGAATGGGGGAGCTGAGGATCGCAATGAAACTGAACCTTGTGAGCGTGAGGAGGACTGTATTATACGTGCATGCGGAATTGAGTAGAATTGAAATTGAGGTGAGTACAACTGGGCGACACAAGGGCAGTACTCGGAACGCGTGAACTGGCGTGGGTAACCGTATGAGAGAGTAAGAAGTTACTGGGGTGGTTGTTGGAAGCAGAATGAATTTGGAAGAGCTCTGTCGTCGATAGGAAAATGACATTGGGAGAAAGAAATAAAGAAACGGGAAAACCTAGGAAACGGGGCTGGAGGACCCGCAGCTGAGGGATTCCCGCAGGCGAGGGGCAGGTATTGAAATATTTGGAGACGGGGGAAGTCCGAGGTCAAAGACTCTGACAACTTCGACGCTTTGCGTCAAACACTAGGCTTAAGAATACGAACAAGAGTAAAGTAGAAAGTACGTATTAACGTCCTCACTGAATGCATTGAATCATCGAAACTACATTTAATGAAATGCTAACAATAAATTCGTCAAGCACAATGGCTTTTCTAGAGCCAATCATCCACAATTATTCCCCTGGAAATCATCCACTTGTCATTTGACATCAACTCAATACTGTCATTTATCCTCACTGACATTTAAACCTCTAAAGAAGTAACAACACGCAGCATGCGTACCCAAAACATATCGACTGCCCCCCTCCCACCAATTACATAGCTTTCGTCCTCGAAAGTTTACATTCCCCTGAAGGAGAGGGTATGGACGTTGTTGTGCGGCGTTGTGTGTAGATACCTGAAACAAAGCATGTTAACATCCAAACGAACGCAATTAAGGTTTCAGAGTTTATTGGGTTGCTCCTACTCAATTCACGACCGCTTACGATTTCACAACTTTCCTCTCTACTTTGCACGGCTGAGGTAACTGATAAGAAATAGAAAGAAAGAAGCCCGTTGGACGAAGTGTGGGGATTGTTCGTTACTAGTTGAGGTTGATAATAAGGAAATCGGAGGTTTCAAACAGGAATTGTTCGCGCGTAGAACCGGATGAGGACGCCATTGCATTTCTCAATATGCGGTATAGCGCAACGTGCTAATATACTTCTGGGAGCAAGTCGTTATTGATTGTGTCCCCGACCTTAAATATCCAACCTTCCGCACGACGAATCAGTTAGGAGGGGGACAATGGCTTTTCCAAACACGAGGTAAACGATAGGAGAGGATGTCCTATTCAAAATAATTTGGACGAGGGCCAGCGGCAGCTTTGGGACGTTTTGGTAGGTGGTTTCCCCTCACCGTGCGTCTGCCAGCTGCGTTCTAAAGGACGGTGACCTTTGTGCAGAGAAGGACCATTCAACTTCAATCATCCACAACTCAAGAGTAGAACCGAGTTGGAGAAGAGATATGAACAACTAAAGCGGAGTATTAACCGTCAGTGAGAATAAACTGCAGTTCGGTTCAGTTTGTCTTTTGTTGGGTGTTTCTTCATGTTGGGTTCTGTATCTGTCGCGGCGTAGTTCCTTCGAAATTCTCTTCAAATACACACAAGTTTGCTGAACCACACGTATAAATTTCTACTACGTGGATGCCAATTAATTAATTGTTTATTATTCGGATAATCAGCTTGACCTGGCATTAATGCTCCGAGACCCATCCTGTTCGATTCAGCATCGAAAAATATGTATGAAACCCAAAAAAAGGTCGAAAAGAACTGAATCGTAATATTAAAATAAACAACAAAAAAACGAAAGTATCTAGAAAAAACTGAAATACTAATATCAAAATTTAACCAAAAATCTATGAAAAAAACCAAAATGAGAATGAAACGAAAGAATCTGAAAAAATTGAATCGTATTGAAACCAAAACGTCGGGGAAATTGGTACGGGGGCGCTCGAAGCGAAAGGCGAAAGGGGAGTTGGGTGGCGTCGTTGGGAGGCAAGTGAGCCTCGAGCGCGGTTGCTTTTTTAAAGAGACGGGCGGGAGGGAGGGAGCTCAAACGACGAAACGCTGTAGCTCCCGCGTTGTACTGCGTTTCGTTAATTTTTTTACCGTTTTTTGCCCATTACAACCACGGGCTTCGTCCGATCGGATTGCCGAGATGGCGGGCACAACTAGATACCAAATCGGATTTTTGGGCGAAAGAACGAATTTTTTAGACCATGTTAAAGGCACAAAACGGCCTGGACGGTGGACGGGGGATGGCGGACGGACATTGCAAATTTGGAATCTCCTTGTCTTGAAACGTAAAGTATCAAATTTTGAGGGGGGGTTGTAAAAAATGTTTCGTGACCGAAAACATAGGGTTATTATTCAGAATGAATAATAAACCAAAACCTGTTTTTACTTCGTAGACACCGAATTTTCATGGAGGTAGTTTTATGGATACAAACTAGTAGAAGATTTATTTGAGAGTTTAATAAATATAGTTGCCGTTAGCGAGGAATGTGCGGAAACATAGTTTATAGTACATGTTGGTCCCCCACTCCGTTTTTCTATCGATGTTTTTCCCCTCACCTTATTTTCGCGTCGACAAAAAAATCACGAAAAAAGAACGAGCTCAATCGGTTAAGCCGTTCTCCCGTAAATTGAACTACAGACATACACAAGCACGGAAATGAGGTTTTATGGGTTCAGTAAGCATCAACACTTTTTTTCGAACACGATTGCAATACTTTTCATACTCTTTGGGTAGCGGAAAGTAAACGTTGAATGTAACTCAGTTCGGAAGGTTAAGGAAACGTTTGCGCCTTCTCCAACTGTTCAATTAATTCAGTTTGATTCGCACGAACGGCCATGTGCGCATCAGCGTTCTTTCAGGCCAACCCTCATTTGTACAAATAAATATTTCTGGGTCACGGGAAATACGGGAGTGTGTAACGTACTCGATAAAAAAAAATGCTAACGGTAAGGCGATTTCCCGGATGAAACGACCTGATGCTCCCCATCTCTACCCTCCAAACACCTCTCAGACCTTTACGATCAACCCACAAAAATATGTTGATTGGTTCGCGTATACCTTGAAAAGTTACACTACGGCAACTGGATGTGTTTTAAATATTTTCTCTCTCGTTTTTTGTTGCGTAATTCACGTACGCGAATATCTTGCGATAAGCACGCTTTGGAATTTGTGGAGGCAGTGCTCCCGACTAGAGAACGTCGGTTGATTCCTTTCCAAGACCGTTCTCCCGCATTCAATTATCAACTGTTCGTCGCTGCGAGGGGATTGGACTGAGTCTGATTTTTTTTCTACACCGCACACCCCGGCGTAGTAGGCAGAAAAGTTATTGCTATAGGCTGACAAAAAAATTTAGTTTTCTTCTTCAAGTTCAAGGGCTACTGAGTCCAAAAAACTCTATTTGAAAAAATGGTCTGAGTGTACGAGTCTGTGAATGAAATTCAGAGAATCGGAGTATGAGCGAAATCGTTACAAAACTAAAATTAACATAGTCATCAAGGAAAACAAAATTGTTTTGTCTAAAACTTCTATAATATAAAATTTATGATGCCAACAGTTCCGATAACACGACTACCGCAGTCGACATCACCAATGAATTCAGGGGAAAATGACGAGAGCAGCACAATAAATTACCAAAATTTTCGACGAAATCGATTTTAGCGCGGTTTTTAGAACAAACGACTTACCGAATCAGCTCAAACTTGATATCTAACCCACAGGTTACTATGGGGCTCCAAAATAAGGGTATGAGCAAAGTCCATCGAAAGTTAACTATAGTTATCATAGTGATCAAAACACCAATTTTTTTTCTCAAGAACGGCTCTAACGATTTTGATTAATTTTTTTACATTGATAGCTCTCAATTAGGCAGTTATACCATAGAATCCCCACTCGTCGGAAAATGACGAGAGACGCACGGTAAATTATCAAAGTTTTCGACGAAACTTTTTTAGCGCGGTTTTTCCCATGTGAACTCCGCTGAAATGTTACTAGAATGTTAAAAATTATAGGTGTTATAGCCCAACCCAATTGGGGTGAGTGTTTAAAAACGCTCATAAACATTTCAACTACCGCCGTTTCGCTTACTGCCAGTTCTAAAAGTTTTTACCCAATAACTCTGCAAAAGTAATTACTATCCTTATTCAAAAAAATCTTGTTTGCTGCCTCATTAATTCTCTGTGTACTAATTGCTCATTAATGGTCCGGTAATGATTACGAGCAGCTCAATACATTTCGGAACTGAGTTCTACCGCTTTCTGCTGCCTTGAAGTGTAGTTTGACCAAGTTCAAATGAACTGAGTGATAAATGAATTGTGAAGTAGAAAAAGCCTTGTACGAAGTGAATTGACGTAGAGCTAAGGAAAGTTATGTGTTACAACGCACCAGATATTTTTCTCATAAGTATGACACCAGATTTTTCAGAAAAATTAGGGTGGTAGAATGAGAGGCGTTTAGTGCAAAATGGGAAGAGGTGAACTTGAGGGAACGAAAGAATTAGAGGGGAAACTCTCTCTTTTATGTCCAGAGATGGATAATAGATGGATAGATGAACACGTAAAACACTGGGGATCGCAGTGAAAGAAGTTCAGAATGAACTTACTGGGGAAAGGAGACGTGACACGTTTCACTGTACTGATACACGAGGGTAGATTAAGAAGAGACTCGGGTTAGTTGACGTTATGCACGGCGAATGAGAGGGCTTTCCAGACGATAATGATTCAGGGGCGGTAAAGAGAGTTCGTATATACCTGGAATCCGTGGAAAAACCGTACGAGGGTGTCACGCAGGGTACAACCTGGATCATTGAGGGAGATTTTCAGGGTAAAACCCTGAACAAGAGGTTAACTGTGTTCATAAGGCGATCCAGAAATTCCAAAGTTCAATAAACCGCCGTTGGGCTTACTGCTATTTCTCACACTTTTTGCCCTACAGTGGTGGGTGGTGAAAACAGGAAAAGACGTGCTTGGCCCCATTATAGAGAGCGACGGTTGTTATAAGAGCGGCCAAACATCCCAGCTTTGACTGCTGCTGAGCAAGCTTATAAGCGTTTCGCGGGAAAGGTTATGACAAAAATATAGTCGAGCTATCCCTTTGACACCTCTCAAGTAGTTAGATTAAGTGGAAAATCAGATCATGCCTCTGTGTGCTGGCACATGGGCAACAGCTTTCCACCCGGATACCAAATATATGATAACCATAGGTTTGTGTTTGATGGATGGCGGAAGCTTTCACGTGCTAGCGAAGCCGCAACTTCTATTTCTTTCGACTCATCAGGAATCAGACCCGTGTGCCGCTCACGGGAAGGATTTTTTTCTCGCTTTTCTCACTTGTGGCTTCCTTAACCGAGAAATGGCCACCGCTGGTGTTATCCCAATCTTTCAACGGTAACACAAAACCAACTGTTCGTGACAATGCCACCTATCGTACTTCTTAAATTGTACCTGCGTAAATTTATTGCCGCATATGAACGCTATCACACTTCATGAAGGAAAAACCATACGGTTTCTACGCTCACCAACCCCTTCGTATCGCCTCAAGCCATACAATTTTGCTTCCTCCTCTTTCTTCGCTGCAACACTTCGTTATCGTTCCCTCCTGTTTGGACTCCTCTAAAGTTCCCCTAAATTAATCTAAACCGCTCCTTCTCAGCTGCTTCGCCAGTCCATAAGTCATTCTAGTCCCATCACCAAGACATTAGCTCCGTGGACGTTGCTAAACCCACAATACTGAACGATAATTTAGGAAGAGTAAACTTTATTGTCGGTATATACGAAGTTTGTAGATAATGTATTGAAACCGGTCAAGTCGCTTTCGATCCGTCAACGTTGTCGACGAGAGGCTTTGAGCAGCGTCAGGTGCACGTCTGATACCCCTTCAGTATGAGTTTGAACTCGCTACAGTCGTTCGTTTTCATGAAACAGCTTTTTCTTGTGCGTTCAGAAAATGAGCATTTCTTCAAACATAGCCACAATGCAACAGAAACGTTAGAAAAAGTTCGGCAAGCGTATGAAGAAAGTGTTTTGTCGAAAACCCAGGTTTTTCGGTGGTTTAAGAAATTTTCAAAAGGAGAGAGTAGATTGAAGTCCAAACACCGACGAAAATGTCAGCAGAGTCCGGGATTTTGTGAGTTCAGATCGACGGTCGACAGAACGATCCCGGAACAGTTAACAAATGCCACGTTAATCAGATTTTGACCAATGAATTGGAGACGAGAAAAATTTGTGCAAAAATGGTTCCGAAAAACCTTTCGTCGGACCAAACGGCAGAGCATGGATTGGCACATTGCAACCTCTCCAAGGCCCAAAAAACTACAAATGAGCAAATCAAAGGTCAAATGTATGCTGATTTGTTTGTTTTTTTTATAGCCAAGGAATCGTCCACTTAGAGTGTACGTCGAGGCCAAACGGTTAATCGAAACTTCTTCCGAACATCAATTCAACTGGGCGTTGCATCACGACAATGCGCCATGTCACACTGCCATCACAATACACGAGTTGTTGGCCAGTAAAAACGTTGCTGTGGCCCCTCAGCCTCCTTATTCGCTTGAGTCCTTGCGTCTTTTTCTGTTTCCCGAGATTGAAAAATCTTCTCAAGGGAACTCATTTTGGGAAACTTGAAAACCTCCAGGTGTAACCGACCAGCTAAAGGCTATTTCAGAATCTGAGTTCCAGCAATGTTATGATTATTGGAAGGACCGTCTCTAGCACTCTCCCAATCACCCGTCCATCACCAGTTGCCAAAACTAGTAAATAATTTTGATTGATTTTTTTTCAGCTCCTGAAGCACAGAACGATCGACCTTTTTACTTTCCTTGCTCTACGAAGTAGAAAGGAAAGTTATGTAATCGGCTGAATCGGACGTTTCAGACCCCCCTGAGTCCGAAAAACACTATTTGGGAAAATGGTCTGTGTGTGTGTGTGTGTGTGTGTGTGTGTGTGTGTGTATGTGTGTCTGTGAACACAAAATCCACCGAAATTTAACTATAGTTATCATAGTGATCAAAACACCAAATTTTTTTTTTCTCAAAAACGGCTGTAACGATTTTGATTAAATTTTTTATATTGATAGCTCCAAATATGGCAACTATTCCATAAAATTCCCATCTATGGAAAAATGACGAGAGCAGCACAATAAATTACCAAAACTTTAGACGAAATCGGTTTTAGCGCGGTTTTTAGAGAAAATAACCGTACCAAATCACCTGAAACTTGATGTCTAGCCTACAGGTTACCATGGGACGCCAAAATAATGGGTATGGACAAAATCTACCGAAAGTTAACTATAGTTATCATAGTGATCAAAACTCCAAATTTTTTTTCTCAAAAACTGCTCTGACGATTTTGATTAAATTTTTTATATAGATAGCTCTCAATAAGAAAATTATACCATAAAATTCCCATTCGTGGGAAAATGACGAGAGCAGCACAATAAATTATCAAAATTTTCGACGAAAAGCGTTTTTAACGCAGTTTTTTTTTCTTATAAACTCCGCTGGAATTTTTGTAGAATGTTGAAATAAATTAGTATTGTAGTCCAATCCAGTACCTAAAGATTGAGTGTTTAAAAACGCTCATGAGATACATGGGGCTCACTCCAGAAATTCCTGAATTTCAACTACTGCCGTTTCGCTTACTACCGTTCTTCTCAATTTCCCCAATAACTCTGTAAAAGTAATTACTATCCTCCTTCAAAAAACTCGTGTTTACAGCCTCATTAATTATCTGTGTACGAATTGCTCAATATTGATCCTGCAATGAGTACGAGCAGCACAATAAAATCTGGAACTGTAAGCGCTACCGCTTTCTGCTGCCGTAAGGCGTTGTTTGACCAAGTTCAAATTAACTGAGTGATAAATGAATTGATTAAATAGAATTAGCCATGTACAAAGTGCATTGTTGTAGAGCCAAGTTTCCTTATAAACTCCGCTGGTATTCTTGTAGAATGTTAAAAAAAATTGGTATTGTAGTCCAATCCAATACCTAAAGGGTAAGTGTTTAAAAACGCTCATGAGATACATGGGGCTCACTCCAGAAATTCCTGAATTTCAACTACCGCCGTTTCGCTTACTACCAGTTCTTACAGTTATTTTCCAATAACTCTGCAAAAGTGATTACTATCCTTTTTTTAAAAAATCGTGTTTACAGCCTCATTAATTCGCTGTGTACCAATTGCTCAATATTGGTCGTGCAATGAGTACGAGCAGCACAATAAATTCCGGAACTGTAAGCGCTACCGCTTTCTGCTGCCGTAAAGCGTTGTTTGACCAAGTTCAAATTAACTGAGTGATAAATGTATTGATCAAATAGAATTAGCCATGTACAAAGTGAATTGACGTAGAGCTAAGGAAAGTTGCAACGCACTAGATATTTTTGCAATAAGTTCCAGTTGAGTTACAACCCTTGGGAATGGGTGGGGGAGGCAATGTCTCATTATTTTTATTACCTTCTTAACACGGCTTGTATTAATAGCCTGGGAATGGTGGAAATGTATTCTGTAGATGATTTAATCAAAATCTTTCGAATCAGTTCGCATAATTTTCACATTACTCTCAACTCTGACCAACTGAGAAACTAGCAAGGGTTGAAACAGTTGACAAGGCAGTAACGTATTTAAAATTAAAGTCTGAAGTCTCAGTGGAAGCAAGGGAAGCCCTCATGACAGACATTATCGTGGTAACCTGTTTTTTCACCTTTGTCCAACGCCTGTATTGGGTAGGAAATAAGATTTAGTGTTTAGCTCATACAATACAGTTCCAATTTCTGCTTTTGGTTTATTATTCATTCTGAATAATAACCCTATGTTTTCGGTAACGAAAAATTTTTTACAACCCACCCTCAAAATTTGATACTTTACGTTTCAAGACATGGAGATTCCAAATTTGCAATGTCCGTCCGCCGGCCTTTAACGTTGTCTAAAAAATTCGTTCTTTCGCACAAAAATCCGATTTGGTATCTAGTTGTGCCCGCCATCTCGTCATCCGATCGGACGAAGCCCATGGTTGTTATGGGCAAAAAATGGTTAAATAAATTAACGAAACGCAGTGTAATGCAGGAACTACAGCGGAAGTCATCGTTTCGTCGTTAGTACTCCCTCCCTCCCTCCCTCTTGTCATATCAAACTCAATCGCTCACCCGCTCGACTCGCAACGCCCTTTCAACTAACAACGGGTTCGCTGGAAGCCCCCGTTTCAATTTCCCCTACTTCTTCTGCACACCCCTCCCTCGGATCATAAATGCCTACAGACGTTTACGGGCGCCTGGCGCTGGTGGCATATTTAGTTTCTGTAGCTGCATTGTAGTCAGGTCATGTTTTGTATGGTTTACTAGTATTCGATGCTGAATTGAATGGGATGGGTCTCGGAGCAGTAATACTAGGTCAAGCTGTTCATGAGAATAATAAACCATTGTGTAATAATTTTCAGGGTTTTCGTTGTTGTATTATATGTTAAAATCACGAGAAATCTTTTCCTTCGCCTACCTTAAGGGCCTATCGTCGGGTCCTGCTGATGATAATTCATGTCCAAAGTTGGTTCAAATCAAATTGAACGACCTGCCGATAACCTAAAGTCAAAGTAGACGATGACGCGCACTCAAAAAAAAAAAAAAAAACTCGTGGGGTCGTACGAACTGTACACGTTCCTGCTCTTGAACGTATCCGTGTCGTTGTCGAGAGTGTGCCAATCAAGTGCCATTTGCATTTTCCAGCCTACCAAGTGCTTTTTGCAGATGTCGCTTTCTCGATTGTTGACGCCAATATCCTCTCAAGATCCAATTTTGTTTTGCTTTGTAGGTTAGTCGATCGGGAAGTCTTGTGGCGTGTTTCGATCAGTGTTTGTTCTATTGGTATCCTCAGGTCGTGGTGAAGGGTAGCGTTACGATCGAACCGTAGGGCTTTTGTGGTTATTCGCGTGCCACGGTTCTGAGTTAGTCGCATCTTATGAAGATGATTGGCGGCTGGAGATCCCAATACCGCTGTGGAGTACATCGACTTAAGTCTAATGGGAGGTAGATGGGCGTTCTTTTGGAGTTTGCCTGGGAGTTACACATTAAGTACTTGATCACACAAATTAGGGCTGGTTGACATCCGACAACTTGAACCTATTTTGGGAATTCTAGTCCTTTGTAAGTGGTTACGTCAAACTTCCACTATTTGTATTACAGCATTGGTCATTTCACAACTACAACTTCTTTGGCGCTTAACTGACGTAATAACCAGAGTTTCCCTTCAGGATTGACATCTGCATAACCCCCAAATTCCACTGGGAATCGAAAAGGGAGGATTCCGCTTTTACTGCGGTCCGATTTACCGAATTTCAACCAATTTGAGGTTTCCAGGGAAATTCTTCAGCATTTCAACAATCGGCCAAAACGAGGCGGTAAATTGGTTTCTTTAATTATGAATCCTTCATTTGCTCCGGCTCTTACTTCCAAAATTCGGAGCGTTCACCGTCCCGTAAAAGAGTTAACTCGTCGCGCTTAACGATCTTCAACGTGAGATTCAGCGCAGTACGTGGAATAAAAACCAGTTGCTTTTCATCTAACACGTTCTTCTGGTGTAACGCGGGCGCCTTTTCAAGTAGAGTTTATTGCAAGTCAAATTAAAAGCCCATTTCATCGCTTTAATTGGAAAACCCGGACGTGTGGAACCGCACAAAGGGGAAACATCTGATTTGATCCGTCAGCGCCAGTCCCGTTTGCTTAACGCGCGATTGATTCTGAAAGCCTCGTTTATTCTTTGACGCTTCCGCTCCGCAAACTACATACGTGTAGCCTGTGTGTCTTTATGAATGTATAATATACTCTTGCATAACGTAGCAAATAGCGACGATCACAGGAAGGAAAACACATCAAACATTAACATATTGACGCCAAAACTGATGTCATCTGACTGAAAGCTCAAATCACGTTATTTTGTGTTGTATTTATGTTTGCTCAAATGTATTTGATACCCTAACACGATTATCCCAGCTCAATGCCCTGGGAGTGTTAGTGGCACGGACAGAAGAAAGTGTTTTTAAACCCTTTTTTCATTTCTTTTGAGTACATTAGAACACGACGTTCAGTAGTGAGAAATCTATAGTAATCAGCGTTCCAAAATTCACTGCTGCTTTTACTTACGTCTCGATTGTTATCAAGCGCCCAGCGTATAGAAAATGTATGAGACTGTCAATGTGAAACTTTTTTCTCAGTCCCACAAATTAGCCTTACGTCGTGTCATTGCAATAAATTCCGTACTTCCAGCACCTCGCTACAAAGCGTTAGTTCAAACAGGCTCATGTAAATTGGGTAAAAAACAGATTGTGTTAGTCGCTAAAGCAACGAACCAAATTTACTTGTGGCTGAGGAATGTTGTGTTATGAATTTTTTGAACATTTAATCTGCTCTCACGTCGTGTCTCGTGGTTCTTAGTCCACTTTCAAGTCTTTCTGTAAGTTTACGCTCAATATAGTGTGTTATGTTTGGTTCGCTGTAATCGACAGCATTTATATTTGGGGAGTTTTTACGAGATCCCTGTTCTGAATCGCGGAGGAATGGAGTTGGCAATGAAAATAGACGAGACTCGACTCACTTGGTGATATCTTTTGGCGACTTGAACTTACCCAACGGGTGACAGAATGGTAAAAGGTGTGGTGAAATGTTCAAATCACAACAGGGACACTTCGATTCACCTCGGACAACCCAGTTGCATTGTAAGAGGAGTTTATGGGGAATTTCGCTACAAAAAGCGATTCAAATGTGGATTCGCACGTGGAAAGGAAAACGCCGGTTCTGACCTCGTTTAAGATCAGACGCTTTGACAGACTTGATAGTGGGAAGTATGTGATGGTGCCAAAGTGGGGAGTAGCAGCCGCGTCCCACGTTACGCCGAAACATAGTGAGCTGAAACACAAAATCCGCTTCTCCATTATGAGCTCAAGTTCATTTCTGTTACGCTCATGTGTGCTTTTTCTGGGGCTTTGGGAGAGATTTAAAAGTGCTCCCATTTTCCATCTTCAGGGTACGAAGTTTTGCGACGTATCCAAAAATGAGCCGTCGGCGTACCAGGTTTGAATCTTCAATGAATGAGTAAATAACGAGCATTCCCAGAAATCAATCGCAATTACCCCAATTGAACCGTCGGTGCGGACTAACGCGACTTTCGTTCTCGTGGAAAATGAAAACCAGTCTGAATATTCCTGAAAACTGTCGTTCAAACGATCATTCGATTTTCAATGGAGTCACTCTCGCCGATGATCATTGCCGCGCTACCTGGCTCAATATTCACCGTCGCCGAGCCTGCCCTTCTTATATTCCACGGGGCGGTTCTCGGTTAAACGAAGTGAAAAGTGAGTGTCAGGGAATCGGCAGAACAAGCGGCGAGGGGTAACGAGCAAGAGACCTGGAATACGGATGGCGGACTGCGTCAGTAAATTCAACACAAAACTTGCCTGCAGGCGCTTTTCACGAGGTTTTTCGAGAAAAAAAACAACAACTGTATCTCCGATTAAAACAAAATTTACATCTTATAATGGCGCGGCAAATTATTCATAAATCAGGAACATTAGTTAATAAATTTACGTCAAACACTACGTGGCAGAAGTTTTTTTGGCCAAGTTGGAAAAAACATCCAAGATATAATTTATACCCAAATACGTGAATTCTAAATGTACATGAAGGCAGTGAGGTTTGCTCTTCAAGTGTGTTGGGTGCATGAGGGAAAAAGATGAAATTCAGTTCGAGCGAAGAATAAGTCTAGGAATGCAACGAGAGTGTGAAGACTGTGTTAATCACTTGAGACACGATAGAGATTGACTTCACTGTAAAGCATGAAAGAGTTATTGTTGAAGTGTCACTGGAGGTCTTTGAATAGGTGAACTGGTATGATCCCGGACGACAGTGGAGAGCCAGAGTATAACTAGGCGAGTGCTGTCCACTTTTGGATCGCTGAGGCCCAGAAATGGGAAGTAAGCGGGAGTAAGTGAGATGATGGAAGGGGATGAGAAAACCCCCAACTGCCCAAACTAAAAAAATGTACTACATTTTTTCTCTTCAAAATCGTGGCACTGATTTACATTGAAATTTTTGTGTTATAGAAATTACTCCCAGTTTCTTCTTTTAAATCGAGACTATCAGGCATGTTGTTGAATGCTTGCCAATCTGATTAGTTTTAGCATGAAGTAATACTATTAAACTTCTACGTAGAAGTTCTGAAAAACGCCGAAATTGTTATCTTGTTCAGCTCAATGCAGTCTCACACCTCCGAGACTCGTCTCATTCGATTAAGCATCGAAAAATACTAGTGAAAGATACGTAACATGACCTGACTACAACGGAACAACCCAAATTGACATTTTGTAGGCAACGCTAGGCAATTGGCAAGACCTGTCGAGCCGAACTGACAGGTAGCAGTGCGGAAAATAACGCAGGCAGGGGAGAAACGATAACTTTCGCTATATTGGCTCGCGAGCTCCTTCAAGTAGTAGAATTTGCCTCACTATACTTACTGGGATTTCACTGTTTAGAATCGAAAAATACTTGTGAAAATCGTACCAAATGCGACATCATTGCAATAAAACTGCGCCGCGAAAACTGCGTGTTCGGCAACTGTTTTATCCATGGGCCCAACCACCATAGGTTTCGTCTGATTGCCGAGTTGGTGGGCACGACTACATCCCAAATGAAACTTTTGTGCCAAAGACGGACGGATATTGCAGGCTTTGGATGAATAATAAACATAAATGTACGATGGCGAGAGTTTTGTTGCGACCGTTGCTGCTGAAATTCGTATTGATTCCGGTTTGGTATTTTCGTTGAGTCTGCTTTCGAGAAGCTTCAAGAAGATGCTGGACAGTGAACGCGTTGTGGCCCCACCATTCAATTGGCTTTCGTGCGCGATGTCGTTTTTCAATATTTTCAGTTTTTAACATGCGAAATCTGTCATTTTGAGGTCTATACCTCAATTTTGTCGCTACATGCTACCTATCCTTTGAACGCAGATATTGGCCGAAGTATATCAAAAAGCGAAATTCGCTTATTAAGTTTATTGTCGTAAACAAATCTCTCGTTGTCTTAAACAATTTCTCAAAAACCGCGCTCTTTCCGACCATCGTTTAAGTCCTCCGTCAACAATCTCGGGCTTCTCTGACTGGAAGGGTAACGTCACGTAATCACAGGAAACGATCGATTGGACAGTACTTCCCTAACCCTCTCGGGGCCGGTTTATCAATTCTCCAGTTAGAACGTCGAATTGGAAGCCGTCGGTCAACGATATTCGGTGAGTGGAAATAGCGGGAGTTTCGATCGACTACAGCAAACTGGCGGTTTGAAGGGGGGGGGGGGGAGCTACCACTACACTCACATTGTTCAGTATTTTACATTTTCTTTCGAATACCCGAAATATCTTTTGTAGAATTCAATTCTATAATAATATATTTTTGATCTTCCTTGATAATTTTTTCACTTGTCTTTCCTTCCTTCTTATCTTTTCTCATTTCCCTTCTTGTTTTGTAGTTCATTTTCGTATTGAGGATATTCGTTAAGTGTTTGTCGTGTGTTTTTTTGATATAGAGAAACATTTTCTCAAATATTGTTTCTCGGATTCTGAAGCGTTTGTAACGAACACGATAAACCTTCTCTCACTGTACCTAACTGGAAAGCCATTTGTGATATTCGTCAGTGGAATCCGATCACCCGCAGCACTCCTCTCTCAGTTTTGCTATTGATTCTTCCAGTTCGAACAGTGCTGCAATTTTATTTTATAGGAAAAATGCGTTTCACTACTTAGTCGCGTCCTAGAACCTTTTAGAAGTTAACTTGGCAAACTTCATCTCAACCTCATCGTGTTTTTAGTATATTTCCGTCTCCCAAACGGAAATCTCCGAATATAGTCAGCAGCTGCGACAGTGGAATGTACTGAACCAAACCTACGTGAAAAGTAGAATCAATTCCGCGTTCCTTCAGTTCAGCTGGTGTCCTCTGCCATGTCTCATCATCCCTCTCTCTTTTGCTCCTTCCGTTTCAGAAGTTTTTTACCGTCATAAAATAGTTTTTCGTCTCTTTTTTCCGTTCCGTCAATGCGATGTTTCATAAGAGCGGAAACGTATTGGGCTCCCTTTGTAATTTGTGTGCTCATTCAATCACAACCATGTGCCATATGACTTTTTGGAAGCTTTCCGCTCTCGAGGGCTCATATTGATTGCGTATGGGTAAGAGGGCTTTTATTTTGCTTTGTACGAGCGTGACCTTTATTCGACGGAGTGAGTTCTGGCGAAATTGCCGCGATGAGAGCGTTCGAGTGTCGACGAACCTGAGAGTTCGTTGAGAGTATCGTTTAATTGTGCAAGCTCTTGCTAACTGCAACTCCTTCGAACTGCAGTTCGCAAGAACTGTCGTATAGTGCGTCATTCAAGGCTCGTTGGATGGATGTTTCGTACGTCCATTATTTGCGAATTTTACGCGTACTATGCTGAAATGGAACAGCATCTATTTCAATAAAAAGTACCCGGTTTTCGCTGCAGATTATTCAATCGTATCAACAAAATAACCGCGTTTCTTGTTATCGCTAGAAATATTCATGGAATAATTTTCAAAATAAAACTAGTAGTTATTCACCTGTGCTCATTTGTGTACTTCAAGCTCTAAAATATGTTCTTGCGTTACTCATACATCCGACGAAAATGTGTCAATTTTTTGTACAGCTATTAAATCTCCTCCTGTTATTAGCAACAAAATTACCGAAGTGTAGAAACCATCTCGTTTCCTTTAAATGTGGTACAGATTACATTTGTTGGGCCGACGAAGCGAGTATGAAGTTTTTGTGGGCACGGGCTCATGCTGGCTTGAGTCCCATAGACAAACACAGAAGCACATCAAAGAGTGCTGTTGAGGAACGCCTCATAAATGCCAGAATAGGGCCCCTCAGCTCAGATGTTGAGTCAGAGGCCTGCCTTAGGTCACACTAAACGACAAATTGTGAAAAAAGACTCACCGGGCTGGAAATCGGCAATGTCATCCCGGCACTGGGGATGCTTCGTTTGTCAGGATTAATGGTACTTCCATTAAAATTCCGGCACAATCGACTAACTGATAATGTACGTACGAGACTGGCTACATCGACCCCGAGCGGGGTAAGGCTTTGGAGTTAGTGACTCGTCTGCGAGGTTTGTTTGATGGACGGGGACTCAGCGTCCTCAAGCAGGAGATTCGGCAAAACCCGCATGAACCAGGTAACGATGGTAAAGCTCAGTCACAGAGTAACTAATCAGACAACCAAAACAGTTTAGGCAGTGATGGGAAAACTCCGAGATACAAGAAAAAGGGGCTGAGAGCCTAGCCTAACTAACTGTGTGCCTTACCTCTGCCCCTGTTCTAGTACAGAAACAAAAATAAATAAAGGAATCAGAATTCTCCGTCTCAGCCAACCAAAACCTTGCTCTGCCACGAGGTCCAGCCTGCACATACCAAGAGGTATGACTGATGCCAGGATGGAAGGGGGGCCTGTTGTTCCCAGGCACGCTGGAAGGCGTGTCACTGTTAACCGGAACAGCAGGTCAGTGTGGTTTGGTTGACAGACGGGAACTCAGTGTCCTGACTCCCCCTCCTCATCTGCGATAGTGGGGTGGGCGTCAGACGGGCGTCACTACAGCGATGAAAAGTACAAGAGGCCAGGATCGTAACATTGTGGATGCGCACTGTCGTGGTAACTGTATTAGTCACTCTTGTGGTGCACGTGTGCCTGCATACTTGTGGCGGCAGTGTCAAGCGTCATGGCAGCGTTGACCATGGCCTGGCTGAGGAGATGCAGCGGCTGGGTGTGTCAGCAGGCGTTCTCCGCTTGCCGTAGGTTCTCCTTCCTATGCGCTCTCTGCCATGCACGGGAAGGATGAGCGATTGTATTTGCGAGGCTTCAAGATCTTTAGTCCCATTCCGATTCTTCACATGCCCTGCGACGACGTATCAAACGAGCTTCTCCGTTATCAGCCAGAGTTTTTAAGTTCGTTGTTTTCCTCCCTCACTTGAATATTCTTGGATAAAGGTGAGCAAACCCCTGTTTATTAACCCTCTTGCCCCAATATTGTCTTTCATAACGAACCGAACAAATTAGGTTACTTCTATTTAATATTGAAAGAAGTTCGATTCATTTATTTCATTTCTATTTATTCGATTAAATTCAAAAAGGGAGTTATTGCGTTCTTAGTTTCCTCTTCAAGAAGTGTTATTTATTTATTTGATATCTGAGGTGAGATTAGTGAGTTCTATTCTGGTTAAGTATATTGGGCCCAGACGCAAGCTATTGTAGTACGGAACCACCTGACACTACGTCAGGGCTAAAGAAAGTTGTTATATTAACTTCACTGTTCTGCGCAACTATGATATTTCATGTAAATACAGCTAAATGTAATGAACTATACCAAAAACAGCACTATAACATTGTCAAGCTTTGAACTTACGTTGTAAAACTAGAAATAATTGAGGACTCTCGCTTTAGGTCGAGGAAAATAAGGGCGGCGCTACCCTCTCGCGGTGGTGGTTTAATTTAGAGGGAGGTCGGTAGTACGGCCTGTGTTCCGCAGGTGTCTCTGTATCTCCACCTTTCATCAGCCCCAACTGCATTCATTGATGTTTATCACTAGCTACTATTAAAATCTGTTTTTCATTACGTTTATACGCACTGGTAGCGTTAGGGTTCCTAAATTTATTGGCTTGCTCCTACTTACGCCACGACTATTATCGAGCAGTAAGTGGCTGGGGGATACTTGAGGCTATCAATTCGATTTTTCTGAAATGGATCGCGTTTACTGATTTGGGATTATCGGGTACAAACTCTGAGAAATGATATCAAGTTTTACGGCGGTGGTGTGAATTCCAGAATTTCTGGGTTTGTTCCTAATTATCTTGTGAAGGTTATTGAAGCGTCATCGTATAGGTAGTTTATTGGTCTAACGCCCTGATTTTTCTCATAACGCTGGTATGATATGAGCTGGATTTATAAGGAAAAAACTGAGGTAAACTTCGTGACACTCTCCCCCCCCCCTTTAACATCCAGCGAGTAGATGGAGAATCCTGAGTTCCTAACTCCCTCCTCTAAGCTCTGACGATCTCCTCGTCGATATCCTCCTCAATTTATGGGTAACTCGTACGGAATGTAAACAAGGCAGAGGGGAAATTGCGGCAACTGGTGGAGCGGTCTGCACATGGAAACATTTTCTCTGGCGCCAGTTTCAGAAATCGTTCCAGGTGACTCCGGCAGGAGAAGGAGGTTATAAAGGATCAGATCGATATCGTGTGGGAAGCTTAACGGAGAAAGCGAAACTGTCATTTTTTCCCTTTGTTTTGACACATTTACCTTTTATACTCGGCACGGCGTTCGAACCTTTCTGCGCTGTGCGGATGTGTCTAAAGCTTTTTAGCCTCAGAGCTCACGTAGTTTCGTTTGTGTGGATCTTTCGAAAGGTGCTTTCCCTTTTCTTAAGACTCGAACTTGTGAGATCATTGACTTTTTGCCTCCGTTTTTTGACGTCAACGAGACGCGTCTGTTTCATCTGGTCACGACATGTCCCTAACGCCTAAACGAAAATCATAAGACCCGTAAAACTTTCCGTTTTCCTAACCCTTTTCCCAAATCTGAAAAACATTATTTCAACAGTGTGTACCTGTGGGCCGAATCAAATCCTGCAGATATAGCCTGCAGATCACCATGGAACTCCACAATGAGAATATGAGTAAAATTGTTTCCGAAGTGATTATGGTCATCCCTCATTTTATTAATTGAAAACGGCTTTTTACGATTTTGATCACGTTTTTGTATAGGCAGCTCCCAATAACAGGACATTGCTGTAAAATTTTTCATTTGCGGAAAAATGACGAAATCCGCATAATAAAGAGAAAAATAGTTATTCTCAACTTAAATGATACCTTCGCAGAAAAAAAAGATAACCCCTATATGATGAGGTGTTCGGAACGCTGATAAGATAACTAAGAGCAACGCAGAAATTCTGATATTTCAAACACAGCCGTTTCACTTAGTACCATGCCTAATGTGCGTGTCTTTTTTTAATCCAAAATTGAATGTCGGATTATGTGGAACATTTCCTGAGGCAATGCAGAGCACAGTCCTCGCGGAGAGCGATAGCATGTTAAGGAAGCTGAGCCGATCGTCTCCGTAGGTCTCTTTGTTTATTTAATGCCTGTGCTGGTCAGACAGTTCCCCACCCAGTCGAAATTGACCCGCGTCGTCGCTCTACAAACAGGGGGGGGGGGGAGCCATCAGTCAGACCCGCGGTCATGGAGACCACATCTTTCCATGTATGGTTGATGTTACAGTCCCTGGAGGGAGTCTTTGGCATCAATCTCACGGGCAGACAATATGTGTGTATGTAAGAAATGTCTACGGAGGACGTCACTGGTGAAATCTACGGTGTTTCCCTGCAGGCGCAGGCTAAATACGTCGTAGCAGTTCATATCAGGCGAGCGTTTGGCAACCTTCAGTGGTCAGGGCTATTCTGCCGCTATCTATACTGGCTCGTTAGAAGTTACCTGAAAAACAGAACTGCTACAATCGAATGTAGACATGTCTTAGTGCAGAGAGAAGTGGTTCCCTCAGAGCTCGATCCTTGGACCAGCACCTTGAAACCCCTCCTTCAAAAGTCTTCTATTGAGCCTCATGAAGACTGACTGTGAACCAATCGTCTATGTGGACGAGCTGACAGATGACCATCAAATCGAGACATAACCCCAGTGCTCTGAACCGTCAAGTTGCAGGGTAAACCCCAGCTAATCTTCTTAAAGGGAAAATTGAATAGCCAACCGTTTTGGCAGCCACAGGTGCCTTCGTGAGAAGCATGTCAATTTAGGAGTCAATATATATGAGATGACCTTCCAGCTAACACTTCCAGTGCTTAAAGACGCTACACTGGTATTACGAGCAATTCGCAAGGCGACTTGGTGTGTGTGTTACTGTGATGCTATCCTCATTTACGTAATTGCGATGGTTGTCTGGAGTAGCAAACTCACTGTCATTCAAAGGAGTGAACCAGCCCAATTTCAGAGAGCTGTGCATCTGTGGATCACCAAGGACTCTGAAGCACTTCAAGCCAGTTATCAGTTGAATTGGACGTTGTGTGCATGGTGAACAAGTCGAAAGTGAAGAGGGAGCTTCCACTGCTCTGGGCCAAACTCCGTATTGTACCGCCTGACTCCCATTAAAGGCACCGGCCGATCGTGGTCTAGTGGTTAAGACATTCATAATTCCCGACGATAGTCGGGATCCACGCAATTTGCAGTAATTTTTGCCTGAGTCAGCGGATCCCCAAACGTCTCCAAACCCCTCTCGTAACAGTATAGACCTTTCCACTGGACCAAAAACTTGCCGCACTAGATGAACCTGGATCACAAAATTAGCAAACCAGTCGGGAATCCTCACAGTTTTGACCGCTCCTGAGCATGTTTCCCAGTTTGGGGAGTAGGCTGTGACAAAAAAACGTGGCTACAGTTCTATTTTTGAAACTCACCACCCAAGTACACTGATCAGGTGGGAATTCAGATCAAGAATTCTTCCTGGATGACACGGATTCCCCAGGGACATACCTCGGCTTGATAACACATAGGCAGCAGCTCTCCATCATGTAACTGGTTAAATGACAATTCCCGTACCTTTCGGGCCCGGACGACGGACGGATATTGCAGATTTGGAATCCGATGTCCTGATACGAAAAGAAGAATGAATAATAAACCAAAACAACAAAAGAACTCACCAAGCGGTTCAGTTGTTCTCAGTCAATCGTTTTCTCACACACGCACGCACATTCATAGACCAATGATGTTTTCAGAACTCCCAGGACTTCGAAACCTAAAGATATGGTAATTAAGTAAGTTTCCTTACCGTTTTGTATAATTAGAACAGGTCAAACAACAATATAACTAAATCAACACACCAAGTGCTGAAAGTAGAAGGGTACCCAACAGATTTATTCGTATAATCCGAAATCCCGACGTCTTATTGAATTAATGCAAAAGAGAAACAAACTATTTAATTAGGGAGTTTGCGAAGATTATATATTGTTCCTCGGTCCTCCGCGTACATCCTCGCCTCACTCCATCTGACTTTGCAACTCAGCGTGGGGCGAGTATGTCGATGGGGCTGTTCGGAGTTCCTGGTTCGTCTTCTTCTAGCTTTGCCTAACTTCCCACAAGAGCAGTTGTTATAAGTTTTTGTACCACGAGTCAAAAGATCACTAGGAACAAATGCATGAGATACCTCGTGATAGAGCAGATGCGTGTGGAGTGGATGCTGAGCGATTGCCTGTGCTCTCGCCCGCTAGCAAACCATTATGGTCATTATGGAACATTTTGATATGGAAACAGACCTGTCCTCGTGGAGAGCGCATAAAAGCTGTCAGAGAGGGGCATACGAAACGAGTGGCCATAAAAGGAGGACTTTGGTGTGGAAGTCCTCATTTTTCTTTCTGCCAATTTTCGTTTGCCACTACGGATCAATAGCGCTACCAAAAGCGTTGTAAATTCCTCCCTTTGTAACGTATATGGTGTATATATTTACATTACCTACGTATAAGCGGACATACCGGGTTTAATATAATGCCGCGCAACCAAAACTTACACTCAACACGTTAAATCGTGGAGGCCGTATCTTCCGTTTTGGAATTGCAGTAGTCCGTAGTAGGAGAATTAGAGAGACTGCAGTAATTCCGAAATGGTAGACACGGTCTTTGCCAGTAAAATGATGATGACAGTCTCATGCATCACGTGAGCACCAATTGGCATGAGTTGGAGTGTTACGAAGTAAGTTTTGGAGATGCTTTGAAGAGCTGCTGACTAAGGCAAAAATTACGGCAATCGCGCCGGAGATTCGATCCACAATCCTCAACTTACGTCGAGGATTATGAATCGCCTGTCTAAACCACTAGACCACGATCAACCGGTTGCTTCTAATAGGAGTCAGTCAGCACATCTCCCCCCTCGTCTGTTAACCGCTGCTCCTGAAGCGGACTCTTTTAAGGAAAGAATTTACGAGAGTTGAGCGAATCTCCGGGAAATCCGATCTTTGATTCGAGAAACGAGAGGGCTACAAGGAAAGTCTTCTTTCTAAAGTTAACGTACCTGTTAGGTGAGTCCGTCTCCTCTGGCTTGTGAGTTACTGTGGGCAAGCGCTTTCGATGTAAAGACATCATCGTCTGGCCGTTAAGTCAGTACTGGAGTCAGTCAGTTGGTCGTGGTCTTTATATACAAAGAGAAAGGTGAAAGGGGTGATGGAGCGTCGGGGAAGGGGCGGGAGAGGAGGTCATGTAGCTCAGGAAACCCCTAGAGATAAATGGAACGTGTTGGATGGTCTGTCAATTGTGGAATTTAAGTCTTTTTGTGTAGGGTGGTCTGTAAATCCGTCAGTTGGTTGTTTTCGTTTGTGTAGTGTTTTGAGTGGTGTGAATATGGTGTCGCATTTTGTGTTGATTTGTTCATTTATGATCTGTCCATTGAAGTTTTTTTGTTTATAAATTTCCATGTTTTCTAATATGTTCAGTTTTCGTCCTTTGTATTGTTTGTGTAGTAAGGTGGTACAGTCCTGTATTTTGGTGGGTTCATGTCCAGTTGTTTTGAGGTGGTTGGCAAAGTTTGAATCGTCTTTGTTCCTACTAAGAGATTTAATGTGTTCTGAGTATCTGGTCCGTATTTTTCGTCCTGTCTGTCCTATGTATGCGTTTTTACAAGTACAAGTTATTTTATACACCCCACTTTGGTCGAGTGGGTCTGTATTTTCAGTCTTTGCAGTTAGTTTGGTTCTTCTTTCTTTCGCATTGTAGTGGGCGCGTCGCCCATTTTACCTTCGCGCTGGAACTTTCACAGCCTTTCACAGCGTCAGCGAATCCCGGATCCGAGAACTCGTCTCATTATTTTCTCTCTTAATTTTTTAATTTTTCTCTCTGGGCCTCTTCTTTTTCTTGGAAAGAAGAAATTCGACCACTAGTTGGGCGCCATTGTTACGAAGTAAGTTTGGAGATGCTTTGAAGAGCTGCTGACTCAGGCAAAAATTACGGCAATCGCGCCGGAGATTCGATCCACAATCCTCAACTTACGTCGAGGATTATGAATCGCCTGACTAAACCACTAGACCACGATCAACCGGTTGCTTCTAATAGGAGTCAGTCAGCACAGGAGCAACTCAATAAATTCTGTTTACTTCGAGCGCTACCACGTATGCGGCGTTATGTTTTATCAAGTTGAAAAGAAACCAATGAAAAATAAATTCGATCAGTAGAAAAAGCCATGAAAACCGCTGGATGTACATGAGGCTGAGGAAAGTTGCGTGAAGCGTCGCCCATAATAAAGTCATCGTGAATTTCGATTGGGTTTCCCGTTTCACGGACATTTTGTCAGCTTGGCCGTCGTACGGCTCCAGAAATAATCGTTTAATAGAATTTTGAACTAACGATACACGATTTGAACTATTAATAAAAACGATTACAAAACATATTCTATATTATTAAACAGAATATTTACTTTCAAAGTTGACTTCATTCCTCATCGACGTCCTTCAAATGTTTAGACGCCTGAGTTGAGGGATTATGTCATGTGATTTTCACTATGAGTACGACAATTCTCTTGACTGGTCCGATCCTCACTTCACACTTGAGTGTCTCACTCAACGACTACCGACAATTCCGCCCCAGCTTTGTACGTTTCAATTTCGATGATCCGCGTGTCAGTCTTATACTGGTTGAATGTGCTGAGTCCAAATCATAGATGTACCATCGGTTAAAGAATGTATCATTCCATTGAATTAGTGAAAAAAACACAGAATTTATTTAAGTCCGTTCATTTTGTTCTCACTCTTCTTCACTTAACGCTCATCCACGACGGTTCATCTGGTTTCACTTCGTCCGTTCATCGTGTCTATTTATGTTGTCACATTGCATTCTACCGGGTTGACTCACAACCCCACTTTATCTTACTACTGATAGTCCAAACTTAGTCCTTATTTCCGAGTGCTGAAACTCCCTTTTCGATGTTCAGTACATTGCTGTGAGCACATGGTATATTTCGTGAAATAAGCGATTGCTGCTTGTTATTTTGGAAAATTGGCGGGAAAATCCTCAATTTTCAAATTTGAGCGCGACCTCACGACAATCGATTCGCGTGGGGCGGCTTAAGAATCGATTCGTGTGGGGCGGTTCCAGCAGCAGAGACATCTACCGTGAAATCACCGAACGTCGGCTTTCCACTCATTTCCACCCGCAAGCTCTTCACATCCGTCGCACGAATGCGCTCATGTCTCTACTCGGATTTCCAGTTCTGGAGTTTCGTGATAAATGAAAGGCTAGAAATATCTGCCAAGGCGTGCGCAGGAAGTCGTTTCGGTATAGTGGTCTAGCGTTCAAGAAGTAAACAACGTCGTTACGCGAAAATAAGCCCTAAAGGCCACGGGATTTTTATTTTCCTTGGCTCGGCGAAACAAGAATTAAAGTTGTGTAATTCGCTTGAAGGAAAACGCTGGAGTTTTCGTTAGATCTGTACGTTTCGAACGCTTCTGAGTCCAAAAAACACTATTTATGTTTGCGGTTGACAAAAATGGCTGAACCTAATCCGCAAATCGTCATTGACGATTTGGACGATTGCAGGCGCCATCCTACAGACCATTGAGTCCTGGAATATGCTTCGTATTTTGACCACATTAACTGCTTTTACTATTGTGAGTTGTGTGCTAAAGAGGGAGAGATCTGAGAAAGGTTGACAAATGAGATGAGTGAAAGAGAAGGCTGTATTGTTACATCTGAGGACAATTGAGGTACAGTACAGAATAGAGAATGTGATGGACAGGATTCACTTCACACATTGGATGCGGTGGGGGGTTCTGGATAGGTGAACTGAGATTTTGTCGTGAGTATAACTTGGGTGAGAGCTGAGAGTTGAATGTCGTACGAGCTGGCAGGTAGTAAGGGCTGAGAAGTGAGCAGCTGCCATTAGGGGTGTGGGGAAAACCCCAAGAATATACGTTGTCGGCTCGGGTAATGAAATTGGGTTGGCAGGGCTTGAAATGTCCATTAGGAAACTAGCGAGTGATGTTGAAATCTGACGATAGGCCCTGAGCTCAGGATCTCCCGTTAGAGGCAATGGCACTGAACTGATTGGCCGGAGTTAAGCCCTACAATGAACATACGCGATGTTACTCTTCCGTAATTTTGCGCCCGACATAGAGGTTGGGGCAGCCACTAACTTAGAGACATCATGGGTCCTCGTATTGACATGCCATGCTCCACAGCGTGCCTTTGGTATTGTGCCTCAGATGTGGGAGTCAGAGGTTGTGATGACGACTCACTGTTTGGAGAGATGCAATAGTTCAGTGACCCTTTGGGTTGAACGTAAGTAAAATGACTGTTTCGCGATGTTGACATGCTTCGGGAAAGATGTAACTCTGATGGTGCGTCCGCTGATATCATCAATTAAGTTCGTGGGCCGTCTACTGTTGCTTCATAAACATTAAAACACCTCTGGTGAAAAGGTACAATAGAAAACCCGTAATATTCCCCCCAACAAGGAACCAAGAAGTTACGTCGGGCTCCCGGGGACAATCGTGTTTACGAGTATTCACAAAATAATTTCCCTATGAAAGCCCCATACAACATTTCTGAACCACACCAAATATTCATTAATTCTGGCCCTTTTCTCTCTCCCCGTCCAACCCCTCTACGCCCCTCAACTATACACCCCCCCCCCTTCACTTCCACCGACCGCAAGTTCCGGTTAGTAAGTTCTGAATAATTCACCGACATTGTTTTGCCCCAGTGGGACGGTAAGTCGAGGGGGAAATCGGACGGTGAGGCCGAAAGGAAGAGGGAGAGCTGCCGGCAAAATTGAATATTTTTTCGTTCGGGAGAGCAAAGCGAGCACTCGATTCTCCCACAGGCGCCATAGGAGTGCATTTTTCAGTTGCCCGTTACATGATTGAAGTAGAGGCCGTTGAAGAGGAAGAGTATCGACTGATTCAATTTGCGAATGAAACAACAAAACACGCGCTCAGTTTGGTAAATTGAGCGAATCGAGCGTGTTTTTATGTATTACAGTGCTCTCGAATATACTGTCCCTATTAATATATTTATACAGCGGAGCGTACTCATCTCTTCTCCACAACAATGAAAGTCCCAACGCTCCCAGTTTACCCTACATTCCGATTTATGCTTCAAAACTTCGAATAAAATTGCCCACTAGGGCAAAAGAAGCTGGGGTTTCTTCAGATCTTTACGTTTTGAGGCCTACCGAGTCCAAAAAACTGATTCCGGCGCAATGTTATTAAATAGTTATTAAATAGTTATTACGTGTATATTACTCGCAATAAATGCTCATCAGACAGTCCGTTGAACAGAGATAAAAATCAAAATGCGTCGAAAATAATGTTTTTTGAGCATATCCCGAGTAACTGCGTCACTGGAACCTATACCCACGTTTCGTTCTCCGTATTTATTCAGAAATACGGTAAGTCGAGGGGGAAATCGGACGGTGAGGCCGAAAGGAAGAGGGAGAGCTGCCGGCAAAATTGAATATTTTTTCGTTCGGGAGAGCAACCGTTGAACGGAGATATAAGCCACGTCAACTCTGAAAAGGAGATTTGAAGAAAAATAATTTATCGTCTTTCCAATTTTATCAAAAACGGCTCTAACGATTTCAATTAAACTTACGGGTTACTCTAAATTAACTGACCGACTCAATTAACTAGTACCCACATGTTGTTCTCCATAAACGTTCCTGTATAAATGCGTTGAACGAAGATACAGAGCCCGTATGCACGGCAGGTTGCGGATATTGAGTTCAGTTGTAAATCTGTACGCAGTGAAAATGTATATATTTTTGTCGTTATTTTATTGTTATTAATAACACAAAATTAATGATTTACAATGCACTGATGGAATCTCTGTTGAAATTGAGGTACATAGTCGGATGACACTGGTCTTTGAAGTTACGACTACTGGGGCATAATTAAGTTCAATAGACAACTGTTTGTAGACCTCGTGCCACCGATGAGGTAGGGAAAATTTAAATTGGAGTTGAAAAAACAGAAAAATGTAGAGTATGTATCAATAAATCGGAATTAGGCAATTATATGGATAAATGGGAACAATGGTGTTCATAGAAAGTAGTATTGAGAAATAGTTTTGTGTTGCAATTCTGATGCGAGTATTTATTTTGTGGTTTTATCTTCAGCGAGTGTTTATTTTCGGTGCTGAATGCTACTCAAACCTCTACACAAGTTCACTTATTAAAAAAATTTTTAGAACATGTAACGCACTTGGGGAATTGTCTCACAATTCACCGTGTACAGAACACGCGTGAAAGTCGTGTCTGGGCTCAAAAGAAAAGAACAAATCAAATACGCTCAATTATACTCACTTGATGAAATAAATAAAATAATGGCTCCCAAGAAAGTAATGGGAGATGAAATTATAAAGCTATTAAGACCCACATGAATTTAGTCAGCAAAATGAATGAAATGAAATGAACTCCTTTTAGAATGAAATAATGATTGATTGTATTAAATGACAATAAAGGAACAACGGGGGAAAATGAAAAAGCAAGCTCTGCTCGCTTACCTCACGTCACACAATTTAAAGGGACGTTTAAGAACTGATTCACTGGCTTAGGAGAAGGGGGACGATTCGTCTGCGAAGTCGGTAGCCGTTCTGATAGAGAAACGTGGCTCTGCCGCTAATATAAACAGAGGCGGGCTACACAGGTGGCGGTTAGTGTTGCCACCTCCTGCAGTCCACCGCTAACCATTACAAACAATAAATGTGATTTTATGAATAATAAATAAAAAACATTTGAAACACTACTGAGGTTCGGTCGGGGGACGAGAGAGATGCCGCGCAACCCAAGGAGTTTTTGGGGGTACATACGTCGCACGTGCAACCGCTCTCACATACGCCAGTATTTTTAACTATTTTGAAGGCCGCCAGAAGAAATCCACGTGCTTGAGAATTATTGCAAGATAAAGAACCTCATCGACCAAACCAAAAAAGCTCAAATGTTGTGTGCTTTTGTGGGCGTTACAACTCCCTCACTTGTGTCTTGGGTCAGAAAATTTGGTCGCAGCGCTTGATCTCAGTGTGCCTGTCGTAACGAGAACGTCAGTGACAGTTGTTGACATTCCGGGTATCCTTTAAGAAGTTTCCAAGTCCCCTTTCGTTGTCATATTGGCTGAGCAGCCTTTTTCACGTTCGTCGCCGCCTGTGCTACCATTGTTGGAGAGAAAGAGAGAAAATCAATTGGATGACGAGTGAGAGAGGGCTGTATCGATACACTGGGTTTTTATCGGTCAGTCGATTGCCAAGATTGAGTTCCGATTAAGCAGCCAGTGCAGAGTGGTGTTAAGACATGTTATCGGCGTTGATTGTGGAAAGTCTCGATTTTGAGTCTGGTCGGGAGGGCTGCAAGTGAAATGCCCAAGGAGAGATGGTGAGGGAGAGGCGAAAACCTAGGCAGGGAGGGAGTGCATTGTTAGCAGGAGAGGCTAATTGATCTCCCATCGCGTAAGGAAGAATCCTGTGCCCGTGAGCGGGGCTTCCCCATTAGAGTCAAAGGCAGTTAACTAATTCGGCCACAGTTGAGCGGAATAACCATCTTTACCGAATTCCTCAGTTTCGTACTGTCCTGTTTGCTTCATAAAGCCTCTAAAGAGGTTCCTGATTCTCAACATTGCCCTCCAGTTCTGATAATCTCCTCCAGATTGTTGTAGGGGGCTTAGTGTCTTGTGTGTACTTCAGACATAATTCTTGTATCTCGTTTTTTATTTTGAAACGCGTGGTCATTTCCTACTGTCGGGGAGGGGGATTATGTGTCGATCTGCGTTATCATTAATCCGTAGAATCATATATTATACCTTCTTGTGTTTTTAAGCTCAACGTCAGACCTGTTTTCTATTGTGTCTGCCTTAGTTTCGACTGTTTGAGTCATAATAGATACTTTCACGGATGAATAATACATCCGTGTTACAGTTTCTTGAGGCTTCCTTCGGGAAAGGTGATTGTTAGGCTCGAAGGTCCCGATTCTAATTATCGCGAATTATTGTGGAACCTTGACGTTAATCTCTTCGAACTTCTCGGCGTTGTCGCTCTAATAGATAACATTATCGTCGCTAATTAGAGAATACAGAAGCCGCAACTTTGGAGTCGAGTGGTATTTAATGGCTTGATTTGCGAGATCGCGTCAACTTCTCCAACTTCCATTCGCATTTAGCATTTCACAGCCGAAGACGTGTCGAGATGAACATCAGCGTTAATCCATCACGAGCTGAGCTGAAGTCGAGTTCTCAAATGGGAATGAACTCAGTGTTAACAATCTTCTTATGAGGGGAAACTCCTCGGGAGCAACTGCTTCGTGTTTTGTGCTTTTCGATATTCGACCGAATGTTCAAACTCGCGAGGCTCCTTCAAGTTTTCGGCAATCTTATTTGTCTTTAGTTCTATTCCTGACAAACCGGATAGAAGGAAAGCGTGGAAGAAGGCAACGTTGGTGCACACAAAAAATTTGTTTTGCATGAATCCGACGAACTACCTGTTTTTAGAGGTGCTAATTTGGTTTAGAGTGAGAATAACGAGAAATCCTGAGATGTACCGCCTAAGTATTCAGCGCCCCAAAAACAAAGGTAGAGTACACTTCGACCCAGTATATCCGTTTTCCGCACACCCCCGTCCCAGGTACCGTAAAATTCCCTGAAAATCGGGAAGTCCCAGGTGGTGAATAAGAACGAAATTATGACTGTGGACTGTATTCGAGAGGGTGAGCAAGGTCAAACCCCTAATCTGTTGTGAGGGGGTGGGGGGGTGGGGGTGGCAAACAGTGACAAGTATGATCAAGGTAATGAGAAGGAACTCACCTTCTAGGAGCTGCAAAATCGGTTTTCCGTCGACTGGATTTCGTATTCCGGGAGGAGAAAACGTCCTTTATGATGAAATGTTCCAGGACGCGAAAATTCTCTGGCTGGAGAACAGTTTGGGCCATATAAAGATAGGAAAAAACGCTTAAAAAGTGGTAGGTCGTAGTTTCACCTCCTGGGAAATGTGGGAAATGTTAACAGTAGGGGATAAATGGGGTTTGAAACGGGTTTTGACAGTTCTGGCTCAATTGGAGTGGGGAAAGAAAACCACGCCCCCGACCAATCACGTTTCTATTCCCTTCACCCCGCCCCATTACCCCTTCCACCACAATTTTCAACCAATCGCACTGTAGTACGACCTTTTTTACCCCCTTGCCGCAGTTTCCAGAAATTGACTGACTCTCTTTCCAATTGTTCCAATCACGTTATGGTACTACCTTTTTACCCCCTCTCTGCATACTAATATGTACACTTACGATCCCCCCCCCCTCAACTACTTACCTTTTCCCCCCTCCATCCAGCCTTCTCCCACGAGTCTCCTGGTGAGTGATCTGTAGTAGGATTACTCTCTCTCTCTCCCCCCCCCGCATCCAACTGAAAGTTTGAAGACGTCATTTTTTATCTGCCATCTGACTGTTAACGTGTACAGGGAAAACTGCGCGTGTCTTAGCGCCCCAAACAACAGATAGGGTGGTATCCAGTTTGAAGGATTCAGCAAAAAAAATTTGTGTGCACACTCCGACAGTTAGAATTCTGCATTTGGGGATGTCTGGGGTAGTACCAACTGGTTGGTCCCTACCTTCCTCAGACACTGCAGCTGAAAAACGAAATTTGGGATGGGAGAACCACCCTTCAGCGACCCCATGACCACGATGCAGAGCAAGCGAATTTTCCAGAATTTTCAGGTCTTGCCCTGGTAGGAGTTAGATTGCTCCGTTCTACCTACCTTGCCCTTATGAGGCAGCCACCTGCCGGGGCCCTAACCCATAATGCACCGGCGCAAGGCCGTGGGCTGTACGTTCCTGTGGAACCATGTTTGAGTCTAACAACCCTTAAGGCCAGAATGGTTGCTGGCCCGCTTCATCTCGGTGTATCTTATGGCTTCTGCTCTTCATAGGATAAGGCAGTTTGGACGTAGCGCCCCTCACCGAGGTTCAGAAGGACCCAAGTAAGCCACGGCAGAGGTCCCTCAACCTTCCGCCCGCTACTCAGGGACTCCTTTGCCGTCCCCCTTCACATTCCGACAAATGTGAGCGAGCGTAGGAGTATTTCCTAATAATTTGAATGTTTGACAATCATCTCGTTGAATCCTTGTAACCCTAATTTCTAGCGCTAAAACGGCTTTGGTTTGTTTGGAGTAAACGTTCATTTTGGATTCTGGTTAGACAACAATTTCCCATGGTACTTTTCCATAGGGAAAGCCTGACAGCAACATCCCCTCCTCTCACCAATCGACTAGTCCCAAGCCTCGTAACCTCTCAGTCGTCCAAACACCCGGTTTTCTTCAACGTCATCTCGTACTATGTTCTTGAAAACCTGTTTCTGTATGACGTCTTCAAATGTAATTGAGAGAGGATCTGAAATTATCTGTTTGTTTGTTTTACTAGAAAAAAGAGTTGCACAGTAGGCTGGAAACAAATTTTGTGTTCACGTGATATACAAGTTACCAATAGTCCAAAATGCCACCTCGAGGGTCTGTGAAGTTGTGAACGGTGAGGATATTAAGTATAACACAAGGTTTGTGCCACGTTAAGGGAGCCGATAGAGAGAGAGAGAGAGAGAGAGAGAGAGAGAGAGAGAGAGAGAGAGAGAGAGAGAGAGAGAGAGAGAGAGAGAGAGAGCGAGAGAGAGAGAGAGAGAGAGAGAGCGAGAGAGAGAGAGAGAGAGAGAGAGAGAGAGAGAGAGAGAGAGAGAGAGAGAGAGAGAGAGAGAGAGAGAGATATTTGATTGATTGATTTTATTTAACCACCTGGGGGAATTAGGGCCATGGGGCCCTCTCTTCCATTCCCCCAGGCTACAGGTTTCACAATCATCCTCTAAATTTACATACATAGCAATAATAACATTTACAATAATAACAATCACTACGACAACTTATTCATACTGCTTTAACAATTTTTCTTTGAAATTTTTTTAAAACACACCAACGTTTTTCGTGAAGTCAAAATCGTCCACATTGTCATTATACAGCTTTGCCCCCTGCACGAGGAAGGATCGTTCCAGCATCGCCGTTCTGTGCCTAGGAATGACCAGCAGTTTATTCCTATTCCGGGTGTCTCTCGAAGTCATGAATTCGAAGTTGTCATAAAGGTAGGCAGGCTGGTGGGTCTTCAGTACCTTGAACATCAAGGTGGCCACCTTCAGCCGCTTTCGCTCTCGCATCTTCAGCCAACCAAGGCGGTGATAGTGTGCCGTGACGTGCTCGTCCAGTCTCAACCTTAGCGCGAAACGTAAAGCGGCGTTTTGCGCCTTCTGGAGTCGATCAAGCTCCTCACACTTGAGGTCGCAAAGCGGAGCTGCCGCGTAGTCCAAGTGAGGCAGGATGAGGCTCTGAACGAGCTGAAGTCGAACGCGAGTGGGAAAATCGCTAGCAGTTCTGCGCAGCTGGTAGATAGCACCAAAAATAGCTCGACACATCGCAGTCGTTTGGAGTTCCCACCCCAGTGTGTCCTGTACCACGACCCCAAGCATCTTAGTAGTGTGCACATACTCCAGCATTATTCCCTCAAAGTTGATTTTAGGCGCAGCGACCAAATTAACTTTACCCAGAATCCTTGGGTAGCCGATAATCATCGCCTTAGTTTTCCTCAGGTTCAAATCCATCCCGTAAGAGGAACACCAATCCATAACGCGTCCAAGATCGGCACTCAAGGCCTGCACCGCCTCCCCAATGTTTTCAACTCTGCAAGACCGGAACAGCTGGAGATCATCTGCATACGACATATGCCGAGTACCCACCGAGAGGATTTTCGGTAACGAAGTGATGTAGAGCACAAAGCAGAGAGCGGAAAGCACCGACCCCTGTGGAGTCCCAACGTCGAGCCCCTCCCAGGCCGACAACTCACCATCGTTCCCTTTGACTGCCAAAAGCCGTCCCGACAAGTAGGAGCTGAACCATGATAATGCAGCTCCAACGATCCCAATCGACTGCAGCACGGCGAGAAGAATATCCCGACGGACCAGATCGAAAGCAGCAGAAAAATCCACCATTACCAGTATCGTTACCTCCTTTCGATCCATTGCTGCTCTGACTTTGTCAAGCACACCAACAAGCGCCGTTTCCGTGCCAAACCCCGTACGGTATGCGGACTGCATTGGGTCCAAAACGCTGTTCCTCACAACGAATGCTCTCAGGTCATTATAGACAAGTTTGTCTAAAGCTTTTCCTAATGTGCTGAGTAATGAGATACCTCTATAGTCATTGACTGACGCTGGAGCTTTACACTTTGGGAGAGGTTTAATAATAGCCCTTTTCCAAATATCTGGGTATGTGCCTGTCGTACGCGAGACGTTGAAGATATGTGTAACAGAGAGAGAGAGAGAGAGAGTTCTGTTGGAACCAGGCTTTACTTGGGATAAACACCATGGGAAATTGGACGTTGCCAGATAATTACATATTGATGAGATCGGAGGAACCAAACTCTTGGGCGGCTGAAATTAATCGTTTAGGAGACTAACGTGCGCTGAGCGATTGTTGACCAGGAACTTCTCAGGGGGTTTCCCGGAGGTTTAATGTGAATGAGGAAGTACCATGTCCGAGTGATCATGACGTTCAAAGAAAAGGTCTTCCGGAGAGCCTGAAAACAGGAGGAGGTCGTAAATATGCTCGTTTTCGGTTCAACACCGTGACCATGCTCTTATTGTGATATTCAGTATCTGCATTAGCCATCCAAGTCCTGAACGTTTATATCCGCCATCGAACTATTCGAGGGGAAAAGATTTCCGAAGGGGTGCCGTCTACCACTGCATTACTAATCTCCCATTAGCCGCGCGGAGGATCATTAAAACCTCACTCCACATTCTTTAAAATCTCGCCACTAAAAGTTTCATTCGCTACATGTTGGGAAACAACTTTCGCTGCTCGGCTTAATGGATGAACTGCAAAGTAGAAGCCTGAAGTTTATCGAGCTTTCGTATCACAACAAGTTACAAGTTTCGTTTCAGCCTGCGGGTTGAAAGGCTTCCGAAGGAGTTTGTCCAACCACAAAGTGACTGCATTACATCGATGCGCTCCCTGAACTTCCTCTTCTGAACTCGTACATTTTTCAATGAGGTCTGACGATAGAGAGGACAAGACTTTCCGAGATCCAGCAAAATGAGTCGTTCCAGAATCGTCGACAGGGCTCAATTTGCGTTCAACTCTTCGTCGAGTGTGTTCCCTTTCTTGCCTTCACAGTCCCAGACTTCTACTCCATTTCCTAGGAAGAATCTGCAAGTTGCGTTAAAAAATGTAAAATTAAAATTTGTGATGGTGCGCCATAATTTGTTGTATACTGTTCATAACAAACGTCATATGTTTACACTTTCCGCTACCCAAAGGGTAAGGAAAGTATAGGAATCGTGTCAAAAAAAAGTTGGGTTTTCTCCAGATTTTAACGTTTTGGAGCCTACTGAGCCCGAAAACCCTAATTTCGGCGTCTGTAGTTCGATTGAGAGAGAACAGCATGACCGATCTTTTTTGTTTTGTTTTTTATTTTTTTAGACGCGAAAATGAGGTTATGGGCGATTTTCATCGTAAAGGGGATTGGAAAGGGGGTGGGGGCGCAAATGTACCAAAGACTAAGGATTTTCGTATTCTCCACGAAAATGGCTCGAACGATTTTGATTAAACTTTCCGATTATCTTCTGCTGGTTAGTACAGAACTTTTTGTCTGTATAAGTTTCTCCATGAAAATGCGGCAAACGGAGATATAGGCCTAAAAACTGCCAAAATGAGTTTTTTAGGATTTTTGTCAAAACGGCTCCAACGATTTCAATCAAACTCGCGGAGTACTCTCCCTGTGTACATTGAGTTCTGCTCAAGCTAATTTGAGACGAACGAAAACTGAACTCAACCCGAATGTCTAGCTGCTCAGATTCCTGGTTTTTTACGAGACCTTCGCTACTAAGGCCTTACATCTGGAGGGCGATGAGTCGTGCGAGTAGACCTAGCCGGAGCCAACTCTCCGTTACTACCAATTTCTTCCAACCTCATTGAATATGTATGTGATGGAATGATGATTCTGGTCACCACCAGCTCCACTACCTACTGAAACTACATCTTATACACTTCCGTATCGCCATTAGCTGCTCGGTGAACCCCTCGCGGCCTTCTTTTAAAGTAATGAATAGAAGATGACAGTGCCACCTTATCTTCAGGTAGTAGTTTCCATAACAGCAGTCATTCAGCATTTAAACCTATTGTTGTTAGCGCGGTCGAGGGGAGAGTAGGCTCAGTTTGAGTTTCCTAGACAGTATTACCCCAAAGATATAATTAAAAACTAGTTACGTTCGGAGTACGTGTGTTCTAAGTGCTTCCCAGTGTCTTCATATAAGGAGAACAGGAGAAATCCCGAATGTTAATGTGCAAAACATGACATATAAACGTGCAAATTTGACTACAACGCTAAAGGATTAGTTTTTGTTATGGCAAAAAAAGATTCTACTTGGGCTGACTGTAAAACGGATTCCTGTGAAGACACTTTCATCCACGCCCCATTCCCAATTGATTGAACAATTAAAAAGCAATAGCGTCTATTCATTCAAAAATTCGCGAAAAAGCGATAAATCAAATAATATCATTCTCCTAACATTTAACATTATAGTTATTCATTTGCCATAATTTTGTTCAGTTTAGAACCCTTGCCGACCTTTGATAACAGTTTTCGAAGCTAGATAAACGTGTTGGAGGTGGGTGACCACAGTATGAGTCAGTTTTGTAATTCCCATAGTCCCTATTACTATTACTATTACTGAGGGATTGTTGTTGTCCTCCACCTGTATGAAATAGGTCGGTTGTTGGTGAAAATGATTACTTCTGTCCCCCTTCTGATGGTAAATTTTTATCCAATCAATTTTGATGACCTCTTCGATCAATATCAGTGCGACAAGGGGCATAGCTACCTCTTAACAATCAAAATTATAGTCTCGGTTACTGCTTAGATATTGTTGTAGAAAGAAAAATGATGTACGTAAGAGGTCAAATTGTAGAAAATTTAACACTGTGTGTTCGACGCAAAGCGTCGAAGTTGTCAGAGTCTTTGACCTCGGACTTCCCCGCGTCATTGTCTCTGACCCCCTAATTGTCTCCAACTATTTCAATACCTGCCCCTCACCTACGGGAATCCCTCAGCTGCGGGCCCCCCAGCCCCCTTTTCTAGGTTTTCCCCTTTCTTTATTTCTTTCTCGCAATTTTTTTTTCCTATCGACGACAGAGCTCTTCCAAAATCATTCTGCTTCCATCTACCACCCCAGTAACTTCTCACTCTCTCACACAGTTGCCCGCGCCAGTTCACGCGTTTCGAGTACTGCCCTTGTGTCGCCCAGTTGTACTCCATCTCACCTCAATTTTAATTCTACGCACGTATAATACAGTCCTCTTCACGCTCACCGAGTTTCAGTTTTATTGCGATCCTCAGCTCCCCCTCTCGTGCACCCCAACACTGTGATTGCGTAGGTTTTTCCTTATTCCTGTTCTACTTTATTGAAATGATTAATGTTCAAGTTACTGCTTGTTATTATGAATATTATTTATAGTTATATATTAGGCGTATCGATAAACGATTAACCTTGTTTACTATTGATTATTTTCACGAGAACTATTTCACAATGTGCTAACTAACTAACGAGAGTTCTAATTTTTTACGATAAAACATTTGAATCGATAAAAGTGAAGCTACGTAATTTGTGAAGTAACTGACGCCACAGGTATATGAGTGTTGTATGCCAATTAGAAAAGCATCCGTTAAAACTTCTATTCACTGAATTTTTTGAAAAATTTTTCTGAATCTGCCATCAACATTTAAATAGTTTGGGTGACAAAACGAACATCCTAGATACGGATGCAACATACAAAACGGATATCCTATTCTAGTCACTTCTTCTTTGTACGTGCTCATGTCTTGTGAATTCGCCATTCTTCAAAATCACAAGTTTTGTGCTACAGTAAAATATCCGTGATCCATGTCCGTGGTTCTATCAAGTCTACCCTGATCAAAACAAGGCCAATAATCAGCTATTTAAACAAGAAGAAGCGTGTGGGTCAATGCATTTTCAATGAGGTAGTCCGGTTACTAGAATGGCTCATCCCATGAGTTTTGACGCCTTAGTAGCATAGGTCCTGGTTTTTACCAGTCGTTTGATCTTACCAAAAATACGAAGCAACCTGTCAATCAAGTCCTTATTCGAAGCCTTGCAGAGCACAAAAATTATTACTCGCAGAGCTGACAGCGTACTTTCTCGAGTGTGAGGTTCCTCAATAGCTCAGTGGGTTTTCCTGTAACTCTCCTCCTTTCTTATCTCTTCTCACCCCTTGCTTTCCAACCTCGTTCCCTCACCACCCATTTCACTCCTGAATAGACTCGTATCTTTCGTCTGCACTCATTTTGATGAAACATTTGGCGTAAACCCTTCATCATAGTACAGTTGAACTGATCCTAGGCTCCGAATCATAAAGTGGTATAGTAAGTAAGTAGGAACACTTGTTCATGACGTCTTCATGGAGAAGGCGGAACAACTCTAAGGAAGAATTTCGCTTTTGTTTCGCGAAAATGGAAACAGAGAAAGAAGAAGAGTACAATTCATCTCTTTGTATAAATGGGGGGGAAAAGAGAGAAGAATCTAAAGAGGCTAACAAAAGGCCAGTTATCGGCTTGTAAACGAGAGAAAAGCGAAATGGGAGAACAGCAGAAAAAGGGGGGTCTGGGGCTGTTAAAAGCCCACAGGAATACGCAATAGATAACAACAGAGCAAAATGGGGATTCCAAGTGGAGGGGGAGAAACAGTAATTGGCTACGTCCGTGTAAATTCTCATTCAGCGACCACAATTTCTATCGGAAAAGAACGAGTGAGTTCATTTCGAAAATATTTTCTGAACAACGCCGTTAATAGGGAGTGAGGCCGATGGTAGAGGGGTGGGGATGGGGTGCGCGAATGCTACAATTTATGAGTGTAGCGCTTAAATGCGACTAGCTGCAGAGTTTCTCTTGTTCCTGGCCGCTCCCTCATCATGAGTGCTTCGTGAATATATTAATATCGTGTCAACACCACACAACACCAACTTTTTGAAGCGCATTCTATTAATTCTTTTAGGTGGACACTCTCGTAAAGTGCTCTTATTTATTTTTATCACGAAACATTGTGCTGCCAAAATACCCTGAACATTGGCATCGTTGGCATAACGAATGTACCTAATTATACATTACAAACAAAAGTAATATTTCGGGTTGCTAAAAGTATACGTTGAGGAAGCAAGTGTGTGTGTGTGGAACCCAAGCCATTAACCAGAACAACAAGTCACGTTTGGTATTGTACAGTCATTATTAATTTGTGACCTGGTTTTCGAAACTCAAATCCTGATACGCAAAATCCCCTCTGTATACTGAACGAAATTAACTTCGTTATTTAGGTAAACAAATCTGGGTACGACAGCCGCATTTACGTCCATGCAGCCGTTCGAACAATATATGTCATTATGCTGCCCCTCGCCGAAGGTAAAACTTATTGGTTTGTGGGTATTTATTGACCCATTCTCTCTCCTGCGCGTTACTCTGAACTCCCAATCACTTAGTTTCGTTTTTAATTTTATTTTATTCCGCCTTCCGGAAGTCCGCTGTCTCATTACTTTTAGCTTGTTTTCTACTGTCGCCCTTCTTATAAATCCTTCATTCATCTAAGTTTAAATGAAAAACGAAAGAAGGAAGTGTTGAAATTGAAATAGAGAATAAATAAATACATGTAAGAAATATTACAGTACAATAATGTATTAGCCCGCGTTTTTAACTCGTCTTATTGAGCACCAAATCATTTGTAACTGTACAACTTCTAATAAGTTATTTGTTTAGTTATATTTTGTGTTTCTCCATTTGAGCATTTTCATTTTCACTTCCCTATTTGTTCGGCAGGCCGAATTGGCTGGGTCTTTGATCTCCAAAATGTCCCTACTAGCCCCAAACACCTTTGTCCTCAAGCCCTTTTGTTACCTACGGGAAGCCCCCCCACCTCTTCAGTTATTTCCGATTGACAACGGATTTCCCCCTTCTTCTGGACTATCCCAAATTTTCTTTTCCCTCCCCTCATTTTATTTTCATCTACACGACGGACAGCTCCTCCCAAAACTCATTCACCTACGGGTTCTCGCGAAAGTTGGTCATCTCCTGTTTCTCCCAATTGTCAGTCAACCTTCAGCACTCGCGATACAGTCGTCTCCCAGTTCTCCCAACAATTTGTCTCACAGCTAGCGCTACTGACAACTCATCTCTCTCTCACTATCCCTCTGCCCTTCTCCCTTCACTTACTGTATGACAACCAGTTCACATGTATTGAGAGTTCTTTGTTGGCGTTGATATACTCATACTCAACCAGATATCACTATTCTGTCAAGTCTAATACACTCGTCACTCACGCTCACCACGTTCTTATCTTCATCTCCAAGAGATCCACTGTTACATTACTTTTTTACTTGCTTTACCGCTCTCACATTCAGTCCGTTGCCAGTCATCTATCCTCATCCTTTGACACCGCCTTCTGGAGAAACAGATACAAGAGGGTGGCTTCAATCCAGTAGCTCCACAACAGCTTTTAGGTGTTTTCCCTCCCTAATAAACCTGGCTACTTCAGATACCAGTTAGAAGAGGAAATCAATGAGCCGTTCGGCCTTGCTATTATGGCCGAACTGAGATTTGAATGGACTGCTTCAACCGTTAATAAGCTCAGAAACAATTATTGATACATATTGCTAGAGCATTTAGAAGATCACTAGGAAAAAAGTGAACTCGAATTGTTGTTATTTTTATATTTCCTCCAATTTACTGGTGGAGGAAGGGAAGAGAGGCATGAAGGGTCACATATCCAACCATTTTGGAATAAAATGAATTTATTGAGTGAACCGAATTGAAACAAAAATGATTTGAAGTAACCAAAAAAAAAGAAAAAAAGGGAACCGAATAAAATAACTTAGGAGGTGCTTTGAGAATAATGAACTATGAATGAATCATGAGACTATTTTGGGTCGTAAAGAAACAGAAAGGTGTCTATCTGGTGCGTAGCGATGCTCGATGATCCGTAAATTCGACGACCCCGTGTACATGGGCGCTGTATCTTCGTTGTTTCCGCCGTCCTACTAGGTGGGTACATGGCTATAATGCGTGAGCTAATCCCATCGGGGGCCGCTAATTTTGCGTGCGGTATAACCTGACGTGGCGACAACTTGAGCTACTCACTCTCGATAGCAGTTTTCGAATCATAGTTTCGGCCCTGTCCGCTTTTTATTCGTTTTGTTCCTTTAGTAATTACATTTACATTCGTGCAAATCGTCTATGCTGTTTTCTTCCTTTGTTACTTTCCCTTTTTTAACGGCTTGATGAGGTTTCAAGGTATCCCGAACTTGACATGGTAAGTCCAAATTATATAGTCCGCATTAATATTCCTTCAACGTATTTCTACGGAAACATTTATGGGGAAGCAAATGTAGGTTCCAGCCAGTTGAGAGTTCTCAGTAAGTTGGAGTGAAATCGTTAGAGCCGTTTTGAGAAAATAGAAAAACCGGGAAGAAAAAAATCAATGTTCGACAAATCTCGTTTTTCCGAGCTATCATACCTTATATCTTCGTTTAACCTAGGATAAAATATGAGAGTAGGTTGCTAGAAAATACTCTGAAAGAGTGCTCTGGAAATTACGAAAATATTTAAAACAAACACTTGCGTCACATTTCGATCTTTATCTGTGTTTAATAGACTGTCAGAAGAATATTTATCGAGAACAAGGGAATTTGTGTCCGTGAACGCAATAGTCTCAAAGCAGATGAACCAAATGAGCTCAAACTTGATATCTACCCAACCAGAGGTTTATTGTGGGTTTAGAACGTCAAAATAAGGGTGTGGGCAAATCCGCCGAAAACTAACTTTTTATAGTGATCAAAACCCTAAGTATTATTTTTCTCTAAAACTGCTTTGATGATTAAATTTGTTGTGTGGGCATCTCGGAATACTATAGGAATTCCCATCTGAAGGAAAATGACGAGGGAAGGACAGTAAATTACCAACATTTTGATTTTGCTTTTCCTTGTCAAATCCGCTAAATGTTACGAAAATCTACAGAAAAATTGAGGTGTTTGTCCAGTTAAATACCTATACGATGAGCGTTCAATGACGCCCGTAAGATATAAAAGGGGCTATTCTAGACATTCGTGGACCCGTGTATCCTGCACGTAATTAGGAATAACCCGCTTACATCCGTCCCCCACATTACTGTCGGCTTCTAGGCTCGTTTACATCACTGTGCGATTTGACAGCACTTCTGACCTTACGAATGGGCAAAAATAATGTAAATTTGTTCGAATCAGCAGAGATGAGAGATGTGCTGAAGTAGGTTCGCGGGAAAATCCTGAAATTCGAAAGGGGGTTTCAAACGATGAGTCACTCTATTGAAAATGATGGGAGATAATTCAGCGAACTTGGCTCGTATGAAACGAGTGAATTTGCGTCGTGAGAGCCTCAGCATTTTCTTCGCTTTGCGTTTCGGGATACTGTTGACCCCTTTCGGTCGGAAAGCCCGTGGCTCAGGTAAATAAGTCTCTCCGTGAGTTCTACGGAAGGAGCAGAATGAAGGAATGTTAAGAGAAAGAGCCGGCGGAAGTCATGAGGAACTTGACGAGGGCTGATAAAGAGCAATAAGTTCATGTTGGGTACGCGGAGCAGAGTTAATGAAGGTTTACGCGTCCCGTGTCACCGTCAGTATACCGTGCGTTTGAGATAATTTCGTCGATTGTTCCAAGATAGGAATAATGTGACAAATGTACTTCCTGGGATGGCTTTGGGCTTCCTCGTGGTTCTAATGGACCGTTGTTTTTTTAAAATTAAAAGCGATCAATCCGGTCAAGTGTTTCAAGGATACAAGAAATGGCTTGGGTGGGGGGGGGTTAATACTTTCGAAAGCATGAGTGGTGAATGAGACAGGCGAGAGAGAGAGAGAGAGAGGAATGTTAGTTAGATCACATGAGAGATCCGAGTAAGGAACTGGGACACCGCGCAGCATCACTTCTAGGTAGAAGTCTCTGTATAGTCCAAATTGCGTCTGGGACAAGTAGTGTGGGTGTAAGAAGGTGGAAAACGTGAGGGACGAGAAGTGTAATACGACTGGGAAGATTCTGTGAAATCGAGTGAATTTTTAGAAAACATCGTTCCCATTTGGATATGAACGATCTTCCGAAGGAAAATTTTTCAAATTCTGCCGATTTTGAAGGGCTCATATTGGGCGAGTGGAATTAGCAAGGTCCAGCTTGTTTTGAATAACATTTTGCCGAAGTGTATTGGGTCAGTGACAGTCAATACTCCCTCGATTAAAGCGCTTGAACGGGATTCATACTTTGCTCGACGGGATGCAGTTACCAACAATACAAAAATAAATAATAAAAAGTTGACTGGACGGGTGAAATGCACTGACGCATTCTTTTTTATGGCTCAGGAACATCAACTGGAAATGTTTTTTTGACATTCGGCACTATTTTTACTTTAGATTTACGGGTAGTAGCAGATGTTCAATAAGACAGAAAAGCAAACAGAGAATTTTACCAGACATGGACGAGCTTTGTGCAGTTGTCGTGACTGTGAGACGTTACTATTGGAAGGGTCTGTGAAGCACGACTTAGTTATGTGTTTTTATGCCGATACATTCACCCTTATACTCAGGACGTATAGGAGAGCTGATTGGCAAGGTAGTCTTGTTTTTGTCGCTGATAATATTGTTGATTGAAGTATTTTGCTTTGAGAGCGTAGGGTTCAGGACTGGCCGTGTTAGTGATTTAATGGTGATTATGGCGACAATGTTTGATATTTAACGGCGGGGTTAAGTTTCTCCCATTTTTGGTAGCCGAATGTGGAACCGGAATAGCTCGGCTTCGAAACGAACGTCCTCGAACGTATCGAGGCGGCTATTAAAATTGGGTTGGGACAGTTTCTAATGCCGCAGAAATCATATGTGTTAAATTTATTGAAAAACCTTGAACGGGAATACGTTATGTGCTCTAGTAACGCTAATCCTCCGGAGAAAGCAAACGTCTGAGGACCCCGACTTCAGAGCACTTCGTTCGAGTTGTGCTCGAGCTGGGCCTCAGTTCAGCTTATACTTGCCTAATACTACTTTCGAATTAGCAGTTTATTTGTAAACCTGAACGTGGGAAAATCCACTTCAAACTTGACTTGGATTCCGAAGCTAACGTAACGCGTCACTCGTCATGCGCAAATAGGACGTACTACCGCAGGTTTTAGTGATTCTAGAAGGAAAAGGATCACTGAGTCCAATGCTGGCATCTGCAAGCAGTTTCCATTCGATTTGTCCGACGGGTTTATGTTCCGTTAATAGAAGCGTAACCTGGAATCGTTTGCTGGTGACCATACACGCGCTCCGACCGATTTGTGAAGTGCCCCATTGACAGTAAAGTGATGAGCAATCCTCTCGTCCGCTCGTATTTCGCATCCTTTCGATGGGCCCAAAACGAAAAACCCCGCTTCGAGATGGAAAAAACGGAGTCGAGACGGGAAACCGAAAATAATTTTCCTTCTCGGCCGGTTTCCAGGTGGCTATAAATTGGAAAAAAGGTTGAACGTTAAATCCAACTCGAGAGTTAAATCACGTCCTGTTGGGTGCGATGGAGAGGGGTTTCTTGTAGGGGTGGGGGGAGGGCATGGCTTTCTAAGAAGAGAAGGAGAAGCCTCTGAAGAATTTCAATCAAAAGATTTCCCGTTTGAAGTAATGAAGAGAATGTGCTTGAAATATCCCGCGAGCCGCTCAGATAAAAAAAAAGAAAAAAAGTCTGAATGGCGTAAACTTCGAGTTAATGAAAAGGACTTTCATTTCACGGTTTGTTCCAACTAACGTTTTTCCTGTTTCCCTCCTTTTCGTAAAGTATTGAAATTAACGATGAATGAACTTCTGTTTGAAAGAACTCAGCAACAGCCGTGTCGATGTGATTGAATTTACAGGCGGCTCCCCAATAGCACGGAAATGGGCCGTTGAAAGAGCGGACTCGCCTCATAGTTTCTTCATAATAACGTTTCTTTATAACCAATCCTCATTTTTATGGGGAATTACGCAGATTGCTGTTGCTCCCCCTCCCCCCTCACTCACTCCACGTTCAATCCCTACCGTCACTCATTGCTCATTCAACGCAGGTTTTCTGCATAACTGAACCCTTAACAAATCGAGCTTCAACAACCCGCATTCGACGCGAGGTGAACCGACTGAGAAATTGTGTGATTTATAGTAATTTAAATTGAATTTACTTCTGCCAAATTCAAAACGCCTATGCTCCAAAAAAGCTATGAGAAAATACGTTGATCCGGTCAAACATCAGGTCTCGAAAAGGTAACAGCCGATGGTTGGGCTACTGTGAGCCTTGTCCTGTTAAGAGGGGTTGAGTCGAACATACTGCAGTAATGGTGAGAACAGATAACTAATATACAAAATTATGGGACATCTAGTGTTGAATAAATGTATAACAGAGATCATCCCTGACGTGCCTTTAGTTTGAGTGTTTTCTTCGAGTGGTGCAGATAAGGAAGAAGCGGAGAGCAATAGAAAGAATGTTCGACACTGTATGGCCTATGAGAGGGGGAGCATAAATAAAATAAAAAGGAACTCGATGGCGCGAGAGGAATTAAATACGCGTGAAATGAATATTGATTTGAGTTTGAGTAGATAAGGGCGACACAAAGGGACTCAGAATGCGCGTGAACTGGTAGCGAAGGGAGAGTGTGAGAGCTGTGACTGGCCCGAGAGTTGATAGAGGAATGTCTGTGTGAGCACTGGGATACGAGTGTATCTGGGAAGAGCTGTGTGTGTTGGAGAAGGAGGTAAATCGAGGGAGAGAAGGACATTTTGGAAATTACATAAGGGAAAATCCGTTGTCATTGGAAGTTAAACCGTATCCCTTTGGCTGGAGGAGAAGCCCACTGAAAGGGCAGTTCTCAGATATCCCCGCAGCGTTACATGAAAAGGGCCGAATGCACTTGGGAAAGGCCCAAGCTCGTGATCCCAAATACTTCAGCCGTTGCCTAACATTCACTAACTTTGCATTCTGATACAACAAACATTTTACGCAACAATTTATTATTCTCTTGAACAGCTTCACCGCTAATGGTGTATTTGCTTTACGCTTTTCCTTATTTAATGCAAAAAAACGACTTTATTGATTTGATTGATCGTTTTATGTGTGAGACCATACAAAATGTGAACAGCCATGCCAGACGAAGCCGAAGGTAAACGTTTTAAAAGCGTTGGCAAACCAAACGCCTCAAGCCTAAATCTAGAACTTCCAAAGTATTTTAGGCAACTCCGGGATCGATGACCGTATAAGCTGAGATTGAATGGACTCAGAAGCCCCCCTCCCTCCCCCGTCACCCAGTAGCACGGAAAACGGGCAGCTGAAAGAGGAGGTTACCGCTTGGTTTCATTCAGAGGCTTCAGTTGTCCTATCGGTAGTTTACAGTCATGTGTCAGGGCAACGCCATCTAGCGTCTAACCTTAAAAAAATAACATTTAAGTAACGTTTTGACTCAATTATGGGAAATATGTTGTTATGGGAAACTATGAATAGTGACATTACTCTTGAGGTTAGTCCTTCGTGGATGCACTTCAACTGCACACATTCAAGTAAACGGAATGACTGACAAATGATTTCCGTGTAAATTATTTTGAGTTGCCTTTGACAAAGTTCACTGTAGGTAGAACAAGTGGAAGTGCCAAAGGTGGACGGTGAATTGAATTCATAGTTACTAGTTGGTAGTTTCGTTGATTGACCTTCTAAAACCGTCGGACGTAAATTAAAGGTTTTCTTTGCTGAGTTCTTGGTCCTGCTAATTGGTTCGCAAGAGCTGTGTCGACCAATTACAAGAATCCTCAGGGTTTCGCTGTTGAGTTGTCTGTTCTGTAAATTGACTTTCAAGAACCATCTGAGCTAATTACGATAATTCGGAGGTTTTCTTTGCAGGGTTCGTCTTTCTTTTAATTGGAGATGCAAATTTTTTAGTTAGCTTTGAAGTAAGTACTCTTAGGGCCGGTTTATCAATTCTTTAGTTAAAACGTTGATTAGGTAGCGATCTGTTAACGATAATCATGGAGTGAAAAAATTCTCGAGCTCGGATCGTGTTTATCAATCGGCAATTGACTAATAGTTAGCTAGCGAGAGTTTTAACGCAGGGAAAAAGGGCTGCCACTATGCTCAAACGAGAATCCCTCGAACGAAGAGGCGACTTGGCGAGTTTTCCTCCAAAATAATGAGTTGGAGAGTTGGTACCATTGGACCGCCTTCATTTGCCGTCTGTCGATTTCATTATTTGACATTGTCACTCGAATACCCAAAATATCAGTTGCAGAATTGTTAAATAATATATTTGTGTTCTTACTTGATACTTTTCTCTTTTTTTCCTATTCTTTTCTTATCTTCTTACTTCTCATTCTTTTCTTACTCCTCTACTTCTCGTGTAGCTCATTTTTCGTATTGTGATTATTTTTGTTAAGTGTTTGTCGTGATTTTTTCCGTCGATTTTATAACTTTCCGTCGTGAGTGGGGCAAGCATAAGTAAAAAATGTTCCTTCAGAAAACGTCACGTGTATTATTCAAAATTAATCATACACCAAGCAACTTTAAAAAATTTGAAATGCTTCTCAACACCAAATGTGCGGTGTGTTTCACTCAAATTGACATTTTCACGTGTGTACAGTCGATAACACCAGTGGCCAGTGCCATTCTAGCCCAGTGGTAAAACGCTCTTTGGGCTTTTGAGATTTTTTCTTCTCCGAATATCGCCTTTAAGAAAGTAGGGGCAAATGAACAGTGGTCTGAGAAACTAGTTTCACAATGAGGGAGCCAGGAGTTTTACTAACGCCACAAAAGTCGCCTACAGCTATTAGCATCGAACCTGCAAAGAGAAAACAAAAATGGTTATTTACGTGCTCTACTACCACATAATTCTAAAATGTATACGAATAATCGCATTGAATTGTAATGCCCATTTTCTTTATACAGACTCATTAATGTAGGATGAGAGCTACGTGATTGGCAACAAAGACAATTTGATTGAGTTTTCTTCAGATATTTACGTTTCAAACTTTGCCAAAGCCCCCATTTCAGAACATGGTGTGCGCGATTGTGGACAAGATTGAGAGAGAATGACTGAACCCAGTCAACTCACGCTTGATATTCACGATCCCACACCCACATTAGACGGGTACACAAAATTATAGTTTTCATTGTGGTCAAAACGCATAATTATCACCGCCATCGTTCACGTCAAATTCGTGTTGGGAATCCAATAAGGTATGAAATAGAATTTCAATCATAATCAGCAACAACCAAATTACGGCATTCAAACAGCTAATTCCAAAAGAATCAAAACAACTTCCCACAACATAATCGTCTTGGCATAGTCTCGTCAAACGTGACTCATTATTGGTTACTCAAACAATGACATAACGTAATTAGGTATAACTATAGATTCCTCGACGTTCTTCTTTATCAGTTTATACGTACGCATGGTGAACACCATTGCACTATGCTGCATTATTAGTGCATTGCGCTGAACGTAAGAGGGGACTAGAGAACTCGTGATTAGTCGAACCCAGACATTTGGACTAATAGAATTGAAACGTAAACATTCGATGAAAGCTCTTAATTACTTTTCGAACTTGACGTTAAGTTATATCATGCACATAAGTAACGTGGTAGGTCGATAAAATATTAGGTCCTGTACTTACCGAGCCCGTAGAACCTGAGCGTTAAGAGGAGTTTCGTCATAGGCGTAATTGCGTTTGCTTTGCGATTCTATTCGCGTTCGAATTAGCGAAAGTACAAACACCGTTGTTTCTTTCGACAACCGGAACCTAGAATGAAAATCTACGTCGTCGAGTGTGTCAAAATATTCGATTCTCGGACGGACCTGGTACGGTCTTCTCTCCCACTCAAGAAACGCGTATACCTCTTCGTCGGAGAAATCAGAGTCAGACAGATCGTAGTCGAACTCCATTGTTAATAAAATTATTTAAAATTTAGGTGACGAAAACCCAATAGAAAAGAATATCGCGAAAGCGCAAACGAAAACAGACCGAGGCTAGCGAAACACAACCGAAAATGGCTGCCGATAACGGTTCGTTATCCGATAACTAACGAACGAAGAGACGAGTTAAAACATAACTAACAGCTAGCGCTAACGCGGTGTCAAAGTGAGTTGATGAACGCGTCTTCGGGAGTTAACGAACGATTTCGCTTAGTCAACCTTTAGTCAAGCTAGCAAATGACATTGATAAACCGGCCCTTAGTAGTTCCTTGAAGATTAATCAATTCTGCACTAACGACCAGAATGTGGGTGTTTTTGTGTTAGGAGTCACAGCTCTATTAATTAATCACTATGAGACTGCGGCCTCAGTTGGGCCTATTGTGCGGAGGCTGTCTACTCCAGTCATCTCTGATGCGACGTCCTCACCATTCTTCGGTGCAGGGGTCGAATGCATTGGCGCGTGAGTTGTTTGCACCAGGCGGGGTTAGAGTTAGCGGACTCTACCTCAATTCCCGACTAGGCATCCCCCACCTCCTCATTCATGAGGGGTGACGTGAAGGTTACAAGCGATAGAGCTGGGGACACGGGAGAGCAGGCATCCCAACGTTCCGTTTCAGGGAAGCTGGGAAAGGAGCCCAAAGTGGCCACGGAGCATGCTATTATTCCCTCAGTTTCAGCTGACTCTCTGCTGCCAGATTTGTCAGAATGTTAGAAGATAATTTTTTATTTTATTCACGTTGTAATGACAACCAGAAACAGTGATTGTTATATAATTAATGCCTGGGAACAAGGAAGAAGAGGGCCTTAAGGCCCTATTGTTTCCCAGGTTGTTGAATAAATTCTTCAGTCAGTCAGTTTCTATCCATCTCTCTCCCCACCATTCTGGCACAAAATGCAAGACAACGTTGGGGTTCATGCCTGCAACCGCATCCGGCCCCACCTCACACACCCCCAGTACTCTTAGTCCCTCACAAGTACACAGTATATGCTCGGCTGACTCTGAACCCTGCCTTGCAGAATCTGCATCTCAGTACCTCTGACTTAACAATCTTTTTCAGTTGGTACTTTACTGGACAGTATCCGGTTAACAGGCCACGTTTCGTCCGTGTAATTTCTCTCTCCAGACTGAGAACTTCTCTTGATAACGGTCTGGAGAGTGTAATAAATAACCATTTCCCAGGTCAGGACAATAGGCAGCCCTTGCATTTTCTCCAACCTCCTTCTTCAAGTGATTCTTAGGGGTCCCCATGAAGGGCTCAGGGAATGATTCATTAAGTTAGTTCATTCTGAGTTAGTTACCAGTCGGTAGATTCATTATTCTGGCCCTGCAAGAGCGCCATAAGTTGAATAAAAATTCCGTAGCTCGTTCATTTAGAGATCGTATTTGCTTTTATTGTTTTTTTTTTTCTACAGGTTTGTAGTTCTCTTGTCGAACTTTGGAGATTAATTAGTTCTGCACTAACGACAAGAACTTGTAGGTTGTTGTGCCTCTCTGCACAGTTCTGTTATTTGATGATAAATAGCCCCTGCTTATAATTAAAAACTAAGTTACCTGTTGGTGTGCTGACTGACTCCTATGAAAGGCATCGGGCGATCGTGGTCTAGTGGTCAAGACAATGGTTCATACTCCCGATTTTCGTCCTGGTGCCTCTAAAAGGAGTCAGTCAACACATCTCGCCTCTCACCGTTAGGGGCTGCACCTGGAGCGGACTCATTCAATGAACGAATTTTTTTGAGAGTTGAGGGAATCCCCGGAAAATCCGATCTTTTATTGGAGAAACGAGGGGGCTCTGGGGCTACAAGGAAAGATCTTTCTTCCACATGGTAGTAGGCGCGTCGCCCATTTTTCCCTTCCACTTTCACAGCGTTAGCGAATCCCGGACCAGAGAATTCGTCTCAGTCCTCTCTTAATTTTTTAATTTTTCTCTCTGGGCCTCTTCTTGTTCTTGGAATGGAGAACTTCGTCCACTAGTAGAGCGCCAATGTACTGAGAGGGGTTTGGAGACGTTCAGGGATCCGCTGACTCAGGCAAAAATTACAGCAATCGCGTGGAGCTCCAATCCGTTATTGCCCGACTGTCGTCGGGAATATGAATCGTCATCTTAACCGCTAGACCACGATCGCTCGGTGACTTTACTAGGAGTCACTCAGCGCATTAGTATCTGTCTTATTTGGCCTTCTTTAAGTATATCAAAAAATTGGGAGGTTTTCTTGGCTGAGTTCGAAGTTTTTTAAAACACTGGAGGCTATACAAATGTGTCCTTATTAGATGACTGCTCCTAAACCCTCGACGTGGCAAGTTTCAAAGAGACAGATCGATTGTGACCTCATTTCTTAGCCATCTCTCTTCCTTCGCACGGTTATAGGCTTGCTTTGTGGCAGTCAATGCTGCTAAGTTCGTCTGCCCTTTCAACAAACGTCGCTCACTGTTGTAGAATGTACAGTGGAACAGCACGTGGTTTCTTGTTTCCTTCGCATGGAGGCGCAAGACGTGCATGATTTAGGAAAAAGAAGTGCATTGTTATAGAGCGTTATGTCAAGTATTATTTATGGTTTATTATTCATCCTGAACAATCCATCTATGTTTTCGGCCTGGAAATGTTTTTTTACAACCCCCTGTTTCGGCGGGAAGTAGGGAGCGGTCAGGTGCGGAACAGCTCTCCAAAAAGGGGCGAACTTTCCTCCTCCCGTGTCGTTACAGTAGCTATCAACCTGAAAAACGAGCCGGTTTGTTCTCCAGCTGTGTACCCGCTTTGTGTCGCGTTAATCCCGCGAAATTCCCTAAAATACCACTCTTCGTGTTTCATACTAAGTACCGCACCAGCAGCCAGAAGAACTGTGTGAACACAATTGATAGGGAACGGCTTACCCAAATCATCTTAAAGTTGATATCCAGCACGCAGGTCAGCACAGCACGCCAAAATAGAAGTATGAAAAAATCGGTTTATAATTAACTATAATTGTCAAAGAGATCATAACTCCAACTCAACAGGTCCTAGTGACACGGCAGCACGACAAAATTATCATTAGTAGGAAAATTACGAGGGCAGCACAATAAATTACTAAACATTTCGACGGAAATCGATTTTAGCGCTGTTTGTTCCTCAATAAGGTGGTAGAATCTTCAGAAAAATTGAGGTCGCAGTACAATTAGATACTTACACGATTAGTTTTTGATGACGCTCATAAAATATATAGAGAGTACTCCAGAAATGTCGAACTTTCAACCACAGCCATTTCATGACCATTTCTCGCAGTTTTTACTTAAAAAAAGGCGTTTTCAGCTTCATTAATTATATATTGTGACGATCACGTTCGGGACTCAAGATTTCGAACTAAATAAAATTACTGAACCAATGCTCGAACAAACGCAAAAGATCTTCTCTCACTCAGGCGGGGCTAAACAGCTCAATTTAGGAGGTATGCCGGCTTAAACAAAAAAGGCACGGAGACATGAAACCACTATTTTTTTCTTTTTTCTTTTCTTTTACTGAATACGGCTTACAAAAAAATTAAGAATAAATTAATAAGCAGACTTCTCACTCGAAATTGATAATATAGGGCTTGATTACAAAAAAAAAACTAATGAGAGAAAATATGTGGCGGAACCCCTACCTTGTGCTCGCTCTGGCTTAGAGCGAGACGGTAATTTAGTGCACACTGGTAATTATTAGTTTGTCTTCGGAGCAGAAAGTCCTCTACTTCATCCGAGGCTCGAAATGGCGAAAACTTGACAAAATTGATAGACAGCTCCAGCTTCTACGGCTGTGGCCACCATCCGACGTCCTTCGCCACGATGCTAGCTCTGCGGGCTCGGTAGTTCCCACTCTTCTCAGTCGCTGGAGCTCGGTGGGGACGCCTCTCCGCTTCCCGCGCTTCTTTCGCGTCGCAGGAAAACAATGTGCCTCCACATTTACTCCTCCAGAGAAGACGATGCTGATCCCAGAAGCATCTTCTGGATGATGTCCGTGGTTACTCCAAGCTTTTAGCATCTTCCTCAGAGCGATTTCTTTTCCTGCAACATGCATTCTGGGGGCAGTACTCTGGTTGACGAACAAGGGGTTACGTGGGAATATTCATGAGGGCTTCCATTGTTGAAACACCTTAGAGGTTGAGGTAGGGAGCGCCGCCAAATTTAAATTGCCCAGAAAAACATTTAACAGAAAGAAAGTTTTTTTTTTTTTTAGAAGTCAGGCTTATTCCTTTATTTATTTATTTATTTTTTTAATTTTTTATTATTATTATTTTATTTTATTTATTTATTTTTTTTTAAACTAAGAATCCAACAAAGTCCCTAATCCCAACGAACGATTTAAATATTAATATTGGAACAACTAATAACAAACCAAGAAATAACCACCGGAAGTTATGACAAACAAAGGACGGTCGTGGTGTAACCTTTAACATATCAACCATCAAAAGGATAAATAAATTTAATTTTAAACGATTTCTAATTAAATAACATTAATTTTAAATAAATACGTTAAATTTTACTATGGTAAGCACAGCCGACGAGAGATGGGTTCTGAAACACTGGCCACCTGCACACCTTCATGCCCTTCGCCTCGATCGTACGCTTGAAAACGCTTGAGATGGATCGTGGGGAAAATTCCTACCCTCCGTCCATCCAAGCTTGTGGCAGCCATTACTGTGGTAAGAGCCATTATTGTAGGATGCCGATATACGGTATGGACCTGAGTACTTAGGCAGAAATTTGTGGTAAACTCGACGTTGTGTGGATGAAATATTCAAGGCCCTCACTAACACCCAATCTCCGACTTGGTAGGCCACGAACGAACGCCCGTGACTTCTCTGATGAGTTGGGCACGCTTTGCAGACTTGGTCATACAACTATTCACAGCATCCCTCAACTCTGATGGGTGCTGCTCAGATGTTAGTGCGGAGATCGGAAGCATTAGTTTCCACCTCTCCTTGATATTAAAGTAGAGGGTAAATTCAATGTGATCCTGATGCACATGAATATCTCTTGAAAAGATCGCAAACTCGCCAACAAACCGTATAATGAACGATTTCGTTTCCGGTGGAAAAAGAGAAGTTAAAGCTCTCAAAAGTGCACTTGTTGCACTCTTAATTCCGAATGGCACCACCATAAAAGCATAAACTTGATTCTCGAATAGAAACGCAGTGTATTTCTGATATGATAGGCTAAGTGGGACCTGCCAGAATGAGTTTGTTAGATCGAAGGTTGTGAAGTATGACTTTCCGTCAAAGATCGCGAAAACATAATCCAAACTGGGTGGAGCTTCTGGTTCGTCAATCAAATGTTCATTAAGGGACCCCGCATCAAGACAAAGACGAAGCGAACCATCTGATTTTTTGACAATCCTCAAAGGATTGATGTAAATGCTGTGACATTTTCTGATAATGCCGAGTTTTTTCATTTTATTGAGTTCTATTCGAACCGCTTCTCTTAAGGGTAGTGGGACTTGATAATGCCGTTTTTTGAATTTTTTTATTTTGGGAGCTATACTCAGTTTATATTCAAAATTATTTATTCTACCAGGTAGATTCGAGAATATGTGTTCGTACCTGTTCACAAGGTTGATGAGTCTTTCAATATGAACCGTCTCTAATCTGTTCATTTGTGACCCAGGTATGTTTGATTGCTCAATCAGAATCGTGCATACATTTGGTCCATTCATCTGTTTTTTAATGAAGGAGATACTAACGGGCCGCTCAGGGCTAGCATGATCAGTGATAGTTATATTTCCTTGGGCCGCATCGATGAGGATTCTCATCTGAGCAAGGCTTTGCATACCTAAAATCATAGGACGGACCAAATTATTTACGACTAGAAAGTTAAGGTGGAAAGTGAAATGAGATATTTGCAGAGGCAAAAGAAGTTGGTATTTGATATCCTTGGACTTCTGACCTGTCGCGGTTACTACATGAGCATTTTTGACAGGAAGACAACTTTGTACGGCTAGATTATTTTTGTTCAGTGAGTACCAGTCCTCATTTATGCAGGAGAAAATAGCTCCCGTGTCTAGGAGCGCTTGGGCTTGTACGTTCCCTATAGTGATAGTTATTTCAGGCAGTGATGCAGACAACTCGTCCATGGGTGGCCCATCTATGAGCCTCTCCTTGGGGTCCTCAAAAATGCTCAACGTCTCAGCACTGTTAATGGTGGAGACAGCGACGTTATAGTTAGAGTAACTTGCCGCTAGAAGTGATTTGGCCACCTCCGCCCGTCCATGATGGTCCATGGCACAGTCGGAGGTGTCCGCTAGTTTAAAGAACCGGAAGATTGGCCGCTCACAATATTACCCGTCTCCACGCTCTCGTGATTGGGATTACCTGCATTGGCTGTAGAGCTGCAGAGGATGTTAGTCGAAACAGGACGACTGCCTCCTTGCTCACCAGCGTTTTGCATACCATTACGATGCTGGTTAGATGTAAAGTTGCCTCTTTGACGAGAACAACCTCCATTTGCTCCCTCTTGATGGTTCGAGGATGGTTGACAGTCGTACTCACGTATATTTGAGCTACGGTTCCGGCGATCGTCCTGTTGATTATATCGAGAGTATTGAAAGCTTTCCCTCGTGTTCCTCGACTGAAACCCATGGTCCCTATGGTTCCTCTCACCTCCACTATGTGGCATACTGTTGTTCTCCCGTGGACCTAAATATCCCCTACGGCGTGAATTGATCTGTTCTATCAAATGGAGTTCCTCAAATAAGTGGCGCTTCGCCTTTATCTTCGCTCGAAGCAGCTCTCTCTGAACGTCATCAGGATAATGACCAATTATAATGTTGATAGCTACCGAATCGTGGACTGGATAGTCGAGAAATTTCAAGTACTGAAACCAATCCCGCGCATAGAGTTCCATTGATCCTCCCCTGAACTTACCCTGATATAGTTTGTGCAACAGATCCAGTTGTGTCACCCCGTCCCAATACTGATCCTTGAACGCTAACTTAAACTGTTCATAAGTTATGAAGTCTACTTTTCGATGACGAAACCAATCGCCCGGCATACCCCTCAGTGCTTGACCCAAAACTCTTAGCTTTTCCTGATTACTACATTGGGGAAAGACAGCAAAATATTCCTCCATTTCCTCTAGAAAAATCATCGGGTGTTCTTCATATCCATTTGAGAATGTCGGCAGTCTCATATCGTTATAGTTCATCGGTAGCACAGGTTGGGGAGTGATGTAATCTGCTCCTACCGCTGTTTCAGGTCTTGGTTTCAAGCTAAATTCCCCCCACTTCCTTTCGTGGTCAATTTTTGTTTGAACTCGCTGTTGCTTTCTGTAGATTTCTTCCTCTATATTATTTGAAGCCGCGTCTCCTCTTTTAAGCCCCTCATTCAAAACAGAGCACTCTGCGTCCACTCTCTGATTTCCGATTCCCTCGCCAATCTCGTTCAACTTAAGCTCAACTAATTTCCGATTAGCTATGTTATCGGTTGCCAACTCATCAACTATTTTTGTTATCTTTTCATTAGTCTGCTCAATATTTTTTACCAAACCAGAAGCAGTACCATCTTGTTCACCTCGGATTTGTTGCACCGCTTCCTTCAATGTATCATCGACCTTTTTTAACATGGTAGCCATGAACGCTTGCATCATCGCTTCCCATCTAGGGGGAACGTCCTCACTCTGAAAACTGCGTTCCTCAGACCCATTTCCAACACCAAAACCCTCGTTAGAAGCTGTGCTTACCATAATTCCACTGTCACGACGTCCTTCGTCTGTATCATTTAGATTGGAATATTGGCGGTCTGTTACAATCCTTGGCGATTTCAAATTCCTGTCCTCATCAGACATTATTCTGTTCCTTTTGTTGTTTTTCCTCTGAAAATTACGAACAGGCGCGAGAGACAGAACACACAGAGAACGTACAAAATGAATTCAGAAGGCAAAAGAAAATATTCAGAACTCGAACAAGAATAAAAACTTCACCTCTGATCACCTGATGTGAAAAAACAAGCAGAGTAAAATTACGAGAAGAGAATCTGGGCGATCCTTTATCGGAGCGATAAGCTGATGATTATTGTTCGGAGTCGAAAATAACGAGCAATAAGGAGACATTCAGTTTAGAGACGTTCGCCAATAGTTATCTAATCCTATCGCGATAACGAAATGCATTCAAACGTTAGAGATAACGCTCAAAAACTTTCTTGAATGGAGCACACAACCTCCGGCAACTACCTGTTCTTGATTTGTTCGAGCCCCACGTTGGGCGCCAATAATGTGACGATCACGTTCGGGACTCAAGATTTCGAACTAAATAAAATTACTGAACCAATGCTCGAACAAACGCAAAGATCTTCTCTCACTCAGGCGGGGCCAAACAGCTCAATTTAGGAGGTATGCCGGCTTAAACAAAAAAGGCACGGAGACATGAAACCACTATTTTTTCCTTTTTTCTTTTCTTTTACTGAATACGGCTTACAAAAAATTAAGAATAAATTAATAAGCAGACTTCTCACTCGAAATTGATAATATAGGGCTTGATTACAAAAAAAAACTAATGAGAGAAAATATGTGGCGGAACCCCTACCTTGTGCTCGCTCTGGCTTAGAGCGAGACGGTAATTTAGTGCACACTGGTAATTATTAGTTTGTCTTCGGAGCAGAAAGTCCTCTACTTCATCCGAGGCTCGAAATGGCGAAAACTTGACAAAATTGATAGACAGCTCCAGCTTCTACGGCTGTGGCCACCATCCGACGTCCTTCGCCACGATGCTAGCTCTGCGGGCTCGGTAGTTCCCACTCTTCTCAGTCGCTGGAGCTCGGTGGGGACGCCTCTCCGCTTCCCGCGCTTCTTTCGCGTCGCAGGAAAACAATGTGCCTCCACAATATATAGCGATTACTTAATTATGATCAAGGAACGAGTACGAGAGGAACAATAAACTCCGAAAGTGTAAGGCTGCTGCTTTCTGCCACCGTGAAATGATGTTTTATCAAATTCAAATGAACTGAGTGAAAAATGAATTGAATTTGTAGCAAAATCCTGCGAATTTGCGTAGACGTGAAGAAAGTGGTGTGATGTGTCTCGCCTGATATTTTGGTTGGGTTGAACCAGTTGAAAAAATTACGAGCGTCCGAAGGTTGTCTTTGTGTAGCTCGTGATTCTGAGGATCATTGCATCTAATTACGAGAGTTTCAAGTTTTTCTACGCAGAGCCTGTAATTCTGTCAATAGCCTTCAAAGGCCCTTGGAATTGATTACTTCCATTTGCCTCGGGAGAATCATCTGAGCTGATTTCAGGAAACTCAGCCTCTTTTTTTTTTAACGCGCAGTTCAATTGGTCTGGGCTGCAGAGTTTCGGAACGTTTCGCCATTTTGTAAAACTCGCTGTTGCGATTTCCAATTGGTCTTTATTTTTGTAGCGTTGATATGGAAATTTGTTGTTGCGAAAAGTCAAGGGGAACGACACCCAATTTATTCGGCCATTCTCTCTCTGGGGTCGAACGAAGTCATAAATCTGTTATTTTCGTTTGCTGGCTGTGCCCCAGATTCCATAACTTAAATGGTGTTAACGCTGTCCTCGTAAGCAAGCGGCGATAGGGTTAAATTTATAGTTTCCTCGCTCTCCTTACCGTCCTCGAGTGGCGGTAGAAGGAGAAGGGCGAAGGGCGAGAGCGTTTTGGAACCTCGGTTGCTTCTTTGGTGGTATTTAGCCGAGGATATTAGTTTTGTTTCGCCATCGGCCCCACAAAAGGCTGCATTGTCGGCCCTCAAAGCTTGCGGCTAATTTCCAATGTGGCTCACTCAGCAGCTGAGGCAGAGTTGCCAAAGGGAGGAACGGGGGAATGAGCGAGTGTGTAGCAAGCAGTTAGTAGTCTAGTGAGTGTTGCCAGAGGTGGAGAGGGCTCAGCATCACTTCCGCCGACCCGTTTTCTATCGACCGAGTTTTAAATATTAAAGGATTCACGGAAGGTACTGAATTCTTAATATCCCCGGAACTTGGGAGGACGGAAGAGGCTGTTTCACTAGCAGTTATGATTGTTTCTTCGCCTCGCAGGGCGCTCTTCTGCTGAGGCTTCTCAAACTTGGCAAGTGGGAGCTCGCTGAGCGCCATGCCAGGAGGTGGGGTTCCTTCATCAAATCCTTGCCTCCGATTCCCGCGTAGTCCTTTAAAAATCATTGGACCAGGTCACTTCTTATTTCTATCGTTGTGATGACATCCAGTGACGTGATAAATCGATATCCAATTGGCCTTCACATTCAATCCATGACTATGCTTTCAAAAATTCCCAAAATGCACGTTTCTGCAACAACCCATCTTGTAAGTTCACAAATAGGGCATACTCCTTCAATCCCATCCGCTGAGTCCGCAGGCAGCCATCTTTCCCCCACAGCCACCCTCCTTTGCTTCATCTACTACTCTCGCTCCTTTTCATCTTCCGCTCTCTCGTTCCGTTCCATTGTCACTGCAAGTTCTAATCGTGACCTTAATAATACGTTAAAAGCCATCTTAGATTTCGTGGTCTGGTTTTGGGCTACTTGCTCTATGTACTTGCATTCCACAAATTTAGAATGAGTTAAGTCCCTCGCAATGACCTGGAGTTGAGCGTTTGTTCCCATACTAGAAACAATTATGATGCTAATCTATTTTTCTGGTTCCTTCCATGGCTTGAAATACGAAGGCAACCATATCAGTCATGGCTAACGTCAGTTGAAGAAAGATATATTCAAATAAAGTCTTTCTCTAGTGTTGTTTGTGTAGTTTGCTTAATCATAGCTGATGTATAGGAGGCGCTTGCATACCAAAGCTTGGCTGCAAATCGAACAGGTTATTTGAATAATCAAGCAGAGATGTTGTGCGAGTAATGCCATACCTTCCTGCTACGCGCATGTCTGCTGGTGATCCTTTCGCCAGGTATCTGATCCAAGTTGAAATCGCCATCCATTCTGCATTGATATTGTGGAACTCTCCCTTCCGTGAATATTTTTAAACGGTGTGCAGTGCTAGTGTCTTTAGAACGGTTTTCATCACAAAGCGCCTTTCAGCAATATTCAATTATCTGAAGAAAATGAAGTAAAAAGCTCTTATTTTGGCATCAATCTCGCCCCTTCCCTGATGTTCGCTGAAATCGTGAAATCGAAGGAACCTCACGAAGTGTTGAAGCGTGTTGTGCCTATTTTCTCGTGCGTGGCACTTAGTTTTCCATGCAAACGGTTCAATCAATCATTGGCGATCAAGTCGTTGTTCACTCTCCTTTCCTCGCCCATTTCTCTGGTATGTCTCGTGTCTACTTTGGTGTTGCGCACATTCCTTTTGGTGGGAACTCACAAACCAGTTCTAATATGATGCCTACTCTGTTCCAATTGTACGTGTGGAGTTTCTGAATGATTCGAACGAGTGTTTTTTGTTTCATTCTGTTGATATTATAGCTTACCAACAATACCCTTTGGTGTCCCAGGCTCCTTGTAGAGAAGCAAGACAAGTACCTAGGGGTCGACATAAGAGAGAGGGCCAAAAATTTCAATTAAAATTGGTTTTAGCGTAGTTTTTTCGTTCAGAAAGTAATACAATCATCAGAAAAATCTGTGTGGTACTCTCATTAAGTACCTATTCGATGAGCGTTTAATCAATTTAATGCATATTCCAGAAACAACCGATTCACTTAATACCATTTCTAAAAGTGTTTACCCGATAACTCTGCCAAACTGACTGATAGTCTTTGATCAATATAGTTCCTTTTGGGCCTAAACGGCTAATGTTGAAATCCACAATTTATTGAGTAGCTCCTGTATATCTTATGGGCGTTATTAAACGCTCATCGTATAAGTACTTTATTAGACAAACCCCTCAATTTATTTGATATTTTGGTGACATTAGAGCGAAGTTTATAAGAAAGAACTGCGTTAAAATCAATTTTCAATTAAGTTTTTGGTAATTTGCTGTGGTGCTCTTGTTATTTTGCCAAATAGCGTTTTTCGGACTCAGTAGGGGGTCTGAAACATAAAGGTCTGAAGAGAACTCAAAAATTGTTTGCAGCTGAGCCTAGGAAAGTTAAAAAAAGGAAGTTGTGTGATTCTCCACTGTAAATGTCTTGGGTGGGAGGATCATGGTAGGGTAGCGGTTGCGAAGGGAGGGGGGTGGTCGGGCCCAAACTAGATACTTGTAGCAACCTGTCGCGGTTTTCTCCTCAGTCCCCCAACACTTCGACTCTCGCCGGTCGAAGCTCTTCTCATTTCCGTTGAACTCCCGTTGAATTCACATCTCGCGACGTCCGAATACATTCTATCCTATTAATTCACATACATAAAATGCCTATTTTTCTCAAAATTAGTTTAGATTTGATCAATTGGAGTTGTACTCTTAGAGCTACTAATTTTGGGGGAGTACTTCTCCTTGCTAGTTTTTTAAATCAACGAATGTTGGGGAGAAAGTTGAGGAATTGGCCGAAATATTGAAGTTTCTTCCGATCTTAACACTTAAAATGCTTCTAAGTTTCTTTTGTTTTCTATCCGCATTTTATTATTATTTATTAGACGTTAATGTCAGCGATATATTTTATTTTTGAACCATTACTCTGGTTTTTTAGATCTCTTAGATTTTAGCAGTTCTTGCTTATTACTTGAAGATTTTCTCTTCATTACCTCATTGTCTGTTGTTTTTACCTTTCTTGGCTCCACACGTAGAAAGGGAAAGTGTTGTGTGCGTATGTAAAACCCCGTTAAGTGTTTGTGTGCCACACTTCAAGCAATTAGTAATGCCACTTGGGAGTGTGTTACCCTGGCAGGACCTTACATAGAAGGCTTAGGCGTGATTGGCTGCTGCCGCATTGTCTGTAGTAGCAAATACCTGCCGTGCCTCCGCAGGTCTGGACTCGGTGGGCGCTGTGCGTGGGACTGATATAAACCTCTTGAGGGTTCTGAAACAGTCATTCCTCCATCTCTTAATCAGCTGAAAATTCTACGTGACGCAAAACTCATCTCTCAGGCGAATATAAGAATTAGGTTACACATTAGGAGGTTCTGAGCTCATAATAGACACAGAAATTGGCATTGTTGCCTGTCAACACGTAAATGTTCCTATTTCTGGACGCAACCGACTTTATTGAATTTATTCAGAACTTGAATTGCATCTCGTAATTTGATCAGCGACTGGAAAGCGAGCAAATAAGTTGCATACGCGACGAAATATAGAAGTTGTGGAAGCGGACGAATAAGCAGATTTGTGGGAACAATAACGCTACGGTATGGAGTCAGGAGGGGCGCGAGGATATTGGAACCGAACGATGGGGGATCGGATTGAGCAGTCTTTTTCAGTAAAAATATAGCGGCAGCGCTCAAGGGGACGGGTGGAGGAGTTCTTGCTCATGGAACAATATTGGAACGGTTTCCTTCCGAATGGCAACAGGCTGCGATGGCGACGGAGGGAAGCGCTTTACGGAGGTTGAGTTTTTAAGGGGAAAGAAAGGGTGGTGGAGGGGAAAAGACGGCTATCTGGACATACCCCAAAACCCGAGGACTTCCCGCCCATCACTCATCTCAGGCTCATCTTTCATCTGCAGGCTTTGCTCTCACAAGGTTGGATTACAGAGAGAGTATCGAAGCGTAACACTCCGGAGGCAAAGCTCCCACAACCGTTGACCTAATATTTTTTTATTGAACGGCACCAATGTAACTTCATTTACCTAAACTCCTTTTGTTCTCACAATTCGTTCCAAGAAACTTGTTGACTTCACGTTCATGTTTTGCTCTCGTTGAACAAAACGTATTTATTTCCCTAAGCCCTGCGATGTATTTGACTCTAAAATACATTTTGAATGTTCTTAATCCGATAAACACCATTTAAGAAAATGCTCTGCGTGCGTATTACTGAACGCGATTGAGAGAGTATGGCTGAATCAGCCAACGTAGGGCGCCAAAATAACAGCCAAATCTCTCAAACTAATCGTAGTGGTCAAAACACCAATTATTTGTATCCTATAAAACAGTTCTAACAGCTACACATAAAACGAGCACATAAAATGTACAGTTTCTGAGAAATGACGAGAGCAGCACAATAAATTAGCAAAAGTTACGACAAAAATTATTTTAACGGAGTTTTTTCCTTATACATTTTGCTCATATGACATTGGCGTTCTCGAAAACACTGCAAAATTATTCCTGTATTGCAGAAACCCAGAAATCGTCGTAAAATTGCAAACGCGGACGTTGATAGTTCTATTAACCCGTTGATTTTCTTAAAATTGATGTCGCGGAATAAGTAGCAGCAGCCAAACAAATTACTGAACTTCAAGCGCTACCGATTTGTGCGAAGAACGTTGAGTTATGTTTTACGCGTTCGTATGAACTGAGTTAAAAATATATTCTATCAGTAGCTAAAACGTACGTGGGGCTGAGGAATGTTGTGTCATGACTGGCTCAATCCCTCGGCTGTAATGAAAATGGCTCTTACATGCATCAGACTTGTACTTGTTTGGTCCTGTCGATGACGATTCCTCGTGAGCCCCACTGTGCTTGCAACGCCCTTGGTATATCAGGCTGCTTCGTCTGGAGCCTGCCATCTTGTCTCCGTGGCGAGTAAGTAATTTCTAAACGTGAAAGTAACAAGCTCGATTACGCGCTATTGTAACGCTCATTTAGTTCATTTATGGTCGAACACCGTCAAGCACCTGATGATTCGAATATTTCACGTGCTATACGGATAATAGTGTATAGTTAGGGCTAACTACAGATGTGAGAAGAGTGGAAGGCAGCTGTGCTGACGACAGTTTAACGAGTACGAGCATTTCAAATATTTCTTAGGTGTCTTATCACGGGACGGGATTCTCAATTGTATTGGGAAAGCGGTACTGACAGGGGGAACAAACAAAACGAGGCTACGAAAGGCAAACCTGTAAAAAGTGTGTTTTGCTGATGCCTCAGTTCGGAGCTGCGTTGATTACAGGTGGAGCCAAATTTGATTCTGGGGACAACATATATGCTCTAGAAGAACGCCATCATACATTTTAGTACTAAATATTTTACTAAATCACGAACGACGTGCTACAGCAGGATTGACAGTGCTAGTCTCAACAAAATATATTCTAATTTAAAAAATATTCCAAGTGACGTCATCAATTGTAATATTTTTCATTCGCATCCAATCGTTCCACTGTTCATAAAAGTCCAAAATTATTTTTTTCTTCATCGATACTCTGTTTTCAATTAATTCACGGATTACAGAAAATGTCGTGGCCACACGCACATAAATCGCTCTGTCAATTCAATTCCCAGAATCTGCACCATCAGTTTGTGTCTCCTTTTCTCCGCTGTGTTTATTTACGTTATTACAGCTTTTCCAACCTCACACCCGAGGCCATTCGTCGCCTTGTTTTCATTTCTGCTGATAAATAAGTCACCGGACCATTATTTGTTTTTCGTTGATGTTTCTCCATCGAATTTGAAATACCGATTTTCGAGAAAAAAAACGCAAACTCACTAATGAAACTGTGTAGTCCGTGAATTCCGCCGTATTTCACTGAAGTGATCTTCTGATGATAACGAAGTTGAGCGAAACTTCGGTATAGAGAAATTGTTCCTTGAATTGGTCGCTACGGTGATACTTATTGTGCTGGGCAATAACCTCAGATATCAAATGAATAGATAACTCTTTAGAAGTAAGGAAACGAAACTAAGAACGCAATAACAGTCACTTGAAGTTTAATCGAATAAATAGAAATGAATTAAATGAATCGTACTCCTTTCAATATTTAATTCAAGTTACCTAATTCGCTAGGATCGTTACGAAAGACAATATCGGAGCAAGGGGGTTAATAAACACGTACTTGCTCACCTTTATTCGACAATATTTAAGCGGGAGGGAGGAAAACACTGGCTGATAAGGGAGTGGCTCGATTAATACGTCGCAGGGAGCTTGAAGCCTGGCAAATAAATCGCTCGCCCTTCCCGCGCTTTTGCATGGCAGAGAACGCCAAGGAAGGAAAGCCGACGGAAATTCAGGCTATATCCTTCACAAATGTTGTGTGATGCGCCCACGATCATGTCCAGACAATTCTATTCTTATACACAGGATCCGAGGGCTAAAAAAGTTGACCCAATCGTTAAAAGTTGCTCACTAATTTTTCTGATCGTCCTCAATATTTGGTTGAAACATAAGTGGCAGAGTCATTCTAAATTCACTAACAATTTGGGTGAATTCGGGTTGATGGCTAAAACTCTTGCTACATAATTGGACTGTTGAAATGACGTGAGCATTTCTCACTTTTGGACCAGCGTCAAAAGAGCAGATTCAAATTCAACCAAATTTTGACTTAGTAGTTGACATCAAAACTTTGTTTGGTGGATTCGCATCAAGTAACATGAGTCGTGAAACCCACCACAACAATTTTACGGACCTTAACTTGCAGACAAAAACCAAATTTGACGAAAGTTTGATCAAAAATTGGCTTGTGGAGTACTTTATTAATTACAATTCTGCTTCCCTCATTTCGAGGACTCTTTGGAGCATAAGTCGTCCTGAATTGCTCAAATTATATACTTATTACATATTTGTAGTGTATTCTGTCTCGAGTGTTCATAAAACAGAATTCTACCAAATCGTCTCGGTCTTCGTTTATGCCTTTAGTGGATGGAAATATAACGCGTTAGTACTCATATAATGTATGTCTCCATACGAAGAGATACCATCCATAATGAATTGGTGATATTGCTGATGTGTCTTTGTCTGCAATGCTAGTCCACATTTGGCTCCGAGCAATTGGTTCGTTCAGAACGCTGTTACAAGGTGGAAAACTTGCGGCTTCCGCACCTTTTCAAACAAGGCGAGGTTGAGTCTTGTTGGTTTTCAAAAAACATCGGTGAACATACAAGACTCAGTTAGTTCTGGTCTGCCGTTGACTTGTTGGAATAGAAGTTGCACTCAATTTCATATGTTGAAGCTATTTCTACGTTGGAAAGTTGGTTGCTGCCTCCGAATGCTGCACAAAATCTTTCGTATTGTGGAAAATTTGTAGCTTAGTGAACGGGGTTTCCTTCCCCAAGCGATAAAGACTAAATGTGTCATTGAACAAAACCCGAGCGAGGCTTAGAGGTAGGCCCAAAAGTTGATACGTATTCAAGATCAATCTTAGATCAATTTCAAGAGCGAAATTGAAAAACAGCAGTCGCTCGTGGAAGTGGGAACTACTGTGGAGCAGCACGTGGTTTCTTGTTTCCTCCACATAGGAGGCGTAAGACATGCAGGATGCTGGGTAAAAGCTCTTCCGTGTCACGTTTCATTGACGAAAATTCCCCTCTCGCCACGCACACACAAACCATTTTCCCAAGTAGAAACAGATCTAACGCCCCCTAGTTCATGTGTATTTTTATACGAATACTGTAAGATGACTAAATCATGATTCAGAATTATTGTTCGCAAACTGATGATAAACCGAGGCCATTTGGTTCACAGGTTTAAGTTTATATAAACTGCATAGATATTACATTATTACTGTTAAGTGTTATCTTGACCGTGGCACAGACGACAGTAATTTCCTGAAATGCTGCGGTTATCACCCGTAATATATATATAAGTTCACTCTACCTAATTTGCGCAGAGTAATAAACCAGTAATCCGGCAATACACTTTATTGCTACTAAAACGGTAAATCACAAAAGCGAAATTAGAATTTCAAGTAAATTCGTGAAGAGTGAAACTTATGCGTAATGAGAAGCGACTGGTTAGCGATAACATAAGATAACACAAGCCGCGTCTAGGCGAAGAACAACGAGGTGTTCACTCTCGTGAGATTGGTTCTGGGCGAAGCTCAGAATGCGGCGATCAAATAATGAGAACTTATTATTACATCCCCACTTTTCGAGAAAACAACCAGGGTCGAAAATAGCAAGGCATGGGCTATTACAAAGGTGCTCTATTACGAAATCAAAACTTTCCTGACATTTTGGCGACCATTCGAATTTTACATTCTGTTTTAATAGGGTATGGAGAGGTGCCAAAATAGTTGCTGCATTAGGTATGTAGTTGCTATAAAAATTTACTTTCCCCAAAAAACGCGAGAAGATTTAAAGTCGATGATTAGCGCGCACGAGTGTGGAAGAGATGAGGAAGGCACGCATGGACAGTGCCTTGGAGCTGAGGACTGAGGGCGAGTGTGGTGATCGACAATTTGAGAGCTTGTAGAATATGTTAACAATGCGCTAAAATAGAAACGGTGTAGATGTAAAGCTACACTGTGAGCTGTACGATGGATTGATGACTTGGGTTAGTGTATTTCTTAGTTGGCATCTTAGTTTGAAGCTGCTCTGATGAGTAATGTGTGTTACCAAGGAATACCACCAGGGGGTACCATCCTCCACCGTGCTGCATTTGTTTTCCTAGGCTCCTAGGCTAAATGGAGTCGCCCAACTTTCATATTTAGCCGCAGATCACCATGGAAAGCCAAATTGAGGGTTTGAGCGAAATTGGTTCGAAATGAACTTGTTGGGCGCACGAGAGGGGGAGCTTAAATAAAGTAAAAGGGAATTAGTGATTTGAGTTTGAGTATATAAGGACGACGCAGGGGGCTCGGAATGGACGTGAACTGGTTGCGCAGGGAGAAAGTGAGAGCTGTGACTGGCCCGAGAGTTGATAGAGGAATGTCTGTGTGAGGACTTTGAGTCGAGTATATCTGGGAAGAGCGTGTGTGTTTGACAGACGGGTAAATAGAGCGAGGAAAGGACAGTGTGAAAAGTCCAAAAGCGAAAGTCCGTTCTCGTTGGAAGTTAAACCAAACACACCTGGGAAAGGCCCAAGGTCGTGATACCAACTACTTCGACCTGTGACTATTGTTATCATAGTGCTCCAAACACTCAATATTTCTTTCTCAATAATGGCTTCAACGATTTGGATTAAATATTTATAGTTGACAGCTCCTCATAGCACGACATTACCATACAATTATCATCCGTGAGAAGATGACGGGAGAATCACAATGACTAATAACAAATTTCGAAGAATCAATTTTAGGGCTGTTTTTTCATCCTAAATATTGCTCAAATGACGCATAATAAAAAAACTCAGGTTGTAGTCCAATAACCTGCCAATATGGTGGAGAAGTATTAATAGTTGTCCGAAATTCTGGAATTCAAACGTCGTTTTGTCGATGTGTTTCTCCGATAATTCAACTTCTGGAAAACTCATGTTGATCATCACATCAATTTCTTTTACGTTCATTCTTTGTAGGTCGTGACATAAGTAGCAGAAGCAGCTAAATAAATTCTTGATCTTTAAGCGTTTGAATGTAATACTGAAGTTGCGTTTTACCAGTTACACGTCCGACTAGATATTTTTGTCTGAGGTAGCAGCACATTCGCAACACTTTCGTTCATTAGAAGGAGGTCCCTCAAAGTGCAAAATGTTCTCAACTCCTGATGTACAAAATGTTCAAGTTCATCAAACCCCCAGCCCGGGTTTTAAGTTAGCGCTTCGTCGTTGGTCCAGCGGACCGATTAGCTATGCATTAACTACTAATAGAATGCTCAGGTGGTCACCAAAGTTGGGAATTAGGTCGTCCAGACTCGGCAGATGAACGACATCGGTGATTAAGTTGGCAGCCTGTTGGAAGTTATTATTCCCTTCACGGCTAGAAAATATCGACGAGGCTACGGTTTGATGGTGAAAGGGGGGAGGGGAGGGGGAGTGTGACTTTAATTATTCAAATTCGCTTTCCGATTTTGGAGGGTTCACTCCTTTAAATGTGGTCGTCTCCGAGAACCAGTTAGGTGGCGGCAAATACCCTTTCGTGAATCCACCAATCGGAGTGGAATTGAGGAGGAAGCTTGATGGATGAGAATATCTTATTCATCCGTGTAATTATGTAATGACGGAGATGGATCAATGGAATCGTGAAGTTGGGCTGGAATGGTGTGTAGTAAATAACAAATGTCGCGACAGCTTAGAGGTTTTGGTGACTTAGAAATGGATTGCTCTTGCATTTCCTGCAGATGGAATTCAAATTAATTGTAATTTTTTCGTCTTTTTCAGGTGAGTGAATCTTGTTACCTACCAACATCCCCTTTGCAAGGTAATATTTTGACTCAATTGTTTCTAACTGTAGCTATTTACCATAATCGACTTTGAACCGCCTGCTGCAAGCGATTACAGTTAAAACCGTATAGTAAATGTGATCAGGGGCCCATTTCCGTCTTCCTGGGCAGTGTGCATGAGTTTGTGCGCCTGTGAGCCAATGACGACCCCTCCCTTTTGGTTTATTATTCATTCTGAATATCTGAACCCTATGTTTTCGGTCACGAAAAATTTTTTACAACCCCCCCCCCCCCTCAAAATTTGGTACTTTACGTTTCAAAACATGGGGATTCCAAATCTGCAATGTCCGTCCCCCGTCCGCCGTCCAGTCCGTTTTGAGCCTTTAACGTGGTCTAAAAATCTTGGTCTTTCGCACAAAAATCCCATTTGGTATCTAGTTGTGCTCGCCATCTCGGCAATCCGATCGGACGAAGCCCATGGTTGTTATGGGCGAAAAATGATTTAAAAAATTAACGAAACCCAGTATAATCGCAAATAAGCCGTGTCTCGTATCGTTTTCATGGCCCGCTCGACCCGCAACGCCCTTTAGACTCGCAACGTCCTGCCAATTGCCGAGCGAGGGTTTGCTGGAAGCCCCCGTCCCAATTTCCCCGACTCTTTTTGCCCTACGGGGAAGGAAGGTTATGGCCACTTCCTCCGAACACCCCTCCATCGGATCATAAATGCCTACAGACGTTCACGAGCGCCTGGCGCCGAGGGAATATTTAGTTTCCGTAGTTCCATTGTAGTCAGGTCATGTTTCGTATGGTTTACTAGTATTGGACTTCATTTTTTACATTGTTGGCCCAAGTAGGAGCTCAGTTCAAAAGGTGAGCTGTCGATGGCTTTTTGGATTTGACTGTTTGATGTACTAATTCTTTAGTTTTACGTCGTTTGAATCGTATGAACAGTAGATTTTGGTGTATTATTCAGAATGAATAATGCACCTTTGTTTTTGGCCAGGGATATTTATTTACCCCCCCCCCCCCCATACACACACACACACAAATTTGGATATTTTCTCCTTTTAAGACAAATCTGCAATGATTGTCCTCCGTCCAGACTCTTTCATGGCTTTAACATGGTGTGGATCTGTTCTTTCGCGAAAAATTCCCATTTGGTATTTGGCTTGACAATTCTATCGGACTAAGCCCTTGGATGTTTTGGGTAAAAAATGATTTAAAAAATTAACAAGAAAGCAATTTTGGCAGTTTTAACGCAAATACGCCATCTTCCGCATTATTAGGTGCTGGGTCTAATGGAAACAGTCTCAGAGATGTACGACTTCATCTAAACCGAAAGCAGTGAAATAAGAGTAATTATAGTGATCCCACGTCTACTAATTGAAAGTGCGAAATAAATAGAAATCAATCGATTCATCTCACTCCCTCGTATCTCATTAAAACCACCCTTCAGCTTGACTGTCGTGTATACATATATCTTTTTCGTCGTTCCGTAGTAGTCAGGTCATATTTCGTATCGTTTATTGGTATTTTTCGATTCTGAATCAAATGGGATGGGTATCACATGTGTGAGACTGCGTCAATATGAGCATGAGAATAATAAACCGTTGTGTAATAATTTGCAGCATTTTTATTTTCGAATGAGAAAGCCATTTTGTTCCTTTTTAATCTTTTTTTCTAAAGAAGAGCGAATGGGTTCCGAAGCATAGTTGCAATCGCACAACTTCACGCGTTTTGTTGAACCAAATACACAGAGTTTACATATTTCACTTGGGTTGACAACCTGCTCGTTGTCAAATTTCATAAATTTGAGCAGGTTGCCGTGCGGTGAGCTCTATTTCGAACGAATAGCTTTTTTCAGGCTTAGGAACAGAGTTTTTGAAAAAGGCGAAGCATAGTAGGGGAAATTGGTAATCAGTGAAGGATTATGGACAGTGAAGGATCGGATAGAAGAAACCTGGAAGTAAAGATCGTGGGTTTTAAACAAGTTCATTGCTTCCACTAATTGCTCCAACGAAGAAAACTGGAGTTTAACATAGTTAACAGCTCTTTTGACAGTTGATGCGCAGTGCGCAACTATGTCCGAATACCAAATCTGGTCAAGATGAAGAGGAATTGTGGGTGCGTTGACTTTCCACGTCGCAGGAAAAGAAAACGTCTTTGAGAGGAACTCTTAGATTCATTTAATTACGTTTTGATTGTCAGAGGGCAGGCGGAACGCAGGGAAATTCCGACTGGTTAAAAGTCGACCTGTCGGGCATTCCACGAAATGCACAAACGACCTAATTGAAATAAGTGCGCGGTATGCTCAATTTATTCGACATCTGTTGGTAACAAGTGAAACATTACGCCGAATTAGACTTCGTTGATAGCTTGCAGCGTGAGGAGTGTGTGTGTAGTGCGAAACGTGCCCGTTCCTTCAAACAGGAAAGAAAATCGATCCTAATTTATTGAACTTAACCCTACCGGACTCCTCTTGTGGGCCTATTGTTGACAATGTTTCCATAGTAATTAGCGTTTAAGTTTTTGGTTTCCAGTATCTTACACTCCTGTTACGGGGGTGAGAAAGGAACGAGGTTTCTGTCGAGTAGAAAAGCGTTCCTCTACAAGTATAACGAAGTGCACATCGTGTCAATACGTATATTGTCAATATTGTCCAACTCTCGTTCAACTGAGCGATTGAGTTATTAATCAACTCGAGTGCTCGATGTGATACCGTTTTTCAATCTTCCGTTCCCGATATAACAACCAGTGGCTTCAATCAAAAGAAATGCTTCGATGAACTGCCGTTTGTGTTGTTACTTCACTTATTTTTTTGTGTTGTTACTTCACTTATTTCACTGTGTTGTTATCACTTCTTTTTTTTCATTGTTCTCCACTCCAGAGGTTCTATTTATTTTTTTGGTGTATTATTCATTCTGAATAATAACCCTGTTTTCGGTCACGAAAAATTTTTTACAACCTCCCCTCAAAATTTGATACTTTACGTTTCAAGGCATGGGGATTCCAAATCTGCAATGTCCGTCCGCCGTCCTGGCCGTTTTGTGCCTTTAACGTGGTCTAATAAAAAATTCGTTCTTTCGCACAAAAATCCCATTTGGTATCTAGTTGTGCCCACCATCTCGGCAATCCGATCGGACGAAGCCCATGGTTGTTATGGGTCAAAAATGGTTAAAAAAATTAACGAAACGCAGTATAATCGCAAATAAGCCGTGTTTAGTATCGTGTTCAAAGCCCACTCGACTCACAGTGCCCTTTGGACTCGCAACGTCCTGCCAATTGCCGTGAGGGGGTTCACTGGAAGCCTTCGTCCCACCCCTCCATTGGATCAGACGTTTACAGGCGCCTGGCGCCGGGGGAATATTTTTAATTTCCGTAGTTCCATTGTAGTCTGGCCATGTTTCGTATGGTTTACTAGTATTCAATGCTGAATCGAATGGGATGGGGGAGCAGTAATTGTTCATGAGAATAATAAACCATTGTGCAATAATTTGCAGGGTTTTTTCTTGTTTACTCCCTGTAGAAAAAAAGACTAGCGTATTTCTCCCTCCTAGGCTCACACAAAAAAAAACTTGCTCAAATATGACAAAATTAATTTAATTTAAATTATTGACGATTGAATAAATGTAATGACGGGTATTGACATGGTTTCGCACCTGCTCCTGGATCCAATCGGATGCCCAGAAATTGTATCAAAAAATAAGTCGGCCTGTGGCTAGCAGCTTCCAGCGACGACTACACGACTCTCCGTGTCTAGGCTGCGACTTCTTTCCTGCGTTTTTCGGACGTTCGAGCTGGCGTTATCCACTCCCTCGCCTTTCCAGAACATTCACGAACAAAGTTCGTACTCCACAGTACAGAGGAGAATGTAGAGGAAGTCCAAACAGAGTTCCTAGAGGTATTAACACAGAGCATTAAGGGTACGAAATTCTGTGACAATGATGATGATAATATGAAGGAGACAATTTTAATCCTTTAAGCACTGGTGGGGTTAAATAGAGAAACGTTTCCTTTTACAGAAGTTAAATTTAGCACCATTTAAAAGTATTCCGAGTCTTTAGGGAATTGTTTGTATGCCTTTACAGTACTTGCAAACATGAGTGTCTGCAGTGTTTCAAAAACCTCAGCTCTGCGAAAAAATCCAACCTTTGGATTTCTCGTATGTCAATAAATAATCTTTCCTTACAAGTTCTCAAACACCGCCAAGGCTTTTGCACACTGTTTCATTTCCCAAGATGTTCGCTCAGAGTTTCGTACAACTTTCGTTTTATTTGGCTATATTTGGCCCCACTTCCGCTAAGCCCCACTCGTCTCTTCGCGCTTTTTTGTTTGTTACGATTTTTCGACTGGTTTGATTTATCGGACCAAACACTCATTTACTCTCGACCCTTCTGCCCCAATCAAATTTTCGTTTGCGGAACCCCACTCACCCGTCACTCCCAATCTTACAATTCGCACTCGTTATAACAGTCGTTCGTACTTCTCAGCAAAAGTTTATCCATTCAGCGACGGTGTGAGCGAACGCTTTCACTTCCAAAGCAATCATATCTGCCGGCAGACTGATAACGCGATAGAGGGTGACAAGTGGAATGTCGCACATACTCTAGCGACTATTGCTAAACCACGACCTCCTTGCGCAGTTCACGTTAGAAATAATAGCCACCCTTACGACACCTCTATTCAAGCTATCATAGGTGTTGGGTGGGGGGTAAAGAGGCATTTTATGGGTATCCCTTCGAATATATAAACGGCTTCAATCAATTCGGACGCTTAGAAACACAGGTGAATGCCACCTTGAATTTAACGTATGTGTTTACATTTGGGGTTGTTATGACGTCGTCTTCGATTACTAGTGCCAGCGCTCTACAAATCTCTCTCAAATGAGTGGCAAACGACAGCAGGAACATTGCATCAACAAATTTCCCACCAGAATGTAATAAAACGGCTAGAGATTTGGCCTTGTTAGTTGATACCTCTGTCAGAATACGGAACCAATCGCAAATACGCCGTGAAGGTTCACACTGGGAGTGTCTATTAAATGAACAGAAGGCTCCCGAGGAAGGCCCAAGGGGGAACAGATGAAGAGTCATAAAAGGGGAGATGTTCCAGACGCATCCAATTATTATTATAGGTTTCTAAGATAAGTTGGGTTTCCTTCTTTTGATAATACTAGCCAAGCGTGTTCAAGACGCCTTCTTCATTAATTTCAGATGGAACATTCAGGATCAATCTCAGAACATCTGATATCTCCTGACCTAGAAAGGAGTAATGAATATAATTAGCCTGCTCTGTGTGCGCCTTGTATCTTGAGGAAATACTCAAATCTTCTCCTCCAGTGTTGGAATTTTGCGAATGAACAACACACCTCGAGTTGTTCAGTATTGGGATCCCTTAAAACTTACGTATCAGATTGTTGTTAGGAATTAAGTTGAGAGTTGAAGAGTAACTGGTCGCTGATTTTTTGTGATGTTGGCTGATTGCTGCTGGAATTGGAAATACTTGTTACATTGCATGCAGTTACTCCGAAATTTCGACTATACCTTCCTCGATGGGTTGTAACCAGTCGTTCAATTCCTGGTCTGTAGCCAATTTTCTCGCCGATCGATTACACGTTGAACTCATGTACGTTCTTCAAATTGACTGCGCCATTGTGCTTGGAATTATTGAATAACACTTCAGTTATCACTTAACCTCATAGCAACGCCAATATAGATACGAATAGAAATAATTGGGTGCGTCTGGAACAGGGGCGCATACTTTCGTTACATTTCGGGCGCATTTCACTTTCCATTATGTATTCGATTCAGCGGGTCGTATGTTAACGTCAAACTCCCTCAACTGTTGCCGTGAGCTGTTATCCTGAACTGTTGGAATGAACGGTTATCGTATGTTGAGTGGTTATCGTGAAACCTTTTGCCGTGAACTGCACACTTGAAACCCGTTGGTGCGGACAAAGTTTTTATCTTTTTTTATAAATGATTTTTTTTGGATCAAAAGGATTAAATAAATTAGAGCTTCGTAATTAATTCTTGATAGAGTCTAGAGGCAAAATGAATTTTGCATTAGAAACCATCAATAAAATATCTTGCGGGCTGAATCGCCTACTTTGCTTTTGTAGGGCTCCAGACAGTTTATTCCGTTTCTCCCTAATGCCCTCTCCTTGCTCCTACTCACGTCCTATTATTCCTATTCGGTTTCTACTTACTCGGGAAATTTATAGCTTTTGCTTCTTGATGGAGATTTCTCTCAACTCGTTTGTCAGCGAATGTTTTTGTTTTGGTAGGGCACACTTCAACTAGGGCTCGCATGTGCGCTACGACTAAGATCATTTTTCTAACTGTGATGAGGGTGAAGAAGGCAACCGATCTACGAAGGAGGGTGACGTTTACTCCAAACGCAGTTACGTTAACAAATGGAGGCCAAACGAAAGAGTGTCCCAGAAAATGATGGAGAGCCTCGTTGAAAGTTAAATCCTGGGAGTAGGGAGCGGAATATTGATTCCACCTACGGTTGCTGTTTGATACCAAATAGTCTCGACTGTCCGCGTTTTACAATGTCGCTTTTCTTCCACTTCTTTGTCACGGTAATAACAATCAGCTTCGGAGCCGTCAACATTACGACCACCTGTCGCATTTTCAATTTCTCCGAGTCCTCGTTTCATTTCAAGTCTGATTGCTCCCTCTCTGCTGTCACCCCAACGGCAATTTGCGCTTCGTTATCCGCGGAGTCGCGCGAAGACAAATTTCCCGCAGTTAGGAAGTTTTCGCCGAATTTTCAGGAACGAACAAGTAATGCGAACTGTACGACCAGAACCCTTCAACAAAATGTATGCGGTTCGGGTAATTCACGTTGCGTCGAAGTTGCGCGACGAACCCGCTTTTGTTCATGAAGATAATGAAGGATGATGGTGCTAATGAGGGAGGGACCGCTGGTTGTCTCTAAGGATGTCACGAAGGGTTGTCCTCAGGGCTCGGTGCTGGGACCGAAGATATGGAACTTCCAGGAGCACCTTACCGCTGGTGTATTCAGTGTGCTCGCGTTCTCCAGGGGTAGAGCAGGGCTGTCCTTGAGGTGGTTGGAGCATCCTGCAGCCCAGAGTGGAACCAGCAAGCTGGAATTTGCCCCCGCAAAATTTGAAATAATGATACTAAGCGAAATACAGTCAAGGGGTGTCTTGTGCAGAACCAGTCATAAGGCTTGGTGGTGTGGCATGAATAATTAGAGCGGAAGCGGTTTTAGCATCTCCTTTCCGCATGTACCGCTATCTGCCGAGAGGTGCGAGCACCACGTCGTTGCGGGTAAACTGCAACTCGTCATTCTGCCCATTCATCGTTCGTCTGCCGTCTTGTCTACCGAAAAATATTTCTTCCGAAGAAACTTCACCATTTTTCCGTACCGGTATGTCACATTTTCCATTAAATCCCCATTTTTCCGTTCCCCTAGCAAACCCACTTCTCATACTGGCCGGTTTATTGTTTTCAGTTCGAGAATCCCCCCTAGTTCTGAAGATTTGCCGATCCCTCAATTGCCACGTTTTACTCTTTGTTGTTTTAAAAGAAGTTTTACTTTTATTACGCCTTATTAATTTTAATTTCCGTCATTTTAGTTCACTTGTACCATCCCCTGAGAGGTTTAGTTTTAGTTTCAATTGCGTATTCTTTTTTTTTCTTTTCTCTCGTTATAAAGTTTTTTTGTTTAATATAAGCTGAAGTTCTTTTGCATATTTATTTCGTTTCCTTTTGTGCTTCTGCTATTATTTATTTATTTGTGGACGTGGGTTCATCCCGACGTGAGTGGTTTAGGTCGTACAGTGGAGAGGCATTGACTGCCGTTCGTGAGGTGCGGTACCTGGGGGTTCACCTCGTCACTGGCGTCTCATATTGAGAAAACCTCAAAGAAGGCCCTACATGCATTAGCCGCGGCGGCGAGACTGGCGGGTTCGGGGTGGGGAATCCGTTTCCTCATCACCTATAAGGGATTGTTCCTCAGTATTCAGCTATATGCTGTTCAAGGATGATGGGGCCTTGCCAGTGCGCAAGAAAATAGAAGGTTGCTGTGCACTTATGAAAGTGGCAAAGGCATACTGGACAGTGGCTGCCTCTAGCGCTTCCTGCGCCTCGTTACCTCTGAGTACAGATGACTCGGACTCATCCAGGAGAAGGGCGATTACGACTCACCTAATAAGTGTGTCGCGGGAAAGGTGTACAGGCGCTGAAACTGGCCCATGGACGTTTGCTCTATTCCTGTCTGTGGAGAGCAGGTTAAAAATGAGATGAGTTAGGCTTGGATACTCGGTGTCTCAGATGGTTCTGGGGCATGGGCATTTCTGGGCGAACCTACACCGACTCAGTCTCTGTGATGAGGAGACGGGTAGCTGTGGAACTGCCCCAGAAACAGCGGAACACTTACTCCGTGAATGTCCCAGATGGACAAATCAATACCGCACGTCTGAGGGAAGTGGTGCTCGGGGGGGAGCTCCCGACAGACCTAACCCGTTATGTGGCAGCTGCTGGCTTCCCGGCACTGGAGGACTTTGCCAGGAGTGTCCTGGCATCGTCATAAAATGTTCGAATGAGGGGCTGTGGCCTCTCCGGTATTGCACGAGGGGAGACCTATAGCCAATCCTGTCTCTTCCTGGCACAAGTTACCAATTTCAATACGCTCTTTCGAAATGCAGTGAAAATAAAATAGTAGAAAAACGAAAGGTGCTGAGGGCGAGAAATTAAAATAGTAGATGGCTTTTCTTTTCATTTGAACTAATGAGGAGAGGAGAAGGGCTAAAATTGCAACCATAAAGTTGAAAAATACTTTCGCTCTCCCCTTTTCACGTTTCAAAGACGAATGTGTCGAAAACTCTTTTTAAAAAATCAGGTCACAATCAGGTGCACCGTAACCACTGGTTCAAGGACGAGCTTGGCACTGTGGTTATCTGGGTGGCAGTGCACAGAAGACCCAGTTCGACAGCTCACGTCAGAGGTATTCGTCCGCTCTGTGCTGCATTCTGAGGAAAACTGGAGGTGCATAGCTCAATTAACCAGGGCAGCGCTCAGCCAGAAGAGGCTGGAGTTTGGTGATCTGGAGCCAGTATTCGCAGGGATAGGGAATGAATACACGGAGAAAAGACCGCTTCGGAACCTCCCAAATTGCTGGGCCCCTTAAAAAACAACAACAAAAACTCGCTGTTGCATCAAAAACTGGCGAAGGGTTTCACACTGTTATATGATGTTCCCGATTAATTCTGACAAGCGTTCAATTCCTTGATAAGGCTTTTCACCCATTCAGGTATTTCTTATCGATTAATCCTCTGTCAATTCGTAATTCAACACGCCCGTTTCAATCGTCGTATAAGAATGAATAAGATCAGAAGATACCTGGAAGTTTCCCTGCGTCTGTGAGCTTCTTTTGTGATTTGGGGACGAGGACTCCTCAATCAAAAGGCGTCAAAAGCTTTGAAACAAATGGCAGCTCTTTCTCAGTCTCCTACAAATCTGCTACTTGTCGGAAATATCTCCAAGAGGAAAATGTGAAATCTCTGTTGTCAGCTTCTTTTATTAGAAATTAGCTGCTGTTCCCTCCTCGTTCGTCGTTCCATTTTCAGGGTTAATGCATTCGTTACAATTAAAAAAATTGTACGTTACGTAGTGCGAAGGGAGACTTAATTTGTGGTAACCGAAAGAAAAACGTACGTGGCAAGTTATTACACAACGGTCTTGCACGGTGTTGGCGCAGTTGAGACAACGCCGAATGCCATAGAAGACCTGATGTTGCAATGTTCACGTACGATAGTTTCCTGGTTATGCAGCTTGAGGCTCTCTCACACCTCCGAGACTCATCCCATTGAATTCAATATCGAAAAACCTTGTGGACGTGTCCACATTTACAGGACCTGCATTTACGCTTAATTTCTTCGTTGTGCTCTTGTCACTTCCTACCAGATCCATTTTTTAATTTCGACGATCTCAACTTCTGAACTAGGCGCTCTCGTTCGTCCTCTTGAACGCATACGCATAAAAAGAGTAGATCCAACTTGGTGTAACCGTGCATTTTTTGGGGCGTAACGAGTTTTTTCTAATTTTGTCTTCTCGTCGTTGCTCACCAAGCCGACGTTCTTTCCTTTCCTTGGCTCTACTATGAGAAAGGAAAGTTATGCAATCGGCCGAAGAAAAAATGTTGAGTTCTCGTTAGATCCTAAGTCCGAAAAAACTGAGAAAATGGTGTGTGTTGTTGACAATTTTGGGAGAAACGGACGGACCCAAATCAGCTTGAACATGATATCTAGCCCGCAGGTCTCCATTCGACGCCGAAATAATGTTATGAGCTAAATCTGTCCAAAACTAACTACAGTTATAGTGATCAAAATACCAAATATCTCTGGTCTCAAATTCTCTGATGGTATTGATTAAATTTTTTGTATGGACAGCTCCTGATAAGATGACAACACCATGAAAATGAGGAGTGAATATAGGTGAGAGGTGGGGCTTCAGCCTCCAGTTCCTTAATGGCACTACCATTGCAAGGTTACCTCACTGCGTGCAATTACTAAGGGGTATGTGTTACCATGACACTATAGTCTTGTACAAGGTCATCTATCTAGGCGTGATTGGCTACTGACCTGTCGTCTGGGATAGCGAACTAACGGTAAATCAAAAGAGAGTATTGACCCAATTCCAGAAAGCTGCGCTCATGTGGATCACCAAGGCCTATAAGACTGTATCAACAGCTCTCCAGGTGATCACTGGTCAGTTACCAGATGACTTGGCCTTTGAGTGCCAAGTTGACTAGTAGAGAGCGAAAGGGGAGCTTCCCTCGCTTTGGGCTGAACTCCGTGCGGATCTTACCACAGAACGAAAACTTGCCGCTATCGACAAATGGGTGTTAGAGAAATGGCAAGCGACATGGGAATCCTTGTCAAAGGGTCGTGACACGTATGAGTTCTTCCTCGACATCTGTGAATGTCTTTCTAGGTTGAGCCAGACAACTGGACGAGCCAATTCCTCGCAGGGCATGGTGACTTCAATGCGTGGTTTCACTTCTTTTCTCTCCATCATGCACGTCTTGCGCCTCCAGAGCGGAGGAAACAAAAACCCAAGTGGTGCTCCACTGTAGTATCTACAACAGTGAGCAACAGTTGTTGGGAGGTCAAACGAACTTAGCAGCATTGACTGCTACAAAGCAAGCCTATGACTATCGTCTGGCTGTTGAGTCAGTACTAAAGTCAATTAGTTAGTCATGGTCTTTATATAGGAAGAGAAAGGTTAACAGGTGTAGTGTCAGCGAGGAGGGGGGGAGGAAGGAGGTCATGCACCTCTGGGGAGACCCACTGGAAGCGAATGGAGAAGAATGTAAATTACGTCTTAAATAGTCTGTTGATTGTTGGCTAAGTCTTTTTTGTATAGGGTGGTTTAAAGGTCTGTCAGTTAGTTGTTTTCGTTTGTGTAGCGTCTTGAGCAGTGTTTTGTGTGTAGTTGTAGCGTCTTGTTGGTCAGTCTGTTTGTAGTACCTTAAATGCCAGACGATCTCACAGTACAACACAGTAATTCGAGCAGAAATACAACTTGAATCGGACAACGCTAGACAATTGGTACGACACGACGAGCTGAACTGAAGTAGTCGAACTTGCCTCCCTACATTTACAGTGTTTATCTTGTTTTCCATCTTAATGCAACTCCACAGCTCGTGAGACCCGTCTTATTTGGCTCAGCTTCGAAAAAACGATACCAAACGCGACGTGCGCACAAATTCTACTACTTGTAGGAGTTCGTAGGGAAATATAGCGAAAGTGGTCGTTTCTTCTTTGTCTGCGCTCACTACAACCACCCGTCAGTTCGACTCATTGCGTCGTTCCTATTACCTAGCATCGCCAAGAAAATGTCCATCTTCGTTGTTCCGTATCGTTTACTAGTGTTTTTCGATGCTGAATCGAATGGCGAGGGCCTAGGAAATTATTTAAAATAGTGATCGCAACATCAGGCTTTCTATGGCTTTCGACAATGTCCCAATCATGCCGTGCAAGAGAATAAACCGTTGTTCAGTAAGTTGGGAGCCCGCATCACACTACTAATAGACCTAAGTCACGTGATTCGCTGATTTTGTTTGAATATTCATCAGATCTTTTTTCTTTATAAATTGGGGGTCGACACTAGTTAATTATTGTTATTTTTTATTGGTTCCAGGTTATTAATATCTGTTTAAAAGTGCTTCCAGTAAAGAAATGGTTGAAGGGAAAACTTACAAAAAGTGTAATACAATAAAAAAGTTTATTCGATTTTTATTTAAATTTGAAAATTAAAATTACCGCCTCCTTTGCCCGTTCGTATCAGTCTTTATTTGCTTGTGTAAGAATGCTAGTGAAGGGCGTTTTAAACTAAAAACGTTTCATTGTTTAATCCGCAGTTGACGTCTAGCAACTCAGCTGTGGTAAAATAGCGGTGTCTATAATTACCGTTGCCCATTGAGTGACTGTCTGGATCGGGAAGGAAGACCGTTCTACCGTTCTGTCGGGCGAATCGGTTCAAAATCTTAACGTTTCTGCGCCATCGCGCATCAGCCTGTTGGCCCTCGCCCTCCCGGTGACTCGGCACGGCTCCTCAGTTCTTCCCGCGCTCTCATTTCAAACATGTCGCGCCCCGTTCTCAACTTCTCCTTTTATTTTGTGCATAATTAATTAATATATTTGGGTATTTTCACGCTGGCAGCGAGCGTCAGGAACGTCGTTGCGGCTGTACGTGTCGATTGCCCTTTTGACGACTCGGCGTTATTTTACATTTACGTTCTCGTCTGTTTTATTCTTTGTTTCGGGTTCCCGAAAACAAAAAATAGTGCGGGCGCGAGTGTGTGGTGTTTTTACTATCAGTACCAAGTGATCAATTATGTGAACTCGATAAACTCAATGGTCGACCCGTTCAAGGTCTTATGGGTGCTCACCAACAGCTCGTACTTAGGTAACGTATTTATCATAGTAACGTGATGGATGTCGCGGCGCGAACCCCCTTTATTTGATTGGTGCGGAGCAACACACAACATCCTGCAATCCCTTTGAATTCTACTGTATCCTAGTTCAACGCATTTCGACAAGAACCGCTAGGGAAAACAATACGTAGTTAGTGCTGAGTACCTCGTAGTTAAATGGAAATCGTTGTAGGCAAAATAGAAAAACGCTTATTTAATTTGACATCTTCGTTCAACGAATTACCCCACATATTATTTTGGGGTACGAAATGTGGCACACTTTGCTTGTTATTTCTGGTAACAAGGCGTTACATGAATGTTTATAGTGAACAATATATAAGTATTTACGTTGATCCCAAGTCTGAAAAGTAACATTTGCAAAAACTTCCTGCGTTTGTCGTCACTCTTTAAGAAAAGACGACTCATCCAAAACAGCTCAAACTAGGTATTTTACCTGCAGATGTGGACAGTTCCATCTGACATGATGCTGCCGTGAAATTTTCATTGTTTAGAAAATGATGGAAGCAGCGCAATAAATTGCGGAAAATTTCGACATAAATCAGTTATTATTTTTTCTCAATAATACGCTTGTATTTTCAAGACAACTTTTTTACAAACCCCCCCCCCCCCTCAATTTGACACGTTACATTCAAAATCGGCGATATCCTTCTCATGAAAATTTGGAATCCAGTTGTATCCGTCGATGTTTAGGATAAAAAATTATTTTAAAAAATGGGTCGAAACGACATTTTGACAGTTTTATTGCACTTACGTTATATTTTATATCGTTTACTAGGTATTTTCGATGCTGTGTCGAATAAGACGGGCTGCGTCTAGATGGAACAAGTGCAATCCCAGTCAATGTAGTGAGGATAATTCCACTCGACGACAGTATAGCGAAAGTTATCGTTTCTCCCCGGCTCGCGCTCATTTCCTTCACAGCCTCCCGTCAATTTGACTCGTCGCGTGGTGTCAGTTTATGTCGTTCCGTTATTGTCAAGTTATATTCAGTGTGATTTGGTCGTATTTTTCGATCCTGAATCGAATAGGATGGGTCTAGGAGGTGTGAGACTCCGAAATTATTGGAAATGTTGATTGATATGTTTTATATGTAGTTACTCGCGAGTTGTCCTTTTCCAGATTGTAGATATAGCCATGTGTTCTTAATATTTTTTACTTTCCTTGGCTCTATAAAGTAGAAAGGAAAGTTATGTACTCGGTTAAAAAAAAATTTTGAGTTTTCTTCAGATCTTTACGTTTCAGACCCTCCTGAGTCCGAAAAACACTATTTGGGAAAATGGTATGTGTGTCTGTGAACATTTTTTAGCGAGAACCACCGTACCAAATCCACTCAAAGTTGATATCTAGCCCGCAGGTTACCACGGGACGCCAAAATGAGGGCATGAGCAAAATCCACCGAAAGTTAACTATAGTTGTCATGGTGATCAAAACACCAATTTTTTCCCTCAAAAACGGTCCCAATGATTTTGATCAAATTTTTTATATTGATGCCTCTAAAAAAGGTCCATTATACCATAAAATCCTCATTTGTGGGAAAATGACGAGAGCAGCATAATAAATTACCAACATTTTTGACGAAAAGCGTTGTTAGCGCGGTTTTTTCCTTATAAACTCTGCTGGAATGTTAGTAGAATGTTAAAAATAATTAGTATTGTAGTACAATCCAATAGGGTGAGTGTTTAAAAACGCTCATGAGGTACATGGCGCTCACTCCAGAAATCCCTGAATTTCAACTACCGCCGTTTCGCTTACTATTAGTTATAAACGTTTTTACCCAATAACTCTGCAAAAGTGATTACTATCCTCCTTCAAAAAACTCGTGTTTACAGCCTAACTAATTCTGTTTACCGATTGCTCAGTAATGGTCCTGGAATGAGTACAAGCAGCACAATAAATTCCGGAACTGTAAGCGCTACCTCTTCCTGCTGCCGTGAAGTGTTGTTTGACCAAGTTCAAATGAACTGAGTGGTAAATGAATTGATTAAGTAGACAAAGCCATATAGAAAGTGAATTGACGTAGAGCTAAGGAAAGTTGTGTGTTGCAACGCACCAGATGTTTCGATGTTGGGATGGATGCCGATCATGCTGCGCAGGAGAATAAGAAAATAAAGTAATAATTTGCTGCTTTTTTTGCTCTTCCTTCTTCCAACAACATGTAATAGTAGTAATACATCACATGGTTCTTGGTTCTATTTGAGCTACCATAAGTATTGTTAGAGAATAGGGGGAGATGATAAACACTTGAAATATCCTCCAGATGAAGGCGTAAACCCAAAACCGTGAATAATGTTCATGATTGAAGTGCTTTCCCTTCATCACTTTTACCCACTTGTTCCGCGTTTACGTTAATATTTGAAAATGAAGGGCTGTAAGCTCATCTCACTTTCCATCATCTCAAGAGTAACTTTGTCAACCTGACCGGACGAAAGGAACGCTTTTCTTTAATAGTGACGAATCTTTTCGATGATGACGCGTTCAAAGCGCTTTCAGACCCTACCAAGTTCTGGGGCGAGCGGCATGCTCAATTTGAGTAATTATAACGAGCGTTCACTGGCGCGTGTGTGAATGAAAAACGAATTATGCGCTGCTTTTCCGTTGACACACCAACCGATGTTGAAACCCCGTACTTAAAATATCTTTCTCGGAACAGGCTCCCAAAAACGTGAAGTCTTGGATGAAAGATCGATGTCGAATGTTTCAGGCCAATTACACCAGCGAAATATCTCGTAAAATGACGAAAAATCTCTCTCACTACAATGCTTGATGGTTGTTTGATGATGGGTCGGGGGATGGGGGTGGGATGAGGGATGTAGAGGGCTGTGACTGACGGGTTCAAGCGAAGGGACGGTCCACAATTCACCGCATTACGAAGATTTCATCTAATGACGCCACAAAAAAAGGGGGCGAGCTAAGTCAATTTTTCCTTTGTCTGCGCTGAACTGAGTACAATGAGTGAAATTCTTCTCTCTTATTTCGGCAGTACTTTGGACCATAAAACTTCAACTTTATAATTCTCTTTGACAAAATATCTGCTATGACGCATGTAAAGAGTTACCCGTACTCTAATTATTATTGAGCAACCGGTGAACAGAATATTTATGACAGTGTCTAAATGATTTTTTTTCTACAATGACAATCACTGTTTCGGAATTGTGGGGCAAAGAGTGGTGAAATGGTAGTGAAGTGTGAGTTGGAATTCCAGAATTTCTGATATTGCCTCCAATTATCTTGTATTATTAAACTGTCGTCGTATGGGTATGTTATTTGACAACCACATCAATTTTTTTCGAAATTTTATATTTTATTGTGCTGCTCCCTTCATTTTTCCTTGGATGAAAATTTTGTGATATTGTCATGTTTTTCGAGCTGTTCGTCTAACAAATGGCGTTTAAATCACCTTGAGAACTATAGTTAGTTTTGGTCTGATTTGTTTAGACAAAATCCTTGTTTTAACGTCCCATGATGAATTTCGGGCTATTTATGAAATACACCCACACACGCAGACTATTTGTCCGAGTGTTTAAAGATCTAAAGAAAATTCAAGTTTCTTTTCAGTTGATTACATAACTTACCTTTGTACTTCGTGGAGCTGAGGAAAATAAAACCTCTGTAAATGATTACACAACGGCTCATTATTCTGTTGCATGGTGTGATTTGGATCTTCGACCCTGAAATACTAGTAAACGATACGAAGCACGTCCGCTACTTCGAAAATTGACATTTTTTAGGCGACGCGACCAGTCGAGCTAATTGGTGGTTAGAGTGAGACGGAATACATAGCCAGAAATGAGCGATGGCATGGGGGAAACGATAGGGGACCCGTTCGGGTCTATTGATCACTGAAAAATACCCAGGAAACGTTACAAACACGACGCAATTGCAATAAAACTACCAAACTTTCATTTTAGCGAATAGTTTCAACCATTTTTTGCCCGTAATAGCTATTGGTTCTGTCCGGTATGCCAATAGGTGGGCGCTACGAGATTCCCCAAGGAAACGTAAGTGGTTGTGTCGTGAATGCCCTCCTTCACCCCCTATTCTACCTTCTCACGGACCTCCTACACCTTCATAGCCGATCGTGCCCCAGTCAGCATGGACAGCCCCTGGGCTCCTTGTAAAGGGGTGGTGCCAGGACATGCGGTTGGAGCTTGCCCCGGCCAAAACACAAATTATTGTAATGAGATCGGGGGTGGCACTCCCACATCGCATCGTAGGAGCAGCTCCTGATACGCTTGGTGCTGACGATTGTGTACAAGACCTGGATGTGGCCTCCGGTCAAAGGGGGAAGGCCCACACAGCACTTTGCCATCCTCAGGAGCAAGGGGTGAGCCCTCACAGACAATGCACAGCATCATGGGTGGCGGCACCACACACCATGCGGGATTCCTGCCTGGTGGATTGCACCATCCAAGCGAGGTTGGCAGTGTGCCAGGACGCTGTGATGGGACACACTATTGGCAGTCCTCCTAGCGCACCACACTCTGTCACACCTCCCCTTGCAGCTCCTCGCCAACAATCCACCCCTGGACCTCCAGCTGGACCGCAACGTCATGTCCCACCAGACCAGGAGACCACGCGCGTGGCATCGTACTTGCAGGCTTGGTCCCGTAGATGCTCGACGAGGACTCAGCCAAAAGACGATTCGTACTTGCCAAAACCTCACTACTGGACCGGTAGCTGGCTTTTATTGCACGCTGTTGGGAATTTGCGATCCTTCCCCGACCAAGAATCCCGGTACTGTCATTAAAATAAAGAAGTTATATGTATAAGCAAATTCAATTGCTTGCTGTAATATCCTATAGCCCTGATGATGGTTATTAAATTAAGCGAAACGTCGGGCTAGAGAAAGCTTTTGATTCATCCTGACTGGCTCTCAATAATCCACACCAGAATTCTATTTTGGTCTGCGCCTCTTTCTTCCTCTCATGTCATGCATTTCCATGAGGTCCCTCGAACCTCCGGCCGACGGTTCAAAAACGTGTCGTTTATACGACAAATCTTCAAACAGTCACGAGAAAAGTGCAAATATATTTCACTAGTTACCGTCTATGAAAAGAAAATACGTGGTGTGTAGCAACACAACTTCCTTCAACATTCGTCAGTTCTACTATCTGTTATGTATACTGTTCCTGTATCTTCTTTCAATACGTTTATTCGTAATTATTTATCTAAAAGTAAAGGAACAAATAACTACCTTTTTTAGAACTTGGTACAACTACGAACGAAAGTACTGATTAGATTAGTAAAAGGTTCTTCGATAAATGGGAACACTTTCCCGTTTCCGATGCTTTATAGTTGGCGCCTCCTCCCCCACAGTGTACAGAGCGACATTCTTTTGAGCCTGACGTTCTGGCACGTTCAGTCACACAGTCAAGTGCCTTATTCGCCTGAACTACTCAGCTGTCTGTCCTCAGGTTTTCAGGGTTCTGCGGAATCAATTCGTCCGCTCGTCATTAAATTCACACAGTTGTTGACTCTCTTTTTTCACAAATAGCTCTCAGCTCTCTCTCTCACTCTTTCAATGTTCGAACGTGGAACGGAATGAGAGCCGACGTTCCGACTCCAGGTAACGAAATTGACTAGGGCCGACTTAAATGTAGCGAAAGAAAATAATGGCAGGACCCGTCGTCCCTCTTTCGATCGATTCCGGTTCCTTTTTCCGGCACAAACCCGGTCACGTAAGTTTTTTCCCTGCCCCTCTCTTCTTCCTCTATTTTCCTAGTCGACGAGCGGTGGAGAGTCAGCGATCCGGATGCCGGGCTCAAAGGGAACAATGTCCCGACGGAGGGTACGAAAAAGACATGGGAATTGAAATCCTGAGCTAGAAATATGGCAGAGTTTGCTTTCAATGAATAACGTGGATGTGTAGCGTAGTGCGTTCGTTATCGAATTCCTCATTCGTCGCCCCGGACGGCTTTGGAGTCCAACTCCCCTTCCCTCAAAAGCGCAACCCTTTCGGTTTTCCCCTCACGTAGAAAAGCTGTAACGTTTCCTATCTTTGTTTCCTGTATATCGACTCCTCGGGAAATTATTCGGACTCTCAGTCGTTAATGTTGTTTTATCTGGTACCGGGTTAACGCTGGCTGGCGGAGTTACGTGATTTCTCTCGCCACGCGTCGCTATGTAAATCTCATCTTCATTTTGATGGACCATCTCGTCGGTCTGTCTCTCGAGGGTGTGGCCTCATTACCAACTTTTCTTCCGCCCTCTCACTCGGTAACTAACCCCTTTTGACAAGACACGCGCTTACAGTTATTAGGACTCAGGTTTTCAAAAATGTGAGAAAGAAATTCGGTGTCGTTTTTATCTTGTCCCTCTGGAGCCAAGTCATTGGAATAACCGTTCCGACATACAACACAACTTTCTTCAGCCCCACGCACATTCGGCGCTTCTTGTCGCTTCTGGAATTTATTGCAATGCTTCTATTCACGTCACGACTCTTGTCTAGGAACCATTCCACACATAATTCATGTGGTGGTTTCAATGACTTTTGACCTCCATTACCGTCAGTTTGGGTCACTTACGGTAAATCAATGCTACTCTACCACCACAAATGGTCACGTTAGGCAGGGCTGGTGTGTGTTTTCTGCAGATGGCATGTCGGTTTCGATTTTTGTTTTCAACTTTTAAAACCTCAAGACGGCGCTGTGAACGATTTTTACAGCAAACAACTGTACCAAATCAGCTCAAACTTGATATCTAGCCCGCTGGGTACCATGTCACGCCAAAATAAGGGTATGAACAAAATCCACCGAAAGTTAACTATAGTTATCATAGTTAACTTCAGTTAATCATTTCTTAAAAGCGGCTCTAACGATTTTGATTAAATTTATTTATATTGATAGCTCTCAACATGGCAACTATCCCATAAAACTCCCATTCGTGGGAAAATGACGAGAGCAGTACAATAAATGATCAAAATTCGGTTTTAGCGCGGTTTTTTCCTTATAAACTCTGCTAAAATATTACTAGAATGTTTAAAAAAATTGCACTCCTGAATTTCAACTACCGCCGTTTCGCTTTCTGCCAGTTCTAAAAGTTTTTATCCAATAACTCTCCAAAAGTACTTATTAACCTTCTTTGAAAAAAATCTTGTTTACAGTCCCATTAATTCTCTGTGCACTAATTGCTCAGTAATTTTCCTGGAATGAGTACGAGCAGCACAATAAATTCCAGAACTGTAAGTACTACCGCTTCTAGCTGCTGTAAAGTGTTGTTTGACGATGTTCAAATGAACTGAGTGATAAATAAATTCATTAAGTATAAAAAGCCACATAGAAAGTGAATTGACGGAGAGCTAAGGAAAGTTGTGTGTTGTAACGCATCATTTACTCGATAGTCCTGGAACAGTGATCATCATGCTTCCCAAAAAAATCATGTTTACGGCCTCATTAATTCTACGTCCGGTTGCCGCTCAACAACGGTAAGGTCTGAGTAGTAGCCACTCAATAAATTCCAGAACTGTAAGACGAAACGGAAGCACGCACAAGGTTGGAGCGAATGGATAATGGAGGGGGGGGGTCAGACAGGAGTGAGTAATGAGAACGGGCACAAATCAAAAACAACGCTGAAACATACAAACACCATCTTACATTATTGTACCTTACTTTGGTCATGCGGAAATCCGTGAACGGTAAATAACCGTGAAGAATCGATTTCTGGAAGTGAGGCGTACGTCCCTGAAGCATCGGGTGTACATGACCTTGACAGGAACGATTACGAAACAGTAGGCTCAGTGCGGATCACCAACAGTTAATTAACGTTTGAAATCAGAGCGGCCTCGCAGGGCAAATCAGTTAACATTCAAACAATCGATGATGGAGTGAGTGACAATTTTTGTATTAAATTGGCCAAGTTGGAGTTATTCACTCCAAAGACGACGCTACGAATGTGGAACTGTAGTTGTGCGTTGCGTTCTTGGCGTCGTTTTACTAACGAGTCAAAATATGATAGACACCCATCGTGAGGCCACGTGAGTCACTGTAAGCGATCGCAGGCCAAGTAACAAAATCCTGGAAGTGGAATGACCTGGAAAGATTCGGATCTCGACACTTTTTACCTTTTTTTGAAGGAACAACCTTTTCAACGGAATTTATCTGGTGCGAAACATCACCAAACTTTGCTTAGTACCACGTTCAGCGGTTTTTAGCGCTCGCCCAACTAATTGAACATCTTATTTATGTCTGTTCTTTCCAACCAGGTTGGAACCGGGATTTTGTTCCTCTAATCATGTAAACTTATCTGAACATTTTATGTAGAACCTCTTAGAGTTGGAAGTTCCTAAATTCATTGGGTCGCTCTCCTTTGTTGGTAATTAATGTACAGCTAATTAATTGGCGCAGGACGTGCAAATAATTAATGGGGTTAACGACGTGTTTTCTGTACTCATGTTCGTGTCTACTACTCTTCAGAAATTGAAGAAACTCACTATGAAAGTATCTGGTCTAGTCAACATTCTTCAACACCACATGCAATAAATGCTTTTTGTAACCCTACAACAATTTATTAAATTGATATAGCGTGTATAGCTTGCTAGCTCAACGTTCTACATAGAAGCTGGTGGCGCTAAAAGTTCCGAAGTTTTGGTGTAATTTTGAAATTTTTTTACAACCCCCCCCCCCCCTCAAAGTTTGATACTTCACGTTTCAAGACACGGAGATTCCAAATTTGCAATGTCCGTCCGCCGTCCGGGCTGTTTTGTGCCTTTAACGTGGTCTAAAAAATTCGTTCTTTAGCACAAAAATCCCATTTGGTAACTAGTTGTGCCCGCCATCTCGGCAATCCGATAGGACGAAACCCATGGTTGTTGTTGGTTAAAAAAAATTAACGAAACGCAGTATAACGCGGGAACTACAGCGTGAGTCAGCGTCTCGTCGTTAGTAGTCCCTCCCGTCATATCAAACTCAATCACCCGCCCCCTCGACTCGCAACGCCCTTTCGACTCTTCCCAACAGGGCGCCAAGGCCACGTCCTCCCCACACCCCTCCATCTGATCATAAACGCCTACAGACGTTTACGGGCGCCTGGCGCCGGGGGTATGTTTAGTTTCCGTAGTTCCATTGTAGTCAGGTCATGTTTCATATGGTGTACTAGTATTCGATGCTGAATTTAATGGGATGGGTCTCGGAGCAGTAATACTAGGTCATGCTGTTCATGAGAATAATAAACCATTGTGTAATAATTTGCAGGGTTTTTGATTTACTCATGCCACGACCATCATTGAAGGATCGGTGCTTGGTTGCTTTATGAGTCGGATTTTTGTAAACAATAAACACAACAACGTTTGTGTTTACTATTTCGATATTGTTAGTTGAATATCTGGGGCGACGCATCACACAACTTTCCATAACCCTCAGTAAAAAAAAAAAAAATAAATCGTAGCGATACATTCATTTTTCGACAACGTACTAGGAAAATACTGTTGGCGCATTCGGTTGCAAAATTTATTGAGATCTCCTACTTATGTACTATTATTCATAATTTGTGCATAATACTCACTATGGTTCATAAGGCCTCTAAATTTTGTTGGGTGGGATCGCGTTTACTGTCTTGGAATTCTCAGTTGAAAACTGTGAGAAATGGTATTAAAGAAGGTGGTTAGACGTTCGGAACTTATTCTACGGACAGGTGGAGTAAGGGATGGCGGGATTAGCGAAGTGAGGTGGGAAGGGAACAGGCTTTCGTTTCCTCCTAACGTGACGCTTTCTGACGGTTAGGTGAAAGCTAGAATTTCTGGATAACTCACAAGCCAGAGGAGACGGACTCACCTAACAGGTACGTTAACTTTAGTATTTCTGGATAGTACCAGAAAAAGATTTCCTCGTGTCCCTGAGGTATTCCGTGTGGTGTACCTCTCATGCTCCCCTAAGCAAGAAAGAGCTGGTTCTCTAGTTTTACGTTTCAAGGCACCGGGATCCCTAAGCTGCAACGTCCATCCGCAGTCTGGGCCATTGGATCTAGTTCTCATTTGGTATGTAGTTGTGCCCACCTGTTCAGCAATCAGATCGGACCGAGCCCATGGTTGTCATGGGCAAAAAATGGTTAGGGAAATGACCGAAAACGCAATTTTAGCAGTTTTATCGCAAATACGCCGTGGTTTGGTTGTCTAGGTATTTTTAGATGCTGAGTCGGATCGTATGAGTCTCACACATGTACAACAACGTCTAGATCGAGAACAATGAAATTACAGTAAATATAGTGAGCAAAAGTCTACTATTTAAAAGAGCTCGCAGGATAACAGAGCGAAAGTAATCGGTTCATCGTTTCACTCCATCGAGACTTCGGCGCCCAATGGCCCTTTGAATATGTAATTTTTGTTCCGTTGTAGTCCGGTCGTGTTTCGTATCGTTTACTGGTATTTTTCGATGCTGATTCGAATGGGATGGGTCTCGGAGGTGTGAGACTACGTGTAGCCATACAAGCGTTCTGTAATAAATTGAAGCCTATTTCGATTGATTGATGGTTTTATTTTTAGTATCCCGGTGAATAATTTATATTCAACTAGAATCCGTAGATCTATTTGAATGATCCACGGCACGGTGATTGATTCAAATTCTCTTCTGCCCCGCGATGAAACCTCAGAAATATGGACAACTCGTTTTTCCCTCTTTGTTCTGCGATTTCTTTTATGTTTTGTTTTTAGGTAACAATGAGATTTTAAGGTGCCATTCATAATGTTCAACAGGTGCGATTATCGCTTGAATACAAAGGGTTCTAGATCAAATGTTAATATAGCCGGGTAAAAATTGAAGAATGAGCTATCTAAATCGATTTGCAGTAAACGCAGATTTTCCTGTAAAGAGGAATTTGTTTTTCATGCCCACTCATTTTACATGTGCTACTTGGATAATTTATTATCATTATTATTAGTATCAGTTTCCCTTCATAAAATTACTTTAACTTGCATTCCGGTTTTCTTTCACTTTGTGGTGAAGTGGTATGAAAGGTTCATTATTATACGTACTCGCCAATAATGATATGTACACAATTCCCCGTTCAATGTTTACGCAACGTCCCACCATTTTCCACCGCTTCTCAGTTTCTCAACAGCTTTCGCTCAATATATTGTTTTCTACTCTGTATTCCAACTGTTCCTCCAACATTGTCCTTTAGTTGGATTCTATTTCACAATTGAAGACCACAGGGAAAGAAGGGGGGATGTGTGAATTTTTCCATTCTGAGAAAACTGAAATTTAAAGTTTGATGCCTTCTACTCATGTCCATCTTCATGAATGGCTGGGTCGTTTTATTTTTCCTCATTAGTTAAATTTTCATCTAACAATATAAAGGAAAGGGAAATAAGTTAATGAACGTCCACAATTTGTAAATAACTTTATTGAAAATCCACTCTTACTAAAAAAAAGTGGAAGAAGGGGGAAGGTCAGAGGGGGAAGGTCAGAGAGAACACCGGGAAAAAAGGGGGAGAGTGAGAGAAAACATCACTACTTCCCTCGTGTGCCGCTTTTCTTGACCTCTCTGTATTACAATTTCGAAAAGTATCTCCTCGCTGCCATCGACTGACAGAACTATCTCAAGTGGAGTAAATCCTTGAACTTTTCCAAAGAAATCGGTCGCCGGCCTGGAATAGAAACACGAAAATTAATGATCAATTTTTCTTTACCTAGGTCCGATTTTTGCTAATATCATTGAAGGTGGATAGGAACATTGGTTATTGACTCACCAGTGTAAAGTCGTGGTGGCAAATAAAATTGCCCAATCGGGTGAAGTTGTCCGCTCCTTCTGTCGTGGATCTTTGGTCGGGGAGGAACTACAATGTGCGACGTGAATTTGCCATTATAAGTATCCGTAAGTTGTATCGTGCGGGAGTGGTCTGCAGTAAATACCACTTCTTTGATAGGCCTGGTGTTGAAGGACGCTTTCTTGCAGTAGGAGCTGGCCAAAAAATCGCTCCAGTTTCGGATGAGAGCTTGGTTGACCTCAACAACAATGAATGGTTCTGGATTTTTTCGGCAAGTAGCTATCTCACTCATCCAGTCGCGAGGAATCTCAGCTTGGATCTTTTGGTTTACCAGGGCCATGTCACGATCACACTCGAGATACGAATGACCTCTCATGGGGAATGTGACCTTGATTGAAGAAAGTCTTTTGGTCACGTGGACAACGTAGTGCAGGTAGCGAATCATCGTAAAATTTTTATTCTGGCCGCCACAAGAGTCGCAGAAAATTTCCAAGTGGCGCACATTTTTGTCCAAACACGTGAATATGTAGTGATTGAGAAAAGACACCACCTCATTGGACCCCTTTCCCCCGATGGTTTCATCGTAGTAGAAGAAATAAGCTCGACCAGACGAGAGGACGTGGATGTTAAATGATTGGAAGGTGAGCTGACGACGGTAGTACACGTCATTCGTGGTCACGTTCGGAAGGCTGAGATTTTTCTGATAGTCCATAGCGATTGCTTGGGTGTCATCTTTCTTCATAGCAGCCATCCGGGCTACTTTTTTTCGTTCATGAAACTTTTCAGCTCTTGCTTTGTGACCTGATTGGCCACTGTCAACTTCCTGAGCTCCTCAAGTAATGATGCCTTCGTCTTGTCATCTTTGGCTTCAGCAGACCTTTTCTGCAGCACTTTTTGTTCGGCCAGGTAATTGTCACACGATGAACAAGTATCTCTTCGAGGATACCCAAAACTGATGTTGAACTTCGTATTGAAGGTATTTCGGTAGGATTCATATGACACAGCAGAATTTCCAGTCTCAAGGTACATTTCGTGCATTTTTTAAATGTTGAAAGTCGAAGGTAGGTACACGCGAGACGTCTTGGTGCGGCTGTAGTGGCTTTCTCGTCCCTTAAAACTTCCAATGTGGTCGACTACTGCTTGGTAAGTTACTTCCGAGAGTTTATGTTTTTTCACGCCATGCCCTCGTTTATCTTGAGGTGCATAGCCACTCGCCTTCTAACTTTTCTGTATAGTCTGTAAACGTTTCTTGCCGATGCCATGGAAGCTGAGAAACGCTTTATGGCACACAGGAACATCAACCGTTTTCCCCTCTCTTTTGATTCTCACTCTGTAAGAGTATGACATCTCGTGAAGATGTTCCGAAGTACTTTCATCGGTGCATCTTCTTTGTACGACGTGATGTAACAAAATCAACCCAGCCAGGTAACTATTCTGCTTGTTGTACTCACCAAGTTTATTAAAATACTTGATGATTTCCCTGCGATTCCCTTCATCAAGGACGTCAAAACACTGGAATCGTTTACACTCACAACTAGGTCCAGTTTCGAAGGTCTGTGCTCTCATCTTCTTCATCACTTCAGCCTCTCTCCCCGTGGACTTCCGTTTCTTCGAACTACTCGTCGAAGTTCGAACCTCGTCATTATCTTCCACTTCCATAATATTGTCTCACAAAAACCGGAAAACTCACTAAACTACTAAGATAAGTCGTATCACACAAACACGGTAAACTCACTGTAACAGCGGGAATCACAACTGAAGAAGATAACCATAATCTCGGACGTTTGCAATCACCAGTGGTACCAACGGAGTACCTTCCTCTTTCTTTCCCGGTTTTTTTCACACCTTCCTCTTTCTTTCCCTTGATTCAGACCTTCCCCCTTCTTTCCCAGAACTTTTAGATCTCACATGGGCTATTTCTCGCTGATCCTCCACCTTTTTGCAAGTTTTCACTCGTATTATGAAACTACATCCTTGGGAGAGTTTGTTGCCAACCTTAACTCATTTTCGAAAAAAAAAGTGACCTTCCCCCTTCTTTCCCTGTGGTCTTAAATTATTGTCGATTAATCTTTTAACTATCTTTGAGCCGCACTAGAACGGCTGAGAGAGGCCATAAAACTCTCGCTTCGCCAGTCCCTCAGCGTCGTCCCCGCGTGTGGAAAACGAGGTTGAAAATGGGATTCAAGGAGCGAGATACGGTCGGTTCGAATGGCGACATAGCAGTAAATCCCGATGCCGGGGACAGACATCATCTTGGTGAGACACTCGAGACCGCGGAACCATCAAATAAATGACAGGAGAAACGGAAAAAGAGGCCTTTTTTTCCACGGCGGTGGACGAAGCGCGCGAAAAAATAGGAACCATTTTTCATGTGAGAGGACGCTGACATGTTCACGTGAAGAGCCTCGCGTTGGTTTAATGGTTAGCCGAGGAAAAATGGAGCTTCAGAGGAACTCCATCCGTCTGTTGTAGGTTGCTTCTTCGGAATATTCATGAGCGCCCGGGCGGGAAACATTCGAAGGCGAACCGGGTAAGGGAAAAGCGAGAGGGGCAACCCGAGAGATCGAAGTCGTGTAGACAAAAGGAATCCAAATCTTGCTGAGGTGGATCGGGAATTTATTACGTCGTCTTCCCACGAGTTTCACCTCCAGAATCTGACAGTAAGTCGAAGGAAACCCTGGAAAAACAGAGTGCTCTTCTTGCCGCTCTCCAAGTAAGAGAGTCTTACTTAACCCGCCCCTGCGCTGAAGCTAGTAGAGGGAGGACTTACCCAAAGGGATTTCTATTGGGGTTGAGAGATTGGAACCACATGGAGGACTACAGTTTTGACAGCTAACGTTGCTTCTCTTGACAAACAAATGAGGAGTGAATTACAAAAAAGAGGACATGGAAAAGAACCTGTTCACTCCAAACGAGGAATATGTTAGTCTAGACTGCACCAAAATCGCATTTTGATCATTTATTGCGCTGCTTTCGTCATGCGTTTACAGTAGAAGATAACTACAAATCGTTGAAGTCAGTTTTGAGGTGGTGATAAATATGATAACCATAGATAATTTCCCCCCGGGTTTGCTCATACCATTACCGTGCAGGCTAAGTTTCAGATCTGAGTTGTTTTTTTTTTTCTCGGCTCCGTTCATCGACTCACACACTTTTTTAAATGGTGTTTTCTGGACTCATAAGCCTTGATAATGTTTGCAGTCATTTACGTAATCTTCCTTCCTGTTTTGTAGGCCTAGAGACCGTTTGCTGGCGTAGGTTCTCCAAAACTACGTCCCACGTCACATGACAAATTGCGTACTGTTCCAACTCCCTTCTCCGCACCATTCAAATATACTTTCTGTCAACATTAGCGCGTCCATTTGTTTGCTGTTACTTCAAAATTCCACAGATTCACCGTTTTCTGCTTAGAGCTTAAGTGTGCTGCTCTTTTGCCTAAAACTTCTTTAAAAGTACAACTTCGAATTGCCCTTCACAATACTGATTCATGAAAGATCCAGACGGAAAGGGGGTGGTTTCATGCTTGAGGCTGGGGCCATGGTATACTGCACAGATGGATCAGTGAGAGGTGGCCAAGCAGTGCAGGCGTGTCCTGAGTGGACCAGGGATACCACTAGGTGCGCTGGCAACAGTTTTCCAGACAGCACCGATGGTGTTCGTACGGGATTTCCTGTCCAGGGGCTGAAACAGAAAACAGACAGGCAGCATTCAAGGTCCTGGCTTCTTATACTAATTCGTCAGGTGTGGTCTGGGAATGCCTGACTGGTCTGACGACCTTGGCAAAGGAGAACACCTTAATACTGTGTTGGGTGAAAGGTCATAAGGAATGGAAAGGGAATGAGAGACGGTTCTCCTGGCAGGAGCGAATAACGAGCTTGGCAAGTTGGAGGGGAACTGCGGGCTGCCTAACTGCGGGATGTGCCTGGCCATAGCCAGTCACGAATATTTATTGGACTCTCCAGGGAGTGATCAAGAGAGGTCATCAGTCTAGAAGGGGTAAGTATAGGAATGGTATGTGACCTTTTCACAGGGCACTGCCCTCTAAGGTCCAGAGTTGCTAATGCAGATCTGGAGTCAGCAGAGCATGTACTGCGTACATGTGGAGAGCTGGCTGCAGCGTGCCATCAGAGTGCTTGGGGTATCACCTGCGATGCAGGGACGGACCTCAAGGCTTTCTTCCTTTTCGAGCAAGAACGGTGAGGATGCAGTTGGGACCAACCAGCAGCAACCAGGAGCTCCGTGGAAACTGGGCGTGGAACTTGAAGGCATGAAGGAGCTCATGTATGGCACAACATAGGCTCATTTGAGGCTGCAGTGGAGGATTTTTCTCAGCTGCCATCTGTATGTAGGATGTAAAACATAAAAACTTGAAAATCTCCCTTGTCACTTCCGCTCACTCTCACCCCAGTGCTAAAGTAGCCCTGTTCCCCTCTCTCCCGCGTTCAGACGCTTTCCCATTATCACGTATTACCTGGTATCAGGACTGAAAAGTAAGGCGCGTGGAACGTGTGGTTTGCCAACTTCGTTACACTCAGAACCTGTTGCTGAAAAAGAGCGAGTCTGTCTTTTTTTTTAACTCAGCCGTACCGGTGTTGCTCCTCATGAATGCACAATCTAAGTGCGTCTTTCAGTCTGTTGTGAAAGTCACGTACGAACTTTCCTTCTGCGCACCTGTTGACTATTATGTGAGAGGGGATTGGTTGGCTCCATCGTCTCCAAGTAAGTACCCTCGCGTTTCGCAATACCACCTTTAAATGCGCCCTGTTACATGATTGTATGTTACCAATAGTCCAAATTGGCGCTGCTGAATTTAAGCAGTTGTACAAACAGTAGGCGGTCAACATCTAAAGGTAGAATTGCTACACACAAAAGTTGCTCTTTTTGGAAGTTGGACGGTATGCTGCGTTTTATGTGGGAGTGGTGGGTGTTCAGTGCACACCGAATCAACTGGGTTTTTGACCTCCAAAATGTCCGCACTTGCCCTAACGGGATTCACTAGCCCTATCGGCAAAGTCTTTGTTTCCCGAACACCTTCTGTTCTCAAGCTTTTTTGTTTACCTATGGAAAGTCCACCTCTTCAGTTATTTCTGACTGAAAACGGATTTCCCCTTCTTCCGAACTTTCCCAAGTATCCTGTTTCCCTCCCCATCAATTTTCATTCCTCTCGTCTACAGACAGCTTCTCACAAACACATTCACCTACCAGGTGTCGCGGAGTACAATCGTCTCAATGTTCTATGAACAGACACTCCATGATATCCCAACTCTTCAAGTTACAAGTTTATGCTACACTAAAACTGGTCTCCGTGATTCATTCACGTATACCCTGGTCAAATGACTGTTCCTAACTCCTTGAAAAGGGTTATATCAGTCATGGAACTTTCGGTTTCGCTATCATGCAAGAGGCTGGCCCCTGCAGCATCCACCTAACCTATATTTCCGGAGGTACAACAGATAATTGGTTCTCTGTCAGTCTCTCAGTAGAGAGCTGTTGCCCATGTTATACTCCATGGAGGTCTGACCACCTGAGGAATTCCGTATCTGGGAATTCTCAATATGGTTCCCCACCGACCGGAGCTATTGGCACCCACACAAGATGTTTATGGCATCTATGGCCCTGGTTTCTCTTGTCATCTGAATAAGTAGAAATCTTGAGGTGTTAATCATCAAAATTTACATTATATGGGTCGGTCTTCTTTCTGGGTTGACTGAGTGCAGCAGGGTTTCATGCCCAAGGATACGTTGAGGCTGCTGTGACTCATTAGGGATAGAGTTGCAATGTGTGATGCTTGAGTCGATAGTTGCAGCTCTTCAAATATGTGTCCAGTGCCATTAATCAGATACAGGTAATAGGTATTCTCAGCGCGTATGTAGGAGCCAGACACATAGGGACACGTAATGTACACTTATCCTCACGTCTCACAACATGCGGTGCTACTAGCTCATTGTAGCTGTGACTGCGAGACACGATCCTCAGCAGGTTGGGCAGAAGATTATAATTTACCTGTCGTGCTCACTGAATTGCAGTTAAATCCAGCTTTATTGGTGCAATCTCCAGATCAATTTATACGTCGTTGAGACGGAATTCTCTCCTTTTCCGCTCAAATAAGCTCCCCCCCCCCCTCCACAATCACCATTCTTGCCGCACATTTCTCGTCGCTCAAGCCCCTTTGAAATCTCTTCAGCCATCTCGGCCCACTCTCTTCCCAGGGCTCAACCATCTCCACCACTTGAATGTTTCTATAGGTAGGAGGAGATGCTTAGGTCGCGCCTGTAGCTGGGAAATGGCGTTCGAGTTTTTATTTTACCGTATCGCAGCGCTGCTTTGGAGTTGTATGTTTACCTTTCACAGCTACCCGCTCTCAAAGTGTCTCATTCGGTCCAGAACGTCATACGCCAGTTTTGTCCTAAACTAACGTTGATTGGAGAGTCGTATGTGAAGTTCGAATTTCGTTAGGTTCGTGTCCACATTCTGCTGCTTGATATCACAGTGTAAACGATTTGCTGTTGACTCTCAACTGGTCACTTCCTGAAGCTCGAGGGAGGCGTTTGAGGAGCCCCCATTATTCCAATTTTAAGCAACTTCTCCTTCGGAGTAGGAATAGAAAGTGTGCGGCCCTTCCTCTCCTTTCTAATTTAGATGAGTATCTGTTACTCCAATTTCTTCCTGCCGTTTATCTTTCACTTTTCCAATTACTCGTTGAAATTCGTCTTTGGTCGACCGCCATCTGCCAAAGCAATTAAAAACTCAATTAGTCTTTAAAAAAAAAGGGGAAGCGAAAACAATCGATTTTGCTATCTGCATACTAATTGGACTCATAATTCTCCGCGACCTTACACTCAGCTTATACTTCTCTCCAGTAACGCCTCGAATTTATGCTAATTATTTCATAGATCTTCCGGTATGGTTGAATCTCTCCCAGTGGGGAACTTGAAGGCGTGGAAGTTAAATTGAATGTTCTTTATTGCCCTAAATGAAAGTACTACAATTTCCAGCCACTGGAAGGGCGTTGAACCGCGGCTCAGTACAACGCACCACACAGCGTTCCTTGCTTTTTAATTACTGTGAGAACTAAGAAGTGTTCACAACCTCTGAAATATATTCAGAGGGCTGTGCGGAATTTCAAATTGTTCCCAGAGAGAGAGGTAAATCGTTTCCGTGCGAAAGGGACAGTGTTTTGTGTTGTCTAGGAGAGTGGATCCGTTGGACCAACGGATCCAACAAAATATACATACAACTTATACCTTATACCAACAAATTTAACTAAACGCTCACATGAATTTAAAAAGAAAATGCGTTGTCGGCTTGGGGAAAATCAAGAAGAGAGTTAGGCCAAGGGGAACGAACTAATTTGGCCAGAGCTGAACTGAACATACATGAACCACTTTAACCTAGCCAGAAAAGAATTCAGTGATAAACAAACATTTTCGAACTTAATTGTGAATATTTTTGGGCAGATAAGAAGGGACGTTATGTCATGTTAAAAAATAATAATAAATGAACTCATAATATGTTCTAAAATACTAAACTAATATTTACCTCCGTGACACAGTGTTAATTCACACGCACGGCTATGCATTATTTTTTTAAATATTGTAGGACGATTTTAATAAGTTGTTTAGGTAGATCATAGTTATGGTATCTATTTTTACTTGTCACGACCCAAAGAGCAGGCAATCGTACCAAAAAAAGTGGGTTTACTTCAGATCTTCAGAGGCTGATGACTTCGAAAAACCTCATTTACGCGCGTTGTCTGTGTGTGCCGGTGTCTGCTTGCTTTGCAGGCATCTGGCTGAGACGTTTCACGCTCTGTGGGTGGTCTTGGATTCGTTCATGATCAGCTGCAGTGGTGTGACGTAGCGATTCCATCTGCTGCTAAGGCCAGAAAGCCTTCGGAGTGTTCGAAGCATGAATTGTCCTGTACTCAGGCCGGGTTCCTCTCACTTTTCTGCTTGAGTGGAGTGGTCTTCAGGGGGCAGTGGACTGCCAGCAATGAGGTGCACTAGACGTCGGGATCATAATGTTGTAGTTTGCTGGTACATTGTCATCTGTGGGATGGGAAATGGAGGGGGTGCGGGACTATCGGGTTTTCTCTGGAGGACTGAGGCCTGACATGGTGGTAGTATCCGGCAGCCAGCACACCTTGCGCTTACTTAGCAAGCCAAGAGGTGCAAATATGACGGGACGAATCTTAGTATGGCTGTTTCAGAAGCTCTAGGAGTGAAGGCAGGTAACGTCAGGGGATTTCATCATGTGCGGCGTATAATGCAAAAAAATTGCTTCGGAGATGCCTCGGCTGAGTGTGTCAGAAGGCGTTCTTCAAGGTATCACCACCTGTGTGTGGAGGTCGTTGTATCGTGTGGCATCCTCTTATCCTTCTTTCCTCCCCCATTCTAATCCTTTGCCCATAACTTAAATAAGTCCCAATAAGTAGGTTTGCCAGCCATCGAAAAAATAACCTTCCGGAGTCTTGAAGGGCACTCGCAATCTCATTTTCTGGATGATTTCTCGTACACGAAGAGCTCTGAAACTCCAAGTTCAGTACAAAGTGAACGAAATTATTCGCTGCGACAGCAGATGAAAAGGAACTGTGAATGTTAATCAATAAAGTCTTGCGACCTGGCAACTGTGCTGTTACGCGCTACCATAAATCCAATAAAAATCCAATTTCACCTTCGTGTACGGAGAATGGTTGGCTGTTAGCCGCCGACGAGCCAGTTCACCCGAAAATCCCCAGAGCAGGGGTGCGACTATTTTCTCGTCGAAACGAATGTTGTTCATTTCCATCTCCGAGGACTTGAGGGAACTCAATTCTCTCTGTGTTTGCTCTTATCAGCTCCTCAATTCATTCTCCTTCGCACCTCGCACTTACTCCTACTTTGGGAGCTCCAATTCACCGTGCGCTTTTTCTTCCCTTCTCATCGCTGACTGGACGAGTGTAATCCCCCCCGATCCAGAGGGGTTTTCTTTATTGGCGATACGGATTGAATTTCCGTTCTGATTAAGCAAGCAGCCATCTTGTCTCTTTCCCTTCCCATTACTCGTCACATGTCTCCTGGGGTTTAGATGATTACAGAGAGGAGCGGCCATGGATGAAGCCTGAATTTTCGAAATGTGTACCATGTGTGGACGCTATGAACGGGAGCTGTTGCCACTTTCTAGAGTCATAGGAATCTATTCGACTTCTGCCAGGTGGCTAGGCACTTCTAATCGTGCCATATGTCTTTCATAAGGGACAACAGCCTGGTAATAAAAGGGTGTGAGAGCGTGGTGTTTATATTGTTTACATCCTCAAGCCAAATGCGAACAGTTGAGGAATCTTTCGAGTTTTGCACCTCACATCCCCTCCCGCTTTGTAATAATTGCGGGAGAGAGCTGACAGGAAATGGTCAATAAGATGTCGTTGACGAGTGGGAAAAGCTAGAGTAGCGCAATAAAATTATAAATTATGACGAAACCTTGTTTATCTCAGTTCTTTCATAATAAATCCCGCCCAAACGAATCTAGTACCTGTAAAAACTAGAGTGGAGGTCCTAGGTCTAGGTAAATACTTATGCCTTATGCAAAGGGTGCCTTTCAACTAACTGGTACATACACACCGTTTTCTTCAAGTACGTTGAATAGAGACCTGAGTAATAATCATTTAATAATTCACTTAATAATCATATTTGGGAGAGAATGGCTGAACCGATTGAGCTCGTGCTTTTTATTTTCGTTAGTCATTTTCGAGAGACGAGGAAAAAAGGTTATTAGCTGTTTCCATCATTGCGAAGCTTCTCGGTAAACTGAGTTTTCGCTTGAACTGTTTCAAAATTTTTGATCAAATGAAGGCGCAGGGTGTGTTTCATGCATAAGTGTTCGTTGAACCTCCAAAAATGCAACGCACTGATTTTGGAGGTTGGACGATATTTCGCTAAATAACTGGTGTTGTTCCCTGAACTTTCCACAGAAAATAAAAGCATAACCTAGCAGAGTGTTTTCCACCTAATTTAACTACATTTTAATCGCATCTTGCAACGTATACAGTAAAATACGCCATAACGTGCTGAATTAATACATTTAAAAAGTTCATAATCAACAGCCCTAACGAGTTTGATCGCTCACTGGGTACTTCCAGCAAATGAGTACTTCATTTTACTTTCCAGTTATACGTTCCCCTTCTGAAGGGGATTTACCGGGGTCGTGAAAAAATTGTTAGAGGCTTCGTGCGAAATGTTTTACGTGAAATTGCGCTGCCAATTAAGTATCTGACGGATGCATTGCGGCTATTTGAAATCCATAGTTTTGCATCGATTTACTCCGCGCGGCGTTGGGATGGAAAGCACGAAAAGCCTCGGCTGCCTGGGAGTTAAATACTTTCAGGGAAGAAAAATGAAGGGAAGCTTTTCCTCGGTCATTTGTTTCACTGCCTGGTTCGTTCCAGAAATTTCCCCTTCGCCTTCTTCAGCCCGGTATTTTCTCTCCACTCGAGGGAACTGGTTAAACTGATCTCTTTTGTTCACCGACAGTAGCCCATCAGATAGGCTTTCCTCGCATTACTCCGCCAGCCCTGCGCTGAGATTCGCGGGGCTTTCTGCTTCGGACCTCAATGACGATGACTTAGACGTGCGTGATTGAATCGTATTTTACGACGGTTAACTGATGAAATCCATCGATAGTCGATTACAAAAAGATTTGATCCGAAACCTGTAGTCATATTTTGCGATTTAGTAAAAGCGTTTGGCATTCAACCTCATGAAAATACTAATCGATATTAGTAAGCTTGAAGACATGGGAACGAGTGTTAAAGTATTTTTTGGGCGCACGAGAGAGAGTTGAAGATCGAAAATAAAAGAAACCCGGTGAGTGTGAGGAGGACTGTATTATGTTCTATGAAGTGAGTAGAGTTTGTGTACAAAGAGCGACACAAAAGGACGACTCGTATTATGCGTGAACTGGCGAGGGAAACGGTATTGGAAGGAAATAGCGAACTGAATGGGTGGAGAATAGATATTAGAGACGAGAGTGAATTTCATGAGAGTTCGTAGCTAAATGAAATTTGGGAGGAGCTGTCTCTTGTGGAAAGGAATCTGAAATTGAGGAGTAGGAGAATAAAGAAAGGAATCAAGGAAATCCACTGTCGTTTGAAATACCCGCAGAGGTGGAATTTCTGTAGGTAGGAGGGGGTAAGAGGAGACAATGACTTTTTCATTAAGGGCCAGGGAGTCCCGTTAAGGCAGGTGCGGGGAACTCTGAGGTCAAACGACTCAGACTGATTTGACTTGCGTCGAACAGTATTCAATTGGTTTAAAAGTCATCTGAATGTTGATGTTGAGAAGGGCTGGTTCCTGGGTCAATTCTCAATAATAGTTCGCCTCCTTGAATACTCAGTCATGCATTGTACACGAAGGGCTGCTTCGTTTGATTGCATCCACGAGGTAGAATCAATGGCGTCAGCAACTGGCAGCCATCTTTTCCTATCACCACCCCCCTCTTTGGCGACATCTTCCCGCATCAACTTTCGCGTCGACGTTCTGGTAGACATTTAGATGATCTTGAAGAACCAGAATAGTGTTGGAATTGAGCGCAGGCTGGGGAGAAACGATAACTTTCGCCATGTTAGACTGCGAGTTCCTTCAAGTGTAGAATTTGCCTCAGTTTACTCCCTTTGATTATACTGTTTTTGATGTAGAGGCAGACCTCTGAGACTCATTCCATTCGACTCAGCATTGAAAACTACCTAGGAAACAATACCAAACACTGCAATGAACGTCGTGCGAAAAGTGGGGATAATCCTGAATAAATTATAGAATTTTCACTAGTTTATCTAGCGTTTTGTCATAGCGCCACTGAGAATTTTCGTCATTCCTCACATTCTGGAACTTTTGTCATGGTTTTTTCTTTTTTTTTCGATCATCCTGCAGGTCAGTTCGCACCTACCAACACCCTTTGCCGAATTCGTTTTAATTTTGACCTCTGAACCCTCTTATCAGAATAACTCTCAGATGTTACCGCACTTCTGGGCGTCGTTTCTACTTCTCTTACGCTCACGTTTGCTCTGCTCTCGTACTAACACCGTCTATTTCGCTCAACTATGTATGCCCACGTTCTCCTTCGTCACTCAATTTTCCCTCTTATTCTGAACTGTGGTAATTGCTGTGCACCTTGTATTTCTCTCTGAGCCCAACGTCAGGTTGGTGATCAAGTTGTGTAGATATACTGGTGTATGTTCACAGTGCGCGCGACTTGCGAGTTACTCCAGTCAATTAAAGTTGGAAAACGTTCCAACCTTCGTCGTAGGTGTGCAGATACGTTAATCAATGTTGTGAAGCGTTGAAAACTTCAGGGATCGTAGTCGTTTTGATAGATTGAGTTAGATCTCTCGTAGACCAGGAGCTGAACTGGTTTTCAAACTGTTCTTCTGGTCTAACGCAGAGTCGTCTGAGAAGTGTAATGAGGAAATCGGATGGCAATCCTCATTACATCGAATGTTGATTCGCTCGTTTGGGCCTCGAATGTTGATTCGCTCGTTTGGGCTGAACGTTCGTTGCTGTGCACTTCTACAATTAAATTATTTGCGAAGTTATTGGTTTTCTTAATCTTGAGTAAAGGTTGACGACAATACGTTGCTCCACAGTCACGCTTTACATTTTTCGGGCGAAACAAAGGAAAAACTATACTATCTCGATGGAACGCTATGGCTGTACTGTTGTGGACAAAGGAATGAGCAGGTCTGACGGCAACAGCAGTCAGTTGCGTCAAAAGAACCGTCAGTCTCGCCACACCTCGTATCATAATGCACTCGTCGCTCAAGTATATTGCGTATAGCGATGAAAGTTGAGTTAATTTAACGTTCGGTGGTGGTAACCACTTCATTAAAGGCGCAAAGCCGTATTTCAAGGTTCGAACCGCAACTTTCACGAGGAGCTTAGCAGAGCGGGTCTTACAATGCCGAGGTTATTACTGTCCCGGGATTTGATTGGAGCTGAGAGATTATAGAGCCTGACTGGAGTCCATGCGTGTTTGGAAGGGGGTTACTGCTGGTGTAGAACCAATTAGAGAGGAGTTAATTAGGAGACGCTATTGCGGGCTTACTCAAGGCTACTTAAGAAGGTAAAGAGCTTCCTCCAGAGACACGTGGAAAGCGCTGTAGCGGTAGTAATAAAAACTCCAGCTCACATCAAATACACCGCCGTGTTTCTGGTGTGGGCAGGATTACGTGATGACAGAAGGCGAACATATCAGTATGGTATCAGCACGAACGATCTAATTATAGTTGTTGAGCTGGAAAATTGTTATGTTAGTGATTTCATCTGCCTAACTATTTTTTCAAGTAGTCAGATTGAGAGACGGTCTCTCGACTGTACCATGAGGAAACAACGAAAGTGGTAAGTAGCTCAGGAGAAGTAGAGTAGCTAAAACTGCAAAAGACTCATGTGTACTAAGTCGTTAGTTTTCGAAATATAACAGGGTGCTGGAATGTGCTCTAGTGCCTCTTGGTTTATTATTCATTCTGTTTACTTTTCTTTCTCTACGAAGTAGAAAGGACAGTTAGGTAATCGGTTGAAAAAAACATTACGTTTCAGACCATACTGAGTCCGAAAAAGACTATTTGGGAAAATGGTCTGTGTGTCTGTGAACGCGATTTAAAGAAAACGGCTGAACCAAATCAACTCGAAGATTACATTTAGCCCGCAGGTAACGTATGGTAACGCCCATGGTACGCCAGGGTATGAGCAAACTCCTCCCAAAACTAACTATAGTAATCATATTGATCAAAATCCCGATTTTTTTTCTCATAAACGGCTCTAACGATTTTGATTAAATTGTTTTTATAGACTACTATACCAACTATACCATACAATCCCCATCCGCGAGAAAATGACGAGAGCCTCACAATAAATTACCAAACTTCTACGACAACGGATTTAACTATCTTCAAAAGGATTGTTGAGGCTATTCAACCACATGTTGTGGATACCGATACGACGTGCGTTTAAAGAAATAACCCTGCAAATTATTACACAACGGTTTATTATTCGGATAATTAGCTTGACCTAGCATTAATGCTCCGAGACCCATCCTGTTCGATTCAACATCGAAAAATATCATAATTAAACCCAAAAAAAGGTCGAAAAGAACTGAATCGTAATATTAAAATAAACAAAAAAACCCTGCAAATTATTACACAACGGTTTATTATTCGGACAATCAGCTTGACCTAGCATTAATGCTCCGAGATCCATCCTGTCCGATTCAGCATCGAAAAATATCATAATGAAACCCAAAAAAAGGTCGAAAAGAACTGAATCGTAATATTAAAATAAACAAAAAAAACACGAAAGTATCTAGAAAAAACTGAATTTTAATATGAAAACATGCACGCTAAATACTAATATCAAAATTTAACCAAAAGTCTTGAAAAAAAACAAAATGAGAATGAAACGAAAGAATCTAAAAAAATTGAATCGTATTAAAACCAAAACGTCGGGGAAATTGGAACGGGGGCGCTCGAAGCGAAAGGCGAGTTGAGTGGAGAGCGGGAGGCGGAGTCGTTGGGAGGGAAGCGAGCGAGAGGCGCGCTGCTCGCTCGCCTCGAGTTTTTTAATGAGACGGGCGGGGCGGAGGGAGTTCAAACAACGAAACGCTTGTAGCTCCCGCGTTGTACTGCGTTTCGTTAATTTTTTCAACCGTTTTTTGCCCATTACAACCACGGGCTTCGTCCGATCGGATTGCCGAGATGGCGGGCACAACTAGATACCAAATCGGATTTTTGGGCAAAAGAACGAATTTTTTAGACCACGTTAAAGGCACAAAACGGCCCGGACGGCGGACGGGGGATGGCGGACGGACATTGCAAATTTGGAATCTCCATGTCTTGAAACGAAAAGTATCAAATTTTGAGGGGGGTTGCAAAAAATTTTTCGTGACCGAAAACGTAGGGTTATTATTCAGAATGAATAATAAACCAATATTATTCAGAATGAATAACAAACCAATAGGGGCTACTTTAGAAATTTCAGAACTTCTAAAAGTGTGACTTCGGATCATAATTTCTAAAAGTGTTTACGTTATAACTATAGAACAGTGATTGTTATTCTTTTTCAATTAAAATGTTTACGCCTCACCGATAACGAGTATAACTGATCGACGCAAAGCGCAGAATCAGTACAGTCCTTTGACCTCGGACTTTCCCCAGTCATTGTCCAATAATCCCTCGTACCTGTGGAAATTCCACCGTCCCGGTTGCAGTTATTTCCCTAAAGTGGGGTTTTTCCTTTCTTTGTTTCCCCTCTCCTCCTTTTTCAGATTCCTTTTCACTACAGATACCTTCTCCCAAAACATTCTGCTACGAAGTATCGCCGAAGTCGGTCGTCTCCAGTTCCCCAACATTTCTCTTCTAACACCTTTCAGTCGTCTCAAATTCTCCCAATGGACACTCGTTTCTCCTCCGATCGACTTCTAATTCGGACTTCTCCTCCCTTCCCAGTACAACCTTCACGCCTTCAGAGCCCTACTTGTTAGCGCTTATAAACTCATCTTACATTCTGTGTAGGTCACCTCTTCTTTGTACATCCAAGTCCTCAAATCTTGTTATATAGCAACTCATCAATTACAACTAAAACCTGTCTCCGAGATTCGTTCAAATCTATCCTGGTCCAAACAATAACAATTGCTCAATGATGGTCCAGGAATAAGTACGAGCAGCCCGAGAGTTGTAACTGTAAGCGCTATCGCTTTCTGCCGCCATGAAGTGATGTTTGGCCAAGTTCAAATGAACGGAGTGATTAACTGAGTAACTAGAAAAAGCCGGGAACACCAGTGAAATGACGTAGAGCTAAGGAAAGTTGAGTGATGCGGCGCTCCTGATATTTTTTAAAGATCCCCCTCCCACTTACTTTATTTCCTGGATGAAGGAATCGTGAGGGACCTGTCAGCTGTGACTGCTTCCCAACACACCTTCGTCTCTTCAACCATTTCACAAAAAAGGTAATGGCTAAAAAAGCATGGAGGTAGTTAAGACTTGCCGCGTAGATGTACATTAAAACCAGGTGGCAAGCTAGCGATTAAGTCCGCTATCGTCTCGTGTTGACCGTCCCCGAACCATCTGACAGAAAACTGCAGGACGGGTACATTAGTTGGTAAATATCATGCCATTGCTCACTGCAGGCGTGTGAGAGCAGAAACCACTGTAGAGCTTCGACAGCTCGTTTAGTTCCAATAGATGACCGTTTTCTATGTGTAACCACGCGGTGGTATGAACCTTGGAAATTGTGTACCACATTTCGCAGCTTAATCTGGTTCTCAGGCTGATTTAACTGTTTACTTGGGTGGCAAGTGTGAAAGGTTTCGTTTTGTTAGCAATAGCCTTCATCGCAGACTAGTCGAAACGGTTTTAAGTTACTTAGTGGCAGTCAGTGCTGGATGGGTTCACTGCTACGAAGGATCAGCATGTGATTGCAGGCGAAAGACGTACTGGATGGAGTCAAGAAGGGGAGCCGAGATTGAGATCGTCACGTGTTCTATAAGGATTGCTCTTAAGACGGTTCGAATGTTGGGGGAAACTCTCGACCCATTGACGAGGATTCCCGTCTAGCTTGCGATTTGGCTGGAGCTGCTAGTTCCCTTCCAGTGGAGTGGCGTCAAACAGTTCACCCCATATTGGAATTTTCAGACCTGTTTTTACTTTCCTTAACTCTACGGACTGCAAGGAAAAGTTATGTGATAGGCTGATTAAAAAATCGGAGTTTTCTACAAATCTTAACGTTTCAAGGGCCACTGAGTGCAGAAAATACCATTTTGGCTGTACCACTTCGGCACCAGTTTCATATTTAGCCTGCAGGCTACAATGGACAAAAACAATGTTATCAGCAAATCAAGCCGAAAACTAGCTGTAGATATCGTGATCATACCACCAACTTTTTTCTTCCCTTAAACCAGGATTCCGACCACTACCACTGCCATTTCTCACAGTTTTTACCCGATTGATTTCAAAACCGTAAACACGATCCTTCACAACAACAAAAATCATGTTGACGCCCTCACGAGTCCCCTGTGCACGGATTGCTCAATAAAGGTCGTCATTTGAGCAGGAGTAGATCAATAAATTTCGGAAGTTCAAGCGCCATCATATTCTATATAAAACGGAAATTGTATGTTTTATCAGGTGCTTTTTTTATATTCTAGAAACGATCCTCGGTATACTCGCGCTCGGCCAACCCTAAGCGGTGACAAATATCCCCCTGAATCTTCACGAGTTCGGGTCTGGGTGACCTTTACGAGTATTAATCATCCCTTTAACCATGACTGATCCTACCGCTTTGAAGCGTTGGTGTAAGGGGGGTGGGGGTGGGGTCTAATTCCTGTAAGCGTGTTGAAATGCTGTCTTAAATGAGAAGAGTCCATTGAAGCAGTGGGGGGCGGAAGGGCCCGAGCCCTGAGCCTCTACCAAGATCTCTCTCCTCGAAAGCTCATCTCTATCACAATTCAATGAAGTTCAACAATGGATCTATTCTGTTGCTCTGCGTGCCAGAGAACGTTTGCCGCTTTGCGTGTGTTTGTCAAAAGCTCCCTTGACACTGGAGTGTACTCCCTTGTTTGCGGAGCTTAGCACTCAATCCCTTCTCCAATCTTCAGATATTCAAACGTGAATATAACCAACCCCCTATCACTCCCCTCCCTGCCATCTATTTCCCAACCCCTAGCTTCCTCCAGCTTTATGGACATGCGTTCTTCGTCTGCTCGCGCTCCGTCTTGACCTCCTCAACTCTTTCAGGCTCGTTCATTTAGGGGTCTTCGAGCTGTTTGCATTCTGAACGGGCAATCTCAAGGCAGTTCACTCTTTCCCCCTTGGCTCGATTGCCTTTTCTTCCGCTTTGGTTCATTTATCGCCCCACTCTGCTGCCCCTGGAAGTTATCGTTGCGTTGCAGTGGAGCAGTTCCTCTGTAACCCCTCCTACGATCCCAGCCTTAGTCTTTCGAGAACATTTAATAGGAAACCCCAAGAAGGCATTTCTCTACCATTTATTAAAAAACACAATTAAAAATTCTGCCTTAAAAAAGACAATTAAACAACAACTTGCTCGATGTCAGTCACGAAATGCACCCCAAAATCAAGAAGTTACCGGCGAAAAAATAATAGGATATAAAGGAAAAAACTAGTTTCTGTGCTGCCAAGTTGACGTTTGCCTCGCCTGGAGGTTGGACGCCCATAAATTCACACCTGGAAACTGCCGAGGAAGGTCAAAACCACCTTAATGTTGGATGTCAACGCTGAGAAAGATGGAGTTGTAACGAAAGTGGGCTTTGAAGCTCGTACACTATCCGCTTTGCAACCGGCGAGACACTCCTATAAGGGCGGAAATCCTTATCTGCGAACGACAACCGGCTGTCGCGTCGTCGACCCCACCGACGTTTTGTTCGGTATAGTACTCCCCTTAGTTGTTGGTGCATTGGATGTCCCTGTTCACAGAGGCCTCCAGTCTAACTCGTATATATACTTCTATTCCTGAAAGTACGAAATTAGGTTATATTCGGAAATTTCTCGAAAATTGACCGAGTAGGAGCGGAGGGGATGGTTTATGTGAGAATGTATGTAAAATCATAAACGTCAGTCGCCAGGAAACGAATGTGTCCTGTGGGGTCCGCTTCGCGGCTTAGTAACATGTCTCTGGAAATGGTTAGGTTGATTCCTGGGCCTCAGTGGGCCGTGCGAGAAGGGAGAGGGAGGTCGCCAAGTAAACCACAATTGTTTCTTGTTTAGGAAAGTACCTGTTACAAGTAAATGAGATGCTTCTTTGTTGGTCTGCGAACTAACTAGCCAACTTTTTCGCTCAGTGTTTATCCCCCATTTGTTTATTCATACAGGAATGGGCGGGTCCAATATAATACAGAATGCGCAAATGTACATCATCGAACATGGAATCGGAAAGAGATCAATGACTGGTGGGGGGGGGGGGAGAAATGAGGCCAAAAGGTGAGCAAAATTTGTTATAAACAGAGATACCTACAATCCAGGTCAAAGTTGAGGACGAGCACAGTTGATATTGCCCTTGAACGCACGAAGGGCGCGAAGAGAGAAGAAGCTGAGACCAATGTCTGTGTGGAAAAGGAGGTTCTTGCCGTGGTATTTGAGCAAGAGGACGGTGAAGGTAGTTGGCAGGAGATAACGGAGTGAATAAGAGGTTGTGTGGGCGAGTATGAGTACGCAGGGTTGAATAATAGATTGCGTCAAGAAGGGCAATGTACGTCTGTTCAATCAATGTGTAAAAACGGTATCAGTTTGAGTGTGAGTATTTAAACGCGAACAAGGAGCCTCTGAATACACGTAAACTGGTTGCGTGGGGAACTAAATGGAGAGTGAGAGAGATGAGTGATGGATTGTGAGGGCTGAGAGACGAGTGTGTCTTGCAGTAAATAGTTAGATCAGGTCGGAAAACATATTAAGAACTCCTCCTAGATGGTGCGGGATACCTCAGGTGGTCATGACCTCTGGGTGGTATAACATGTAACCAACAGGTCTCTACTGGGACAAAGGCAAACGACCGAGTACCAGCCGTACCTCCGCAGGGGTGAGTTCGGTGGATGCTGCAGGGGCTGGCCTCTTGCATATGACCTCGTCGAGGGTTTAGGAACAGTCATTTAATAATGAAACAGACCTGTAAGAACGGATGAGATTGGAGTCTGCGAGAAGCACCCTTCCAGTCCAAGACCTTCAGGACAGTGAATTAGTAGCAGAAGAGAGCCACGTTTCGGATAACGAGAGTGCCGACGAAAAGTAAAGAAGATGAAGAGGCGATGTGAGCCTTCTCCTCTTGTTTTCCTTTTTGTCTCAGTTGTTTGTTTCTGTGGTCTGTTGGTCTGAGCCCTTATCGTTCTTGCTCCGCTAACGTAACTCGACCTTCTGCTCTTCCCCCAGTCATCAAGTTCCTCATCACCTCTAATGCTTTCTTCATCCGTATCTCCATTCGTCTTCGCAATAAGAATCGACCTGAAGCCACATCTCCCAAGACCTGGGTCATCAGCATCCCAAAACGCTCCTTTCAGTTGCACTCTGAGCGCGAATTCTCGCCGAATTATTTCCAACAGTAGTGAGTGCTGTTGTTTTCAGTTGGATGACTCATCATCTGGAACCCCCTTGATCTTCGCCTTCTGGACCCCCCTCTTCACTGAAGTATGATTTAGGCCGTTACTTCCACCCCTGAAACCTGTTCTTTCAATTTTTCTTCTCAATTTCCTGTTTGTCAACCACACTGATGACAGGTTAGTTCCTCCTGTAATATCAATTTATTTTACTGTGAGGAGCTTGTAGGACGTTTTATTTCATTTATCTTCGTTTTCTGCCAATTCCCCTTCCTCCATCAAATAGAATGTCCCGAGAGATCAGAGGAGCACGTTGTCGGGTGACATGTGGAGTGGTTTCAGTCCTAAAATATCCGGTGGAAATTCTCGCAGAGAGACTTCAGAAATAAAATTGATACAATCAAACCTCAACAGGTTGTTCTTAATGAATCATTATCGTCTCGTCGAGTCATCACTCTGCGTTAAATGAATTTTCGAAAGTAATTCATTTTGACGATGAATCATTTCAGCTTTTAGTAATCTCCGTCCCTTTCATACGCGAGCTATTCAGCGGAGATGGAAATTTCGTCTTTTTCGTTCCTACCCAAAGCTCAAATACCTCGCGATAAATCAAACGGACCATCTTCCTCGAAGGTTCCTCTCAGCACGAAAGGACTCTTATCATCATCTCCGAGTGATTGTCGGGATATGCTCTTTTTTTTTTTGAAAGCCCCCTTTCCCCATTACCACCCCCTTTCCCCCGCTCGTCAAATACCTCAAAAACCTTCTTTTCTTCTGCCAAATGATTTGTGCTTCTCTTCCTGACACTAGCGACCGCGCTTTTCCCCCCTTCGTTTTTCATAACCTAATTCGAGGCCCATTCGAGAAGGAAGAAAAAGGAAAATTCATTTTCGGGGCCACGAATCTCGTACATTATGAAAATGCGGGGAAATGCTCGGCACCTATTCATTTTTCGGTGTTTTTTTTCTTTTCTCATTAACTTCTGAACTAAATTATCAAGATCAACAAGCAACAGGCTGAAGGCTTCTAACTCGGTTCCCCGGTCGAAATTGTAATTTTCTTTAATTAACTCGTTGGCAAAATTCATTACATTTTAACGAATGAAGCAATTCCGCTTCTGTGCCTGTCTGAGTCTTGAGAACAGGGGGGGGGGTATTTATTTTATTTCGTTTATTTATTTTCAAAATAACGGGAGAGCCCAATCAACAGAAGAGTGATGATATCCAGTTGGCGCGAGGAGAAGGTCGGTGAATGGAAAATCGAAACGTCGCCGCTGATTATGTGCTATAATTTACTCGACCCTGAGAACCATCCCCATTTAGTTAACAACAGTCATGAATATCAAACGATACGTCCAATATGTGGAGGTCGGGGTCGACTGAATTTCGTTCAGCCATTGTTTTTGTTGTAGTTGTCTTGTTATAACAAGTTTTGATCCCTCACATAGGGCGAGGAAAGTTGTGTGATGGTGTGACGGTATTTTCCGAGAATTGCGGCACGTTTTTCTCCACCGAACCAAATTTTGACTTCATGTTTCATAAATGTTCGCTTGAGGTAAGCATTTGCTCGACTTATCGATAATTACGACTACTTCATTCATTCTGCACCCCTTCCGAAGCTAAAATGGTATTTTTTTAGGCGAATCCCCCGATTATTCAGGTTTGAAATCTCTCAGATGAGACTTTTGTGTCTTTTATTTGGGAGGGAGGGAGGGTCTGCTATTAGTGGCCCCATGGAGACCCTGCGTATTGAGAACCAGCCCAGAACTGTTTAGCATATTGCATCACGTTGACCCTCTTGTTTCTCTGCGATGACAGCTCTTCTTTCTTTTCCTGTTTACCTTCACAAGAATCTTGCAGCGTGCCGCTATTCTTACACATCCTCCCATTCTGCCCAACAGTCCGGGAGGTTCAGGAGAGTTTGTCCGCCATGTCTTCATTCTTTATCCGTGCGAATACAAGCCCCATATCAACAAGCTTCACTGTGTTCTGCCTGAGCACTGCCCTGGCAAATTGAGCAATGCACCTCCGGTTTTTCTCGGAATTCAACTTAGAGCGCACAAATGCATCTGGTGTGAGCTGGCATGATAAGCATCATTCAGCAGCTTGCAGCCAATTTGGGGTTGGGTCGCTCCACGTGCTCCCTGTCCCCCGAGGACCTGGGTGAGGTAGAAATCCCCGAGCTATGGACCAAGTGTTCGATTCAGCTGTCTAGACCACCATCCCTTCTAGGCTGTGCCCCATTCCTCCTGCCATCTCCCAAGGGTGGCCGTCGTCCTCCTTTCACACCCTTCCTGGTGGTCGTACTCCGATTGCTCGCTTGATGAGTACAGCTCTTTCCCTCTGCTGCCAGAAAGTGGAATGGGAAAACACTTGCCACTGCCGCCATCTGCTGCGTTCTACGCATTACTGTGAGCTGCGAGGGTTTCGCTTTGAAGTTGTGGGCCTGAAACATGACGATAACTGGTAAAACGATACGTACTGGTAAAACGATCCGTTGTGTATTAATCAGCATCTAGACGTTCTAGCTAAACGACTATGTTGAAATGATGTATTTATTTTACACACTTGGATATCTAATGTATTTTCTTTTCTTTTCAGGTGAGTAGCCGAATGAGTGCACGTTAACTGATCTGTAAGTGATTCCTGTCAATCGATAATAAGTGTGTCTGCTCTCATCCCGTTTTCGCTCAAAGTTACGTACGTAACTTGAACTTAACATTTGCATAGATACTGAAATCTTCATACTTAGACAAACAGCTCGAGTTCAGATTTTCATTTCCTGATTCAAGAACGATTTATATAGCTATCGTTGTACATTCCCGTTCGACAACACAACTTTTCGACACCCCTAAAATCTGCTGCTGTATCTTCGTGCATCACATTTGCACAGAAACATGGACCGCAAAATGTGGGAACTAGTAGCAACCGAAAAACCTTTCTTTTCCACTCCAAGTTTCCTTGGAGCTGGTATTCCTTGATAATACGTCCGTAGCATTCTCGCACGAAAAGCAAGACGTCCTTGAGGTCCATCCTTGCAACCTCATCTGGTCGCTACTGCGGCGCACCGCACCAAGCCGCTCACAAGTACACAGTACATGCTCCGCTGACTCCCAGCCACGCCCCACGAATCTGCAACTGTGTACCTCTGTCATACCAATCAAAGGGAATGGAAATCCAGATGCGCGGCAGATGATCCCCTGAGTAGGGGTTAGAAGCTTGGGGGACCTTCGGTTTATGGGGTCTTCCCGAACCTCAGGGAGGGTATCAAGCTCAAAATGCCTTGTCCTGGGAGGAGTAGAAGCCACGAGTGACACTGAGACGGGTGGGTGCAAAATTGTAATTGTAACTGTCTTACCAGTAGTGGCCAGGTGCTACCATAGTCTCTCTCTCAAGAGTGAGGACCTCTCTTGATCGCTTCCTGGAGAGTATAAATAACCATGACTGCCTTTCGCCACATCCTGCCAGTTCGTAGCCCTATACTTGTCTCATGTGGCTCCTGATGGCCAGGGCTGTGGGCTGAGGTTCCACAGGGAGAAGTGAAGATCCGTATCTCTTCAGTTTATTGGCCTCTTCATTCCCTCCTATTCCTGTATGACTTGGCACCCAACACAGTATGAAGATGTTCTTCTTTGTCATCAGACCACTCAGCCATTCCCAAACTAGCACTGACAAAATAGCATGAGAAGACAGGAGTGATAGATATTTTTCCGTTTCAGACCCCTTCGCCAGAGATGCTGCACACACCCTGTCACAGTGAAGCGTTCCATCTCAAAACGTTTGCCAGCTGCCCAGATTCCGAGCGTATAACTTTCCAGCACCTGCTATCCAACTTGGACTGATCTGTTTGTATAGTGTACAATGGCCCCAGCCTCAAGAATGGGACCCTCTTCCCGTCTGGGTCTTTCATGAATAAGAGTAGAGATGAGAGTATACCAAAATCGTTTTTGAACTTTTTTTGAGAAAGTGGCAGTCATTCGATGTTTGGCAAATCTCATCTGAGCTCTCATGGCTTGTATCTGCATTCAATGGATAGATATAGTAATAGTTGGGGGGTAAACACTGAGGAATGAAGTAACTCTGGAAATGTCGATAACGTTAAAAAAGAACACGATTTTTGGCGCATTTTACTATAATTTTACGGTTGCTACTTCTTTTCAACGGTACATCGGTTGCTTGTTAGTGTAAAAGGATCGCTTGTGGAGGACGATGTGACTTGTTAAAGACATTCTGTAAGTTTGGCAGTTTTACCCAAAAATTGAGAAGACCCTACTTTTGCTTCTATGGCTTATAACATCGTTATTTCCACAGAGATAGAGAAGTGGGGTTAGATACTGATTAGTACACAACATATTTTGAAATTTTATTCCAAGTCGTTATAGCGTTCCAAGTCTTGAAAAATATGCGAAAAACCTTTCGCTTTTGCTAAATGTTGGTCCCTCACTATCGCAAGGTAGTGAAAAGTAAATAAAATATCTGCTGCGTTGCAACACACAACTTTCCTTAGCTCTACGTCAATTCACTCGGGTACATGGCTTTTTTTCTACTTACTAAATTCATTTATCGCTCAGTTATTTTGAACTTGGTCAAACAACGCTTCACGGCAGCAGGAAGTTTAAAAGGAAAAAAACCGCGCTAATACCGATTTTCGTAGAAACTTTTGATAATTTATTGTGCTGCTCTCGTCATTTTCCCACGAATGGGAATTTTATGGTATAATTGCCTTATTGAGAGCTGTCAATATAAAAAATTTAATCAAAATCGTTAGAACTATTTTTCAGAAAAAAAAATTGGTGTTTTCATCACTATGATAACTATAGTTAACTTTCGGTGGATTTTGCTCGTACCCTTATTTTGGCGTCCCATGGTAACTTGCGGGCGAGATATCAAGTTTGAGCTGATTTGATACGATAGTTTTCTCTAAAAATCGTTCACAGACACACACACACAACACGCAGACTAATTTCCCAAATAGTGTTTTTCGGAAACAATAATTTTTTTGTAGAGCCAAGGAAAGTAAAAAAAGGGGTGGTAAATAAAAAAATAAAACTAAATTCCTCAGGATGAGGCTGTGGGGGGAAAGCATAAGTCCTAATCCTCTCAAAAAAGTCTTTAAAGCAGTGTTTTCCAACGTGTGGCCCACGGCCCACATGGTGGAGGGGGGGGGGCAATTTGGTAGTTTGAGAGGGACAATTTAGAATTTTTTTTGACACGACTTATAAACCCTTTCGCTCCGGTTTATTTAAATACAATGTTAGATTTAGATGCAAAAGCAATAACGCAATTTTTAATGCTGTAAATAATTATTAGTTATAGTTTCGTTTGATGTTACCAAAATATACCAACTTGATGATGAGAGTGGCCGACACAACCTCTTTGGGATTCACCTACATTTTCACTACGGTGTCCATATTCATATTCAGCTGAATGTGGATTTAGTGCAGTAAATGATGAAATCGACTGGCGATAACAATACGTGGAGACTTACGATTAAAGCTTACTAAATTTGAGCAAATATAGCAAGCAGCAAGCGCGATGCACTAATTCAATCAAAAAATCAGGTTTAAAATTTATATATTTAATTTCATGTTTCATTGTTTCGAAATTTGACTTATACTACGTTTTGATGACATTTTATAATGATTTCCAACTAAAATCTATCACTCACGTTTCTTAAGTAACAAAACCCTTGTTTTAAAAATTATTTGTGAGGGACAAAACCAATTTAGGAACGGTAAAAGTGAGACGTGGTTTAACGTGAACACTCCGATTCCAAAATTCATTCTGGTTTTATTTATCGGTCGTTCAGCTGACTCAAACATAATGATAGAAAACAAATGGTTAAATGTTAATTTTTCTTGTCTAGTTGGCCATAGAGGCTGAACTGCGTATTTAGGCGCCGGAGTGCCCGCTGATGGCCGTCCGTGGCCAGGTGTTTCAATTGGTTTACACAAATAGGTAAATAAGAGGACTTATTCTAGAAAAAATAAGTGGGTTGTACCAGAAATCAAATAAATGGTGACCTCAGCCTCCCTTGCACCCTCATTGTTTGAGCGAGATGGGAACGGTGTCCACTGCTTGAAGAAACAATCTGTATACTGTGGTGGTTAGATATTTTCCAAAGGGACGACGGCTGATGCGTTGTGTCAAAATTATCCCTTCGTCAAGACCGCAGTACGTAACTATCGCAAGAATGAAATTAAAAAAAAAAAATTCTATAAAATATTTTGCGTTACGTTTTCATTTCAGTGGCATTTAGAGAACGTAACAAATTTAAAAAAATTTAATTGACTCCTTAATCCGTGACCGCCCTTTTGTACGAGTTAACTGTTTCGTTGATTGGTGCATTTTGTTAATATGCACTCATAGATGAGAAAATATTCCGACTGCAGGGACGTACAGGAGGATGTGGCCGTTAGGACAATTAATGAGTGCTCTATATCGACTGCCTGCCCCTACGTTGTCTTTGGAGGAAGTTGTATCTCTCTGGAGTGATCACTTCACCTGGAATTGTTGTAAACTCGACGACAGTTTAACCTGGCAATATGAGAGATAGTATTAAAAAAGGATTTTGTCCTTCAATTCACAACTTAAGAGTATTATGAATGCGGGGAAGGGGTGTTCTACGAACAGACGCAACACTCGAAAGGCAACCGGCAACTGAGGGGCCTAATGTTCGGAGCTCGTATTTATAACGTTAAGGCGCTGCATCAGCAATCTCTCGAGGTTCAGAGATATAATTCCACACACACACACACATACTTTAATCGGGCAAGACGTGGTGGGCACTTTGAGGAAGTGCTTTGAAAACATAAATCTTTCGTGTGAGGAATAATCTGGTTGACGAGGTGCAAGATACTGTTGGGCGACTCATCGTCAATCCTCAACTCTGATCTCTTAGTGGAAGTAGGAGAGACATATAGTAGGTGCACGGAGAGAGGGGAAGCCCTCGGCATAACGTGAAAAACTCCCGACGTTGGATGGATTTGAACAATAGCACTCCCCAACCCAACCGAAAACTCCCTCCGGTTTTCTTGCGTTCGTCAACTGCTACTGTTCCAGTGGAATGTACTTTAAATTCTGTAATTGATTCTCAGCAAAGAGCCCAAATTGATTTCAAGCAGCTCGACAGCGGCGTGTACAAAATGAGTGCTCGCGGTGTTGACGGAGTATCGAACATGGTAGCGTTAATGGGAACGCATTAACTAATTTGTGAGTTCATAACTCGAATGAAAGGTCAATGTTTGTGAACCACAGAACTCGCTTCAACTTGCCAATCCATTTCAACAACTTTTTACCCGTTTTACATCCCACGAGCTCCGAGAGTCAGAAACAGTTCATGAGCAGCGCGAATGAGAGTTGCGTGTGGGTGAACGATTTCGGGGTTAATGAGGGGAAATGGAGTCACGCCCAGATCCTGATGGTTATATTATATGTTCGAGCGATCGCCCCCTGAAATGGTGGAGAGGCCACGGGATGCTTTAATATTTAATTTTGGAGCTTCGGTTGATATTTTGTAGAAACTGACAGCTTACATCAGTTGACACTTGACCCTCCCCTTCCTTTTTAGCGCTCGATTGCTTCACAGTTCCTTCCTTGCGATTCATCCATGCTAATTTGATGTCTGAGGCATTCACTAATCAGCTCTCAGACGCGCGAAAGATACGGCGGAATACCTGTGGAATATGTACTTTCAAGACATTTTCCGGATTTTTCGAAAAGTTGTAGATGTTGCTGGCAGCTTTGGAGCTCTGAGCCTAGTGACTCTCTGTCGTGAGCCCATAGAGAGTTGCAAGGTTCAAACTCCAGATCAGGCTTTCAAAAAACACATTAATCTCAGGATTGAACCTCCGTGTAAGACGTTACTTCCATAAAGACATAAACGTACATTCCCAGCATATCCTCCACCCTATAGATGAGTGGCTCTGAACAAAGACCCTGTTTTGTGTGTTGGTTTGGCCTCAGCCATACGAAGATATCTGTATCTCTACGCTCACTGGTTCTGGGTCACTCATAGAAATTCACTGGGCCAACTGTAGCATCGTCCGTCGTGAAGTTACATATCGTGGATCTGAAAATGGGTCCTTGGGGTTGACTGTCTTGAGGCAACAACTCATTATTTCCCCCTGACGGGCCTTCGCAAACGAAAGAAAGAATAGACTCGGTAATAACTTGCCAATGGGTCGAGATGGAATCCCCTAATAAACGGAATTGTCACGCTGTATTTGTGGTTATGTTCCGGCAGTTACATGCCACCAAAAGAGTTCGCCCGCGAGAATCACAAACGCAATAAAATTACGACTCCTCGTTGGGCCGGGCGCGGTAGACAATGCGATTCGACGATTCGTATCTTTACGGCTTATGGCTCGGAAAAATTGCCAGGGTGGCGTATCAAAGTCCCCCGTGGATCCTTTTATACTTTATACGCCCGCTTGACTTTATACGAGGCTTATTCGGAGGGAAATTCAGCGGTTTTAATTTATTTCGGGAATATGAGGGAACCCTAAAACACTTTTTTACGCCGCCGTTAAACTTTGACGAGCGGTAAAATGAGATTTGAGGACTTCGGGAATCTGTTTTATCAGCGATTTTGGCCGAATACCGGTCGGCTCACATGCGGTATCGTGGGCATCAATCCCCGGGAAGTGTCAGAGTTGATGTGAGAAGGTGGGCTTAACGGGGTTTAATCTCTGTAAATAGTTATGAAATTATATCCCTCGCCCAACCGTGAAATTGCTGCTCGTTGTTCTGCACATGAAAAACTGGATGTGCTTCATGGAACAGGAAATCATATTCTGAAACCTCGCCTCATTCCAGCAGATTTAATCTGTCTGAAGCGCCTGCGTGAGATCCTGCCTAGCACCTGTCCTCATGGTAATTCCTAACTGAGATCACGTAGAAAGTGTCAGTCAGAGTTTATAAGCGGAATTTTGCATGAAAAGAAATGTATTCATTCTCAAATCCCTGTACGAGCCTAATAATAATATAAATACGTTCGAAAGCCGTCAATCTATGTGGTGAATATCACCTCGGGACGTCATCCTTTTCATCCAGCTCAAGAGTCTCACTCATTTTTGTTTACTAATCCGTTCTTCTACTATGTCGATGGAAGAACCGGAGCTATGTGAGGCGGATATAGGAATGAGTCGGTCAGGTCGGTGTGTGGTCCGTCCTCCTCGCTCATATTTCCATCTTTTGGGTTTACTGGACCCAAATTGGGGTACTTCATCGTTCGGAAGGTATGGAAGCAGATATGCTCGTACTTTGGCGATGTCCTTACGAAGCCCTGTCAACTCTCAATTCGTAAATATTACACTCTTCGTAAGTATCCTGTTCATTGTGGTCATTACGTTGTCACTGATGGAATGCCCCGTTTGTGCTCCGTTTCAACCTTCAGTCGGACGACAGGGATGACGTTGAGTGACGAGAAGCCGACATATTCGACAGGAGTCAGTCAGCTTTACCCCCCCCCCCCCCATCGTAACATTTAACATTTTACGTTTCCGGGCGTGGGTTTTCTGCCTTCTCTGCCTTTAACGCGGTGTAAAAAATCCGTTCTATGGTACAATTTCATTTGGCATCTAGGATCTAGTTGTGCCCGCCTTGTCCACAATCTGATCGAACGAAACGTTATTATAAGCCACAAATGGTGAGTCCAATAGGACGGGTCTGAGAAGTACTGCGTCTAGGTGGAAAACTCTGAAATCACAGTAAATATCGCCTCGTGCTCCTGGGCTTCACAGCTATTCTATCTACAACACATCCCTCACCCGTACTGCTGCGTGTTAAGCAAGCAAAGTGCGTCGGCTGGTTGTGTCAACAGGCGTTCTTCGATATATCACCACCCGTGGTTGCTCTACTCGTGCTGGTTCTATCGTGGAACATCCTCTTATACTTCCCTTCTTCTCCCTCCCAATCCTTGTATCCCTAGAGCCAGCGTAGGGTAGTCTGGGCGCCCTCCTCCTTGCCATAATTATAAGTTATTTACTTTCTACCTTTTGGGTGCCACCGTCTCATTTAAGATGAGATTTGGATTTCTGATTAAAATTATAGTCACCTCCTGATGAGATGTCAATATCCTAAAATTATTGTCCGAGCTGTACAATAAACTAACAAACATTTCGATAAAAATTCGATTTTCGCGTAAGATTTCGACGTAAACTCCCCTCAGAAAGTAATAAACTCTTCAGAAAAATCTATGAAGTACTCCGATTGCGTACCTATACGATGAGTGTTTAATAATGCTCGTAAGATGTATAGAACTACCCCAGAAATATAGGAATTTCAACTACTGCCGTTTCGCTTTCCACCCATTTCTAAACAGTTTTACCCGATAACTGTGCAAGAGACATAGAGCTATTGATTGCTGTGTGATGCGGTGCACCTGATATTTCCTTATTAATCCAAAACGGTAGTTCCAGACCAGTAATTCTTGTTATTCCAGGAAGGTATTTTCCGATTACGTGAACACCTTTCGACTCCAGGGGTCCCTAGCTGCTCTCTAGCTGGATTGAATCACTAGCTACTCAGGCGAGTGTCGATTATAGCATATCTAAAGGAGTAGTTCTAGAGTAACGTTTTTATTCAATTTCCCAAAGGTTTTTAGCGATTAGATGAATACATCCAGGGGTTCTTTGATACTGAACAGCTCGATTGACGCTCTAGAAACTCAAGCAAGTGTCGATTAGAGCTTAACTAAAACGGCTTTCAGGACTAGTTGTTTCTTTGAATTTCCCGAAGGTATTTGTTGATAAGGCGAACGAACACCTTTCAACTCTAGGGGTCCCTCGCTGCTCTCTAGCTGGAGGGAAGCACTAAAATGATACCTAGCAACCCGAGAAATTAGGTAGTCCAAACACTCTACACGATGAGCATTGGGTGCACGAAAGAGAAAGAGAAATAGACACTTATTTAACTATATATAGAACTGTCTTGATACACTTCTTTAACGTGGTAGATTTTTTATTATATGGTCCCGTGGACCTCTGAATACGTGAACTGGTGGCAAGAGTTGATAGATGAGAGTCGATTGCGAGAGGTGAGAGATGTGAGTCGTTCGCGAGAGCTGGTAGATGGCTTTGTTTGGGAAGAGCTGTGTGTTGAGGAGAGGAATTTAAATTGTGGGTTGGGAAAAGGATAATTTGGAAATTCCAGAAAAAGAGGAAAACCGAGCATCAGCTTAGGAAATAATTGAACGGGCAGACTAGACTTTCCCCGCCAGTACAAACAAAAGGCTTCAGGCCAGGAAGGGTTGAATGCGAGGTTTGGGGAAGGCCTGAGACAAGGAGTCCTTGTTTGGGGCAAGTGCGGAAATTCCGTGCTCAAAATATCAACTAATTCAGACTGCGCCGAACAATGAGAGTTTGATAACGCTTATAAGATAATGACTAGCAATACAATTCGGAAATACCAACCACCGCCATTTCACTGCCATTTCTCGTAGTTGTTATTTCAAATTCATGTTGGCAATCCCATTAAACTCTTGTGCAGTTTGATCGCAACATACCTAGGAGAAGCTCAATGAATTAATCTTATGTGCAACCAGGTAACATGTTTAGCTACTTTCCGCCCAGTTCATGTAAAAAACTATGCAGTTCATTTGATGCTACAGCGATATTAACGTGCGTGGGATTGAGGAAAGTTGTGTGATACGTCTCACTAGATGTTTTAGTATAGAAAGTAGAATTTTAGGCTCATTGGAAGATGAAAGGGAAGATGAATGAAGTGAACTTCGACTTATGATCGATTTTATTGTGAAATACTTTCAACATTATGTGGTGCAGTGAATGTGTTTTGAGGGGAGTCAGCTGCAGCACAAAGAACGGAGGCTTGAAGAATGAGATGTTAAGGTGTACTCTGTGTGTCTTAGAGAATCAAGCAATTCCTGATTAGTTTGGAGTGGCGCAATGATTGCGCACTAACTCACCCTACCTGTTGAATGAGTCGGTCTTCCTCTTCCGGTAGCGCGCCGTAAAATGTAAAAACATCTTCGGCGTGTAAGTCACCATATTTTATCTTACGCCTACTCACATACCAATTGACAGTTTGAGGCGGAGAACTGAGCGCGATGTTGCGGAGCCCCTTTTGAGAGGTCAATTAGGTTGAGGACACGGCTGTAGAGCCCTTTCTGTTGATGAGAGCCCCGAGTGTTTGCTCACATCTGGAATGGATTGACCGTTTTCACGAACAAAAGCCACCACTTCTGCTCCCCATGACCCCTTCCCTTCCACCCCCTTTTGAGCCCTTTAGGCCGCTGACAAGGGATGGTTTGCTGCATTGTTCTCCAAACCGGCAGTTCCAGCCTCGTGTTTTTATTATTTCCTCTCCCCCACCATTCCGTTCACGACCTCTTTTCTATTCCCGTCACGTCCCATCTAGTTTTTTTCGCGTGATTTCCTTCAAACTCGAGCACCAATTGCACAATGTCTGGAGTGAAGCATTCTACAACTTTCCTCAACCGCTTAATTCGATGTTATGCTGTACTTTCGTTCTAATCGCCACTGAGAAAAGATTATACGTTAAATACGTACGACTCGTTTTCGCTTTCTTCAGCCCTTGGAAGCAGGAAGGAAAAATCTTCAGATCGTCGCTTTGAGGCCGACTGAGTCCGAAAAACATTTGGAAAAATGGTGTGTGTGTCTCTGAATACGCCTGAGAGAGAACGTCAGGACAGAGTTGGTTCAAATATGATATTTATTCCGGAGTAGAATATGGGACGCCAAAGTAATGGTATGAGCAGAGTCAATAAAGTTGACTATAGTTATCATAATGATCTAAGCAGCAACTATTCATTTCTCAAAAGTGATTTTGATCGAATGTTGTTTATGGTTAGCTCCAAATGGTGTAACATTACTGTGGCATTGTCATTCTGGGGATAATTACGAAGGCAGCATAATAAATTGTGAAAAATGTCGACTCGAAGCGATTTTTGTGCAGTTTTTTCATCATATATGACAAAAGCCAATAACCATTAAACCTTACTATACGAATGACGTTGAATAAATGTAATTAAGTAAGATAATTCTAACAGTACTGCTGGGAGCACGGGAGGGGGAGCTTAAAAACGGAGTTGATAAATAAAACCCTGCAAATTATTACACAATGGTTTATTATTCTCATGAACAGCTTGACCAAGTATTACTGCTCCCCCATCCCATTCGATTCAGCATCGAATACTAGTAAACCATACGAAACATGACCTGACTACAATGGAACTACAGAAACAAAACGTCTGATGATTTTGCCCCGTCGGGTCGCGGAAATTGGAACGGGGGAGCTTTGAACCCGTTTGCGAGTCGAAAGGGGAGTCGAGCGGGCGGGTGGTGTTGGGAGGCGAGCGAGCGAGCGGGTGGTTTTTTAACGAGACGTGAGGGAGGGAGGGGTACTGACGACGAAACGTTGACTTCCGCCGCAGTTCCCACGTTATACTGCGTTTCGTTAATTTTTTTAACCCGCTTTTTGCCCATAACAATCATGGGCTTCGTCTGATCGGATTGCCGAGATGGCGGGCACAACTAGATAGGTACCAAATGGGATTTTTGTGCGAAAGAACGAATTTTTTAGACCGTGTTAAAGCGCAAAATGGCCTGCACGGCGGACGGACATTGCAAATTTGGAATCTCCATGTCTAGAAACGTAATGTATCAAATTTTGAGGGGGGGTTGTAAAAACTTTTTCGTGACTGAAACCATAGGGTTAATATTCAGAATGAATAATAAACCAAAAGGGAACTCGTGAGCGTGAGTGAGGGCTGTATTGGGCTTCAACAGACTAATGATATGAGGTTGAGTATGTATGCACGGACACACGGGGGCTCTGAATACGCTTGAACTGGTATTGTGACTGGCTCAAGAGGAATGTCCGTAGATATACAGATTAAGAGAAAAAGCGTGCAGTTCCGCTCATTTCGTTGATGTGACGCCACTTGTTAAACAGGCTGAGTGTATTTATTCCGTGAATGTGATAGGTTAGTTAGTTACGGGTAACTAAGGGACGGCCAGATATCGATTAGTTCGTCCCTGAGTCGAGTGACGGTGTGAATGGTTAATTTAGCGTATTTATGGGGCGTGTGGTTGGCGTGCTAGGTGGATAGGGATCACAGTTCAGGTCAGGATTGTAGATGTGGATGACCCCTTTCTCCTTTCGAAGCCCGGAATCCATGCCTCTTGGCAATTCCGGCATTGGGGCCTCCGGCTCATTCAGTTCCTCAGGCTGTTCAAGCTGCAGCCAAGCAGAAGCTTCTGCTCACGGCCGGTGACACTGCGCCATTAGGATTACTGTTATGAGCCGTGAAGCCAAAGTGTTTGATTCGTGAGCGTAGTGGTTACGCAGGAAAGCTCCCCATGTCTTCAGCGTGATGGCAAGAGAGAGATAAAGGCCGCAGGGTTGGGTACTCTCTCAAACCGCCTTACTGTCCATGACGTTACTTAAACATCGGTTCGTCGGTACGAACTGTAAGAAATGGCGGTAAATGGTGAGTGGAATTCCGGTATTTCTGGACTAGCTCCTTATTATCTTATGAACTTCGCTAAACGCTCATTATATAGGTAGTTTATTAGACTACGATTTGAATTTCCCTGAAAATGTCAAGTGAGCGGGATTTATGGGAGAAAGCTGTGATAAAACGAATCACAATGTCTCGACAGTTTGATAATTTGTTGTGCAGCTCTCGTGTTTTGACCAGGGTAAACTTGAATGAATCTCGAAGACGGGTTTTAGTTCAGAACGAACTTGTTATTTGAATAGTTGGGATATCACAAGATTTGAAGACTTATATGTACAAAGAAGAGGTGACTAAAACAGGATATGATTTGAGTATGTAAGCGCGAAAAAGGGGGGCTCTGAAACTGGTTGAATATGGAAGGAAGGAGAAATCCGAATCATGTGTTGATACGAGGTTAAACGAGTGTCTGTTGGGGGACGACTGTGTCGCGAGAGCTGTTAGATGACTGACTTGGGAGAAATGGGAGACGACTGACTTTCGCAAGAACCCGGAGGTGAATGGTTTTGGGAGGAGCTGTCTGTTGTAGAGGGGAATCCGAAATTGGGGGTGGGAAAAGATTGATGGGGAAGTCCAGGACAGGGAAAATCCGTTGTCGCTTGGAAATGACTGTTGAGGAGGTGGGCTTTCTGTAGGTAACAAAGGGGCTTAAGGACTAAGGTGTTTGGGGAAACAATGACTTTTCGTAGGACCAGGGAGTACTATTATGTGCAGACGTTCTGAGGTCAAAGACCCAGCTAATTCAGGGTGTGCCGAACGATTTGATCACTACGATAGTTATGAGCTGTTTTCCTTAGCCGTTTCAACACCAGAGGTCCCAAATGACGTTTTTCGACCTTTCCAACGCTTTAAACGTCAAAATTCGAAGAAAAGTACAAAAAAAAAGTGTTCAGCCGATTACATAACTTTCCTCAATGCTCCGGAAGACTAAGGAACGTAAAAACCACTAGCTCGACCGGTTCTACCGCTTTCCCGCTAATCGACACACCCACTGACTGAGTGTGCGAAATATCGTGGGGCTAGAATACGTCTTATCTGATGAACACTCAACTTCGTTTTACAGCCAGTTGTAACTTTTTCATTTGGCTTTTCGAATCGTAGAATGTAAACAACGCGGGAGGACCTTCTGGATAATCGAGAGCGATCGCACGGGACAACAGTTACGAACATGGGTGCTGTCACGTTGTTAAATTTATGTCGTTTCTAAACGTTATGTGGCGTACTGCAGCGCAAACATACGTCGAACCGATAGAATTAAAGTGGCTTTGGACGACAAAGCTTGTAGCCAAATAGTCGCCAAATAGCTGGGCGCTATAGTTGAAAAATGAGATCGTAGCCGAACAAACGTCCTCCGAGTCGCATATATTTCGAGCAGTAGGGTCAACTTCCGAATACCCACGGGGTTTTAAAGGTTCGGTGGGAACAAGATTAAGTCTCGGGCGAGACGGTCCATGGACCGAATTAACTGAAGAGATCGAGGAGCTAATTGCCAGAGGACAAATCGCCGTAAATAAAAGATCGTGGCGACGGAGGGGGTTAAGGGGGTTAGTACGATCCGATGAAAGAGTAAAACTAAAGTGTTTTCCTCGGAGTACGAAAAGATAAATTCTGGTAGGACAAAGGGGAAATTGAGAAGTCCGCGAGAAACGGATATTTCCTGGTTGAAGGAGATAAGGCTCGTTGAAGCTTATCCCTTGAAATATAGTGAGTTGAACTATTTTCAAGGGAGATCGCCGTTCATTGGAGGCGTTGAAATCACCAAAGACTAATCCGCGCTGTGGGATTTCAAAATCCGTCTTTCCTATCAAGTTCTGGAGCAAGTGCTGGGGGATTTAGCGACAGCCTTCAAATTCAAACAATCGCCCATTTCTCAATTATCGTCCAAACTCTCGAGCCCTAAGTCGTTGAATTGACGGGAGAATCGCTTGAGTGACGTTAAATTATTCCCGCTGTAGAAATCAAATGTATGCGATCGTTTGGAAAAATGTATTCGAGAGTTGAATAAGTTGTAAAACTCCGTGAGAGAAAATGTGTGACAAATGTGTGTACTACCTTGGGGTCCAGTTTGGAGCATCCTCCTCGACCGCAAGTTGTCTGGTGGAGATTAACGGTGTATACATTTTGGTGGAACGCTCCGTATGCTTCCTTAGACTTCCATTATTGCGTGTCGTAATTTTCAGGCTGCCGCCAGATCGGCCTGTAATAGCTCTCTTTCTCCGTTTTTATATTGCTGGGTCTGAGGGAGGTAGGGGCCACCCATTCGAAACTCTCACAGACATCCCCGAGTGCAGAACTCTCTTTGTCCGCCCAAATCCCTCCAAGACGGAGGTCCTCGAAGCCGTAAGACGGGGCAGGCTAGCTACCGTTCTAGCCTTAAGGGGTTATTTTTCCCGAAATGGTATTGCGGGGATGCAGAGCCTGTGGCGAAAGCCAGTGCACTAAACGCCAGGTGGATGCCTCTGTAGGACGCTAGGGTAAAGGTGTAGTGATCCGCCAATCCCTAGAAATCCAACAATGCAGATGTCGCAGTGGTTGAGGGTTTGCTGGAGGTAGTCCCGGCCCCAGTCCCACCCCTTTTTCATTCTGCCTAATGGGGTGGAGGCAGGAAAGGGCCTAGAAGCCGCCACTGCCTCGCATTCCCCCATAATGAGGAAGGAAATGAGCCAGTCTCACGGCCCATTTGCTCATTGTTCCTGGGACTGGTCAAGCCTTTGTGAAGGTCCTCTTGATGTTTATTCACCTTTTTCGGTTATTGTTCACTACTGTGCTGCGTTCGAGACTGAGTTGCCGTAATTCCACCCTGTGGCGTCTTTTACCCAGTGCAAATACGGGTGCACTGGATGGAGGATCTGGTGGCAAGGATGAAATCTGTATTTCTTTGTGCAAGATGGCTACGCTCTCACATGCAGTCATGGAATGTGGCAGCGCCCGTGCCATATAGGCAGTCTTCAAATGTCCAACGTTTGAAGAGCTGGAGCTGTGTGTTGATGGCACCGTGTCAGGAGAGTAGTTGCGTGATCGGGAACATGGGGTTCTACAATCTCACCAGCAGGCAGTACTATACTGCCCTCAGTATGCCAAGCTAGTACTCGGCTGTGAATTCCTCATCCCACTACTCCTGCCAATGAGCGTTTACTCAAGTCTTGTGTCAATTTAAGCTGCTGCTCAACTGACTCTACGTGCTTCATCTCCGGTGCTTGATTCTCGTTGCACCTGCGTAAGAGTGCAGCAGCAAGAGAGCCCCTGCTCTTTTCATAAGCAGCTGGCTGAGATCTCGCGCAGGTTGTAGTTGGTGGAATAATGCTTACTACACGTTGTAAGCTGCCTATGATATTGCTTCAGGTGTGCTTGTGACGGCTTAAGCCCTTGTAAATGATGTCGCCCTAATGGAAGGTATAAAGCGTGGCTCGAAGATGGCCCTGAGAAGGGAACTTTGCGTGTGTTGTTAATCCTGAAAGATGACTCAATCATCTGTATCTTGGTTGTACCATAAATAGCTCTCGGCACTCCGTCACTGGCAAATTCCAGGTTATGGCCCGAGTCTTTCTCTCGTCGTGACCTTGTGGTCGAGTTTCCCAAGGTATCAAACTGCAACACCTATCAAATGGGCCTATGAGCAAGGATGTTCCAATAGTCAGCAAACATTGGCTGGAAACTGAGCTTCGATCCCTTGCTGTGTACGTGCAGGGCGATTTTTCGTATCACACATTCTTAAAGCGTTCGCCAATGAACTTCAATACATTTTCCTGTTAAACTATCACGTATTTCGCTGCTATTTCTCCCCTTTATCTGAGCAATAAGATGTTCCTTTAGCTGTGAAGGTATAGTACAAGAACTACGGCGTCGTCTGTAGAATTGAGAGTGTAAATTGGCCTCGAGTGCTTGTTAAAGCGATTTCCAAGCGAACAAATAACTGGATAACTATAAAATAAACCGTCCGTGCTCAATTGAAATTCCTTCTTTCAACGTTCAATGTTCTAACAGCGCAGTGCGGAATTCATTTGAAAGGGACAAAGGAAAATAGAATACAGAGATAACATTTTCCAGCTACACGGTTGCCAGTAAGGATAATCATTCAGGAGCGAAGGTATTCAAGTAAATAACAACGCAAACGTAATTTGGAAGGGGTTCGAATAAACTGAAGCCGTTCGTATGAAAAATAAGGTAATCGAGTGAGAAAACTGAAAAAGCAACTGCTAAGTAACAAAAAAGGGTGTGGTACGCGCGCGTAGAAACTCCGTCCACACACACACACCAACCGTTAATCTATTTCCGTATTGTGATGAAAAGGAGATGAGTCAGTGATCTCACGGGACTGGCTGCTCTACAAATAGAAACCGCTTGAGACTCTGGTTTCTCATAGCGTCACGAGGCGAAATTGATATTTGAAAATTAGGGCTGTTCGGCGAAAGCGTGGCGGCACGTTGCATATCGGGGGCAAACAGGAAGAGTATGGGAAAATGGAAATACTCGTGGGACGTGAACATGTGAACAAACAGTGTCAAACCGAATCACGACTTTTGTATAACGATGTGGTTAGAGGTCGTTGGTAGGGGGTGGGATGGGGATACTCACATGTTTGGTAGGCGCGAAGGAAGAGTACAACTCGGGGCCTTTTCAAGATTCGATAAGAAAGTGAAATGGCTAGGGCCAATAGATATCACTCTATGGAAAACCCCATGAGGTCTGTCACCAGCAAAAGGTACAAAGAGTTTCACATATTTTTGACAAATGATAGCCAGGTGAAAGTGCAGTAAACAGGAAGGAAAATGAGAAGAAAGCTAAACCCCATGAAACATGGCTGATCCAAAGGTATTAGAAGAACCGGAGAAGAAGTCCAAATGGGCGTAGTTTTGTAAAAGGAAGTTAACATCGCGGAAAATAGACTGCCGTAGCCGGTAGTCGAGGTAATTGGTAGGCAACAATGATAGCGTGAACAGGAGCTTGGAACGCTTGCCAGGGGAGGCAAGGAAAAGTTGATTGACGAATTAAGAGTCGGGCTCATCGAAGACACCATTGACCAGTTTGTGCAGACAGGAGACATCCTGCAGGAAACGAGGCTGTAGAGTGGTGAGCCTACAGCGCTCCGTCAATAACAGATAATCAATGTCTGAACCGGGGATGCGAAGTTTAAAGGCAACGTACTTCAAAAACTACCGCTGTGCAGTTCAATTTAGAAAGTCGATGACGTGTAAACAGGAGACCAGACCACTGAAGCGTACTCCAAGCGAGGCCTGACAAGCGATTAGTGCAGGAGGGTGATAGCGTCAACGTTGTTGAAGTCCCTTGTATGCTGCTTAAGGAAACCCTGTGCATCCCACAGCTACAGATAGAGTCAATGTGCTCATTCATTGAAAGGCCGCGGTCAAAGAAGCACACCGAGGCCCGTGAGTGATGTCTTTCGAACGAAGGAACTCCCGCTAAGAGAGTAGTCAACGACCAGAGGCAGCACTGACCTTGAGAAGGCCATGGCTGAACATTTGCTTTGGTTATGACGCAAGCCGTATATACACACTTAGGGCCACAATAATTCAAGCGCGAAAGCTTATGCACTTTTCGAGAACCAGGGCACTGGGTGGATCACGGGTTGTTGATTGTTTTAAGCAGGTTCTCAGTATAAAAGTAAATGAGTGACTGGCGTGGAATGATTTCGTGAATGTAGAGTAGACCGCAAAGTAGTGTATTTAAATTAGAGCGGAGTTAATAGAATTTAAGCGCCAGCAAGACATGTTACAATTAGTGCTCCCGTCGAAACATTTTCATGAATGGTGGAGCACGGTAACCAACACTTACTCGTATATTCACATGTTGCTACAAGTTTCACGCCCTGTGTTTCCCTGGTTCCTGTGTCAGAAGATAATCCCTCACTGGGTCTCCTGACTGAATTGTTCTCTTTGTGTTGGTTGTTACGTTGGACGATTACTTTAATTCAGTATCCTCAATTTGATCTATTGGCAACTAACAATCATGCGACGGGTAGTTGGTTGGCTCTATCTAGTGGAATATCGTCCAACTAACTAGTAACGATCACAACTCTCGTGTCTGGCAATCGCCATTCAGTGTTTAGCTGTTCCCTCATCAATATGGTACGTTAATCCTCGGAAAGAGTTAAATCAGTCGAGTAGTATTGGTTCAGTGCTGCATCGCACACTCCTCTCACTTGTCCGATTTATGTTGCTTGCTCACATTTATAGCACCTAGTTGTTGAAGTAGCCCTTTCATACACTCCTACTTCGCTCCTTCTCGTTTAAGCAGAACAATATTGTCCTCATGCCTGTGGTGGAGAGCTGGTTGCTTATGTTTATGTAAACGAATGACCCCTTGAATCATAGGTGTATTCCCACAGGAAGGTTCGGTAGCCTGTACGAGTTAGAATGATCTGACCGATAGCGTGGGCCGCTGGAAGCCATCCGCCACAGTCCTCTCCTGTGTTTCATCTTTTGACTTTTGTAGTAGATGTTTCAGTTAGCAGAGCCCTCGATTTCGTTCTTTTATGTTGTCATCACAGGCTCTAATCGTGCCCATAACGTTTCCTTTACAGCCAGGGCGCACACGCACACGCTTCATGCTGTTCTCTATAGTTCTAATCAGCCTCTCTCCTGCCCTGTCAAGTAGCGTAGAACGTTATTATTCATTCTGTCGCCACTGGTACTTTCATCATGCCCTGGCTGAAGTCTCTCAGTTCAAATACCACGTCTACCCTACTGTTCCACGGCAGATACGTTTGACTAGCAAACTGGAATGCCATCCCACTTGTACGGGGTACCATTTCTGAGGCAGTCAGGTCCCTGCGAAACTGATACACCCTGAATGGACCAGTAACACGCTTGGCTTGAAGCAATGATAATGTGCATGAACTGACACAAGTTGCTACGTATTCATCCCAACTGTGTACGTTTTCCCCTGATTTGAATTGATTACCTGAAACGAAAGTGTCTGGACACCTTCGCTCGCTTGGGAGCTTGTCATAACGTCTCCCAACCAACTGTATTAGTGGTAATTAGTTCAATGCCTTCGCTTGGTGTCAACAATTAAACGCGTACGTGTAAGGTCATTTGAAAACGAACTGCTTCGCGCTCCGATTATCGTCATTTTGGATAGAAACGAGGAAAAGGCAAATAAAGGGTTCGTGAAATTGGAAACATAAAAGAGGAAGTTAATGCATACGGTAGCAACAACATTGAAAGACCTCCCCCCTCCTTGCCCTTCTCAAATTGAAATAAACTATTCATATTTTCTCTTCGGACGAATGTTGGGTTGTTATATAGAGTCGTTCATTCCGTTAGCTTCCATGACGCTCTTCAGCTTTTGCGAGATTCTGGCACATCTTGGCAATTATCAAAGCGCTGAGGACCTACTTTTCTATTCTCTGTTTCGTACCTGGCGTAATACCATCTCTCTGGAACCGCCTGAAATATGACGCCACTTAGTAGAAGGAAGAGAAACACAAATGTAACTAATTTGTGCCGAAATATTACTTCGCGGTTTTGCGTAGCTCTCATTTGTTTGTTAGCTTTTGTAGGTTTAGGAACGGTGGCTGTATAGCGGGATTTCAATGCAGCAAATGATACGGCAGCGGTGTGGCGGTTGGAAGGGGGGCAGAACAGCCATCCCGGACGATCAATCGAACTCTTTTCGTCGTTCATAAAATTCATTTTACTTCGCACGCACTTCGTCTTTCAGGCGATCTAGTTATCAAAAAAACAGGCGTTAATTATATTTTTAATATTTCTGTGTGGAACAGCGTCTGTTGGTCGGTTATTCCACCGCTTCTCGTGCAATAATATTTTCTGTGGCCATTCGTTTTAAAGTGTGAAAACCAATTTTCTTGAATTGGCAGATCTTACGTGTAAAATATAAAGTATAAAAAATTCCTGTTTCAACTTTCATAGCGTTAACGTCGAGGTTGTTCACAGTTCTCCTTGGTCAACTGGGTTTCTACAAGCTGTTTTCTGACTTGTGTAAATGGCACAGTTGGCTGGTTGTCAGGGCATTCCATTGTTCAGCTGGATCAATTTGTCAATAGTCGGTTGTTTCTGAGGCAGCATTTTCAGTCATTCGAAGTTGAACGACAACCTTTTTCTCTCAGTCCCTCATAATTGTCACTTATTGCAGCAATGGTGTTAATTGAGTTTTTCTCCCAAATCCAAACTGTCCTACAAATTTGAGTAGCGATCTGAGTTGATTTTTTAACATCTCTCCATGATGCACTGATTTTCCATATTGAACTGTTTATTCAAGTCCATTCTTAGGTTCCTCTTTTATTTACTCGACTCCAATTTAATTCAATTTTCATTCGATGTATAAGTGGACTAAACATGGACCTTCGATCGCACTTACTTGATATTTCCAAAGTTCACACCTTGGGGTTTCTGTTTTGTTGAATTGGAGGTGAAATTGGGTTTTTTGGCTCAAGCGTTTAGAGCTCCCCCGTATCGTGAATTGCTGAACTGCCATTCCCAAGCTCATCACACTTCGTAAGAAACGCATTTCTGTGCACGATTGCCTCGTTTCCGTAGTTTATGTGATTCCAAGTCATTCTTCGTAACTTAAGCATCTACAAGTTATATCATTCGGGAGGGTGGGGTATAGCCTATAAATTGTCGACTTGATTGAGGCTGAGGAAGGTTGCACAATGCATCGCGTTTGATGTTTCACTATTTAGAATCGTATAGGAAAGGTTTGTCGTGTTGAGTTGCTTCTGACGTAAGATTAGAAAAGTTTCACTACCTTCTTAGCGTGGAACTTCCTTCAGCTAGTTGCTGGGACATGCTACTCCATAATACCTGCACTCACACCTAACAGTATTCCCAACCCCTTTGTAACCTATGGAAAGTCCACGGCTTCCAATTGACTACAGATTTCCCCTGTCCTGGACTTTCCCCATCTTCCTTTTCCCACCTCTCAATATAGAATTCTCTCCACAACATACAGCCCCTCCCGAACTCATTCACCTAAAAGTTCTCGCGAAAGTCGGTCGCTTCACGTTTCTCCCAATAGTTCAACACTTGCGATACTGTCGTCTCCCAACAATTCGCCTCGCAACTCGCGGTATTCCCAACTCAACTCTGTCCATCTCTTCCACCTAGTACCTCACAACCAGTTTCACATGTATTGAGTGTCCCTTGTGCGCATTCATATACTCATACTCCATCTGATATCGCTCTTCTGTCCAGTGTAATACAGTCCTCACCGACACTCACCATTTATTTCTTAGTTTCAAGCTCCCCTGTTTGTGCGCCCAACAACTATATTGTGCATAGAGTTTCTTCACTCATAGGGTCCTTTTAAGAAAATGCTGCGCTGTAAAAGGAGTTTTGAAGGTTCTGCTTAGATGTATTTGCTGCCTCTTTTGGATCTTTCCAGAAAGTAATTATGAGTCATCATTCATAAGCACCCGGACACACTATTACCAGCGTGTTCACTCCCACTTTTGAATTCCTATGAGCAGAAGACACTAAATTAGGCGTACTTTTTCTTACTGGGACATTTGGCTGGTTCGCCAATGATGAACAAGCGCGCAGAACTCTGAATGTGCCTAGCGGTCCCACAACAGTGCGGTCGCTGAGGTGCCAGTATCTGAGCTGCTTAGAATGGATATGGCGCCCGTATGAGCTCTTTGAGAAACTAATATACAATCTTGTTTCTCCACGTAGTTTTTGTTTGTATATAACTGAAGATACAGAGATCAGATCAGACGTGGTAACATCAAGGTTTGTTTGACTTGACTTTTAGTATTTAAACAACCGCCACTGAGGCAGTGTTCGTTTGAAACCATGCGGTTTTGAAATTATCTGCTCTATCCAACTCCAAACGGGTTGTAGCGTTTGTTTGTGTGTCTTCTTCTGCCAATGGAAAACCCGAGCAGCCGCCTGGAATATGACTTTTGTGAGCCGATGGAGCGGTAAAACCTTTTTCATCATCTCGCCTGGCCGATCAATCGCGAATTTCCTAACTGCTCGTTACCTTCGAGTCTTTTCTCGTTCCTCCTGGTCAGTTAGAAACCGTCCATGGCTCGGAGTCGTTAGCGGACTGAGCATTAAATCTTAAATCACTCAGCCCTTCCGTCATTTATTCAATAGCGAAGCCGACTAACGATCTCAACTTCGGAAGTTCCGAAAGTCCATCAAGACAAAGCAACGTCAGCTCCGGCGGATTTGTGGGAAGATTGGCCTTTCGAAGCTCAACGAGCAAAAGCGTCTACCTCATACACGGCATTTAAGAAGCGAGCACAAGTTGTGGCTTGTAGTTATGGATGTTGTTGAACTTTCACAGCAAACACTAGTGTCTCATCTGGCTCAAAACCCAGTCAATCGTTGCTAGGAGTTGGCTACCTGACCACAAGTACAGGTTTCTGAATCCTGATCGTAAGGCACGAGAAGTGGAAGTTCTTGGGTTAGGCCTAGTAAATCACAATCGGTGGTGGCAAGAAACTGAAATCAATCACTCAGATTCGTCGATTAAAACAGACAAAACTGACAAAACCCCAACTTTTTTTTACACGATTAATGTACTTTCCACACCCTCTGGTTTAGCACGCGCATTCGTAAAAAACGTTCCAGCGCCAGCAGCGTTCCACCGCTCTATATTTATTCTTTTCCATATAAACTCATTGTTGGGCGCACGAGAGGGGGAGTACAAGAAATAAATAAATGAACGTGGTGATGGTGAGAGAGAGCTGCATTCCAACTATAGTTATCATATTGATCAAAGCACCAAATATGTTGTTTCTCAAAAACGGCTCCAACGCTTTTGATTCAAATTTTCGTATGGACAGCTTATAATTAGCCGACAAAACCATAAAATTCTCAGGTGTGGAAAAGTGACGAGAGCAGCGTAGTAAAGTGCCAAGCATTTCGGTAAAATAGATTTTAGCGCAATCATTTATTTTTAAACTCTGCTCAGAAAAACTCGTGTCCGCGGGCTCATCAATTATCTGTGTACCAATACGCAATACGAGAAGCGCAATAGATTCTAGAACTGTAAGCGCCTCCCTCTCTACCACTGTGGAGTTGTTTTACCATGTTGAAATGAACTGAGAGCCATTAAACCCAGTGAATTTCGCGTAGAGCTAAGTAAAATTGTATGACATGATATTTTTACACACACGCACAGACCATTTGACAATAAAGTGTTCTAACTCAAAAATGTAATTGTCGTTTCAGTTTCCTGCGATCAAGGATTGTAAGTAAAATTAGGCCCAGCTCGCGCCTTGCGCCTTGACGGAATGCATTCCGCTTGCTTGATTGGTGGGGAGTAAGTTGTGTGATGCTCCGCGCCCGACATTTTTAATTCCTCTCGAGCAATCGAGCAAAGCTGTGACGTTTGAGGGGTGAAGGCGGGAAAGCGTGTAATTTGGAATTCTGGAATGCGTTCCGAAAAGCTATGGAGCGGAATGTGATACTCCTAGTCAGTACCGCGGTGCCTCCTCTCGCATATTTAGTTCAGGTGTTCTCCATAAACTTCCCTCCTCTTCTTTATTAGATCCCGCTGACCTCTTTCGCTTCCCCGGCTGCTCTTGTAAAGAAAATACTCCTTTTATCGGAGAATTGATCCTGTAAAGAGCGCTGCGAGTTTTCATAACTTTCTTAACGTAATGGAAGAGAGAGAGAGAAAGAAAAAAGTTTCATTTTATAGCGAAAGAAGAAGAAGCGAATGAAAATGACGACCTATTGAAACAAAACGTTATCAAAGTCGTTGAAGCCATTTTGAAGGAAGTACGCGTCAATAAAATAAAGAGAATTTAGTTATCACAGTTCAATAAGACGCTGCAGTAAGAAGTTTCGTTCGTTAAATAGCAAATAGAGATTTGTCGTAATAACTTGGATTGAGTGAGTGATTTTCATCAACCAGGCGAATAGGGCCGCATATCTTTCATTGTCCGTGAGACATGTACGGGTGACATCAAACTTGATGAGCTGCGGAAATAATGATAGTTACGAGCAGCTCGCGGTAAAGATACGGGAATCGATCGTACTAAGTTCACTTTTTTGAGCCAAAAAACGACGTAAATAAAAAGTGGGTTGCGTCAAACAAGATTATGAACGACTTCCGGTAGGAGTAGGTAGGTCCTTGGTAGTTGCGAGCTGTCGTGTTTGCCCGTGAACGGGATTGAGCGGAAACACCTAAACCACATCAGCTCAACTTTGATATTTAGCTCGCAGGTTAATATGGCACGCCAGAGTCAGGGGGTGGCAGAAAATTCACCCGAAACTAACTACCGTTATCATAGTGATCGAATCGCTAAATATTTTTTTCTCAAAGGCAGTTTAACGACTTTGATTAAGGTTACGGTATATATAGCTCCTGATGATCCAACAGTTAGGATTCGCAGGAGAATGACGACTGCAGCACAATAATTTACCAAACACTTCGACGATACCCGAAGGGAAGGAAAGTATAGTAATCGTGTAAAAAAATAAAAAAGTTTAGGTTTTCTTCAGATCTTTACGTTTTGAGGCCTACTGAGTCTAAAAAACCTAATGTCGGCGCGTGGTCCGTCTGTGTGTCTGTTGTTCGATTTACGGGAGAACGGCTGATCCGATTAAGCTGGTTTTGTTTTTGTTTTGTTCGTTATTTTTTGTAGACACCAAAATAACCGATGGGAAGGTGGGGGGCGAAAATGTACCAAAAACTAGGGTTTTTCGCATTTTTCTCGAAAATGGCTCTAACGATTATCACCAAACTTTTAAGATGTTTCCAAATAGTCAATATCTACGTATTGTTCTGAATAAATGTTCCTCTGAAAATTCATTGAACAGAGATAAAAATCAAAATGTGTCGAAAATAACTTTTTTTCGAACATTACCGTAAATTCCAGGGCAACTTCTTCACCAGATGTGATAAATCTTAATGGAGTATTTTTTAGTCACACATACCCCCATTTTGTTCTCCATAATTATTTCTGTATATATATTTCAAACGGAGATGTAAACCAAGTTAACTCAGAAAAGGTGATTTGTCGAATATTAATTTATCGGTATTCCAATTTTCCCTAAAACGGTTCAGACGATTTCGATCAAACTTTCGGATTACTCTCAGCTAACTAGTCCCCACATTTTGGTCTCCATAAATATTCCTGTAAAAATGCGTTGAACGAAGATATAGCGCCCGCATATTTAGGTGGTGTTCGAACTTGACGGGATTGCGGAAAGTTGTGTGTTGCTACGCACCGCTCGTTTCCCTATGACCTCCGCTCTAATAGAATCTTCGAAAGAATTTAGGCGGTAGTCCAACTAAGCGTTAACGCTAAGTCTTCAACAACGCCCTTAATATATACAGGCGCTACTCCAGAAATTCTGGAAATTCAACCACTGATGTGACACTTACCACATATCCACCATATCTAACAGTTCTTACCGTATAATTCTGCAAAAGTTATTATTATCTCTCTAAAAAAACAACGTGTCCAGAGCCTCGTCAATTCTCTATGTAACAATTGCTTAATAACGGTCAGCGGATGAGTACGAGCAACACAATCAATTCAGGAATTAAGTACTACCGCTTTCTGTTGAATGTGATTCAATCGGACCAGCTGTTCTCCTACAAATCGGTTTTACTTTCTGTTGACGCTCAATGAGGGGTCAGGGAAGGATCTGGCCAGGTAGCTGTAGAATTGAAACTTGTTGCTGCAATTAGGTCTCGCTTGTTTCTCGCAATCCGCGTCAATGCGATTGCCATTCGTCTCCGAGCTTTCTACAGTCCCGCAGCCACGACGTTTCACGTTCTTATACTATTTGAGCAACTCCACTTTCCATTATTTCTAGATCAGTAAGTAGCCCTCAGCTCAAATAACTTTTCGTCGTCTACCTACCGAATATACCGTCAATTCTCGTTAATTATTTCTAAATCAATCTATCAAATTCAACTCAGCCTCCAGAGCCCCGATTTCTTTTCTTCACCAACGGAGTCACTTCAAATCTAAGTTTACGATCCAATCTTCGCTACATACGGTCAGATCCTTCCTTTACTTTTGGTTTATTATTCATTCTGAATAATAACCCTATGTTTTCGGTCACGAAAAATTTTTTACAACCCCTCCTCAAAATTTGATATTTTACGTTTCAAGATATGGAGATTCCAAATTTGCAATGTCCGTCCGCCGTCCGGGCCATTTTGTGTCTTTAACGTGGTCTTTAAAATTCGTTCTTTCGCCCAAAAATCCGATTTGGTATCTAGTTGTGCCCGCCATCTCGGCAATCCGATCGGACGAAGCCCGTGGTTGTAATGGGCAAAAAACGGTTAAAAAAATTAACGAAACGCAGTACAATGCGGGAGCTACAGCGTTTCGTCGTTTGAACTCCCCCCGCTCCGCCCGTTCGATTAAAAAACTCGAGGCGAGCGAGCAGCGCGCCTCCCGCTCACTTCCTTCCCAACGACTTTGCCTCCCGCTCACCTTCTCAACTCCCCTTTCGCCTTTCGCTTCGAGCGCCCCCGTTCCAATTTCCCCGACGTTTTGGTTTTAATACGATTCAATTTTTTTAGATTCTTTCGTTTCATTCTCATTTTGTTTTTTTTCATAGATTTTTGGTTAAATTTTGATATTAGTATTTAGGGTGCATGTTTTCATATTAAAATTCAGTTTTTTCTAGATACTTTCGTTTTTTTTTTGTTGTTTATTTTAATATTACGATTCAGTTCTTTTCGACCTTTTTTTGGGTTTAATTATGATATTTTTCGATGCTGAATCGAACAGGATGGGTCTCGGAGCATTAATGCTAGGTCAAGCTGATTATCCGAATAATAAACCGTTGTGTAATAATTTGCAAGGTTTTTAGTACTAGTGCGCAGCAGCTTTATTTAGTTTACTATAAGCGCTCCTTGTGTAAGAGCTCCTTTAATTTATTTATTTGCATAAACGTGATAATTTCAAAGTCTATATTTTGTTTACTACGTAATACAGTCCATTCATTTTATTCGTTGCTATTTTTCTCTAACAATCCGAACGCTTTCCTTAGCTCTACGTAGTGGAATGAAAAGTTATCTAATCGGTTGAACTTTCCTCTGTTAGCGTTTTACAGGTAATTACAGTTTAAGGGACACTCCGCCCGGAAAACATCACTTCAGGAAATCGTGTGCGCGCGTGAATGTGATTGAGAGAAATCGTCTCAAGTTTTATATTTTGCCTGCAATTCATCATGAGACGTCAAAATATGATTACGACGAATATCAGTGTAAATGGGTATAATAATCAATACACCAAGTTTCTTTTCTCTCTAAAACGGTTTGATTACATTTTGATGCACGTTTTGATTACATTTTTTGGACGGACAGCAATAAATAACAGCACAGTACTATAAATTTCTCATGTGTGGAAACATGACAATGTCGGGAAAAAATCGTTCTCAATTTATAAATTCTGCAAAAATGGCACTAGCGATTTCAAAACAGGGGGGAGGGGGAGTCCAGTACGGTGCCTGTGCAGGGATCACTCAATAACTGGGCGTAAGTGAGAGGAACTCAATAAATTCCGGAAACTTAAGTATCACCGGTATGTATGTTGAATGTTGAGCTACGTTGTATGTTCGTATTAACACAATGGAAAAGTCGCAAGAGTTGTTCTGGTCTGGGGAAAGATTAGTGGTGCGTCGCACCTGATATGCTAACAAGATCGCAATACTTCCCCGATCCTTTGGGTTGCGGAAACTGAAAAATATTTCCGGGGCACTACCGATTTTTTGACGAACATTTCCCCCGTGTATGTGCAGCGTGAAATGATTCGAGATACTGCGTCGTTCTGAATTCAAATTTTTCCTATTATATGAGTGATTGGATTAGTCTGCAGAGTCGCGAACATCTTCCAAAGAATGCATGGCGTGCTGAAAGAATGTTAGTATCACTAATACTTATTTGGTGCATGTGACATGGCAGTTGGGGGGGGGGGGGAGTACTGCAGATTATTGTGCCTACCAGGAGCATTGCTCCATTAATATGTTACGCTGTCGACGCTCCCAGTAAGCGGACCCAGCGTTTCATTGGAAAGAGAGGCCGATCGCTTGGATTTTACGTCTCTCTCCTCTGGTGCTGTATTTCGGAATTGGCTCCGCTTCGCTTGTTTGTTTTAATGAACCCGGAGGTCCCTTAGTTCATTGGTACTGGACGGCGACCCTCGGGCATGGGATCCAACGCATCATTGTTGTCCTTTCCACCTCTCGCACCGCATATTCCGCGCTCAACTCAATTATAATCTCTCAGACTAATTCCAAACCCTGTTTTGAACTTCGTCGTTAATTTCCTGGTCGTCGGATCCGCGCGTTGCGCTTCCACCGTTGCGTTATCCGACGGGAAAGTTGCCCGGATTATCAACGAAATGAGACGGTTGTTGCGGATTGAAAGCTGTCAAAGCGGTCTATCGTGTTTTGTTTTCCATTGTAGCCCCTGGGCATCTCATGTTCGAACCTCCCGAACGCAAAAAATATTTGGACATCTACAGAATTTGTGTTCAAGTCGAGAGCGAGGACTGGAGAAATGGGAACGCTGATTTACATGGAGAGGACTAAGAATTAAAAAAATCACGGGCGACGCATCGCACAACATTCCCCAGCCCCACGTAGCGGTTTTGCAACTCCTCGAATCTATTTTCCTATAGTTCGTATGAACTTGGTAAAATTTTCGTTCCACGCTCCGGAACTTATTGGGGTGCTGCTACTTATACCACGACCTTCATTAAAAACACGTTTTGGTTTATTATTCATTCTGAATAATAACCCTATGTTTTCGGTGACGAAAATTTTTTTACAACCCCCCCTCAAAATTTGATGCTTTACGTTTCAAGACATGGGGATTCCAAATCTGCAATGTCCGTCCGCCGTCCCCCGTCCCCGTCCCACGTCTACCGTCTGGGCCGTTTTGTGGTCTAATAAAAAATTCGTTCTTTCGCACAAAAATCCCATTTGGTATCTAGTTGTGCCCACCATCTCGGCAATCCGATCGGACGAAGCCCATGGTTGTTATGGGCAAAAAAAGGTTAAAAAAATTAACGAAACGCAGTATAATCGCAAGTAAGCCGTGTTTCGTATCGTTTTCAAGGCCCGCTCGACTCGCAACGTCCTGCCAACTGCCGTGCGAGGGTTCAGTGGAAGCCCTCGTCCCACCCCTCCATCCGATCAGACGTTTACGGGCGCCTGGCGCCGGGGGAATATTTTTAATTTCCGTAGTTCCGTTGAAGTCAGGTCATTTCTCGTATGGTTTACTAGTATTCGATACTGAATCGAATGGGATGGGGTAGCAGTAATACTAGGTCAAGCTGTTCATGAGAATAATAAACCATTGTGTAATATTTTCTTGTGTCGCTGCTTTCAGCCCCGAGATTTTTGTGGTCGCTACTGATGATGTAATGATTAAACATTACATCACTAACTAATTAACTTATTCTACTACTGCCCTGATCTCTTCCCGACGCTTGCGTCATGTGGGTGGATTTTATGAGGAAAAAATAGCGCTAAAATCTATTTTACGTTCGAATCGTTGGTGATTTATTGTGCTGCTGCCGTCATTCCCCGACAAGTGCTCCTTCTTTTGTGTAGTTTTTCATTGTTTCGAGTTTTTCACACACAATATCCAGTCAAATTCGTTTTAGCTGTTTATGAGAGAACATATATTCGTAGTTCTGATCACTATGATAACCATAGTTACTTGTGAACCGATTTCGCACATTGTCCTTATTTTTAATAAAATGGGGAAACGAGTCAGGCCTGTGGAAGCCTATAGCGAGCCATGTTTATTCATGGTTCTGCATGCTAGGTACCGCCGATGCATAGCCCTGTGCACCGAATGGGAGGGAGGAGCAGAGGGGTGCATGGGCGACACCACGCCTCAAGGTCCTGTCGACGGTTGGCCCACGCCTGCGCAAAGGAATGACACTGACGAGCCGCCGCTCTGCTTGCGAGAAGGAGACCAGCGCTTTCAGCGGTGGGAAACCGTGTCTTTTCTCACACGTCTGCAAATATGGGACATGAGAAGAAGGCGTGGGCCGCATGGGCAAGAAATGGAGCCGCTCGATGATTGTGCCATGTCTGTAGAGCAGTTGCACCTCTGGAAACGTCGGTCGCCACCACCCCCTATCCATGCGGTCCCTCACCACTGGAAGGTTGCCGGCATCTCACCTGGCTGCCAGAGAGCAGTGGCGCACTAAAATGCCGCTGAGAGCCATTGTGCAGTAGACTCCTCACGGAGAAGCGCAGAGAGCTGGTCCTAGAGCGCGCAGCAGTGCTCCAGGGTGAGAGCCCCAGCGAGTACCTGGAGGGCTAAGTGAGAGACAGTGTGGAACGCTGGGAGAGCGCCCGTTGCCGGTTCATTGCCCGTGTTTTTGCATTCCATGTTAATCTGAGAGCTAAATAACAAATTTAAGCTAACTTGATTTTGCCGTTTTCTTTCAATCGTTTTACAGACACATGAACGATGTAAAACCAAAACTGTGGGTTTTCGGCCGATAACATAATTTTCCTTTACTTCATACGGCTAATGAAAATCTAAGATGAGAGGAGAGCAATAAAACACCATATGCTTCTAACTACAATCGATTTTGGTGCAATATTTTGATCTATGCGTCTGCAATCCGTCGCTGCTCCGAAGCACGCTACCGCAATGTGGCTGTACGCATCAGCTCTGATCTAATTTTGATAAGGCCCAATCTGTTTCACTTCGCGTGGATTACGAGTTCTCCGTAGCTCATCATTCAACTCGTCCCGAGTACTGGTCCTCCGAGCAGCTGATCGAAGTCCTTTGAGAGGCATTAGAGGGCGCAATCTTATTGTTCTGGAGGACGTGAGATGGGTTAGGAGTGTGCTCCAATCAATTGAATAATCCTTTGAGGTTCAGGTGCTGGGTGGAGGGTGTCGAACCCGTTGTGAAGTGCTGATATCCTGGCACTGGCTGTTGGTCGTCTTTACCTCAATATCGGAGCTGCTTGGATAAATATATTTAGTGTAGATCCAACAAAATTAAAGGCAATTCAGAAACTAACGCGCAATATATCGTCCCCTGTCCATCGCTTTGACGCAGAAATATTAGTTCCAATATAATTAAATTGCCCCCAAGTAAAAGGGAGCTGCGCCCGGAGTTCCAGAGAAAATTTAGGCGAGTCAGCGAGCCCAGACATGAAGCAACGTTCTCGTTCAAGTTACGACTTCAGTCTCGGGCTCTGAACTATTCAAAACGCCTCTGCTCTCGAGTGAAATTTCAGCGACCTAATCTACGAGCTGAAAGCGAAGTAATTGAATATTGAAGGGCTTCGAGTTGGAGAAAGGCAGGTTGATGGGCCGGTCAATTAGAATGGGATATTTCGGCGGAGGTTGGTTCAGAACCACTCAGTGCAAAGGATTTAGACATCGTTTGATAGCTCCGCAGCCCTTTTCTTCAAAAGGAAGGTGAAAAATGAATGGGAGCGAAAGTATGGAATGATGTTTAGGTGCAGACAAATGTTGCTGAGTCGCGACAGGTGAATTGCATCGGGGAGTGGTAGCGAGTCGAATCAGAATAATACACGTGAAGCAAATAACTAATGAATTTACTTATTTATTTCGACGATGGAAATCTCCGGTACGATGCATCAACAATTCAGTGTGCAATGATAGTCTACGGTGGCACTCTATTTCGACTGTCTCAACGACAATTCGGAATTGTGTCTGTAGAGTAGGTCATTATTCAGCATTGGCTATGATTAGACGCTTCAGGTCAGAGAGAAACTTGCGACATGCCTATCCGGAATCACAATGGACTTTACAATAGGTCGGATATATTTGATGTTTCGAAAGAAAATGTACCTGCAAATCTTTTTTGAAACATTTTGGTGAAAATATCGAGTTGGCCTGAAAAAAACCCCACTACGGCCACAAATACTGTGTGGGCGTACATGCTGAGCATCGGACGTGGGTTGCTGAGGTCTTATAACTGCATCATGTCGGACAAAAACGTGCGAAGCTTGCGACAATCCTCGGCTGTACAACTAGCAAAATGACCAAAGTCACCTTGCATCATCTAGATTCGCACATTCCCACGTCGGGAAAGTGGAAGGTTAATTGAAACCCTAGAAGTCCGATGCTCACCCCTTCTACTGACGGAAGAAGGGTCGTTGCTCAGGTACATCCTGGTTAGGAGCTGCGGGTACATCGTGAGTGATCGGTAGTGAACGTAGAAGACATCGCGTGGAACGACATCGCGGTGGCTGTCGCAAGTTGACGAAACATACTCGAATACCTGTCATGGCTTCAGCTCCACGTGACATCTTCTCATGGTGCCGTCTTCTTCCGAAGGTTGGCGATCATCATGACTATCCTGACTTATTGTACAGCTGACCAAAACAGTTCCACTGATGAGCAGTGACACCACTCCCTCGGGTTACGTAGCCAAGAGATTCTTCTTCATCCTTCTACACTTCGCCTACCTTCTATTTTGCCTTGTATTGTCACGCGAAGCGTCTCATACTTCCCTCCTCTCATTATGGGACCCAGGTACTTCAACTTGCGAGTTCCAACCTCACTAATTAACTCCGCTTCCTTGGAAAATCGCTGTAGAACCTCCCTGTTGGTGACTACGATATTCTAAGGGTCATATCTCGAACTCTTCTTTCCTTTTTAATAATGCTTCATTCAATGTGGCCGCATGTATACCATATAGAAAGATAGAAAATATATATAGCCTCAGCATGCGGGCTTTGAGATCACCAGGGATATTTCTTCATGTTGACAAAAGCATTTCTAGCGATCTCAATGCGTCCTCTTACTTCTGCAGTCAAATCGTGGCTGCTGGATACCCATGTTCCCAGATACTTATACTTACGTGACATATGAACATCATTAAAATATCAGTAATGTCGCAAAACGGCAATCTTAGTAGTTTGTTGCTCATAAATCTAGCTCACGTGGAGCGAACTATGTCTCAAAATTGTGCTCACAGTCCAATGTCTTACCTATACGGCGCAAGTTTAACGATGATCGTAAGATAAGTAGTAGCAACCAGATAATTTCTAGAACTAAAACTAATATCGTTTCATTGGCCAACTTATTTCGCCGTATTCATCGCATAAAAACTGAACAATAAGCAGAAATCTTCCCGAAAAGTATCTGGAGCGTAGCAATACACGACTTTCCGCTACTTCCGTAGATTCGACGACTATGAGCACGTATGGGAGTAGCCTCGGACCTTCGTTCAACGCATTTCTACGCAAACAGTGCCCCCGGCTTTGTTAGAACGTTGGAAAAACAATATATTAATATTCGAAGAACCTCGTCTTCAGAGTTAGCATGGCTTATATCGTCGTTAAGCAGACAGTTACAGAAATATTTCCGGAAACCTAAATGTGAGTATAGGTTGCTAGAAGACGCTCTGTAAGATTGATCAAATTCAGTGATGCAGTTACTCAGGAATATACAAAATTGTTCGAAAAACATTAGTTTTGACACATTTTCGTTTCTCCTCTCTTCGGCGAACTGTCATCCGAACATTCATTGAAGACAATATATAGGTGTTAACGATTTTTAAACATTCTATGAGTTTGGCGAAAATCGTTCGAGCCGTTTGGCCAAAAAGCGTAAAAAAACAATTTTTTTCTTTCCAAATCTTAACCTCTCCGTTCACCGTATTTGCATGGAGATATGTGTCGGAGGTACCTATTAGTTGAAGATAACTTGAATGTTCAATCAAACTCGTTGGAGCCGTTTACGACAAAAATGCGAAAAAATCCTAGTTTTTGGTAAATTCCCCCCCCCCCCCCACCACCACTCTCTTTTATCACCGATGGAAATCGCCAGTAACCTCGTGTTTGCGTCTACAATGAATAAAAAGCAAAACAAAAACCCTGCAAATTATTACACAACGGTTTATTATTCGGATAAACAGCTTGGCCTAGCATTAATGCTCCGAGACCCATCCCGTTCGATTCAGCATCGAAAAATATCCAAATGAAACCCAAAAAAAGGTCGAAAAGAACTGAATCGTAATATTAGAATAAACAAAAAAACACAAAAGAATCTAAAAAAAATTGAATCGTATTAAAACCAAAAAAAAATGAAACGAACGAACTATTAAATAAATAAACCAAAAATAAACGAATAATGAAAAGTTCAATCGAAGATAACAGATATTTTGCTAACGGAAATAGTTGAGACTGAGTGAAACAGTCATTCGTAGAGGCAATCGCGCGATAAAGAGTCAAAAGCGTAGTGCCAAAGGTTATATACGAAACACAAAAAGCAGCAAAAAAAAAGAGTCGGGGGGGGGGGTGGGGGGGGCTTCCAACCCGTTGCGAGTCGAGCGGGCGGCGATTGAGTTTGATGTGACGGGAGGGTGGGAGTGCTGACGAAGTTGACTTCCCGCGTTGTACTGTATTTCGTTAATTTTTAGTTTTTTTGGTTTTTAACCATTTTTTGCCCATAACCATGGGCTTCGTCCGATCGGATTGCCGAGATAGCGGGCACAACTAGATACCAAGTGGAATTTTTGTGCGAAAGAACGAATTTTTTAGACCACGTTAAAGGCACAAAATGGCCGGGGCGGGGGACGGGGGACGGCGGACGGACATTGCAAATTTGGAATCTCCAAGTCTTGAAAAGTAAAGTATCAAATTTTGAGGGAGGGTTGTAAAAAATTTTTCGTGACCGAAAACATAGGGTTATTATTCAGAATGAATAATAAACCAAAAAGAACCAGTTCGCCTCAAAAGTTGGCCTCAAAACGTGAAGATCTGAAGAAAACCCACCTTTTTTGTACACGAGTACAATACTTCCCTAACTTTTCGTAATCAGCGTGAAATATCCTGTATGTTTGACCTAACGTCCAACTTTTTAGGTGCAATTAACGTCTCGCTAAAAACTCACGAAACTTGTCCCCCGGGAAAAACGCTTCAAATTATTACGCAACGGTTTATCATTCCCTTGTGCAACATCACACTCGCCAATTTTCCTCTCACATCTCACCCGTGTGACGGGAGGGTCCCTAAAAGAATTACTGTATGGTAGTACAATAAGGTGTCGATATTACAGAAGTATAATCGCATTCGTTAGATTATCGGACTATAGAAATTCAGGATGTAACGTAGTTTTGTTACAAATTTTCCTCGTTTTTTCGTATTATTCTCAAACACTAAACACAAACCTTCCCGAAAACATCAAGTCAGCAGTTCCATTTATTGCCTACAGGTAGGTTTTTCGTTGAAGTTCTTGGCAAGAGTAGCAGCTGCCGAATAAATTCGGAAATGTTGGGCTCTACCAGTTTTGTCATCGAACGTCAAGTTGTGTTTATGGAGTGAGTGAAGAGTAGATTAGCGGGATGATATGGATTAGGACGTGTAGCGACAGAAATGGCCGAATTTACGCAGGGCTGAAGAATGTTGTGAGATCCGTCGCACCAGTTATTTCACTGAAAGCCAACTCGTTCTCATCAGTGAACATGAGTGAACATGAGTGCTTGCTAGTACACGCACCAAGGGTGGAATTGTTGGGGCAACTGGGCCCCAGGAGTTCTCACTGGATAATCGCCCTCGAGTAAACCATTCGTTTAGAACTTCACTGTTGAAGTGGGCGTTGCTTCTGGTCCCACGACGATGCGATAATGGCGTCTTCAAAAGTTGTAAAAAAAGGTTAACAAAGCGTCTGCAGGACTGTTCAATGTAGTTTTCAAAGAACATATTTTCGCACAGAAAAAATCTGAATAACGGCAGAGTGGGGAGAACCCCCCTGCCTCCCCTTGTTCCCTCTCATTTTTGCACCCCAGTGCGCCACTGCTTCCAGCATAATTTCATTAAAAGTTACTCCTCGAAGGGAAAAGAGTCTTAAAAGACACTTCGTCTTCCTTCCGAGCATAAAACCCACTGTGCATGGAAACTTCTGCTCAGGTAACGATTCTATTAAGCGCGTAGAAGGGATTCTTAAATCCTACCCGGCGCTTCGACGCTAAATTATAATGAAGAATTTTCCGGAGCGTTGTACGTTCTCCGGTAAAGATAACGAGGCGAATAGTTGAGGAAGTGCAAGTTGAAAGTTCGCCGAATCTTGGGGAAGAGGATGTTGCTAGTTGAGCCAGAGCTGAGTCTAGACAAGGAAAAAGCTTCGAGCGGAATTTATTCTTTAATGTTGGACTTCAACCAAAAAGGGATTAAACGAGGAAGGTGGTCTGTTACGCTGGTAGGATTTGCCCGTCATCTGACTTGAAGTGATAACGTTAAAGGAACACTTCTAAAATCCCAACTTTAGCAAGCACTTGTGGCGAGCAGTTTAATTGTTCTCGCAACATTCTTGTACTCTCGGAAGAAGAGAAGGAAGGAAGGAAAAGTGTGAACAATTCCGACTGATCAAATTGCAACAGCTGGCTAGTGGTGCATAGTCCTTTCCCAAAATCAATCGGAAGCTTAGTTTCGTATTTGTCATTCAAACTTTCCTTTCAACAGGCAAATTGTGCTGGCTTCAGAGCTATCGGATTAATTGCTCAGCAAATTATCTCTGCGCAGCGTTTCCGTCTTCCGTTTCCGTCCGTTAATCTTCAGCTTTCTCGACGTGGTGGAACCCGCTGCATTATTTCCATATTACGTTTCCAACCTCTCAGAAGGATTAAGTACGTGAAAACACGGGAAATGTAGACAAGGTTTACTGCACGGGGCTATTAGTGGATTGCCCTTAATACTTCCAGTATATATTAGCTTAAAACTATGGCGCGCCGTATCACGGAGCTTTTCTCAGCCCCACGCGCGTGCGTTCGATCATTCATCAAATCTGTTGTTCACTCTCTTGGTTGTGGAGTTTTAATTACGAAGTGATGGTCCGGAATTTATTGGGCCGCTGCTACTCAATCATCGACCTTCACTCAAAACTCAACGTATGCATAATTAACGGAACTGTTCACGCATTTTGGAGTGGTTGATGGCCGTAATTAAATTCGGTTAAATTAGGTTAGTGAACTACTGCCCTAATTTTGTTGAGAATGCTAATACCATGAGAGTGGAAGTTATAAGAATAAACTGCGTTGAAATCCGTATGCTTCGAAATTTTTGATAACTGTTGGGCTGTTTTGGCAAATGTGCATTTTATGCTGCTGTTGTACTATGTTTCATGTCCATGCAATACATTTAATCAAGTTCGTTATAGCCGTTTTTGATTGAGAAAATATTAGGTCACTCTGATTACGAAGCCTGGATTTACGTTTTTGCCGCCCGTGGGCATGAAATGGGCGACTGCTAATAACGACACTACTTGAAAAAAGAATAGGGTTTGCTGAGTCTCTGTCCTCCAAAATACCTGCACTTGCCCTAATGGGTCTCACTGGCCCTAACAGCAAAGTCATTGTTTCCCCGAACGCCTTCTGTCCTCAAGCCCTTTTTGTTTACCTTTGGAAATTCCTCCTCTTCAGCTATTCCCGATTCACAACGGATTTCCCCTTTGTCGGAACATTTCGAAATATCGCTTCCTCCTCTCTTTTCACATTCCACTCCACAACAGACAGCTCCTTACAAACTCGTTCACCTACAAGTTCTCGTAAAAGTAAGTCGTCTTCCAATTTTCCCAACAGACACTTGTTCCACCTTGTAATTCGAATTTCTCCTTCCTTTCTGGTACAACCAGTTTCACGCCTTCAGAGCCCCCCTTGCTCGCGCTTATATACTCAAATCATATTCTATTCAAGTCCCGTCTTCTTTGTACATCAATATCTTCAAATTACAAGTTCGTGCTACTGTAAAACACGGTGCTACAGTCTGTGGTGCTTTCTAGTCTACCCTCGTCAGAACAAATAGTGTTGATTTTGTTTCTTAGCATATTTTCAAAATGAGCATGATGTAAAACCACGCATCTTTCCTTGATTAGGTATCATTTACATTTAAGTTCCAGAAGTATAATTAAGTATTAGCAATGATGGAGTTGTCTTGGCGCTTGGGGGATAGAAGATTCACACGTTTATATTTTTTGACAGCTTTTTATTACACCGGAGGCGGGAAGTTCGCCCGTCTCAGAAGAGCTGTCTGCAGCTTACCGCTCTCTACTTCTAGCCGAAACGGATAAATCTAGAGACTTCGAAATTAAAAACTTGTACAATCAGGACAACATTAAAGCCTCATCAAACTTCTGTTACCTGATAATTATAGTTACTTTAGGGCTGGTGTTGCCCAGACCCTTATTTCGTCGTCCCATGTCGACCTGATGCCTAAATTTCAAATTTGTTAAATTGTTCGAGCCGTTCTCTCGCGTCTGACGCACTTTTTTCTTTAATTGAACACACACAGACCGTTTTCTCACATGTAGTGTTACAGACTTGGTTGCCCTTGAAACTTGATCTGAACAAAAACACCAAATTTTGCGTTCGTTGGAGATTACATAACTTTTCATCCTACTCCGTACTGCTAAGGAAAGTAGAAACGATTTCGTATTTCTCTAGCAAATAGGCGGATCAGCGGCCACATTATTGGCCTTGTTTCTACGGCCCTGGGCCATAATAGTATCATGTGATTGATACAGCGAGGGAGATAAATCTCTCTCCCTGGGGATAAATCTTTCACTTCCAGGCCGTGTATACGTCGAGCTCTCAGCCTCGCTCTTCATAGCCGAATCCTCCGTTGCAGATCCCTGGGGCAGCCTCCGGCCTCTCGCTGTTCCGTCCCACCAATCCCACGAATGTACGGTTGTTGGGTTACTATTAGAATTACAGAGCACATAACTACAGTTCCTCGCGCTTCTGTTGTTCAATATTGGAGATCCTCTTGAAATTTGTAACTACGAATCTCTCTCGTCCGCCGGGTGGCCATAAAATGTTTTGAATTAAGTCGCGTTTGAGCTTTAACCTGTAACGAGAATTGATAAAAAAATCAATACATAGGGTGAGGAAAGTACCGTAACGAGTGCTCACTAGGCGCCGTAAATTTTCGTTACTAAGCGATGATTAGTGCGAGATGTTCTCCACCAACGTTAAAGACAATGTCATATAGTGTGAGATCCTGACACAACCGGCTGTGAAATGGAACATTCACAACCGTGCGACGATAGATACGTCAGTGATGCAAATTCTTGGCATGTCCTCGCACTCCCGAGTGTCGCAAACACAACACGCGCTATTTAATTGTGTTACTGCACGCAATGTCTGAGTTTTCGAATACGACGTAATATAACACAAGAATGAGAAAAACATGCGCGCTACACTTTCCTTATTTCACGCTAAGAACCATCCATAACTGTCGAGAAAAAGTCGATAAACCTGACCACACAAATGGAAGATGTCGTCAACTGGAACAAACGTGCCGCGAGTTCAAATGCTCATTTCAGGCGGTTGCCGTTCGTTTGCGCCTTGCCCACTTTTCTCGGCTCTTTTTGCTACTATTCGCCTCGTTCACTGGATTCTAACCTAACCTCGCATTTCGCACCTCCCTTCGCTCTCTGCACATTGGACTAAACTAAACGCCTCGTACGCTCACAGAGTGGCATGTATTTACTAGTTAGCTGAAAGTACCTCCTGAGTTTGATCGAACATTTTGTGAAAATGTGACATTAGAACGCATCAGAAAAAACGCATTTTAGGTTTTTCGCCCGTTCAACATTTGAGAGACACACTATGCGAGATTAGTTTGAAGCATTGCAACAACTGTCGCAAAAAGCCTCTTCGTTGTTTGAAAACCGCTTCGCTCCGTTCGTGTTCGTTAACCCCGAAGGTTTGGTCCTGATTGATATCTTTCAGTCCTAATCCACCACTCCCTTTCTCTCGTTTACGGAAATGGAGGATAACCTCTCTTTGGGGCTTCAAGAAGGACGATACAGTAAGTCGAGCTGAATAGATGAACGTTCTGCCTACGAGCTTTAAACGCCTTGTGTCCGCATCTAGAATAAAACGGCAGAAGCTGTCCAACCTGCTGTTCATCATGAGATGCCAAAAAGAGGATTTGAGCAAAATCGGTCTATCATATTTTGTATGAACAAATAAAGTGAACACAAATATAAAATTAAATCCTCATTTGTGGACAAAAGACGAAAGCAGCTCAATAAAATATCCAAATCGTCGAAGAAAATTAGTTCCAACGCGGTTGATTCGTTATAAGTTCCGTTTGTATGGTACACGAATTCTCAGAGCAGTTATGGTGGTAGTCCTATTCGAGGAGATTTTAGTAACGTTCATAAGATAATTAGGAACAACGTCAGAAATTATTGGAATTCAAACCCCGCTACTCTTACGATCAATTCTCACAATTTTTGCTCAATGATTCCAAAACAGTAAACACTATAGTGGCGTGTCAGTCCAGTAAGTTTGAAGGAATGATGTTACAGGTTGAAGTGGCTGGTCTGTTTCCTCGAGGATAGACATAAGGAAGTTACATCAGTTGAAAGTCATGACGTTCCGGTTTTGCTAGTATGCTAGAGCCTGGGCATTATGGAAGTTTGTCATTTAGCCAGTCCATGTGTTACAACCCTGGGGAATCCGCGCCCTCTGAGAGGAATTCTTTATCTGGTTTCACACTCGATCTAACCGTTTACTTGGCCGGCCAGTGGAAAGGGAAAGAACAACTATGGTCATAGTTTTTGCTATAACGTTCTTCACGAACTGGGCGAAACAGTTACTGGCTTAGTAACGGTCAAAGCTAGAAGGTGTGGTGGAGCACGTGGTTTCTTGTTCCTTCTGTGGGGGGGGGCAAATACATGCAGAATGTAGAAAAGAAGTGGAGCAGTTCATTGAAGTCGACATGTCCTGCGAGGAGCTGGCTCGTCCAGTGGTCAGGTTCAACCCACCACGGATGACTGGTGGTTTTAACACGTTCACGGATGTTGGCGAGGACTCCCATGGTCAATTCCGTAGCCTCTCTCACAAAATGTCAATTTTTGAAGAATTCAGGCCACGTTTTGCATCGTTCACTAGTATTTTTCGATGCTGAATCAAATGAGATTAATGTGAGACTGCGTCAAGCTGTCGAAGATGATAATAAACCGTTGTGTAGCCATTTGCTGCGTTTTATCGTTCATTGTGCATTTGATCCTGGATGGGTGAACTAACCCTGCCTCATGTGATGGTAAAATAGTAAAGTAAACTCTTTCAGTCGATGGCGGAGTGGTGGGCTCCTTCCATGACCTGCTTTCCCCCTCTTTGAGTGCACTATCGTCGACTAAGTAAAAATTACTTTCAAAGCGGCGAAATAAGGACAGAAATGGTATGAACTCGTCGAAGGAAAACCTCCAGCTCCCTCGGGAGTTCACTAAGGGAAACCACGAAGTCGCTTTGACTCTCGGTGACTGTGAGGAAACTCTCGGGGAACTTTGTGATTAACGTGAAGGTTACCGTTGAGGGGTCATGAGAAGGCTCCATTCAATTTCAAGAAGGTCCTTTCCCCGAATTTGAAGTTGTAGACGGAATCAAAAGTAGGGGAAACGGCGAATCTAGGAGCCGGGGTTCTTGAACGCTGAACTAGAAAAGTGGCTTAGCCGGAAGAGAAAAGGGAGTTACTCCTCATCATCAAAAGCCCCGCTCTTGTAATCCAACCAACTTCACTCTCCATCTCTTCTTTTATCCCTCTTTTCTTCTTCTTACTACGTACTTTCAGTAACGAGGGAGGCTAAAATGTAAATGTTTCTGGATCCGCTGTGTTACCCGGTTAATTGCTTTGAAAGGCTTTGAGAATGCACCTATTTCTTCGTACTATACGAACTAAGGATTTTTCCTCATACTAAAATCTACTGATTATCTCTGAAACCGAAATGTCGTGCTCAGAGTTCACAGGTAGAAATCCAGTTGGAAACCTGTTCGAACCAGGTAGAGCACCACACTGCCCAATTAACCGTGGTTCTGAGCAAATTAACTATAATTGAATAAAGGTAAGAAAAAAAAACTTGAAGACATTGTTTCGTCACACGTGCGGCCCTACCTATGGAGCTCCGTGATCATAAAATAAGTGATGACACTCAGAAGATGAAAAAAGGAAAACTTAACTGGGCAGTAAAATAAGTCGACTTCAAAGAGTATATGGAAATGAAAGGAAAATGTAAAGGAACGTGCTGACCACGTGGCGTCAGGGTACGTACCTGAAGTTCCTGGAACAGGATGACTTCTGGGAAAAGGTCGGACTCCGAGCGGTTTCCACGAGGCGGATGACAGAGTATGGTGAAGTTCGACGCAGATGATGAAGGTAATGTGGTGGCTGTTTGACGGACTGTTGAGAAAATAAATGAACTTTGAAAAAATGTGCTGAAGCATGGACGTGGCTGACCATTCGGCAGGCTGAATTTCCTAATTAAACGTTTTCTTTGAGGAACTTACCTGGCCGATGACTATGATTTGCTGCCAGGAATCTTGGACTTATGAAAATATGAAGCTTTAAGAAGCGACAAATGGACGATGTGGTGATGGCAATTCGACGGCTCCTCCCCAGCAGCGGCAAAGGACTTGCACGGGACTGGCTCAACCACCTCAACTCAACGCCCGCGTTTCGAATGCGGAAGGCTTCCGAACAAATCATTTAGGCCTTCTCACACGCTACCTGACTGAAAGAAAATGCAATTGACTGCTACGTGCCCGAACTTGCGCTGCGTAGTTCAAGGTATGATCCAGCAGTAAAGAAGGTGAGGGAGAGTGGTAGACGTGAAACTTTCTGGAGCTTCAGCATTCCCTGTTTTTCCTTATTCACAACAATTTGCCAGTTTAGCCGCGTATAGTACTTACTATACCATCATTGTTATCAGCCGAACTGCGTCCTAACTATCTCTAGGTTCTAAGTGTCTCCAACACTCGGATACCCTCCTCCAGCCAACGTTGTCACTCGCTTGTATAAAAGAAGCGTTTGAGTTCGAGTCAGCCCAAAAGTGTATTTATGTTTGATCCTCCTAACGTTTGATAGGAGCAGCATGATTCAGTGTTCAATTATCTACCAGGAAAATTAGGCCCATTTGGCTCCTTTTTCGATGCTATCTCAAAAACCCGGCCGATTATGTAACTTGTTATGTAACGCCTCTTATCCCATGTCGTGAATAGGAGTAGCGCCACAAATTTAGGAACGCTGCGCGCTACCAATTTCTCGTTATAACATCTGAATGCCGGATTAGCTGCTGTAGGGTGATAATTTCACGTGGGTGTGAGGAACGTTGTGTGATGCGGTGCACCAGATATTTTCTATTTCACGTTCGAAGACCCAACCTCCGGGAAAATACGCTATTGGAGTGCACCGTATTTAGAGGATACATAGCCGGCAACACAGATATGTTTTGCGGGCGAGGACCACATTCCTCTTGAAGCACTACGAGTGTAAAATTACCTCCAGTAGCGTGTCATAAATATTTACAGATTTTGGGCGAATGATGCGGAGCGGCACGTATTTCTAACCATACGTTTTTTTTCTTTTTGTTAAAGTTATTCAAGAATGTTACAAAAAAAGTACAAAAAGAAACACAAATACTACATAATGCGTTCCCCCTCGATAAGTAAAAACTTGTGCTGATGGGAGGAGCTGTTATAACTTTCTAGTTACATATTAATAGGTACAAATCGCAAACCTATATAGTACAATACACTGAATTATATGATAGATAGTTCATAAAAAATCAGAAAAAACAATTAAAAGGAGAATCATCTGAGCATTTCCACTCGGACGTACTCTTAAGCCCTGCTAAATCATTTGGCATCTTTAATTCCTTTGGGAGACTATTAAACAGCTTTATTCCGTTGTACGAGAAAAAATTCTGACTTCTAGTGGTGAATCTAAAAGGCAACTTCAGTGTAAGGTTACCAGATGACCACGTCTGCCCATAATTTTTTTCAAAATCAGATAAATTTTTGAATGTATATATGGATACAATTTTTTTGTAAATGTGAAAGATGTCCAATACCTCGAATGTCTTAAAAACTGCAGAGGAGGGGAATCTCATTTTCTTATGTAGCAAAATTTTGATAATTATTTTCTGGGTTATATTCAAAGGCTCTAGGTAAGTTTGGTTGGCCGATCCCCACTCAAGAATACGATAGGATGTCACAGATTGCACTAGAGCATGATATAACATTTTACTATACTTTAATTAAACTACAACAATCAGTGCATTGTTTTGTGGAATTTTCAAAGCCAACGAACAGAGTGGCGAAGTAATCGGGGAAGAGTCACGGAGTATGTCTCGGAAATGACTTTTAATAGGGAGAATGGTGAAAGAAAGTAGGTCAAGGTAGCCCCTCACACCCTTTCCCCTAGGTGTAGTCCGCCCACAATCTTATTTTCGAGACTACAAAAATTAAACAAACAAAACAAAATATCTGGTGCGTTGCAACACACAACTTTCCTTAGCTCTACAACAATTCACTTTGTACATGGCTAATTCTATTTAATCAATTCATTTATCACACAGTTAATTTGAACTTGGTCAAACAACGCTTTACGGCAGCAGGAAGCGGCAGCGATTACAGTTAAAAAATTTATTGTGCTGCTCGTACTCATTCCAGGACCATTATTGAGCAAACGGTACCCAGAAAATTAATGAGGCTGTAAACACGGATTTTTTGAAGGAGGATAGTAATCACTTTTGCAGAGTTATTGGGTAATAACTGTTAGAACTGGTATTAAGCGAAACGGCGGTAGTAGAAAATCAGGAATTTCTGGAGTGAGCCCCATGTATCTCATGAGCGTTTTTAAACACTCACCCTTTAGGTATTGGATTGGACCACAATACTGATTTTTTTAAACATTCTACTAAAATTCCAGCGGAGTTTATAAGGAAAAAACTGCGCTAAAAACGCTTTTCGTCGAAAATTTTGATAATTTATTGTGCTGCTCTCGTCATTTTCCCACAAATGGGAATTTGATGGTATAATTATCTTATTAAGAGCCACCAATAATAAAAATGTAATCAAAATCGTTACAGCCGTTTTTGAGACAAAAATTTGGTGTTTTGATTACTATGATAACTATAGTTAACTTTCGGTGGATTTTGCCCACACCCTTACTTTGGCGTCCCATGGTAACCTGTAGGCTAGCCATCAAGTTTCAACTGATTTGGTACGGTTGTTTTCTCTAGAAACCGCGCTAAAATCAATTTTAGTCGAAAATTTTGATAATTTATTGTGCTGCTCTCGTCATTTTCCCACTAATGGGAATTTTATTGTATGATTATCATGTTAAGAGCTACTAATATTAAACATGTAATCAAAATAATTAGAGTCGTTTTTGAGAAAAAAAATAAATGGTGTTTTGATCACTATGATAACTATAGTTAACTTTCGATGGATTTTGTTCATACCCTTATTTTGGAATCCCAAGGTAACCTGCGGGCGAGATATGAAGTTTGAGCTGATTTGGTACGGTGGTTTTCTCTAAAAATCGTTCGCAGACACACACACAGACACACAGACCCACAGACCATTTTCCCAAATAGTGTTTTTCGGACTTAGGAGGGTCTGAAACGTAAAGATCTGAAGAAAACTCAAAATTTTTTTTATAGCCGATTACATAACTTTCCTTTCTACTTCGTAGAGCCAAGGAAAGTAAAAACGCTGCAATTTATTACTCAACGGTTTATTATTCTTTTGAATAGTTTGACCTGATTTCACACCTTTGAGAACCATCCCTTTCGACCCAGCATCGACAAATACTAGTAAACCATACGAAGCATGACACTACGGACCACGCGCTCATGGATTCAGTAGACCTCAAAACGTAAAGATCTGTTGGAAACTCTTTTAAGACAGGATTTCTGTACTTTCCTTACTTTTTGGGACGTGGAAAGTAAGAAAGTACGTCTGGCTTCCAATTTGTCCTTCTTTTTGCCGTATTTTCGCAGTGTTTTTCACGAGAAACAAATGTTAGGAGACGGTTCAGGAATCCAATGAGGCAGCGGACCCGCGATATCCAAGAACGCAAAGAAACGGAACGGAGTATGGCCAACGTTCAGCAGCCGCGGAGCATATGCCCCAGAGGTGGTCCAGGAACTAGCACTCCCGACGAATTAGATATTGAAGGGGCAGGAGGCAACTCAGTGCAGTTGGCCATAGCGCACAAGCGCAATATGAAGGATCTAGCTATTAGTATTAAAAACTAAACGTTTTTCGAGCAGTTGTCACCTCTTGAAGCCAGCGACTTCAGTATGGACGTGTTCTCCTTTTGTCGCCTTGACGTTTATTCGTTTAGCAGTTTGAGAAGTCCCTTTTCCATCTCGCCCAGTTCTGAAGCCCATCAGCAATTAAAAATTATTCAATTAATTTCATCAGCCAATCTCCTCTTTCGCCCTGAAAATATTGACAGTTGATTTGTACGATCACCGTGAGACGTCAGCCAGTATTTCGTTACGCCAGGAGCAGGCCGATCCGACTAGAAGTTACGTTATTCAATAAAAGCTTTCGATATAAACGAAGATCCCCTCCTTCCTCATTAGTGCAGTTCAGATGAGGTTCTTTTGTATGTTCCAAGTTCTGGATACGTGTAGCACATAACGGAGGAAAGGGAAGTCCAACATTTGAAAACATTTGTTACACTGATAGCTAAAATATTGCCGTTATGAGAATATGTAAGCGTAGGTTGTCAAACGGATGATGGGCAGCCAAAAAGCCGTTGACTCGAGGGCTCCCCTGTACGCGCTGAGGTCAACGTATTTTGATTAGTTCTGCGAGGCAGTCACCGCGCGAAAATAAACTCCTTTCAGGTGACCCCAATAGCCTCACGCGGACGAGTCAAATACGGACGCTTCTGCTTGAACTTCGGAATCATGCAAATTAATATTGTCGAAAGGGTTAGGAAATTTCCAACTGACGTCAAAAACTTGCGATTCTCGTGACTGATGGAAGAACGAAATTGTTTCCCTTCTGTTTCCTTGACGAAAAGAAAAGACCAACACTTTTCAATTAACGGGAGAACATGCAACGCCACTTTGGGCTCGATGACTGCGAAACTTCAACTTTCCCTCCTGAAACCGGCGCGAGGAAAACTGAGAAAAACTTTTAAATTACTTTGTTGGAAAATTATTCCAAGATCCCCGAACGGAATTCAATCAGTTACTCAAAACAGACGTGTAATTAAAATGCTCTACGTCGCGCTGAAGTTTCAAGTATGGAAAATATAGTCCTAAAGAGGATCCACGTCTAATTCACTGTGTGTGCCTAACTTTTCGAACTACTGAATATATAAACGAGTTGTATCTTTCTGTCGTTGTGCGTAGATGTTAATTGAGTGAAAGAGTTCAGGGTTGGAAAGTCAGCAGATGTAAAGTAGAGCATCGCAGCCAGGTGGATTCGAAGAGAGGACCTCATGCCCTGATGCTCTCAGGGGTAAAATTTTGATGGAAGTTACCAGCAGTCTTCGAGGTGGATGGTTGGTTGAAGCAGGAATGCATTCTGAGTCCATTATTGTTCTCATTATTCATCAGTAATACGAGGCTTTGATGTGAGATCTGGAAAAACGGTTATCAATCAGCTTTCTGAAACACATCGACGACTCAGCCCTGCTTACCGACTCTCCAGGAGAGCTGTAGCACTGAATCGACCGCCCATTGTGACGGATGGATTCGTAAGGTAGTTTTCATTCCTGAACGTTGCCTCCTCAAAAATCGATACTCAACAAAATCCAAAGGAACCATAATCTCATCTCTTCCTAAGTTTTATTAATCGCTCTAAACGAAGCTCTCTTTGGTTCTGTTTCAAGTTGTTAAGTTCCTCCAGAGTTTGAAGGAGAATCAACTAAATTCAATAACAAAGTTCGCGCCTCTCACGATAACCACGTGCCTTCAGGTGGTAATTTCGTTGCGGGGTAAACTTTTTCGCCGGCTACTGCCGTCGCAAGGGTCCGCCCTGAAGCTTCTATTTTGAATGAGGAACAATCGCGGAGGAACGCGACGATAATTAAATCTTCCTTGAAACTCCCCAGTTTTTCCTCGCGACGGCACTATGGGTATGTTAACATTCAACGCGTTTCTCTGATACGACCCAATTTACCCTCATTACCGTTTCCATTATTGAGGGAGAGGCCCCTCATCTCTTGCCAGCCCTCATTACCCGTTCTATTCTTCATTCGTTGGGCGTTTGTAACATCTCATTTTTGTTACCGCTACATCTCCTCCCTTCTACAGTGGCGTTCCATCCGTTTCCAGAAGAAACGACCAGGCATCAATTAGGGTTGAGTCATGGAGTTGGGGATCGATACCAAAACTTAGCGCTCTGTGGCCCAGATCATTAAGAAATGTCAGTAATTGTGCTGTATACTCGAACTTCGCTATAATTTCTATCATGAAAGTGCGATATTTAATTCTATGAAAGCTTTCAAATTATTGGGGCTCCTTTAACCCCTTAAACGAGTCTGTTGTCGATCTCTGGAACACCATGGAGGGCCCAAATAATGCTCCAATCCTTTCAAACGGTTTTATTGAGCTGCCAGAACGAATAATTTGGTTTCCTTGAAGTCAATGGTCGTGCTCTGACGTTCGTAGGCTAGAATTTGACAACTCTTCTCCGCCTCTCCGTTCTATCTTTTGGTATTCATGCCTCGTCTAGTATGCTCAGTCGCAGTCATCCCTCCTAGTATCACTTTCATTTCTGTTCAACCCTTCGGCTATTAGTTCGCTTGCCGTGGGGAAGAAAAAGAGTGCGTATGGGAGAATCTTCAAATAACTCGACAGCGCCATGAAATTCTCATTTCCGGAAAAACGTCGAAAGCAGCGCAAACTAATCATCATAAATTTCCACGAAAAACTTTTTCAAAGTTCACTCGAGTTATACTAGTACAGAAACAGTCAGGCGGTAGTCCATAAGATAATTAGGAACATAGTTGGTATCAAAACTGATTACTTTCCTGTTTAATGGATATGTACGTCCGGCTGACACCAGCTATTGTAAAAAACCGAAATGTGGACTTTGAACAAAGATGATATCAATAGATATTGCTATTTCCATTTGCACTCCCTGTAATTGTGATGAAAATTCCAATTAATTTGTTGACTAATTTACACGCGTACGTTTGGCGGAAATGGATGATATGCAGCGTTATATATTTATATCAGTTCGCTTTTATGTTCCATAGGAAGAAGGGAGGGATTTGGAGGAGCAGTTGCTAGAGTTTTGTTGGAGGTGTCTGTGTTTCTCAGAAAGGAATCCCATTACCGTTTACAAATTCGCGTTCCTTGAGAAGAAACGTAATGGCAGTTCCGAATAACTCGAATAGAAATGAGAAAATGAATATTTTAATTATAGGAAAGTTGTTCAGCCCTCCTCGAGCCCTTGGCTTCATCCTGATTCAACTGCATGCAACGGAATGTTACCTACTTTTGGTCAAAAGTTGGCCCGATCGTAAACATCGTGTTAAAAAAATTCCGTTGGAATGCAAAAATGTGTTTTTCCTGCAAAATCGGTGGTTTTTAGCAGGAAAAATCAGTCCTAACACTTCATACAATATTAAATTCCCTCTGACACTCTCTCACTTGTAATCCAAATACAGGTATGTTAAATAATTTTCTTTTATTCCATGCGGAGGGTGAGAATTCAAAAAGTCTATTTCCATTACGTGGAATGAAAACGGTAATTGTTATTTTGAACGATTACTGGAAATTGCAATAACATTGCTGGAAGAGGAATTCGAGAATGCCAACTTCCCCCCCGAAGTTTGACACATATCAAATGTGGGAATTCCAAATCTGCTACGTCCGTCCGTTGTCCAGGCCATATTTTGCCTTTAAGGCGGTCTAAAATATCCATTTGGTATCTATCAGTAGTTGTGCTCGCCTACTCGACGTTCCGATGGGACAAGAATTTTTATTGCAACTATTTCGTGTTTGGTGTGGATTCCTTAGTATTTTTACTTTCCGCTACCCGAAGGGAAGGAAAGTATAGTAATCGGCCCAAAAAAAAATTTGGGTTTTGTTCAGATCTTTACGTTTCAGACCCTACTGAGTCTAAAAAACCTAATTTCGGCGCGTGGTGTGTGTGTGTGTGTGTGTGTGTGTGTGTGTGTGTGTGTGTGTATGCGGAGGAAACAAGAAACCATGTGCTGCTCCACTGTAGTTTCTACAACAGTGAGCGACGGTTGTTGGGAGGGCAAACGAACTTAGCAGCATTAACTGCTACAAAGGAAGCCTACAACCATTTCGCTAAGTTCGCAAAGAAGGTGATGGCTAAGAAACGTGGTTATAGTTGATCTGTCCTTTTGAAACTTGCCACCCAAGTAAAAAGTAAGATCAGGTAGGGAACCAGATTAAGAACTACTCCCAGATGGTACGGGATTCCTCAGGTGGTCACCTCCGCGCGGTAACACACGGGCAACAGCTCTCTACGGTGAGACTGGCTAACGACCAAATACCTGCCGTACCTCCACAGGTCTGAGTTCGGTGGATGCTGCAGGGGCCGGCCTCTTGCATATTAGCGAAACCGCAACTTCTATGACTGATATAACCCTCGTCGAGGGTTTAGGTACATTCATGAAATAAAGAAACAGATCTGTGTGTGTGTGTGTGTCTGTCTATAGTCCGATTTGCGGGAGAACGGCTGATCCGATTCAGCTGGTTCTTTTTTTTTTTTTTTGTTATTTTTTGTAGACACCAAAATAAGGTTATGGACGATTTCGGCCGATGGGAAGGGCGGGGGCGGGGGGGGGGGACGAAAATGTGCCAAAAACTAGGGTTTTTCGCATTTTTCTCGGCAACGGCTATAACGATTTTGATCAAACTTTCAGATTATCTTCTCCTAATCAATGCCTAACTTTTCTTCTCTATACATATCTCCATGAAAATACGGTGAACGGAGATATGGGCCCCTGAAGCAAAAATAGGTTTTTTACGCTTTTTGGCAAAACGGCTTCAGCGATTTTCACCAAACTCACAGGATGTTTTCAAATAGTTAATACCTACATATTCCTCTCAATAAATGTTCCTGTGACGGTTTATTGAACAGAGATAAAAATCAAAATGTGTCAAAAATAACGTTTTTTCTAACGTTTCCGTAAATTCCAGGGTAACTTTTTCACCAGATGTGATAAATCTTAATGGAGTGTCTTTAAGTCACCCATAGTCACATTTCGTTTTCCATAATTATTTCTGTATATATATGTTGAACGGAGATATAAACCAAGTTAACTCAGAAAAGGTGATTTGTCGAATATTAATTTATCGGTATTCCAATTTTCCCTAAAACGGTTCAGACGATTTCGATCAAACTTACGGATTACTCTCAGCTACCTAGTCCCTACATTTTGGTCTCTACAAATATTCCTGTAAAAATGCGTTGAACGAAGATATAGCGCCCGCATATTTAGGTGGTGTTCGAACTTGACGGGATTGCGGAAAGTTGTGTGTTGCTACGCACCAGATATTTTGATGCTGAGTTGAAGATGCAGGCAACAGTGAAATCGCAGTAAATACTCATATAGTGAGGCAAGGTTTGCTACTTGTAGGAACTCGTGGGATGTAGCGAAAGTTATCGTTTCTCCGTGGCCTGCGCTCGTTTCCTGCACTACCTCCAATTTTTGTGGTCACCGATTGTTTGGCAGGCCGTATTACCTGGGTTGTTTTCAACATCCGACCAGGCGCGTTTGACCCTAAGTCGTGGTTTCCCCGAGCACTGATCCTCTTTGTTTGTACCTGTGGGAAACCCTGCTCCTTAGTTAAATCCTAGTGACTGCGGATTTCCCCCTTTTCCGGAATTTCCAAATTCTTTGGTACCACTCTTCTTACTTTTTCCTCCTCAACATACAGCTCCTTCCAAGTCTGACATCCATCACCACTTGCGAACGACAGTCGTTGCCTAGTTCTCTCCCTCTCTTTTCCCCCCTCTCCACTTAGTGTCTCATGGCCAGTTCACGTGTATTTAGAGTCCTCTTGTGTGCGTTTATATACCTACACTCAAACAAATACCGCTATTCTGTCACTTACTGCCTTTTCTTGCAGATCATACCTAATTATTCCAAAACTCATTCCTTGTGTATTGATAGCTCGTGGCATTAGTAGGATCAAAACATTAAATTCCGGAACTGTAAGCGCCACCCATTTTTATGTAGAATGTTTTTAGAAAGTTGGTGAAGAACAAATTTGAATGGTTGCTAGAGTGAAGGTGCTGCATTCACGTGGGGCCAAGAAAAGTGGTGTGTCGCGTCGCACCAGGCTTATAGCATTATCAGTTTATTACTGCGCTAGTGCTACAATTTAACCCGAACGACAATGGAGATAATTTTGACCTACTGCACATGTCAGAGTGCGCCGCTTCATGCTTTACAAGCTATTAATAAATATAATATACAACAAATTATGTACGAACTACTAATAAAGTACTTTCCATGACCAACGGTCGAAAATGTTCGATGCGGCGCATCTCAAAACGTTCCTCCGCCTCACTCCCATTGCAACTACCGGGTTTTCACTCAGTTTATGTGACCTTGTTACGGCTCAACGTTCAATAACGAGAAATGCGTTGCTCAACGGTCTGGAATTCACTGCATTGCTTCTACTCATTTCACGGCCATTACTGAGTGAACGGCACAAAGGCGATTCATCGGTCTGTCAACGTAGGGAAAGCGTTCTTTATTCTGGAGTTATTGGGTTATTGCCGAGAGTTTGTCTACGAAACGACAGTTTGAATTACGGAATTTTTGAGGTTGCTCTTATTTATTTAACTGCCGTTGTTGAACATTCATCGTATCGATTGCCGATTAGACAATCAACACGATTTTTGTGAAAACTTTATAAGAGCAGGGTTTACGAGTGAAAAAACTATTAAATAATTTATTGTTCCGCTCAAATCATTTGGCCGGGGATCAACGTGTTATTTCACCTTTAGATCCTTTTTTTGAAAATAAAAACTTGGGGGATCACTATAATAACTATTGTTAGTTGTGGCCCGATTTCTCCCACCTTTATCTAGTCATGTTTCTTTACTTCGTTCACCCTTCGAGAATGAAAAAAGTGAGGGAGGAACAAAAAGAGGAAGAGAGAGAAAGGGAGAGAGAAATTGAAAAAGTTGTAACTTTTATTCGGAATATTGATTTTCCACTCCGTCTAAGTTCTCTACAAGTATTCTGTCTGCTGTCGTCTAATACCAAACGTTTTGTGTTGTTTTTCAGTTACCAAATTTATCCGGATCGGGATCGCTGACAAGAACGACAACCCTCCCTATTTCGACAAGGCCCTTTATGAAGCGGAGGTCGACGAAAATGAAGACATTCAACATACTGTGCTCACAGTCACCGCCAAAGATCACGATGAATGTAAGTACGCTTTTACTCTTCACGTATTTATCGCAATATGAATTTTCACGAGGGAAGGGACGTAATGCGTAACTGACGTAAATGAATATAGCGGTTTAGCGGTTGGAACGAAATGCTTTTTCCGTCGCATCTCGTCATCTTTTGTTGGGTTTGTTTATGGCGCGGCGAGGAGCGTCTTCACAATGAGATTAAGTCTTTCATATCTGAGTCCCAGAAGTTCTTTTCAAAGGAGCCTCGACCCGTTCCAGTTTGTTACTGAGAGGAAACCAAACAAACTTCATCTCTCAGTTTCTGTGCCTCTGCACGGCGCTGAGATCTCATTCAACGTCCGAGTTCCTGTGGGAGTCAAACGCTCCCGACCTCTTCAGCGCATTTCGTCGCATTAAATTGAGACACTCTTCCTCACCCCCTCCCTTTCACCCCATCCCTGGGCTTTTCTGTGGCGTTCAACTCAACTGATGATTCCTCGGGTTTCAAAAGGAGCAGTTGCCCTAGTTTTCTTTCTACAGAGAAAATCTGAAAAATGTCAACTTGTCGTCAACGAGTTGCTGCTGCTGGCTCTCGTCCTGGATTCCTCTACACTTTGGTGCGTTTACATTAACGAACCTTTGTGCATTGTCTCTTGCCAACATCTGAAAGTAATTCCCTTTAGTCACCACTTGCCCTCTAGTTGGAGTTTCCTGCACGTGCCTCCAGTGTCGTCATGTTGATCACAGAAGTCACCCCACCCCAATTATTGAGCACACCATCTCTCAACGGTTATTTCCTAGTTTCTAAAAGGGCGATTTGTTTGAATTTCGTCTGCGTTTCCCCCCGGTTTTTGCTAAGCATCCCCGCTATCAAGTACTCATTAAATTTGTTAAGGGTTCAGCGCTGTTCCCTACTTGCTCGCAGGAAGGTTGCCCCGGTATGGTGATGCTGAGTGAGTTCTTCCACTTCCTATTTGAAGCTCCTTGTGCTCACTTCTCTTCCTTATAAATTCCGTTACATTCGGCATCGCGTAGTTACGATATTCAGAATACGGATTTGACAGAAGAATAGGGTTTATAAGTTGTGGAAGTGTTCTTAACGAGAAATTTGATCAGTTGCCGCACTCTCAACGCCTCCTGGCTGGCCTATTTGGTGGCTTCAATCAATCATTTATCAACGATCCTCGACTCAACTCAACTCAACGTTACCTCGACTGAACATGTAGGATACGTCACTTTATTCCGTGCTTTTGTGTAGCCAGAAACATTACCCGTTTGCTTGGACGTAAGCTTCCCAAACTATTGTGTTCAATTTTTAATCAATTTAGTCAACGTTCTAACAACCATTTTATATTTCATTTTTCAACAACCGTACGCAGTTTCCCAACAGTTCGTGTCTCAATTACTCGAAATTTTTCTCGATTGTACGGGAATTTTTGCTCAATTGACGTACAATTTCGACTAATTTTCTAACGATTTACAATAATTTTTCTACGTTTCATGCTCACATCGAACTATTTCACCCAAGGGAATTTAATCGACTGTTCAACTGCTGTTCTTCTTGTGTTTACCAATATCGTCTCCTGCGCAAATGAATAAACTTCAATTGGCCCCTCCCCACGTGTAGCGAAAAATGAATTTTGCTCTGCCAGAGCGGAATTCGTTCCTCAAGCGGAATTTAACGGGACGGAACCACAACGTCGAAATCTAACAACTCGCTTAAAAAAACATGTATACACGTAAAGCTATAGATGGGGCATGACTAACCGGCCAAACGTGGAACGCCCAAAAGTGCAGCGAGGCGAGAGCGACGGGAGCTGAAAGAGGTATTCCATCAACCGTTCCCCTGCTTTGGGAGATAAAACGACCATTCCCCCCCCCTCTCCACCTACCATGTTACGGTTTTGGGTTATTCTCGCGGTACTTTGCCCTCCTGTTGCTGCGGCGATCTTTTGTGCCCTTCCACCAACTTTTCCCCTACAACTTCGCCTTTAAATTTATCGCCGGATTTCTAGATTTACTTCGCATAAAAAAAATGATATTCTTTTCTGAGATATGAAACCCGGAGATGAAATATTTGAAGCAACGGAACAGACTGGAAAAACCACAAAGAAATAATGAAGTTTATAAGTTGTCGGTTAGAACTTGAGAACACTTCCTACACCTTCACAGCGATTGAAAGGGAAATATTATAACCCACGGGGGAACTTGACTTCAGTTTTAAATGATCACGAAAAATCTCCTTTTGGGACGAGTATTTGCGAACGTTTACAAAAGGATTTGACGTCGCGTTGTGGCGATAGTTGGGAGTTGTACATTTCCCAACCAACTCTGCTTATCAAGTTTTCTCTGTGGCAAATTGTTCGACGTTGCACGACGTTGTTGTAGTGGTACGGGTCCACCATTGGAAGCCATTAGCAAAGGCCTGCGTAATGCACCACACCAGGTAGTTAATTTTAATGGTATCTCAGTAAACCAAATCCGAGTTTGACGAAGTTTTCGCTTTTCTTCACGTCCTTCACAATTTTTGAGCGCCTGTTGTGTGTGTGTTCTGAGCCTGGAAATTCGCTCTTGAGAAGGAGCTGCTCGCCTAGAGGGTATTAGAATTATTTTGATGCACTCCTCCTCCCTCAGTCCAAGTTCCACCCGCAAAACCACCGTCGTACATGATATTCAGTTTAAATGATTGGCAGGACGCCCATTTTTGTTTCACCGCGCGATAAATTAAAATATCCCTCTTGTTTACCCTAAAAAAACATCTGAAATTGTCATGCGGCTCTCCCGCTTTTCTCATACTTTCGCGCATCTTCATCGTGTTGTCGTCTTCTTTTTTTCGTGGAATTAGGAAGTTAAACTTTGGCTGCCGTTCGTTGGCCGCTAGCCAAAACCCTGAGGCAACAAACTGGAATCCTTTAGAGGTTTTTAGCTCGGGAGCGGGTTAAAATTGAGGCCGATGGAGTAAAAAGTCGGAAAGGTGACCCGTTTAATGGACTCGCTGCTGTGTAATTGTCGTTATTATTCTCCGACGGGGCAGCGCCCCTGTTATCTTTTGTTCTCTTGACTTTCCCCTTTAGATATGAATTAACAAACAGGAACTCGAAAAGCGAAGCGAAAAACTCGCTTTATTCCTCAAACATGCTGTTTTTTTTTGTCATCCTTTTACAAATACTTTAAATATTCTTTCCCGTCTGTGAGTCGGGGCTAGACAATAATTATTTCTCTGAAGGAAGAACTAGAGCACCAATTCGAAAGCGTTAACTTAAAGTTGGATCTTCCGAAGTTGAATAGTTATCGGCTGTCGTTACGGGAAGGGAGACGTGTCCACTGAAATGCCAGGCTACTAATCAGAGAATAGAAATGTGGGATGGTACTTCTCGAGTGCAATAGTATCACCACGGAAGCCAGCACATCATAGTCGTTACGAGCGTCACGCTTCAGAGCGAAGAAGGCATTACTTGACATGAGTAAGTATTCGAGAATGTTCAGTTGGAGGCATGGAGAAGAATGGTGTTATTATTTTATTAAGATTAGAGGTATTTCGATGTTGGCTGTCGAAAGAAATCGTTTAACTTAGTTCTCAGGAATGGAAGAGGTCCCATGGTCCTAATTCCCACAGGTAGCTAAATAAGCCCTCTCTTTCTCTCTCCCCCTCCACTGGTGGCTACGATTTTAGAAGCACTTATGACTTGGATTGAAGACGTTCCGTTACTGGACCCCCGTGGAGTGGAAGTGGGGGGGGGGAGGGCAGTAACTCCAAACTGCCTTGTCCTGGGAGGAGGAGAAGCCATACGTGCCATCGAGCATGTGGGCTTAAGGGTTGTTTGACCCAAACGTGGTAGGAATGCACAGCCTCTTGCCTTGCGCCAGGACAGGGCCACGGCACGTGGCTGCCTCTGCAGGAGCAATCCAACTCCTACCCTGAGCGAGGAGCTTGCTCAGCAGGCATCTCTCTCTCTTTCTCTCTCCCTCTCGTTTTCACTTGGGAGAGAATTAGTGTGGTTCCAGTCTTATTATTGTTCTCGGGATTGAGTCTGTAGTAAGACCACAACAGTGTAGCGCTTTGTAGATTTTCTGAATTGATGCTTATTTATGGCTTACGCCGATTACTTGCGGTTGTACATTTCTTCTAAAGCTGGGGAGCGCAACATCGTCGATTTTAAACGAGTATCCACTTGGTGTAGAGCTCATGGAATCAGAACTCGTTGAACGGCTGGGACCGGAAAGCCATTAATAGGAGTTTGTTGCTTAAAATTCCGGTAGGCGGTCAAGCTCTGGTGCTGTAGGATGAACTAAAGGCTCTTGGGGTGCTTGATGGTAAGGCTGCACAAGTCACTGAGCGTCGTGTTGAAGCGTATAAGCCCCCGAACCAGGTGAGCCACTTAGCATTCAACTTCAAAAAGTACGTCGGAGCTCAGCAGATTTAGGCACGATGATTCCCACTCTTGGATTATGCCCAGTCTGCCTTCTGTGACCTAAATAGTGACTTTTACCTGTTCTGAAGAGAGTGATGCCAATTTCAAACACTGTTGGCTTAGGTATTAAAGAAATTGGGTTATATCCGCCAGTAGGCAAATTACTAAAGTTAACGTACCTGTTAGGTGAGTCCCTCTCCTCTGGCTTGTGAGTTACTGTGGGCAAGCGCTTTCGATGTAAAGACATCATCGTCTGGCCGTTAAGTCAGTACTGGAGTCAGTCAGTTGGTCGTGGTCTTTATATACAAAGAGAAAGGTGAAAGGGGTGATGGAGCGTCGGGGAAGGGGCGGGGAGAGGAGGTCATGTACCTCAGGGGGAAACCCCTAGAGATGAATGGGGCGTGTTGGGTGGTCTGTCAATTGTGGAATTTAAGTCTTTTTGTGTAGGGGGGTCTATAAATCCGTCAGTTGGTTGTTTTCGTTTGTGTAGTGTTTTGAGTGGTGTGAATATGGTGTCGCATTTTGTGTTGATTTGTTCATTTATGATCTGTCCATTGAAGTTTTTTTGTTTATAAATTTCCATGTTTTACAGACCACCCTACACAAAAAAGACTTAAATTCCACAATTGACAGACCATCCAACACGTCCCATTTATCTCTAGGGGGTTTCCCCCTGAGGTACATGACCTCCTCTCCCCACCCCTTCCCCGACGCTCCATCACCCCTTTCACCTTTCTCTTTGTATATAAAGACCACGACCAACTGACTGACTCCAGTACTGACTTAACGGCCAGACGATGATGTCTTTACATCGAAAGCGCTTGCCCACAGTTACTCACAAGCCAGAGGAGACGGACTCACCTAACAGGTACGTTAACTGTTGGCTTACTTTACGTTCTATAAGCGTTATTTATGAATGCGCCGATGGAAGTGGCGTATGTCCCATTCACAGTACGGTAGGAGAACTCTTTGAAGGCTTCAGAAACGTGTGGATTGACTTCGATAGGGCTCAGGCCGAATCCTTCCTTATTATTTGTTTGAAGAGAACCCAAATGGAGACCATTGTCAGATCTTCGACTTCTTCTACATATCTGTACTGATCTCCTTAGTTGTGTCTGCTCTTCATGATAATCGTAGACCTCGGTCCGCAAATCAGCACTGGGAAGTTGCAAATGAAAAGCTGATGAAGAGAGCTCTTTATAAAAGTTCCCCACGTTAGACAATACGCTTAGTACACAGTACATCAATTACGCGATTACAGAATGTTGTAAACTATGGACAGTGTCACCGAATAACCGCTTCGTGAGTTTAACAATGTATCAAACAATAAAAGAGAGGTTATAGGACGAAAAAAGAAATATTTACCGCAAATAAACTGAATGTTCGAGAAAGCGAAGCAAAAAATCCGGTGACGCTCAGAGAAACGTGCGTAATGAGGGGACCAGGTGAGTGGGAAAGTTACGTTTTCACGGGGTATTGGAGGTAAAAAAAAGGGGGTAAACTTCTGCAGGCAGCTGTTTCAGGTGAAGGACGAAGGGGCGTCCGACTCAAACAACAACTTGATTTAATTACGACTCACTTTTTTCGGCCTTGTTTTTTTCAATCTTCACTTTTCACGGGATGTTTACTTTCTTCCAGGCGAAGATAAACATTTCAGCGTTTTCAAACAATTATCTCATGGAAAGTTTTAAAGCTCTTATAAATCTCTCGTCGAGGGCACTTAAACCAACCCCCCGCGACGTCCCATTAAAATTCAACGGTCTCACCGTTGCGGAGGAGTTGCTTGAAAATTACGCCAGGAGCGGATTAGAGGATGAAGGGATGGAATGCAAGTTTTGAGTTAGGCTCGTGCACAGCCAGACAATTTTATGGAGATGAACGAGAATTTTGAAATGCGCATAGTGCATTATGTATTGTTTTATGATTTGTTCAGTCGACGACACTTCAGCTCGCGTTTCGACGCCACACGAAGGGTGATAGTAATCATCATCAACCGGAGTAGTAAGGGCAAACCGCTCGTTTCACATCGGCCACTGCGTCCTGCATTTCTCGCTAGAGTGGGCCAGCTGGTGACGTGTCGATGATCCAACGAACTATTATCTTTTACTGCCTCTATTACTAATTCTATAAAGTAAAGACGAACGTGAACGTACATCCGCGTCCGAGCACAATTTGGAATTCTGGGCGGTCCATCTCTCTGCGCTATTATTCTGCCCTTGCGGCTTGAGCGTGTCGCAGCACTAAACGGCCTCGGTTCTAGATGGCGTCTACTCTTCTCCAACTCATCTATGCGGATGGAGAACGTACATCCATTTTCAGTCACGATCTGGAGTTATTATTATTATTAAACCAAATTTATTGACAGGAATAACAATAATGCAAAATGTTGAAAACAAAGTACGATATAAAATCCCGTCCACCAACACAATAAGTTCTTTCGAACTTGTGGGCGCTGGTGGAGTCGCTCTCTCTCAGCCAAATGAATATAGCTACAAAGCTCAGATTAAAAATCTTATCTTCTTATCCTAGCCAAAATAATATAGCTACAAATCTGATATTACAAAATTTGTATAAGATTTAATCTTATCTTCTCATCCTAGATAATATTATCTTTTTAAAGGCATTTAAACTCTCATAATCATAGAGATTAATTTTATAAGAGTAAAAGAAACGGAGAGCCCTACAATAAGCGTTCCTCCTCGCTCTCTCCGTGTGTGCCTTAGGTAGAGCAATATTAGACGACAGCGCAGAGCGCGTGTGAGGAGTAAAACATCTGTGCTCCGGCCGAATGCCGGTTTTAAACACAAAAATACATGACTGCAGCAAAAACAGTTCTCCCACGGTAAGTACATTAAATTCCCGGTATAATCGGAATCTTGGGTATAGGGGTATTTTCTTAAGAGCAATTCTAATAACAATGTTCTGAACGACCTGCAAGGACGCCAGCAGAGATTTGTAGGCACTACCCCACACAACAATGCCATATTTAAGTAAAGAAAACACCAGGCCAAAATAAATAGAACGGAGCTGACGGAATGACAAAAAATGTCTAGCCTCTCTAAAAACGTTGGAAAACTTCCTTAGTTTGATAATCAGAGACTCGGTGTGGAAATTAAATTTAAGATTGTGGTCAAATAGAACTCCCAGGTCCATTTAGGGACCAACCGCAAATTTATACACTTACAAGATTCCTTAGAAAGGAAGCACTCATAATTATGAAAAGACACACCTGACAGATCGGAATACCCACGATTAGAAAAGGAAAAACGCATTAAAGAGGTCTTGTCCACATTAAGGCCCAAGCAAGTAGCATCCATCCAGTGCTTTACTAAAAACAAGTTATAATTCATTGTCTCAAGTCACCGATGCTGATCCCTTGCGTAGAATATAATGGCGGTATCATCAGCAAATCCTAACATCTCACCTTCAATTCCCAAATTTAGCAATTCATTTATGTACAATAGAAACAAAATAGGGCCTAACACAGTCCCCTGCGGCACTCCGCAGGTTACCACAACACTATCACTGAGTACTCCATTAATTCGAGTCACCTGAGGGCGGTCCAACAAGTAAGATCTAACCAGCTGAAGGGGTAAACCCCTTATCCCATATTTATATAACTTACTCAGTAATTTCAAATGGTTGACCGAATCAAAAGCCTTTCTAATATCCAGAAAAACTCCGTCAACAAGACAACCCTCATTCTGGGTGTCCCATCTCTCTCTGCTTTTATTCTGCTCTTGCGGCTTGAGGTTGTCGCGTCACTGGACGGTTTCGGTCCTAGATGGCGTCTACTCTCCAACTCCTCTGTGCGGATGGAGAACATACATCCATTTTCAGTCACGATCTGGAGTTCTGGGTGCCCCATCTCCTTGCAATAGTTGTTGCGACTTGAGCGTGTGTAGACGACTTCTCCTATCTAACTCCACTATGCGCGTGTAATGGAGGTAGGAGATTATAAAAGAGATTACTATCACGTTCACGCTGTTAGAGCCAAAAGCATCTTAGACCTGTCTCCGGGCATTTTTCGTACATTTCCCCGACTCCGCACCAAAGACAAACAGGAGAATTATTCATACTGATTCGATGGATATGCTTTCGGAGGACATCTTTTCCTGTTAAGGTGGCAGTTCGCGCCGATACCGAGACGGGAGACAGAGACGCGAGACAGGAAGACGGTCTCCGCCCCGGACCAGTGGTGTCTCGTGTCGCGCTCGAAAAGCGCCCGCATTTACCAGAAAAATGGCTGCGTTTGGTGACGAAGATTGCGAAAATATTTATTGTCATCTATAAATATGAGCTCGAAGGCATCGACGGAAGTAGTATAGTAACGCCCCTGTACAATTTTCCAATAACTGCACCTTCCTCAGAACTGCAGCGCCAAACACGAAACGAATTTATTCGTCTCGACCAATCGAAATTATTTTTGACGAAGAATTTGACCAGAATAATTATTTAAAAGATAAAACACACTAACTTTGAGTCAGTGCAAATTTTTATGTAAATTTAACACATAAATCACACTGTGCTTTGTAGAGCCGAAAATACGTCCCGAATATATCGTCATCAAGCAATAGATGGAAATATTCTTCATTAATAGCAATAATATAATTCGCTAATAAGCAATCTTTTCTTCAATTTGTAATAATAATACAAGAGTAGATGGTCTTTCTCTTCTTCCTCCAACAGTAACTCTATTTGTCTTGCCATTATACTATCAAAATTATTGACAAATTCAACACCACACGCAACTCATTCCATGGACAGACTACGATACGAAATGAATCACAGGTTTTTGGTTGCAGTCTTGGTCTCGCCTCACAGTCGAGACGACACTTGTCGCTGTCTCATGTCTCAGGCTTTCGTCTCGGTCGCGGCGCGAACCGCTGCCTTGAAGATCCTCAACGATGCCAAAGCATCGCGAAAGTACGACCTGATTCTTTTATCAGCGCCTACCACCGATGGTAACTTTCTATGTGGTAGCAGCGTCTACCCTGAGCCCTGGCAAACTATTCTAGTGCCTTTCTGATCTGTAGTGCGCCGAACGAAACCACAAATTCTCACTCATCCTGATACACTTGAGTTTACTAGCAGTCTGGTGGCGAAAAAAGAAGCACACCTTACAACTTCCTTACAACTGACCATCATGACACGTTGATTGAATTCACGTAGTCATCAAGGCCGTTTGAAAGGCGAGTTTAAAGTAATTTGACCATGTCGACTGTTATTTTTCAAAAATTGCGTTAAACAGTCGCGTAGGAAGAATAGATACAATAGGTTTTTACTTTCCTTGGCTCTACAAAGTAGAAAGGAAAGTTGGGTAATCGGCTGAAACATTTTTTTTGAGTTTTCTTCGGATCTTTACGTTTCAGACCCTCCTGAGTCCGAAAAACACTATTTGGGAAAATGGTCTGTACGTCTGTATGTCTGTGAACGATTTTTGGAGAAAACCACCGTACCAAATCAGCTCAAACTTCATATCTCGCCCGCAGGTTGCCATGGGACGCCAAAATAAGGGTATGAACAAAATCCACCAAAAGTTAACTATAGTTATCATAGTGATCAAAACACCAAATATTTTTTTTCTCAAAAACGGCTCTAACGATATTGATTAAATTTTTTATATTGATAGCTCTCAATAAGGCAATCATACCATAAAATTCCCATTTGTGGGAAAATGACTAGAGCAGCACAATAAATTGTCAAAATTTTCGACGAAAAGCGTTTTTAGCGCCGTTTTCCCCCTTATAAACTCCGCTGGAATTTTTGTGGAATGTTAAAAACAATTGGTATTGTAGTCCAATCCAATACCTAAAGGGTGAGTGTTTAAAAACGCTCATGAGATACATGGGGCTCCCTCCAGAAATTCCTGAATTTCAACTACTGCCGTTTCGCTTACTACCAGTTCTAAACGTTTTTACCCAATAACTATGCGAAAATAATTACTATTCTTCGTCAAAAAATTTATGTTTACAGTCTCATTAATTATTCGTGTACCAATTGCTCAATAATGGTCCTGCAATGAGTACGAGCAGCACAATAAAATCTGGAACTGTAAGCGCTACCGCTTGCTACTGCCGGGAACCGTTGTTTGACCAAGTTCAAATTAACTGAGTGATAAATGAATTGAGTAAGTGGAAAAAGCCATGCACATGAGTGAATTGACGTAGGGCTAAGTTTTCCATGTTATCGGGTGAAAACTTTCAGAAATGGTAATAGCGAAACAGTGGTAGTCGAAATCCTGAATTTCTGGAGTTGCTCCTTTATCTCTTATTATATAGACACTACCACATCAATTTTTGTGAAGATTCTAGTAACATATAAGCGGAAGTCAGGTGCGACAAATTACAAAATTACACAACTTTAATTAGCTCTTCATAAATTTATTGGTTTACGTGGCTTTTGTTAATAACCAATTAGTTATTCCCTTTTTATTCATTTGGGTGATGGGAAAAGGGTCCGCTTGTGGCCACAACTCAGTTTCCTTATAAACTCCCCTGGAATGTTAGTACAATGTTTAAAAAAATTGGTATTGTAGTCCAATTCAATACCTATAGGGCGAGTGTTGAAAAACGCTCATGAGATACATAGGGCTCACTTCAGAAATGTTTGAGTTTCAACTATCGCCGTTTCGCTTACTACCAGTTCTGAAAGGTTTTACCCAAAAACTCTGCCAAAGGTTTTACAGTCTCATTAATTTTCTGTGTACCAATCGCAACGAGTATGAGCAGCACAATAAATTCTGGAACTGTAAGCGCCACCGCTTTCTGCTGCCATGAAGTGTTGTTTGACCAAGTTCAAATGAACTGAGTGATGAATGAATTGATTAAATAGAAAAAGCCATGTAAAAAGTGAATTGACGTAGAGCTAAGGAAAGTTGTGTGTTGCAACGCACCAGATATTTTGTTTTGATGCCGTGTGATTGTATCCAATGTTTCGTGCTTTATGAATTTTCAGTCGTTTAACAATTACGCCGAATATGCGAAGGCCGTTATTGTGTCTTCAGAACAGTTTGAGTCGTCATTGCACCGTGTTTATTTCCTTATTATTGAAATAAAAGTTGAACATTTCCATCATCAAAGTTTCCTACCGTTAGTGGCCCAGTAGTAACAGTTTTAAAATGATTCCAACAGTTTTACTTTTCAGGTCGTCCTTTCACCTCATAACATCAAATCATTCGGTTAAGTGCTCCTAAGCCGATTGTCGACGTTCCGAAACGGTCCCTTTATATCTGGATGGGAAAAGGACCGTGCAATACTCAAAGAATGAACAGAACAGCCCCAGTTGTATTTTCCTTATTCCATCTTCCACCTTATTCCTTTGGCACTTTCTTTTCGACCTGTTGTCCCATCCAATTCCTTGGCGATGAACCCTTGTTATCGTCGACCTCTCCAGTCTCAACGTTGTTATGGTGTTATTTGACTCTCTCGCTCCACCTCTCTATTGAAACCGTTGGTATCAGCTCGTTTATGGAGTGTCAAGTTATTGTTTCCAGTGTAGCCGCCGCCCTTGTGGCGACCCATTCTTCTTTCCCTTCTTGTGGAACAAGCTACTAAATGTCTCCCGTCTCCCTTGCTCTTTTGAATAATAATGTCAATGGGATCCAGACGTTCGTAGCGCAGTTGATATTCCAATCATAAATTATTTTGAATTAAACAAAAGGTCCACGTCGAAGAGAGGAAACTCTATTTGAACGGCTTGTGTCTGCATTGCAATACAGTTCTCCGTGCTTTCTCCCTATTAATTCAAGCGGGACTTTGTTTGTTGAGTTTCCATGACGTCGCTCAATTGCATATATTTGTCTCGACGTCGCGGGCTTTCCATTGCAGTCAGAAGACGAGAAAGAAACAACAGCGATATGAATCGAATACTGCGTTGTGCCAGTGTGTCACGATATCTTTCTTCGTCCAACAAACACCATCCTCTCCAAAACGCCAAGTTCGTGGTTTACCACATGCGTCTCCCAACTTTGTAAGGCAAGGGCCATACAGTGAAATTAAAAATGTCTGGAGGGCCCTAATACTAAACGGTAAAACATCGGCAAAACCTTTTAGTCATATTATGCACTGCTGCATTTCGCGCTAGTGACACATCATTTTATTCGTCCAGTGCAATTGAAAATCTTTCAAACTCCCGTTCTGAACAGTGGGCAAAATTTTCAGGACAAAGTTCTTATACTGCTTTGTCAGTAAAACGCTTGCCATCCTTGGCCAATATATTGCCCTCACGACAGCTTCATTTTGATGCGTGTGTTTTACGAAAATTTCTCTTCGGGATTTCACAGCTTTCTGAAAAAATACGTAGTTATCAGAGAGCATCTGACCTTTCATTTCAGCATACTTTTGGAGTGTACTGAGTCAAGATGTCTCGGGGTGGTGTATTCCTTGAGAACTGCTATGCTTCCATTGCTAATGAGACATAAAGTACCGTTACTGTGTTCAACCACATAATAGTCGTGACTCCATTTTTAATTGTAAAACGCGACATTCATTGTCCTCTTTTCTTTTCTTTGAGAGCGACGTACCCAGTAGCAACTTAAATCACACGTGTGAAAACAATACCAATGATCATCGGCAACTGACACTTCCACAGTGACCAGTCGGTAGGGTTGGGTGGGTAGGGTGTGATGTGTTTTAGTGGTTCCGTACTACAATTGTTTGCGTCTTGGCCCAATATACTTAACCAGAGAAGAACTCTCTAATCTCACCTCAGATATCAAATAAATAAATAACTCTTCTTGAGGAGGAAACTAAGAACGCAATAACTCCCACTTTGAATTTAATCGAATAAATATGAATGAAGTAAATAAATCAGACCCCTTTTAATGTTTAATTAACCTAATTTGCTCTGGTCATTGAGAAAGACAATATCAGAGCAAGGGGATTAATGAACAGGGGTTTGCTCACCTTTATCCAACAATATTCATGCGAGAGAGGAAAACACTGGGCTCAAAATCTCTGGCTGATCACTGGCTCCATTAATGCATGCAGGGTGTGTGAAGAATCATAATGAGATAAGGCGCTCAAAGACTCGCAAATTAATCGCTCGCCCTTCTGTGCATGGCAGAGAGCGCCAAGGAGAGCCGACGGAAATAGAGGCTATATCCTTCATAAGGGTGAGTGAGTGGTTAAGGATATGGCGCGACGACGGCAGTGGATGAATCATTTCAGCACCTGAACTCAAGTCAATTATAACGCAATCAAAATAGCTTGGTACTAGCACAGCTTCTGTTGATATCGGCAATTATTACAACAAAACGTCTGCACATTACCGAGTGTGTATTTATTACTATAACCGCTACGTATGTTCTAGGTTCTGCTATTACGCTTACCTTATTTTTGTATACAACGTAAAATGGCAGACCAACGGGTGGCAGACCAGTGTCGACGGGCAGTAGTTTGGAGACCCCAGACTACCATATCACCTATGCACTGATTTCTCAATAATTGTCATGGCACGAGCAAATCAATAAATTCCGCAATAATAACCGCCACCAGTTTTTACATTGGACGTCTTTTCGTAGTGTTTCCACTTTAATTCCAGTACTGCAAAGTCCACTATAACTTCCTCAAAACATCATTTTGACAGCTCCATCAATAACGTATAACTAGGTTTTTCGATGGAAGTCGTGGCATCAGTAGCAGTGTTACGGGGGGAAGGAAATTTGGAGATGCTTTTGAAGAGCTGCTGACTAAGGCAAAAATTACGGCAATCGCGCCGGGGATTCGATCCACAATCCGAGAATTATGAATCGACCGTCTTACCGCAAGACCACGATGAACCGCTTGCCTTTGATAGGAGTCAGTCAGCACAGCAGCAGCCCAATAAATTCAAGAACGTTAAGAAAGTAGAGTGGAGTGATGCGTCGTACCATATATTTAAGTCGTTGGGTAAGAAATTTCTGGTGCGGAGCTTCACTCAACTATTCTCAGGCTGATGCGCGTTTAGTACCGCTAGCAACTGATCAAATCTGTTTATCATTCGCTTCACACGAACTCGGTGGAACTTGGCTCATTGTTCCTTAGCGAGAAATTAATGGCAGTTAAGGTTTCGACATTTATTGTGTTTCCCCTATTTATGTCACCTTTGTTATTAAATGACGATGATAGGGCTTAAGTAATTTATGAAACCGTCATTTTGTTTTTCAAAACGATAGTTTCGCAAATTTCGAGGGATGTCCCTAAGAAATTTAAGGAAAAGCTGTGGTAAAATCGGTTATTGTGCGCCTGCGCCTCTCGCCGTTTTCCCACGAATGAGAACTTTGTATTATTCTGCAAACTTCGGAACTGCCTAGACAGAATCTAAAATAAAAGTCGTTCGAACCAGTTTTGATGGAAGACAAATTTGTTCACTATTTTAGCTGCGGACCGTTTCGCTCAAATTCTTATTTTAAGCTTTTACAACTGCAGTGCTTCAGGGAAGTGCCTGAAAATTATCTGTAACCTCTCCTTCCCCCCTCCTCGCGATTCATATTTGTGCAGCTATATCTGCGACTCTATTTAAGAAACGGCATTTAAACTGCCCTTAGTTCTATATTTTCAACACCGGAACACTTTTGGATTTACTGGTGCGTGTTGAAGTCCCCCCCTCCCTTCCAATCATTGCGGCGAAATTTGCGGTTGGCTAAACTGAGTAATTGATTGCCCTGGGCAGCGCTTTTTCTTCTCTTGTTTTCTCATACCCTCTCGCTCTTGACGATTCGTACTTGCGCTCAAGATGACGGCCATCTTCTCTTTCGTATTCAGTACGCGTTCAGTCCAGCGATTGGTAATAAAAGGACGGAGAGTAGAGGAGAGAAAGAGAGACGGGAGAGTGAGAAACGGGAAATGGGAATCTTGAGGTCATTAAGGAAACGGGGTCTCCATCGGCATTTTACAGCGGCAACCTTTTAAACGGTTTTAATTTGTATGGAGCGCCATCGTGTTGTTAGGAAGGAAGGGAAGCTGCCTGAAACCCAACGAAGCTGCTCGACGAGAAGACGAACGAGGAGGGATATCATTAGTGGAGCCTACAATTCCATTCGTTAGCGGCAAAACACATTGGTGGAGCCAATGGAAAACCGTTTTTTACTTTCCGCTACCCGAAGGGAAGGAAAGTATAGTAATCGGCCCAAAAAAAAATTTGGGTTTTCTTCAGATCTTTACGTTTTGAGGCCTACTGAGCCTAAAAAACCTAATTTCGGCGCGTGGTCCGTGTGTATGTGTGTGTGTATGTGTGTGTGTGTGTGTGTGTGTATGTGTGTGTGTGTATGTGTGTGTGTCTGTAGTTCGATTTGCGGGAGAACGGCTGATCCGATTGAGCTGGTTCTTTTTTTGTTTTGCTCGTTATTTTTTGTAGGCCCCAAAATAAGGTTATGGACGATTTCGGCCGAAGGAAAGGGGGGGTGGGGGACGAAAATGTACCAAAAACTAGGGTTTTTCGCATTTTTCTCGAAAACGGCTCTAACGATTTTGATTAAACTTTCAAATTATCTTCTCCTAATCAATACCCAACTTTTCTTCTCCATACATATCTCCATGAAAATACGGTGAACGGAGATAAGGGCCCCTGAAGCAAAAATAGGTTTTTCACGCTTTTTGGCAAAACGGCTTCAGCGATTTCCACCAAACTCACAGGATGTTTTCAAATAGTTAATAGCTACATATTGTTCTCAATAAATGTTCTTGTGACGGTTCATTGAACAGAGATAAAAATTAAAATGTGTCAAAAATAACGTTTTTTCGAACATTTTCGTAAATTCCAGGGTAACTTTTTCACCAGATGTGATAAATCCTAATGGAATGTCTTTTGGTTACCCATACCAACATTTCGTTCTCCATAATTATTTCTGTATATATATGTTGAACGGAGATATAAGCCAAGTTAACTGAGAAAAGGAGATTCGTCGATCATTAATTGATCGGTATTTCAATTTTCTCAAAAACGGCTCTAACGATTTCGATCAAACTTTCGGAGTACTCTCAACTAACTAGTCCCTACATTTTGTTCTCCATAAATGTTCCTGTAAAAATGCGTTGAACGAAGATATAGCGCCCGTCTATGTAGGTGGTGTTCGAAATTGCGGGGGTGGCGGAAAGTTGTGTGTTGCTACGCACCAGATATTTCTTCTTTCAACCGCTCTCTTGCTAGATTTTATTATGCATGTGGGAACGGCGATATTGATTTGATATCGAGAGGTAGACAGACCTTGGAGCGACTTTTTGCTCTTCAATAATATCAAACGTCGGAGACTCCTGCTTCGTGTTTACAACTGAAAGGATCTCTGGGAACCAAATCTACGATTCACCTGTTCTGTTTTTTCGGTTCCTCAACGTTCCCAAAGTTATATTTCCAGGTTTTTACTTCTAATTACTATATGGGTTACGAGCGCGATTGGTTCGTGCAGTGACAAAGGAACGGAACGAGGTTTAGCTCAACGAAGTCGTTCCTTCCGTCCGCTCGAGTGAAATCGAGTAGGTTAGTCATCTGCAATCATGTAGCGGTATTCATTTCAATTCCGATTCTGATTCAATGACGAGAGGGGTGAAGTGTATTATTGGCGACAGACCTTGTGGAACATCATCATTAGGAAGTTGCCTTCCCAGATCCATTTTATTACATATGAATTGAATTAATAGAATGAAGCCCGTTTCCTCGCTTTCCCAGATTCACAACACAACTAGCTATAAAATACGCTATGTTTGGTTTATACACTGTTGTTTGACTGCAATGGTTTTGTTTCGTTTTTCGTTGTAATTTTGTACAAAATAACAACGAAAAACGAGACTAGAAACGCTGCAAACTTGAAGTTGAGTGTGTAACACAAACTTGTTGTGACCTGGTTACTGTATTGTACGGTCAGTAGCTCAACAACCCAACTCCATAATCCGCAACATAGTTCTGGGCAATACATTTTTATGTGGCAGTTACGATCAATTTTTGCTGAGTTTTCACAAAGAATCGTAACTTGTGGGCTTCGTTGTGTCCCGTGTATTTTTCTGTGTTTTCGCGCCAAATTTATGGCCATTTCGCATTGGTTTGAGATTCCATCAATAATTGCAAGGCCCCAGGTCAGTCGTTTTATTGTCACGATCTGAAATCGAGTCGAACTTGGTAACTGATCCTGGCTTTTGAAGTCAATTCGCACTGCCAAACTCGTTCTCACATCTCATACGTTCAAGTTGCATCTCCGAAGAGAGGATAAACTTTATCGGCTTTGTTTCCCAAGGGAAATGATTTTCCTCGGCTCCCTCAGATAATAAATCAAACAGACATGTTCTCACGTGCCTCCTCCAAATCACTGGCTCGAACTTTCCGATGGACGAACCGTGTATTTAGGTTCCCTTCTAACACAAAGGGTCAAAACATAACAATCCAGGTGTTGCACGAACCCAAGTTTCTTGAGCTTTTGTATGTGTGTTCCGTTCATATTTTCTGCTGAATCTCTGTTATCTGAATAGAAGTGGGCTTACTGCTATGCGAACCTGAGCTTAATTGGGTAATTTCTAACTATCTGAACTTTGGTAGAGAATGTTTACTCCAAGTATTGTTCTTCCAGCAGTCATCTTCTTTCATAGCTCACTGGTCTTCGTGCTGGACTGTGACAATGGAGGTCATGGGTTCAAACCCTGGGGGTGAATAAGGCAAACAAAAGGGCAGGGCTTTCTCCGTGCTTCTGTTTTCATTCACACTCACTTTTCTCTCAAACGTAGAACAATGATCGTGGGTGAAGTCTAGTGGGAGATAGTGGTAGTGTGAAAAAACCCTGAGAAAAGAGAATCTGTTCAAAACCCTCATCACTAGCTACTGACACGGTCACATACTCTGTGTAGAAATAATTCTCTAACCCACATATTTCTTAGGTAATACTAACCTTGAAGAGTAAAGTGGTAGGCCTCTCTCACAATGTCATAAATGTAGTGGTTGAGGATTATGTGTAAATACCTGCTGCGACGTATCACACTTCCTTCCATGTTCACATGTGCATAAGGGGACGATGAAGTTGCCATGTATTCCTGAATGAATCAAAGACCAGCCACAGCTCGCGAGAACCCCTTACCAGATGCCTGCAAAGCAAGCAGGCGCTAATGGCGCATGAATGAAACACCGAGTCCCCCAGATCGAACTGTAGTATGAATGTACACACATTAAACGCTATGTGGGAGGCCTAGCCATGCACACACTGCAGAATGTGCCAGTCTATCCAGACTTATTAGCCTTCGGATGGTCAACCTCCTAAATACCAGCCTGTAGGTCAGATTTGGGATCAAGTACCTCCGAAGGAGCCACTTCTATTGTGGCATCAGGGGTGCGTTGGCAACAGGATAATAAGTGATACTGACGAAGGGGAAGTACATCATGATGGAGATAGGATGATACAGATTACCCCTGTGGAACTCTCAAATTGTTCCAAGGATGGCCTTCCTATCACTCATCTCCTTACTACCTCAGGATATTGCCGTCTGACATTATTATTGAGGAGTGCAACTCGCCTAATGGGCGAATTTCTACAGGTCCTCGTGGAATTATACACAGAACGTACGCAGATGAGAGATAACTATTTATAAATATATATGTGAAGAACAGCCGAGAAAATACTAAACTCGCAATAAAAACGTATATTGGGCCACGGAACTCCCCGTATCATCACCGTCACTTCTTATAATTCCGCCGCTCATCTATGGCGTCTATGTACCACCCGAGTCAAAAATTACTACAGTGGTCAAAAGCGGAAATACTGCCGACTTTCAAAATAAGGTGAATCGTAAGACGACCAATTTGTGATAAGCCCAAAGTAGATAACTTCATAGTTATTTGTCCCCATATATATTGATACCCCTCGTCATGGCGCGTAAAGACTCAAGAATACACTGGCAACGTGAATATGTTCCCAGAACAGTTCAAGCAGGATTCGATCTCTATCGATTTATTATTTAAAAAAAAAAAAAACGTTTTCACGATTGCGATTGCTTCGTTTCGCGTGTAAACTTGCTAACAAGCCCTGGACATTCGTAGGATTTTGGAGTCGTATTTCGAGACTCAGCGCACTAATCATTCAATGCAGAGCTGTCAGGTATCTGAGAGATGATGAGGAATTATACCACGGGAACGATCAGCCTCCATTACAGTCGGCTTCTATTTTGTTGACTAGGCAGCGGACGAAACCTGTCAATTTGCAATTCCAAGTAGCCTCGTGACACTGTTGACACGATTCTCGTTCCCGAGGAATCCTTCTCGTTAACCAGACTTGTAGGAGCCGGCAGAGAATTCAACGGCGAACCCTTTCCATGCGGACTGCAATTAATTTTCAATGTTCCCTTTGACAGGTCCCAATCACTACATCTACAAGGCTGTGTCGTCTCCGTCAAATCCAGAAGATAATAAATTCATGAACTCCGTGCTCAGAGCTCTTAACAACAGGCTGTTCCAGTAACTGCTGGAATCTAATCACTTCAATCGTAGTTTTAGTTCAGTTGAAAGAATGATTCCTTTGACGTAACTGAATATCACGTTGTTCAGTATTTTAGTGTCTGTACAGTCCACTTAGCTCTCATCTACCTCGTGAGTAATTCAATTTCCTTTTCTCTTGCACCGAACACAACTAAGAATGTCGCAAAATTTGAATGAGCACCGGGACCTAGTGCTATTTTGCCTGCCCTAATATCTTAAAGGTCCACGCCTAGCCTCCTAGGAACCTCCAGGTATTGACCTGCAACCTACATCTAGTGGTGTTGACCATGCTCATAACATACATGTGTTTGTTCATTTCGCAGTGCCTACAGTCTGCCGTAGGTCCTTCCTCTCCATCCCCGGAAGGCTGCGTCTCATCTCGTGTGTTTACCCTGATCACTCCTGCATCATTCCAGACTGTCTATTGCATACTCCTGGCATGTTCTCCCACAGTGGGAAGGTGGCCCTATACGTACAGTAGACGAACCAATTGTGACCAGATGCTCCGCCCTCTCATTTCCAATGATCCCGTTATGCCCACTCCGTCACTAGTTTTGACGTTGTGCAGTAATTCTTCAGCGCCTAGCAAGACGTTCGACTGGCAGTCATGATGTTGATAGTGTCTATAGTATTTTTCATACATTGTGATGGCCCTGGCAATGATAGTATAGATTCCTCCTTGAAAAACCGTTGGAATTGGACCCAGGGCAATGTACGTCTCACTCCCCTCTGAGCGGGTTATCCACACCCCAGAGCATGTGCCCTACAGAGTTTTCGATTCATCAGCGTAGATGTTGGTACCATTAGGAAGCAAAAACCGATGGCTTTCGTTGTTTCCTTGGATTCCTTCTGGTTACAAGTTGTATTTCCATCGAACTCATACTTAGACACCATCATGTCAGATGTCGGTGAAGCTTCACAGCTAATCCAAGCCTCGTGAATCTTTACTTTCTCAAATATATCTCTCCGTCTGTGCCTTGACAAATATGTCGAGAGGAAGAAGATCAACGATTTTCTCTACAGTACTGGTGGCTGTGGTTTTCATCACCCCTGCTATCAGTAAGCACCCCAGCCTTTGTACTTTGGCCAGGCTTCTACAGCTCTCCCGAATGGCAGCTCTGTGCCAGTATACGAGATGATTGGTGTCACAACGCCCTCATAAAACCAGCAGGCCACTCCCCCGTGTCCTCCCGCACATTCAAAGACGCATTCACAGTGCGGTTGTCGCCTTCCAGATGTCGACGATCCAGAATCACGCTCAGATATTTGACCTGCTCACTAAGCTGACTGTTTTGCCCGTAACTTCCTGCGGTCTCCGTCCTGACAGTTGTCATTGTCTTGTAGACGGAATTTTGGCCGTTTTTGTTGGGTTGATGGACGCCCCATCTTCCTCCATCATCTGTAGAGCTGCCCTCATTAGGTCAGATAGCACACTTCGCACTCTTCCTTGAATGAGTACAGCCACATCCTTGGGCGTATAATTCCACCGCGATCAATCTCACATGAAGGGTGCCCATCACGAGGTTCTATAGGTGCGGAGATAGAACCCTCCCCAGAGGGCATCCCCCCACAGTCTTCACCCTAAGCGAAGCAGTTTCGTAGCAAAGTCTCTATCTCTCCAGATGCACCTTATTGCATTCCTATTGACATCATATCTGGTTAATACCATTTCAATGCAGTGTATGGAGGTATCATCAAAGGCTCCCTCAATATCCAGAAAGGCCCCATTAGGCAATCTCCCTCTTCCTATTGGCTCCCCCTCAGCGATAGGCATACTGACTATCCTCTAGGGGTCCCACATACGTTTGTTGGGGTTCGGCCAATCCAAACTTAATCATGACGGTTGTCTTGATCTACTCCTACTTGCTATAAAATACAGCACTGCAACAGTTGGCCGAGGTGTTAAGTTTGCACGAAGTTATGTCAGTCAGTTGTTGCGTGAATAGCCAAATAGGCAGCTTAGGACAAAACGTTAATTTATCGTAGTTCACACGGGTGTTGTGTTGCTCTCAAACGCGCGATAACTTACGAGTTGGTAAGAACCGTTGTTTGAGATCTTAATAGAAAAAAAAAACACATTCGGCTATGACTCTGTTTGAAGGTCTGGTTCACGAACTAAGTTAACTCATTACAAAGACACGGCAGGTAAGTTAATGCGCTCAAGAAGCTTGTCACCGGCTTTCAGCTCTTCAAAGATCTCAAAATCGAGTTGGAAGCATTTTCTACTCGTTGATTGAATACATTCCGCGAGTGAAGATTTCTCGTCTCGAGAGAGAGAACTTTCGAGAGGACGAGTGGTAGCTTTAGAACCTTGTCACTCACAACCTGTGTCCCAATTACTAAGTTTTTTCCCTTCCAGCCAACGCTCGCACATCCTTCACATACCCAGCTTCCAAAACTCCCATCTCTCTCTCCCATCTCTACCTTTGCCATTGTGAATCCACTTCCAGTGCAACCTTCCCCATTTCGTTTCGTGTTTATCGCTAAACAAGTTCACGTTTCTAGTCCCTCGGGCTCTCACCTCAAATCGCTGACACGTTGATTTGGTTGTTCTTTGACATTAACTTCTTCAGTTTCTCCAACTTGTTCGACTAATTATGAACATTCCTCGAACGTGCGTGCTGTACATATTTTATCACTCTACTGTGAGTGTGTTTTCACGTCCCTACAGTATTTTGCAGTGTCCCATGATGATTCCCATTATCAGCCTTAAGTCATTCCTCTCCGTCATTAGAAGGCTCAGTCTCATCTTGTGTGTTGCATTGAGTGACTCACTCCCACAGCATTCCGGACTGTCTGATACATACTCCTGGCATATTCTCCCACAGTCCCCAGTAACCCAGCAATCGGGTTCTGCAGATATTGCAGTGGTTGAAAACTACTAGGGCTGTCGTAGGAGTTGCCAAAGGTGTGCTTTTAAGATTGATGTGTAACTTCCAGAACTACGTGCCAGCAGCACATTCCAACGTGCACCCAAAAAAAGTTATGAAATTCGGTGGGAGTGGCACCGTATCGTTGTGCATGAGTTCTTTTTAGCTAATCGTGCAGTATTGTCCGGGTTTCACTTTTTTGGCTCCAATATCTGCGAAAGTTGCGTTTGGATGCTGTGTGTCTTCTTTCATTTTGATTATGTACGATGGGTTGTGGTCGCATTCGTGTGCTAATGATACATGAGTGATAAGTGAAGGGATGATTTCTCGTGGTTCACCATCGTGGCCGATCGAAGCAGCAGATGGGCCTCATCAAGTAGTTAATTTGTTAAGTCGAGTGGGATGTGATTCTCAGAGACAGTGGTTGTGACTTCAATTACAAATTATTGCTGTTGGTGCAGCTGACGTTGTGTGCATCTACATCTACATAACAAGTGATGTTTGGGGCAGGAGTGAGGGTTTGCAACCGTTCAAATTAATTGGGATCGCCGGCAATCGTAATGACATCGTGACAACAGAGCGAGGACAACGGGTCAACGGTATCGACCTAATGAGAACATCGAGGGAGCCACTAAGACCGAGGACGAGCAGCTGGTTCAGCTGCCGGCACACGCAATTATCTTGACAACATTTAGTCTACCGAATTACCCTCAGCGGTCCGGTAACAAGAAAGAAGACCCTCGAGAGGTGGTCCAGAACCAGAAGAGAGCGAGAGAGAGAGAATGATCGGGCTGAAGAGGGGGGGGGGGCATAACGTGCCTTGTGGGTCTTGTAAATAACTGCGTTAACTTGGGACCAGACATCTCTGTCACGATCCAGCTACAGGCCTCTCATCCTCTTTCCCCCTTTCATCGGGTCCCGCTCATCTTTATCGCTTGGAGTAACTCAATTAAGAGGGATAAAGGGAGAGAGTGAGCAGGCCGCGTTGACGTGTCTTCTCTGCTCCAGGACACAAGCCTTACATTACCAACTAGATGGCAGATCCGTGTCCTACCTATCACCCGCTAAGAGGATGGTCTGTGAGTGTGCTGATCATTTCGCTCACTTTGCTGTGTGTTCAGAAATAGGAAGTTTCACTATAATTCTCTCGTCTTCTGAATGGAGTAGACACGTGTACTTTTAGCGACCTTTCATGGATAACGAAGCTATTACAATCGTGTGAAATCAGCCAGAATGCTAATTGTCTTTACATTTTTTCTTAAACTCGCTTTTCTGCATTTTCTAATGAAACTTTGGTTTCAAGATTATGCATCTGTCGTTACGCTCGATGGGTTACGGTATGACTGAGCTAATAAATTCAAAATTTGTGCAGTGCCTTGTTAACTATCCATGGTGTTTTGACCAGGGTAGACATTCAGTCTGTCGAATATTAATTTCCCTTTTCCAATTTTCTCAAAAACAAATTCAAACTTTTCGACCAAACTCACGTAATTCCCTTAACTAACTAGTAAGTTCATTTTGTTCTCAGTACACTATCCTATAGAAGCGCGTTGAACGAAGATATGTTGTCGAATTTACAGGGGTTGTAGAAAGTTGTGTGTTGCTATTTATTTTTCGATAGGCGACAACATTACGCTCAGAGTAAATACGAAAATCCTGAGTCGTTTTGGAGTACGTCGAAAGAAGTGCCACAAAACGGATGGCTATACGCGCAAAATAATAAAGGGGAACTTGAGGGACTGTAGAACTAACAACAAATTACCAGGACTTTTATAGTTATCAAAACACGAACACCAATTGTACAAAATGAAATTACGAAATTACGAACTAAGAAAAACGACAATCGACGAGTGAATAATGTAGTATTCACTACACAAAGTTGGCAAAGACTGAAACGTGGTAGACACGAACGAAGACAAACTAGAAAAAATTGCAATATAAATAAGAATTACGTTGATATTATGTGCACGAATTGCAATGAATATAAAATTGAATTAAAATATCGTGCAGACAGATGGCCGTGTGAGGCATAAAAATGAAATAACGAAGGAAAGTGGCGGGAAATAATTTTGGCCGTGTGGCACCCACGTTACATTCTCGTTTTACATAAATTATGACGGTACTGCCTTGTTGGAGGGGATCCTCATGTGACTACTGGTAGCGCCTTTTTCCTCGTTTAAAACTCCTAATATGTGTTTGATAATCGCGATCAAAACTCCCATTAATTAAAATCGTCAACGCGACCGCTAGACGATTAATAAACCCGCCTTAAGCGTGGTAAAGTGTTTAGTTGATGCTTCGAATAGGTGTCACTAAAGACTCTGTTGTAAAGGCTGGCTGATTAAACTGCTGGGCTGGAGCCCACGTCAGGTGGAGGGGGGGTGGGGGGTGGAGGGATATTCATTGCAGAAGTATTAGGAGTTTAGAAGTGCAGGTGGTGGTCGTCGAACTTAATTAATTAACACTTGACGGAAGAGATTTCGAGGAGGAACAATTTCTCGATTTGAAGTTACTCGCAAACTAACCCTCTCCCCGAGGAGCAGGTGGTAGCTCCACGCCACGAGGGCACTCTCTAATGAACCACTTCAACTGGGAACGCGATGAAAACCGCAAAGTTTTCATTTCGCGTAATTTGTAGGAACGCGGGGGCTTTTAGTGCGAAAGGACACGGGAGACGAGCCCTGATATCTAATAGTCCGTCGAGCATATTTCGCCATTCAATAAATTTGGAAGTCTGAGAGGCTTTTGCTGCAGGGGTGTGAGAAGACCCCGTGCTCAAGTCGAGGTGTCGACAGTGGCGACATTCTGCCTCAACACAATTCTAATTTGATGAAAATATCAAGGTTTAGTTTGGGGACGCCCCAGGATGTAGTGATTCTACTCGAGGAATGCTCGGGTGTGGTCACAAAACTGCTCCCAACTCAATTTACTTCGCGTTTTCCCCGAGTTCCCCTCTAGAAAAATTGAAAACACGATAGTTTTGCGTACTATTTTACTCCAGGTAAACACTCAAACCTTTCATTTACGTCCAAAAAGTTGTAATTTTGTAAATGAAAAGCTTAAAAAAGTGTACAGATGGAACTAGGTGAGAAGAAATCAACAGAAATGTTCACAAACGAAAATAATGTATTCAGCCTTGATTTAAATTAGGTCTTGATATCTGGCGATATGTTCTGTACCTACATACCGCAACTTAACTTGTAACTAATTGAAAAAAAATGCTCACTAGTGAAAACGAACATAATCTTAACTTTGAATGGTTTCTTAACGTATTATATTCACTTCATTTCCCAAGCCTCGCCATAAAGGGTTTACTTTCTGCTACCCTACGGGTTTATGAAAATATTGCGATCTTGACAAAGAAGAGTTGGGTTTTCTGAAGTTCTGTTTTAGACCTACTGTATCCCAAAACACCTAATTTCAGCGCATGTTCCGTGTGGGGTCTGTGCGTGATTGAAAACCAGATTAAAAACTCCGCGCAGGTGGTGGAATCCGCTCGGTGACATATGGTTAACAGTTCTAGCCCGAAAGAATGGCTAAATCACAACCTGCCGTACCTCCACAGGTCTGGGTTTGGTGGCTGCTGGGAGATAATTCCGTTATAAGGGGTAACAGTTATTTGGTAATGATCTGGGTGCGTGGGTGGTTGTAGTTCGATTGGCGGGAGAACGGTTGAACCGATTGAGCTGATTCTTTTTACTTTCCACAACCCAAAGGGGAGGAAAGTGTTGTAATCGTGTGAGAAAAAAAAGAAGTTGGGCTTTCTACAGATCATTACATTTTCTAATCCACCTTCCTGGATTTGGTGCGTTGTTTGCGCGCGCGCGTGTGTGTGTATGTGTTTGGGTCGTGAATGCGGGTTTCGTTCTAGAGGCGTCATCGAGATGTGGGGGAACGTTGGGATCGAGATCGAGCTGTGTGGACGTGGGTTATCTTTGGAAAGTTAGCAAGGCTCCACTACAGCTACAGCATAAGCCTGCTCGAACGTACTTGCTCCCAAAGCTGGTTTTTGTGAGGTTGACCGTCCGAAGGCTAATAAACCTGATAGAACGGTGCGCCGCTGTGCTGTGCTTGGCTCGGCCTTCCACATAGCGTGTGTGCATTCACGCTCCGGTTCGATCTTGGGGACTCGGTGTTCCCTCTACGACTACTTCCGTTCTTGCACCGTAAGTGCCATCTGGCTGGGATGTCGCACGCGCCGTGTCTGGTCTTGGCTTTGTTCAGAATCATCTGCGGTGGTGTGACATGGCGACCCTACGCCAAGTAAGCCTTCGAAGTTTGCGGCAGCACTGCATGGTTCGGTTGACGGCAGTGTCCCGACTCCCTCTACTCTTCTGCGTGGGTGGGGGGATAACCGGCACTTACACGCCGTTCGTGTGCCGTCACTGCCTATAGCAATACCATAGCAACAGCGCTGGTAACCTGTATAGTCACTGAATCATGTGGTCCAGGAGTCGCGCGGTTTATTGTTCTTCCATGGCTAACGGCTTTCGATCAAACTAGTAACTGCGTGTTGTATTCCATGTTTCCGTAGAAACTCGTCGTCGAATTTACGAGGGTTGCTGACTGTCTTTTGCTACGCACCAAACATTATTGAGAAAAACTACTGACTATAATCAATTTGAAATAGGTCCTGCACAAGTAATGATTCCTATTAAAAGAATGGAAAAACTATTTCTTCTTCTTCATCAGAGCTTCCCCCACTGAAACCTTCGTTTATTGCAAACTCGTTCAACTCAAGCAACACTCTCCTGACATCGCCGTCCATTGTCGCTGAAAAGTTTTGAAAAATTAAATAAAAACTACTCAACGACTCGCAAAAAACGCAACTTCCGGGCAACTACTGAGCCGATGAACTATGAATCGAAACGCGAACAGACGTGTTTAAGAGCAATCTTCTGTAGCTATTATTTATTTACTCGGCCACTACAAGTCCTTAGGTTGACGAATACGTCTAATTGGGTCGTCTGTTGTGCATTTAAATGCACTGAGCCGCTAAAATTCGGTAAAAATGAGCATTTGAGGAATCTATCTTTGAATTGTTAGCGTTACTTGGGAAACTCGAATCGCCAACTACGTGGATGGACGTACTTCCGACTGTCCTGTTAAACATTTAACTCGTTCCAGTCCCCGTACTGTTATGAAATGTTGACACGTCAACTCAATATTTACTCCTCGCCGTTATCAGCTATCCACAGTAATGCCAACAGCCCAACACAAATAAATTCCAGCACGCTATTGTCAGTTAACTTTCACTAATTCATTATTCACTAACTTGTATTGTTCATTGTTTCCCGTTGTTCCATTTGAATATTAAATTCTAATAGGCTAATTAAAACCACACACTTTATCAACGGCCCTGTGCCCAGCGGCGGCTGTTGGCCCACCACTGGAGGGAACGAGAATCTATGACGATGTTTATGTTTTATTGTTATCATCGCGACCCCTCGTGTTTCTACCGAACTCTGCATACCCTATTCTGCATCTTTTGCATACCGGTCACCTCTTCTCGTTCGAATTCGTACAAACCTTGCGGGCTCGTTGAACATCTATCGGGGAAGGTCACAGGAGCGGGTTTCAACTACCTTGCTGCTCACAATTATCAATAAATTCTTTAAATTCAGTTGTTGCTCTTGTATCCGGTTGTTCACGTTACAGTCCACTATTTCTCAGACCTATCAATGAATTGATTCCAAGTTGGTTGGCCGTGCGGTATTCCAGCCAAATGCCAAACGGCAGGCTCAGAGCATACTCAAACAAGAGTATATTATACGCGTTATGATAAACTCCCCCAAAGCCCGTAAAAATCCAAGATTCGTAGTACTTTTCAAAGCAATCCTAGTGATCAAAATGCCTTTTTGTTTTATATCTCAGCTTTTTTAAGAGATGAGAGAGAGAAGCGCAATAAATTATCGAGAAATTCAACGAAAAGTGATTTCAGTGCAGTTTGTTCCTTACAAATCTCGCTCATATGGTTTACTAAAACATTGAGGTGTTTGGCCCATAAGCTGATATACGGTGGAAGGTTAGTAGTGGTCATCAGATAGTCAAGAGCAACCACAAAAATTTGAAAGCTCGAACTGACATCGTTTTGTCGATCAATTATTTTTGCAATGTTTCTCCTATAATTCCACAACTATAAGCGCAAACCATCTCTGAAAAATGGTATTGACTGTTACACTAATCAGCCCTGCAGAGATTGTTCAATGAAAGTCGTCGAGTGCACGAGAAAGAGAAAGAAATTGGCACAAAACTTGAACGAGATAGAGGGCTGTATTGATACACTTGCTTAACACGATATAGTTTTGATTACACGGCTAGGTTAGAACGATAGTTGTGTCGGGTGCACGAGAGGGGGAGCTGAGGATCGCAATAAAACTGAAACTCGGTGAGCGTTAGGAGGACTGTATTATACGTGCATGCGGAGTTGAGTTGAATTAAAATTGAGGTGAGGTGGAGTACAAATGGGCGACACAAGGGCGGTACTCGGAACGCGTGAACTGGCGCGGGCAACCGTATGAGAGAGTGAGAAGTTACTGGGGTGGTAGTTGGAAGCAGAATGATTTTGGAAGAGCTATATTGTCAATAGGAAATGAAATTAGGAGAAAGAAATAAAGAAAGCGGAAAACCTGGGAAAGGGGGCTGTTAGAAACAACCGACTGCAGCTGAGGGATTCCCGTTGGTGAGGGGCAGGTATTGAAATAGTTGGAGACAATTAGGTGGTCGGAGACAATGACACGGGGAAGTCCGAGGTCAAAGACTGACCACTTCGACGCTTTGCGGCGCTTGTCTGAGTACAAAACTGAAGGGCACTGTGCACAATCCACAACTTGAGCGCAAGATAAACTGTTAGGGAACTCCTATGGAGAACAGGAGGGGTATGACTGTGTAGTGGCCAATGTGTCCAGGTGAAGCTGTGGCGAAGGGGTAGGGTAGCCCTTAAATGGCTCGCCGAACGAGTAACAGCCGCTCACTCAAGTTCATGTGAGCTGAATGAAAACTATATTGATTTAGTAGCTGAAGCCATGAAAATTGCCGAACTTTGGTGGGGATGAGGAAAGTCGAGTGATACATTGCACTGGGTATTTTACTTTTCGCTGTCCTAAACTTGAAAATCCGGTTGTGCGGCCTGGACTGCAGTAGTCACATAATATTGTTTGTACAAAGACTTTTCACGCGAGCCGTAATTATTTGGTCGTGATATTTTGCGCAAATACTCGCATGATTTTATATTTAATTGTCGAAAAGGTTTCTCGTGGTAATGTCGTACTGCGAGATATTTTTGACAATATTATTTCCACGCTACATGTGATTTGCTTTGAGGATGGTCCCGAACCGCACTCACAATCCTCTCAGTGACTACCGATTGTCAATCCCCCGTCAACTCCCTGGGGTTTGGGTTAGAGTTCTACCGAACTCCGTGCACCGCGTTTCGAAGAGAGACGTTTATTACGGTCTTTCGAACCAGCAAAACCCCTACTCTCAGTTCAGAGGTGAATACGACGAGTGGACGACAGAATTCGATAAAACCAATTACTTTGAGGGACAAGTTTTGTCGTGCTTTGTGGTAGACGGTGATACGACAGCTTTCAGCCCGCAATAACGAGCGTCGCATGATCTCGATTGCTGCTGCTGCCGCCGTTCCTGCTGCTGCATTTTTCCAATTCCCACTGTCAAAGGAACAACACGAATAGACACAAATAGAACTCTCCTGACGTCTCCTAAACCAACTTCACGTAAAAACAGTTCGTTCGTTCTATCTCCACAACAGCGCTCCTTTTCATGTTAATGAACTCTCACTTGCGATGCTAATCATTTACAGCTGATGATGAGGTTTTCATTGGGGACACGAACCTTTGCCCTTTGCGGTACGCCGCTGTGTCATGGTACATGGTGACAGCTGCACGATTTCCCTCTCTTTGTCAGTTGTTATTATCAAAGATTCCAGAACTTTGTATATAATTGTTGCATTAATTAAATTTTGACCGAATTCTCCATTTTCACCGGAGAAATTGTTGAAAATGAGCCGAACTGGTGGTAAAACACGAACGCCGCGTCTCAGAGCTAAACCCATCCATCCCTACTGCTGCATCTTGGAATTTCCCAAGCCCTCATTAGGTCTTCCAATGTGATCTCCTGTAATGAGGGGGGATTGAAGATGCAATTGCTCCATGAGGGTTGATATTTTGCGATGTTGGAAGGTTGACGCTAGATTGAGCCAACAAACCCCTGTCGCACAGTTCTAGATTGTCGATAATTCCAATTGACGCTGCTAAATGAAACCTTGTAGTGGGTGGTGGTCAACACTCAAAGGTGAAGTGAGTTGAATTGAAATCAATGAAAGTGTTTCAAAAGTTGCTGACACCTTCATCTCCACTCACAGTGGTCTTACGAGTCTCGTATATAACACTCTCCAGGCTACGGCAGATGATAGTAATTAGAATAAGATGAATTCTACGTTTCATTCAAACCGTTTGAGGAATGCACGATATTCTCAGTTTTGGTACGTTTGCCACAAACTTTCCTCCAACTGCCTCCATTTAGACTATCACCAACTTGTTATCGTGTTATCCTCTAAAAATATCAACCTTCGTGTGTAGCTAGTCACGTATAAATTGGCACCATTATTTCAGACGGATAATGAATAATTCTTTCCTCAAATCGCTGATTTTGGTTTATTATTCATTCTGAATAGTGCACCTATTTTTTCAGTCACAAAGCCCATGGTTGCTATGGGTAAGAAATGGTTCAAAAAATTAACGTAAAAGAAATTTCGGCGATTTAACAGCAATTCCGTTGTTTGGTATCGTTTTATAAAAAAATGTTTCTTTTTATAGCGTCAAAGGCGTATGGACTGCGTCTAAACCGAAAATAGTGAAATCATAGTAAATGTAGTGAGCCAAAGTCTACTACTTGGAAGAACTCGCGGGAAAATACAGCCACCAGTCTGCTCGATTCGTCACGTTGGGCCAATTGCTTACTGGCGCTTAGAATATGTCAATTTTCGTTGTTCTGTTGTAGTCAGGTTATGTTTCGTATGGTTTACTGGTATTTTTTGATGCTGAATCGAATGGAATGGGTCTTGGTGGTGAGAGATTACGCCACGTCAAACTGTTCAAGCGAATAATAAACCGTTGTGTACGAATTTTCAGCGGTTTTTTGTCTTCTACTCGTCTATTTTCGATTCTAGGAAGGCCCGTTTTTTAGAAATTGGACTTCAAGAATTAATATTTAATAAGCTCTCTCTTTCTCACTCTCGTTTGATCATTCTATCCCTCGCTCACTCTCGTTCTCATACACGGTAACATACAGCTGTAGTTTTCAGCAGACCTTTCTTACTTCTATTAGTTTTTATTAAATTACCTTCATGAAGACTTCGTCACTCTCATCATAAATGTGATACCCAGATGAAATTTGTGGTGGGATGCTACATTCAACTCTCCATCCTTTCAACACACACATCCGAACAACAAATCAGGTGGGCTACGGAGACGCAGGGAAGTGGAACCGAGATACGGCGTGAAGCATTGTGTGCGACGCTGTCCTTGGCTGGGACTGCACCACCTAGTGAGTGGTCATCTTCCACACTCACGCCTCACGTTTTTTATTCGAGTACCGTCTATGGAAGTAGCAGAGAAAAGAGAATTGGGTGAGCCCTGGCTCAGCTTTAGGTGATTTACTCGGCGAGTCCAAATTTGCGAGACTGTTAGATGATGCTAAACGAAAATGTGATGAAGATTGGTAGAAAGCTAGAAAGACCTGACACGGCCGGTGGCTCATTCAGCAAGAGCTCGGACAAGGAGCGTGGGGGAGCCCTTGACGCGGGACGGCTGGAGAGGCCCTCGAGCCCATCGAGTTGCCGTTAAAATGCGGGATACGTGATCCACCATCAGCCTCCCCAATTGTGTCTTCTCTTTTTGTTTCCCTTTCCTCTTTTTTTCTCTCCCGGATTTTCCGGTCTGAGCAAAACGCCTCCAAAACGAGGTCCGAGGCCTAAAGACCAGAGAAACCCTCACGCCGCCCCCATGAAACGCAAATAAAATGACCAGATGTTGAAAAAAAGGGAAGTGGCGGCTCCGCCGCAGTGCGGGCGTTCGCCAAACGCCTTCCAGAGGCCAATTACCTCAGAAAAGAAAAGGTTATTGCTCTCAGGCATCGGATGCGTGTTGAGGTTAGAGTCATGGCTCACACATCGTTAATGGCTCTTAGAATGTGAGGCATCTCATTCTACAACTATTCTGATAAGTTTTGTTATGGGGAACACTTACAGATTCACTTGTCGGGCCCCACTTACATCTACATATCTTATGGCCTCTGGCGGACAAATTGAAGTGATAACGATCGATGTGCGCGCACCTGCCTGTTTTCTAGCAAACGTACTCAATGTGTTTGAACTCGAGTGGCACAAACGCGGTTCGATGGTGAATGGAAGTCAAACTTGATATTACTTTCGTTCCTGCTAAGTAACCCAAAGCTAACTCAGCCGCGGCAAGTAGATGGGCGTCTAGGCCTTGTCACAGGTTAACCCTACTGTTCTCAGGGCACAGGTCGACTCGCGGCAGGTGAAACAAAAGCTATTGTAAAAACGCGTCAACTCATCCGGCCGGTGATCATTCACTTCGCTGTGAGCCTGCCTTTTCTATTGTGCTGCTGGGCGACCATCTGACCTTACGCGAACCCAATTAGTCGACACGTGAAGAGAAACTTCGACTCGTGCTGAATGGATGGTTTCTCAGCTCGCCACACTCTCGAGATGGAAGCCTCGAGAGTTAAAGGATTATTGGAAGAGGGAGGAGAATCATTTCTCTCCCTCTAGACTATTTCATGTCTGGAATCATCTCCGGTTTCCTTTCGACCTTCAAACGACGTGAAATGAGAACTTCACGGTCGCTTTTAGCATTTTCCCAATTAGAGTCACTAACCAAGTCGGTCTTGCTGTGCTCTTCGCATCAGAAAAATATTTGGTGTTGCCCGCCATATAATTTCCCTCAATGCCGCGTACATTCAATGATTTGCGTTCGTTCGCTTTTAGTCCAAACTATTTTTCTCTCGGTTCGTGTGAACTTGGTGAAACATAACTTGACGTTCTACGTCGATAGCAATAGCGCTTAAACTTCTGTTAATTATTGAGCTGCTGCTACTCATGCCTCTCCCGTATAGCTATAGCACTATATGAAACTCAACGTGGCAATTCTAAAACTGATCACAGATTTGGCACTGACGATACATTAAAGAACTTAAACCAATATGTCATGGACAAAGAACAAAATAAAACTCTTAATATAAACTCTTAATAAAACAAACTACAATACGACATTTTTGGAAAACCTACTGCTACCGACACGACCATATACTATACATCAAACCACCCACAATAACATAAACTAAGTGCATTTAGACAAATGATACGGAGACTAAAAACTATCCCACTATCCGAACAAAATTACCAAAAATGAACTTGATATTATCAATACTATCGCACAAAACAATGTTTACACCACAAAAAAAAACAAATTATGAAGACGATATGACTCCAAAACACACGACTCAAATACACAAAATACACAATCTTTGACAAGACGCTGCACATTTACGTATGCAGGACCAAAAATATATGGAATTACTAACATCCTCCGATAGGAAGGCATACAAATTACATTACCTACGGACAAAAAACTTGGAACCAAACTAACTGCAAAGACTGAAAAGACAGACCCACTCGACCAAAGTGTAAAATAACCTGTACTTGTAAAAACGCATACATAGGACAGACAGGACGAAACATGCGGAACAGATATTCAGAACACATTAAATCTATCAGTAGGAACAAAGACGATTCAAACTTTGCCAACTACCTCAAGACAACTGGACATGAACCTACCAATATACAGGACTAAAAGGACGAAAACTGAACGTATTAGAAAACATGAAAATTTACAAACAAAAAAACTTCAATGGACAGATCATAAACGAACAAATCAACACAAAGTGCGACACCATAATTACACCACTCAAAACACTAATTACACAACACGAAAACAACCAACTGACGGATTTACAGACCACCATATGCAAAAAAGACTTGGAGTCGACAACTGACAGACTATTCAAGACGTTCCTTTCTCTTCAACTCTTGTGGGTTTCCCCAGGGGTGCATGATCTCCCTCCTTCCCCCCCTTCCACGACGCTCCACCATCCCGTTTACCTTTCTGTTCGTATATTAAGACCACGACCAATTGACTGACTCCAGTACTGACTTAACGGCCAGACGATGATGTCTTTACATCGAAAGCGCTCACCCACAGTATCTCACCAGCCAGGGGAGACGGACCCACCTAACAGCTATGTTAACTTTGGTAATTTCCCTACTGGCGGACCTAACTCAATTTCTTTAATACATTCCGTAATTTATTGAGCTGCTGCTACTTATCCCTCTCCCATATAGCTATAGCATTATATGAAACTCAACACGGCAATTCTAAAATTGACGGATTCAAAAATGAAAAGTTAGGTGCTGATTGGTGGAAGATGTTTTGAAATCTTAATCAAATGGTGAAAGCCTCTGTCGAGAAACATGCGAACACCTCTCGTTTTGGGTGCATTTGGCCCCCCGCTCCTCACCTTTCGCTCAAAGCCTTCACAAAATCACTAACGAAACAAAAAATAAACAGCCCGTGTCGAGTGTTGTTCAAGTAACGCGATCACCTGAGTGAACAAACGAATAAAACCCCCCGTTTCACGATCACTATCGAGCCACCCTCTCAATAGTCGATACGAAAGTCTAAAAGCCTCCCAGGGTATTCATCTTGTGCCGCCACTGGTCAATGTATTGTCGACTGAACGGAAAAGGAGGGGGCGTGTGATCAAGTCGAAATCGTTTGAATCTGTCAGTAAATATGGGCCTTGTCAGAAGTCAGATAAGACGAACCTGCTAACATCAGTCCTCAACGGTGTAGGAGCCACTAGCTCGCGTGTCGTTTTACGCCAGTCTCTCCCAACTACTAAGATCAAAGCGCCGTAGAAGCCAGTTTAGCTGTCTCTATGCCCCTCAGACTGGCATGTACCATGGATAGAATCCCAGGGCTACAATCTACATTCTTTGTGTCGATGGTTATATGTCCTGCAGTCCACACGACGCCCAGTTGCTCTTCAAAGCTCAGCAGTCATTAAGGAACGTCCCACTGTCCGGTGTCCACTATTCCACTGTTTTCCAAATGACCATGTACACAAAGGTGTGACAATGTCACAAAAGACAAATGCCCTTACCGGCGTTGAGCGAAATATCACAATTTCTTCTGCAATAATATTGTTTCACGCCAGATCGGATTGGTCTGAAATATCCGAAGAAACGAACTGCGGTCGGGGACTGCACGGATTCATAGCTGGCCATTTCATTTGACCTATATGTGAAGAGTTTTAATGCAGTTTAGTATGTTCTCACCACTGAGTTCGTTTGTGGAGCAACAAGTTGCCGGACAGTGCAGTCAAATCGTCCACGTAGCCGTTGTCTGCCAAAGGACTTTGAGCAGCTCTTCCAAACAGGCGTTGTAGAGGGCTGGTCTGAACCAACCCTCGCAGCGTCCTTTCTCGATGGGATTATTCAGATAGCGCGCAATCAGCCCTGCAACTTTCTAACTCTTGTGCTCAGTTATAGTTGTGCGTGCGTCGCACTGAAATGGGGCTAATGAAAATTGTATTTTCTTTCGTTCCTGAAATCTAATGAATAGTTCTTCTTGTCAGCCCTGTGAAGCAGTAGAGGTCTGATTATTTTTGTTCTCGGGACAGTGAAGTGTTGAGAAAGCGAGTATTTGCTGGCACCTCCGATCTCCAAAATGCCGAATAACATCAAATGTGGCCGCTGCATTTCCACAGCGAACCGTGATTTTCCAACAAGTTTATTACTCATTTGAGTCTTCACAGGCGCTAGACCCCAACACATGCTTTTCAGGAAAACAGATGATACTTATGTCAAAAGGGTACTCCATCCCACACCCTCACCCTCCTGCTCTGGAAGTGGCAACATTATTGTAGAATCGGTCTTGTTAAGTCGACATTATTATGAGGTTGTTACCTAAAGCAATATCTTCCTAGTCTTGTGTACTTCTGTGTAGGCTGGCAAATTATTAACAAATGTACTACAAATACTACCGAGGTATTGTTCAGTGAGTACTTCATTCTACTTCATCTCCACACCAGCAGTTTCCAGTAGATTTTGATTTCGAAGAAGGCGAGCTTCCCTAAAATAATCGCCCCGTTTCACTGGAGTTGGGTGAAATGTGCGAGCGAGAGGGAATCGAGAATTGTAGCGTGATACTGTCTTATCACCCATTTGATTGTGATATAATCCTATTGATTATTAGATTCCTATCTATGGCAAATCTACCCCTCTCGCCTGGGAAATCATGCGTCCACCGATTCATGGACTTTTTCCACGTGACATCTCCATCGCTGAGCTCCCTCTGTTTCAACCCCCCCCCCCCGTCAGTCAGTCCTCCTTCTGCTCTTCCACGTCTGTTGAAATTGAGGGTCTCCCGGTACGAACTGGTATCTCTTTAAATCCACCACCTGAATACCATCAGTACCACTTTTCTGTTAATTAATCTTAGCATTATCGACGGAGAGAAACCTCCCAATTTGCTGCCCTCTTGGGCAAGGGACTAGCCTTAAGCTCATGAACTCCCATCCATTTCTTGGGTTGGATATTCCCTAGAAGAGAAATGAATTCCAGTAGAACCCTAACCTCCCTGGAAATAAGGTTAATAACGGCGCACAATTGGTCAACATTTTATCGCTCTCTCGCAGCTGCTCTGAGGTTTCCTGTTTCTCCGTAATGGCGAAGTTCGGTTTCATCTTGACAGTAGACCGACCAGGGGTCCCCCTCGTCTAGCTAATCCTCTTTGGCTCCTGCCGCTCCGGCACAAGAGAAACTCCTTCCAGCTCGCAGACTTTCCTCATCCGTCATCTTCCAACTTCTGAATATTATTCCTCCGCCACACGGACAACTCCCCCTCCCCCCTCAACCATTTTTTGGTTTTATTTTTCAACGGCCTCGGTAAATAAAACCTGTAGGTGGGCGGGCGTTGGAGATTCCGAAAGCTTGAATTTCCAAGATGCTTCGTGAATTATTGCCGCGTTTTATAGCGGGAGGTGTGAATAATTTAGTAATGCAGAACGGAAAAGCTGGTGTTTTGCGTTGAAAGGTGCTTCGTTCGAATTCTTCTCAACTAAGACCTTTAAAGAGGCTTTGTTGGTAATTTCGTTGGAACTATTCCCACGCCGCACTCCAACAGTTGCTTCAACAGTACGAGGTATGGTCAGACCAAGCTTTGAGAATATCTCAGAAACTATGTTCTAGTATTAAACGCTCAACGAATCGAGTTGTCGTTTACCAAGTAGCGCATTAAGCAACTATATGCGAGTGAGTTGCGGTTCGACTGTTGAGATAATTCTTGAAGGCCGGGGATTAAAGTTGAACGTACATTTTCCTCGGTATTACCAGAACCCTTTGCTCCCTTTCCCGCCCCTCAGTAACGAACTCTCCCATTCGCATCTATTCGGAGTGCACCTTCTCTCGGTTAAGACGACTGCAAATATCACGAATCAGTCTAGGGGTAAACTGCACCACAATTTTAAATATTTCCCAACTGCTGACCACAGCGGTGGGGAATATGACGAACAAAGTTAATTTATTTGGGTTTTTTTCAACGTTTACTTGTTCTCATTTCATTTCTAGCCTTAACTCCACGAAATAAAAAGGAAAGTTATGTTGTCAGCTGAAAAAATGAGTTTCCTTGAATTTTGAATTTAGTATGAAAAAACATTCTGTCCGTGTGAGTGTTACGAGGGGTTCGTGTCCCGAGCTCTGATCCGTCGGATAATGAATCATCGTCTATAACCACTAGACTACGATCACTGGGGTGCCTACAATGGGAGTGAGGCGGAGCATATGTTCGCCATATTTTTCTATGCTCATTTGGATAGCTTGGGTCTCTGAGGTGTAGGGTTGCGTCTAGATGGAAGACAGTAAAATCACAGTAAATACAGCGTGGAAAATTCTACTGCTTGAAAGAAGTCCCAGGATAATATAGCGAAAGTGATCGTTTCTCCCCAGCCCGCGCTCGCTTGCTACATTGCATCCCATCACTTTAACTCGTTGCGTGTTGTCAATTGCCTAGCATCCCCTAGAAGAGGTCAATGGCCGTTATTCTGCTGGTCATGTTTCACATTCTTCCCTACTACTTTTTGGATACTAAATCCTATGGTATGGGTTGCAGGTGCTCTGCAAACATTACCCTATGCATATGAGTTGTTATTTCAGATGGTTGATGAAGTCCAGTTTCATTCTTCATATTTTTCAACGTTGAATTGAATAGAATAAGACATCATAATGTGCGATGAAATAATAAATCGTCGTGTAATATTGAAGAATTTAAAAAAAGTATTTTTCACAGTTTTTAGTGTGTGATATTTATGTATTATCCCGAGCCAAGATCGACGGAACATTGTGTGCTCTCTTGCTCTTCCCATCTCTCTTTTTATCTATCTATCTCCCTCATTCACCTTTTTCGTTCGACAGAATTGGCCCATAACCTTATTTCCGCGTTTTTGGAATGTAACGATTGTTTGGCAGGCTGAGTTAGTTGGGTTTTTTGACCTGCAAACGTCCGCACTTGACCCTAAGTCATGGTTTCACTGACTCGCTTTGTTTACACCTGTGGGAAGCCCAGGTCTTCAGTTATTTCCACGTGACAACAGATATCCCCCTTTTCTGGACTTTCCAAAATATCCTTTTCCCACCCCTTTTTTTACTTTTCTCTCCTCACCAGACAACTCCTTCCAAGTCAGTCATCTGTCAGCACTCATGAACGACAGTCATCTACGAGTTCTCCCAACGATTTATCTCTCAGCTCGCGCTACACACAACTCAACTCTGCCTCTCTTTCCCTCCCTCTCTCACCACCCACTTAGTGTCTCACAACCAGTTCACGTGTATTTAGAGTCCCCTTATTTCCCCTTACTCACACTCAAACTGATATAGCTATTCTTTCAAATTTAATACAGCCCTCACTCACGCTCACCACATCCATTTATTTCTGTTTCAAGCTCCCCATGCCACCAATGATCATTGTCGGTGATGGACCAACCTCAGGTGTCACACCCGTGTTTCCTCAAATGACCTCGTGGGTTCAAAATTGGCGTAAAAGGAGTTTTCCTAGTTCATCAAGCAGAGCGTTGACTACCCAAATATTTGAGCCAATCAAATAGGACCACTTCCCCACTGACAGCCATAACCTTTCTGTACATAATGATACTTGTGGAATGTAATGAGATGGTAGGCTCTACCCTTAGGAACGTTGTGAAGTCCTAGGCGGAATATGTAGCAGGGAGGGGGGGGTGGAGTCGTGCTGTCAGTGACCGCGTGCAGGCATGGAAAATATTGTACAGGCTATCGAACAGGAGTGGACCTTACCGAAAGTGTAACGTCTATTATTCAAGGAAGAAGCATTTTCGTACTGTTCAGGCTGAACTAGTGCAGTACAGTGTCGTTACTTTTGGTGTTCCTCAGTTTTACAATTGAATTTCATACTTGTGTCAAATTCTGAGGCAGTACTTGTGTTGTAGAAAAGGGCAACGCGTTAGACTTATGTCTTTACGAATTCTCGGTATGAAACGGTATGACACTGCCATTCTGAATTCACTCTGAGTGCGGTTATATAAGAATAGAGCAGGTTCGACGATTAACGAGATGAATGAGCTGAAACCTTTTTCGATGTTCATGATGGTCCTTTGTCCGACACAACTTCAATTAAAATTACTAAGTTCGACTCGATCGTCCTTCAAAACTTTTATATCACTTCTACTCTCGCGTGTTCTGCTTATGCCGTCGTAAGAAAATGTGAACTTTAGAAAATTGAACGACAACTTTCTGAAAGTGAAGATTGGAACAAATTGAATAGCAACTGAGAAAAGGAAGGGAATGTAATGTGAATCCAAGCAAGTGGTTGGACGAGCGGAAGATTATTTGACGGAGAAGCCGGAAACCAATTCCTTTTTCTATGCGCCATTTTTTGTTTTCTCTCCGCTCGCTTTTTTAATATTTTTTTATTATTTTTTATTCAAGTTCTGTGCTGAGAAGAGAAAACTTTCATTTTCTCTCTCGAATTGATATACATTTCTGATTCTATGATTAATGCTCAGTAAATTACTACACCGCAGGAGTTGGGTGTTTTCATTTGAATAACTGTCGAACTACGCGCTGCGTTGTTTATTTTGGTAATTTGATTCGGCTGCCAGGTTGTCACATTTGTCTTCGTTTGTAGGGAGAAAAATGATTTAAAGGTGGAATTGGTTTGAAACTTCCTCAAAGTACGACTACTGGTCTGAATCGATTAATTCCTCAGTCATTCCTCCAAGCGAGGTTATTTGCGTGTGACGCGTCTGTTATGAGTGATTGCGAAGCTCCATGTGGTTGATGGACGTCTGCTTGGTTGGAAATGTGTAGAGGAGTTTGAATTTCTTCTGTTTCAATAGTGTGCCGTCTCACTTTGGTCTTCTGCTTTTGTTCCGTTGTGGTATGAGCTCTAAAGAGAGTCAAGTTCTTTATGTTTGCTGATGTGTGCTCACAGCTGGCAACTACTGAACCCCGATAATTGCTTCACCTCGTCACTTTTGTCCTCCATCACTCGAATACTAGCACCTTCATTGACAAGCGCTGCAGAGTGTTCTACAGCATCTGTGCTGGCCTATGTTACCTATGTGTCTTCATTCCCCCTAATTTATGACCAGTCATCCAACGCAAAGTCTGATTATTCTTCTTTACCGGGGTCTACCTGTCAGGGACGTTCAAACCATATACGAAATAGTACGCTCTGAGAACCGCCCTACTGTCTGAACTAATATGCATTTTCGTCCATGTCCTATCAGCTTGGGTGCTTCCCCGCTAGCCTCCCCGCTCACACATATGTCACTGTAATACGTCATATGTGGCCCGCGTCTCGTCCAACTTTTGTGGGAGTGCGGAATGTTGTGTGCTAGTAAATGATAACTCTAATTGTTCTTACTGTGTGGTATTACAGTACTTCCCTTGCCCCCTGGCTCGACCTCACACATTGGCGGGTTGCCCCACACAACGCGGGGATTACTGGTTATGTACTTCAGAGTGTTATATGGTGAAACACGAGAGGGTAGGGGTCTAGGTGAAAAGCCTATTCCAAGGTAATCGAGAGCGACGGTGGAGCCTGGAACGCCGTTATTTTATGACCAATCCGATTAAACGCTCCTTCATCATAATGAACTACTAATCGGAGGGAAGAGCGGGAAAGGCATTTAATCTGTTAGGAGGAGAAGCAATTTCGAGCATAACTGGAGTAAATGAGATTTACCGCCTCACATTGTACTGAAGAACAAGACTCAACGGGCAATCCTCTACTGAAGCTATCGTTAGGCTCGCAAACAACAGGATTAGAGCGGATTCTGCAAAAAGGGTGGAAATCAAATCATCCACTTTAACCTGTACTCTGAAAGCACGGTGTAAAATCAAATTTAACGTTTTAACGCCAAAATCGATCCATTCGTTCGATTCTTATACAAATGCACTCGGAAATATCGGAATGAATAGATTTACTGAAAGCGATCCAGCGTGAAACTGGCGCTGGCGAGGCAGAAAAGGAAAAAAATAGGTCTTTGCGCTGGCTCAATTGATGACGGCAGGCCCAACTGGCTATTCATACCCAGTACTCCCACGAAAGCTTCATTATAAATTTGAATTTCATAGCTTGAACATAAATCATCTTGAAGGCTTATTGCTGATTTGAGTGATTGCGTTTGAGGCAGTACCATGCAACCAGTACTGCCTAAAAAAGAAGTAGGTGCTCTAAATAATTGGGGTCTGTTGCCAACTCGCTTGTTTATTCACATTTAGAAAGCCTGATTCCAGGTCATAACTCGAGTTATCTTTCTTGACGCATGGTTTATGCGTTGCTCTGAAATGTTCTTGAAAACCTTGACCACATTTTTAATACCAAACGGATTTATATATTAGCAGGGGCACCCGGCGTATCCAGGGTTAATATAATCATTGGTATTTAGCGACAGAAAAGTAACGTTATAACAAGTTTATTATCACAAATATAAAACATTTTGTGTTTTGATCACTATGATAACTATAGTTAACTTTCGGTGGATTTTGCCCATACCCTTATTTTTGCGTCCCAGGTAACCTGCGGGCTAGATATCAAGTTTGAGTGGATTTGGTACGGTGGTTCTCTCTAAAAACCGTTCACAGACACACATACACACACAGCCACAGACCATTTTCCCAAATAGTGTTTTTCGGACTCAGGGGGGTCTGAAACGAAAAGATCTGAAGAGAACTCAAAAAAGCGTGCTTGCCTCTGGTTGTGGATGTAGAGCACCCACTCGGTAGTACTTGACTTGGTGGCCATCCATCATCGACTTCGTGTGTTATAATATTCTGCAGAAACTTTGACCTGAGGAGACTGGCCCAAAAGTGGAGGTTGAAATCGTTCTGGTGGTGGTGGAATTGGTGACAGTTTTACCCTCGCATCTGCACAGCATGCCTGGTGTCTCCCGTTTTTATGTTCAACTCACAGGCCATTTCTGGCTTCGTAGCTGTAGGCGTAATTGACATTGGCTTTCAATATGGCTGAAGCAGCAGCACAGTGCTCTGACGTGCTTGTTGCAACCGAAAACGATCCCCTGGAGCATATCCAGTGCTCTGTCATGCTTATAGCAACTACAGCCGATGTTGGAGACTCAGCAGCACTGAGACGCGCTTGTTGTGACTGCAAACCATGCTGTCGCTGCTCATGAGTATTCAAAGAACTGTCTTGCTACAGTGCTTTGGCACCCGTGACAGGCAGGTCTTCTTCGAAGGAGGCATTTTACCTTGTTGCTTTGGATAACCAATTCGGCTCTCTCTAAGATATCACTTTTGGTGCAGCTGTTTGTTTACATGCAATGGTACTGTTACTTTCGATCCGGTGCTTTGCAGAGTTGCATAGAGTAATGCTGCACGTAAAAATGCACACTCACAAATTAAAAATATGAATGGATTAATGCAATAAACTAATTGCATCTAATTGGAGTGATCTTGATATAGTGATATTGAATTATAATAAATTAATCGAATTACTATTTTTAAAATCCATTAATGACTTTTCAGCCAAAATATATTTTGTAACTCTACTCATATTTGGAGCAACTGACTCAAGTACAAAGTGCAGTGGCGCATAAGTAGCACTATTGTCTTGAACTTGGAATTTCTGGGTTCATTTCCTGGAAAGTGCAAGACCAGATTTATTTTTTAATTTAAAAAAGTTCTAATTCTTTTTCTTGGTCCCTGAGCATTTTTTCTTTAGTGAAAATGCTTTGGCAGACCAGAACAGGCAAACGGGGGCCAGCGTTTACTAAATAAACACCTACAACCAGCTGCATGTAACTTTATGCTAAAATGAGCCAAATTTCATTATTCAGGGATGCCAGGGTGCCCACGCCAACGTCTCACATGTAAACGGAAAATGCCCTGTATTGTTACAGATTTATTGACGAAAACAATAGGGCAAGCCCAAATAATAGTGGCGATAACACTCGGAACTCAAAGTGCTTGCTTCAACTTGCTCTGAAAGTGCGTCGAGTGTGCGAGACTAGTGAAGTTGTGACATGAAATTTGACTGAAGCAGTTTCGGGGCTTAGGTTTCGGAAACCCATGCCCACCCGCGAGCCGCCTGGGACAAACCTGTCCAGAACAAAGACCCAAGGACGGTTGCTGACGGAAGGTTATGCTTTTCGATTTCCTCTCTCCTTTTTTCTGCTGGTCCACGTTCCCGTTTTGATTACTAGCCTCTACCCAAAGAGTAAGGAAATTATTGTGAATCAGGTCGATGAATAAGATCTGTAGTTCGATTTGCGGAAGAACGGCTGAACCCATCGAGCGGGTTCTTGATCCTCATTTTTTTGTAGACGCCAAAATAAGTTTATGGGCGATTTCGGTCGATGGGAAAGAAGTGTGGGAAACGAAAATGTACCAACAACTAAGGTTTTTCGCATTTTTCTCGAGAACGGCAATAACGCTTTTGATTAAACGTTCAAGTTATCTTCTACTAATCAATATGTTGAACGGAGATATAAGCCAAGTTCTCGTAAAAGGAGATTTGTCGAATATTAATTTATCGATTTTCCAATTTTTTCAAGAACGGCTATAACGATTTCAATCAAACTTACGGAGTACTGTCAGCTAACTGGTACCTACATGTTGTTCTCTATAAATGTTCCTGTATAAATTCGTTGAACGAAAATATAGCGCTCCATGTATGTAGCAGATCGCGGATTTTAGTTTTTATCGTCCTTTTTGAATTTGTCTTTGTGGTTTTTTTCTTTCCCCAAATTCATGGGCTCATTCCCACTAGTAACTTGTATTTTTAGTCTCCCTTTCCCCTCTATTTTCGCCACAAAGTATGATGGAGATCAGAAGAGGGCGTGATAGTTGAGAACGCAGAGGTGGTAGGGTGTGGAATGGAAAAGACAACCGATTAGTAGTGTGCTGACTGACTCCTATTAAAGGAACTGGTTGATCGTGGTCTAGTGGATAAGACAGTCGATTCATATTTCTCGACGGCGCGATTGCCGTAATTTTTGCCTGAGTCAGCAGCTCTTCAAAAGCATCTCCAAACTACCTCAGTACATTAGTTCCTGGCAGAGAGGTCAGTGGCGTGGGGTTGGTTAGTTTGTTGAGGGGAAAGATCCCGTCTGAGAACAGACCATCAAGGAGCACTATGTCTGCGATGAGGCTTTGTGGGACGTCCAGCATGCTGGGGAGCTTTGAGTAGTCAAGGTCAGAACGTGCATTGCCCCGTCGTATATTTCGTGCCAGTGTTTTCAAACGTACACATCATCATCGTGAGATTCGGCCATCTGACTAAATATTGCTCATATCATTCATGTTCATTATCTCCTAGTTTCGTCTTTTCCAGCTTAGCGTTATCGTAAGTGTGCAACAAGGTCCATTAAGAGTTAGTCTACAAGATCTTGTAGGTGGTTCGTTCTAATTCAGACCTCAGTGAGGTAACGATTAAGTACTGTCCAAGAGTAACTCTCTCGTAGGAAATATCGCGAGGAATTCCGGTTGTGTGTCGGTCTGAAGAACACCTGCCCTTTAAACTACCTTCCTTACGAGGATCGCTGAGACTCATCGGTCGTAGTTAACTTTTTGCTGCCCCGAGAGATTCTTGCCGAATTCCTTCCGCTCCATATTATACGTCTTGGAGCCAAATCACGTCTTGACCTTAATTTTTTGTTACCCCTACACCTTCCCCTATTCGTCCTTTCCGTTCGCTCCCTCTCTCCCCTCCACTGCTGTCATTTTTTCTTTGAGAGGTTTCCCGAGGCTGATGAAGTGGTCGTTACATGAAGGAGATAGATGCGGGTCATTACGGAGAAGGTTACGATTCGCTCTCGCGAGAGCGTTCCTTGGGAGTGTAATCAATCAAACTCTTTCATTCCGAGAACAACGTCGATCGTGCTGCCCTTTATGAGAGCCATTGCTGTGCTACTTGAAAATTATGAAGACCGATGGTACGCGTTACTTGAGAGTTTTCTATTCCATGAAAAGCCTCCCGATCTGACAATTAAACGAGGCCTATTTATCATGGAAGGAGATGATTGAGGGAAGAAAGATATGCCTGTCAGTGAGAGGTGTTTTACTTCACAACCTCCGAACTCGTGTAGCCTAAGTAAAGCCAACTAAGAGGTAGGGTGGGGGAAAATTCAATTTCTGAAAGGGTTTACGCAACATCGGAGCACTAACTGTGTGCTCAAACTGCTCCTGAATTGAATAAATATTGTTACGAATTGTTGAGGAAAAATGTAAAGAAATGTAATAAAAGTAGTTAAGACTCCGAAAGGTTCGATTCAGGGGGAATTAAGTGCTCTGGTTGTGCTGCAAAGGTACAAGTAACTTTGCTGTACTAAACAAACCGGTTGTGTCGATTCATTTTCGTTCTCGGTTTAGGAAGGGCTTTGTTATCATCAAAAGAAATAACATAGCTAGCAAAAATGCGTTCATGGTTGGCTCCGTGACATTTAAGTCGTACTTGAAGACATTGTTTAGTAATCATATTTATAACAACGAAATACAGGAATGTACACTGTGTAGTATATATCGTTCACTAAGATATCCACAGGAGCCATCAAATTACACCGCAGTCGCAAGTATAACTTGTAGTACTACTTTTTGGCACTGACACAGAAGAAAATAATTTCTTCTGATAAAAATAATTTTTGTCGTGATGGTACTTGTCTTATCCATTCACCGTCCAATGATCGAATCCTCTCCTTCTGGTTCGTTATTCATTTTCAATGATGTGGCGTTAATTGTGCCCTCATGTCTGGGCTACGCTTGATTTAACGCTGGTTAATAAAGGAAGAGAGAGAGAGAGAGAGAGAGAGAGAGAGAGAAATAAAAATTAAAAATGTGAGGAAAATTAACGACTATATTAAAGGTGAAGTGGACTGTGTTTATATAAATGCGCAGTGGTATCGTGGGCAGTAGGACGGAATGAATTAAATTATTAGTTAATAAATGAATAATGCTCTCGTTTAAATACTAAATATGGGTAGGGTAAAATAAATTATTCTGGAAATAAAAGAAAATGAGGCCGGAATGATCTGACGATTGAAGCAGAAGAAACTCCTGTTTTTCTTCTCCTCGCTTCCGGCTGCTCCTGGTGGTATACCAGCACTTGGTAGCTAACAAGTACCACTTGGGAAGCCATGTACGGAGTGTCAGGGTCAGAATGACACTTTATCTTGTCCAGAAATCTAGAGAAGTCTTCGAATCCAGAGACCGTTGAAATAGAAAAGAATGGTGGCGAGTTGTAGGGGTCACCAATATGTCAATAACCTTTGATGCCTCGGCCGAGATCCGTTAGCGTTTTCAGTCAGGTAGATGTTTTTACAACCGCCTCTCAGAATTTGACTCTTCGTGCATTATGAGGATTCAAAATCCGCTATATCCGTCATCCGTCTAGGCCGTATTATGCCTTTAACGTGGCATAAACAGTGAAATCACAGTAAATATAGAGTGGCAACTTCTGCTACTTGAAGGAACTCAAGGATGACACAACGATAGTTGCTGTTTCTCTTCATTTCTCGCACTGCCTCGCGTCTCACTCCAACCGCCTATCAGTTAGATTCTTCACGTCGTTATAATTGCCTAACGTCGCCTAGAAAATATTAATTTTCGTCGTTCCGGCGTGTCAGGTCATTCAAATACAACGAATTAAAGGAAAAGGGTTTTACAAAGCGGCAAGTGCTTAAGGGGGGTGGGGTCGTAAATTCGGATGAACATTACCATAAACAATGATGCTCGTGAACTCCCTCCCCTTACATAAGATCTACAAAGTTGGGAAGAAATTTGTGAAGGCTGAAAAAAGTTCTTTTGAATTGAATGATAATTTACTAAAATAAACTTGCCACGAGTTTAATTTAAAAACCAATCTGTAGACTTTTAGGCGATGAGACTGATGGTCAATCCGAAAATCTATCATTAATTAATGATTGAGTAATAATAGAAAGTTATGTAGGTGCGCCCCGTAAGACCTGAACCCTTCGTAGGGACCACCAAGAGCCGCTTGATCGGGCAAGTGGGAGGAGGAATGCAGGGCTGCCTTCTGGTGGGATGTGCCACAAGAGAGATCCTCAGTCTGGAGAGAGAAAGTATAAGAATTCTGTTCACTAGCCCCTGGCCAGTAAGGTACTACCTGGCCGAGATTGATAAGCCAGAGGCACGGTGTTGCAGATTCTGTGAGGCGGAGCAGGAGTCGGGGTGTGAGGAGCTGGCTGAGGTGCGCCTCAGAGTCTCTCAGCTGTTTTGTGCGAGAATGGTGGGAACTGGAGGACATGAGGTGGCTCATGTACACCCACACAATAGACCCATTTGAGGTCGCAGTGGGGGTTCTGGGTAGAAGCGGCAGACAATTCGGAACTTGACTTTTCATCAAAGCTATGTCACAGAGATGGGTTTGGATATATGGCACAACAGGGCCGTTTTTTTTTTCCAAAATGACTGTTCCTTCGCGTTCATATATCAGTAAGTAAAGTCATGGAGGGTTCAAGAGCCTGGGCACTCGCTCAACATCCACCAAACTCAGACCCTTATAGCTGTGGCAAGTTGTCATTCAGCCAGTCTTCCGGTACAGAGCTGTTGCCCGTGTGGCTACCATGCGGAGGTATGACCCTCGAGAAATCCGTACCGTATGGTAGGAGCTTTTTAATATGCTTTCCCACCTGATCATTAGTGACTTGGGTGGCAACTTTCAAAAGGAGAGATCATCTTTTCTAGGGAGGTTCGTCGTAACAATTTTTATTTTAGAGGAAAAGCAAAGAGTTACTCCACAAAACGGCGTCAGTTTAAATTTCTTAATTTCGATATTTTCTTCTGATTATTTACCGAACATTATTTATCTTCTTGGTAGCATTTCGAACTGCCACCTTGGGTTTGCAGGTAACGCTGATCTCATAAGTCCCAGAGTTATAAGGACAAAGTGAAACATGATGAGCAAACACTGATAGCAGATTAATAAATTTAGTACGTAATTTCTCCATGTAATTCGCAAATGCTAAATTTTGTGTGTTGGAACAATGATGTAAAAATGTTATCTTTATTTTACACGTTTCAATATCTAACAAATTTTCTTCTTTTTCAGGTAAGTACCTGGTTGAATGCACGTTAACTGATCACAACCTGTGAGTACTTTCGGTCAATCGACAAATGTAGCTTGTACCACAACTATATTTGCTGTTGTGACGTAGCTTGTAATTGAAGGCGACTGGGAGACGAGGCAGACCTGTGTGGTGTGGAGAGGAAGCTAATTGAGGGCTGGGAAATGGGATATTTTGGAAAGTCCAAAAAGGGGAAAACCGGTTGTCACATGAAAATAACTGAAGAGGAAGCGGGCTTTCCCGCAGCTTCGAGCGAAGGGACTTCGGTTGTCAAAAGGTTGATTGACTCGATGTTCAGAGAGGCCCAAAACAAGTACTTTCCGTTAGCGACACGCGTCGCAGTTCCGAGCTCTAAATTCCAACTAATTAGCTGGTGAAATTCTGTTGACTTGAGCTTCACGTTTGTGGTGATATTTCAGAAACATTTCATATCCAAACGAGCACTTTGGTAAACAGTGATGGAAGGAGATTAGGATTGACGGAATAATGAGTTGTATACGATGTACATTCTCACATGGTGTATGCATAGGTAGAATATGTATTTGAGAAGAGAATGAGAAGAGCTCTTAAAAGATGTTTATCATTATTTCGCACTAGGTGGAACAAAAAAAAAATTGAGTAGAACTAGACTACAAGTGGGGTAGAATGCCGCAAATCGCATCTTGCTATCTAAAGCAGTGGCTGAAATATGATGTTATGACGCTTTTTTGAGAGAAGCACGATTTTCGCCATGAAACCTGACACCTTACAAACACTTTTCCCGACTGTTGACCACATTAGCAGACTCGGGTTTAAATTTCCTACACACTTTGTTCGGCTCAGCTCTGGCCAAATTAATTTTGTTGCCCTTGGACGAGCTCGGGCTAATTGCCAAGTGCTTACCTCAGGCCTTTCGAATAGGTTTTCGAAATCAACCACCCATTCAGTCAGCCTCTCCCGCTAACGAAAGGTTTAAGGATTATTTCGCAAGCCGACAACAGATTTCCCCTTTTGGAGTTTCGAAAACGTTCACTTCTCGCCACTCACTTCACCACCACTCCCAGCTCTATCACAGCCTCAAGGGCGCGCTTAGAGTCGATAGTCAGTACACGTAGTACTCTTAAATAGCGTTCGAAATAGCTAATAGTACTAATATTTTTCGTTAATTCGCCGTAGCTTCGTTATCATTGCTCAATCTGAAAGATAAACGACCGATAACGAGCGATAATGTGTGAACGGGTTTGATCAGTTGACGAAATTGCGAAATAGTTGAGTGATGCTGTTGAATAGAGATGCGAACAAAAGTATTACAATTTATCCAGTTGACCATATTTTGTGTTAATCCAAAGCTCAGTTGACATGATTGATGCAGTGCCCTTTTTTACTCGAATTTGCCCGATTTGTTTTTAAATACATCCGAAGTTCGATCTAAATTAGCGGTTCTGCCGAACGTGAGTCGGCGATACGAGTTGACGTTGAAGGGACATCAGCGGTTCGTACCCGCGCGATTTACAGTTGTCCCATAAATCTCTCATTCGTACTACTTCCCGTTTTGCCCCAACTTTGGTAACAACGGAAGGCAGCTGAGCATCAGTCAAAGGTTACGTGATGGACGACTGGGTCTCTAGTACCGCGTCACATCTGAAATTCAGCGAATTCTCTCCGGAATCTGGAGCTGGTTTCGGAACTTCATATTCTGAACGTTGACGGCTAGTCCAAAGGTCAAGAGGTCACAACGCTTATTATCGCCGTATGGGCATCAGATTTTGCTTTCTTCTTTTAAAGGAACACAGTGGATATTGAACAATCCCGTTGTGAGCATACGCCGTTCGTGAAGTTTCGAACTAAGTGGTTAGTCTCTGGAAGTGTTGTTTATTTGTTCAGTATATTTTCACGGTTCTGAGCTGCTTGAGCGCTTTTGATAAAATTGAGGTTGTTGGCGCGCCTGGGAATTATTTTTAGATCCTCTCGTTTTGTCTATCTGACATCTTATATCTAGCGCGGAAGTCACCGTGGGACGCCAAAATAAGTGCTATGAGCGGAATCCGCCTAAAACTAACTATAGTTACCATAGTGATCAAAAGCGAATTAAATTTTTGTATAGACAGGTCCTAATGAGACGACTACACCGAAAAATCCATATAAACACTACTAAAATGTTACTAGAACCTTCAGAAAAATTCAGATGGTAGTCGAATCAAGTACCTATACGACGAGTCTCTCATAACGCTCGTAAGGCATACAGAGGCAACTCCAGAAATTCCGGAATCACAACCACCGCCGTTTCACTTACCTCAGTTTCGTAAAACTGTTTACTCAATAACTCTGGATTAGTTTTTCCTGTTCTCCTGATAAATCGTATTTACAGCCACGTTAATTCTTTTTGCACCAATTAGTCAATAATGGCCAGGGCGTGAGTACGAGCAGCACAATAAGTTCTGGAACTTTAACGCTACGGCTTCCTGCCGCCCTAAAGTGGTGTTTTACTACGTTCAAATGAACTGAGTGAATAATAAATTCAGTTATTCAAGAAAGCCATGAACACAAGTGAATCGACGTGGGGATAAGGAAAATAGTGTGATGAGGCGCACCTTTTTTTTATTTGCCCGAGCCCGAATCACCAGCATCCAACCACCCTTTCATTAGAAGGAAGTCTCATTTGTAGTCGTTCAATGAAGAATGCTTGTGTAAATTGAAACGTTGGTGTTACATAATCAAATATATTATTGTATAAATTCACCAAGTGTATCAAGGGTGGCCTTCACTCGTCAGCCATTCTGTGGGGTTTCTCCCTCGTCGCCGATATAAACTATTTTCTTTGAAAGACTACGAAAGAGACGTTCTTCTAACACTTTGGTTTTTCAAATATATTCCAGGAAGAGCTATTACTTTATTTTGTTCGGGTTCATTTCACGAACGTAGAACCTTCACGATGACAGTTGAGTTCGTTTGAGCAAATGTAAAAAATAACCAGAGAGGAATATAAACAATGACGGCACGCGAAATCGAATATAACTGGGAAAATGAATGTAAATAGGAATTCTCGAAATGAACCAGGTGTATTAATAGAAAAGTGAGTTGAGTGCAATCTACAGAACTATACACAGCGCTCACCTTTACTACATCTCCATTCAAACCCATCTTGCGCACTATATCTCCCACAATTTCATCAATTCACCGCATGAAGGATATAAATACCGACATTCACACACGTCGATTTCTTTATCAATATGGTCGTTCCAGACCCTCGGATACAGTTACATTAATCGTACCGACGTCCATACATCGATCCACGACAGGTTTGTCGTTTGTTTTTGTGTTGTTGATGACTGTCTGCCCTTGCCACAACCGTGGCTCACTGTTGTAGAAACTACAGTGTAGCAGCACGTGGTTTCTTGTTTACTTCACACAGAAGGTGCCAGAAGTGCATGATGGAGAGTCTTTGAGAGAAAAGAAGTGGGGCCGCGCATTGAAGCCGCCATGTCCCATGAGGAACTGGCTCTTCTAATGGTCTGGTTCAACCCATTTTCTAGAAAGACGTTCACGGATGTTGGGGAAGAACTCATACGTGTCACGACCCTTTGACGAGGATTCCCATCTCGCTAGGCATTTTTCCAGCGCCTATTCGTCGATGGCGGGAAGTTTCTGTTCTGTGGTAAGATACGCACGGAGTTCAGCCCAAAGCGGAGGAAGCCCCTCCGCTTGCCAACTATGCACTCAATGGCCAAGTCAACCACTGGCCAGTGATCACCTGGAGTGCTTCTGTTGATGCTGTCTTATAGGCTTTGGTGATCCGAATGAGCGCAGCTCTTTAGGATTGTTCCAATACTTCCTTTTGATTGACTGTTAGTTTGCTACCCCAGATCACGCCTAAATAGATAGACTTGTACATGAGGGCAGTGCCATGGTAACACACACCCCAAGTGCATTTAAGTGACTCGAGGTGTTGGCTGAAGCCCCACCTCTCACCTATATTCACAACTAAATACTTGACGTGCTTCTCAAGAAGGAGCTTGTGGCCGCCAAACCGCGACTTTACTTGAGCCTCGTCAATCGACATATCAAACCAGCCGTAATGTGCCCATACATGGCTAAGCGAAGGATTCCATAGGTTAATGGTTAGTCCAGTGATTCAATTCGAATTTAGCGCGGCGGTAGTTGTAAGTAGCAGTTCTCTATTGACAGTCTGACCATTGCATTTCAGCCCAACTTTTTTCTTCCACAAACAACCAAAGGTGAATTGTTTCCTTTTGTATCTTCTTCTCTTAACTTTTTTGCCGTAGGTAATAGCTTACAATTAAGATACGCCTGTGGGCAGACAGTTGTTGTCCTGTCACTCGGATCCCTGCAGGTTCACCCTGGGGTGGTCGAGGGGTTCGTTGTTAAAAGCTCTGCGCTCTCGATTGGGGGAGAACCTTGGGAAGAAATATCTCTGATGCCAGGCGTAGCAACGAAAGCCATTCTCTGAGGAGCTTATCCCATTACAAGAGCGCGTCTGACTAGTCGGAACGTTGTCCTCCATCCGAACAAAATGGGCGGGCAGATGACTAATATGTGCCACCTGTGCTGTGCCCCCACTGTTTAATCGATGCAAATCGCTCATATAGTTAGTTCCTTCACGAGAAACAAAAAATAAAGCAAATGGAACTAGTCACAGACCGAAGGAAAATCAACTTTTCTTCTTGACACGATCGCATTACTTTCCTCTCCCTCTTGGAAGAAGAAAGTAGAAATGCCGTGTCGGTACTTTTCCGTTACCCTCCTACATAATTGCTGCTGTGACGCGCCTACCTGATGCCCATTCGGTTGCCTTAAGCAGAGCTTTCCAGATGTTTTCCTATAGTAAACGTACATTTGACCACAAATTGCATATTCCCCCGAAACCTGGTACGAGTTTACCCCAAATCTGTTATCGAAGTGTGAGAAAATCGTTTCACATCTAGCGAACACTCGCAACTGCAACTAGTGGAGGGGGGGGAGGTTGATATCGGACAAGAACCAACTGGTATTGACCAGTTGGCATCGGATCTTTGGTTTTTGAAAGGAAAGTTGAAAAAGAAGTCCAACCGATGTTTCGCAGTAATAAAAATTAAAATTTTTACTGGTTTCGGAATTAGATGTTGCTTGATAGACGGCAGTTGAGTGTTGACATATGTTGTCCAGAGCAGAGCACAGCAGAGCACTGTTCCAATAAATCTAGTATGACATTTCAGAAGTGTAGATTACAAAAGGACCTCTGTTGAGGAGGGTTTACAGTTGAGCTTCTAGTTTGCCTTCTTCATCAACAGCATCGGCTGCCAAGTCTAGTTCCTGATGAGGAACCTCTCGTGAGGTCAAACACTCCCATTGAACTGCTCACCATCTTCGTTCAGCCTCTGCAAAATCAATATTATTCTGAGTTGATGAGTGATACATTAAGCGACCGGGAGGCGAACCTCTACCATTCTCTGAGTACCTGAGACAATGGCCCAGACAGATTGTGCTGAAGAGAATGAGGATATTTGGGGAAACACACAGCTGAGGTTCGCCAGTTCGGCTGCCGCTATTGGCTCCTTTCAGGGCTCGTTATTGGGCTTTCTATAAACTAATCGAGAGGAGGCAACGATGGTCCCATAACTGGGACAGTTTTAAAGTCTCGTCCCTCGAAAGGAATCGAGCTTAGTCTCTAGTTCTCGCGGTTGTTTCAAAAAGATAAAATATCGCCGGGAATTATGGGCCATTGAGGTCGAGGGCCAAGTAGGGCACGGGAAGAGAGGGTTTGCGTTTATTCCCTGTCCCGCGCCTTCGATCCCGGAGCACAGATATTGCTGGCTAGGGAGCTATTTTGCGGCTCTCTCGCTGATTCCGGGCTTTAGGGCCTGATCTGCCGTCGTGCCAATTCTGAGGAGAAGGGTTGAAGCGGACGCTGACGAACGTTGACAGGATGCGTTATTGCCTCGAATCCCCCCCCCCCACCACCACTAAGTTAGGAACTCTCGTGATGAGAATTGCCTACCATGGGCGGCATGGCAGAATGCGGAGGCCGTGTAATATCAATAATATGAGTATTAGATGTTGGGAACAGTGAACCACATTTCGATCGTCCAGCTCGTCGTGGCTTAACGAAACTTACCACACACACTGATATGTCAAACTGTTCATGGTGTTGTGTGTGGAACTGTTCCGTTGATCGTGGTTGGTGAATGAAAACCCCATTTGCTAATGTTTGATGATAAACACAGCCGTTGCTGTCTGATTCCTCAAAACTTGACAGTACATCTAGGTGAGGTCATCCCTTGTGGTTCGATCGGTAAGAGAGTTCACAAGAAGAGGAAGTTATGTCACTTAGGTTTTTTTAAATCATCGAAACCACGGCTTAAATGCTCCTGAAACATGTGCGGGGATGCACCGGATTTCCGTGGGGATGGATGCTACAGTCCACAGTCACCGGCTTATCGATCTGAACTCTTTCTTTGAGGTATCCCACGTACATTCAGCGATTTTCGTCCTAATCCGCGTGACACTCAGTTCGTTTTAACTTGGCCCTTGGTTGCAATCATCTTCGAGGTGAAGGCTCCGCTTTTTCTGGCTACTGTCTTTCTCAAGCGATTCTTCTTGAAATCATCTTTAAACTCATATTTGTATCCGATTGATTCTCAATCATCACTCCTGTACTGCAAAACGCTACTTTTTCTCCAGCATCGTCCATGCATTGAACCTCGTTGTGTGGACCAGTTGTTTCTAGCCTACCATACCTTAATAGTGGAGCTCTTCAGTATGAACCTTATTCTTGTCGAAGAATATTCTCCTATCCATGAACTCTCAAGACATTTTCGTTTTTCTTCGTTGTTGTTTCGATTGCAGAGTGCTTGAATGGCTGAACGCTTCTATTGGATTAGCTCAAATTCGCACTAAAATTATTTGATGCTGACTTGGTGGAAAACTAATTCTTATTTTCCATAAATGTTGCTCCTTGGATCTCAAAGCTGACGTCACCAATTCATCAGGCGTGGAAAAATACGTACTACTATCAAATAAACCAAAAAATGAAAAAGTTGACTCGATGAATTTCGCTTGTGAGCCGGCTATATTATCCTTGTGCTATTTTTTACTGCCCTTAAAAATGTTTAATCGAAATCATCAAAGCCTCAGCCAGCGTTCCAGTCTTTTCAGCACCTGTACCTGGGAGTCAGCCACCTGTAAGTGCATGGAATTCCCCAATTAGTTTTCCCAGATCCCTCAAAATTCCCCATCTCTGGGATTATCGTTCCTACTTGTCAGTCCACTGCAGTAGGTTTCAAATGTTAATTCTGCAAATCATCGTAGAGCCACGAACCAACGCCTTCATAATTTCAGGTTTCCCAGATGCTTCATGTCACCCCTCCGCTGGCCGTAATCATCCCCCTGACGAAATCTACCAACAAAAATGCAGACGCTCCTTCTTGAAAACCCTCCTCAGTTAACTAACCAATCTGACGAATTTTCCACCCCTTCCAAAGTGGTGCCTCCCTCCCCCCACCCGTCCACGCTCGCAGAACTACTATAATTTGTGTTGTGTTTTACTCCAGTCACTTCTTTTTTGTACGTGTAATTGTTCGAATCCTTGTTGTGATTTCCCAACTCTTCAATTACAAGTTTGGTGCTACAGTAAACCCCCTCTCCGTGAGTCGGTCAAGTCTACCTGGGTCAAAACAATAACTATAGTTAGTTTTAGTAGGACTTCGCTAGTAGCCACGTTGTGACGCCCTATCAATACCTGCAGAGTCCCAATCCAGCGGACACCAGATGGAGCGGATGGAGCTGTACACACCGAAAGAGCATCCGGAGTATGACCACCAGAAGAGAAGGAGGGCAGTGGCCCTTGGGAGGTGGTAAAGGGAGTAGTTGATTCTAGCTCTAGGTGCATAGCGCTAGCGATGGATTTCTACCTCACCCAGTTCCTCATGGAACCTGGAGCATTTAGGGCGCACCAGAATCGAATTGAATGACGAATGTGGAAGCGCATGCGGATCTGTGCCTAATTCCACGTAGAATGTGGTAGCTCTCAACGTTCCAAAATTTATTCACCTCTCACTGGTCCTACCACGACCGCTATTGAGTAATCTGTACGTAGAGACACGTGAGACTTGATCACCGTCAACATGACTTTTTTGAGAAGGATCTCGTTGTCCGGTTTGGATTATCGCGCTAGTATAAATCTCATAGTGTAAGTGGATTATATAAATAATGATAATGATAAAGTAACAGACGCTTACTCCGTTTCGTGAGACGCAGGAATTGAACTTGTCACTGGAGAGCAATGGAGAGACACGCATGAAGCTTTATCGGATTTCGGAATCTCGAATATTGGAAATTCAATTCGTTTAAATCCATTCAAGTTGAGATCCGCTTCGTCGTTTGTAAAAAATATCTGGTACGAACAACACACAACTTTAAGCAACCCCCATAAATTCGACGAGCTGCCGTATTTACTGGCGCTGTATCATCGTTCAAAGCATTTCAACTGGAACATTTTTCGAAAATAGAATGTAGTTACTAGCTAGTTGAGAGTACTCCGTAAGTTTGATTGAAATCGTTAGAGCCGTTTTTCAGAAAATTCAAATTCGACAAATCTCGCTTTCCGGTCTATCACGTGATACATCTCCGTTCAAAAGAAATATACATATATATATATATAATTGCAGTGAACACAAGTTGGGTATACGTTTTTACTTTCCGCTACCCGAAGGGAAGGAAAGTATAGTAATCGGCCCAAAAAAAAAATTTGGGTTTTCTTCAGATCTTTACGTTTCAGACCCTACTGAGTCTAAAAATCTGAGTCTATTTCGGAGCGAGGTCCGTGTGTGTGTGTGTCTGTAGTTCGATTTGCGGGAGAACGGCTGATCCGATTGAGCTGGTTCTCTTTTTTACTTTCCGCTACCCGAAGGGAAGGAAAGTATAGTAATCGGCCCAAAAAAAAAATTTGAGTTTTCTTCAGATCTTTACGTTTCAGACCCTACTGAGTCTAAAAAACCTAATTTCGTCGCGTGGTCCGTGTGTATGTCTGTGTGTGTGTGTGTATGTCTGTGTGTGTATGTCTGTGTGTCTGTAGTTCGATTTGCGGGAGAACGGCTGATCCGATTGAGCTGGTTCTTTTTTTGTTTTGTTCGTTAATTTTTGTAGACACCAAAATAAGGTTATGGACGATTTCGGCCGATGGGAAGGGGGGTGGGGGACGAAAATGTACCAAAAATAGGGTTTTTCGCATTTTTCTCGAAAACGGCTCTAACGATTTTGATTAAACTTTCAAATTATCTTCTCCTAATCAATACCTAACTTTTCTTCTCTATACATATCTCCATGAAAATACGGTGAACGGAGATAATGACCTATGAAGCAAAAATAGGTTTTTTAAGCTTTTTGGCAAAATGACTTCAACGATTTTCACCAAACTCACAGGATGTTTTCCAATAGTTAATACCTACATATTGTTCTCAATAAATGTTCCTCTGAAAGTCCATTGAGCAGAGATAAAAATGAAAATGTGTAAAAATAACGTTTTTTCTAACATTTTCCGTAAATTCCAGGGTAACTTTTTCACCAGATGTGATATATCCTAATGGAAGTATCTTCTAGTCACCCATACCAACATTTCGTTCTCTATAATTATTTCTGTATATATATGTTGAACAGAGATATAAGCCAAGTTAACTCAGAAAAGGAGATTTGTCGAATATTAATTTATCGGTATTCCAATTTTCTCAAAAACGGCTCTAACGATTTCGATCAAACTTTCGGAGTACTCTCAGCTAACTAGTCCCTACATTTTGTTCTCCATAAATGTTCCTGTGAAAATGCGTTGAACGAAGATATAGCGCCCGCCTATGTAGGTGGTGTTCGAACCTAAACGGGTGGCGGAAAGTTGTGTGTTGCTACGCACCAGATATTTTTTTTGCTTCTATATTACTTTCCGCTACCCGAAGGGAAGGAAAGTATAGTAATCGGCCCAAAAAAAAAATTTGAGTTTTCTTCAGATCTTTACGTTTCAGACCCTACTGAGTCTAAAAAACCTAATTTCGTCGCGTGGTCCGTGTGTATGTGTGTGTGTGTGTGTGTCTGTAGTTCGGATTTGCGGGAGAACGGCTAATCCGATTGAGCTGGTTCTTTTGTTTTGTTCGTTATTTTTTGTAGACACCAAAATAAGGTTATGGACGATTTCGGCCGATGGGAAGGGGGTGGGGACGAAAATGTACTAAAACTAGGGTTTTTCGCATTTTTCTCGAAAACGGCTCTAACGATTTTGATTAAACTTTCAAATTATCTTCCTAATCAATACCTAACTTTTTCTTCTCTATACATATCTCCATGAAAATACGGTGAACGGAGATAATGACCTATGAAGCAAAAATAGGTTTTTAAGCTTTTTGGCAAAATGACTTCAACGATTATCATCAAACTCTCAGGATATTTTCTGAATAGTTAATACCTACATATTGTTCTCAATAAATGTTCCTCTGAAAGTCCATTGAGCAGAGATAAAAATGAAAATGTGTTGAAAATAACGTTTTTTCGAACATTTCCGAAAGTTCCAGGGTAATTTTTTCACCAGATGTGATAAATCCTAATGAAGTGTCTTTTAGTCACCCATACCAACATTTTGTTCTCCATAACTATTTCTGTATATATATGTTGCACGGAGATATAAGCCACGTTAACTCAGAAAAGGAGATTTGTCGAATATTAATTTATCGGTATTCGTATTTTCTCAAAAACGGCTCCAACGATTTCGATAAAACTTTCGGAGTGCTCTCAGCTAACTAGTCCCTACATTTTGTTCCGTATAAATGTTCCTGTAAAAATGCGTTGAACGAAGATATAGCGCCCGCATGTGTAGGTGGTGTTCGAACTTAAAGGGGTGGCGGAAAGTAGTGTGTTGCTACGCACCAGATATTTGTTTTGTTCGTTATTTTTTGTAGACACCAAAATAAGGTTATGGACGATTTCGGCCGATGGGAAGGGGGGGAGGACGAAAATGTACCACAACTAGGGTTTTTCGCATTTTTCTCGAAATCGGCTCTAACGATTTTGATTAAACTTTCAAATTATCTTCTCCTATTCAATACCTAACTTTTCTTCTGCATACATATCTCCATGAAAATACGATGAACGGAGATATGGGCCCCTGAAGCAAAAATAGGTTTTTTACGCTTTTTGGCAAAACGGCTTCAGCGATTTTCACCAAACTCACAGGATGTTTTCAAATAGTTAATACATACATATTCTTTTCAATAAATGTTCCTCTGACAGTCCATTGAACAGAGATAAAAATCAAAATGTGTCAAAAATAACGTTTTTTCGAACATTTCCGTAAATTCCAGGGTAACTTTTTCACCAGATGTGATAAATCCTAATGTAGTGTCTTTTAATTACCCATACTCACATTTCGTTCACCATAATTATTTCTGTTGAACGGAGATATAAGCCAAGTTAGCTCAGAAAAGGAGATTTGTCGAATATTATTTTATCGGTATTTCGATTTTCTCAAAAACGGCTCTAACGATTTCGATCAAACTTCCGGAGGACTCTCAGCGAACTAGTCCCAACATTTTGTTCTCCATAAATGTTCCTGTAAAAATGCGTTGAACGAAGATATAGCGCCCGCCTATGTAGGTGGTGTTCGAACATAAAGGGGTGGCGGAAAGTTGTGTGTTGCTACGCACCAGATATTTTAGAAAACACTCCATAAGATGGATCAAATCCAGTTCCGCTTACTCTGGAAATTATGAAAAATTCACACAAAAAAACATTATTTTCGACGCATTTTGGTTGTAATTTCTGTTCAATGGACTGTCAGAGGATCATGTATTAAAAACAACTTTTTGTTATTTATTATTCAAAGGCATTCTGTGAGTTTGGCGAAAAACGTTAAAGCCGTTTTACTAAAAAGTGAAAAAATCTATTTTGCTTCATAGGAGCATCTCATGGAGATGTTTGTACATAAGCAAAGTTTTGTACTAACTAGTAAAAGATAATTTGAAAGTTTTATCCTGATCGTTAAAACCGTTTTCGAGAAAAAGGCGGAAACGCGCGATTTTTTGGTACATTTTCGTACTACTGACGGGGAAGGGGAGTCCTTTCTCGTCGACCAAATTCGCCCATAACCTCATTTTCGCCTCTACAAAACATGACCAAACCAAAAAAAGAACCAGCTCAATCTACATACTACAGACGCGCTTAGGTTCTTTGGATTCAGCAGGCCTCAAAATGTGATGATCCAAAGAAAACACTACTTTTCATGAGCTTTGGCAGTGCAGGAGTGAATCCTCAGATCAAACCGATTTATTGCCACAATCAAGTGTAAGAGTTATGTGAATTACGAAGTTTAGATCTTTTTGAGGTTCAGGTTTCCCACTTTTTCCCTGGTAGCAAGCCGTATGGTTTGTCAATAGTCGCCCTCCTCCAACGCAGGCACTTGCTGTCTGCTACGCAGTGGGTCGGTCGTTGTGAATCACCCCCATTCGGGAGAATTCGCATTATTCGACCATTTCGCGCGAAAAACGAGCTTCGCCATTTCCATTTGTAAAACGAGCGTCGCAACTGTTCAATGGGTTTAATGGAGTTAAAAAAAATTCGAGAATTGCAACTTCTCACAGCTCCGTTTCAATGAAATGCGAGGCTTCATCTGCCTCTCAGAGCTCTGGGCTGTTGATACAACCACCCGAGTTTCTATTATTTTTCCCACGTTTTTCTGACGCTGTCGCTTAGAGCAAACTGCATGGAGTTGATTTTCGCCTTCTGTGACCGAAATGGAGGGGGGAAAAGTCCTTTGGAAAGAGAGAGAGAAAAAAAATTTAATATTTTAGTCGGTTCTGTCGACGAGGCCAACAAGTTCGGTCGAGTCAAGTTTTTTTACAACTGAAAATTAAGCGGTGGACCGACCGGAGAGCTTTTCAGCTTTTCCTCAGTTTCCGCGGGGGGGGGGGATGCTGCGATGAAACGTTTCGTTGACGACCTTTTCAGACGGAACGTGGAACTTGGAGGACTAGCGGTGGACTTCTTTTGTAAACCTTCCGGATTGTTCTCAAGAATAGAATTATAATTAATGAGACTGCGGACTGCGGTGGAAGGGGGACGATTCTCGTTGAAACGTCATTGAACAGCTTAATGCCAGTTTCAACCAACAGATCCGGCCGTTTTATATGATCAGAGAGTTGAAACGTTAACACGCACAAAAAGACCATGACAATTTCGTAGATGGATACGACCAACGTATTTATTGGTTGGTATGTTGTGTTCTGTAATTTAGCGAATTTCGGAACGATATTTGTGTTGAACGCGAGCGCGGGGTTCCGTCAATTCAAATTAGTGTTACGTTGAATTTTATTTGATGGTTTTGTACTAAGTTACGCTGTATACTGTAGTTGCTTACCTCTTGAATACTCGAGCCTATGTACCAGTTTTTAACGACCTATACATTTATTTGCACTACATGCTTCTCACCAGTTTCAGCTTCGGCAAAGGCTCGTCTGACAATTATCAAAAACAATAATTTGGTCAAATCTGGATTGTTGAAGGTTGGGCTTCTACGGGATGTACAGTTACGGGGCCGATCACGTTTACATAAAACTTGGTTATGGGATGAGATGTTGAACGGACGCCCAATTACCTTCTTTTGGTTTATTATTCATTCTGAATAATAACCCTATGTTTTCGGTCACGAAAAATTTTTTACAACCCCCCCTCAAAATTTGATACTTTACGTTTCAAGACATGGAGATTCCAAATTTGCAATGTCCGTCCGCCGTCCCCCGTCCCCCGTCCGCCGTCCCCCGTCCCCCGTCCGCCGTCCGCCGTCCGGGCCGTTTTGTGCCTTTAACGTAGTCTAAAAAATTCGTTCTTTCACCCAAAAATCCGACTTGGTATCTAGTTGTGCCCGCCATCTCGGCAATCCGATCGGACGAAGCCCGTGGTTGTTATGGGCAAAAAACGGTTAAAAAAATTAACGAAACGCAGTACAACGCGGAGCTACAAGCGTTTCGTCGTTTGAATTCCCTCCGCCCCGCCCGTCTCTTTAAAAAACCAACCGCTCTCGAGGCGGCTCTCGCCTCCCTCCCAACGACCCCTTTGGCCACCCAACGACGACGCGCTTCGCTTCGAGTGCCCCCGTTCCAATTTCCCCGACGTTTTGGTTTTAATACGATTCAATTTTTTTAGATTCTTTCGTTTCATTCTCATTTTGGTTTTTTTCATCAATTTTGGTTAAATTTTGATATTAGTATTTAGTGTGCATGTTTTCATATTAAAATTCAGTTTTTTCTAGATACTTTCGTTTTTTTGTTTATTTTAATATTACGATATTACGATTTTAGTTCTTTTCGACCTTTTTGGGTTTCATTATGATATTTTTCGATGCTGAATCGAACAGGATGGATCTCGGAGCATTAATGCTAGGTCAAGCTGATTATCCGAATAATAAACCGTTGTGTAATAATTTGCAGGGTTTTTTCTTTTTCTCTCCTTGATGGCACTAGGAAAACCCACTCTGCAGCCCAGTTGCCTATTGTGTGGGCGTACATGAGCCCCCTCACGTCCTCCCAGTTCCACCTCCAACTCCTGTGAATTCGTCCCCACCATTCTTTCACGAAACACAAGACGCCTTTGAGGTCCATCCTTGCAACCCCCCTCTGGCAGCAGCTGAGGAACCCCAAGGGCTCTGAGGTGCACCGCCAGCCCCTCACACGTACACAGTACCTGCTCTGGTGACTAGCTCCACCTCGCGGAATCTGCAATTCTGTAGCTCTGAACTACCAATCTTGGCCAGGTGCTTAGTGAAGACTGTAAACAGCCCACATTCCATCCATATACTATCCCTCTCCAGACTGAGGATCTATCTTGTTCGCTCCCTGGAGAGCCAAATCCTGCCTATATGCAGCCCTGCACACCCTAGTAAGGGATCAGGTCCCACTGGGAGAAGCGCTTTCCTCTCCAGTTTGTCAGCCTCCTCATTCCCTTCTATTCCTGTATTACCCAACACAGCAATGAGTTTTCCTTTGCTAAGGTTTTCAGGGCAGTCAAGCATTCCCAAACCAGCCCTGACGTGATGGTATAAGAGGCCAGTGCCTTAAGTGCAGCCTGACTGTCCGACATAATGTTTTCTGTTCTATTCCTGGCCAGTACGCAGGAGGTGCTGCACACACACTGTCACTGCGACGAGCTCTGCTTCAAACTGTAGCCAGTACACCCAGAGATACCACTGTCCAGATCCCCTATAAACTCCTGCACCTGCCAGGCGACCCCTCAGCGATCCGTCTATGTAATATACCATGGCCTCAGCCTCAAGACAGTGACTAACCCCTTTCCACCTGGATGTTCCATGGATTTGTGCCCCCCCCCCCCCCCAAGGAAAGCTCGAAGTTAATCTGAACCGAATCGCTGACATGCTGATCAGGCCTCTCTGCACGCACCTTATCCAATATCAAGTGGTTCGGCGACCTTCTTGCCCGCCTTACAAGACCCAGTTCTTTTGCAGCACAGAAGGCCACCATAGTGCTGCTGTTGTGGTAAAGAACAACTTTCACTTTCTATAAGTCCCAAAATTTTATTCAAAGGACTGGGTGACGGTAATTATGGATGGCCAGGAGGGAGGGGGACCTCCAAGAACGTTGGTGGTGGCCCAATTACCTTACTTTACCGTAACCTCATTAGTTAACTGCCTTTTCGATGTCGCTTAAATCCCGACTATCCTAACCGCATTCCACACTTATCTCGGTTAGTGTTGGGAACGAAACGGGTTAGGGTCAGGGTTACTTATCTAGCCGTGATCAGTTGGATCACAATCAGTGAAAATTGCCCTAAGGATCACAAGGATGCCAGAAGCAAAGTTGCGTTCTCAATTGACCTGGCAAACGTGCTCTGTCAGACTTTTCAGTATGAGGTGGAAGGACTCGCACGATTTCGCTTCGTCCAACTTCGGCGAACTCGCTCCTTGAGGAATATGAGTTAATTCAAACGTAGAGGTGTGACAGGGAGGTCTGTGGTGTCCCCAATGAGTGACTTAACAATTTGTAAACTATTCGACTTTTCCCCCTAATCTTCACTCAACTGCCAACAATTTGTACGTGTGGTACCATGAGTTTGTTCAAATGTTTCTACCTTTCACGTTTTAATTAAGTTCCACGTTGAGTGTTTGGATCTCTCGCATTTTCCCGTAGTGTCGTTTTCGCCCTAAAGCGCTTTCGTTTCAATATCGTTCTGCTACGAAGGACTCAGTCGATGGTCCACATTCATTGATTTAGCACCAACTTCCCCACGAAGCGACCGGACGAAAAGCAACCTCGGATTCCGATGGACAAGCCAGGCATTTATCACTCTCCAGTCCCAAACTCTACTTTCTTGATTTACGCGCTTTTCTGTCGTTTACTCATCTGACAAACGACCGGTCTCACTTTATCGAATGGGCTTTTAATGATTATCGCGAAGCGGAGTCGGATCGAATGGGCTGGACAGATCCATTTCGGATTCCGGGTTTAGAAGCTTTTGATGGCCAGCCGCTTTCACGAAACTCAGGTCGCTTCATCATTCTGTTGGCCGGTCGGTGGCAATCTTTCCTCGATATCTCCTACCTCCTGCTGTCAATGGTTGTAACGAACATATCCTCTCGTTCTGTTGTGTTGTCAGTTAATCCAAATGACGATTGAACAGTTCAGCTTTCGGTTCTGTTCCTTTCACACGAAAGTTGTCCGATGAACCTGTACAAAGTTCGTGATAAATTCGATGGGGACGTTGTCGAAAGTTTAATGAATGGCCTTCTATCTGCTTCTAGAAAGTAGACTATACCCGAAAGGAGCAGGAAATGTCTGCAGCATCTCTCACACCCAGCACCAATTCCAACATATTCCTCGAACTCACAAACTGATCTACTGTCCAGCCTAATATGTAATTCCCTTAGCCGTACGAGCAGCAAGGGACTGCAAAACACGCTATTAGCAGAGTACAGGACCCTATTGTGACCAAGAACGAGAGCTAAGCGCGAATGTCTCTTTCTAAGTTCCAGAGCTGACTTCCTTAAAAGGTGGTAAGGTTAGTGATGGTGTAGTGGTGGTTTGGTGAAGAATAGGTAAATTTGGCAGAACTTCGTTTATTCTCCTATGGCTTGATCACGAATGCCTCACAAATCGGAAAATTTTCCCATGGGTTTTCCTTCCCCTCCCCAACTCATGACCTCCTTTTTTATTCCGTTCAACAACCTCGATCATTTTCCGTCCGCGTATCAGCCTTTCAGCCTTCCCTGATATGATTGTAGCCTCCTCCTGTGGTTACACTTCTTCTTCTTCGTCCTTGCTGTTGTTGATCAGCACAATGGTAACAGGAAAGTAGAAAGGGAATATTTTGGAAACTTTAAAATGGGGGGGGGGGATACGTTGTTAGCTTCGCAAAGGAACCTCAAGCATTTTTTCGGCAGAAGATTGAAACGCTGTTTCCAAGTTTGCTGCGGCTCCCATTTCAAAGACCTCAGGTCAGTCCCCAGCCCCAGGAGCCCCCGTGCAAACCTTTAATGGCGAAACTTGGGAGACAACTTGGGATAACCAAAAGCTGCTCAAATGGGATATTCCGACTGTAAATTAACATAAAGATTATGTTATCAACACCGTCAAAGGGTTATGAGCAGAATGGGTTTGGAAGTAACAACAGTCATCAAAGCGCTCACTATTTTCTTAGGATTTAAATTAAATTTGTGTGTGTTGACAGTGGTAAATATTCAGTGCGACACAACTTCCTTCAGTCCCTACGTCACTCAGCGGTTTTCGCGGCTTTACCTACTTATCCAACCTACTTTCTTGCGCCCAGTTCATTTGTCATAAGTTCCCGTTTTGTGTGAGATGCGGTAGCGTTCAAAGAACCAGAATTCATTGAGGTCCTCATATTCATGCCCAATTCAATTATTCAATAATCAGTTCACAGGGTAATCTAGGGACTGTCATCATGATTTTTACTTTCCTTGGCTCTACGAACTAGCAAGGAAATTTGTGTAACCGGCTGAAAAAAAAGTTTCCTTCAGATCTTTACGTTTCAGTAAAAACACTATTTGGGAAAATGGTCTGTGTGTGCATGTGTGCCTGTGAACGATTTTCAGGGAAAAGGACCGTACCAAATCATCTCAAACATGATATCCAGCCCACAGGTTACCATGAGATGCCAAAATAAGGGTATGAGCAAAATCCACCGCGAAGCAAGTTACCTATAGTTATCATGGTAATCAAAACAGCAAATAATTTTTCTAAAAAACCGCTTCAACGATTTTGATTAATTTTTTTAATAGTGATAGCTCCCAATATGGTAATTATACCATACAATTCCCATTCGTGGGAAAATGATGAGGGCAGCTTAATAAATTACCACAATTTTCGACGGATATCGATTTCAGCGCGGTTTTTTCCTTATAAAATCCGCTGAAATGTCAGTAGAATGTTGACAAAAATTGTTGTAGTAGACCAATACAATACTTATTGGGTGAGCGTTTAAAAACGCTCATAAGATATATGGGGATCACTCAAGAAATTCCGGAATTTCAACTACCGTCGGTTCGCTTACCCAATAACTCTGCAAAAGTGATTACTATCCTCTTCAAAAACATCGTGTTTACAGCCTCATTAATTCTCTGAGTACCAGTAGTCCAATGATGGTCCGGGAATGAGTACGAGCAGCACAATAAATTCCGAAACTGTAAGCGCTCCCGCTTCCTGCTGCCGTGAAGTGTTGTTTGACCAAGATCAAATGAATTGTTAGTAGAGAAAGGCATGTACAAATTGAATTGACGTATAGCTAAGGAAAGTTGTGTGTTGCAACGCACCACATAGTTTTAAGAAGGGTCATGGCTATTAATTAGGAATTACCGGGTACGAACTGTGAGAAATCCCTGAGACGTAATTATCCGAAGGTGTCTCAATTGAGATCAACTCTTTCTTTCTACTTCGTGGTACAGATTTAAGTAACAAATTGGATGGTCACATGAAATCGAATGATGTCGAAATGACGGGAGCCGCTATTAACCATCATTTTAACTGATTTTAGAACAAATATCTCTTAATGAATTCCGTTTACATAGCAGAAAATAGGATTACTATCCCAGTTTACTGCATACGTAATCTGTAGCTCAGACATTTGAGGTTCTGTCCGTTTGCAGAGAAAACGTATTTTCACTGTTTTCCTTGTGATCCCACATAATTGAGCACAAGCCACGTCAAAAAATGTTGATATACTCATGAAGTACCTATGCTACCAATGTGGGCCTCTAGAAGTCAGTCGACACGAATTCTACCAGCGAGTCCACGTTAATGGGCAAGACCTTATATGTCCTCCAGACAGGTCATTAGGTTGGTGACTACGGAGCTGCCCAGAGACAAACCATGATATACTGGGCGTTCTTAAGCAGCACTTTACAGGAGGGCTACTGGTTCAAATCTCCTTGATGTAATAATATTTCGGGTAAGAGAGGTTCGTGCTATCCCATGAGCCACACGAGGTGGGGGGGGGGGGTCGGAAAATCCCACTTGCCGCCGGTCCAGAATCGGTGTAAATCCTCTGCTAACTTCTCATGATTATATTTTTCCTCCTTCTTAAATCGTCTCCAGTCCAGTTCTTAAATGGCGTCCAGTCGACTCCCTTTTAATTCATATTTATTATGTTTATGTGGGTCTTCTCCTCTCGGTTTGTGTAAGTTCACGTGGGATTATCTTGAAAACTCGTTTGTGAAGTTTGTAGGAACTTGATTGGGGCTCAATCTACTGGATTGAGATATTCGCAGCAACAAAACGCCAAGGCGATAACACGGACGACCTCTTTGAAACTGATGCGTGGAGGGGAAGCAATTTCATTTGATTTACAGCTCAACGTGACCGCAGAGCAAAGTCTCTGGGCGTGAAAAAAAACCCCTTGGTGTGGGTTTCTTCAGTCAATTTTTCACTGCTCGGCGCCTTTGAAGCGGTTATTCTTCCTAACTCGCCGTTGGAAACGTATTACGCCGCTTTCGTTGGAAATTTATCGCCCATGAAAGAAGAACCAATCATCTAAATTCATCCGGGTGGTTTTCATGGGTAGGGAACTTGAGGGGGACTTGTGTCAGCGGAAACGAGACTGTAATTCTCCGGCGTTCTTCACTACAGTTGGTCTGCTTGCCAATAAAGGCCAATTCGCCGCAGTCAGGGTCGTGTTTTAAGCCCGGCATAATGTAAAGCAGATTTGACATCAGTTGAAAATTGCGTTAGATACGTCCTTCGAGCCAATTGGAGGAATTGTATAAGGAATGAGTTGCTGCGCATGTGCAATATAGTGGGCCCTGGAGGGTCATGTTACGACCAATAGCCAGCCGAAGATAGCCGTCCTTATAGCCCTCCTCAAGCAGCTGTAGGAATCCCTCAAACCTATTCTTGCTCCTGGCCGTTAGATGATTAATAGGACTGTCATGATGTATTGTAAACCCATCTCATTTCCGCCCAAAGAGTCAACAGGGAGCCGGCACGGATTCGATGCCTTCATCTAGGAGTTGGGCAGAGCTCTTACAGTGACTAACTACAAATTATCGTGCAGTGGTGCAACCACAAGAAAAAGCCAATTAGCGAAACCTATGTTGGAAATAGAGCCCAAAATTATATGAATAATTACTGGTAATTTAATATAGTGAAGTATGTAAACTTTAAAACATATCACAAGGTGACGACAGCCCTCATCACTTCGGGATGTATCCTCTGAACTTGAATCAGGTGGGAGTTCAGTTTTCTTTACACCATCTGTTTTATTGTCCAGAAGTCAGACGTCTTACACATACTGCGCTTGTTTCGTGAGGTCTTTCACTGGGCAACTTGAGCACCCTTCATCGTGAGAAAAAAATTCGAACCCAGTCAACATTTAACCAGAATGTCAGGTCATGTTGAGGAGCCAAAGCTACCAACGTGTGTAAAAATGCCTGATGGGTTGGCAAAATGCTGCAAGAGAAACACAGAAGTCGGGGGATGCGGTGGGGTCTCCGGATAGGTGAACTAAGTGAGGAATGAGAGCTGAGAACTGATAGTCGAAAGAATACATTTTTGATCTCTAGAGCGGAGTATTGTGCGCAAGTGAGAAGTAAGGGGGAGGAAGTGAGAAGAGGGAAGGGGGTAAGGGAAACCCCACTAGGAAAATAGTTCGAGGGAAAATATCTGGACGGCTCTTGTCACGTTTTACTGTTGGCCTCGCTTGGAATGTCGAAGATTATGATTGACAGTTCAAAGTTGAGGAAATGCCCAGAGCTCGCGATCTTTCACAAGAGCCTGCTGAACTGATTCGGCTAGAGCTGAGCCAATAGACACCTTTATTTCACTCTTCCAACATCAGAGCTGGCGTGATATCGTAGCCATCGTGGTCAGGCTATTGCCAGCCACCAATCCGTTTTGGCACAGCCCCCTATGTTGATGTGGTAGCGTGCTCACCTATTTGCAGACTAGCTGATTGTGGTGTTTCGGCCAAATAGATAGATAGATTCCCTGCGTTTTGATTGTGTTATCTATTATAAGTGAAAACTCGAGCTTACCTCCCTATTCATTCATTTGTTGTGTCTCGTGAAAGCCGCATATTGCCGCTCCTTCTTTCCTTTATTTGTGCTTACGATACATTTTCCCCCAGCCTTTTCTCAAGTTCCCATTTCTCTATATCAGACCTATATTTTGCGTCGCGTCCCACTGGAGTAAGTGTCTCCCATTACAGACCTTAAAGGGTGTCCCTATGCACCACCTGACTCCCATTGTAGGGACCTCCAGTGATCGTAGTCTAGTGGTCATAGACGAAGATTCATAATCCGACGTAAGTCGGGCATTGGATCGGAGCTGAAGATCGCTGTAAGTTTTGTCTGAGTCAGCGGCTCTCCAAACATTTCCAAACCCCTCGTAACGCGTAGTCCTTCCCAATTATTTTTCATAATACTAACGTCGCACTCTCTGGATCGAAGTATTCATTTTCGGACTACGGCCCTTCATTGAAGTTCCTTTTCAGATGTTGCGAACCGACAACTCCACCATGTGAGTTTCGAAGGGCTTGGTGTTGCTACCACTTGCCCTCCTATAAACTAGTTTCCTTGGGGCTCTGCCTGGAAACTCGACACTGGCTTACCTTCCAAACAATCAAAGCCGAGGTAGCTGAAGCCGTGTTGTTCCAGGGTAATGGAATTAATAGAAAATCAATTATTGGGCTCTAATGAGATCCCCGCACCACCGAGGCCGAAATCCTTTCAGGCGAACTTGAGTCTCCAAAGGGCTTCACTAATCTCAGCTATGAATACTCACCTGACCCAGCGGCAAGATTCGCCTTCAAATTACCAATTAATGCCCGGTGTTGTTGAAAATCTCGCTATCTGTAACTAAAAAAATACTCATTTCGATTTTACTGCGCATTGGGATTAATAAGCAAAGAAAAACATCAATGGACGCGTATTGCTAAAACAAGAGGTTATTAAAATGTGACCTAAAAGAAAAAATTGATGTTATGTAAGTGTCATTTAGAACGTAGTTACACTCAACTTTTCTTAGCTCTACGTCAATTCAGTTGTGTCCTTGGTTTATTCTATTCATTCAATTGATTTATCACTCAGTCACGGCGGTTCAGAAAGCGGTAGCGCTTACAGTTCCGGAATTCATTGTGCTGCTCTTTCTCGTTCCCGGACAATTATTGAGCAATTATTACACAGAGAATTAATGAGGGTGTAAACACGAGTTTTTTAAGAGGGTTGGATAAAAACCTTTAGAAATGGTAGTAAGCGAAAGGACATGCACGGACCATTTTCCCAAATAGTGTTTTTCGGACTCAGGGTCTGAAACGTAAAGATTTAAAGAGATCTCAAAATATGTATTTCAGCGTAGCCAAGGAAAGTAAAAAGGATTGATGAAATTAAAATGCGATACACTGGTAGTGTGCTTACGAAATTTAGTGAGTTGCTGTTCCTTATGTCTTAAGAACTCAGGCTATAGGTGCTTCGTGGGACTGTCAGCGTGGGTTAAAAACCGTTTTTCTGCGCGTGGTCCGTGTGTGTGTGGCTGCAGTTCGATTTGCGGGAAAACGGCTGAACCGATTGAGCTAGTTTGTTTAACGCCACGAAAATGAGATTGTAAGCTATTTCCGTCGATTGGGAAGAGGATGGGGGACCAAAACCGCAAACCAGGGGTTTTCTCCTTTAACTAGTAAGTACCCAATTTTCCTTCTCTTACCTCGGTTCCTGGTGTGGACAGTGGTCGATGCGTTTGGGATGATTCACTTTTTGGTGCAGCCTGCGAACGCACTTCAGTTGGTTACGGCGCGGCTTGCCGAGTAATCAAGTACGTTCAGCCTGAACTCAATTCCAATTTGATGAACATTTCAGGTTTAGTTTGGGGGTGCTCCAGGGTGTAGTGTTTCTACTGAAGGAATACACGGGTGTGGTCGCAAAACCGCGATTTTTCCTTTTCTTCCGCCCATAAATCAATTTACTACCCGTTTATCCCGACTAATCAATTTACAGTATATATATAAATTCCAACTCTCAACTAACTAGTACCTACATATTGTCACCTATAAATGTTTGCGTAGAAACGTGGTGAACGAAAGTCATTTGAAATGGCGATTTTTGGGTTACTCCTAAAAACATGTAACAAACTAACGTTTCAATTGAAATCCGCTCTTTTTATGGAATATCTTGAAGATACTTCAAGCTATTATTCGAAAATCTATGCGCGTCCATAAAGCCAAGTCGCAATTAATTGGTTGTGGAACTGGGAGTTGCGAGTACAGGTCCGCTCAACAGTCTTGTAATTATCAGATGATCAATGAAATGTACTCTTAAGATCCGAGATTTATCAGTTACGTCAGCTGTACAGAGAGGTATAGGAATGACTTATTTTTGGAATAATCCTTTTCATTCGTACATTTTGGTAATCCATAGCTCTCGCCCCACAACTTGGTCTGGACTAGCGGGATTCTTTCGTTATTGTAAAGTTTGTCTACACTACACCATAACACATTTCCTGAACTTGATATTTGTCGTCTAGGTTCAGCACATCGTTGCAACGAGGCCTTGCGTGGTGTGTGGATGCCACCGGCTTAATGTCGTTGATATAATACGTCAAACGGCTAATGACTTTAGTACTTTAACTAAGCACCTCAGTGACACAGCAAAAAGATGCGTGAAGATGGGCAAAAGCCGACTTGAAGTAATGTAAGAAGCAGTCGAATGTACCGGGGGGGGGGGGGGGTTGCGGAAAGTCGTCTATTGCTGTTGTACGATGAATACTGCGAAATAAGTTGGCCAATGAAACGATAGTAGTTTGAGTTCCGGAATGAGTCGGGTTGCTCCTCGTCAACTTACAGCAGCCTCCGCGATGTCGTTCTGTTTTGCCATCCGATTGCGCAAGTTTTTTTCTTTTCGTCGACGACTGATTACTCAGGATGACTACTCTTCAAGTAGGATGTTCTCGAGCCTACACCAAACGAACCTTCTTCCGTCAGTAGAAGAGGCGAACATCGAAACTTCCACCTTCCTGACGTCGATATGTCCGAATCTGGAGGATGCAAGTGGACTTCGGTCGTTTTGCTAATCGAACAGCCCAGAATTGTGGTTCGCACGTTTTTGTCAGACATGACGCATTTAGAAGACCTCTGCAACCCACCGATGATGCTCAGCATGTACGCCCACACAATAGGACCACTTGTGGCCGCAGTGGAGGTTTCCCAGTTGCTTCAACGCCTATAAAAATCCCCCATGTGTAATGGGCCATGTTTGGTTGTCTCTCGGAGAAGTTTCTAAAGTTTCGACCTCCCGCAGGGAACAGACGATATCTGTTGGCAGGTCAATTAAGCTTTTTTGCTTCAGCAGCTGGCAGCTGATCTGCTTTTCGTCTTACAATGGCAACCGCTCCCCCTTGCTCCGTAGATCCCTAGGCCTGCGGATGCTGAAGACTTGCTATCTTCACGTACTATTTGTAAAGATCGTATAGTGCATTTCCCTGCTCGATATCGTTGGCTGGCCTCTACGGTTTTTTAAAGACAGCAGTGGCAACAACAAATTCTTCCATTTCACTATTTTACCTGACGTTTAGTATTCATTTGTTTAACCTTTTAGTTACCGAATTACGTTGAAAGTCGTTTTTATTCTCGAAAACGTTTCGTGCCGAACCTTTTTAATTCCCTCATTACTCAGAACAACTTCAACTTTTTCCATTGAGCTTTAGGAATGTTCCCAGTTCTCTCTGTCTATTTACAGTAAAACCTTATTTCGCCCACTTTGTGACCTTCTCGTATGTACGCCTCTGTAGTTTTTCTCCTATCATTGGATACTACTCTCCGTGATCGTTAATTGTTGATTATAACCAGAATCGCCTTGTCTGTTATCGCAACGAGTTGTCTCATCAATGGAGTCTGTGGAGCTACTTTTGAGTAGCTGCAAAGACTTCCACAGTTTTAGAAGAGTGCTCTGAAACAAAGCCGAAAAAAGGCAGAATTCCTGTCGGTAGGAAAGAAGGATGGAGGGTTTAAACAGGTCAAATGGTAATAGGTGGAATGGTGATGAAGAGGGAGCGGTGGAAGAGACATTTACCCCTCCCCAACCCCCATCCTACCCACCCGTAACGCGGTATAGTTGGAAGGGGCTCGAACCCATGAATTGAAAAGTTTGGTCATACCGCGAGAAGATTGGAATGCCAAGTTGGCACTTAGAAGAGATTTACAACCCTTGGTAGATCACGGCCAAAACTATCGTTCAGAAAACCGGTGGTCCCTCTGAATTGTGAGTAATTCATTTCCACCCCTTCGGCTCGCCCAGGTGAAACTATTACTTTCTACTCTACCCTCGGCGAATGCCTTTCAAGAGCCGGGTATTAACCAGAGCTACAAATCATATTCCTGCACGTAAACGGCTATTCTCCGCTTCTCGTTGATCATTTGGCGCAATTATCCCCCCGCGCAGAATACACGAAAGGGACCGTTTCTCTCGCGAAGCTGGAGGCCGTTTGTATTCCGGTCCCTCGCATTAGGGGCTTATGCCTTCACAAAGACACTAAACTTGATGAACGTCACAAAAAAAAAATTAGGGAAACCCCCCCCCCTCCCGGAAGGCCATTTTCACGAGGCGGCAACAAATTTGAGCCGGAGCGACTTACGAAGAACGCCGCTGCTTCTGCCGCTCAGAACACAGTGTTGATACAAACATTCTATAAATATCACCATTCCCTGAATACAAGATGCATTCAGCACGTATATGCTCCAATAATTGAGGAATCAAAGATTTCAAAGCCAAAGAGGTTGTGGCAAATCGAAGGACCACTTAGGGGGTTGGAAATGTTTGGAGAGGCGCTGAGTCATGCAAAAACTACAGCGATCACGACATCCGATCCAATAGCCCAACCTTTGTGAGATTATGAACCTTCGTCATACCACTAGACTACAATCGCTAACGTACCTACAATGGGAGTCAGGTGGTACACTTTCTGCGCGTCAATAGCTCGACAAGAGGATATTGTATGTTCCACGCTTGTACGTTCTCAGCAGTTCACAAATGAAGGGCACTGGGGACAAACGACTTCAGTCCACTTTTTCGTTAAAACGAGTCTGAGGTGCCATCGAGTAGCATTTTAGAAGTACTACAATATGACTGAATCGAAAAATGACAAGAGTGACTTGAGTCCATTGAAATAAGCGTAAGAACATCCGCCCTGCTAGTGAAAAACGACATGAGTCCGAGCGCGCCATGGGAAAAACGGCTTCAGTCCTTATATATTAAGCCGTATTCTACACTTGCGACGAATCTGTTGCTCGAAAAGGAGCTGACGACGTTTGTTCAATGATGCACCGCGATGTGGCTTTTGCCACATTTTGCCAATGGAGGTTAGGGAGCTGGCAATTTTTTGTGACTCATGTTCTGGGCAAAATAAGAACTTCACTGTTATACGATTTTTACACTATATGGTTGTGCAAGAGAAACGATTCGAAACAGTGAAAGTGATATTTCCGATACGTGTCCATTCCTATCTTGAATGCGATCGGAACATTAGTCTTATTATTAATCAAAAAACGTACACAGAGACGCCAGATGACTGGAGGGAAGAATTCAAAAGCTGTCGCATAAAACCGAACCCATTCCAAGTAATCGACTGTGGACAAAATTTTGAATTTCAAAATTGGACTGCCTTTCTTTCTCCACTATACGCTGCAAAATGCCCCTTCCTTACCCGGCTGGTCAGAATACTGAAATTTGGAAATGAAAATCCCAGTAAGGTTCTGCACAAAAATCACATCAAGAAGGAGGACGTCAAACAGCGCGGGGATGTTAACCAAATTGTACACAGAGACGATTTCAAGCGCTTACATCATTCCTTGTAAAACCAGAAGCTAAGGACTTCTACCGACGTTTGACATACATCAACCAACCAGAAGAAAGTGAGGATGAATACGTTGATAATCCACCGATTGACGCCTAATGCCGGGGAAAAGTGACATCAGTCCGTATATTCCTGAGAATATTATCAAAATTTGAAAATATTTCATTAAAGATTGTGGAAAAACTTATTTTGCTTGATACGAGTTTTAATAAACATATTTCTGATCAAATGCTGATTTTTGCGTATTTTTTAATGAGGCTGAAGTATTGTTTTTAGTTGGGAAACTTTGAATTTGATTATCCTCAAATTTCGTCTGACGGGACTTAAGTCATTCTTCCCCAGTGCCCTTCAAATGCCATCATGAAGGTTAACGTGGAATTCTGCAAAACTCCCATTGAGTCTATAAAACTCAAAATACGTAACAAGACAACCGCAAGCCGATTTTGAGAAAAGTGCGAAAAATACCTGTTTTTACTCTTGTTATGTTTTACACGGATTACAAAGAGATGAGTGTATTCGGCTCGTAACAAACTATAGTTGCCATAATGATCGAATGACCAAATATTGTGATATTGTGTTCCCTCGAAAATGGCTCTAATATTTGTTTATGTGGTTAGCTTCAGATAACATAACAGTAGGTTGGAATTTTAATTCGTATTGATGACGAGAGCAGCGCAGAAAATTTCGACAAAAAAGATTTTAGTGCCCTTTGCAATAAATAAAATCTTCAGGTCTTACGTTTCAAGGGTCCAAAAAAACACCGTATGAGAAAATCGTCTGTGTGTTAGAGTGACTGTCATGCGATTACAGGAGAACGTTTGAACCAAATCGGTAGAAATGTAATATTTTATCTTTTTTAAATCGGTTTAAAGTTAAATATAGTTACCATAGTGATCAAAATGTAAAATATTTGTTTCTCACAGCTCAAATAATTCGCACCAAATTGTTTGTGTAAACAGCCGCCAACGACATGATTATATTAAGAGATAGAGAGCAGCAAAATAAATTATTTGTAATTTCGACGACAATCAATTTTAGTAAAGTTTTTTAAGGTAAATCTCGTTCATATCACACAAGGGTTTTCAACTGATGTAGACTCGCTAGTGGGGTTCAAGGGACATAGGGCGCATGCGCACTAGAGCAGGCCCCCTCCTCTTCTACCCTTTGGTGTGTTGTACAGAATGTTGTCACTCGCTAATAAACCGTCTACTTACTCAGTTCCGTGAGTGCTATTTGTGATATTTCTCCCAGGTACATTATCAACAAATTCAGAATAAGCTACGTATACAAAACAAGTGATGATAAGATCAACCTTAGAAATTCGAAAATTCATACTAACGTTTTCGCAACGTTTCCCCTACATTTTGAAAACCGTCAGACGCCTAAGCAGTACTAGTTTTCGTGTGGGATGTCAAGTTGTAGCGAATTCACGTTACTAACTAGATGGCGGAGCGAAAAAAGTCGCTGAGTGGACGTGAAACAAGGGACAGTTGTGTGATGCGTCGCGCCGCATGCTCTTGTCTGCACTCAACTAAATGAAGGTTTGTGGCGTGTGCACAGGATTCGTTGATTGAAAACAAGTATTCAGAGTGTGCTATAAACTAAATTTTCTACTGGCCTGAAAAACTCAATTCGCTTGACATTGGAAGAATCGTCTGAATAAAATGGGCCAACAGTAAATAACGGGAGTAACAGATTAGTATTGTAGGCTGCTATTTGTGGTAACTGAATGCAGTGATGGGCAAAACGCAGTAGGCGTAGCTGTTGCTATAATTGTTAGTTCCATCAACAGATAGTTGCTGTGGAAAACGTAGCTTGAAGGATGAGCTACATCCATTCAGGGTAGCTGTAGCTGTACGCAATAAACTACAGCAATTGGTAGCTGCAGTTGACTGTTGGCTGGTAGCTGGTAGGATTTAAGGCATTTCCCTTTGAATTCACTGAATTTGAAATATTTTAACAGCTAAGTTTCCTTTAAAAAACACTGATGGGGGTGCTTGAGTACGAAATAAAAGGGAACTCGATGATTGTGAGAGAAGTACTGTATTGCACGTTAATTGAATTGTGATTTGAGTTTGAGTATTTAGGCGACACAAGGGGACTCGAAATACGTGTGAACTGGTTGCGTGGGAAACTAGTTCGGAGAGAGAGTGAGTAGAGCTGTGACTGGTCCCAGAGTTGAAAGAGGAATGTCTGTGTGAGCACTGGGAGGCTAGTGTATCTGATAAGAACTGTGTGTGTTGACGAAAGAGGTAAATCGAGGGAAGGCAGGACATTTTGAAAAGTCCAAAAGGGGAAACCCATTGTCGTTGGAAGTTAAACTGAACTTCCTTGTTCTGTAGGAGCAGTCTACTGAATGGGCAGTTCTCGACTTCCTCGCGGCAAACCTAAAAAAAGGGTATGAAATCGTTGGGCCGAACGCACCTGGGAAAGGCTTGAGATCAAGAGCCCAACTACTTCGGCCTGTGCCTAAAAACGCAGTGAACTAATTCAATAACTGTGTTAACAGAACGTTAACATTACGTTTTTTGTACACGGGGGTTCCCATCATTGTCCCTCTCTTGGTGGTTCGTATTGCTGTTGCTTTTCGCTTATAGTTACACCTGCAGCTACACGCGTTAGCCCGTTATTCAATGCTACTAGCTGCATTTTCGTATTTTCATCGCAAATAGAGTAGCATTTGAAAAACGCAGCTTCATCAAGGAGTTACAGCTACTAGCTAGTAATTGCCAAACACTTTTTCAACCATATTCGCTACTGTAGTAATTTACTTATGAACGATGCCTTTCAACTACTGCACTAATTCACTTAGGAGGTAATTGGGTAGTGCGAGCATAAAACTTCGTTTGAGTATGTTCACCTCGAGGCTGTTCACGTCCGGCTGTTCTGTTTTTACTGTTATTTGCGTTGTGTAGGTTCTGAAGGTGATTCAGCGATGATTCATGGAATATCCGTGGAACGACAGAACTCATGAAGGATTTAGCACAGTGCGGTAAGCACCTGTGAGAGCTTTCAGTTCAAACGTGCATTTTATTGCCCTCGCTAGAACCCGAACCCCTAAATTACTAGAACCAATTTGATTAGTGTTAAGTCGCGCGTTTTTTGTTTAGCGATCCGAGAGAACGCAGTGTAAAGGAAATGGGACTGGTTGGAGGGGGGATTGAGCGGACGGAGGCAGCTAATGAATTACCTTTGGTGTCACCTCCAAACGCAGAAGTTCCTTTTGTGTAGTTCCATACATCTTGATCTCCCATTCTCCTTCACTCGCCAACACTTTCCTCTTGGAGCGACTCATCCCGCTCTCACCAATTATCTCGAAGGCTGTTCGACAACGTAGAGAACGATGGTTTTCCTTCGGGAGCTTCCGTTAACTCAGTTTCAGGCCCAAATAACAGGCGAAATTTATAGTGGTTGTTCCACGAATTCATTTGAGCTCCCGGCGGCCAAATGGACATCTCGCCAGGTGGTTCACATTCGGATCAAGTGACACCTTATGGGGCCGTTGAAGAGATGAAACGTCCATTTGACAGGCTGCGCTTGGTACGGGGAAATAACACGCGGAAGTGTAGTGTAAATTTATGCGACTCATTCGGGTGCATTGTCTTGTTCCCTAAGCGAAATTAGTTATAGCTTCAAAACAACCATCAGGGTTGTTTATGTCATTCATTTCGCGCCCCCTTGCGGAGCTGAAATGGTATACCTGTGGCAAATCTCCAACACTTCAGGTTTTAAAATTATCTCTCCCGATCAACCAAAATATATGTGGCGGTGAGCTGCTTGGGATTTGCTTCCAAAATTATGACCTTGAAATGAGATGCTACTAAGGCTGGACGCATGGAAATTAATTGAATAATTCCCAAAGGCTTGGGGTTATGTGTTGGGGATTGTGTGTCGTAACCATTTGGAAAATGTTTTAGAGATACGATGATGTAAAAATGTTTACTGTACGCGCTGCCGTATCTAATGTGTATTTACTCATTTTCAGGTAAGTAGCTGATTGAATGCACGTTTACTGATCACAACCTGTAAGTACTTTCAGTCAATCGATAACATTACGTTCGTCATAATGATTCTCTGAAAAATGGGGTGGTTCTCCAATGAATTACCTGCAAGAAGAGGGTAACTAAATAAATTAGTTAGAGGGTAACTAAATAAATTAGTTAGAGGGTAACTAAATAAATTAGCAACGCCATAAATTCCGGAGTGACAGAATGCACGGTTCTTCCAATAAAAATTGTGCTGTCTCACGAATTCCCTGTGTGCTGACTGCTCAACTTATTCATTCATTAAGTTTGGCCCATACAAAGTGATTCCTCTGAGATGTCGATGTCTATCCCGACGTTTTCCCGACCCTCAAAGCGCTTGTTGTATCGTCTTTTGTGATCTTGCTCAGTTTCACGATCGATCCCATCTGCATTGTCTAGCTTCGTCGTGGGCCTGTTGAATGCGACGGTTGGGGGATCATTCGAGCGTTGTATTCGGCCAAGGATGCGCGATTCTTGTCCAACATCGAATGGCACATGCCGATTGATGTATTTAGCTCCTCAGTAATTTGTTCAATGATAGGTCAATGTCATTATTGAAGCAATGATCTGGTTTAGATAACAAATGTCAAACTGATACTCGAATTACATTTGTCAAGGACAGTCAATAATAACTTTTTATTCCTTCCGTAACACGAAAACGCTCGTTATATTGGCAACACTGCTCTCTGGGAGGCCTTAGAGACCTCTGGCGCCACCTAAACACGTTTAAGTAATAGCTTCAAATCCCTTCTCTTAGACGATAATCTCTTGTTTTGTTGGCAACACTGCTCTCCAGGAGACACTGGAACAGCCGATTCTCACGGAAGCACTGACGCCAGAGGACTACGTCCCTTATCAGTTGAGAAAGTCGGTTAATGATGCGCCATTCACCCCCTTTTATATTATTTTCATTTCATCAATGTTTTCGTCGTTGTTGACGCATTCAGATTCTGTCAGAGCCTATTCTATCTAGTTAGATTGCCCAATCGCTCAACATACTAACGAACACGTGACATAATACCCAAGTCCTTAGAGCCATGGGCTCATTAGTTGGCCGAAGATTCATAGTAATTTTAACGATTCGAAGTAACGAAATTAAATCTTAACTCCTACATAACTCCATAACTCAGGCCTTGGGAAAATCCGGAAAGAATAGGTTATCACGGCACGCCTTAGCCGTGAGCGGGAATCTGGAAGCGGTGTTAATGCATGTGCACACTACACCGTTGGGCTTGAGCCGCTAGCGCGAAAGCTGGGCCGAATCGTACCAAATCCAATCTGAATCAGCTCGGTCCGGATCAGAGAAAGCATATCCCAATTTAAACGATGGTCACAATGTGATTATTCACTTCCGTCGGCAAGAAGAATATCTTGGTCTAATCATCCTTGGATGCTTGTTCACTCCTCTTCTTCTTGTTGAAATTGGCGAAGCCGACGTCGTTCGTAGACTCTGAATTGAGTTTGTCCACCTCATCTACCAAAATATCTCTCATGAAGTCGATGGTCCTATATTTTTTACGGCCTTTCGTGCAACTAGGACGCGCCGAAAAGGAGGACGCGGGCAGAGGCGTTGTTTATGCGTGGTAATTCCAATAATGATCGTAGCAGCTGTCGCTAAAATTACGTAATTATGGACGTCAAGCCACCTCAGTCATGGCTTAGGCCGTCCGGACTCATTCGGCATTGTGTGGGAGCGTGCACCTTTAATGCGTACGTACCGTCACTCACGAAAGCGTACCCAGTTTCTGGAGGTTCTTTGTAATGGTCCTGAATTATAAAACCTCTCGACGAAATGTTTCCCTACTTCAGATTAGGTAGAGTTATATTCTCATCCAACGTCTCGATCTCGTTTCCCTCTTCATTACTTGTTGACACCCATCAATCTTTGCAGTGACGCCTGGCAGGTGGTATGTGTCCGGTTTCATTTCCCTCATGAAAGATCCCTAGCTTGAAGCCTTCGTAAGATTTCATCTGTATCCAACGATTACAGAAACTGGGGTTTTCATTACCCCGCATCGCACTTCTCAGCCCTTACTCGCTAGCTTCTGCATTCGTGCTGTAACGTTTGGGCCCTGGGATATGGAAGCTGTCACTCCCTCATACGCGTAACTGTTATCTCTATTGTGTCCCCAGCGTAAGAATACTGTCTCGATTGTCAACTCAATTCTTCGCCCACATTGAACTTCGCATCTCAACATCCCCTACACCCAACACGTGTTCTCTCAGCCCACCTATGTCTCTGATATAGTTTTCTTTGATCCATTTTGGTTTATTATTTATTCTGAATAATAACCCTATGTTTTCGGTCAGCAACATTTATTTACAACCTCCGCTCAAAATTTGATACTTTACGTTTCGAGACATCGAGATTCTAAATCTGCAATGTCCGTCCGCAGTCCGGGCCGTTTTGTGCCTTTAACGTAGTCTAAAAAAGTCGTTCTTTCGCACGAAAATCGCATTTGGTATATAGTTGTGCCCGCCAGCTCGGCAATCTGATCGGACGAAGCCCATGGTTGTTATGGGCAAAAAACTCGACTCGCCACGTCGTGCCAATTGCCTATAGGCGCTTGAGAGCGCCTGGAATATTTAGTTTTCGTCGTTCCGTAAGTCAGGTCATGCTTCCTATGGTTTACTGGTATTTTTCGATGCTGAATCGAATGGGATGGGACGCAGAGCTGTCAGACTCCGTCAATCTGCTCAAGAGAACAATAAACCGTGTTGTCTAGCCAAAACACGCTCAACCAAAAAAAAAATGAACCAAACATTCGAACCGGCCTTCTAATTCAAAATTTGCCATGCTTTTAGAACACGCCTCTTCGAACTGAAATCGGAACCCCTCCAATTATCTCCCGAGCCGTCTCAAATATTTAACGAAAGGAGACTCGGAGTGTCGAGTGTCGATGAATGCGCTTTTCCTCGAATATTTGGCCGAGGGCGTTGAAAACAAAAGAACGTAAACATGCTGATGCGCCGCTCTGTTCCCCAGAGACGATGAACTTCGCCTTAGGCTTTAATTAATGAATTAATGATGGAATGACGAATGTTTCGCTGTTACACGACGGAATACCCCAACCGAGCAGTAATGAATATTCATAAAGAGCGAGCGGTTGAACGCGCGATCCGCGTTTGTACGGGAGGACTGAAAATATTCGTATATTCCTGAACCGTTTATCCTTTCGAACATCGATAACAGTCACTCGAGTTCATTGAATGCACAAGTTTAGCTTTGAAACACTTCGATCTGGATTACTTATTATTATTGCGTATTTATCAGCGGTTATGGAAATGGGGAGCTATAATTCTTCTAATATTGGGATTTCAGCGTATTTTTACTTTCTTTTGACGGATTAGGAAGGTAAGTTACACAACCTACCACACGGTCGCTTGACATTTTTTTGTAGTTTTCGTCAGATTAATACGTTTCAAACGCCGAAAAACACCAAGTGGGAACATGTTGCGTGAGTGTGAGCAAAATGGTTCACAACTAACTTTTGGAAATGAACGAAAGAGTCGACTAGGCATGCATAAATCCGTATTCAACGAAATAATTGAATAAGTGATACACTAATGTCATTTGCAGGCTCGAACTAAGGTAGATTAAGTTAAATCTTCGAATAACTCCGAATAACCCGTTCCTCAATTCCTTTTGACACTCGGCTAGCGCTAGGATTCAGTCATCCGCGTTTAATACTCCCGCTATTTCCACACACCGTTGAACGACGGCTGCCGATTCGAAGTTTTAACCGGGGAATTGATAAACCGGCCCTTAATGGGTTTTAAAAGTTCATCATTTGCGACACGTAATGAACTGAAATTGTAGAATGGCGAATCCGCTGCAAATTATTACACGACGATTTATTACTACAGTTGTAGTCCCCGTCCCATTCGATTCAGCAAGTAAAAATACCAGTAAACCATACGAAACATGACCTGGCTACAACGGAACGACAAAAGCCAGGCTTATAGACAATTGCCACGTCGTTACGAGTCGAACTGGGGGGTGTGTTGGATTGTAACGAGAGTACAAATGATGAAATTACTGCTTTCCCAGAATTTATCGTTGTGTTCGATAACATCTGTTAGAAGACATTGGCTCACTATAAGTACTATGATTTCACTGTTTTTGGTCTAGACGCATTCTTACACCTCTGGGACTCGTTCCATTCGACCCAGCATACCAAACACGACCTCGGAACTATAAAACTGTTCAAGTTGCGCTAATTTTCGTGCAAAAGAACGGATGTTTTAGACCATGTCAGAGGCATAAAACGGTAATAAAATTTCCTGACCGAAAACATAGGTGTATTATACAGAGTGAATAATAAAGCAATAGGAAATTTTGATGTAATTTAGGAGTTGAAAGGTCACTGGATTGTGAAATCAACTACAGTTATCATAGTGATCGTCACAGAAAAAATTTGTTCCCCTCAAAAAATGGCTATAAAGATTTTGATAAAAATGTTTGTCAGAGTAGTTTGGAATGACTTAACACTACCTGGAAGTTATCATTTCTAGGATAATAACGGGAGCAGCGTAATAAGTTGAAAATACCGCCGAACTTGTGGAACTACATCTATCGTCGTTTTGTTGGTTTTTGCACATTCGAGTGAATCGTATTCCTCACGTACTTGTTCTTCTCCCGAACATTGGGAATATTCAGTGACAGCTCAAGGTTCAATTACAGGATAGAAGATTTCAAAATAGGGAACTTAAAACGTCATTGCCGTTTATCGTACATTTTTACTGTCCTTGGCTCTACAAAGTAGTAAGAAAAGTTATGTAATCGGCTAAAAAACAAATTTTGAGTTTTCTTCAGATCTTTACGTTTCAGACCCTCCTAAGTCCGAAAAACACTATTGGGAAGATGGTCTGGGTGTGTGTGTGTGTGTCTGTGAACGATTTTCAGAGAAAACGACCGTATCAAATCATTTCACATTGTTTTCTCTTATGATTCCACAACTTTTGACACAAAAATTTCCCAGAAAAGTCGAATTGACCATTTCATTAATTACTTGCACGGTGGCTTTTCAGCGAATCAGATCAATAAGTTCTGGAGCACTTTTTACGTAGACGTTTTACAAAGTTCGTAAATTTGAATGAAAATATATTAAATTGTTAGCTAAAGTTGTGAAAATTGGTAAATTCTCAGGAACGTTGGGTGATGCATTGCTTCAAATATTTCACAATGAATTGAGTAGCTTCAACCACCTTCACATTGATAGAACCGTTTTGTAAACATCGTGAGATTCAGTTTAGTGTTTTTCTGTGTACCCCGTGATGACGAGGATTATCTATCTGCGTGTGAGAACATGAGTGAAGTGTGTGTGTAACAAGTGTTTATTAGTTGGGTGGTCAAGGAATAGCGTTGTAGTTGGAAAACATGGTTCTTACGCTGTCAGATTGAACATCCGAGATAAATATACAAGTCACAAATCACTTAGTTGAGTGGGAAGAAAGAACTCCCGTAAAACTTGAGATTTGGAGAGAACTTTGCTTGCAGACCACAAATACTTCACTCTTCCGAGGGAAACTCTACTTCAGACGAAAGTGCTCTTTCAACTTTCCACAAAATCCCCTCCAAACCGCGAAGTCAACACAACACGTATTATCTCCGCGATAATCCGGCTGTTTGGGTTCTCCAAAAGCTGGACCGAAGTTTTTCTCTCCAAGAGTCGAGATGGAAAAGCGGTGGAGTTTTCTGATCCGATTGCGACTGGTAAGAAATCGAAATGAGCGCAACGATTGGTTAACCTCAATTGGTCGAAGCGAGTCGAGTACCGCTTTGTTTAAATATCCGAGTTTTCTGCAAGTTCTTCGATTGAAGTTAAGCCATGGCGTCGGGACTTTGGCGTGGTGCAGCCTGAAGGCTAACTAATGCTACACAACGGGAAACATGTTTTCAGTGCGTGCTTAACGTTCCCAAGTTACTATAAACCGGTTTGGTTCTTGTATCCTTTCAGAAATGTAAAGTGTTGGGCGCACGAGAGGGCTTGAGGCTTGAAATAAAAATGAAACTCGGTGAGTGTGAGGAGGACTGTATTATACGTGCGGGACTGAGTTGAGTTGGTGTACAAATGGGCGACACAAGGGTAGTACTCGGAACGCGTGAACTGGCGCGGGAAACTATTTCGGAAGGAGAGTAGTGACTTTCTTGAGAGTTCGTAGGTGAGTGACTGTGTGACGTGTGACTACTGGGAGCCGAGTGTCTCTGGGCAAAGCGGTGTGTCTTGGAGAAGGAGATAAATTGAGGGAAAGTACGAAAGAAGAAATCCGTTATCGTTGGAAGTTAACCCAAACTTGATCCTTTTGTCGGTGGAGAAGTCGACGACTGAAGGGACAGCTCTCGGTCTTCCCCACGGCATCAAGGAAAAAGGCTGAAACCGTTGGGTTGGGCGGACACACCAGGTAAAGGAATCAGCTTTTCAGCATGCGCTGAACACAAAGATTAAACTAATTGGAAAATACAACTTTTGCTCAGAATGGAGCATCCTCTCTAGCAGCTTTACAATGAGGTATTCTCATTATATTTTGCGAGCGGTTTTCGTGCAACTTTTTCCTCTACTAGCCTTCTCAGACAAATCAGGGTGCTAGTCCACTCAACTACCTAGTGATGATGGTTGAAGAATGGTCACAAGATGATTAGAAGCGATTCCAGAAATTCTGACGGCCGCCGTATCACTTTCTTACAGTTCTTACCCGATAACTCCAAAACAATAAACACGATCTTTCTCAGAAAAGCCACGTTGACAATCCAATGAATCACGTATTCACTGATTACTTTATAACGGTGCTCGCCGAATTAGTTGAAATCTTGAGCTCGTAATTTGTACACTTGCCCCTAACGGGAAATTGTTTCGGGCCTTCCCTGAATATCGAGTCCCACTTTTTCTGAACTTAATCCCCTTGTCTGCAACTGCGGGTGAGTCCTAACTGCCTGTTCAGTTTATTTCAGAAGCTGACTACGGATTTTCTCTTTTTGAACTTTCCAAAGTATCCACTTCCCACGATTCAGTTAACCTCCTCTCCAACTCACCGCTCTGCCCAGACCCAACTCAAAAACACTCTCGTACTCCGCTCTTTTCCACCCAACCCTGTTCACATATTCAGAGACCCCCTCGTTTGCGCTAAAATACTGATTGAAACTCATATCGTCAATACAACCCTGTGCCCTGCAAGGGCTGTGGCTTAAGTAGTATGGATTACATTACAAAATGTACAGGGGGATTGGAAAATTGAGTGATGCGTCCTTATATTTCGTTCAGACGTAATTTTTATCGTTTTGCTCACATAGTTACAATTCTATCTGACTGTCTAAAGCCAGTTTGCATTTGAAATCAACAAACAAGAGGAAGACGCGTGTCTTTCTCTTCGCTTCTGATCTCACACTTTCTTTTGCCTCCCATCAAAGATAACAAATACAAATATGGTCGGCAAGTGAAGGAAAACCTGAGAAAAGATAATAGCCTGAACAAATCCTCCATCACTAGCAGCCTTCACTGTCACTCCGTCATGACATAATTCTCTAACGTCACATATTTCTTAGTTTTAGTGCCCATTTACCAATTCGAATTTACTTCGTTTACTTCGTTCGTGTCACAAGGGGGACGGGAATATGAACTACTGTCAGCACGTTCTAGTTTAAGAAAGTAGTTTCCAAACGCCAGTACCCCTGTGCTTAGTAATCGCTGTGTCTCACCCAAAATTGTTTTGTGGAAAACCCACTCAACACATTTTTACTTTCCTTGCTCTACGAAGTAGAAAGGAAAGTTATGTAATCGGCTGAATCGGACGTTTCAGACCCCCCCTGAGTCCGAAAAACACTATTTGGGAAAATGGTCTGTGTGTGTGTGTCACTAAAGTTTGTCTGTGAACGATTTTTAGAGAAAACCATCGTATCAAATCAGCTCAAACTTCATATTTCGCCCGGAAGTCACTATGGGACGCCAAAATAAGGGTATGAACAAAATCCACCGAAATTTAACTATAGTTATCATAGTGATCAAAACACCAAATATTTTTTTTCTCAAAAACGGCTCCAACGATTTTGATTAAATTTTTTATATTGATAGCTCCAAATATGGCAACTATACCATAAAATTCCCATCTATGGGAAAATGACGAGAGCAGCACAATAAATTACCAAAACTTTAGACGAAATCGGTTTTAGCGCGGTTTTTAGAGAAAACAACCGTACCAAATCAACTGAAACTTGATGTCTAGCCTACAGGTTAACCGAAAGTTAACTATAGTTATCATAGTGATCAAAACACCAAATTTTTTTTCTCAAAAACGGCTCTAACGATTTTGATTAAATTTTTTATATAGATAGCTCTCAATAAGACAATCATACCGTAAAACTCCCATTTGTGGGAAAATGACGAGAGCAGCACAATAAATTATCAAAATTTTCGACGAAAAGCGTTTTTAGCGCAGTTTTTTTCTTATAAACTCCGCTGGAATTTTTGTAGAATGTTATAATAAATTAGTATTGTAGTCCAATCCAATACCTAAAGGGCGAGTGTTTAAAAACGCTCATGAGATACATGGGGCTCACTCCAGAAATTCCTGAATTTCAACTTTTGCCGTTTCGCTTACTACCAGTTCTAAACTTTTTACCCAATAACTCTGCAAAAGTAATTACTATACTTCTCAAAAATTTGTGTTTACAGCCTCATTGATTATCTGTGTACGAATTGCTCAATACTGGTGTTGCAATGAGTACGGACAGCACAATAAAATCTGGAACTGTAAGCGCTACCGCTTCCTGCTGCCGTGAAGCGTCGTTTGACCAAGTTCAAATTAACTGACTGGTAAATGAATTGATTAAATAGAATTATGTACAAAGTGAATTGACGTAGAGCTAAGGAAAGTTGTGTGTTGCAACGCACCAGATATTTCTTATACCAATCTCAGACTTCATGCGTTTTAAATGGTCAGCGACCGCGATATCGTCTGACTTCACCTAGGAAGATAGAGAAGGTCTGCCCTTGGGCAGAAAGGGTTCACCAATGAAGTTTGAGGTGGAATGTGAACTGGGAAAGGAAGAAGAAGCCTATTGCTGGTATTGTTAGACACCTCAGAGCATGTCTCCTGCGTCTGTCCCAAGGTGGGCCAGAGCTGTCTTGGGGCAGCGGGGAAGGTCCGGTCATCCGCGATGATAGGTAAGAAGCTGAAGAGTGGAAGGAGTTGGAGGGCTGTGAATGGATTCATCCAAACCGTGCTCTGTCCAAAGCGATAGAGGAGTTAGTTGATGGGAGTGGATGGCCAGCTCCACTAGAGACAGATGGGAAAGCCCTGATCGTCTTGGCGCTATAGCTCGGCCCTGAAAGTATATTCCTGAGGGGATGCCAGAGTGAAGTCAGCCGCAGGATGGCGTGTAATAAAAACTCCTTCTTTTATGAATATGTTGGAATTGCCTGGTCTCTCGTCTTGCAAAGGATAAGTCAAGAAGTTGCTTGCGGGTTAGCCATTGTTTAGCAGACTGTGTGTCAGTCCAGTTTTATGTGTCGAATTTTTTTCCGAGCTTGCGGGCTGTGTGTCAGTCCGTTTCTGTGTATCGAATCCCCCCCTCCCCCAAGCCCCACAGAGAGAGGTGACAGGTTATGATTTCCCCCTCCTTCCTCATAACGTCGAGCCCCTCCCCCTCTCCTCGTCATGTTATTAAACCGTCTTACAAAAGAGTATGATGTCATTTCAGTTGATCGGTTGTTTAATGTCTGCGCCTGTAGCCGTATTCAACTGTTTAAGGTTCAAAGTCCAAGGCACTGGTTGCTATTTCGATTTTTTCATTCAATTCAATGCGAAAGTGGGCCGAACATTGATTTTTAGTCACAGTTACCCAGTGTTCCCAAATGAGACTATTATTAGGTGAAACGCAGGTAAAGTTACAGTTTTCATGTACGTCACAACCTAAACGCGTAACTACATTTTGTTCTATAAGCGTGTTATGAAGCCTGAGAGCACCGTTATATCCGCTTGTTTCCCTCTTGCACAACAATAATTTCCCCTAATTAAGAGAGAATTAAGTACGTTTCCCGCTAATATGCCGGAGTAAACCCTCGTGTGTTTGTTAATACCGAACGATAACAAAGGGGGCCCTTCCTCGAATCCCTACTGACCTTGTGTTTTGTCACTACGGAGGCGTTAGAGTTGTTATTACGAATGTTTGCTTTGCTTCCTCCTCGAGGGGAATGTGTTTTTGGCAAGGGCTCCGACTCCAGCTCCTGCTCCTCTTCGAGACTCCACCCTCGCTGAAGTCTCTCTGAATGTTAAGTCAAGGTATTCAAACCAAACAGATGGTTTCTAGCTATTAAATCAACATGCGAGGGAGGAAAGGAGAGGCCACATAAGGGGGTTAGATTTATGTGCGGGGTTTCGAGCTTGAGACTCAGTTGGGCTCACGCGCTTGGAGCTCCGAGTTGTCTTTGTTAAACGGACTCGTAAAACTTGGTTTCATTCCTCTTGAAGAGACCTTAAGGCGAAATTCCTAGTCGCTGGCGAATCACTTTGACGCCCGAAACTCTCGACTCAACGTAACATAGAATTTGTAATCGCCCGTCAAGGATGCAAATCATTTCGGAGTCTGAGGTGAATTATGAAACATGTGACGGTTGCAAGTACGTCAAACCCGGATAGTATACCTGTGTGCGCGCTTCACGTCGTGATACGACACTTGTCCCAGCGCAGTTATCGCTCGTCCAATTTAACTGTTTTGAAGCAGTGTAGTTATGTCTCTTGCACAGGTGCGTCCGATCAAGCCTTCAATTACACTGGACATTTCAAGGAGCACTCCTGCAGGCGATTTAATGTGCGGCTTAACGACTACTTTCAAAAATATAGGAATAAGCTAATTAAATACTGTGAGAACGAAGCTGGAAATGACTGCTGCATACTGTTATATCAAAATGTTCTGGAGGTCAGTGATGCTTTCAATGTGCATATCTGTACTACTGGAGAGCGGATTTCGTGATGGCGCAGAAGGGTTTATTAGAGGTGGTGGATTTTGGGCGAATAATTGGTTCGTTGAGTGGGCCTTCAAATCCAGAATAATTGAATTGTTTACAAAATCCCGAACAATCGTTTCGAGGCCGTTGCTACCTTCGATAAATTCTGTACAGGCAGGTTCCCTGAAACTGATCAGATGGCGGTTGCTTTACCGCTTTTCGAAGCTGTTGATCCGCGGGAATTGGATAATTTAAGGTCGATTTCGTTGGTTTCTAATATGGTCAAAATGATAGAAAAGTCGGCTATGCAATAAATATGTGATCAGAACTGCGACTGAGATGTTTGGATTGCGCGCTGGGCTTCGTACTCAAGATGCCATTGCTGGGTTATCAGAAAGGTTTATCGACGAACAGACCTTTAGCGATTATATAAGGTTTAATAAAGGCATTTAATTATGTTTCTCGCAGAAATAACTCAGCAGTGTTCGGAGGAGCTCTTTGTGCTGGGCGGGTACGAAGTTATTGGGAAGGCTGTCGAAGTTGACATTTTGAGCGATATAGCTCCTCCACAAGGAGCCTTAGGGCCCGTTTTATTTATTCGTTTCGTGAACGGTGTTTGGCTCTGCTCAAGTGAAACTGGTCCTCCAGTTCAGCAACCTCGGGCTTTCGGATCTTCCCCAGCTTTGTTTTGTACCTCCAGCCTCCTGTGAATCATCGTCTTTGAAACTTCGTTTGCGTCTTACAACCGAAGGGCAGGGCTCCTTCTCTTTGTTGTGAAAATGGCCTTTCATCGATTTTATTGTGTAGTGAACTGATTTTGGTGCGATAAAGCCTTTTTTTAATGGAAACAGCTATTATTAGGTTAACACGGCTCCACCCCGCGGCACCCATATATCAACTTAGAGAGGGTTCAAGTTTTCTCGTTTTCTGTTCTCGTTCTTTTCATAATAAGTACGTTGTCAAACATTGTAGGTTCCAGCCAGTGTACCTTGTGTGAGGGGAAATCATTTCAACTGCTGCTTCAAGTAGCTGTTCCTCTCTGTCGATTCTCCTCTTCATTCTTTTCCCCCATTGCTCTGTTTTCTGTCCCCACCAGCTTTTTGGCCAGCTGATGCAGTATTGTATTTATGAAGCGGTCTTCTCGTGTTGTATTTATTTATAATAAAATGAGCAAATAATACGCAACGTTCGGTCAGTCGTTAATGTTCTACAGCAACTTCCCTCGAAATATTCTCCTCTGGTGGTCAGGCAAGTATCCCCCTGAGCTGATGGTCTGTAGAAGCGCATCGAGGAGGTTGAGGTGGCATCTGATGGCTGTTCGGAGCATCTACTTGGATATTGATGTCCGCTTAATCATTGGAAACCGCTTCCATTTATACTCGGTCGATGTTGGGCTGAGGCTGAGGCTCTGGTAAGGATTGAAGGGCGACTTAGCCTCGATCCTTCGAACCTCCTGAATGTTATCCGCCAGCGCCTTCCGCATTACTCTCCCATGATATAGTGTGGCAAGGGTGGATACATCTATTGTTAGTTGGCGCCCATTTATCAAACCGAGGGGTCGCTGCATCGTCAACTACCTGCTTTCCATTTTCCGGCTTCCTTCGTCAGGCTGGCTATTTCTCGTCTGTTCGCTTTCCTTATCACCTTCAACAGACGCCATCTGACGGCCCGACCGCTGGCCTTTATTCTCTAAATTTATTGAGCTCTATATTATTTCTTTAGGTTGTATCGCCCCCTCCCCCTCCCACCTTTCTCTCACTCTCGCATCACCCCATGAAAAGCCGGAAGAGCCAAACGCTTGAAAAGACACGTCTATTTTTCTATGTAACGCTAATAAGTTTTGCTCGAAGCACACCAAATGCCTTGATAGCATTGTCGTTTCTGCTACATCGCAGCTAAACAACCAGCTGTACATCCACATTGGACAAATAGCAAGTCGTTAACCCCAGATCGATATAAGGACAATAAACGCATCGCTGTAATTGGAATCCTCATTGAAACACCTCACGAACGAGTGGCTTGGAGAACTGGATGTATCTTAACCTCCTCCGCCCTTTTTTCGTTCAATGAGCTGATTTTCAGTTTACGAAAGGTGACTGAATGTACTTTAATTAGTGTGCTACCAAACGTAAAGAACTATTTTGGTATGGTATAAGGAAGAATGAAAAACGATCAGCAGTTTAAGTGAATTAAATTTCACTTTCCGTAGCGAGAAACTGGTAGTGCTTAACGCGTTGCTTCTACTTATGTCACGAATTTTATCTAGTAATCAGCCCATAACTGAACGTGGGGCTGACAAAATGATTACTTTGGGAAGTTTCGTGTTTATTGTTTTGTTCTTATAGGGTAAACATGGAAAAAAATATCTGGTGCGATCCATCACACAACTTTCCTCAGCCTCACGTGAATTCGGCTATACCTGCACCTGCCCTAACGGAACTCCCTGGCCTTTAACAGCAAAGTCGTTGTTTCCCCCAAAACCTTCATCCTCAACCCCTTTTTGTTACCTATGGAAATTTCACCTCTTCTGTTATTTCCAATTGATGACGGATTTCCTCGTCGACCAGACATTCCTTAATATCATTACCTCCCCCCCTTTTCATATTCCTCTCCACTACAGACAGCTCCTCCCAAACTCACTCTCCTACGAAGTCTTGCGAAAGTCGGTCGTCTGCAGTTCTCCCAACACAGTCGTCTAACACCTTTCGCGATACAGTCATCTCCAATTCTCTCATTGGACATCACCTCTCATTGACATCTAATTCGAATTTCTCCTTCCTTCCCCGTGCAACCAGTTTCACGCCTTCAGAGCCCTTATCGCGCTTATATACTCAAATCGGATCCTGTTTAAGTCTTCTCTTCTTGGACATCTAAGTCCCTAAAGCTTTTGATGTGCCAGCTCTTCAAATTACAAGTTCGTGCTCAACTAAAACCCGCCTCCGAGATTTATTCAAGTCTATCCTGGTCGAAACTACCGTGGTTTTCGCATTATCGGTTAAAACTGTGAGAAATGGTAGTAAATGAAACGGCGATGGCGTGGTTCTGAATTTCCGGGGTTCTTCATAATTATTTAATGCACGTTATTAAACGGTCATCGTATATGTAGTTTATCAGACTACCATCCTAGAAAATATTGGCGTTTTTCGCTCAATTTACGCGAGCCTCTGGCGAGAAACCGGTTGCGTTGGGTGCATGAAAAGAGGGAAAAATAGATTGAGTTGATTGGCGAAGGAGATAGAGGACCGTATTGAGTTATGTTTGAGCAGCCAGTAGAACCAGTTCATACCACTAAGCGGGTCTCTAGATGTGTGAAATTGGTGTTACGACGAGACCGAAGAGCTATTGAGTACTACAGGCACTGATTGTGGCATGCCTAAGGAGTGTTGGTGCGGGGGAAGAGGGTTAGCTTTTCCATTGTCGACTTTGTAAATAATTCTTAACGCCTTTTGTTAGCAGGAGAGGCTAATTGATCTCCCATGAAGTAAGGGAATAACCTTCGCCCAGGGGTTTTGCTGAACTAGTTTGACGAGAGCTGAGCCAAATCATTGCTTCTAATCATTTCACAACCTTTATTGAGTAACCTGCGTGTTGGTCATTTCAGGAACAGCCAATGTGGTTTTTCTTTTTGAAGTTTTACGTTTATTTTCGCGGAGTTATGTCGGCAGTGAAAAGAAGAAAGTCAATAAAGCGACAGTAGTTTTAATTGCAGAATTTGTTGGGTTGCTCCTAATCATCTTAAACCTAGGTTAAACTATCGTCGTACAGGTAGCACATTGAGCTACCATCACAAATTGTATGAAAACAGTATTCATATGTGATCTGTATTTATCAGGAAAAACTGTACCAAAATCGATTATTACTACTATATACGGTACTATATACTTCCGTCGTATTGGTAGCAGATTGAGCAACCAGCACGATTTTTGTTCAATTAGCGAGAGTTCTAAAAAAAACCTGTGCTGAAATATTTGTTAATTTATTACGTCGCTCTAATCTTTTTCCTTCGAATGAAAACTCTTTGCAACTGTTGTAGCATTTGAAACAACCCAGCAAATTTATTCACGCCGTGATAGTCATTTTTGCGTTGAAAAACTGGTGTTTGATCGCGATTGTACGATTTCAAACCTGTACTACTCGCGTGGGGATGAACCCACGATCACAAAATAAATAAATAATAGCAATCGCAAGAAAGGTAACGAAATGAAGAATGCAAAAAACGAACTTTATAAGAGGGAAATAAACTAATATAACAGCAAATTAAAATGTAAAGACGAAATAAAAGGGAAAACTTCTCTAAATTTAAAAGAAACGTGACAATTGAGCGATGGTAAAGTAAAATCTTAAAAACTTCGGGCGGGGGTTCGAACTAAAAAACAGTAAACCAGATTGAGAAGTGGGTTTTGCTATGGGCATTGTACAGTGGAGATTTAATTGAAGAAGTGACATACCGGTAAATGGTTAAGTTTCTTCGGACGAATTATATTTGGTAGACTAGACGGCCGACGAAAGATGAATGGAGCAGAGTGACGAATTGCAGTTTACCCGCAACTAATGGTGCTCGCATCTCTCGGTTGATGCGGAAAGGAATCGCTGAAACCGCTTCTTCCCTAATTATTCACGCTACACTATTGTTGTGGCGAAGTGTTTGAAATATTTATCAAATCCAGATTTCGCGCACTAAAGCTAATATGTAAAAGAAAATTGGAAGAAAGAGAACTAATGGTTGGGCTAAGGTATACAAATAAATAGCAACTGCGTGTGAGAAAAGTCCGAAACAAGGCAGAAAACAAAAATGGTACTTGTAACGAAGCGCGACGCTTAAAGTTCATGCTCTAAACTTAAAATAGACCTCCGGCTGTGAAATATAAATAGTGTAGCCGCCTGAACAACTATGATAACTTTAGATGTTAGTTTTGGGCTGATTTCCTTGAAGTCCTTACGTCCATTGATAATCTTCATGATTAGTATAAAATTTGCTGTTTTCTCGCAATCGTATTCATCGACATACACACAGACCGTTTTCCCAAATGGTGTGTTTCGGACTCAGGAGCCTTGCACGTGGGCCGGAAATGAAAGAGTAATGAAGATTGACTTTCACAAATGAGAAACATGGTGGGAAAAACTGCAAGCTCGGGCGGTAATGAGCATCTAGAAGCCGTAGGTTCATTGCGATGATGTTGACGTTACTTGCTGGAACATCGGGGAGTTTGATCTGTCCCATCATTATATTCCCTAAAGTAAGGAGGAGGCTAGAGTGTGCACAAGTCAGTCCAAGCCATAGATCGTCCCAGCTGTATACTGGAAACGGGTGCTTCAATGGAAAGCTGCAGCTATTCAGGAGGAGAAGCTCGGAGAGATGCCCCTGTGGACACAGAACTGAAACTGCCAGCCACATATCAAGGGAATGAGGTCTCTGTCCAACGGAGAGGGTGTTGCACATAGGAAGCACCCGCTATGAAGGGCCGCTGAACGTATTAGTGGAGCAACCAAACGGCGGTAGCAAGATGGAGACATTTGCTGAGAAATGGCACAAACGGCGAGGCCCAGGCCCCAATATGGTTAGATAGGCAGTTTATGGGTGTGTGTTAGTGTTTAGGCTAGGTATCAACCTGTGATAGTAGGATAGGCATAGCAAAAGATTGATGGGTTGGAGGGGAGGAATAAAGAGTACTCGCCCTCCTCCCACCATTCAGTCTGATAAGATGTAAGCAGGGAGCGGAATATCCAGTACTCCTCCTGCGGTATGAATGTAATTTAAGTGTATGAATGTAAGTTATTCGGAGTGTATGTGTGAATGTTTGTGTTATGTGTATTCTAAATGTTTAGATGTTATAGGCGGAGATGGGCTACAGGGGCATTAATCTCTGAATATTCGCCAGGATTAGGTAATGATGGGAAAACTCCAAGTCAAAAGAAGAGGGAGTAGAGTACCTAGCCCGATAGACTGTGTGCCGACATCTCCACCCCGACCAGGAGAAACAAAAATAAATAAGAAAAGACCAAAGAATTTCCGTCCCATCCATCCAAAATCCTGACGCCGTCACGAGGTCCAGCCTGGACATACCAAGAGAAAAAGAAAGAATGAAAGCCATGAGGGCAGGAGGACCTGCTGTTTACCAGGCGTGCCTTCCGGCACGTCACTATAGAGGGCAAGGGTTTCTTTACAGTCAAAGAGAGAAATGGGGTGACCGGAAACCCATAATGAGGATAGGATGAGAAAATACTGATAGGGCCACTGAGGTGCTGATGTATTTTTATGGGCCACGTACGAGGCCTAGATGCAACCGCCTCCCCCCGGTCTGGAACAGCAGGTCCCATCATTAAAATAAGTTCCGAACGACCTCTTGGTAAATTTGGCTCGTCACGGTGTAGCGGTTTTGTGCAAATGCAAGTATAAACCGCCACATTTCCACAAGGTGACTCGATCTATTGGCCGACGCTTGAAAGGCAACTCGAGAGGGAGAATTGAAATTCGCCGTGCCAGAGTGAAAAAGACCGCGTGGAGCGAATGGATTTCGCTTCTTCTGCACTTTGACGTGAGGGTAGCGTATGCGTGGGAGATAATCTCTCCATAACTTTGACTTATAATATATTCCCAAATTAATTCTACACTCTAAAGCGGCAAAGAGAACAATTCTAATTTCACTCTCAATTGATTTGTGGAGTTTGGTCAGCGAAAGTTCAAGAGGACGTTCATCTTCAACGTGTCTAGGGAAATTCATTATGGAAAGGAATTCGTCCTTATAATTAACCCCCCCCCTCCCGTCCACCTCCTCTTCTCACATTCGGTTGAGTGGCTAATGAACCGAAGCGGGGATTTAATTAAGAATCCCAACTAGTTTGAGAACGAAGCGGTTAAAATTGCGGGAAAAGGGGAAGGTTTTAGAGAAAGAGAATGTCCACTCGATTGCTTCAAAGATACACCCAGGGCCCATTCGCTGAAGGAGTGACCCCAGCTCTTGTTTGTTTGACTAACCTCTCTCCCGGCGGATCCTTTGGAAAATTGAGAGAGTGGTCGCGGTGAGAAAACCCGGAGCTTCGCCTCACTTCCTCTTTAATTAAGTTTTCCTCCCACTTAACTGTAACGACCTGTTGGAAAGAGATGACGCTCAGAGGAAAATACGGAGCCTCTTCACTCGGCCAACGGTTGAAATAGCCATTTTCGGTTTTTGACGGCAGTTCATAAGCTCGGTATTAGCCAAATTGCTCTTTAGCCCGAAGCGCGTGTGTTGGAGTGTCTTATTCAATTAAACCAGCTTGAAAACGCGTTCCTCTTACCTGCAACACCCCAAAAACACTTGGAAGAAATGTACCTCCCATTTTATGCAAGTAAATGACGCGGTTTGGTTAAACTGGAGAACTAGCGGCAAACCTTTTTAACAGAACGTTGAAGCTACAGAAACACGTAATAATGGACTGCGAACTGCTCACTGAGTGATAAGAGACATCTAACTTACAATGTCGCACACATTATTTGGTCCATCAGCCAATGTAGAAACATTTAGAACATGTAGAAACATCTTTCTTTTATTTCGCGAGTAAGTTAATTTGAACACAATAAACAAAATCAAACCAAACAATCGTAACTATTCCCCGAATGTCCGTGTTAGGGAGAACAGCCGAGCTAGCGAGCTATTAATTTGTGGATCGAGAAATAAATAGTACAAATTACGTCTACCTATAATTATTTTATTTATTAATTTATCATAAATTGACACAAGATTATTATTACAAGTCTTTGTTGTTAATGAAAAAGGATTTCAACTATATAATAATTTCTTTTTTTTAATTCGAAGGAAGCGGATTATAGTATTTTATTCCCTCGTGCCAATAGATATTTGGCGCCACATCTGTGCGGCATTGAGGGAGTACCACGTGCCCCGACAGTTGAAAACGAGTTGGTTTCAGATGCTGCGGATCTGTTTAATCGAAGTTAGTTTAATTAAATAGGGAAGGCTCGCGATGTTCACTTGTTTGAATAAAGACAACGTATAAGATAAGAGCTGATATTAGTGATTATCCTAATAAGGGCTTTTTGTGTCAGCATTCTTGATTTCGGAGTTGGATTAGTGGCACGATTTCTTTTCAGCGGTAAAAAATATCTAGTGCGCTGCATCACACAACTTTCCTTGGGTTCACTTGGAATCAGCGAATCTCTTGACTCTACAAATTGGGACGGATCGCGTTCACCTTTTTGGAATAATCCGGTTAAAACTGTGAGAAATGGTAGGTTGAAATTGTGGAATTGCTGGTGTGGTGCTGTCTTTAGAGCGGTATCAAACTAATATCGTATAGGTACTTAATTGGACTACCATGCCAATTTTTCTGAAGATTCCGGTTATATTTGAGCGTTTACAAGGAGAAAACTACGCTGAAATTGATTTTCGTCAAAATGTTGGATATTTATTGTGCTGTTAGCATTGTATGGTATTATAGTCTAATAAAGAGCTATTTATAAAATATTGCCGTTTTTGAGAAAAAAACGTACTCTTGCGATCACTGTGATAACTAGTTAGTTTTGGGCAGATTCTGCTTGTACCCTTATTTTGGCATTCCATGGCTACCTGCGCAGTGATCTAGTTTCCAGTAGGCCTGAAAACGTAATTATTTGAAGAGTACACAAAATTCTTCTTTCAGCCGGTTACATAACTCTCCTTTCTACCTAGGAAAGTAATGCGAACAAAAGCAAAATGATTTATATTTTGTAATTCTATTTTCCAATCGAATGTTCGTCGACCATGGGGGACCAGCCTGAGAACAGTCACAGTACAGCCCTGCGTTTCATAATGGGTTTTTCTTGAATTCTGAACTGAAAATCGAGACCTCGAGCAGCGAGGAGGTCTCCTTTGTGTTTTACTTTGCTTAGACTCTACAAAGTAGTGCAGTCTTCTAAACGCCACACAACATCCCTCTGCTCCGCTTATATTCCTGCTACTATTCCAATACACTTGTCACTCAGTTCATATGAACTTGTAAACCATAACTTACCTTCCAGTGTAGTTACTGATAAAGTCCTGCAATTTATTGGGCTGCTGCTACTTGTGCCGCGACTTGAAACACATTGCCATAGGAAAATCGAGAACTATGGTGTCATACGAGTTGCATAAGAAGAAAAGACTGACCTACAATAGATCTTCGTAGATGCGAGGAAGGAAAAGGGCAAAGAAGCCATTTTCAGTGTCCGAGTTGGAACATTGTCCTGGCTTACATGGACTTTACCATATCATTCAGCTATTGTTTCGTGGTTTCTTGAAGGTTTTCTTTGGTCTTCGGTCATGTCATAACCCAGCTTCCTTCGTTTTGTGAAATTACTCCAAACTATGACCTTAAAACCCCCACCCGTGTCGTAATTTGCCAATTTTGTAGTGTCTCTCGTACCTCAACTTGTTAACCTTTTGTTGACTCAATTTGTTCGACGCAAAACGCAGAATCAGCATGTGTTTTTTGACCTCGGAATTCCCGCACCTGCCCTAACGGGACTCCCCTTAATGGCCACAACAGACGGCTCTTTCTCCTACGAAGTCTCGCGAAAGTCGGTCGTCTCCATTTCTCCCAACACTCATCTAACACCTTTCACGATACAGTCGTCTCCAATTCTCCCGAAGGACGCTTGGTTCACCTCTCATCGACATCTAATTTGAATTTCTCCTTTCTTCCCCGTACAAACAGTTCCACCCTTCTTGTTCGCGCTTATACACTCCAATCATATCCTGTTATGTCACCTCTTCTTGTACATCTAAGTCTCCAAATCTTGTGATATACCAACTCTTCAAATTACAAGTTCTTGCTCCAACTAAACCCGTCTCCGTGATTCATTCAAGTTTATCCTGGTCGAAACACAATTCTCCTTCAAACTCCACTGGTACACAAACTAGTTAACGTACATCTGTATATCTTCGAAAATCTCGCTAATTGTGAATTATTGGGCTCTCCAATTCCGTTCCTGGGCCAAATACTCATCTTACCCAGTGAATACCCCTACTCTTCACTTTATTTACCTAATTTTGTATTTTGCATCCTTTATGTCTGTTCGTTTTTCTGCTGGATCGTGAGCTTTAGTAGCTTTCCTTGGGACAAGCAGCCAACCCCATCATTTATAAAGTAGTTGTGGGTTGACTTGAAGCTGCGATAGCGAAAAGAGTATTGTCGGCTGTCCTGTTTTCGGGATTGCGGGAATTTGTTTTATCAGTTTTCCTGGAATATGTTGGTGGGTGTAAGTTAGGATTTCCTTCGTAGTTTGTCCCTTCAAGGAGATCGTTTTGCTTGGGCTGGGATAGCCAAAAGTGTTGCAGCCCATCCCATCTCTGCCCACTTTATAATGATTTTTGTGCCGGCTGTTTGGTTCACTGCGCGTGATCGAATTGTGCGGGGGATTTTAGGTAGCAACAGGCGTAGATGCTGTTTTCTATTGACGTGGTATTGCGTTTATCACGATATTATTTTAATTTGTTTCATTTTCTTCTTCAGTGTGCTGGCGACCACAGGTATATGTTGTGTATGCTTGTCTGATACGCGTTACCGTGCTTTTGGGTAACTGTTTCGGACTGATCGATTCGCGGCTCAGACCGTCGAACTGTGACATTCCAGTGAGTCTTCATAGGCGCTCTACCCGAACATTCGTTTTGCTGGGAAACAGGTGGTACCATTGCCAAGATGGTCCTACATCCCCCACCCCTCTGCTCAGTTGATGGCGACAACAATGTAGAAGTTGAGGTCTAGTTGAGTCGAGATTATTACGAGGTCGTTACCTGAAGCAGTGTCTTCCTAGTCTTGCGTTCGGTTGTAGGGACTGGCAATTCATTAGTTGATTTATTACAATTCAGCGTGTACGTCATCATTAAATCGGTATTATCTCTTAAATGGACAACCGAATAGTATGCCCTCAGTTTCCAGTCGATTTGGAATCCGAAGGGGGTGAGCTTCTTGACAATAATCGCGCTATTGGCCTGAGTTGGGTGAAATGTACGTGCGAGGGAAAGCAAAGAATTGTAGCGTAATACTCTCTTCTTTTCGGTTGAAGAGCCGTCAATTAGTTCGAGCGTGGCGTCGTGGTAATTTGCAGTTACTGTACTCACCTCAGGGGACTGGTGTGACTTTCAAACTGATGAAAATGTAGGACTTCTGTCTTTCGAACGTCTCATTCTAATTCCTAAATTTTCTCTGATTTACCGCCTCAGTGGGTATATGACAAATGTTTCCCCTAATCCACTCCACGAATGCCAGATTTTCCCAACGACTGTTCTTCGGGCAATTTGGGAAATAATTTGCTCAAGACGACGAGGATCCATCTCATTTATGAAGCAGAACCCGGGCGATGTCACAAAGTCACCGGTAATGACGAGTATTAATCCCACTTGTGACTCGAGGCATTTCGGAAATCATAAGAAAAGTCCTCATCCCCGTAGAACTTCGGTCTTTCTCGAAGCCCAATTATTTCTCTTCAGCGGAACCCCCATCCCCTTCCCCCCTCCTTGCCGTTACGAAGTTGTTTGACTTTCATTTCCGCTTTATTCTTCTTCCACTTTCCTCCCTTCCTCCGCCGAAGCTCTTTTATTTCTCATTGTATGGCAGTGACGTGGCAAAAGTATGAATTTCTAACGAAGCTTTTTACATTTCCCCTGGGCTCTATTGATTGCCTCGTCGCTAACTCCATCGTTTGTCAGATCCCGATCACATCAGAGGCGACATTTATCTGCTGTTCGCGAAGACTAGCAACTTGTGAAGATCTCATTGTAATGCAATTGTAGCCCTGGAAGATAAAGGAGTAGTTAACCTAAATGTACCTAAGAATTAGTCTACTAAATTAGTCTTCACCCTTCTCAACTAAAATGACAAAAGTGTTGAATCGGGACCAGAAAAGTTGAGTTTTTGTCAGTGCAGAAGTTAGAATACGAAAGTTCAGCGTGTGATCTCGTTATTCAACGGCTCGCACCAAACATTACCCAGTACTGGTCTCGAGTGGTGACAAATGTTAATGCCTTCTCAGTGGTTCACTTCAGCAGCCGAATTCGGTTTGAATTTGTTGTTCTTTTAATTTCGACCGCCTGTCCCTACAACTTCAACGGCCAGTATATCAAACCTCCTTCGTGATGTTTACGCCCTCCTCCAAATCTAGTGGCTCTGCTCACTATGGCGTTAAAATTACCGTTTTTCGCATTGACGATAACTGCTCAGTAACTGTGCAACTTGTGATACTGAAACAATTCTCATTTCCACCATTTTCTTATCCAAACAATACGACAAAACCGTTCTAATACTCAGAACCGTACAAAATGTGACTCTTTACGTTTCAAGGCGTGGGATTCCAAATCTGCAACAGCCGTCCGCCATCCAGGGTGTACTTTGCCTTTAGGCGGGGTCGAAAAGTTGCATTCTTGCACACGAAAATTCCATTTGGTATCTAGTTGTGCTCGCCTGCTCGGCAATCCGGTCGTACGAAACCTTACGGTGTTTGTGCAAATTACGCTGTGTTTGCTTCACTGGGTATTTTTCGATGCTGAATCGAATGGGATTGGTTTGAGGGCGAGTTTTCTTTTAGATGGCGTTGGTTGCCTCAACAAAATAAAAGGAAACTTGGTGAGCGTGATATAAGGACTGATTTACACGTGAAATGAATATTGATTTGAGTTGTGTGTATAAGGGCGACACAAGGGGACTCGTGACCTGACGCGGGAAACTGTTGTGGAGGAAGAGGGTGAGAGCTGTGACTTGCCCGAGAGTTGATAGAGGAATGTCTTGAGCACTGGGAGACCAGTATATTTGGGCAGAGCTGTGTGGGTTGGAGAAGGAGGTAAATCGATGGAGGGAAAGACATTCTGGAAAGTCGAAAAGGGGAAATCCGTTGTCGTTGGAAGTTAAACCGAAGTTAATTCCTTTTTCTGGAGGAGGAGCCTGCTGAGCGTTCAATAACCCAACTACTCCAGCCTACGCCGAACAGATGGAAATCACAGTACGCAAGAGGCAAATTCTACTCGCAATTTATCGTTTCTCCTCAGCCAGAGCTCATTTCTGCACTACCTCCCATCCACCAATCATTCCAACTTGTAATTAGCAGCATTCTGCTAAGAAATCAGTGTTTTCTGTTTCACTTTTGCGAAACTTGGTTTAACAATTTTGATCAAACGTGGGATATTTAACAGATCAATTCTTGTTCTTCATTATTGTTCTCTCAACAATTCTTTGAACAAAGATAACAGCCAGGATGTACGTAAAACATGGACTGCACTGTCTGACGACGCACCCACATCCGAAATACTGTAGTCTTCGTTTTTGTTGTTTTCCCTACTTTGTCTTTTATTTTGTCGTCTTTCTATCCCTCTGTTTATATGTTAAGCAATTCAAACAAAAGTGTTCGACCTACCTCGATTTCCCGGCGCTTGATTCGTTCTTCGTCAACCGTTGGGGGGGAGGGGTGGGGGTTGTCCTCCAAAGTAGTCCCCATTTGATCGAACAATACGCTCATATCCATGTTTCCACTTATTGAAGCACTTTTGAAAGTCAGACATTGGGATCGCCTCTAGTGCATTCCTCGCATTAGTTTCAACAGGCTCTTTATTGCCGAGTCGATGTTCCATAAACTACATTTTCATTCTTGATTTCATTGCGGATGAATTGTGCACACACAAGAGACATTCCCAAAGTTTCGGGTAAAATTCGTGGTTTTGGTTTATTATTCATTCTGAATAATAACCCTATGTTTTCGGTCACGAAAAATTTTTTACAACCCCCCCTCAAAATTTGATACTTTACGTTTCAAGACATGGAGATTCCCAATTTGCAATGTCCGTCCGCCATCCTCCCTCCCCCGTTCTGTCCCCCGGTTTTGTGCCTTTAAGGTGGTCTAAAAAATTCGTTCTTTCGCCCAAAAATCCGATTTGGTATCTAGTTGTGCCCGCCATCTCAGCAATCCGATCGGACGAAGCCCGTGGTTGTAATGGGCAAAAAACGGTTTAAAAAATTAACGAAACGCAGTACAACGCGGGAGCTACAAGTGTTTCGTCGTTTGAATTCCTCCCGCCCCGCCCGTCTCATTAAAAAACTCGAGGCGAGCGAGCAGCGCGCCTCCCGCTCGCTTCCCTCCCAACGACTCCGCCTCCCGCTCTCCACTCAACTCGCCTTTCGCTTCGAGCGCCCCCGTTCCAATTTCCCCGGCGTTTTGGTTTTAATACGATTCAATTTTTTTAGATTCTTTCGTTTCATTCTCATTTTGGTTTTTTTCATAGATTTTTGGTTAAATTTTGATATTAGTATTTAGCGTGCATGTTTTCATATTAAAATTCAGTTTTTTCTAGATACTTTCGTGTTTTTTTTTGTTGTTTATTTTAATATTACGATTCAGTTCTTTTCGACCTTTTTTTGGGTTTAATTATGATATTTTTCGATGCTGAATCGAACAGGATGGATCTCGGAGCATTAATGCTAGGTCAAGCTGATTATCCGAATAATAAACCGTTGTGTAATAATTTGCAGGGTTTTTATGTTTTAAATCCGCCCTTTCGCGCAAAAATCCCATTTGGCATCTTGTTGTGCCCCTCTGCTAGGCATTCCGATCTGACGAAGCCCATGGTTGTTATGGGCACAAAGTGGTTATAAAAATTAACAAAAACACCGTGTTCGTTTTGTAGGCATTTTTAGATGCTGGGTCGAGTGGAATGAGTATCAGAGGTGTACCCGAAAACAGTGAAATTAGAGTAATTATAGTGAGCCAAAGGGAATTAATTAGAAAAACTCGCGGGACAAGACAGGGAAAGTAATCGTTTAAGCGTCTCACTCCAACCACCCGTCACGTCGTGCCAATTGCCCACAGATGCCTTCCGTAGTAATAAGGTCATGCTTCGTATGGTTTACTGCAATCTTTCGATGGCCAGTCGAAAGGTTTGGTTATCAGAGGTGTGAGACTAGGTCAAGCTGTTCAAGAGAATAATAAACCGTTGTGTAATAATTGGCATCTCTCAGGTCTTCCACAGTCGTTGTTCAACTGCGACACACACACGCCGACGATATTCCCGTTGGTGGTCGACCAAAACGAGGATCACTCTCGAAAGATGCGCGACCACTTTTGAACCGCCCATACCACACTTTTATTTAGGTTTTTCCCGTACAATCGTCTTTACAGGCCTTTCGAGACGCTTCAATAGTTTCCGGGCTGCTTACATTTTATGCAAATCTGGTGTTCAGCCCGTTCTGCGAATTTTAGCGACGAACACAGATGAGTTGTAGTAAACAAATACATGCTGCGCGAGAAGTATGGCGTTTTGTCGGTATCTTTGGCTAATAACGGGTAGGAGTTGCTGGTGACGTTCGTATCCCTAAAGGTCGTCTCGGTCTCCCCGCGCGAAGATACGAACTGACAAGCTGACTTAGTTGACTAGACTGACACATAAGAGGGGTAATGTTCAACGGAATGATAGCAGTACCCGAAGCTCCGCCGCCAGGCTACGATCCATTTTGATGCGTTACATAATGAGCCTCGCGTGGACAAATTTCACTCACACTCGGCACACCAAGAAGAACTCTACTGGTACCACTCAGTCATGAGCTCCTTGCGCTTAATATAACAATATGAAAAGAGACTCCTGTTCCGAGAGAGATTGAGGATGAGAGCCGTGACCCATCAGCGTCTCGCGTCTGAAAAAAATTCGGTATTATGATGTCAAACGTGACACTTTTGTCAGACTCAGTTTGTCGGGCCTCAATCAGATAAAAAGTTAACACACGTGTCAGGACGACGAGGGGTTCCTTCGCGTTTTGTGGGGTTTTCAACGTGCCGCTCGTTGCTGTGAACATCTTTCCATTGGTCTTCCCTTCTTTCATTTTCTAACAGCCCTCGGGATAACATAGTTTCCTCACGAGCCGAACCGGCCCTTTGAACGGACCATTTTCCGAGCAAACGTTTCTCGCGCATTCCTTGAAGTGAATTGTCTCTTTTTCTTATTGCCCGCTCTTTCAGGCGACTTGTGGCAGCGACTTCGAAATCGTATCACGCGAATAGTACCGTGATAGAGTGTGCATATATACAGTACTTCCTTATTTTATATGACGTTAAAAGGTCATTTGATTACCCAAGAGTCATGAAAGCAGAGTAGAGAAGGTAACTCCGAATAAACGTTTCGTTCTATTGATTGTCAGAAGAACTGCTTCTCCCTGGGTCACTCAGATGTGTTGTCACAGTTCTTTCAGTGCTCACTAGCGAAATATAAGGTCAAGCTGAGAACGCTTGAAGAATTGACGAACGTTGAGCTTTCGGCTTGATGTTGTTAGAAGTACTACATTCAACAGCCGCTTTCTCATCCCCCCCCCCTTTCTCGACGTTATACTTGCTCTATATTTCTATGTGTGTGGGAATTGTAAACTCGATGAACGAAAGTATTAAAACGAAACTCTTTTTTATTCAACGCCAAATCCAATATTCACCATTTTCCAACTGTCCTTGCAACCTTCAAACTCCGCGTCGTAACCTCGCTATTCGCTGTCACCTTGTCAACTCATCATAACCAATGGAGAGTCCCCGTTTAGGATCCTACATTCGGCCATCTGATTCGCCTTTCAGCCCGTATGGTCAGGCCATGGCTTCGTGAATTCAGCACACGTTGTGGCGGCCCTTGGTCCGTTAACCTCCTCTCCAAGAACCACGCCGTAGGTGCTATTGGACTTTTCCTTTGTGACTCTGTAGGAACCAGTGAACTTGGATGTGGGTTGTATCTTAATGGCGCTACTAGATCACCAAATTTCTAGTTTCAGGCTAGGTGCCTTCGAAAATTTTTTTGCAGTTCTCGTCCGGGACCCTGAGCATCTGCTTTTGCCTGTTTGTGCGCTTCATCGCGATCATCCGTAAAATGCACAATGAATTCTTTCCCCAACATCTTAGAGAGTATGGCCTTGTATTTATCAATTGGGAACGTACCTGGAATATACGGTTATACTGGAAGGAATTGATATTGCTTGACGCCCGAACCGTATTGTACCCAACGTAAATTTCCGCCCTAGACCTCTGCTCCAAAGGAGCGGCTCCTTACTCCAGGTCACCGCATAATCCAACCGTAAAAGGGCCGTCCCAATCATGTTGATTCCCTTCTCCTCCACCGGCTCCAGACCTATGGAAGTACAGCAGATGGTCATTTAGCCGGTTTCCCGGTAAAAGGCTATAGCCGATGTGTTACCACCTGGAGGCATGACCCTGGGAAGCCCGTTCCTTCTGGAATCCACCCTGACCTAACTATTTACTGACTTTCTCAACGTTATATTTGGTCTATATTAATCACAAACCACTGCGTCTGTACGCTAAAAATTATTTTCTTTAAATTCCTTTCTTTTGTACCTCGATAGTATTGTCAGCTTAAATGGCCCAGAAAACGCAATTCGTGGGAGTTGGAAAATATAATAAAGTAAGCTGATTTCGATTTCCCCAATAAGCTGAGAAATGCGGTGCACGTGATTCTGACTTCAGACTGAGTAATGTATGATATGTGATTACACCTATGTTTCACGGCAGTGCATCTTATAACTATGTGACTGGATGGTTGTTAGTTCATACCTCTACAAATAGTTAACTTTGCCCGGGCAAGTCCTCGTTTAAATGTTCAATCCACAACACTGGTGCGTGAGGGATCTACAATCCAATTAAGTTCGAATCCCGAACGACCTACTTCAATAAAACCAGTAGTATCCACCATTTTGAACGAACAACGAACAAATATTTAACTTCATTAATATAAAGCAGCGGGCAGTATGAATTATACGCAATAAATTGCGGCTTCGGCAGAAATTAAATATCCTGAGGACGTTTGGAGAGGAGCTCGCCTCTTCTCTCGTATACTTAATGGTTAGCTCTGGCCACTCGTCCCTGACCAGGTTGAACCGACTAAATCTTCCCCACTTTCAATGAACTGAGCTCCGAGCCGTCGGCGAGAAAATTCCTAATGAAATTCCTTTTGAGTTTTATTACGAAACCGCGCTTTACTGAATTTCCCTTTGAGGTTTTTCAAGTGCACACTCCAGTGCATCCCTACAATTCAATTGAAAGTAATTCGAACGTTCTCCTTTGAATGACTTTATCTTGGAAGGATCTGAATTTTATTGCTTCTTTTTTTTACGTTATTTTCAGTCAAAGATTTTTTTCGAAGACCCCCAGAGTGTATTTTGGATCTAGTATGTCACGTCGTGGCAGTTGTGCGGTACTTCCGCTACCGGAAATTCGTAACTGCCCTCTTTACATTTCTTATTCCTACGAATTAGAAAGGAATGTTATGCAATTGTTCAGATTTTCACGTTTCCTTTGCTCCTAAGACCGATAAGCACCTTTTGAGAATGAGAAAATGGTCTGCGTGGGTTTATTAGGTCTCTTTTGGGACTAAAAAAAATCAATTCAAGTTTGATACGAAGTTGCAGATCAAATGGGACACTAATGAAGGTCTGACAAAAATCGGTTCAAAACTAACAAGAATCGTCATCTTGATCAAAACATAAACATGTTTTTTGTTCTCAATAATGGTTAGATCGATCGATTTCGATAATATTTTTTTATTTAATCTGTTAAAATTTTCTGTTAAACTGTTTCAAACGACGAACAGCACGGTAAATAGCTCATCAATTAGAAAATGAGGACAGCAGCGCAATAATTGGTCGCAGTCACAGCCGCTCAAATACAGATACTGTTATCAAAAATATCTTGCTGGTTTTTCACCGGGAGTTCAATGAGATACTTGTGAGCAACCCGATAAATTCCGCAATTCCAACGAATTTTCACTGGGTTTACTCCATAACTGCTGAACAATAAATGCCATAAACCTTAAATCTTCCCAAAAACATCTCGTAGGTGGTACTTGAAACTACTTATGCGCTGGTTATTCATTGAAGGTTGTTACATGTGTAGAAGCAACTCAATAAATGTTGAATGCTGTACTATCGAGTTCAAATAAATTGAGAAACAAATAGTGTTATTTGTTAAAAAATCGTTGAATGTGCGTGAGGCTGTGGGAAGCTGTGTGACGTGAAGACCAGGATTGACAGGTATCCCTCGTCTTCACGTTGGCCCATGCCATGCTGATGATGTCTGAATTAGCGCGGGTCTTCAGCGCAGAAGAAGAATGTGGGTTCAACCGAAACCGTAGTGTGTGCTGCCTGCACCACCTCACCTCACCGTCTCACGTTCAATGTTGCACATTTGCTCTTCATCTTCTCAGATGGATTCTCTCTTTTGGATCTTGTGCGAACGTTACCATCTTGCCTGTTCTGCGCTCGTTCCGCTATTTCTTTTTACAGTTCCACTGTACGTCAATTGTAACTGTGACTGTAACTGTAATGAGTTTTATATGTATTATTTCTTTGCTGTACAAACACGATTCGAAATCAAGCTCGGCGGACGGATCAATAGCGACTACTTCCAGTTCTCCTATATAAGCGGCTTACTGCCCATTCAAGTGGTCCCCTCGTTTCTTTCTAATTCCGAACGGAAGACCACTCCAAAGTTGCGTTTTTCGTAGCTAATTCCTCTCCAATCGATAGATCGATTGTCAAACTGGTTTCCTGTGCCTCAAAGGGCAGTGGAGCGGAAAGGAGATATGAGGTTGGAAACCTCCGTAAAACGACTGAGATACGTATCAGGAACGACTTGACGATAAATCACTCGTTCCTCTTTCAGAGAATCATTGCCGTTTGAAAATGAAAAAATATCGCCTGGTGGAGCTCTCTCGGGGTGTCGGAAATTTCGTCCCATCAGAAATAGATTATGCGGTTGAGTCGTGTTGCCCTGCGACGAAAGCAAGGGCGACCCCACGGGGGACAACGGGCGCGGATTGTCTGAAACTGATAGGGAACCGTGCCTAGCCGGTCTAATTTGGTGATGACGGATACATCAATTCTACGAGCGCACTCAAGACTGGCCATTTTTCTTCCTCTCATTCAATTAAAAGAAAACTGCTCTGCAGCTCACCTCTTAAATTTTTAGTTTCCAACAACTAGAGAAAATGGCGAAATAAATGTAGCTTCGGCTGTAGCAATTACAGAAAATGCTGAGGAGAAAGAGAAAATAATGATGGGACACTTAAAAGACTCGCTCACAAGATGTTGGGTGAGCTTATGGAACACGCCATGCCCTCGGTGAGAGGGGGATTAATCGTCTCTTCTCTTTTCACGAGTCCAGGCTGGCAGCGAGAGCAATTAGGTGAGGGGGTTGAAAGCGGTTAGTTGATTGGGGGTTGGGGGGGGGGAGAAAGTGCGATCATCTTTTACGTCACCGCGTGGTCTAATTTTGAAGAAAGGGAAGTGAAGAAAAGTAACAGAAAGAACGAACTAAAATATCCAGCTTCGTCGCAGGACTTCCCTCGCCCTGGCACACGTTTGATAATATTCTATTTGTAGAGACGTGTCCTCGTTCAACATGTTCATACAGAAACCTTTATGAGGAGCGAAGAAAGGGCGGGAATATGGTCGGGCTACTCGCTGGCCATCATTCGCCTCCAGCATTCAGCTCGATCAGTTTTGGCTTGATTGGTCTTCTTCCCTAGGCGTTTTGTCCTTTCCTCACAGCATCGTCATCGAGTGAATGCAAACCAGCCCTCCTAAATCCCAAACATTCGCTCAGTGGTGATTATTGGTGCTTTATTCCCCTACTCTCATCGTTAATTTGTTCTGTATATACGGTATTGGTGTCTGGTATTGGTGTCCCAAACATTCGCTCAGTGGTGATTATTGGTGCTTTATTCCCCTACTCTCATCGTTAATTTGTTCTGTATATACGGTATTGGTGTCTGGTATTGGTGTCCCAAACATTCGCTCAGTGGTGATTATTGGTGCTTTATTCCCCTACTCTCATCGTTAATTTGTTCTGTATATACGGTATTGGTGTCTGGCCTTCTGAGTCGACTGAATGTTTAATGTCTCTCGCGCATTCTCCTCCTCCAAATTTTCTTTCTATTATTATGAAGGCCGACACGTTCTTTTCTTCTAACACTGTAGTGAACTAAACGTGCATTTTCATCGAAATCACATGCTAATTGCCAAGTCTGCGCACGAGGTTATTGTTTAGTTGCATTGTACCAAAGAGCTTTTGAAATTTGTTATTCTCAAGCACCTAACAATTGTTTAAAGCACCTTATGAGCTTAATGACTTAATGCTCTTGTCGGACGTAATTGAAACGTTGAACTAAATGAATCGTTGGGCAATGCATAATAGAATGTATTAACGAGATTTGGAAAACTTTGAAATCGCAGAGATTGAGCATATAAATAAATTAAGGGGCAGCTTCATACGGCATTAAGGGCCAGTTTATCAATTCTTTAGTTAAAACGTTGATTAGGTAGCGATCTGTTAACGATAATCAAGGACTGAAAAAATACTAGAGCTCGGATCGCGTTCATCAATCGCCAATTGACTAATAGTTACCTAGCGAGAGTTTGAACAAGGGAAAAGGGGCTGCCACAACGCTCAAACGAGAATCCCTCGAACGAAGAGGCAACTTGGCGAGTTGTCATCCAAAACAATGTGTTGGAGAGTTTGTACCATTGGGCCACCTTCCTTGCCGCCTGTCTATTTCATTATTTGACATTTTCATTCGAATACCTAAAATATCAGTTGCAGAATTGTTAAATAATATATTTGTGATCTTACTTGATACTTTTCACTTTTTATTCAATTCTTTTTTTATCTTTCCTTACTTCTCATCCTTCTCTTACTCCTCTTCTTATTGTGTAGCTCATTTTTCGTATTGTGATTATTTTTGTTACGGGTTTGTCGTGATTTTTTCCGTCGTGAGGGGGGCCAACATAAGTAAAAGAATTAGCCTTACAGAAAACATTACGTGTATTATTCAAAATTAATCATACACCAAACAACATTAAAAAATTTAAAAAACGATACATGATTGCTCTTTTGGCCTTTAAGATTTTTTTCTTCTCACATCATCTTTATGAAAGTGGCGGCAAGTGAACAATGGTCTGGGAAACTAGTTTCATAATGAGGGAGGCAGAAGTTTTACTAACTCGACAAAAGTCGCCTACAGCTAGTAGCATCGAACCTGCAAATAGAAAACGAAAATGATTTACGAGAATGGTTTACGTGTTCTACTTCCACATAATTCCAAAATTTATACGAATCGCCTTGAATAGTAAGGACCTTTTCATTTGTATAGCCTCGTTAATTGCCTATGTGATCGGTAAAAAAGATAATTATTGAGTTGATATTCACGATCTCACACCAACATCAGACGGTCACAGAAAGTTATTAGCACACAATTATACTTCTCACTGAGATCAGAACGCATAGTTCTCGCCTATCGTTCACATACATTAAGCTATGAAATGGAAGGTCAATAATAATCAGAAATAAGCAAACAAAGTACGGTATACTTCTCCGTATATTTTATACGGTTCACTTTTTCCTATAATTCCAAAATAATCAAAACGGAACTTCACAACAATCGTCTATTATTCTCATGAACAGCTTGACCTAGTATTAGTGCTCCCCCATCCCATTCGATTCAGCATCGAATACTAGTAAACCATACGAAACATGTCCTGGCTACAATGGAACTACGGAAACAAAACGTCTGATGATTTTGCCCCGTCGTCGGGGAAATTGGAACGGGGGCGCTCGAAGCGAACCCGTTGCGAGGCGAAAGGGGAGTTGTGTGGCGGCGTCGTTGGGAGGCGAGTGAGCGCGGGTGGTTTTTTTTTGCGACGGGCGGGGAGGGAGGGAGTTCAAACGACGAAACGTTGACTTCCGCTGTAGTTCCCGCGTTGTACTGCATTTCGTTATTTTTTTTAACCGTTTTTGACCCATTACAACCACGGGCTTCGTCCAATCGGATTGCCGAGATGGCGGGCACAACTAGATACCAAATCGGATTTTTGTGCGAAAGAACGAATTTTTTAGACCACCTTAAAGGCACAAAACCGGGGGACAGAACGGGGGAGGGAGGATGGCGGACGGACATTGCAAATTTGGAATCTCCAAGTCTTGAAACATAAAGTATCAAATTTTGAGGGGGGGTTGTAAAAAAATGTTCGTGACCAAAAACATAGGGTTATTATTCAGAATGAATAATAAACCAAAACCGCTGAACGCACGAAAGGATTAGGAAAGTTGTGATTCGACGAGACAGATTTTGGGACTGATGGAATTGAAACGTAAACATTCGATGAAAGCTCTAAATTACTTTTAAATCTTGACGTAAGTTATATCATGCACGAATGTAACGTGGTAGGTCGATAAAATATTAGGTCTGTATTTACCGAGGCCGTGGAACCTGAGCGATAGAAGCGTTCATTGACGAAATTGCGTGATTTCGATTACTTGGTGATTCTATCCGCGTTAGAATTAGCGAAAGTACGAACAGCGTTGTTTCTTTCGTGTTTAGCGTATCAAAATACTCGGCTCTCGGGCGGACCTGTTAGGCGTTGATCTTTTCATCGGAGAAATCAGAGTGTGAGCTCCTAGTCGGAGTCCATTGATCATAAAATGATATTAAATTGAGTTAACAGTATTCCAATCAATAATATAACGACAATAATAATGTGATAACGAGAGCAGAAACGGAAACAGATCGTGGCAAACGAAACACAACCGAACATGGCTGCCAACAAAATTTCTCAGATAACTGTACAACTTTCTGATAACTGAAATAACAGGTTGGAAATAAATAATCACAGGTAATAAATAAATAAAAACAGATCGAGGCGAGCGAAACACATTATTTGACAGATATAACGGTTAGTTATCCGATAACTAAGGTGCAAAGAGACGAGTTAAAAAATAACTATCAGCTAGCGCTAACGAGGCGTCAAAGTGAATTGATGAACTTGTCTTCGGGAGTTAACGAAAGATTTGACTGAGTCAGCTTTTAGTCAAGCTAGCAAATGACATTGATAAACCGGCCCTAAAAGTTTATAAGACGGAAGTGGCGGTGGATAACGAACAGAAACTGAAGGGAGGGCCTGACCGTGTGAAGGCTATGGAGCGTGGGATCGATTGATAATTGACAGTGATTGGCATTACATTCAAGCGACCACTTAGAACTCCTAGAAAATCGATATTGAAGGCGAAAGAAATCGGGTGCTCTAGAAGTTGAGTTGAGTCTTGCAAACTAGGAGATATAGTCGGCAAATGATCGGGATTAGTCCTGAAACTACTCACGTAAATTAAATAAATGGAGAATTAAGTTGATGAGTTGGGATTTAAATCAATGTGGAATAACGTAACTGTAGAAGCCTGGAAGTAGAATGAAATGATGCATTGACGCGGATTGCGAGAAATAACTATAGCGGCAAGGGTTGAAAGCAGTCTTTATTTATTATTGAACGTTGATAGTAATCTTTGAGTGTCAACGGTTAAATCGTTAATTTTAATCTCCAATAATTAAATTCGTCTGAATAATTAAAAATATTATGCCTTGGATTTATGGGTAGCAAGACGTACTTTGGCACTTCGGTGGAATCCCTCCTATTAATCGCTTTTCTACGTGTAAATATCTGGTGCGTATCAACACACGAGTTTCCACGACATAAATTGGACGACCTGCTGTACATATGGGAGCTGTATCTTCGTTCAACGTATTTATGAAGAACAAAATTTAGGTATTAAGTAGTGAAGCCCCCCCCCCTCCCCCCAACCACTTACAGTAAATGGAACGCATCCCATCTATCCACAATGGAATAACCACCTATGCCCATAGAGCGCCTGCTGACTCGTTCAACCGTCGCATCTCCTCAGAGCTGTTCTTTCACCCCACGCCGCGCCAGGGCAATCAATGCTGCCACCCTGACGCTACCAGACTCCGCTCCACGAGCATCTGATACCACCGTGCGAAGATCCGTGCTGTCATATATCTACCTATTGGCTTGCCAAGTTAGCGCAAGAACCCAGCTGCCGGTACACATACGCACATACAGGTCATGTGCCAATAATAAGTTTTTTGGATTCAGTAGACTGCAAAACGTTAAGATCTGAAGAAAACCTAACTTTTTTTTATAGGATCGTAATACTCTCCTTACTCCTAGGGCAGCGAAAAGCAAAAAGGCGCTCAGGTATGAACCACAAGTTCCTTTTTGCTGTTCAAATGTCAAACTCTATCGCGGACGAAGAAAAGAAAAGTTGTTTCTCCCTTTTGTCAACTTGGAACGTGGGCAAGTTCTTCGCCAAAACGCATCAAATAGAAATTTACGGTCACTTCAATCTTCATCTTCTCACAGTAAATGGGCCGTGAAACGAATTTATGCTCTCAAGCGAAGCTCTGAAAGTTTTCCTTGGGCAACGAAAACTATTCAACGCGTCGAGATTTCCCTTCGCAACACAAAGGCCGGACGAGAGATTTCAAACCGAAGGGCGGCGTGAATTCTGCGGTACAAGAAGGGAATTGCGTTTTCAACTAAACTTTAATCAAACACGCGTTTGAATGTTAAAACCGGGAAGGAAAGGAGGGGGAAAAATGTTTTATCTCGGCGGCAGCAATAATTCGATTAAACGTGGGGGGACGGAGTAAAAGCTCCGAGTAAAATATGAATGTTAACCGAGAAATATGTCCGGACGTAAAGAAGATGAAACGATACGCGCTCTTGGACAAATCCCTCTCTTAACGGCTCACGAGACCCAGAGAGAGAGAGGAAAAAAAACGGCTGTCTCTGAAAATGTTATTCAAACCGAAAGATTGAGATCGTCGCTGTTTATTGAGCTTCCGCGTATAAGGTTATTATGTCATTCTGCACAATCCGCTCAAAGAGCGAGTCATTCACGTCGTTTTTATGTGAAATAGAGTCAGAGCTTCAAAACTCTCTTGCCACAGAGTGGAAAAGTTCATTTTCTAAGAAGAAAGACATTTATATAAAATCCCTCCATTCTGCGTCGCGTCGTGGGAAATTGCCCCGTGGAAGTCAAATCTTAGGAATCATCTCAGGCGAAGGGACGTGGGAATCAGCTCCACTGGCCGCAAGTCTCTGGTTTACCAAGTTGACTCTGGGGAACTATTTCGCGAGCGCGAATTAAATGCGTTCTACTTCTAATGCGTATCTTAATATAAGTCGTTTGCCAGGGAATATTTAAATTGTTCAACGCTTCTGAAAATACGGGAAGAAGTAACGATGTCCCCCCCCCCCTTATCCTGCACCGTTCCACCGACGGAGAACTCTTCGTGGAACGCAAAATCGCCCTTTCGATAATGCCAAAATATGAAAAATAGAATTGTGAAAGAATCATTTGAAGATATAAAAGTCACATAAAACCTGGTGGAGCTCTAGGTTCCAGAAGGTCGTACTGCATGTCGGTTTGCTCGTATTTATGTAAGAACTTCATTGAGCAAGTGTATTCATCACGCATCACACAACTTTCCTCAGCCCCACATGCATACAGCGACTTTCTCGACGGGCAACTAATCAAATCTGTTTTTCATTCTAGTAAAAACAACGTTTACATGAAAATCTGGAGGTGTTTAAGGTTCTGGAATGTATTGTGCTGCTCCTACTTGCCCCAAGGCCAGTAATGAGCAGCAGTCAGTGCACAGGAGATTCATGAGACTGTCCACGTGATTTTTTTGGAGAAGGATCGCGTTTGCCGTTTTGGAGTGAGTGTTACGGCGGTGGTTGGCATGCTGGAATTTCTGGAGTCGCTCCAATATATTTTATGAGCGTAAATGAACGCTAATCGTATAGGCACTATTTTCGACTACCAACTCAACTTTTCTGGAGATCCTTGTAACATTTGAGCGGAGATTGTAAGGAAATATTTTCGTTGATTTATTGTGCTGCTCTCGTCATTTTACCACGAATGAGAATTGTACGGTATTGTCATGTCATTTGTTGCAGTTTATACACAAAATTTAATGAAAATCGTTTGAGACGTTCTTGAGAAAAAAAAATTGGTGTTTTGATCACCATAATAATATAATAATTATACTTGGTTTTGGGCGGAGTACGGTCATCCCCTTGTTTAGGCGTCTAGTGACCATCTGCCGGCTAGATTTAGTTCAACAACTTGGTTGTGAATTCTCCTATATAATGTTTTGTAAAACGCTACTGTCCCCTGAATGTTTGGTGTTTATTGTTGCGTTCTTTTGGTCATTTTCTCAGGGATGCAAATTGTATATTACTGTTATGGCGTTTGGAACTGACCGCACTCAAAATTTTATTGAAATTGTTGCAGCAGTTTTTCAGAAAAAAAGATTTGGCGATTTGCTCACTATGATAATTATAGTTACTATTTTGCTTATCCCGTAATTATGGAGTCCTATGTCAAGGTGGGGAAAAGTGTCTCGGTCTTCTGGGTCGACTGTGGGTCGAGACAGGAGACCACAACCAAAACTATGGTTTATTGAGAATTCTAGTCTGTTGAGGAAGTCAGTAGCGTAGTTGAGTTGACTATCATTAATTTACAATGTAATGAAATGCCAAGTAGAGTTACTATTTAGAGGAAGAAGAAGACGTTGATTTGTTCTTGAGTTATTATTAGAAATTCACAAACAAATTACCTAAAACGAATTATATTTAGAGTGCGTTTTGCATCAGAGGCAACTGGTCTGTTCAATAAGCTCTTCGCAGTCGTCTTCGAAGAACGCAGTCATTTATTAATAACAAACACGTGTGCTTTTCGAGCGTGACATGAGACACTACTGGTCCGTGGCTGAGGCGGTCTTGCTGTCTTCAATCTCGCGTCTGTCTCCTGTCCAGGTCGCACGCGTAAACTGGTGGCTATACCAACTCCTATGACAAATGACGCTAGTGGTCTCCTGTCTCTGTCACCGTCCCCGGAACGAAACTTGAATTAAAAAATCAGGTGCGCCGCATCACACAACTTTTCTTGGCTCTCCGTCAATTCACTTGAACTTGGTAAAACATCACTTCACGGCGGCAGAAAGCGGTAGCGCTTACAATTCCAGAATTTATTGTGCTGCGCGTACTCATGACCTGCCCATTATTGAGCTATTGGTACTCTGAGAATAACTGAGAGTGTCAACACGATTTTTGTTGTTGTTGAAACAATAACTTTTTCAGAATTATTGGATAAAAACGTTTAGAAATGGTGTTAACTGAAACGGCGGTGGTTGGAATTCCGGAATTTCTGGATTGACCCCTGTATATCTTATGATAGTTATTAAAGGCTCACCGTATAGGCACATAGTTGGAGTTCTACCTGAATTTTAAGCAAGCAACAAAAAACTGCTAAAATCGATTTTCGTTGAAATGTTTGGTAATTTCTAGTGCTATTCTTGTCATTTTCCCATGGATGAGAGTTTTATAGTACTGTCGTCCCATTAAGAGCTGCCCATAGAAAACATTTGATCAAAATCTCCAGAGCCGGTTTTGAGGAAAAGATATGCGCGGTTTTGATCACTATGATTACTATAGTTAGTTTAGAGCGAATTTTGCTCATACCCTTATTTGGCGTCCCATGGTGACTTGCGATCACAGACTCAGACAATTTCCCACATAGTGTTTAACTTGGATTAGCAGATCTATCTTGAGCCGGTTGATTCCTCCAACTTCCTTGAGCCAACTCTACACCAAATCCTGGTACTTTCCGGAGCATGAAGTGGTAGTTTTACGTCGGTTGTCAAATAAATGGGAACATCCCACGAAATTCTAAATGTCTTTTTTTTTCCCTAATAAATTCTCTATAATTCCTCTATGTGAATAGCAACGTTCTTAAAAGGGAATCTTATTAGCCCGTTCATCATCTCCGTTTTCCGTATTTCCGTTCATAAATTACCTATATGTCAGTTATTCGGTGAGGGCGTGACATAAATAGGGGGAATTAAACAAAATCCGCACTTCCAGCCCATGTGTACGGATTGATGAACGGTTTTTTGTTCGTCGTTGGCTTCATGAAAATCGCAGAATGCTCTTAGCCTTGAAGAAAGTTGTATGGTGCTCCACTATCATTCTCTGAAAAACGGCCTTGACGATTTTAATTAAATCTTTTGCGTGGCAACTCCAGACACCTGATGAATTAAATCGCGGTATCTTCACTCACACGATGATGTTGGGATTTCTATGATGCGGCGGTGAGAAAACTAAACCCGGAATATTTATGTCAAAACGGATTCCGAAGGAAGCAAGAAACGTTTAAACCATCAAACGCCGTTTCCCTTTCCACTCGACCAACGAGGCATCTCCGCTTACTTGAGAAATTTTCCAGATACCTTGCCGCATATTTGAGTTCTCGTTGGGATGAAGCGTCGCATTTTTAATTCCCGAGTTGAAAAGGCGCTTCTGCCTCTGGGAATTGTGTTTCATCATTTATTTCAAATCAATAGCGAAGCTCACAGATCAATATGAGACATCGTGATTCGAAAGCGTGAATTAATTAACTCAGGACCGCATTCGCAAATTGATTGACGACTTGATATTCGATTAGGGCTTCGTGCTCGTTATGCGGAGAGTGTTGAATCAGTTTTGGAATAGGTAACTTGATGTGCGTCAGAGAGGACTGTATTACACTTTAAATGAATAATTATATGACTCTGAGTTTAAGTAAACAAGCGCGACACAAGGGGACTCAGAATACACGTGAACTGGTCGTGTGGGGAACTAGAGCGGAGAGAAAGTGAGTGGAGTTGGTAGAGCAGCACTGGGTGACGAGTGTCTGGGAAGAACTGTGTGTGTTGAAGAAGGAGGTAAATCGAGGGGGGGGGAGGATATGTTGGAGAGTCCAAAAAGGGGAAACCCATTGTCGCTTCGAAAGTTGAACCGAACTATAATACCTTTGTCCCACAGCTAACATGAAAAAGGGTCCAGGTCAGAAATAGTTGTATTCAACGCACCTGGGAAAAGCCCAAGCTCTAGCTTCCAACTAATTTGTCTGTGCCAAACAGTGAGTAAATGTTCAACTCTCCTTCAACGAAGGTAGTTTGGTAGGAAAATGGGTTCGCATGTCAACGTTCGGAATATTGCATGAAGCGAGACTGAAAATAGTAAATATTGCGTAGAGGCGATGGTAGGTGGTACGGTCGGTCTACTGCCGCTGCTGTTACCTTTGCACGAGAATAATTGCACTCTTCCTGTTTGCGCCAATTGTTTATCAATACGTTTTAGTTCGTACATTACGCGTTAACCGTGATGAAGCTTTTCTGTTTGCGCCACCCCCACTTCTCTCACTTCTCCAGAGATCGACTACACCCAATTCCTCTTCAGTTCTCTCTTCTCTCGTTTCGGGTCATAAGCATCCCAACATTTTCTCCATACAGCCGTAAACAATTCCGACGTTTGGGAAGCATTTGGCAGCATCACTACCGCTGCATCTCGCACTTGGGCTTTGTTTACCACTCTAACGGGTAATCAGCAATCCATGAACCTACTCATTCGTGACGTTTGTTGGTTCCAATTCGAACTTTTAGCGTATTTTCTCTTTCTTCGAATTGTTATTCAAGTTATCATTTATTTGGTAGGAGCTCCTTAATTTTTGACATTTTATGTCTTTACTTTGCTACATAAACTCGAAAACTGTAACGGCCAAGCGTCACGAAATTTAACCTTGAGGCTGAGTGGACAAGGCAACGTTTTAACCCGAGTTGCAAGCACAGCCCCTGTGGCATAATGCATAAGGCATCGGTCTCCTAACCCGTAGGTTGTGGGTTCGAGTCCCACCAGGGTTACGATTTTTGTTTGTTTGACATTTTATGTCTTTACTTTGCTACATAAACTCGAAAATGTAACGCAGGATGTGTAACAGAGAAGCGTCACTTTGTGTTGGGTTAAGTGCATGGTAACGTCTGTTACAAAATCTAACGCTTGGTAACATCACACGTTTTAATAACCTCAGTGACTAAGTGATGATGTCAATTGCAATTGACGCGGCCATTATATCGAAACCATCAACGAGCACAATCAAACGTAGTTATCATTGCATTAAAAAATAATAGTAATAATAAAAGAGATAAAATGTTCCTAGTGGTTGCGTACTTGTACGAAAGCTGTGCCCACCGTTTGTGTTTGTCTCATAATAAGTTTTTTATGTGTTCATACTAAAATAATTACTATAGTGTGCATAGTATGGTAGTTTCCTCGGGTTATCTTCTACCCATCTCTGTGATGCCAGTAAAATAATCACTATACATTCGCTACTGGCGCACATGCTCGTTATACACACACTTCCCTCTTTCCCTCTCCAACGAACACGCATCACACATCTTTTCCCACCGCCACATAAATTCGATAGCTGTACCCAATAAATTTTTTTCAACCCGTCTCCAAATTAAAGTTCACTCAGTACAGCGAGTGGTTATTAGTTGATAAAAACCACTGTGTGAGTTAGGAATGTTTGGCATTTTCACGACTTCGGCACTCTGCGAGAACTCATGCATTACTCGTGCATTACAGTTGAAGGTGCAAAGAAAATTGTAACTTTCTTTAGAAAACCCCTTTGGAAATCGCCCGAAACTTGCGCGAACGAGCCACCCATATTTTCGAGCTTCAGAGTCGTTGATATTTTCATGTTTTTACTCTCCTTCACTCTAGGACTTTTAAGGACTTCAAAGTAGAAGACTATTTCCAATTAGAACGCTTTTTGAACTCGATTTAGTGAATACTTCTGAACGTAGAATGAATTTCTTTATTTATCGACCAGGGCCTTCTTCAATTTCTCTTGGCGAACAGGTATTGCAATATACCCTCGTCAACAGCATACTGGGGTTTAAATTAGTGTTAAAAACCCACAATTTTCTTCCAGTACTCTCAAATGTTTTAAATTTTATATACTAACGTACTCACCAACAACATGCGAAATAAATACTGATTACTCACTTGCATACCTACACTGGAGCGTACTGAAATAAATTTTAAAATACGTAAAAGTAGTTCTAAACTTACATTACTTAGACTCAAGTCATACGCGGGAGGCAGGACATTTTTCAAGCTTACTTTGAAAGCTTTAGTATTTTTCATTAACTGTTAGAGAACGGTGCCCCTTGAGCAGCAAGTGAGCTACTAAACACGCACGAGCGTTGCAGAGTACATGACCCCAATGCCCTCTCTTGGCACGGAACTTCTCCGGTCGCAGGCTTTGGAGCTGGCGCTCAGTTTCAAGGTAGTGGGATGGAGGCGTGACGGTGGGCCTCCTCCACTCTGCCCTGCGCTCAGTGGTTATTACGCATGGCCTGCTGGTTTCCTACCTTTCCTGGTTTAGGTTGGGCCTTGGGGCGTTCAACTCGGGCCCCCTCCTTTCTAAGTGCCAGTTAAGCCATTTTTGACTGCCCTCTCTATGAGGATTTACGGGCAGGAGCCAGGAGGCGGGGACTCTATTGGCCACTATGGCTGCTGTGTTGCTTCGCTTGGTTTGCCCAGGCTTGGGTTAACTGTCGCTACAGGCTCAAAGCGTGGGGGTCTCCATTAGCTGGCGCAGAAAACCAGCTTACTCTCCCTTCATCATAACAGGCTACATCCATTCTCACTAGTAAGCCGATGAGCCTATACCAATGTGCTGCTAATGGCGCATTACTCTCATCAAGTCAGGTTACTGTTTCAGCCTGGTACTAATGGGAAGTAAATGAGGTCAGTTTTTTTACGTCAGTAGATTAACTGACTGCAGGGTATGGAAATTCCTCGTGATGACTCCAGGGAACAGTAATTAAAACATTAAATGTTTTCTTCTAACAATTGCTACATCTTTCATCACAATTCTTGAGTGGATCATTCTTCACAACGTAATGGGGATATCAAACCTCATCTGTAGGAAAATGACGTGAGCGGTACAATAAATTGTCACACATTTGGGGGATTTTAGCGCAGGTATTTAAGTAATTGGGTTAGATCCGCCAGTACGCAAACTACTACAGTTAACGTAAATGATTCCGTCCCCCCTGGCTGGTGAGATACTGTGGACGAGCGCTTTCGCTGTTGGGTTTTCCCTCGGGAAAATGATGAGAGTTGCTCTATAAATTATTGAAAATTGCGAAGAATAAAATCCCGCTCATATTATGTTGGAGTCCTACTAAAAATATTAGACCTATAAATTAAACAACCCTTGATCTGGTAGATTATTGGAAGTTAACGTATCTGTTATTTGCACAAATCTTTGTTTTGGAAGGTCTGTAGAAAGCTTCTTTTGTGTTTATATAATTTCCCTGCCTATTCCCCAGGCCTGAGCAAAGTAAAACCCTGCAAATTATTACACAATGGTTTATTATTCTCATGAACAGCTTGACCTAGTATTACTGTTCCGAGACCCATCCCATTCGATTCAGCATCGAATACTAGTAAACCATACGAAACATGACCTGACTACAATGGAACTACGGAAACTAAATATTCCTCCGGCGCCAGGCGCACGTAAACGTCTGTAGGCATTTGTGTCCCGATGGAGGGGTGTGCGGAGGAAGTGGCCTTAACCTTCCTCCCCCCTCCCCCAATCGAGCAAAAAGAGTCAGGGAAATTGGGATGGGGGCTACCAGCGAACCCTCGCTCGGCAATTGGCAGGATGTTGTGAGTCCAAAGGTCGTTGCGAGTCGAACGGGCCTTGAAAACGATACGAAACACAGCTTATTTGCGATTATACTGCGTTTCGTTAATTTTTTTAACCATTTTTTGCCCATAGCAACCATGGGCTTCGTCCGATCGGATTGCCGAGATGGCGGGCACAACTAGATACCAAATGGGATTTTTGTGCGAAAGAACAAATTTTTTAGACCACATTAAAGACACAAAACGGCCGGGCGGTGGACGGAGGACGACGGACGGACATTGCAGGATTGGGATCCCCGTGTGAAACGTTAAGTATCACATTTTGAGGGGGGGTCGTAAAAAATTTTTCGTGACCGAAAACATAAAGGTTATTACTCAGAATGAATAATAAACCAAAGGCCAATTTATTTGCATTGCAGGCTGATGAATTAATCAACTCATGAATGAATGAATCAATTTGATAAGAACGCAGTTTTACTGGCTTATGGGAAATTTTCAATGCACTGAAGGATTTTACAGAGGAGGAACTGTAATTATGAATTCCGCTCAAATGGTGCTAGCATTTTAAACAAAAATTAATGTGATATTCCCACAATTTTCGTACACGATGAAAGCGTAATGTTACGGTGGAGATTAATATTGAAAGCGGTATCGCATTAGGTGAATCGGGAAGTAGTACGATAGAAACCGATTGCAATTGGAACAGAGTTTTATTCTCAATTACATTCGGAGACGTTTTACCACCACAGACAGGGAACTGAGTGGGAGTGAACGCGAGCGCGGGCGACACAGCGACGAGGGAACTGGCTTGGTTACAGCTGGCGGCAGTGAAGTCACGAGCGAATCGGGGCATTTGAGGTGTCCAGTCAGCATAAATGCCCCGGACGAGCCTCCGCTGAATCGAAGGGTTTGGTTCGTCACAGTCGTTACAGTAATGATAACGGCGGTGCGTCCTATTTTTGTTTTGTTTTCACATTATTTCGAGGAAAAACAGAACCCGCTATATCAGGTCGTCATGTTGGTCGTCATCTCACTTTAAGAAAGCAGTGGCTGAGGTCGTCGTATTTGTTTCTCCGTTCATCGTGTAAAACTTGTGTGATACTCTACAACTGATTATTACTGGCGATCCAATGTCCATGTAGGTAACATATTGGTGTTTTCGGCTACGATTCCAGCTCTGAACTTACACCTTCTTCGCGCTATTTACGTCAAAGCCAACTCCTCCTGTGACCACCGGTTCGGCAACTTTGCTGTGAAGTGGCTTTCCAAAGGAAACTGTTTCCGTCTTCTCTAGACAATGCGTCATTATTTACTTGAAAGATGGTGGTAGGGTGATAGTTGACCTCCTGAATGGGAAATGAGAACCTCTCGCTACTGAATCTGAGACTTGTATGGAGCAACAGGTGAATTAGTAATATAAGAGCTCATGTATCGAGTAACTCCTCAAGTCATCCTACTCCTAGATGAACCGCTACCTTGCTTCACGTGGGACGTAGCAACAGGCAACGCCCTCAACTGCGCCCGTTGGGGCTGGGAAATTCGAGTGGCACTAGAACACTAGGACTTTATCGGCGAGTTCTGATCCTTCGTTAGAGCGATTGGCTGTTCGCCTGGAAGCCTTCCTTTCGAAGCTCTCGCCCCGTTACCAAACGAGAATAATCCGCTTTAAAAAAAAGCGGACCTCTGACAATCGCAAATGCTACTCAAACCGTAAACAAAGAGTAAAAACCACCTCCTTGGGAATCGTTGCGGTACACACCATACACAGCACAAATCAGGTAGATTGCAGTGGGATGCGTGTGTGCACCAGCGAGATGTTACTCCTAGTGGCTCACAGTCGACGTACTAATTCTGCAGAATCCCGTACCTAATTGAATTGTAAGTACACAACTTTTGGAACGGTTTTTCGATCATAAAGATTCGGCTCAATCTCTTCATAAAGACATTTCCCTTGGGCCCTCCCAACGAGCTCCTGCTTCTAGCGCTCGTTTCCTCATTTGCTTTGCGCCAACTTCCCTTTCTGAACACGTAGGTCGTTTCGCTTTAGAGGATGGGGATAGAAAAACGGAAAAAATCCTCCTTTCGAAGAGAACGCCGAGGGCGTACAGGTCGAATAATTTGGTTGTTACAACTCACTTGATTTGTAACAACTGTTTTTCCAGAACCGTTAGTATCAAACAACAACATTTTCCCAATCTGAAGCTTCACTTTACGATTAATTACGTCATTTTGGGTGGAACGGCACTAAAATAAATCGTAGAAACTCCTGCAGAGCCCATTTTCTCACAAGTTCCTCCTGGAATTGAATGGAATCGAGCATAAACAGCTGAATTAATAGGTTAGACTGAAATGCAGTGATGTAGAAAGGTTTGAAGTACAATGAGATGAAATCCAATGGAATGAAATATACTCAACGCGTAGTCAGACAGAATGTAATCAAATGAAACAGAATACAACTAAATATAGTAGAATGGGCTGCATTTAGACCACGTACGTGAACTACATTGGAATGAAGTGAGACAGGTCATGGTTATGTAAACAGAATTGATTTCATCGACGGGATCCAATCGGGTTGTTATGAAAATAGAATTTGGATTGTTTGGCACAAGCCACAGACGAATTTTAAATCTACGTTTCTGCCCTGTTTCCCCTAAATCGTCACTGTGAACGCAAGGATTTCTTGAACATAATGCAGCAAAGGCTCCATCATTCTGTCCTATGAGTCATATTTGTATTGTGTTCTCTGTGTCAAGGAGGAAACGGATTATGGCCCCTTTCAATCGCCAGGAAGGTTCTTTGAAATGGTTTCAGGGCTTCCCAGTTTACTTGAGTCGCGTTCCTGATGACCTTCTTACACTTACTCAACCCTCTCTATCTTCTCATGTTCATCATTTCCGTTCTCTGTAGGCATCCTGTGTGGTCCTTGCGTCCTTTCGCGCTTGTATTTACACCATTCATGAGCTGTCGTTGCGGAAATAGTATATTGTACGTCGTACTAGAACTCGGCATTCTGTACAGCCCACTGCCCCCAACTCTGCTAATTGTTCCCTAGTCTTTCGCCCACTTGAACTTTTCCCCTAAATTGAATAGAATTAATGTGACGAAATCGGACAATGCGAAATTGATTTCAATGTAAGGGAACGTTTTAAAATAAGTTGGGACCCAATCGGATTGAATTTATGTTAATTTATAGAATGCTGGTTGCAAATCAGATTCGATGAATCGAAAGATTGAAATTCATTTGTTAACGGGGCGGGATGTTGAACAGACAACATCTCAATTAGCATACTTTACTGTAACCTCCTTGGTCCATTGCCTTCTCAATGTTGCTTCAAATCACGGCTATCTAACTGCGTTCCACAGCTACCCCAGTGAGCATGGTGAGAACGAAACTGATTAGCCTTGATTTACTTATTTAGCCGTAATCAGGTTTATCACGATTAGTGCTGTTTTGATGAAAATAACCCTTAGCTAACAAATGTTAGTTTAATCAAGCTGTTTGGTACAGCTGGACCTTAGTTTAATGGACCTCGAACTTCGCAGTGTTTGGTCAGGGAGGTACTCTGTACTTCCTGACGCCGGCAACAATAATTACATTTTTATATAAGCCCGAGTAACGCCAGTGAATTTCATGGGCTCAATTCATATCGGGAGCGGCAGTCGGCAATAAAATGTTTTACCTTCGCGCTCCGGCCGTTCTCTCAGCAATAATACAATTAATCCTAATAAGGGAGCGGTGTGGTGAGGCGGGTTGGAAACAATTATTTTACTTGCACTCCGCAGGGAGGCCACTTTTCATCATTATCTCGCCGTTTGGCGAAGATTAAGGGCCTCTTCGGGAAGAAGAGCTGCCCAGAGAGTTTGCCGAGCGCAAATTAGTAGACCTCGAATTTAAAATAGACGCGCCCAAAAGGTAGTGACGCCCCTAAAACGGAGGACATTCAATTAATGAGAAAAGCTTCAGAGGGGAGTCAAAAGGGCGACTTTAGCGGGGGACTAATATTATCTGGGGCGAGGGATGGGATTAATTCGACTGTTTATGAGTGATGCCGACCGGACGAGGACACTCCGACTGCCCTGGAAGGCTCCCAAAGAACGGAAATTGCTCCACGCTTTGTACGCTCCCGGACACTAAAACGAGCAATAAAATTGACCTAATTTACTCCGTTCATTTACACAAAGGCTCGTGTGAAGGGATTACAGTCGATCAATAGTGAGCTCCAGTTGATCCTTTTGAATAGCGTATATGTGACGCTCGACAATCCTCCTATCGGTTTTTGATGTAACAGTTCACCTTCGCCATTAGTTTTCAGACTAGTCTACAGCCTCTGAATGATTCCAATCGGACATGATCCAAAACACGAAGGGTGCTGATGATTCTAGAGTCACCGGGGCCCCAGCGCCCTCACATTATGCTCGCTAATCAGCAGGGCACCCTTTGGTGTTCAGTATGGTGATTTGTTGTTGCATTCTGGCTCATGTTCTGCAGTTCATTACACTGCATTGCTTCATGTGAGATCCATCCAGAATGATGATGAAGGCTGCTCAAACTTAGTTATTGCGTACGCGTTCCTCCAGTGTTGTTAGAGGATCTCCGAGTTCATACTCACTGCTAGGTCTTCCAGTCCCTTTAACATAACCTACCTGATAATGGTAACTGCACTAACTTGCCCCTTGTCCACGGCGATATAGGTCCTCTGCTTGTGCCCTGGCCTTGGAGCAACGTTGTGGTATCAGTGGTTTGTACGTTCAGTAAGAAAACAATATTTTCATAAGGCCGGTTTCACACGGAGAGCCGTACGGCTCTCACTCGCGATGAGGAGCGTTTTCCGCTCTTGACTCCCACTCTTTCACACGGAGAGCCATTTGGCTCTCGATCGCCTTTTTTTGGCAATCATCTGCACCGAGTTGAAGAACGAGCATGGCACGCATGCTTTGGCCATTTACCTCCTTCACCCCCGTCGTGTTCAACGCCAAAAAAAAAAAAAAGTACCAGACAGTATTGGTCCATCCGATTAACTAACAGCGGGATGAAGAAGGAGTTTACGCCACACTGTACGAAAAACTTCGAAAAGATGACAAAAAGTTTTTCAACTTCTTCCAGATGTCAATCGACACATTTGTTGAACTCCTCAGCAAGGTGAAAAATGCCATTCAACTTGAAGATACCAACATGCGTAATTGAATTAAGCCTGAATTAAGGCTTGCAATAACATTGAAGTAAGTTGAGTTGCTTTGTTTTCAATTCACATATTTCCATGTAAAACTCCAAATATCTGCGTGAATGGTTGAAAATATGCACCTTTGAATCAATAAGTTAAGCAATAAACTGAGGAGTGGGAGCCGTTTTCGCTCGTCGTGTGAACGCTCTCATCCCCCTCTTTGTATTTCGCCGAAGAGCCCGAGACTCGCGGCTCGAAGTGCCGTGCCGTGATCACTCGCGTCTCGCGAGCCTTCACCGCTCTCGCTCTCCGTGTGAAACCTCCACTGCTCCTAGTGTATTTCAGTCTCACGCGCCGTCCTCCTCTTCGCGAGCGAGAGCCGTACGGCTCCCCGTGTGAAACCGGCCTGACAGTCTCCATTCGCCATGTGCTTGTGCAAGGTTCCAGTCCTTTGTAAGTGCCTCTGAATTGGTTCCCGACCTGTGGCCATTCAGACTAAACCATAGCGATTTTGTGACTGGGGGGAGCGTCCTCTAGTTGAAAACGTGCGAATGGGTTCTTTCTCCCGTCCCACTCCACTATGAGTCTGTGACACCTGAAGCACCTCTAAGCTCGCGGTGATGTGTGTGGCAATAACGCATCACAATGTGGATATTTCCTTATTCAATGGACGTTTCCATGGGTGAGACCTCACTCATTAGTACAGCTCACAGAATAGTCTACACACATCCTTGCTCACTTAAGACCTTGTTAATACCGTTTTATCGCCATGCCAACGTGCTGGTATTTGAGCTATGAACGGGAAAGGGAGGAGGAATCCGGATTAAATGTCGATGAGAGTTGGAACAAGTGTCTGTTGGGAGAACTGGGAGACGATCGACTTTGCAGAAAATTCGCAGGTGAATGAGTTTGGGGGAGCGGTCAGTTGTGGTGATGATATTTGGGAAAGTCCAGAAGAAGGGGGAATCCGTTGACAATCGGAAATAACTGAAGAATAGGTGGACTTTCCAAAGGTAAACAAAAAGGGCTTGAGGACAGAAGGTGTTCAGGGAAACATTGACTTTGCCTTTAGGGCCAGCGCAGACATTTCGGAGGTCAAAGACCCAGGAACTCCGCGTGCCCGAACACTAGTATTCACGAAAAAATTACGGTAGTCCAATAAACTACCAATAGGCCATCGTTAGGCTATCGTTATATAATAATTTTGAGCAACCTCAGACATTGAGGGTTCAAACCTGCTGCCACTCTTAAAGTTTTTACCCAAAAATTGTGATAAACGACGGTAAATGCGGTCTTTCTCAAAAAACTCATGTTGACACTCCTGTAGATTATCTTTACGCCAGGTGTTGAATAATGATCGTGGTAAAAGTAGGACGAACCCAATTAACTCTGGAACATTAGGCGCCACCAGTTTCTGTGTACGACCTCGAGCAACGCTCTACCAAGTTCATATACATTGAACACAAAACAGATTCCATCAGACTGATGAAAATCGTTGGAGGCGTGGGGGGCTATGAAGTTGTGTGATGAGTCGTTCCAGATACATTTTAATTTCACGACAAAAGATACGCACCACGCGTTAATTATCAAGAAGTCGTTTTCGAAAGCTGCAGATAACGAGCGGTAACTCGATAGCGTTTTATGGCTCATACGTAATCACGAAGTAAATCATCGTCAGAGCAACTAATGAAGGATAAGACATCAATTATCACTGTGGGGGCTATGGGGAGTTTTAACGAACAGTTTCACTCGACTCCTCCCCACCCAGTATACAACTACTAGCCGACATTTTCCGGCGGTAGAATTTCTCCGACGAGGGTAAAAGAATTCCGTATAAATATAAAATATTAAAGCGAAACTGGAAGCCCTTAAGGGTTTTATACAGTGGAGCTCGTTATATTTAATAAAATGAAGCGTGTGACAATGTTAATCCGCAAGGGAGTCGTCTGGTAAGAGGCTCTTGGCCGTGCGGTAGCCCGCGGGTTATGACACACCCCCATCAGTTCCCTCCATGTTCCCCATCAGCTTCACAGTAATGCGGTTTGTGCGCTTTCCCACCGACGTCTCTCTGAGGGGCCACACATTTTCTGCATTTCCCTAATGTCTAACTCCTTGTCTGCTCGCTGGCTGAAAATATTAAAATGTTTCTCTAAAACTCGGAGGGCACGACGGTAATTCACTTGGGAGCTCCGCTTTTGAAGAATAGCGCTCAAAGGAGACGTAGTTTTTAGACGTTCAATGGCGTTTTGTCTATTGAGGATGTGGGTTCTCTGACGGGCGAATTGAGACAGGAATGGCGAACCTGCGCCCTGCTCGATAGTTATAGATATCTTGCGCTATCTACCATTAGATTGTTGCCCCAATAATCAAACCGCGTCGCAAGGTGCCAAAATTGATTTCTCGAAGGGCAGGAAATTACTAACAAATTAAATATTTTGCGCCATGAAGTCTCATTTCTCGCCCTGGTGAGAGTATGATTACTAGGCGAGGGATTGAAAATATATCGAAGCTTCTTAACAAAGGCATCCGTTCACTGCATTCCTTCAACAATGGGTAGACGCTGACACGGGAAGCCAAATGTGTCTATTGATTAATTGAAGTTAATTGAGTTCTGCACTAACTCTGGAATCTCGAAGACCATGTGTTTTTAGGTTGAAGATTTCGAATTTTATATCCGTCCAATGGACTACCAGAGGATAATTTTTGGAGACTAATCGGAGATTAATTAACTAATCAGTCCAAGATAAGTAAAGACCACAATTTTTACTTCGTAGGGCCGCCACTTTTCGCTGAGATGTTTCCTAGGGACAAAAGTTGGTTCACACCATACCCACCTTTTTTTGGCCTAGCGGCATACAGAAAGAGCAGAACAAAAAAAGAAAAAACTAGCTAAATCGGTCGAACCATTCTCCCGCAAAGTTTACGCTAGACATACAGGCGCATACGAACCGCGCGTTTTTAGTGCTTTCCTGTGAGGAGGCCTTGAGCGTGAGGATCTGTTGACTGCTCATGTTTCTTTCGACACGGTACCATTTGAGCTGCCCGGTGTAACGGCAATTCTACAGGTCCAGTATCGAATGACGAGGAATTGGGTGGTGGGTTGTGAGACTTGCATCTCCAGCCTTCCTGGATGAAGGTGACTCAATTAATTTATTTTAGAGCTCCTAATTGCAATAAATGTTTCCTCAGTTCTGTGTCAATCGTGTTTAACAAATAATATGATATAGAGGTAGAAATAAATTTTTAAAAATGAATATGGGGCTGCGAGGGGCTTCGTGGAAGGACAACGGCTATCTTCATCTGCCTGACCTAGTGGTGGGAGGGAGTCAACGTCTGGAAAGAAAAACGCCTACTCCATTTGCCGCTTCTACGACTGTTCTGACGTAGCCTCATATTTATTTACAAAAGGGGAAATTGAGACATTTTCCTGTAGCTAGTATGATTATGAAAACTTCGAATAGTACCTTAAAAGTCCTTATTACCAAGAGAAGGGAATTGTAAAATTGAGAGCAGAAAAACGGGCGAAAAGGTGGTGACAGTCTCCAGTCCCTTGTGAACCATTCTTGAAAAGCTAAGAAATATCGATTCTGTGAGGTGAATCCAAACCAACTCAGGTTCGGACTATTGATCTCCAACGAACCCTGAACTTTCACAATAACCGTAATTGGTAGCTCCAGTTCGTTATCGCTCTTAAAGAAGAAGTCGCCTCTGGAGTCCCGTCATAAAGCGCCATAATAGAAAAAGAGTCTAAAAGGTTGACAGGGTGGTGAAGTGAATTGTTTGCAGCGTGCGTGCCGGAAGATGAGAAAAGGACCGGAGCTTTTCCCGAAGGTGGCGATAATTGATTGTTAGAAGAGCCGTTGTTGGAAATGTCTGAGGAGGAAGCGGCGTCGAGGGAAACGCGATTAGAAGTTGGAAGCTCCGAGTTGAAAAGCTTCAGAGGCTCCTGCCTCTTCGGAAACTGTAGCCCGGGGCTCGTTCTTATCTCTTGATGCCTCGATACCATCTTCGTTAGAACCTGAGAACTCCGAAATTGCCTGTGAGCTTCATAACTGCCTCCTGAGTCTATTAAACCTTCCGTTCCATTCACCCGGTGTCGATTACCGTGGAATCGGCTTTTCATATGAACGCCGTTTCCTTTACAAATAGTGTGGTGCACGACGCTTCGCACCGAATGTCAGGTCGAAGAGAAAGAAGTTAGTTCCCGTTTTCTGCCACTGTCGAAGCATTCTTGAGACCCCTTTCCGCTCCATCTGCTACTAACTGTCGCCCAACTCTTCCCAATTGGAGAAACTTGGGGCTGTTCAGAAGTTCCGTGTCGCTGACCCTGAAGCCCTTTGGCCCGCATAACGGAGACCTTGTACATCCCCCCTCCCCCCTTTCTTTAGCGCTTACTTTTTAATCCACTTGGATTCTGTAGATTGCTTAAACTCAATGAGCCAAGAAAGAGCTATGTATATCTACTCATTTGCGATAAAGATAGGAGTTGCTATCAGGAATTGTTCATGCAGTAAAAAATCGTTTGAAAGATATCTGGTGCGTTGCAACACACAATTTTCCTTAGCTCTACTCAATTCACTTTGTACATGGCTAATTCTATTTAATCAATTCATTTATCATTCAGTAAATTTGAACTTGGTCAAACAACACTTTGCGGCTGCAGGAAGGGGTAGCGCTTACAGTTCCAGATTTTATTATGCTGCTCGTACTCATTGCAGGACCTTTATTGAGCAATTAGTACACAGAGAATTAATGAGGCTGTAAACACAAAGTTTTTGAAGAAGGATAGTGATTACTTTTGCAGAGTTGTTGGGTAAACACTTTTAGAACTGGTAGTAAGCGAAATGGGCAGTAGTTGAAATTCAGGAATTTCTGTAGAGACGCCCATATATCTCATGAAGGTTTTTAAACACTCACCCTTTAGGTATTGGATTGGACTACAATACCAATTTTTTTTTTACGTTCTACAAGAATTCCAGCGGAGTTTATAAGGAAAAAACTGCACTAAAACGCTTTCGGGCGAAAATTTTGATAATTTATTGTGCTGCTCTCGTCATTTTCCCCCGAATGGGAATTTTATGGTATCATTGCCTTATTGAGAGCTATTAATATAAAAAATTTAATCAAAATCGTTAGAGCCGTTTTTGAGAAAAACATTTGGTGTTTTGATCACTATGATAACTATAGTTAACTTTCGGTGGATTTTCTGATACCCTTATTTTTGCGTCCCATGGTAACCTGTAGCCTAGACATCAAGTTTCAGCTGATTTGGTCAGGCCGTTTTCTCTAAAAACCACTCAAAAATCGATTACGTCGAAAATTTTGGTAATTTATTGTGCTGCTCTCGTCATTTTCCCATAGAGGGGAATTTTATGGTATTGTTGTTATATTGAGAGCTATCAATATACAAATTATAATCAATATCGTTATAGCCGTTTTTGAGAAAAAAAATATTTGGTGTTTTGACCACTATGATAACTATAGTTAAATTTCGGTGAATTTTGTTCATACCCTTATTTTGGCGTCCCATGGTAAGCTGCGGGCGAGATATAAAGTTTGAGCAGATTTGGTACGGTGGTTTTCTCTCAAAATCGTTCACAGACACACAGACCATTTTCCCAAATAGTGTTTTTCGGACTCAGGAGGGTCTGAAACGTAAAGATCTGAAGAAAACTCAAAATTCTTTTTTCAGCCGATTACATAACTTTCCTTTCTACTTTGTAGAGCCAAGGAAAGTAAAAACGAGTCATAAATAAGGAGTTGTTGGGCAATGGTTGGGAGATGTTGAAATTTCAGTTAAAACGTTGAGAAATCAATTTAAAAATCGAATGGGAAGTTGTGTAAAAAAATGTCTGGAATAGAGTGAAATGAATTTTGTTATGAGTGCTGCAATATTAGTAAATACTAAATTTTCGTTAAAGCCGTTCGGTAATAGATTTAACGAATATTGGAAAATAAATTCAAATACAATAAATTCAATAAAAGTTGTGGCAATATCAGTAAAACCATTTCGTAGGTCGGGTAGCTTGAGAATTGTTGAGTAACCTTGTTTAAAAACTCTGCAAATTATTACACAACGGTTCATTATTCGACGTATTCTCACACCTCCAGGCTCAGCCTCGAAAAATACCACTAAATGATGCGAAACATGCCCTGACTACAGCGGGATGACAAAAATTGTCACATTCTAGGCGCATTTAGGCACGACGACGTGGCGAGTTGAGCAGACAGGAGGTTGGACTGTGTTGGGAGGTAGTGGGGGAAATTATTACTTACGCTGTACTGCCCCGCGAGGTCTTTCAAGTAGTCTTCAAGTAAACTTTGACTCACTACATTTACTGCGGTTTCACTGTTTTGGATCCAGTCGTATTCGCGCACCTCTGAGACTCGTTCAGAACATCGAAAAAAACCTTAAAAACAATACGTCTATGCGTACGTGCAAGATGGGAAGGGATTAACTTGAGAGAATTAGATGGTGAACTATAATGGACTGTAATATTCGGAAATACAGATGCTCAGACGGGCACGTAAATGCACTTGAGATCTTGGCGGAGAAATTTCAGAGTTAGTCACTGGGGAACGGAGACGCTCGTAATTTGGTAGACGTTCGGGTTAGTCGGATTGACGTAGCGTTCTGATGATGGACGAGAGTGCAATTCAACCGTAATGATCCGAAGCGGTGATCAGACTCCACATACGTCAAAAGGTAACCAAGGTCCGTGGGAAACCCCAAGAAACGAGAAGTGCCATAACCTAGGCCGTCCTAGGCGTAAGAAAATCTCGAGCATTGGCCCGAGCTCAGTAAGGTTTTCGGGGATGAGCTCGTCAATACCAAATGCGACGTAATCGCGATAAAACCGCCAAAAATTGTTAATTTTTGAACACACTTTTTGGATCATAACAACCACGGGCTTCGTCCGATCGGTTTGCCGAGCAGGCAGGCACAACTAGATACCAAATGGGATTTTCGTACGAAAGAATGTTTTTTTCAGATAACGTTAAATGTCAAATATGCCCTGGATGGCGGACAGAAATCGCAGATTAGGAATAAATGCATTATTCATAAACCAAAAAAACCATCTGACATCCAGGACGAAAATTGGGTGAATGTTTGAGCAAAAATGAAGAAAAATGGGTAAAATTCATTGGAAATGAGAGAGAAAAGTTGAAAATTCGGGGGATTGGAGTAAATGTGCCGATAGTTTAGTTGTGAGTGTTGGGTAATCGGTATCTGTAGTTGAGATATTCTGTAAAATCGAGAAATAAATGTAAAATTAGACGAACTACGAGAACGTGTTGAGAATATTCGTAAACCCGAGTTAGGCGTTAAGTGTTTTGAAAGTTGCGATCAAATTGATGAGGAATTGGGAGGAAAATCGGGATTCAGCTCATGTAGTGTTCAAACGTCGATGAATCAGCCTCAAGCGTCCCCAATTCTCAGCTAATTCTCATGCGTGGCATTTGAAAGTTGTATGGAATGTGAAATCGAATGATGCCGACGCAATGGTTCAATCAATCCTCGCCCCTGTGATTTATTAAAAATTTACCAAAATACTCCGACGTAGATCTCCCATTCAACATCTTCGGTCGTGCATAATATTCGACGAATTTTTCGATTTAAAGATCTGTGTACCACACGTAATTTATGTTTCATATATTTTCGCACGTATGTTCAAAAAAGGTTAAAATTCATTGTGAGACGCCATGAAACGGGTTTCGGTTCTACGTTATGAAATAATAACTATTTTGAATAAGTGTTGAAGTAATTTGGTTTATTCCGCCAGTAGGTAAGTCACTAATGTTAACGTACCTGTTTGGTGAGTCCGCCTTCTCTGGTCAATGAATGATCGGTAACGTTGGTGGGAAATCAAGCACGGACCAAAGAATCGCAAGAGAGGCCTGTTGTATGGAAAAACACTGGTTAGGTGGATAAACACCGGAGAATAAGAATAATAAGAATAATGTGTGAGTGGGGGGAGGACCCATGTGGCAATTACAGGTCTTCGGACACAGTGAAAGTGGTAAATGAACGATTGAACACTAATCACCTCGTGCAAATACGTTGGCGATTCGCGTCGGAGAATTAAAAAGTTCTAATTGTTTCGAGAGATTTGGAGAAAACGTTAGAAAGAGCAGCATGTTTAACTGTCGAGCAGCACAGTTTTGACGGCTCATTCTTAGGAACCCCCGGAATTGAAGCTTTTGAGTAGAGGTTGTAACACTATTGACTAAAAACGGTACGTTTATCTCCATTTTAAGCAAATTAAAATAAAAAAACTACGCAGTGAGTCAAATTTGGGAAGTTGTTTGAAAACTGTTGGAAATGGAGTGAAGTGTTGTGAGTTGGCTTAAGAGAGTTGAGAAATAAATAGCAATTGTGGGGATTTTTGTAAAAATTCTAGGGATAAAGTTGCACCGCCACGAACTGGGCTTTTTTCAAACGATGCGCCGTTGAGAGTAATCTTAACAATGTCAGTTTGACACAGTCACCGTCTCGAGTTGTTCGCTCCGACTGTTCCCTTTTTGTTGTCCTTATTCGTAATTATATACAAAACTTTTTGCTCAAACCAGATTCGGAAGTTATCACGTTAATGCATCCTCCCGCATTCGTATGATGACGGCACAGGAAACGGATTCGTGCTTGAAAAATGTTGGGAGTGGCATAAAAACTGTCGTGAAATTGAGCAAAACAGTGTTGGGAAGTTAAGTAAAATATGTTAGTAAAATGTGTCGTATCATTTGAAATCTCTTAGATTTTAAATCTCTTACAGATCTGAATGAGACGAATCGACAAGTTGCTGAGTTGAAGCAGAACATTTAGCCGTTAACATCGCTCGTCCTCCTACTAACTTTACCCTCTCATCACAAAACTTCATTTTACCCGACCAATCACGTTCAAAACTTACATAATGCCATACCCAGGACCAGATGGGCGATCAACTGATTCCGACAGTTCTCCTTTCGTTGCTTCAACTCGCGAAGAGGTAACTTGACTGCAGGAATCTTAGAGAGTCCCACATATTCCAGTGCATTGAGATCGCTCCAACTGCGAACAACTCCTTTTGTACTTCGAGACATTGTCAACGCGCTCTTCTCATTTCCAACGCCTCGACGGTTGTTCCACCGTTGGCAATTTCATGTCAGTTCATTGTCAACCTCGAAGATAATTACGAGCAGCAAGTTGTCAACAATGACGACCGAGAAATGAGTATTTTCGGCCGGTCTTGAACGCCTCCTGTGAGTTAGAAGGCTGTTCGTTTGTTGCGCGACGGTCTTAAGGTCTCGGGAGGTTCTTCGGTTGCCGTTGTTTAATCTGACTGCATTTTCATACTTTCTGCTTAGCAACAATCATGATGTCGTTTACTGCTTCTCGATTCAGCGGAGCGCGCAGGGTAAAGTAAATCACGAACCTTGCCTGCTGCCTATTCAATTAAACGGGTAATCGACCGAGGAAACGGTTGTGCTGTTTTGAACGAATACGACCTTTTCAAATCGCACATCAGTTATGTCTATATCAAACCATCAACCGTAGACGTTCCTCAAAGATTAACATTTTACAGTGTAATGGACACGTACAGGGCATTCCAGACAAATGTTTTAAATTAAAATAAAGCATCTTCTCCCAACGTTCCCCAGTACATTGTACATTTGCCAGTTATTACTGGTGGAGTAAATAGGTCGAAAAAAAAGAATGACACTGTGGCTGGAGGGAGGGGAGCTTTTAGCTACTAATCCAATCGTGTTTTGGGTTTTCTTTCAAGAAAGGTTTTTTTTACCCACCCCTTCTCGTTCCAAGGGATTGGGATCCCAAATCTGACCCGCGCCATATTTTGGCTTCATCATGCTCCAAAAAATGTATTCCATTCCCACAAAAATTCCATTTGGGATATAGTGATGCCTGGCAATCCGATCGCGTGAAATCCATGGTTCTTATGGGCAAAAAATGGTTTTAAATAATAACATACTCGACATTGTGGGCGGTTTTGTTGCATTTGCCGGATGATTTTATTTTTTATTTTTTAACGTTTTTACTCTTTATTCTATAACTGTATAAGTGATTATTATTCATTTCCAAAAAATTGGGTTTACACCCTCACTATTTCTCTGTGCGCCAATTGTTCAATAATGGTCGGGGCATGAGTACGAGCAGCACAATGAATTCCGGATCTGTTAGTGCTGCGGCTTTCTGCCACCGTGAAGTGATGTGTCAAATGAACTGAGTGAATAATTGAGTTAGTAGAATAAGTCATGAACACATGTGAATGCCGAATGTGAATTATAACTGTATTATTCAGAATGAGTAGTAAATCATAGCGCGCTCTCTCTCCACGCGTATTTTGCGAAGAGCCGTGTCTTCACAGTATATTTGTCGCGGATAGAACATTAAACGATTCCTCCTCCACGTTCGTACGCTAAGGAATTTTTTTCGAAGAAATAACGGCTACTCCTTTCGAAAGTCCCGGAATCCCCAAACTGTTGGCGAGTTTCTTCGAAAGGGTTCGAGTTAGTTCCGATCGCTCGGCAAACGTTGCCAATGGAGGATTAAAGACCTCTGAGTAAGCAAATAGTAACTCATTCCCGTAATAGCGGCCTAATTCTGCAATCAATACAGTTGTAAAGTCTCGATAACTCCGCCGGGTTTCTGAGTGTTAAGCCCCTTTTACTTATAATTGCGCCGAGCTTATTCTACTCGATAAAATTGGAGATGCAGGCGCGTGCGTTATTAGGCGTGCTTTATATTTATGCTACCTGGCCTGACAAATGATGTTTCGTGATATAAATTAGTGTTAAGCTCCGATTGTTGACACTATTAGAGAGACGAATCAGTTCTGCGTTCTACGCTAGCGTTCAAGAAAATAAAACTTATAAGTAAAAGTGTGAGGTTCTTGTTACCTATGTAGGTACATATATTTACCAAGATTTCGCCCTTAAGATTTGGGATTGGGCAGTTAGTATGTTACGTTACTGACCAATAGAGGACATTCCAGCGGCTTAAAGCCTGAATACCGCCGTCAGACCGTTGCAGGGAAGAAGTCTTGTTACTTGTTATGTTTTCTGCTGTTTCCAATACGTGTAGCTCAAACTTTCTCAGTTCTTTCTCCGGGCCCATCAACCGATTAAATCACCAACTCGTCATATTTGGAATGCTCATTTTGCAAACATTCGTCGTTGTGGATCAACTTAAGTTTCCACTACGATTCTCTTGAACAGCTTGACCTTGTCTCTCACCTCCAAGAACCATCCAGTTCGATTCAGCGTCGAAAAATACCAGTAAATGATACGAAACATGACATGACAACGACGAAAATTACATTCGTTTTATTGTCGCGTGTCTTCTTTGGCTCACTATATTTACTGTGGTTTCTCTGGTTTTTGTCTAAACGTTAAACGCTAAATCTCTTAGAGTTGTTTCGTTTGATTCAGCATCGTAAAATACCTTGAAAATGATACCGAACACGGCGTATGTGCGTTAAAAATACCGAAATTGCGTCTTTGTTAATTTTTCAAACCATTTTTTGCACATAACAACCATGGGCTTCGTCCGATCGGATTGCCGAGAAGATGGGCACGTCTAGATACCAAATGGAATTTTTGTGCGATAAAGCGGATGTTTTAGTCCGCGTTAAAGTATGTTGCAGAATAGCAGAATGACTTGAAACGTGAAGTGTGACGTTTTGAGGCGTGGATGTGAAAAAATGCTCCTGACCGAAAACATAAGGTTCAGTTTATACAGAATGAATTATAAACCAAAAGTTCAAGTGTTTTGGCTTGCTACGAAATTATTTAAACCCTTGTGTTCGACGCAAGTCAAATCAGTTGGAGTCTTTTGACCTCAGACGTCCTCAGTCATTGTCTCCTCTTACCCCCCTGTTCTGTGGGCATTCCACCATGGCGGGTCGGTTATTTCTAACGGCAGCGGGTTTCTCTGAAGTGGGGTTTTTCCTTTCTTTATTTTCTCTCTCCTCAATTTCAGACTACTCTCCACAAGATACAGCTCCTCTCACAATTCATTCAGCTACAAACTCTCGTGAAAGTCACACTCGTCTCTTTGTTTCCACTCAGACACTTTCCTGTATCTATTCTCAGCCCATAGAGTTAGCTATCTCCTTCCAATACAGTTTCCCTCGCCAGTTCACGCATTTACGAGTCGTCCCCTTGTACACAAACTCTACTCACCTCATTGCATTTAATACAGTCCTCCTCACGCTCTTCGAGCTTCTTTTATTTTCGATCTTTAACTCTCGCCAAGTATCAACTTCTTTGACAAAGACGAGTTTCAGAGGATGACTCCACCTAGTCTAAGTGGAATTCTGCCAAATGACAGTTTATTCCTCAAGAAGTCGTGAAGTTAAATTGCGTTGGGACGATTGATAATGTACACATGTTCGTGTCCCTAGAATCAACACCCTCATGTTTTTACTTGTGAGTGTGCCACATCTCATTTTATTATAAATTACACTTCTTGCTGCTTCGCAGCGAACGAATTCTAACTTATTTCTCTGAATATCAAGTGTTCTCATGTGATGATCGTCCAACTGGATGTTGAGAAAATGCTATCAAATGAGCAGTAACGATATCTATCACCTGTACCACATTTCAAATACTACCTATTTGTTGTCTATGAGGCATCCATATTCTATAAAAGACAAAAATAACAATAAATGAATTATAGTACACAACAATCCTCGAAAAGTAGCTTTTAAAAATCGTATAATCGAAATCGGGCAAAATCTGACGATTGCCTTTTGGTTTATTATTCATTCTGTATAATAACCCTATGTTCTCGGCCTGGAAATTTTTTTTCAACCCCCTCCCCCTCAAAATGTCACACTTTACGTTTCAAGGCATCGGGATTCCAAATCTGCGATGTCCACCCGCCGCCCAGGCCCTAAACGTGAATTTTAAAATCCGTTCTTTCGCACAACGAACCCATTTGGATTTGGTATCTAGCTCTGCCTCTCTGCTCGATAATCCGATCGAACGAAGCCCAATGGGCAAAAAATGGTTTAAAGAAATTACCAAAAACCCAATTTTGGGCAGTTTTAACGCAAATACTTTGCGTTCAAGGTACTATTAGATGCTGGGTTGAATGAAATGAGAATCAGAGGTGCACAACTGCGTACAACGAATCGAAAACAGTGAAATTAGAGTCTGCTAATTAAAAGAACTGCAGTAATCGTTTCATTGTCTCACACCAACCACCCATCAGCTCGACGCGTCACGTCGTACCAATTGCCTACAGGCGCATGGAGTTTGTAATTTTCGTCGTTCCGTAGTAGTTCGGTCATGCTTCGTATGGTTTAGGTATTTTTTGATGGTGAGTCTAATAGGATGGTTCAGAGGTGTGAGACTAGGTGAAACAGTTCAAGAGAATAATAAACCGTTATGTAATTGTGTTGAAGAGATGTTCCCCAAAAACCAAACAGGTGTTTTTCCGCGTTTTCATGTAAAACGTACTTTTAGTAAACGAAATACCGCATATCTGATGATGAGCGTACGGAAAATTTATAAAATTGAAAAAAAAATGTGTTGGAATGAGTAAACCCTCGCTCTTAACTTGTTTGGCGGCGACTGAGACGTACACGTTCATTAATTGAACAAGTTCGAAAACGACTACTATCGCTCGTCATGTTTGTGCAAGGGCGCCGTTCTTCCTGGACGTCGTTGAATATCACTTACAGTGGACACCCATGTACGCATACGTCGGGTCACCGAACTTCGACGGGCAGGCATGCTCACGAGCTATTCCCTGAAGTAAGGAGGACGACAGAGTGCCAAGATGTATGTCCGAGCCATGAATCGACCCAGCTCTACACAGGTCACGGATGCTTTAATGGAAAACTGCAGCTGTTCAGGAGGAAAACCTTGGCAAGGTGTCCGTGCGGCCACCATTGGGAAACTGCGGATCACATATTAAGGGAGTGCAGTCTGTTCATAGAGGAGAAGGTGTTGTTCACCGGAAGCGTCCAGTACGACGGGCCGCTAAATAGATTAGTTGAGCAACAGAACGGCGGTTGCAAGATGGAGACATTTGCTGCAAAATGGCACAGAAGACGCGGCCCAGGTCCAGATATGTCTGTGAGTGGCAGAATAGAGGATAGACCCGTCGGTGATTAATAGATTATTTATGTATATTTAGGGTAGGAAACTCTGCGATATAGGTTAGAATTAGGTTAGCGGCGATGGAGGGAGGGGAGGAATATGCAAGTACTCGCCCTCTCCTCCTTCGCCAAGTACGTGTAAGTAGTGAACAGGGGCGGAATATCCCAGTACTCCCCCCTGAGGTGTGAATGTAATTTATACGGAGTGCATGTAAATTATTATGAGTGAATGTTAATGTTAGTGTATATGTGTGCTTGTGTGTTTATGTCTGTGTGTGTGTGTTTGTGTATGAGTGTCAGCATAGATCTGGGCAAGAAGATTCGTCAAGACAGAGCAACAATGGGAAAACTCCATGCTATGAGAAGAGGAAGTAGAGTGCCTAGCCTGATCAATGGAGCAGTCCAGGCAGTGATGGGAAAACCCCAAGATATAAGAAGAGGGGTCAGAGTACCTAGCCCGACGGACTGAGTGTGCCTACGTCTCCGCCCCTGCCCGGAAAGAAAGTAAAAGACTTTCAGAAAATACGGAAGACTCCGTCTCAGCCATTAAAATCCTGGCTCCGCCACGAGGTCCAGCCCGGACATACCTAGAAGTATGACTGAAGCCAGGAGGGCAGGGGGGCCCGCTGTTCCCAGGCACGCCGACAGGCGTGCTACTGATAAGGCGAAAGCGTCCTTTCAGTATTACGATGATGAGAAAATGGGGTGACCGGCAACGAAGCTAGATGAGGAAGGAAGAGCACATATGCAGTAAGGCCACCGAGGTGCCGATGGGTTGTTATGGTCCACAAAAGAGGCCCGGGTGCAACCGCTTCCCCACCGGTCAGGAACAGCGGGTCAACGCATGGAAATTGTTGAGGAGCTCCCCTCTAGCCCACCACCTCACGAACCTTTTCTCCAACAGTCGACGCTTGTGGATGCGAAACGAATCAACTCACAATTGGCACGTTCCTGCTGGGTGGAGAAGTATTCGGGTACAATGCGAACCTTGAGTTCAACCGAACCCAAAAAATCGTGCGATGATCGTTAATCACTCAAAGTTGTTCGCTGCTCAAAACACGAACTTTCCGATCCGGCCTAAGTTTCGAAGGGCACTAAGAACTGAAAGAGGAGCGTGAACTGGAAACATTTCATGGACCAGAGTTTGGAGGTCAATCCTTAATAACGATAAATTCTCGAATGTCCCAGAAGCTATTTGCTAATACCAATCTACAAAACGGAGCTGTTCACAACTAGTATTCTCTCTTCCTCTATCCTTTTTGCCGACATATATCCCAAACTGTCAAGATAAGACTGGAGTATGAAACCACCGAAGCCACTGGAAAATATACATCTTCCACGTCTTCAACCACCAAGTTTATCTATAGTTGTCGTGGCAAACGTTGAAAATGGATTCTGTCGAATATTACTTGTCGTCACGAAGTTTAAACTTTCTGAACTGCTGCTAACAACGGAACTTGACTGTCAGACGGAGAGCTGAATGTTGAATCTTAATGATACCTCCGCGAAATACTTCCATTTGACGCTCCATGCACAATTCCGGTGGTCAAGTTTAGTGGTTTTCACTAGTTCTCAAATTTCAGTGTTTTGTGGAACATTTGACACTGCCCGCTTGAGTTTGCCTCAGCATTTATCATTAAACATGGTTTTTTGGGAGGGTTCATGCCCTTGCTTTCGTCTTGATACCCTTCGGTGATACGAGTATACTTCAGTCCTGAAAAAAGTTCCGATCCTACTGCAGCAGGCTATTGGAGTTTGTGCTTTGAAGCGATCGTGGTGAGTCCTGAACCGTTCGAACTGCGTCGAACAGATCTTGCGTTTCTTCGTCACAATAGAGCCCTACGTACAAAGCCACCGGTGATTATTGAAAATCACAACCTCACTTTAAAGTCAATTCTCGATTAATTGAACGGGCAGTGGTTGAATGCATCAATGTGCGCAAATGGTAGTCACGTAAGTGGAGCAAGGATCTCCAGCCATTAGCTTGAACCCCAAAACACATCACGAGCAAAATTAGTGCAAAAAGCGACCTCAACATCTGACGCAACTAGCAACCTCCCTCGTGACTGTACTTCCCTTTGACCGTGGCCTAATCATGCGAGTAGGCCGGAGCCAACTCTCGGTTTAAAATCCACAACGGTGAGCGGTTTTTTGTGATGAAACGTTCACCCTAACCACATTCCTTATTTATTGAACCCTGAGCAATAGCGTTTTTGATTTATTATTCATTCTGAAAAATAACCCTATGTTTTCGGTCACGAACCATTTTTTACAACCCCCCTCAAAATTTTATCCTTTACGTTTCAAGACATGGAGATTCCAAATTTGCAATGTCCGTCCGCCGTCCGGGCCGTTTTGTGCCTTTAACGTGGTCTAAAAAATTCGTTCTTTCGCACAAAAATCCCATTTGGTATCTAGTTGTGTCCGCCATCTCGGCAATCCGATCGGACGAAGCCCATGGTTGTCATGGGCAAAAAATGGTTAAAAAAATTAACGAAACGCAGTATAACGCGGGAACTACAGCGGAAGTCAACGTTTCGTCGTTAGTACTCCCTCCCTCCCGTCTCATTAAAACCACCCGCCCGCTCGCCTCGCACTGCCCACTCGACTCGCAACGCTCTTTGGAGATGGGGCGCCAAGGCCACTTCCTCCGCACACCTGTGACATACTACAGACGTATACAGGCGCCTGGCGCCGGGGGAATATTTAGTTTCCGTAGTTTCATTGTAGCCAGATCATGTTTCGTATGGTTTACTAGTATTCGATGCTGAATTGAATGGGATGGGTCTCGGAGCAGTAATACTATGTCAAGCTGTTCATGAGAATAATAAACCATTGTGTAATAATTTGCAGGGTGTTTCAAACCATAATAGCGTTTGATTTTCCATAATTTGTAGGGGTCAGTGGTGAGCTTAATCAAATCAGTCTGGCTGACGAGTCGGTTGTTAGAGAACTCCCTTCTTTTTATATTAAGAGAGTGATATTGATGCTCTGGCACCTTACATTTCCGTTCTCACGTATACTTGAGGATATTGTGCGGGTTCGTTACTGAAAAGGTTAGGACAATGTACCGACTGCCGCAATTATTTTACATCGGGGTATTAACGAGCCACCTAACACATTAATATAATAATAACTCTCTCGTGAAAATATCCAAGATGCGGTTTATTATACTTATATTGTAACGAATAAAATCATAAATAACGTTCTTTTTCATGAGTTTCTGTGTAAAGTAGGGAAACAAAAATTGGCACTAACAATAATTATTATGAATTGCCTGTGTTTTGATGAGCTCCTTGATCATATTATTAAATAATTATTGTAAAAAAAAAAAAAATAGTTTGCAGCCATGTAAGAGGTCAAATAGTAGAAAATTAAACATTCTGACTTCGTAGGTTTTTCCCCATTCCTGTTATACTTTACTAAAATGATTAATGTTAGATTTACTGTTTATTCTTATGAATATTATTTACAGTTAGATATATATGCGTGTTGTATGCCAGTTATAAAAGCGTGCGTAAAAAACCATCTTATCGAATGTTGAAAGCGTTCAACCCCACACACTAAGTAACTTCTATTCACATAATTATTTTTTTTATCATTCCAAATCTTTCAACACTTGATGGAGGAAGGGGATTTCGGCTGTCGAATGTCCAATTATCCAACCATTTGCAAAAAAACAAAGAATGATAACGAAAATTAATTTGGTGGGTGAAATCGGGAAAATTTAGAAAAATAAACTGAAATGAAATAAATTACTCTGGTAGATGGGATAAAGATTATATCAACAAAATTAAACAGAATGGTATCCTAGGAGCTCCTTACATTAGAATTCGAAAGCTTGCGAAAGACGAACTGATTGGACTGTGCCTATAAGAGGAAACTGGCGATGGGAAAAATAAAAGATAGATTGATCTGACCGTAGGTAGAGTGGAGATGATGGCGAAGTTCAATGAAAAGGCTGAAGGAGGTTGGGTGGTGTCCGATATTCGAAGAACAAGGGTGTTCCGGCTGATAAGTCAACCAAAGTCGTTGATGTCAGAACTTTTTCTCGGTCGGCGGTTTGGGATGCTAATGACCCTGTTTTCGAGAAACGTGGCGTTCTGTAGGCTTCGGGTCCGATATTCCCAGCGAATCCGATGGAAACTGGCGATGGGAGAAGTCGAGTAAAGAGAGGTGGCGGAGGCAGCTTGAAGGTGGTGAAAGACTTGATGAGAACGGATGAGAAGAGTACGAGGTCGAGTTAGGATTGTGAGCGATAAGCGCTGAGATCATCAGATCACGAAACGAAGGCTAAGTGACGCCTCTCAGAGTCGTCAACATTCAAATCAACATTTAACTAAGTTTGGTGACAGAATGGATGTCCTAGATGCAGTTACTGAAGGTTCAACCGAGAAATATCTATTAGCCGGCCAATTATCAGCTATTTGAACATGGAGAAGCGCGAGTTGATGCATTTTCAATTGGAAGGGCTGGGGAGCCCAGTCTACTAGGCTCGCACATCCCAGAAGTCGTGCGGGCTTAGTAGCGTAAGCCCCCGCTTCCAATTCACCTATAAAACGGATTCCTTCCAAAGCGAAAGTCGACTGTCGATCATTTTTATAGGCAAATCGATAAAGGTCGCTTTTAATTTCATTCATAGTTATTTCCACTTTGCGGTGAACGGCTAGACAAGTTTTTGACACATTATGCAAACGCTGCTTGAACGTTTTTGTTAACTCTTGAACGGTAGTAGCGTATTTCACTGATAGTCCTCAACGTTTCAACCTGAAATACAGCAGCCATCTGCTCAAGCAGATCTGACAATAAACGCAAACCTGCCAATAAAAATCGCGTTGACAATCCGATGTATTACTTACGAACTGGTTACTCGATAAAGACCAGGGCATAAGTAGATGCAACGCAATTGATTCTGAACGTTAAGCACTATCAGTCGCTGTGGAATGCTGAGTGATGTGTCGTATCAGAGATTTGTATATCTGTACGCTTTTGTTTGTTGTCACGCGTATTTTACTAGCCGGAATTCGGCGGAACCCCTGCATTGCTTTTTTCTAAGGCTTCATACAATTTCGCGAACGGAATCAAATCTCGTCATCATCTTTGGGCTATTGCACATTTAAATGTGGTCCACCCACGCACGTTCCTTTATTTACACTATTAGTTCCATTCAGTGGCGTCAAGTTGCACGTTGGAAATTTAAGATCATACGACAGGGGGTTTTAGGCTCCATCTAGTGGAATGTCGTTCAACTTCAGAAAATAGCAACATTCGTAATTGTAATTTCAACTTCAGGAAGGGGTGGCCATGGAAATACATCAGTCCCTCCATTTTCCAGACAAAGACATTTCAGTTGGTGGGTATACAACTCAAAATTGAATGACGGATGGAGAAGGCGAAGAGACCCGTCGTTAATTGGTTGTCGGGATGAGAGAGGGACTTTCATTGATATCAAGTCAACTCGATCGGAGCGTGCAGTCGGTTCTAAATTGCAGGTTCGCCATGGTAGCCATTATCTTTGCGCTAGCAGTCAACATTCAAGAGTCCTTTCTATTGGAAGATCTAATAGCGCGCTGCATCTTGAGCTCTTCCTTGAGCAACCTTTGAAGATCACACAATTTGTCCTGTGGAGATCTTACTCCAGAGTTCTGTTAAACTTGTATTCCTACCTTAGAAGTTCTAGTGGACCGTTGAATGAGGAGAGTCTGACCCTCCGACCCTCCATCAGGCGTTCAGGGTTCATTGAGTTTGTTACCATCGCCTCTTTCACGATTGCAATAACCCTAGGAACCTCCCATTCTTTTTCCTCGTTTTACGAGGCCCCGCTTTTAATGTAACTAAAGTGTCGACGAACAGCGTCACGCACGACGTACGTCAGAGGTAACCCAAGTTCCGTGTAGCGTGAAAAGGAACTTTTTCGTTGTGCCAGCTGTGTTTTCGAACACCGCGCATTGTTCAACCCTGAAAGGATCGACGTGGAACAGTTGGACTGATTTGCCATTCACCCCCCCCCCCCTGATTTCTTCCCTTTGACATCAAGTTCAACGCAACTTCATCACATGTAGTGAGTCTAGACAACACATAATCAATGATCTGCCCGCGTTGTTGACTGAACTGCTGAGGGCACAATAATTGCGTTGTTGTTGTGTTTTTATCTTTTCTCATTGTTCTATCTTAATTTAGTCATTCATGTTACGTTCGCTGTCAAGGTTCCCCAACTAATTCAATTGTTATTTTGCGTTCTTGTCGTGAGTTCCTTTCTCTTCACCATGCGTGTGCGCTACAGACTAAGCTTCAAGCAATCCATCGTTTGTTACCGCGTATCGGTTACGTCATCGTCAACTTACTACATACCGAACCTCACAACTAGAAAAATAAAAAATATCTGTGGTTTCCGTAGCTTTAGCTACTAACCCAATCTATGTTCCGTTCAGTTCATTTGAACTCTGTACAGCATAACTTCACGATTTACATAGAAACTGGCGCATAACATTCCACTTTAAGTGAGTTGCTCGTACTCAGCCACAGACCGTTGTTAATTCGTCGACGTAATTTTCTTTGAGAATTTTCTGAACTGTGTGAAATGGTAGTAAGAGAAACGGTGGTGGTTTGAATTCCGGGATTTCTGTGGTTGCTCCTAGTTACGTTATGGACGTTACTAACCCCTCATTGCATATGTAATGTGTTCCAGCAGGGGAAACTACGAGTGTTCGGCGCACGCTGAATTCGCAAGGTGGACCACTAAAATCTTCGCACTGGCCCTACAAAGTGTTTCCCAAAACACCTTCTCATTTCCAGCCTTACCTATTGAAAGTCCACGTCTTCAGTTATTTCCGATTGACAACTCCTTCTTTTGGACTTTCCCCAATATCTTTTTCCCTCCCCTCAATTTTCATTCCTCTCCACAATAGACAGTTCCTTACAAACACATTCACCTCCGAGTTCTCGCGAAAATCGGTCGTCTCCCAGTTCTCCCAATACTCACTCTTCCTGTTCTAGTCACTTCTTCTTTGAACATCTAAGTCTTCAAATCTGTTGATATCCGAATTTACCAGTTCGTGCTACACTAAAACCCGCCTCTGTGGTTCTTTCTAGTGTACCGTGGTTAAAACAACGAGTATGTTAAGAGACTATGACTGCACCGAGCCAGATTACGGATCCCGAAATTTGCTGGATTTGAACTGAGTCACAAACCTACACCAGTACATGTTTAGCATCTTTAGCGTGTGACTTCTTGTAGACAACAGTCTGGGATTAACTCTTAGTACCTGTGATCCCGGCAGATGTCCAGAACTCAAAACCAAATATTGCAATACGTCCACATTGGCTCTTCGTGTGGTCCGTTTGAGCGATTAAGAACGCCTCGAAGACAATCGAGGATCATTTCTTTTAGTAATCTGAAGTTTGTCGTAAGAATGACACTTTAGCTGTATCTTATTGATTATAGTCAGTATTAATTTCACCAAACCGATTCTCATAATCATTAAAATACCCAATATATTTTTTTTCGAAAACAAATCAGGTAATTTCGATTAAATATTCCGTATGGATATTTTCAAACAATTCTGTGACAGGAATGATTGAAAAAACGAATAACTTGGCCGCAAAAAGATTTTAAAATTTATTTCCCTTCCTACAAATCGAACACAGTTAATAGGGGTATTGTTGCTATGAATCGTGCTGGCAGTGTAATAAGTTGAGAGTTTTGCACACGCAAGGTGGAGAGTGTCATTGCCTTATAAAGAAGAGTAAATGAAGAAATACTGTTTACGTGACGAGGAGTATGACAGTCGGTGACTACATAAGAAGGATTGCGGTGGTAGTGACAACAGAAGCAAAAGAGTGCGAAACCCTGTTAGCAAAACGTCAACCCCTACGTGTAGGGAACAACCGAAATTCATCGCTTCACGAGGGGGTTTGACGCTTTTGTGTAGATATTCCCGCCTCTTACATCGTTCTCGATCTCCATTTCGAAGGGAATCGGAATAGAATTCAGTCTTGGAGTGATTAAATCGAAGGAGGGTATTTTCCGCGGCTTTCTGACGTTTCCTCCTTCTCAAAGGCTGCCGAGGACGTGTCAGCCTACGTGAAGAGGTAGAAAAATCACATCCCGCCATTCTCTGTCTTTCAATTCCTCCGCTCTCTCAACGACATCAAAAGTTGTTTGTCGTCCGAGATGCTCCCGGGAGACTAATGCGCCGTGAAATTGTTTTTTATCATGACTTCCAGTTCTATCTTCAGCTCCCTCTCAGGGCCTCATAGTTGCGCTATGCCCTTTTTATCCAGGGCAACAAATGGGGTCTCTTCAACCTTCTGGAGGCGGCGTTTGGAGTCAAAGCGTCACGCGACGCCCCTTCAAAATTCAACACCTTTCCCAGGAGAAATTGCGCCTTCTAACCCGAAGTACTTCTCAGGTCAAAGCAGCGTGCCGCGAATTCGGTTTGTATGACGAAAACATGCAGTAAACTCGCAGCCCGTAAGTTGCTTCTCCTAATAAGGTCAATTAAATAGCCACCCGTGAAATCGTTGAAGCGGGGACAGGAGCTTTCTAGAAAAGCGTGTACAATGTTATTTACTTTGGAGTGTGTGCCGCACTCCTATTGCGAGTAGTGATCACACGGTGTCATACGAAACCAATGGAAGCTGATGGCCCCACTCGCATCGAGCATTTAGTCACACTTATTCTAGGGGAAGGCTGACTGATGTATTCGGTTTGTTATTCATGCGCCAACTCAACTTGGAGTTCGCGAGCTGTGTCGTTACCAATTGGCATCGCAGGGAGAAAGTTTCTACATCAAGAATGCTCTTTAGTGTTTAGCAGTTATTGCTTTATTACCTGCATTAGGTGGTTACGACGGGAAGGAAATGGGCGAACATTGGGAGATTTGACAGCAACTTATACTGAAACGATGTTCAAACAGACCTGGCATCACAAATAACAGCTTCGTCTATCGATTCATGGAGAGCCTCTTCACATTTAGGCGATACCATGCGTTATTTTGTACGTGCAGTGCTTGAGGAGTCAGAAACTAAACTATCTGTGTGGAATCAGAACAGTGGCTACTCACCTAACACAACTCCCCTGCAATCGTAAAGTGTAGTCAGTGGCGATTATAGAGTACTTTGCCCGATTCAATCAGTCCCTTAAAGGAGTGAATTATTTTAATAATTTAATGCCTGTCCCTGTCCTGTGTCCTGATATTACAATCCCAAGCTTAGGTTTTATTTTTCAAGGAGTCGTTTAATTTCTGTTTTTTATTCAACGTCATGTTTTTTATCACTTCTCTCAGTCTTTCACATTCGTACAACGAGGTTTTTATTTGGGTGATTTGCACAAGGTTAAGAGAGTTCCATATTTTAATAATTACATCATTTGAGTTCAGTGCCCGATTTAGTGGGAAGTGCACCACAGCCTAAAGACCTATTGTGCCATTCTGAACGTGTCACGGGTCGATGGCTAGTCTCTTAAGGAATTCCAGGTATTTCCAGTAAGAGTCTTCCCTAGGAGAAGTTTTGTCAAAGACCACGAATTGCTTCCCCCTCAAGTCACCGGCACTGAACCAAGACATGGTGGGGAGTCTCCCCATCCGTGCTACACCAGTGTTGGATGCACGAAGGGGAGAACTTGAAACTGAGAAATAAATGGACGTAGTTAGCGTGAGTGAGGACTGTATTATACTTGATCAGTTTGAGTGTGAGTATATAAACGCGAACAAGGCACTCTAAATACATGCGAACTAGTTGTGAGACTGAAGTGGAGCGAGATAGAGGGAATTGAGTTGTGAGTAGTAAGAGCTGAGAAACGAATCAAGGGAAGGGGAGACGACCGTCGTTCGTGAGTGCTGATGGATGCCTGACTTGGAAGAAGCGGTCTTATGAAGAGAGACAAGTAGGAGGGGTAGGAAAACGGTAGGTTTTGGAATGTCCAGAAAAGGGATCCATTGTCACTTGGAAATAATTGAGGAGCGGGACTTCCCACAGGTACTTGCTCGAGAAAACCATGACTTAGGGTCAAGCATGGACCTTTGGAGGTCAAAAACAACCCAGCTAATTCGGCCTACCGAACACCAGTAGATGACACGAGTCTGGCCAGATGCTCAGCCCTCTCATTTCTAATGATCCCTTCACCAGGAATCCAATAAACGTTTTGATATTGTTCAGTAATTCCTCAGCGCCTAGACGCTCGACTATCAGCCGTTATGTTGATAGTTTTATTGCTGTAGCCTTCTTCGTGCATTATTATAGCATAAATCTCTACTTGAAACACCATTTAGGTGGGTCCCAGGACAAAGACGTTCCACTCCTCCCAGAGCCTGTGCCCTCCGGAGTATTTGATCCATCGGTTTAGATCTTAATACCATTAGTAGGCCGAAACTGACGACTTACCCGGCTCCATAGGCTTCCTACTGGTTGCACTTTGCATTTCCTATGGAACTCATACATGTGCACCATCATGTCGAGCTTCGCGAAGGTGAATTTTCAATTTGCGCGACACAAATTCGTAATTAATTTAGCGAAATCACAAGCGCTGAAACGTAGTGTAACGAATCTGTCTCTCGCGGTCCAATTAATTTTGAATAAAGGAAAATAATTATCTATACCGAAACGTTCACGCATACCGACGTGGAGGGAGTAGGTAAATATAACAACTACGAACACGCGAGGCCTAATTTATTCCACTGGTACTGATAATTTAATTCCGGTTGTTCACTCACTCGCTTTATTTAAAACGTGAATTGAACTCACCTGTCATGGCGTTATAAATTTAATAAAAGAGCCGAACCCGAACCGGACGATATAGCGAATTAAAACCCTTTTACTCGCTGGATTAGCGGGAGACAGATGTACAAACGAATTGTCCGAACCTCAAAAAGGCTTCAGGAAAGATTCCTCCTTTTTAAAAATAATTAGTGCAAAGCTGCCCACAAGGCGTGGAGCCTTTGTGACAATGACATGTCGACAATTGCAAACTTGAATGACTTACTTTTATAGTTTTCCAATTAGAACGCTGCAAATAACTGGGGAACCCGTACGACTCGACTATTGGGTAATTGGCTCCTGTCTCCCTTTCGGCTTCTAATTGGGAGTTGCTACGTAATAATGATTAGTTTCTATGAGAAGCGTGTCTGCACGTGAACCGTAACACAGCTGTAAACTACGAGGTATATAACTGCGTTTGTGTATTTAGTTACGATTTGATAGTTAACCATTACGAATTGAATGGCGAGAGAACTATTAGTGTTCTCGCAGCGAGTGAAACTAGCTAACGGATTCGCGAATATAATTTTGATACGGAGATGGTTTATTTGCGGCATACTCACTCTATCCAAGGCCTCAATTAATAATGTTAGATTGCTTTCCGCCATTGGCATTCGCGAGCGCTCAAAATGTCAACATTCATCCATTGTTACTTATGTAGAAAGGTGTGGGCGGTTGTGTGTGTGCGTCTGTTAAAAAAATTATTTACAACACAGTTGGGAAACCGAAGCAAAAGCAATTTTCTTGGAAGAAATGAAGTATATTCCTTCTAAATGGTGATGGGATTAGCGGTGGAAGAGGTATCACAATATTATTCTGGTTAACCCTATTTAAACCTTGGTGCACTACAGAAATGTTTGTAAACAGCTGCTACAGCACACAACATTCAAGTTTCCTATTTTGTTGCTTTTTAAATAAGTCTGGTATACATACGTAGTAACATGCTGCGAGTAGGTATCTGTTCTGGACAGTCAAAAATCACATAATCTTCCTGAGGCCCTACTAGTGTATACGTATTTTCGTTTCTACTTTTCGTCTGCGGTGTTGTGCCAGAATAATGAGTTTCAACCCGGGTTCGCATATTCGTAGGATAGTGATGAACATTGTGCAGTACCCATCCGGGATAATATTGGAATGGAACAAAAAACAGGGTGAGGGTGGGGGAAACTGAGTAAAATGGAAAGGCTGCACATCACATGTACATCCACTGCTGTTGAAGTGCGTTACCTGGAAAAGAAAGGCTACTCCGTGTCCCATCGATTGGCTTCTTGAACTGTCAGTATTTGAGAGCCCAAAGGAGGAGCTTGGGTTGGACTATGAGATATAAACGAATGAACGTGGTGAGCGTGAGAGGTAGCCAACACTTTGCTGACAAAATATCGATATGAGTTTGAGTGAGCGCAAACATTGAATCTGTAAATAGGTAAACTGGGTTGTGGGGACGAGAGCCGAAGAACAGCGAGTTCTGCGCGAGAACTGATAGGTAAGTGTGTGTTTTTGGGTTGGTTCTAGGAAGAGGAATCTAAGCAGTGGTGGTAAACTGGGGTTGGAAGGGGATATTTCGTGAAGTCCAAAAAGGAAAAATCCGTTGTCGGCTTCGGAAATAAACTTAAGCCGATTGTCAGCAAAGCAGACGAAAAATGCCGTGCAACATGCGAAATGAGCTAAAAATAAGTGAAATTAGCTAGAATATGTAGGAGTTGGGAAGAATCGTTTGTTGGAGTTACCGAAAAATTCTGTGGTTTCAGAATTGCCGGGGAATTGAGGACGAAGGTTTGGGGAGTTGAGTTGCATCTTTTTTAGTGTCGTAGGATTTGTTGTAAGTTGTGCAAATCTGTTGACCATTTTTGGCAAGCGTTGTATACAGCGTAGGATAATCAAGCCATAGAAGAAACTCCGAAGATTATTGGCGGAATATTGTCTGGAATAGAAGAAGTTGAGGGAAAGTTGGAAACTGTGTAAAATGAGTGGAAAAATGGGGTTATTTAGAAATGATGACTGTTGGGAAATAGAATAAAAGATATAGATAGCTGATGTAAATAACTGGTGCGACGCTACACACAATTCTGCTCAGCCCCTCATACATTCACCATTCACGACTGGCTACTAATCCTATCTACTTTTCACTTAGTTAATTTCAACTCGGTAAAACATAACTTCACTTTTACATGCAAATTCGTGGCGTTCGATATTCCGGAATTAATCGACGTGCTCCTTCCTATTCATGCCACCGTCGTTATTGGGCACAGGGTACGTGAGACCGTCTACGTGATTTTTTTTTTTTTTTTTGCAGGATCGTATTTACTGTTTTGGGTTTATCGAGTAAAAACTGAGAAATGGTTGTAACTGAAACGACGGTTGTTTGAATTCGATAGTTTCCAGGCTCCTTCCAGAGTATTTTATGGGCGGTACCAAACGCTCATCGTATGGGGTGTTTATTGGACTTCTACCCTGATTTCTCTGAAAATTTTAGAGCCGTGTAAGCAGGATTTTCTTCGAAATTTTCGATATTTTATTGTGGTGCGCACCTCATTTTTGTACGAATTAGAGAATTTTAAAATTATTAAAGTTAACTTACCTGTTTGGTGATTCCGTGTTCCCTGGCTGGTGAGTTACTGTGGGTGAGCGCTTGCATTATATAGACATCACCATTGATCGTGGTTTTATATAGAAAGAGAATGGTGAACGGGATGTTGTTGGGTCGTTTAAGGGGGCAGGGTGGAGAAGAAGGAGGTCATTCACATCCTGGGAAATCCGTTGGAAGTGAAGGGAAAGGAATGTAAGGGCGATTTTTTTTTTGTCTTGAATAGACCGTTGATTCTAAGTCATTTTTGTATAGTTGACTTGAGTTCAGGTGTCGACATGGTTCATCCTCTGCTTTCGTCATGCGGCGTGGCTAACCTCTCACTCATCCTACTAACCAGCCCTAACCAACACAAGTTTCATTGTTCCGAAAGTAACTTAGGTCGATTCTTTACAGCTACCGTTGCGGGATGACGTATTTTTAAAAGAAATATGTGGTCAGTAATTCAATGGGACCGATGTTACGCACCACGACGGGGTCTCGTTGAAGCATGTGTATCTCAGACTCGAGCGATATCGCACTATAGGCTATGTCGGAAGCGCTACATGTTTGCAGTGCATAAAATGGCTCTAAAAGGTTTTACTGATTTTTTTGTACCTTATAGTATTGTGGCTCGTCAGACATTTTCAATTTCACTGTATGGTCCTTCTCTTAAAAAGTTTGGAGACGCCTGGTGTATACAGTTTGTAAATTAAGAGAGTTATAGCCGTTTCAACGTGATAAATTAGACTTTTTTAAAAATATTGAATTGACCGATACTGTGCGATTTTGAGAGGAGAGTAGGTAAGAGCCAACCTAGATAAGAGACCAGCTGTACGGTTCCTGACCTGAGACTTCAGCCGCATTCAATGTTAAATCATTTTCAGAGTGCGGAGTTGAGACGAAGAAAAGGTATACGTACGGTACATTTTTCGTATGGTGGTGTCGCTTGAGTTCACAGCTTCCGTACACATATTTTACTTGCACGAGGTGCGGTCGGGTGAGTTCATTGATATGAGCTGGTTAAATCGTGGGGAGTTGAAAGGAGTAGTGAATTTATGAGGGCGACAGGTTTGGGAGGTCTTACTAGGTGATCAAAGTGTAGTTGGGATTGAAGGGGGTGATAACAGATGATGACATGTGTGGGAAAGATTTTTGGCTGTAAACGGCACTTCACCTTGGCAATGCGTCAAACAGAAATAAATTCATATCTTTTAGTGACATTCGCGTCAACTGAGCTACATTTAGAAGAAAAATACTTTGAAATATCGTGAATTAACCAAATTTCCCAGACTCCATTAATTTTTCTATGAACTCATTTGTGTGGATGTGGGAAAATTATTTGTGATTCAGATGAACAAGCTAATGATCGAGAAAGGGTGGCTAATTGTCGCTCAGGAGAGTTTGAAGTCCCTAACCAGACTGCCTGAGGTGAGTTGAGTGGCCGTGAGGTAAGTCGTGGAATGTTGGTGGAAGCTCGGAAAAGTGAAGCTTTCGAGTTTTCAAAGCGGATCTTGGAACAGCTTTTAAGCTCTTCACCGCCCTCCATTATTTTACAAGCGCGTAGAGGTTTGTTAAGAGCTATCTAAGAGTATAAGAGATCAACACCGGCTCCAAGGTAGCTTTTTCTCGTTTGCCCTAGCGATGCAGCGTGCACTCTAGAACAAAGCAGCCGGAGGTAGAGATTTGTTCAGGTGTGAGATAATTCAAGTTAGATTATTGGATAATCGGTTAAGTCGAATAAGTTATATTTACAACACTTAACAACCGGTTAACTGGGTGGGTGCTTCACCTGAGATAAAATCCACAATCCAACAAACGGTTCAAAGCGTGTGCAATCCAGTAGTTTGCGCCAAAATCAAGACAGGATTTTGTGTGGACTTAAGAAAAATGAGTAAAATGTGGATTTAAAACGTAGTGGATCGTAGCCCTTATTCGGTCGATTACAACAATTTCCTTACCTTAGGAACCTCAGGGAACCTTAGTCAAGTTAAATCGAGTGTACGTGGCCTAAGGAAGTGCACATTTCGTGTGGAGAACCTGAAGTTCCTCAATCTCAGTCGGTAGACTAAATAAGTTTGCAAATTCTAAATAAGAAATTAGTTCGCTGCTTCGTGTTCTTTCAGGCTATTCAGGAAGACGAAGCGTCAAGTTTGACGCGTCGTACAACTTTCTTCAACCAGATTCTGCGAGTTTTAACGTACTGCCTACTAATCCAATTTCCACCGAGTTCCCATGATCTTGATGAAACTTAACGTTCTGTACAGAAACAGAATTGATTGAATTGCTCCTATTTATGTAACCATCAAGTAGTTCCTGGGGGTTGTCGATAGGATTTTTGGAGTCTTCGGGGAAGTTCGCGTTTATTGTTTCGGAATTATAAGAAAAACAGTGAAAATATCTGGCGAGCGGCATCACACAAATTTCACAAGCGCCTCGTGTATTCAGCTATTTTCGTTGTTTTTGAAACGGAATCGGTTCCGGGTGGGCACAAGAAAAAGGCACCTTTTTTGAATAACGGACGATATATTCTACAGTTCTCTTACTACTAAGACCCTGCGAGTGTCCCTCCATTGAGCTTGTTCAATCTGCAAGGTACTGACGTATTGCTGGGAGAACCCTTAAATTGGAATGATCAGATTACATTACTTGTTCGGAAAACTAGGAAGATTATTCCTATGTTTACCGTTTAAGGATGTGCTTGCGGTCTATAAGACCTTAGTTCGGTCTTTGTCCGAAGGTTTGGAAGCTGTGCCTTACCCACGACCATGTACTCTCTCATCGTTATCCAAAACTCTATATCCAGCAAACTTTGTCATTTCACTTCCGAAGTGCTGTTTGCAATAGTCAACACTTTATTTCCGCCATTAGCATTCAGTCTCTTTCAATTTATCCCCTGCCTCCAAATATTCTGCTCGTCCTGCAACCCAAGCGGTAATTCCTACCTCATCACTAGTCTGTAGTCTACGTTACCTCCTCTTACATATTTTCAAATTTTCCGTATATATTAAGAGCCCTGCCCTTGACCTGAAATCTACCACGGAGTTTTCTCGCTCTGCATAAACAAACCCTGCAAATTATTACGCAACGGTTTATTTTTCTCTTGAACAGCTTGACCTAGTCTCACACCGCCGAGACCCGTCCCATTCGATTCAGCATCGAAAAATACCAGTAAACCATATGAAATACCTTACTTCTGCAAAACGACGAGAATGACGAAAACGATTGTGGGAGGAGGGGGAGTTACTTGCGCTATAGTTATTGTCCCGCGAGTTCTTTCATATAAGTAGACTTTGGCTCAGTATAATTAGTGTGGTTTAATTATTTTCCGTCTAGACGCAGTCATACACATAGAATTGTTTCATTCCGCCCAGCATCTAAACATACCTAGAAAAGATACCTGTAGAAATATCTGGTGCGTTGCAACACACAACTTTCCTTAGCTCTACAACAATTCACTTTGTACATGGCTAATTCTATTTAATCAATTCATTTACCACTCAGTTCATTTTAACTCGGTCAAACAACGCTTTACGGCAGCATGAATCGGCAGCGATTACAGTTCCAGAATTTATTGTGCTGCTCGTACTTATTCCAGAACCATTATTGAGCAACTGGTACACAGATAATTAATGAGGCTGTCAACACGAATTGTTTTAAGAGGGATAGTAATTACTTTTGCAGAGTTATTGGGTAAAGACATTTAGAACTGGTAGTATGCGAAACGGCAGTAGTTGAAATTCAGGAATTTCTGGAGTGAGCCCCATGTATCTCATGAGCGTTTTTAAACACTCACCCTTTAGGTATTGAATTGGACTACAATACCAATTTTTTTTTTAACATTCTACTAAAATTCCGGAGGAGTTTATAAGGAAAAACCGCGCTAAAAACGCTTTTCGTCGAAAATTTTGATAATTTATTGTGCTGCTCTCGTCATTTTCCCACGAATGGGAATTTTACGGTAAAATTGCCTTATTGAGAGCTATCAATATAAAAAATGTAATCAGAATCGTTAGAGCCGTTTTTGAGAAAAACATTTGGTGTTTTGATCACTATGATATTTATAGTTAACTTTCGATGGATTTTTCCCATAACCTTATTTTTGCGTCCCATGGTAACCTGTAGGCCAGACATCAAGTTTCAGCTGATTTGATACGGTTGTTTTCTCTGAAAACCGCGCTAAATTCGATTTCGTCGAAAGTTTTGGTAATTTATTGTGCTGCTCTTGTCATTTTCCCACTATTGAGAATTTTATGGTATAGTTGCCATCAATATAAAAAATTTAGTCAAAATCGAGAAAAAAAATATTGGTGTTTTGATCACTATGATAACCATAGTTAACAATCAGTGGATTTTGCTCGTACCCTTATTTTGGCGTCCCATAGTAACCTGCGAGCGAGATATCAAGTTTGAGTGGGTTTGGTACGGTGGCTCTCTCTAAAAATCGTTCGTAGACGCACATACACACACACAGACCACTTTCCCAAATAGTGTTTTTCGGACTCAGGGGGGTCTGAAACGTAAAGATCTGAAGAGAACTAAAAGTTTTGTTTCAGCCGATTACGTAACTTTCCTTTCTACTTTGTAGAGTCAAGGAAAGTAAAAACCAAAAGGGTCTTCTCGTGGCTGTTCTGCGTTGGCCAGGAGGGCTGCTATTTGGCAATGAGAAGCAATGATGTCGTGTCGTTCAGTTTCTGTTGGTTTTGTCTACCCTCCCCTTTATTCCTACACCTATACTATGCTATACAGTCACATATATGATACTCCCCCACACCACTCAGGGGGTTTCCTTTAATGATGGGGTATTTCTCGCAATTTAACAACTTCCAAAGCCAACAGTAAGAAAAGCTTCTTTTTTTTTGTTTAATGGTTTGTTGTAAAGCGAATGCCCGTACAAGATAGGCCATACCCTACTGCGTTTGCGGTCCCACTCTTCAGCTTCATGTTTCAACTTCGACTTCGCAGTTGGTGACGTTCTGGAGAGTGAAGCCCGCCGCCTCATTCCGTTTTGCAGGTTCTAATTGTGACACTTAACCTGCTGATCCAATGTATATGTCAACATGGTTTACGTAGAACTGGTAGTGCGTAGTGTTCTGGAAACAATTGAGCTGCTGCTACTCATACCGAGACCTTAATTGAAACCCCACATAGAACCTGTTAATATGATTACGATGATAGCAACCACAGGGAAAACCACGCGTTAAGATAATTTTATTGGACGGTTTGAGTTATGAGATCATGGGAAAAATGAATTTCGAAATATCTGAGGTTGCTCCCGAATACCCTATAATCATTATCAAACTTCCATTCTACAGGGATCTTTCTGGACTACCACTCCGACTTTTTTAGAATTCCACGTTAGCAGGATTTATGATGATACAACTGCGCTAAAATTTGTTTGATGTTTTATTGTACTTGTCATGTCATTTTCTCGCGAATGAAAATATCATCTTACTGTCGTATGATTTGGAGCTCTCCGCACAATATATTGGGTGCTTTGATCAACCAACCCATTTCGCTCTTTGGCGTTTTTAGAGTTCCATGTTGATATCGAATTTGAGCTTCCAGCTTCAGATTTCTTTACTTTCGGTCGTTTTACTGATACGCATACTATTTGTTTTTGCGTTTGAAGATTTAAGGTACGTGAAGTCGATCGTAGTGTAGCGGTCAGAAGGAAAAATTCGTTTTCAAGGAAACTCGGGGTAACAGTTCCACGTGGACTCAAAAAGTAAAGATTTGATGCTAAGTGAAGACTTGTTTTTTCGCCCCTAAAAATTAAATCCGTTCTAAGCAATGCGTCATTCACATTCATAGTGATGGGAGCGCACTTCTGCGTACAGTCCACGCAGTGGATTTCCAGAGGTATAACGAAATTAACCGATTTCCGGGTAGCGAGGAAGATTGAACCAGTCAAAATGAAGCGTCGTGTTTTCTCTTCTGGTCTCGTATTTTATCGCATTGCCATTGCCATCTAAATTATGCGGACACGCTCCATTCGTTCCTTGCGACTTCCAGATGTTCCGTCACCCGGGGGTTATCGTCGTTTCTGAGCCATTAACTTGAAAGGAATTGAAGCCGTTGCAGTAAATATTTGGCATGGGTACCTCAAGCTTCACTCCGCCACACGCTGCATGTAGTTCCCGAGCTCGTTGAGGGCAATCAATTCGCTCAATTATCGAAGCGAAGCTGTGTACGTAGCTGAGGCTTTAAATTAATTACTTATCCCTAATTGAATTAGTAGGTTGCGGACGGCAGATGTAACTTGGTGATGAAATTCAGCGCGTGGCGGTGATTCAACGTGGATTAACGGCGAAACGTTGTTTACTCGGTTCCGCTCGATAATTACAATAGCATGTGTTAAGACATACCTTAACAGTAAACTACGGAGTATCGTCAGAAATGAATATTGTACTAGGAAATATTTTTACTTTGCCAATTTCAATTATTTTATTATATTAATGTGTTGTTCAGTGCATGACGCGAAGATACAGGCGAAGAATTAGTGGAGATGAGATCGAAACGTTAACGTGATACACTCTAAAGAGATAGAAAGGAGAGAGTAGTTAGTGAATCGTGTCTTTCTCTTGGTCTTCACAGAAATGGTAGTCAGGAGAGTTGCTCAGCCCAATCATGTGCCGGCATTTGTTGATTTGCCCATGGCCACAACGAATCCGTTTCGTGCCCCGATTGCTTTTCCTCTTGTGCAATCTGTTCCACCGCGTGTAGTGCGTCTGTTAGTGGATTAGGTGCCCGAAAACTACCGCACGACTGCAGTCTGCTGACGAGCCCGGTTTTGCAGCATCCTGCGCTTTTTCGTTACCTCTGATACTTGTGTAAGAGGGGATCCACTAAATTATAACCCTGTGGCCTGCTGTTAAGAGAATTGTGTTAGCTGCTGGCATGCCACCGTCGAATCAGTGAGTCTCTATATCTCTGTTGAGTTGTAATTTCTTCCATAGCAACCTGTATTGCTAGCCATTCAGCACTACTGATCTGGCAACTACTTGCCAAGTTGTAAGAAGTGGAAGTCCCTAATTCAGCTTCATAAATATCTATGTCCGCTATTGATGGCCCTTTCAAAGTGTCAGCGTAAACCTTTTAATTTTCCCCAGATTTTCTTGCCAACTGCTAGCTCCATAGTTGGCACATTTCGTTTTGCTTTGGACACTCCCGGGAATGTACATTGTCGTTCAACGTTTTCAGTTGATAGGTAGGAAGAAAGACACCTGTCGGCTTCGATTGTCGTTGACACGTCAATTATGTACACAATGTATTCAACTGTAACTGTATAACTTAATGGCCGTTAGCTGAACTCTTGTTAATTTGCATTCAGCATCACCCAGAAGATTGTAGAAGCATGATGAAGGCCTCAACTCCATAATCCGCAGGTCGCTTGGTGCATTTAGAACGTCGCCAATCAATACTCTCCTTGTTGAAGCAAGGGAGCATCTCCTATGTGTCCGGTGGAACAATTTATATAGAAGGGAATCCATGAAAGTGATTTCAAACACAATCAAACACAACGCCCACTTCACATCTCAATGGGACACTTTGTCTACTGCTTCTACATTCTTTAAAGCTTCCAACTTCGACGATGAACCTACCTGTCCATTGAACATGTGCCCCTCATATTATAACATGGACGGTTACCGCATTTGTGACAGAACTGAAGTTCCAAATTAAAATGTCACAGTTTCAAGTTGTCACGGCGAAAGGTGAGAGGGTATAATGCAAGACTGGTCATCCAAGATCTAAAGGGATGATGTAAAGGTTCACGGAATATGGATGAGCCCAGGAGGACGTGGGAAGGAGGTTAAAATGAATCGAATGAATAAATTGACGGTCGTCGGAAGTACGTTGGAAACGCCGTTTTTGAGTATTTATTTTGGTTCGGGGTAAACAGGTGTAGAAGCGCCAACTGATGAAATATTTAGAAGAAAACGTACGTTTGGCCAAGGCAATTTGATTTTATCGAAGGTGTCTGTTTAATTCGTTCGTTAAAATCGGGGAAGAAACCTGTTGCTGTATTCCTGAAGTGGTTCGACACGATTTTCGATGAGGTTCAGTAAAGCGACCTCTGAATACGAAAACCCGAGTGAAAATGGTTTCAGAGATACTTGAGGTCTAGACACGGGGAACTGAGAGAGCTTTTCGAAGCAAATACACATGCGATATTCAAGGAGACGGTCTTAGAGCTGATTTCATGTATTGTAAATGCAAACCAGTTCTTCGACTCTTAAGCTGTGCCGTGAGGTGAGACGGTAATCCTTCCTGACAACACAACTAAATGGTGAGTCCACATGGGGCTGGATTACTAAGGATGGGGGAACGTGTTAGCAGACGGCTCTTTGAGATCGTATTTACATTGAGTGTTAGCACGGAAATCTTTGCCGCTTTCGCTGAGCGTTCTGAAAGAGCTTGACCCTTCGCCGTACTCGTTGAAATGGAAACCATAAATATCGGCTTGTCATGAAAATTGAGGAAGGATTCGTTTTTGTTTTTGTTTTCATTTGAAAGTCAGGTCTGAGGCCGAACTACTGTGACTGCTGTTATAAGAGCTGTGCGGGAGTGTGCTGACGTATCTACTTCTAGAGCACTCACGGCTCTTCAGGAATTCCGAAGCGCCTATCGGAGCACTCTCCGCTTTACTGTTCAGGAATTCGAACCTTTTAAACTAACCAGCCTTCAAGGCGAGATACCATCCTTAAAGCATTTGGAAACTTTGGATAAAACGACTTCGATTCAAATATTTATGTATAACTGTACTCGTACCGCCGTTTCCTTTCAGGTCATTTGCGAACTTGCAAACACTCGAATTATCAATCACTTCAACTACGTTACGGGGTGGCAGATGGGGAAAGGAGAATTCGGACGCTGAATGAACATTTGATATGGAAAAAAGGAATATGCTCGGGAAAATCCAAAGAGAAATCCTAGGTGCTCTTTGCGGTAACAGTAAATATTGTGCTAAGCTGGGAACAATTGGCTGACGCTTTTCAATGAAATTAAGAAGGACGAGATCATGACCGTATGAGCTGAGAATCCTCTTGCCCAGGGTAAATAAGCGCTAAAGAGAGTCGGATGAAGTCGTGGCAGTCGGAAAAAATAGGGGATTCCATATGATGAGCCATCCAACTGAAAACAACTGCACGAATTATAAATCGGCGATAACTTGGCAACCCCTCTGCACACATAGTGCAATGGATTGGTGAGTTACGAAAGAAGTTGATGCACACAAATAGTAAAATTGTGTTTGCCGGAGTGTTGGGACACTGATTACCCCGGTCGGAGGAAACTGGCGTCCGGTCAATTCTCCGTGCGAATTCGATCGAGACTGGCGACGGGAGGAACAGGGTAGAGAAAGGGTAAGGAAGAAAGCTGATGGAGGTTATGAGGATAAGCGAGGAGATCAACGTCAAAATGAAATAAAGAAAAGACGAAAAAAGAGAGAAGGCTCGTCGCTTTGTTTCGTGAACGGAGACAAAAAAAAGTAGTGAACATGCGAGGGGAAGTTTCAAAATAACACTGTATACGTTACGCTCGGGTTTTAATTATATGTATTTTAAAAATATGTTTGTTCTCGCGAATGGAGATTTTAAAACAAACATTATAGGTTTACACAGAGTTACGGCAAAATACACGGCATGGTTGTTGGTAGCGCAGAGACTAAGACAAGAAAGACTGACTGACTCGTCCCAGGAGGGGGGACTCATTTATATGTTAAGACTGATACTGCTGATGCGTGAGCAGGGATATTGGGGAGCGTTAAACTTAACGTGTATTTTGGTTTATTATTCATTCTGAATATTAACCCTATGTTTTCGGTCACGAAAAATTTCTTACAACCCCCCCTCAAAATTTGATACTTTACGTTTCAAGACATGGGGGTTCCAAATTTGCAATGTCCGTCCGCCGTCCAGGCCGTTTTGGGCCTTTAACGTGGTCTGAAAAAGCCGTTCTTTCGCACAAAAATCCCATTTGGTATCTAGTTGTGCCCGCCATCTCAGCAATCCGATCGGACGAAGCCCATGGTTGTTATGGACAAAAAATGGTTAACAAAATTTACAAAACGCAGTATAATCGCAAATACCCCGTGTTTCGTATCGATTTCAAGGTATTTTTATATCCTGGGCCGAATGGAATGATTATCATACGTGTACAACTGCGTATAGGGAAATTACAGTAATTATTAGAGTCAACTAATTGAAAGAACTCACGGAAACTACAGCGGAAGTCAACGTTTCGTCGTTAGTACTCCCTCCATCCCGTCTCATCATAAACCACCCGCCCGCTCGACTCACAACGTCGTAACAATTGCCAAGGGTTCGCTGAAGTCCCCGTCCAAATTTCCCCGACAGGGTGGAGGAAGGTTATGGCCGATGAAGCGGGCACTTCCTCCGCACACCCCTACATCGGATCATAAATGCCTACAGACGTTTACGGGCTCCTGGCGCCGCGGGAATGTTTTGTTTCCGTAGTTCCATTGTATTCAGGCCATGTTTCGTATGGTGTACTAGTATTTTTCGATGCTGAATCGAATGGAATGGGTCTCGGAGCAGTAATACTAGATCAAGCTGTCTATGAGATTAATAAACCGTTGTGTAATAATTTGCAGTGTTTTTTAGTATATAAGTAGGAAACTTGACATGAATCAGGAATGGAGAAACGGAGTGAAGTAGCAATCATAAACTTGTTGAGTTTTTGCCGAAGTCATAGTCAAGACATCAAAACGCTTCACGTCATGAGCTCAACAAGGTCAATGAGTCGTTTTCGAGGTTTCTTCTCTCTCTCTCTCTCTCTCTCTCTCTCTCTCTCTCTCTCTCTCTCTCTCTCTCTCTCTCTCTCTCTCTCTCACACACACACACACACACCCTCACGATCAGAGTCCAAATCAGGGAACGTTCGTTTTGAACAACAAATAGCCGAGTTTAGTGGCTAAAATAATAACTGTATTTGAGTCTGATACTACTGAGAAAAACGCGACAAAGATCGACGCATTACATTTGACATTTGAGTCTCTTACAACAACTTTCGAAGGGGTCTTCAATCGGTGCTCTACGCTTAAGACCCGAGTCTCAGAATTAGAGAAGATCATCAAAGATTGTTGTGAGCATGAAAGGGGGAGATTGAGTTGGAGTATATGAATGAACTCGGTGGGGACTATATTAATACTGGATATGTGTTTGAATGAGTTATTTAAACGCGTACAAGGGGTCTTCGAATAGGCCAACTGGTTCTGATGACGGCGTCAAGCCAAATCTCATTGGTAATGTTCGCTTTATAATTATTTTTCCCCTTACTATCTCCACATTAATTGCATATAAGTTATATTAACATCAGTAGAGGAAGCAATAATAAAAAAGGGGCTTCATCAGCGAAGCGCCCCTCTCGGCTGATGTTTCCTCGCTCGGAAAGCCCCCGAGCTCGGTGCATTCGTCCAAGCAGTTTACTTGCGTGCATTTCGTTCTCTCTCCGTTCTTTTAATCAGTTGTATGACAGTAGAATAAACAGTGATTAAATATTCAAAGCTTTTTTAAAAACGTAAATTTGGAACAACCAAATTTAACTTATATGTACATACATACAGATGCTACTATTTCACGCACATAAACATCAGGTCGTACGTTTCTTTTCTTGCTTTATTTCTCTTCCTGTGTCTCTTCCAGTCCTCTCACTGTCTCTCTCTCCAAGCTCACTTTGCTCTGCTGCACACGAAATGTTTCCTCTAGTTGTGTTGTTAGTGACTTGTGCTCCTTTCTGTAATTCTCTTTTTCCATCCCATTATCGGGGCATTGCGAACAGGATTGCCAGAAAAGAGATGCGGGTACTTGATCAAAACACCATTCACTTCGATAAACGCGCACTATTCGGTGTTCAATATTGAAGGGACGACTACTTGTAGATCGTAGCCACAATTCTGAAAAAGATAAAGCACTCAACTACGAGACTGCGTGATACACTTCAGATACTTACAACAAGCAAGTTTCATACCCGCGGCCAACCAATTATCTGAAGTGTCGTCTCTCGTTTTCCTGCGATGGAATCGTCGTTGGATAATCCACCGAAATGAAGCCAGCTTCTGCTCTTCAATCCAAATGAATGGTTTTCAGGGGAATCCGAGGGGTAGGTGTGCTCAGGTGGTGCCATGCCAACGGCGGTCTGGAAGATGGAGGTGGATGAGAGCTCTGGCGAAATTGAGGTTTTCAGGTTTCAGACTGAAGATAATAACGTGAAAGGAGAGAAACAACAACTAAGTCGCTCAGCGTTCGTTTCAGTGCCAGGATCTTTGTTTGAGGGCTGGCGGAAAAAAAGGCTTCCGTAGCACAATATAATGTAAGGAAGAGCGGGTCGCCGGGGCTCAACGACATCCCGCAACGTTCAGTGTTACCAAGAAAGGTTATTAATGACTTTTTCCACTGGCTTTCCTCAGTTTGTTTTCATCTGCCGGTGAAATCCTCTTCTTCGGTACTGCCCTCATTTTGGCATTTCTTCCAGTAACAGCACATGTTCGCCGGTTTTCGCTACGTTTTTTTTTCTTCCGCTCTCCCAGGAACGAATCAGTCTTCAGAACATAACATTAACTTATAACCAGCCGAATATCGTAAGAAAAGGCGCGCTTCACTGAGCAACCAGCACATTTTCACCCTCGTTAGACTTTGGTGCTAGTTCAGTTAAGTTCCTAGCGATTGCGCAGATCCGAGAAGCGAACTCAGTATTCTCCGTTCACGCTGCTCGACTTGAGGGAGCTTAATAAATAAAATTCCAGGCGCTCACTACTTCCGATGAACCCGAAGCTTCCGGCGAACGGTCTCAAAACACACAACAGCCGCAATAAATAACAGTGGCTCACTTAACCAATGCGACCAATTTGATTAGGGAAATCACTGTACATCCAATCGTTTGGTGGGACGCCTCCACACTTTGACTTGTCGATTGGGATAAACTAATGGGGGAATCAAGAACAGGTCCCCGAATTAATTTAGTGGAGCCTTACCTCTCTTCTCCTCTTCAGTCTTGAGTCCAAAAAACACTATTTTGGAAAATGATCTGTGAACGATTTTTAGAAAAAAAGACCGTACCAAATCAGCTCAAACTTAATATCTAGCTCGCAAGTTACCATGAGACGCCAAAATAAGGGTCTAAGCAAAATCCACCGAAAATTAACTATAGTTATCATAGTGATTGAAACACAAAACATTTTTTGTTCTCAAAGACGGCTCTAACGATTTTGATTAAAGTTTTTATATTGATAGCTCCCAATATGGCAACTATACCATAAAATTCCCATTCGTGGGAAAGTGACGAGAGTAGCACAATAAAAGGTTTTAGTGAGGTTTTTCCTTATAAACTCTGCTGAAATATTACGAGAATATTAAAAAAATTGGTGTAGTAGTCCAATCTTGATTAATTTCTCTGGAGCAGCAGTTGGTGAGGTTTGTTCGACGTAGACACAACATACATGTGTACATTTACTCGAAACAGCAGGTTAACCGTTTTCTTGAAGAGGAATTTGAGGCTTTTACTTACTTTAGCAATGTGAAATGGGAAGAAACGGCATGCAACCTTCAAAAAAAGAGTTTTCTTCGGATCGTTATGTTTTCAAGGTTTCTGAGACCAATAGAACCAATTTGAACACATTGTCTGAGTGTGTGAGTCTCGGAATGAACGGGTAGCACCAACGCAAGACAAATTCGTTACGTAGTCTTCAGATCAACACAGTACGCCAAACAGGGTGTGCGCCAACTGTGTCCAAAACTAACTATAGTTATCGCAGTGGTCAAAACAACTTTCTCTCAAAAAGGCTGCAGTTCCAAATAACCGGAAAAACAACTAGAAAATTTTCCTCAAAAAGTACAGGTTTTTCCATATAAATCTCGCTTATTCTTATATATACACTCTGGCGATTTGGTATGAGCACCGCGGCCGTAAGTCTTATTGTTTCCTGCCCTAATGTCTCACAGGTCCATGCCTAGCTTTCTAAGGAACGCCTGGTATTTCTTGCAAGAGGAGAATTGGAACCAAAGGCCAAATATCGCTCTCTTTCATGTTTCCCGCAGTGGGCCAGGACAAGGTGAGGAGTCTCCTCATCTGTATCACACCCCTTGCACCGAGAGGCGCCGCTTGTGCTCATAAAATACATGTGTTTGTTCATTTTGCAATGTCCCTCTAAGATTCCCACTATCTGACTTAAGTCATTCCTCTCCATTTGAAGGCTACGTCTTAGTTCGTGTGTTGGTCATGAGATAGAGCATTTGGAGTGTCTCACCCGGCATATTCTCTCGCTGTCTTCTTGACTAATGACGGAGAAGCCCCACAGTGGGGAAGCGGGCCTATAGGTACAGTAGACGAACCGAGTCTGGCCATGTCGCCTCTCATTTCCAGTGATTTCTTCCATGCCACGAAATCCAATGAACATTAACTCCGTTAGAGTTTGCTAAAGAGTTGAGCCTTACCCTTATTTTATCAGCCGTTATGTTGACAGTTTTATTGCTATACGTCGGTTCCAGCGTTGATTGCATAAATCTGGCTTGAAAACTCGTTTGAGTGAGACTCAGGGCAATGGACGTCCTACTCCTCACACAGGCACTTATCCACACCCCAGAGCCAGTACCCTCCAGTGTTTTAGATCCATCTGCGTACATGTTGATACCATTAAGAAGCCGAAATCGACGAATCTCACTTATATGACACTAACTTTCCCACAAAAATCGTGCTGGGAATTCAATGTGCTGCCTATACGATGATAGCTAACAGATAATTACGGGTGATTTGATTAATTCTAGAATTCTAACTGAAGTCGATAGATTGACTGTTTTTCTGTTTTTACCCCATAATTCCCCAATAACGAAATAACGGAAATGGCTTGGACTAATCGCTCGAAGGTAAAAATCGTCGAATAAATAGAAGTAATGAGGAAAGTTGTGTAATGCTTCTCACATGCTGTGTCTCATCCTGTTCGAGACTTCTCTTGTTCAGAATTCTCTGTCTCTTGGCACAAATCCTTTTCCATCCTCTCTGGTGGATGGAGCGCATCAAAATTCGACGATCACCTTCGTATCGCCGCATGAATCAACATTTTTTACGTAAATTTTTGAGTTACTCATTTAATATCGTTACATTCCGGGAGCATCTAGCAGCGCACTCAATGGGCGTAGTATCGCAATGCGTTCCGTCTACCTTTGCTCACCATACCAATTTGGAGATAGCAGAACTCGTCGTCATATAGGTTCTCTCTAAATACAATCATATTTTGAATACAAAGCAGCCCTTTCCTGCACTCACTTGTCTTTACTCCTTTTCAACTTGTTTGGAAACCGTACTGACGTAAGCTCGCGCAGCTGGCCGCCAGATGTACTCGTATTCTCACAAACCTCGTTCTCGTAATAACCTACAGATCCCTCTCGGGCTCCCATCCTCCTCCCTGAATACAAATTACGCTCGCATTCAACGACCTTCTGGAACCTACTGGGGTACCCGCGAGCACGTTTGTTATTAAAGCGTATCAGATCGCCGCAGAGGACTTCGAAAAATGGGTTTCGTGATGTAAATGTAGTTACAGTTTTTATGTACTTGTTGAATCCGTAACATTACATTTTGAAAACATAAGTAAGAACGAACAGCAGTATAATGTCCCAATAAAGAAATATCTTAGTAGAACTAAGTATCTTTTGTTTGAATATAAAAACGAAAAATGCTACAGTAGAACTTACAAGTAAATACCTGCAATGTGAGGTTTCTGGGGCAAGTCGTAATAATAATCGTACCATTTTGATTTTTTGACGTTGGCGCCTTAATAAGGTAAATGGCGGTTGAAGAGGCTGGATTTTTGGTGCTGACCTGGGGGGGGGGGGGGGCTATTGTTGATTGAATCGTTTTGTGTGAATATACGAATTATGTTGGGCTGAAGTTGGCAGGTTTAGAGTGGCGAAATTTGGTGATGTTTTGACCAGGGAGATTGCAATTACGTGTACGAAGAAGAAGTGACTGGAATAGAATATGTGATTGAATATTGAAGCACGAACAAGGGGGCTCTGAATGCGTGAACTGGTTGTACAAGGTAGAAGAGAGGAGTGCGAATTAGTTGGCAGAGAGATGAGAAACGAATGTCTATCGCAAGAACTGGGAGATGAATCAGTCTCTGGGCAGAGCTGTGTGTTGTGGAGAGAAAGGGAATTGAGGGGTGGGAAGAGGATATTTTGGAAAGTCCAGAAAGGAGAGTCCGCAGTCGCTTGGAAATAACTGGAGAGGAAGCGGACTTTCCCCCTGCAACAAACAAAAGTGCGTGTGCTGTCAAAAATTCGGGGGAGGTTCGAAACAAGGACTTCCCGTTAGGGGCAAGTGCGGTAGTTGAAAGCTCAAAATCCCAACTAATTTGGCCTAATGCTGTGTTGGTCCTAAGCTGAAGATCCCTGAGTCTGAAAAGTTAGCAGTTGCTCTGTGGGTAGTGATACTCCTAGTATCGTGTCGTGTGTAGAAAACACTATCTTAGGGAGGAAAGATAGCTGTTGATAGTTGGCTGAAGGGTGGCGATGCAAACGTCTTTGGTGCTGTATTATGAATTGTTTGATGAAGGCTATCTCTGAGAGCGTGGAGGTGGGTAGTTCTGTTTGTTGAAGATATCTGATGTTGGGAAACGACTGGTCTAGGGATTCAGTGCGGCTACTTGCAGCTGAACTGACCGTGTTGTTAGCGGCCAAAGTAGATTTCTGTTTACCAAACTTCACTCTCCTCCAGTCATCATCAAGAGCCCTCCAACCTCCTGCAAATCCTCTACTTGTAACCTCTGAAGCGTCTCCTAGCACTTTACTTCGCTTGTGGATCAGAAAATTATCTTGTCCAACCCTACGCTCCGCCATTGTCCATACATTCAGTCATTCGCCTCAAATGATACAGGAGTTGGTTGACATAGGTAGACCAGCACCTTTTTCACCTGCACTATGACTACGCTACTGGTAAACTCAGCGGTCAGAATAGCTCGACGTGGGAATGCCATTTGGATCAGAGCAGCAGCAGCCGTGGGGAACTACAGAAGAACATTTTGTAGATTACAAATTTCTCTTCGGCTTTTACGAAATGCTTGAGATAGCACACTCGTAATACGAAGTGTCCGTGCGATGTTAAACGTAGTTGGTGCAATGTGGCTGAAGGTAGCTGCTATCCACAATTGGAATATGTGTTATTGAAGATAACTGATTCTTTGGTGCTATCGATAGCTGCTGTTGTGTGGTAATATCCAGTTGGCTTAAAATAGCTAATCTTGGTACAACACGATGCTTTAGGTCTTCGATTATCCATGCATTCGTTACGCGTGAGAGAAACAGTACGGTACACTTGGCGCATATTTCTTATTTACTTGTATTTTTAATAGTTTGCTAACATAATGCTCTTGTCTTATTGTGTTATAAATCAATTTCTTTCACGCAACCAATCTGAATTATTGTATTTTCTGTTCGCAGCCTCGCGTATTCGATACGAGATCACAAGCGGTAACATAGGAGGCGCCTTCGCCGTGAAGAACATGACTGGTGCCATTTACGTCGCTGGAGCTCTCGACTACGAAACGAGAAAAAGGGTAAGCGACAGGCGATGACTATCGAACTGATGAAGTTTATTTTGCGATTCGTTTTTTTTCCCTCCCGTCAGTATAAAAACCTACAATATGAGTTGTTCGTTCCGAAGACCTTGCATTGGATTTGGGCGCTTTATGAGCCCGTTACTCAACTGTCGGGCTTATCTCGTAAATATTTCGTCCTCGGCAACTGGGAGTTCCTCGATAAACTTTCAATTCAATTGAAGATAACGCCAGAAGGGGTGGCATTTTGTCGGCCTTGTCAACAGGAAAAGCTGAGCGGAACGCTCAAGGGATTTCTTCGCCCGCAGGATGATTTTGAGGTACAATTGTACGTCGTGACGTTACAGTGTACGCATTGGCAATCATTTGTTCAGATGTTTTGATCAATTAGGGGCTGTTCAAATTAACTAGTTAAAATATGATCACTGATTTGATCTTCTTTCCTTCGAAGAGAAGAAAAAAATCAATAAAAAATGGCGAATTGAGCCTTATAGACATTATTCGCGGTGATTGATTAGGTGATGTGCTGATGGCGTCTGTCCATAGCCCAGATAGTCTTCGTACGGTGATCGAAATTCAAAACGCGGAGATTAGACCGAAATTGAATCATTCCGAACACAAATTGTCTAAATTAAATCATAGGTTGAAATAAATTACAAAATATCGTTGTACATAAAAGTGCGGTAGGCGGCAAGCTGTTGTCGTAGGTTATATAATAAGGAAACGATACAAGATATAGGAGCCGCTATCATATATTAGTGTGATGACTGAAAAAGGTTTGTCTTGGATGTGATAATAAAATAAAATATAGTGACGGCGAATGGGGGCCTAAGTTGGGATGGGAAATTCAAATACCAGAGGTAATTCCTCTAGGGATGTAACAACCGCACATTTGACATTCTTGGCTTCACTGCGTCACCCAATTTCGTCTGTTTTTGTTGTGGTGCGAAAATTACTTCATACTTTGTTTCATTATCAATCCTACGATCTCGTTCCAGACCCCTGCGTTCTTCTCTTGTAATATGTCAATGCTTCTTTGTCGGAAACTTGCTGTTCAGCGTTCTTTCGTACGTATTCCTTGGAAATCTGTGTAGCAGACTATCTGCCTCCGTTGTTTTCCTTTCCCGTGAATGTTAATATGATTGAATACCCTACGTGTTGGTTTCCTATCATCTATGCGGAATTTCGCTTCCACCATCCTGTTGTGGAGTTTTGTTGTTTTGGGCTCTTGACCGTTCCAGACTACTTGTCGACAATTTTCTTCTATCGTCCGTATACCCCATTCTCATCGCTTCCTGCTTGACTTCTCATTTGATCAGCATCATGCCCGCTATCATTTGCCACAATGTGCTGTAGAAAGCCGTCGATATTGACGTTATTAGTTTAACAAGTGGCCGAAAGGGTAGTTGTTAGTGGCTCTTTGCCACCACCTCGTGGGGCCACGAACGAACAAACACCATTCTAGGACTTAGCTCGGCCTGGTACGTCCACTTTACCAGAATCCAATCTTACCACAGCCTCGACCTGCCTTCCCGTTCACCCCTTCTTTACCTCTTGTTCTGCAAACGGTATTTCAATCGATGAAGCTTTTAATGTGGTTGCGAAATCGGGTAGAGAAATGAGTCAAAAATTCAGACTAGTGACCTATCTGTGCAGAGATGCCTCCACGAATGAGAAAATGAACTGCCCAGTGAGTTAGCGTTGTAATTAACTAAATTATTTACATTGTGAGCTAACTGGGAAAATTCAGTCCGCATATTGCAAATTAAACGGAATGCTCTTGTAACGAGTTGGGGTTTTAATTAATAATTGCAAACGCGTTCGTATCTATATCTGTATAACTCTATATTTTCTAATCGAGCCCGGTCAACAGCCGGGAGGTTACACAGGTGGTGGTGGTCACTATGACCTGAGTGGATCGAAGGCACTTCGATCATATCCCTACATATCTTCCCCCCTAATTATGCAATTAATACAAAAATAAAGAAACCTAGGAGTCGAATCATAGTTCGACTAACAAAATAAATCATAACTTCATATATTCAATGTTGTTACTCCCCAAAGTCTTTCCACTATCTCAAGACATCTCTTCTATAAGTCTTCTGAGAGGTTTACGGATTCTCTGTGGTCTTGACTTAGGAGACAATGCTGGGGGGTTGGTAGGACTGTTTTGCTGTGGTTGGTTCAGCCTAACAGGGCTGGTTCTGGTGCTAGTTCGAGCTGGTGAAGGGGATATTCCCAACGAGACTGGAATAGCACCTGAGTATGGGTTAATTGAAACAGGAGCGACGTCTGGTTGAGCCTCCTCTATTTGTGGTCTGACCTGGTCAATGTGTCGGGTCCAGTCCAAATTTAGTCTTGGGATATGCACAAGCACACGGCGAGGTCCTTTGATTTCTCGAATGGAGCCTTTTTCCCAAGGGTCTTCTCCCTTCCGGTAATTCTTGGCCCAAACCTGATCGCCCTGCAAGTAAGTTTTGGCCACATCCTTCCCCCCATAGTTCTTAATTTGCTTCCATTGCTGCCGTTCCACGTGCGAAGAAGTAGTAGGAGGTTGTAGGAGATCCAAGCGGTTTCTTAGCTGGTGACCCATCAGAGCTTGTGCTGGAGAGATTCCAGTCGTAGCATGAGGGGTGTTGCGATAGTCCAGGAGGAACCGCTGGAGTACAATCTCTATTTTCTCTGGAGCCACGTCATGAATAGCAGTCTTAAGAGCTCGCTTCACTGTTCTTACTGCATTTTCCGCAGCACCATTGGATTTTGGTGAAAACGGTGCACCACTTTTGAACTTTACCGCATTGAGAGCGAGGAAATTTTGAAATTCATCTGAGACGAATGATGAATAGTTGTCTGTGACGATTACTTCTGGCAACCCAAAACGAGCAAATGTTTGCCGGAGGAGCGTGATTGTCGCAGATGCAGTCATTGTGGTAGTTGGAAATGCCTCTAGCCACTTTGAATGGCTATCAACTATTACCAAAAAATATCTATTCATGAATGGTCCGAGATAGTCCATGTGTAATCTTGACCATGGGCGCTGTGGCCACTCCCATGGGACAAGAGAGGTTTTCTCAGGATTATCCTTTTGTGCATTACAATCGGCACATGATGCTATTTTGGCTTCAATTTCAGCATCCATATTGGGCCACCATACATATGAACGAGCGAGAGCTTTGGTTTTGCCAATGCCCATATGAGAACCATGAAGATCAGTGAGTAATCTTGCCTGGAGAGCATTTGGCACAACAACCCGATAACCCCACAAAAGAATATCCTTGTCGACATGAAATTCATTTTTTCGCCGATAGTAGGGTTCCCAATCTTTCTCTACTTGGTCAGGCCAGCCGAATTTCAAATAGCGAATAACCATCATGAGATTTGCATCCTTTCTAGTAGCCCTTTGAACATCTTTGAAGTTTAAAGGCAGTTGATCGTTTTCAAATACGTAAAAAACGGTCAAATCTGATTCCTCTTTGGTTGTAATGTTGGCTGGTAATGGATTGCGAGAGAGCCAGTCAGCTATATTTTTCTTGGTTGTAACCCATTCCACTTCAAAGGTGTAATTTTGTAAAAATATAGCCCATCTCTGTAACCGGTTGGCAGAACAAGCAGGAATCCCATTTTTGGGACCAAAAATTGCCAATATCGGTCTATTGTCATTCACCAATGTCCACTTACGGCCAAAAAGATACAAGTGAAATTTCTTCACACCAAAAATTAGTGCTGAGGCTTCCTTGTGTAGTTGGGAATACCCCTCTTCCCCCCTTCCTCTTTCGTTGGGAAAATCCCCTTCCGCTTTTGTCAGCGCTCTGCTTGCGAATGCTAGAGGCTTTTCAGTTCCATCAGCATATTTCTGGGATAAAACTGCGCCAAGTCCAAAATCTGAACCATCGACCCACAATCTCAGTGGTATTTTGGGGTCATAATGAGCGAGAGAACGGTTAGTTCGTACCGGATTTTCTTGAAAGCAGCCTCACACTCAGTATCCCAGGATCATGGAGTTCCTTTCCTCAATCGAAGATAGAGCGGCCTACAAATCGATGCTAGAGCAGGAATGAATTTTGCCAGGTAATTTATGAATCCAAGATATGATTGAAGCTCTTTCAAATCAGTCGGCGGTTTAGCCTCCAAAACGGTTTTTACCTTTTCGTCAGTCATATGTAGCCCTGCGGCATCAATGCGAAACCCAAGATAGTCTAATGAGCTTCTGCCAAATTCGCATTTTTTAGTGGAAAGTGTCAGACCAGCCTCCCGTAATCGATCAAGAAATTTCGTTGTCCGTTGTTTGAGTTCGTAGAGATCCTTAGCTGCAATCATCACATCATCGAGAAGAGCTGCCGTGCATTCTATTCCAGCTGTCAAGGATTCTATCGTTTTTTGGAATTTCGCCGGGGCAGATGCTACTCCAAAATTGAGTCTCGTGTAACGGAACAATCCCTTTGGTGTTGTGATTGTCAAAAGGTCTCTCGAATCATTTTCTAGTTCCAACTGTAAATATGCCGTAGAAAAATCAAATTTGGCAAAAACAGAGTTTCCCTGGACTCTCTGGAATAAATCTTCTATGCGAGGAAGTGGGTGCTGGTCAATTTTCAACTGATGATTCACAGTTTTCTTATAATCTCCGCATATTCTCACTTTCCCGCCCTTCTTTAAGACAGGGACGATTGGAGAGCCCCAAGGGCTATAATCCACGGGTTCAAGTATACCCCCTGCCACTAGACGGTCAATTTCTTCATTTACCGCCTGTTGCATCGCATATGGGACTGGCCTAGCCTTAATAAAAATTGGTTTTGAATTAGGTACAAGTTCGAGTTTCACCTGACCTTTATTGAATTTTCCCAAATTTTCTGTGAACACATCTGGATAGCTAGCAATGAGATCAGCCAGATGACCTGAGGCTAATGTGGGTGTAGTTTCAGCGAAAAACACAGGCTGGGTAGCATTATTCAAAATTTTAAATCCCAATGACTCAAACCACGCCCGACCCATGAGTGGTGGTCCTTTAGAGTCTACCACAAAAAATTCAAGTGGTCCAAAATTCTTATTCTGGTATGTAACCTCAATTACAGCACGGCCCAATGGAGCTGCACGACCTTGAAAATAAGTAACGAACGTCTTTTCGCACAAGCTTAGCTTCAGCTCTGGAAACGTCTCTTTGAAAATCTTGGTGGGGATAATAGTGCTATAACAGCCAGTATCAAGGTCAAATTGAATCGGTTTGTCGCCTAAAATTAGGTCTACCTTGTACCCAATATTATTTGAAATACTGTCATCACTTTGCACACTGAATAAATGCTCGTAGCTGTCAATGCTATCCGCTTTGTCGTCTTCATCAACAAAATTGGTCTTTTCGTGTAATTTGTTCTTACCTTTCCTCCTTGACTTGGAATTTGAGGAATGACACTTTTTGTCCCTTTTTGGACAAATTCTGGATAAGTGACCTTGAACAGAACAATTAGAACACTCGTATTGTTTAAAGCGACAAAATTGGGCTTCATGCGCATACCCACAGTGAGGACAGGACTGGGTCTTGATTGGGCCTTTTGAGTTACGATGTTTTACGAAATTGACAGGCTCTTGCTTAATCTGAATACCTGGGTTGGTGTTCAGGTAAATATTTTCCTTCGTGACGGCCAAAGACACCAATTTATCCAACGATACTTTCTTAGGATCCTCCTCAAAAAGTCTATCGCGAGTTGGACCTTTGCCAATTCCCATCACGAACCGGTCCATCAAATAAGCGTTCAAATTAGTCCCAAATTGACAATCCGCCGCCAATGAACGTACCCTAGCAGCCCACTGATTCACTGTCTCAGCTGGCTCCCGGACTGCACAATAAAATTTGAATCTGTAAGCGTAAATAGAGTCACCTGGTTTGAAATATGTGTCGAACAGCATAGTCAGGTCAGCGTACATCTTAGTTGACGGTTTGTCCGGAACGCAGAGGTCCGTCATCAATTTATACGACTCTTCATCAAGAGAGTTGAGAAATAACGCCCGTTTTCGAGTCGCCGATGTGATGCCATTTGCCTCAAAGAAATCGTCCATCCTTGACTTAGCAATTGTCCAACTATGTTTCGGTGAAAATTCCCTCAACTTTCCTACGAATCCTACCGATTCCGTAGTTTGTGCGGTGACTACTGCCGCGGGGGGATTAGCCATGCTAATTAACAAAAACAAACAGATCTATACGCGTAACACGTTTCATACGCACCCAACAACGTCGGTTCGCGGAAAAATCGTACAAGCCTAATGTTTTTTTTTTTTTTTTTAACTTCACTCAGTTAAAAAAAAATAAACAGAAGGAAAAAAAAAATCAACGATATCCGATCCTCGTCGCCAATTTGTAACGAGTTGGGGTTTTAATTAATAATTGCAAACGCGTTCGTATCTATATCTGTATAACTCTATATTTTCTAATCGAGCCCGGTCAACAGCCAGGAGGTTACACAGGTGGTGGTGGTCACTATGACCTGAGTGGATCGAAGGCAGAAGGCACTTCGATCATATCCCTACAGCTCTTTTCTGATTCTGCTCACAACGAATTTATTAGGTCTCCCTGCGAAACTTTTTAAAAGGCGGATTTAATTAACTGACAAACGCATGCTAGCCAATTAAGTGTAAAAATTCCATTGAAAGAGAACGAAGAGCCAAACCATCACGTATGATATATTCACCAAACATTAACTTGTGAAATTAGTCTAAAGGAATGGTTCCGGGTCAATTGTAACAAGTTTCCTTGAATAATCGTAATATATTCTGCAATAAGTTTGCTTCGTCTGTGCAAGATTCTCAGGAGGCTCCTGGTAGCCTTGAACCCCTCCTCTGTTTCACCTTCCAACTTCGACATTCCCGTGAGCAAAGGCTACGATCTCGTTCCATTCTGTTGTCACCTCAGGTTCCAATTGTGCCCATAATTAGATTAAAATTAACCGATAATTAATTAAGTAGATTACTTTACTTCATATCTCTGCGTTTTCAAGGTTTCTCCTAAAAGACTATTTGAAATAATAGGCTGAGTGTGTTTGACTGTGAAGGAAACAGCAGAAGAATGAGTGAACCAAATTAGCTCAAATTTGATATGCTACCTACAGATTAGTGTGGGACGAAAAAAGGATTTGACCAAAATCGGTCTAAATTCAACTATAGTTATTCTAGTGATCTAAACGCCAGAAAAAATTGAGTAGAAACTTTGGAAATGATAACAACATAAAACGTTCTTGGAAAGAACGAATTGTAACTTGAACTTCCGGTTCGGCCTTCCCCAATAGATTATCTAAACATAAATGTTTCTCAGCTATTAGAAGAAATTCGTTTCTTGACTTTGAAAAGTGGAACCTCCAAAAATAGCTCTCGAGTTTAGCAGTTGCACCTTTAAATTTTGACCGATGACTATTCTATTGGTTGGTAAGATTCAGCAGTGTCAATCGACAACTTGTAATCATGTGACAGGGGGGTTTGTTGGCACTAAGTGGAGGTTGGACGATATTCAAGTAAATTGAGCCAACCAACTCCCTCACAGTTGGATTTGCCAGCCACACGTAGTTGTTCGAATTGTTGAGCAGTTCCTAAAGATTGTCGTTTGCGAAACGCTCTGATTATACCTCTTACTCAATTGTGGACTTCTTAGCTATATTATCGATTAAGTGAGATTTAAAGTTGCGCAAATGTATTCAAGAAAGTTTTCTCCTCCAGGAAGTTGAACATTCAAGTAAAAGTTAAAAAATTAGACAAAAAAGTTGAGCAATTCAGCGAGGATTGTTGAAAAATTGGGTAACCACTGTTGGACATTCACCAAATGAATTCGTGGCACTTTACTCTTTGAAAAAACATGTTGGTGGAAATTTATGTTATTACTTAGAGGGTTTTCAAAACAATTCTGTGTGAGAGTTGCGGAGAGATCATGAATTTTGCTCCCAACCCTGGAAGTTGAAAAATGGAGTCAAAGTAGTTAGGAATTTGTCGTGTTTCTCCTTTCCTTCCTCTCTTCTCCATCACGCCCCTAATAATTTACTGTGGCGACGTCCATGACTTGTGTCACCACCGCTCGTATTTCATTTGTCGATCTTCGGTTCATCCGATGGTGCGAGTCTTTTTGCTGAATTATACGGTCAAAGGCTCCGTGTTGTTGTTCCTGAACTTGAAACCTACCAACTTAGATAGACCGGAACAGTCTCAAGAATAAGTTACCCTCAACCCTTCGTTCTACGAGAACGAACAAAAACCCTAGGAAGAGAAGTGGCTTTCGGGAAGTCTTCTCGACTTACAAATCCGACTCCATTGTCGTATATAAAAACTTCGTCCGGTCTGATTTTGACGGGGGACGTGAAAAACTAAGTGAAACTTGGTTCTTACGAATCAATTGAGCTCTTTTCCTCTAGCTATTTTTGTGCGCAGTTCTGCGATTAGGTCTGATCTCGCAATTAATTTCTTTCCGAGAGATTAATTATACAGAAAATGGATGAAGAGAGAACCGAACTTCGCTTCATTATTTGCAAATCATTCATTATTTGAAATTTAAGTGCTTCGGTCTGTTCTCATCATTACCCTTTTGAGTTATTAATCTTCATCAATCCCAGCGTTTCAATATTTGACTTTTGATAAGTTGAGCTTTTGTGAGTGTTGGGCACTAGAGGGAAGTTGAATGAAGGAGTAGAGCCGAGCAAAATGGGCTGTACTCTTTTCAGAGAGAAATAGAGTAGAGAAGTGTATGAAACAACACACGAAAGTGTACTTGAGGTGGTTTGGTTTCTGAATTAATACAAATTAAAGCAATAAAGCAGGGAGCTTCACAGGAGCAAAGGCAGTCGAGAGCAGAGTGTGAATGGAAAGAGGGAGGAAGCTGTCGAAGGATTGAGGGTGAACAGTAGAGGAATATTGTTTAAGAGAAAGAAACGCAAAACTAGTGTTGAACTGAATTAATGGTTGCGGTATTTCTGTCATCTTGAAAACAAACTTAAAGAATTGCGAGTATGGAACCGCGTAAATGGGTTTCAACTGAAATGAAATGTGAAAAGCGGTACAGCTCCTTTGTCTAAAGCTGGATTGGGGTTTAAAGACTACTGGTATAACGTGGAAGCACACTCGTCCTGCGTAATAAAATGCCGGACTCACGCTCTCGACATAACACGTAAAGGTGTAAGACATTCATGTTCCTATGAATTACGCAGTTAGAAGCAACGTTCTGATTTGTAGAGTGCATTCTGATACCATGTCAGACAAAAGATGAGCGCCAGCAGCAAAAAGGTCCTGAGCCTCAAGTTTTTTCATCTCTCTATGGCATTGTGTTCGTTGCACAAGGTACGTGGTAGACATTGCTAACTCATCTGTCTTCTCCCTTTTTTTAACGAAGCAACGAAAACCTCATCCTCAGCGTTCCGGTCGTTTGTACTGTGTTACAATGAATAAAAACCGCGCATGGATCTCCTTAATGCGATCAGCTTGCATTAGAGGGCTCACCTTTGGCCTGCAAAAAAACGCGTGCTACGACAATTATGAACAGTTATGAACTACCTACAGGGATGACTAACAACGCTCCTTTCTGTGTTGCCCCTACCCTTCCACAGACCCTACCAAGCCTGGAGCAAAACAAAGCTGTGCTCCAGGTCCTTCGAAAGTAAAATCTTTGGCTCTCTGCGGCTATTAGGCCAATGGCTACGCTCCCGACTATTACCGCTGGCCCTGAGACCCTTATTTTGGATTTCCGCAGTTTACTATCAAATATATGCTTGTACAAAATGGTTACCTTAAGTCAAATGGTCTTTGTGGGCCCAGAAAACTGCCATTACTGGAAAAATATCTCCAGAAAACTCGAAAATTTTATTTTTTCAGTCCCTTACGTAACTTTCCTTTTCGATTTCGTGATGCCAAAGAAAAAAAGATGTTGAATTGAACGTAGACAGTATTTTCAGGCTGTTCTTCGCTTGACACGACTGACCTCAGACTCAAGTGAGACCATGAATATGTATTTACCCAGTAGCAGGCGAGGTGGAGCAACCGACACACACCATTCCGACTGCATTACACACTTCTACCCTCGGTGCGCGATCGCTTGTCCATGGTTTGGTGGCACCCAGACATTTAATGCCCGCCTGCAATTTTTGCGAATGCCCGTGTGTTGGGGGAGTGGATGTGGATGCTGCCCACGAGCTCATTAGCTGCCCTATCTTACACGATGTACGATTTCGTGCTCGTCTTCCGCTTAGGGATGCTGCCAAATAGCTGGCGATCAGGTCTGCCTTTGCTCAGGTTGGGCACGTTGGCGACACAGGCTCGAGGCGTATGCTCGTCCTTCACAGTATTGTGGCTCCAGGCTGTCGCCCTCATCTGCACTAACATTATTAAGCGGAAGCATTTTTATTTTTGTAAGACAAGATTAAACTTCAGAAACTACTGAATCGATGTCAAAAATTCTTTCCTCGTTAGAAAGCTACTTATCACTGAGTAACATGGGCTATGTGTACTACTAGAAAAAATTAGAGATCCTCAGAAATTCTAACAGAAACCAACGGACGGTGTAAAATATTTTATAAAATACGATCCGAGAACGTTCAAATAACTCCGAGCAATGAATCAACTGCGTACCTGTCACCACTTGGGTCAGCTGTGACGTTCTTGTTCCCTAATATTGTAAAGAGGAAAACTTTTTTTTAAAGTCCACCAGTGCGACCACACAGGGCCAGTGAGCTGGTAGGTCAGACATTGGCTCGGCACATTTTGCCCATAGGGTTCTTCGGGTGGAAGTGAGTGCGTGGTGGATGATATTAATCTACGATCTTCCCACACAACATGAACGACTCGGGGTCTGTTGTGACGTTACACACATTTGTTCGAGGGAAGGAGGACACTTCAACATCCACCTCGAAGCTCTCGTTTGACAAATATGACGTAAAGTAAGTGGGAAGGACAGTGTCCAGGTTGGCGGGAAAAAGAGGTAGAAATGGCTCCAGTGCAGGTTGCGGAACGTGCTCGAGTCGTCTTGATCAAACAAGCGAAGTAAGAAAGGCTTTTGGCGATCGAATCATAAATCTTCAAACCTTCTCCACAGCCCTTATCTCACTTTGTGGGCCCAGCACACCACCCACATTTCTTCAAGTTGGTTAGCGAGGGCAAACAGACGGATGAGATCGGCTCTTTGAGACGAAGGACTGACTTTTCCTTCGCTCTCTCTGACTAATATCCTTCATTTACTTTCCACCGGAGCCGCGTCCCATTCAAAAGACCCGGGTCATATTGACGACTCAATTCTCTAGACCTCGAGAAAGAGCAGGACCGAAAGGAGAGAAAACCCGGGAAATTGCTTATTTAACGAGGGGAACCGTCGGGTTTGTCGGTAATCGAAACGCCAAATCCTGGTCCTGCTCCCCAGGCAAATTGAAATCGTTTCGATGAAATATCCATCCACGCGCGGACTTTACAGCGCCGGATTTCCCAGAAATGGCGAGAAAATCCTCGTTCCTGAGGGATCAAAAAACACTTAACTCCGTATTTTTCATCTTCTTTTTCACATCGGAGACCGTCACTCGAGTTTATAGACTTTGAATCCCCCGAACGGTCTCAATTAAATATGTTTTGGAGCCAACAATGATGGGAACTACCCATCTTGAGCAAAGCAGCTCAACGTGACGTGGCTCGTGCGCACTAAAGGGAATTTAGTAGGGAGTAAGAGAGAGATGAGAGAGCGAGAGTTCAAAATCACAGTCACCACTTTCACTAAGGTTATTGTCTCCGAACTTGGCACAAATGAATTGTTGTAATGGTTAGGAGTGGCGAGCTACGTGTTCTAAAGTACCAGTAAGACAAATTGAGTCACAAGGATGGTCTATGTGCAATAGGTGAATAGTGGGGAACCATCTAGTAGTCGACCATTTCAGACCGTTTGCCTATTCAAGCGACCTTCATAACTGGAATTAGAGTTCCTTCTACACACAGCTCAGTCAAGAAAAACGAAAAGTTCTTTACATTCTGCAGAATATTTTATGGATCTCCCAGCCAAATAACCTGTACTCATAAGATTTATGTTTACTTGCCAATAAATTTTATTTCGTGCAGTATCAAAAACCTAAACTCAACATGCTGAATAGCTCGAGTTAAAAATTCCTGTCACGCTCATTAGGTCTTCAAACATGAGTTGCTGAAAAATAATAATTTTGGCGTTCCTCAAGTCTCAATATTTCAACTGCCCTAGAACTTTCCCCGATCTCATGGCTCCTCATTGTCCCAGACATTCTTTTCCAGCGCTCCCAATCATCGGAACCCTCCACTACTATCGACCTGCCAAGACCTTGGCATTCCTCATGAGGTCTCCATCGGTTGGTCGAACCCCAAGGCCCTTTGCCCAGTTCACGCTGATTTCAGTGACAATATCTACTATCAAAGAGTCGAGTGTGCCTCATAACGATTATTCTTATTTTCATATCTTTTGCGTGGATTACGCTAACCCTTATCCCGATTATACACTCCATTACTCTCTAATCTCATTTACGAGCTTTTCTTTTATAACAGAATGGTTCTTAGTCAATATCAATAATATCGCCTGTCCCTTGAATATTCAGTGTATTTCCTCAGGAAGATCCTCAATGTTTGGTAGCTTTTACAAGATTGAATGAGCCGGAGATGGAATCACCTGGGTCGCTGGTACCCATTTTTCAGCCGCATCCCCCTCCTCTGCTTCATCTTTCCGCTTCGACTTTTGTGGCAGACATCCCAGTGAGTGGAGCGTTCGATCTCACTCCATTCTGTTGTCACCACAGGTGCCAATGGTGTCCGTAACACTTTACCCTCACTTCAATCTTATCTCTCCTTTTCTCTTGTGCGGACCAATTTTTAATTCGTAGAATTACGAGAATTCTAATTCTGAAGGTACAGCAAACTTCTTACTCATTTGTTACCACTTGAAACCCCACTAATAATCATTCGTATTTAGGCTTATCCTTAGCTTGAGTGCATTTTGAGTCACGACGGCTTATTTCGTGTGAATAGGAATACGAATCCAACGCAAGGTCTTAGGGCTTGTCTAATTGTACTATGTTGATTATGAATATTTACGAGCTTGTCATGATTCTGTATAGGCGAGGTAAGGTGTAGTTTGTTGTTTGCCATGATTCTATCAAATTGCCGATAAATCAAGTCGAGCTGTAATTTGTATGCAGTACGAGCTGAGGCTTGCGGCATCAGACAATCTCAAGGAAAACTACACTACAGTTGTGATCCACGTGAAGGATGTTAACGACAATCCGCCCGTCTTCGAAAGGCCGACCTACAGGACTCAAATAACTGAGGAGGACGATCGAAACCTCCCCAAACGAGTCCTTCAGGTGAACTTACCCCGGGAATGTCCGCAAGCCGCAGACCATTTCATTTGTTTTTGTTACGGTTTTTTGTTTTGTTTTTCTTTAGTATGAGCTGACGCTTGTGGCATCCGATTCACTGAATGAACAGTCCACGACAGTAGTTATAAACATCGCGGATGTGAACGATCTTGCGCCTGTCTTTGAAATGCCCACATACACAGCGGAAACCGAAGAAGAGCTGCCAGGACCTCATCCTGTTCGCCTTTTGAAGGTAAGTCACTCGCCCCTTCGAAAACCACTCTCTCATTATCATTGACCCGGAGATCCAATCCCTCCTTCCCAGTCTAATCCTTCACATGGTGGAATAGTCCTAACTTCCCGGTGTCTCCTTTCATTGTGGGAAACATCATCCCCCACGTAACGTGCTATCGCAGCCCCGATTCTCCTCTTAGACCTAGACCGTATTCATGGTAAAGTGTCACCTTCCAATGTCGATTCACCCCTTTCACATACTCAAAGTTTTACCCATAATAAGAAGTGTTTTTAGTCATAGCCGAGATAGGAAAAAACTGTTCTTTCAAAACATCGATCGTCGATTACTTCAACCCAAAGGTTAAGAAGCTTCCTGCAAATAAATTGAGCCGCAAACGTGTCTTTTGGCACTGAGGAGTTGAGTCCAACATGTGTGATGCGTGGACACTCAAGAAACCGCTTTAGCTACCTGATGGTTGGTTGGAGAGTCAGACGTAATGCCCCTCTTCACCTTAGACCTTTTTTGTGAGTTATCAAGGAGGGTGTGCACATAGTGTCCCATGAACCAAACTGGAACCCTTCAGCGCATTGCTCTCAGCGATGACTGCTCTACTTTCTTGTCCTGTACACTCTTACGAGAATCTTACAGCTTGCCGCCATTCCCATACATCCTTCCAAGCTGTTGGGCACCTTTGGAGGTTCAGCCTCTATAATCCGTCTCTTTACTCTCCATCTCTGCGAGATACGGCAAGTAGAGTCTCTTATGGCAGGGGGAATTGAACAATGAACCTCCAGTTTTCTTTAGAATTCAAGATCCTGCAGACAAATGCCTCAGATGAGAGCAGGCCAACTCCACCGTGCGTTGTTCAACAAGCTCTTCAGGGACCATCTTAACAAGATAGTTTTTCAACGCAAAATGATTTTCAAATTGAACAACTAAATTGATCCAACAACAAAATTCTCACCGAGCAAATTTATTGATTAGGTGGTGAGACTGGTAGGAGAGCATTCTCCAGATTTTATTGACGCAGCAAAAGCTGCCTATTCACACGTTGAAGGCCTCTCTTTTGTTTCTACCAGTGGTGCAGTACCGAATAACAAAAACCTCAGTTGTTCCAAGTCAGAGCATAGAGAAAAGTATCTTGCACTTGTCCAGTCTTGTCAGTCCATCAAAGGGCTCATGAGTGTGTGAGGTTGTGTCTTAGCTTTTTCATAGTCATCTGCAATAGATCACGCTTCTTCTTATTATCCACTGAGCCTCATTTCTTATTAATAACCTCAGGCCTACTACGAAAATTTCGAGGGCTGTGTAACATAAACCCAAGTACTGATCGCGGTTTATCACACGTTACTCCTTATCATCATTAAATCCGCCATACATCTGCTTTACCCTCTTAGTCGACCTTCTTCCGGTCAAATCGAAACCGGAATTGACGCAGACTTCAGGCACAGGGACCACTACAAAATCATAGTCCCCTTTCTCACATGGGAAGCTGTGGATCCTCAGACTCCTAATCTACTCACCGCCTAATTAAATGTGGCAGTTTTGACGAATGTGTGACTCTGATTGTACTGACTGTGCCGTGTTTGGATGATTGCGGTAATTATGTTGGCCTTGGAATTTTTGCCCAGTAAACTCGAAAAGAAAGAGCTGTCAAAGAGATTGAGATTTTTTAATAGCCTTTCAAACTTCTGTCGAATCGCTGGTGCTCTTATTGAGATTTTCTTCTGTTCCTAAGAAAAAACGCGAGCTCCTGTTGTTGTTTGTAAGTCAAGTGGAAATCTGGGTCTGGATCAATGAATACTTTGTGTTTTCATTTGGGCCGTCATCTACAAAACAACATCCGTGTCTCTACAAAATTAATTCGAACCTCCAAAGCGATCATTCTTCTCTTTCTTCCTTGAGAGCATTTTTATATTCTACTCGGAAAAGCGAGTCTCTCACGAAATCGGCTGCTAGTGGAAGGATTACCGGTCAAACCAAGTCGACAGCTGCTTCAGCTTCTCAGAAGGAATTGATCCTCTCATCAGAAGAAAGCTTCCTGAATACAGTATTAGCTTTCCGTTCCCCTGAATCGCTCAAATAGATATTTTCCCCTTCCGCTCTATGGAGCTCAAAGAATCAGACTCCACTTGAGCTCTTGATGGAAAACTGAACTCAATTCCTTCTTAAGGCGGGAAGCCAATAATGCCTTCCATAAAAACGGGGTGCTTCAGAATACTTGATTTGTTTTTTGTTTTTTTTAATTTTCATTGGTTGTGAGAAACCTCCTCATTGTGGTACCAGAGCTGTAGTTTTAACGATGTCCAATTACATTCGAGCTTACCCATAGTAGTTGCTCACCACCTGTGGCTGCAGGAAGGCACCGCTCTACTCCCAGACTATTTCAGCCAACAGTAACTTGTTCTTCTCTTGTTGTAGCCTCTTGCGGAGCTCATTTCACGAAGTTGCGTGAGAGCAAAGTGGGGGTAGAATATTCCGTTTTTATTTCATTTCTTCACTTCTTTCTTCTCTTCCCTGTTAAAACAGAGCTTTTCTTCACAGTTAGCACGAGAGAGTAGAGGATAAAATACCCTAAATTCCACATCTGTTTTGCCCTCTCTGAGGTTTGTCAATCACTCTAAGCAGGTGGATGAAGGTCCGAGTCAAGTAAGTGTACCCCAGTGATATCTCCTCGTTTCTACGCCCTGATGTTGGGAAAAACACAATGTCACTTATTGCTCAACAGAGGCAGGACGTACTCGTCATTTTAATCTTGTTTTGTGGTTGTGAGAACGTCTTCACCAACTCGGAAGCCTCCATTTTCCCTACTGTACTCCCTCGCTTAGTGGATAGTCACCATGGCCTGCTACTGAACAACCAAAGCTTACGCTACCAAAAGTGTGTCCCCCCCCTTTTTTGAAAGCAGTTAGATGCAAAGCAAAACGCTTACAGTGATTGATCATGTACTGTAATGTGCCTGGAGAGCTTGTAACTAACATCTCTGTCATGTTCATTCGGTGATACCCCTCTACAAGGCCCTTGTTAATGTCCCATCGAGCCTCCGGCTTCGAGGGATTTATAATTCGCCTGTAAAATCCTCTGCTCTGGTCACCTGGATTGTACCTACGAATCGTCAAGAGCCGAAGAGTGGGACTACCCCGTGGAATAATTTATCGTCAGAGGAGCGGAGCTACAACTACTCATCAAGAATTCCCCTCATAAGCCAGCGGTTTATTATTCGTTTATCCAATTTGTCAGGTGGCTGCTGTGTATCGCGTGAGAGCAGGTTGTGTACAGTTGCGTCCATAATTGCTGTCTACAGATATGAAGGCACTTGGTCTCGTCGCTTGAGTCGTAATGTTCCTTCTAATTTCGTGACCATTTTCCGTACGATGTTGGCGAAACGTGAGTATTTTCTCGCGTCCGTATTTCCAGACCGTAAATGGGCTCTCCCGTCGTCTTCCAATTATTTCTACTCGACTTGAGCCGTTGAACTAATAAGCTGTAGCAGCCTGTGTGTGCACGCTACTAACCCAGTTGCCGCCCTAATATTGGTTCAGATCTCCCTGCAACGTCGCTTCTCTGTTCCCACGAAACTTTCCTCCTCTTACATCCTCCCCCCCCCCCATCCATTCCCACAACGATCCCCTTACTCCTAATAATGTAGGGAATTCGAATGACGGCCCGGCCAAATAAATTGGGCGCTTTACTCGACGGGTTATAACTACGAACAGCTCTGATCCTTCAAGTCCTCGAGATGGGACAGAAACCTTTCACGCCTCTCATAATCCAATTAATGAATAATTGCCTCGCTAATTACTGAACCTCTCGCCTCCAAGGTATTTCCCTGGAGAATTTGAACCGTTCGAGCTGATTACGAACCGAGCCCGAACTGCCTGATTCCAACTTCTGCAATTTTGCCTGTGTTGTCTGCTGTCTGTCCTCACACAATCCCGAACATCGCACCATTACCGGTTGGGTGTGCGTCTGCTCTGGGCGAGTCGACGCATTTGGGCGGTTTTCCCAGCGTGTACTTCTTCCCGCACTTTCTGGTGTATGCCTCATCAGAGAGAGTCTCTGGCGCTTTCCCTGTACTGCCGTAGCTGACCGTGGTTTTTCCAAACTTTCCACTGTGCTCAAGCATCTCCATTATCGTGTCAGCTTTTCCCCTGTGCTTCCCTTGGACTACCTGTGAAGAGTGTTCCAGTTCTTTTGTGACTGACTTGCCTTACATATTTTTGTTCGACGCTCTCCCTTCTTCTTAGAAAGTGGAGTGAAGACGCTCTTCCAGCTTTGAGCTTTAGTCAGCACATCTCTTTGTGCCTTCATATATGTTAAAATCTTCTCTTGCAAACTGTCGTACTTTTTCCAGTCAAATTCTCAATTGTTGTGCGTATAACGACTTGATGATTAGTTTAAGGGAAGATGAGCTCAACAGAGGTTGTAGAAGGTGCTAGTCACATCTGTCATCAACGTGTGCTGGTGAGTACGAGAAAACGGTAGTGCGAATAAAAAGAGTGACAGCATTTTATCAGTTTGGTACTTTGTCCGCTACTTTGTTAGCGTCTGGTTTAAATCTGACTTCCAAGTCGGTAGATTGGAGCGGGGAGAGGTTTTTTGGTCTCGCCTCACAAATAATTCCTGGAATTCTTGCCCAACCTGTTTTCCACACAGGCGTCTTCCAGACCATCACTGTCAGCAACCTCTTGTTTTGGGGTACTAGCAGCGTCTTGCCGCTTCATGCAGCTGGATGAACTCGAAGGCTACTGTAGCGCATTTCCAAGTGACTGTACACCAGTTAGTTGAGGTTTTTGTCACTCTCCGTGGCATATCGCTATTTATTCTGTTCATTCAAAATCTCAAGCCTGTTAACCTTTTTTTGAAAAGCGTGTCACTTGACTGCCATCAGGATGTAACGTGTGTTATGTCTGTGGGCTCAAGGGTGAAATGACACTCAACTTTGTCAAGGGCGTGAGGACACCCCTTACTCCACCTTTTTTTAACAACATCCTCGCCCACGATGCGCGTTCTCACAAACCCTTTCAACCTCCAACATCGATTTCATGGGGTTCTAAAGATTAATTATCAATAGCAAACGCTTTGCTCCTTCGGATTGCACGCCATACTCTCTAACTGTGTTCCCTGTCGATCCAATTTCGAGCAATCCCTACCAACTTCCACCGAAGTTCGATCGTGTTTTTGAAACGAGCTAACAGACGTTTATGGTTTAGGGAGTAGCAACATGATAGTTGACGTCGGAGGATCACGATACCCAACATCATTTATCATTCGGGTCGAAGGTGTGCCTCGGCATTCACCGGAATGGTAAACCCCCGACAAAAAAGACGTAAGGGATTTGAACCTCATATGAGGCGTTTACCAAACCGGAGGTTTTTCTCTGAAATCTCTCTCTCTCTCTCTCTCCCATAACACTCATTTATCTTCTTAACACCTCTCTTACTCCTTCTTCTCCTGACTAGTAACGCAGGCCCCCGGTGCTTTATGATCTGAGGAGCTTCAAACCACGTTGTAAGTATATTACGTTACGAGCACACGGGACTACTTCTCGCCCGAACTAATAACAGCTAACATTAGTTTGCTGACTTCCCTCAGCTTTTTAGAACTGTATCGCTTTTTGCATTCAACTATTGACCTTTTTTGTTCCTCTCACGTTGCACCGAATTCGACTCCTGCACAATTTTTTTACTTTCTTTTTTTTTTGGTTAACTTAGCATGAGAGCACGTCGTCGACTCATTTTTTCGTCGCTCACCCCATTAGTTCCTCAGCTTTTCAAACGTTCTTAGTTTCACCCACGTCCACTTTTGAATCGTTTCCGTTGCACGACCTGCCATTTACGTTAGAGCGGTTTGTAAATAATTTATGGATCGGGCTCCTCATGACACGATCGACACTTTTGTACGATTGCACGATGTGATGCTCTTTTTTTAATGTCATGAACCTATTACTAATTTACCTTTGATTTATTAGTTGAGTGCTCATACTGAACGTTCAAACATTCTTATTTATCTGGTTCTTTCTGAGCCAATAATCAAATTCCTTATGTAGCGTTCGACGTATAAATGTGGAACTGGACAACACGCAAAAGTGTAGATCCTACAAATGACCTCTCAATATCAAGTTAACTAAACTAGTGCAAATCTTAAGTGAATTCATTCTAAGTACCAGCCACTGACTACGTTGTCTAAGTACATTTTGGTTCGTGGGCAAATACAATCGAATTAAGAAGTTTAAAACAGAAAGCCAAAACTACAACCCAACGTCCCTCTGGTTACGTGATTTTTAAACGGGCTAGACTTGGGTAACGAGAACCTTAGATCTTAGAACAAGTGTCAATACGTCGCTAAATGAAGGTTACAACATGTGGAGTTCTCCTACCGGCACCTTTGCGAACTTAATTTTATTATTCCATCGCAGAAAATAGCACTCCCACGAAGAACTACGTTGATAGCTCAACGAACTATGTGAACGGTGTTCTCGTAAAACCATGACATTTCGATACTCTCTTTACAACACTCTTTTGCTTGGCTCGAATCAAAAGCCCTAAACTGTGGATGCTACTTTGCGAATAAATCAAACAAATTGGAATGACAGTCAAACGAAAACGATTCTAAACATCGCTCGTCACTTGATGGAAACAACGAAAATTGAAGCAATGGAATCAATCTTTAAAAATTGCATAATTCTGTTCTGACTGACTCCCATTAAAAGGCACCCTCGCGATCGTGGTCTAGTGGTTAAGCCAATGAAAAGGTTCATAAGCCTGTCGAATGTCGGTTTATTGTATCGGAGCTCCTTGGGATTGCAGTAATGTTTGCCGGAGTCAGCACCCCCCCCCCCCCAGTACAATTCCATCACATTACACACGAACTTGTCCCGAAAACCCTAGTTTCAGCAATTGATAATGCGCCACACGTAAATGGGGGAAACGTTCGTGAAGTACGTAATTTAGGCACTAGTTAGCTGAAAATGTTCTGTTAGTTTGATCAAAATCCTTTTAGCTAGTTTTGGGAAAATTGGAAAAACTGATCATTTAATGTTTGCACCTTTTCATTGACACAAGAAAAACCATATGTGAGTGTTCAGTTAACATCAGAAATTTTGGAAACCTTCCTCTAAAAGAAAGCACGATTTTTGACACATTTTGGTAGTTATCTCTTCCTGGACTGCCAAAATATTAAGAAGAACAATATATGAGACATTGAAGACATCTTGCGGGTCAAAGTCGTTCACGCCATTTCCCAAAAAGTAGTAAAAAGCTTCAAACGCCTATAACTCCGTTCACCAAATTTTCACAGCAACATTTATAGATAAGAAAAGCTTGACGAAAAAGATGGTTTGGAAGTTTGATCAAAATAGTTGAAGCCGTTTTTGAGGAAATTGCGATAAACCCTGTCTCCTCGTCTTAACAATGTAAATTTCTCATAACCTCGTTCACTTGCCTTTAAAACTAACTAAATAACCAGCTCAATCGGCCGAGGCGTTCTCCCACAAATCTGACTGTAGGCACACACGGTAGATTTTTTCCAGTTCAGTTGACTTTCTAAACGCTTAGATCTGAATAATATTCAACTTTTTCTCGCGTCTCCTTTTTTAGAGTGCTGAAAGTTGGAAAACCTCTCAAAAACGAAAGACTTATGTGAATTACCAACAACCGCGTAACTAACCTGACACCAATGAGATCCGCGTGAGAAGTATAAAACACAGAGCCGAACGAAGCCACACTGGATAAACGACTGTCGTGGAAACCGTATAAATTATTTTTTCGAAAATAAGCTATTGCCTCTTTTATTGCTCAGAATATTTAACCAAGCAATTATCATTTCCATGAAAACTGTTCGCAATTGATGGATTGGCTCTCAATGTAACATTCGATAGTACGAGTAGATGACTAAGCTAACCGCTGCTTTTCAACTTTGGCCCAAACAGCTTTCAGATTGTGAACAGATTTGATTAGTTGCTGGTAGCTGGTAAATTCAATATTCCAGTATTTGATTAGCGTTGTAGAGGGTTGCAATGGTTCCTTTGTACTGAATTAATTACTGTAGCATGATACGCTGCCCCTAATAGTTCCTTCTCTAAGGACCTCTCCTTAGAGGATACATATCAAATTTTACGCTCCATTGAGTGATGTAACCAACAGTTCGATAATAAAAAAAACTCCATCGATGAACGCTATTAATTACCACCCGTTTGGAATGCTCTTAGAGCTAATCTTTGAAATCGGAGCCTTTACTTGGATTCAGGCTTTCTTTTACTAGTAAAACTACTCTCATGTGTTGTAACCAGCTTCGATATGTGCTCTAACGCATCTTTGTGGTATTTAGGTGACAGCGACTGATGGAGATAAGGATCGCCCTCAAAATATCGTCTACTTCTTGACTGGACAGGGCATCGATCCTGACAATCCAGCCAATTCCAAGTTTGACATCAACCGAACTTCTGGAGAAATCTACGTGCTCAAGGTAACCCAAATGTCGAACTATTACTATTTACTACTTAAAACTTAATTCCCAGCTCGGATGCGCGTTTATTGAGACGCATAAAAATTATTCAAATTCTAAAAATAAAACAAATTAATATTATACACGTCTTTCTTAAGAGTCAGTCACAGTAAAACACCAGCTTCTCTAGACCAGCGTTCCACTCAATTTATTAAGTCGCATCAGTGCTGCCAAATTCACTAGATCTCCGTTACTCATAACCTCATTATAACCTGCCAGACCTATTTAGTATTACCCACAACACTGTTCCCCATCATTCGTTTATAGGTTGCTGCAAAAACACATGTTACCATATTTAGCAACTAATAGCATTTTCTCGATGTTCGTCGACAATAATTCAATTTACTCTAGTTCATTGTACCTCATTTTACGTCAACTAACTTCTTAACTGCGATGATATTTTATATCTCTGATGATGCTTAATGAATTGAGTTAATTTCACCAGTCAATTTATGTGTGCGTTTTCAATTGTACAGGCCCAAGCAGGCAAGAATTCACGGCCTTAATAAATTTTTTTTTAAAAGCTGTAAAGAAATGAGAGAAAACGTTAAAAATAAACTTGTAATGAACAAAATTTAAGATGAGTTCGTGTTAAAAATGAAACAAAATACAACTGCTTCGAACTCGACTGGTTCGTCCGGGGCATTTGTACTGACTATGCACCTCAAATGATCCCGTTTCACTCGAAACTCTAGTGTCACCAGTCGAAACGGAGATGTTGTCCCGTTAAGGGCAAGTAGTGAAGTTCTGAGCTCAAGATTTAACTAATTTGGCCTGTGCCGAACATATCCATTTAATTTACAACAGTCATGAACCTCAAAACTATTTTTGTAATTGAATTACAATGTAGGGGGACGAACACTTAAAAATCGGAGGAACTTTCCGCTTGATACCGTCGTCATATATTAATTATATTTGCGTCTTGAATTACGAACGTTGTTTCGACCAGGATAGACTCGAATGAATCTTGGAGACGGGTTATTGTTGAGCACGAACTTGTAATTGAAGAGTTGGTATATCACAAAATTTGAAGACTTATATTTAGAAAGAAGAGGTGACTTGAACAGGATGTGATTTGAGTAGACTCAAGGGAGCTCTGAAGGCGTGCAACTACGGGGAAGGAAGAAGAAATCCGAATGAGATGTTGATGGGAGGTGATACAAATGTTCGTTGGGAGAATTGGGAGACGGCTTTATCGCGAGAGGTGTTAGATGACTGTGTTGGGAGAACTGGAGACGACTGACTTTCACGAGACTTCGTAGGAGGAAGAGTTTGGGAGGAGCTGTCTGTTGTGGCGGGGAATGTGAAAAGAGAGAGGAGGAAATGATATTTCGGTATGTCCAGACGAAGGGGAAACCAGTCGTCAATTGGAATTGACTTGAGAGGTGAAATTCCATAGGTAACAAAAAGGGTTTGAGGACGAAGGTCTTTGGGGAAACAATTACTTTGCCAACATGGCCAGGGAGTCCCGTTAGGGTCAGGTTCAGGAATTCCGAGGACAAAAATTCATACTGATTTTCGTTTCTGTACAAACGTGTTTATGTAATATCCTAAGGTGTATTATTTTATCATCCCTAATTAAGACCCCTTTAGGAAAGAGTGCAGTGAAAATCATATGGAATCTTCGATGCGTGATTCTTAACCCTCGCGATGAGACATTTCACTTGGCTGTTGTTGGTTGAGGTTTGTGTGATGCTTCTCTCCGTGTATTTCGTCAGTTTTGAGTCAAATATGTTCCATCAAACTACCCTTAGGCTCATAAGAGACGTAGTTCATGTTGTCTACACTGAATGCGTTCTTGTGGCTTGTACGATCAAACGATCCTTTTCGATGAAGAACGTATGCGCGGTAGGGTTGACAGAACGCTAACTAACCTGTCGCTCCCAGACGGAGTCTTGGGCCGCCATGTAAATCCACCGCCGAATGTTCCTTCGTCGTAGCTCTGAAATCGGCTTTGGACGCATTAATTGTGCCTCTAAAATAGCTGCATTTACTCGTTTTGATACTCTTACTCAGCGGATCCCAACGTTTCCAATTCCACTTCTGACGCCATTTGTTGTGCCATGCTGAATTTCGGAGTAAAAAGGTGCAACACACAACTTTCCGCCACCCCCGTAATTTCGAACACCACCTACATTTGCGGGCGCTATATCTTCGTTTAACACATTTTTACAGGAACATTTACGTAAAATAAAGTGTAGGGACTAGTTAGCTGAGAGTACTCCGAAAGTTTGATCAAAATCTTTAGAGCCGTTTTTGAGAAAATTGGAATACCGATAAATTAATATGCGACAAATCTCCTTTTCTGAGTTAACATGGTTTATATCTCCGTTCAACATATATATATACAGAAATAATTATAGAGAACGAAATGTGACTATGGCAGACTTAAAGACACTCCATTAGGATTTATCACATCTGGTGAAAAAGTTACCCTGGAATTTACGGAAACGTTAGAAAAAACGTGATTTTCGACACATTTTACTTTTATCCCTGTTCAATGGACCGTCACAGGAACATTTATTGAAAAGAATATGTAGGTATTAACTATTTGAAAACATCCTGAGAGTGTGGTGAAAATCGCTGAAGCCGTTTTGCCAAAAAGCGTAAAAAACCTATTTTTGCTTCAGGGGCCTATATCTCCGTTCACCGTATTTTCATGGAGATATGTATGGAGAAGAAAAGTTAGGTATTGATTAGGAGAAGATAATTTGAAAGTTTAATCAAAATCGTTAGAGCCGTTTTTGAGAAAAATGCGAAAAACCCTAGTTTTTGGTACATTTTCGTCCCCCCCCCCTTCCCATCGGCCGAAATCGTCCATAACCTTATTTTGGTGTCTACAAAAAATAACGAACAAAACAAAAAAAGAACCAGCTCAATCGGATTAGCCGTTCTCCCGCAAATCGAACTACAGACACACACACACGGAGCACGCGCCGAAATTAGGTTTTTTAGACTCAGTAGGGTCTGAAACTTAAAGATCTGAAGAAAACCCAAATTTTTTTTTTTTGGCCGATTACTATACTTTCCTTCCCTTCGGTTAGCGGAAAGTAAAAACTGGGCTTAAATCGTAAAATTTTCAAAATAGTTATAACTTATTGTGCTGCTCTCGTCGTATTCCCACGAAAGACAATTTTACGTTACTGCCGAACAGTTTGCAATTGTCCATACAAGAAAAAATTAATCAAGAGCCCTTTCGGAGAAAAAAATATTTTGTGTTTTGATCATGATGATAACTAGTTAGTATTCTGCTTACACCCATATTTTGGGCTCCCTGGTGATCTGTGGGCTGAATATGAAAGTATAAGCGTTGAAGAAATTTTTTGAGATGCCAGTTTCGGCAAATTCAGAGTCGTTGCATTATTATTTGGTTGTATGTCTCAACGGATATTTGAAAACACGTTTAAAGAAAACGGACTAGTGGAACGGGGGTACAAAAATATTGCAATTTAAAACTTAAAAATAATCCTAACTAAATGGGGCCGAATGATAGTAGAAACCATCACAGTGCGAAATGAGGTCCTACTTTTTCTTGGTTGAGGACATGTTGCGGATTCACATTGGGAGCTACAGTCAACCGCTGAGGCCTTGAGGTGACGTGAATACCGCTTAGATGTATGTATCAGGATCTGAAATCCCTGGAGGCAAACGTGGAGTGAGGTTTGTTTGGCTGAATAACCCAGACGAGTACAGTACAGACATTCTGGAAAGGGACGTTGAGAACAGGGCTTGAACGAATGCTTCTGAGTCGTTTGGAAATAGTAGCCTACACGAACAGTAGAGTACCAGTTCTGAGCTAGTTCCTTGGCTAAACAAAGGCCTCGAGGGGGAGAGGCCGGTCCTTAAAAGCTTAGCTAAACGATCCTTTGATATGGCATTAGCCATACCAACTACTGCTCCTTCAACGTCTTGTGAACAGCTACTGACCTCCAATCAGTTTTACCAAACACTTTGTTCCTTATAGATGTCAAAAGGCACTTTGTTCATCGTATTTTCTACGTAAAATCTCGTTGGGATTCCCTGTAGTATAGTTCTTCAGCATCCCTCCTCACTCTTTCCCCTTCGTTCCCGGGGTGGTTTAGCGTTTCTCTGCCACTGTTTTATGCTCCGTCAACTCCACAGGGTCATCCCACCTTAAGATATTCTGAGACGTATAAAAAGTAGAAGAAGAGGATAACTCTCGAGATAAACTTGAGATATAACTTAGTAAAACCGTCTCATACCTTTTTATGAATACTTCAACGACCTATTACTTCTCCCTCCGAGAAAGGACACACCTTTGAGTCATAATCTAACTATCTGCCATTTGATGAAGTTTCTGCTTTTTGATACTGCGAATCGTCGCTCTTCACATTTTCAGGATAAAGCTTCGTCGACCTCTGAAATCACAATCTTTATTTAACCAGAGAGTACTCAAATGGTGTTTTCTGGAGTGAGGTCTAAAGAAAACTTGAGACTAAAATTTCAGCTGATTACACACTCGTAGCTTATCTTCCTTTTTCTAGGGCTTAAGATAGTAAAAAGAGCACAATTGTTCACTCCCGTGATGATGTACAAACACAACGCTTTATAACTATTTACCATTGGTATTTGTGAAGACGCCGCTGATTATAACACCCTAATACTTAATTATTAATTTTAATTAGCGCACGAAGGAATTTTAAGAACTAATTTTAAACCCCATTTCTTGAAAGTGGACGAAATGTCCCTTGTGTTGTATGAAAAGAAAGGAAATCGTTAGACATATTATAGGAGATTGCCCAGGTGCAGTCACAGGTTGAAATACTTACGCCGTAGATATAATTCGAGAAGAATATAGGAACTCGAGGTGAATTTAATGTAATGGCTCCTGGGTCGAAGCTTCCTTGAGAAATAGATATATTCCACAGTGAGGTCTGCTACTGGTTCACCTCCCGACTAGGGCTTTGTGGTGGTTGTGGCATTCCAGAGAGTGGAGCCCTCCGTCCTGTTCAATTCTGCAGTTCTCACAGGTTCCTATCGTGCCCGTAATATCCCTCCACCTTCTAGAAAGACCATGTTCGATCATGATCACGACGCTTGAGGGGGGCTGCGCATCTCAATGAGTCCCTTTGGAGTAGATGGCATTGGTGGTTACGTGACACGGAGGGATTGGGTGCTGGTATTCGTAGGGTTTGGAAACGAGAGTCATCGATGAGAGTTGGCCACAGTACGATGGGTATGAGATAACCAGCAGTGAGGGAGGTTGAATGTCTGTATGAGCGGACGTACCAACACCATTGCACTTCCCTCCTGGGTTCATCTCCCGACTTCGCTTCGCAGTCATGACTTTCCCAGGAGTAGAGCCCGCTATCTCGTTCCGTTTCAAGTCCTCACAGGTTCCAATCGTGGCTCTAACATAAAGAAGGAGCGTCAAAAAGACGAAATGGCTGGGCTTTACTCTTCTTTGTCGTACGAAGTAGAAAGAAATGTTGTGTAAACGGATGAAAAAAAGTTTTCTTCAGAACGTTTACGTTTTCAAGGCTCTGGAGTCTTAAAACACCATTTGAGTAAATAATAAGTGTGTGGTTGCACCAAATCAGGTCGAATTTAATATTTAGGTAGATAAGTAAGTATAGTGCTCATAATTATCAAAACACCCTATTTGCTAATTACATTAGGTCTACGAAGTAGAAAGAACTGCGTGAACCGGCGGTGTGCCGCTCCAAGGTGACCCAACCGATGTTGAACATTTCTCAGAAGTTGAGCGAATGAGCAAATAATCTGGCAAAGGAACATGACAAAACAGAACCCCTCGAGTAATTGGGTGCAACGAGCTGACGAGGGGAGCGGAAATTGGTTCTAATGCGTTCTCATTACTCGCAAATAAGGTTACAAACAGCGGTTGGCATTAACGTATTAGTAATGTCGTATTAACGCACGATAATCGTAATTAATTCAACCACTATTAATTACACGAATCTTCCTTTGTCTTCCGGTGAAAACCGCTTCAGAGTGGTAATAGGTGTTGTTTTTTGTTTTGTTTTTTTTTTAATTTTCTTAGCCGTAAGAAGTGGTAAGGACAGTTATGCCTTCTGAGACCGTAAAATACCATTTGAGAAATAGGCGTGTGTTTTATTTTCTTCAGATGTTCTCGTTTCAAGGGCTACAGAGTAGTCCAATAAACTGCTTACTCGATGAGACTTAAATGACGTAAGGTATTTAGAACCGACCCCAGAAGTTACGGAATTCGTACCACATTTTACGCTCACTACCATTTCTCTCAATTTTTACCTGATAAATCCGAAAGGGCAAACACGATCCTTCCAAAGAAAAATCATGCTGACAGTGTCTCAGATTAAAATGAACTCAGTGAGAAATATATTGGATTAGTAGCTAACTCCATGAAAATCGGTGAATGTGCGTGGGGTTGAGCAAAATTGTGTGACGCATCGCTCCAGATACTTTTTTGTGGAAAACGATGTTAACTCCATGTAACAGAACGGTGCTCCCTTCAAGAGGAATGAAAGAAGTTAGTGGAGTGGGGATTGAACATCTCATTTCTGTATCACAAAGACGGAACTCTCCTTAATTCAGATCAAGCAACGGTTTTTCATGTGGTTGCTTTCACGCCTCTCTGAGATGGCAGCTTTTCTTTCTTGTCCTTTTCACCCTCACTAGAATCGTGCAGCGTGCCGTCATTCCCATACATCCTCAGAAGTGGTCTTTCCCCCATGTCTTCAATGTTCATCTCCGCGGTATACTCGCCCCAGATCAGCAAGCTCCATCCTCTTTTTAATATGGCTTCCTCGAGTTGTGCTGAGGCATCGCCCCTCGCAATGGAATCGCCGCAAACTGTGACCCACTCTCCTACTGCCATCTTGGCTGCTTCTCCCAGTGAAAACCATGATAGGCCACAGTGAGCTTCCCCTCCCTAAATACCTGCACTTTCCCACTCGAGGCAGATGGGCCGCCTCATCCCCTGGGTTCCCTGCAGTAGAAGTAGAGAAGACCCCTGTTAGCCGCCTGGTGCTCATAGTTTAGGCATTAGAAACATCTCATGCTTACAGTGCCCTTCCTCAAGAGCTGCATCATTGACTTCTATTTTAACAATGGCTCTTCGTCGCTTCTTCATATTAACCTTCATTAGAAACAACTCAGCTTCACCCACACCTTCTCATTGAAGGTCCTGCTGAAGAGCTGCCCGGATATCCTGCAGGGCCATTGTGCCATCATGATCCCTAATTTCAGTAGATACCTGAGAGATGGCAATCCTGACGATACCACAATCACCGAGGGCGTTTTTGATCTTATTGGCAACCCTTTTCAGGGTATCCAGTCAGGCAGGCCGCCGGATTTAGTAGTTCCTCTAATAACAACAGAACGTTGGGCTGTGTTCCGACGGAGTGAAAAACATCTGCTAGTTGTGGACGCTTCAGGTGCGCAGTATACGCATCTCGTGCCTGTTCTGTTGAAGTACCGATAGTGTATGCCTCGTCAGAGTCTTGGTAAGATCAAGTAGTTCCAAGAGTCCAAGATGAGAATTCCATTGCCTTCAAAGCTTCTCACCAGGTCTGCAGAGTTATTTGTCGTTTTTCTCCTAAGGTTTGCCTTCATCGTCTACACTCAACGAGTGCATTCTTCCGGTATCACCTGTGCTGCCATGGAGTCCACCCTTCAGGTAAGGCAGCAAAGTATTAAAATTGATGATTAGCAAATCTTCATCTACCGCGTAATCGCATCTTGTGGTTCAATTAAAGACCTCTCCGTTTGGCTAAACGAACAATATGGAGCCTGGTCCAGTTAATGTCGCGTCATGAGTCTGCCTTTGATAGACGTAGCAAAATGATAGCTGGCAGACGAAACAGTCACGAATGATCGGTAGTAGATGACATAGGGAAGGGAAAAAAGCTCCGCTCGCCCGTTGGAAACGATTCGTGGACTGCTTTTAGGGACTGTAGAGTAGGAGACTGACGTAACCAAATAAATTGGCTCTAATCGACTGCTCGTGACTCTTCGACGTTCGTTCAATTACTCGTTGCCACTTCAACCCTTGTTTCATAGTTAACTTGTGCGGTCGCTCAAAAACAGATCCAGCTGAACGGAACAAAAAGGGAGATTTTCCGTCAGCCGCATCAAGTTAACCAACTCTAAAACTGTGCTTGATGGAAGTCCAGCCCTTTGTTCTGAAGTAATTAGATTAGCAGGGCATTGGGCGAGTGGTGGAGTCGAAGGGTGGGGGTAGTGTTCTTCAATAGCAGCGCGAATCGGAGAATTGAGCTAACATTTGGCGTTAGGCTCAACTTCCATTGCCCTCCTTCAACTTGGCTTCATTTAACGCCTGGGGCTTACATCATCGACGAACCTTCCCACCTGATTTGCGAGCCGCTGACCCTTTTCAAAACTGCTGAGTATTCATTTTACCGTGGAACCTAATTAGTCCCAAAAACCTGGTCTTTACGAGTAGAATTTCCTCCACATCGAACTCAAATCATCGTGAAGGCGACTCCTACCTGATCTAACTATTTACTTGGGTGGCAAGTTTCAAAAGGACAGATCAACTATGACCACGTTTCTTAGCCATCACCTTCTTAGCGAACTCTGCAAAATGATTATAGGCTTGCTGAACTCGTTTGCCCTCCCAACAACCGTCGCTCTTTGGGGTAGAAATTACAGTGGAGCAGCACGCGTAGTTTCTTGTTTCCTTCGCACTGGAGGCGCAAGACGTGCATGATGATGATGGAGAGCCTTTGAGGGAAAGGAAGTGGAACCGCGCATTGAAGTCACCATGTCCCGTGAGTACCTGGCTCGTCCAATAGTCTGGCTCAACCCATTTTCTGGGAAGACGTTCACGGATGTTGGGGAAGAACTCATACGTGTCACGACCCTTTGACGAGGATTCCCATCTCGCTTGCCATTTCTCCAACGCCCATTCGTCGATAGCGGCTAGTTTTCGTTCTGTGGTGAGATCCGCACGGAGTTCAGCCCAAAGTGGGGGAAGCTCCCGTTTCACTCTCCACTTGTCAACTCAAGGTCGGTGGAGCGACAGTAATTTCGTTATCAGGTGAAAACGGGAAGCGATGGTAGTAAGTGAAACGGCGACTGGGCTGAAGTGTAGCCGTTTGCCCACAAACCTAGGATCTGAAGAAAACCCAAAATTCTCTTTTCAGCCGTTCACGTAACTACATCGCAGAGCTGTGAAAAGTACCTGTAGAACGTGAAAACTGAAGAATTCTAGTGGGTCAGCCGATTAAATTACTTTCCACGTCGTTGGGCTATCGAAAATTAAATAACCGAAGTGCAACAACATCTCACTTAAAATCTCCAATGGCAAACTCGGTGAAGTGGGAGTGACGCTGATACTGTGCAAAAGATTGCAGCCATTGAATTAGTTTATGGGTGCACACAGTTTGTTCCGAATGATAAATTCGCCGGATGCCTTCGTCGTCTTTTCCTTTACGACTAATTCCTTTTTTCGCCTACTCAGTTGCTGCACCCTTAAGAATTCAATCACCGCCGATAAACCGCCGAGTTAATTAAATTAAATTCACCCCAAGGCAGTCATCATTTTTAATATCCAGTAAGGTATTTAACATATGAAAAGCACCTCGTATTAATTATCGTACGACGTTCCGTTATTAATTTATCGTAATTTTTGTTGCCACAGGAAATTCTATCAGAGGCTTAAATGTTTAAAATGAATTGGTTGTGAGAGGTATTTAATAGTTTTATCTAACACACGTCTATCGTCCGCTGAGTATATGTTGGAGAATCCTTGAGGGGAATTATCTCTTCCTTGATTTCCTTCCTAGGATCCTAGGATACTGTTTGATGAATACACACACACACACACACGAATATGTTGCAATTGCTTGTATTTTTCGGCTTCACCTCAGTTCGTCAGTGACACATAGAATCCAAATCCAACTAGGTCAAAACTCGCCTCCTCCTGACCCCACTCCACCTCACGTCATCGTTGCTGCCTCTCAGCCTGGTGGTGAACTCTGGTGGGAAGAATCGTGAAGAATAGCGGGAAGGACCTTTGATGGAAACTTAATCAGGCCTCCACATACATATATTTCTACTTTTCTAGGCTCTACAAAGTAGAAAGGAAAGTTATTAATCGGTTGAAAAAAATTTTGAGTTCTCTTTAGATCTTTACGTTTCAGACACTACTGATTTCGAAAAACCCGTTTTGGGAAAATAGTCTGTATTTTTGGAGAATACGGAAGAACCGAATCAGCTGAAACTTGATATCTAACCCGCAAGTCACCATGGCACGCCAAAATAAGAGTATGAGCAAAATACGTCCAAAACCAACTATAGTGATCAAACACCAAACATTTGTTTCTCAAAAACGGCTCTAACGATTTTGATTTTATTTTTTACACAGACCGCTTCTGATGGCAAGACTATACCGTATCCCATTCGTGGGAAAATGACGAGAATAGCTCAATAAAAATTTCGACGATATTCGAATTTAGCGTAATTTTTTCCTTATAAACCCGACTCTAATGTTACTAGGTTATTCAGAAATGTTCAGGTAGTTCTCCAACCAAGTACATATACGGCGAATCTTTAATAACGCTCATAAAATAACATTTCTAAACTTTTTTGCCCGATAACTCTAGAAAAGTTAATGTTATCCCTTTGACAAAAAAAATCGCGTTTACACCCTCATTAATTATCTGTTCGCCCAATTCCGCTATAATGGTCGGAGCTCGAGTACGAGTAGCACAACATATTCCGGATCTGTAAGCGCTACGACTTTCTGCTCTCGTGAAGTAATGTTTCAAATGTACTGAATGTAAAATAAATTGATTCAGTAGAATGTGTCATGAACACAAGTGAATTGGCGTAGAGCTAAGAAAAGTTGTGTAATGCGACGTACCAGATATTTTTTTATTAACTGATTACAACCGACGAAAACCCCCAACGTGGCCGTGTGGCGGCCATGAACAGCCTCATGCCCTATGCCACTGGTGATTCCTGGTTGTGACGTCCCCACCACTCTTACAAAGCGCGAGATAACGTTTAGGTCTGTACCAGCAACCTTCTCTGGCCGACTCTCGCAAGTTCTCAGTAAGTGCTCCGCTGGTGCCTTCTCTGCCTCGCAGATCTATCTCTCTTCAGACTGAGTACCCCTTCGCTCGCTCCATGGAAAGTCTGTCGTCTACGTACACATATTGGCGTAGAAAGATTTCTACGTATCTTGGGCGTCATCACACTCGCCTGGTGTTGAATTAATAGGATATTTGTCACGCTGAGCTTGTAAGCAAATCTCTTCTGCTTCAAGCGACATTAAGACAAGGTGTTCGACAACATATTATTCAAGTAATGGGTCATGTGGTGGTGGTGGAGGGGGAGTTATTCACATTTTTATCTCTGATTTGGCCGTTTATGATCCTCATCTCGGAGTCGACCGGGTTCAAGATGCATTAAAAAATAAAAATACAATTTGTTTGTTGGGGGCAATAGGCCTTTGAGAGGACAGTAAAAGTAAAAACCTCCAACCTGCTTTGCTCCTAACTATATTTACAAAAAAATTTAATAATTTAAAATAAATTCGCTTTCTTGCAAAATAAAATTGCAAATAAAAGGAAAGGAAATGAATATACTGACTCCAGTACTGACTTAACGGCCAGACGATGATGTCTTTACATCGAAAGCGCTTGCCCACAGTAACTCACAAGCCAGAGGAGACGGACTCACCTAACAGGTACGTTAACTTAAGAAATGAATATAATTGTCCGACCTTCTGATAGATGAATTGTGGCGTCAGCGGCTGTATGTGGGGCCCCTTTTTGTTGGAGATAAAATGCGTAGACCTTGTAGAACTTGATTCTTCGGAATTGTCTTCGCTTGAGAGCTACAGCAAGGAATGTATAGTTGTAATAATACACGTCAAACAACCTGCTAGGAGAATTTTAAGCTTTATAAAAGACAAAAAGTTCAGATCGTGTCGCATGGGCAGATGATAATCGAAGAATGGCGGCTGTGGTAGACTTCTGGTCGCGGCTGACTAGTTTTTAAATCACTTCACTTTCACAATAACTTGGCCACATTTACTTTATACATAAAAAAAAGAAAATATATTTAAACAACATAAATAAATATTCCTAGTTTATATAGGCAGGAGCAGGAACCTATTGTGGAGGCCCTGACCTACAATGAGTGCCTAAACACAATTTGATACCGTTAAGGCGTCTCACATTTTCTCCTGATTTCTTCTACATCCCTTTCTTCCTCCTGTTCTTATTCTGTGGGTTCTCCTTCATGAGCAGCCCACCATGTTCTCGTAAAAATCCAGCCAGTCGTCGCTATTGCAACTTGCACCAGAAGGTTTTGGACATCTCGAAGTTTCAGAGGGTTCCCCGCGGTCCCAGGCGCCACTGGTTCGCAATTTTCCTCTTACGACAGACTTCCTGGTGCCCACGTCAAATCTGTAGAAAACCTCCTTATTATTTCGTAAATCATCCCCCTCCTTATAAATTTGAGATGCCACTGTGCAGGGGGTTTGACGAAGGCGTAACTAGTCTTCTTCAATCATGATCGACGTAGTCTCTTCCTGGTTTGAAGACGGTTCTACTTTCGGAGAAGACGTTCTCCAACTCTAATGGCTCAACGAGTGTCTCGATTTGTTCAACTTTTTTCGATTTGTGCGAAGACACGATGTGAAAGGAATGAATGGATGGCCAGGAACAGGGAAAGTTAACTCGTACAAGCGTAATCGTAGTATTGTTTTTGACCACCATTTCGAAAAATTGAAGAGTTGACCGGGTTTGAATAGACGACACGATTGCTTTCTGCCAACCAACCAACCATAAATGGACAACTTTTCTGCCTTACATTTAAACTTTTCATTGTCCTCTTTTTGCTGCAAATGCTACTAAATAAATAAATTTGCTGTAGATTGTATTGTTGGAAGATCAATTGGAGTCAATTGAAAACACAACTGTGAAGTCTACAACTGGGTGGACTGGGTTGGTCCATTGGCTCGGCTCTACCGTTGTGATCCCCCTGATTTAGATCCAAATGGACTTGATGGCCGCGTATGGCCGCCCTTTTGGGACACTTACCTTCCCTGGTTCAGAGCTGGGAAACTGAACTTACCTCATCTGAAATGTTAAACTGGGGTTATTTTATTATTTAAGTTGGTCTGCCTCCCGACTTTATCCCTTTTTTTAAACCCAGAAACCAAAATGCCCGCGTTATGAAACTACTACCGAATTCTTCCGTAACTTGAAAGGTGACTTTCCCTAATTTTTTTTAAACTCGACTCATTTGCCGCTTGACAATTCAGCGAGGGCAAGAAGTTGTTGGATAACCTCTTAAAACTGAGCCACTTAACAAGCAACCCTCGACTCCCTCAATCTCTTTCAATGGTGTGTCTCAACTGCAATCAAAGGATTAGCAGGATTACGGGCACGTAGCGGGGAAAGAGTGATGGAGGTAAAGAGGGAGAGGATTAAACTTGAAGTAACAGCCCCTCCGAGCCTGGGGCGACTTAGATCCCCAGGCTTTTCCAGTCGATCCAAAGGATTAACCGCTTCTTAAGGATGAATGAGAAAAATGTGGGAAGCGTTCAAAAGGGATTGTGAAAGATAAGACGTGATAGTGAGGCAAACCCGTAAATAAACGGTTTAAAGTTTGGAGTTAACGGGAGTTAATTGCTCCCATCAACCTAATCGTTTATTATTGGGGTATAATTGGATTTTAATTGAGCTAATTACAGTTAATGACGTGAACTGCGGATGTAGGTCGAACGCCGTTGAATGCTAATATTTTAGTTTCGCACCGTCCCTTGACTTACCTTATTTCAAAAAACATTTCATGTTTTATTAGGTTCTGAGTCCGAAAAACGCCATGTGGGTGATTGGTCTGTGTGTATTTGGGTGTGAGGCTTTTGATACAGTAAGCCACCATGTCTTGGCGGATGTGGGAGCTTCGGTTCGACTTTTTGATCCAATGATCTCTGTTATTTTGATGAAGAAATAGACCGGTGGGAAGAGATGACTGAGAAAAATTTAATCATCCTCTTGAAGAGACAATTAAATAGCCAACGGCCAATACGTTTTGGCTACTACAGGCTCCTTCTTGAGAAGCAAGTCAAAGCCGCCTTGTTTGGCGTTAATGTAGGTTGAATGGCGGCGATTCAGCCAACATCTCCAGTCCCTCAAAGGCACTATCCTGCCACTCCTCCTCAGGTCTGGGTTCGGTGGATGTTGAGCACGTGCTCATGCTCTTCCATGCTAGCGAAAACGCAACCACCGCGACTTTCGACTGATATAACTCTTTAGCAGTCATTTGGATAAAGAAACTGACCTTCCAGTACCCCAAGGGGGCCCTACAAATCTCATTGTTCGACTTATCTTGGCTTATATCTCCATTCGATCGTTAGATGCAGAAATAGTTATGAGAAACAAAACGTAGGTGCACGTTGGTAGAAGTCACTCCGTCAGGTTGATCAAATTTTAAAAAATTGAAAATAAAATAATTTTTGGTTCATTTTGTACGTCATCTCATTTCAACTGATTGTCAAAGTAGGAAAAGCCAAAAACACATCATTCCACTTCGAAGGCATGTATCTCCGGGTTTTCACATAGATAGTCATAGATGACAAAAGTTAGGTATTGAATGTTTAATCAAAATTGTTATTTCCGCTTTTTGGAAAAAATATGAAAACTCACTTTTGGTTTATTTTCCCCTCCCCCCTTTTTCTTCCGTCAATGCAAACTGCTCGTTATCTTGACCTAAGCCTAAGCCTTCATGGTTACGCGAAAATACGGATATGGAAACAGAAATTAAAGTGGACTCTGTGCGTGAAAAATCAAAACTTACCTCTCGAACTTTTCCCACTGCGGCTTCCCGTTTCGCTTGGTGGTTGCGTTGTGTCAATTGCCTACAGGCGCCTAAAATATGACGATTTTCGTCGTTCTGTTGTAGTCAGGTCATGTTTTCATATGGTTTACTGGTATTTTTTTATGCTGAATCGAACAGGACGGGTCTCAGTTGAGTATTACTGCGAGTATGCAGACAATGGTGAAATCACAACAAATATAGTGAGGATGAAGTCAAGTAATTGAAGGAACTCGCGCGATAACGTAGTGAAAGTTATATTTTCTCCCCAGCCTGCTCATTTCCTCCAACCCCCCATCAGTTCGTCTCGTTGCATCTTACCAATTGTCTAGCGTCACCTGGAAAAGTTAATTTTCGTTGCAGGGAGGTCAAATTCGTATGGTTTACTGGTATTTTTCAATGCTGAATGGAATAGAACGGATTTCAGTTATGTATTATTGCGTGTACATGGACAACGGTGAAATAACAACAAATACAATGAGGTGAATTCCAGTAGTTGAATAAACTCGGAGGACAATGTAGCGAAAGTTATCTTTTCTCCCCAACAGAGGGTCGAACTACGAACAAATTAAGGAAAGGAGAGAGAAAAGAATGAAAGGGGTTTGTAGTTCAATATCGACACAAGGGCGACAACGAACTCAATTTCAAATTGTAACAAATCGGAAATGAGGGACAGGGCCGAAACGGACACGAGCGCGTTTTCAAAACTACCACTTCCGTGTGTTTTCGAACGAGCAGGTTAGCCTCCACGAATGTTAAAAATGAACCATGGCCATCTTCTGAATATCATTGCAAGTAGCCCTTAGTAGGGCAAGCCTGCGAGACGCTAATGTCGCGCTAACACCTCTAAAAAGAACGAACAAAACAAGAAAAGGAGACCATTGTACTGGACACGCGCAGTGGGAACCCTCCGAAATTAGGTTGTTTTCGGTTAGTAGGGCTCAATAGTCAAGGTCTGAAGGAAATTCAACTTCTTTTTAACAACATTGTATTACTTTCTTTACCCCCTCGCGTAGCTGGCAACAAAAGGGCTAGAGCGATTAAATCTAACGGGTAATATTTGGACGTCCCTTCCGTCCCTTCGCTATAAATCCTTTTCCAAAGAGCGGCAAACGACTGCAGGCAATTTAGACCTACAGTTTTCTGAAAACGAAGAAAAAAGTCGAGAGATGCTAGAAAAATCTTAAATCTTAATAATATAAGCACCGTTTTGCTTTATTGAGAAAAGTATATTTCAATAAAGGTTTTCTGTGGACAGTTCGAAATGAAAAATAAATTGTAAGTGATTCGAACAAAAAGAGATTTTGTTGAAATGATAAATCTGCGTTAATACAATCTATTTTTCACTCAGGGCATTCTTGGTAGAATTTGATGACCTTCGTTGACTATTGTAAAGATTGTATTGTTGTTATTATTGTGGTGATGAGGTTGAATGATGTGGCGCGTCATCGAATTTTCAGGTGTTGAGAAAAGTTAAGTGATGCTTCGCACCATGCGTAACATTCTTGACATCTTAATGCTAATAACGCGATGTTATCTTGTCTCTTCTTGCTCGCTAATTCACGACACTGTCGAGCCCTTCGACTCGTCAATGCACTTAATGAATTCAATTGTGTTACAGCCGCTGGATAGGGATCAGCCAAATGGAAGGCCTCAGTGGAGGTTCACAGTGTTTGCTCAAGACGAGGGAGGAGAAGGTCTCGTCGGCTACGCTGACGTTCAAGTTAACTTGAAAGACATCAACGACAACGCTCCGCTCTTCCCGCAGGGCATCTACTTTGGAAACGTCACGGAAAACGGAACAGCCGGTTCGTTGAATATTGATATTTTTTGAATCACTTAAAACACTGCCTTCTGCCTCTCTCGGTATTTAAGTTTCAGTTATTCTTGTGCACATGTTTGAAAAGGGTGTACTCCTAATTATAATTGTGGCGGCTTGGAAGTCATGAGTCATATGAGTCTACAGTAAGAAAAAAAGTAATAGAGGAAACATTTTCACAGTAAGATCTGCTCCATTCGATAGAATGTGCAAGATTCCCACCCCTGGGTAATCTTAAAACTTCAAGCTTCGCTGGTGTGACTTTCCCAGGAGTGGAGGCTGCCGTCTCATTCTGTTCCATTGTCCCTGCAGTTGTCTGTAACATCACTCCCCCTTGTAGAATGACCAGGTGTGTTGTGCATCTTCACCCAGGAGATTCCTCTAGTCCCTTTGGAGAAGGTGGATGTGCGAAATCGCCAGGCAGCTGCATCAGTGTGTGAGAAGATGGCATGGGTGGTTACGTGACATGGAGCGATTGGATACTGCTAGCTGTGGGGGATTGAAGTTGAGAGGTATCAGCTCTGGCAGCAGTAACTCGGCGTCAGCAATGAGAGTGGGCCATGTTGCGTTGGGTATGAGATTTTTCTAATTTATGTGCGAACTCTACTTCATCATCTGCACAGTGGTTTTTATAACACTAAATCGTTCTCTTCGCACAACTATAAAAACCTATTTGTTCGCTACAAGAACTATCCTCAGACCTATGCTGCATCCCCGATCACCTTATTTAGGTAGAGTTTGAGCTCCTTCGATCTTGCTGTTACTGATCTGGTGTGGGTTCGTCAGTTCCAGACAGTAATAAACTCATTAAAGACGAGAGATTGTATTTGACTAACTAGGGGATGGAACCTGTTCAAGTGGATGCCGATAAAGGAACAGGTGTGCAACGGTTATTGGCGCACTGTCACACGTTGTGTGTCACATTGAACACTAAGCAGCTTTCATAGGCGCCGAACGTGATCAAGAAAATCACGCCCAACCTTACACATTAAATAACGAAAGAATAGGAGGCATTATCTACCTCACTGCTCACGGACTAATCAATCAATAAATATCCATGGGAAGACCCTCCACAAGCACTCGTGCATGTCTGCGGACAATGATTTGATTAGCTTCCATCACTTTTTCTCCCACCCTAGAGGAAAGGCAGTGCTCCCAGATAAACCCTGAGATGTCACATTTCTTTCATTAACGGAACACTGCAATTAATGACGTCTTCCACCGCTATTTTATTACTGTCCCCCAACAACAAGAGCAGTTATCAATCCAGTAACACCAGCCTAGCTCGCAGGTGCTCCCACTCAAATAGACTAGTATTATGTACACTCTCCCTACATGACCAGAGTCACACATCAGCTCTGATTTCTGAGTAGTAACAGATTTAGTTGTATAGATGACTTTTGATTCCTTGCAAAATATCTCTGTACGGCGTACTGAATCCACCAGTTTTATTGGCCCCTACACACGCACAATGAAATGCCAAAACGTATATTTCCCAAGCATTCCATCCCTCAGCTAGAACACACATTCACTTAAAACTGTAACAATGAAACAAAATAGAAGCCTCACGATAATGTTCGTTTTTGTGGACACAAGGAAACTACAAGCTACAAGTAATGGATATGTATGTACCGCACGAGCTACTTTGGCGTTGTATTTGACATAATATTTATGGTTTGCTTATGATAATAGGTATGGTCGTGATGACGATGACAGCTGTGGACTACGACGACCCATCTGAAGGAACCAACGCTCGACTCGTCTACTCAATTGAAAAGAATGTCATTGAAGAGGAAACTGGTTCGCCTATTTTTGAAATTGAATCTGACACTGGAGTCATAAAGACTGCAGTCTGCTGCCTCGACAGAGAAAGAACTCCAGACTATTCGATACAAGTGGTTGCTATGGACGGTGGGGGGTTGAAAGGTGAGTTTTCCCGCTCTTTTAAGTCGGACTTATAATTTTTGGTTGTATTCGACTTGGTTCTTATCATGGGCGGTTTGTGCAGGAACGGGGACGGCGAGTATACGGGTGAAGGATATAAACGACATGCCGCCGATGTTCACCAAAGACGAATGGCTGACGGAAGTGGACGAGACTGATGGAGTCAACCTTCCGGAAACTCCCATTTTGACTGTCACAGTTCACGACGAAGATGAAACAAATAAATTTCAATATAAGGTATCGGCATCAATCTCTTCAATTGTATTTGTATAGTTCATGATTTCAGCTGGCTTGGAAACTTAACAGGTTCGTAGTGGGAGTTGAGAGCTTCCAGGGAAGTCAAGAGCTGTAGAACCTGGTTCTCTCAAACTTCCTGCAGGGCCATTTGCTAGATTTACATTGTCAGGGTCAGCCAGAGCAATTCATGTCTCGCCTCAGAAGTATTCTTGCCCTTTCTAGAGCAAACTTGAAAATTATATATAACCAACCAATAGAGCGTTATCTTTAAATCAGGGGAACAACATTGAGTAGTACTTGTCATTTTCTTTGCTCTTTTTTTTCTCTTCGTTTTCGCTGCTTGACCACAAACCTTTGAACCTTGAAACCCAATTGCCACACATTCTGGTCAATTTATATCTCGATCTTCATTATTTCTAGACCCCAGAATATCTACAGTTATTCTTCCGCAAAGGAACGAAGTAAAACTACATTCGTATCAAATTTTTCTCTTTGCAGGTGATAGAAAACAGCGGTTATGGCGCAGACAAATTCACGATGGTCAGAAACAACGACGGAACTGGCTCTCTCAAAATCGTTCAACCGCTGGATTACGAAGACCAATTGCAGAGCAACGGCTTTCGCTTTAGAATTCAAGTTAATGACAAGGTAAATTCAAAGTTTTTTTTGCGATGTGTTCATAATTGAACACCTTGTCTACTTCCATCAATCGCTACATTTCAAAAAAAAAAGTTAAAGTAATTGGTTAGCGTCATTACTTGGACTCTTGTCCTAAACACTGGATCAGAAATTGCGTCATCGAGTACCATTCGTTCTCTAGGAACGAAACCAAGTGGAGTCGAGGAACAAGTTCGTCGTTTTGTGGTGAGGCGATCGAAGGAAATTACAGACAAATGGAGAAAGAAATATATGTCGCGGAATAAGATAGGGAAATAATAGACTTTAGATAACGCTGAAATGATATCAGGCATTAGCCAAAGCTCGTGTTGGCCGAGAAGAGGCAGAAGTAATCTCTTCAAATATTCAAGCAGAGAACAGAGCACAAAAATAAGAACACTCCCCACCACGAGGAAATCACAAAATATCATTGAAAGTGTATATTAAAACATCTTGAAATTCAGAGTATGTACGTACGCTTCTTTCCGGGGAAAAATAAAAAAATGAGAAGCGCACGGGTGGACTGTATGATCCGGAGAATAAGAGTCGATTCCCGCCGTACAAAGAACAGCTCCCAACGCAAACACAAAATGAGTGAAAACTTGTGAAGGACTCACCTTGGGTTTGGCAGATCGGAGCGGCCTCCCGTCGACGGGGCAAATCTTCGAGTTTCCCTCCAGCGGAGAGAAGTGACTTTGGTTTTGAGGTGTTAGGTCCGGAAGAACGAGGACCGAAGAATATGGGGGGTTAGTGAGAAAACAGGAAGGAAGAACAATAGGAAAATTCGCACAACGCGGGGAACATGCGAAAACGCAACTGACCTGCAGGGGGCTTAAGGAGTGGGGAGGGCCCTTCAAGAGCGAAGGAAGGAGGTAAAGGAGAAGGGACACACATTTCATGTTTGCGCCGCAGCGCCAGAGCCTTGTCAGCGGAAAACGGCTCTCTTCCCCGCAATTGAGATCAGAGTACACAGGTTCCATGCAGTAAGCTTCTGCAGTGTTTTTGACCCAAGAGGATGAGCCAAAAATGTGTTTGTTTTTTATAAGTACTTGTGATAAATAAAGTACAGGGGGCTTCTGACAAGGGTTTGTTGAGGGGGGTCGATTAACAATTCTTCTTCTAAAATAAACCTAATAGAGTATTGGAGGAAGATTGAAGGAGCAACACTGTCTGGTTTTATATGGAAAAGTAGGTAATTTTTGATAAAGTGTGGAGTAATAGAAACATTTTTCATCCATCTGGCAAAGAGGGTGCTGGGAAACATGGAGGCTTCGCAAGCATCACCCTCAGTATACTTCTGTAGTGTCTGACTCCCGTTTCAGACACAATAGTGATCGTAGTCCAAGACGAAGAGGAAGATTCATATTCCAAGGAAACTCGGGGTATAGGATCAGAGTTCAGGATCGCTGTAATTTTCGCCTGAGTCAGCCGATAACGTTTCTGAATCCCCCATAACACTTCCACGTAATGCATTCAGTATCGTTAAACTCGTTTGACGGTTCAAATTAGAAATGTGGCTCATCCCTCAGGTTAAAAGAAAAAAAATGAGTTTTGGCGTGAATACTTCTTTAAAATTGCTTCCATAGAGACGCAATTCAAAAAAATATCAGGTGCCCCGCATCACACAACTTTCCTTGGCTCTATGTCAATTCACCGGGGTTCATGGCTTATTTTACTGACTCAATTTATTGTTCGCTCAGTTCATTTGAAACCCAACTTCACAGCGGCACGAGTGGCTTCGACCATTATGGAGCAATTGGTTCACAGAAAATTAATGAGGGTGTAAACATTTTTTACTTTCCGCTACCCGAAGGGAAGGAAAGTATAGTAATCGGCCCAAAAAAAAAATTTGAGTTTTCTTCAGATCTTTACGTTTCAGACCCTACTGAGTCTAAAAAACCTAATTTCGGCGTGTGGTCCGTGTGTGTGTATGTGTGTGTGTGTGTGTGTGTGTGTCTGTAGTTCGATTTGCGGGAGAACGGCTGATCCGATTGAGCTGGTTTTTTTTTGTTTTGTTTGTTATTTTTTGTAGACACCAAAATAAGGTTATGGACGATTTCGACCGATGGAAGGGGGGGAGGGAGACGAAAATGTACCAAAAACTAGGGTTTTTCGCATTTTTCTCGAAAACGGCTCCAACGATTTTGATTAAACTTTCAAATTATCTTCTCCTAATCAATACCTAACTTTACTTCCCTATACATATCTCCATGAACATACGGTGAACGGAGATATGGGCTCCTGAACCAAAAATAGGTTTTTTACGCTTTTTGGCAAAACGGCCTCAGCGATTTTCACCAAACTCACAGGATGTTTTCGAATAGTTAATACCTACATATTCTTTCCAATAAATGTTCCTGTGACGGTCCATTGAACAGAGATAAAAATCAAAGTGTGTAAAAAATAACGTTTTTTCGAACATTTCCGTAAATTCTGGAGTAACTGCTTCACCAAAATTGATCAATCGTTCAGAGTGTCTTTTAGTCACCCATACCCACATTTCGTTCTCTATAATTATTTCTGTATATATATGTTGAACGGAGATGTAAGCCAAGTTAACTCAGAAAAGGAGATTTGTCGAATATTAATTTATCGGTATTCCAATTTTCTCAAAAACGGCTCTAACGATTTCGATCAAAGTTACGAATGGCTCTCAGCTAACTAGTCCCTACATTTTGTTCTCCATAAATTTTCCTGTAATTATGCGTTGAACGAAGATATTGCGCCCGCCTATGTAGGTGGTGTTCGAACTTAAAGGGGTGGCGGAAAGTCGTGTGTTGCTACGCACCAGATATTTTTGAAAAGGACAATAATCACTTTTCCAGAGTTATAGGGTAAAAACGTTTAGAAATGGTAGTAAGAGAAACTGTTTTTCTGAAGATTTCTGTAACTTTTGAGTAGCGTTTAGAAGGAAAATATCTGGTGCGTTGCAACACACAACTTTCCTTAGCTCTACAACAATTCACTTTGGACATGGCTAATTCTATTTAATCAATTCATTTATCACTCGGTTAATTTGAACTTCGTCAAACAACGCTTTACGGCAGCAGCAAGTGGTAGCGCTTACAGTTCCTGATTTTATTGTGCTGCTCGTATTCATTGCAGGACCATTATTGAGAAACTGGTACACAGATAATTAATGAGGCTGTAAACACAAATTTTTTGAAGAAGGATAGTAATTACTTTTGCAGAGTTATTGGGTAAACACTTTCAGAACTGGTAGTAAGCGAAACGGCAGTAGTCGAAATTCAGGAAGTTCTGGAGTGACCCCCATGTATCTCATGAGCGTTTTTAAACCCTCACCCTTTAGGTATTGGATTAGAGTACAATACTAATTTTTTTTAACATTCTACTAAAATTCCAGCGGAGTTTATAAGGAAAAAACTGCGCTAAAAACGCTTTTCGTCGAAAATTTTGATAATTTATTGTGCTGCTCTCGTCATTTTCCCAAAAACGGGAATTTTATGGTATAATTGCCTTATTGAGAGCTATCTATATAAAAAATTTAATCAAAATCGTTAGAGCCGTTTTTGAGAAAAAAATTTGGTGTTTTCATCACTATGATAACTATAGTTAACTTTCGGTAGATTTGGTCCATGCCCTTATTTTGGCGTCCCATGGTAACCTGTAGGCTAGACATCAAGTTTCAGTTGATTTGGTACGGTTGTTTTCTCTAAAAACCGCGCTAAAACAGATTTCGTCTAAAGTTTTGGTAATTTATTGTGCTGCTCTCGTAATTTTCCCATAGATGGGAATTTTATGGTGTAGTTGCCATATTTGGAGCTACCAATATAAAAAATTTAATCAAAATCGTTAGAGCCGTTTTTGAGAAAAAAAATATTTGGTGTTTTGATCACTATGATAACTATATTCAACTTTCGGTGGATTTTGTTCATACCCTTATTTTGGCGTCCCATAGTGACTTCCGAGCTAGATATCAAGTTTGAGCTGATTTGGTACGGTGGTTTTCTCTAAAAATCGTTCACAGACACACATACACACACACAGACCATTTTCCCAAATAGTGTTTTTACTGAAACGTAAAGATCTGAAGAGAACTCAAAAATTTTTTTTTCACCCGATTACATAACTTTCCTTTCTACTTCGTAGAGCAAGGAAAGTAAAAATTAAACTTAAATCGATTTTCGTCGAAATTGTTGGTAATTTATTGGGCTGCTCTCACCAATTTTCCAGAAACCAGAACTTTATGGTATTGTTGGGTGATTCGCTAGAAATAAAAATTTAGTTTTGGGACTGCTGAGACTGTTTACGTCAGTTTTTGGTTTATTATCCATTCTGAATAATAACCCTATGTTTTCGGTCACGAAAAATTTTTTACAACCCCCCCTCAAAATTTGATACTTTACATTTCAAGACTTGGATATTCCAAATTTGCAATGTCCGTCCGCCGTCCCCCGTCCCCCATTCGGCTCCCCTTTCGCCTCCCAACGACGACAACGCGCCACTCGACTCCCCTTTCGCCTTTCGCTTCGAGCGCCCCCGTTCCAATTTCCCCGACGTTTTGGTTTTAATACGATTCAATTTTTTTCGATTCTTTCGTTTCATTCTCATTTTGGTTTTTTTCATAGGTTTTTGGTTAAATTTTGATATTAGTATTTAGCGTGCATGTTTTCATATTAAAATTCAGTTTTTTCTAGATACTTTCGTTTTTTTTGTTGTTTATTTTAATATTACGATTCAGTTCTTTTCGACCTTTTTTTGGGTTTCATTATGATATTTTTCGATGCTGAATCGAACGGGATGGGTCTCGGAGCATTAATGCTAGGTCAAGCTGATTATCCGAATAATAAACCGTTGAGTAATAATTTGCAGGGTTTTTGTTTATAGATCGATGTTTACGTCTTTCTTTCGCCATCATTTCTTTTATGTGTAACTTGAGTACTTAAACTTGTTACTGGCGTAATATAAAATCGTCAATTTAATAACTATCAATCTAGTTGAAAATTATGAGGGAGAATCGAACCTCAACACGTGCGTATTTAATTATAAATGCAAATGATATAAATTAAAACATTCTCTCGTTTTCGTGACCTTAAGATTAAGTGATTTATTGTTTTCAAAGCCAAACGTCGTATATTGCCTTTTTGAACACATCGTAACGCGTTGCTCATGTTTAATATAGGGAGAAGACAACGACAACGACAAATATCACGTGGCCTACTCGTGGGTCGTCGTCAAGCTGAGGGACATCAACGACAATAAACCCCAATTTGAACGTCCCAACATTGAAGTCTCTGTCTACGAAAACGCAGAAGTCGGAAAACCCTTGGAAACCTTCAAAGCCTCGGATCCGGATCAAGGTGAGCCCTTTCGGTTTTCAACCAAACGTATTATCATCACTAACAACAGTAGTGAATCATCAGTGCTTTGCCGACAAAATGGTGGTCAATGCGTCGAGCGCTCGTCACTTAGATCAATCCGTAGATGTAGCAGTGGAAGTTGTAATTGGATCTACACGCTCTGACAGAGTGTGCAGTCAGTACAAAAAGGAGGAAGCTGGAGTCTAATTCTATGAAATAACAACTGTTCTTGAAGGCTCTGGTTGAGTAAATGAATCCGCAGAGCTATATGAAGTAAATGTACCAGGGCGATGGAAGCTTCCAGGCATGCAGTACAGTCATTTTGACTGAAGATCTACATTTCATTGTTGAAGGAATGTGGCTCGTTACAGGTGTGATTTGTCTTGAAATGAATGAGCTATTTAAAGGCTTCGTGACACACGACCGACATCTTAATAAGTTTTGTTTGCAGTAGTTTGAAACACAACACTATTGACAGACTTTACCAGCATTACAATAACAATACAAGAACGGAACAGCAAGTCACGCTACTTTTTAGAAGCCTGTGAGACTGTTGAAAGAGTAAGAGAGAAAGAGAGACAGGGAGTTTAGGGGTGACAGACCTCAACATCTCTGAATCCCACGGCAGTTGTCTGAAGGAGCACACACATGCACCCAACGAAACGTTTCGTTCACATGCAACATAATAAATTTAAAAAAAGAAGTCAGTCCATGGTAGTACAGATTGAAAGGTGCACCACTGCCAGTTTGAACCTATGGCTGAAAAGAATCTGTCTGGTCCTGGTCTGGTTTCTGAAAAGAGTGTCTTGTCTGAATACTTGCTCGTCAAAAGTTAAAGACAAGTAGAACAGTTACGATCGAATGCAGACATGTCTCAGTCCGAAGAACGATGGAGAAAGGGTACCCCCTGAACTTGGTCCTCAGGCTCACACTTTGTAACGCCTTCAAGGAAAAAAACCTGTTCATTGGTTGGAGCGTGTCATGCTGTAGATTACTGAGGGGAAAAACATCCAGCTCATCCTCTTGAAGGGAACATTAAATGTTACCGTGACATCCTCATGAATAAGGCCATTGCCTGGCGTAGCAAACTCGCAATCAATCACAGGAGAGTTCTGTATGAATGACTGACAGCTGTGCTCCTGTGAATCACCAAGGCCTACGAGACAGCATTCACTGAAGCACTTCAAGTGATCTCTGGCCAGTTACTGATTGACTTGGCCGTTGAGTGCATAATGGACAAGCCTACAGTCAAAAGGGAGCTTTCCCACTCCAAACTCTGTACACACGTCTCCACTCAACCAAAAACCTGTCGCGTTCGATGAATGGGCATTAGATAAGTGGCAAGAGAGATGGGAATCATCGTCAAACGGACGTGAGGGTCATGCCTTTGTGGGGTAACATATGGGCAACAGCACTCTACTGGGAGACTGGGTAGATGACAACCTGCCATACTTCCACAAGCTCCCAGGTTATTGCACTACAGTGAAACTGCAACCTCCATGCCCTCAACTGATGTTACTCTCTTACCACTGTGGGGCAACAGTCATTTTGATACGGGAACAAACCTGTCTGTTCCTAGATTACACTCTCGTTTGGTAACATAATTGAATATGGCCATGTAATTTAGTTGAAAAAACTTTTAAAACCAAAATCCATCCTTTCCCTTTAAACTGGGTTCTCTACTTCAATTGAGGTGTTGACCTCAGTGATGGAAGAGATGACAGAGGCCTTCTAAAAAAACGTTAAGAGGAAAGGAACGTCCAAATGTTGTCCTATTTTGAGAAATACGCAGCTTGAACCAGATGACATTGAATTTTTCCTCTCAATTTCAGGTGGTAAAAGTCGAGTGTCGTTCGCAATCGATCGTTTGTCAGACAGGAAGAGACAGTTCTTGATAAGCCAAGAGGGTACAGTTACGATACAGCGGCAACTGGACCGTGAGGACACTCCTAGGCATCAGGTAAGCACTCTCCACTTTGTACTTTCTAAACCTCTGTAATTTATTATCTGCCTACTAGAGCATAGTTTAGTCTTGAGTTGGTCCACCAGAATAGAAACAGCTACTCAGTAGAGAGCCCAAACACTGCTGTATGCCATCTACAATGTAGAGTCGCGGTGTATCCAGGTGCCTTTCTCATCTCAGACATCCAATCTGTTGGAAGACTTCGCACTGAAAATTTCTGTAACCTTCTTCTCGTATAAGCAGTTGGTGTGGGGAGTTCCTAATGGGACGTGGCGACTTCAACAGGGGCTACTTCATTCTCGAAGACTGTCTTGCACGCCTTGCGCCTCCAGTCTGGTGGAAACAAGAAAGCATGCGGTGTTTCGTCGTAGTTCCTACAATAGTGAGCGATGGTTGTTGGGTGGGGAATCATTTTGCCCAGTTTGAAAAGAAGACTTGTCATTCAAGTCAACAGTTAAATTAAGTAGAGATGATTAAGCTCCAAAATAAGGCATGGAATTCCCGATGGGCAACAATCTTCTACCAGGAGACATGCTAAATGACACTACCTGCCATACCTCAACAGGTCTGGGTTCAACGTATACTGAGCATGTTCCTGTGCTCTTGATATTAGCAAAGTGCAACGTGCATGATATTCATTAACGACTGATATAACTCTGTTAATGGGTCTCAAGATTCTTGTCAGAGAGTTCACGAGTTTTCGGGGTTTACTTTTTTCCCCCGTTCCGATCATCTTGTGGCTCTCAAAGGTTTCTTGAAGACTCCTCCAAAGATGATCGTCTGAGATGAGTACTCCACCGAGTGTGACCCATGCAAATCACCAGATGCCACTTCTCTCCAGAGCGGGAAAATTTGTCATTTCCCATGACGCTCCACGTTTTGGCAATTCAAACGAGTCATTCCTGCTTTTGGTCTGGTGAACAGTAAATCCAATAAGGAAGCGCTAACTTGAGATTGAGAGTTGATGAAAATTTGTATTTATTGCTCTCGTGAGTTAAGTTGAAGGTCTCCAGAGCAAAAATGGATCTTACAGAAGGGTGTGGGATGTGAGTATGTTCAAGAAAAATTACTTTTCTTATTTGGGTGTAGCTCTGTGATAGTTCATCCCTCAGTAGCCTACCCTACGCTACTCCCCTCCCCTTCTCACCACTATTTGTGAACTAACTGCGAATTCCCTGGCGCGATTGTCTTGGTTTTGTCTTCTCTGTATATTTCACTGCAGGGATGGAAAACCAAATGATGGGCTCCAGCCATCTCCCTTCCCCTTGGCACATTGTTATAAAGTTCAATCTGTGGTCTTGGGTTGGCTTGGGTCTATCGTCCTGGCAGAGTAAAGGTGTGTGTGCCCACCCTCTTGAGTTCTACAGATACAGTGTGAATGACGAGGGTTTGCTGGACTGAACCTCCCATCCCCATCCCACCCTTTTTATTTCCCAACGATTGTGTTAGTTTCTTCTCTATCTATTTCTTTTGAATCATACTTTATTGGCCATGTGAACTAATTAGTGTCTAAGTAGTTGTCCTCTGTTCTTACTCTAGCCCGAGGATGGCTTATAAATACCACCAGTAACGTTGGCGTCGCTGAATATTTTAATAATTTGACTAGACTCTAGAAACCACCACTTGATCTGAGCTGAGTTATCAAGACACCCAACTTTGGCCCAAACAGGTTTTGACTGTACAGCACTAAAAGCAGCTAATGAGATTTAATGCAAGAAAAAACGCCATCAGTGCAGTTTGGCGACTTATAAGAAGCTCCTTAGTCGTGAAGCATCTATGGAATCAGCAACATTCGTGACGAAGTAACAATTATATGTGAATTCTTTGCCTTGTCTCTAGGGGCTTGAAGTACGTTCAAATCGTACTGTGAGAGGGAAATGGGTGAAGAGGGAGTGTGAGAGAATTATCTCAAAGTTGCGAAAGATTATGAACGTTATGTAATGGTGAATAAGAAAGAAATTAAGCCTGTGGACTGTAATTAGGAGGGTTGGCGAGCTCAAAACCAAAATCTGTCACGAAGGGCCAATGACAAATATGATAAAGATGGAAAATAAAAAGGAACTGTCCTTGTAGGAGCAGCAGAATAGGTTTCCCGTCGTATTCTGAGAGAAGACGTCATCTACGATGAAAATTGTTGAAGAGCTAGGGTCTTGAGAGGAGAAGAAGGAAGGTGAAGGAATAGGGACACCTAATCATATTGGCCGCCTCGAAAACGCTCGCAAGACGGAGATCAGGATCAAACAGTTAGGCCAAATCATTATTATAATAATTAACAACATTTATTTCCCACTTCTTTCAGGTCAAGATTTTGGCAATTGATGACGGAGTGCCACCAAAGACAGCAACAGCCACTTTGACGGTCATCGTTCAAGATATCAACGACAACGCTCCTGTGTTCCTCAAGGAATACCGTCCTGTTCTCCCTGAGCACGTTCCTCCGCGCAAAGTTGTCGAAGTGCTAGCTACAGACGATGACGACCGGTCGAAAAACAACGGACCGCCTTTCACCTTTAGAATGGACCCTAACGCCGACGATATCATTCGAGCTTCCTTCAAAGTCGAACATGATCAAAGTAAGCACATTTCATTGAAGCAGGAGGGAGTAGTAGTGCTGAATATGTTAACCTATTAAGTGTTGGCCCCCAAGTCAGCTAACATGGCAGCCCTCCATAGTGAATGGCGTTGTGTGAGGTGCTGGATGTAGCTTGTCGTTCTGCTCCTTTCCATCTTGTTACTAGTTTAGAACTTGGCCCTATCACCAGTATGCTATAAGGAAGTAAACAAAGTTATTAACCAGTTGTTATTCATTTAGATAAGACGCCTCAGGAGATATCCCTTTTCTTTCAACCAACTTGAGCGCATGAAGTTTTTTCTCTTTCAAGTTCATTGGAAACCTGTTGCTCACGTTTTCAATGTCTCGATAACACCAACATTTATTACGTTACACCGTTTTACATTATTCAATATTGTTATCATTACCAATCTTTTTTTTCTTTTTTACTTTCCTTGGCTCTACAAAGTAGAAAGGAAAGTTATGTAATCGGCTGAAAAAAAAATTTTGAGTTTTCTTCAGATCTTCAACCCTCCTGAGTCCGAAAAACACTATTTGGGAAAATGGTCTGTGTGTGTGTATGTGTGTCTGTGAACGGTTTTTAGAGAAAACCACCGTACCAAATCAGCTCAAACTTGATATCTCGCCCGCAGGTCATCATGGGACGCCAAAATAAGGGTATGAACAAAATTCACCGAAATTCAACTATAGTTATCATAGTGATCAAAACACCAAATATTTTTTTTCTCAAAAACGGCTGTAACGATTTTGATTAAATTTTTATATTGATAGCTCCCAATATGGCAACTATACCATAAAATTCCCATTCGTGGGAAAATGACGAGAGCAGCACAATAAATTACCAAAATTTTCGACGAAATCGTTTTTGCCGTGGTTTTTTCCTTTACCAAATCCTCAAACTTGATATCTAGCCCGCAGGTTTTTGTAGAATAAGGTTAAAAATCCACCGAAAGTTAACTAGTAGTCATCATAGTGATCAAAACACAAATTTTTCTCAAAAAGGGTGAGTATTTATAAAACGCTCTTGAGATATCCCATTTGTGGGCTCGCTCCAGAAATGGTTTTTTCCTTTTAAACTCCGCTGGAATTTTTGTAGAATGTTAAAAAAAAATAGGTATAGTAGTCCAATCCAATACCTTAAGGGTGAGTATTTAACAACGCTCTTGAGATACATGGGGCTCACTCCAGAAATTCCTGAATTTCAACTACTGCCGTTTCGCTTACTACCAGTTCTAACAGAACTGAGTGATAAATGAATCGATTAAATAGAATTAGCCATTTACAAAGCGAATTGACGTAGAGCTAAGGAAAGTTGTGTGTTGCAACGCACCAGATATTTTGGTTTGCTACACAACCACATCCAGTGAACTGTTTTTCATTTTGCTATGGTTGAGCCTCCACACCTCTCTTTGTGGGATCTTCTTTACCCTCCTAAGAGTTCTTTACCTCCCTTTGCATACGTTCTCCCACCCATCCCACTTTCCGGTCCCTCGAAGGGTAGCCAGTACTGGTAGCCATATACCTGACATAGCACCCCTAGTGCATATTATGATACCATATAACTACGATAACGCTAACTTTTCTTTACTTGTATTTTCAGAGGGTGCAAATGGAGACGGAATGGCAGTTGTATATTCACAAAGATCTTTCGACCGAGAGCAACAGAAGGAATACACGATACCCATCGTTATCAAAGACTCTGGAAACCCCGCAATGTCAGCAACCAGCACTCTGACTGTCGTCATTGGTGATGTCAACGACAATAAGATGCAACCTGGCTCCAAAGACATCTTTGTCTACAATTACATGGTAACGCATTAAATTCCATCTGGGTAGTGTTTAGATAACATAGAAATAACTCTCACGTTTAATCATCGGAGTCAACTCATACAAATGAGGTTTACAGGTGGGTTTCATTTCACGGTAAAGCAGCTGGTAATAACGGAAATTTGTTTTCTGTGGTTATTTGTGGTGGTGTTAATCTGTCTTAAGTTCCCCAAACAGCCGTGTATTATCCCACAGGCATTGTCTTGTTCAATGTCCTCAAGAACAGAAGGTGCAAATGGGCAAGGATGATCTAGTATACACAACTTCAACAAGGCTAGTTGTTGAGCACATGAGGGGGAGAGATGTGTAATAAGATGGTTCCTGGGTCTATGGTCAATAATAAGGCCACTTCCTTGAATAAACAGTGGTGTATTTCCACAAGGTCCGTTCAGTCCGATAGCCTTTACAATATCCAAATAAGACAGTATAGAGATTGAGTTCACAATAAAGCATAAAACAGTCAGAGTTTACCCATCACAGAAGAAATCTGGATAGGTGAACAGGTGGGGTCCTGGACAAGAGCGAGAGTGAGAGAGTGTAACTGAGTGAGAGCTGAGAGTCTAGTTAATATGACAGTTTGAAAGTTAGATTCTTAAGGTGAGAAGTCTAGTAAAGAGCGATGAGGGAAGGGGTTGAGGAAAAACTCACTGGGGAAACCATAAGCAGGAAAATACAATGACAGCTTGGGTCAGGAAATCGCCAAAAAGCGAACAATTGACAGGGCTAGTTTGGAGCTTCAAAACCCTAGGTCACTGATATTTGTCAGAGGGCTCGAGAGCTTGCGAAGTAAAATTGGCTCAAACCAACGAACTTCTTAGTGGTTCGGCTTGAACTGAACCGAAGTCTGGTTGAGTCATTTGCAACCCCCAACATACTTGAGGTTAGAATTGAAGTGAAGAACAGATGGTGAAAACTGTCAGGCCAACGAGTTGAATCGATCAATGTGACGTCTATTTGTTTTCAATAAGCCTTTTTACTAAAAGGCATCTTTTACAACTCGCTCTGTTACTTGCAGCAATGAAACAAAAGAAGGCACAAATTGTAAGACAATTCGCTCTCCTAATGTCAACGAGGCTGATACAAATTGGTAGCTTCTGTTTTTTTGGGCTCATAGTGCTATCATTAAAATGGGTCGCCAACAGTTTGTAGTCGACTCGGAAACTTTTTACTCCACAAGTAACCCGAATTTGCTATTATAAGTTCACTGAATCTAATAGAAGCCATTAAACGTGTTTCCATCTTTTTGGTTTCAGGGTCAGTCTCCAGACACAGAAATTGGCCGAGTCAACGTGTACGATCTCGATGATTGGGATCTTCCCGACAAAAAGTTCTACTGGGAGTCGTCTGAGCATCCGCGGTTCAAACTCAACGAAGACACCGGAATGATCACCATGAGACACGGCACGAGGGAAGGAAAATACCACCTGAAGTTCAAAGTATACGACAGGTAAGTCTGCCCATCAGTTCGATTAAGTTTTTGTTGTAAAATAGTTGGAACAATTAATTGAAAATAGTTTAATAATCGTGCAAAAAATTGAAAAATTTTTCAAAAGAGCTGCAAAGTGGGATAATCTCTTAGAAAATTATATTAAAATGTTGAATAAATTGGGTAAAACTTGTAGGAAATTGTTTTGGAAAAACTCAAGTGAAAAAATCGTTAGAAAATTGTTATCGAGTAACATTTATTAAGAAATGATGGATTGGCTCTATAAGACCCAGTGTTTCACATCTCTCCACCGTATGATGGAATGCGACAAGCCGTTGTACAGCTCAAGGGAAGTTCCAGAAACTGCAAAAACAAGTTTGCCATGCAACTACAGTTCCCATGGACGATATCTACTGAGAATATATTGTGGAGGTCGGGGCCGATCTTTTTTTCCCCAAATTTTACGAATGAAAACTCCTTTTTCTCTGGGAAGGGAGTGGACAGCCAACCAGGGACAATCTCTAAGGAAAAGGAAGCCTGATCCGTGAATGAGGGCGTCTCACGACACAAATAGGCTCAATGGGAAAAACCAAAATTTATATTTTAAAAAATGTAAAATAAAAGTTTCTGCGGCTCACCTTGCTCTCGCTCAAAACGAAGCGAGATGATGATGTGAATTATGCTCAATATTTCGTTTTGCGGTTCAATGTCTCCTTCCGAACCCTTGGTCTTTTTTTCTCCGGACCGACAACGAACGACGACGGCGGCAACAAGCTGAATCTCCGCCGGCTCCTTCGACCGCAGGGCTTCCTGCGCTTTTCGCCGCGTCCAAAATTGAGCCTCCACAATACATGTAGTCGCACATACAATATCATCAAAATCGTTTATGCGTGTTTTGATCTCTATGATAACTATAGTTAGCTGTGGGGTGGATCTCGTTCACACCCTTATTTTGGCACCTCATGGTAACCTGCAAGCTAGACATCAAGTTTCAGCTGATTAGGTTCAGTTTTTGCTCAATCGAGTTCACAGACCATTTTCCCGTTTTCGGTATTAAAATGATTGGGTTAGTTCGGCATTAAAATGATTGGGTTAGTTCCGCCAATAAATAAATTATTAAAGTAAACGTTGCTGTTTGGTGGATCCATCTTCTCTGGCTGGTAGAGTGCTGTGGGTGAGCGCTTTCGATGTAGGGCTGGTGAGTACTGACAACAGCCCGACATTGAATTTGAATTGAATTGAATTGAATTGAATTGAATTGAATTTGAATTGAATGCGCTCGCCCACAGCATTATACCAGCCAGCGAAGACAGACTCACCAAACAGGTCGGTTAACTTTAACTGTTTTCGGACTCACTCAGTAGGCGTTAAAACGTATTAATCTGAAGATGATTTTTCCACCGATTACATAACTTTCCTTTCTACTTCGTGGAGCCCAGGAAAGTATAAAGGTGTTTCTATTAAAATAAATGGTTCCCTTAAATAATTGTATGGAGCAAATAAAATAACTGAAATTGAATTTAACTTTCGTTGAGGCTTTGATATTGGCGGAAAATGCCTTGAATGCGCCGGTATGAAGAGCAGAAGTAATTTAGATTGGTCTTAGCAGTCGAAAGTGGTTGGAAGCAGCAAAGATGGTAGTCGAAGAGACTGAGATGAAATAGAATTAACGAGTAAGAAGCGATGCGCTTAAAAGTCTGATAGATCACGCACTGTATGGAATTGGATGGAACGTTGAAACTACCAAAAACGACTAACGGCACTGGTTGGATGCTGCACTGAGGGCAGAGAAGTCGGTGGGGAGATACTTGTTTTGAGCAAAGTTTCAGGCTCGCCCAACTGTTAATGTGTGCTGCCTGTTTTGGTTGTAAGCTGAGTCAACCTCTGCCCAGTGGTGGGGCCTGTACTGGGGTGCACAAAGGTGGATGGGCCTCATGTATTTCGCATGTTGATTAATTGTGGAAATTAAAAAAATTTAATTGATTACCTTAGTAAATTCCTCGCCTTCCATCGCTCACTCTTCATTTTTATATTTTTGGTTTTGTATTTACTCGAGTATCGTTTTTTTGTTGTCTATAGAAAGCACACGCAAACGGATATTCCCGCAAATGTGACTGTCACCGTGAAAGAAATACCTCATGAGGCTGTCGTCAAATCAGGCTCTATCAGAGTCGCGGGAATCACTGACGAAGACTTCATAAGAATATGGAATTACAGGGTGAGCGCCTTCTGGATTTTAATTGTTAATTTGACCGTATCAGCGACGTCTTTATTATTGTAAATATCAATTCATCGTCACAGTCCCGTTTTTATCCTTTTCATAACCGTTTTTATTTCAGACGGTCGTGAAAAGTAAATTGGAACGATTGAAGGAGAAATTGGCTGACATCTTGAACACAGATCGAGAGCACGTCGACATATTCAGCGTCCAGCAGAGAAGGCGCTACCCTCCACTGACTGACATTCGTTTTTCAGCTCACGGGTCTCCGTATTTCAAACCTGTTAAGCTCAACGGTCTAGTTCTGAAGCACAGGGAAGAGGTAATTTGCCTTAATTATGACGCTGGTCTACTTCGTTATTTGTTTGTGAGATCTCGACATGTTAAGTACTGCTCACATGCAGAGTCCTTGTCCTGAAACAGTAACGTCCTCCTCAACTCACTACCAGGAAAGAATTTAATAAAACTTGTATAAAAAATCCCCAAAATGCTATGTGAATAATTTTTGTTCGACGTATAAACTCAATTTATCTTCTTTTGCGCCTGAAGGTCTTCCAAACAGCTAATTTATGAGACTCTGCCTTCATTTTTATTTTCAATAGCCTTAGAAAGTGGGAAGGAAAGTTCGGATGATGAAAAAAAGCAGCGTTTCTTCAGATCCTTCCTTTAGCCCAGTTTGCGAAGAAAGTTATGACGAAAAAGCGTGGCCATAGTTGAGGCTGTCCCTTTGAATCTTGCCACCCAAGTACATAGTGGAAAATCATATTAAGAACTCCTCACCAGATAGGATGGATTCTGTGTGGTAATACCGTTGTGTAGTAACGCATGGGGAACAGCTAAATCCAATGTCAATCCTCCGGATTCGGTGGATGCTGAGTGAGCCTCTTGCACACTAGCAAAGCTGTAACCTCCACGACTTTCAACTGACCTAACTCTCTAATATATGCTAAGGAACCGACATTTTGATAAAGAAACAGACCTGTGATGTGGTACACGAGATAGTTATTGAACGAAGATGGTAAATTTGAAACTCATTTTCTTACGAGTTTTTCAGTTGAATTTGTTTGGCAACAATCCCCAAAAATAACTGTAACAATTTATTGTTTTTTTTTAATTTCAGATTGAAAAGGACGTCGGTATCAACATAACGATGGCTGGAATCGACGAATGTTTGCACGAAAACCAAAATTGCGAGGGATCTTGTACCAACGTTCTGGACATCTCCAATTTGCCGTACATGGTCAACGCCAACAAAACAGCCCTTGTCGGAGTGAGGGTAGACGTAATTGCCGAATGCACGTGTGGCGCTCGTAATTTCACCAAAGGAGAATCTTGTCGATCATCCCCGTGCCTCAACGGTGGTCGCTGCGTCGAAGGGAGGTACGGCTTGAGGTAAGTGAATCAATCACATTTCGGTTGTGTCTTAAGTTAAGGTACCTGATGACCATTCGGAAAACCTGGTCGGCTTATCCAATGATATGCGTGAAACTGTCTGGAAAACCATAAATGCCACGTTTCAAAGGTCAGCAACGCTGTGGGTTTGTCTTTGGTTGAATCACGTTATCAAATTCAAACCATCAGTCAAAATGAAAGCTTCCGATTCGCCTTCAGGAGGAAACATAAACGCGAAAAATGGGGGAAAATAGAAGCCATTCTGACTATTATAAACAGTCTTTTTGGCCTTGACAATAACTGAACTGAAGCACAAGCCTAACGCCGCGTTTAGAGGTATTGTCTGTATTCTTCACACACGTGTCCGCCTAAAAACGCGTGTGTATTCGTAGTAGGCGTTTATTGTTAACTGTACCAGCTTCAATGAATCGAGGGAAGCCTATACAATGGAAAGCAAAGTTTCACTTTCCTTGCTTTGATGAAGTCGGGGGAAAAAGCTTCGAGTACTCTCCAGATGTTCACGTTTCAAGGGCCACTAAGTTCAAAAAACAGTATTTGGGAAAATGTTGTGTGAACGCGATTGGGAGAAGTCTGCTCAAATTTTATATTAAGCCTCCAAGTCGCCATGAAACGCTCAAATATGGGTATGAGCGAAATCGACTAAAAGTATTATTGTGACCAGACATTTTTTCGCTAAAAACGGCACTAACGATTTTGGTTTTTTTTTTTTTTTTTGTATTAACAGCTTCCAACAATACGATGGTGCCATAAAATTAGCGTTCTGGAGTAGTACAATAAATTATAACAATTTTCGAAGAAAAACGATTTTTGGTTAATTTTTCCAAAATCTTGCTCATTAACGAGAAAATCAGAGGGGTAATACAATAAGCTTCTTAACGATGGACGTGGTCATAATGGTCATTAGATAGTCGATAGAAACCGCACCAATTCCGAAAGTCGTTTTGTTGACGTTTTTTGTCAGAGTGTCCCTGTAATTCCACAACTGTCAAACCTTACCAGAAATAATCGTGTTGACAGCTCTGTCAATGAGCGATGCAATGGGTTTTTAACGAAGGTCGTGGCGTACGTAGCAGCAGTTCAATCAAGCTTCCTATACTTTGAGCGATATCATTTTTGACGTTGAACGTCACGTTACGTTTTACCACGCCCGTATGAACAGAATGAAAAATAGATTATAATTGCTGGAGGCAGGGAATGAGGAATGTGGTGTGATGCGTCACTCCAGATGTTTTTCAATTATTGGAAGGGCTTTAAAAGTCATATTGTGTGGACGGGGGATCAAATCGAAGGAATGAAAAAACACCGTTGACATTGGATCTCTCAAACAGCCAAAACCTTCAAAGCACGCTTTCTAGGTTACGACTAAATTGGGAGCTGCGGTTAATGTATCTGGGATCTCAGTAGAAAATTCAAAATTTGGCTGAAGAGATACGTTGGAGCAGGAGGTTGTTCACTTTAAGTCTATTGGAAGTATTCGAATACTATTTGGGACTAACGTCTGTCCAGTTTGAGGAATAAGTTGTGTGATGTTTACTAACGAAAGTTTTCTAGTATTTAACTTGGAGTATATAAAAATGTTTTTATTTTCCAGTTGCAACTGTCCAAGCGGCTACAGCGGGCCACGATGTCAGCAAACCTCAAGATCGTTCCGAGGCAACGGCTGGGCCTGGTACCCTCCTCTGGAAATGTGCGACAACTCCCACTTGTCCCTCGAATTCATCACTAGGCGACCTGATGGCCAACTGTTGTACAACGGACCGATTGTTCCCCCCGAACCTGAAGAGCTGATGGTTTCAGGTCAGTGGATGCAACTATATTGATGAAGTTATCGAATGCAAGAGAGATGGTGATACTGAGCACTTTCAATAAAAATACGGTTGTACAGCCCCAATCTTAACTCATCATTTTCCCCTTCTCTCTTTTCCTCAGATTTCATATCAGTGGAATTGGACCGCGGCTACCCTCGCCTCCTCCTTGATTTCGGTTCGGGAACTCTCGAGCTCAAAGTCAAAACGAAGAAAACCCTCGACGACGGAGAATGGCATCGATTGGACGTCTTCTGGGACACGGAAAACGTGAGATTCGTCGTCGATTTTTGCAAATCGGCGGAAATTTCCGAGTTGGAAGACGGAACTCCTCCGGAATTTGACGACTCGTCGTGTCAGGCGAGAGGCACCATTCCGCCCTTCAACGAATACTTGAACGTCAATACGCCCCTTCAAGTCGGAGGAAGGTAAACTACCTGTTTATTTCGTGCATTCCGCGCACCAACAAAAGTTTTACGTTTCATTAAATAACTCGGCCTAGATAAATAAACCTCTTCTCCTCTTTTTATTTTCTTACACGTTTTCTCATACATTTTTTGCCAACTCATTTTCGTACTTCTTCTTTTTACGAATTTTCTAACTAATACCTGGTGTGTGTTAACGCTCCTCCTTTTGCACAAATTTCCGCAATTACAATTTATTCTACGAGCCCTGTCTCTTCGTTCAACGAGTTCGTTCCTGTGAGTTTGGTGAAAGTCGATCGAGCCATTCTTGGGAAAAATGTGAAAACCCCTATTTTTTGGTACATTTCGGCACCCCACCTCCCTTTCCCATTGACGGAAATCGCTCGTGCCCTCATTTTCGCGTCGTCAAAAAATTACGATCAAAACTAAATAGAATCAGCTCATATCGGTTCAGCCGTTCTTTCGGAAACTCAACTACACAGACACACACACGGATCACTAGCGGAAATTAGATTTTTTTACTCATTAGACCTCAAAACGTAATGATCGGAAGAAATGGCCTACTTTTTTTTTACAAGATGGCAGAACATAAACAGGAAGAGCTAGTCGTTAGGGATTGCCATGAAGCAGAGTTGATATGAAACGTTTGTCTCAAAACTGGCTCTATTAAACTTTCAAATTGCCTTCTACTAGTTTGTATCCAGTTTTTCTTCTCTATGAAAAATCGGTGAACGTGATATAGGGTTATGAAACAAAAATAGGTTTCTTACGCTTTTTGACAAAACGGCCGAAACGATGTTCACCTAATTCAGAGAATGCCTTTAAATAATTAGTACCTTAGTTGTTCTCAATAAATGTGAGAATACGAACTTACGGGGTACTCTCAACTAATTAGTACCTACTTCTTGTTCTCCGTAAATGTTTGCGTAGAAATGTATTCAACGAATATATACCTGTACATATCGTGTTATAATACAGTCGTCGAATTTACGAGAGTTGCGTGTCGCTACGTACCAGATATTATTCTCACGTTTTCCCACTACTGTTTTTCTTCCATCCTCTTACATTCCTTGCCAATTCAAAGCATGAAAGAAACACAATCGGCTCATCTTTTATTCACTTTTATTTTTCTTAAGATCTGTACGTTTCGAAAGCTTCTGTGTTCTGAAAACGCCATTTGAGAAAATTGTTTGTGTGAGTGAAAGAAAACGGCTGAACCGGCTCACATTTGGTATTCAACCTGCAGATTATCGTGTATCATGTGACGCCAAAATATGAGTTTGAGCAAAATTGGTCCAAAACTAACTGCGTAGTGAGCAACGCAAGAAATTGTATTTAGTTGTTTTTTTTTATTTCGAAAACGGTTCTATCGATTTTGATTACATTGAGATTTTGTATACAGGTCCAAATGACACAATGATAATGTAATATTATTCGCGGGAAAATGACGAGAGCAGCACAATTATTTAAAATATCAATGAAAATAGAATTTTTTCTTTCATAAATCAGAACTATAAACATGAACATTCCTAAAAATAACCATCTTGATAGTCTCGCTAGTAGTTTATGTAACGGTTGCTTGATGAAGGTGGTGACAAATGGGAGCAACCCAATAAATTCCGTAGCTTAAACCACTACCAATTTCTAAGTAGAAAGTTCTGCTAAATTACGCGTAACTGAATGGCGAATGCTCGTGTCTGAGGATAGTTGTGTTTCTCCTTCCTCATTTTTTCTCAATTTTTCTTTCCTCTTACTGCATTCTCTTCTAAAATTTGGAAGTTTAGATTCAATGACGGTTTTTCGATTTCAGATACGTAGAAGATTTTGATCCAACTCACTACCACTGGCAGTCGATGCCGTACGGCAAAGGCTTCGACGGGTGTGTCAAGAACGTGTTCCACAATAGCAAGGTACGACCACTTCTTCCTTATAAGGAACTCATCGTTCAAGGAAACGTGCTTTCAATTGGGGCTTCAGTAACACTCTGCCGTTTATTTTGAATTTAACACAGATTTGTGTCGGTATTTTCTGTGATGTGGGCTCCTGTTGGAGCACACAAACTCCATAATGTTAAAGGGTTACTGTGCAGGTATTTTAGTTTTCCGTTCATTCATGTCGCGATTACTCTAGAAAATACTGTGGTGGGTCAACATTGGGCTTTAAAACAATTTCGTTCTTTTTTTTGCAGTTATACGATTTGGCGCATCCAGGACTTTCACGCAACTCGGTTGCTGGGTGTCCTCAAACTGAAGAAATTTGTAGCAGCCAGGAGACAACATTCAGGTGAGTTAACGTCAACAGGACGTTCATAAACTAACATTGCTCTTAGAAAAACTCAATTTTAACTTTTCCAACGTGTGCAGGTGTTGGGAACATGGTAACTGCGTGGGGAGCTTCACTGAAGCCAAATGCCAGTGTCTTCCAGGATTTTCTGGCCCCAGCTGCACGATACCTACGGTCCCCGCTACTTTCAAACCTCAATCTTACGTCAAATACGCCTTATCTTTCGAACCAGACAGGTTAGTTCTAGCTTTGTATATTCATTTATTTAGTAAGATACGTTGCAATAATAAACAAAACCGTTTGTGCAGAGTAAGTGCACATTGTGACAATAAAATAGGCTTCCGAAAGTCTTGTTTGTGTGTGGCGGGTGGGGGGGTCCATACCATAATTTGTCTTTTTTTGAAGCCATAGTGCCCAAACCACAAGTAGATAAGGTTGGAACGTTGGTTCAGAACTTTGCAACAGAGCTAAGTTCAAATAAAAACAACACGTAAAAGTGGCGGGGAGAATGTGAACAAATAGTGTGCCCCTATTGCAACAGGCATTGCAGACCACAAAAATAAGTAAAAATACCACTCACCACTCAAGTTGAGTCCGCTTGGTGGAAGGGTGGGGGTTCTGATTTGACGGCGTTGAAAAAAAATCCGCCATAATATTCGCCCACCCACTTGACACCTTCATTTAAATCCATCTTGGGAATTAGCTCTTTCGCACAATTTCATCCGCCCGCCTTATTCAGGATGTGGGTGCTGGTCTGAGACCCATAAATTTTTTCTGAGACCCCCAACACTACGGGCCCTTTACACTTAATCGATGAATCGAAGCTTCATTAAAGTGGCTTGTCAAAAAATATCAAGAAAAAAAACGCGAAGAGCACTGAAGTCGGGGAAGACAGACTGGCACGAAAAAAGAGTGAAAATCTGCGTTTTGAATGGCACGGAGAGTGTGGGTTCGACCACTTTGGCAACTATTTGACGGTATTGTGGGTACTAAGGAAAATTCGCAGTTTGATCCCATAGTCCAACAGTTAGTAGAGTGTAACTGAAATCTCGTCCTTCAGTTGACGAGTTGCCGCTATTATAAACGTACCTCGATCGAATTTTTTTTTCGCGCTGGTCTGTCTTTTCCGTCTTCAGTGCTTACCCCACTGCCCTCTTAGAGTTTTGTTTTTTTTAAATATTATTTGACCATCCAAGGATAGGCAAATTAATACGACTTTGATTCATCGATTAAGAGAAAAAGGCTAGTTCCTTCGATGTTTTAGAATGCAAGAACTTAGAGTATAGAGGATATACAATTGTGAGGTCGAACGAGAGCAAAGCGCAAATGTCATTTGTTGACTTCCAGGGTTGACTGGTGGGAAGCGGAATTGGAGAAGGAAAGAATAAATCCAACTCAATATTTAGGAAACAAATTAAAAAAAAAAAAATGTAGTTGGCTCAAGCCCTTCGTCGGTAGAAGAAGGAATTGTCTGGTGGAAGGAAAGGTCAGGAGGGGCTGGACTCCGGAGCTCCCCTGGAAACCTGAAAAATGGCTAGCCAATTGACTAAATGGCTAACAATCTTCTTCAGTGTTGCAAACCATAGAAGAGGATGGGTTACTGTATGGGTAAGAAGCAGAGCTTCCGGAGGGTGCCTAGTTGATCATGCTTGTCTTGTAAAAGGATCACAAGAGGACCAGTCTGCCATAAGGAGCAAACCTGGAGTGAGGCCAGGTACTCTGACTGCCAACGCTTCCAGAAGGCACGAGCCAGTTAGATAACTGACAATACCAGGCACCCAGCGTCCTGGATTGGCCAAGCATGGGCTCAGTGGAGAGTGGAAGTAACCAACTGTGGTTGGAATGACCAATGTTCTGAGCTGAACGTTGTTCCTCGTAGGAGGGGATTTTATGAAGTGAGGGATGATTTCATATTCGAACCGTTTTGATTGCATAGTTCAACAGTTTGAGTGATTCATTTCTACTTTAAAATATAGAATGAGGTAGTCAGGGAAAAACTGAAAGTACCAGCTCTCAATTAGTGAATCTGGACAATGCAATTCACCCGATAACCCAATGAGATAATTTTAGCCTTGACCAGTAATTCGCATCTAACGACGTTTTCAGGTTCTCGACTCAGTTGCAGCTCAGGTTCAGGACGAGGGAGGAACACGGAGAACTATTCAGAGCCAGTGACCAACACAATAGAGAGTACGCCATTTTGGAGGTATGTTGCATTTATTTTGCTTGAAGTAGGTTCTTCAAAATACGAAAAACTGGGAGGTAAACACTGCTCAGATGAGGTTCAAGGCTCTTGCTTGGGCGTTAACATGTTGACCTTTAGTATGTCCCTGGTGTATCAACCTAACGACTAGCGAGCGAAGGGTTCAAAGCTAGGATTGGAATCGTAGGTAATCATATGACTCTTTTTGTAACTCAGTCCACATTGTTAAACGTGACGTGTAGAAGTAACTTAACACTGTCTTGTATGATGGGAAATTAGTCGCCGCCTGCTTTTGGTTTATTATTCATTCTGAATAATAACCCTATGTTTTCGGTCACGAAAACTTTTTTACAACCCCCCCTCAAAATTTTATACTTTACGTTTCAAGACATGGAGATTCCAAATTTGCAATGTCCGTCCCCCGTCCCCTGTCCGCCGCCCGGGCCGTTTTGTGCCTTTAACGTGGTCCAAAAAATTCGTTCTTTCGCACAAAAATCCAATTTGGTATCTATTTGTGCCCACCATCTCGGCAATCTGATCGGACGAAGCCCATGATTGTTATGGGCAAAAAACGGTTAAAAAATTAACGAAACGCAGTACAACGCGGGAACTACAGCGGAAGTCAACGAAACCGCTCGCCTGCTGGACTGGCAACGCCGCCCTCGCTCAACTCCCCTTTCGACTCGACTCGCAACGGGCGGGCGCCGGTTTTTTTTTTGCTTCCTCTAGGAAGCGCTTGTCTTTCGTATATAACCTTTAGCACTACGATTTGTCTCTTTATCGTCCGATTGCCTTGTTCTCGTCTTCACCTCCATGAATGACTGTTTCGCTCTGTCTCAACTATTTCCGTTAGCAAAATATCTGTTATCTTCGATTGAACTTTTCATTATTCGCTTATTTTTGGTTTATTTATTTAATAGTTCGTGCATATCATTTTTTTGGTTTTAATACGATTTTTGGTTACATTTTGATATTAGTATTTAGCTTGCATGTTTTCATATTAAAATTCAGTTTTTTCTAGATACTTACGTTTTTTTTTGTTTATTTTAATATTACGATTCAGTTCTTTTCGACATTTTTTTGGGTTTCATTTTGTTATTTTTCGATGCTGAATCGAACGGGATGGGTCTCGGAGCATTAATGCTAGGTCAAGCTATTTATCTGAATAATAAACCGTTGTGTAATAATTTGCAGGGTTTTTGTTTTATATCCTTAGACATTTGTAACTTGCTATTTTAATTTTATTGATTCTCGTACATGTAAATTTAACTTTTTATGTTCAGTCTTACATGGATGAATAAGTGAATCAGTTTAAATAGCTTCACTGTAGATCATGTTGACGCAAATCCTCATTGTTTCAGATCAAGGATAGCAAGCTGCACTTTAGGTACAACTTGAACAGTTTACGAACTGAAGAAAGGGACATATGGTTGAGCGCCATAACTGTCGACGATGGGCAGTGGCATGTGGCCAGAGTGAGTTGCCTTCGTTTATTATTTTTACTGCGAATGCCTTGAATTATAATTAGCGCAGCATTTACACTGAAAACGTTATCCAGAGACGTAACAAAATGTTCAAATAATTTTTAGGTTTCTCGGTACGGGTCAGCCGCCATGTTGGAGCTAGATGGCGGAGAAGGGAGGCGTTACAACGAGTCCTTCACGTTCGAAGGGCACCAATGGATTATTGTGGACAAGCAGGAAGGGGTCTACGCTGGTGGGAAGGCGGAGTATACGGGAGTGAGGACGTTCGAAGTTTACGCTGATTACCAAAAAGGTATTGCTTGTTAATTTCCTTAGCCCTTAATTCCAGAACAGTAAACACAAACCATAGGTATTTTAAAAATCATATTGATAGTCTTTAAATAAATATGACTATTCCATACTAAAGAGCGCTATGTAGGTAAAATGAGGTTTATTTGAAATCTACTAAAACAACTGAAAGAACAAATTTTTAATCGCCTCGTTATTCTCTAGAGCTGGTCTTTAAAGTTGCCTAAAGTCGTCGCTATGTAGTGTTGGCTGAAGAGGGCGCCTTGAGAGCCAGGTAGAGCGGGTCCTTGTTTTTTTATTTAGATCTTAGCCCCTTGAGAATAAGATGGAGCTTGCTGATACAGGGCCAGTATCCCAGAGGGAGGAAGAATGAAGCCCTAAACACCCCCCCCCCCATAACCCCCCACCAAACCTCCATAAAAATTTAAAAAAAATGAAATAATGAGGGGTTGCACCAGTTTTACTGTCTGGCTTTGTAGACTACGCCAATAGCTGCTTTGAGATTCAGAAAATTAGGCCTCATTCTTCTTATTTCTTTCGCCTCTTCTTCGGTATCACCTTCTCCCTGCCTCATTGCATACAAAACTCAAGACACCGTGGTCATCCTGGCTTAAACTATCGTTTACTTATGTATCATTCATATTGTCGGGAGCTTGTTTTATTTCTAATTCATTACCTCGACTGATCTGCAGGATGTTTGGATGACATACGGTTAGAAGGGAAATCGCTGCCACTACCTCCTACGATGAATGGCACTCAGTGGGGCCAGGCAACGATGACGAGGAATTTGGAACGCAACTGCCCATCGAACAAACCTTGCTCCAACGTCATTTGCCCGGAACCTTTTGAATGCGTAGACCTTTGGAACGAATACGAATGCACGTGAGTTGTACTTGGATATATTTGAGTCATCTTTTGACACGGAAATCGTCTAGTACAGTATTGTTGAAGTCAGAGGGGGCATAGGTGAAGCGCTCATCAGAAAGTGGACGTTTATTTTCAAAGGAGCAACTTTTTGATGTTCAGGAGTCCTCCCCTAATGGTGGTGCTAAGTCTGTGCTTCACAACATGGACCTCAGTCTTTTGGAGTGGTCCAGAGTAGCGATGCTGCCTGACTACCTGTGCCATATTTATAACCCCCCCGCCCAGGTCGTTTCATTCACTGTCCCATTGTCGTTCACTGAGTGCGCCCTTCCATTAGCTTCCAGGTTGGAACAATGACACCTTTTATAGTGCGATGGCAGCTGAGGAACAAAGTTACAGTTTTTGAGGCGCATTCGTGGTAATGAAGAGGTTTTTCAGGTTCATCGGTGCCAGATGAAATAAGACCATGCCAGTTTGAAGTGGGAGTTCAAGAAGAGGTCTTTATTAAAATTTATTAGATATTTTTCAAAAATTGTTCAATTTCCCAAAACACTGTATTTTAAGTATGTTTTCAAAAACCAATATTTTCAAAATAAGTGGGGGAGACTGTTGTATATTTACCCCAACAGAGAGCTCTTCAAGCATTATATGATCCACCAACCGTGATGTAACCTCTTTCATAACCTGAGTAAATTATCCCGGTTCTATTCTACGCGTGCATTTATCATTTTCCTAATTATCATTAAAAATATACAATATTTCCTGAGCATGCAATCAGACCAATCCCAGTTCTACTTATGTGACAAAGTGAATTGAGTGTGCTGACAACTAGCAAAAGCGCTAGAACACTCCTTACAACATTCCCAAAACCCTTCAATATGTTTCTTGTAAATCAATAGATATAATCAACTGCCGAATACTGCAATACTGTCTAGATATTATTCTTTGGTTTATTTGATATCGATGTTTAAAATTCTGCCCTCTCATGACTTTTGTGTGATGTCATCGAACGAGCAGCTGCGGAGAAGGGAGGATTGTGTCGCCTGACGGAAAAGGCTGCACGGATAAAAACGAGTGTCTCGACTCGCCGTGTCGCAACGGCGGGAGATGCATCAACCACGACCCCCGCCTTCGCTACCGCTGCGAATGCCTCGACGGATTCCAAGGGGAAAATTGCGAGCTGGTTCAAGAGGGGCAAACCCTCAAACTAGGAATGGGAGCCCTCGCGGCTATCCTCGTCTGTCTACTCATAATCCTCAGTAATTCTACAGATTCCTTCTACTCTTTTTGTTCTTTTTCTGTTGCGAACTCTGTGTGCACTGCTCCGTCACGTTTGAACTTTTTCGTAGGCTGCATGAGCCCTTCCCACTTGATCCGTAGTCTCAGCATGAGTTGAACATTCAGTTTCTAGAGCTCCACTTCGGTGGCATTCTTCATCCAAGTACCTTCAGTTCTGTTTCTTAGTTTTAGCAGATCAGTGCATCTTATTATTCACAAAAGTACTGCTGCGCTTGGTAAGATACAAAACAGGTTACAAATCTTTCATATAATTAGCGACAATGCTCCAGTTAGATGACTCAAACACAGGTGGCCTGAAACATCATGTACAGCGACTACTAATGAACTTCATATAAATAGTTAATGTGTTACCTTCTGAGTTCAACCAACTGCTGTTGTGATGGGTGATCACCTGAAGAGGCAAAATAGCTGCTCATCGATAATCGCAGGCTGTCCTGATAGCCACTTTTGATGGATCACGGTGAAATACGGTCGTTCCTCTCGCCCATTCTGCAACGGTTAATCGGGAGTCTTCAATGACTTATGGCGTTCGTTTAATTGGAGGGTGTGTCAAATATCCTCGTGGAAAATATTGTTTCATGTTCGTCATTCAATATATTTGTTATGTTATTCTAACTTTTGGTTTTTAAGTTTTTGTTCTTGTTTGGTTCCTATTGAGCTCAGAAATAGTTAGTTCTGTAGGCTACAACAATGCTCAAAGTGAAGTCGGGTTCAAAGCCTAGCGCACAGTCTCACAGTTGTGGCAAGTGGTAATTTTCACTTGAGCCTCTACCTGAAACACTGCAGCAACAAAACCCTCACTTCAACTCGTGACTGAGAACCGCCTGAAATAGATGAGAGTTGAAGAGTGTCTCTAGGGGTCGCACTGAATTCTCTGAATGTGACTAAAAAAGGGCTATGTGTCATTCCATAAGCTTTGGCAGAGCTTCCTGCTTCGTGTGACCACCAGCATCCAGTCATCGTGGTACAGAGCAGCAAATACCACTTGCACCTATTGACAAACCACAAATATTGTTGTGAGGTTTGAGAAAGGGCTAGAAACTGTGTGAACCTCGTGTGATTGGTAGTCGATTGTAGAACAGTACAGAATTTGCTCTATGTATAGTGTGCGTGAGTGGGGGAGTACACATAAAATGTTGAAAACATCCTGATCAAAGGAGAGGACTGTCAAATGGGTTTGCAGATCTGTCTAGAGGAGTCGTAGACGTCTGGCTATGGCTGGAGTGATGGTGTCTTTTAGAACATTGACCAACACCTTTGCAGGACGGACTGCTGAGCTTTATATGTGTCATACAGTGGATTTGAAGGACTCGAGAAAGAAAAGGAAGTGGAAGAGTTTTATCAGTCCAGCAGAAAACCTTCCAACCTCCAAAAACAGCAACCCTCGTATAGGGCAATTCCACGTTTAAATGAACCACCACCCAACTACCTTCTCTGATACTTACGTTTTCGTCTGCCTGGAACCTTGAGAGCTTCTGGTAGCTAAAAACAGCCCACGACCTACAATTACGTGACAGAGTGGTTGGTTGGCTCCATTTAGCAGCGAAACCTTTCAGCCTCCAATAACCCCTTGTGTGAGACAGCTGCAGGATTATAGGGGCACTCAAGCCAAAAGAATTGGGAGGATATGACCAGGGCTGCGCTAGTGAGAACCAACCCCCGTTAATAAAAGAAAGGAAAGAGTGCATCTGTGCTGTTGATAATCCAAGCCCTACAGAATCTCCTGTGCGGGGGTGTAGAAAACATGCGCCAAGTAGGTGTCACTGGCCTGAGCAGGTGTAGATGTGATAAGTAATCCCAAATCAATCCAGAACCAGAGAGGCCCATTGGTGTTAGATTGTATCTGCATACAACACAGGGTACTCTTCCTTTGAGGCAGCCTCCAACCTCTACACTGTTCTTCCTCCCTTGTCTCAAGAGCATTCAATATGTGACGTTCCTCCCTCCTATGGCGATAACGTCAGTTTAATCAAGAACATTGAGGAGTTTGTCGTTTCTAGAAACTACTGCTCACTATTACATGCCCTGAGGGAAACATTACCAATTACTTACAGGCATTGTTAGCATCGTGAACTGGAACAGTTTTTTATTTATTAATTTATATTACTTTTTGTTTATTTGCTTTTTTGTACACCTCTGTTGCCATTGTCACCATCCCTCCCCTCACAATGTTAAATTCTGTGTCAGTTGCCCATTTTGGATGACCCTACGAGGCGTCGAGTGCTTCAATATCAACGAATGTGAGTTCTCTGAATGTTTGAACGGCGGAACCTGTTTGGATCTTGACGACGAAAGACGATTCACTTGCATCTGCCCTTCGTCGCACACTGGGCCCATGTGCGAGATTTTACAAGCTGGCGTCATTCACGCCTCGTCTCAATTTATCATCAGCTTCTTGTCCTGCGTCTTCCTCTTGATTCGTAAGTATCGGCCTTGTACTGCCAGTCTCTTCAGGGCGGTTGTGGTACCTAAGCATCGATTGACTTGAGGGCTATAAACCGCTTGGAGTAACATTCTAGTTTGGAAAGGCCTGGAATAGTTTAACCCGTAACAATACAAATCTGTCACTTCCTACAGGTAACCAGCGCTAGGCATATTACATCTGTTGTGTTGCTTGCTCGTCACTCAATTTAATGTAGTGCTTTAGCTACTTGCACGTCTATTTTAGTAAATTAGTGCACTCCTCTTCTTACAGGAGGAACTTTGTTTCCCTATTTTCATATAGATATTTCATAGAAATTAAAATATCAAGCTGCGTAGCATGTGGTGGGCTAAACCTTGTGATCCATTTATAACTAACTGGTAATAGAAATCAATTACTTAATTTTTACTTTTTCGGTTCCAATTTTTTTGTCTACATTTTTATTTTCTTTGGCCTGAGACGCTTAACCTATTCCTTATAACCATTGTCTGGTCACTTGTAATAGAAAACAACAAGAGGAGTCTGAAATTAGTTAATTGCTTCCAGCTGCTGATTTGCCAGTCAACAATAATTCAATTGAGTTAGTCTCATTAGCAGAGTCGTAGTAAAATACGAAGAATGTGGAGTATTGAGAAAAAATTATTAGAAAATCGAGTAACAATTATTTCGAAATTGATTAATAATTATTGAAAAATTAAGTGAAAACTATTTTAAAATGTATGAAAAAATTGATGGGGAATACGGGTAAAAGAAGTTGAAACATTATTAAAATTGTTGTTTAAAATTTAGTTAACGTTTTCGGGAAGTTAGTTAACTGTTGGAAAGGTGTCATATTTGGAAAGTAAAGTCAGCCATTCACGCTCTGATCTGTAGATCCTCTGAGGCTCCGACATCAGTTTGTGAGTGGGTGTGTCAGATCTCCTACTGCGTTAGACCATGAGTGACCCGATAAGATCAACAATGGCTCTTACAAGTAGCCACTTGCCGTCCCCTGTTAAAGTATTGCGTTGAAAAAAGTGATCAGTTTGCGAGTACATTTTTGACATTTGGTGTCTTTACTTTGCTACATAAACTCGAAAATGTAACGCAGGAGGTTATTAAAACTAATAACCTCAGTGACCAAGTGATGATGTCAATTGCAATTGAGGCAGCCATTATATCGAAACCATCAACGAGCACAATCAAACATCAGCACATCAAGTTATCGTTGCATAAAAACAAAAATAAAAGACATAAAATGTTCCTAGTGGTTGCGTACTTGTACGAAAGCTATACCCACCGTTTGTGTATCTCAAAAAATTTCGTTCGTAACAACCTGAACTTTCTTCCTCTTTACTTCTTTGTCATGGGAATATGTGTGCATTCGTTTTGGAGTACGAATTTCGTCTTTTATTAATAGGTAAAACATATGCGCTCTTCCATTGCTGTGGATACATATTTTGCTCTATTGAAAAATTGAAAATGTGTACCAGAATATCAGCAACCTTATCTGTGATTATTTTTATTAAAATGCATGAAATATCATCAGGTCCCAAAGCATTCGATTTAAAACGCATTTTTCTTCCCGTTCTTCGAGTTTATTGAAGTATGACGTATTCATTGAAGTTAACGAAGAGTGTAGATTTTTGTGGGATACCAACATTGCATCCTGTTTCAATAGGAGCGCTAGACGAGCAACACAAAAGCTTCTTGTACAGGTGCAAAAGGTGTCATCACACAACACTACTTAGTTTCACGTTCAACAATTTTTATGGCTTTAGTAACTAATCCAATCTATTTTTCACTCAGTTCATTCGAACTTGGCAAAACATAACTTCCCTTTTTACGACGAATGTGGTAGCCCTTTAAGTTCCACAGGAATTTATTGAGTTGCTCGTGCTCATCACACGCTCTTCAACATAATTTTCACTCTTCGCTACCCAAAAGGTAAGGAAAGTATTGCGATCTTATAAAAAAAAAAAAAAGGTTGGGATTTCTTCTGATATTTACGTCTGAATTCCGAGAAGCACTTACTGTTTCTAGAAAAACATTATTTTCGAAACATTTCAGTTTCTGTTTTTGTACATTCGACAGTCTGAGGAACATTTATTAAGAACAATATTTACGAATTAACTTTTTGACGACATCGGTAAAGATTGTTGAAGCAATTTAACCAAAAAGTGAAGAAAATATCTGGTGCGTTGCAACACACAACTTTCGTTAGTTCTACGTCAATTCGCTTTGTAAATGGCTAATTCTATTTAATCGATTCATTTATCACTCAGTTCTGTTAGAACTGGTAGTAAGCGAAACGGCAGTAGTTGAAATTCAGGAATTTCTGGAGTGAGCCCCATGTATCTCATGAGCGTTTTTAAACACTCACCCTTTAGGTATTGGATTGGACTACAATACCTATTTTTTTAACATTCTACAAAAATTCCAGCAGAGTTTAAAAGGAAAAAACCACGGCAAAAACGCTTTTCGTCGAAAATTTTGATAATTTATTGTGCTGCTCTCGTCATTTTCCCACAAATGGGAATTTTATGGTGTACTTATCATATTAAGAGCTATCAATATAAAAAATTTAATCAAAATCGTTAGAGCCGTTTTTGAGAAAAAAATTTGTGTTTTGATCACTATGATGACTATAGTTAACTTTCGGTGGATTTTGCTCATACCCTTATTTTGGCGTCCCATGATGACCTGCGGGCGAGGTGTCAAGTTTGAGCTGATTTGGTACGGTGGTTTTCTCTAAAAACCGTTCACAGACACACAGACCCACAGACCATTTTCCCAAATAGTGTTTTTCGGACTCAGGAGGGTCTGAAACGTAAAGATCTGAAGGAAACTCAAAATTTTTTTTTTCAGCCGATTACATAACTTTCCTTTCTACTTTGTAGAGCCAAGGAAAGTAAAAGGGGCCTAAATCTCTGTTAATTAGCTCGTATTCAGAAGAATAGTTGGGTACTTACTGATAGAAGTTAATTTGAATGTATAATAAAAATCGTTGGAGCCATTTTCGCGAAAATTGCGAAAGCCCCTAGTTTTTTGTATCTTTTGATCCCCCACCCCCTTTATCAATGATGGAAATCGCTCAAAGCCTTATTGTCGCCTCGTCAAAAAAATAACAAACAAAACTAAACAAGAACCAGCTCAATCGATTCAGCCCTTCTCTCCTATACAACTACAACACTCACACGGATCACGCGCCAAAATCAGGGTTTTTGGATTCAATAGGCCTCAAAACGTAAAGATCTGAAGATAACCCAATCTTTTTTAAACGAGAACGCCCAAAGGGTAAGGGAAGTAAAAATTGGCAAGAAATACCAGAAAAAATGGAGTGGAAATTGTTGAAAAATGTGCTTAAAGTAAAGGAAATAATGTTATTGCAAACTTGAAAAACAATAGTAAAAATCATTGGAAATCTAATTGAACTGTTGGGCGATCCAGTAAAATCGTTCGGGAATTGAGTAAAAAGTGTTGGGAAATTAATGACTGCGTAAAAATTGAACTAAAGTAATGAAAAGGGGTAACTACTCAACTCTTCTTTGACTTGAGTGTTTATACCTACTTTAAGTTGAATGCTTTGTATAAATTTAGTTGCATGAACTCTTCAGGTATTTCTCTGAGCGCGCTCCTTCATTCTTGTTTCTTACTTCAGTTTTAGTGCTGGTGTTTGTCGTTTACAACCGAAGGCGAGAGGCTCACATCAAGTACCCTGGACCGGACGACGACGTTCGAGAGAATATCATCAACTATGACGACGAAGGCGGCGGCGAAGACGACATGACGGCATTTGACATCACTCCTCTTCAGATACCTGTTGGGGGCCCCCATCCTCAAGTGAAATTAGCTTGTGAGTTACTTATAATTTTTCGTAATTTTATTTCTAAAGCCCGGTGTGGCACAAATCTTTTTCATTCATAAGAGGACCATTGAGATATGCAGCTCAGTCTTATTGAAGCACAGCATGGTAATCAGCATAACAGTGCACATTGATGGTTCACAGACAGTCATTTGATAAGGAAACAGACCTGCACAATAAATAAGGGTCTACTAATCGCCTGTATTCTTGGGAAAGCAGCCAACTCTCGCTGAGCCACAGTAAGACTAATTTGGTAATACAGGGTACAGGGGCCACACACATGAGGAGAACTGTAATCCTACCTATCCGTGATGTGGGCAGGTCAGAGTATGGTTGGGAAGACATGAGGGCTGCAGCCAAGGATGGTCCTGTTAATGTGCAAGGCGCTCAATAAGGCCTTTGATCACTGTGGTCTGGTGAACCAGAACAGGAATGTTGCAGTCACCTAGCAGATCTCGTCTCATAGTCCCTCATAGACCTCCATGTCCTATAGCAGTACGACCTCACAAAGAGAACCCACTGATGTGCTGACACATGTATGTTTTGGTATACTTCCAGGGCTCGCCACTCCGCCCACATGCCAGACAGGCTGCACATACCACCTTAACACCTCGAGTTATCCCTTGCCAGTAGTAATTTCGTCTGAGACACCCCAGAGTCTTCCGAGATAAAAAATAGCCCATGGCATGGGCTTTCTGGTCAACTGTCTGTTGAAAACAGTTAAGAACATTAGTTTGCTGGATGACCTACTGAACAGTATCATCTTCCTACTGATGTACATACAATCCATTCCACCTCTGCCACCAATTGTTATAATACGAAGTATGAACGAACGAATATTAACAGATCACATAAACGAACCATTTTTATTAGCTTGCTTCGTGTTCTTATGTTGACACATCATTCTTGACGACGTTCCTGACAATACATAGTATATCACTGAATTTAGAGAGGCGTTGCTTAGCACAAGATATTTTCTTTAGAAATAGACTTTTACTTCCCTGTTTTTTCAATGTGTGTGTAAAAGTGGGTTTTCACTATGTCTCTGCAAACGTCATGTGTTGTCAAGTCTACCATCACTTGTCTTGCACAAAACGGGTTTGTCAAGACTCACCAGTTCACCATCTTCCAGTTGACAAGGTTCAACTGTGGTTAATAAATTACGTTACAATCTAGAAGGGTGCACGCCTTGCAAGGGTTGTGCCTGAAGAAGTTTCTGCCGCACCTGGAATATCATGTGACGTCTAGACGACTTGTACATTTCCACACGTGTTCCCTACCTGAAACTTTAGCTGTTTCGTCAAGTAGGATTAATATATTTGAGTTAGTTAGTGCTTTTCACTTCAGATATTCCTGGTAGTAAGCCGTTTCACACATTCACGACAGGGATGGTGTTGAAACGTCCCTCATTCATTTAATGCTACTTTAATAAGTGGTCGCCATAAATATAGTTGAGCACTCAGTGAGAATTGCTCATTAATATTGTGTTATAATAAAATCTTTTTGAATTACAGATCCAAGCATGAGCGAGCCAAACGTCGGACTGTTCATTGAGGAACACAAGAAACGAGCTGACGCTGATCCAAACGCTCCTCCTTTTGACGATCTTCGCAATTACGCTTACGAAGGGGGTGGCTCTACAGCTGGCTCGCTGTCATCATTGGCTTCAGGTAAGTGTTTTGTGGGGGACTGATTCAAATGTGTACGAGTGTGTTTACCAACCCCTTATGCACAGCATTGGTGCATTGTTTCAATGACTGGCCTTGTTCCCTTTACTTCGAAGACATGCCTTAACATTCAGTTCACTTTCTTCCCCATCATGTCCCACTACTTCTGTACCTGCGAACTCTACCCTCGTGCATTGTGTACTGCCCTTCTTCCATCAACTTATTTGGTGCCAGTGAATCAAAGATGTATGTGCGTGTATTGGATACTAAAGTTGTAATGGTTGATGGGAATGACTCCAAAAATGATGGATTGGCTCTACAAGGGGAAAATAAGATCCTGTGTTTTGTACACCTCCACTAGGAAGGCGACAAGCAGTTGTGCAGTTCGAGGAAAGCTCCAGAAACTACAGACAGGTTTGCCTTACAACCACAAGGGTCATGAACACTTGCTCATTGCTGCAATAAAGTCCTATTTAATATCTCACCTCTGCACACGCGTTCAAAGGACTGCCTACCTTGGAGCAGTAAAGCATTTGCAGACCAAAGCAGAGGCAAGCCTCCAAGAAACTGTGAAACAGCTCATAATAGAAGTGGCAGGAGCCCTTGCTACTGACGTTATGCCAGAGTGGAAGAAGTTTCAGCTCCCATTCAGGGTCTGCGTCTACTCTTGGGAACCACCACTGATGGTTCAGTGATGGGGGGCAATCCTTGATATATCAAGCAGAAATTGTAGCGGTAAATATCTGCACAAAGAGATCCTGGCCATCTCGGCCTACACCTTCAGATCCAGGCGGACGTCAGAATGTCTTCTGGCGCTCAAACAACTGGGTGTAGGCTTCCCCTTATTTGAATACTGACTCATAGAGAGCACGAGGAAATGGAAAGGCGAAAAAGGGCACAGAGTCGAACCTGAGCCTCACATAGGAGCGACGAAAAATTACATAAATTGGGAGTTGACCCGGAGGTACTGAGAAAAAACACTCCCAGTAGCATGGCCAGCCACGTCTATGGACAAGGGTGAATGCAATGCTTACATCAGAAGGGAACTAAGTCCTTACTAGCTTCATCACTGGGGACTGCCCACTGAGATACGACCTCAACAAGAGGCAAAATCACAGCCAGTTGAGTATTCATTGTTTGGCGAGGAGGAAAAAACGGCAGAGCACATCCAACGCAAGTGCCGTGTCCTAGCAGCCAGGCACTTGACACTTTTCTCAGGAGTTCACTGAACCCTAAACCATAGCAGATAGACTCAGCTTCTTGAAGTTTCTGTTATGGACGACGTCTTTTATTAGGTTAAGGACGTCGTCATGAGGCCCAATGTGTGGTTGCAGTGACGTGGTCCTGTATACCCTTGGATTAAAAGAAAAAAGCCATGTTCGAACGTATTCTCACTTTGTAAATTGAGACTAGCACTTCCAACTGTACCATTGGGTGGTACTTGCTCGAATCCCTTAAAATTCTCTCGAGGTGAACAGTGTTACTTTCCGATTTTGCACTTCGCATGATCGCTAAAACTCCACTCAAAATTGAGTAGAAATAATGATCGTTTCTATGGTGAGGACGAGGGCACCTTTTGCTCCACCCTCCTGGGCATTCTTTCGGACATTTGGGCAGCCACTCCTGAAGGAGTGTCAAAAAGTGAAGTGAAGCATTTCAAGTCCGAAGTTTGACCCGTCGATGCTCCTCTAAAGCTGAGTTTCTTGACTTGGTACTGCTGACCACATCCTTTTCCCTCGAGAACTGGCGTCGTGCTGCGTAGTGGAACCAAATACTGTATCGTCTGCTTTATTAATGTGTACGAACGAAATTCGAGTTTACAATTGAGCCTACTTCTGTGAGTGAGGAAATCGTCACTGGGTTTTGACGAAGAGCGTGATTGTTCTACCTTCATAGGCGCCATGGATTGTCAAAGCGATGTAGAAACCTTCCATCTCGCTCCAGCGTCACATATTTAAGTAAATCATACAGCAAGTGCAATAGAGAGTTGAGAAGAGATAAGAGAAATAATCCTTAAAGGAGCTTCGTGAATAGATGAGAAAGGATGGAAAGAAATTGACTTGAGGGGTCAATTGGAAGCCTCATGGAACTCTGTCGCTCTGCTCTGTGCACAGGTAGATGCTCACCCCCATCGTAGACCAGCCCGAGAAAATTCCAGACCCTTGTCTTTTAGTTTATTTCTACAAAGTAGTACACTTCGTTGGGAGACTCGTACATCATCGTGCATATCCAGCCAGAGGACACTCCTTCACACATAATGCATCGTCACTGTGAGTACACATTTGGTGCTCTACATGACGTCCAGCGTGTCATTGCCGAGGGGGTTGTCACAGACGCCTTGTCCTACTGACTCTAAGATACGAACTGTTATTGCAGTGGTCTTCAATTAATGTAATTTTCGTAGGTACTGACGACGAAGAACAGGACTTTGATTACCTCGGGGCCTGGGGACCTCGATTCGACAAACTGGCTGACATGTACGGCCATGACGCTGAAGACAGCCAAGAGTCAGACATGGACTAAGTCAGTCGAGTCACCTAGTCTTCTGCTGCCGGCACGTTCGAGCAGCGAGGAGATCCAGTTCAGTCATCGGGCTTCAGTTACCTTTATACCCGCGCTCATCCCTGACCGGACGTCGCAAACCACCGACTCTCAATTTTATATGTTTTTATTTCCTATCCACTCGTCTTCAATCTTCCTCTTGAATTAGTTTTTACGTTTAATTTTAGTTGTAACGTCACCCGGTTCACAATGAACTGTAACACAAGACTTTATTTTTGATGTATAGAGAGTTTATGTTACTTCAGTCCAAGCGTCGTAGTTGTATTCACTCATTAGTGTAATTAACGCTCTCCTCATTTCCCGAGTGCGAAGTAGTAGTTTTTAAAGCATAGAGGAACTTCATTGTGAGCCGGCCTTGGGTTCATTTATTAATTGTACTCTTTTTAAGACTGAAAGTTCCGAGGGAGTTCTGACCCTCAAATAATTTATATTTAAATTTCCTCCGAGGCCGACATTTGTAGTCACTTCGTTGCATTCCGTTTCATCGACGAAATGCCCGCGTTTTTATTTTGTTTTTCGTTAGACTCGCTAAAGGAACTGTCCTTGTGCCTAATTTTATTTAATTTGTCCTCGCTTACGGCAACTTCTCGACATTAGGCGCCAGAAGCTCGCACAATGCCCCAGTTTTACAGCCGGTTGAACTGGGCAGGTGTGTCGTGGCAATGGGAACTTGTGCAGGCTTCCAGTGCCTAATACCGCGAGTGGCTAGTGTAGTTGTTTTGTCTAGTTTGTTCCACCAATAGTTTAAGTAGTACGACGAATTTGTTCCTCCCGTTTTAATTGTATTAGCGTTTAATTATTCGTACTTATTTTGGAGTAAATCAAATCATTTGATCGCGAAGGGCTTAAATTTAAAGACGACCGTCGTTCAATTGGCTTCAGAACCTGCACCCTTTCGATTACGTGTCATAAAGACGAAGACTCTGTGCGAATCAAACGGATATAGTTGACTTGAGATTCGCCTTTTAACTGGATTCTATTTGATAGTTCTGTACTGTAAATCTGGGTCGTGGGTACTGGCGGGCTTGAACTGCTTACAGTTGAAAGGTTGAGAACCCATTATGGCCAGCGTGGGGGTGGGGGGGATTGCTCGAAGAGCTACTTGCTGGTAAGGAGTGTTTACACTGTGCCCTGAATAAATGTCAAATTAAAACCCATTTTTGTTCAATTATTTGTACGGTGAAAAGTGAGTCTCAAAATGAGCCTGTTCAATAAACCTCCTCCATCCTGTTTCATGGCGACAACTCAACTGTCACAGTTCCCCACCCAAGAGGACTGCAATTTTGTGCGCCAGTCGGAACTCGCAGTCTGTTCCCAACATAACAGAGTAGGGTTGAGACTCAAGAAAGACGCTGTCTGTTTCCACAGAAAAAAGTGGGTCTACTTATGGACCAGTTTCGAACATGTTGACATCATCAGTACAATTAGAATATCTGTTGTCTATAAATTCTTTATAAAGGGTGTCCCAAAATTAACGCAAGATTTGAATTAAATAGAAAACACAGTTTTTAGTCTTTTGATTGTAATTTTTTTATTGATTCATAAAGTACATAGGATAGGGTTATTTATGGAATAACACATCGGGCAAATGGCCTCCATGGCTTTTCATACACATACGCACTCATTTGTCGAAATTTTCCATGACCATTCTGCATAAATGTGGCTGAATTTCGTTGATGCAACGTTGAATCTCCTCCTTTAATGCACGCGTAGTTGTGGGCTTGTTGACGTAGACCTTTGATTTTAGATAACCCCATAAAAAGAAATCTAATGGTGTTAAATCACACGATCTAGGGGGCCAATTCTGATCACCGAAACGAGAGAGTACACAACCTGGAAATGTCTCATGCAATAATTGAAGTGTTTCACGGACTGTATGGCATGTGGCACCGTCTTGTTGAAACCACATATTGGCCACATCAATATCATCCAATTTCGGCAAAAAGAACCGTGTTATCATGTCGCGATATCGAGCAGAAGTAACAGTCACTGTTTGACCAGCCTCATTTTCAAAAAAGTGGTCCAATTATGCCTCCAGCCCAAAATGCACACCAAACTGTGACACGTTGTGGATGCATTTGTTTTTCGACAATCACATGTGGGTTTTCAGAACCCCAAAAGCGATTAACAATTTTGGCGATTAACAAAGCCATCAAGGTGAAAATGTGCTTCGTCGTTGACCATATTTTGTATGAAATTTTCGAACTACGGCCGCCAAGCATTCATTATTTTTGACATATTGCTCAACAATGAAGACACGTTGTTCTATTGCGTAACACTCCATTTTTACTAACCCTAAACTGTCAACTGTCGATTTATTTTGTTTTTAGAGTTGGCAACACTGTACTGCATAAATGGCGGCAAATTCAAATCTTGCGTTAATTTTGGGACACCCTTTATACACAATTTCTAGGAACCACTAACTCAGTCCTCTTGGTGTTAGTGGTACAAACAAGTGTAGCTTCTTGAGACTGATGAGCTGTCTTATGAGTGTTGACCTGCGCTCTCTAGCGAATTCACTGGGCATGATCCTGCTTCAGTACTCTCCCGATTCCTTTCAAGAAAACAGCTCGAAAGAAGGTGTTTTTGAGGGTTTTGAGATGCATTGTTACTTATCGCTTTAGGCACGAGCTGTTAGCGTCTCGCGAAGCCGAAAAAGCAATATCACGCATAGTTCACACATTCTCTTCACCAATTTATATAACACTGAATACATCATTCTTTTTGGGGACAAGTTGTTTGTAATCAATTTAACATGAACTTGTACCTCCTAGTCAATCAATTCGAAAAAAACGCCAGTCATTTGGGAAAGCGAATCTCCCACTATGTGGCATATTACGCATTTGAGTTGAGTTTTGAATGGAATGGCCACACTTCTTAAGTTTATTAGGGTATGCAAACCTACAGCACATTTCATAGCATGCTTTCCACTGCGAACAACCCCCAACTCTTGACGCGCCTTCTATTTAGTAAGGTAACTTGCTTACTTTCAATCTCTTAACAGACTAAACGTAACGTTTCATTGCGTAAGGTTGTGTTCAATTAACAGAAGATTGAAAATATACAGGAGCATATCTTCACGACCGATGGCGCCTGATAGAAATGTGTCCCACCGTGTGTGGTGTGTTGAGTGCCTTCTCTAACGGACAATTTCCACTCATAAGGCCACTCTCAAGGCCTTAGCCTCATACTCTCTTACATCACGGCAGGTGTGGGAGTGTCTGACTGGACTGAAGGCCCTGGCAGAGGACAACAGTGTAACACTGTGTTGGGTGCCAGGGCATCAGGGTATAGAGGGAAACGAACGGGCTGATAGGTTGGCTAAGAAGGGATCAGAGCAGATCCCTATTGGCCCTCAGCCTTTTGTTGGGACTACCAGGAGCCACCTACGTAGAGAGGTTGGCAAATGGGAGGACTGGTGTAGGGCTGCTCATTGGCAGGGGCTGCCCAGCCTTAGACAGTCAAAACTCTTCATCCGGCTCTCCAGAGAGAGGTCCAAGGAGGTGCTTGCACTGGGGAGGAAGGATATGAGGATCATATGTGGCCTGTTCACAGGTCACTGTCCACTGAGGTACCACCTTGCAAATATTGGCAAGTGCGAGGTACAGGTATGCAGGTTCTGCGAGGTAGGGCTAGAGACGGCAGAGCATGTGCTCGCGGCATCGCGCCGTTCTGTGTTTGGGAGGCCCCTTCTTCAGCCCGAAGAGGTGGCAAATGCAGAACTTGCAGATAGCCATATGTGACGTCACACCAAGTGAGACCAGTGCCGTGGGGCCTGGAGGTGGTGCAGGGGGGCCATGATCAGAGGATCATGGACGCCCTTACAATAGGCCTGTTTGTGGCTGCAGTGAGGGTATCGCCTGCATCCACCGTTGTTTAAAAGAAAAAAAAAACGACAATTTGCCAGGCACACTTTCATGGACAGCAGTTTAATATGAAGTAGTCTCAGACCCAATTCGTCCAGTAGGTAAGATACATGGAGCAAAGACAGAAAGAGAGGAATGAAAATAAGGTCTTCCGTGGATCACTGCCTGGTCCTACCACTGCCAACCACAAACAGAAACGTAAACAGGCCTCCACGGGTTTCGATAAAATTGAATCATTGAGCCTCAAGATGCTGTTTGTAAGACTTGCAAGGAGTCATCTAAAAAATCGTACTGTGTGGCCAAAACTAAACTTCCAGGGTTGATTCATAACCTTCATAGCTCTCTCATCATCCATCAGCTTTCGTGAGGCTTTCATTTAGCGTTTGTGGGGTGCTGGTTTAGAGTCTAGACAGCGTTTATTGACGTGTTATTTTGCACTCAAATGAGAACTTGTTTCCTTCGGCGTCCATGAACCCGTTAGCCCTCACGGATCATGCTTTTATCAGTTGGCAGTTTTCCATTGTTGCACACTGATGCTTCTTACTAGTGCGAACTGTTTAAATATAAAATAAGCACGGAATGTGGGGGAGGGTACAGGAAAGTTATGAAGCCAGTAAATGATTAGAAATAATATCGCTCACGATTTCTCGACAAGTGATCTACATCGAATGAAACTAGTATCAATAGGCTTGATACCTGCCCTGGTGGCAAAATATGGCCTCTCAGCTCCTCCAACTCCTCACAGATGGTGAGTTTGGAGAAGCAACAAAATATCGGGCTGTCAGACACCCCCTCCCCTAACCCTTAGGATTTGCAGTACTCGCTTAATAAAAACCTAACGTTCAAAACCGCATCTTTGTTGACGACTCATCGAGTGTTTCTCACTCGATTCTCCCAATCGGCGAATTGTTGAACAATCGCCACTTCGCCGGCTCCTCGAAAAATGAGAAATTAAATTCGACAGATTTTGTAAATATTTGTACGCCAGCGTGAACTTGTTAAGTGTGTAAATGACAACTTGTAATTTAAGTTCGACATTCCTCGTTTGATTTTGTTTCGATCGCGTTGAAATTTCCGTTTCGAGGGAATTGACGCTCGAACGAACGTAGTAACAAAAATTGTACTATAATTTCGGACTTATCAAAACAAAAAAAGAAAAAAAAAAGGTGTGTGCCATAAGTTGAACAAAATAATCGGCCTTTAGAGCATTTTTTTTGTATTGTAATAATATTTATTTATCTTTTTTGTACGACAATTTTTCACAGTCAATGTCTATTTGTATTTTATTATGGAAAACACAAAAAATACTCAAAATTTTCGTAGATGATATTTTTGTTGTCCAACGTTTCCGTTGCGTATGAAACAACGCTCAGAAGTTTTTTGTACATTTGTAGGCGTTCAATTGGTTTTTATGTACCATGTTCCTTAGATCGATGGAAGTGGAAAGAGCTTGTGAGTGCGTTCCCGGTGTGTAGGAAAATGAAAGCTTGAAGAACGTTGGTTGGGAGGGGGGGGGAGAGAAAGTTTGTTGTTTTTTTTGTAATTTATGCTAATGATAAATGTAATTGTTTATAAATAAATTAATGAACTATTGAGGGTTCCAAGTGAATTGGTTTGATTTTTGAACTGTTTGACGATTCTTAAGATGAGTGGTTCAGCTTTTGGGCAGTCCTGTAGCTCAAACGTGGGAGAGCCACTTGGTCGATTTACTAATTTTCGTATTTATGCAAATAACGTCATACCCAGCTGTGGAATGAGGTAAAAGTGTAGGAGGAAAATGAAATTGGCAAGGCGGTGTTCTCCTGTGTGGCAATCGCCTTAAATGTAATGGAATCTGAGGGAAATCACGAGGTTGGATACATTTACAGGCCTAGTCCACAGCTTCAAACGGCAGTGCTAATCCCTACCTTCAAACTGACAGACAGTGCAAACTGAGTTGACAAGTGCAGAGACCTGGAGGGGCTTTGAAAGCCTAGGATAATGTTGGCGATTGGAGAGGATGACAGCGAGTACAGGAGCATTAATGTCTACAGTTTAGTTCCACAGCAGTCAGTCGAGTCAAAGAGGTGTCTCATGTAGAAGTGAGGGTACCAATCTGTTGTTTAAGGCACTGGCTCGTAGTACTTCAACAGAACTCCAAGAGTTCTGTCATCCAAGCGACCTACTTTTGAGTGAGACCTGATAACGCCAGATGTATTTATTTTAGGAGACTTGTTGAGACTGCTTCAAATGCAGTTGTGTGAACCAAACATTGCTGTGAGATGGTAAGAAATCCTGATGAGAGGCCCAGGATTGAGCTTGAAACGTTAGTGAGCTCCCTCCTGCAGCACGAAGGAAACTACATGTTTGAAGCTCGGACTAACGAGTGCTAGGCAAGGGACAAAATTGTATGCAAACCTTTTCATTATTGCGTCACAGCACCTGAGTACATGTTCACTATGTGTTACAACTGAAGCCTGGCTTACTGGCTGCCCAAAGTTCAAGAGCTGCAGTTTGTGTAGTACAAAAAGCAGAGTTTTGAAATGAGAACCCAAATCGCCCCATCACTCAAGAATAACAATGAATTAGTCCTAATGACGAGCTAGTCGTAGTTACCTGTTCAACTCAAAGGTATAACCTAAGGCTCTCTACCCCCAACCCCCTGAATTTAATTTCTGTGCAATCCCAAGATCAAGTGGCCTCAGAATCAGTGGCACCGTGGAATCACCAGGCCCCTGAGAGGTCAATTAAAGGCCACTCCGCTCTCACCACTCCCCAGAAAGACGTAACACCTCATACCCATACGCCACACTTGATTTCACCTGTACAAACTCTTGCAAGTGGGTGGGCTCCACAGGGTTGTTGGGCTGTCTCGAATCTAAACCACTTCGTTTGAAAAAGCGTTATCTGTATCCAATAACTTGGAACTTTGACTATTTTTAGTCCTAGTCAATCGGGAGCGAGGGGGAAAGTGTCGAGCGCTCAGCTTTAATTAAATGATAAGAAAAACGTTTAATCACAAATAGACCCTGCAAGTTGGTTGAGATGGAAGCACACAGTTTTAAACCTTGTCAGCAACACTCGTGGTTATATATAAAATTATTTGATTTTAAAACATGTTTGAAAGTACCTGTGAAATGCAGAAAATGTGCTGAAACATTGGCCAATAACCAGAAACTCCTATTCAGCGTCCTTTTTTTGTTCTCAATTTGTAATTTATTCGTCCCAAAATCACGTGTGACAGTGACGTGTACATTGCTTATAAATAAAGATTCGTCTCCAACTAGAGGAAAAATTTAATTGGACAATCGGGGACAATTAGACATTTCACAGTTCTCGACGGTGTTGAGTTCCCTCCCCCAATTTTAAATATTCTAATACACACAGCTTTCTGAGTTTACCAATTCCTATGAACAATATCCTTCCGTTTTTGGCCCGAGGGCGTAAGGAACTAAGTTACTGCAGCTACACGTTGGGTCTATCGTGACCCTTACCTAATAGAAGTCGTCTTACAAACCAGCCCTTTTTAAGAAGCTGAGTATATTTTTCACAGGAGACTCTGCTCTAGTTGGAAGTTGAATGAACCCCTGGGACTGCCCTTCTCACCTCATAATCTGCATTCAACTGTCTCTGATTTGCCCATCTTGATGAGCAAGTAAGGGAAGCTAGTAAGAGCTCCTAGTTCCCATCTAGTAAGTGGTGGGCATTGCTCATGAATAGGAAGGCGCAACGAGCCTTTATTCCTGCCTCAGTCGTGGCTGGCCTTCCAACCTGCCTATTTACTCAGGCTCGAAGGGTAAGGATTCTGTGCGCCTTCTCATTGCTCTTGTGCCCTCTATGAGCCAGTATCCAAATAACGGAAAGCCTATGAGCACCTGAAGACACTCCCACGTCAGCCTGGATCTGAAGGTGTTGGCCTAGATGGCCTTTAAGGCTGCCTGGCTGTCCAAGAATGCGTAGATCTGCTTACTCTTCAGTCCTTTTGCCAGGATCTCTCGCGCACAAATCATTATGGCGAGGATTCCTGCTAGATATATCGTGCAGCGGCTTGGGTCCTGCAGTACCTGGCCTTGCCCCCCTCTTCTATCTTTATGATCCAACGCCAGTGTAGAGACAGAACGATTTACATCACGGCGAACAAAGGCAAATAAATGCCAATGGAAGAAGAGTAGAAAGAAGCCAGACTATAATTTGGGGGAAATACAACAGAAAATAATATGTTCAAGAAGTAATTGTAATAATATAGCTGGGGGATATGTTCTTAGTGTTGTGTAATGACAGCAGCCGTACTAAAAATGAGTTATTTAACTTGAACATATTTATTTGTAGTCCTAGAGTGTTGACACAAACGAACCAAATAACACAATTCAAGCAGATGGATAACAACATAATGCGTTTCTGTTGATCTGCAACTCTCGGCTCGTTTTATGCAAATATAATTAGTGTTAAACACAGTGAACACGTTTCGACGCGTCAGTTCCAAAGTGCTGTGAAAACTCAGCCCTCTGGACTCCCAGATTCAGGAAACGTTCACAAGACTTTGGGAAAACGTTAGTTGGCGAAATGGTTTTTTTATTGTTGTGCACGACACAATTTCGGTCGAACCTGTTTTTCCAAGCAATGTGCAATTTCTTTCCTTTGGACAAAGGTTGGTGTACTATTTTCGATAGAAAAGTCTTTTTGTAGTTTTTGGAGCTGTTGGCGTCTCTTGCAAAACGATTAAGGCAGGAGCTGTTAACATAAATTGACCGCAGGCGCTGTAAACAACCACAAATCCTCTCAGGAGGTCCATTGGAACTGTGTGCTCCTCATCCTAAACCACAACATTTCAAACAGTTCTTTGCAGTCAACTGTCGCAACGTACTTTTCGTTCCACTTCAACATTCGAAACGTTGTAAATATTCCCGCGAATTAAAAAAAATAATTTCCCCTTCGCTCCCAAAAAAAAAAAGAAAGAGAACCCCCCGTTTTACCTCAAATTCCTCACCTCCTTTGTCCTATCTTTATTACTCGTAGGTCAAATTTGCACTGAGTACGATTTAGTATCATATTGAAAATACAACACAGCGAGTAACAAAACGTTTTGTTCATTGATATTATTTGCCATGAAAGCCAAAAATTGTTTTACGAGAGCAGAGAAAGGGGCTCAAGTGCGTCGTTTTTCGAACCTCTTCTGGTTTTCCTGTAAATCAACGACAGGAAACGACGGAACGTCGAAATCGATTTTTATATAAAACTATAAATAGTTTATAATATCGATATTTATGTATAAGACTACGCTGTAAGTTTCTTGTGTAAAATAAGACAAAGACTTTTGAGAAAAAAAAAACCAAAATGTTTGTAATTATTTATGTTTCCACATTATTATTGTTTTGATTTTTTTTTTGTGAATAAAGAGACAACAAGCAACTTGCATGTACTGATTGTACGTTGATTAGTTTGATGAGTCCTGAATTTAATGAAAGAAGTCACATTTTGAAGAGGTCACTCACAGGCTCACTGCTGCACTCGCCTCAATAACCTGTGGGGGCATCCACAGCCCCAGAGGAACTGGGTTGGTGGGCTCGAATGTAAGTGGGAGTGGCATAGTGAATGCTGAGACGAACCAAGCTGCACAACCTCGTCGCGCGTGCCCTGATACTGACAGTCGCTGCAGTATCCCGAGAACTAAAGGAGTGAACTGGCGTCAGGTACACAACTTTCCATGGCATCACGTATGTACAGCGTTTATGTGGCCTTACCCTCTAATTTTGTTTCTGAGTTAGTACGAATTTGGTAAACAAAATATTTATAGTAGATACTATTAGTAGAAAGTATTCTGTAGGCATAACCAAAACTTCTGGCGAGCGGTTTATTTGGTTTCTACAACACGCGTTGATAGAGCGCCTGACATTTCGAAGGTCACCCCCCCCCCCATGCTCGAGCAGGCTCTCCTGCTTGTATTCAATCTCTTGTTAGTTAAGTTTCGTTCTACCTAGTGCAATACATTAACTAGGGCTGACATTGGGCAGGAAACAGCACAAACGTGGCGGGTGGCCTACTTTCAAAGTGTCTGAAGCTCTACCAATGAGCACAAGTATGAAGGCGGACAACCCACAATGATTGATTGATCAAGCTCCTGTTTGCGTTCAATCTCCTGGTAATTCCCCAACCTTACGCACCAATTTCAGCATAAAACGTCACGTTATACGTTCAAACGCTAAGGTTCTAATGGAAATGTGACTTTTGCACTGAAAAATACAGCCGTGATCATCTAAGTTGTAGGAAATTATTTTGTTAATCTTCACTTCTATATTGAATCAAGTTTGCCATAGTTTCGTGCATTTTCTTATTAATTCGTCATGTTATGGTACCGTTCCTCATCTTATCAAAGGCCTTACGTCATCTAATGGTGGGACAAAGTGAGGTGAGATAATGGAAGTCACTCCTGTTAGAGGGACACAGTTTTATAGCTTAAAGTGATTCAAAATATCAGGTGCGCCACATCACACAGCTTTCCTCGGCCCTACGTCAATCCACTTGGGTTCATGGCTTTTGGTTTATTATTCATTCTGAATAATAACCCTATGTTTTCGGTCAGGAAAATTTTTTTACAACTCCCCCTCAAAATTTGATACTTTACGTTTCAAGACATCGGGATTCTAAATCTGCAATGTGCTCTAGAAAAATCCGTTCTTTCGCACAAAAATCCCATTTGGTATCTGGTTGTGCCCGCCATCTCGGCAATCCGAACAGACGAAGCCCATGGTTGTTATGGACAAAAAATTAACAAAACGCAGTATAATCGCAAATACGCCGTGTTTCATACCATTTTCAAGGTCATCCTGGGTCGAATGGAATGAGTATCAGACGTGTACAACTGCGTATAGTGAAATTACAGTAATTATAGTGAGCCAAAGTGTACTAATTGGATAAACTCGTGGGAACTACAGCGGAAGTCAACTTTTCGTCGTTAATACACCCTCCCTCCCGTCTTATCAAAACCACCCGCTCACTCGACTCGCGTCGTGCCAATTGCCTACAGGCGCCTGGGGAATATTTAGTTAACGTAGTTCCATTGTCGTCAGGTCATGTTTCGTATTGTTTACTGGTATTTTTCGATGCTAAATCGAATGGGATGGGTCTCGGAGCAGTAATACTAGGTCAAGCTGATCATAAGAATAATAAACCTTTGTGCAATGATTTGCAGTGTTTTTTCATTTAATTCAACGCGAAAGTGGGTGGAACATTGATTTTTAGTCACAGTTACCCAGTGTTCCCAAATGAGACTATTATTAGGTGAAACGCAGGTAAAGTTACAGTTTTCATGTACGTCACAACCTAAACGCGTAACTACATTTTGTTCTATAAGCGTGTTATGAAGCCTGAGAGCACCGTTATATCCGCTTGTTCCCCTCTCGCACAACAATAATTTCCCCTAATTAAGAGAGAATTAAGTACATTTCCCGCTAATATGCCGGAGTAAACCCTCGTGTGTTTGTTAATACCGAATGATAACAAAGGGGGCCCTACCTCGAATCCCTACTGACCTTGTGTTTTGTCACTAGGGAGGCGTTAGAGTTGTTATTACCAATGTTTGTTAGTTCACAAAAAGTTGACAGTAACAGCTCAGAAACTGATTTTACACGCTCAACTTTTGAAAAATTTTTACCAGGAAACGTCCAATTTGGCCTCGCTCGTGTGATCAGCACGACGTTAGGTGAACTAATAAGCTGGAGACTTGAGAGGGAACGACTTTTGGTCTTTGGCACCACTTCTCCCAGGAGTTGGGACAATCTGAACTTGGAAATCTCCGGTTCGGACAAGCCCTCACGATCTATCGGATGTTGAGCGAACTAAAGTAGTTGCTAGCTCTTTACTGTTCATGATCTCTTCAAATATCTTCCCAAATTGACACTCAGACAGCGGCCAGTAGAGTCAATTCACGCTGTATACCTTATGAGCGTTATGGAAGTATAGGCACTTCATTGGACAAAACACCACACAAATCTGACACCATTTTCCCAAATAGTGTTTGTCGGACTCAGTAATGACAGAAACATGAAGATTTGAAGAGAACTCAATTTTTTCCCAGTCAACTACATTAATCTCCTCGTTACTTCGTAAACCCCTAGAAAAGTACTCTGATGGTTTTTCCAAAGATCAACAGTAGGGATGGATTGGCAGCAATGTTTTGGGTCTACCTTCAATTCTATGCGCGCATTACTCGGAGAGTCAATTTCTAGAGGAGCGAGCATTCAGCTGTGCAGGCAGGCAACCCTCAAGGCTCGAGCTGGCTCAGTTAAATTCCTGTTACTTCAACCTCTTGTAACACAATGAAATTGATAGAAAGATCAGTTTTTGAACAGCAAATGCCTACTTTCATTTCCATTTAATTAACAGGAGATTGGTATCAAATAGGGGCCTGATTTAATTTGATTCATTAGGAAGGGGCACTGGTTCTTTGTGTTGTGGGTTGGCATAACTTAATAAGCTCAAGGCCTCACTCACGCGAGCTACTTGCTTTATTCAGTTGTGAACATTTAAGTGATTGCAGGATACAATTTCTATGACTTTCCATTTGTGGATTGTAGGTAACCTATATCGTTCAAGCAGATTAACATTTGTTTTTAATCTACAGTTTGTTCAAGGCCACCTTATGTACGTGTGCAGTTTCTTACAACAAAATGTTACACCCTACCTACTGCACTACGTTAAATAGATTTCCGAATAACAGGAGATTGGAACTAGACTGATCTGCTTGAACTACACGTTCTCTTACGTTTTATGGAGCTCAATTCAGGGACGTATTGCAACTATTCATTCAGGTATAGAAATGTGTAATAAACCACGGGTCCTTCATCACTTGGAAGGAACGGCAGTGGTTTGGTCTCCTTCCATTCGGTGCTTATTAGTCAGTTCAAGAGTCAATTTCTACGGCAAACCTTCAGCCAAGAAGGCAGGCAACCCTCGAGCTGGCACCTGTCCAATTTCAATCTTCTGTTACTTCAGCCTCTTTTTAACGCAGTAAAAATCGTTTTACACAGAAACTGCGTGCTCACGGTTGCATCGAACTAACAGGAGATGAAAACCATTTCGTTGCGTCGTAGTCAGGTCATGTTTCGTATGGTTTACTGGTACTTTTCTATGCTGTATCAAATGGGATGGGTCTCAGAAGTGTCAGAGTACGTCAAGCTGTGCAAGAGAATAATACACCGTTGCGTAATAATTTGCAATGTTTTTACTATCCCTATAATGCTGGAATCTTTCAACACGTATGAACATCTGGGATTCACCACTTATGGAGCATGTGGGGTCATGTAAAGAATGCTCATCTCTTTCCTGACGATCTCCCTAAGATAGTTCAGAAAATAAACAGCCTCTCTAAATCTATTCTTCAGTATTTCTCTAATCATCTGTAAATACTAACTAACTAAGTCATCTCCTAGCATATGGCATCCCTTGAAACGACCACAAAAACTTCTTCCTCAGATCCGACCTATCTTATCCTTGGAGTAGCCATCGCACACACAACCAAGGTATTGCCAGAGCGTATTTTGTAATTAGTGCGGCAGAGCCAGGAATGGGGCTCTGATAAGCTCTAAAACCTGTCGGCTCTCCCAGCGGCATGCAATATTGGCCAAGACCATGTTTGATGCTGCATACCACAACCTGACAGAGTACACAGCAACATTACCTCCTACAGACAACCCATTGACTTTAACAAGCTCTGGCATTACAACAAGTGAGATTGAAGGTAATCGAACAGTAATCGAGAGTTTGGAAAAAGAAGCTTTACTAAAACCCAACAGAAAAGACACAAAAGAATCAACGGTTTTTGACCTTTCCAGGACCAGAAGTAGAAGGCTCAACCTCGTACTCAATCTCTACTCGTTTCCGTTTTGGTGCTGGACGGGCAGCACTGCGACTGGGGGCAGCGATTTTTTCTGCAACTTCTTCAATATCATCATCATCTTCTTCCTCCAACTCAAAGTCAGATGGCATTTCTTCTCGACTTCCGCTTTCACTTTCTTGGTCGCTTTCATATTCCACATATTCATCGGCATCTTCTTTCTGTAATTCCTCCTCGACTTCTTTTTCAATTTCCATTTCTTCGTCACTGGATTTCTCTCCTCCTTCCTCCTCTTCTTCTTCTTCAGAATCATTGACAATCTCTTCGGCTTCCAACGCTTTGTCAAAGACTGACTGTGGGAAATTGTATATGTCGCCGTATGTTCCTTGTTTCAACCTTTCAATCAACTGTTTCTCAATAGCTGTGTCTAGTTGAGCTGCAATCAAAGCTTTCTCTTCCCTTCGCCTCGTTCTCCTCTCTATTTTACGTTGCAACGGTATTATCTTTTTCTGCCTCCTCAACCTCAACTTCCTCATTCGAATCAAATACTGCGTGATTCTGACAAACCTTTGTTTGCATTTTTGTCGAATGAAGTGGCTCCAGTACAACAAATTTTCATTTATTTGATGAATCGCCTTCTCAAAATTTCTGGACAATTTCACCCGCTCCCACTGGTTTTTAGGAAAACAGGATCGTTCCGCGGTTTTCATATACAGATAAATAATTCCTCCTTCTTCGCGGACGGTGGCGTATTTGCTGTTGGCGAGAGGGCAGGAGTGTCTGGAGCAGAGACCCGTCAAATTGTATTCGCTTCGACAGAACTTTTGACCTTTGGTGCTCGCTTTGAAGGAGCAAAACGTGCGATTGATGATGCTCCAAACCACGTCGTCTTGATTCATATTGACTGTCTAATAAACTTAATTACGAGATGAAGATGTGGACGGGAAACGTACCGTTTTAGCGCTTCAGCAAGGTTCGGCGAACTCGTTCATGTCCACTCGCGCCACACAAATGAGTTTCCCACAAATGTGTCGCCACAACACTTTCGTAGTTTCAACCAAAATACTCCGAATGAATGGGAAATAACAGAAATGACGGCACTGCAACGAGGGGAGAAATAACTAAAACACGGTTCTCGCGTGTCGTCCTTGAAACCCGAGTGAAGGTTATAGCACTCAGAAGATATTACTGTTCAGGTTTGTTTTAAACTTCTTCTTCGCATACACTGTTCCATGTTGCGTACAACTTTCATATTCTGGGGGAATCCACGACAGTATTCGGGGATTGTCAGGTTGAGGGCCCCAACTCACTTGAGGACTAAGGAGCTGTTTTTACTATTAGTTAGCATCATTGGGGGAAGGGTTTTGACCAAAAATCATGAGGATGCTCGACAGTGTTTGTCTCAAACCTTTTATTCGTACCATTCAGTTCAGTTTTACTCCTATTGTACAGTTCAGTTCTATTCCCTACTATTCCCCACATTACTTCTACAGCAAAACTGGAGAAAAGAAGGTTTTCCTCCCACATAATCAATGCAGGGAACCGCAAGCCTCTTTCTTTACACACTTCTTCCAAGGTAACAATTAGCACCAGTAAATCAACAAAAGTATCTTTCCAGAAGCGAAAGTTTTAATAGGATTTTCAGTGTCGTGGATGGATCATTATATTCAATTGCACAACGCAATACTTATATTCATTCCACTCGCTTATTCATAAGAACTCGCATTTAACAAAGCATGATACCAACTATCAAAATCTGAACTGAAATATTATCACAAAATTATTCAAAATAAAACTGGAAACTCACCTGGAATCTATAAATACAAACATTCCCTGAATTGTCCCACTTATTTCGAGTGACGATATGATACCACTCTAAAGTTGCCACTCATACGCAATGAGATATAAGGAGAAATTGAAATGTGAATGACTTAATACTACATTGAAAACTAGAGATCAATACACCCAGCCAAAGCCAGAAGGGTGTTCACAAGGATAAAAAAAGAAGACGTGAAAAAGAGACTGCTCTTGAACCACCCAAACTGCTGAGCGTGAATGGGAATGGCAGCATGCTGCCAGATCGTAAGGTGGCTGAAGAGGTCAAGAAGAAAGAGCTGTCATGGCAGAGAGGTGCAAAGGTTGAGCTGATGTAATGTGCTAAATGGTTCTAGGTAGGGCTAATTCGTGGGGCCAAAGGAGCACACCCACCCTCCTAAGTCCTCCATCCCCTACCAAATTATACGTTATTCCCGGCTGTGGTACTTTAAATGTCAGGCAGCTTTGGAATGTTTAACCACTTATTCCTCAGGTAGGATACATTTTGTGGTGAAATTGCCTTGTCCTGATTGTTAGGTTCTTTCAACGGCTCACAGTCACAATTGAGGCTGTTAGACCAAATGTAAACAACCAATGGCAACGTGCGAATCTAAGTAAATACTGAATCCAAAGGACATTTTATGTCTTTTTCTTTAAAATGTCAAAATTTAAAATCACTAACACAAACGGTGGGTACAGCTTTCGTACAAGTACGCAACCACGAGGGACATTTTATGTCTTTTTCTTTTAATATAATTTGTTTATTTTAAATAAATAAATATAGAATTACAGCATAAAAAATATTTTTCATTTTTGTAACAGACGTTACCATGCACTTAACCCAACACAAATTTAGTGACGCTTCTCCGTTACATATCCCGTGTTACATTTTCGTACATAAAATAAAATACACACACATAAATAAACATAAAATGTCAACAACAAAAAATCGTAACCCAGGTGGGACTCGAACCCACAACCTCCAGTTTAGGAGAACGATGCCTTATGCATTACGCCACAGGGACTGTGATTGCAACTCGGGTTAAAATGTTGCCATGTCCAATCGGCCTCAAAGGTTAATTTACGTGACGCTTTTGGCCGTTACACTTTTCGAGTTTATGTAGCAAAGTAAAGACATAAAATGTCAATAACAAGAAGCGAAATCCGCATGAAACATTGACACAGCCAATTACAAATTACCACTCACCTTGGTTGCTAGGTGCCTCAAAATTGAAGGAGGTATGATGACATCCAACCTCCACTGTAGAAATTTACGTTCACTTTGCACTCCCAATTGATAAATGAAGCCAGTTGAAATGTGCGCATTCATGGCTTGTCGTAAATATCTGGTGCGTCGCAACACACAACTTTCCTTGGCTCTAATTCAATTCACTTTGTAGATGGCTTTCTCTATTTAATCAATTCATTTATTACTCAGTTCATTTGAATTTGGTCCTCCTGAAACTCCTGGGGCAGCAGAAAGCGGTAGCGCTTACAGTTACAGAATTTATTGTGCTGCTCGAACTCATTCCCGGACAATTATTGAGCAATTGCTACGCAGAGAATTAATGAGGCTGTAAACACGATTTTCTTTAAATAAGGATAGTAATTACTTTTGCAGAGTTTATGGGTAAAAACTTGTGTAACTGGTTGTAAGCGAAACGGCAGTTGAAATTCAGGAATTTCTGGAGTGAGCCCCATGTATATTATGGGCGTTTTTATACGCTCATCCTATAGGTATTAGATTGGTCTGCTACACTAAATTTTTTTTACATTCTAGTGACATTTCAGCAGTTTTGATCACTATGATAACTATAGTTGAATTTCGGTGGATTTTGTTCATACCCTTATTTTGGCGTCCCATGGTAACATGCGGGCTAGGTATCAAGTTTGAGCTGATTTGGTACGGTAGTTTGCTCTAAAAATCGCTCACAAACACACACACACAGACCATTTTCCCAACCAGTGTTTTTTGGACTCAGGAGGGTCTGAAATGTAAAGATCTGAAGAAAACTCAAAATTGTTTTTTCAGCCGATTACTTAACTTTTCTATCCTACTTTGTAGAGCCAAGGAAAGTAAAAAACAACGAGGGTGCGTAACAACACACAACTTTCCGCCACCCCCGTATGTTCAAACACCAGCTACATATGCGGATGCCATATCTTCATTCAACGCATTTCTACAGAAACGTTTATAGAGAACAAAATGTAGGGACTAGTTAGCTGAGAGTACCGTAGGTTTTATCGAAATCGTTTCAGCCGTTTTTGAGAAAAGTGGAATACCGATAAATTAATATTCGACAAATCTCCTTTTCTGAGTTAACTTGGTTTATACCTCCGTTCAACAGATGCATATAGAGCTAGTTGTGGGGAACAAAATGTGGTTTTAGAATGCTAGAAGACATTCCATATGATTTATCACATCTGGTAAAGCGATTACCCTGGAATTTACGGAAATGTTCGAAAAATAGTTTTTTTCGACACATTTTGATTTTTACCGTTGTTCAATGGACGGTCAGAGGAACATTTATTGAGAACAATATGTAGGTATTAACTATTTGAAACATCCTGAGAGTTTGGTGAAAACGACTGAAGCCGTTTTGCCAAAAAGCGTTAAAAAAACCTATTTTTGCTCCATAGGCCGATATCTCCGTTCACCATATTTTCATGGAGATATGTATAGAGATGAAAAGTTCAGTATTGGTTAGTAGAAGATAGTTTGAAAGTTTAATCAAAATCGTTAGAGCTGTTTTCGAGAAAAAGCCGAAAAACCCTTGTTTTTGGCACATTTTCGCGCCCCCCCCCCCACCCACGGTCCCATCAACCTAAATCGCCCATAACCTCCATAACCTTATGAAAACATAAGGAACATAAAGATCTGAAGAAAACCCAAATTTTTTTTTTTTTACACGATTAGTATACTTTCTTGTCCCTTTGGGTTAGGGGAAAGTAAAAAGTAGGAAGTGGCCAGCGGGGTTGGCACGTAGCGGAGATTGCAAAGTGTAGGCCAAAAAAAAAACACATGAATGAAACTGGGAGGAAATGATGGACAAACGCCTCAGTGACAGCTCGAGAACTGAGTTGTGAGCGATGAGGTCATAGTGTAAACGTTTTACGGTTCCTTTCAACGGTAGAAAGGGCTAGTTAGAGACCAGTGAACAGGACGAGTGAACGCTACGGTCCGTACAATGCCATTCAACGCATTTTTGCAAGTTATCGTCTCGTTTTGCTGAAGTGAAGACAAGAATTGTCCATTCTCATCTGCCTCAAGGGTTAGTTGTGTTGAGTTCACGCGGCGAGGAAGAATACGTTTATGAAAGAAGAAGAAGAAGTTGATAAGACGACCGCGGGTTTTGATAAAGGATACGGATAGTGCTTGCCGTTCATTGAATCGTGATATCATGTGGTGAGTGTATTTCGCCTAAATCATGTCTTATTTCGAAAAATTGAGGATTCAAGGGATCCGATGTTTCGGGCCGGAAGATTCGGATAAAGGGGAAATAAGTTTCGGGCACCCTTTGACGCTGATTCTCGGAAACAACGGCTGCGGGAAAACGACCATAATCGAAGCGTTGAATTTCGCGACGAGCGGCGAACTCCCGCCCGGATGTTCCGGTCGCACTTCCGCAAATTTCGTCCACGACCCTAAACTGACGAACCGCTCTGAAGTCAAAGGGCAGATCCGTCTGGCTCTCAAAGACGTCAGCGGTCTGGCGGTCTCCGTCGTCAGAACCGTCCAAGTGACTCAGAAAGCCGTCAGAGCCGAGTTCAAACGTCTCGATCAAGTGGTGAGTCGCAAAGACGCCGACGGCAAGTGGTGCTCAATATCCGGAAGATGCGGAGATGCTAACACCGAAATGTGCTCAGCTCTCGGCGTCTCGCAAGCCGTCCTCAGCAACGTCCTCCTCTGCCATCAAGAGGACTCAAATTGGCCTTTGGACGAAGACACCAAAGTCAAAGCCAAATTCGACGAAATTTTCGGCTCGGAAAAATACAATTCCTGCCTCGACGAAATCAAATCCACCGTCAAACGCCTCACCGTCGATCAAAATAAATTCAAAGTCGAGCTCAAACACCTCGAAACGTACCGCTCGGAAGCCTCCAAATTCAAAAGCCGCCTCGAAATCGACGAACAGCGCTTCGTCAAATGCGAATCGGACGTCGCCGAATTCGACGCTCGTTTGTCGCCGATCGAAACTCGGCTCAAAGAACTCGCGATAAAAGAAAACGAAATCGGTCAACTCCACGCCTCTCTCGAAAGACTAAAGGCCCAATTGGATTCGATCCGCTCGAACATCGTCGATCTGAAAAGCGGCATTCAACAAGAATTCAAAGGATCTTTCGAAGAACTCGAAGCCGCCGTTCGAAACTTCTCCCTACAATTAAAAGAAAAACAGTCCACTTTAGAGACTTTAGAGACACAATACGAACATTTGGGGGCGAAATTAAACAGAAATCAAGAGGCGTTGAGCACCGAAGAGCGGCGTTTCGGTCAACTCGACGGAGATTTGCAAGCGAACAAACGGCGAGCGGATTTGAGGGGTCGAGCGATGTTGTCGTTGAGCGAAGAACTCGGCGTTAACGCGACGATTTCACAACTCTCACAATCCGACGGAGTTCACAGAGTTCAGTCCGAACTCGAACGAGCCGTCATACAAAAAGACGCCGAAATTTCCTCCAAACAACAAACTCACTTCGAAACCGTCTCCTCTCTGCAAAACGAAATTTCGAATTTGCGCGAGCAACGAGCCAATTTCGACAGTCGAATCGACGGAAACGCCAAACAACTTCAAAATAACGCCGAGGAGCTCAAAAAAGTGAAAGAGAGCATCCACGAGGCGGATCGTTCCGCCGAACTTTTGGGCAAATTGCAAAATGAATTGGACTCCGTCAAAAAACAAATCGAAGAATTGACCAAAAACGATCAAATTGAGCGGCTCAAAAATCAAATTTCGTCGTTGAAAGAGGAGTATCAAACTTCGGAAGTCGTTTTGGGTCGATTGGACGACGAAGTGGCGGATCTACAACGTTTGAGTCAAGTTCACGCTGAGCTCGATATACAAACCAAAGCCAAATCTCTCAAAGATGCCGAAGTCCTCAAATTGCGATCTCGACACGAAACCGCTCTTTTGGAAATTTTGCAAGCGGACGAATTGCCGGAGCAAGGGATCAAATTTCAATTGGAAGCACGAACGGATCAACTAGCCGACTTGATCAAAATGAAAATTGAAGAGTCGAGAAATCTCGAGAAGCAAATAGCGACGAAAGAAGCGGAAGTAAAGCACGTCTCTTTAAAGTTGAAAGAAGCGAAGCAGCAATTGGAGAGCGACGAATTCGCCGTGGAACAAGCCTGCGACGGTCGAGATTACGACGTCTACACGACAGAAACGCGCAAAAAACTCGACGAGCTCCTCGACGAAAAAGGTACTTTGTCGTCAGCCGAACAATTCTATCGTCGCTACGTCGTCAAATTGCAAAAACAAAAGTCCTGCCCAGTGTGCCACCGCGGGTTCGCCGAAGAAGACGAAATCTCTCAATTGATATCCGAATTAACCCTCAAGTCTCGCGAAGCCCCCTCTCAATTGCGCAAAAACAAAGAGCAACTGGATCAAGTTCAAACGAAGTACGAACAACTCGTACGATTGAAACAAAAACACGACAAAGTCGCCGCCCTCAAAACGACCGAAATTCCCGTTTTGGAAGCGAATTTGTCTCGAGCTCAAAACGAATTGTCGTCGTTGAATCGAACTTTGTTGGACGTCCAAAACAGTTTAGAAGAACCGCAAACTTTAAAGGGAATGGCGAAGAACTTGCACGGCGACATTTGTCTTCTCGAACAACACTCGACCGAATCTCGCCGGTTGTCCAAAGAAATCCTCAGAATCAAAGATAAACTCAAAAGCGGAACCGGTTCGTCCAAAACTTTGGACGAGGCGTTGAGGGAGCAAAAAGAGACGAAATCCTCTTTGCAGGCGAGTCGACGGAAAATCGACGCTCTCGAAAATCAATTGCAGTCGAACGAAAAGAAAAAAATTCGGTTGCAAGAAGAAAAACATTCTTTGCAAGAGCGACAGTACAAAATAAGCGGAAACGCTCAAAGGCGCGCCGAAATGTCCGAAAGGAAAGAAGAATTGGAAATCGTCGAAGGGACGATTTTAGCGGAAATGGAAAAGCTGCGACAAGACTCTTCTGCCGTGACTCGTCAAATCGACCAAATCGAGAGAAAAGTGAAAAAAACTCAAGAGTCGAACGCTTCAGAAATGGAAGAGTTGAAGAAGAAATTGAAAGATGTGGAAAGAAGGTTTGAAGAGATCAAACAACTCAACTCGGACATCATCAAATACGAATACTCTGGAGGGCCCAAGATGTTGGAAATGTGCAAAGAGGCCATCGATGATTTGCACGCCCAAAGAGACGAGCTCGTTTCAGAGCGTCAGGCGATTCGCGATCGTTCGGATAGCATCAACAACGCTCTGGCGACTCAACAAGCTCAAGAGCGGGATCTTCGCGACAACATCAAACTCCGCAACAAAATGAAAGAAGAAAAAGAGGCGGTCGTCAAAGTGGATGAGCTGAGCCGTAAAATTGGGCACATGGACAGCGTGAGTTTGTGCGAAGAACGAAAGAAATTGCAGAGTCAACAAACTCAGCTGTACAGCAAGAAGAAAGAAGCCGAAGGAAGTTTGTCCGTCCTCAAATCGACGATAAGGACGATAAAAGAGGATTTGAACAAACACCATTTGAAGTTTGCGGAGAAAAACTATTGCGACGCCGTCGTGCGGATTGAGGTGATCGAGCAAGCGAAAAGAGACGCCGACTTGTTCTACAAAGCTCTCGACTGGGCAATGACCAATTACCACAAGAAGAAGATAAAGCATATCAACACAGTCATCAACGAGCTGTGGCGAAAGTGCTATTCGGGCAACGACATCGACGCCATTCAAATAGTGACGGAGCAAGACGCGGCTAAGAACGATTCGAAGAGGCGCAACATTAAATACAGAGTCGTTCAAACCAAATGCGGAACAGAAATTGACATGAGGAATCGATGCAGCGCTGGGCAGAAGGTGTTGGCTTGTTTGATCATTCGAATGGCCCTGGCGGAGACGTTCAGTGCGCAGTGCGGCGTTTTAGCTCTCGACGAGCCGACGACGAATTTGGACCACGACAACATCCTCGCTCTGGGACACGTCTTGCAACGCCTCGTTCGTATGCAGGAGCGGAGGAAGAATTTCCAGTTGTTGGTCATCACTCACGACGAGTACTTCTTGAAGGAGTTGTCAAAACTGGAGAGCGTGGATCATTACTTCAAATTGGACCGAAATCACGACGGAAAGTCCAAAGTGATCAAAGTTCACATTTGAACGGAACTTTACAAATACCTGTGATACCATAATGTCGTGTTAACTATTTCTCGTCTACTAAATACCTGTATCCGATTTTTTAGTGAGTAAACTTTTTTTTCACGTTGCCATTTGTGTCCTGGGGAGCCTCAAAATGTACCGCCAAAAAAATAACTTTCCGCAACCCCTGCTATATATACGGGCGCTACATCTTCGTTCGAAGCCTTTCTACAGAAACATTTTCGGAGAACAAAATTTAGGTACTAGTTGAGAGTACTCCGTGAGTTTGATGGACATCGTAACAGCCGTTTTCAAGGAAAAAACCCGTTTTTTGTACATCCCACTCACCCTTTCCCTTCACTGGAAATCACCCATAACCTTATTTTCGCGTCTACAAAAAATAAACAAAACCAGCTCAATCAGTCCAGCCGTCACGATAACTGTCAGGACTGAAGCCGCAGGAAGTTATGGGCAAAGTAATTCAGCTCAGTGAGCAGGTCAAGTATTTGGGAGTGATTCTGGATCAGAAACTAGTCTGGAAAGAGTGCATCAGATACAGGACCTAAAAGGTGAAAATGTCCCTGAGTACATGGGCCTTAAAGCCCAGAATGGCCTGCTGGTTCTACGAAGCCATTGTGAGACCAATAATCTCATATGGGTCGATTGTGTGGTGGCATAGAGCTGCCATTGGAGAGAATGGTAGCAGCCTGGCCAAAGTACAAAGGCTGGAGGTGATGAAGAACAGACCTACCTGTACCGCCTGACTCCCTTTAAAGGCACCCGGTTGATCGTGGTCTAGTGGAAAGACAGTCGATTCATAATTCTCGACGTAAGTTATGACGAAGGGACCTGCCCAGAATTTGGTGAACTTCTTAGTTTTTCCTTTCTTTACTACGGGAGTGTGAAGGTAAACCAAATCACCTGTTTGATACTGTGGATCTTGCTTATTCTTGTTAAACTTTTCCCTCATTGTTCGCTTGCTAGTTGCTTGCAACTTGTCTACTGCACTCCAGAGATCCAGTAGGGTTGCACGGAGGTCTTCAACATGCATTGAGAATGGTTCAACAGAGCGGGAGAGAGTTAATTCTTCATGCGCTGGCAATGGCATATCCTTCCCAAACACTATGGTGAACGGTGGGAACTTAGTGGTCTCATTGCAGTGGGAGTTTATCACCAGCTCCGCTATTGGAAGTTTCAAGTCCCAATCAGTTTGAGCAGGGCTGACGAAATGAGACATAATCTTAGCCATTGTCCTATGTACTCGTTCGCATCTCCCATTTCCTGCTGGGTGGTAAGCAGATGTTTGGATTTTGTCTACCTGAAAAAACTCACATAGGTGTCGGATTAGTTCTGATGTGAAATTCTTTCCTTGGTCAGACATCACCCACTTACTGGATCCGAATCTCGCAATATGACGGACCAGATTCTGGGCAACTTCCTCAGACGTTTGGGTTTTCATTGGGTAGAATTGCACAAAACGTGAGAACTGGTCTAAAATTGTAAGGATGTACTTGTGACCGTCTCTCGTCTGAGGAAGGGGACCGACTATATCCACGGATATAGCTTCAAACGTCTCTTTTGGTTCCCTGAGTTCGCCTAAAGGAGGTTTTGAGCGGCCATGATCTTTTGTCATAGCACATTGGGTGCAAGAACGCACGAAATCGGCTGCATCATTATTCATTCCTGGCCAGTAGTACTTTGACTTTGTTGATTGGAGGGTCTTGCGTTGCCCATAATGACCACCTTGAGGTGAGGAACGGGAAAGGTCAAGAATCCTGGGTCTTAGACATTTGGGAATCACCACTCTGAGCTCTGCTCCATTGCTCTTCGCAAGTAGCCTATCATCAGTGTATACGAAGCCAGGCTGTTGTGCCGCTTGAACACAAAACTCGTCGGTAGCCTGTTCTTTTCTGAGCTCATCCACGTCATTTCACCGCAAAACGTAGTACTGAAGCTCAGAGGTAAAGACACGACAGTTCACTCATCCAGACTCAAACCTTTTGTACCCAAGCCAACCACGTCCAAGGAGAATCCCTCCTGTGTAGACTCTATTCCAATAGACAAAAACGTGTGTTTGGAGGTGCTTCAGGACCCTGCTTCAGATCGTTCTGACATTGAGCTGACTGATGATGAGGAAGGGCACTCTCCCATCAGCCAACCCCTCTTCCCATGCGAAGACGGAACCAATGTTACGAGGGGGGTTTGGAGACGTTTTTGGGGATCCGCTGACTCAGGCAAAAATTACGGCAATCGCGCCGGAGATTCGATCCACAATCCTCAACTTACGTCGAGAATTATGAATCGACTGTCTTTCCACTAGACCACGATCAACCGGGTGCCTTTAAAGGGAGTCAGGCGGTACATACCAAAACCATGGAGAGAATTTTCGACCTTCTTCCCAACAATCTGCCTTAAGCCCTTCCTTTCCATCCTCAGAAGGTTCTGTCTTGTCTCACATGTTTGTTCTGAGATGAAGCGTTTGGAGTGCCGTACTCTCGCAGCATTCCAGACTGATGCATTCTGACAGAGAAATCCCACAATGGGGAGATAGCCCAATAAGTCTGAAGGAACGATTCAAGAACGAATATCTCGTTTTGGCGATCAATCCAGGGAAACACCGACCGTTACACGCTCAGCCAAGAGACATGGCTCAAGTGAGAGCTGAAGAGGAGCTAGTGAATTGGCCAATGGGAACAGTTCTCCAAGTACAACCAGGCACACCTGAGTTGCGAAACTGCGAATGACAGAAGGGCAGGGAGCTTGTATGCCCCTTTCATTGCCTAGTTCCTGTATAAGTTCCGCTTGAAGAAGAATTGCGGCTCAGAACGAAGGGCAACGAGGAATCCACAGAAGCCCACACAACGATGAATGGAAGAAAGATTTAGACGCCGGAACAGTGAATGTAGAAGAGGGGAGGGTTGTTGATGGAACCAGTGTTATTTCAACTTCATACGCTATCTTAACCTCTATTTTCTTATTTTCATTATTAGAAAAAGGTAAGGTAAAATGAATCTGGCTACCAAGTGTGATGTACATGTGATTATATTTACAATGAATACACATTACGCTATAATTACAAACACAAGTTAATTGTGATTACAAAATGTTGCTAGTAAAAAACATACAAGTACAAATTATTATTATTAAAGACCGGTTTTTACGAAAGTTCTTAATAAATATTTAATCGTTAAACCGGGGAATCTAAACTGTTAAAAAGGAATGTCAGGTTTCACCAACTTCACAATACTTTCCTTCACTTCAGTCAGCAGATAATAATAACCTTTTCGTATCTTCGAACTGGTTTTCAAGGAGATAATTACGAGGAATAAAAGTTAGGTAGAAGATATTTTGAGAGGATAATCAAAATCGTCATAGTCGTTTTCGAGCAAATTGCTAAATGTACCCCCTCCCCCTCCCCATCAATGGCAAGAGCTCATAATCTCCAGATGCCTCTAAAAAAGAACCAGCTCAGTCAAGCAATTTTCCTGCAAAATGCGTTTTTTATTCAAATACTATCTGAAGAAAACCCGACTTGTTTTAAACTATCGCAATACTTTTCTTACCCTTTGGGTAGAGCAAAGTAAAAATATGTTAAATTATTCTTGTAGATTTGGAAGTGAGCAATTCAGTCAGGAAATGTACAGATCAATCACTCAGTAGCACTTAGCGTTACCTAGGAACAAATCACATTACTTTGTCCCTCGAGTCGTAGAGTTTCAAGAGTTCCTAGCACCCCCCCCCCCCCCGTGGTATGATTTCTACCTCAATCGCATCACTTTGCCAGGCATAGTGTCGTATCAATCTGTGCTGCTTCTCTCAGCAGCATTGAGCTGGTTATTGAGACACTGCATCGCCTTGTTCTCCACTACCTACTAGCCCCACTAGCACTGCTGATCTTACTTACTTGTGCCTCAGGATTCACTCGTTTCTTTCAAATTATACGAACTTGAGGTCAGCAAAACAGTTGTAAAGCTCTAACGTCGTTGGTGACTTTACAGTTCATCCCTCTTCTGCCAATCACAGTCGCACTTTTTCCCTCGATTTTCTTCAACTAGCTCCATTCCAGGGCGCACAGAGACCTCATTCGTCAGCATCTTGCTCCACTCCTGCAATTAACCAATCCATTGTCGAATTGAACGGACAGTAACATATAATTTGGCACATACAGCCACTTTTATCAGTCTACCAACGAATTTAATCTTTTTTTTCACTCAGTCTATGTGAACCTGGTAGAACTTTACTTGACATTCTCCAAAGGAATAGGTACCTTTAGGAATTTATTGCATGTAATTCATGGCATCACTGTGACGTTTTTTGTGGTGTTCGTGTTTACAGTACTGGAATTATAGGAGAGATAGTGTGAAAAAAGTAGGTCAAAGAAACTTGGAATTACGGAGTTATTGAGGTTGCTCCAGTCTACATGACCGTTAATAAACTTTGTTGGTGTAGACGGTTTATTGGACTACAGCTCTGCTTTTAGCACGGAACACGCTTTAGCCTTCATTTAACTGACAGAAACCATCACGTTTCATTAGTCACAATCCCTGTCCCACCTCATGCCCACCTTACCCTTCACAACCTCACTTATCCTCTCCCTCCCCTCACCATTCGCCCCTCCATTCCTTAACCCCCTCTGATCCGTGAACACCAGAGAAGCCAACAAAAAAAACGTTACTAGCGAAAACAGTACATCAAAGTTTAAGTTGTAACCCCCCTGTGAAAAGAAAGACAGAATGAAAATTGAGCAAAAGCTCTTGAAAAAACAGGTTAACATTTTTCCAAACGCTAGTGAACGATCCTTGTAAGTTGAATTAACATTAACCCTTGAGGAACCGTTTGAGAGTCAGAAGACCATAAAAAGCCAAAAAGCCTTGATTCCACAATTGACAGATCATTCAAGACGTTCCATGCACCTCTAGGGGGTTTCCTCCAGAGGTAAATGACCCCCCACCCCTTCCCTGATGCTCTATCATCCCGTTTACCTTTCTCTTCATCCCAGACGATGATGTCTTGACATCGAAAGCGCTTGCCCACAGTAACTCACCAGCCAGAGGAGACGGACTCACCTAACAGGTACATTAACTTTAGTAACCATAAAAAGCAATCAGACAATCGGGAGCCAAAGCATGTTTCCGAATTTTAGCCACTGGGGCCAATCCGAGGGTGAGGCCAAAGGGCCGAGTTTTTTTATTTAAACAAGAGCACAATTTATTAGTAAAAAACTGCGCTATAATAGATGTTTGATCATTTATTGTGCTGATCTCGTCATCTTGTGGCACAGGCGACATTTTTATAGTACTGTCGTATTATTTGGAGCTGGTCAGGCAAAAAAATGTAATGAAAATCGTTAAAGCCAGTTTTGAGAACAAAAATATTTGGTGGTGGATCACTAGAATTACTTCATAGGGTTAAGGAAAGTAACGATAATATCAGCATCTAGCATTATCGACAACCATGTTGAAAGCAGCTATCCTAGTTGTGGCAAATCTCACCACTCGGGCTATATGAAGTGTCTTTCCTTCTTCTGATCTCTATTCTGAGCGACCTTGTAGACGCTTCCTCAAACTCCTGGTAACCCAATGGAATACTGAGTTGTATCACCCTGTCATGGGCTGGTTTCTACTCAACAGACTTCCCTCCTCAACGCGTCTCTATATGACAACTCAAAAGCAACTGTAGTCTACTGAAGACGCGTCTTAAGGGTTACTTAATTCGGTTCCCTAATAACCTATTGGACATTACAATCGTCCCAACAGACCTTTATGTTTACTTTTTGCCTACTCAATCATTTTCTGTATTATTTCCTATCTAAAACATGAACTTCTGTGTAGGCATCTCTATTGCATTCCAAATACCGATAATAGTAATTATTATTAAAAGAGTAAGAACTACCCACAGCCTCCAGGCAGCACTGTTCCCAAACAAGGATTGACAGCTCACTGACTGGACCTACTCTATTCCATTGTACTTCATTACCTTCTTCTCCCATCAGCACATCTAGTGTCCCCTTGACTGAGTTTTAAAGCTCAATACCTCCACCTGCCACTGTTCAACCTCTCTCGTTCACATCTCGCACTACCTCTGCCCTGCTCTAGACACTAGAGGGTGTTGATAATGGTCATTTACAAATACCCCACACCCTGAGCTACTCTCACTATTTTGTGGGTCCAATTCCTACTTTGCACAATTGACCACCCTTTAGCTGCTATAAGCTAAGGCGGGAATGCTAAGCATTTATCATTTATTCACATTTCGCATGTTTTGTTCCTGCAACAAGTTCTAGTCAACTCATCCAATCATAGTAGGGATTGATATTTACTACAGTACTATATATTACTAATAGTGTTTTTCTTTGTATATCCTACTAGTCACTTGATACAGTCTACTAACTTTAAAATAACTGGTGTATCAAATAGCTAAGTTGTGCTCAATTTTAGCCAAATACTAAACAACAGGACGAAAGCATATACAACACAACTAGTAATCTATTCCACTCACGGTTGGGCAGACAAGAGAGCTGCAGCCAAGGATGGTCCTTTAATCTTTAGGACTGGGCTGTGGTTTTTTAGGAGAGAAGAATGTGCAGCTGCAGCGTAAAGCGTCGTATACAGACAACCCCTCACAGCTGTGCTAGAGGTTCCACTGAGCCTTGCGCCTCTCCACATACATACTTCCAGGCTGCACGTATGTATAAGCACATGGAACTGAGGCAGGTGACGTAGAAGGGCGCCACAGCATCTGATACTGTACAGGAGGTTTGTGTGTGGTGAGAGGGGAGCTGTTCTGCATGTCAGGGACTCAGTACGAATGAAACTACCCTTCAGTACACATATTCAAGAATGATCCGGGTGGGAAGGGGGGTGGAATAGAGACTGGAGAGAGATGGATCTGCACGATGGGGCCTGAATCCTTCGTAGGAACCACAAAATCCACCTGAATATTAAGGTTGGGAAGTGGGAGGAGAAGCTCAGGGCTGCATAATGGCAGGATGTGCCAGGCTAAAGGCAGTCGACGTTATTTATTAGACTCTCTAGAGAGTGACACTGTCCACTAAGGTACCTACCACCTGACCAAGATTGGTAAATCAGAGGTACAGAGTTACAGATTCTGCAGGGCAGGGCTGGAATCAGCAAAGCACCTGTGGTGTATTAGCACGCCTCAGAGTGCTTGGGGTGCCTCTGCTCATGTACCATTTAGATAGGCTCTTGTGGGATGTTCCCAATCCTCCCTTGAGAGTTGACGTGATTATTAACTTCCACAATGAGGAAGGACTGTTGACTATGGCACCCTTTTCTTAATAAAATTAGCCCCACGCTTTCCAGGGTTTGGCATCACAAACACGAGTATTGTTGAATAGACTTACGTTGAACAAAGTTGCATGGTAACAAATAATGTGCTGCGGCAACAAGTGTGATCTTGCAAAGTTCCTTCCGTTTTTAGAGATGACACGAGCCATTTCATCGTTGCTTTTGGCCCATTCCACTCGCTCTACCAAATCTGATAAATCCCGTTTGACTGGTATGTAGTGAACCCATGGAGCGAGGAGGTGGTAAAAATGCTCGTAGTAGTCAGACTGCTGCTTCAGAACAACTGAGTCCCCAGTCAGAAGGTACGGGAACCTGAACGCTGCTACAGTTCCATCCAGATTTAGTTGGTATTTATACTGTAAAAAGAAGAAGACAAATTATCACAACTGTATCATGGAAACTGCTCATAACCTTATTTTAACGGATGAAACTGAACGAGCTCAATCGATTGGTTCGGCTGTTCTCATACAAATTCGACTGCTTACACACCACGTGCCACAAGAATTTATAGTTTCGGAATTCGTATTAAAGACAGGATTACCTCTCCAATCTTCACCACAACATTTTACCCAATAGGCTCGTGGCAGTTGTGTTATTACATTATTATAGTGTAAGTAACTTACATCAAAGAATTTGAAGAAAGAAATATGTTTCACTTTGGGGCCGTAGATATGCTCTTTGTCTTTAAAGAAGAAGAAATTCGTGAGCGATGCGTTGAAGAGATCGGGGTGTTGTCTGGCGATTAATATCAGCTTCAGTCGCTCTTCGCTCGCGTCTCTGCCTCTCCAAAACGCCTTCTCTTCTTTTTCGTGCCACAGTTTGTCAATGTTCCCTTGCACCGAGAGCATGTCAAGGCTCACACTGGAACAGGAACATCCAACAAGTGTGCAATTACTCAGATCACAACGATCAAATTTAATTTCAAATTATTCTAATTAAAAAGGTGTCAAAACCACCAACTAATATAGAACTCGTTAACTCACCTGTACGAGGGGGACTCAGTTGTAATTAATGACAAGTTGAGGCTCATCGCCAACATAGAAGTCTGAATACAGTGAACTGTGGAGTGCTTTGCCTGTGACATGACCAGCTACATTGTTGGTATACCATACCAAGAATGCGCCTGCTGACATCTCAGGCGACAATAGACGGCCATGTGCCACACTCTGCGGGCTTGACCCCAGAATTGGACTCTTCTCACGGAGTTTTATAGTGTGCCAGCCTTCTGCATCTCCTCACAACCCTCCACAGATAACTCTGGTACACGAAAGGTTCTTCTGAGTTTGTGAAGAACTTTTACGTGTTTACATTTAGATGGACCATTGAACTGGATGTCGAAATCAATTCTTCAGTACATAATCTCCTCTTAGGCATAAGTTTCATCTAGCACTACGTACCTCCATTTCAAGTATTTTCCTGGATGAAGAACCCTTTTTGTCTCAGGCCTTGGACCTTTTATGCACAATGAATGGAAATTAAAGGAACTTTCCTAAATTAATTTTCATTGTAAGAATTTTTTAGTGTTTCTAGTTTGTTGTAGGAATGCCCACTCAATATGCTGGCGTGGCCCACACCCATCCATGACCGTGCCCATGGCGGTGATCCCTCCTTACTTCAACCAACTTGATGGGATCACTGAGCTGTTAGGAGCAAAAGGGATTGAGCTTGCTATGGACAGGACGAATGAAACGTAAAACAGATAAGGGGGGACAAGCTCAAGGAGTTGTAAGATTACAGTAAAACCCCGTTAAAAGCACTTAAATGAATTATCACACGTAGTATCTGACATACCATGTCCATGGCGCGCACTACATGGGAGCAACCTGTCAAGAGTCAACCCACATTCTCAATGATATCAACAGTCACATCCCAGGAGAGGGAAGGCACAACCCATCGTCAGGTCAAGAGTGCCAATGACGAAGGCCAGACTCTCTTCGCTGACTACATGATCACCCAGTGCTCCTAGACTCAGTGGCAGTATTGCCGGACACCACCATACCAAAGTTGGCCCAAGCACTAAGCTAGCGATCATCCTTCGACCACACAAACATCATACGGAAACATACAGATGGCATATTGAATCCCCAGTTCTATTGGCTGGTGGATTATGCTCTTTTCACACAGCGGTATTGCTGCCCATAGACTCCCCACCACCACTCACCCCTTCAAATAGCAGGCAGCCCCACCAGGAGTTCTCAGAGCTAGGGGGTCGTTGTGAAGACTGCATGGAAACCGAGGCAATGTATCTGTTCACACACAAGCGTCAATTTGATCTGCACACGCTCTTTGCTCAACCCTCGCAAAATCAAAACCACCTCGATTGTAAGTCTGAAACTTCCTTCAACAAACTCCTCTTACTTCCGTACCAACCCCTTTTTGAGAGTAGCCTCATCAGACTAAAAGCCCACCACAGCCGCTAAATGGGTTGAAACGTACATTGTAATTAAATTCAGCTCCCCTCACAAAAGGAAACCCTGATTGAGAAAAACGAAAGAACACACAAAATATATAACACAGAGTAACGAAAACATAGGCCAACAGAATGCATGGAATGAATTCAGACAATGAATGGATTTGTTCATCTGGTCCCTCCCCCACCCCCTTCCTAAAGCAGAGAGCAGTCCCGAGCAGAGCAGCAAGAGAACTGTATTGAACTTAATCACTAACTAATCAGATAATTGAATAGTCAAAACAGACAAATCTCATTAAAGAAGAGCAAACACCGTGTGTGTTAGAAATTTGATCGTGAAAGCACAGAAAAACCTCCTAAATAATTGAATGGGTTCCCAGTGTTCCTGTGGACACTGAAATCTGTCGCCCAGTAGCACACAATTATATCCATTTTACAACATAAAATGGGAGGATATTAGTATTCGTCGCGCTCAGCAGCACGTTGAGCTTGTACCATTCACGGACTTTGTGAAACTCACCTTCCCATATTCTCCAATGTAGCCTGCGTGATATCGTACGTCGGCATCACTATATCTGCGCTTTCTTTGGACCCACACCAAGAAAACATTGGAAACAAATTCGGTTGACTGAGCTTCATGAGAGGCCAATCTCCCAAATTCGAAAAGAACTCCATGTCCGGGAGGACGACTTTACGAGCCAAAGACAACAAAATGGCGTCCATGAACGTCTTGAATCCGACATGATGACCGTAGCATGTTCGATAAACCTAAAAAATACGTCGATTTTTTTTTTATGAACAACAAAAACGAAAAAATTAAGTTCGTGAGGTAAAAAATCATGCGATCACTTGATTGGATTTGAGGACGTAATGGCAAACGCTCGACGAGTACGAGTTGTTAAACCTCTCAACAGCCTGTTCGTAAAATGAATTGATATCCACGTTCTGGAAACGGCTCAAATCAGCTTTGATTTGCTTGTTGTTGGCGTCACAGCCATAGTCCTGGGTCCACCGGTCAATATCTTTTGCAGGGCAAATGCAGTCTTCGGGATAAACAGGCCCTGAAGTTGGAAACAAATCAAATTTTATTAACAAGAGACGTGAGGTAAATGTGCATACGTTTTGTCTTAGAACGAGCATTAATTGTGTGATTGATTCAGGTTGTCATTCATAGTGATGCATACAGCATGGTATCTTTGGGGTGTTTTGATGCCATTATGAAATCATACTGTGTTGGGGAAGTATGTACGATAACGACCTAATTCAATTGGAACACGGAGTGTCACTCACAATTACAGCAACAAGGAACTGCGTGGGAGTGTGTGACAGACAACACCTCATCGAGGGTTTAGGAACAGTCATCTAATAAGGAAACTGGCCTGTTCCTCAGACAACAACTCACACTGCCGACACTGAAATTTAGAGTAAATCGGGACGTTTGAGGCCCCTTGTCAGCATAAATCTGACTTGCCAATGAGCCTTTGCCAAGTCCCTCCCAGTACATCACACCGCCCTTTAAAGTGCCTGCCTTCAAGCACTCCTGAACACAGCAATTTCGTGCCATGTACAGCAATCAGAGTACTGCTGTCAACTCAACAAAATGGAACCTAATTTTGAGCAAAGAGAGAGAAAGAGAATTTTGATTAAAGCTCCAAAGAGATGCCCATGTTTATGGTGACTTTATCAAATATAAAATTGATCGACTAGGCATCCAGTCAGAACTGCGAATTGTGAGCTCACGACAAATTGATTACATACATCTTCGTGCATCCAATGTCATCACCTCAACATCATCAATGTCGAAGCTCGTCCTTCTCCAGAGACAACCCAGTAGTGCATGTCCCTCTACTCTTCCCAGCCATCAAATGACAGTGCACCAGCAACCTGCTTACAGACCTCGTCATAGCGCTACATGATTCTACATAATTTGACGTCAAGATCAAAAGAAAATTCAACTTTTTTCACAATTATAATCATTTTCCGCTTACTAGCAGAAAGCATGTAGACTATGTAAACGGCTCTAACGATTTTAATTACTCTCAAAATATCTTTTAATAGTCAGTAAATAACTGACAACTCGGTGAACCCATAAGGGAAAAGACTTGTTTTACTTTTCGGAAAAACTGCTTTAACGATTCGTATCAATCTTACAGGGTAGTTATTGCAAGCAACTGATCTCAGCGATGCTCTTTCCTGGCTCGACAGGCTCTTGCACTTCTAATTAAATTTTTTCAAGTTACGCATTCGCTTATCTTTTTTAGAAGCTTTATGTGCTTTGAATTGTGACGTGATTAAGCTTATAAAGCTAGGGCCTCACGTTGCTAGAGAGAATCTACTTGAACATCAAAGAGCCAATCCATACTTTCTAAGTAATTATAGGTTTACCTTTGGTGTAAAAAGGTGCGCCTGGAACAGCAAGACCTTTGTACTCAATGTTGATAATGAAGTCATAGCACGGGTCACCATCTACCTTGTAGCGGACAATAAAAGAGCTGTCTTTTCTATCGAGAAGGTTCTTCCTCACCCTACATGGTAAATTGGATTTGGTTTGGCCAGAAATCTTCACTGCAACGTCGTTTGCATTCACTGTTTCATTTCTGCTGAACAGAGAACATGGTCAACCGAACTGATGCACTACAAAATTCATTTGAGAGAGAAACTAAATTAAAACAACAGCACATTGCCCAATTGTAGACCCCCTCCACTTCATGATTGGTTCCGATTAGTAAGGAGTTGCTAGAAACAAATTCTATATACCATTTTGTTTATCTCCCCTCCTTGGCCCCATGCCCCACATCTGACTGAAAACCAGAATTTCCTTAACTGTCACATAGCAAGAAATGTACAATCTCAATTATTTCTTTAGTTCCAGATTATTGCAGTAAAACAAGCATTGCTTAAATTGCGTTTTTTTAAGTTTTGAAACAATTCCAATGATTCTATCCCCTAGAATAACAGACAAACCACTCTAACTCATAAAGGAAGTTAAGGCGACTTGAAGAAGCAGAATGTTATTATTACCTTTATGGACCAACACTATGTATACCTCCATTGTGGGAGGGGGGAGGTCCTACATTTCTCATTAGCGTTTGTACATTACAACCAACAGAAAGGTAACAACAATGAGGATCAAGCACACAGTAGTACCTCTTCTATTCAAATCTGCCATACACACGTTACTGGAAGGTTTAGTTGAGCGTTTCGTAATTAAAAATATATACGACGCTTATAGCTGACGCTAAATGTGAATTGCACTCTGTACGAAAGTTCCTCATTAACTGTTGCATCTGTTAACATTGTCAAACAATTGGGAGAGGTTTATGGAGGATATGGCCGCCAGAAAGCCGGTGAATCCTGACATGAGCTTTAAAGGTCACACAAGTACTCAAACAATACAAAGAGGCCGGCAAGTCAGTTATTGGACGAGATTGTTTGTCCAGATTAAAGATTCGACATGTCACTTTAGAATATCAAGTGGTGCACTTTTCTAGATCTATGGGCGCCAGAAAAAATGGAGTTTCGTAATGTCTGCATGAAGTAAGCCCCTAGCATTGACACATTCTCAGCGTGTTCTGCTGGAGAAAAAACTAGTTGTCAGATACAACTATTACTGGCGATGAAATGCTGGTGCACCGCTGCACGCCATAAGAAATCTCTCGTCATTGGCATAATTAGGCTATCAACTCTGTTCAAAGCACAGTCCAAACACTTTCGTTGGCTTTCGTACAGCTCGAACAATTTCCCACTATATTTTCAGAGTTAACGATCAATGCAGTCCAATGTTGGATCCAATATCAATTCATCAAATGATCGTTTCTTACCCTTCGTAATTGCTTCCTCTCAAATGAATAAAAAAATAACGAGCCGGCATTACGATTTTATCGGGGTATAGCCCCGGCCCACTGACGACGATCTCATCTCGATTCACTTCAGCGGCCAGTAGCGAATTTACAACTATGAGAATAAGTAAATAACTAGAGATTCGTAATATCATAATGTAGCAATATCAGTTCGTGTAAAACTGTTACGAGTAGATGTTTAGGATTCAACTACACAGGTGTTTGAAAACAAGGAAATGCCGAGCTTCGACTGCACGGGTGTTGGGTATCGGTTCTTTCAATATCGATATTTACCATCAATAGCAAACTTCCGGTATCAACGATAAATCGGTCCTTGAGTATCAATGTTATTGGTTATCTATAGATAGCGAAGATATACATCTAAGGTATTGAAATGTGTTTGCTTCTAATCTTTACGTTTCCTAGGACCCTGAATCGGAAGAACGCCATCAGTGAAAAGGGGGGGGGGGGGCAGAACCAAATCAAATTTGACATTTAGCCTGCAGATCAACGTGAGGGGGGAGGGGGGTAAAGGCTGCAGGAAAGGGTAGAGCAAAATCGGTCGAAACTAACTATAGTTATGATGGTGGTCAAAACTCATTTGTTACTTTCCTTGCTCTACGAAGTAGAAAGGAAAGTTATGTATTCGACTGAAAAAAAAAATTTTGAGTTCTCTTCAGATCTTTACGTTTCAGACCCCCCTGAGTCCGAAAAACACTATTTGGGAAAATGGTCTGTGAGTCTGTGTGTGTGTATGTGTGTCTGTGAACGATTTTTAGAGAAAACCACCGTACCAAATCAGCTCAAACTTCATATCTCGCCCGCAGGTCACCATGGGACGCCAAAATAAGGGTTTGAACAAAATCCACCGAAAGCTAACTATAGTTATCATAGTAATGAAAACACCAAATATTTTTTTTCTCCAAAACGGCTCTAACGATTTTGATTAAATTGTTTATATTGATAGCTCTCAATAAGGCAATTATACCATTAAATTCCCATTTGTGAGAAAATGACGAGAGCAGCACAATAAATTACCAAAACTTTCACCGAAATCGATTACCTATACGATATAAATATTACATCTACCCTTGCTAGTCAATAAACTCCAAAACCTTGACCGCTATCACTTTCACCACTGAAATATCAACTTCATATAAATTGAATGAAACATAAATTGGATTACAGGCTAGAGCACGCCACTAGAGTGCAATCGCTAAATGCACGTGGAGCTGCGAGAAGGGATGTTGTGCGTTTTTTGCGGAATAACAATACTTTCCTTACCCAATGGGGTGTGGTAAGTACCAAGTTACCACTGCAAGTCACTTCACTTGCATAAATGCGTGCCAAACTCTCGAGACACTGAAAATCGCTTGTATATGGTGCGTAGCGTCAGTAAATCCTGTTGGAAAAGAGTTGGATCGACATTCAATTCACTTATACAGAAATGCTTATGGAAAACATAAAGTAGTTAATTGTTTGCTGAATGTAACTTGTCAGTTTTATAATAATCAAAAGTGCTGCGTTGTTAAAATTTGAAAATAAGACGTAAAAAAATGTATGCTCTCTTTAGGAGGTAAATTTGATGGACCATCGTGAAATCATTTTAACGGCATACAAAAATATCAGGTGCGAGGCATCACACAACTCAGTCTCATATGTATTCAGAGAGTTTTCTTACTGTAGCGATTAAACCGATATATTTTTTACTCAGTGTATGTGAGCCTATTAGAACTTGAGTCAACGTTCTATAGCAAGAAACTGGTAGTACTTAACGTTCCGGATTTTAATGAGCGGCTCGTTCTCATGTGACGACCTGTATCGAACAACCACCGTATAAGTAATTAATGGGGCTGTCAAAGTGATTTTTATGGAAAGAATCGTGTTTAGTGTTAGTCAACAACTTAGTCAATGAAACGACAGTAGTTTGAATTCCGGAATTTACCGGGTTGCTCCTAACTATCTTATGACTAAACTCTCATTGTATAGGTACGACATTAGAATATCAGCACGATTTTTGTAAGATCGATTATATTAGCTCCTATTTATGGGGAATACCTGGCAAAATATCCTCTGATTTGCTGTACATACGAGCGCTGTGTATTCGTTCAACGCTTTTCAACGAAATCAGCTATGGATAACAATATGTGGGTATCAGTCAATTGCGAATAATCCGTAAATTTTGTCTAGATCATCTTTGCCGTTTTTGAGAGAATTGGAAAAACGATAGTTGAATGTTCAGCAAACCTCAACGTTTTATCACACAGATCACAACTCGTACCTGTTCATCTGTTATTTTCGTTTAGATGAGATGTATCCTTGATACTTTAGGCCACAGTCGTTTGTCGAGGATACATGCGCGTTACTCTACCGTGGGCTAGTTGGATGACGTTTTCGTACACGCCACACGGATTAGCGTCAGATATTACGAGCACGTGGTGTTGCAATTGCAGCTTTGCTCGTGTATTTCCTATAGGTTTAATTCAGTTTTGGTCATCATGCTGATAGGAAACGTTTCTCAAGACTCAGTTTGGTGAGCGAAGTATGTCAGGGTCTTCCGTTTTCTCGACCTTTCCCACCCAAGTCCCGTTTGACACCGCCAGCGGACCAAACGAGACGCTATTGCCCTGGAAATTTGAGTCGCAAATGGAAATTTCAGGCGCCTGTCTTGACAACTCGACTCATTTCCCGCTCAGCTGAGGGCTGAAAGAGTTCGATTCGTTGACCTTGTTCCTTCATCGCGGTGGTCGCTCGGGTCGTTCGGAGGAAAATACCGGCGGGGCTCCAAGAGCCTGGAGCAGTCTTTCCAGATAAGGCGATGCAGAGGCGGAACCTCCAACTTCAGGCTCCTACGCGATTCCGAGTCATCACCCGCGCTTTCTGAAATCGCCCGGGATTTTCGTTCTGGCCGTTTATTTCCGTCCGGTCGTTCACCGAAAATGCCTTCGATCATCTTGAGGCTCGAACGAGAAAAATGGGTTGGTTCCGGGTGACACAAAAGTGTGAATTGGTGTTTACAATGAATAGCGTACTGTCCAGGAGTCATCTCATACATGTCCCAATTAATATGAAATAAATTACAGCTTTTCACAGCTCTTGTGATGTGAATTCTATATGTTCCACCTGCTGACGCTGTACTTGAAGTATTTCTTAGGAAGCGCTTATGGAGGACAAGCGGTAGTTTATAGTTTTCTGTATGATTATTTCGTTATCTTAAGCTTTTTTGGAGAAATGTGTAAAACACAGGGGCTACAAATAGGCATTTCGGAGTTGTTTGACGCGTCATACTAACAACGGTTTGTATTAATAAAAACTGCAATGGAGCAACCCTTTTCTCTGGTTTTCCTCAAATATGGACGTAAAACACCCACAGATTGGGGAATCTTCAAGAGAAACAAATAGATGTCGCGGCATTGAAGTTTTTGCGTCCAGTACAGAACTCGCTCGTCTAATGGTCTGGCTTGACCAACTTTCCCCTAAGATGTCCTTGGATGCCAGGAAAACTCGTACCTGTCACATCCCTTCAGCGTCATATCCTAACGTGCTTGCCACCAGCCCTGCAATAATTCCCCTGCTGTTGAAAAGCCTTCAGCCCATAACTCAGGAAGTTCCCATTTCACTCTCCACTTTACTACCATACACTCCATTGCGTAGAGGAAATCAGAATTATTATTACACGCTGATAATTCAGACGCTATCGATGATTATAAAAACAATCAAATAAAAGTTGGGGAAAATATCTGGTGCGTTGCAACACACAACTTTCAGCCGTAAGTTTGCTCGAAATCGTTAGAGCCGTTTTTGAGAAAATTAGAAAAACGATAAATTGATGTTCGACAAATCTCGTTTTCCGTGCTATCACGGCATGGATAGGTTGCCACAAGACTGCTAGATTGATCTAATCGCGTAAAGCATTTACAACGGAAATTATGAAAATGTTCAAAAAACGTTGGTTTTATCTCTATTTAATGGACTGTCATAGGAACATTTATTGAGAATAAAATATAGGTATTAACTATTTGAAAATAGTTACAGACATTTTGCCAAAAAGTGAAAAAAATCTATTTGTGCTTCATTACCGCTCACTGAATTTTCAAGGAGATATTTGTAGAGAAGAACATTTTGGTACTAACAGGTAGAAAATAATTTGAAAGTTTAGTCAATATCGTTAATAGCCATTTTTGAGAAAACTGCGGAAACCCCTAGTTTTTGGTTCACTTTAGGTCTCCCACCCCCCTTTCCCATCCATGATCACAATACTTTCCTGACGAATTTGAAAGAACGCAGAAATTCGTACTGTGTACTCTGGCAGGTGTCGAAGATGGGTTTTCGAGGGTCGACATTCAAGATCCAGAAGACTGTGAAAAACGGGTCGAGAATCTGTGAAAGTATGAGGATGGCTCGAGGTTGGCTGTCAAAGAGAACGAGAGTTGATGAATCCCGATTGCCTGATCTGCGCTATCTTGTCTGTTCGGTCCAGAGGAGTGCAGCACGCTCAGCGGGTAACTAGCAAGTATGGGGAAGTATGGGCTCGCTCTACTCACGAGTGGCTGGATATTTAATCCCCTGAAATATCACCATGGGTGTACAGGAACATTTTAATCGAAAATTGAAGAACGTGGAGTGTACTTGTATAAATATAACGGGGTAAACAATTAGGCATACATCAATGAAAATGGTAAAGTTTATGGGACGAGTTGAACGTGTACATGGTCGGAGGACGACTTTCCACAGATGAATTAAGTTTAGTTGGACGCCTTAGTGAACCGAGGACTTCTCTATGAACAGACACCTGCATATTTCGGACGATTACACAGCAAACCTTCCTGGTTGGAATGTCGACACCATGGAACAGAAATGGGAAAGCACGGCCGTGTCCACCAAACGTAAACAAATGCTTGGGAGAACAAAAACGTCACAACTCATTCGGGGACTCCATTCTTTAATGCAGGTCAAGGGGGGTTTGCTTTGGAATCGCCTCCATGGTTCACATTTGTTGAATGAAGCAGCTGGCATTTGACCTAATAGTCGGTCATGTATGTACGGACCGCACACATCTCAAGTGTCCTTGCCAATAATTTGCAATAGTTTACAGCTGGCGATAGTTGCGACTATAAAAATTCAAGTTGTAGTGAAATTCCACTTCTAATCTATAGTGATATCTCGTGGTGATATAATGGGTTTAGCATGGACAGCGTTTTTACCTGCCGCCTCTACACTGACATCCACACCCGCACTCAGTTCCAGAAAGGCCAAATCCCTCCTGTCCAATAGATCAGTCATTCGACTCTGACTTTATTTTCCCCGAGCCTGGGAAAACTGCCGTGAAAGATTGGAACCATGGGAGCAATAACACTCTTGAGCCATTTCGTTATGAGAGTAGCGCGTGTAGGAGCTAAGCATTAGCGCCAGCAGAGTGAGGAATTCCACGATAGTTGCGACTAACACAGCTATTGCTCTTCACTCCCAATTGGTCAGATTTGCCTGGCTTATTACGCCCATTTGGATCAGGACAGTCGGATTGTTCACGCAGGTTCATTAGCTCGCAGTCTGGTCCTTGAAGGGGCCTTTCACGTGAGACGCTTGTGCATTCCTGTTCGCCGGGTAACTTAAGAGGAGTATGTACTGGTTGTAGGGAATTTCTCAACCTCGATAAGGAGCACTGATCACTTTAGGTCGTCAAACGCTCCTCTGATGTCAATGCGAATGCAAATGAGAGCAGCTAGCGTTAATATGTGGTAGAATAGAGGATCAAGGTTCCCGCTTGTCTTCCACTTCGCTGTATTGGCGACTGCTCTAGAGATATTTTTATCTCAGAATAATCGATTATTTTGTACTCTTAGTGCAATCGCAATTCGATTATTAGTTGGTCCATAGCAAACTTGGCCAAAAGGAAAGTGATTGAATGAATTTCATGTTTTGAGAAGGCGACCTCGACGAAACTCCATCAATCACCCGCCTTCAATCGAATTATACGCAACAATACTCTTTTTAGTCGGGTCGATGCCTTTTCTCAGAAAATACCCTCACCCTTTCTCTCTCTTCTTCATCAATTCCCTTCTTATTCGTCGATTTGTAGAATTTTTCCCTTTTCGATGCCTCAGGTTCGAATTCAAACTCTTGAAGCGGAGCGTCGCCGCGGGAAACGAAGCGACCAATCGGCGTCCCCGCTCGGGCGGAGGGTTCCATTCGGCTCGTCCAATGGGGCGGCGGCGCTCTGGGAAGCGGGAAACCGCGTCGGCCCTCCGCCTTCTATAAACCCCTTCCAACGGCCGCTTTTGTGTTTAGAAGTGCCGAGGTTGTTGAAGAGAGTCGACGCGTCTTTCGAGCTCCAGCCCTTCGCATTTGGGTGAGTTGTCGTTCGCTTCTTTCGAGAAAATTTGTTCGTTTTCTTTATAATCATTTCATAGGTCTCGTCGATATTTGGAAGGAGTACTCCTCGAATGTCTGATTAAATGATAACGCAATCTTGACGTTCTACAGACTCGGTTTTCTGTTTTTATCGCGTTTATAAGACGCCACGAATGAAACTAATGCGCATTAAGTTCTTAGTTTCGACTTGTAAATGTCTGCACTTCAGACGCTCATCTGTGACGACAGTTTCGGGAGTCGCGTCATGTTGCGACAACGCGATTACTTCGAATGCTTCTGACTGAACATTCCGAATTTTATCGTTAATTACTGAAATCCACATTCGTGTTGGCATTGAAACGTGAATTGGTGTACTGCAGCTGTTAGAGCTTTTAATTGTGTATATGACGCGAAGCTATTGACAAATACGACAGCACCGTCTCTAGTAGAACTTATAGTAGTGAAGTCTAGGCTCTGGACTTATCAGTCGTGTCCGTTTGCACCTGGCAGCTCCGTGCACGACACTCGTTGGAACATTCGACAATCGGGACGCACAGTGCAGTTTAGTACACGATACTACTCATCCATTATCAGTGAGACTTGCCTTCTTCAACCTGCACTTTGTTCTGAGAGTTGCTGTCAAACCATTCGCCAAACACCAAAATTATTATTGGAATAAGGGAGAAGTAATATTCCTTACTGAAAACAAATTAGCGGCGTTGTCTGCGCAACCCCCTTCAATTCGATATGTTGTACATTATTGTTCTGTAGTTTCGTTCAACGCATTTCTACGGAAACATGTATGGAGGACTAAATGTAGATATTGTTTAACTGAAAGAACCCCGTGAGTTTAATCGAAACCGTCGTAGCCGTTTATGAGAAAATTAAAAAAGATAAATTAATCTTCCAACGTATCTACGTGTATCACCGTTCAACGGATTACATTAATAGACATTAATTGACGTGAAGGATAAAATCTTAAAGTTGCAAGATCAAATTTAATTTTGCAATTATTGAGGACGTTATGACGCAGTTTTACCACTTTTCGGTACTGTGGTGATTAATAAGTAATTATTGTGAATAATATCCAAGTATTGACTTGAAGACACCCATAGAGTTCAATGTAAATCGTAAGAGCTATTATCGAAAACGATTACCACCAAACTTTCAAGATGTTTTCGAATAGTTAATACCTACATATTGTTCTCAATAAATGTTCCTCTGACAGTCCATTGAACAGAGATAAAAATCAAAAAGAGGCGAAAATAACGTTTTTTCGAACTTTTCCGTAAATTCCAGGGTAACTGCTTCACCAGATGTGATAGATCTTACAGCGTGTCTTCTAATAACCCACACCCACATTTCGTTGTCTATAATTATTTATGTATATATATGTTGAACGGAGATATTAGCCAAGTTAACTCAGAAAAGGAGCTTTGTCGAATATCAATTTATGGGTATTCCAATTTTCTCAAAAATGGCTCGGACGATTTCGATCAAAGTTACGAATGGCTCTCAGCTAACTAGTCTCTACGTTTTGTTCTCTATAAATGTTTCTGTAGAAATGCGTTGAATGAAGACATAGCACCCGAATATGTAGCTGGTGTTCGAACTTACTGGCGGAAAGTTGTGTGTTGTACGCATCGCTCGTTTGTACATTTCGGTCCTATTCTCCTCTTCGTTTACATTTTTGTATGAGCGATTCCGAATGGCACCATAATACGGTTAAGATCTCATGCTAGGAAAATGACAAGAGCACCATTATACATTATCCACGATTTCAAACAAAAGTCAATTTTAGCCCTCTGTTCTCTGAAGAAACGAAGGTGGTCAAACACCCTATTTGAGAAAATGGTCTGTGAACGATTTTTAGAGAAAACGACCGTACCAAAACAGCTCAACCTTGATATCTAACCGGCAGCTCACCATGGGACGCCAAAATGAGGGTACGAGCAAAATCCAGTTATCATAGTTATCAAATTTTTTTTCTCGAAAACGGCTCCAACGATTTTGATTAAATTTTTTATATTAATAGCTCCTATTAAGCCAACTGTACTATACAATTCCCATTTGTGGGGAAAATGACGAGGGCAGCACAATAAATTACCAAAATTTTCGACGATTTCTGCGCGGTTTTTTCCCTATGAACTCCGCTGCAATGTTACTACAATGGTCAAAATAATTGGTATAGTAGTCCAATCCAATGCCTTTAGGGTTAGTGTTTAAAAACGCTCATAAGATATAAGAGGGTCACTCCTGAAATTCCGGAATTTCAACTACCGCTGGTTCGCTTGCTACCACAGTTCTATAAATTTTTACTCAATAACTGCCAAAGTGATTGTTATCGTCTTAAAAAAAATCATGTTTACAGCCTCACTAATTCTCTGTGTACTTATTGCTCATTAGTGGTACGGGAATGAGTACGAGTAGCACAATAAATTCTGGAACTGTAAGCGCTACCGCTTTGTGCTACCGTGAAGTGTTGTTTGACTGAAGTGAAGTTTAAATGAAATGAGTAAGTGTAAAAAGCCGTGTACAAGTGAAGAAGAATTGACGTAGAACTAAGGAAAGTTGTGTGTTGCAACGTACCAGATATTTTATTGAACGTTAAACTACGTGAATAAAAGCACCCGTTCGTGGAAAAATGACGAGCAGCTCAAAAAATTACTAAATATTGACGAAAATAGATTTTTTTTCCTGGTAAATTCCACTAAAATGTTACAATTTTCAGAAAAAGTGAGGTGGTAATTGAATTGAGTACCTATCCGATGAGCGTTATTAAAGGATGTGCGGGAGTTACCCCAGAAATTCCACACTCGTTTCACTGACTACCATTTCTAAAAGTTCGTACCTGATTATTGCAACATTGCGAACACGACACAGTATCGTAAATCACCTGTGCACTTAGTACGCAATAATGGGCGTGGTACAAGTAGGAGTAGCACAATAAATTCTGGAACCTTTAGACCCACCTGTTTTCATGTAGAACGTTGTTATGAACTGAACGAAAAACAGATTTGATTAGTTGCTAGTCATTCAAATCACGGTATGCTCGTGGGGCTAACAAAAATTGTATGATGCGTCGCGTCAGAACTTTTATTTAGATTGCATGTTGTTCCTCATGATTAAACTTTCTTAATTTTGGCCACCTCCAAATCAGGATTATGAAGTATGTCAATTTTTGTGCGTTGGAGTGGAGGGAGCTCCGTTTATCATTAACGTTTTACTACGTTGTTGCGAGGGACCCAAAGGGTCCGGCAGGTGGCGGGAAGTTCTGGTTCGGGTTGTAGGTGCTGGTACAGTCCAGGCCAGTCAGTCCAGCTGGTTCGACATCGTCAGCCTTCCCCTTTTTTCGACGCTCCTCCCTTAGACGAAGGGCTTCGTCCGAAGATAACAGTTTGTTGTTGTTTTCTGAGTCAAACGTAACAGATTAAACTAACGCTGATTTTAGCGAATTACATTGAAAATAGAGCTTCGCGTCAAGTAGCGGTTGCATCAAACACGTTAGTGATATCTTTCTAAAATATTTTGGACCGAAATCCTCTACTCAGCACTTCGTACGCGATACGAGGGTTCATTCACGAAATTTTGCAATATTTACGGAGAACAAAAGTTAGGTACTAATTCGTGAAAGATAATTCGACAATTAAACACAAATACTTAGTGCAGTTTCGAAAAAAATACGGAAAACCCCGCGGTTGTAGTACATCTCCCCCTCTGCCTGTTGATGGAAATTGCGTCTTCAAAAATCACGAACAAAACACATAACTCAATCATCCCGGTCATTGTTCCGCTACTGGAATTTTTGATAATTTTATGTACAGCTCTTATCATTTCTCACGAATGAAATTTTGTTTTGCGGTCATGTCACTTGGAACTGTCCACAGTAAAAATTTAATTAAAATTGCTACAGCCGTTTCTGAGAAAAATATTTCTTGGTTTGGTCACCATATAACTATAGTTAGTGTTGAGCCGATTTTGTTCAAGCCTTCTTTTGATCATGATCTGAATTTGAACCTTTCCAACGTTTTTCGGAAACTGAGCCTTTGCAGGGTAAAAATCCCCCCTTTGCTTCGCCCGATTAAATAACTTAGTACCTCTCAAGACTTAGAGAAGTAAAAATAAGAGAATCTCCTGTAACTGACTTTTGAAATCAACTGTCGACCTAGATCTTGGTTTAAACGATTACGGTAACCCCATTTTCCCGTGAAAATTCGTTATATAATCATTTTGAGTCACCGGGACGTGATATCGTTCACTCGACCTGAGAGGGAAAACAGATTAGATAAGTTGGCTGCGGGGAACTTGTGAGATGCGTCACACCTGATACCCTGTTTTCGTGGCATCTCTAGCTCTCGGTGTACGTGACCAATAAAGTTCAGGATCGGAGCAAAATCGTCGATATGAGAGAACATCGGAGTATTGCAGGGCGTCAGAATTGAGGATTCAACAGGATGGGGGTGAAACCCGAGGAAAAATTGGGGGAAGGAGCTCGTCCTTGAGGGAGGTTATTACCGAGGGGGAAAGCGAGCGTCGCAGTGGCAGCTCTGTCTGGGTCTGAGCCTACCTCCTACCATACCCGGCTTTGCCCTACCCTACCCTAACCCAACCCAACCCGACACTACCGGAGACGAAAATCAATAGCCGGATAACAGATGTGGACGAAGCTGTCACTGAGCCGGGGAGTTTTGCCGTTCACAGCTGATTTTGAAAGCCTGAGGATGATCGCCCTCTACAACTTTTCACTTTCAAGGCGTGAATAATACCACGGAAACGTGGAATATTTCGATATAGTGTAATACTGCGAAAGCTGTTAAAACGGAAGGACACGGGTCCGGAATTAACGTGCATATGGAAGCAGCAAATTTTATTCTGGCGTACTATAAAAGTTAACATACCATAATACCTGCACCTTGGGGGAGATTCGAGGTTAATCTTAAGAAGGGTCGACGGTTTGCGAAGGTTTCGATTTACCGTTACTGGTGTAAATCGTGGACGATTCCCTCTCAACAAATCCTTTAATTCATTTTAGCCCAAAAATTATGAACGCTTTAGTGCATTCCATGTTTAAAATCTAATCTACCCTGATCCTCCAGTGGGGCCTGAAATTATTGTGGGGAAGGAGATTGGAATGTGGGAAACGTGCTGAGCAGTGCCTATTGGTAGGATGTATTTAGATGTGTTTATCAGATACAAGTACAGTCGAATGCCTGAAGACCTGGCTGTTGGGGAGAGTGCCTACCTTTGGGCCTTTACCTGTCCCCCACCACACTCTTTATGACGTTTGGGAACTCCCAGTGAACCACGGCTCCAGGCGCAGTGCTGCCAGCCATAGGCAGAAGCTGACGTGGTACCCATTCTATTTGGTTTCAGCTTGAGCAGCCTACGGACCTGAAACGGTAGCAGGCCCTGGTGTCGGCATAGCCAACATCACATATGACAGTGAGGGAGTCAGGGAGATGCTCGTCTGGGTAGGGAGAGTGGCCTTTCCATAAGGCACTTCACTTTTTTCTTGCTTCTGTATACTGGTGGCAAATGGGCCTATTGTATGGGCTTACATGAGCAGCCCGTCGCAGTTCCGTCCCCAGCTCCCATGATTCTGGTGTTCGCTGATGCGACGTCCCCACTGTACTCGCACAAAGCTCACAACAGCCTTGAGGTAATCGCTGGAACCTCATCCACTTGCAATGGAGGAATCTCAAGCACTCTTGAGGCTCACTGTAGCCAGCCCCTCGCAAGTGCACAGTACATGCTTTGCTGACTCCAGCTCTGCTTGGCAGAATCTACCACTCTGTACCTCAGACGTACCAATCTTGGCCAAGTGGATAGTGTCCTGTGAACAGACCACATGCCATCTGCATACTTTCTTTCTCCAGACCCTTTCCTTTCACTCCCTGGACCTGGTGGTGGTCAAATAAGTACTTGACTGCCTTTGGCCAAGCTCATTTCATTTCTCCCACATTCACTTCTCCTTCCACTTGCCAACCTACTTATCGAAGTGGCTCTCGTTGGTCCCTACAAAGGGCTCAGGTCCCACAGGAGAGAAGTACAGATCCCCTTCTGTTCCTGTGAGACCTGCCACCCAACACAGTGTTAAGGTGCTTTCATTTACCAAGGTCTGCAAACCAGTCATGCATTTCCAAACCATAATGTATATGTGGTATCAGTATCCACCAAGTTGACCTCTTGTCAAAATTCTACTAATAGAGGTAGACAGGTCAGCAGCGCTTGGCCATAGCGCGTCTATGCTTTTGTGCGTCACTCGCGCTGCTAGAAAGGTCAGCGGGTGCAAATCTGAAGGACGTTCTGAGTTTTGCGAAGGAGCGGTCCTTCCAACATCTAAAAATGTTTTGTGACAATTTAAATGTATTGGGAGCTCGCAACGAGAACTACTAGCTTGAAGTGACCAGCAGGTAGAATTGGGAAGACATCAGATTTCTTCTATGACTGGTTGGGACGCAGTAGGCACATCTGCGACCACCAGTAGGGGGTTTCTTTTGCCATTAGATTCAAAAATGCTTGATGCAACGTATCACGCAACTTCTCTCAGCCCCACGTACACTCCGCGATTTTTATCACTGTCATCAAATCATCAATAATGATAATTAAATGATTTTCATTCAGTTTATACCAACTCAGTAGTCCGTAGGCCTAATTTCTATAAAGAAACTGGTTACTAAATTGATTGAGTTGCTCTTCCTTATGTCAGTAGTTTTATCGAGTGACCGTTGCATAAGTAATTTAAAGGCCTGTCGAGAAGAGTTTGGTTAGAAACATTCACGTTTGTAGTTCTGGAATCATAGGACAAACACTGATAAAGTTCGAAGAATAGTTCGATTCTTGAGTTTCGAGGGGTTTCTCTGAATTTTTTGTGTAGGTAACTTATTGGACTGCACACACGATTTTTAAAAGAAGTTAGTATACGAGCGGGATTTATACGGAAAAGCTGCACAAATCGATTTGCACACAAAGATTTGATAATTAATTGTGTTCTCTCGTCGTTATTCAACGGGTGAAAATTGTAAAGGAACTGTCAATACAAAAAACATTTAATTACAATCGTTGTAGCCATTAAAAAGTATTAGGTGTTTCCATCACTATAACAACTAAACCGATTTTGCTTCTTACCTTATTTTGTTGTCCCGCGTTAATCTGTTGGCGAGTAACCAACAATCCAATTTGAGTTGAGTTTCCTCTGCCGGTTTCTCTCAATTGTGTTCATACAGACCATTTTCTCAAGCGATATTTTTCGGGGAGACGATCTCGAAGCGTGAAGATCTGATGAAAGCTTCAAAATGTTTTGCCAGCTCATTCTTTTATGCTTGGTTTTACTGGGGAAAGAAAGAAAAAATGTTAGGACGGGTTTTTGAGCTGTTCGAATATTTTGAAGAAATTAACCTTTCCCTTCGTATTCCGTTTGGCGTGAAAATATTGTAATCGGCCTAAAGAAAGTCGAATTTAATTGGACGTTCTTGTTTTGAGACCAACTGAGTCGGTTCTCCGTTGAATCGAGATAGAACCCAAAATTTACTTATAAAAAGGTGTTCTTTGAACGTTCTTCGCATTTTTCCGAGACGTGCAATGCCAAATTAGACGAAACCAATCCATTCCGCCACCAAGGACAGAGCCAGAGAAGAGGTACCTCTTGCAGCCTTGAAGGAGGTCTGCCAGGAGCAATGCCACTGATACATCACGGTCTAGTACGTGACAGTAGCAGAAAATGAGAACTGAACAATTAAATCACCACGAATTACTCAGTTGCATAGCGTCCGATAAATAACAAATTCTGGATTTAGTCTTCAATTTTCTATTTACGGAAATTTACAAAACTGCGTCAATGATATTCCCGTTTTTAGTATAACGTGCTTGTGACAAAAAAGTGAAAGAGGTGATTCTGATGTCCATAATCGAATTTGGAGAGCTATTCGTTATCCAATTCCGGTTGTTAACGCACTCAACTTTGTGCCTATTTTGAATCCTCTTCCACAAACATCCAGCGCCATGACTTACGTACATAAATACACGTACCCTAAAACGGAACTTTCGTGCGTACATTTTCGAAAATTCGCACCCTTACTTTTTACTTTCCTTCGCTCTAGGTAGTGCCTACGAGCCCAAAAATACCTAATTAGATTCAGTTTTGGTTTGAAACCGGAACATCTTGTTGCTCCACATTTTCCCCAGTTAGGCTCGCTGGAAGATCCTTCACAAAATGAAACATGCTGTAGCCACACTCGCTTTTAAATTGTTTCTATCACTATCAATCCTAGTTGACCAGTCTGCGTTCCTTCCCTTGATTCGTGACAATCAGACCACAACTCTCACTCAGCTTCCACGCTCTCTTCCAACAATCGACAATAGATCTTTCAACGCAACAGTCTTTTACATAATAATAATAATGACAACCCAGATCTTTACGATATTACCCAATCTGTTGAATTATTCCGGTACAATTACAAATAAATATTGCTAGAAAATTTAGTAGAAGATGCCTGGAAGAGAATATTGAACGTTTTTTGTTTATTTTTCCTCACCTTTGTAAAGTATATTGTGCATTTGAAGTACTTCTTTGGATTGTTCTTAAGACCTTATTCACAAGACTACTCTACTGTGCTTTCAGGTTCGACGGGTGAGTGAGATTGCCTGTAAATAAAAATTAATCCATCAATCTCCATCGCTGTAATATAAATTATCTTTTGTCTGATAATACGATATTAGTTTTTACTTTCCTTGGCCAACAAGAAAAAAGGAGAGTTCTCTTCAGATCTTCTCGTGTGCGTGTGAACGCGATTGAGCGACAATGGCTTAAACAAATCGAGCTTAAACTTGCTAGCTAGCACGCAGGCTACCATGGGACGCCAAGGTTTCGGCCAAGTGATCAATCACTAACCTTTTTTTCGCAAACCGGATTTTAATTAACGGAATACATTTTTTTGTATAAACAGCACCAAATAACACAACAGCGCCATACAATTGTTCATTTATGGGGAAAAAACGAGAGCAGCACAATTACCAAATTTTTCAGCGAAAATCGATTTTAGTGCAGTTTTTTCTTTATAAACTCCGCTCAAATTGTACTAGAAACTTCAGAAAAATTGGGTTGGTAGTCTATTTAGGTGCCTATACGATGAGAGTTTAATAATGCTCACTACCTATATAGAAGCTTCTCTAGAAATTCCGGAATTTCAATCTTTATCCTTCTCAGAAAAATCGAGTTCACAGTCCGACCATTGAGCAAATAGTACACAGAGATATAAGGAAGCACTCGAATAAATTCAAGAACTGTAAGCGCTTCACTTTCTACCACCGTGATGTATTTCACTAAGTTCAAATGAATTGAATCACTAGCAAAAGCCTCATAAACCAGTGTGTAGTAATAAAGGTGACGAGTAACACCCGTTCATGTTAAATAATTTAAAAAGCAGAAGGTTTTCTGGTTAGGCGTGGTTTAGATGAGAGGTCGTGTGCGAAAAAAATCTTCCCAGATAAATGTGTTTCTCTCTCTGTGTTGTAAATAAAATGTGTTTCGTGCATCAAATCGGTAGCTCACAGCCCAGCGAACGCGGCTTCTACAAAAACGTGAAGCACAACGTGCCTCCAGAATTGTTCTAAATTTTCTTCCATGAAGTTTGAGTAATAGTAATTTTATATGCTTTTATTTCTCCTGTTGCAGTTATTTCATACCGTCAACGTTCAAGATGTCTGCTGACAAAATTGAAGACCGTGAGTACAATTTATACTTATTCCTCGATTTCCAATTCGGTCGCACTCGCCTTTTTCGGCGTTGCTGGCTCCAAAAGTTGTTACTATCGGCAATTAATTTGAGTTTGGCAGTGTCAAACTATTCTGTTCGGATTTTCGTATCTCGCTAAGAAATTATTTGCGCTCGTTTGCTGTCTATAAAATGAAATAAAAATCATTTGGTGCGTCGCTTCACCCAACTTTCCTCAGTCTCGCTAGAGCAGTTTTTAACGCTCTGCCAACGAAAATCCGATAATATTCCACTCACTATTCAGCCTTCGGAATTGATTAAGTTGCTTTTGAGCAATCAGCGTATAGGTGATTCGTGGGAGTGTTATCCTGATTGTTTTGAGAAGGTTCGTGTTAGCTGTTATAGAATTATAGGTCTAAGATTGTACAAATCGTTAGTTCAAAAATTTTAATTCTGGAATTTCCGAAGTTGTTCCTGACTATCTCAAGACCCATATTAAACTTTAGTGGTCTAGGTGACTGATTGGACTACCGCTCTGATGTTTACTTTCCTAAGCTGTACGAAGAATGAAGAAAGTTTTGTAATCGACTGAAAAAAAGATTTCGCAGTCTTCTTCAGAACTCTATGTTCTAAAGGGGATTAAGTCCGACAAACATCATTTGGGAAAATGGTCTATGTGTGTCTGGTAACGCATTTGAAAGAAAACGGCTAAACCAAACCACCTCGAATGTGGCACTCAATCTACAGATCAACGTGTGACTCCAAGACAAGGTTATGATCAACATGGGTCTATAACTAACCACAATCATCATAGTGTTCAAAACAGCTAACACTTTTTTTCTCAAAACGAGCCCAAACGATTTTTGATTATTGTGCGGACCATTTCAAATGATGTATCAGTTCTAGCCAATATTCCTTAGCGGGAAAATGACGAAAGCAGCACAAATGTTATCTATAAGTCAAAAGGAACACGATTCCAATTATTTGTTTTTCTTCGTAAGTCCCGCCCATATTAAAAGCACCCTCCTCACAAAAATCAGCATCAGTATTTGTATTTTGTACAAGCTTTGTGTATTGGTAGCTCCAAATTATATAACATCAATGTAAAATTGTCATCCGCGGGAAAGTAACGAGAGCAGCACAATAAATTATGAAGTGTTTCGACCGAAACCGATTTCAGTGCAGTTCATTCAGGTAAATTTAGCTCATATGAAACTAGCGTTTTCAAACTAACCCTAGTACAATAAAGTGCCTATGCGATGGACGTTGAATAATGGTCATAAGGTCTAGGGCAGTATTTCCCAACGTGGGGCCATTTAAAATTTTTTTTTTTTTACAAAACTTATACTTTTTCTCTCCGGGTTATTTAAATGCAAATGTTAGATTTAGGCGCAAAGTTTAGCAAAAAAGTAATTTTTTAAACATTGCTGTATAAAATTATTAGATTACTAAAATCTATCATTTATGTTTCTTAAGTAACAAATGCATTTTTTTAAAATTATGTGTGGGGCACAATAAAGGTTGGGAACCTCGCGGAAATCGAAAACATGTCGCGTTTTTGGCTAATTTTTTATGCAGTTTTCCCCGTATAATTCCACAAACCACTCCAATAAAAGTCGTATCAACAGTACTATCAATTACCTATACGTTGGTTTATCAATGAAGGAAGGTCGTGGTCGTAAGGAGCTTTAACCTTAACCGAAAATCGCTGAATGCATGTGTTGAACAAAGTTGTGTGATGCGTCGCACCAGATATTTTCACTGTGATTATAGAATTATAAAAACGAACGTTTTTAAAAAAGGTCATCTTAACAGTTGAGTAAGTTAGAGATGCAATTTTAACCCGATGAAGGTAGTGACATCATTAGGGGCGACCCAATTAAATTCTACCAGTTTCTATCAACGAAAGTTAAGCTATGCCTACAACAGGTATGCGAGTGAAGAACAGATGTGATTCGATGGCAGAATGATGAAAGTTAGGGTTGTATGATGCGTCGCGCTTGATATTATCGCTTTGGCTTAACCCAGAAAGCTTTACACGAGGTGTCGAATCAATTCTTTGTGTACGAGGCACTTGACAAGTACTACGTCCTTCAAGTTCTGATCTCAGCTAACCACAACAGTTCTACGACGAAAACCTGAACTCTATGAAATCGTTTAAAGATGAAACATCCGGCTGTACTGAGAAACTCACCTTAGTGTATTCATTTTAGAAAGTCTAGAGTTAGTAGAAGCCGTTGGAAGTGAAGTGGGAAGAGATCAACGTTGTCTTGTCGTCCCTTGTAGGGAGCCCAGCCCTACGCCTGTTTTGTCTTCCTAGTCCAAATACGGCCAGTGAAAGTGAAGTGGTCGCTAGTTAATTGCTGTTGGCCAAACTTTCGTCTGCAGTTGTTTCCGAGCTTTTGTTGATTATCTCGTTCCATTAGATCGCTATCATCATCCGTTCATCGTGGTTTGATTCGAATTTTCATTGCGTCATCGTCGTCGTCTTGGTCTTTTCGCCTAACGACAAAGGAACGTTATGAAACCCAATGTACTTATGATTTCGTGTAAATTTAGTTATTGGTCAGGTTTGGTGGTATCATTTTCGGGAACTTCATAGAACTTATATTTTTTGTGACGAAAAACGCGATTTGAAAAAATTGACTGCGTCTGTGGAAGAAATTGCGAGGGGACCGAATCAGCTCAAATTTTAATTTTGATCTGCAGGTCACGATGGGACGCCAAAATGAGCAAAGTTACTTCAAAACTAACTTATAGTTACAGTGACCTAAGCACCAAATATATTGTCTCAAAAATGGCTTCACAGATTTAGATTAAATATGTTGTGTAGACAGTTACTACCGACAGAAACTAGCTCAACAGTCGTATAATATTTTCATCCGTAGAAACACAATTATTCAACATTTCGCCAAAATTTTTATTGCAGCATTTTCTTATAAATTGTCGAATCTTAACATTTCGTTTTATTTATTCTCTCAAACCAACCAGTACTTACATTTTGTTCTGCATAAAATCGCTGAACGTGGATGAAGCTCAAGCTCCAGTGAGCAAAATAAAATTGACGATAGTTGTGGGGAGTTGGCGCGATGTTTTGGTAATCGCTAATAGGAATAATTCCTGAGTGTTACATTTATATGATACTGGTTTTATTTATAACGACATTTCTCGAAATTGCAGAGGTGATGCAGCGATCCTCGTCTTTCTGCAGCGCCCCAAACTCGTCGATAGGATAATGTAGCTTTTATCGATTTCTACCTACGTCTTTCTCGACGGCTCAACTGGTGGTCATTTTATATCCGCCACACTCCTCTCTAATCCCTGAATCCCTCTGTCTGGCTGTTCTTCTTCACATATTTTTTTCAGTTGTTCAGTTTCATTACTGGATTTCACCGTCTAATTTACTGCACGTCGTAAAAACAACACATACGGATGCGGTCAAACGAAAAATTCTTCTTCCTTCTCGTGTAAATTTAGAAATGAGTTAAACGCTGCTAGACTGACACCATACGAACAACCCACCAATAAATTTCTCTAGGCGCGAGCCCGCTACTTTTCCCCTCAATTGTAAGGCGAAGTGTGGTTATTTTCCTTGTAAGTTATAAGGGTGCAGTACTAGAGCGTTTAACGTTCCGGAATACATAGGGTTGCTCTTACTTATGCCACGACGTTCCTTGAGTGACCAGCGTACCCCCAACATGATTTGTGGGGAAAAGTACTAACTTACAGCACTGGAGCTCTAGGGGAAAAACACTGTAATAAAATGTTAGTCTTAGAAACGACAATAGTAGGAATTCTGAATTTGGTGAGCTGTCCCTAATAATCATATAACTGGTTTGAAACAATCTTTAAATAATTACCACAAATAAATAAATTTTAAATAAGTAAATTTTCCGGCTGCTTACCTCATTTTTGTGAGAACGCTACTAGCGTATTAGCGGGATTTTTGATGAACAACTGTACTAAAATGAAATTTCGTCAACTAAACTAATTTATTGCCCTGCTGTAGTCATTTTCCCGTCGACGAAAATCAGGTTTGATAATTTAGCAAATTTTTTTTATAGTGCTGCTTTTGCCATTTTCTCCATGATATAAATCTCACAATGCCCTAATGTCGCTCGGAACTGTCCAGATAAAACCCAAAAAAATGGTTTTGAAAAAGAAAAAAAATTTGGTGTTAGATCTGTATGATTTGATACTATCGGACCGGGTTTGCTGAGACTTACTAAAGTTAACGTACCTGTTAGGTGAGTCCGTCTCCTCTGGCTTGTGAGTTACTGTGGGCAAGCGCTTTCGATGTAAAGACATCATCGTCTGGCCGTTAAGTCAGTACTGAGTACTCACAAGCCAGAGGAGACGGACTCACCTAACAGGTACGTTAACTTTAGTAATTTGCCTACTGGCGGATATAACCCAATTTCTTTAATTGCTGAGACTTATTTTGGCGTCATGTTGGTTTGCATTTGAGCTGATTTTTTTACTTTAGACTCTCAGACCATATTCTCAGATGGTGTTTTCAGACTGAAGCCTTTGCAACGTGAATCAAAATATAATTTTAAATTAGTCATAATTTTTTTCACCTGTTTACTTAACTGTACTTTCTACGAAGTTTAAGTTTTGCACAATGACAAAAATGTGTAATATGAAATCTCCAGTGGTTCAAGTCGTCAGCTGTTAAAGTTGCTCTGTGGGAAGTGTTTCTTAATGGTCACGACGAATAAGTCACAATGCGGGGGCACCTACAGTCAACTTCCTCTTTAGTCTCGTCGAAGGTCTAGTTTAACATAAAAGCCGAGCAGCAGATATTTATTTAAAGCGAAGGATCGCTCGTTGTTAATGTCAGTGGTAAAGACATGGACTATGAACGCGCACGTTACGTTACAGTTGGATTAGTCTCTTCCTCGTCGTCTTATTATGGCGTTGCAGTTGGGCGGCTTCGTTGTTCTTGGCTGCCTCTTGCCAGTCCAGGGCCCTGAGGTGCAGTTGACCTCAGCGCTCACCGGTTGTTGTCCCTTTCTTGGCCTTCTTCCTTCGTTCGCCTCTTCCCTGATATCCCATCGATCCGCGCATCTTCAACTCCTTTTCTTCACTCCCGTCTGCGGATCCCACAGTTAATAAAATAAAAATTCGTATCGAGCCCAACTTTTGTAACTCGTGCGTGGATCAACTTTAGTATTTGAATTTAAATCGTAGTTACATACATGAGAGAGCGAGGATAACCAACGCTTGACAGCCTTTAGCAAGAACGAACCTTCCCGTTTTGGCTGCAAAATATAAAATTCGTATCTCATTCAACGGACCTTACACGCTCCCACATTGTGCACCCTGCATAAGTTCAGCTGCTTTACGTTGCCTTAAAAACGAGTTTTGATAATAAATTATTAGGTGGTCAACATTTTTTTGTTGCGAAGGCTAGTGTTTACTGCTCTGAGATGAAACAATTAGTCTTGTGGTCTCTATAGTAAGTATAGTTGATTTTAGACTAATTTTGCTTGCACCCTTTTTTGACGTCCCATGTCGATGTGCAGTTTGAATATCAAATTCGATCAATTCGGTTCAGCCGTTTTCTGCCTAATCACGTTCACAGACACACACACACACACATGCCATTTTCCCAAATGGTGTTTTTCGGATCCCTTGTAACTTAAAACCCTGCAAATGATATTACACAACGGTTTATTATTCTCTTGTGCAACTTTCGATTCAGCATCGAAAAATACCAGTAAACGATATGAAATACCTAACTACTAAAAAACGACAAAATTACAAATTCCAGGTGGCTGTGGGCGCTTGCAGGCAATGGACGACGTGTCTCGCGAGTTCTTTCAATTCGTAGACCTTGGTTCACTATAATTACAGTGATTTCACTATTTTCCGTTTAGAAGCAGTCGTACACATTGGAGAATTGTTTCATTTCGTCGATCTGATGAAATCGACTGGTAAAATACCTAGAATACGATACCGAACACGGCATATTTCCGATAAAACTGCCGACATTACGTTTTTTTGCCCGTAGCAACCATGGGCTTGGTACCATCGGATCGGCACAACTAGATACCAAATGGGATTTTTGTGCGAAAGAACGGATTTTTTAAACGGCGTGTTAAAGGCACAAAACGGCCCAGACGGCGGACGGACATTGCAGATTTGAAACGTTAAGTATCACATTTTGAGGGCGGGCTGTAAAAGAAATTCTTTTACCAGTCGATTTCATCACTGCCCTTCCTACAACCTAGGACTATGGAAAGTAAAACCTACTAAAATCGGGTTTTATAATAATGTCTTAGGTCGTATGAGAATTAGTAGCAACCCCCGATACATTTTGGAATTTAAACTAGTTACTTTTTTCACAATGTTCACCCAATTACTCCAAAACAATTAACATGAACTATCGGCGAAGTCACTAGGAAACATCAAATGGGACTGGTACGCTAGGACGAGAGTTAGTGTGAAAGTGTTACTATCCAAGCGATTGAGTAGTCAGACAGTCCGAGGTTTAGGAGAGCAGAGGCAGTCTTTCAATATAGATGGAAACAATTATTACAACAGCAGTTCGGCCAGGTATTTATCCAAAAGAGCAATATTTATTGAAGTAAGGGAGATCAGTGGGGAATACAGTAGAAAAGAAGTTCCTTTGCCTCAGTGGATTAACAGACAGCAGGTTCCGATGTAGAGTCATGGAAACCCTGAACGTTGACCCCAAAGGAGCGAGCTAACGGTTTTCAGGGATGATTTCTCGTGATCTGAACAGGAACTTTTGAACAAAACCCATATCATGTTAGTAGACGTAACGCAATAAATTCCAGAACGTTAAGCGCTACCAGTTTCTATACACAACGTTGAGCAAAGGTCTGCCAAGTTCATATGAACAGAGTGAAAAACAGATGGGTTAGTGTAGCTAGAGCGATTGCAATGGGAATACACGGGGGGCTAAGGAAATTATATGACACCAAATATTGGAAGTTAGTCAATTTCACAAAAGATGAATCATTTATCATTTCAATCTCATTTCTGACTGAATTCATATTACTGTAACAGCTCTCAACAAACGAATTTCTACACGTCAAGTAGGTTAAAAGTAAACCGAATTGAGGGTTCCGTGTCAAACAAAATTACGAAACGACTGCTAAACTACTTGGAGTAATCGTCAGGAGGCAATACTTGAACGCCTTGCAAAGTTTAATCGAAGCCCGACGACCAATCAGTTAACTGTTTTGGTGCAACCTTCCCATAGCCAGTGAAATGTTGTCGGAAGATTAAAAAGTGAAGATAGTTGCCCTCGAACTTCACAAAGGCCGGGATAAGTTGGGGCTCCACTGAAATCCAACTTCGTGTGACTCTGTTGGCCTTATGGTAGTAATTATAGCAGTTCATATTAGCAATTACATCGGCTTTGGAGAGCGTTTACCTCGGAAGGTGTAAACTGTAGAAGATATTGTGGAGATGTAGCTTATTTCTCGGTTTATCGCTCCTGGGCGTTAATCGATTGGGTTGGCAGACGTGGGCGGAATTACGGCAGAGAGCACATCCCTTTGAGAGTACTGTGGGAAGTTCTAGGGCCACAGAGAGGCTATATGTTATTTACCGAGCATTTTATTTTCCATTCTCTAAAGGGTAATGAAAGTGAAAGACTAATAACGTTTTGTGGCATCTTTCATCGGATAAACCTTAGGTTTGCGTTTTAATTCCCTTCGCGACAATTTTTTGTTTTTTTAGAGTCCATCAGTTTTGTACGTATCATGTCCTCTAGAGTCCTAAAAGTACCGTTTCAGATAATGGTCTGCATGCTTGTTTGTGAGCACGGTTGAGGGTGAACGAACGAAATTACCTAAAACTTGATAGTCAGCCGGCAAAGTTGCATGGGATGCCAAAGTAAGGGTGTGGCGAGAATTATCACTACATAGTATAAAACAAAGTCTGTCGCTGTCTGTCCCTAAGTATGCTTAAATCTTTGAAACCTAACGGATTTTGGAGCGTTCTTTTAAATAGAGTGATTCAACAAGGTTTATATGTACGAGTATAATACATGCATAATATTGTAGAGAAACACTGACAAATTTACGGTTCCTAATGTGATGTAGCATATAAACACATTTTTGTGCACCTACATTGCAAACTCTGGGTGAACCCCCAATGATATAATATAATATACAATACTACAGTATTGTACACCTTAAAAAGGTCCGCGATGGTAAATGTCTATCTCTTAAAATAACTATTTTTTATCCTTTACATTTTACGGGGGGAAATGGCTTATTTGGGAAGTGATTTTAAGCAATGCAGCATTAGTCCTTATCCAGTTAAGCACCTAAAATACATTGCCCATTTAATATAGATCAATATGGTCCTTTACACATGTAATTTAAATGAATATTTCTGAAGATATTATAGATTTAAAATCTAGTAGCGATTAGCAGCCATCGGATTAATCGGATAATTATCGAAAATTGTAGTCAAGTTAAAAAAATAACTGAATAGAATAGGCATTTTTTGATGTTGTTGATATTATAATTAATTTATTACCTTTTGTTTTTATTCGAAAAAATAGTAAGTAAAATATTTACTAATAATACGTGTAATTTATTCATAATGATTCGTATAGTTTTAAGGTCTATTTCTGAGTATTAAATTTTTTAGAGAAATCGTAATCATGTCTGTCGTCTTTCAAACATAGGTCGTAGTACAGTGAACGCTGCAAGGGCCGAAAACGTTTAAATAACTCTGAGCAATGAATCATCAATTGATGACGCGTATCTGGAGACTCAAATGCGTAACGACGTTGGTCAGATATGACGTTTTATAATATTCTATGATATGAAGAGAAAATATTTGTATGTAATAACTGCATTAAGCAATACAGTTCTGTGTTAAGTATTGGACTTCTAAGTTTAATTTGGTTTTTCAAAAATTTCAATTGTGCGAAGTCGGAATGGGCCACTAGTATTGAATAAAACTGACTACATCATAGTGACCAAAACATACTTCTTTTTTTTTTTTGTTAAAACGGCTAACGATGTCTATCGAATTTTGTGTGTGGACAGTTCCATACGACGTAACACTAAAATTGTCATCCATGCGGAGTATAGGTAGGATACTTTATACCCGCTCTATCTCTCTTCAAAGTGCAAGCTGGGAAACTTTTTATTGAGAATAAAAAGCTTTTTAATTTGAACTAAAATGTGTAGAGTCAACATTTAATTTCAAAAAAAGTTTTTAGAAGAATATACAACCGGTATAGTGTGCCTTATCGATTGACATTGTTACTCCGATTGTTATCATTGTAAGATTTATATTATTTTGTCAAATATGATCCAAGAGAAGTGGAAGAGAGGGTAACTAGGCCTTCCCTGGTGGATAAGTTAAGTGATGGGTGGGGCTAGGACCTGGCTGGATGCTTCCACCAGCTGGTATGCTCATTGCATGTTTTGGTGCACATGTGATTTACTTCGTATATCTAAAATGTGTGTTTAATGTTTTAGTGTGAACTTTATTTATTCGGTATGCATGTGATATTTAGGCACTTGGCTAAAACCCTTTTACTAAAATTTTTTTGCGCTAATAGAATTTTGTGTAATACAGTGCATACCAACAATGATAATTTAATAGGAATTTCTGTATATATACTTCCTTTATTGGCGGTTTGTAAAATGATGATTCTAAGAGGAACGCCCGTATCTGGGGGAAATTGTAGGAAGACAATTTAATTTCTTTTGGTGGTTCAATAAATCATTAAACTCTGCGAGAAATGCTGTAAATTATTATTCGACGGTTTATTACTCTCTTGAGCAGCATGATTGTAACCTATCCTATTCAATCCGACGCCGAAAAATATTTAAAATATAACGTGACTGTCAATCCGGAAAACGACAATGTTTGTCCAAGACTAATCCCATTCAGTGGACGTCTTTGGAGAAAATGCGCCAAGTTTCCACGAATGCAACCGAAGACAACACAAGTCAATCCGGAAAGATCTGACCACACCACCGAAACCCCATTCGAAAACGCATCGAAAAATACTAACCTTACCTGAATACAACGGAACGACGAAAATTGATATTTTCTAGGCGACGCTGGGACAACAGGCACGACGTGACGGGTGGTTGGAGTGAGACAGGAGTTGGAATGGGAAATGAGCGCAGGACTGGGAGAAACAATAACTTACCTATACCGCCCCGTAGTTCCTTCAAGGAGTCCAGTTTGCCTCGGTGTATTTACTGAAATTTCTCTGTTTCCATTTAGACGCAGTCTCACATTTCTGAGACACGCATTAACACACGAGACATCATCAAAAACTCCGTAGGAAACGATGCCAAACGCGAAGTAAATGCAATGTAACTGCCAACATTTCGACATTGCGGACTTACTTTGCAGAAAAAACGTTCCCCGACCTAAAAAATATACCTGTAAGTGTATTCAGAATGACTAATAAACCATAACGGTAATTTATAATGTAGAAGCTCTGAACGCCAGCTGTCTATTTCACATATCAATCCATAGAACGTCCATCTGGAATAGACCGTTCTTACTGTAAGCCATGACGCCGTTCAATAATTTAGAAGTTAACATTGAGAATATCGCGGGGTGGTTCACCCCATTTTAAGCTCAGTTAAAGCTCGTGTTTCCACGGTGAAATTAAATTGTGGGCTCTTGCCAGGGATATGGATGGATTTTTGATCAGGAAAAGGGTCAGGACCCCCCTAAGTTTGACACTACGTTTCAAGGCACCGGAGATTCAAATCTGCATCCGTCCTTCTTCTGGGGCGGAAAAAATGCAAAAATATCTGGTGCGTTGCAACACACAACATTCCTTAGCTCTACGTCAATTCACTTTGTACATGGCTAATTCTATTTAATCTATTCATTTATCAGTCAGTTTATTTGAACTTGGTCAAACAACGCTTTACGGCAGCAGAATGCGGTAGCGCTTACTGTTCCGGAATTTATTGTGCTGCTCGTACTCATTGCAGGACCATTATTGAGAAATTGGTACACAGGTAACTAATGAGGCTGTAAACACGATTTTTTAAAAAAAGGGTAGTAATTACTTTTGCAGAGTTATTGGGTAACAACTTTAAGGACTGGTAGTAAGCGAAACGGCAGTAGTTGGAACTCAGGAATTTCTGGAGTGAGCCCCATGTATCTCATGAGCGGTTGTATACACTCACCCTATAGATATTGGATTGGACTACAACACGACTTTTTTTTTTTTTAACATTCTACTAACATTCCAGCGGAGTTTAAAAGGAAAAAAACCGCGGCAAAAACGCTTACGTCGAAAATTTTGATAATTTATTGTGCTGGAAAATAACTTAGAACTGGTGGTAAGCGAAACGGCAGTAGTTGAAATTCAGGAATTTCTGGAGTGAGCCCCATGTATCTCATGAGCGTTTTTAAACACTCACCCTTTAGGTATTGGATTGGACTACAATACCAACGTTTTTTAACATTCTACAAGAATTCCAGCGGAGTTTATAAGGAAAAAACTGCGCGAAAAACGCTTTTGGTCGAAAATTTTGATAATTTATTGTGCCGCTCTCGTCATTTTCCCACGAATGAGAAATTTATAGTATCATTGCCTGATTGAGAGCTATCAATATAAAAAATTTAAATAAAATCGTTAAAGCCGTTTTTGAGAAAAAAATTTTGTGTTTTGATCACTATGATGACAATAGTTAACTTTCGGTGGATTTTGCCCATACCCTCATTACTGCGTCCCATGGTAACCTGTAGGCTAGACATCAAGTTTCAGCTGATTTGGTACGGTGGTTTCCTCTAAAAACTGCGCTAAAATCGATTTCGTCGAAAATTTTGATTATTTATTGTGCTGCTCTCGTCATTTTCCCACAAATGGGAATTTTATGGTATAATTGCCTTATTAAAAGCTATCAATATAAAAAATTTAATCAAAATCGTTAGAGCCGTTTTTGAGAAAAAAATATTTGGTGCTTTGATCACTGATAACTATAGTTAAATTTCGGTGAATTTTGTTCATACCCTTATACACAGACACACAGACCATTTTCCCAAATAGTGTTTTTCGGACTCAGGAGGGTCTGAAACGTAAAGATCTGAAGAAAACTCAAAATTTTTTTTTTCAGCCGATTACTTCGTAGAGCCAGGAAAGTAAAAATGAACAAAAATGCTATTACGCAGTGTTGCGTATCGTTATCCATTTATTTTTCGATGAAAGGTCGATCGGAACGAGTCTCAGAGGTGTACTTCGTCTAGACTAAAAACAGCGAACTCGAAGTAATTGTAGTGGGCCATAGTCCACTAATTCAAAGAACTCGCGGAACGTTACGGCGAAAGTAATCGTTTTATCATTCGCTGCCAACTGCCTACAGGCGCCTGGAATTTGTCATTTGGTCATTGGTCACGTTTCACTGCTATTTTTCGATGCCGAAATTTCTTTTTGCGTAAAATTTTATTGAAATACGTGGTCGGATAGTGTACTGCTGACTGCAGTATTTAAAAATGGAAAACTTAAATTTTTGTGTAACTGTAAAGAGGACCACGAGGTACAAGATCTTGAATAGCACAGAATAATAAACTCATCTCTCTCCATAATTTGCTGTATTGGGATTCCAAGAAGGAATAACGAAGCAAAGGGGGAAAAATCAGGAAATTCGTTTGAAGTATTGTATATTCAACGCGTTGAACGACTTTAGGTATCGGATGGTGGATAAAATAGAAAATTACGTGCGTTGCGTGTCAAGTCGTTAGATCGTTGTATTTAGGTAGCTTTTGAGCATGTTGAATGTCGTGCGGGACTTGATAAATGAACTAAAAACATCGATTTGAATCCGAATCGATGGGAAAGTTGTAGGTCATTTTCATTGGCTTTTTTCTCGTCATCGGGTTGCTGAACTCTTCAAGAAGCGAAGGGACGAGGAGCAGGCAGCTTAGTTCGGCCTAGTCGCCGAAAGGGCGGCAGCACTTTCCGAAGCCTCGTTTTTGCTACGTCTCCTCGGCACTAGACCGCACTGCGGTGTCCTCTTTCGAAGCTCCACGGGAGGGGCTTAGGTTCGTGCTTCGCGAGTTGATAGTCGATAAATTACTTACTTCGACCCTACGTGTACAGGAATCGTGACTACAATTTCATACGAGTTGTGTACAATTATCGACGTTTGAGGCCTCGAACGAACAAACCGTTTTTATTTCCCTGATCCCCCAAACTAAAACGTATTGTGACTAGTTGCGTGGATATCAGGGAAGAGGAAATCATTTGGTGATATTATTACACTACCCTTCAACCTACTGCCTTCTTACTACATTCTTTAAAATATAAAATCACGCCTGCCATTCTTAAGATTGAAGACCTGTAAGGAGATTGACAGTTTTCCCCACTTGTGAGAACATCATACTTATCCAACGAATTCATCAGACTGACAATTATCTTACCCGCCGATTTCGCACATGATTCTCAAAAGCAAAAACGGCGTTTTAGGTTGAGATTTTGATTCCACGCGAAGTTTGATAAAACCGCTGACACATATTTCGTACCTACCTAGTGTTTGGAAGTCGAAGAGTTTTTTACAAACTCGGAGTTGAAAGGAAAGTTATGTATCGGCAGAAAAAAAACGACGAGTTTTTCTCAGATTTGTACGTTCCCGAGCTTGCTAAGCCCCCAAAACCCGTTTCAGTACGTCTTTGAACGAAATCGCTAGAGAACGGGGACCAGCTATGCTCAAATTTGATTTTTGACCTGCAGGAACATAAGACGCCAAAATAACTGGGCTGAAGTTAGCTACATATTCACAATCGAAAATTTGACCATTTGCCCTGGAGTCAGGGATGGTCGCTGTGGTTGACAGAAATCAGTAGAGTAGTATCTACCTGGGTTTTAATTTGGTTTTTTTTTGAAATTTGGCCTAGTTCAAAATTGGCCACCTACGACGACTTTGACAGTTTACCCTGAAGTTATGGATGGTCCTAAAAATGAATAAGAAACGTATTTAGAATCAGGAGAGGAATGTCTTTTCTGACTAGAGTTGTCTGCAGACATTATGGTAAATGTTTCGTCTGTGAGATAATTATATTTGCGTGATTCGTTTTTTCGACATTTTATGTCTTTACTTTGCTACATAAACTCGAAAATGTAACGCGGTTTCTGATAGTTCCCTCTTTGAGCTGTTAGATTTAAATCATTATAGTTTTTTTACACCCCCCCTCAAAATGAGATACTTTACGTTTCAAGGCATCAGGATTCCTAATCTGCAACGTCCGTCCTTCGTGAAGGCTGCATTCCTTTCGTGTGGACTAAAATATTCGTTCTTTCCCACAAAACTTCCCCTTGGGATCTAGTTGTGTCCGTCTGCTCGGCAATCCGATCGGACGGAGCAACGGCAAAGAAGGATTAAAAATAATAAACAAAAACGAAATGTTTTTCTGTAGACAGCTCCAAATGATACGGCAATACCGTATAATTCTCATCTTTGTGAAACTGATGAAAGCAGCACAATAAATTAACAAACATTTCGGCGAAAATCGATTTAAGCGCAGTTTTTTCCTTATGAACTCTGCACAAATGTTACTAAAATTCTTCACAATTTCTAAATGTTTTTACTCGATAACTCTGGAAAAGTGATTTTTAACTGTTATCGTGCTTCAACTTATGTGTAGCTGTTTTGTAAAAATATAAGTATGCGTTATCGACGTTGTGAAATACCGTTATAGCAACTAGTCAATCTCTAGGTTTTTGTAATTTTGTAGTTAGTGACTTAGAAAAACATTGAAAAGTAGATCACACAGAAAACATGCAAAATTTGATAAATTTCGAGCTGTAGAATGTGAACAATTCCTGTGGTGTTGAGCTATGAATGTTGATATTTAACATGATCAATAACTATTCATCATGAGTATCAACGTAATATTTGCCCCTCCATTTTTTGTTCCCAATGATGATGGGTTAGTCGATTCTCGTTTCTAATATTCCACACGGTTCGATAATATTCAGTAAATGATATTCTATTTTGGAATCCAATGTTCATGTTTTGAAGTTGGTGGAACTGTTTGTTAATTTTCAACTAGGCTAAATATCGAAAATCTGAAAAAGGTCCATCTAGACATTCCTCTCCTGATTCTAAATATGTTTCATATTCGTGTGACCATCCATGACTTCAGAGCAAACGGTCTAAGTCGTAGGTGATCAATATGGAACTAGGCGAAATTTCGAAAAACTAAAGATCCAGGTAGATGCTGCTCTCCTGATTCTAAATGTTTTGTGTCAACCGCTCCGACCATTCCTGACTTCAGTGCAAATGGTCAAAGTTTCGATTATGAATATGTAGCTAACTTCAGTCCAGTCCAAAATAAGGGTGTGAGCACACTCGGTCTAAAGTAACAAGAGTTATTGCGATCAAAACACCGAATAATTCATTTCTCGAAAACGGCTCGGTGCATTTTTTGTGACTTTCGGGCGGCATAATGTGTTCAATAAATTTTTCATCGGCTGAAGAACGACGAGAGCAGCAATATAAATTATGAAATATTTCGACAAAAATACGTGTTAGCGCAGTTTTCTCATAAATCCTATTCATATGAAACTAGCCTTCTCACATCGTGGTGGCAGTCCAATGTGCCAAGTACCTCCCCCTTCATAGAGCCAAGGAAAGTAAATACTTCGACATACGTGCTACGGAGCGCCGTGAAACTGTTTTTGGTGTCACATTTCAAGAACATTCGCCCTTTTTTGGTACTAATGGACGATTTTGGGTTCGATGAAAAGGTGGGTGGGTGGGGGTCAATGTTCCGCGTGCCTCTGGAAAATGTTTGGCGGGTGCCATTCTAAGGATCGGGAGTTTCGTTATTTTAGGTGAGTCCACAAATCTCTCCTCACAGCTCCCGTCATCTCAAGTTACCTGTTCCACAGATCCCAAATCAACTTTGGCCGTTCCTTCAACTTTAATTTGAAGCTGCCTGCCATTTGCTGCTCCGGAATCAATTGCCTCTTAGAGTCTCTTCACGTCCTCGTCGTGAAATTTTCTATGGCGTGGGCCGGGTGGAGCTGAGAGCACGGAAACGTTAAGTGGAGACTTAACGGGAGTTGAGAGAAAGTCATCGGAGCGAGAAGGATCCGAGAAAGAAGAAGACTCCTCTCAACTGATCTACGGATGATTTGAAAAGTTAACTGCGCTCAATATTTATCGGCTCTGCACAACTTTCCAATCGTCTGGCATGAATCTTTCAGAGAGCGGTTGATAATTATCTTTTGCAAAAGAAACACTCAACTTTCCATACTCATGTTCTGTACGCGTAATTGCTTACCGCTGTCAGGTGATGCTACGTATTTACTGACTAACAATGTGCTCCGACCAGCCGCTAAATTATGAAACTACTTACCACTTAGAAAACATTCGTTTTCTAACCAACCAAATAAAATAAAATTCAATTTCCTCTTTCCAAGTCATATACTTCCACGTCAAATTTAGAGTTTTCCAGCTTGAGTCGAGGCTTTACAAAGTTTTCCTTTCCCTCACGCGTCTGACTCCACTGAAAATTTGATAATTTCTCTCTCTGCTATGCAGTGCGAGCTCGTGATTTGGAATATAAAAACGACCATTTCAAGATGAAAAACGTTGCAAATTATTACACAACGGTTTATCAACGGTTTACAAGGGCTCTCGCGCAACATGATTGTACAGCACAACGCGCTCTCACACCTCCAAGGCCGACTCTAGGCAATTGGCACGACGTAACGAACCGAACGGACGGGTGGTTGGAGTGAGACAGGAGTTAGGATTGGACTACCACACCACATTTTTTTGATGATTCTGGTAACATGTCAGCTGAGTTTATAAGATAGAAATCTGCGAAAATTTTGGTAATTTATTGCACTGCTCTCGTCATTTTCCCACGAATTTTATGGTATAATCACCTTATTGAGAGCTGTCCATTTCAAAAATTCAATCAAAATCGTAAGAGCCGTTTTCGAGAAATAAAGTATTTGGCGTTTTGATCTCCATAATAACTATAGTTGCAGAGAACTTGCCCAAATAGTGTTTTTCGTACTCACTAGTCCGAAGATCTCAAAATATTTATTTCAACCGATTACATAACTTTCCTTTCTACTTCGTAGAACCAAGGAAAGTAAAAACCGCTTATCAGTTTGACATGGCAAAACGGCGGAGGCAGTTCTCGATTTGAAATGATGAACTCAACAGTTTGAGTTAATGTGATGAATTTAAATGGAAAAATCCCCTCTTCAAGTGGAAACTTTCATTTGTGATTAAAAAAAACTGTCGATTTAAAATGCCCAACGACGCATTTTAAATTCAAAATTCTTCATTTTAAAGGTTGACAGCTCAATTTCAATTAGAGATTTTTTAATTCGAAACGGAAAATGAAAAATCGTGGATGGAAAATTATCCACTTCAAATTGGAAATAACAACCACGAAGTCATAAATTCATAGTACTGCAATCATTTTTAGATGGGTAAGTGTCTTCACGAAATTTTCGATAAAAACGGGTAAATTCATAGATTCATAATGTGAGGTTTTGTGGCGAAAAGCTTCATTTGTAGCGGAAAACTCGAGTGTAGAATGTAAAATGATTTCAAACACTGAAAGCATTCTTGCCAAAATTGTGAGGAACGTGAGTAGTTGAAAGTTTGGAAAAAAACAAAAACGATATCTCCAGAACCACTCAAACTATCTTTGCAAGGGCGGTCTCATTTGGTTTTGGTTTATTATTCATTCTGAACAATAACCCTATGTTTTCAGTCACGAAAACTGTTTTATAACCCCCCCTCAAAATTTGATTCTTTACGTTTCAAGACATGGGGATTCCAAAATGTCTGTCCGCTGTCCGTTTTCTGCCTTTAACGTGGTCTAAAAAAGCCGTTCTTTCGCACAAAAATCCCATTTGGTATCTAGTTGTGCCCGCCATCTCGGCAATCCGATCGGACGAAGCCCATGGTTGTAATGGACAAAAAATGGTTAAAAAAATTAACGAAACGCAGTATAATCGCAAATACGCTGTGTTTGGTATCATTTTCAAGGTATTTTTACATCCTGGGTCGAATATAATGAGTATCAGACATGTACAACTGCGTATAGGGAAATCACAGTAATAATTACAGTCAACTAATTGAAAGAATTCGCAGTAACTACAGCAGAAGTCAACGTTTCGTCGTTAGTACTCCCTCCTCCGCACACCCCTACATCGGATCATAAATGCCTACAGACGTTTACGGGCGCCTGGTGCCGGGGGAATATTTATTTTCCGTAGTTCCATTGTAGTCAGGTCATGTTTTGTATGGTTCACAGTATGCTGAATCGAATGGAATGGTCTCGGAGCAGTAATACTAGGTCAAGCTGTTCATGAGAATAATAAACCGTTGTGTAATAATTTGCAGGGTTTTTTTATGTTAATTGCGCTAGTTCATTCTTGTCAAAAGTTAACGAGCTTAATGATATGTATTCTTCAGGGAATGTCTTGAAATATGTTTTGATTCCACGTTTTCTCGAATAATTGTCTAAGTTCACACCAGTCTTTTGCGTGTGCTCTGAGGGCAACAGTTCTACAGGAAAATGAAGCGAATCTTCGTCAATTTTGAAGAAGAACTGTTTTCCTCCCGCTTCCAATCTCCTTGCTCAAGTGGCTCTTGGTGGTCCCAAGAAGGGCTGAGGTCCTACCGGAAGAAGCGCAGATCCTTCCCTCGCCAGTTTGACGGCCTCCTCGTTCCCTTATATTCCTGAATGACCTGACACCCAACACAATATTACTGTGTTTTCCTTTGCCAAGATCTTCAGGCCAGTCAGGCATTCCCAAACCAGCCCTGAAGCTAGGGCCTTAAATGTAGCCTGCCTGTCACGAATTGACTTGTTGTTCGTTATATTCAAAAACGTGATAAGTTAGTGGACCATTACCATTAATTGGGTGAGGGTTGAGGGAAGGAGGAGGAGGGAATGTAGGACTAAACTTCTCCAAAAACGGGGTTTTAGCATTTTTCTGAACAACTGCTCATGGCGTGTTCTGCACATTTGTCAAAATCGTAATTTTTTGTAATGCAGTCGTGGGGTGTACAGATTCGGCAGTGAATGTATCCAATTCTGCGCTGGGGATTATGCAGAAATATAAGTAATAATTATAATTTAGTTGAACGCGACAAATACAGCGTTGTAACTTTTTAACAGAACTATTCCGCTTCCGATCGAAAGTTGAGTATTCCCAAAAATGTAGAAATCTAGGGTTCGTTGGAGAATGTCGAGAAATGTTTTCGAAAACCGATCGATCTTTGATGTTCTGACGATTGCAATAGCATTGTTTTCTAAGTAAATTTAGTTACAATAACGACACGTTATGTCGTGAGATACGAGCGCGTTGCACTCGAACGAGGGTGTACTGTCGCCCAAATTATTATACGCGTCAATTTGACGGTGGAGGAAAGTTGTGTGATGTCGGAGAACAGTTTTTCCAAATATAAGGTGTCGAGAGTCACGACCGTAGCGATGGATTGATTATAAATTACTACGTTCTCTGGTTAAATTGTCATGCAGTACGCGCAAGCAACGTGCGCCGAGAGCTCGTCCTAATGATAAATGACTCATCTGTAGTTGGCGAGTTAATCCTCTTTCTGACGTCCACCAAGTAAAATTGGATTCCTTCGCCTTTTCCCGTCTTGCAAAAGGCAGAAAAGAAACTGAGCTCACGTGTTGAAGGGAGTTATGACTGGGTTGTCTTGGCAACTCCCTCTCACTAGATCAGCCTCCAGCGGAGCTCTGGACTCGCTCGCTTCTTCTATACCGAATAAGGAAACTTCAGGTGACAGCCGTTTCCTTACATTCAGGACGTGACTCTTTTAGGACGAGGAGGAACTTCGCCACTTCCCAAGTCTTCTAGGGAAGATATTGGCTCGAAAGAAGCTGATTTATGTGTAGAATTCCATCCATCCATCACCTTGAACCATCTGATCGTCTCATCGCTCTTTGAAACTAGAAATGTGTTTGTCCCACTTTTTGTGAGATTCACAACTTTTGACAAGAAAGGGCTCAAAATTGGCCATAAATGATTGGGATTGGGAGCAGATGGGTTGAAGTCCAGCGATATTTCAACGTAGTCTCTCAAACAGTAAAATCGGTTTATTGGTTTTTCAAGTTAGTGAGTGGTTCAACGATTTAGTTATAGAAGGAGATCGTATTTTACTTAAAACAAAACGCCACGCCGCACCGACCTACAGCGATTTCGAGATATTTGCAGAACACTTGAAATGAAAATGCAATGAATAAAAGGACACTTCGCTTAATTGAGGCTGTTATTCGATTAGGCAACATATTTACGCTAACCTAACAGTGTAGTACAGTCCTCTTGTGAAGGCGATAATACTACGTACATTCACTACGTGTCATTCATTTTCTCTTTAATCATAGTCTTTTTTCACTGAATACGTCTGCGGGAATCACTGACCAATATTGCGGGAATATTCTCACCTAATTTTTTCATTCAGGAAAATTCTCTACAAAAGAATCATAAAACCGCGCTTTAGTTTTTCATCAGTTTTGTGTTAATTTGTTGCCAAGAACATCTACATGAGAGTCAACATACTGGCAAAAGGCTGGCTGTTGGAGAATATACCGTTGCACTAAATTTTGTTACGTTGTCTTAACAACGCATTAAGTATTGCCTCAAGTAAGTTAGCTGTCGTTTCTCATTCTTATTTGACACTTCAGACTCTTATTGTATTCATTTAGCTATAAATAAAAGCTACAACTGGTAGAGTAGCTTCTACTTGTCAATTACTTTGTCGACCAAATTACTACTGCAGTAAGTTAGTTATAATCTAGTGGTTACATGAGTTGCTGGTTGCTGGTCATGTGTTCTGAGCATCATGGGAAGAGGATGAGTATGACGACCGAAACTTACCAAAAACGAATTTCTTAATTTTTCTCGAAAACGGCCCCCACGATCTTGAATCAACAAGTTTTCTTATTTTCATACAAATCCCAATGATAATTTGGTAAACGGGGATAAAAGCCTATGCAGCAAAAATAGTTTTTTTCTCACTGTTTGTTATAACGGCTTCAACGATTTTCACTGAACTCACAAACTGTTTTCAACTTATTTGCACCTGTATCTTGCTCTGCACCAAATGCCCTTCTTTCAGCCGTCGAAAATAAATAACAGCCAAAAGGTGCCAAAAAGCGTTTGTTTTAATGTTAAATTTCCAGGGTAACGGCATAAAACAAATTGATTAACCTGACGAAGCAGCAACCCATACGCGCATTTTCTTCTGTACGAATATTTCGGTATCTATCCGTTCAACACAAATATAGATGTGTAGAACATAAAACTATCGACTTTTCTCAAAATGGCTCTAACGGTATCGATCTTACTTAATACTAATTAGTACCTGCATTTTGTTCCGTACAAATGTCTCCATAGAAATGCGTTGAACGAAGGTACAGCGTCTGTCTGTATAGCTGATCGTCGAATTTGCGAAGGTTGCTACGAAATGAGAAAAAAGGAAAGTAGTGAGTTGTTACGCACCAGATTTTTTTTTAAATTAGAGATGAAAAAAAACATTTGTTTGTGCATGAGGTTTTTTTAAATTCACACGTGGAAAGCTCTTCAAACGTTTCTCGAAAACGTTGAAATTGCAAAATAAGTCACCTCTACCAAAAACAAAACAAGTGTGGATTCGTGAGAGCCAGTCAGGATAAATGAAACTCTTTCTCTAAGCCGACGTTTCCCTTAATTTATTAAGCATCATCAGGGCTATAGGAACCAAGGGTCTGGACTGGGAAAGCCATCACTTCAAACGTAAAATAAAAGAAATGATATAAATATAAGCAAATCCCCAACAGCGTGCAATAAAAGGGCTGAAACTGCCAATATTAGCAAAATCTATTCGAACCTAATAAACAATTGCATCTATCTAACTTTCATGTACACCTAATTTGTTTCCCATCTTCTTCTAGAAAATAAGAACAATTCCATGTTACTTTAAGTTTGTTTTTTTAAATCTCTTCACGATGATCCTTTTCACTATTTTTCTCAGAATGTCATTATTTTACTCGTAAGTAAATATTAGCAATTTCCCGAGGTATGTTTTTCAACATTAATTCAGTTCAATGTGTCTCTATAAATTTCTTCTAATTTATTGTAACTTGCTAAGTGCAGCAGGTGGCTAGAAGACACTCCGTAAGTAAGTATTGATTAGTAGAAGATTATTTGAAAGTGTAACAAAATCGTTAGAGCCGTTTTCGAGAAAAATGCGAAAAACACTAGTTTTTGGTACATTTTCGTCCCCCACCCACCCCTCTTTCCCATCGACTGAAATCGCTCACAGCCTTATTTTGGTGTCTACAAAAAGTAACTAATCACACGAAACAAATTCGTTCTCCCGCAAATCGACCTACACACACTCACCCGGACCACGCGCCGAAATAGGGTTTTTTAGACTCAGTAGGCCTCAAAAACCCAAATTTTTTTACACGTTTACAATACCTTGCCCTTTGAGTAGCGGAAAGTAATAATGCTTCAAATAATTACGCACAACGGTTTATTATTTTCTTCTACAGCATGATTGCATAGCTTGACGCAGTTTCACACCTCCGAGATACATCCCATACGATTCAGCATCTAAAAACGAGAATAAATTCGCCATTAAGTGTTATTCTCACTGGTCTCGTTCTATAGTGCACACTACAACTGTCTAAGCTTTACAAAGTTCACAGTCGCGCTTTAGGCTTTGGCTGCTAAGTTTTATTACGTCTCGTGATTCGTTTTGGAATAATGACGATGCAGCTATTTTGGGGGGAGGAGGAGGGGGGGGGCTGATGATGCAATTAGTGGCTAAAACAGATCCCCCCCAATACTGAGTCTGTGAATTAAGGGCGCCGGACGCGACTTATTTGTTGCCAGACTTGAGAGGACTTTCCTTCCAAGTCGTTGGACATTGAGACGCCACGGAGTCGACGGACGGGTGACCACATGTTGGAACGGGGCGTCGACCAATCGGCGAACAGGTAGCGGGAGAACCGATGGATCGAGGGGGCGACGGTGGGGTCTCCCCGTGACTACGTTCCTCGGCTCTTCCACTGCCACAACCCCCGGCCTTTTCGCCCCCTGCCCCCCCCGCCCGCCCGCCTGCGTTGCTATCGGAGGCGGCGACTAGGCACCGGCTTCGTATCGATTGCTCGGCGAAGGCGGTTTGGGAGCGGCAGTCGAGAGCCGGCGACCACAGGATGATCGTAGGACTGGTAACTGATTCCTTTCTCACTTGCTTTTGCCGCTCGTGCAAAGCCCCTTACGCTCCAGGTATTTCTTCAGATTCTTCCAAATTACGTGTTGAGGGGGAACTTCGCTAACTTCGAGTCTACCGATTTCTCCGGTCGACACACTGAACTTATTGATCATTATCACTTCCTTAGTCCTGATCCGTCGGATTCATGAGATTATTGTTACCCACTGATGCCTCTTAACGTTGAACCTGCTGCACACCAAACAAACTTCCCTTAGTCCTAAGAAGTAGAAAGAAGAGTTACGTAAATGCCTGTATTTTTCAACATTCCAACAAAGTTTTTGTGCAAAAAAAACCGTTTGAGAAAATGGTCAGTGTGTGTCTGAAGACGATTAACAGAAAACCTCCAGCATGGAATGCAGCGCCTGTAGCCCATTATTGGATCCAAAATACTATTATAAACAAAACAATTTAGATAAAATCTTGTCCCACAGTGGACAGTTAGAACTACGAAATGGTAATTGAAAGTTTCCACCCGTGAAAAATGCCGGGAGCAGCACAATAAATTACCTACACTTTCGTCCAAAATCAATTTTACTTAATTTCTTCGTAATATATCCTGCGCATGCCATGTTCGCTTCTGCTCACGCGACGGAAGTGTAAAAATTAGGAGCAACCCACAATTTCCGGGATCCCTACTGATGTTTCTTAGACTTCCTGGAGTTTTCCGAATAGTTCCAGGACATTACGAACCTTCCCGACTGTAAATATCTTATATGCTGGTTACTCAATTTGATCGCGCAAACACTAAACACCAGCACTTTCTAAGAGTGTTATATTCTTTCCGGTTCATATGAACGCTGCTGCGTTTAAAATAGCTAAATCAAGGTTGGGCTGAGGAAAGTTGTGTGGTGCATAGCGAAATATATATTCTCCATTTGATTTGTGAATCGATCACAGTTCTCTAAAGACTCCGCACTCTGTCGAACCTATATTTTTATTAATTCATGCTGATTCATGAGTTTGTACCTTCATCCACCGATCATCCCTCGAGAGAATGCGCAGGGTTGTCCATGATTCAGAGTGTTCAGAGCTAGTCCACTTGAAAGGAGATTGGTTGTGCCTCTTGCTCTCGCCACGACAAATTGTTACTTTTAACGCTGTTCCGAAAGCAAATGGCTAAATGGCTGAGGAGCAACCACAACCTCCTTGGATGCTAAAATAAGTAGCCAGTTGATTACTGAGGTATGAGGCACCCACAGTCTTTCAAAAGTACAATCCACAATGCCTTTCTGAGGGAGTTATCGGTGTGACCACATATGATGTATGCTATCGAGATATCTCAAGTACACGACGATTTGCTTAGGAGTGATAGATACTGCCACGTTGAGGGGGCTCACGCTCAACGAAAAGAAAGTGATGGTGTGGTTTAGTGAGAATCTCCAAGACCTATAAAATTGTGATTACTGAGGCAGTGGGAGACTTGGGAGAGGCTTGTCGGATTATCAACTTCAGTTGGGTACGTGAAGAGTTGAAAGGGGACTCTGAAATTGCCTCTCCACAGACTCTGATCATGTCTGAAACTTACTGTGGAGTGAGAATGAATGGTTCAATGAAGATTTAGTGAGAATCCATTGAGAGTATACAAACGTGCTGTTAATTTCATGGTAACACCAAGCAGTTGAAGTGAGATGTTTTAAGAAAACTATTAATTATATGTGTAGTCAGCTCAGATGGACGCCATTCTTTATGTTCAAGGTTATATAGCGATAGGAATGATAATGTGCGTGGGATAGTAAGTGCTCGGTGGAGAAATCAATTTTTTCACGTTCTGAATTAAGAGACATGATGACAATGTGATTATTATTAGGAATTAATGGATATTCGGGACACGAGAGAGAACTTTAGGGATGGGTGGGTGACGTAATGAATTGCATTAGCACCAGAGTAGAACTAGCGCACAAGAATATCGATATAACTGACGACTCTTCAATGGTGGGTATTGATGTCTTCAAGGGCGCTACTTACATGGAGTTACTCCTGTTGACTAGCAGAGTGAAGTCTTGAAGGAAATCATCCCACTACAGGCAGAATTGAACTGGGCTGGCTGGATAAATGACAAACATGGGAATCCTACCAACAAAGTCCTAATCAGGTAGATTGAGATAACAATAAATCACACTCCGTTTCATCGTAGCTTGTACGAAGTGAGTGGCGATTGGTAGATGAGTGGTCACAGCTACTTGCGAATAAGCCTAAAGCTGTTCCGGCCGATTTGCAATCAAGACGGCTACAAACGTGTTCTGCTTTAAACCCTATCTTCGACTCTTGCTGGAAGGTACGCAATTATATCAGGTGGGAAAGCAGATTACGAGTAGAATTGAAACTGCAAGAGTCCCCAGACTAACCCGCATAGTGCTGAACACCCTCCCCGAGCACACATGGCAACCGTCCTCCCCACACAAGCTAAACTTACGTATTTCTTTTGTGTTGCGATGAGAAAAGAACTGGCACAAAGTCGATGAATGCGTTCCACGTGTCAGTTCAGTGTTCTGTGTGCTTAGCGAGTGTTTTGAGCCTCGTCATTTGTTCCAAGAACTATTACCAGACGAATACCACCACGACCCAATGGCCTATCCCTCTAAGGGCGTATTGATTCCTGTTAAGGCGATCATGAGAAGAAATAGGTCTAAAGAAATAAACCTTCACACAGAATGACAAAGGCCTGTAATTCTTGTGGAATAGTGTGTACGATCCACATCACACGGCAATCAATTGACGTGGATGTGTATTCTTCCAGTAGAAGGCCAAGCCCATCCTTGAAATGCACTAAGAGACACGATACAACCTTAAATGAATCCTGCTGAAACCACCTTGAGCACCTACACACTGCCTGCAGCACACCACACCTGCTGTGTTCTAGGCCTTAACCTTGAATGATCAGTGGAACTTCTCAGCTCGATACCTAGCTTTAACTCTTTATTTCCAAGATTTTTTGACGTCATTCCAAACTAGTAGAAAATAAAGTGTTTCCTCTCAGGTTTCGTGCCGTTCTATGCGGGGGGGCCACCGCGATTCGTGCCGTGTCCCGAGTCCCTCAACCTCCGGAGCCGGCTACCAATTATCGACTCCACTAAGACGATCGTAATGCGGCATATCGCGTCGGTTTTGGCCGGTGACAAGCTGATGGGCGCGGCCCTGAAAACCTCTGCTCAGAGCCCTTCACTCAATCGATCTCTTTGTGCCTCTTCTGGTCGCGTTCCATTGATTCGCGGAATATTGTTGAAGTTGTTCGCAAACCTGTTTTCCACAAAATAACCCCCCCTCCCCTCCCATCCCCCTAATTACCATTTCCTGAAGTGATTACTTCTTCTTGGCACGCGTCAGAATTGTGATCGAATCGTTAAAAATGCGAATGGTAGAAGGAATTTTGAGCCCACCCTGGATGAAGTTAAATATTGCTGTAAGATCAATACGCTCTTGGGATCGTGCGAATCAAACTGAAAACCCCATTGGCTACCCACTCACTGCCTAGCAACTACATGACTGATACTGTTTCCAAATTGAGCATTTTTCTGATCAATTAGAAATTATTTCGAAACAAATGACAGAATTGCTGCTTTCAATTAATTGGTTTTTAATTTAGAATGAAATCATTTCCGTTTGAAAGACAGACAATTCCTATATAAAGACAGAACTTTATTATTGTAGTTTAGATATTTTTACGCCAAATTAAGAGTTTATTTTTATAATTATCACTTTTCCCTCGCTAAATCAGAATTTTTCACCTTGTGAGTTGAGAATTTCCCATTCTGGGGAAAAACGATTTCACTTCTACACAAAGCTGCTTTTGTAATTAAAATGGTTTAATTTCTCATAAAGGAGGTCTTCATTTTCGTTTGCGACGTCTAAAGTTCCCAATGTTGCCATCTCTTCTCAGATTGAGATTTTACTAGAAAATCCCGTTCTCAATTATTTTTAATTGTCAATTTAGCGCTTCTCTTTCTAACAAGATTATTTTGCTTTTAAGATCTCTCTATGGAAGTGAGAATATTGTTTTCTGAGGTGAGAGCAGTCCATAATAGTTTCGTCGAAAATTAGTCCTTTCCAATTAGGCATTTTATGTCTTTAATAAATATTTTCCCGTTTACTTTCTGATTTTTTTTTAATGTCGAAACGTTTCTTACCTCCAATCAGGAGTTTTTCATTTTAAAAATTACATTTTCATATTTAGATGTTTTTAGTTTCGAATAGGTTTTTGTTTTGTAACTTAATACGTTCAGCTCCAATTGTAAGTGGACGTTTTTCCAATTTCTCTTATTTTTTCATTTCGAATTTGGCATTTTCAGTTTTAAAAAGTATAATTGTTCCTCGGAAAGATACATTTTCTTTTTTATTTACAAGGTTCTTGATGAATTTGTCTGATTGCCAATTCATAATTTTCCCTTGAAAAAACCAGTACTCCTCGATTCAAATTGAGAAGTTGCCATGAGAAAATAGGGTACAGTCGTTAGTAGTCTGGATGAGTATTCAGGACAGGGCATGTAGTTTGAACGCTGAGGGAAGTAGATACGAAGATGTAAGACACTTGAAGTTGACTGTGCAGTTTCCGAAATAGTGAAAATTGAGCCGATGTAGGTCTGGTTGTTACAGGTTGGATGACAAAAAGAGACTGAGACGAAAATCGCGAATGGGTTTGTGTCCTTTCGACGGGACTCGTGGGGAAGTGTGGTTGGGTCATTCATCGTTTCAAAAATGACCATTGAGATGGGGGAAAACTAAAGGCTGTTGCATTGCACTGTCCGGTGACAGTTTAAAGCATCAGTACCTCGTTGAATTAAGATCACATTGACCTGAGAGTGGTTTTTGACAACGGTTTGATGGGGTGCCAAACAGTAGGAAGATTTATCAAACAAATATTCCGAATTACCGCTCAGACCTTCTTCAGATCCAGTCCAAAGACCGTTCCTGTCCATTCGCTTCCCCAATTGTTCAAGTTGACCTTGCTTATGTATCTTGTTCTTGTTGATCGCTTTTATTCAATTCGTTCCTCAAATCGACCGAAGTTGGTGAAGTGTCCCCCCCGTTCATGCCCCAAACCTCACTAGATCTAATCTACTTGACTTTCAAATGGATTCAGTGGCTGGCTTCCCACCGGCGAGCGCTCAGCGATGGCCTCCCACCAAGAAATCGACTAAAAACAAGCCCAGGACCAAACAACCGAAAAAAGTGAAGTTTGTTGGTAAGTTGAAGTGTTGTAACGGAGCGGGGAGGGGACTTATTCTAGTTAATTTATGACTTACTCTTTTCTCATCATGTGAAATGACTATTCATTTATTCGTAGCTTTATAACATTTGTTCGCTAGTTAGAGAAGATCTTACACAAAATGACAACCACGCATGAGCAATGTCTACAATAATGACAACACTTAGCTTTACTTCGAGCGAAAACTACTTAGACGCATTTGTGGCGCTCTTCGTAATAATGAAGAGATTGACTGCCTAAACGAAAGTGAAAAACGTCGCCAAGTTCGTTAATGCTCGAAGACTCAGGTCATCAGATGGGTGGCAGCTAAGGCAAAGAAAGATGCAGAATAAGGCGGGGGATCGATGGTAATTCGTGAAGATGAGGATGGCAAACTGAACGGAACCAGCGGAGGACTGATGAAAAACTATTCTTTGGGAGGGCAATACTGGACAGTAGCGCCGAGAGAAGAAGTGTAATAGCATAACGACTTACTACTTAGTTTATGTAACTACTATCGCGATGTAATCACTAAGTGGAAGTATACTAAAATACGAGTGTGTTCAACATGTAGGGCTAACACCTATATATTGTTCCACATAAATTTATCTCTGACAGTCCATTTAACTACCAAAATGAGCAAAAGTGTGTATTTAGAGGTTTCAGAAATTTCCTCAGACCCCTGACACCTGACAGAGTGTCTTCTAGCAACTTATACCTACCACTGCTTCTCTATTCATTATAAAAGGAAGATATAAGCCAAGATAGATCGGAAAATGAGAATTCCTAAACGATAAATTATGGCTCTAATAATTTTGATTGAACATACTTTTGACGGCCCTGCTCTGCTTTCAGTGAAAATTGACTTGTACCTTTCACCTTATTTTCTATAAATGATAACTATAAGTGCGTTGAATGAAGGCACTGTGCTCACATGTAGGGTATCATTGAATTGTCAAAGGTTGCAGAAAGTTGTGATACTACTCATTAGATATTTCAAGCTAAATATTGAGTTATGCGGACCATGAGGCACGTTCCTCATTTTAGATTCGTCAGTGAGCCATAATAGTTCATTAGAGCAGCGCTATGCAATCTGCTAGCCCAGCAACGTCTGGAACGTCATAAGTGTGTTCTCCTGAAGCACTCGACATGCCATAGGCACCATTTTAGAGATTGGTACGCGACTTTAACGTGATATTCGTAACTAATATGTGAACTTTTGTGGCTTACGGCCCCGTCTGCCTGTGCGGCTGTCCCATTTCGTTTATTCTGTGAATCTCTGATATCGATTGCGTAAATGGTAAGTTCATTACAGTGTTGAATGTTTTGAAAAACGACCGTAGAGATTCTCTTATGCACCTAGAAACAGTAACGTTGGAAGGAAAATGAAGTTTTACAGTCTCATGTCTTTCTTTCCCCAGTTTTAAGTAATTTATTAAAACATAATCTATTCGATATCCCAAGTCTGGCTGAGATGCCTTTTAGAACGGGTATCATCATCAACATAGCATTAGGATTTGAACACACTTTGCCGAAGGTTTTATCTTCAATGCTGCTCCAGGGCTAGGAGGACTAGTGCGGCAAATAGTTCTCGCTACGGAGTTGGAAGGCAACGTCCTCTGCCAGGTGATGTTCTAATGACGTCACGGCGGATCTGTAGACCGGCCGGCGCCGCTCCGTTACCAACTTTTTCTCCGCCTCCGACGGTCGATAGACAGACCTCCCTGGCCAACCCCAACCCTCAACTCCCCGTCATTTTTGTCTGATACCCTTCAACTTTTATCTCTCCTAAGGCCTGTCGCGAGAGATGAGGAAAGGGCTCGGGTGAAGGTGATCGGGCATGTCTCGTTTTCAACACCCATCGCGTATGGCGACGAGTTCACAACTGGAGATTAATATCAGGATAAGAGGGACTTGTGGCGGCTGTTTTGGTAAAACAAAATATTCGTCATACCGTACATAGGTTTCGACAGCACTGAACTCTATGAGTCGTTTCAGGCTCTGACAAATCAGCGTACAGAGAACGTAGTCTGTCCTTCAGTATCACTGCACAGTCCAACTTAACCAGGTGCTTTGTATAGAGAATCCTTCCTTGCTCAAGGAGTGAGAAGGAAGCCTCCCGTTCCTGGTATCGGGAAAGACAGGCTTTCAAGCAAATACAGTATTCTCGTGCGGGTGTGTGGGAGCTGGGGTGGCTAAAGTAGTGTGTAGGATGATTGTTGAGGTGCTGTTGGGGCACAGACAAGTTGAAAGCCAAGATAGGAGAATCAGTGCGTATGCCGTGCAATGTATTGGAAGATCATTTTCAATGACGAACGTATCAACTATAATTGTGTCAATTATTTGATGCTGATATTCACATTTTACTCTTTACCCCTTTGCATTCGGCGGCTTTCGCCCCATCAACTAATCGTATCTACTTTTCATACAGTTTCAATGAAGTTGATAGAACTTATCACCGTTCTACGTACAAGCTGTTTCTGGAATTTATTGAGTTATTAAGTGCTATTGGTATTGAATAGCCGTAAAATTATATAACGTCCCCAAATATAGTTGTAATATGAAACAACGGAATACCTGTTCACCTGGAGCACGTTCTCTGGATCTCCTTGTTTCCTCTTGTACTTTTCTTAATCTCAATCACTTCGCCGAGAAAAATACTAAAACGGGCGACTACAGTTGTAGCTAATATTGATTAACTCTAATGCTGCACTGATCATGAGCTTACGTTTCCGATAAAACTAGAAAGCTGATCGTTAACCAACAAATGGACAACCGGTTCACCGTGAAGTGGGGGAAATTAGTCAACGAGTAGAAATAGGGCGCGAATCCTTGATTATGATTTTGTCTCTAACGTTCTTGAAGAGCCCTTTGACATGAGTACGTAAATCAAATGATGGTCGATCTATACCTATCACTCCTTGTTTCCTCAATGAACAACAATATAGTATCATTCAACATTCTCGAATATTATACTGTAGACCAACGAATTACCTACCTTTTTATTAATTTTTCTTCATCTCAATCGCTTTGCTGAGACAAATTTCGAAAACCGAAGGCGGAATTGTTATGTGTACTCTGAAATAAATCCAATACTGCACAAAACGCCTCCTCTCACTTCCGCGTCCGATAAACAAGTAAACTGATTATTTACCTGCGAATGAACAACCAGTTCACCGTGAAGTGGAGGACGTTCGTCAATTAGTAGAAATAGGGCGCCAATTGGTGATTTAGTTTCGATCATTTAGATCTCGATCGATTTTATTTTATTTAATCTCGATTGTTCTTAAAGGCCCTTTCCTAATAATTAAAAAGCTTTCGAAAAATTGTTCGTTCTTTTCTGTCAACAGGAAATACTAAATTCTTAAAAGGTAATTAAGACCTGATACGCCCCCTAGTATGGGAATATGAATCAACGAAATAACTGTGTACACCTTATTTTCAATTGAGTGTTCACTTTCCTTCAACTTACTGGATTGAAAAAAATGAACTATCGTACTTCTCTTTAAACATATCAGGTACAAAAGCATGCAACTTTCCGCACACTGGCGGATCCTTGTGGGGGGGGGGGGGTAATTTAGTATACTGTTTATTTTTTGTTTCTGAATATTATTATTGTTATTACCTTAAATGAGTGCAACCATTAAAGGAAAGATAAGAAGGGAACATTGAAACTGAAATTGTGTTAAACAAATCAGGGGAATTTAGGTCCGCCACTGTTTTCTGCTGCCCCTGTAAATTTATTTTCACGGAAACTGTGTACAGAGTATGAAATCTAAGTAGTGGTTAGCTGAAAATATACTGTGAGTTTGATCAAAATTGTTATGGCTGCTTTTAGGAAACTTATAATATCTGACGCCGCGTTGCAATATGTTCCACAATCTCACATACATTCAGCGATGTTTGTCACTCTAACAACTAATATGTTCATTCACTCAGTATGAATGAACTTGATCCTACTTATGCCACGGCCAGTATTGGGTAATTAGTGCACAGGTGATTTATGAGACTGTCAACTTGATTCATGTAAAAACCGATTTGATCAGTTGGTAGAGCGATAAAAATCGTTACGTGCGTGGGGTGTGGGGTTAAGGAAAGCTGTCTGGCGCATATATTTTTCTATCGGCTACATAACTTTCCTTCCGAGTTTGTAAGGTTATGGGAAGTTGAAGCGCCACCCTTCAAGATGAGGAATTGTAGGGAGAAAAAAACTTGGCAACCAGAAGTTGGAAGCAACAAATGGGTGTGGCAAACAACCCAAATCTTCTGTGGCGGACACTTTATTTGTTTGCGCACTTAGCTACTTGTAGAGACGTTTTCTTTTTTTAAGGGGGGTAAGTTTTGATCCTAGAAATTAGGGGGGCTGTGCGTAATTTTCAGAGGGCGACGACGACAGGGCCTTCAATTATACAACGAGCCAAAAGCGAAGAGGAAAGGGGAAATCGAGGGGTCGGAACGGCATTGAGAGCTCCAGTTTGTCTCGACTGGTTGGCGCCCTCCGGCTTCTGAGTCACCAGCCAATCAATCTCTTGTCCTCCGCAGCTATTTTTTTTCGGTTCTCCGTTCCAACAAATGTAGAAACGCGATCTATCGCCGAAATAACGCAATTTATGAATTAATTTAAGAAGCCAATTTTGAAAATCACGAACAACTAATTGATTCGGAAATTGCGATCTTTTGGGCTGAATGCCATATGGCCAAATGGCTTCTTTCCTACAGAACTTCTCCAGGATGCCTCCAAAATCGCTTCTCCCTACGGAACTTCTCCAAGATGCCAATCGTCTTCTTCCTAACAATACTTCTCCAAACAGGCCAAATAGCTTCTTCCCTACAAACTTCTCGATGGCGCAGAACCTTTGAATTTTCTACCTGATCAGCACCAGATTTCATAATGGTGCTATAAAGCGTTTAGAGTGATTAAGATAAGCCATTTACAGCACGTTCGTTTGTACTGTGAGCAAGTAGGGTCTAGAATAAATATCAGTCTATCTTCTTTCCTACCGCTAACCCAATTATGAATGTGAGGCATATAAGAAAGAAATATTAACGCGCGCAAGGCCAAAATAGCAGAACAAAAATGCTGACGGCCTGTCTGTGAGTTGGCAGTTTTTCTCTGAACGCGAAAAGTGTCCGTTGTCAAAGAGGCTTCCTGTGTGGTGGTCACACTAACACTAAGGGCTAGTACTAGCCTGACTTAATATCTTAAGCATGTTTAGTTTACCTCTGCCAGTTTGAACGAGAAAAAGTACCTCAAATTATTCGTATTTTGTATCGAGTGCCGCCAACTCACTCTTCTTGTCTGTTACCTGATGTGACGACTTATTTTGTGTTTCGTTTGTTTCCAGCCACTGAGATCAGGTGCAAGGAGGAGAGCAAAGGAGGGCTCAAGTTCGATGTTATCATTGCCGATCCCGCCACTTCACCTCCAAAACGACCGAGTTCGCCCAAAGACAAAGATCTTACTGCCGAAGAAATCGAGGAGAAGCTCAAAGCAGCGGAAGAAAGGAGACTGGTATGTCCTTCAGTCATTTCATGTTTCTTGAAAGTTATAAATAGGGTCGGTTCCTGAATTATGCCTGCAATCAAAGTGGGCCAGTAGTCAAATGTTCGTTTAGGGGGTGGGTGAGCCCCAAAGAGTTGAATTGTGATGGCCAACATCTCGAGTACTCCGTACAATATACAAATTGTTGGATCATGTGTAATTCCATGCACCACTGGGGGCCCAAGCCCAAACCTTGGGCCGTAATTGCTGCCTGCTGTTATGTGTCTCGTCTTCTACCCCCGTTTGAATAGGGTGTTGGTGGGTGCAGCTCAATCTTGTGTTCATTTTACATGCGTTTTACGTTTTCTGGTTGAATGGCTGCGTCCAACACAAATACATCTCTTATATGCCTCTAATTCTCCTCAAATTCCTTTCCTTTGTACTTCCTCCTAAGAGCTGTAGAATTTCTAAAACTGGAATAGTCATGCTGGTCGCTAGAGGCTGCATGGGTCGCAAGGTCCTTATCCTATCCCACTTGCTTGATAAGTGGAGGCCACTAATCGGGTAGCTTGAAATAACGAGGGGTTTGTATCCTTCGAAGACAAATATAGAAAAGAGGTATTCTATTTGGCTTTGAAAGGAGGTTGAAATCATTCCTAAACTGGCCTTTCCTGAGAATTGCCCCTGGTTAGGGGTAAAGCGATGGCTATTGCAAGGTAAAGAAGAGTACACTTCGCACAACAGAAACAAATTTTCGTGATGGCACAGTTCTTCTGACGAATAACAAGTAAAAAGGCGTTAACATTTTAAGTGATTGTTGGTATTGGTATGCTACTATGGAAAAAAACGGTAAATGAACACGACCCAGGTGGGTGGGAAAAGAAACCAACCATTTGAACACAGTAGAGGCGTGTTCTTGATGCAGCTATCCTTAGCCAGGTTAATCATCCACATTCCAACTTAGCAGGGAATACATTTAAGATGGTGAGTCAATGATCAATAATAAACACGTTTAAAAATGAGAAAAGAAGCTATAAGTAACAGTAAACCACAAGTATGCTACGCTACCAATCATACTTGTTAACATCACAGAGCACAAACGACTACAAAACTGTTCACTAATGCGCTTCAAGTGATCACTAGCCAGCTCTAGACTTGGCCATTGAACACATTGATTTCAAAGCGGAAAATCTTTCCTTTTTATGCCTTTTATTCCCTATCGAGGGTCAACTAGCAGCGGTGGGTGAATTGAGAAATACGAGTGCCAGTTCTGAGCGCTCTTCCTAGAACGTATTCATTTGGTCAAAATATAAACGTTTTGTACGCTATCAATCTCTGTCTCATCAACTCTTCTACCATGACGGTGGGGGGTATGAGTTTTACAAAATTACTTAATAATCTCGAGAAGGGTTTAGCGCATAAAACGTTATCATAGTAGGCTGGTCACACCTGTGTTGGATTGGAATCGTGAAGTAGCATGTGAATCAGGATGTGAGCCTCATCTGTCTAGGAACTGCAGCCTAATTCCTGCAATAAGCTTTTTCGAAGGGGTCTTATTTGAGTGGAGAACGCGATTTGAGGGCGACTTTCTATGTAGGGGCAAGTGGAACAAAGAGGATGGGAATATGCAATAGCGTAGGGCCTTTTGAGTGGTCATAACATTGCAGCTTTTCAGAATTTCACTGGTGATGGACAACATACAATTTGAGGAGTGTGCTTGTTAATCTGTGGTTGCCTTGGTGCTAAGAGATTTTTCAAGATAAGATGTCTACCGGGTGGAATGTGGTTGAGTTGAGTGAAGGCCACAAACCATCTGTGCAACTAGCCTCACCTTATTCGTTAATCCATCTCAAAAAATGTTACTATCCAAAAGCCTCACAGTCTTCTACAGCCTGAAACTGAAGTTTCTCCAGTTATATTTTAAATGGAAATATTACCTACGAGAGTAGCTATTTGTTGAAGATATACCAATAGTAAGCAGAACTCAGTTTCTTGTTCTCGATATGAGAAATAGTTGGATGTTATAAGCATCAATGAAGCGAATAGTGAGTGGCTTGTCAATGGAGAACACACGTTCATTGAATAGAATCCACAAGAGTCACATTTACTGTAGTTGTAGCGACCCGTGCTAAGTAGAACTAACAACCCCAGTATTAAATATGGTCCCCTATAAACAAGTTGATTGCCAAGGCAGCCTAAACTTAATTCGTTTCATTCAATTTTGTCATCAGTCTCTCGAAGCGAAGAAAATGGCGCAAATTGCCGCCAAGCTGTCCAAAATCGAGGAGGCGTCTAAGAACAAAGACGAACAGAATAACGACTTCATCGCTCAAACTAAAGAAGCCTTGGAGCAAAAAATGGAGTCTCACATCGAAAAAAGAGAGGCTTATCTGACTGATGTGAAAGCGAAGCTCAAAGATCACGTAAGTAGTAGTTCGTTGTTTACCGTTATGTGACATAGCGTGAGTTCTGTTCGTCATGTGTGAGGTACGTACAACTTTAACGTGGTTCAACTTTTGTGTGTGTTGAAAAAAAAAAATTGCAGTTTTTGGTGTGGGGACCTTCTGTTGTATTAGCTCAATTCTTCATCATGTGTGGTTATGGGTTTCTTCATGTTATTTTTTATTACGCTGGATCTCGAGGTTGTCATTCGCATATTTTCATCGGCAGAACGGTAGTGCCCACTCTTGAAGGTTTGCGGTTTGCTCATAGATCAGTTTGATGCTTATCCTTAACAAATTCTGTATTCTATTAATAGATTTTGGCGGTACGTTCGCAAACCACGGAGAACAGAAAGATGAGAAGAGAAAATATAGTCACACTCAATGAAGAGGTTGTTCCTCTTCTTCGAAAATGTTCCTTTTAGGACAATTTTCCATAGTTAGCGAATCCGATTTCATTGAAATACTCAGGCAGTGTGATTTGGAGCTTAGAAAGTGTTATCGAGTATTGTGCGAGGTATCCTGCTCTGAACTGATTCGCAGTGCTGCAAAAACTCGAGTAATAAGAAAGCCAGTTCATCTAACTGCCTGAGAATGTGTCAAAAATCAGTAGCGCTTCGATCCATACAATTCGATTATTGACAATTTTGTATTGTACTCTGATCCACAAGGAAGTAGCAGAGAGCAGGGTTCTGGACGTGTACTTTAGACACGACAGACCAGACCTCACCTTTCCTTCAAGTTGCTTTGCACTTGAAAAAGTGTGAGAAGATTGTTCGGAAATTGATTAACTGTCAAGAGTAGAAGGAAATTCTATAATTTCGCATTCGCATTTCCTTACGTTCTGATGAAAAGAGAAACGTATTGGGAATTGCTACCTTCATTGTTACACGGGCTTGATTTTAAAGGCCTGATAAAACGAACAAGGTAAAGTTCTTCCTGCTAATCCGCTACACCAAAGGCGTTGACAGCTCTAGCCAATACAGTTATAGTTTGTTCACTATGGCAATTCGAATAGTTTTGATGGTACTTATTGCAGTAAATAGTAAATAGAAACGTGTTAATATCACCTTCTTTGAAACATCCTCCATGTATCTACTTGCATATGAATACAGTAGAGTTGATTGTTCATTGTAGTTGTTCATTAATTGATTCACATTTGCATCTTTGCACCGCACGTTTCATTCATTTCTTGTCCCTTCGCACACAGTTAGAAGGAGTTGAAAAGAGCCGGCAGCTTTTGGAACAACAAACTTTGGAAGTGAGAAACGCCGTTGAAGAAAAATTGAAGACAGCCGCTGCGCAACGAGACGAAAATATTAAGAAGATGCTGGATAGGTTGAAGGAGCATGTAAGATATTATTCACCTATTTGTGACCCTCCTCATCCGCATTCCAGCTGGAGAATTTTCAAGTTTTAACTTTTTTTTTAGTTGTTTATGATGAGCACGGCGTTATTAGTATTGTAGAGCTTTATTGTCGTAGGAAAACAACCAAAACCATTCTGTTCGTGTCAGGCTTTAAGCAAACATGCTGAGTGCTGAGGTAGCTCTACATATCAATTTCATTTTGTCGTTAGGGAACTATGGAGGCAAGTTTAGAACAAGTATCTTTCAGAACGTGTCTCAACTATCCTCTAATTCAGGACGTCAAAATTCGTGTTAACCCTAAATCATTCGTAAACCTTGGGCTGTGTTTGTGGGGAACACTACAATTCCCACGTAAAAGAAACAAATAATTCCTTTCCCAAATCATGAGCGGTCTTTTGGACATTGTGAATCGTATTGAGCTGGCGAAAGGAAAGGCAGTAAGCTCATATCCCGCTGAAAGAAATAGGTGACAGTTCCACATGGGGGCAGAGCTTGCTGCCCCTGTAGATCATCAATACCCACAAGACTGTCCACTAAGGCGCTTTAAGTTATCACTAGTCAGCTGTAGACTTCGCCATTGAACATATTGCTTTGAAAAACGGAAAGTTGAAAGAGACCTTTCCTATTTTTGCACTGAATACTGTGAAGTCCTCTCCATCGAGTATGAACTAGCAGTGGTGATACGAATCCAGAACTAGTCAACTTCATATGGAACATAGGCCACGTTATAGCATCTACAATAAATATGTGGAGCGAGCCAAACTTTCCACCCCTCTTTATGTATGGGTCCTTCGAACAACGCCATTGCTATGCATTTATGCTGGAAGCTTTGAAAACTTTTAGAAAAGCACGAATTTCGGCCCCTTTCGGGTATTGACTAGTTGTGAAGTTTGAGGAAATCGTTGGTCTTTTTTTTAAAACGTTTATTTAAAAAATTATTTTTGCTTTAGACATAAATGTCTGTTTTCTTAATTCACAGAGATTAATTAATTCACTGTCCGCTGAGGTATCACCTTGCAAATATTGGCAAGTGCGAGGTACAGTTATGCAGGTTCTGCGAGTTAGGGCTAGAGATGGCAGAGCATGTGCTGTGAGTATGCTGGACTCGCGCCATTGCGTGCTTGGGAGGCCCTTTCTTCAGCCGGAAGAGGTGGCAAATGCAGAACTTATGGATATCCTCCGCTTTGTGCAGGGGTGGTGGGGGTGCATAGGTGACGTCACACCAAGTGAGACCAGTACCGTGGTACAATAGGCCTGTTTGTGGCTGCAGTGAGGGTATCACCTGCATCCACCGTTTCAAGGGGGGGGGGGGAATTCACACAGACACTACTATTTCATGAACGAGTATCCATTAGAGCTGGTGAGATTCTGATAAGGCGTAGACCTCAATGAGGTGTGCAGTGTGGAGAACTGAGCACCTTCATGTGACCAAGTGCGCAAGTTTTGTTGCTGTAGGAACAGAACTGATTGAAATGACAAATACCTGCTGTAATTTCCCCGTGTATGTCGTCCTCTTATAAAGTTAGCGTTCTAACAGAAACGCTGGTATTGGATTACCTGCTTATTGAAAAGGTCGATTAGGAGCAACCCGTTAAATTCCGAAATTCAAATAATAGTCGTTTCATTGACTAAATGTTTTCAATGTTCACTATAACTCCTTAACAATTAATGCGAATCTTTCTAAGAAAATCGCGCTGGCGGCCTTATAAATTGTTTAATACTGCTGGTCACTCTTACCACGGTTGTGACGTATGTAGGAACAAAGCAATTAATCTTGCTGGTTGGTTTGGTTTGACATTCCAACAACCATTGCTTATTATTGTAGTAACTACAATGGAGCAGCACGTGGTTTCTTGTTCCCTCACTGGAGGTGCAAGACGTACAGGGTTCTTTGAATTAGGACTGGCCATTGAAGTCGCCAAGCCCTGTAAGGAACTGACTTATCCAGTGGTCTGGCTCAGCTCACGTTCTTCCAAAACTTTCGTTGATGTTGGGAAAACTCTTGTATGTCATATACATTTGACAAGCATTCCCATTTCGCTGGCTACTTATCTAATTCCCATTCATCTCGCGAGACAAGGTTTTGTTCAGTGGAGAGGTCTATACAGAGTTTGGCCCAGAGTGGGAGAAGACTTTTTTACGGTTTATACAGGTAGTATCCACGTATCATTAAAAACCATCCAAAAACATGAAATGAAGCGTGACCAAAAGGGGAAAAAGAAAACCGTCGCTTCACCAAAAAAACAAAATGTAAACATTGGCACTGGATGTACGAAGCTCGGTTACCCACTGACGTTGTGAGGTTCAGATCAAATGGTTAATTGACGAGTCGTCCCTTGAAATGCTTCACTGTATGCTGTCTTCGTACGCCTTGGTGATTCACAATTGCACAGCTCCATGGAAATTGACCAGTGATTGACGGTGAGTTTGCAACCCCAAACAATGGGCCAGTACCCAATCACGCCTTGTACACAAGGATTGTGTCACGGTAACAGACACACCCCAAGTGGTCTTGCTAATTGCTCGTAATGAGGCAAACCTTCCAAAGCTAGTTCCTATGGGGGACTGGAGGTGTTGGTTGAAACGCCAAAGTGCTTCACTTCCTTCTCAAGAAAAAATGTATTGATAATTGGCTATTTAGTTTTCCGTTTAAGAGGATGAGCTAAGTTTTTCCTCAACTACCTGTAGATTAACGTGCTCACACCATTGGTTCTGGGCACGCAGTAAATAAGGATAATCGCCGATCGTACGTGGGTCAGAGTTGTTTTCTTATAGAAGTTGAGAATGTGAAATCAGGCGAACACAATCTGTGGGCTAGTTCATAGGCATTTCTTTCACTGTGAACTAATGCACCTGTTCGCTCGTGAGTAACAGTTTTTATAGATGTTACGTAGGTTGAATCCCTAGCGTTTATGTAATTTTTTTGAGCACGTAATGTAGATTCGTGGATGTTTGTTTATTACTGCTTAGCACTACCTTGCTTTCTTTGTTTTGTTTTTTTTTTGGAACCTCTCTTCCGCATGCTTAGGAAGAACAAGCGAAAAAAGTTCGTCTCGCGTGGCAAGAAAAAATTGCGGCTTTAGATTCCCAGCTGCAAAGTAAAATGGATTCGGCAGTTCAGAGGAAGAGTCAGCTGGAAGCCGAGCAGAAGGAGAAACTTCGCCAATTCGTGAGTATTCCAGTTGCGTTATTTGTTGCAAGTTTCATTTTGCTACAGGCTACGTGTTTTATTTACGTCTGTTGATTACTTGCACTTAGCACTGACTTCTGATGATGTTGTGAACGAAAAGACTTCACCAAATGACAGTCATTGCACGTTCCCAGAATTGACAAAACACTTATCACAACACGTTAATTAATCATGAAAGAGTCTAGACTATAGTCAGGGGGAAATAGAATTAGTTACCTTCATCTTTTCTTGTCCCAATAATACACTTTCAATATTGGTGTCCACGTATAGTATACGTGTAGTTTCCAAGATTGTCCCGGGTCAGGTCTGTACAGAGTTCATTCAATCAGTTCAAAGATTCACAGGCCTTTTCAGTTGCCTTTTTAATTATTGTATATATCTCTTGAGTGTCCCTTATTTGGATTTATCACTGTGGAATAAAGTCCTGTTGTGTTAGTCCTAATGTCTCATTGTTCCACGAGTAGCTCCTATTTCCTGCGAGATCCTCTTTTGAAGTTGCACCACAAATCACTCCCTTTCAAGTCTCGAGCACTGGGCTGCATGATAAGGAGTTTCCTCGTATGCACCACACCACCTGCACCGACGGGTGCCGCTTATATCCCCAGGGCAACGCACGTCCCATTCTACCCCGAGTGCACTCTCTAGGGTTCTGGATCTATCTGTGTAGATGTTAATATCATTTGGAGGCTGAGTGCTTATAAAATAATTCATTTGCTTAGTTAGTGATAACTGGTTGTACTGCAATGAGCTTTAACCTGAATACTCGAGCCTGCGTTCAATTTGTTTGTAGAGTGATAAATTGGTTGCTTTTGGAAGACTTCATTTTGAAATTCGTTAAGCTTGGAATCCTTTATTCGTCCACTTATATACTTTCATCCTCAGCAAACCAATTGAATTCCTCTCATTGTCCCCCAGCTCATTTTAGGGGTTCATGAAGTGAAATTATTGATTAGTTTTATGTGAAGGGGATAAATGGGGAAACTGTTCCACCAGCTCTGTTCCCCTTGGTTTGCGGTGAATGCTGTAAGTCCTCAAACACTGTTTGACGCAAAACGCCCGTTTTTTGACCTCATGCCCTGCCTGACGGGACTCCCTGGCCCTTAACGGCAAAGTCATTGTTTGCTCAGAGACCTTCGTCCTGCCTTCGCTTATTGTTACCTGCAGAAATTCCACCTCCGCGGTCATTTCCAATGGCAACAGATTTCCCATGAACTGGCTTCTCCAACCTTCTGTTCCCACTCCTCACTTTCCGATTCCTCTCCATGACAGACAGCTCCTCTCAAACTCATTTTCCTACGAAGTCTCGCGAAAGTTGTTTGTCTCCAATTCTCCCAACAGACACTTGTTTCACCTCTCATCGAAATCTAATTCGGTTTTCTTCTTTGTACATTTAAGTCTTCCAATCTTGTGATATACAACTCTTCAAATTACAAGTTCGTGCTCAACTAAACCCATCTTTGAGATTCATTCAAGTCTATCTTGGTTGAAACAAACCCTAACAATTGAATCTATAGAACGAAATTCCATGTATTTCCAGTACTTTTCTGAGCCTTCCGTATTCAATTTGGTTCGGGGATAGAAATAATTACAACAAAATTTGCAAGGTGGTAGAGTGTTCAACAGCTAATTGCACTACTTTAACACAAAGAAAAGAGTCGTGAGAATCATTAGGCCGACGAACAGAGAGGAAATCAAAGGAAATCAAGTTTATTATTTATCGTAAATAACGCGCCTGTTTACAATAAATGTTTTAACGACCCCCCCCCCCCCACCCATTCATGGGAATTTCAAATCTGGCAGGCGACTGGATATTTCTTATGCTGAGTCCAACAGGATGGGTCTCTGAGGCGTCTAGATGGACAACAGTAAAACCGCAGTAAATATAGTGAGGGGAGTTTTAATATTTGATGAAATTCGTGGGACAACGTAGTGAAAGTTGTCTTTTCTCCCCGGCTTGCACTCATTTACTCTCACTGACTCTCGCCTAATTTCAACCGTTCGTCAGATCGTTACTTTAGACAGGTATCCTTCCCAAATTGTGTGCTGGAGCCTCTGAAATGTTACTATTTGAAGAAAAAGGGTTAATGAAATGTTAGTTGATTACATGGTTGTATGAATTGAAGTAAAAACTTGATGTTGATTCCACTCCTCGTCATTAATTAAAAATCTTGAGCTTGAAGTTCGTCATCATTCTTTGGTTGTTATTATAAACTCCATCGTGGACTTCATTTCACGATGATCATTATAAACCTTGAGTCTGAATAAAGGAGTATGAGAAAGTCATAGCATTATAAACTCCCCAGATCGTTGTCGCTTTAGTGACTTTTCTGCGCCCTCCATTGCATCATGAGGCCCCTTAAGCACTAGTTTCTACATTAAATGAATTACTTTACATTTGCGATTCTTCAAGAGGAATTGAAAGTTGCTTTGAATGGAATTCCCTTCTCGGTTCCCTCCTTTATTTTTGCTTGCTCTTCTATAGTATTTACCTCATCTGTGTAGTTGAAAAATGTACTTGCACCTCTCACTAGTACGTGCTTAGTTTTTTTTTTTTTTTTGGCACGATTTCTCACTTTTTGTTATCTTTGTTTTGCACGTGTGGCTTGCTCAGAATGATTTGAAACTAAGTGAGTTCAAAAGTACGTTGGAAGCTATGGAAAAGCAGAACGAAGAGAAGTGTAAAGAGATTAAATCCCGAATCGAAACAGCCGAAGCCAAAAGGGAAAGTGAGATTCAGAAAAAGTTGGAATCTGTCAAGAAAAACGTACGTATTTGAGTAAAAATCCGGTTGTGACTGACTGTTTGTTTTTGATTTTTTGCATAATTTGTAGCGTTGTTGTGGTTGGTAGTTTTCATTGCTAAATGCTGACTAGATTCATGCGTCACAGGTAAGTCGATGAAATGTATAATTACGTGCGTTGATTAACAATCTCAAAGTCAACCAAAGTAGTAGTTTCCAAGTTACACACAGAAGTCTGGAAGTACTACGCTACTCAGTAGATCATATTGAAAGCTCTGGAACTAATACTTATAAACAAGTGCCACTCCCCTATATCAGAGCAACGAGTGGATCACGTGGAAACTTGCTTCTGTCACACCTACTGAACCTGGAATGTTGAATGCTGTTGTAGCTCTTGGATTGATACAAAAGCTGGGAAGCTAGTTTTACAGATAATGTTTGGCCAGTCAGGTGGGTTAATGCTACTGCTGGCGTGTATTGGAGAGTAGTAGGGGTATTTATGGTCTGCATAGGAATATACACAATTTTAGTCCATACATGGCACACACAGCATAGCATATCACCCAAACTTCTTTGGGTTATTTGGGCCACCAGATGTTCTCTCCAGAGCCAGTATGGTTCCCTGGAGGAGTAGCAAAGGTGGAATTATTTTCTTGGTTGAGCTCTAAGGCAGCCAGGGGTTGCATTCAGTGCTCAAAGGTGGGGCAGGAGGATCCTCTGCTGGTTGTATTCCATGAGGTTTCATTACCTAGGGCTATCTTTTATTTGTAGTGTTTAAGGGCGAAATTCGTGGGTGTGGACTCATGTAGGCCGATTGTGGAGTAGTGGGATCTTAACTGGCTGGTATTCAACCCTACTAAGACTTCATCCCCATGTGACAAGTAATGAGTTGGGCCCACTCAGATAAAACAGCTGCAGAAAAAAGATTCAGCTTGAACTGAAATTTCTTCTGGAGACAAAGAAATATTAAATTTCTGACCACGATCTCAGTTGGTGATGACGGCAGAGAGAGAAATTCATCTCTCCAGACGTCTTTGTGACCGTATTCGACTGTAGTGGGCGAGTAATGAGACAGTAGAGAGAAACACTCTTGCTTTTGGTACACCGATTGTCGTTCACCTAATTTTATAACCAGATAGGGGGCGGTTTTGGGATTACGCTAACCCAATTAGCAGGGCCGTGAGAGTACTCCTGGCCTAACAGTAGAGCTCTGTGGAGGGGCACACTACGTTAAACTGCAATGTCAGGCTTGTAGAGAGGGAAGAGAACGCAATCGACTGCTGTCTTTTTGGAGGTGTTCAACCAATTCCAACTGTCATCAGCCGATTAATTCTACGTCCTTAAAATATCAGGCATTACTGGGGTGTACACTGACTGTGGAGCTGAAGCTATGAAGGCAAGAGGAACTGAATCTGTGTCAGTGAGAAGAAGCTGGTGCAGTTCTAATGAGATTGAGGGAGCTTGATCACGATTATGAAGGTGGAACTGGAGCAGTATCGGTGGAATTGAAATGGTAGCTTGGAACCAGTTGGCAGATAAACTTTTCTAATACAACCAGCAGTTTTAGAGTGTTTTCTATAATAGCGTTAGCAACCTTGCAATCATATAAAAAGTCCTGTCCTATGTTGTACTCACAGCACGTTTATTCTATATTTCAGGAGAAGCGAGCAGAGTTAGTGCGTCAAAACAAGGAACGACTTTCCACCGATGCGCAAGAAATCACCACTTCAGCTTAAACCCCCTCTCATTTACTTCCATATTTGTGTTTTTTTTGTTTGGAGCCTTTCATTCTTCACCCCATTGGTTCGTAGCGCCGGCATCCATTTCTAGACATTCCCCCTCCCTTTCTGCTGCTTATGCTGTCGCGTTGTTCCTCGATTGAGTCGATTCTGAATTGTGGCACTAGAAATCGGATGTTGGTGACAAAATACGTGTTTCGATTATTCATAATTTTAATGTTTGCAAATTAAGGTTTAGATTTGTGTTTAGGAGCCAGCTTTTGGGGAAAAAATTGTCCGCTATGACAAGGGAAAAAAAAGAGAAAAAAAAAAAAAAAAAAGTTTTTTTCACATTTTCGTGCTCCTTGTGACTGATAATAATTTTTAATTACCTAGATTTGCGCTTATTATTTCGTACGACACGACGCGGCTTCACTTTTGGGCTTTTAAGTTGTTCGTATTTTAGGGAACAAGTGATCAGCACTGCCTCCTCTCCCCCCTGTAATCAACGACGACGAATTGATCTCATTGGGTCCACGTCAATAGACACTGAGTGAGTCGCACGGCTGAATGATTAGTTTTTGTTTTATCATTTCATATGATTTGGTGTGGGTTGATGCGATTGTTACTGTGAAGGGAAATACTAAGTGCCAGATTTTTCGTTGTACATCAGCACAAATTCACCTCATTAAACGTGGCTTTGTCGACGTTACTAGCGCCTTATCAGTCGAACTGTAACTCACTCATTCACACAAAATGAAGGAACGCACAAATAACCCCCCCCCCTTTTTTTCTTTTTCGTTGCATTTTGTTAAGTATTGTGGGTTGTAGGGGACTTATTACATCAATGGGGAATATTTAGAGCTAGATTCTGCTGCCGACTTCCCTTCACATCTCAACTAAGTTAAACGCCCCTCCCCTCCCCCGCCCAAGTGAAATGCGTTGTAGAGCCATCTTGAATATACTTTACCTAGTTCTGTAGCATCTTAGGTCGACATGACTCATGCCGTATTCACTCAAGTTACTGCTCATTTGTTGTTGAAAAAAACAACAATTTTTTTTAAAATGAATCGCGCGATCTAACTTTTTTTAAATTTTCGTTTGGGTAGACTGTGTTGTGAGGTGGCGATTATTACAGCAAAGAGGTACAGTTGAGTACTAGATCCTGCCGTCGACTTGTGACATCTCCCCCGCCTGTTGTATTGAAACCGATTTGCATTGTAGTTCCATTGTGAATACCTCGTTCTATAGCGGCTTTTGTCTATGCGACGCATCTATCACTCGGAAGAACTGCCCATTTGTCTTTGAACATACCTCAAAAACGAAGAATTGCACGACCAAGCTTTTTTTAATTGTATTGTAGAATGGGTTGGGTTTTGATGGTTACTACAAGGAAGGGGAAAAACAAATAGGGAAATCAAGATGTTCATGTTCCAGCACCACTCACACTGTAAACGCCCTCTGTCCGTCTCAAACTGAGTGAGCGGCGAGTATTCTATCGACGTTGCACGCATCGTAGTCAATCGATTTATAACTTTTTCATCTTTGAAAAAAAAAGAAGAAAATTCACGACTCACGAAATGAATAATTAAGTTGGCGTTAGGTTTTAGGGTTGGGGCATATCAAAGACGGTGACTTTTTTGATAAACTGAATAGGAGTTAGTGTACACTTTGGAAAGTATTCGCGCTTTGCGACTGTGTAAACTGCGTACGAAATGAAAGCTGCCTTATTGGACAATTTGTCAACGCTTTTTCGAAAGGAATTTAAGATGATACATTTTTTGCTTAGTGTAGACGATTTTTGTATTTTTTCAAAAACTGCATTCGAGTTTTGATAGTCTTAGAATAGCAGCAGTTCGTGAATTTTTTTTACTCACTTTTTGTTTATATTTGTGCATAACTAAATTGGCGATGTTTTCGCTTTGATATAAAAAGTAAAGTTATATTTGCCGTGTTAATCGAAGTTCAGCTTAATATTTGATAAATTCCACATGCTTTTGCCGAAATATGTTTTTTTTTTTTTTGTAATCACAAGCTGTATCACGTGTTATTCATGTTACAATCAAATATACTTAAACTTCGAAGTTGCAGTTTGATCTGACCACTGATAACTTGTGGGCACAATCTTCATCCAGTTCGTAGTAGGTCAGGTCAGTAGGACGGAGCACGTCTAATATCTCTCTTTCGGAATGTGATATTCTATCCTTGAAATGAAGGAACCTTTTGGGAAGGGATATCCTCACTCGCTTGTTGTTTGTTTATATTTTATGATTTCCATTCCTACGAAGCATTCCCATTGAAGGTCCTGTCCAAAGGCTCAGCCAATTCGGTTGAAAAAGAAAAGAAATTGGCCAAAAAGCTCACTTGATAGATCAAGTCTAGTTCCATCCTTGTGGAGCATTCCCATTAATGCTACAGCCGGACAACCTGATAAGTTAATAACCTGCCTCAGAACTCGAATTTCAAGTGTTTCGAGCGGGAACTATTTATCATTACATGACAAACTCGCTTTAGTACCAGGTGCAACACGTCGTACAACTTAGCTCATCCGAGTGTTCAGCAATTTTGATCGCTCTAGCGACTAAGCACACCTTCACTGTAGTTCCGTTTATAAGAACTTTGCGGGAAAGCAAGCAACAGTTGAGTAAACCCGATTTTTTTGGGGGAAGCTTCGTGGTAAATATTCTAGAATAATACTGATAGCTGTATGTGTAAATATCTGGTGTGGTATTGGGCAACTTTCTGCAACTGCCATAAATTCACAGACATGCTGGCAAATCCACATTAGCTCATGTCTCTAGACTTATGTCTTCACTCAGCCAATTGTAGTGGAAAACAAAACGTGGACATCGGTTGATGGAAAGTGCATCTTTAGATTTGTCAAATTCAGTTATGCATTTACCTTTTTTGTCTTCTTTAAAGGCAGCCCAATTCGAAAAACGCCTTTTGAGGAAATGGTCTGTGATCGCAGTTCGGAAAACTAGACCCAAATCAGCTCAAATTTGACATCCATTCTGTAAAAAAATGTAGGACGCCAAAATAAGGGTATGAGAAAAATCTGTCCAAAATTAATTAGAGATATGTTCATGAACAAGAGAAGTAAAGTTATCAAAAAGTAGCACAAATCATTTTTGGTGGTTTATTGTGTATTAATTTTGCGTTGCACCCTCTATTGCCGAGAAGAACGAACGCAATCTGAAGTATTATCAGATTGAGTCCGAAAAACACTATTTGGGAAAATGGTCTGTGTGTGTGTCTGCGAACGATTTTTAGAGAAAACCACCGTATCAAATCAGCTCAAACTTCATATCTTGCCCACTGGTCACAATGGGACGCCAAAATAAGGGTATGAGCAAAATCTATCGAAAGTTAACTATAGTTATCATGGTGATCAAAATACACAATATTTTTTTTCTCAAAAACGGCTCTAACGATTTTTAATAAATTTTTTATATCGATAGCTCCCAATAAGGCAACTATACCATAAAATTCCCATCAATGGGAAAATAACGAGAGCAGCACAATAAATTACCAAAACTTTCGACGTAATCGATTTTAGCGCGGATTTTAGAGAAAACGACCGAGCCAAATCACCTCAAAGTTGACCTCCAGCCTACAGGTTACTATGGGACGCAAAAATAAGGGTATGAACAAAATCCACAGAAAGTTAACTATAGTCATCATAGTGATTAAAACACCAATTTTTTTCTCCAAAACGGCTCTAACGATTTTGATTAAATTTTTTATATTGATATCTTTTGATAAGGCAATTATACTATAAAATTCCCATTCGTAGGAAAAAAGCGAGAGCAGCACAATAAATTATCAAAATTTTCGACGAAAAGCGTTTTTAGCGCGGTTTTTTCTTATAAACTCCGCTGTAGAATTGGTTGGTAGAATGTTGAAGAAAATTGATATTGTAGTCCAATTCAATACCCAGAGGGTGAGGTGTTTAAAACCGCTCATGAGATACACGGGGCTCACTCCAGAAATTCCTGAATTTCAACTACTGCCGTTTCGCTTACTACCAGTTCTAACAGTTATTACCCAATAACTCTGCAAAAGTGATTACTATCCTTCTTCAAAAAATTCGTATTTACAGGCTCATTAGTTATCTGTGTTCAAAGGAACTGAGTGATAAATGAATTGATTAAATAGAATTAGCCATGTACAAAGTGAATTGACGTAAAGCTAAGGAAAGTTGTGTGTTGCAACGCACCAGATATTTGTGAACGGCGATTCAGTTCAACGGTTAATAATCGATTCTTCGGCGAACGTTACTGGAACGCAGCCGTTGTTCTGGAACAGCGCGACCCAAAGAGAGCGGCTCCAGCAGAGACTTCATATGATAAATTGAACCGAACTCTACTAGCTTGCACTTTGCATCACAAATCAAATCGGTACTACACATTTAAGTTAATTCTCTAAACAAATGGCCGAGAGTACATTTGCGCGGTTCGGAACATTTAATGTCGTCACTGATACTGGTGCTAGTTACAACTTTCATCACTGGCAACAGTCTGGCGCTAGTATTCTTCAAAATGACTCAAATCGTTCGACTAACCCTTGAACTATGGAATCATTCCGCGAATCACATCCTTCTGCAAATTTCCGTTGTAACCAAAATAACGTCCTTCAGTTGTCGAGTTGCCGCCACCGGATGTATCGCCATTTTTACTGTGTCCGTCCGTTTGTTGCGTATCTATTTTTTCCGCGCCCGTCCAGCTTCTGCTTTAGTGCTTTCCCCACTGCCCCTTCGCGTTTGTTTTGTTGATATTATTCGATCATGGATGGGCAAATTAATAGCGATTTGATCCATTTATTGAGAGTGGAAGGCTTACGAAGTGTTGTGGATTGGTGTATGAGTGTCGGTTTCATCTCTGACGAGTATGCGTGTCCTGAATGTTTGCGTTGCGTTAAATAGTTTTTATTTTTAAATAGTTCCGGGCCACGAGTAGATAAGACTGGAACATCGGTTCTGAATTCGGAGCTGTTATACGATAGTGTTAACAGTGGCCAACTCCCCTGACACAGTCGGTGGGACGCAGCCTCTTATCCCTCCAGTGGCAGCACTGGAAGAAGATGCGGTAACCGTAACAGTTAGCCTAACGGTTAACCTACTAGTGGCGGTAACAGTCGAGTAAAGTGCGCCGTAAAAGTGAATGAAAACTACGCATGCGAAAGTAGTCAGAAGAATGTAAACAATGACTATGCACGCAGAGTTTAGTCGCTCTAACGGTTGGGGAATGCGGTATTCGTTAATACTGCGCACCTAATGCAACAGATTGCAATATGCATGATATAACAAATATCACCCACCTCTCAAGTTTCCGCTACGAGGGGTGAGGCTGATTTGATGGCTCGAAAAAATCTGCCATAATAGCTGGCATCCGTTGAAATCCATCTTGGAAATCAGCTTTTTCACACAATTTCATCCATGCCCCACATTCAGGGGACGTGGCACCCATACATCAATCTACTACACTCTCTATCAGACTTTTGATTCTGACTGCTGTAATAATTTGCCTATCCATGGCTGATCGAACTGCGTATTTTTTAAACGCAAAGAGAGCAGTTGGGAAAGCACTCAAGTCGGAGAAAGTGGACGGGCGCGAAAAAAGAATATAAATTTCCTTTTTGAATGACAGAGAATATCCATTCTGTTTATATGGGGCTACTCGTCAACTGAAGCGAACAGTTGACGAAGAGTCGGATTCACGGTTTGATTCCAGAGTTCAGTGGTTCGTACAGTGATTTGAATTTTGAAGGACACTAGTAGCCAACGATAACAGTTGTAACTAGCACCTGTCAAGTAACAATTCCGCAACGGTAGTTACAGCCTTGTTTACTTATGACCCGGTCTCTGGGAATCAACCGAGGGCTTGAGTGGTGAACTTCATTACGATTCATAAGAGTTATTTGACAAACTCGTCAGTGATCCAAGTGCGGAATGAAGAATTTGCTACAATGTCAGTGATCGTGATCTCATTCACCAATGTATCTCGGTACAGAAATGTTTGCGGGTAAGGAAATTGCGTATAGGTTGCTAGATATACTGCATAAGGTAGATCAAATGCAGTTCTGCATTTAGTGTGGAAAATTCGAAAATTAAAAAAAAATATCCGGTGCGTTGCAACACACACAACTTTCCCTAGCTCTACAACAATTCACTATGTACATGGCTAATTCTACTTACTCAATTAATTTATCACTCAGTTCCTTTAAACTTGGTCAAACAACACGTCACAGCAGCAGGAAGCGGTAGCGCTTACAGTTCCGGAATGTATTGTGCTGCTCATACTCATTATAGGACCATTATTGAGCAATTGGTATACAGGAAATTAATGAGGCTGTACACGAATTTTTTGAAGAGGGATAATAATCACTTTTGCTGAGTTAATGGGTAATAACTGTTAGAACTGGCAGTAAGCGAAACGGCGGTAGTTGAAATTCAGGAATTTCTGAAGTGAGCCCTATGTACCTCATGAGCGTTTTTAAACACTCACCCTTTAGGTATTGGATTGGACTAGAATATCAATTTTTTTTAACATTCTACCAACCAATTCTACAGCGGAGTTTATAAGAAAAAACCGCGCTAAAAACGCTTTTCGTCGAAAATTTTGATAATTTATTGTGCTGCTCTCGCTTTTTTCCTACGAATGGGAATTTTATAGTATCATTGCCTGATTGAGAGCTATCAATATTAAAAATGTAATTAAAATCGTCAGAGCCGTTTTTGAGAAAAAAATTTGGTGTTTTGATCACTATGATGACTATAGTTAACTTTCGGTAGATTTTGTCCATACCCTTATTTTGGCGTCCCATGGTAACCCGTAGGCTAGACATTATGTTTCAGCTGAATTGGTACGGTTGTTTTCTCTAAAAACCTCGCTAAAATCGATTTCGTCGAAAGTTTTGGTAATTTATTGTGCTGCTCTCGTCATTTTCCCATAGATGAGAATTTTATGCTATAGTTGCCTTATTGGGAGCTATCAATATAAAAAATGTAATCAAAATCGTATGAGCCATTTTTGATTAAAAAAATATTTGGTGTTTTCATCACTATGATAACTATAGTTAGCTTTCGGTGTATTTTGTTCAAACCTTTATTTTGGCGTACCATGGTGACCTGCGGGCGAGACATCAAGTTTGAGCTGATTTGGTACGGTGGTTTTCTCTAAATATCGTTCACAGACACACACACACAGACCATTTTCCCAAATAGTGTTTTTCGGACTCAGGGGGGTCTGAAACGTAAAGATCTGAAGAGAACTCAAGGAAAGTAAAAAACGAGTTTTTCCACATGTTATATCAGTACAATAAACTACCACACAGAGATAAAGGCGCAAATATTCCCCTAACCCATAAACGAACATTGCCTGTAATAGCCTAAAATAACGAATGACACAAAAAATACCAGCTCATTTGAACTATACAGACTGTCGCTGAAATCAGCGGTTTTCGACGCGATAGGCATCAAAACTTGAAGGTCTGGAGAAAACTTCACCTTTATTTCTTCGCGCTATCATAATTATTTCCTTATCCTTCGGGTAGCGGAATGTTAATGGAATTATTTGTACTCATATATATGGATAATGAAGGTACTAGGGGCCGTGATGTAGTGTTGGGTGCAGGAGAGGGCGAAAGTTGAAGATCGAAATAAAAGAAACTCGGCGAGTGTGAGGAGGACTGTATTAAATGTGCAATGAACTGATTAGAGTTTGTGTACGAAAGGGGCGACACCAGAGGACGACTCGGAAATATGCGTGAACTGGTGGAAAACTGTATCGGAAGGAGAGAGCGAGCTGTAACTGGGCTGAGACTTGATAGAAGAATGTGTCTGAGTGAGCACAGGGAGATGAGACTTTCGCGAGAGTTCGCCGGGGAATGAATTTGGGAGGAGCTGTCTGCTGTGGAGAGGAACCAGACATCGTGGAGAGAGACAATAAAGAAAGGAAAACCCCACTTCAGGGAAATCCCCAGCCGTTGGAAATAACCACAAAAGTGCAATTTCCGCAGGTAGGAAGGGGAAAGGGAAGAAAATGTCTTTGTCATTAAGGGCCAGCGAGTCCCCTTAGGGCAGGTGCGAGGAACTCCGAGGTCAAAAGACTCAGACTGGTTTGACTTGTATTGAACATCGAGTTAGGTACGGAATATCAATAACGATTGACGCGTAGTTGGACCCTGAAGGTACCAGTTGTCCGAAAGTACCCTGTAAATTTAACCGAGACAGAGAAATATTTTTGAGAAAATGTTTACCGTTCAGAGATTCACATTTTTATGTGTACTATGGCTCAATCTCCGTTCAACGGATGGTTACTGAAATAATTGCGGAGGACAAATTGCCGATTGAGAATCCCTAGAAGACAGGAATCAGGCAGTCCAAATTCAGTTTGGCGTTTACTGTAGAAAATTTACAAACAAAAAAGACGCTTTCTGGTGCATTTTGGGTTTCATCTACTACGTCCATGAGACTGTCAGAGGAACATTTATGGGGGAACTAGTTGCGGACACGGCGTGAGTTTGATCGGAATCGTTGAGGCTGTTTGAATTGGATGTTGAATGCAAAAACGTTACAAAAAGAAAGTATCGATTCGTAGGTGTGCTATGGGGTTAATCACGAATCGTTCGACCCGTGTTTTCATAAACATTAGTCCTTCATCTGATCCATGGAAACTACTCATAACTTTTACCCTCTGAAAATAACTAACCAAAACAGATAGAGTGAGCTCAATTCGGTTCAGGCGTTCTCCCGCGAAAATGACAACAGGCACACAGACTGTTCTCCTAAATCGTGTTTCCCGAATCTCGAGGATCTGAAGAAACCTCAACTTTTTTATTCGACCGATAGCAATACTCACTTTACTCTTTAGGTTGGGAGTTAACTTATCCATCCGGGTGTAAAGGTGGTATGCTGGTGGGAATAAGTGATACCCCGCAATGTAAGGAGTGCAGGACTGCTGATGAGACTTTCTACGAGACTTTCGTACCATATCCTGGCCCACTGCCAAAGAGATTCCTAGACTTCCCCAGAAAGCTCGATACAAATCGAATAAGGTACACATCAGAGCGAGGACAGATTGACTCCGTCAATAATTAACCTGTTTCAAGGTGTCGAGAACATTCAGATTGATTTAGTTAGTGTGGGGCCAAGATAACCGAAAAATATCACATGAATTTCATTTGTCCATTATTTCTTTCTGTCATAGTCTCTAATACCTTTAGAGTCTAATCAGGCAAAAGGCCTCACTTTTTACCCTTATCGTCGTACTCCGTAACGAAGGCTCCTTTGCAAGAGATTGAAATCTCTCAAGAAGAGTCTTTCAATCCCTTCCCTATGCAAATAAAGTGATCTCGGAACAGCTGTTACTCTGAAAGCCTTTCAGGTCGAAGTAGGTACGTTTCTGGTAAAAGGCCCAAAAGTGAGGCTCCTGAGAGGCTTGTGAACTTCATAATGCGACGGCAAGTAATGAAAAGGACATTATACCGTTATCACTCCATACATCTCCTGAAACGACTTCTAACATCGTTGATGGCTGGGGTTATCGAGTCGAAGTATGTACTGCTTCACACTTGGGCTCAACGTGACGAAGACGGAACGTGAATTGTTCAAGTATCTGATCGAACGCGTTACTTCGAACTGTACTTCGTTAATTGCGGCAAAAAGTTCGGATGAGGCGTAGCACATTTCTCAGACTCCAGTATGTCTCGTCCAGTGTACTACTCTGTCCGTTGGGAAGGAACCTGACGTCAAATTACTATTTTTACTCAGGTAGTCAATTTAATTGTGAGGGGGACTAGGAAACATGTGTAACCTGCGCCGTAAGGACAGCAGGCTAGCAATGACGCAGGTCTCCCAACCATCTTGCTATGATCCAGGGTATACAGGCTGCATGGGTTTTTTCCATCACTTGGCTGGCGAAAATCATTCAGATCATTGCAGTGCCAAAAGCTCATATGACAGGGGCTTAGGATTGTAGCATTGAGTCCTGGGGAAGGAATAGCGTTGAAATGCATTAGGAGATTTTGTCTCCAGGCGTTGCTCGGCTTGTCCCAAGTGAAGAGCTTTTTAACGGCTTCATACCGTTTTCTCCCCCACCCTGTTGTACAGATGCTCTCTCCGTGTTTAATATTATTTGTTATTTAGTTGGTTTTTTTTGCTGCCCCCGGGTTAAACTAACTTCGGCAGCTAATTTTCTAAAGAAGCTAATTACAGGTCAGCCAGCACCCCTGCTTCACTTTCTTTGCAGCGCGGCAAAGTTAAAATCCCCAAAAAGCGATTTTCATAACCTGTTCTAATAAGTTGCAACTGAAACTCATCTTTTGGTCGGTCACTGTCGGCAAGTTATTCGATGGCCCGTTGCTCCGCGGGACCGCCGTTCGTCAGAGCAAAGCCATCCAAAGGCGTCTCCCTGGATTAACCGCGACTGAAGTTAATTAAACGAGACGAAATCCCTTCTCAGGAACCTTCAGAAACCTCGTCCTCGGCCTGAAACAAAGATTTAAGGAGTCTCCTCCAGACGCTGCGGTTCCACAATGAAGATACAATATCAGTTTCTAGTGCCTCCTTCCCCCCCCCCCCTAACCAACACTCTCTTGCCTCTCAACCCCTGTCCTGCATCCCCTTTATTAATTCAACGCTTTGGTGGGAGATTTTGGTCATTGTGCTTCTGCTTTCATAAGACAAAAGCCCCTTTTCCTTCATTATCCATCTCGTGCAGGGCGGTGAAGTTAGGGGAGAAGGAGGGTAAACATCAGTAAAAGCGCAATCCAATAAGACGCCAAACTTCGTTCTACTAAGGCGGGACGTAAACAGTTTCAGAACTCGCGTTTGAATGGATTTTGTTGAGTAAACGTGAATCTGGCTCACGGGCAGCATCAACGCCATCTCCTCATTTCTCCTGAGCGCCATTTTAACGGCCAGCAAAGCGGGTTATTGTGCAGCGCATCGTGTTCATTTTACGTGACGCAACACTAAAGGTTTACGCAAGTAGGAGGGTTGAAGAGGTAACTCAGCGGCTGGAATGGGCCATTGCTACAGAGCGAGAAGAATAATCGTACGCCTAGCTCAAGCTTGTGAGTGACTTGGCAAACAATAAAATAGCTGCATTGACGTTACGTTATCTCAGTATCATGTGTTCTGACTCAACGATCAATACCGGGGAATTATTTATTGATTTATTCAAAGAGCATACGAATACAAAGAATGATACCAATGTCACCTCTAGTAATATAGCCTGTCGGTTGGCAAGCCTGTAAAGATGGGCTAAAGTTGCTCAGTACTAAAAACAAAATTATATCTACGTTGAAATTCGCTTGCTTCTATTGTCCATAAATAGAATCTAGGTGAAATAGAGTCTAGGTGAAATCGGATGAGTGCAGATATGTTGTTTGCAGGAAAAACCGCTGCAACTAATTTCGCTGTATCTTTGCTAGTCAATTCCTATATGTTATTGCCAAAAATCACGTTTTAAACATATGCGAAATTAGCGCAGTAACTACAACTTCAAGCAACCCACTCCCATATTTCGTTCTCCGCAACTATTTCTATAATTATCCGTAAAAACGGACACATACGCCGGAATATGTGATTACTATAATTGACCGATTTTCTGGTTTCTCAAAAATGGCTCTGGTGATATTGAGCAAATTACAGGCTAACCAGTTTTGTTCTCAATATATTTTTCTGTACATGTGTGTTGATCGAAGAAAGTCTCGTAAAAATACAGAGGATGGTAGAATCTAGGGAGGTTGTTATGCGTTGTCATGGTTGAAATGTTTTTGTTTCTCTTTTGGGCAGCGGAAGGTAAGAAGGAAATGATGAAAGTGAACAGCGCATGGCTTATCACGAAATGCTACGCTTACTCCAAGTGGTAGTCGAACGGGAACACAATGTTGGTATTTTATATGATTTGGTAAACGTACTTCCCGAAATTAATAGCCTGCAGGTCGTAGTTTCAAGTATGAAAGGAACCAAAGCAGATTTGAGTTGAATTGGATCGGAGCGACAAAATCTAATCCCTGTTTCGTTGCTCAAAACATGCCACATTATATTGTGGCCGAATTAGGTGCTTGAATAGTTAGAGTTGTGTTCATTCAAAATATCTGGTCCGATGAATCACACAACCTACCTCGGTGTTACCCGCATTAGCTATTATTATCATTCTAGGAACCTACCTCAGTCAATACCAACACGAATTATTTCTAACGAATATTTCTCTACGTGTCATGGAAATGTTCGTAAACGTTCTTAAACAATGTTGCAATACGAAGTAGAAATAATACCTGTCAGCTCATACTCAGGAGCAGCATTTCCTAATTTTCTATTCTCAATCTATCAATGCCGAGAAAAAAAGCCCCGACGTCGACATTCTTACGTGCATCATTGCAAAATAACTCGAATACCGCGCTCAATATGAACTTACGTTCCGATAAAACTAGAGAACTGATTATTAACGTACGAATCAACAAGCAGCGCATCGTGAAGTGGAGGAAGTTGTTCAATGAGTAGAAATGACGCGCGAATCCTTAATAGTGGTTTAGTCTCGAACGTTCTGTAAGGGCCCTTTCAAACAACTGTGCCGCTATCTATACCCATCCTCACCTGTTTCATCAACAAATATCTAAAAAGGTACCAAACAGTCGTATTAGGTGTTCTCAAATATAGTTTTAACATGAATCAACGAATAACATGTGAACACATCCTCAGCAGCATCGCACTATGCGCATCACGTTCCTTATTGGTTTTTCTTCATCTACACCGCTTCCCCGAGAAATATACCCAGAACAGACGACGGCATTCTTAGCTGCGTGATTTTAAATATCTCCAAAGCGCACGAAACGCGAATGAAGAAGCGGTCCTGAAGTGGGGGAAGTTTGCCACCGGGGAGAGATGGTATCGTATTCCAATTAGCGGTTTAGTATCGATTTACAAAAATTGCAATCGATTCTACTCTAATTTGCCACTTTTTTCAGGACGGCCAAAGATGTGAACCTTCCGTTTCAGTTGTAGTTTCTATTCGGTCAGGCGGTTCGTATTTGTTAAATTGATGATTCGTTTGAAGACGAAATTATAACTAAGTTATTCATTATTTATCGTGTATCCGATGAGTTTATAGGGTTTTGTGGCGATTCGTTTCACTAGGGTTTGTCGGTAAGTTCGGTGTTGTTTTCTATTCCGCTATCGTGCGTTGAAGTTATTTCAATGTTGTTACTGAGCGAATTGATCATAAGTTTACTGTGTCCTATCATGAACCGCAAGAACTCAATAACTTACTGCTCGAATGTGTCCCTCAATAATTGTGAGTTTATTGCACTGCGACATAAATGTAAGAACCCGTGAAGGTTACAAGCGAAGAGGTTATCGTTGAAGTTCGAGAAACGATCCTAACATCGGATACGGATGAGTACCATTGCGCGGCACAGCACGGAGTGAGATGGCTTCAAGATTTTACTTAGTCAGCCCTTCAATCTGAGTTGGACAATCGCACAACTTTGCTTTTCCTTTTGATGAGTGATGTATGCGCTCAGTGCCCCTGGACCCAGTTTGCCTATTCACTCCACTACTGCTCAGATGTTGTTAGAATGCCCTTCTACTTGCCGTTACAACACCCGAAATATCCTATTTCATCGTGATTGGGGCGGTTGGCAGCTAAATGTGGACACAAGACCCGCAAAACGGTTTTATGGCGGCACTGTGTGTAAACAAAGTTGCGTCTCCCTTCACTGCAACGCAGTGGTTGTCGATGCATTTTAGATCTGTCGGCCGCTCGACCACAAATGATCTACTGCCCTAGCAGATTCTCATCCGATGATTTCACATCCCATGCTCTTGGTCGTGGTTTAGAAGGATATTGGTTGAGAAAGATTTTTTCTCAGATCTTAGCGTGAAGGCTCCTGAGCCCAAAAACGGCTGAGAGAAGACGACGACCAAACCGACTCAAATTTCCTATTTACCCTGCAAATCATCATGGAGCACCAACATGAGAGTATGAAAGAAGTCGGTTTAAACCAACTATAGTTATCATCGGGATCAAAACACCAATTCATTTTTACTTTCCTTGGCTTTCCTCTAAAACGGGTATAGCAATGTTGATTAAATGTTGTGTGTGGAGAGTTCCAAGTGACGTAGCAGCAATTTAACACTTTCATCAATGGAAAAATGACAAGAGCAGCACAATAAAGTATGAAACAATGGAAATCCAATACAGCAAAATTTTAATCAAGTTCAGAACCCAACTCACTGCCGTTTCTTCTACTAGCATTTCTAACAGTTTTTGCCTGATAATTCCGAAACAATAAACACTAAACACGAACCTTCTAAAAAAAACAAAAAAAAACGTGTTGACAGTTCAAAAAGCTATTACGCACTGATTACTCAATAAAGGTCGTGGCATAAGTAGGAGCAACTCAGTAAATTCCGGAAAGTTAAGCGTCACTGGTTTCTATCGTTTTTTTGGTCTTTCGTCTGCACATCCAGAGTTGTTTATACGAACCTTAACAAAATAATCGTGTCGACAGTTCCAAAAATCAAGTAAAAGTAGAAAAACGATGTGTTTTCGCTTTTTTCTCAAAAGTGGTTCCAAATTTTCACAGTGTACACCCACACTTTGTTCCCAGCAACTATTTGTGTAACCTTTTGTTGAGTTTTGGGGAGTTGCCGAACGAAATGAAAAGAAATTCGGTGTGCGTTAGGAGGACTATATTATATGTGCAACCAATGGTGCTGAGTTCGTGTACAAAAGAGCGACACAAAGGGACTACTCGGAATACGCGTGAACAGGCGCGGGAAATTGTATGGGACGGAAAGTGCGAGCTGTAAATGGGACGAGAGTTGATAGCGGAATGACGTTGTGATCACTGGGAAACGAGTGTCTCTGGGAAGAGCGGTGTTTTTTTTTGGAGAAGCAGGTAAATCGAGGTATAGTACAAAAGGGGAAATCCGTCGTCGTTGGAAGTTAACCTGAACTTAATCCCTTTGTCGGAGGGGAAGACGACGACTGAAGAGGCAGTTCTCGGACTTCCCCGCGGCATCACACGAAAAAGGCCGAAACCGTTAGATGGGCGGGCGTACCAGGTAAAGGGATCAGCTTGAACAAATTGTATACCTATATATTTGAAGGGGAGACGGAAAGTTGCGCCAAAAGTGCTGAGCACCAGATACTTTAACCCGTTAAATGGGAAGGTGAGCTCCCAAAATGCACTTTGATAAGTTGGTGGTTGATTGTATCTGTATTCCGTTCTTTCTTGCCACCTGATGTTCAAGTCACCAATCTAACCAATTAGGATTAAACCTTAAGAATATTTGATTGATTTCCTGCATTAAATTCTATGCTTTCTCATAACGGTTTAAACCTCCCTAAATATATTGGTTAGTTTGATTTTGAGGTAAGTTTGTATTTGGTTATTTAATTTTATTTACACACGCCCTTCCATTATGCGAGTGAATTTCAAAATCTGAAATTATCGCCCACTGTGCGCAGTCGATCGTCAATTTCAAATATTGTAACGTCTACCCAGAAGAGCTCCTATCGAATATACGTGTAGCGAAAGGAAACCACCGACGATAGCACCCAAGTAAGATGGCATTCGTTTGAAGGGAGGGAATGTACAGTCAAAATTTTATCTCTCATAAAGATTTCCCGATTCCTAAAAGGGGAGAGAAAATAGGGAAGCAAGGTGTGCTAGTAACTTGAGGATTTGCGAATTTTTACTCTAAAATCACTTGAACGATTTTATTAAATTGACTACTACATGTTCTACCAAACAATTTGTAAGCATCTCGGTGAAATAACCAGGCAATACTAGGCAAAACTGTCTCACTGGGTGTGTTAACGCGAAAAAGGAAGACGAAGTTTATTGCTCCCCTCCTCGGCGTCGTCTGAAAACCCTCACTCCACAAGTTCGCCGTTCCTCGGCTACTGCCCCGCTCTTTTTTGGCACAACGCGTTCAGCCGCTCAATTGTCTTGTGTCATGCTGCCACTTCATTCGTTTTCCCTGGGTCATCAGCATCTCAAAACGACACTACAGGGTCATCAGCATCCCTCCTGACGTCCAGCTTTCACACGAGCTTTCACTTGCTGACTCCTCGCTACATCAATTGCCGACTTCACTAAACGGTCAGACGTTTCTTGTTCTAATTTCTCGAGGACACTAGTTTAAACATTTTCCCTTTTAATTGTTCAATTTTCGTTATGTACCTTCTGTTGGAAATTTAAGCTGCTTCCCGACGTTTCGCCCTGGGGCCCTAATCGTTTTCCCCTTTTGTGAAGCTTCCGCTGAGGACCGTTCTGACGCGACGAAGTGGTTCCCGTCGCTAGTCCAGTGTTTCCCTGCCGGGGAAAAGCGCCCGTCACGTTCATAAAGGTGAGTCCCTCGATGTCCTATTTTTCCTTTTCTGTATTCATTCCCTTTTCAGGTTGGCGAGGTCTTGGCATCGGCATCGGCGGAGGCACAGTTTTCATACAAGGGGGGAGAAATTAATTCGATCGGATAAGGGGTATTGGGTAATACAACTATGGCTGGTTATCTCGGTATATTTGCAACACCTTCATTTAATAGGAGCTTCTAATTTCCGTTATTTTTCTCATTTATCACTTGGGTAATTGGTTTTTTACTTTCCTTGGCTCTACAAAGTAGAAAGGAAAGTTATGTAATCGGCTAAAAAAAATATTTTGAGTTTTCTTCAGAGCTTTACGTTTGAGTTGAGTCCGAAGACCACTAGTTGGGAAAATGGCCTGTGTGTGTGTGTGTCTTAGAACGATTTTTAGAGAAAACGACCTACCAAATCAGCTCAAACTTGGTATCTAGCGCGCAGGTTACCATGGGACGCCAAAATAAGGGTATGAGCAAAATCCACCGAATGTTAACTATAGTTATCACGGTGATCAAAACACAAAATTTTTTTTCTCAAAAACGGCTCCAACGATTTTGATTAAAATTTTTATATTGATAGCTCGTAATAAGAAAATTAAGCGATAAAATTCCCATGTGTGGGAAAATGACGAGAGCAGCACAATAAATTACCATACGTTTCGACGAAAATCAATTTTAGCGCTATTGTTTTGTTATAAACTCCGCTGAAATTTCACTAGAATGTTTAAAAAAAAATTGTGTAGTAGTCCAATCCCAATGCCTACAGGGTGAGCGTTTAAAAACGCTCATAAGATATACGGGCATCACTCGACAAATTCTGGAATTTCAACTACCGCCGTTTCGCTTACTACCAGTTTTAAAAGTTTTTACCCAATAACTCAGCAAAAGTGATTACCATCCTCTTTGAAAAAATCGTGTTTACAGCCTCATCAATTCTCTGTGTACCAATTATTTATCTGTAAGCGCTACCGCTTTCTGCTGCCGTGAAGTGTTGTTTTACCAAGTTCAAATGAACTTGAGTGATAAATGAATTGAGGAAGTAGGAAAAGGCATGTACACAAGAGAATTGATGTAGCTCTAAGGAAAGGGTTGCTGCGCACCAGCTATTTTATTAGTGAAAACCCCGTCTCTTTGTCAACAAACGGAGTGCAGTATTTACGTATTGTTCTTCATTATGGTTTCTATAAAGATCCCTAGAACAGAGATAAAACGGTAAAATGTTCCAAAAAGCGTGTTTTATTTAATGTTATTAAATTTTGCATAGTAAAAGTCAAACAGTAATTGACCAACCTGACGAAATGTCGTTTAAGGATACATCCACAGAACGTCCCCCCTATTTTTGTAACTATCCGTTAAACCAGTGATTCCCAAAGTAGTCTATATCGACCCCTAGGGGTCTATGACAACCTGCAAGGGGTCTACGTCAGCGAAAAAAAATTTGGGAGTCCATGAAATGAAAATTGGGGTCCACGATAGTAGATCTCAACTCATACACTGATAGTACCTATTTACTTACATCATGCTATTTTATAATATCAAGACATATGCATTATTTATTCAAGTACCTATGAAGTAAATTTATTATATATGTTTATAAAATTGTGTAAGTTGTAGGATGTTGGTATTCGCTTTGTGGTCGCAATACATTTTGAACTTGTAAAAATCTGAGAGTCGCAGTCGTAGTTGCAGTCTCAGAGCTTCGCTACCTTGCACTGACTTGTTCAATTCGTCACTCCATAAATACGAATGTGGAACAATTCCGGCTGCAAAACAACATACCCGTTACTTATCCCGTATTATGGAATATAGCGACGGAGTTTTTAATTTCCTTTCCATCGTCATACCTAGTGGAAAGGGGGTTCAGCGCTGTTACCAATCTTCTAACGAAAAAAAGAAACTGGCTGGACATCATTAGCCGAGGAGATTTAACATTAACCCTTTCGAAATTGACGCCAAATGGTGATAATTTATTATTAAAGCATCAGGTTCATCCTTCTCACTAAAAATATTGACTTATTGCTTATGTTATTTTATTTAGGGTGAAACAAAGAACAGGGACCGCTTCCTCTGATAAGGCAATATATCGATGTATCACCACCGAGGTCAGGTTATCGCTATGCCCGACATCGTAGGCTACGAACAGAACGATCGAGGCGATAACCGAATTAGAAAGAAGAACTATCACCGTAGTTGAGGGGGTTTCAAATTACTAGACATCTCTATGCTTACGAATAGATTTCTGCGAATTCATTCTATTACCACTAATTTATTGCCAGTTTACTCATTTTATTCTCAATTGTTTTCCCACTTCAAAAGGTACAAAATATCTTATAATCGACGCCCAATTGAAGGATGATCAATCAGGAGTACGTCCTGAAAACTTACAAAAATCTCTACAATCAGGATATCATGAATGAGTTCTTGATGACGCCGCAATAATTTATATCTCCTAAATGCTCTGTGTTTCGCAGTTAGCTAGTTATCCCATATTTATTTCATATACCCATTATTAATTTCATTGAATTAACTCCTTTTCATAGTCTTTGTACATTCAAAATAATTATATAACGGGTTATTACATAATGAGCATTAAATAGTTGGTATAATCGTACAGCTGTCGTTATTTCTAATTTCAAACATGGCGCCAGAGCCTACGATGTCGGGCATAGCGATAACCTGACCTCGGTCGTGATATATCGATATATTGCGTTATCAGATGAAGCGGTCCCTGTTCTTTCATTTTACATTTATTTATAGTTTATTTTTATGTTACGTATATTTTACATAACAGATACAAAATTTCATTTTGAGTAATTATAATTTAAATTCAATTAATAAATGTATAAATTAACATGTGTTTTTACATCAAGTTTCTAACACTAAACTTCACTACAATTAGAAATTTACGGGAAATCAATATCAGGTAAGTAGGGGGTCTACCCAACACGGCAAAACATGGCAAGGGGTTTACGACACAAAATGTAAGTGGTGCTGTAAGGCAAGTTTGCTACTTGAGGGGACTCACGGAACAATGTAGTGAAAGTTATCGTTTCCCCCTGGCCTGCGCTCATTTCCTGCCTCTTGTGTTACTCCAACCACCCTGTTTAATATTGCGGAATAAATAAAACGAAACTTCCGGAACTCGATAATATAAAGTGGACTGTATTTACAAAGGGTTGTGGCACTGACGTACTGGGATTTCCACAGTTCCAGGTACCACGCGGAACTCCGATACGCGTTTGAATCAAACCACGACGGTAATTTACGAACTAAACGGTGGTGTTTCAAACAAACGAAAACGGTAATGAGTAATATACGGAATGGAATATGGCAGCGCACAGCGCGAGCAGGTGACTTTTAATAATGCGTTCTTAATAAGCGCTGGAGTCACCTCGTGATGTCGAGATCCCGAACATCGTAGATCCGCGGAAAATGAGCGAATTTCGCCGGCGGTAAATAAAAGTTACAGTCAACAATAAATGAAACAAAAACAACAACAAACTCCACGAACCGCAAATTTCAAACAAATTTCGAACACACCCCGTCGCCTAGAAAATGTCAATTTTCGTTGTTTCATTGTAGTCAGGTCATGTTTCGTATCGTTTACTATATTTTTGATGGTGAATCGATCGGGATGGATCTTGAAGGTGTAAAACTGTGCAATAATAAAACTTTGAGTCATCATTTGGAGCGTTTTACACGATGTTTTTTTAAATAATTCCAGAACTTTTGCGCGTTAAGGTTTCCTAAGTAATGATTTTGACAGTTCCGCGAGTTATCTATAAAATCACCTTTCAATGAAGGCCATAGCATAAACACGGGCAACCAAAAAATAATACAAACCCCTGCCATCAGTTTTCGGTGAGATCATCAAGCTAAGTTCTACCGTGATATTATAAACCGAGTGAAACTAAAACCCCGTCCCGGTCGGCTTTATCGAAATTCCAGTAAACTCAACGTCGTTTTTCCACAAGAATTTTGCAATCTGACGACGATGAGAGCACCCGTTAGGTCGATCAACGTGAAGCTTACCATTTAAACACAAACGGTGGGTACAGCTTTCGTACAAGTACACAACCACGAGGGACATTTTATGTCTTTTTCTTTTAATATAATCTTGTTTATTCTAAATAAAGAAATATAAAATTACAACACAAAAAATATTTTTCATTTTTGTAACAGACGTTACCATGCACTTAACCCAACAAATTTCGTGACGCTTCTCCGTTACATATCCCGCCTTACATTTTAGCAAATTAAAGACATAAAATGTCAACAAAGAAAAGTCGTAACCCTGGTGGGACTCGAACCCACAATCTCCGGTTTAAGAGACTGGTGTCTTATGCATTACGCCACAGGGACTGCAACTCGGGTTAAAATGTTGGGTTGTCCAATCGGCCTCAAAGGTTGATTTTCGTGACGCTTTTGGCCATTACACTTGGCCGTTACACTTTTCGAGTTTATGTAGCAAAGTAAAGACACATAAAATGTCAAAAGTTTGAGGAACTCTGCGTTAAACGGAAGTATGAGCCAAAGTACTGCAGAAAATGAGATTTGCCGTAAACCATAAATTAGTTTTTCGATCAAATTCATTCAGCTGAGTGGTATCTAGATTTCGTAATGTATAAGCCATCGAATTTTCCTGAATTCGATGAAAGTTGTATGGTGCGTCGTACCCGATATTTCAATTTCACGGGAGCGTGACATACCAGGGTCCTAGGGTTCTTTCCCGTGGGATGGACTCACGAGGTCTTCCTTCTAATTGTTGGCCAATCAAACTGCGGTCTACCTTGTCGGACGAGCACCTTTTTTTTTTAGCGATTCGTGAAATTTTCAAGCGCCTCATTAAAAGTTTGTCGAGCATTTGATTGAATTTGTGCACCTGGTTTTGGAGCCCTTGAGGTCGTTACCGGTTGGAGTGGGGTTGGGGTGGGTGGGGTGCTTCGGTATAATTTAATGAGGAGACTCGTGAGTCTGGGGGAGCGGTCGAGGGAAGTTATCACATAATTAGAGGAAGCGGCCTTCGAGTGAAGGAGGTCCAGCTCCGGACGGAGTTGAGGGGAAATAAAAGGATCCCGCGGGCGTCCGCGTGGCCGAGACTCAGAGTCGGCTAATTGAGTGAGCGGCGGAGGGAGTGAAGCACCTGAGGGAAGCGGACTCCTGTTGAGGCTCAAGTGCCTCGTTACCGATCGGCTGCTCCGACGGACCAACGAAGAGCTCGTCGTCGGATTTAGTCAACTAAAAAGGAGGCGAATGGGCAAGCGGGCTGTTGAGGTAATTGCCCGGGAGCAGAAGACTCGTCCGCAAGAGAGGAACTCGGACTCGAGCAATTGCTCGGAGGAGGAAACAAAAGCTCCACGACTCAATTTTTCCCCTCCCCTCTCCACAACAGTTGACTTGATGGCCCAAAAGTTGGTGGTTTCGTTGTTGGCGATTACGCGGCTCAGCGGAGCGGCATGTCTTCCGACCTGATCCCGTTGAGAGTTGGAGGAAAGGAGTGGACTGTAGGAAACTTGCTGCACAAGCTCTCTCTCTCGTGACACTTGGAATGATGGGTGTCTGTTAGTTGACGTAGAATTTGAAAGGAGCATACTGTACTGTATACACTGCATACATACCTGGCCCGGGACGGGTCACATTACAATAATTAGTTCAGATGAAGAAGCAGACTCACCTGAATGCTATCCGTCAGTGGGACATAGTGATGACTTACAGTAAAAGTGAGCTCCTCCTAAGATCACCCCTTACACCCCTCATTCTCGCGAAATAAGCCTCCTGACCATTTGGTCGCATATAGAACTTCCTATGGCGCACAAGAAAGCTAAATGCGTCACTGATTCACTAGGTGATTTCGTTCTGCATTAACTGTATTCTGGAATCTACTGCAATACTACGTACAGTGTTCCCTACTGGATGCCCGAATCCTCCTGTGGTACAACTCGTTTTGACAGATTCAGCTGCTGAAACCGTCTGTTGCTATAAGCAGAATTATTGGGACCATGCGTCCAGATTCCTTATTGACTCCCACAATGCTGCAGCTATTCGTCTAAAGTCTGTGTCTTCCATGCGTCCGTTATTAAAGGTTGTTTAGTCTAGCAATAAACCTTGCTTGTTGGCGTGAGTGTACTCACGTTTCTTGAAGCAATGAGGGCACCTTGAGTCTTATACCGAGAGAAGAGACGATGTACACTTAGGCTCTCCATCCGATGGTGATACCGAGTCTGGATGACCATCCACCCAACCCCGTGGAATCACCGCGCGACCACGGACGGTTTGCCACGGTGTTGATTAGGGGGGGGGGGTTTAACCTGTTACAATGGCGTTAATTATGATTATCGGGGATTAGAAAATGGTAATTGGTTAAGGCGGGGGTGGTAGTTGTCCATGGATGGAAGGTTAGTGGTGGGATGTGGAAGGGGCTGCATATGAAAAGGATGAGGCAGTTTGAGATGGTAAAAGATGGGGGGGTAAGGGAGTATTGTCGTGAGAGTGACGAAGGGGAATGGTGTGAGGTATGGAGAGAGAGAGAGAAGGTGGCGGTGGGGGTTGGATATACAAAGAGAAGGGATGGAAATATGGCGGAGCGGTAGCATTGTAGTTGTAGGGGAGGCAACTAGCGCGTCTAGAGATAAGAAAGGAAAGGCGAGCGCGAGGTGGTTAGGAAGAGACGGGCGGAGGACGGGTTAGTGTGGTAGAAAGCGGGGGTGGAGAAGGCGAGCGCGCCTTTGACTGTGAACTCCCGCAGTGGCGAAGAGCGGAGAAAGGGGTAGAAGGAGAAAGAGAGCACGTTGGGCGGCGGCGGTAAAGGGGGTTGGAGTGGAGGTTGGGGTGTGTTAAGGGCGGAGGAGACGTTTGGGGGTTGAGGGGACGTAGAGGAAGCGGCGAAGGGTGGAGGGGTAGTTCTTGAGTCATCACAATGGGACCTATTCAATGGTTAATCTCGTCGCCCGATCCTGACTGTATTGTCCCCGATATAGAAAAGCTTTTGGAACGCCAGGCATCATCAATAGCGCAATGTTACAATACAATCGCGATAATGTAGAAACCTCCCTTTCACTCTCGCCCTTTTCCTCATCCCCCCCTTTCGCCCCTTCCTTCAGCTACACCCTCATCCTTCGCATCTTGGTATCCTTTCACCCACTCCCCTCCCACCACCACACCTCACGTCCCACACAACCGCCTTCATCCAAACGGCTTTCGCGACTCTCAATGCTTGTGCTTCTGCTTTCGCTTCAGCATTTACGCACAAAACCTCATCCCATCACCATGAGGTGTACAATCATCTTCGGATGTCCTCGCGATTATCCTCGAATTAGTGTCCGAAGGGTCTGAGGAGTAGTGTGTGTGTGTGTTGGATAGAGTTGTCTGAGCACTAGAAGTTAACTTAAAGTTAAGGTCGTAAGGGGAAATGAGAAGTGAGAGCTTAAAAAAGTCTCCAGTGCGGAGATTCTTTTTGGTTTCACTTTCTCAGAGTCGTCATGAAAACGACTCGCGGTTTGATACGATTTGGTTGAGTATTTACAATTGATATTAAATAAAAATATACCCTGTGCTAGTGGGGATGTTAGAGTGAGAAAGAGTTAATATATCGTAGCGTCATGTGTAGTGTGTAGAAGTTTTTCGGCGTAAATATATCAGTTTTTGAGACGAAGAGAAATCTTTAAGTACTATAAAATATTGAAAGCAGAAATATCCTCGTTAAATCGGGAGTGCGTATTAAAAGAAACAAATATTAATCAAAAAGTTGAGAAATTCAATAAAATGATTGAATCGATTTTAGATAAATACATGTCAATTAGAAAAGTTGAAATTTGAAGACCTCGTTTGCTCAGCAACAGGAAAACTGACTGCGTCTCCGATCTCTACGACATTCTCATTTTCAGCCTGAGTATATCCTGATATCTCCACCGTTGATCGCCGACTTGTTGAGCAACATTGTTAATCGTTTCGGTTAACTCTTCGAGTTTCTTATCGTATACCTTCTGACAATCGCATTGTCTACTTTAGCGGCAAGAACCTTCAAGGAGGACTCAACACGATCCAACGACTGTTTGTTAGATTCCATGTAATCTAAGTACGTACCTAGCTGGGCTTTAAGATCATCAATTTCACTGGCCTGACAATCAAAACACCTCTTCGATTTTTCGATTTGAGCTCCGAATATCCTTCCCTATCTCCTCAATAACGTTCAATAGTTCAACTTGCTCGTCGGCTTCAGAGGGGGCACCGATGACTGGGGACACTCTTCTATCCTTCGTGCATGGTGAGCAGAAATAAGGCGTTTCATTATTTGTCATGTAAGAATAATCAGCTTTCGTGATGTTCACGCACTAAATATGAAAAACGAGCTTGAACTTATGTTTTGGGCAAACCCACCAGCACACACACCGCGTTCTGCCATCTTTATCTAGAGAAACAATAACGCGTCCGTTCACTGGAGCGGTGGGTTCAGAGAGCTGAAGAAAGACTGGTGATAGAGAGAGTTAGTAAATGGAGGAGTTGGTTACTTATTTGGGACAGCGGGTTAATCGTGCCAGATGCACCGATACCCCGGGAAAGGGTTCTGGCTGCACCAAAACAAAAGCCTAGTGTTTGTATGTTATTATACTGGTCATGTGTTAAGCCAACCAACCGTGAGTCCGAGTCATGCTGACGCTGAGGGATTCCCTGTACTCGCTTCGGCGGCACGTATACTAAAATTGGAACGATACAAAGAAGATTAGCATGGACCTGCGCAAGGATGACACGCAAAATGAGGAAAAGGGCCACGACTCACGTCATTGTTCCGTTGGCTTTGGCTGATGCCCTACAGTCTGAGCAATTGCCTCAGTGCCGCTGGGAACCCGAAGAGATCGTATCTTCGGAGCGTGAGTTCTGTATATTAAAACATTACGCGGGATGCCCGAATAGGGGAACGAAGCCGGTTAATAGGCCGACCATTTTGATGAGTTCCCCTCGGTTTAAGAGGTGCTCCACAGTTAACCTTTACATTGGGTTCACTGTGAGCTGAACCCTCGGACTGTTTCCACATTTCTGCGGTTTACGAGCTAACCCAGATCATGTTGGATTCTCTGTGAATTGCCTGTTGATCGTGTTGTTCATCTGAGTGGAGAACACTTACAGGAAGTGATGCCGCCCGAGTGGTTTGAACTGTTATACCAACTTCGTTACAAACTGGCGTCCATTCGTTCTGATCTTTATCAGCCTAGCGAGAAAAATAAATATCTGGTGCGTAGCAACACACAACTTTCCGCCACCCCCGTAATTTCGAACACCACCTACATTTGCGGGCGCTATATCTTCGTTTAACTCATTTTTACAGGAACATTTACGGAGAACAAAATGTAGGGACTAGTTAGCTGAGAGTACTCCGTAAGTTTGATCGAACTCGTTAGAGGCATTTTTTAGAAAATTGGAATACCGATAAATTAATATTCGACCAATCTCCTTTTCTGTGTTAACTTGGCTTATATCTCCGCTCAACATATATATACAGAATTAATGGGGTATGGGTGACTAAAAGACACTCCATTAGGATTTATCACATCTGGTGAAGAAGTTACCCTGGAAATTACAGAAATGTTCGAAAAAACGTTATTTTCGACACATTTTGATTTTTATCTCTGTTCAATGGACTGTCAGAGGAACATTTATTGAAAAGAATATGTAGGTATTAACTATTTGAAAACATCCTGTGAGTTTGGTGAAAATCGCTGAAGCCGTTTAGCCAAAAAGCGTAAAAAACCTATTTTTGCTCCATGGGCCCATATCTTCGTTCACCGTATTTTCATGGAGATATGGGAAGAAAAGTTAGGTATTGGTTAGTAGAAGATAATTTGAAAGTTTAATCAAAATCCTTAGAGCCGTTTTCGAGAAGCATGCGAAAAGCCCTAGTTTTTGGTACATTTTAGTCCCCCCCCCCCCATTCGGCCAAAATTGTCCATAACCTTATTTTGGTGTCTACAAAAAATAACGAACAAAACTAGAAAAGAACCAGCTCAATCGGATCAGCCGTTCTCTCGCAAACCGAACTACAGACACACACGGACCACGCGCCGAAATTAGATTTTTTAGACTCAGTAGGGTCTGAAACGTAAAGATCTGAAGAAAACCCAAATTTTTTTTGGGCCGATTACTATACTTTCCTTCCCTTCGGGCAGCGGAAAGTAAAAAACGTAGCAATGTACACAAAAACATAGTAAAACATGAAAGATGTTGTGCTTCAACCTCTTCGTTACTCATATCATACAAATTTATCCACTTGGTGTGAAAGCTGAATGAGGTTTATGATGGAGGTTTCACATTTTAAGTGAGAAATTGATATTATATGATTAAAATGTCATTTTGTTCGTCCAGCGGGAGCGGTGTTTGGAAACGCCAAAAGCCTGTTGAAACAAGCCCAGGCTCAGATGTAGAAAAAGCACTGCTGTCATACTCCTTCATTTTCGTTCATCAGTCCCTGATAATGTATCCTGTGGACGACGATTGGTTGGAGGGGTGATAATCACGATAAAGATGTAATGGTTTGCGGCACTGTTGCCGCCACCCGTGCAGTTCACCGCTGTTTATATTAGCGGTGGAGCCACGTTTTTAGATCAGAATGGCTACCGACTTCGCAGACGGATCGTCCCCTTTTCCTAAGCCAGTAAATCAGTACTTAAACGTCCTTTTATATTGTGTGAAGTAAGGCAAGCGATCAGAGCTTGGTGTTTCATTTTCCCCATTGTCCCTTTATTGTCATTTAATACAATCCGAGCATAGGTTATTTGTTTCATTCTAAAAGGAGTCCATTTCATTTCTATTTTTCCCTGATTAAATTCAAGTGGGTCTTATTCGGTTTATAATTTTATTTCCCATTACTTTCTTGAGAGGCATTATTTTATTTATTTCATCAAGTGAGTATAATTAAGTGTATTTAATTTGTTCTTTTCTTTTGGGCCCGGACATGACTTTCACTCGTGTTCCGTACGTGGGTGATTAGTAGAATAATTCTCCAAGTACTTCACAAAGATTAATCGTCACCCACGGGATAGGCAACGTTTAGCAGGACGGGAGTGTTGTGAGTGTCTAGCAGCTTCTCGATTCGAAACACCGCTTCAAAACCATTCCCGTCGCCGAGGCGTCAATAAAGACTTACTGGTTGGCCTGAGCCATCGGTGCGTTTTCATCTCTTTCTTCCACCAAACAAACAGCATTCCTCTTTTTCTAAAGGGAGCTAATTATACACCGATAGCGCTTACTCTCAGGAATTCCGGAAACTGCTTAAAAAGAATGTCGATGGCGTTTGTTGATAAATGTAAGATGCGGTCAGTAAATCAATAAGCACGAACTATGGACTCTATAAGATGTACGAACTCGTCGGATATGCGCTTCAACCTGCGGAATTAGTACGTACCTAACTAATCGATTCCCTGTAGTTCTGTATTGCTTCTGTTAGTTCTGTTAGACTTTCCTATTTGGAGTAAAACGTTTGGTTGCACATGCTACTGCGATTGTAATTTGCAATAGGGAGTGCACCTGGTTGTTAGATTGGCATAATACGTTTTTGATGGGTTCAAACTTCCTTAACATGAATATTGATAAGATTTCCGTACTAAGGATTTATCTCTCAAACACATCAAACGTTTCCGAGTCAAAAAGTGTTCTGAATCATTAGACTGCAAAGTGTGTAGCGCTATCTGGGTTTTATCTATCGACCATACGACGTTTAAAGTTTACGTAGGTCAATGCGTGTTTTCCGAATGGGTAGTGGTTTTTAGTTCTTACGACTACTACATTTATTTGGGTCTTTCTTTCTCTTTGTTGAATTATGGAATGTTGATATGGAGTAGAATTATTAAGTCCCGTGTATGTTGTTTGCCTTATTGCTGTTACGAGGGGGGTTTGGAGATGTTTGGGGATCCGCTGACTCAGGCAAAAATTACAGCGATCGCGAGGATCTCCAATCCATTTCTCAACTTTCGTTGGGATTATGAACCATCGTCTTTAACCGCTAGACTACGATCGCGAGGGTGCCTTTAATGGGAGTCAGGCGGTACACTGTTATCGTACGAGTATATAACGGATTTAACGTCCTCCGTGTTACACTCAAACATTTCTTTTTTAATCTTGTGTGCATGGATACACGAGAAGGATCAATCTACTGAGTTGAGCACTAGAAAACCCATGTTAAAAAATATGAGGCAACCTATATGCAACGATGGAGTTTTCAGCCGCATTACGTACATGAGAGCTCCAAATGAGGTATTTTGAACGTTCAATCGCCGTTAAGTTCATATTAACTGCACAAAAACCGTATTTGATTAGTTGCGTTAGGCGCAAAACGCGGAATCAGTATGGGTTTTTGACCTCGGAATTCCCGCACCTGCACTAACGGGACTCCCTCGCCCTTGACTGCAAAATCATTGTTTTCCCAAGCACCTTCGTTCTCAACCCCTTTTTGTTACCTATGGAAATTCTACCTCCTTAGTTAATTCCAATTGACGACGGATTTCCCCTTTGTCTGGGCATTTTGAAATATCATTTCCCTCTCTCTTTTCACATTCCTCACCAAAACAGATAGCTCCTTCCAAACTCACTCAACTAAAATTCTCGCGAAAGGGAGTCGTCCCCCATTGTTCGCACAGACACATTTTCCTCCATCACCTCGTGGCCCAGTCACAGCTCGCACTCTCCTTCCGATATAGTTTCCCACGCCAGTTCATGCGTGTTCTGAGTCGTACCATAGTGTCGCCCTTTTATAATCGCACTCAATTCGATACTTATTGCACATATAATACAGTCCTCCTCACGCTCACCGAGTTTCTTTTTATTCCGTTCGTCATTTCCCCCTCTCGTGCTCCCAACATTTGGTCCTTTGGGATATACTCATTAACTTTACTGCAAACTGCTCTGACTTTCCACCCGAATCGCCGCATTGAGGAAGAATCATTTCGATATGTGGAAGATCATGGGAGAACCACCTACCTCAACCTCCGCTCCTCAACAATCACCCAAGTTGGATTAGGAGTTGCACAAATTCCTGTGTGACACCGATCCTACATTTGGCGGAGACATCACTCAATTTCCCAGGTTTGACCGTGTTGGCTGTCAAGACGCTGATTACGACTCAGCTTAACAACCCACGTCATCTCGCTTACGCTATGATGGACCAGTGTATCAACGTCACACAGCTATCTAGGCATCCATGCCCGGACACAAGTGCCGCCCAGTTTTATGCAGTTTTGTGAATTTATCGCCGCCTCACCCCTGAACTCACGGAAGACTTCCATAAGGAGCTGCCTAATTCCGACTACGTTCCTGAGCTGCACGACATTGAAGCGTTCCAGCGTCATGCAGAAGGGAAACTCTCAAAACTCACTACCTGCCTCTCGCCGCCAACAGTCCTATATCATCGCCACCCTGCAACTCACAACCCCGCCGTCGCTCACCGTTCCCCTGACAATACCTTCGCCGGGGACATCTCTGAGCCAATTTGCTACTTGCAAAGTCCTTGCGAACTTTCAACCGCCTCTATCCATGTGAAACTCCACAACACTCGAAACGTTCGTATCGCCACCGGTCAACCGTCTACTTCTGCTCCTTCCAACTTCAGATCGCCTCCGACCAATGTAACACAAGGTACGTCTCTGAATGGTGTGATCTGGTTCCCCATAGCCTTCAGCTCCTCTTAGACCTATATTTACTTCTTTTTACCACGTATTATTTTTCTTTTCACCCAAGACAGCACCAAGTCCCGCTTTTTAATCCCATGTCCTAATTCATGCCCTCTTCTCACTGCACTTGTTCTATTTATTCCGTTCTTTACCCCCTCTCGAGCGCCCAACAAGCTGCATGAGTGACAAAAATCTCAGAATGCACGCCGAGCTGAGAAAAGTTGATGCGTTAGAGGTGTAGGTTTACACGCATGTAATTTGTAAGTTCGACTTACTTTATTTCACGTACAAATGTACCGCTTAAATATACTTTAAATTTGTCTGACGGGCTTGCAGCACTGAGCGTAATTATGCCGGTGATGGAGGAAACAAGTTTATTCGGATATCGTTATTCAGAAATGATTACAATAAACAAATTGCAACGTAGCAAAGGATCCTTGGAGCAGTAATACAATAAGCTTATACATTGGAATATGTCTCTAAGCCCATAGGAATAGAATTCTTTGCGGTTTGGGGTAGCCATCTTTTCAGCTTTGTCTATATTTTACGATTAGAGATTCCGGAACCATTCACTACCATTTCTCAAAGTACTGTTTCAATAACTACAGTCATTTCTCTCCGAGCAGTCAGAAAGAAACAGGGTTGAGGAAAGTGGTGTGATGCGTTCCTCCAGATATTTTTGATGTACCCAAAAGCAGCTATACCAATTTTGATCACAAGGATACTTTCGCGTAGCTAGTATCTACGATTCGTACGACGTTATCAACAAATTTACCGGGGCCACGGGAAGGCTTCATTGAAGTACTATTGAAAAGAGCTTCTTGGAAAAATGGTGCACCTCAAATTGCTTTCACAGGTATCTCATTCATTCATCTTATAACTATATTTGAGGACGTACCAGCTCTTAATTACCTTTTCATATTTTTCGTATTTACGATTGTTTGACGTAGAAGACGGTTAAGAGTATAAATCAAGAACGACAATTCATCAAAAGGTTACTGATTAAATGAATTCGACGATTAAGTTGGAAAGAGAATCTCACAACTATCGAGACTGAGTAGTATAAAATCGATTGAGAATTAGAAGATGGCCAATAAGGATTCGAGCGCTATTCCTACTCTTTGACTAACTTCCTCCACTTCACGGTTAGCCGAATGTTTCGTTTGTAGGTTAATAATCAGTTCGCTAGTTTTATCGTACGAAAGTGCGCGTTTTGTGCAATATTTGGTACGCAGTTTAGAATGCGGTCGTCAGATTTCGAAAATACTTTCGGCGAAGTGATTGAAATGAAGAAGTATTAGGTGCGTAGCAACACACAACTTTCCACAAGCCCCGTAAATTCGACGGCCACCGAAATAAACAGGCGCTATCTTCGTTCAACGCATTTTTGCAGGAACATTGATGGAGAAAAAAATGTACCTACTAGTCAGTTAAGAGAATACCGTAAGTTTGACCCAAATAGAGCCTTTCGTTTGTTAGCGGTTCTGCAGTTTGCAATAATTAGCTCCGAGTTGCGCTTCCCAGGGGGGGGGATCCCATCGGCGGGCGATCCGTCTCCTCCACTGCCTTCTCAGTTCGCTCTCAACGGTAGTCGAGTCGCCCGGAGGTTTCACCAAACGCACACATTTGTCGTTCGAAACAATCATCAATGATCACTGATTTGAGATTTACTATGCAATATAACGGGTTTCACCAATGTGGTTTACGATTAACACATCATAACAAACCGCGGATTCTTCAAAACGGAGTCGTAGCGGTTAAAAGTTGTCTCGGTGGGTCGCGGTTACCGCTCGCCAAACAAAGGCCATTTTGCAGCGAAACACTGCCTATAACTTAATGACATGAGTTGTATAACTGCTTTTTTTTCATTTGTCTCGAACTTTTTCGCGAATGTAGCTTATTTGAAACGCGGGGAAGGCGGACGGGAATACGGGGTTCATTTCGGCAGTTTAAAGAAACGAGAAGGTTATGATTTTATTTGGATAGTTCGTAATAAAATGATTCTAGCGCAATGATACGTCATCTGAGCGTTCGAACACTCACTGAATTCGTTTATTTTGAAAGACAAATTTCGTCCAGCTTGAACTTCGTTGGGTCTGCATGGGTCCTCGACAATAACGGCTACAAATACCAACCGAAATGCTCTACCGCTGCTTATTTATGCAGAAGCAGGAACATAAATTAGGAATACTACGAACGGATAAAATATACAAATATCTTTATCGTTTCCCACAAATGAGCAATGATAACAGGTTAGGGGGATATTGTCTATCTTAAAAATAAATATCTGGTGCGACTCATCACGAAACTTTCTATGCCATTATTCACTCTAGAAACTAATCAAATTTGTTTTTCACTTAGATTATAACAACCTAGGAACTTGTAGCGCTTAAGGTTCCAGAGTTTATTCATTGAGTAGCTCCTACTTGTACCACAACCTTTATTGAGTTACCATGCTTTTGATTTATTATTCATTATGTTTTCGGTCGGGATATTGTTTTTGTTTTGTCCACCGTCCGGGCCATATCCTCCCTTAAACGTGGTCTAAAAAATCCGTTCCACACAAAAACTTCATCGGCTATCTGTGATTGTTATGGGCAAAAAATGGTTAAAAAATGTAGCCAAAAAAAAAGAAATTCCGGTATTGTTGTTGCATCGTCGTCGTGTTTGGTATTGTTTTCTGGGTATTTTTTGTGCTGAATCGAATAGGATAGATTTCAAAGATGCAAGACTGCGTCCAGATGGGCAACAGTGAAATAACAATAAATAGTGAGTTGAATTCCACCCACGGGACAATTTAGCGAAAGTTATCATTTCTTAGTTATTCGGAGCTATTCATCTCGCAAATTTAATCAAAATTGTTGACATTTTTGAGAAAATGAAGATCTGGTGAGTTATGATCACTATGATAACTATAGTTAGTTTTAAGCCGAGTTTGCTCGAGCTGTTATCTCAGCGTTCCGTACTAACATCCGCTAAATACGGCATTAGAGCCGATTTGTTTTAGCCGTTTTCTTTCAATTGCGTTCACAGGCACACCAAACATTTTAGAGAATAGTGTTTTTTGGGGCTCAGAAGCACTAGAAACTTACAAATCTGAAGAGGACTGAAACAAGTAAAAATATGTCGTACAAATCAAGTTAATTAGGTCCATCAGACAAACTAGGAGTAGTTCTAGATAAATAGGGTAGTGCTCTAGTGAACCCCAACATTCGTGGATTTAAACAAACATAGGCGGATAAAGTGGTTCGTAAATCGTTGATTTAGGACGATGCCTAGTCCCGATATTGGCTGGCCAATTTAATCGTAGATTTATTCATTCTGGTAGTTTAATCGTTTCAAATAACCATGGAGAAATCCGACTTAATTACTGAAAATTCCGGTTATCAATAAAGTGTGGTTTGAAAAGTTTGGTGAAACCAGCGCGCGGTCGTGTTTCTTGTTCCGCGGCAAAATTCCGTTTCTCGTACAACCAATGTGAATCCGCGATTCGCCAAAATTAAATGGTATTAGTCGATGAAGTTTTGTTCTCTGTTCCACTAGTCCGCGGACATGCCTTTACTCAGTGCGCGGCAAGATATTCCGGCGTTTCCGTCAAACCTACGCACTACCGCCAGGAATATTTCGTCAGTTTGAAGACTTCAGAGGTGAGTCCTTACACAACTATTCCGTTACATGAGTCTTACTTATTATTGCTTCTCGTTCATCTTGAAAATAGCTCAATTCGAACCCGATTTGATAGGAACCACTGCCCAAAATGTCTACTCTGACAATTTATTAGGCGCCCGGTACGATATGCTCGCGGCAGAGGTTGTGGACTTGAACAGTGATATGACTGGGCAATGCTGTCCCAAGCCGCTGGTGTGCCAGCTGCCCCAATTCATCAGCAAGGGTTGGGTGGGCAGATGAATAGACTGAGTTTGATTAGCCGACATATTTGGCCCTGGTGTGCCCTCCAGTTCGTTGGAGCCACATGAAAAGATCAATGAATTTTCGTTTTCGTGAAATGAAGAGACGGTATCTTTCCGCTCACAGAATGGGTATTTGTAGCCGTACGAATACAAAAATTGTTTGTTCAAATCTGTGAGTCTTAAAAGGTCTAATATCCGGTGTTAAGCAGCGTACAACTTTCTTGGTCCCACCTAAATTCTATCTAACACGTAGTAAGCCAGTCAATTTGCTGCTAAGTTCATATGAACATGTAAAACCACTTCCAGCCCTACGTAAAAACTGATAGCTCTTCAAGTCCCGGAATTTATTGAGCTACTGCTACTTGTGTCAAGGTCTTAATTGAACAACGCGGAAAGTGTTAGCCCTTAAAATTCCGGAATCTATTGACCTCTCGCTCATTACGTCACGACGTCCTTTGAAGAGTCCCCGTACAGGTAACTAATGAGACTGCCACTGCCATTATTCTGGGGAGGTTTCTGTTCTCAGTTGAGGTATTAGAGTTGAAAACAAAGCTGAAACTCGTTTAGAGATAATTGGTTGTTATTATTAAATGCCTAGACTAGAACGCGTGGGTCTATACACGTCATGCCTGGGTCACATTAACACGTCATACTATTGCATCATATATTGAAACTTCTCAGCTATTAAACAAATCCGAGGTTACTACGCAGCTGCAAATGCGTCTTGGCCATGAACGACTATGTGACCACTAAACGTTGGGGGGTTGGGGGGGGGTTGAACCCTACTATAGTACAGGAGACTCGTTAGAAGAGGCTGGAAGGAGGGGGTGGTGGTAAAAATGCCATACTATAACGTGATTGTTGTGGGGGGGGGGGGGGCAGCTTCCAGATGTTTGGCAAGGGGATCGGGGTGAAAAAGGCCCTACCTACTCCCCCTGCCTGTACTATCGGGGGGTCTTCCTGCGCATCACGCTGTATGCCGCAGCCGTCTGGTGGGTTGCCCCTCGGAACGCGATCGGCGGGGAGCACCCACGCTGCAGAGTGACGTCCTCCTGGTCATATTACCGGCTTACCGGACGACGTCCCATCTGGCTTAGCAAGGGCGCCCCCCCCCCACTCCCAACCCACTAGACCTCGCCATGGACTTGGCTGTCCTGCGGGTTATCACCCGGCGAGCGGTGTTGGATGACTACCCCCCTGGGGTCCCTTGGAGTCACGGCTGCCTGCCCTCTGGCTCGAGGTCTCTACCCCGGGCCTAGGGTATACGTGGAGCTCCTCGCGCATATGGCAGGGGCGGTGGGATGTAGGCCCTGCATTGTGTAATCTCCACACCCACACCGGGACTGCCATGGAATGGGAGGGTGGCACCATTCTTCTCCGGCAGTCCAGCTGATTCAAACGGCGCCAACTTTTCTTTAGGAGCCACATATTTGACGACTGCCCATGCTGGAGTGAGGTCAGCGAGGATGCGGAATACTTCCGTCTTTCCTGCCCCCTCTAAGAGGTCGCCTGGGACGTTTTGTATCCCCACCTATGGTGCGTGGGCGACCTTCTCACTACTGGCGGCGCACTCAGTCCCACTGTGCCCCTCAGCGCCGGGATTCAGAGCTGGGAAGTGCCCATCAAACCAGGGTTGGTACGAGTCACACATTTGGCCTGGCTCGTTCCCCTATTTGGTTAAAGGATGAAGTAGTGTGCAGGTGAAGGAAGTTGTGTGATGCTCCGCGTCTGACGTTGGTGGGCGGGGGTATCGTGGCGCGTTTAATTAGAAGGAGGGCGACAGCCGCGTCATCCGCGAAACGGGTTGGAAGGGGCGAAGGGTCGTGGGGCGGGTGGGCCGTCGCGCTCCTCCTTCCCGCGTTCCGTAACCTCCGTTCAGTTGCCGTCTAACCGCCGTTTGTTTCGCGTCGCGCAGTGCCGTTCGCTCGCCGAGTCGTCACGTGTCCGCCGCGAACTGTGCGATTGGTTCGCGACTTTAGTGCGATTTGTGTGTAAACCTCAAATGACATCAAAATGGATTACTACTATAAGGAGCCTCGTCGCCTTCTTCCCTTTTTGGTAACTACTGGGTAACATTCACACGTTATCTCTCTTCACATTGTCAATCACTCCTCATTTACTGTCTACATATGACAGCTATACCATCATCTGACAATTCACCGTAGGCAACGTAAACATAATTAGTTTGACAAACCCTAGTCCGCACTCAACAAGTACAAATCAAAGAAAGGTACAAATATCTGGTACCGTGCAACGCATCACAAAACTTTCCTCCTCCCATTGTACCTTCCACTGGCACGATATATATGTACGCTGTATCTACATAGGCGTATATATAGAACTCAGGTCTGTGTGATTAACCAAATTATTTATTATCAGAAAAAAAATCTAAATGTTAATTTTCTAATATCCGTTCAACGAATGGTTAGAAAGGTGTGTATGACTTGTTGATCTTAGACACTCTAGAGGATATATTGGTGTGGAAAATGTACATTTGGCTCTTGTTTCCGGACTGCAGACTATCGCAGGAAAATTTATGGGAAACGACTAATAGCTATTGAATAATTAAAGACAATCATTGAATTAGGGTTGTCGTTTGGTGTCAGTGAAAAAACCTGTTTTTAATTCGTACGACGCTGCATCCAACGAGCATGATTTTGATCGGTTGAGACGGTTTTACTAACAGATGAAAAACTCATTTCCCTTCTTTCATCTCTTTTTAGGTTTTTTCACAAATGAGCAATTAATTATTAGAAAATACTTTGAAAGTTCGATTATTAGAGCGGTTAAGACGAAATGTGAATGACTCGAACTTTCGGTGCTTTTTGGTTTCCCGGCTCAAACCAATAAATAGAGATCTCAATTGCATTCTGCTGTTACAATCCACACACAACCCCGAAGACATTGTGTGTAAATCGTGAAGATTTTTGCTTTTGCCCGATTACCGGTATCTCTCACCTTTTGATTTGAACCTTGTAAAAAAGATGGGTGTTCGCTAGTATAGTTTTTGAAAAATGGTTTACGGTTCAGCGTGAAGAAGAAAATTCTTGACATCAGACCTGTGGCGAGCGCACTTTTTTTTTTGGTGCATTCTGTTCCAGTTCAAATTGTTTGAAACGGCCCGTAATTTTTTTATTGTTTCATCCTCAGTGAAATAACTTACAAATCGAAGAAAGCCACAGCTCAGTCGTTCAAAAAAAAAAAAATGATACGCCAGTACGCGGAATGTGGTAAACCAATATGCATTTGATTTGTCACGAAAAACACGCGGAGTATACCACACGTTCTTCATTTCCGGCCATACCTAAGGTGTTTTGAATTTCTAAAATCAAATTTCGAGTACTTTCCATAATTCGATTTTACAATTTGAGGAACTTAGCATATGGAATCGCAAAGAACTAGTTTTATGCGAAGGTTGGACCCTACAACTCACTCCTCTCAAAATCTTCGGTTATACTTGTATGCGATGATCTAAAACGGTAAAATCTACTTTTAGTTAAAGATTTTAAACTTTTTTTTGACTCGTGTGCAGATTGTTTGTAGCTTCGTTTCCTTCGATAATTCGCGAAATGTAAACAGTTCCTCTTCAGTAGTTTGTTTTATTATGCAATTAGATATTTTAATGCGTATTTCTATAATAATTTCATTATCGCATGTTTTTATTTCATATTGCGTAGTAATAATTTTTGAAATCTCTTTGTTACAAATTAATCAGTTAGTTAATTAGCTTTCTTTTATTTTGTCGTCTCTTCCTAAAATTCACAAGGAGTTTTTCGAAGATCTATTTCTATTAAAGCAAGCCCCTTAGAAACCATGCTCGTAGGACCCTGGCGTTATCCCAAAAATCATAATGGTAGTTCGGTAAGCTTAAAGTCAAGTTGGCAATAATTAGGAGCAATCCATGAAATGCCAGAGTTCAAACTACTGCCGTTTTTTTTGTGACTAACTTTTCACAGCGATTTCTTTGTAACTCCGATTGATAAACAGAAAACTTCTCGAAAAATTGGTGTTTACAGCCGTAGAAAGCTGTACGCTAACTCAACAAGCCCTGGAGGCAATGCAATAAATTCTGCAACGTTAAGCACTCTCTTTCCTTGTTGATGGTCAAGTTGTACCAGGTTCAAGTAAACTGATTGAGTATTCCGCTGTAGGAGCAAAGTTATGTTATGCGCCTGCACGAGATTAATTAATTTTGATTATTATTTGGACCGAGTTCAACTCCAGAACACCTCTATGCGTTTTCCGTATAAATATAGTAAGTTTATGTCTGTATTAGGGACTAGCTATGTTAATTTTCGAATAGAACAACTCGGAATCACCGAACAGCATGTGTATGTACAAACGTTTCTTATTGGTTTAATCTTCTTTCATACTCTCAAAGAAAACTAGAATTTAATTTGCTAATTGTGAATTGTTCTATTCATTCCGATTGATAGCTCCGGAGTTCCTGCCACACATCTCCGATACGATGTGGAGCTAACGTTTGGGGTTCACCCGACCATCTGCAGCTTTTCAAACTAGAAGCGGCGGCATTTGTCGACTCGCGGTAACATGAAAGAAGGTTACTGCAACCACGAAGGGGTTTACTTCCCACTCCCTTCACCACCACCAATCACTCGCTTTGTTTCGTTTTGGCGAGGTTTTTTTTTAATACTTTAAAAGCTGCGGGGGAAGAGTAATTACAACAAGAAACTTGTCTCTCCGCGTTGATGAGAAGGGTTTCTTTGTATTTGAAACCGACGAGTGAGCTTCCCACAAACAGTCGTCATGTTTGCCTGTGTGTGTTTCGTCGGGTCTCTTCAGTTATGAGCCCAGGGAGACAATGGACTGGACGTTTGCATTTCTAAATCACGAAGGAAATTGCTTTCAGGAGAGAGAAATAAAGTAGAAACGCTGGAAGGAGTTGGAGGGAGAGAGGCGTTCTGTGCTGTGCTTGTAGTGAACAGAGGAATCCATCAAACATGAATGTTAATGGTCACGAAAATTACATAGGTAGAAATATTCCCACAGTGAAATAAAAATATTCCTGAGTAGTCTCGAAAAAGCTAGTGTGAAGCATCCCCCGTAAACTCGGCCGTGAGCCTCTCTCCCTATAAGCCAACTCTGGTTTACTAAGTTTCCATTTCATTAACCCACAATATAAGAAGATAAATTTATGCAGTTTCCTGGATAACCGAGTTTTCTTAAATTGGCACGTTTCAGAACAAACACTAATTAAAAAAGATTTTTGAAAATGCTGTTTGTCCATAAACATTTTGTCCATCGTCTGTTAACGTAGTAACGCGTGCGCGCATTTCAGGGGTTTGAATTTGTTTCTCAGTGGAATAAAAATGAAACGAATGAACACAAGTTTACCTCACTAAATCTATAACTGAACTTGTACTATACTGTGCGTGTGCTGATAGTTGTACTCACGGCTTGGGAACTTTTAACTTACAACATATGCCAGGGAAGCTAATAAATTAATGTGCCCCTGTTCGGTGTTGCTTCTATGAGAGGTTCGAAGGTAGAATCAAAAATGGAAGTGATCCCCATTTAAGGAGCTGCGGCCGCAACTAAACAGGGGTTCCCTCAATAAGTTCTTGAGCGCAATCGATTGAAAATTGACAATAGTTATTGTTAAGTAATTGCAAAATGAACACCCCTCGGCGTAGGTGGTGTGGCACAAATGATGAAACTCCCTACCGCGTCCTGGCCCAATGCCGGAGACTGGAGAGTGAGCGAGTTCTAGTCTTCGGTGCTACTTCTCCAAGAGAGTACGGCAAAGAAGACTCTTACAGGAAATACCGAGCATTCCTTATAAGGCTAGGCATCTCAATTTTGGGTTAGGTCGGAGATTTTGACTCAGGGCAAAAGATATTTCGTGAATGGAGAATCGAGGAAAACATAGTAGCAGAAGAGCGGAGCTTGAGTTGTGAAGATTTATTGTTGTAGTTTGTGGGAGGCTCTTGGCTTCCGGGAAAGTAAATCATTCTATTCAGTCGCTCGAGTTAATGAAACTTGATGACTCCTGACCTGATAATAAAAATCTAATCCTTGGATTTGGTATTACACAAACAATGTCTTTGGGATGAAGCAGTGTATCAAACATTCAGTCCGAAATACCTTTGGTACCTTTTACATTAACCCATCGTATGAGGGGAGTGGGGATTCGGGCCCTGTGAAGAAATATTCAGATTTCAGTTGGCAGCAAGCCTTGGCCGACACGAAGTCGCCTGCAAAACGCAGTTCACGAGTTTAGTGCTGATCTGTCATGTAAATCGATACGTGAACTTGAGGTACAACCTTCTTCATTTTTTGCCAGCGACAGCTCCACAACTGGAGAGAAAGTACGTAAATGCATAATTACCAGGCAGTACTACGCCCGGCAACTCCTCGTATACTTACTGGCAATGTTTTTTACACGAGGCCGGTCTTCCTTAGTGGAACATCCCGCTCGTATCGTTCGTTTTGACAGCTTGATGCACTCAGCTTTCAAATTGCTCTGAATACGTCTCATAAGTCGAAGATTTTTCTGAATTTCCACCACAAATCACGACAGCGTCCTTTTCGTAAGCTTTGAGCTAACTCGAGCACCTTATTCGGTCAGTTGGGACTGTAAAGTGGTCCTTGGTATTAAAATCACGTTTTCGAAGCTCTTCTGGTCGCACATCATCCGCGCAGCTCAAGGACGGCTCTTTGCAAGGGAATCGCAGCGATCTTCTGCACCTTCTTTCTTATACGTCGCCTTATTTTCCCACAATATTTATCGCCCCTCAAAATCCTCGGGAGTATATTTTACACCCCAGCTGATACAGACTTATGGATACGCGACTTGGAGTTTAAGAGGGAGCTCTCTGCTCCCTTATAAATCTGAATTAGGCTCTCGTGACCTTATTGAATATCAAACACCTAATCTCAAGGGTCGCGATTTGAACGTCCCTTTGGAATTTATTGCCGCGATTCTGTTCGTTCCTTGGGGGGTTTACTTCTTTCCCAACGATTAGGTAGTTTGATACTTTTCGATGGGACTGAATTAATTTAACTCTCTTAACTAAGTCTTTGTACAGAGAATGAAAACTGTTGGCTGAGATGCGTTAATGCGGAGCGAATCAAATTTGCTCTTTTATTACGTGGATTAGAGCAGAGTTAACGTTGAAAGAAGGGGAAGATACTACACACCACACTTGATTGAACGTGTCCCTAAACTTGTGTGGAATGCGGCAGCGTGCAGATTGGGGACATATTTGACCGTTGATAATTGACCTTTCGGGGGACCTAAAATCAAACGGAACATTGTACGAATGATTGTACGAATCATTGAATTGATTGGAACTAGGGACTTTCCTAGCAGCTTAAGAAGTAATTTTACGGCCTTCCTTCAATAAATATGTTAATGTATAGGTAATTAACGGGGCCGTCGACATGATTTTTTAGGGTAGGTTCGTGTTTATAATTTTCAGACTATACGGAAAACACTACGAATTAATAATAATTGGTTAGTCAGTTTGAATTCCTCACTAACAGTTCCGGTATCACTTACAGTTCCGGAATTTATTCCGCTGCTCGTACTCATGCCCTGACAAATATTGAGCATTGGTACACTCAGGTTATAGCCACGGTTTTGTTGAGAAGAATATCACTTTTTCATTGTTGTCGTGTAACAGAGAAACAACGGGGGTTGTAATGTCTCCTATATATCTCATGATCTTTACTAAACGCCCATCGTGCAGGTACGTATTGATCTGCCCGGTGAATTTTTCTTAAGATTCTAATAACATTTGAGCGGAGTTTATAAGGGAAAAACTGCGCTAAAATCAATTTTGTAGGAATGTTTGGTAATGTATTGCGCTGCTCTTGTCATTTTCCCGCTGTCGTTAAGTGACACGACAGCATCATATGATAAGCTGTTTATACAAGAAATTTGATCATAATCGTTTTCATTTTTTTAAATATTTGGTGTTTTGATCATCATGGTAACTAAAGTTAGGCTTGGCTGATTTTGCTCATACGCTTATTTTGGCGTCTCTTAGGGACTTGTGGGTTGGTTATCAAGTTTGAGCTGATTTAGTTCAATCGTTTTCTATCAATCGCGTTCACAGACTCACATACATACACACGCACACACAAGTTCATTTTCCAATCTAGTGTTTTTCGGGCTCAGTAGGGTCTGAAATGTAAAGGCCTGAAGAGAACTTGGCATTTCTTTCAGCCGATTACATAACTTTCCTTTCTACTACGTGGATCCAAGGAAAGTAAAAACTGCGCTATTCTCCGAAATTATCTTTTTTTTAAACGATATTTATTACAATAATAATATTAATAACATAACAACTGAACATTATAAGCCCATCAAGTTAATTTGTTTTCATACATTTATTAGCAGTTTGTAGAGTTGATAGCCCAATGGCTGTAGTCTGGATAGCACCCATTCAGTACACTGAATCACTAATCACGTGACGTCACGAGGTCCAAGGGTTTTGTCCTAGCAAGCCGCCGGATGACGTTGCTGTTGTCTTGAAGGTGAAGCGCTTCAGGGTTTATGTGCGCATGAAGTCGCTGTTCGTACTTGATTGCATGCTGCTTAATTACCTCGCTCACTGTTTCCATTCTAAGGTCTCGATGGAGGTCGTCGTTACGAATGTACCAGTGGGTATTGACTATACTCCTCAGCATTTTATTCTGAAAAGTTTGAATCATCTTAATGTTGGTCTTTTGGTACAGCCCCAGAGCTGTATCCCGTGCGTCCACACCGGTTTCAGAACTTGCTTGTATATAAGCAGTTTATTATGTATGGAAAGCTCTGAACACCTACCGAGCAACCAATAGAAACTTCTAAACTTTATCTTCAGTTCTTCTCTTTTTTTTTGACGTGCTCCTGACACTTCAGCTTGGTGAAGAAAAAAGGAAAGACTCTCTTCCCAGGTATTTGGCGGTGTTAGCGATGGGTATCGCTCGTTCATTTAGCATTATAGGCGATCCAGTTACTTGTTTGTCAGTAAATTTAATGTGAGCTCATTCAGTTGAGTCGCCATTTTTTTGTCCATTGGCTCACCTCATTAACGGTATGTTGCAGTTTTGAAATTGCTTCTTCAACGGTTTCACCAACCGCCGCTGTATTATCCGCAAAAGTCGCAATGGTTGTGTTTTCATCGCATGGGTGAGGCACATCGCTCGTATACAAGAGGTATAGCAGTGGCCCAAGTACACTTCCTTGAGGAACTCCTGCTTTAATTTCCCTTAGGCTAGAGTATGCCCCATCATGCTTTACTCTAAAATATCTCTCTGAAAGATACGATTTCAACAATATATAGAATTCTTCCGGTAGATCTCTTTTAAGTTTATAGTGAAGTCCTTCATGCCAGTCCATCGAGCCAGGATTCGGGGTGCCTGCCGAAATTATTGATAATTTATTCTTCCCTGGGATAATAATTGTATGGTACTGTTGTGTTATTTCGAGCTGTCTGTAAAAAAAACCGTGTTATGATCACTATGCAACCGTACTTAGTTTTTGCTCGATGTTGCTCATACTACTATTTTTGTGTTCGACAGTGATCATGGTGAGGCAAATTATAACATTGGGCGGATTTGATTCAGCGATGCATAATTTGAGTACAAGTACACGACATCCGCATGGAATATTCCACCAATATCTTCGGTCTATCTCATACAGACACTTAAAGAGATTCGAAAGTGGCAATGAGGAGGTTGGTGGGAGGGCAGAGGAGATGAGGAAAGCGGGGCCCCTTGCAAAGTGGAAAACCGGAGCATTGATGTGCAGATCGCTCAAAGGGTTGTCGGACGAAGGGGAGGGTGTTCTTAATTTAGGGCATTATCATGACAAAAACATGGTAGTTGAAGGGCTATAGGTTTACGGTGGAAGGGCAAGGGGTGCTGGTGAAGCGGAGGGGAGTATTGTCTTGTGCCCTTCTCATTGGTCAGCGCCATTAGGCGAATGAAAAATGACGTTGAAAGCTCTTTTAGTGGAAAGGCTCTTTGCGATAAGAAGACTGAGCAAAAAGGAAAGCGGGTTATCAGCGTTTGAAACGACGACGGGAGCAATTTATCAATTTTTTCGCGATCCACACAAATATTTTTTTAACCTAATTGCGTGATTACTTCCTTTTGATGGATTTCTGCCGAAAAATTAAAAAACGGCTCTCATAAATTTGTTCGGAAGACGGGGAAGACTCGAAGAAGCCCCTTATCAAGCGTTACTAGGGGGGAAACATAATTCTGGAGGAATGGCCCCTACTGTTAAGAAAATACTGTAGATATTCCAGTTAACACTAAAGCGTTCTTCAACAGCAAAACCTCATTACTTACACGCCTAGGTAGATGACACTTATCTAACCTCCTGACAGCGAACTTTTACTCATTTATACTATTTTCTTGCACTACAATTACATTTACGCTGCTCTCGTATGAATGCATTGAGTATTGGATGGATTTTGAATACCGTTTTTTCCTCTTCCTAATCGATTTTAGTGCAGTTTTCCCTAATAATTTCCTCTACGAAAGTATTCCCAAAGCGTTGTGAGGTGAAGGGGGGGGGGGCGCTAACTGGACGCTTGTCGCGGTTCTCTCCTCAGTCCCCCAAGTTTGACCTCCCCCCCCCCTCAACATCTAATCGCGTTATCTAATTAGCTGAAGCGTTGAGTTTCTTCGGAGCATTACGTTTCAAATGCGAGATTCACTATTATAACTCGTAATTCACTAATACCATAGAGATCGATATCTAGTTTTTTAAATGAAAATGACTTAATTTACTTCAGTTCGGGAGCAGTACCTTAAACATTCGTTCACATAAATGTACCTTATTAAGATCATTACTAACAGTTCCCCTTTCTTCAAATAAGCTCATTTGTCTTACTGAACTTATTTGCATTACTTAACGGCTCAAGTTTGTTCTTCATCTTCTTGCGGGGGTTTCGCTTTTTTTTGCTTTCCTTATATGGAGTAGGGAGGAAAGTTATGTAATAGACTTACAAGTTTTTTAGATTTCTCTTTTGATCTTTATTTTTCGAAGCTCCGGTAAAAAATATTTGGGAAAACGATTGAGAGAAAACGGCTGAACTGAATCGAGTCAAATCAACACGGGACCTCAAAATAGGATGTTTCGGCAGGAACTATAGAGCGGTTAGCGGCGGAACAGCTCTTCTAAGATGAGAGAATTCCCGCCTCCCGCGTTATCAAATGTTATCACAACGAAAAAAGTATTGTGAATCTCTCTCTCTCTCTCTCATTGTGCACCCGCTTTGTGTAAAATCAATTCAAGTTGTGTCAAATTCGACCACCGAACCCCCGAAAATACCGCTTGTAGTGGATCATACCACATCCTTGGTGTAGCTACACGATCTCCCCTCAACGTTCCCAGGATTCGCCTCACGTCATCGTCGTCGTCCCCCGGCCGCGGTAAGTACCGCACAGCTAGCCAGACGAAGTCATTTGGTGAGTCCCCCGTCTGTATTTCCTGCCAACTTTGATTGATTACTTGAATGTGAAACCAGTTTCAACCTCCAATTACAGTCCACTGCGTTAGTCTGTCCCCAACATAGGGTATGAGTAAAATTCGCCTAAAAGTAACTTCAGTTATCAAAGCACCAAATATTTGCTTCTGAAAAAGGGCTCGGTTGATTTCGGTTAACTTTTTTGTTTGTACAGCTCCAACTAACGCAACAGTACCATAAAATTCTCCCTCGGTTGACAATTACGAAAGCAGCACTGGAAATTGTCAAAAATGTCCGGGAAAATAGATTTATGTGCAGTTTTCTAGTACAAATGCCTTCAAAGGTATTCCTAGAGCGTTTAGAGTTTGGAAGGGGGTGAGCGGGGGGGGGGGGGGTCGGTAGTCGGGCGCTTGTCACAACTTGTCGCAGTTCTCTCCTCAGTCCCCCCACCAACCCGAGCTCGAAACCTCTCTCAAAATTTGTTGAGATTTTAAGAATTGGAATCGCACTCTTTGGACTACTAATTGTAAGTACTTCCCTTTAGTACATTCTGCCAAATCAGTCTGGGTTTTTTGCCCTCAGAGTTCTCTCACCTGCCCTAACGGACTCTCTAGCCCTTAACGGCAAAGTCATTGTTGCCCCAAAGACCGTCCAGCAGGAGGAAATTCTACCTCTGTGGTTATTGGCTGCGGATTTCCCTGAAGTGGGGTTTTCCTTTCTTTATTTTCCCTCTCCCCAATTTCAAATTCCTCTCCGAAGAAGACAGCTCCTCCCAAATTCATTCACCTGGGAAGTCTCGCGAAAGTCACACTCGTCTCCCTGTGGTCACTCAGAAAATTCCATTCCAGAAGATTCATTCTCAGCCTGGTTACAGCTCGCTCTCTCCTTCTGATACAGTTTCCCGCCAGTTCACGCATATTACGAGTCGTTCTCTTGTGTCGCCCCTTTGTACACAAACTCCACTCATTTCATTGCACATAATAGAGTCCTCCTCACGTCCACTGAGTTCGAGCTCACTCGTGCGCCCAACACGTTCCTCAACTCAAAGAAGAAGGAAGGAAAGTTGTTTGGGCTGAATATTGGAGTTTCTTTCGATTATAACATCTCAAACACGAGTTTCTGCTGTTTCCAATTCGCCTTGCATTATTACTTTTAAGAGATTAGTATCAAAAAGACGGATTCTATTTCGGCTCCATTATTTTGTTTTTTAAATTAAAATGAGTACATTTGCTGCACATCGGGTATAGTTCCTTAAACATTCGCTCTCTTAATTGTTCACTATTATCAATTTCTATAAGTCCTGTTACTCCCCTAATATCTTTTACCTATGTTCTATCTGAAAAGTTTATACTTGCAGTTGGTTTCGCTTATTACTTGGAGGGCCATGTGTTTTGCGTTTCTTTTCACTTTCCTTGGCTCTACGAGGTTGAAAGGAAAGTTATGTACTCTACTAACAAATTTTAAAAACTTTGTCAAGGTCCCTACGCTTTAACGACTACAAAGACCGAAACACAACATTTGAGAAGATGACCTGTGTATTTCTATTGCGTGGTTGTGTGCGTGTACACTCGTGAACGCAAATAACAGAGAATGGCTGTTCCAAATTGGCTCAAACGTTTAAACTAGCGAGTAGATCAAGATGGAACGGTAATATAAGGGTGTGGGGGAAACCGGCTCAAAACTAACTAAAGATGTTAGTGTTGTGTTTGTGATTAATATACAAAATGTTCATTTGTGGAAAAATGACGGGAGCATCCCAGAAAAGTATCGAAAATTTTGATTTTAACACCGTTTTGGTTTATTATTCATTCTGATTATGTTTTCGGTCAAAACATAGGGTTAACAAAAAATGTACAACTCATCATGTAGGAAAAAGTATACAACTCTTCCTCAAAATTTGATACTTTACGTTTCAAGACTTAAGTTTAGGATTCTAAATCTGCAATGTCCGTCCGCCGTCCGGGTCGCTTTGTAATTTCGGCATTTCAATCGGAAATAGGCCGTGTTTGGTATCGTATTCAAGGTGTTTTTAGGTCCTGGGTCGAATAGAATGAGTATGAAACGTGTGCAAACTGCGTATAACGACATAGCAGTAAATATAGTGAGTGTACTAATTGAAAGAACTCGCGGAACAATAACTACGGCGAAAACAATCGTTTCATCGTTTGTACTCCCTCCCTCCCGTCTCATCAAAACCACCTACCCGCACGACTCGCTACGCCGTGCCAACGATTTAGTTTTCCTCGTTCAGTCGTAGTCAGGTCAAGCTTCGTATGGTTTACTGGTATTTTTCGATGCTGAATCGGAGCTGTGAGACTCCGTCAAGCTGTTCAAGAGAATAATAAACCATTGTGTAATAATTATCAAGGGTTTTACTATAAATCGACTCCGCGATTCCGACCACCTGTTTCAGTTTTTCCCGTTAATTCCACAACATCATCTCTAACCATCTGAGAAAAACGTGGTGGCAATTTAATGAATCACTAAAGCACCAATTACTCAATGATGGTCGTGGTATGAATAGGAGGAATTAAATAAATACACACATTTGTAAAATGTGGAGTTATCTATGTCCAGTTAAAATGAACTGAGTGACAAAATCAGATTGGATTAGTAGCTTGAAAGTCGTTGAATGTACTTGAACTAAGAACAGTTGTGTGATACGTCGCGCCACATATTTGTTTAATTCAGTAGGGTTCAAAACAGGTTTGAAGAAAACTCAATTTTTTCACGCGATTGCAATACTTTCCTTAAAATTTGGTCAACAGAAAGTAGAAAAGTTGAGTTTAGTTCCCATCTTTACGTTTTTTGGCCTGAAATTTCGTATTTGCGCACTGTTCTGTGATCGATTGAGCTGGTTTTGTTCACTTCGTACGTTCTTCTCAATCGTATTACACCTCGAGCGGGGATCACTCTTGATGCTTACTTATCGCTGAAAGACGGTGCCTTAGAACCCATGACAGCGATCTGTGGACTAGAAAGCCCGTTGAGCCGTAAAGCTGCGCGGGCTTGGTCGCGTAGGTTTCGAAAAGAGCGCAATTAAGAAAAAGACTAGGCTTGAATAAGGAAGGTAACGGACTCTGTGGAATCGGCCTAACAAAAAAAGTTAAATACTTCGCCTAACAAAAAAATGTGAAATACTCGACCGAGCAGGTGGAGTGACGCTGAAATTCAGGAAGCGGGTCTAAGTAACTTAATAAGCGTGCCGTAAGTTGTGCTGCGTTACATATTTTCACAGTAAATGCATAACTGAATTTTATGTTGGTCGGAATTTGTAATCACGACTTGAGTATCGATTAGTTTTGAAAGAGACGAAATTCCTCAAGGAAAGTCTTTCTCAGATTACGTATTGTCGCCCACTTTCTAGAGTCACGAAAGCTCTTTACTTGTCCCACAGAATATTTTCAACTTTTCCAAGTAAAGATGTATCTAAACGCTAAAGCGAAGAGGATCGAAGTTGGTAGTCATGGAATGGTAAAACTCACACATTGCCTTTGGTTACTCCATATACTGTTCTTAATATTTCCTTTGGCAATCTGTTTAACAGGAATAACAACCAAATGTGGCAAAACCGTGTCTTTCAAGTAGTGTAGTGTCTAATCACTGTCGGGGGCTATATATGTGATCGGACGAAATCCCTGGTAGTTATGAGCAAAAGATGGTTTATGAATTTAGTCAAAAACTAAATTTTGGCAGTTTTGTCGCAATTACGTCGCGTGTGGTATCGTTTCTCAGGTATTTTTTGATGCTGAATCGAATAGGGTGTGTATGACTTCGTCAAATGGAAAACGGTGTGATCACAGTAAATATAGTGAAGCAAATTCTACTTCTTGAAGGAGCTCGCGAATATTAACCTTATGTACCACACTGCCTCTCGTCTCACCCCAAGCACTCATCAGTTTGAAGACTGAAATCAGCCTCATTATCAGGAACTTTGGACTAAGAAAATCGTGCGTTTTTCTGATTTCAATGTTATGTCCTCGTTGTTCATTTAATAGTCGAGTGCGCTTCATATATGAATATTGGGATATTGTGCACTGTTCGGTTCAGGTCTGGCCGAATTAATTTGTGGCTCTTGACTCTGAGGGGAAACCCCGAGCATTCAGGCTTTTGAAACGGTAGCCGTGAGAAAAATCGAACAACTAACATTCATGCAGCTTCCCTTGCTAACAAAGAGCTTAGGGTTAATTCCGAAGCCATTGCGAATTATAGCATTTTGAATTTCCGAAATATTCCTTTCCCATCATTCACTTCTCCTTGGATTCCAACTCTCAGCACTTCCCAGAGCCGACCCAAAAAAAGCACATTCGATGCTCAGCTCTCGCCCAATTACATCGAACATTCGTCACTCAGGTCTCGCACTACTCACTCACTCTCTGCTCTCATCCTACAACCCAGTTGGCATATTCAGAGACCTGCTTGTGTCGTGTAAATGCTTACTCACTCACCTCATACCTCTAATTGTTTTCACTACTTTATTCGAAGTGTATACAGTCGCCTCTCGCGCTCATCACGTTAATCCATTTATTCTTCGAACTTTATCTCTAGCTCCTTCTCCCGTGCGTCCAACAGGAAGTGTAATGTAGCAGAGAAGACGCAAGGTCGATAAATGTCAGTTCGTGCGCTTCTCGAGAATCCATCTTGTTTCGAACTTCCTTCTTTTGGTATATTATTCATTCTGAATAATAACCCTATATTTTCGGCCACGAAAAATTTTTTACGACCCCCCCCTCAAAATTTGATACTTTACGTTTCAAGACATGGGGATCCCAAATCTGCAATGTCCGTCCGCCGTCCCCCGTCCCCCGTCCGGGCCGTTTTGTGCCTTTAACGTGGTCTAAAAAATTCGTTCTTTTGCACAAAAATCCCATTTGGTATCTAGTTGTGCCCGCCATCTCGGCAATTCGATCGGACGAAGCCCATGGTTGTTATGGGCAAAAAATGGTTAAACACATTAACGAAACGCAGTATAATCGCAAATAAGCCGTGTTTAGTTTCGTTTTCAAGGCCCGCTCGACTCGCAGCGCCCTTTGGACTCGCAACGTCCTGCCAACTGCCGTTCACTGGAAGCCCTCGTCCCACCGCTTCATCGGATCAGACGTTTACTGGCGCCTGGCGCCGGGGGAATATTTTTAATTTCCGTAGTTCCATTGTAGTCAGGTCATGTTTCGTATGGTTTACTAGTTAGTATTCGATGCTGGATCGAATGGGATGGGGGAGCAGTAATACTAGGTCAAGCTGTTCATGAGAATAATAAACCATTTTGTAATAATTTGCAGGGGTTTTTCCATGTTCTACGTGTTTTCGGTAGACATCGATTAGGGAAAAAGGTGCTTATGGCGTAGGACAGAGATTATGGTACGATGAGATGCGGAGCCCAGTCATTCTGAGTGGGCTTTCGATGGAATGCACAGTAGGGCTATGTGCAGACAAGTGAACACAAAACCAAAGCTATTTTGAAGCAGCTAACGAGAGTAGGAATTTGTGAAATGTGAGGGAAACGTCTTTCGTTCTCCGAAAGTGAAAACTCCAGCCAAATAACGCTCTCTTCATTTTCAACCCTAAGCGCCCCGCTAGCCACTTCGTTCCCGAAACGTAGCTGATTTATCCCCCATTTGAAAGCTCGTTCCCTCTCTAATCCCTCTCTGGGGGGGAAGTCCTTCTGTTAACCACCTGTTGACCACATCCTCCTGAGTCGTGCCCTCGATGGCTTGCGGTCGATCGGAGGATTTCCCGAGGTTCTCTATCTCTCGTTCACATGTTACGTTTTTCCTGAGGTTCTCAATATACGGTGGGAGGGAGGGGTGGGATCAAATCAAAACGTAACAATGTCCAAGGAGACGGAAAGTGAGACTTTCTCATTTTCTCCTTTAAATACTGCGATTTCTTGCTATTTGTCTGCTCTTAAAATGATGTCAGTAGTATTTACAAATATTCTGCAGAATACATGAAACCCTTGTTATAACCCGTGTGTACAGCAGGTGTAGGGGGTTACTAAGATGTTATGCCGCTGCGTCGGTAATGTGTTTCTCCATCATACGTCTTGCTGTGCTGATCGTCGTTCTCTGTACGTTCAACTTGGGAAAAATTTTAAATAAAGTTTTCTTTTAGGTGTTCCGCCGAAAGCGAAATATATTTTGTACAATTAACCCGTACATAATACATAGAATAATGTGCATGTAATGCAACACTGACCATCATGATGCCCATCTTGAAAATCTGTATATGCCATTAGGATTGAACGGAAAATGACGCAACGCGATCGTAAAATGGCAATAGGAAGGCTGTATAGCTATTCGATTGAACGGATTCTCTGTCTCGAATAAACCATTTAATACCATAATTAAAACATCAAAATAACGAAATACGGCTTGAACTTTGTTGGGATGTAAGGAGTGGGGGATTGACATGAGCAGCTAGCGAAGAAACTATTCGTAATCGAGTAGAAACAATGATAAGCAAACAATATCAATAATTGTTAGTAAATTTAGATCCAAGACGTTGCTATCATTTCATTATGTGTTATGTAATGCGTAAGGAAATAGCCATATTAATAATAAAATACGTGGTGCGACGCATCAACATCAACTATCCGTCCCCTGTCCCCCTTAAATTCAATGATGTTGTTGGGCGCACGAGAGGGGGAGCTTGAGGATCGAAATAAAAATGAAACTCAGTGAGCGTGAGGAGAACTGCATTATACGTGCGGAATTTAGTTGAGTTAGAAGGGCGGTACAACGCGTGAACTGGCGTGGGAAAGTGTCTCGGATGGAGAGAGCAAGAAGTTACTAGGACAAGAGTTGATAGCGGAGTAACTGTGTGACTATTGGGAGCCGAGTGTCTCTGGGCAGAGCCGTGTGTCTTGGAGAAGGTGGTGAATTGAGGGAAAGTACAAAAGGGGAAATCCGTTATCGTTGGAAGTTAACCCAAACTTAATCCCTTTGTCGGTGGAGAAGGGATTGAAAGGGCAGTTCTCAGACTTCCCCGCGGCATCGCCTGAAAAGGGCTGAAACTAATGGGTTGGGTGGACGCACCAGGTAAAGGAATCAGCCTTTAAGCATGCGCTGAACAGATGTGATACACGGGTTGTTAAATTCGGTAACAGTCACAGGCGAGGAGCCGTTCTACAGCTAATTTCTGATCCCATAATATTTTGTTGACTTTTAAACACTTAAAGATATTATTTTCGATTTTATCACACTAAACGGCTCTAACTCCGTTAATTTACGAGCATGTCATGTTACACCTTTGGGAACAGCATAAAATTTCCTGTCTCTTTGATGGAAACCTCTCACTTGAATCGGCAAAAAGGGCAAAAAATGAAATTTAAATGGAAAATTAGTGGAATCTTAGAAATCTCTACTTTTTTCAAACTCTCAAAGGTTCTGTAATTCGGCAAATTAATTTTTGCCCAAGTCTTAAAAGTTGGGCCAAATTAATTTCAGGGAGACAATTAGTTTGAAATAAGTAGAACCACCGTTCAGGGAAAGAACGGTGTTTTTCGGGGCGTACACGTATCTGCTGTCAAAATGAGGGTGTAGGTTTACTACTGTAACCGGCAGTTCGAGTTGGCGGTATTAGATATTAATGAGCATGATGTGATTCCCATTGTCGAGATTCTGGCACTGGAACGCACAAACTCCTTCATAAATCCATTGCCGAGGGACAGAGATCCGTAGTTCCTTGTTCGTTATATTCTCGCAGATTCATTTATCGATAAGCATGTCAGCGGCGGGGCTTTAAGGGCAATGGAAAATGCTAATAAACTAAACGATGATGAGCCTAATTTCGATCACGATTTTCCGCGTTAACGCGAAGGCGGATGAGCCGAAAAATGTGAAATGCGGTAGCGGGCAGTTTTCCAAAAACTGATACAACCATAATGTTGTGCGATGTGAGGAAATGGAGAGGAGGAAGATGGGGGTTCCCTTTGTCACAGGTTTGCTCCTGATGCAAATGATATGTATATTAGTCCCATCGATCCCGAAATTTATATTCCTTTGTCAAGCTCCATCCCCCCACCATTATCATACCATATCCTACTCCCCGCTCCTCCCTTTTCTCCGCTGCTCTCAGAGAAAGCGAAAATTCACGAGAATTGAAGGTTTTTGTCCCATGTGAATTGAAGAATATGATATGCGCCCTCGGTTAACTCTTTTCTCTTCATTTTCCTCTTTCCCCATTATCTCCTGCATTCTCGCAAATCCCCTGTTATCCCTCTGAGCTCTATAGATTTTCGTTTTCATTCATTTCCTTTGTTATCGAGGACAAAACACACGCGATAATGAGAGCCGCGCTTTAAACGTTCAGCAGCTTCAAGGACCCTTTCCCTCTTTTTCCCCCCACCCCTGAGAACGTTTCATTCAGCGGTTGAGCCGACCACAAAAGCGGAGTTGGAAATATATTCAAAACTGCACAATACATCATTTCGGGGCGGAGAGACTTTCGGGAATTGAACTGCCGCGGCGAGTGGCTGATGATGGCAATGGAGAGAGAGTGGGAGAGGGAAGGGTGCACTGCAAAATAAGTTGTCGATGTACCTGCAGTTGCTATAGGCTCAACTATGAATAGCTCAGGGGAATGGGGATGAACGAGAGGTTCGGTTGGAAAACTGTAAAGTAGGAACTAGACGTCTATCCAGGGGAGTCGGCTCTGTGGCGGCTTACGAAGCATTCACGAGTAGGAGACGTTCATCGTTGGAAATCAGGAGAGCATTCACCAGAAAATAGTAGGTTACCAGATTTATAGGTCCGCCTTACCTTTATGAATGGTAGTAGTGATCAGTGGTTGTAGTCCTGTGGGTGTTGAGGCACATTCTGAGGAACCTTGGGATATTAGCTCAGTATCAGAATCCCTGTAATTTTTACCGATGCGACTCTTTTTCTAACAAAATGGTGCCAAAAATAAAATACCTACTTTCCCTTAGAGCGAATTTGACGTCTACCTTTAGTACTGTAGTGGTTTCCCGCCAGATTTAAGGATGTCGTGTTCTTTTTGTTAGTCTATAATTAAGCAATGCTTGAAAAACATTCACCGCCAAACTATTTTTACTTTTCGGAAGTTATTCCTATTACTTTCACCACTTTCAGGCAATTTCCCAACAATTTTGCTGAACGTTCCCAATAATTTGTTTACGAGTGGATATCTGACTATTTTTAATCGATTTACCAGGTACTTGTAGTTATTATCCGAGTATATGCACCCATTTCCAAATATTTTCGGTCGATTTGTCCAACACTTTTCACTTGCATCCTCAACCAGTTTCTATCCTTTCCACATTTGTTACTGTATTTCTTGGCATTTAACATTTTATGTCTTTACTTTGCTACATAAACTCGAAAATGTTACGCGGGATATGTAACGGAGTAGCGTCACGCACGAAATATCGAATGGTTGAAGCGTAACGCTTGGTAACGCCTGTTACAAAATGTAACGCTTGTGACATGTAAATCACAATGTAACATCACACGTTTTAATAACCTCAGTGACCAAGTGATGATGTCAATTGCAATTGACGCGGCCATTATATCGAAACCATCAACAAGCACAATCCAACGAAGTTATCATTGCATAACAAAAAATAAATAAATAAATAAAAGACATAAAATGTCCCTAGTGGTTGCGTACTTGTACGAAACCTGTACCCACCGTTTGTGTTTCTCAAAAAATGTAATTACAAGTCTAGTTAATACGTTTGAGAACTAGAGTTCCCAAATCAGAGTGCCAGTCCAACGTTTCTAGCGGTTACGTGATTCGTCTTCTAACGTGTCTGGGCACGTTATGAATTTATCTACATTTCAAGCCAGTTTTTACGAGTACCTGAGAGACTTGCTTTCTTCTTTTATCGTAGAAAAAAATCATTTATACATTTTCTTATTTAATACAAGTATGAAAAGCGACCTAAATGTTGTATTTTTAATCATATTTAACGTGTTTTCCAAATTCATGTAACGGGGTTATGATTTGGTTGATTGTTGGTAAGATTGTGTACAGAGTTTTGTGTTTTGTTTCAATTATTACATTATTTGAGTTTCGTGCGCACATTATGAATATAGAACAATACTCAAGCATGCCTCAAGGTTTAAGGCACAATTATTGTAAAATGAAATAGTTTTGCGTCCGCAAAGGCACCCGTGGTCATTGTCTTTACCCTGTTGAGTCTTCACTAAAGGTAAACTAGAAGCATTGGATGAGCGGGTGCTGGACAAACGGCAACGTACTTGGAAATCCTTATCTTAGGAATGAGACATTCAAATATTTTACCCCACAAACTGATAACGTCTTGGGAGGAAAAGAAGGAAGAGGACGATAATCTTCCCAATTTAATTATAACGAAATGGTATCGGAAGTGTGATCCGCGAGTAGCACCTCCCAAGAAGACCCCTCCAATCCCCGCGAGTAGCACCTCCAAGACAAATAGGTGAAAAACGTTTAGTAATCTTAACAAATTACCAAGTCCTGGCAAATTAAGGGGATTTTCGGAGTGGGTCTGACGAATAAATAAGCCTGTTGTATATTCGTCTTGAATGCGATTCATCCAGCAAGCTCTAGTTTGTTGCGGCCCCAGAGTCTCTGGATCGCTGAGTCAATGAGCAGTTGCTGATCTTAGAAGACCAGCATCCAAAGTAGAGCGGAAGGCGTAAAGAAGGTCCAACGTACCCAGTCATCATAAGGCCAGTCCGTCTGAAACCCAGGTATCAACATCCCACGCCGTCCTAATGAGAGCATCAAGAGCAGTGTAAAACCACCGACCCGGCTGCTACCAGCTGCTTACAGCCATTGGGAGGTAGAGATATACTCTTTCACATCCGGTTGAGTTCGTTAAGTTGGTATTAATGATTGAAAAAGGTTTAGTGTGTGAATCGACATTTTTGCTGAGTTTTCCTGCAATTTATCTCAAATTGAACAATAGTAATATGATTCGATATGAGCGCATTGATACCTCCCTGCCGTTGCAAAACAAAAAGTTCTTCGTCGCTTTCTCAATTATCTTACGCTGATTTTCACTCAATTTCACATTTATCGGGCTTCCAATTTTGATTATAGTTTTTCTATGTACTTTTCGTTGATAATTCTATTTCTTTCGTCGTTTTCGCAGCCAGTTCAACCGAACTTAAACTTCTTAACTATCTTAACCTGTGTGGCTTTTTACACGGTTTCATAGCATCTCGCTAAGTGGAAGTTGTACCTGATCTGTATTGGTCGTTTTGTTTTGCAACGGCAGGGAGGTGTCAATGCGCTCATAGGTTTCCCTTAGGTACTGCTAACTCGTACCTCGTCCCCTCCCCCCTCCGAAGTCATCTAAGTCACCTGTTCATGGTCACTCAGCACGTACCTCTCCTACATGATAGTTCATTCCAGTTGCAGATAAGCTCATACTCTTACGATATTCCCTATAATATGGCACAAACCTCATTGTAATTCATTCCCTTTCCGATTATCTAACCAATAGGTTTGTAACTGATACGACCAACTCACACTGATTTCGGAGACAATACCTTCAGTTTAATTGTGTTGCGGGATACCACATTTTTATCCTTTTATTTCCATTTCTGTCATATTCAATCGTCAACTCTGAGTTTATTTTAGTTCTGTCAATTTTTCTCTAGTATACAAAATGAATTTCTTTACCTTCGTCGTTCTAATTCTCATTTGCGCATCGTGGTATTAAGTGGGCACAATGATACACCCTGACGGCTAGTGCTTTTGATTTACAAAGGGTTGACACTCCTCCCAACCCTCTTCCACTGTCCCACAGGTTTATTAGGTTCTGTTAGTTGGATCGGCAATCAGTGCTAGGCTATACAGTGTATTTTTTCTTTATAGCTATCTTGTGACGAAAGTCTGCGATCCATATAGGTTACAATTTTGTTATCACACGGCACTCAGATCTATGGAAGGTTCGGCGGCCAGTCTCCTGGTGGAGAAATGTTGTGTGGATGAATGATCCTATGGAATTCCATACCTTACTTTGAGATTTAATCTGACAAGATCCACCTAATCTAGGTATTTAAGCGTCAAAGGTTCAACGGGAGAGCATTCGGGTTAGGCTAGTTCAATTGTACACCATGTTTTAGCCTGTAATGGTTTGCGGCAGACTGCAGGAGGTGGCAACACTGACAGCCACCCGTGCAGCCCGCCGCTGTTTATATTAGCGGCTGGGCCACGTTCCTTGATCTGAACGGCTACCGACTTCGCAGACGAATCGTCCCCTTTTCCTAAGCCAGTGAATCAGTTCTTAAACGTCCTTTGTATTGTGTGGCTTAAGGTAAGCGATCAGAGCTTGGTGTTTCATTTTCCCCATTGTCCCTTTATTAATATTAATACAATCCGAGCATAGGTTATTTATTTCATTCTAAAAGGAGTTCATTTCATTTCATTAATTTCGAGTTTTGCCTGATTAAATTCAAGTGGGTCTTAATCGCTTTATAATTTCATTTCCCATTACATTCTTGAGAGGCATTATTTTTTTTATTTCATCAAGTGAGTATAATTGGGTGTATTTGATTTGTTCTTTTCTTTTGGGCCCAGACACGACTTTCACGCGTGTTCTGTACACGGTTGAATTCTGAGACAATTCCCCAAGTACGTTACAAATTGGTAGCAGAACGTGGTTGTTGAAAAAACCTAAATTCACCGCAGATAACGAAGCGACCGAGTCCGGAAGCGCAATAGCATCGACGTTGTTGACCTGAACGGTGAGGGTGAGGGGGGAGTGGAAATTGGTGAGGCGTGCATAGATGGGAGGGTTTATCGCCGAAGACGGGGGTGGTCCACATTTCACCTCCTTGAATGTGGACGAACCCAGTTTAAAGATTGCTGTTTAGTCGCCTGGGATGAGGGGGTACTACGTGGAGGCTGGGATGAGTGGGGTTGCTGGGGACGAAAAGTTTTAACAGACAATAGGGGAGGGGGTGCATTTTGATGCTGTGAGTGGGGTGGCAGCAGAATGAGGGCGCGAAGAGCGCATCGCGTCCTCAACCGCCTTTACCAACCCATACAGAGCTTGTTTGTTGAATGGGCGTCAAAGTGCCAAATTCCATCTAACGTTCTAGTTTACGACCTGCACACATGATCTTGGAGTTGGGTACATAATGAAGGAATCTCCCTTTTCACCAGTACTGAATTGATTAGTGGCTAGTGATTACTTAGAGAGGACACTGTCTTTGGGGGCCTTGGTAATGCACAGGAGAGCAGCTCTCTGAAAAGAGCCAGCAATGTTTTTTGATTGATCGTAAGTTTGTTTCTCTAAGCATCGGTGCAGTACCCAATCATGATTCAGTAAAAGACGTTGGCTGTTGATAAGATATCAATAGCACCCATTCTAAGTGGCTTTGCAAACCCCATGAGGCTTGTGCCTTTAAGGAACTGACTGCATGGGTAAAATGTCACCCCTAACTTACAATTATGACTAGGCATCAGGTTACGGGGATAAGGCCATCATCAGTACCACGAAATCATCACATCATCGGTAATACCGAAATCATACCCCTTCCACACACAGCCAGATTGTCCAAAAGGGGTCTGCATGGCAGGCACTGGAGTTCATATTCGAAAAGGACGAACTGTGCTTTTTCCTCCTGCCGCCTGGAACTTTACCTGCCACCTCCAATGACCCCATGTCTCTCCACAATAGCCTTTCTCCCACCGCTTTGCTGCCACCTGAGGGGCTCACACTCAGTTGCCTTGTACAGTAGCGCTGTTTAAGTTGCTCGTCCGCGCGTCGACTACGGAAAAGAGGAACACACTCTTAGAAAACTGAAGTTTTGCCTCAGAAATTCGGCTTTAGGGGCCTTTAGTTTTGAAAAGTGCGAGCAGACGGGAAGGCTCTTGTTATAACGGAATGCCTCGCATTCACCGCGCTTTGTGGTAGTGGCGTGGGCGGAGGGGGAGGGGCCTTAAGTGATGTATTAATTAAAAGGACGTATAGGAAAGGCTATAGAACCTTCCACGTCCTGTATTGAATCTCTCCTTTTCACGGACGTCTACTCGCCTCTCAGTCCGGGCAATAAGTTGCCTACCCCGTAAATGGACGGAGTCCGGCCTAACAATGCCTAGCCTCAACAAAAGACCCCTCTTCCTCATCCTCCTACGCATCCCCCCCTCTCTCCGCCACCGTTCCTACCACCCAGCAACAGCCATCCCCGTCCTTTTCACCGTCCATTTTCATATAAACCCATTGATAAGACTTCAGTATTGTTGCCTCTTCAGTCGTCATGTATATGTTATTATTGTCCTCCCGCTCCAATGGGTTCTTTCGATCGCTCCTGCTCTATACACAAGGCCCAGCCCCGCTGGCGTCTTTTTCTTCGCTCTCGATGTTTAGTCAGCTTTATACACCCCCCCCCCCAACACAACCCTCCTCACGCCTTCCTACAGCTCTCTCATTAATACGAAGATCGTTAGCTTTCTTCACCCTTTCGCGTAACATATGTCACTGTCATATCTTTTCATACTCCCAACGCCTTTGACCATCACCGATGCTTTTTGGCTCGTTTCAGACATTTTTCTTTTCGCGAACCCTTTCAAGACTGTCGAGATCGATCCCGTTGTTTGTTCAGTTTCAACATAGTTCTCACACAACTAGCTCGGACGCATTAGTACAAAACGTGACTATATAGTCACATCGTGTAGTTATTTATAGGACTATCCAAGAGGTTTTTTTTTCTGGTTGATCCTTTGTTATGCATTCTGAACATATAAGGGAGATATTGTGGAAATGTAAAAACTGGTGGTGCTTTATTATGTATTGGTTTGCCCTTACTTATATTCCGACCTTTAGTGAATTACGAACGTACAGATAATTTATGGGATTGTCAACGTAATCGTTTTTTGGAATAATGGGGAAACCGCTGTGGAATACTTTTATATCAAAGGACAAGTGTGATTTGAATTCTGAAATTTCGAAGGTTCTTCCTAATTACCAACCTTATTTATTTTTATTAACCTTATTATTTTATTATTAGACTGCCAACGTTGTTTATTTGTTGTTATTTTCATAAGTGAGATCATTTTGTGTTGCGAAAGATAACTTAGCATTGGCCGTAGAAACTATTCGCACTTGAAGTTCTGGAATTTATTGGACTGCTACTACGTGTGCCAAGACCTCAATTGTAAAACCCGCCAATATGTAATTGATGGGGTCGTCAATCGATTTTTTCAGACGGTCAAGTCTCATGGTAGAAATGTAAAGAGTTGGATTTAAAAAAAACCCATCTTGTTAGGGTGACTTCTCCTCTATATTTAGTGACAATTAATAAACGTCCGTAGTATATGAGTAAGATTGGCAAGGAACAAAAAAATTGTCATAATTTATTGCGCTGCTTTGTTATTTTTCCTCAACGTAGAATTTTATGTTTTATGGTAATAATATGTTATTTAGGACTGTGCATAGAATAACTTCAATCAAACTAGTCAGAGGCGTTTTTGAGAAAAAAGGTGTTTTAATTATCATCGACAGTTAGTAATCGGCCAGTTTTGTTCATAGTCTTATTTGGCGTCCCATGTACCCGCAGACTATATATAAAATTGAACTGATTTGACCCAGCCATTTTTCCGCAATCGCCATTTATGGCCATTAGTAAGTTCTTACTGCGTAGGTAGCATATTAGACTACCATACACATTTTTTGAGAACATAAGTGTCACATGAGCGAGTTGTATAAGCAAAAAACTGCACTAAGATAGATTATTGTTGAAACTTGTGCTAACTTATTGTGTTGTTCTCGTCATTTCCATGTCATCATTGCGTGGTTTGCGTTCACGAAAAATTCAGTCATTTCGTTCGAGTGGTTTTTGAGAGAAAAAAAAATTGGTGATTGATGTTATGTTATGGTAGTTAATTTAGCGTCGATTTTGCTCATGCCCTTATTTGGCGTTCTAGTTTGATCTGCAGATCTGATTAACGCTCATTTGGTTCGCTCACCCTCAACTGTTCACAAACACACACACACACACACACACACAAAGATGTTTTCTGGGCTTAGAAGCTATAAGCGAGTGTTTGGGAAGCCCTGGCTGCGAGGAGAGTACCCAGCCTTGTGGCCTCTACCTCTCCCCCGCAGCACTTTACTCAACTTTGGGAACTCCCAGCGAGACGACAGCCCCCATGAAGGCAACCCATGGCTTAATGACAGGTGGCGTCACGACCTAGAGGCACCACACTACTGGTCACGGGCAGAAGCCCCCGCAGTACCCATTCTATTGTGCTGCAATTTGAGCAGCCTCTGGACCTAAATGGGTAGCAGGCCTCGGTGCCAGAATAGCCAAGGGCGTTCCTTCCTGCTCGTTTTATTTCATCGAGAAAGGTGTCAGGACTCGATTTATGCTCTGAACTGCGATCTCACTACCTATTCTAATCTACACGAACACATTCACACTCACTCACTCTTACTTACTTCCACCCCCTAAATACATTCACACACTGCAGTCCAGGAGCGGGCTACTTGATATTGGTCCGCTCCTGGCACCACACCAACACAAACACAACGTGGTACACAAACCAAATAACCCACCCCTTAGATCTCCCCACCCAAGGCCCTGCGCATACGTCCCCTCAATCTTACCTCCTCCCTATCTCTCAAAACCCTCTCCCCAAACCATTCCCACTACCCAAAAGTACCCTCCCCCTACACCATATCAACATCCCATTGACCCCCACCCTCCAGAACCCCATTCCTAGTCCTATCGCTTTTCCGATCATAGTTCTCACACTGGAACAGTACAAGTTCATGAGATAAACTTGATTTTATTCGTGTGGATTACATAACTGTCCTTCCTACTCCGTCGGGCTTAGGAAAGTAATGACCACCATCCATAAAAAGAATAAATGATAGTCTCAATACACCAGATACTACTCCAACATCGACAGAAAGGGTGGGGTGGGGATCGTGGTGCAGGCCTCCAAAACACCGCAGAGAGCTAATTGGGAAAGTGAGTCCATGAAAATTGAAAGGAGTAAAAGCGGACAAGTTGCACTTCTCGAAATATGAATCAAAATACGACAAACTCGAGTGAGGAATTTGAATGAACGCATGGTTCATGGGAGGGGGGGGGGTGGTAACAAAAAGTAGACGTCTGCCTGTCGCTCTGCCACGCTTTCCTTTTCACGGAGAAGGCGTTTGTCGGCGGCGGGGGTTAGTTGGGAGGGGATGAAGCTGTGAAAGGAAGTTGGCGGATTGTGGGAAACCTTCCCTGCCCCTCATCCAGAAGGGAATCTGTCACCAGCTTTGAAGGTGGTTGTGAAAAAAAAAGATGGTCTTGTAGGATTGGGTCGAAGTGAGGAGGGAAGGGGGTATTGAGTGTCGAGAAGGTTTGTAAGGAAAAGGGACGCAAGAAGTAACTCATCTTTGAATAAGGCTAAATTGTAGCCACAATATACCTCCCCTCCACCCGCTCGTACAATTCCCCTACCCCTTCTCTTTCACAACCCCTCCAGCCTTCCCACCAAGCTTCACAGTTTCCTCTTCGAAAACCGAATAAAAATATAAGGAGAGGAAAAGGCCGTGAATAGCGTTAATTTGGGAAGCTCAGGCGCGTATTTCGAGGACTGCTGGTGGTGTTGAAAGGGAAAGTCGATGGAATGGGATGGGATGGGATGGAATGAGGGGGTTAGAAGAGAGACGGAGGGGATGTGAAAGGTTTGAATCGAAGCAGGCTTTAGAAAGGGACGGGTTGGGTTGGGTTGGTGGTGTCCATGGGCGGAGCGTGGTAGGGAAATGCTAGGCGGGTAAATAAGATGGCAGAGGGGGTGGGGAGTCGCCAACAAGTTGATTCCAAAGCAAACGGCGGCTCACACGAGGGAACCTCCTCTCGCGGAAGCGTTGGAGTTTAACGCCCACACGAAACTCAAGTCTCCTCCGCTTCGCGCTTCTTGACTCAATAGACTCTAATTAAGACGGCTTCCCGCCGGTAATTTGTCAATTGTAATCAAACATATTGAACGCTCCGGCGGCTCGTATCGGGTTCTCTTTTACCGGGAGCGGGGTCCGGGGAGGAGCCAAAGCATCTGCCAATGAGCCACCAAACCAGCTCTCTCCTGACACCGCTGGTGAGACTCGTGTCCCTTCTCTTATGCCCTACAACCTGGATCTTTAGCTGTTCCAATGATGACGAACGAAACTCGCCAGTGAAACGGTTGGTCAGCACACTCGTGCGTTCAGCTGACGAAAGGATCATTTGGCCAATGAAGACGAGAGTTCAAGGACCTGTCGACCCCCTCACCTGCAAATATCGGCCCTGATGAGTCGTAGGATCGCGTCACACCTGAGTCCGATTGCTTCGTCACCAAGTCAGTTCGCGAAGGAAATTACATATTCGGGTACATTCCCAAATATTGTTTCGCGAATTCATTTCAATTTCGGCGGTTTTGGACTCAAAGAACTGTTGTCCCATCTCAGCAACTTTCCAACTTTCACCGGCCGCTATGCGCGTCACCGCAGAACTGGTCAGGCCTATTTAGTTTAATTTTATTTTAATTTCATATCTTAGCGAGAGACAATTTATTTCCCCCAATTTCGATGTTAATTTCTCTTATATACATTTATCCAATTGGAAGTTTGTGTTGATTTGAGTAACCACTACAACGATAGAACAACGGTCAGTCATTGACAGAATAGCAATATCAGTTTGAGCGCGAACAAGGGACTCTCAATACATGTGAAACTGGTTGTGAGGTACATTAAGTGGAGGGGGAGAGACAGAGAGAAAGTTGAGTTGTGAGTGGGACGAGCTGAGAGACGAATCATTGCGAGAACTGGGAGACGATTGTCGTTTGCAAGTGCTGAAGGATGACTGATTTGGAAGAAGTTGTCTTCTGAGAAGAGAAATCTAATATTGAGGGGTGGGAAAAGATAGTTGGAAAAGTCCAGGACAGGGGAAATCCGTTTTCTAATGGAAATAACTGACGAGTGGGATTTCTACAGGTATAAACAACAGTGTTGAGATAGAAATGTGTTTGGGGGAACAACGACTTTTTGTATTGCCAGTGAGTACTGTTAGGTGCGAGTGCAAATATTCCGGAGGTCAAAGACGGCTAATTCAGCCTGCCGAACAATCAGAGCTTACCCAAAAATGCCAGATCTTGAAACACTGTTTCGCAGCGAAGGGGTAGAGAATATGAATGAATGTTGTTCAGATCAAGCACTGATTAATTTTGTGCCTACACATTTCCTCACGATATAACGGTAATACCACATTTTCATTCTCAGGAAAATTATGGAAAATGAAATCGCTCGAACATACTCATTTGAAATTTGCGGTTCCTGGAGTTTTGTTATTATTTTCTTTTCTTATTTCGGTTAACCCATTTGGCTGAATTCGTCCATTTTTCCGCGGATCTCATCTAGGATGTTCAAGATCCCGACGTCACGAGGCGACGCCAGCACAACCGGCTTCAGAGATTATTATGAATCATCCGCTCGCGCATTTCTCAGCCATTTTCTTTAATTATTGTTCAAAAACACGTTCGGTCGGCAGAACTTACATGAACTTGCGAATATTCATCGTATTTCGAACTGTTTGTACCGTGGGCATCCAGATGTCAGTCAGTACCATAACGTTTTGTTGGAAAGAGTGATCCCCTTGTAAATGCAGTCAATATTAAATAGAAATTTCTATCAAAATATCGCTTTTACTGTAGTTATTTTACTGTTAGTAGTCATGTTGGGGACAAGGGAGAGAGATGTATAGATTTGAATTATTCGATGAATTAAACGCACGAATTTAAACGGTCAGTGTAGTACGATGGAGCACTGAGTAGAGCAACAAGTAGTTCACGGTGGGTCTCTAGATGGTTGCACTGATGTAGGTCCAACGAGAGGTGATAGTTTTTTTTCAGTAGGCTGAATTGGCTGGGTCTTTGACCTCCAAAATGTCCGCACTAGCCCTAACGGAAAGTCATTGCTCCCCCAACCATCTTCGTCCTCAACCCTTTTGTTTGTACCAGTGGAAAGTCCAGCTCAGCAGTTATTCCCAAGTGACAACGGATTTTTAAAGTTAACGTACCTGTTTGGTGAGTCCCTCTCCTCTGACTGGTGAGATACTGTGGGCGAGCGCTTTTGATGTAAAGATATCATCGTCTGGCCGTTAAGTCAGTACTAATTTACCAACTGGCGGAACTAATCCAAATACTTTAATACATAACAGCTTTCGCCTGCCCTGGACTTTCCCACCCCTCAATTTATGATTCCTCTTCTCAACAGACAGTTCCTTCCAAGTCAGTCATCTGTCAGCACTTGCGAATGACAGTCGTCTCCCAGTTCTCCCCACGATTCGCCTCTCAGCTCGCAATACTTACAACTCAACTCTCTTTTTCTCTCTCTCTCCCTCCACTTAGTGAATCTCACAACCAGTTCACGTGTATCTAGAGCCCCTTGTGCGCCTTTATATACTCATACTCAACCTGATATCGCTTGTATGACAAGTGTAATTCAGTCCTCATTCACGCTCACCAAGTTCGTTCATTCCTCAGTTTCAAGCTCCTTTATTCGTGCAGGCGACAGTGCTTAACTGAAGAAGGAGAATATACACAATCATAAACCGAAGCCAAATAGAGCAAAGAACTCATACAGAGACCAGCACGCGAATGAATTACAACTGGCCACAATGTAGGGGCTGTGGAAAACCCAAGAGGGTGACTGGTGGAAGGGGAGCGAGGGAGATAATTCAAAACAACATTGGGCAATCGTCCCAACAGCTATCAGTATTTTATCCGCTGAATGCTCTCAGCTTGGCTCGCTGGATAAGGCGTACAAGTCCAGTAAGTTACCTACACAATGGTAGTTAGACAACATGGAGGACATCATAAGAGACAGCCCGAGAAATTCGGGAGTCCAAACTCGTCATTTATTTCGCCAAATTCCGCACAGTTCCATAATTCCATAACTGAAACCATGAAGTGATAAATAGGTAAAATTCGACGCTTGGCTTTTCTGAGCCAGACCATGTTGCGCTTCTAAGAAGAACCTCGGTGTAAAACCTTTCACTTTCCTTAGCTTTAAAGAATAGGAAGGATTCTCATTGGGTGATAATTTTCTTTTTCATTCAGATGGAAAAATGATCTGTGTGTTTGGCTGTGCATACGGCGGTAAACGGCCGACCCAAATGCTCTCAGATTCCCTATTTAATTCAGGCATTGTGAGAGGGTATGAGCCAAAAATAACACAACAGTACCATAATATTCTCATTTGCGGTTAAATGACGAAAGCTCCATAATAAATTAACAAACGTTTCGAATTAGGGTGGTAGGTCAATGAGCGCATAATAAGTTTCGTAAGATAATTTTAGAAACTCCAGAAATTCTAGAATCCTGAGTTTTCATTTACTGCCATTTTTGACAGTTTTTTCCCGGAATTCAAACACGATACTTTTCAAAAAAGTCGCATTGACAGTCTCTTAAATCCCTAGTGCATCGATTGGTCAATAATGATCAGTAGGAACAATTCAATAAACTGTGGAACTTTAAGTGCTACCACATTCCGCGTAATACGTGAAGTTATGTTTTACCTAATTGGAATGAACTGAGTGAAAAATAGATTGGCTGAGCAGTGAGTGTGCGTGGGGCTAAGGAATGATGAATGTACTGTGTGTGATGCGTCGCTCTTTTGGATGTGATCATATTGAGGCCTTTATCTTGGTGTTTGACCCATGTGATTACTATCGCCCTTGTTCTATTTTGTATTGGCCACTACCAGCTAAACGTAATGTTTGTGGCGATGGAGCTGGTGGACGAGCGTTCCCCAATTCATTATCGCCCAGCCGTCCATTCAACGCGTTCGGATCCTCCGTCCAAGTCCTCGTCTTCTGGCTTCTCTCCCCCAACGTGATATTCAACTTCTAGTTCGGAAATAGGTACGTCTGCTTCAACAAAAGAAACCTGTCGTTTTCGAGTGGGAGCCCCGTGACTTTGCAAAACTCAACTCCCTCGCTCCGCAACTGTACCTTCTTTTTCTCAATTAATAGTTTCCTGTTAATTGTTCGTGTTTAGATGCGCGAAGGAGGAACCGTGGAAAATGGGGGTTTTGTTGGGTCGTCATCCTGCTCTTCCCCCCGTCCTTCATGCCCCACACCCGTCTCCCCCTTCGCCCCGAACATCCCTTTTATGACTGTTCTGTAATAACGCGGCTCGTGCCCCACCCCCACTCCCACCCCCACCCCACCCACAATCCACGAACACAACCATTCGACCTTTCACTGTGTCGAAATGATGATCTAACCCTCGAAAAGCCCTCTGCCGAAGAAACAGTTTCATTCAACTTAACCATCAGATTCGAAGGGATGGTGATGGGGGATGTTGGATGATAAATGCTCTCTAGACATGAATGTCAAACCACCGCTCCCAGCTCTTCAATATGAAATAGCTCCCATCTGGAACTCCCGCCGTTTTTTACCCTCATTTAATCGCTCGCATCAAACAAATGCTACCCGCTCTCACGAGACACACTCCAAACGCTGTGTAATTGAATTCTAGAGAATTTTAGGGAATGTGTACCGAAAAATCATGCGTCTTGCGAACTAGGAAGGGAAGTAATGTAACCTGTTACGAAAAATCTTCACGTTTTGAGGCTTACAATGATTGAAAAAGCTCCAGGTCTGCAATTCAAATTGCGCGAGATAACGGCTCGCTCGATAAGGGCTGATTCTTTGGGGTTATTATTCATTCCTAATAGCACATCTACTAGAGTACCGACTTAACGGCCCAGACGATGATGTCTTTACATCGAAAGCAGCCCGTATCAATCTCACCAACCGGGGAAGATGGACCCACCAAAAGGTACATTAACTTTCAACATCGTTGTTGTTCTGTTCGAACGGTGGGAAAATGGGATTATGAACGATTCCCAACAATAGGATTTGTGGGAGGAGGACAAATGCACCAAACGAGAATGTTACGCACAATGGCTCTAACGTGCCCAACTTTTCCTCCTCATAGGTTCCTGAGACTGCTGTACTGCCTGACTCCCATTAAAGGCACCGGGCGATCCTGGTCTAGTGGTTAAGACAATGGTTCGTATTTCCGACGAACTTCCGGCAATAATGGATCGGAGCACCGCGCGTTGGACGTAATTTTTGCCTGAGTCAGCGGATTCCCAAACGTCTCCAAAACCCCCTTCGTAACGCTGCTATTTAGAGCCGTTTCCACCAACTGCGTTAATCCTTTTAGACTCGATTAACAGTGCCTAACCGCCTCCTGCTGCAAAAACGGGTTTCAACAGATTGGGTTAAGCAGTAGCCCTGATCAAACGTTAACCCCAAAAAATTGGGCGGTTAGGTCCGGTTAGCTCTTATCTTTTCTCATCATATCCAGATATTTGTTCGCCATTACCGTGCTCCATAGAGTATTCTCTTTATTGTGAATGATTTACATATGTTTTGGAATAATAATAATAAACAAATATGCTGTTTACAAGCGCGCAGTTATTCCAGTTGCTTTTCCGCTTCGATGATAATATAATCTGTTAGGTTATCGTCATCTCACCCGGCGCCTCAGATGGACATGAGAGTGTTCCGACGACTTCTAGATGTATGAATCTAAATTCTGTTGCGAACAAAAGTATTACGATTGTAATTACTTGCAATTACAAGTTGTTGTTCGAGTAAAATTCTGTGGTGAGGAGTTTTTCGAAAAAAACTCGAGACGTCATATGGCTTACCTGGGCGGTAGGAAATGTTAAATAATAACGCACACACACGTTAGTGTATTTTCCTGCAGCTCTTGCGCGTATTGGCACTTTATACTCCTCACCAGTTTCAGCTCCGACAGATGGCCACTTTGGCTTCTGACAATTATTAGAAACAATAATTTGGTCAAATCTGTATTGTTGAGGGTTGGGCATTTACGGTATGAGCGGTTACGGGGCCGTTAACGTTTACAAGACACTTGTTTACAGCACGGGATATTGAACAGATGCCTAATTTCCTTACTTTACTGTAACCTCATTAGTTCACTGTCTTCTCGAATGGCTAAATCGCAGCGTAATCACGGCTATCCTAACAGCGTCCCTCAGTGATCTCTGCTAGCTTGGTGGGAGAGGAACAAGCTCGCTTTGATTTACTTATCTAGCCGTGAACAGTTGGATCACGATCAGTGCTGTTTTGGTGAACACGGCCCTTAATGTGACACGATAATGCTGCATAACAACGGAATATTTACTCTTCGCCGTTATCAATCATCAACAGTAATGCCAAGAGCCCAACACAAACTCTAGCACACTATCGTTGTTTCATTAATTTATTATTATTATTATTACATTTATGTTGTTCATTGTTTTCCGCTCTGTTAGTTAAATTTATTAGTTGTGAAGAACCATTCAATTAGATTATTAACCTGACCAACGGCGCTGTTCTCTAGCAGCAGCTGCTGCCCACCACTGGAAGGAACAAAGATGTTACTTATTCCTTTTTATTATTATTTTTTAAATTCTATTCATCATGGTGACTTCGTGTGTGCCTTTAACTGAACACGATATACCCGTCTTACATCACCTCCTCTCGTTCGGAATTTCACGACCCTTTCGAACTTGCTCAACAGCGACTGACGAGAATTTATCAGGGAAGACACCTGAACGGGTTTCATCGGTCTTGCGCGCTCTCTCGACGTTCTTCACTGGTGATTCCGAGTTGGAGTTTTCAGAACTCGATCCTGGACATTGGGAGTACAAGTACCAAGTTATTTGTTTTTATTTACGCTTTCCCTCAATTAAGTCTACAACCAACCACACGGTTATTAATAAATTATTTAAACTCCCCTGCCGCCCATTTGTATCCTGTTTTCAAACACACACAGTTTCACAGTTCACAATTTCTAAGATCCAACAAATACTAGTTTACAATTTGGGAGGCTGTGCAGGGTTGTAGCCAACACAACCAACGGCAGGCCCGAAGCATACTCAAGCAAGGGTTTACTGACATTTGAAAAGTTAACTTCTAACGAAACTTCACCTTGTTACCTTCTGCAACCCAAAGAGTAAGGATAGCATTGCGGTGGTATAAAAAAAAATTGAGTTTTCTTCAGATCTTTACGTTTTGAGGCGTACGGAATCCAAAAAAACTAATTTCGGAAAAACGGCAGAACCGATTGCCAGGTTTTTTGTTTTGTTAATTATTGTTTGATGGCGCGAAAATAACAAAATCTCATGTGTCATTGCAATCGACGGGAAAAGAGGGTGGGGGACCAAAATATACGAAAAACGATTTTGATTGAACTTTCAAAATATCTTCTACCAGTTAGTAGCCAACGTTTCCTCTTCATACATACCGCTATGAAAATTTAGTCAACGGAGATACCGGACCTTTGGGAACGGACCTATGAAGCAACAATAGCGTTTATTCCCTTTTTAGCTAAACTGTTACAACGATTTTCGCCTAACTCACAGTATGTTTTTACAGAGTGTCTCTTAGCAACCTGTAGTAATATTTTTTTCTCCGCTATTATGTCTCTATGTATATCTGATGAACGGAAATGTAAGCCATGGTATCTTGGGAACAAAAATTCGTCGAATATTAATTTATCATTTGTCCAATTTTCTAAAAAACGGCTTTGACTCTCAGCTAACTACCAATACTTTGTTATTTATAAATGTTTCCGTACAAAAGCGTTGAATGAAGATAATCGTTGTATATACGGAAGGTCGTCTAATTTTCGGGGCCGTAGCTACTCACCAGATATTGTTTTTTGAATAAATTTACTAACGGAAGTGAAAAGGCCGTGAAGGGTATGGACTAAAGGTTAATTTTAGAACTATTAAGTACTGCCAAATGATATAGCGTGGTATGTCAGTGAGCGTAGCTAAAATATTTTTATTTATTTTCGCGTATCATTTCTGTAGGGGTCGTGATTTACAACGCGTTGAGGGATGAGCGCTCGTCATCAGTTGACTCTGGAGTCGCGTGAGAGGCGGAAGGGACGGAAAGCTTAAGATTCGGTAGTCGAAGGGAAAGAGCGTTGAAAGCAACCCCTCAACAGCCCAACAGAGAAAGAGAAAGCTGGAGACGTCATTCTCCCGCTGAAGCCGCTCTCCGAAAGGTTGAGGGAGGCGAAAATTGTACCGAGTCTACTACACCCCACCCATACCCCACCCCGCGCTCAACCCATAGAATCCCCGGTGGTAGAGATGGCGCGGAAGGGAGAAGGAAGAAGCGCCGCGCGAGATGAAGCGAAGGACCCGAAGACGAGCGAGCCATAAAACGTTGTTAAGTTGGGACAGACAATGGAAAGGCCGGAGGACTTGAACAATAACTAAAACGATACAGTCAGTGGGACAATGCCCCGAAGGGTCGGGCGCTGCCGTAAGGGGGGGGGGGTTGAAATGGTGAATGGGCGAGCGGTGACGAGAGTGCGAATGGAAAGAAGGGGATGTGGCGGGAAGGGGGCGGTGGGGAAAGGGGGAGAGAGAGAAAGGGCTTTTGTTCTCAAAACATGACGAACAATGCGCGAAACAAAGAATCTAAAAACACAATTGTTTGTGTCTAGCTTCACATTACAATGTGTTTGCGAACCGCTGAAAAGGACTCGCGTCATTCAAGTGAATACGCGACACTCGGCCGCTCCGTGCCGACCTGTTATTTTCCTATACCCCCACCCCCACCCGCCCATCCAACCCACGTACACCGCTCGACGGTCATCCCCCCACACCGCCCCACGATCATTGTGCGACGGTTTTTTACAGTTAGCAGCAGACATTTTTCCTTCGGCCGTCCAGCCTAATGAGCAACCCCCACCCTCACCCCCATCCTTCCTACCAAATAATAACAAACTCACACTCAACTACAAATCCTACTCCTTGACCAGCTGACGGCTGAAAAGCCTACAGAAAGTGAGGTGATATGGAATGTATCCCCTCCAACTGCTGAGCAACATTCTTTCACACCGCGCAGGCACGAAGGTGAGCAGCATACAACGTGAATTCCATTGCCTAATAGCTTGTACCTGCTCAGCCGTCAACACATATTTAGCAGAACGAAGTTACCAGACTCGGCCACAAAAAAGTCCAAAAAGTTAGCTAGCAAAGAAGGTGAAAGGATCATGAGACGCGAAATGGTGGTATGAGTAAAATCGGTTCAAAACTAGTTCTAGCATAGTGATCAAAACTCCAAATACTTTTTTTCTCAAAAACGGCTCTAACGATTTTGGTCACATTTTTGGCATGGGCAAATAATATAACAGTACTGTAAAGTTTTCATTGCTAGGTGAATGACGATAGCAGCTCAATAAATTATTTTTTTAAATCGACGGAAAGCGTTTTTAGTGCACTATTATTTATAGGGTACGGGTGAAATGAATGAATGATTGATGAAAGTGTAATCACGAAGGGGGGTGAGTCCTCTTTTCAACGTACCGTTATTGCACTGGGGCACCTAGATGACCGCAATTGTACTTAAATGCACCGAAGTTGATACGATGACCCATAACGGTCGAGACAGCGCGTTGTGATAGTAAATGGCAGTTGTGGAACGAAAAGGGGGGAAAATGGCTGTGCACAGTGAGAGCGGAAGATTCATAGTAATCTCGGATGTGTTGACGTAGCTTCGCAAAAAGACGAGAGGTGCGTAGCAACACACAACTTTCCGCCACCCACGTAAGTTCACCAGCTACATATGCGGGGTCTATATCTTCGTTCAACGCATTTATACTGAAACATTTATGCAGAACAAAATGTAGGAACTAATGAGAGTACTCCGTAAATTTCATCGAAATCGTTCGAACCGATTTTGAGAAAATTGGAATAGCGATAAATTAATATTTGACAAATCTCCTTTTCTGAGTTAACTTGGCTTATATCTCCGTTCAACACATACATACATAAATAATTATAGAGAACGAAATGTGGGTATGGGTGACTAAAAGACACTCTTTAAGATTGATGACATCTGGTGAAGTAGTTACCTTGGAATTTACGGAAATGTTCGACAAAACGTTATTTTCGACACATTTTCATTTTTATCTCTGTTCGATGAAACATTTATTGAGAACAATATGTAGGTACTAACTATTCGAAAACATTTTGTGAGTTTGTTGAAAATCGTTCTGCCAAAAAGCGTAAAAAACCTATTTTTGTTTCATAGGCCTATCTCTCCGTTCGCCTTATTTTCATGGAGATATGTGTAGAGAAGAAAAGTTAAGTACTTACTTGTAGAAGATACGTTGAAAGTTCAGTCAAAGTCGTTGAAGCTGTTTTAGAGAAAAATGTGAAACCCCTAGTTTTCGTAACATTTTTGCGAATATCCGTGACATAAATATTTAATTAGTTGGGTTAGTTCCACCAGTAGGTAAATAACTAAATTTAACGTGCCTGTTTGGATAATCTGTGTCCTCTGGCTGGTGAGATACTGTGGGCGAGCGCTTTCGACGGAAAAGTCGAAGTACTGACTTGACCGCCAGACAATGATGTCTTTACATCGAAAGCACTCGCCCACAATATCTCATCATCCAGAGGAGACAGACTCCCAAACAGGAACGATAACTTTACTAGGGAAATAATAACAAATAATTTCAAATACGTAAGTTCGAACGTGCCCTTTCACAAAAATCTCGCTCATATGACTAGAGTGGTAATAAACTGCCAACTCGATAGTCATTTCACAATCGTCAGGGACCTCAGAAATTGAAGCTAACGTTTTTATCAAACTTTTTTCAGTGTTTCATCAATAACTGAGCAACTGTAAACACGAACCACTCAAACAAAATCAGGTTGACACTCCCACCGATTGGTTTTGCAATAAAGTTTGAAGAATAAGTAACAGCAGCCCAATAAATTCCGGAACTTGAAGCGCTACCTGTTAAAACGGTAAAACGTCCAGTTATCACAATTTGTAGCGGTCTAGAGAATTACATAGTTTGGCGGATATACACAAAGGACTCAACGCGCATACAGCAATCGATAAGGTATGGCTCTCCCACGTTATTGTCAATATACTTCGCTACGCGTCGACGGACGTTTTTTGGAGCGAAGAAAAGTCCGCGGAGCGAATTAAAATTGAAAAAGCCGTCAAAGGTTGCTCTGGTGCAAGCGCCCTGCCAACTCGCAAATGCTTCGACCGCCGAGGTGACCGGACTCCCCGGTCCTCCATGCCGCAAACCAGAATATCGGCATTTCCAACTAATCCGATAGCCCTTCGTCATTGTCCGCTTTATCGTATTTATCACTTGATGTGCTCCGCACAATACCAAACGGCTCTCAGCGAGTGTAACGATGTTTACTCGCATCGTGGGGCTCGAGCCGAAGCAGAGTACACGTTTTATTCGTACAAATAGGCGAACCGGAGCTGGAGACTCAAAGAAGTATTCGGTAATGCGGTAATAAGAGGAGAGTCAGGTCTACAAGAGATGCCGTCGACAGCAACTCAACTCAACTATCCGTTTACTCTCCCATTTATTTGACTTGAAACTCCACTCACTTTCCATCCATTCCGTCAGTAACACATTTCTACTTCGTTAAACACAATTACTAGCACATTTTGGTTGTTATCTCTGTTCATTGGTCTGTATGAGGAACATTTATGAAGAACAGTATAAAGTGTGGTAGCGGTCACAGGCGAGGACCCGATTCTACTGCTAATTTCCGAAAGAAGTTGTTCCATAACATGTTTTTTTTTTACAATTTAAGATTGTTATTCATATTTGTTATAGCGTCAAATTTCCCATCCTCTGCTTTATTCAAACGCTCATACGTTCCTGTAACCAAATTCGTGAATTTTTGCTTGTACGACTGAAGTTGGGCTTTTCTGAGAGGAAATCGCGTTTAAAATGTGTAATATCTGGTGCGTAGCTACAGCCCCGAAAATTAGACGAGCTCCAGTATATACGACGATTATCTTCGTTAAACGCTTTTGTACGGAAACATTTATAAATAACAAAGTATTGGTGGAAAATTGGACAAATGATAAATTAATATTCGACGAATTTTGTTTCCCAAGATACCATGGCTTACATTTCCGTTCATCAGATACGTAGAGACATAATAGCGGAGAAGAAAATATTGGTACAGGTTGCTAAGAGATACTCAGAGAGGCTTTTTATCTTTGTTCAGTGGACTGTGAGAGGAACATCATGGCAAACTATACGTAGGTATTAACTACTTAAAGACATACTGTGAGTTTGACGAAAATCGTTGTAGCAGTTTAGCTAAAAAGGGAATAAACGCTATTGTTGCTTCATAGGTCCGTTACCAAAGGTCCGGTATCTTCGTTGACCAAATTTTTATAGCGGTACGTATGAAGAGGAAAGGTTGGCTATTAACTGGTAGAAGATAATTTGAAAGTTCAATCAAAATCGATTTTCGTATATTTTGGTCCCCCACCCTCTTTTCCCGTCGATTGCAATAACACATAACGTTATTTTCGTGCCATCAAACAATAATTAACAAAACAAAAAAACCTGGGCAGTCGGTTCTGCCGTTTTTCCGAAATTAGTTTTTTTGGATTCCGTACGCCTCAAAAAGTAAAGATCTGAAGAAAACTAAATTTTTTTATACCATCGCAATGCTTTCCTTACTTTTTGGGTTGCAGAAGGTAACAAGGTGAAGTTTCGTTAGAAGATAACTTTTCAATAGGTACTGAGTCCAAAAAACACAATTTGGCAAAATGGGGCTTAGCTAAATTGGGTCAAATTTTATATTTGGCCTACAGATTATCACGGGGCGTGAATTAAGAGTACGAGCAAGACTATAAAAAACGTTAGTTGTGCAGGATCACAAAGCTTCCGTTGGTTTTCATGGCTTTTGCTACTAATTCAACGTATTTTTCACTCAGCTCATTTGAATTTGTTGAAAGATGACCTCACAGTGTGGATAGTGACACTTTTCGTTCCGGAATTTATTGTGGTGGACCAACTCGTGCCACGAACATTACTGAGCGCGACGAATCAATGAGACCGTAAATACGGTTTGTAGGAGAAGGATAATAATCTCTGTTTCAGAATAATACGAACTTTAAGAAATGGTAGTAAACGAAACGGCGATGGTTGAAATTGTAGAATCCTTAGAGTAGTCCCTACATATTTTACGATCGAATAGGCACTTGATTGGACCACCACCTTAATTTTTCTGAAGATTTACCAACTTTTCAGCGGGGTTTATAAGGCTGGGCTAAAATCGATTTTCATCGAAAAGTTTCGTATTTTGTTATGTTGCCCCCACCGATATGTTGTTCTTATAAAAATTCAGTCAAAATCGTTAGAGCTTGGCCGATTTTGCTCATACCCATATTTTGGCGTCCCACGGAAACCTGAGGGCTAGGTAAGATAATCGCATCTGGTACAGCAATACAGCAATAAGTGCACAGAGACTGTAAACACGATTTTTTGAGAACGATAAGATCACTGTTTCAGAATAATCGGATACGAACATAATGAAATGGTGGTAAGCGTGTGCCAATCATATTTTGGTGCCCCGTGGTAATTATTGTGCTAGATATTAAGTTTGAGCTAATTTGGTTCTGCACTTCTCTTCATGTCGCGTTCGCAGCTGTGAACTGGAAATTGATAACAAGTAGTTTTCAGTTACATAAATTACGAACTTCCTGGATACTCAACCCACATTTCTTCAGGGACGAGGTATTTTATGACTTGAACGTGTCGCACCCAAAGCAGCACGAATCAATAATGTCAGAGAGAATCAATTTAAGCGCGCTTTTTCTCTTATAAATTCCACTCGAGGCGGTGGTTCGTGTATATGAAATCAAGTCGATGAAAAGTACAATTGCACTAAGGGTTACTACGATTACTACTAATGTCGAAGTATAACAAGTTACGGTACGTAAATTGAATAAGGTGGAAGAAGTTACGCGATTCTCTGGTTGGAAGGGGAATGGGAAGAGGCGGTGGGAGGACGGCGGTCGGGCGCTGACTGGACGCTTGTCGCAACTTGTCGCGGCTCTCTCCTGAGTCCCCTTCACTTTGACCCCCCCCCCCTCACTACCATCAGCCCGCGCTCGTCTCATTTCGCGTCGAGCTCCCGTTGAATTCACTTCTCGCGACGTCCGAAAACATTCCATTCGCTAATTGGCTAATAAAAATATCAATCTTTCTCAAAATCAGTGGATATTTGAAGAATTGAGATTGTACTATTGAAGCAACTAATCTTGGGTGAGTGCTTCACCTTAGTGCCTTCCTTACCTCTAAGAAAAAAGCAGTAACGTTACTCAGTATTAATAATTGTCATTCATTAATATCAGAGAGATCGGTATCTTGTATTTCGAATGAGGATGACTTAATTTACTTCAGTTCGGGTACAGTAGCGCTTAAACATTCGCTCACTTTAACTGTTCATTATTACGATCGTTATCTACAGTTATCGTTCCATCAACGGAGCCTTATTACTTAACGGCTCAAGCTTCATCCTCATCGTCTTGCAGGTTTTCGCTTCTTTTTGCTTTCCTTATTTCTACGAAGCTGGAAGAAATGTTGTGTAATCGACCGACAAGTTTTTACTTTCCGCTACTCCAAGGGAGAGGAAAGTATTGTAATCGAAAAAAAAGTTGAATTTCTTCAGATCTTCACGATTTGAGTTTAAAACGAGCGGTGCGTAGCAACACACAACTTTCCGCCAGCCCCGTAACACCAGCTACATATGCGGGTGCTATATCTTCATTCAACGCATTTCTACAGAAACATTTGTGGAGAACAAAACGTAGGGGCATTTTTGAGAAAATTGGAATACCGATGAATTAATATTCGACAAATCTCCTTTTCTTAGTTAACTTGGCTTATATCTTCGTCCATTATTTATATACATAAATAATTACAGAGAACGAAATGTGGGTTTGGGTGGCTAGAAGATACTCCATAAGATTGATCACATCGGGTGAAATGCTTCTGGGTTTCTTCTCTTTCCTATCCGCATTATTATTTATAAGACATAATGTCTTGAGATTTATGTTTGTTTAGCCATTACCCTGGGTTTTAAATGAAAATGCATGCTTTAGTTCGCATGTATCTTCGCATTCGCTCACTTGATCGTTCATTATAAAATGATCGTTGTATCTTACTTATTATTCTTTACTTCTTCTTCTTATCATTCATATTACTTGAAGATTTTCTCTTCATAATATAATTTTGTGTTTTTTTACTTCCCATCACCCTAGTGAATAGAAGGGAAAGTTATATAATCATAAAACCACCCTTGCGTTTTCTTTAGGCTTTATGTTTGAATGTTACGGCGTCTAAAAATACCATTTGAGAACATGGGTTGTGTCGGTGAACGGCTGATCCAATTCAGCTCTAATTTGTAACTCAGCTTGTAAATCAACGTGGGACGCTAAAATAAGAGCGTGAGCAAAGCTATACTTATAGTTATCATAGTTCTCAAAGCACCCACATTTTTACTTTCCGCTACCCAAAGTGAAAGGAAAGTATAGTAATCGTGTCAAAAAAAATTGGGTTTCCTTCAGATCTTTACGTTTTGAGGCTTACTGAGCCTAAAAAACCTTATTTCGGCGCGTGGTCCGTGTGACTGTCTGTTGGTCGATTTGTGGGAGAACGGCTGATCCGAATGAGGTGGTTCTTCTAATGTTTTGTTCGTTATTTTTTGTAGACACCAAAATAAGGTTATGGGAGATTTCGGTCGATTGTGATGGGGGGGGGGGGGTCAAAAAGTAACAAAAACCAGGAGTTTCGCATTGTTCTCGAAAACGGCTCAAACGATTTTGACTAAACTTTCAACGTATCTTCCACTAGTAAGTACTTAACTTTTCTTCCTAATACACATCTCCATGAAAATACGGTGAACGGAGCCGTAGGCTTGTGAAGCAAAAATAGGTTTTTTACGCTTTTTGGCAAAACGGCTCGAGCGATTTTCACCAAACTCGCAGGATGTTTTCGAATAGTTAATACCTACATATTGTTCTCAATTAATGTTCCTCTGAAAGTCCATTGAACAGAGATTAAAATTAAATGTGCCGCAAATAACGTTTTTTCGAACATTTCCGTAAATCCCAGGGTAACTTCACCAGATGCGATCAATCTTGCAGAGTGTCCTTTAGTCATTTCGTTCTGTGTAATTATTTCTATATAAATATATGTTGAACGGAGATATAAGCCAAGTTAACTCAGAAAAGGAGATTTGTCGAATATTAATTTATCGGTATTCCAATTTTCTCAAAATCGGTTCGAACGATTTCGATGAAATTTACGGAGTACTCTCATTAGTCCCTACATTTTGTTCTGCATAAATGTTTCAGTATAAATGCGTTGAACGAAGATATACCCCGCATATGTCGCTGGTGTTCGAACTTAAAGGGATGGCGGAATGTTGTGTGTTGCTACGCACCTCTCCTTTTTCTCAAAAACGGCTTCAACTTAAAACTCATGAACCATAGTCAATGACGCAACCTTACTATACTATATCCGCGGAAAAATGACGGGACCACTGCAATAAATTATCGATCATTTCGACTTGTGTTTTTATTACGAACTAGAAAGGAAAGTTACGTAGTCAGCTGAAATAACGCGTTTGAAATCTCTTTCAGAGCCAAGTGAGCCCGAAAAACATTATTTGGTAAAATTGTCTGTGTGTCTGTGATTTAGAGAAAATGGCTTGATCAAATTACCTCAATATTTATACCTAGCCCTCATGTTTCCGTGGGACGCCAAAATATGGGTATGAGCAAAATTGCCCTAGCTCTAACGATTTTGACTACATTTTTATAAGAACAACATATCGGTGGGAGGAACATAATAAATGACGAAACTTTTCGACGAAAATCGATTTTAGCCCTGCCTTATAAACCCCGCTGAAAAGTTGGTAAAATCTTCAGAAAAATTGAGGTGGTGGTCCAATCAAGTGCCTATTCGATCATAAAATATGTAGGGAATACTCCAAGGATTCTACAATTTCAACCATCGCCGTTTCGTTTACTACCATTTCTTAAAGTTCGTATTATTCTGAAACAGAGATTATTATCCTTCTCCTACAAACCGTATTTACGGTCTCATTGATTCGTCGCGCTCAGTAATGTTCGGGGCACAAGTAGGACCACCTCGATAAATTCCGGGAGTCATCACTTTCTTTCTACCGCTGTGAGGTTATGTTTCATCAATTTCAAATGAGCTAAGTGAAAAATACGTTGAATTAGTAGCAAAAGCCATGAAAACGAGTGAGTTCACTAAGGGCCAAGGGAAGTTTTGTGATGCGGCGCGCTTGAATGAGAAATGGATTGTACTTGTAGCTAGTATTATTCCAGAATTATAACCTCAGACATATCCCAAAATAAATCAGGTAATAAATTACTTATTCGCTGTGTCAGAATTAAGTCCTCAAAGTGAGTGGTAGTCGCGTTTTGACCATCACTGGTGCCAGTCCTAAAACGGAGAACCTACTGGCTCTTAAGCATTGGAGTATTGTTTGCCCTTTAAAATAATTGTTGGTGGCTTTGGTATGTGATATATTTTGTGTACGCCACTTGACTCGCCTCGATTAATATGTGAACACTGGATTCATTCTGTTTAATGTTCCAGTTGATTGGCACCCCTGGGGAAGGTTGCAATTAATGCAATTCGTCTTTCAGTTAGTTTATGTAAAGAACTAGTAGAACTTAACTCGACATATTATTGCGAGAAACCCGCAGTTCTTAACGTATTGGAATTTATCGGGCTACTGCTACTTAGGCCACTACCACGCTTAGGTAATTGAAAGGACCGTCAACATTATTTTCCTTGGAATTATAAGAGAACCGCTGCGGAAATTAGTGAAAATGCTATTGGTTTGAATTCTTCCTGTCGTGTAGGCACTCTGTTGGTTTATTATTCATTATGAAAATTTTGACTCATCACGTTTCATTGCATGGGGGTTCCATACGTGCAATGCCCACCCGCCGTCCAATCTTTTAACGCCTTTACGTGGTCCAAAAAATCCGTTCTTTCGCACAATAATTCCATTCGGCACGTCTGCAACCCGATCGTGCGAAACCCATTGTTGTTCTGGGCAAAAAATGGCTTAAGTAATTTGCTGGAAACGGAATTTTGGCAGATTTATCGTATTTACGCGGTGTTTGGTATTTTTTTCAGGTCTTTTTCGAGACAGGTTTGAGTTGTGTCTAGACCGAAACCAGTTAAATCACTGTAAATGTTGTGAGGTGAATTGTGGTGGTTGAGGGAACTTGTGGGACAATATAGCGAAAGTTGATGTACCTGTTAGGTTAGTCCGTCCCCTCTGGCTGGTGAGATACTGTGGTTAGTGCTTTCGATGTAAAGACATCATCATTGGCTGTTAAATCAGTACAAGAGTCAGTCAGTTGGTCGTGGTCTTTATATATAAAGAGAAAGGTAAACGGGATGGTGGATCATCAGGGAAGGGGTGGGGAGGAAGGAGGTCATGCACCTCTGGGGAAACCCACTAGAGGTGAAGGGAATGGACTGTGATTACTGTGTGTCCTAATTAGTCTGTAGGTTATCGATGTATTGACGTGGTTATCTTGTATGGAGTCCATCAGTTGGTTGTTTTCGTTTGTGTAGTGTTTTGAGTGGTATGAATATGGTGTCGCATTTTGTGTTGATTTCTTCGTTTATGATCGTTGAAGTTTTTTGTTTCTCAACTAACGGTTACGTTAACTGTAGTAATTTGCCTACTTGCGGATCTAACCCAATTACTTTAATCTAGCGAAAGTTATCGTTTCTCCCAGGTTGCGATGCTCGTGTCACTCCAACCACCTTTCAGTTCGACTTGTCGTGTCGTCCCAATTGCCTAGCATCGCCTAGAAAACGTCAATTTTCGTCCTATCGCTGTAGTAGTCATGCTTCGTATCTTTGTAGTTATTTTCCATACTGAATCGAATCAGGTCGGTCGCGGAAGTCTTTTAGAAACATTTTTGTTTGCACAAGTTGTAATTTTCATATGTTTATTCGACGTTGGTTGAATAGGACAGGTCCCATGAAGGCTGTCGAAGAGAATAATAAACAATCGTGCCATAATTGGCTGTTTTTTACTTTCCGCTACCCGAAAGAAAGGAAAGTAAAAAAAAAAAAAAAAAAATCGTGACAAAAAACAATTTGGGTTTTCTTCAGATCTTTACGTTTTGAGGCCTAATTCAGCAGACACCCAAACAAGGTTATGGGTGATTTCGGCCGGTGGGAAGGGGGAGTGGGGGACGAAAATGTACCAAAAACTAGCGTTTTTCGCGTTCGTCTCGAAAACGGCTCTAAAGATTTTGATTAAACTTTCAAATTATCTTCTACTAATCAATACCTAACTTTTCATCTCTATACATATCTCTATGAAAATACGGTGAAAGGAGATATAGGGCTATGACGCAAAAATACGTTTTTTACGCTTTTTGGCAAAACGATTATCACCAAACTTTCAAGATGTTTTCGAATAGTTAATACCTACATATTGTTCTCGATAAATGTTCCTCTGACAGTCCATTGAACAGAGATAACAATCAAAATGTGTCGAAAATAACGTTTTTTCGAACATTTCCGTAAATTCCAAGGCAACTACTTCACCAGATGTGATAAATCCTAATGGAGTGTCTTTTAGTCACACATACCCTCATTTTGTTCACTATAATTATTTCTGTATATACATGTTGAACGGTGAAGTTAACTCAGAAAAGGAGATTTGTCGAATATTAATTTATCGGTATTCCACTTTTCTCAAAAACGGCTCTAACGATATCGATCAAACTTACGGAGTACTCTCAGCTGACTAGTCCCTACATTTTGTTCTCCATAAATATTCCTGTAAAAGTGCGTTGTACGAAGATATAGCGCCCGCATGTGTAGCTGGTGTTCTAACTTGGAGGGATTGCGGTAGGTTGTGTGTTGCTACGCACCGCTCGTTTAATTTGTCTAATATGAGCGGAAATATATGAGAAAAAAACTGCACTGAAATCGCTTTTCGTCGAAACGTTGGTAATTTCTTTTGATTGATGCAGTCATTGTTCCACAGGGATTAAAATTGTCGTTGTGCCATTTGATTCTGTCCACGCACGAAATTTAATCGATATCGTTGTAGCTGATTTTGTGAAATAAATTATGGTAACTACGGTTAGTTTTGAACGGATTTTTCTCGTGCTCTAATTTTGGTGTTCCATGTTATTTGGCTGGGTATCGAATTCAGTTCGATTTGGTTCTGCAGTTTTCTTCCAGTCGCGTTCACAGACAGCGCCGTTTTGCCAAATTACGGTCTCTGAAGTCCTCGAAACGTAAAGATCTGAAAAGAGTTTTCAGAACAGCCGGTTTGAAAAGGAAAGTTTCTAAATAACCAACGACCTATCTCTATCTGCTAAGTATCTCGGTGATGAGAAAGGGCTAAAGATCGTACACAAAAAACGTGTTAGCGAACATCCGAAACTCATGTCTAAAATCTGGCAGGTTCTTTTCACGAGGGCATCACAAAGACATTTGCTTAGACCGTAATTACGAGTTTCGACGACAGATCTCGCTACCGCGTAATGACTTTTCATTTAGTTGCCTCCGAAAGAGCAATTGTATAGCAGATGCGCGTTCTGAACACCAATTCAACGGGTTTCGTTCCCCGCGACCGTTCCACAGAAAAGACAGAAGAAAAAGCACTAGAAAGCGTGGGACGACGAGGCGGTGCGTGGTGAGTGGCGAGAGGTTGGTGGTGTGGTGAGGAGCCCTCGTCTCCGCGCTGAAAGATAATGGAAGGGCTTCGTTCTCCATCCAGGAACAATTCGCGAGCTAACAATAAGCTACCGCAAACAAAACGGAAAACTTCTCTGAATGCCCGCCACTTGCTTCTAGTTCCGTTTTAATTTCTTTTCCTTTCCCAGTCACTTTTTCCCCTCCCCGCTTTTCTTTTTTTTTACGAGCTCCCTCCCAAGTTTTTATTGTCACTCCCTGTTTATTTTCTTCCCTTGTTTGAGCTGTGAATTAACCCCCACCGCGACCACCTCATCATCTCGACAACCTCGGCTACCTCCCCCGTTATTTCCCACCCAATGAGTTCCCTCATTTGCTTCCCCCGCATGAAAAGAAGGTTTAGGAATCAAGGGAAAGCATTAATAAGGCGTAACAACGAAAAGGTGAACTCGTACTGTGAGCAGAATGTTGAGTTCACGTTTGACAGTTTGGGTGGTTTACAACTCCGAAGTAACGCGCAGAGGAACTTTGGTGGCTCTTGACATATTGACATTGGACCACCTTGAAAAGCTCGGTAAATATACCTCAAGGGCACGAAACCCATACCAACTAACCTTAAGAACTAAAGTTAACGTACCTGTTTGGTGAGTCTGTCTTGTCTGGTTGGTGAGATACTGTGGCTGAGATATTGGCGAGCGCTGTCGATGTAAAGACGAGTTAAGTCAGTACTCAAGTCAGTTAGTTTGCCACATCTGAGAAAGGAGTGTAAGCATGAGGCTCCCCTCAAGTGTACCAATTGCGTCGAATGGAAATTACAACAGCTCTCGCACTCTACACGAGACGCACGCTGTACCATTCGTCAGAGAGCAATTGCCCTCCAGGAGTCACAAGTGGGTTATGAATAGGTTAAAAACAGTTCGAATCCTTCAGCACAACACAAATAAGAGTTCCCCAGCTATGGCCGAGTTGCTGCAAGTGTACTCAGGAAGCGTTGCAGGGTTCTCGCCATACAGAAAACTATACATAGGATCCAAAATCGCCGGCACGAGTGATGGCTGAAGCAAGAACAGGAGCCAAGGCAGCAGTGGCCTGCATTGACCCGTATATCGACATGCTCGCACTCACCCACCTGAACAGCCTGCTACTCAAATTGCAGAGTTGGCGAGTCGTACCAGGTACAATGCAGAACGATCACATGGTTATTGGCTTTGCCATCGCAGACGACAACATCCTCTGCAAAGACACACATGAAGAGCGATTCCGCACAAAAAAATGCTGACTGGCCTGAATTCTGTAGGGTACTGGAAGGTGAACTGCTTGCTGTAGACACTGACCTAATAGTGCAAGGTTCACACCTGAAGAGGTGGACAGCAAAGTGGACATATTTAGCACAGCTCTGCACTCTGCTGGGCTCTCTCTCTACTTGGGCCTCCTTATTGCTCCACTGTAGTTTCTACAGTCTACAGTGAGCGACGGTTGTTGGAAGGGCAAACGAACTTAGCAGCATTGACTGCTACAAAGCAAGCCTATAACCATTTTGACGAGTTTGCTAAGAAGGTGAAGACTAGGAAACGTTGTCATAGTGGATCTGTCCCATTGAAACTTGCGACCCAAGTAAATAGTTAAATCAGGTCCTCCCAGACGGTACGAGATTCCTCAGGTGGTCTCATCTGGGAGGTACCACACGGGCAACAGCTCTCTACCAACCAAATACCTGCCGCACCTCCGCAGGTCTGAGTTCAGTGGACGCTGCAGAGGCCGGCCTGTTGCATATTAGCGAAACCGCAACTTCCATGACTGATATAACCCTCCCTTCTTAGGGTTTAGGAACAGTCATCAAATAAAGAAACAGACCTGTCTCAAATAGTCTGTTGATTGTCGATTCTAAGTCTTTTTTGTGTGTGGAGTGGTCTGCAAATCCATCAGTTGGTTGTGTTCGTTTGTGAAGTGTCTTGAGTGGTGTAAATATGGTGTCGCATTTTGTGTTGATTTGTTCATTTACGATATGTCTATTGAAGTGTTTCATGTCCAGTTGTCTCGAGGTGGTTGGCAAAATTTGACCCGTCTTTGTTCCTACTAAGAGATTTAATGTGTTCTGAATATCTGGTCCGTATTTTTCGTCCTGTTCGTTCTATGTACGCGTTTCTACACGTACAAGTTATTCTGTATACTCTACTTTGGTCGAGTGGGTATGTTTACTTCAGTTTTTACAGTTAATTTGGTTCTAAGTGTGTCGTCCGTACGTAATGCGATTTGTATGCCTTCCTTTTGGAAGATGTTATTTATTCCGTGTCTTTTTGGTCCTTGTGTACGTAAATGTGCAGCGTCTTGTCAAAGTCTGTGCATTTTGTATTTTTGGAGCGTCTTTTTTGCAGTCATGTTGTCTTAATAATTTGTTTTTTGTTTGTTTGGTGTAACCATTGTTTTGTGCGATAGTACGAGGTCTGATCAAAAAGTTTCAGGACTTTTTTAATTGCGCTCTCTCACGTTATCGGAGAGGGTTGATCAAGTTTTAGCGCGAACCTTCCCAAATAACATCCTTTTTGTTTTATTGCTCAAACCTCCCCCAGGCCGATTTTATAGCTGTTTTTGTGAACCTCTTTTGTTGCGTTCTGCGTTTTTCGAGTTTGTTGTGATGAGCGCGAAAGAAAAGCAGCGCGTTTCCGTGAAATTTTGTGTGAAATTGGACCAATCATTCACGGAAACGTTTGAATCGCTTCTAAAAGCTTATGGAGGTGATGTGGAAACCAATAATTCAATCATCTCAAGTCGAAAACCTCTCTGCGACCCAAAAAAGGTTCGCCAGGAGAGATCGAGTGTTGAAGTCATGCTCACTGTTTTCTTTGATGCAAAGGGCGTTGTTTACCACGAATTCCTCCCACAAAGTAAAACACTTGATCGTTTTCGTTACCTTCAAACCCTGCGCAATTTGTGCCAAAAGATTTGGCTGAAGAGGCCGGAATTGTGGGCGACAGGAGTGGTTTTTCCGCCAAGACAACGCCCCCTGTCACACCGCTCCCCTCATTCGCGAATGTTTCACCAAAAACTCCATGAAACCCCTTCCCCAGCGTTCGATCACATTATCTCAGCAGCCAGACAAGACGGACTCAAACAGGTACGTTAACTTACATCATGTACCTTCTAGCGGAACTAACCCAATTACTTTAATACCTCACTTGAAGATCCTCCATCAGGTTGATCAAATTCAGTTGCGCGTTTACTGTGGAAATTCCAACAACATTCGCGTTTTCCCTCCCCTTTTCATTTTTGAATATTGTTCTATACCTTATTTTCTCCCCTTAACGAGCTTAATCGGTTCATCCGTTTTTTCGTAAATCTACTACAGGCACACCCAATTACATTTTTTCGCTTCAGTAGGGCTCAAAACGCGGAGATCTAAAGATAACTCACCTTCTTTCAACTTGAATGCAGTACTTTCCTCACTCATCTGCGTAGCGGGAAGTAATCTCCTTCTTCCGAAGGTAGAGGAATGATCATGTCAGTCCTGACTTTCTGTACGGCTGACCTAAGCAGTTCCTCTGATGAGCAGCCAAACACTCCATCAGGTTACGTAGCGTGAGATTCGCTTACCTTCTATTTTGCCTTGCGTTATCACGCGAAGCATCTCATACTTCTCTCCTCTCATTATGTGACCCAGGTACTTCAACTTTTCGGGTTTTAATCTCGCTGATTAACTCCACTTCCTTGAAGAACCGCTGCAGAACTTCCCTGTTGGTGACTCTGTCTATGTACGATATCGTAAGGGCCCTTCTGTAAAGCCACATCCCGAAGGCTTCTATCCTTTTTAATAATGCTTTATTGAATGCTACAAAAGAATGTCTTCATTTTTACAAAAATATTTCTAGCGATCTGCGTGCTTTTAATTCTATAGTCGAATCATTGTTGCTGGTTACCCATGTTCCCAGATACTTGTACCTAAAAACTCTTTCAACGATGACACCCGAAACTACTAATTATGCTTTCAAATAGCTCGCTTTGTAAACACAAGAAACCTCGTTTTATTTAAATTCATTGTCAAGCCGTATTCCGAGCACGCGTGACAAATCTGGGTCAATCTTTGCAGATCGCCAAAACTCCCTCCGAGGGGAACGGTATCGTCGGCATACCTTATATTATTAAGAGGTTTATGCCCACTCCAGCCGTCTCATGTTCGAATGCCTCATTCATGATGGTCTTCGAGTATATTGTGCACAGTAGAGGAGAGAGAAAACACCCCTGACACGCACATCCTCTTATCTCAATATCATCTGTTTGGCCTTCCTCAATCCTGATACGAGCTGTTTGGCGGTAATACAAGCCTATTCCTTTTTGTTAAGGATTCTTATTAAAAAATAATAAGCAATATTCAATGATCATTCGTACGCTTATTTTATGAGTGGGGATCGTTGAAAATGGATTGTTTTGATAATTAATAACTCTCTAGTTGGGAAGTAGAGTAGTTTCGCATGGACAGGGGAAGGATTATTGGTATCCAATGAATGGAAGTCGTATAATATCCCAACTCACGCGATTCAAAGAGGAAAATTCGTTTGACCTCTTTCAGACGATGATGGAATAGTGAAACGAGTAGGAAGAGTAAAGGATTTCTTACGAGAGGTAGGGGAAGACATTGGATGGGGAACGTTGCGTGATTCCCTCCATCACATTGTCGTTAGTGCGCCCCCCCCCCCCGGTCGATTACGTCGACCTCTCGGGGTCTGAACAGACGTCGAATGTGGATCTTCCAATTCCCTCCGGGTCCGCGCTCCCCTTTCGCACTGTTTCGAATTACTTGGGGCTCGGAGTACTGGAGGGGTGAGATCACAGCTGACGACGGTCACAGCTGATTAATCAGAATGGTTCCAGGCCAAACAGACGCCAGCTGTCTTCACGCCTATTTTCTGTAAACACTCGAGAGAGGAGGAAGTTGACAGGCTGTTGATGGCCCTTGAAATGACGGGTGTGGATGTCACCCACGCTCACTTACAACTCACTTCCGCACTTAGCCAGGAGTTTCTTCCATGAAACACACGTTATACCGTTTGAGGGGGGATTTTCGTTGTACATTCTGTGGTTAAAGTGCCTTGCAGTATTCGTAGCATACATCGGGCACTTTTTTGTCTGTAATTTAATGAGATATCTCTGCGGGCGAATGAAACAAACTCGGCTGAATTGTACTTCGTCTAGGGGCGACCAATTGGTAAAATAAAGTCCACATCTCGTGTGCTGAACTGTATGGCCCTATCAGGTAGGTAAGAATTGTCCGCAATACGCGTATTCCTCATTTTAAACAGAAGACCTTCAAAACAATCAAATTGAAGTGAGATGGAAACTCTTAATGTGGGTTCAATCTGTGGGAACCTCTCTACAGAGCTAGGCATTTCTAAAGAACGCAAATTCCCGCACAACTACTCTATTTTTTGTGAGTAGGACATTACTCCATTGCTCTTACTTGTTCCACGTCCATTATTGACCAATCAGTACACAGTGAATTAATGATACTGTAAACAAGATTTTTTGAGAACGATAATAATCAGTTTCTTGAATTATCGGGTTAAAACTGTGGGAATTGGTAGTAATCAGTGACACGATGAGAAATAGGTACTTGATAGGGCTACTACCTTTTGAGCGAGGTTTATATGGAATAAACTGCGACAAAATCGGTTCTCATCGCAATGTATGGTAATTTATTGTACTGCTCTCGTTGTATTTCCACGAATGAAAATTTTATGGTATTGTCGTGTCGTTCAGATCTGTGTGTACAAACAATGTTACCGAAGTCGTTAAAGATGTTTTGAGACACACAATAATTAGTGTTTTGATCTCTATGGATAACTCGTGTTAGTTTTGGGTCATACCTATTGTTCGACGCAAAATGCCGAATCAGTATCAGTTTTTTGACCTCAGAATGCCCGCACCTGCCCTAACGGCAAAGTCATTGTTTCTCCTTACCCCCGTGTTACCTGCGGGAATTCCACCTCCGCGGTTATTTCCAACGACGACGGATTTCCCGCTTCGTCTGGACATTCTGAAATATCATTTCCTCCCCTCCTTTTCACATTCCACTTCACAACAGACAGCTCCTCCCAAATTCAGTCACCTACGAACTCTCGTGAAAGTCACTTGTCTCCCTGTGCTCTTTCAGATACATTACTCTATCTATTCTCGCCCATACAGTTCGCTCTCTCCTTCTGATACAGTTCCTCGCACCAATTCACACATATTACGAGCCGTCCCCTTGTGTCTCCCTTTTGTACAAAAACTCTACTCACTAACTTACGCATTAATACAGTCCTCGTCACGCTCACTGAAGTTTATTTTATTTCGACCTTCAAGTCTTGCTCTCTCGTGTGCCCATACCTACATTCTGGAGTGGTATCCTGTATACGAGATATAAAGTTTAAGCTGATTTGATTCAGCCATGTTCGCTGAATCGCGTTCACAGGCACACATACCAGTTTCCCATAAAGTGTTTTTCGGACTTAGTTGGCCTTATGACGTTAATATCTGAAGAGAATTCAAAATCAGTTTTTTCAGCCGATTACGTAACTTTATTTTTTGCTTTGTAGTGCCAAGGAAAATAAAAACCCGCTGTCCCCAGCCTGAAGGCTAAACAACGAAGGACGCACAGTACTTTTTTACGGTTTCGTGTGTGGTTTTGTTTGGCATATAAGTCTCGTACAACATATTGTACCTTAAAATAGAATGTAAATGTTTATTGTTTATATTTATGTTGGGTGAACTCCATTAGAAATGCACTCCTTGGTTTCGTGTGTCATTTCTTTGCAATTAGGTCTCCGTAAACGGGTAGTGTACGTCTAAATATCTGTTGTTTAGCAACGTTCAACTTTCCTCATCTCCCATAAATTGTACATTTATAAAGAACAAAGTGTTTGGTACAACTTATTTAAGAGTACCCTCAAGGTTGATCGACATCGTTAGAACCGTCTTTGAGAAAATTGGAAAAACGACGAGTCATCGTTCGACAAATCTAATACCTCCAGTTAACTGACATACAGAAATAATCGCGAAGAGCACAATGTGAGTATGAGTTGCTTGAAGACATTCCGTAATATCGATCAAATCTAGTGAAGCAGTTACTCTGTAAATTACGAAAGTGTTTATAAAAACATTATTTTCGACACATTTTGGTATATTCGATGGACCCCCAGAGGAGAACAATATATAGGTATTAACAATATGAAAACCCAAATGGTTAATATCTCCGTCCAACAAATTTTCGTGGAGATATTTATGCAGAAGAAAGGTTGAGTGTTAAGTAGGAGAAAATAATTTCAAAATGTAATCAAAATCATTAACTTTGCGAGAAAAATGCGAAACCCCTAGTTTTTGGTACATTTTGGCCTCTTCTCTCCCTTTCCATCGATGGAAATCGCCCATAACCTCATTTGCGCGTCTTTGGAAAATAACAAACAAAAAAACAAGAACCACTTTAATCGGTTCTGCTGTGCTCCCGCAACTACAGACAGACAGACACATACACACAGATAAGCGAGAAATCAGGGTTTTTTGGCTTCAGTAGTCCTCAAGACGTTAGTTAGGATCTGATGTACTTCCTTCACCCTTTGGGTAGCGCTAAGTGAAAATTGTGCTTTTTACTAACAATTTCTCGGGAAGATGGGGCAAAAAAATCTAATCGTTATTCGCAACTGCAACTTATAACTACAGTTAGTTGTAGTTCAATTAAAACTAGTTGATCTTATAAGTACAACTAATTTAGTCTTAGTTGTTAGTTTACGTGTGTTTTTATCCTTTTCTGGTGCGGCCTTGCTCTCAATTTTAATGCGAATTAGTTCGTGTAACCTCAGGTGAAAATTGTTTTTCCATTTGGAAGCTGAGACCAAAGTGGAGTTAAGATGAATGTCCTCCCATGATGCAGGGTTTGGTTAATGAGTTCTCATAGTGAAGGGCGTCGTGTGTGAAATTAGCAACACCGTTGTACTTGAAATCCGGAAAAGTGGTGAAAAATCGAATTATAACCGGCGCGACTCGTTCGGTTGGACGTTAGGCGGTTCCACTATTATCTGACGCGGCTCCTTTGTCCTCCACAGTCTGCCGCTCCGCCGCTTTGTAGCCTCAACAAAAGTCTAGTTAGGCTTGGTTTGTTTCTTTGTCAAAGTTTGACTTCCCTATCTCTTTTCTGCTCGCCTTCAAGATTCCATTATGTTTATTTTCTCAAGTTTTATATTGTGGCTTCTTTCTCTTCGTCTCTGAATAGACTTCACGTCTTTTGATTGCGCATTGAAAAGGTTAAACGAGGCTTTTCAATGGGAACGGATTCCTCGCGGGCGTTTTTGACGCCTGTCGTTCAATTCAAGACCATTTTGTTTCTCCGCGACGCCCTTCCGAAATCCCGGTCGTGGAGGAGGGAGGGGCTCACGGTTCGTGGGGTTCCTTATCGTTTTGGTATCGATGTTTCCACCTGAGGGGACACGCAAGAGGCGTCCCTCGTAATAACAGGGTTTCAAATGCCGCTAACTCAAGGGAAATCGAGGGGATGGGGTGACGGGAACAACGAGATCTGTTGTACGTTGTTTGGCTCACCTATGCCCAACCATTCAACGAGCGACTCATAATGGAAGGAGGAAGCAGAGCCTGAGTTCCAGGTTTACTGTGGGCATCCCGCTAACTTCGCGCAGGAGCTTGGTGCCAACGGTTGAGTCGGCATTGAATGTGAGCGCGATGAAATCAAATTTTATATTTACCCTGCAAGTCACCTCGGGTATGAGCAAAACCGTCTCGGAACTAACCATATTCATCATAGTGATCGAAACACCAACTATTTTTTACTCTAAAACGCCTCTAATGAGTTGATAAAAATTTTTGTATGGACAGATCTGAAGGACACAATAATACCACACAGTTCTTGTTCGTGGAAAAATGACGAGGGCAGTCTTATAAATTACCAAACATTGCATGACAGCAAGTTATAAAAATTAACGACAAAAAGTTATTTCTGCGCATTTTTCCTCATAAATCTTGCTCATAAAGTACTAGAGTTCTGAATAAATCAGAGTTGTAGTCCAATAAGCTAGCTTTGCGATGAATGTTTCATAATTACCGTCAGGTAGGTCGTAGCAACCACGAAAATTCTAGAACTAACTACGTCGCTGTGTTGACTGTCGTTTTTTCGCAGTGTATCTCAAACAACAGTGAATACAAACTTTCCCAGTAACATTACGTTCACAGGGTTTGTGTAATGGGGGTCGTGGTATGACTAGCTGCAGCTGAAATTTCGGAATTCCGAACGCGTTCACTTGATACGTAGGACGTCAAGTTATGTTTTACTGATTAAGTGAACTGACAGCTTACACGATACTCTCAGAAAAATAATGGTGGTAGTTAAATATACGCGTTTAATAACGTTATTAGAATAATTGAGAGCAAATAAAAAAATTCTGGCCGTCTCACTATCTATCATTTCTTACTAATAATTTCAAACCTCAGGAAAATTTTGTTGACAGTTTCACGAATTACTTTTCCGCTGATTGCTCATTGATTGTCGTGGCGCGAGTTGAAGCACCACAATAAATTTTGAAACCCTTTGGTTTCTCAGAAAAACGTTGAGTTCTACCAACGTAATGTAGACTGAATGAAACACATATTTGATTAGTTGATAGTGTATTGGAAACCGCTGAATGTATGTGGAGCTGAGGAAAGTTTTGGGATGCGTCGTATCTGATATTTTTGTGAAAATTGTATTGCATCAATTACTATACAACTTATTAGCAATTTCTTAGTGGCACATTTTGAAATCATTCATTCTGAAAATGAGGCACAAGGTTTATCAATACCCAGTTAACACTCCCAATCAGTGTCGTACGATATTCGGTGATTTTAGTTACTAGGACTTTGGATTGCGTTCATGAAACGCAGTTAACTGATCGTTTGCTATTTTTAGTTCTGAAAGAAGGGAAAGCTGGCACTACTGACAGCCAGCGGAGAATCCATTTAGGCAAAGATTCCAACGGTGCGAGTTTTTATCGTAATTATTGCAAACGATGGGTGGTAATGTTGGTACTGTAACTTCCATGTGTGGCGCTAGTTTACCACGTGCTGGTAATAATACGTCTCTACTTTGCACCAAAATCTGTTTATAGTGGACTGCAATTTCGTGCAGTTTCATTTTCATTTATGATTTCTCTTCGAGTTTCGCTATAAATTAAGCGGGAGATGACGTATTTCAGCCTATTGCTTGAAAAAATGCCAATGAGATTTATATGAAAGAGTGAAGTTAGGGACAATAGGGAGGTTGGGGAAATGGTTTGAAGGGGGAGGAGTAGGGGGGTTTGACTAATAGCTCTTAATATAAGTCAATATATTTGCACTAATAAATCTGTACGGAAGAGGCCGCGAGTAGGAGGATGTTTTCCATTGTTTTGGCCATTACTGGACCTCAAACTCTCCTCCCCTCCCCCAACCCTTTCCCACTCTCATGCAGGACGTGCCTCACTTTTCCAGAGCGGCGCAGAAACGAGTGAAGGACGGAGGTAGTGTTGGCCGGAGGGGCCCGCGGGGGTGAGGCGGATTGTGCAGGTCTCATTGTTGTGGGCCGCATTGTTGTCTTTGTCTGGTCAATAAATGCACGCGAGAGGAGTCCAAAGAGGCGGGTTGAGGGTTGGGGGTGTGAGGGCCAGCAAGGGGGTCGAGGAGATGATGGCTGGGCAAGGGGGGTTTGATGGTTGGGCGGGTGGTTGGCGTTAGTAGTGAGGGGGCGGCGGGGGACAATAATAACAGAAGTGGGGATGCGGAGAAAGTGAGAGAGGGCGAGAGGAGATGAATGAGGGCGAAGGGTGTGAGAGTGAGAAGAGAGGAATATGAGGGCTCGGAGGGACCAACAATAGCTGATGACCTATTGAAGTCTGGATGGACGCTTGGTTGACAGTCTAGCACCACAACTCCTTCCCCTTTTGGGCGACTCTACCTTTTGTCTCAACAACAATCGTTCTATAACCGCGTCCACCAACTCTCACTCGCTCTCTCTCCCTCTCTCATCGTCCCTCGCCCCCTCCACCCACCATCCCTTCATCTACTCACCAATTTCCCCTTCTCATCATTTCGGAATTTGTAAAAGGCCCCGATAGTTGAGCAAAATGATGAACAGGTCAACTCGAGGACTGAGGACGTCTGCGTACAATGAACATAGTGCAATCTGACGTTCCTGAACTTTTGCGCATAGATGAGTGTACGTATTAGGTGCCATAGGCCGTAGGCCATTAATCTAGGCGTGATTGGCTACTGACTGCCCTTTTGTCTGGGGTAGCAAACTAACAGTCAACCGAAAGAGAGTATTGGCCCAATTCCAGACAGCTGCGCTCCTGTGGATCACCAAGGCCTATAAGACTGCATCAACAGAAGCACTCCAGGTGATCACTGGTCAGTTATCGGTTGAGTGCACGATGGACGAGTAGAGAGTGAAACAGGAGCTTCCCCTGCTTTGAGCTGAACATTGTGTGGATCTCACTACAGAACGGAAACTTGTCACCGTCGATAAATGAGCGTTTGAGAAATGGCTAGCGAGATGAGAATCCTCATCAAAGAGCGTGACGCGTATGAGTTCTTCGCCAACATCCGCGGATTGACTGGAGGAGCTAGTTCCTCACGGGATATCAATGCACGGCTCCAGTGCGGAGGAAACAAGAAACCACTTGTTGCTCCACTGTAGTGTGCCATCCACAGGTCTGAGTTCAGTGGATGCTTCAGGGGTTGGCCTCTTGCATATTAACGAAACCGCAACTTCTATGGCTGATATAACCCTCGTCGAGGGTTTAAGAACAGTCATTTAATAAGGGAACAGACCTGTATTAGGTGCTTTTATAGTTTATCGTCGGCATACCTAATTACTTCTCTACTCATCAACGAAGTGCGCTAAAATTAAACCAAAAGAAGTAGAGAATGAAAGAATAACGGTTTATTATACGATCTGGCTAGATTTCCTCACCCTCAACAACTATTATTTTCGCATCACAAAAAGCTACCTTATTTTACTTTTTCTTATAACTTGCGAATTTTTGCAAGATTTACGTTTGGTAACAATATTTAACACCCTCAGCTCAGAATACGCTCAACGGTTTTTACCGCTCTCTTACTTATATGTGGAAAATGGCAATGGTTAACGTTCCAGGATTCGTTGCGTTGCTCATAGGCCGACGACCTTCATTGCATGAGCGTCATGTAGGTATAGGAGTGTCGCGTTTTTACTTTCCTTGGCTCTACGAAGTAGAAAGGAAAGTTATGTAATCGGCTGAAAAAAAAATTTCGAGTTTTCTTCAGATCTTTAAGTTTCAGACCCTCCTGAGTCCGAAAAACACTATTGGGAAGATGGTCTGTGTGTGTGTATGTGTGTCTGTGAACGATTTTTAAAGAAAACCATCGTACCAAATCAGCTCAAACTTGATATCTCGCTCGCAGGCTCCCATGGGACGCCAAAATCCACCTAAAGTTAACTATAGTTATCATAGTGATCAAAACACCAAATATTTTTTTTCTCAAAAACGGCTCTAACGATTTTGATTAAATTGTTTATATTGCTAGCAATTATACCATAAAATTCCCATTTGTGGGAAAATGACGAGAGCAGCACAATAAATTACCAAAACTTTCGACGAAATCGATTTTAGCGCGGTTTTTAGAGAAAACAACCGTACCAAATCAGCTGAAACTTGATGTCTAGCCTACAGGTTACCATGGGACGCGAAAATAAGGGTATGGGCAAAATCCACCGAAAGTTAACTATAGTTATCATAGTGATCAAAACACCAAATTTTTTCTCAAAAATGGCTCTAACGATTTTGATTAAATTTTTTATACAAATAGCTCCTAATAAGATAATCATACCATAAAATTCCCATTTTTGGGAAAATGATGAGAGCAGCGCAATAAATTATCAAAATTTTCGACGAAAAGCGTTTTTGCTGCGGTTTTTCCTTTTAAACTCCGCTGGAATGTTACTAGAATGTTGTAGTCGTGTTGTAGTCTAATCCAATACCTATAGGGGAGTGTTTAAAAACGCTCATGGGGCTCACTCCAGAAATTCCTGAATTTCAACTACCGCCGTTTCGCTTACTATCAGTTCTAAACGTTTTTACCCAATAACTCTGTAAATGTGATTACTATCCCCCTTCAAAAAATTTGTGTTTACAGACTCATTAATTTTCTGTATACCAATTGCTCAATAATGATCCTGCAATGAGTACGAGCAGCACAATAAATTCCATAACTGTAGGCGCTACAGCTTCCTGCTGCTGTGACGTGTTGTTTGACCAAGTTCAAAGAAACTGAGTGATAAATGAATGGATTAAATAGAATTAGCCATGTACACAGTGAATTGACGTAGAGCCAAGGAAAGTTGTGTGTTGCTACGTTTTTCAGAATTTTCTGGTGATTTGAGTCTGATGACTATTATTACTCTCGTCTCTTGAATGTGGCTTATTGGATTACCACTCCGAAATTTTTGTGCGCACTTATGAACGAGGTTTATAAAGAAAAAGCTACGTCGACATCCCTTTTTGACGAAAATTTTGATAGTTTATTGTGCTGCTCTCGTCATTTTAAATTAATGATAATTTTATGGTAGTTTATATCTTTCTGAATTTTCATACGAAATCGCTATATATATTTACGACTTTTTCATACAAAACTATGATTAAAACAAAAATTTGGTGTTATTATCACTAAGCTACATATTGTTAGTGACTTTGGAATCCCATAGTAGCCTGCAGGGCCTTGGTCGCGTTCATAGGTACACAGACCATTTTTCGTAAAGGTGAATTGAAACGTAAATATTCGAAGACCATTTTCGTCCGATCAGATAACTTCCTACTTCATGTTGTTCGGATCTAGTGTTGCTTGTGGAATATATATAGTATTCTATTTACGACTCATCAACATATAAAACATTTCGTGTCAGCCTTTCAGGACGAATTAACGAAATAAATAATCTGCGCGCGGGGCACTCAGCGTTGAGGGAAACTGCGTGATGCGTCGCTTTCGATTTTTCAACAAGTCCCTTTACGCAGTCGTTCGCGAGCATAATGCCTCCAAAACTCGCTAGTTGAGTCAAGAAGAGAACTTCCTGGTGTCCCATTGTCGCGCGGTATAATAGCCACATCCGACTATTGTCTCCTATTGTTTCACAATTCAATAAGAGAGGACGAGAGGGGCGGTGAAGGGTGGATGGAAGGGCGGTGAAGGGAGGATGGAAGGGCGGTAGGAAGGGAGAGCTTGAAAAACCTGCAAGACAGCCCTCTCGTTGGAAGGTTATTAATAAAGTTGCTAGAAACTCCAAGGAGTGGCGAGAGGAGGCTTCAACCCCTTTAATGAAAAGGCTCATTGTATCTGCCTTTTATGGCCGGTAAAGTGTATAATGAGAGCGCTTCTGTCATTAACGTGCCAGATGAGCATTTGGCGCTATTTCGTTGCAACTGAGTGAATTTAAAGGAGCGGACGACGAGAATAACATCCTTCGTCTTGAGCGTCATCGAAGCGCTAGAGCTAGAGTACTCTCTAGAGTGGGATTGGGTTCATATGAAGCCGTTTCGCAAATAAAATGCTTCGTGAAAATGGTTGTTGCAATAAAATGCCTTCAGTTTCAAACTTTTAATTGAACCGTAGTTTGAGTTTTGACGCACCTCTTTCAGTTATAGCTTTTCATAGCGCCGCTAGGTTCGTTCTTGGGTTTGCAAGTGTGATAAATCGTTTTATTTTACTCCCTAATCGTCTGCTACAGACTCATTGAAGACAGTCGGGCGAAATCATTTAATGAAACCGTTTCAGAATACTGGGCGTCTAACCGAATCGTACTCACTAGCCTCTCAGTGAAGTGGCCCTAATAATTGAGACATTGTGGCATCAACTCATTCGCTTCTGGTTTCAGAAGGGGTTATAAAATGTGTCAATACGCTATTACATAACGTGATAATATAATGAGCGTCGGTACCGTAAAGTTAAACGTTCTCACCTAGCAGCCACGTTCATCGTTCACCGCATTCTGAGTATCGAAACAACCCAACGTACGCGCAGAGTGTTTATAGTGAGATATAAAGAACACGAACCAGACAAACTGGGCGAATGGTTAATAGAGCATACAAACGTGCGTGGATTAGTGTGGAGAATGAACATAGAATTGGAGGTAACCAGGATAACCCGACGCAAGTCCGGGCGACCATTCTTGCCTTAAGGGATATTTTTCCCGACATGGTATTGCGGGGGTGCACAGCCCGCGGCGCATGGTGGATGCCTCTGCAGGAAGCTAGTGTAAAGGCGGAGTATCCGCCGATCCGTGGTACCCAATAATGGGGCCCTGCAGATATCGCAGTGGTCGAGGGTTCGCTGGAAGTAGTCCCTGTCCCAGATCCCGAATTTTCTTTTTACCTGATGGGACGGAGGCAGGTTAAGGCCAAGAAGCCGGCACTGCCTCCTCACTCCCCTATATCAGAACGTCAATGTTGATTAACTGGTCATTGACTGTTCCTTGAGTCACCGACTCTTGATAATATGGCCACCCTGAGAACTCAATTGCGTCGTTCGTTGCAACCTACTAGTTGCTGCTCCACGCTTCTGAACTTCGTTGTTCAGGTCTTTTTAGGTCCGTCAATAGAAACACTGAAAGTTTTCCGGGGCTCATTGTGCGGCAAAAATGAAGAAAATAAAAACTCTCTCCTTCCCGCGAGTAGAAAAAAAAGAAAGAGTGAGAAGAAGAAGAGGAGAAGGAAACCTTCGTGCTCTCGCAGGGGCTTTTGTCGCTTCTATTGGCGCGGACGTTCATTCTGAGAGTCCGGTCCTTTTCATGATCTGAACCAGTTCTCTTCATCTCCAGCTTCGCTTTATTCAATTCTTCAGAGCTGAGTCGGCGAGGGGCTAGAAAGCCAGAAAGCCAGAGCCTGAGAGCCGGTGCCGTCGAATAGATGCGCTTAGTACAACTTTTAAAATTGCGACTTCTCTCATTCCAACTTCTTCAGGAGGGGGACCACTCGCTGCGACTCGACACCAAAGACCTGCCCCTGTCGCTACATCCCCCCCCCCCACCAACACGTGCAGTGAGTAACCACTAACTTGCACCGTCCACCTCTCACGAGCACAATGTGACGCTCCGCCTTTTCCCCTGACGACTCAAACACTCATCTCCGCTTCAACAATGAAATGTTTCCTTTGTAAAAGCTCTTTCGAAAAACTTCCTACTAGCGATTATGCTTCTTCTCTGGATTTCTCCGCAGAGAAAAAAAAGTCTGTCTTCGAAAGTTGGTATTTTTTGTCCAATTGCAGCATTGTCATCTAGTTTGACAGATCATGCAACTTGACAAAGTGTACCACTTGCCAAGATATGTTAGATCCACATTGTCTTTCGACGGTATTAGTCAATTCACCAAAGTACACGTTGGTAGCGGCAACGATGTGGTTACTCCACAATTTCGAGAAAAGCCGTCAACAATTAAAGTAATTAGGTAACTAAATATTAAAGTAGAGAACGCGCGTTCATGTTACTGTTGACGACTTGACCGTTGAAACCGATCTAACATTGTAACTCACATTTAGTGGAAATAGGCTATCGTTCATTTTCAGTTTCATTATTGAAAGGAGTTTCCACGTCTTCGCCGCAAGTGATTTAGTTCGTGTCGTACAATTAGTTGAATATGAGCATGAGTGGTTCAGAATGATTTGCGTTTCAGGGGGAAGTATTCTCAACTTAATCCTCATTATTACTTCTGATGGCAGGTGTTATATTATAGACTGAAAGTAAAGATCAATAAATTCACCATTTCCATCAAATTAACCTTGTAATTTCGGGCAGTAACATAAATTCTCATGATTTAGTCGATTGATTTTGTTTTTTCCTTTTACACTAAATGTATAAAATACATATCGCTATTCTCTGCACATCAAACAACCTACGCGTTCAAATCACGCTCCGTTCTATAATACGATGAGCACTGCACATTCGAATAAGGTAAATTTATTGAAAGAAAATTCAGTTATTTGAACATAAGGACCGATTTAGCGGGTTCCACATGAAATGAAGTTCTTGGAAAAATATCTGCGTGACGCAACACACACCTTCCCTCGGCCCCGCGATTTCTATCGTCCTACCAAACATTCTAGTTTGTTCTTCACTCAGCTTACATGAGTGTTTAGCTCAACATTTTACTTAGGAGCTGTTAGTGATAAGGTTTCGGAATTTATCGGGTAGCCCTCATTCATATCACTTCTTTCACTGAGTAACGATTACGTAGGCAATTTATAAGAATGTCAAGACGATCTTTATGATGCTGGAATTATCGGAGGAAAATACGAAAACCTTTTTATCAAGGAGATGTCGGTTGTTCGAGTTCCAGAAGTTCGTGAGATAACCAATTATTTACAGCCGCCATTAAACTACCGTTGTAGCTTTCAGGACTACCACCGCGGGTTACGGTGTATTATTCATTCTAACTAATACACCTATCAGTCAGGACGATTTTTTATAGCACCCCCCTCAAAATTTGATACTTACGTTTCAAGACATCAGGATTCCAAATCTGCAATGTCCGTCAGCCGTCCGAGCGTTTCTGTGATAAACCTTTAACGTGATCTAAAAACTCCATTCTTTCGAACAAAAATTTCATTGGGTAGTCGTGCCCGCCTGTTCAGCAATCGGATCGGACGAAACCCATGGTTAAAAAATTAACTAAAACGCAATTTTGGCAGTTTCATCGCAAATACGCTGTGTTCGGTATCGTTTTCGAGGTATTTTTATATCCTGGGTCGAATGGAATGAACAACAGACGTGTGCAACTGAGTGTAGTGAAACTACGGTAATTATAGTGAGATAAAGTCAACTAATTGAAAGAACTCGCGGGAACTACAGAGGAAGTAATCGTTTCATCGTTTGTACTCCCCCCCCCCCCCATCGCAACACAACCACCCGTCAGCTCGACCAGTGCTTATTGCCTACGAGCGCCTGGAAAATGAAATTTTTGTCGTTCCGTAGTAGTCAGGTCATGTTTCGTATGGTTTACTGGTATTTTTCGTTGCTGAATGAGTCTCGAACGTGTGAGACTACGTCAAGCTGTGCGAGAGAATAATAGACGGTTGTGTAATAATTTGCAGCGTATTCATACAGCGATAGCTTTATACTAGCAGGGTTTATGCAGAAATAACTGCACTGATCTCGATTTTCCAAAAAAAGTATGATTTATTTTGTTGTGCCACACCCGTCACTTTGCACCTGATGAACACTTTATATATAATACTGTATTGTTTGTATTTAAATTATTTTATCATTATGTACTACGTCCCTGGCACTATCCTCACACAAAGTTTAGAAAAGTCGCCAATGTAGCTTTTGAGAAACATTTCGTGTTTTATTCATTATGATAAGTATTTTTAATTTTGGGCCGGTTTGTTCACACCCCTATTTTGAAATAACAAACCATTGCGTAATAATTGGCAGGTTTTTAGTTTGAATGGTTATTTTTTACGATGCGAAAACGTTTTCGCGATTACATATCTAAAATTAGGCGATGAAAAGGGCGATTATTTTAAGAGCAAAAACGTGTGGTGTACAGTCGGGGAGCTCCAATCACATTGAATTGTGATATTTTCATTTTCACAGTACAGTCGCGAGCGGTGGGTGGGGTGAGGTGGGGTCGGTAGTGCCGGCAAGGACGGGTAGCGGTGGGGTCGGAAGTGATGAAGAGGGTGGCGGCGGTGGAAGGGGGGGGGTGGTCGGCGAGTCTAAGACGCTTGTAGCAACTTGTCGCGGTTATCTCCGTTCATTTCCCGTCGAGCTCCCGTTGAATTCACTTCTCACGTAGGCCGATAACGTACGATTCTCTCAATTTACAAATAAAAGTGTGTATCTTTCTATAAATCAGTGGAAATTCGAAGAATTGAAACCGTACTCATACAGAAATTAATCGTGGGTGAGTGGTTCACCTTAGTGCATGCCTTAACTCTAAGAAGTATGAAGAAAAGTTAAGTAATTGGCTGAAATGTTGAGTTTTTTCGGGATACCTACATTTCAAACGAAAGATTCAGTATATTTAGCAATATGCAGTGTACTACTTAAGTAATTAGTATCGGAGATATCGATATTGTGTTTTTAAATGAAAACACAATGACCACAGTTGCACATTCGCTCGCACTGTTTCTTCAACTCTGTTTGCCTATACTTAATGGTTCATCTTCGTCATCTTACGGGTATCGCTTCATTTTGTTTTGTAATCTTTTTTTGCTATGTAAAGGGTTAGCAAAGATTCAACAGGATGTAAAGGACCATTGCTTTAAGAGCAAATGTAAATACGATTAACGCAGGGATATAATGAGGTACGGTACAGTCGGAATGCTCCAATTAGATTAAATTGTGATATTTTCATTTTCACGGTACAGTCGTGAGCCGTGGGTGGGGTCGGTAGCGGGGGCAAGGAGTGGTAGGGGCCGGGTGGGAAGTGACGAAGAGGGGGGGGGGTCGGCGAGTCTAAGACGCGTGTAGCAACTTGTCGCGGTTATCTCCGTTCATTTTGCGTTGCGCTCCCGTTGAATTCACTTCTCGCGGCGTTCGAAAACATTCGATCCACTAAATTAGCTAACATAATTTCTACTACTGTCTGTATCTTTCTATAAATCGGTCGAAACTTGAAGAATTGAAACCGTACTCATATAGAAACTAATGGTGGGTGAGTGCTTCACCTTACTACATTCCATCACTCTAAGAAGTAGGAAGGAAAGTTATGTAATTGTCTAAAATGTTGAGTTTCTTCGGATAGTTACCTTTCGAATCCGAGATTCGGTATACTTAACCGTATACAGAGTACTACTGGGTATCAGAGAACGGTATCGTGTTTTTCGAATGAAAATGACTTGCCGGGGACGTGAAAATGTGTGCTCATTACAATCGTTATCTGCAGCTCCTGTGTCTTCGAGTAAGTTCGCGCTGATGGCTTCATTATCTTACGGGGTACGGCTTTTGTTTTTTGCTTTTTTTTTAGCCTTATAGAGTGGGTAGCTAACTTACGTAACCGGCAGACAAGTTTTCAATCTCCGCTACCCAAAGGATGGTGATCCTGTTAAAAAAAAATCTGTACATTATTACACAACGGTTCATTATTCTCTTCCACGGCTTGACGTAGTCTCACACCTCCGAGACCCATCCCATTCGATTCTGCGTCGAAAAATACCGTTAAAGATCCGAAATACAAACTCCACTGGCCACTGTAGGCAATTGGCTCGATGTCTCGATTCGAGCTGATAGTGTTTGGAGTGAGACGATTACTTTCGCTGTATTATCGCTTTCAATTATTAGAATTTGGCTATCTATGAGACTCATTCAATTCGACCCAGGATCTATAGTAGTGCCTTGAAAACGTGTTTTCTTTAAAAATGCTAGAATAGCTAATTGTTAATTTTTTAAACCATTTTTTGCCCGTAATAACAATGGGCTTGTCCAATCCGATTGACATTACAGATTAGGAATACCGATATCTTGAAGGTTAAGTATCAAATTTTGATGACCGTGGGGGGGGGGGGGGTTGTAAAAAACTTTTTTTTGCCCTTTAACGTGTCTACACAATCTGTTCTTTCGACCAAAACTCTCATTTGGTATCTGGTTGCGACCACCTGTTCGGCAATCAAATTTGATGAAGCCCATGTTTGTTATGGGGGAAAAATGGTTAAAAAAATTAACAAAAACGCAATTTTGGCAGTTTCATCGCAAATACGCCGTGTTTGGTATCGTTTTCGAGGTATTGTATATATCCTGGGTCGAATGGAATGAGCATCAGACGTGTACAACTGAATGTAGTGAAACTACGGTAATTATAGTGAGATAAAGTCTACTAATTGAAAGAACTTGCGGGACGATAACTACAGCGTAAGTAATTGTTTCATCGTTTATACTCCCTCCCTCCCATCTCCACAAAACCACCCGTCAGCTCGACTGCCAACGTCGAGCCAATTGCCTATGGGCGCCTGGAAAATGTAATTTTCGTCGTTACGTCGTATTCAGGTCATGCTTCGTATGGTTTACTGGTGTTATTCGCCGCTGAATCGAATGGAATCGGTCTCGGACGTATGAGACTACGTCAAGCTGTGCAAGAGAATAATAAACCGTTGTGTAATAATTTGAAGCGTCTGTACACTAGCGGCGTTTATGCAGAAATAACTGCACTGATCTCGATTTAAAAAAAAGTATGATGTATTTTGTTGTGCCACACTCGTCACTTTTCACCTGATGAACATTTTATATATAATACTGTATTGTTTATGTTTAAATGATTGTATTAGTATGTTTTATTTCCTTGGCACTATCGTCAAACACAATTTTAAAAAGTCGCCAATGCAGCTTCGTGTATTGTTCACTATGATAAGTATCATTAATTTTGGACTGGTTTGTTCATACCCCTATTTCTGCTTCCCGTGATGATCTGCGGGCTAAACATCAAGTTCGTGCCAATTTGAGCTGAGTTTTTACCATGCTTCCGTTCTCGTATTTTATTATTATTATCGTGCGATCAGTTGAACCCTCCCAACGTGAAAATTCTTCGTTGAGCGTTCTACAGTTCACCTCGGGCGCGATTCACAGGTCGAGTTTTGGACAAATAAAAGTCAGGCCTTTCTAAATATAGTAACGTTCTCCGCCCTACTACGGCATGGCACAGCTTTCAAGTGTCGCACTGTATGTGTGTAGACTTTGCTGAGAGTGAGTGCAAGTCCCTCGAATTTGTCTCAGTGAGGCAAACTCTCATCGAAACCTGCTAATTAAATGAGGGCGAATCGTTTAATGGCCTTAAACAGGAACTTCGCGAATGAAAAATAACCCGTATTAAAGGGCCCCAAAAACTACCAAGTTTGTGCGTAGAGCAGTGAGGGAAAGGGTGGGTTAGTCGAGGAGAAAGGAACAAAAGACTGTCGATGCTGCTCCTCTTTGGAGCTCCATTTGACGTAACATTATACCAAATATCCAACTACTGGAGGAAGTTATATTGTTGATAACAAAGACAACTTTATGCGGGTTGAGCTGCTCTCCCTTTAGCCGCCCCTCAACCGCCCCCTGATTCATTCGCCGAGGCTCACTGGCCCTTTGTTGACATCAAATGTTATAAATAAAGCACATTGTTCGGAATATCCGGCACGGGGGGGACCATACATTCACTAATAACAGGCTCGACGGCACAGATTCAATAGGACCTTGCCACTAATTGCATACACTTCCTTCGTCAAGGGCAACAATGAGACGGTATCAACGAGGAAACAAAGGCATTCGCTCTTTGAGAAATTGAATTTTATTCCGGTTTCCCGGCGAGACGAGTTTAGTTAAAAACCAGTTTCCTATAGACTTGACAACTATTCGATATTTCAGACGTGTGAAGTGGCCAGAAAAAAGTTATGTCAGAAAGTGGAACGTCTGGTTTTCGAAACATCGTACAGTGAAGTTGTTCTGTTTTCCACAGTTGCCCCTCTATTCGTAATTGTTCAGCTTCCTCATCCCTAAAGCAAGCATTATGTCGCGAACTGATTTATTAATCACTATAATAAATTGAGCAATTAATAATATCGACAGTAGTATGAGATCAACCATAATAAAAATATCTGGTGCGATACATCCCTCAACTTTCCTCAGCTCCACGGGCATTCTACTAATCTCGTCTTGTTTGGTATCATTTCCTTCGGATTTTTCAATGCTGAGTTGAATAGGACGAGTTTAAAAGGTGTAGGACTGCGTCTAGATGGAACACAGTGAAATTACAATAAATATAATGAGGCAAATTCTAATACTTGAAGGTACTTGAGGGACACTATAGCGACAAATAACGTTTCCTCTCGGCCTGCGCTAATTTTCCGCACTCCCTCCCATCGCTCGTCAGTTAGACTCGGAACGTCATGCTAATTGTCTAGGGTCGTCCCGTTGTAGTCAGGTCTCGTTTCGTATCGTTTACTAGTATTTTTCAATGGTGAATCGAATGAGATGAAGCTCTACGAAAGGTTCGTTTCCTGTATTGTTGATATAGCTGTGTAGTGTTCTTTATATTGTTACGGGCGCTATTGGATTTTGAATAGGATAGACATCAATAATGTTGTGCGGAGAAATAAAAAACCCTTGGGTCGACACGACGACATTTTTGACGTTTTCTGATAAAGCTCTAGTGTCATGTGAGCGTGATTTATGAGGACTGTTAAAAGTGTTCGGGGAAAATCCCTCTTTTTTGTGCTCAAGTAGCTTGGTGGACTGTAACACCATGAAGCGCAAAAGTATCCCGAAATTGCAATTATCACGAGGGTAGGGAAATATACGGGAATCTCTAAATTTCCCTGGTAATGGGAAATTAGATACCACTCGTGTGATTCTGATCGCTGGACGGATCACCCTCAACCGGCGAGCACCTGGAAAAAGAATACACCAGGAAAAATATAAACGGAATGAGGAAATGAAAGAGGACTCACCCAAGTTTCCCTGGCTCTTCGATTGGCGCCAACGCTTTTAAGAAAAGTCACAGTTGATCGTACAGACACGGAAGGGTTTTTTGGACAATGTAACCGAACCTGTTGCACTTTTCACATAAAAAAGGGGTGAAAAGGAAGGGGTATAAAACCGCTCTTGTTTGCGAAGAAAGTTGGATCAGGAATGAGCCAAAAAATTGGAAGAAAAAGAATCGGAGAGGGAGAGGAAAAATGAAGAGGAAAGGGTGGAGGAGAGGCGATCCCTTCCAGCGCCCCCACCAGTGTCAGGTGACCGTCCAGCGACCCCTCTGTCTACCGTCAAAATAAACGGGTTTTCTCAGAAATTGAACAAGGACAAAATTACGATAAAATATATTTGTTTTATTCGTGATAATTTAATGCGCTATTTTCGTCATTTCTCCACCGATGACGATCTTACGGTTCTGTCGTGTTATTTGAAACTGTTCATTCAAAGCTCTTAATCATAATCTTTAGAGCTGTTTTGAGGAAAAAATATTAGGTGTGGTTAGCTCAGTTAGTTAATTTTGGGTTTAATAAGTGTAACAAAATTATTGTTAATTTTAAGCCAATTTCGCTCATAGGCTCATTTTAGTCTGCAGGGAAAATATGAAAATTAGTTTATTTGGTTCAGGCATTTTCTCTTAATCGCGTTCGTAAAAACACATACCATGCTGAAATGATGTTTTTTGGACTCAAAAGCTCTTAAAAAGTAAAGGTCTGAAGGTCTGAACGAAAATTGACAGATCAATAAATAATAAAACGTGTCGAAGCAAGCGAGTTCAGTGCAGTTTTATTCTTTTACATCTCGCGCGTGTGATTTGCACGATGAAATACAAATGATGCGCAGTTAATACACTTCATTGGGCTGGGCTGGACTGAGGTGGACTGACTAGGTGACCATATACGTATGGATGATATTTTAATGTATGTGTTAATGGTATGCGAGATTCAAGTCTACTGGGCCCAGTGAGCTGAGTTTTGTTTGTTGTAGTGACTAGACTAGTGCGCTATGTGTTCCCCAATGTAGGGCGTCCTTGAGGAGGTCGATGATGTGAGAAAGCCATTCCACCTAGTCTGAGGTACCGGCAATAAGACGGGAGACCAAGTTCGAAGCTCTCGCGTCGTTGCCGGAGGGGAAATGGGGGATTAATGGTGAATTGAGGGGGGTCAGTGCTCGGCGCTCCGCTCTAATGACACATCGGCCTCCGTAGGCCCGTCCTCCCCTCTCCCCAGCGATCCTCTCCATCGTTCCGAAAAGATTGGGAATGTGGAATGGGCTAGGAGGGTGGGAGGGAAGCTCCACAAATTGGCTCTCCCGGTTCCCCGCGATCACGTGAGGAACCGAAGGCAGACAATGAAACCACTCGCAAAGCCGCAGATCCTAGATAGGCTATTTAGCCTCAGATAATTATGTATCTGTAGTGGATGACGTGGTTGGGGGGTGGGGTGGTCTTGGCGCGGGGCGAGGGAGAGGAGTCATAGAAAGGGCCCTTATGTATCTCGCGGTTGTTGCTGGGACGTTATCCGTCGTCGCCCTTTGTTTCGGATCTTATTGTCAGGAACGCCCCTCCCCCCACACTACCCCGTCGCCCTTTGCCCACCCTCCACCCAGTTCTACCAGAAGCACTTGCCAAACAAAGGCAAGAGTGTCGTAGAACTGGTAGCATTGTTCTATCCCTTTTCTTCCAGTCTTGCCCCCTCATAATAATGCTGTTTCTTAGCCTCCCCTTCCTCCCATCCACCACCACCATCAACCTCTTCTCATCACTTCTTCCCCTCCCGTCCATCGGCCGGCCTTTCACGTTGCTCTCCTTTCACCCACTCCCCCCACCCGCCCACTCCCACTCCTCCAGCAACAAGGGCCGTCTTACAATAAAATAAAAGCCTCCCAATAAAAGTTCAATTACGCGAAAGGAATTCAAAATTTTATCACCGTCTCATCCACCTTATCCGAAAATGCCGATGCCTTCAAAATGGTCGAAAGCAAAATCGGAATTTACGAAGTTATGCTACTCCTCCAGCTGCTAGTCAGTAGGTCGACAATGGTCGTTGTTTGCGTCATCATCTCCTATAATTGAAGTCTCTTCAATCGCATAAAAACGTGAGTTTTCTTCCGATCTTTACGTTCTGAGGCCTATGAAATTGAAAAGTACTCATTTCTGCGGTGGTGGTGTGTGTGTTTTTGTCTTATCGAAATTATGAAGGCGCGAAAATAAGTGGTATATTAATCAACAGGAAGGAGGGGGGGGGAGATATATTCCAGAATCGAGGGGTATTTGAATTTTTCCCCTTATTTTCTCAAAAAAAAAAATTTCTTCCCCACGTCTCTTATTCCACGCAGTTCTCGTCCGTGTATCACGTCACAGTCTACTTCTAACCGCTCTCAGTCAATGGTCCTTATTTCTGCTATTTGCTCGTGCTCGCATTACGTTATATCGTCTCTTACACCAATACAGTCCATTTCGCTGTACTCAGATACCACGAGATCTTCTTTGGTCATTCCTCTATCCTATCCTGAAAGTATATCCTACACAAATGATGCGAAGGGCTCACGTTGTCATGAATGGAACTCACGATCAAGGATTTTAACGTTGTGGAACTAAGTTTCACCAGCAACTGGCTCCGTTTTGTACTTGAATGTGTAGTCGGAAAGGGTTTTTAAAGGACAAGGCGCCGTGTGATCAAAATAACCTTTCATTTAAAGGAAAAATGGGGTTTCCTCGGTCTGAAAGAAAACGGTGCTGGTGGGGGGGGGGGGGGGTAACGAAAAGGCGCCTTTTCAGGGCTTCAGAAAAGGGCGACGAGGACGAGGGTGGTTATTGAAGTCGAGGAAGGAGGAAGGTTTGAAGCTATGCAGATGAGGTTTTGCGAAGGGGCGCGGTGGTGTTGAGGGTGAAGGGATGGTACCAGTGTTTTCAGTGAGTCAGTCGCACAATGGTCGGGCGACATTGTCGAGAGATGGTCTATTCACAGGAAACTGCTCAGGTGGCTTCGCGAGGCCTAGATACGCCGAGCTCGGAACCATTGTACACTTGTTCATCTGTCAAAGGATAACCTGCTCCACTCCGCCTTCACCTTCCGTTTAAATGAAAAGGAGTCTCCGGTCCTCCGGATCCAAATAGCTCCGGGGGATTCGATCCAATGAATGCGATTTCGTCTCCAGATTACAGCTTTCACTAAGGTTTTTCGTCCTTTGACGCGAAATCATTACTCTGGAGAATTCCCCTTTACACATCTGAAGTTACCTTATCGGTTCACTTTAACGCTTTCCCAAAAATATATTTGCTCGACGGGGCACATCAAACCTTCGCCAAAAATGAATACTCCGTTTAGTTATTCTCCAACCTCCTACATTCCCGATCACTGTGAAAGTTTGAAAAGGTCTCTGCGTGAGTTATTTTCATTGATCTGTTTGTCTTCTTCAGAACTCGAGGTTATGTGGAGTCATTAGGAAAGGTCACGTGAACAACGCTTCACTGCCTCTCTCGCTCATTCATGCCGTCCACCCAGTACAGATCATTCAACCCCGACGTCCTTTGTCCAATTCGAACTGACTTTGTGGATAATAATTTAATTCTTCATAATAATGTGGCCCATCAGTAGGTCTAATGTTCTGACAGACCATAGTTGCACCTGTGTATCCCAATTATATTACTTCATAAAATTCACAAGGTATTTATTACACAGCCATTTCAGTATTACATAACCTACTTATTATTGGATCATGATTATAAACATCCAATTAGGGAGAGGAAAAGACCAATGAGGAGCCCACTTCAACGCAACAATGGTATCAGCCTTGAGGTGGTCGATTGTATGGAGGCGAAATTAACCACAGCGCTGTCTACTTGTCCAACGGAATGCTCTGCGAATGTGCCTTTTCATTGTGTCACCACTATCTAAATCTATGGGTCCTTAGAAGGGGCAAGTCACTTTCTGTGACCAAAGAGTGTTGTTTCAATGGCAAGGCGAAATGGGCAGGGATTGCTTTTATGAAGACATCATGACGGCGACCTGTGTTGACTTCCATGTTGCTGGAAAATTGCCGATCTGCAGGTAGTGAATTGATTTTTTTTCCCCGAGAGCATACGGGACAAAGTTCCTTTGTCACTGTGGCCGCACATGGGCCTATTGTGACATTATCCCTTCCTCAATAGAAGGCGACGTACATACCCGCCCCCCTTAGGATGCCGAGTAAGACCTTCGCCGTAGACTCCGTCACAATTTGGGGTTCAATGAGCCCCTGAGAAAAGTGTTCATAGCGTTTGGCTGCCAAGGCAGGGCTGCTCTGCCGTTTCATCCTCCACCGCCTCGGAGATGCCTATCTTGTTGATGCGATACCTAAGTGGGCGGTGTTTGGTGAGGAAGCAAATTAGAACTCTCAGATCCTGTCTGGAGAGTGTCAGCGTTGTCTTCGCCCTAGGACAGGAAGTTGTAACAAGCCTTTTCACTCGTCTTAGTCGTGGCTGGCGCCATGGATGGGTAGGGACTCCGTGACCCTTTTCGCAAGGCAGTCGGCCTTTTCGTTGCCCTCATGCTCCTATGAGCCAGCACCCAGATAAGAGAAAGCCTATTGTGGGCGAAGTGTCGCTTGAGCTCCTGAGGACACTTCCATGCTAGCCTGGGCCTGAAAGTGTAGATCTCCTAGCAGCTTAGCAAGGCTGTAATTAGGCCCAACGATGCCCAGTCCAGCTCTGCCTCTCATAACTGAATCATCAGTATACCACTGAAATGGTTGCACTCACGGTTCAATAATGGGAAGAATACATAGACATTTTAGATCTGGAAAAAAGGTCGACAAGAGAAGGAGGGGGGGGGATCTACAGAGACAATTACGTGAATAATAGTCATGTTTGCAATTATCGTTCTGTCAGTTGGCCAAGGAAGGTAGAAGCATGACCTAAGCGCGTCATAATGTTCTCGTGTTATGCAGATTGGAGTATGTGGGTATGGTATGCAGAGAGGTCTATAGATAGGTCGATGGGTTCACCAAGCATACAAAATTCAATTACCTGGGCCCAGTGCCATCTTTGTCACCAGGGCCCTCCCGAACTCACTGATTGCCCATAGTGGTATGGTAGGCTCGTCTGAGGAGTCCATGAGCCTCTGAAGTACTGAGTTCGTCGCTGTTAGCTACGCCATCATAAGGCGAGTTCCTAGGGGGCTGGAGCCAGTATTTACGCCATCGTTACAGGAGGTATATTCAATAATAGGTGAACCAACAATCATACACCAGCCGTTCCACGGCAGGAGATGCTCAGGCAAGAGCTACCAACAGATTTAGCTACCTGCCCGGCGGCCTCTCTTTAAACAATATTCCAACGATTAGTTATGCACCTCGCACGACGCTTTTCGGTCCGCTCGGCTGCCAACGAGGCCTATTCAACGCCCGACACAATAAAATAACGTTCCCAGTCTCGAAAACAATGCACTTTTTGTTTAGGAAATCACTCGGTGGCACGTCGATTCAAAAGCGGAGTATTCGCCGATCCGAGTTGTAAGTGAGTCGAGTCGGCCTTGAGGCCTTTTTTTGAACTAATGAGTGCCATTGTGATAATGTAAACAGAAGAGTAGTCACGAAATATGAAGAGAATTTTTATGCTGCAGGTGCAGGGCCGATCTCCTTTTGAAAGTTGCCCCCTCCACAGACCACGGCAAAATAACAAACTTCTGCATTTCGGGGATGACCGGAAATTGTGGGGAGCGTAAAGCTCTGTATAGGCGTATATTCCCTTATATAAGTATCTCTATGGGGTGTTTGGGTCACGCCGGGTTGTGGCATCAACTTCCTTTCCCTTCTTTGTCCGCTTCCTCCTTTTACCCCTCCTCGTAATACCCTGCAAGAATCAGTTCCCAGATCGGGTTTTGAACACTTCTAAAAGGAAAACGAAATGAAAAAGTTGATGTACGGATAGGTTTCTAGATCTGTGTAACATGTTTGAAGACCATGAAACAGCCTGGGAGTGGCTTAAAACATGGAGCTGGTAGTCGATTCAGCTCCCACAAATGGCTATCCATTCCCCCTGGCTTTCTCACTGACTGGCACTTGAGTCCTCAGTTAGTAGCAGAGCAACACTTAACGAAAGAAATGTAATATAATGGGAGCTGTTCCCTTACGCATTTCCCTTTCCAAATCATTACTCCGAAAATCTTTCAACGAACAGACAACTCATAAAATATTGATATTTAGCCGCTTCGTTACCCTGAAAAGCCAACGTAAGGACAACTTTCTATAACTCATGGTAATCAAAACACCAACTTTGTATTGTTTAAATCGGTTCTAAATTGAAATTAAACGTATTTTGTTAGTAACTCCAAATGATATGAACGCGGAATTATCGGAATGTTCGGTGAAACGAAAATTTCATTAAAAACAATCGAACATCAAATTTAAGCCAAATCATTTCAGCCGTTCTCTCTCAATCATGTCCGAAGACGTGCACGCACTCGGATCATTTTCTCAATGGGGATTTTTCTGAGTCAGAAGCCCTGGAACTTGACGGTTTAAAGGAAACTGGAATATTTTTATGTTCTGATGCCTAAAGTGTAAGGGAAGTATTGCGTACGTGGTGTGTGGTCCGTGTGTGTGTCTGTAGTTCAATTTGTAGTATGAATCATTTGTGATGGGAAGGGGCGTGCGAGTTCGAAATGGGTCGAAAATGAGAATTTTTCACATTTTTCTCGCAAACAAAATGTTTGATTAAACATTAAACAGAGGCCGGGATCGTAATGTTGTGAATGCTCGCTGTCTTGCTTGCGGTAACCTGTTTGAGTCGCTGAATAATGTGGTGCAGGTGTGTCAGCGTACTGACGCGGTCTGCAAGGAGGTAGCTGGTGCATTGTCATCTGAGGGCTGGGAAGTGGAGACAGAGCGGCACTTCCGGGTTGTCTCTGGAGAAGGACGGAGGCCTGACATCGTAGCATTTGGTCGCGACCAGTCTGTAGTGATCCTGGATGTCCCGGTAGTATGTGGCAGCCGTGATCTTGTGCTAATTTGGCAAGCCAAGAACTGCAAATACGACAGGACGGATTTTCGTATGGCTGTGTCGGGAGCTCGTTGTTTGAAAGCAGGTAACATTAGGGTTGCAGCATTGATCGTGTCCTGACGTAGTGTGTGGTGCAAGAACAGTGCTGAGGAGATGTGTTGGCAGGGTGTGTCGGCAGGTGTTCTCAACGGTATCACCACCCCCATATTGCTCGGTTCGTATCTAAGCTGGTGGTCGTTCTATCGTGGAACATCCTCTTAACCTTCTTTCCTTCCCCGTCCCAATCTTTCTATCCCTAGAGCCGGCGTAGGGTAGTCTGGGCGCCCTCCACAGTTATTAATTATTTAGTTTAAACTTTTTGGCATAGGTGATCTAACGATTTTTGCTAGTCGCATAGGATGGCTTAAACATTGGAGCAATGTATATTGTTCTTCACAAATGTTACTCTGGAAATCCGTAAACAGAGACACAACCAAAATCGCGTATTTTAAACGTTTTTAAAACTTTTGATTTCAAGAAAAGTGTCTTTAAGCGACCTACATTTTGTTCTCTACTACTACTATTTATGTATCCACTTGTGAAACCGATATACTCGTATAAGCCATGCTAGCTCGGAAAATGAGATTTGTTCATTATTAAATTATCGCTTTTCCGATTTTCTCGAAATTACATAACTCACCTTTCTATCCGTTAGTGCTACAAAAGTAATGATCGAATGCAGGATGCATTTTAAAGGTGAAATTGTACGGGTTTTGATCACCGAAATATTTTTGGGGGTAACGATTTTTGGAAAGGAAATCAATACTGAAAGTAGTTTGTGGGTAGTGTTTCAGTTGACGGCGATGTTAATGGGCTGTGCAGTAAGCAGTAATCATGCACCATAACCATGTGGTCGGGGCCTTGCTATGACGTCCTCTCTTCAAAGCTCCATTGTTTCACCCTCTTTGTTGCAATACACTCCTTCCTTCATCACTTCGTCCATTTTTCTTTCATTGTTTCTTTCCATTGTCACTCTTCCTCCACCCTTTTTCTTTCAACCCTTTCACCCACCACCTACCTTTTCTCTCTATTTATACAGAATAATACTTTTCGAGTTCTTTTGATAACCCCATTCTGCTCCCAGTGAGTCCTACTCCCGCCCCCTTCCCCTCGTCCACAGTTTCTCTTTTGTTTTCCTTTCACCTCATATATTCTTCACTTGTCTGCTATTGTCGTCCGTCGGTCGGGATCTTTTATGTTTATTACGGATCTTCCGCTCAAAAGCACGACTGGAAGGGATGTGAAAGAGGGGAAACTGAACTTCGCGGAGGTGAGGATTTCTGTTCCAATGATGTTCTTATTACCCAGCGCCTTTACGGAGGTATGGGCACCCTTCGCCACCTCCTGCCCCTTCGCCCTTTTCAGACAATAAGTTGAATTTGCATTTACACCCAATAGCGGAGGGGAGCGGCGCGTCCTCCCGGACACTTGTGCCTCCTGAATAGACCTGTCTGCTCAGGGCTGACTCCGCTCTCGCCGCCGACCCCCCTCGAATCTAAAATCCCACTCAATTTGCCTCCTGATCCTTTCACGACACCTCTTCCTTCAGAGTCCGCCAGTTTTCCAATTAAATCCCTTCCGGTGGAGGATCCACCAGCTCATCGCATGCAAATTCTCCCAGGTTTCCCCGCTTGCTAGATCTCCCGCTCGCCTCATCACGACGCTCTTATTAGCCTCGAGAAACGATGTTGGTCGAACCAATTTTTAGAAGGAAAATCCATGTTTATAGAAATCATTCGCCGAGCCCCTTCTTCTCCTCAATTCGAATTTCAATCACGAGTACGTTCGGGGGAAAGTCGTCAGTTTGCTTTGTGACGTATTGCAAGAGGAAGAAGGCGAGTGCTCCTAGTGTTTTAGGAAAATGTAGGGTGGTAGGTAGTACAATAAGCAACCTATACGATGGAAGTTGAGTGTAAGGACACGAAACAGCCTCAGCAATTCCGGAAATCAAACGACTGTCGTTTCTTTGACTAACTTCTTCCACTGTTCTTCTTCCTGCAATCACAGAACCATGAACTCGAAATTACAAAAGATCATGTTGACAATCTCATGAGTTGCCTACTCGTTCATTTCTCAATGACGTCAGTAGTAGTAACTCAATAAATTCCGGTTCATCAAGTTCTATGTTCTACCCATTTGTTATAAAGGGGTGAAAAATTTGTCGAATTAGATGCTCTTAGGGCTGTGAAAAGTTGTGAGAAGCGTTGCACCAGATATTTTTGTTTACATCTCTCGCTGATTCAACTTTCGATTTCTTTAAATTCGAATTGTTAAGAGCCGGGTGTGTTTAGTGGGGCCGGCTTACTAATAGGTCTACTTCCGTGTCAAACTGTTCCTTAATACTTATAAGAGAGTCTATATCAGTAGAAAATCATGAAGGTGGCGGTTTTGGAGTCGTGCCAGGTTGTCATTTGACCAGTCTCCTGGTGGAGAGCTGTTGCTCATGTGCGCAGGGTCAGCTATGACCCTGGGGAATACGTACGATCTGGGAGGAGTTCTTAATCTTATTTCCTCCTTAGCTTGGGTGGCTACTTTGAAGGGGCATATCAACTGTGGCCACTTTTTTTGTCGTAACGTGCTTCGTAGCAGTCAAAGTTGGATGGTTTGGCTGCTTTTCCAGCAACCCTCCGTCGTATTTAAACTATTTATTTGGCTGGCAAGTTTCAAACGGAACATTGGGACCCAATTTCTCCTAAGACGTTCACGGTTGGGGGAAAACTCACATATGTCTCATCTCTTTGACGAGATCTCCTTACTAATTGCTCGTGACGAGGCCAATTTGGATTACTAATAGTGGCAGTGTTTTCTATACGTACACGGGCACATACACAACTATCACTTGCACATGTGTTGCGATATTTTAAAGGAGGATCATTTGTATGGTTACAGGAACAGCCTTCTCCACACAATATTCCATGTCGCTTGATATCTTAACCATTCGAAATTAATAGAAACAAATGTAGCACTAGGTGAGGGCTGGATGTGCACAAGAGAAGGAGAAAGGAAGATAAAACTGTGGTAAAGAGGCGTCGAGATAGGATGACATAATTAATAGTTCGTTAGACGAAATTCGGTCAAGTTACAAGGGAAGAATAGAGGATGAATTGTTTAGTTGTGGCATTCTACTAACTAAAAATTTCTGTTGACGATCTAAAACGACCTGGGACTTTCCCCGATTTGTAACGTTAGTGAACTTAATTCGCGTTATTTGTGGAGTCAGTTGCAAACGTCTCGGGCAGTTGAAAAGAACTGCCGTTGGGGATTGGCCTGAAAATCTTCAGAGAGATGTATGGGAGGTGAAGAAATAGTGGAAGGCTGGCCACTGTGCACGGGTGCTAGGTCGATTTGCGCTTGTGCACTGTGTTAAGTAATTCTAACTGCCCTCAGCCTTTCACTGGAATAGTATAACTCTTCTGGATTGTAGGATTCCACTGTAAGAGTCGCTAGAACTGACGATTTCAGAACTTCAGGGAATCTAGGGAGCCTAGTCAGACGGCAAGCCGACTAATTTGAGAGATCGGTTCCGCTATGATACTGTGAGTTGCTAGGGAGAGCGGAGGTTTTAGACGGTGGTTTGAGGTAGTGGGTCAAACAGCTACAGACATTTCAATTAGCTAGAAGACCCAATGTGGCCTCCAACAGCGCTACTTTACTACTCCTATGTCTCTAACCTTTTCTTATCACATAATTTTTAATGAAAGCAAATCGTACAGCATTTAAAATATTCAAGGAACGTCTCATTTTTCCAGGTTGCTCAATCCTTAGGCTGACACAACCACGCGCAGAAACTCAGGTCTTCAAAAGAACCAGCACTGTAAGTCAACTCAGACATTACCATTTATGTCCCGACCTGTGCACTTACATTATAGATTACCGCTTTTTTAGAATTAAATTTTCAAATCGTGTTGCCATTTTAGAATTGATTAATGAAAACTGTTATTTGTACACTCTGCTACAATTACACAAAATACATTTTGCTGCTAGGCTTTTAACTTTACAAAAGGCTGACAATGACGCCTGTTCGACGCAAGTCAAATCAGTCCGGGTTTTTTGACCTGTGTCTTCCCCGCACCTGCCTTAATGGGACAAAGTCATTGTCTCCTCGTACCTGCAAAAATTCCACCTCCGCGGTTATTTCTAATGGCTGCGTTTTTTCCCTGAAGAAGGTTTTTCCTTTCTTTATTTTCCCTCTCCTCAATTTCAGATTCCTCTCCACAAGAGACATCTCCTAAAATTCATTCAGCTACAAACTCTCGCGAAAGTGACACTCGTCTTTCTGTCCTATATCTACTCTCCGCCCATACACTTCGCAACCTCCTTCTGATACAGTTTCCCGCCAGTTCATGCATATTTCCGAGTCGTCCTGTTGTACATACACATCACTCACCTCATTGCATTTAATACAGTTCTCCCCACGCTCACCGAGTTTCCATTATATTAGATCATCAACTCTCACCCACTCGTTCGCCCAACAACGGCCAATTGGGCGGTTAGCCAACAGAGCTGTTTGTTCATACTATATAGTCAAGTAATTATAATGCTGTCTGAGTTAGCGACTCTCAGTGCGCTCCACTCACATATTGCTCGTCAGTACATCCAGGGTAAGTTATAACGGGAAAACTTGTTAAGAAGTTGCCTACATTTGATTCTTCTTGTCGTTTAGATGGGTCGGTATCTCAGTCAAAAATCAATTGTCGGATTTGGTTTCAAACTTGCAGAACCTACAGGTTCATTACGAGGTCTGTCGTCAGTCGTGATATGCCGACTACCCGGCAATGTTGAAGGCTTAGGGCCGGTTTATCAATTCTTTAGTTAAAACGTTGATTAGGTAGCGATCTGTTAACGATAATCATGGAGTGAAAAAATTCTTGAGCTCGGATCACGTTTATCAATTGGCAATTGACTAGTAGTTAGCTCTCGAGAAGAAGGGCTGCCACTACGCTCAAACGAGAATCCCTCGAACGAAGAGGCGACTCGGCGAGTTTTCCTCCAAAACAAGGTGTTGGAGAGTTGGTACGATTGGGCCGCCTTCATTTGATGCCTGTCGATTTCATTATTTGACATTTTCATTCGAATACCCAAAATACCAGTTGCAGAATTGTTAAATAATATATTTGTGATCTTACTTGATACTTTTATCTTTTTTTCCAATTCTTTTCTTATCTTTCCTTACTTCTCATTCTTTTCGTACTCCTCTACTTATTGTGTAGCTCATTTTTCGTATTGTGATTATTTTTGTTAAGTGTTTGTCGTGATATTTTCCGTCGATTTTATAACTTTCCGTCGTGAGTGGGGCAAGCATAAGTAAAAAAATGTTCCTTACAGAAAACGTCACGTGTATTATTCAAAATTAATCATACACCAAGCAACTTTAAAAAATTTGAAAAACGATACATGATGCTTCTCAACACCAAATGTGCGGTGTGTTTCACTCAAATTGACATTTTCACGTGTGTACAGTCGATAACACCAGTGGTCTGTACCATTCTAGCCCAGTGGTAAAACGCTCTTTGGGCTTTTGAGATTTTTTCTTCTCCGAATATCGTCTTTAAGAAAGTAGGGGCAAATGAACAGTAGTCTGGGAAACTAGTTTCACAATGAGGGAGCCAGGAGTTTTACTAACGCCACAAAAGTCGCCTACAGCTATTAGCATCGAACCTGCAAAGAGAAAACAAAAATGGTTATTTACGTGCTCTACTGCCACATAATTCTAAAATGTATACGAATAATCGCATTGAATTGTAATGCCCATTTTCTTTATACAGCCTCATTAAAGTAGGATGAGAGCTACGTGATTGGCCACAAAGACAATTTGATAGAGTTTTCTTCAGATATTTACGTTTCAAACTTTGCCAAAGCCCCCATTTCAGAACATGGTGTGTGCGATTGTGGACACGATTGAGAGAATTATCACCGCCATCGTTCACGTCAAATTCGTGTAGGGAATCCAATAAGGTACGAAATAGAATTTCAATCATAATCAGCAACAACCAAATTACGGCATTCAAACAGCTGATTCCAAAAGAATCAAAACAACTTCCCACAACATAATCGTCTTGGTATAGTCTCGTCAAACGTTACTCATTATTGGTTACTCAAACAATGACATAATGTAATTAGGGATAACTATAGATTCCTCGACGTTCTTCTTTATCAGATTATACGTACACATTGTGAGCACCATTGCACTATGCTGCATTATTAGTGCATTACGCTGAACGTACGAGGGGACTAGAGAACTCGTGATTAGTTGAACCCAGACATTTGAACTAATAGAATTGAAACGTTAACATTCGATGAAAGCTCTTAATTACTTTTCGAACTGGACGTAAGTTATATCATGCACATAAGTAACGTGGTAGGTCGATAAAATATTAGGTCAGTACTTACCGAGACCGTAGAACTTGAGCGTTAAGAGGAGTTTCGTCATAGGCGTAATTGCGTGATTGCGATTGCTTGGCGATTCTATTCGCGTTCGAATTAGTGAAAGTACAAACCCCGTTGTTTCTTTCGACAATCAGAACCTAGAATGGAAATCTACGTCGTCGAGTGTGTCAAAATATTCAATTCTCGGACGGACCTGGTACGGCCTTCTCTCCCACTCAACCACTCAAGAAACGCGTATACCTCTTCGTCAGAGAAATCAGAGTCAGACAGATCGTAGTCGAAGTCCATTGTTAATGCAATGATTTAAAATTTAGGTGATGAAAACCCAATAGAATAGAATAGTAATAAAATCGCGAAAGCGCAAACGAAAACAGAACGAGGCTAGCGAAACACAACCGAAAATGGCTGCCAACAAACTAACCGATAACGGTTAGCTATCCGATAACTAACGAGCGAAGAGACGAGTTAAAACATAACTAACAGCTAGCGCTAACTCGGTGTCAAAGTGAATTGATGAACGCGTCTTCGGGAGTTAACGAACGATTTGACTTAGTCAACCTTTAGTCAAGCTAGCAAATCACATTGATAAACCGGCCCTTAATCAGTCGCGTTTATCGAGTTACCCTCCCGATTTCAAACTGTACTTAACGGCTGAATTACGATCTGAGTTGATCGGTTGCTCAATGTTTCAGACCTTCAAGCGAGTTTATTTTCACTCAATGTAAAAAAGGGTTAAACATTTATTTTTAATCACACTTATCAAGTATTCCCAAATTCTAGGCTCCGCTATTTAGATTGAGTTGCAGGTATGATTGTGTTCAGAATTTCGTGTTTCAATCATTCAATTACTTAGCGTACCGTGGGGATAGGGAATTATAACAACTTCAAAATGTGGTGAATTTCGTAAGTTGATTGGCGGCCATTTACACGTCACCCGGGCTCATTCATCAACAACCATTTTGCGTGTCGAAAATGAGAAATTTTGGTAAATATCACACACTCGGTATTTATTGTGGAAAATTCGGAAAAGTTATATTTTGACGCAACGTGGTTGTCATCACCGTTCAACGGATTGTCGGAGGAACATTTAAGGCTGATGTTGATTTTGAATGACCGTGTAAAGATAACTTGTAATTTTGATTCGGATCCGAATAGACTCTCAAGGGCGGCCAAACGAGTTCTTCGCTTGACAAGCGAAAGGGTGTAACATTTTCGGAAGTTGAATCCACAGGGAGGAGTTGGCCTTTTCGTAGCTGAACGTCATCTTGATTTAATGTCGTCAATGGGACGTTGATCGCCCTCGGCATCAGCCCTTTATCTTCAGGGCCCCCCTGTCAACCGGGCGCCTGTCTATTGTCGCTCGTTCTCATAATCCACAGGTCGTTAAACAAACATATTACCCTTGCGCGTCTTCAGGGGCCGCTGGAAGAGATTTGAGTATCAGTTCGCAACCGTGCGTTCGATAGATAGCGCCTCATCCCATTTTAGGGGGCGAAACCAGCTTTAACACTGTGAACATTTTCTTAGGCCTTCTTGTGAGCTTAGAAAAGTGGTGGTATTAGGAATCCATGAGAGAAAATAAGGAAGACCTGACACGTTAATCTCGGGGCAGTACGTCCGCTTCATGTGCGTTGACGGCCGGTCTGAAAGTCGGCCGCTAGCTGTTCTAGCAGGGATGGAGCTGTCAGAATAGGGCCTTGCCCAAGAAAAGGGCCAGAATCGTTTAGTCAAATGTGAGTGCAACATGGCTAGCCCTACGTATGACGCGTGGTATCCACAATTATGACTCTGTTCGTCAGTTTCCCAATCATTTCGGTAAAGCACGTAACTGTCAAGTAACAGCCAAACGATTCACTTCAGCCGCTGTGAAGAGCAATTTGGTTCCCGCCAATCGTTCTTTGGTCTCCAACAAGATGGAGAGTACTAAGACACTTCATTTCTTCAAGAATCACCATTGGAAGTGGGTTTCTACAAGCAAGGCTTTGTTTGCCAGTTGAGCTGCTTTTTACAACCTCTTCCCTTAGGGACTCCTTGGCATTGGATACTGTGGAGCGAAATGTTAGTTGACTTATAATCCCGTTCTGATAACACCACGTTGAGAGAGATAGATAAATAAGTGCGCGCGAGAGAGAGAAGGAGACATTACATTTTTTGAGGGAGACATTACATTTTTTGGAGAGTTTGAAATGGCATAATGGTAAAAGTGAATTCATGCGCGAGAAGATAAGAGCAGCACAAACAGTTTGACAAAAAAAAATTGCTCAAAAATGTTAGTGCATTTTTATTTTCTGCGGTCCTAAGGGTGAGGAAAGTTTTGTAATCGTGTCAAAAAAAAGTTAAGTTTTCTTCAGGTCTTTCGTTTTGAGGCTTACTGAATCCGAAAACTGAGTAGTACCACCAGTAGGACCAGTTTTAGTGTGGACTCGTTTTAAAAATGCTGACTGGCCTCAATTTTCAGCTGCAGGAGGGCACTGCACTTTACTGGGCTATCGGTACTTGAGCGATCAAAGTTCCGTGGTGGACTAATGAGCTTAATCCTCTCAAGCAGAGTATTAATAGGGCCAGAAGGATATACCAGCAGCCTCGTAAGAGCCGCACTGCCAACGAGGCTGGCGATATTTAGCGGAAGCAGCGAGCTCTCTGAGAACCCCAGGGGCAAGCATTACATGTCTTCCATAGAAAAAGCAAATGTAGAGCACATTTTACACGTCACGTCGAATGTTTGCTGGAAACCCCCCTTTCGAAGGCTTTTCTTAGTGAGACTACAGCTCTAGATACAGAAGCCCAGAAGGCAGCCAAGGACTTGGTCGCGGGCCCTTCAAAACATCTCACTGTTGGCAACAGGTGACCTTGGCAGCAGTGCCCTTGCGATGTTAATGACAACAAATCTCCTGGGCCAGATAAGATAGAAAGCAATATGCTAAGAAAGGCTGAGCGGCCTCCTTAAATTATTTAAGGACTGTCTGCACGTCGGACAGTTCTACTCAGTGGAAGTCGGTGCATGTAGTCGCTCTTCGAAAGGTCGGTGACCGCAGGCTGTCAGACCCGCGATCATGGAGACCGCTCAGCCTTCTTTCCATATTAGGCAAAACGTTAGAGAACTTGATGTTGCATTCCCTTGAAGGAGTCTTTGGCTGCACCCGTACAGTCAGACAATATAGGTGTACTAAAGGAAAGTCCACCCAGGATGTTATTGTCGAGACCCGCAATGATTCTCGTGGGGCACTAGCTAAGTACGTCGTAGCAGTTCTCATCAGGCATCTATGCTGGCCAGCACTCCTGCATGAGCTCGAAGGTAGCGGAATCCCCTGTAACTTTTACTTGCTCGTCAGAGGTTATGTGAAAGAACTGCTATGATCGAATGGAGGCATAAACACGGTAGGGTGAGAAGGGCGCTCGCAGGGCGTGGTCTCTTTGGAAAGCCTTCTTCACGGAGACTGGCTGCAAGCCATACAGCTTTGTGGTTGATTTGTCGATTGTCAAGGAAGAAAACATAATTAATCGTCTTAAAGGGGAAAGTAAATAGCCTACCAACAATACGCTTTGGCGGCCACAGGTTCCTTCCTGAGAACTAACTCAAATACTTAGGAGTCAATATAGATAAGAGACGGTTCTTCAGCAAAGACCCTACCATAGCAAGCTTTGCCGCACTGCGCACAATTAGATAGGCCACTTGGGGAGTGTATTACTGTGTCAAGACCATGTACCTAGGCGTGATTGGCTACTCCCCTTTTGTCTACGTCAGCAACCACACAGTCAATCAAAAGTTAGTTCTGCCTAATCCCAGAGAACTGCGCTCCAAGTGATCACTAGCCTGTGTGGCTTGAACTCTTGAGTTCCCCGACTCACCTCAACGAATACGTTCCATTAAATAAATGGCCAGCGAGATGAGGAATCCTCTTCAAAGCGATGTGGTGCGTTTCAGTTTTCCCCTAACATTCGTGAACGTCTTGGGAGAAAGTGGGTTGAGGCAGACCACAGGACAAATGAGTTAGTTACGGGGTATGGGGACTTCAACGTGTGGTTCCACCTCTTTTCTCTCAAAGACTCCCCATTGTTTTTGACACATTTTGGTATTTATCTCCGTTCATTCCACTGTCAGAGGAACATTTATTGAGAACAATATGTACTATTAACTATTTGAAGACACCCTGTGACAATCGTTAGAGCCGTTTTGTAAAAAAAAAAAAAGTCGTAAGAAAACCTATTTCTGCGTCATAAGCGGATACCTCCACTACTATTTTTGTATCGATCCATAAAACGAATACAGCTCGGTAAAATGGTAGCTGAATTACATTAAACAATGAGATTTGAATTACATTAAGTGATCGTCCAAGTTTCTCAAAAAGTTTATAACGATTTCAGTCAAACTTACGGAGTAGTCTCACATAAATAGTACCTACATTATGTTCTCCAAAAATGTTTCCGTAGAACAAAGATATAGCGCCCATTCATTCAGCAGGTCGTCGATCTTACGGAGGTGGCGGAATGTTGTGTGTTGCCACGAACCAGATATTTTAAAAATACGTTCTGCTTACTACATATCACAGTAGCGTTCTCAAAAAATCTTGTTGGTAGTCCAGTAAGTTAAATACGCAATGGCAATCCAATGACAATTGTAAAATTGTATGCTTGACGAAATTCCGTAATTCAAGGTGTTGTTTTTTTTTTGTTTTTTGTTTTTTACTACGTTTTCCGTAAAATTCCAAAACTATAAATACGATCGGTTCAAAACACCAAAACCGTCTGGACAGTCTAATGAATGCAATGGTTAGTCAATCGAGATGGTGATAAATAGGGACAACCCAATAAATTCCAGAACGTTACATACTACAAGTTTCTGAATAGAACATTAAGCTAAGGTCTACTAGCTCGTGTTGCGGTAAAAATCGCTGAATTGACACAGGCTGAGGAGAGTGATGCGAAGCGTCGCAGCAGATCTTTTATTTATCGATCTCTGGAGAATTCGATGTGGTCCTTCCAGGGACTGGCGAAACGCCCAATACTCCAAAAGGGTTTCATCAGTTTAAGTTTTTCACACTATCGCTAGGTTCGTGGAACTATTAGGCGAAGGCGTTACACATATATTAAGTTAGCATATCACCAGTTACTCGTAAGTTATTTATCTACAACTGCCAGTTTCACGAAACTTCTGAAACGTTTTCAAATTAACTTTTCCGATCAATCATGTCTGGTAGAGTCAGAAAATTCACTCAACAATGTTATTGTTACTCCTTGCCCCTCTTTCCTCTGAACCTATTTATTATCTCATTTATTGTTAGATATTTACCAACCATCCAAAATTCGTTCCTTGTTGAGTTGGAGTCGGAGGACAGATGCTGAGAGGGCTAAGGATTATCACCTCGGTAGAGGTGACCTGAAACCTCTTCTCGCCCTTCTGGCGCTAATCATGTTTTATCACTATCCTTTAATTAATTGGTTTAGCTATTGCCGTATACCACCGCTATTTACCTTGAAACCTAATCAATCTCTATTTTCATCGTCCTTTGTTTTATTGTTGTGTGAGTGAACAACCGTGCTGTCCCGAACATTCTTTTTTTCTTTTCGTCCGTCGTGTAGTGTTTAAATCAATGCATCTTTCACAGCCAGGAGCGGCCATAGGAACACGCCGTTTCAGATACTACTACTGTCATTCCTACAGCACTCCAGCTCAATTCCATCCCTTTCCTTCTTTTCCTCCTTTCAAATCCATAACTCGGTCTTTCAAGACTGATCCACGTTTTTGTGCTTGGTACTTATTCCAGGCTTTCGTTGTCAACTTCCATATCGTGTGCCGTTGAGTTCAGCATCAGGATATAGTTTGCCAAAAAGCTATCATAATAATCGTATCATTTGGCTTCCTCGTATGTCCCCTCCAATACAGATGGCTGTACCACGTTGAGATAAGCATTAAGTCCCAAGGCACTGAAGATTAAGGAGAGTACTTAATCCAACCCAATATATGTGTGATTTTCGACATCACAAAGCACGATTGTGATTCCATAAAACGCACACTGGTTCCAGCTCCTCGAGAGACTGACACCGCAGATGTGAGGCGTCAGGAAACGTATTTTCGTGTGCTTTCTCCCCAACTCGAGACAAATAGGTGTAGGCGAGATTAATATCTCGACGACTGTATAAGCGACGATTGCTGTGCTCCCTGTCCTCCTAATTGGGTTAAGTGAGACAGGTCGTTTGTAGCCCATTATACAAACCGCGCCTCCCATTTGTCGCCACTCCACTGCTCTTCTCGCGAACTCTTCCCCGACTGAGGCCCTCTGAGTGCTCCGGATCGTTATTCTAACTGCTGCCACTCACTTAGCGCCGCTTTCCTCCTCATCTCTAATCCTTGCCACTAATCTCATCTAAATACGCGGAGTTGCTCTCCTGGAAAGGCGTAGGAGGACGCACATCTCAGTAAATCTGCTATCACTTCTCCAAGAGGGGCGGGTTAATGATGGTAAAGGTGAGCTGTATTGCCAGTGTCATAGATCTACTAAAATCCTTTCTATTCGTCAGCGGTGATACGGTTCATATATCATGACAAGAAGCACTTATTTTGACGGTAAATTACCTGAGGCTCTTCAGGATGGTCCCAGTAGATGTTTCTTCCGTTCTCTACCATCGTGTCATTGGTTCCTTCTCATCTGTCCACAGTGGGCTTTACCGCTATACAAAGCGCGAGGCCTACTTCACCCAAACTTAATCCCTAACTGGCCCCCTTTCTTGTAGGGTTGGGATATCGCCGTCGATATCAATATCTGTTACCTCAAACCAATACTACTCTCACGCATCGGCGCAAAACCTTTTATAGGATCAGTACGTCTTTACCTATACATCTTTTATAATTACTAGTATTTGTCGATACATTTGGAGCACTGCTTTTGCTAAAATGAATGACATCTTCTCATTTGAAACAAATTTTCTTCAAGCCCCGTACACGTGTTGTACGGCAGATGGATGTGCGGTTAATGTTTTATCCAAGAATCCCTTGTACTGGTATTTTACGGCAAAGTTTCTTTATTGCAGAGAGCCGGTTTACGTGTATTTAGAGTCCCTTGTTCGTGTTTATATACTCCCACTCAAACTGATAACGCAATTCTGTCAAGTATAATACAGTCCTCACTCACGCTAGCCACGTCCATTAATTTCTTTTTAAGTTCCCCAATTCATGCGTCCAACATGGGTCACTCAGATCTAGAATTCTACTTTTTGAGATAACCACTATATTTTGCTCTTTACAAATGTTTCGAAGATGCGTTGATCCGCATATGTAGCTTTCGAATTTATGGACGTTGCGGAATACGCAAGAGATATTTCCCTCTTTACGGTTGACTCCTAGCATTATTTGAGAGGTAGGAGAAAAGTGTATGTTGCTCATTGTTGAGCTTCCTTTGACGAACCTGTACTGTACTTTTGAAATAAAAGGAAAGAAAGCAGGATGCTCAGAGTTTCAGGTTGACTGCAAGTAACAAGGAGTAAGTTGGATTAACCCAACCAACGTGTACTCGAGTATAAGTAATGTTTTGTAGATTACGGCAATGATTTTTCACCAATGCACAGCCCTCCTCAATTTATTTCTGTTGTCAATGTGTTCTTGTCACTCCAGACTTTCTATTGCGACTCGTTTCACACTGTTTACTCCTCATGATTTTCTCTTCAGAACTAATGTCAAAAGGAGAATTTAATGCTGGGCAATAAAACTTCATTCAACTGGATTCAGATCGACTTTTCTTAGGTAGGCGCCTCTTTTCACGAAACGCTCTCTTTTTTTGGTGGCCAATTTCAATGAGAATGGGAGACCCTAACCTTGATTTCGCTTTCAGACTCCCCGCCCAATCCTAATAAGGGAGGGCATTATAACGTAAAAGTTAGGAGAAAGGAACATCAAGCCTTTTGTGGCAGGTTCTATTGAAGGACTCGCAGCAATCGAGCTCCGGAACTCTTTTTAGAATCAGAATGGCTCAAGAGAGAGGAAAAAGCATTGACACAGGCTCAGGGGCACAAAATCATTCCGAATAAGTTTTTTTTTCAACCCCTTTTCGCTATGTGGAGTGGAATGGTGATGTAGAGTGGGGGGTCCTGCTGCGGTAGTGAGGAGTTGACGCTGAAGAATTTGCTTAAATAAAGAGGACGAAGCAGTATTTACAACTAAAAAGGGCTCGTAGCATAAACAGAAAATAGAAAGTAAAAAAAAGGGAGTGGACGAGGGAAGAGGCTAATACAGGATCCGCTCAACAATGGGCCCATGCTACAAAAGAACTGATAGAATAACTTTTCTTCTCTTCAGGGCTGCGCATTCGCTCGTATAAGATAGTCAAAAGATCTTGTTGGATGGGTAGTGGGGAGACAAGTAGTGAGTGGTGGGGGTAGGAGCGTCGCAGCAGTGATGAGGGGGGCGGGGGCGGAGGGCCTATTCTTTGAATTGAAAGGTTATCAACTATTTGCAATCTTGACTTGTGTGAATCTCGGTCTCGGAGCCCATGACAATGGAAAGGAAAAAAGGGAAGCCCTTACTTTTCTTCCTATTGGGTAGGTGGAAAACGCCGTGAAGGAGGGCGATGGTATAGTGGTGAGGGCAGGGTGAAGAAGAGAAAGACGAGGCGTTGAAGTTGTTGGGGTGTCTCCTATTTTTCTTGCCGCCTGTCGCCCTCAGCAACAGCGCGACTCCTTCCACAATGGAACAGTCCGTCTCTTTCATTAACCTGGGATAGGTGCCGGTAGGTGAACTATCAATGTTTACTATACGTAGTTAATGGTCACACATATCGATATACGTTCGTTGCAGCTTTATTTTTCCTCACAACACAATTCGGTGCAGTTTACTTCATTCAGTAGTAGGTAAATTAAACAAAATGCAAAAATCAATTAACCTGACATCTGGGAAACTGGGGAAGTGTCAACAGTAATTGAAAGTCGGACTTACTGATTACATGGTAACAGCAGTGTGCGCCGTCCGTTTAATCAGGTATATGATATTACAACTGTACTGTCGATGGGGAGGGGAGTAAGAAGGACGAGGAAGGGGCTCATGCAGAACCAGAATGCGCATTTGAAAACTAGTTCCCGGGAACACCCTTCAATTGGGCTTTTTTTTTGCATCAAAACCAGGGTCTGGGGCTTTTTATTTCTGGGGCTGCACACAAAAATTATTTATTACATTCCCCGACCTGAAGGGGAAGGAAAGTGACCATGTGACCATGTCAAAAAAAGTTAGGTTTTCTTCAGATCATTACGTTTTGAGTCGGGAAAAACATAGTTTTGTGGCATGTTCTGGAAGCTTGCGAAGTGGGAACAGGTAACATTAGGGTTGCGGCATTGACTGTGTCCCAGTGGGGTGTGTGGCGCAAGAAAAGTGTAGAGGAGATGCGTCGGCTGGATGTGTCAGCAGGCGTTCTCCGAGGTATCACCACCTGCATGTTGCTTAGGCCTAAACTGGCGGTCCTTCTATCGTGGAACATCCTCTTATCCTAGATTATTAAACTACCAACCTGCATTTTTGTAAAAACGTCATCCCAAATGAGCGGGATTTTTTAGGAAGACGCGGCTAAAACCGATTTTTGTGGAACTTATTGTGCTTCCCTCGTTATCTTCTCACGAATGGGAATGTTCAAGATAAAAATAAATGGTATTTTAATAGTTTACGGCCGATTTTACTCACAACATAATTTCGACGTCCCGCGTTGTCCTTTCTCAATCGTGTCATACGCACCCAGAACATTTTTTTTAAATGACGTGTTTTGACTGCAGAAGACCTAGAAAAGCAAAAATCTGAAAGGAAAAAACAATTAAAATCTTTTGGAGCCAAAATTGTAACTTACCGCCCGACTGCGTTGGTTTGGGGGGAAGTAAAACGTGCACGAACCGACAAGACATAATAAATACAATAAGGAAAACCAATAAGCATGCCGTTGTAGGTTTTTGGTTTTCAAAATTAATGTCCATTCTATCGAAAATGGCACGTGAAAAAATGTTTTGGGCTTCTGATTCGGACACAGCACTTTTGAAATTATAAAAGTAGTGAAACATTTCTCAGGCTAGCAAGAGTATTTTTTTGTGCAAAATTTCATTAATCCGATACCTCTAGCCGATTTATTGTTAGGCATCAGCCAGTAAGTTACTTCACAATCCGAAGAACTTGTCGCTATTCAATTGAGTTTTAATCTCCTGAGAGTTAGTAGATCTCTTACTCAACAGTGAAGGGAAGGTTGCGGGGTTGAAGGTGGCCAGTCCCCCCACATTCAATTTGCTAAGGGATGGAAGGCTACCACCTTGACAATAGGTGTGATACAGGGCTGGGCACAATGGGCTCCTTGGTTAGATATAGCCCCTTGGAGGTTGTAGGAGACATTCTCAAGTCCATGTCTCCCTGATTAATATTCAGGTATTGATAGCGGAGAGGATAGTAGAACTTCACCATTGTCCCCCTGGACGGCGGCCGGCCTCACAATGACCACTGGGAAGGTATTGTGTCTCTCAAGACTTCTTACCCTTCCCCTCCGCGAAGACTGTCCTCTGGAAATGTTAATCATTCCGAGACAATATATCACATTTCCGATTGTCCTTCGGAGCCGTTTCCCTTCCTTTCGGCCCAATTAATATAATACAATCTCCCGGCAGTTTCGCAAATTCTGGGATATTGAAAGGAACAGAACGGGGTGAATTATGATTCTGAGGATAGGTCATAACGTCCATGTCGTTGAAAAATGCGCCCGATCATCTGGCGCTCCAACGCTTTTGTCTGCTCGCTGATCAGATTGGTCGGAAGTCCTCGAAAAGGCCAGCAAAAGCGTTCATATTTCAACGATCAACAAAGAAGGTGAAAGCCAACGGAATGCGGTTTCGTAAAGTCAATACAAGATTCCTCTAATTAAATAGGCTTCGGCTGATGTATGCGCTGCACATCTTTGGCCTTGAGTTTTTGGTATTATGCTTGACAGAGACCCTTCTTTATTGCGAGAAAAAACGCAGAACTGACGTGAAAGTCGTAGGTTAGTAGATAAAAAGAAAGTGAAGAAAGAGGTGGGTTAATCTGTCTGCCTAAGGTTAACCAGACTCATGAACCTCTTGCACATGAGGGTAGTCAATGGATATATACTCTCAATTTTCTCCGTGCATCACCGTGTTTTTCGTCTTGGGGAGTATTGCGGAGCCTATGTTTGACCTCCAAAGTGCCTTTACTAGCCCCAACGGAAAGTCATTGTTTCCCCAATCACCTTCGTCTTCAAGTGCTTTTGTTACCTTTTGAAAGTTCACCTATTCAGTTATTTCCAATTGACTACAGATTTCCCCCTGTTCTAGACTTTCCCATCTATCTTTTCCCAAATTTTATATTCTTCTTCTCAATAGACAGCTCCTTCCAAGTCAGTCATCCTTCAGCTCTCTATCTGCCCCCCCCCCCCATCCACTTAGTATCTCACAACAAGTTTCACGTGTATTGAGAGTCCCTTGTGCGCGTTTATACACTCATACACAACTGGATATCGCTATTCTGTCAAGTGTAGTACAGTCCTCACTCACACTCACCAAGTTCATTTATTTCAAGCTCCCCCATTTGTGCTTCCAACAATCAACAAGGCCCCACCATGATGTTTCCTCAGTTTCTCAAAGAGGAACAGACAGAACAACAGGCTACTTGTCTAAAGCGTGGTCCACCATAAAAACCACGTGAAGCATCTCGATGAACGTTTATACTTGTTTGATATTACTTTACCTTTCACGAGAAATTTTCACAACTTTTCTACCATTTGGCGAGCCAAAATGGGCTACGTAATTTGTAAATTGAAGGGCCACATGTGTAATGAATTAGTGTTGTTTCCGATATGGAATTATGGGAGGAGGATTGACAAAAGCTCATCCAGCTCAGTCCAAATTCGGTTAAATACTGGCATTGACAAGGCTCTACACCTCGCGTTAGCTCGGGAACACCTTCATGCTCTTTCCCTCGTTCAGCCATACTCAGTTGGCCGTCATTATAACATCAACTTCTAAGGAACTTCTAAGCTTCTGAAGGCGTTAGTCATGAGGTTCCATTCCCAAGGTGTTGTCATCGTCGGAAAACATTCTCAAAAACCAGGAGCGATGAAGACATGGCAGCGAGCTTCACGTCTCACACTAGGGAGGGGTGAGTTCCGGACTCAAGTCCCAATCTCAAAACAAAAGTTCTCAATCCCATTTAGTGCGAAACAAAGCTATCGAACCGTGCTCCAAAAGCCGAACCTACCATTTTTCGACGCTCAGCATTTGACGCTCTCCTCGTTGTTAAATGGAAGGTAAGCGCTGCGGTTTTTCACCGCTAACACCATTTCGTGGTTTCTTGTTGACGCTGTAGCCGAATTACGTTTTCCGGCGTTCCCTCGCTTCCCTGAAAGAAACTAATGAGTTGCGTGCGAGGGAACCCGCGAGATATCCCCTGAACAAAGCCTAATGAGGCGTCAATTAATTGAACACGATCGAAGTGCAGGGTTCTTTCATTTGTTGCAAATGATGCCACTTGTCAATTAGTGAGAAGCGAACTGGATTCGTGTTACTGTTGCAGTTTGATGAAGATTAATTCCTGTTCATCCGTCAGTAGTGGGAGGCACCCGTTTCAGCGCTGGGCGCTGAATGAGCCCCATTACAAGAGGTAATTCCAAATACACAGTACGAAAACGTGTTACCAATTTGATTAAGTTTGAGGACGGCAGCACCACATCCCCGGGGAGCCAAAATCAGAAGTTGAACTGCAAGTTTGCTGTTTTGTCTGGCGAGATGAATAAGACTTATGATTTGGATCTGTTTACCTATTCGTTCGTTGTATTAGTTTTGAAAGTCCATTGCTTTAAGCATCACTTTTAACGAACGGAATGAGTCACTAAATCTGACCATGAATCAGCAGTTTCCCTCTAAGCAGCAGATCGCAGGGGCCTAAGCGTCCGTCAGAAACGACTCAACATTCTGATAGTCTTTCGATGCATTAATTTTGATTGATTTTAGGAGGCACACTTTTGATACAAAACGTTGTTACTCTGTGGCCCAGCAGGCCATAAATTCCAGAAACGTGTACAATTTTTCCTCGAATCTTTAAGTTTTAAAAGCTTGCTAGTCGGAAACGCGCCGTTTGAGTAAATGATCTGCGTGTTAGGGTTTGTTTGTGTTGTGGTCTCCGCTGAAAGTGTGATTTGTTAGGTGTTTCCTATCCTCATAGTCGAAGTTCGTGTCTTGACTCAATATAATAAATCAGACAAAACCTTCGAAACTCACTGATATATTCAGGATATGGAATAAGTAGCCAAAAATTCAGCTCGGACTTGAAAAGGTAAAAGGGCTTACCGTTCGTCTTCGGAGTGGGTGACGGCAGTCTCCTGTTACCCAATACCGGAGCAGCAAAATGCCAAACCCAAATTGTATTGGGCTAATAATTAGAATATAGGTATATCGGTGGAGTGATTTGCGCATTAAATTACCTGCAACGTGACGTGTATCGAACTAGTGGAAAAATGTAACTCATTCGAGTCTCCGATATTCGTTTTATCTTTTGCAGTCGTTGACGATAAGGTGCGATTGCGACCGAACTACGCAATCTCAAAAAGGCAAAAAATAGGATACCCACGACATGTATTGCACTTCCGACTAGGTGTTTCCACTCATCTTAAATCACTAATAAACAAAATAACCCTTCTTGGAAGAAAATAAGGAAATGAAATTAAGAGCGCAATTAAACCCACTTTGAATTTGATCGAAAATATGAAATGAATAAATCGAACTCCTTTCCATTAGCTCGAGTCGCGTTTAAAGACTATAAGAGAACGAGGGATTTGGGGGGAATGGTCTTTGCTCACCAAACAATTCAACCTCGGAAGAAAGCACTGAAACTATTATCTGGCTGTTAACAGGAGATATTCGATCAGAACATTACGCAGGGACATGAAAATCGGAATGAAAGATGGCCCTCGCAGTTTTCGCCTCGTAACGCCGAGCCGTCCCTCTCCTCACCATTCGCATCAGCCCGCCAGAACGGCCGTAGAGCCGGCGGAGATGAAGGTTATATCCTTCACAAAAGAAAACAGCTGAACCAAATCATTTCAAAATTTATGTTCAGCCCGCAGTTGAACATGGAGCGCCAAAATTAAGTGTTTAGTAATCGGTCGAAAATTAACAATAGTTATCATAATCACCAAAACGTCAAATTACATTCTCCCAGATGGCTCTGACGATTTCAATTCAATGTGTGGACAGTTCCAAATGACAAACAATACTGTAACATTTTCGTTCTTAAGAACATGAGAGCAGAACAATTTTAAAACAATTCAATTTTAGTACAGTATTTTTTTCTCGTAAGTCCTCCTCATACTATACGGACGGTTGACGGTTGTCAAATAATTAGGAACGTTCTTCGAAATTCCGGAATTCTAGCTACTATGGCTCTTTGTCTTACATTTTTCACACTGTTTATCCAATAACTAATAACGGATTTTAATAAGAATGTCAATATCATTTTTCCGGGTAACAACATCACATTTATAGTTTTGGGGTTATTGGGGCAACACTGCAAGAATTTTAGTCAAAGAAATGACAATACCTCAAATGTTCCTCATTATTTTATAGCCACTAATAAACTACCATTGTGCAGATAGTTTAATTACGCTCTACTGTTGAATGAATAAGTGAGACGCAGTACAGATGTAAAACAGCTGTGGTACAGTGGAAACAAGGATTCGAAGATTCGATTCCTAATCTTTTGTTAAGTTGGCAAATATTTGTACTAATGAACGGATGTGTGTGTTCTGTATGCAAATCGATAGAACGAAGATTATTTTGAACGACAGTTGAAAAACTGTCGTTCAGCCAGCTTGAGTTACGTAACTCCTCGAATTTACGCGAGGTCAAGAAAAGCCGTGTGTGATGCGTCGCACCCTTCATTTTTACTTGAATTTTGGTTATTTTGGGAATCGAAGTGACATTGAGTTGTCACTCCCTATCCCGTATTCATCCTCCACTCCCTTCTTCATCCTTTTTTTTCTTCTCGTTTCCAATAACTGAAAAATTCTCTGAAAGAGAATATTGTTCAGGAGCGGAGCGAGGGAAGAGAGTTTATCTCTTCAAAAAAGGTGTATTCATTAGGGACTCCCGTGGAGCTATTGTAGTCGGCCTTCCCTCGCGCATTGTTCCTACAACTTGAAGCCAGCCATCCTCTTCATCCGTCGGCGCTCCGTTTTGTTTTCAAGTGGTGTATGTGAACCATAGCGCAACGTAGAATTAATTACGCCTATTATTTTGAGTTGTTTGTTAGTGCGCAGACTTTCCGTTCACTTGCTGTTTGTATTTTTCGGGACCCCCCCCCCTTCCCTCTACCCTCACCACATCCCCCACACCATTTCCATTCACCCGTACATCCACTGTTCCTAATCTCAACCTGCTCCGCTACGCCAATCCAATAATGTTCATTTAACACCCACATTTTAACTTATTACCTAACTTATCCATCTATTGTTGATGAATCAAAAGCTTTCCGTATTGCGAAGGAAACCAAACGTTCAAGATTGGAAGCTGATGTCGGAGGTGCAGTAACATTGAAAAACAAAATGGCAATTACATTGTCTTTTCTCGGTAGGGTATATTCTCATACTGCCAAGATGTCCAGCTTACTCGTCTCAAGAAAACAAAAATACCGATTTGCGACGACTAATCGTGAGGGGAACCGCATTTGATGGGCATTTTTCACAACAATAAAGAAATAGAAAGCCAGCTGTCAGCCTCCTTACAGGGAAACCAAAACTACGTTCTTTTCTAAAGTTCGATAATATTGACCTGGCACCCTTATCCCCCAACAACTCCCAGTCTGACCAATACTAGGCAGAACCTCTTCAGGTCACACAAGCACCTGTTAGTGCTAAGAAAAAGTAATCCGCCGATATTTGGCACCAAACTTCTTTCTTTTTTTTTATTTGAGTATAAAAAACCGCCAGTGTTGTAAAAATAACGGAAAATGTTCTCCGTTCCATCCGCCACGCTCAACTCTCCTGGTATTTACCATTTAGTCAATTACGAGGAGCGGAGCTGGTAATCGCGCTGGTTATGGGGGGTCGGGGTGGGGGGTAAGGAGTGAGCGGTAGTTGTCGTGCAAGGGAGGGCGCCCCGAAGAAAATGATGGGCCATTGTTGGAGGCTGTCGAACAAAGAGCAAGAGAGCAAGAGTGCGCGTGCCTTAACAAAAGGGCCCCACCAGCTCAGTTCCATTCAAAGGGACTATTCTTTATCGAGCCCTTCGTCCCTCTGCCCCCGCCTTTCTCATTCCACACCCACGTCACCAGGTACCACTCCCCTCTTCATACCCCTTCCACAACTTCATCTAAAAGAGCCAGATAATATGCGCGAGAAACTCTTAATAACCGCAGTAGAAATGATCGAAAGAAAGAGAAAAAGAAAATGCCAAAGAAATAGGAGAAGAGAGAGGGGTGTGAAAGGAAGGGCAGTGGGGGGAACCACAGTTTCTCCAATCATACAGATGAACTTGTTCTGCTTCTTACTTGGAACATCAACTTTGAAAACTTATTCACTTGTAGTATAAAAGTTATGAGATGGTCCCTCACGAATGTCTCTTGAAAATTATTTATTTACAAAACGAACACAAGCACGTTACCAGAAGGTGGGAGAAGGTAGACTGAGGAACTGAGAGTCAGCAATTGATTGAGGCATACGTAACTTACGTGTTAATTAACACCTAGCCGCTTGTTCCAAACAAACATCCACTTATAATATTAAATAAGCGACACAAAAATACGCTGCAAATTATTACAGAACGGTTTATTATTTTCTTGCACAGCATAGTTATACACATAATACAAAATTGACTAAACAACGAAAATTGACATTTTCTAGGCAACGCTTGGCAATTGGTAGGACGTGACGAGTCGAAATAATTGGTGATTGGAGTGAGGCGGGAGGCAGTGCGGGAAAGGAGCTGCAGGCTGGGGAAAAACGATAGCTTTCGCTGTATTGTCCTTCAAGTTACACCAATCTGTAGATTTCACTGTTTTGGTTTATTATTCATTCTGAATAATAACCCTATGTTTTCGGCCACGAAAAATGTTTTACAACCCCCCCTCAAAATTTGACACTTTACGTTTCAAGACATGGGGATTCCAAATCTGCAATGTCCGTCCTCCGTCCCCCGTCCACCGTCCGGGCAATTTTGTGCCTTTAACGTGGTTTAAAAATTCGTTCTTTCGCACAAAAATCCCATTTAGTATCTAGTTGTGCCCGCCATCTCGGCAATCCGATCGGACGAAGCCCATGGTTGTTATGGACAACAAATGGTTAAAAAAATTAACGAAACGCAGTATAATCGCAAATAAGCCGTGTTTCGTATCATTTTCAAGGTACTTTTACATCTTGGGTCGAATGGAATGAGTATCAGACGTGTACAACTGCGTATTGGGAAATTACAGTAATTATTAGAGTCAACTAATTGCAAGAACTCGTGGGAACTACAGTGGAAGTCAACGTTGCGTCGTTAGTACTCCCTCCCTCCCTCCCGTCTCATTAAGACCACCCGCCCACTCGCCTCACAATGCCAGCTCGACTCGCAACGTCATGTCAATTGCCGAGGGTTCGCTGGAAGTCCCCATCCCAATTTCCCCAACTGTTTTTGCCCGACGGGGCGGAGGAAGGTTAGGGTCACTTTCCCCACACACCCCTACATCAGATCATAAATGCCTACAGCCGTGTCGCCTGGTGGTGCCTGGCGCCAGGGAATATTTAGTTTCCGTAGTTCCAGTGTCGTCAGGTCATGTTTCGTATGGTTTACTAGTATTTTTCGATGCTGAATCGAATGGAATGGTTCTCGGAGAAGTAATACTAGGTCAAGCTGTTCATGAGAATAATAAACCATTGTGTAATAATTTGCAGGGTTTTTCATCTAGATGTAGTATTACACAATTACTCGTCCTATTCTACTCAGTATCGAAAAATAAGTAGGAAGCAAAGTAGTAGAAATTTCTACTACTAAGCAATACTAAACACGACGTAATAGAGATAAAACTACCAACATTTCGTTTATGCATAGTTATTTTTACATTTTGTAATTTTAAGCAATGAGTCGGATTGCCGAGTAGGACATAATAACTAATTTTTGTGCGTCAGAACAAATTCTTTAGACCACGTTAAAGGTAAAATATGGGCTAGACGGCGGGTGGTTATTGAAGATACAGAATCTCCATACCTTGAATCAATTATGAGGGGAGGGGGGAATGTTCCTGGTAGGTATTCAGAAAGAATAATACGCCGTGAGGAAAAGAGTTTGCCATAACGGCCTCTTCAACCTAGCTTGAAGATTTGTGATGAGTTCCTGAGGTGTCCTACCTGCTTGGGATTTGACAAGTTGTTTGACACCCAATCCAGTCATCCAATTTCTTTCTTCCAATATCCCGTCAATATACTTTGCCACGTGCTTTCTCAGTAGTCCAGTGGGCTTACCTGTAACCTTCTTCCTTCATTTCAGTTCTTACCCCTTGCCACCTCGTTGCATCTAGTCTGCTCCAGACCACATTCTCATCTCTCGCCTGTGCTTTCACCGGTTTGGCTATGCGGAGATATAAAACTGCGTCGACTGGACTCTCTGTTCTTTGTTACTCAAAATTGAATATTCTGTCGATATCTAACCAACCAGTGTTTTTTTGGTGCAATACAGTCTTCTCTAGCCCGTCTAATTTGGAACTATCCATTCGCCTGTATTTTATTTCTTCTCTTCGTCTCTTGAACCCAACAGACTAGAAAACAGACGGATTTGTCATATGTGACGCGTCACACGACAGGACGACACACAGCCCTAAATAACCCGCGATAGAACTCTTGTTCAGAAATGTACCAGGAGTTCTGGTAATTGACTATATAATTGCAGACGAAACCATTACCTGCAGAGACACGCGTGAGCAATGACTCTGCACCAAAAATGAAGCTGGCTGTAATTTTCTAGGGAGGTGAAATGCGTGCTGCAGACACAGGCCTAATAGTGCAAGCTGCCTCACCTGAAACGGTGGACAGCAAAGCCGACTTTATCACCCCAGCACTGCACTTTCTGTTTTTTGGGCAACAGAAGCACAGGGCGATCAAAGTCCCCTAACGCACTGACAGTGGACGGACGAACTTAAGCCCTGTAATGGGTTTCGCGGCAGACTGCGCGAGGTGGCAACACTGACCGCTACCCGTGCAGGCCGACGCTGTTTATATTAGCGTCGAGGAGGCAGTTCAAGATCAGAGCGGCTATTGGCTCGTCAGCGAATAATATTCCTGTTATAAGTCAGTGTTTAAATTCCCCTTTTTAGATTGTGTGAAGTAAGGTAAGCGATCATAGCTTTGTGTTTCATTTTCCCCATTGTCCCTTTATTGTCATTTAATACAATCCGAGCATAGGTTATTTATTTCATTTCAAAAGGAGTTGGTTTCATTTCATTCATTTCGAGTATTGCCGATTAAATTCAAGTGAGTCTTAATTGCGTTATAATTTCATTTCCCATTACCTTCTTGAGAGTTATTATTTTATTTATTTGATCGAGTGAGTATTATTGAGCGTATTTGATTTTTTGTTTCTTTTGGGCCCAGACACGACCTTCACGAGTGTTCTGTACGCGGGAATTGTGAGACAATTCCCCAAGTACGTCACAGCCCTTAAGCAGAGTGTTAATCGAACCAGAAGGATACACTAGCAGACTCGTCACTCTGATGCCAGTGCCGCACCCTGCACTGCCTTCATCTAGAAAAAACGGAGAGCTCCGACGACCCGAGGGGAAAGCATTGCAAGTCCTCCATAGGAAAAGCAATTGTAGAGCAGATTTTACTGCAATGCAGTGTGTCTTAGGCTGGGTCTGGTGCATCGAAGGTTTCCTGAAAACCTTCCTTTGGAAGGCGTTCTTTAGTGGCACTACTGCTCTACATACAGAAGCTCAGAAGGCAGCAAGGGAGCTGATCATGGGCCCTCTGAAACAGCTAGACATCCCATTGTGGACTACAGGCAACCTTGAAGCTCAACAAATCTTCTGGGCCAGATAAGATTGAAAGCAATATGCTAAGGAAGGGCGGAGAATCTCCAGCAGCCTCCTTAAATCATTTAATGACTATCTGCAGGTCAGACAGTTCCCCACTCAGTTTAAGTCTCAAGTTTTCAAAAGGGAAGCGACTTCAATCAGTCAAACCCGTGGTCATAGAGACCGCTCAGCCTCCTTTCTGTACTGGGCAAAGCGTTGAAGATCTTGACGTTCCTCACAGGTAGAGGGGTTAGAATCGGGCTTAGAGCTATAATCAGGCACTTCCTTCGTAACAGCAATCCTCCTTCAGTGGTATCAGTCATAACCGAGCGCATGTCTTGCCGAGGTGTCGCCCTGTCGCCTACGCTCGCGTTGCTCTCATCTTGTTCCCTGTTTGTGGTGGTAAGACTTCTATTAGTCTGATTGCTAATAAGCTCATTGTTCCAATTTCTGCACTCGATCCTACATACTCCCTGCCTCACTTACCTCAATAACTTACATCTAGCAGTACTAAAGAAAAGTCCACGCAGGAGGTCGTAGTCGAAACCCTCAACATTGTTCTGGAATCACTGGCTACCGATCGTAGCTTTTTTCATGGACATCAGAGGAGCGTTTGACAACATTTTGGGCCGGTGCTCCTCAATGAGCTCAAAGCGTGGAATTCTTCGTAACCTATACTTGCACGTCACAAGTTATCTGACAAATAGAACTGTTACGATCGAAAGTAGACATGTCTGCGTCTCGAAAACAATAGAGAAGGGTTGCCCACAGTGTGTGGTCATCATTCTCGAACGCCTTCTTTGAAGGTTTTTTTCTGGAGCCTCATGGAGACTGACTCTGAGGCATACGCCAATGTGGGCGACCTGGTTGTACTGATCAGTGCACAGTCGGTCCACCACATCGTGGCTTAAACCCATCAAGTGCTCCAAACCGTCATCCAATTGTGACAGCACTTCCAGCAGCTGGTAGGTGGGGGAAAACCCAGCTCATCCCGAAGACAACTCTGTCCCTGTTGAAGAAAAAAGTAAATTGGGCGTTCAAAGGCTCCTATTTGAGATGAAAGTCAAGAACTCAGGAGTCAACATAGGTGAACGGTAGGGAATCAGCAAACACCTCCTCATTGCGAGCAATTTGGAAGGCCCCGTGGGGTGTGTGTTACCTTGACCCCTTGGCCTAGCAAACTCACAGTCAATCAAAGAACAGAACCCGTCCAATCCTAGGGAGCCACACTCCTCTGGATGACCAAGGCCTACAAGATAGCATCCACTGAAGCACTTCAAGTGATCACTGCCCAGAAGAAGACTGCATGCAGTTACTCGTTGACTTGGGTGTCAATTGCATGGTGGACAAGTGGAGAGTAAAAAGAGACCTGGAGCCAAAATCCGTATAGACTTCTCAACTAAACGATAACTTGCCCCACTAAATGAATGAGGATTACATAAATGAAAAGTGAGATGGGAATTTCTCCAAAGGGATGTGGTACGTATGAGTTTTTTTTCCCGAAATCAGTGAACGCCTTAGGAGAAAAAGGGTTGAGCCAGTCCATTGCACGCGCCAGTTTCTTAAGGCAAATAGTGTTTTTGATATACAGCTTCACTTCTTCTCTCTTGAAGAACCCGTACCGAATCGCTAGGGGCATACTCCTACGCGGTGGCACATGGGCAACAGCTCTCCACTGGGACACTAGCCAAATGACTACCTGCCATAGTTCCACAGGTCTGGGTTTGGTGGATGCTGAGGGAGTGCCCAGGCGTGATAGCAAAAACCCAAGCCCCATGTTTTTTGACTGGTATTACTTTCTAATGAGGATTTAGGAACAGTAATTTTGATGAGACAGACCTGCTGTTCACGAACGTATTCTGAGTGGTAACCCATACTTTTATCCGTAAGCCAACAGGCTCTAGAACAAGTGATGGAAAATTTGCGACCAGAAAACGTAAGCATATTTTGGAATAGGAAACATTCTGGAAACTTGGTGAACATTACGTGGGCCCTCCGCCTTGAATTTCAGTTAGCCACACTGAGTTGAGTCTTGGAGAAATTGTATTTCTGAAGAGCGGAGGATGTTCTAAGGGTTCACGCCTGTTGAGCGAAGAGCGTGATCTTGAGGACCTTCTTTCAGCGTCAAAGGGGGTTTCTTCTATCCATTGATAGTTAATTGGATTACTGTTGGATATCCACTCTAGCAGAAAGCGACGGGGTGTTGCCTCAATAAGGAAGCGACGTTTCTCAAATCAAAACCTGAATGGAGCGAATGAGGTGTCCAAAATAGTTGAACTTTATGCAGCGCGTGAGCGCACAAACGTCTTGAGATTCACCTGGGAGACTGGAATTGGAGATGAGGTAGACAGTTTGATACGATGTCTGGATAAATTCGTTGGATTGTGCAATCTATTGATACCGGCTGCTCGTGTACTTCATAATCTTTCCTTAAGTTAGCCGATCTCTTTACTTGACTGTACTAAAACGTTCGTTAGGCTAATATCATTGATGCCTCAACAGGGAACTAATTACTCTTTGACAAATGAACGAGACTGGGTTGAAATGAATGGCTTTGTTCTGAGAAACAATGTCTGTGACGTTGACTAGCTCATTTACGCCACGACCTTTCTTAAACAATACGCGCATTTTTGACTTATGAGACTGCCAACACGACTTTTACTTTCCTTAGCTCTACGAAGTACGAATCAAAGTGATATAATCGGCTGAAAAAGAAATTTTGAATTTTCTTCAGATCTTTACTTTTCAGAGGTTATTGAGTCCAAAAAACACCCCCCGACATGATGGTCTGTGAAAGAGTGCGTTGTGCACAAAATTCGCAGAAAACAGCTGAACTGAATCAGCTCAAATTTGATGTTTAGTCAGCTATGGGACTAAAAAATAAGGGTACGGGCAGTATTGATCCAAAATTAACTATAGTGATCACCGACTATTTTTTCCTCGAAACTGGCTATAACAATTTTGAATATTTTTTCTGTGTGGTTAGCTCCAAATAATATACAGTACCGTGCGATTTTCATCGGTGGGGAAATTACGAGTGCAGCCCCATAAATTGTAAACAATCTCGACCAACTCGATTTTAGGGCAGTTTTTAACTTTTCTTGGCTCTACGAAGTAGGAAGGAAAGTTGTATTCTCGACCGAACAAATTTTTTTGAGTTCTCTTCACATCTTTACGTTTAATATGAACTTACATGAAAAGTAAAAATATAAAATTTACGCCTTATGCCTAGCTTGCAGATCACGTATGAGCAAAATCCAACCAAAACTAACTATAGTCATCAACACATTAAACATTTTCTTTCTCAAAAATAGCTCTTGACGATTTTGATTAAATTTATTGTATAGCCAGCTTCATATCACACAAAAGTACCATAAAATGTTCATCTTTCGGAAAATGACGAGAACAGCACAATAAATTACCAAATATTTCGACGAGAACCGTTTTTAGCGTAAGTGACTATTATCCTTCTCAAAAACATCGAATCAATAGCCTCATGAATTATTGAATAATGGACGGGGCATGAATACGAGCAGCACAATACATTCAGGAACTGTAAGCTCTACCAGGGATGTTTTGCCATATGATCGTATGAACTGAGCGCAAAATAAATTGATTTAGTTGGAAAAGGCATGAACATAAGTGAGATGACGTCGAGCTGAAGAAAGTTGTGTGATGCGACGCACTTGATATTTTAATAATATTTCTCTGTCATATATTAGGGTTCTGAAAAAGTCAATCGGTCAGAGTGGTAGTTCAATAAATCATATATACGACAGATTTGACAGTCAAATTCCGAAATGCAAACAGCTTTTTGGCTAACTTATTTTCGTTTGTTCCCCTATGATTCGAGAACTGTGAATACGAAGCACTCTAAAAATATCTGGTGCGTTGGAACACACAACTTTCCTTAGCTCTACGTCAATTCACTTTGTTCGCGGCTAATTCGATTTAATCAATTCATTTATCACTCAGTTCCTTTGAACTTGGTCAAACAACACTTCACGGCAGCAGGAAGCGGTAGCGCCTACAGTTCTCGAATTTTTTGTGCTGCTCGTACTCCTTGCAGGACCATTATTGAGCTAATGATATACAGAAAATTAATGAGGCTGTAAACACAAACTTTTTGAAGAAGGATAGTAATTACTTTTGCAGAGCTATTGGGTAATAACTGTTAGAACTGGTAGTAAGCGAAACGGCGGTAGTTGAAATTCAGGAATTTCTGGAGTGAGCCCCATGTATCTCATGAGCGTTTTTAAACACTTACCCTTTAGTATTGGATTGGACTACAATACCAATTTTTTTTTTTTTTTTTACATTCTACAAGAATTCCAGCGGAGGAAAAAACTGCGCTAAAAACGGTTTTGGTCGAAAATTTTGATAATTTATTGTGCTGCTCTCATCATTTTTCCCCGGATGAGAATTTTATGCTATAATTGCCTTATTGATAGCTATCAATATAAAAAATTTAATCAAAATCGGTGGAGTTGTTTTTGAGAAAAAAAATATTTGGTGTTTTGATCACTATGATAACTATAGTTAACTTTCGGTGGATTTTGTTCAAACCCTTATTTTGGCGTCCCGTGGTAACCTGCGGGCGAGATATCAAGTTTGAGCTGATTTGATACGGTGGTTTTCTCTAAAAATCGTTCACAGACACACATACACACACACGGACACAGACACACAGACCGTTTTCCCAAATAGTGTTTTTCGGACTCAGGAGGGTCTGAAACGTAAAGATCTGCAGAAAACTCAAATTTTTTTTTTCAGCCGATTACATAACTTTCCTTTCTACTGCGTAGAGCCAAGGAAAGTAAATATCACATCGACAGTACCCAATACGTTGGTTTTTAAATTAAGGCCGCGGAGTAAGTAGCAGCTGCCTAATAAATTACGGAACATTAAGCGCTACCAGTTGTTGCGTAAAACGAAAAGTTGTTCTACGTATGAAGTCCTGAATACATTGGCTTACTTGGTAAAAAAAAAGAAAAGAAGAACCCCCTCTGGACGCGCGTGAGGCTGAGAAAAGTTGTTTGACGCGTCTCCCCATATATTTTTGAAAAGGTCTGTTCAACTTTTCGGAATAGGAGTGAAAACAGTGAAAAATGCGAGTAAATGGCGGTTGAGGTTTAAACTCCGGGATCGCTCCTATTTATCTTGTGAACGTTGTTAAACTTAAACCGTGTTAGCATCTTATTGGGCTTCCTCCCTCATTTTTCTGTGTTCGCTAGTGTTATAAAATCGGGGCTGCAGAGAAATCGATTTCCGTCGAAGTTTTTGATAGTTTTTTGTGCTGATCTCATAATCATGGTCACAAGATCATCACACAAAAAATGTAATCAAAATCAAAGTTAGTTTTGAACCAATTCTGCCCTATACACTTATTGTGGCGTTCTGAATCTTATATATGCTTATCTGGTGGTCTGAAGGCTAAATATCTAAGTTGAGTTGGTTTGGTTTGGCCCTCAGTCGCCTTCACGCATTCGTACTAAAAAGACTGAAGCGTATACGCAATACGTATTATTCCTTACTACTCGGTCTGTCTAAGGAAAGTAGGTGCAGGTGAGAAATGACATAATTCGACAAGCAAATAAGATTTGTGATTCGGTCGTAGGTTTTTATTTGCTTTGATTTCGGGCTACAAATAAAAATGATTTGTCTGTGAAAACAGGCTATTTTCTCGTTTTTCACTGAGTGTGTGTGCATAGGTTTACGAACGTTTCAAGTTTTATATTTTGTATTAGTGAGACACCAACGAGTGAGAGGTCAGTTTTGGAGATGAGTGGAACAGCCATTTGAAACGGGAATGCGTATAGGCAAAGGAAAGTGTGAGGGAGACGGCGACTCTAACAATGCTGCGTTTTGGGAGTTATTCTGTAGGAGATAGGCTAGAGTGCGTCGACTGAGTTTGCCAATTGGAATAGGGATAGTAGTGGGTAACGTCCTGATACTGAACATAAAGGTCGATACCGCCATTGCCATGCCGCCATTCATGAACGTACTTTCGACACCAGATTCAGCGCATTGGACACAAAGATGTGGAATGGCAGAGCAAAAGACCAGGCGTCCATTCTTCACATGGTGAATGCACACAGAAGAAGAAGACTGCAGGGCATCGACCAAAGCCGTGGGAACAATGTCCTAGACGGGCCCATATCCCATTGTAATGCAATACTGCTACGAACGTCATGCAATGCTGAAACCAATGGAATGTAGGGACACAAACTGAGAGGTCGATATGACATTAGGAGAGATGCGAAGGAGGTAGGTGTTAGTAAAGATAAGAAAAGCGCTAGGTGACTAGGGAAGAGAACTCTGAAGACTATAAATACTCCGCTACGAAAGGGCAACCTGCTTCCTCGAAGGATGGAAATGTAGAAAGAACCTCGGTTTTCGAAGGAAGGCTCGGGGGTCGTCCTCTGCCGAGCGAGCAATTTTCATTCAGCTTATTTTGGGTTACTCGGCACCTCGAATTGGGTTCTCGAGCTGGTACAATATCCAACTATAAGGTCCTCGTGCCGGTGATAAGATTGATGGCTAGGAAGGGAAACGATAGCGAAGCCAGGGAGAGTGCGGATGCTCTGGAACAGTCCTTGCTCTTGATAACACCGTCCCTTGGGCGGTACACCATCACCCCAGGATTACACGGCTCTTAGAGTACCGGAATCTTCCAGTTTCCCCCACATATTTGAGGATTTCCATCCCATGCCTTATTTCGTATATAGGGCATTCGCAAAGGGTGCTATTTAAGACTCTGCTGAGTAGCCTCATGCAAGAATCACGTCCACTGCCTACACTGCACTCAGTGAAATTGAATAAGCGCATCCCAGTTTCCAACCCTCTGCTTCATTTTGTGACACATTCGACGCCACCCTTCAGTTCTCCGCCCTGCACTCTTCCAACTTCCACCGTGTTTTCTTTCCCTAGCCCAATGGAGTAAGAAGGAAAGTTAAGTAATCATCAGATGAAAATTTGAGTTTTCTTCTGATCTTTCCGTTTTCTGGGATCAGGGTCTGAAAAATGCCTTTCAAGAGATCGAAGTGAGCATCTGTGAACGCTATTGATAAAAATGACTGGTTTTGCCTCAAATTTAATTTTCGATCGTATTTATAGTGATTATCGTTTCACTGAAATCGTTTTCGTGGATATTCCTGATAATTCATTGCGCTGCTCTAGTTATTTGTCCTCAGATGAAAACTTTATTAGGCAGTTAGAACATTTGTCGCTGTTCATAGAAAACAGTGAAAATTGTTGGAGGTTTTTTTAATTAAAAAATGTGTTGTTTCGATCACTGTGATAACTGTAGTTGATTTTGGCCCGTTTTTGCTAGGAGTCATATTCGGGTGCACGTCGATGTGCAGGGTAAATATTAAATTAGTTTGGCACGGCCCTTCTTGTGCAATCCTGGTTTCTGAAATGGTGTTTTCGGTCATTAAAATGTTTTACAACTCCCATCAGCAATGCCCGTCCGCCGTTCGGCCCGTTTTGTGTTTCTAACGTTGTCTTCCGCGTTTAAATCTCATTTTGTATCTAGAGGTGACCGCCTGCTGAGCAATCCGATCGGACTAAATCCATGGTTGTTATGTGCAAAAAATGGTTAAGAAAAATTAACGAAAACTAAATTTTGGCAGTTTTATCGCAAATACGGCGCGCGTGGTATCGTTTTCAAGGTATTTCTAGATGCTGGGTCGAATGGAATGGGTATCAGACGTGTAGAGCTGCGTATAGCGAAATTACAGTAATTATACTGAACCAAAGACTCCCCACGTCTCATCAAAACCACCTGCCAGCTCGACTCTCGACGTCGTGCCAATTGCCCGCAGGCGCCTGGAATTTGTCATTTTCGTCGTAATAGTTAGGTAGTGTTTCTTATCGTTTACTGGTATTTTTCGAAGCTGACTCGAATGGGATGGGTCTCGGAGTTGTGAGACTCCATCAAGCTGTTAAAGAGAACAATAAACTGTTGTGTAATAATTGGTAGGGTTTTACTTATTTTAGCTCTAAATGAGGTAGGAAGTTGAATTACGTTCTACCTATTTCATATAAAGAGATTTTACTAGTTGAACAGATTGAAAAACGACGTTGAGCTGAGGAAAGTTGTGTGATGCGTCGTTGTAGATATTTCGAACTCAATAGCTCTTGAAAATGATAGGATCTGAAGAAAAATCCATGTTTTGTTTTTTTCCAACTGATAACATAACTTTTTTCCCTCGTCCGTTGGACTGAGGAAAGTAAAAATACTCTGCCCCCTGCTCTGCTCCATTACGACTTTGCATCCAACAAAGCAGCATTTGCCATCTAGCGGATAGTAGTAGAAGTACTCTCGATAAGCTTTCTGTCAGAGGAGCGTCTGAGCCCTTGCGGCGGGTTTCCCAAAGCACTAGTTTGTAAAGTTGCCGCCAGAGCGCTGCAAATGAGAGGAAATCGGGTTCACGGGTTCGCCGCTAGATGCCACTACTTCGATTTCCCCTAAAACTTGCTCGCTTTTAAAATAGTACGCACAACGAAATTTTTCTACGCTTTTTACGTTATCTTTAACAGAACCCGCTGTTTGCAATCAACTTAGAAACCAGAATTTCTGTACAAATTGGTATCATTATTAACATTATATCGATTTCCTAACCACTTTAAGTAGGTGCGACAACTATTTTAACTTCATTAATCCTCAATTTTTATTACTTTTTGCAGGTTTCTAACGTAGTTTTGTGTTAGTATTAATGAAATCTAATTTTTAACTCATTTTAACAATTTTGAAAATAACTAGCGACAACTGTCGCGGCCTCCTGACGATTTTATTCAGTTTCCAACCACTTAGACACCTTTTTTTTTAAAAAAAGATTGGCTTTTTTTAACGATCGGTTTCTTAACGGTTTCTAGTTAAATTCCTATGTGGTTTAGAATCAGTAAAAAAACTTGGCGTTTTATGAACCACTTGCAGTAGTGTTGGGAATTGGACTGTTTCCTATTAACATTATAACGTACCTTTTAAAATTCAGTTCAGTGAGTTCCAATTCACACCATTAGCACAGTTTGAAGCAGCCTCTGAGTTGAAAAATGTTGTTTTAGCGATAAACGTCTTTAGTTGATTCGTAGATGAGGAGAGTGACTTATAATCGTACAATATTAAACACTTTTTCCAGCCTCACACCACTAACCTGATTTCCTTTTCAGTCTTTTGTGATTTAAACGTTGTCTGTGGTGTCTGATGTTTCGTCCCATCCGGTGCTTCCTCTAGCCAGCTGCAGTTTACTAATATAGTTTGTATTTAGGTAGATTAGAGCGCCATCTAGGCGAAGGGAAAAATCAGCAGCATACCTGCATAATTTCCATCCTCGTACTTGGTAACGTAACATAACTGGTTACCACGCTCTACCCTCCCAACACTTGCCTCATAACGAGCACTAGGGGTGTATGTTACCGTGGCACAATCCTTCTGTACATCATCATTTACTTAGACGTGATTGGCAATTACCTCGTTGTCTGGGGTAGCAAACACACAACCAAAAGATAGTACAAGCCCTATCCCAGAGCGCTGCACTCCTATGGATCATCAAAGCCCTCAAGACAGCATCTACTGAAGCACATGCAGTGATCGCTGGCCAGTTACCCGTTGACTTGGCCACGGAGCGCATGATGGACGAGTGGAGAGTGAAAAGGAAACTTCTAGACCTCACCACTGAAGGAAAACTTGTCACGTTAGATGAATGAATGTTACATAAATGGCAAGTGAGATGGGAATCCTCGTCAAAGGGACGTGACACATCCGTGAACGTCTTAGGATAAGTTAGGTTGAGCCGGTTCTTTATGGGACGTGGCAACTTCAATGCGTAATTTCCCTTCTTTTTTCTCACCCTGCACGTCTTGCACTTCCAGTGCGCAGATACCAAGAAACCACCAGTGCTCCACTGCAGTTCCTACAACTTTGTGTGACGGTTGTTGGAAGAGCAGTGAAACCTTCCACCTTCGGCTGTTACTAATCAAGTTTATAACTGGGAAAGCAGATTAAGAACTACACCCCCGTGGTATGGATTCCTCAGGGTCATACCTCCACATGGTAACACACGGGGATTTTCCAAGCTGAAATCCTAGCTATAAAGATCCGCGCGGAAGAGATCCTGTCTAAGGGACTCAAGGGCAAGCGGATCTACATATTCTCGGACAGCCAGGCCGCATTAAAGGCCATTGCAGCCTATAGCTTCAGGTCCAGGCTGGAATGCCTTCATGCGCTCAAGCAGCTCGGCGCCCACAATAGGCTTTCCCTCATTTGGGTGCCAGCACACAGGGGGCATGAGGGCAATGAAAAGGCTGACCACCTTGCGAAGAAGGGCACAGAAGCCCTACCCATTGGGCCTGAACCTCACGTAGGTATGACCAAAAGTCACCTGAACCGTTTGGTGGCCCAATGAGAGACAGAGGATCTACATATCCTACTGGCATCGCCAGCCACGACTTAGACAATCGAAAAGGCTTGTTACGCCTTCTGGTCAATGGGCAAAGGAGGGATCCACTCTCCAGGAGGGATCTGAGGGTCTTGATTAGCTTCCTCACCAGACACTGCCCACTCAGGTAGCACCTCAACAAGATGGGCATCTCAGAGGCGGTGGAATGCAGACTCTGTGATGAGGAGGACGAGACGGCGGAGCATATCCTATGTGAATACCCTGCCTTAGCAGTCAAACGCTTTGGATACTTTGCCCAGGGAATTATTGAACCCCATATCATAGCGGAAGCTGTGGTGAAGGACATACTCGGCTTCATAAAGGGGGCGGCTATGTACGACGCCTTTTACTAAGGAAGGGCTTTCTACTTGGAAACTGGCTAAATGACAACCTGCGGTACCTCCACTGGTCTGGGTTTGGCAGATGCTGAGCGTGTGCCTAGGCTCTCCTATGCTAGCAAAACTTGTGAAGGATATAGCCTCTATTGGCGTTGGCTCTCCTTCACTGCCATGCACGGAACGATGAGTGATTATATTTGCGAAGCTTCAAGCTTTATTAGTCATTTGGGTTATTCACATGACCTGCAACGTATCAATCAGCAAGAGTTTTTAAGTATAGTGTTTTCCTCCCTCTCTTGAATATTGTTGGATAAAGATGAGCAAACCCCTGTTTATTAACCCTCTTGCACGATATTGCATTTCATTACAATCCGAGCAAATTAGGATTAAAAGGAGTTCGATGCCTTTATTTATTTCACTTCTACGTATTCGATCAAATTCAAAGTGGGTCTTATTGCGTTCTTAGTTTCATTTCCTTGTTTTCTGCTCAAGAAGAGTTATTTATTTATTCATTTATTTGATATCTGAGGTGAGTTTAGCGAGTTCTTGTCCAATTAAGTAAATCGGGTCTACACACGAACTATTGTAGTACAGAACCACTGGACACATGACGAACCGCAACCTTAATGACTTTCGACTGATAACTCTCACATGAATGTACGAAACACACCTGTACATTTACGTCCCTAACCACCACCGAAGTACCGCCTAAACTGGTTGGGTGAGTAATAACTTGATTTGCGCGCACAGCACAAGGTTGATTTCGCCAGTAGGGAATTATTAAAGTTAACGTACCTGTTTCTGATGAAATACACCACCAGAAAAGACGGACCCATCGAACAGGTGGGTTAAGTTTAATAATATTAAAGTCTCCCGTTATACATTTCCACACAGTTCGCTTAGTCTGATATGACAAAATTGCTAACCCCCCCCCCCCCATTTAACTAATTAACTTCTGTCTTTAACTCTAGTAGCCACTGCAGGTTCCAATCGTGCCCGTAAAAGCCTCATTTCGCATAGTGTCTCTTGCATAGGCTCGTACTACCTTGATATTACCGCATTTACCGCGAGTGAGGGATCTTCCTTCTCCTATGGAATTCCGCAGGGCACAGTTCTTGGACCCCTTTTATTTATCTGCTTTATGAATAATCTGTTTAGCGTTCAACTTGATGGGGACATAATTACCTATGCTGATGATACAGCTGTCGTGGTCTCGCGAAATAATTGGGATGCATCCTTGCAAGCGGCGTCTGCTTGCTTGCTTGTGGTCAAGGATTGGCTGGATGGAGTCGGCTTAAAGCTGAATTTTAGCAAATCCAATTTTGTTGCTTTTTCCTTACGTAATACCACTGTCCCTGTTCTAGGACATGTCAAATGCCACATTGTGTCAACCTGTAGTGCAAGTGATTGTAGTTGCCCCGGTATCAAGCAGATTCCACAGGCTACGTATTTGGGGGTGGTTTTGGACAAATGTTTGACAATATATGCAACAGACTTTGTAAAGTCATACCCCCGTGCCTTGAAATCCGGAATTTTATGTCTATGGGCACGCTTAAAATGTTTTATTATGCTCTAGTGCAATCTGTGATATCCTATTGTATTCTTGTGTGGGGATCGGCCTACCGAACTTACCTAGAGCCTTTGCATATAACCCAGAAAAAAATTATCAAAATTTTACTGCGTAAGAAAATGAGATTCCCCTCCTGGGCAGTTTTTAAGACATTTGAGGTATTGGACATCTTCCACATTTACAAACAAATTGTATCCATATATATATTCAAAAATTTATCTGCTTATGAAAAAAATTATGGGCGGACGAGGTCATCTGGTAACCTTACACTGAAATTGCCTTTTAGATTCACAACTAGAAGTCAAAATGTTTTTGCGTACAATGGAATAAAGCTGTTTAATAGCCTTCCAAAGGAATTAAAGATGCTAAATGATTTAGCAAGGTTTAAGCGGCGCATCAAAGAGTACGTCCGTGTGGAAATGCTCAGATGATTCTTCTTTTTAACTTTTTTCTGATTTTTTTTAATGAACTATCTATCACATAATCCAGTATATAGGTACCTATCTATAGCTAGAAAGTTATAACGGCTCCTCCCCTCAGCACAAGTTTTTACTTATCGAGGGGGGAACGCATTATGCAGTATTTGTGTTTCTTTTTATATTCTTTCTTTGTAGTCTTCTTAAATAAATGTATTAAAAAAAAAAAAAAATTCTGTTTCGAAATTGGCCTTCCCCCTTTATCTGATTAATAAATAAATAAATTTGAGGAGAGGAGCCCATGTAATAATCGTGATTCATTTTAGGGTAATTTTGCGGTAGCCTAACAATTCAATCAAATTTCGGCTACCTGTATCGTTTTAACAGACACAGCCACATTCTCAAATGGTGATTTTAGCACCTCATAAGGAAATTCACTAAAAGTATTTAGCCAATTATTCAACTTCCCTTTCTCCTTCAGAAAACGTTTTTCTGGAAATCTCAACTTGTGGACTCAATCCTCATTTTTTCTTTTTTCAAAAACGGCTGAATTCGACGTTTTGGATGAAAAAAATGGTAAAAAATTATTATTAGTTTAAAAATCACGACAGCAATGCAATAAATTTGTAAAAAATGCAGTTTTTTTTTATCGTAATGACACTAACGGTTGTTTAACGTGCTCTTTTTTTTTCAAAAAAAAAGAAGAAGAACTCGGTCGCACTCCGCTAAGCTTTCTGTGCAATGACGTTTACTGGTCATGAAATAATCGTGGAGCCATCTCAGAAATTCCGGAATTACCGTAGTTTTTTACTTTCCGCTACCCAAAGGGCGAGGAATGTATTGAGATCGAATAAAAATATAAAAAAAGTTACATTTCCTTCAGATCTTTACGTTTTGGGACCTACTGAATCCAAAAAAACCTGATTTCGTGTGGTCCGTGTCAATTTGCGGGAGGGCGGCTGGACCGGTTCAGTTGGTACTATTTTTGTTTTATTTGTGGTGTTTGAAGGTGCATGAAAAAGGTGATAAGCGACTTCCATCGATTGATGCGCAAAGCAGCGATAACGATTTTGATTAAACTTTCTAACGACATTTTACTAGTTAATACTTAATCTTTAATTTTCAATAAAAATTTATCCGGAAATTCAGCAAACAGAAATATAGGCCCTATGACGCCAAAATAGTGTTTTTTTGCCCTAAGCGCTTTAACAATTTTTACCAAACGCCACATCGTTTTTCGCTAGTCAATATCCGCGTATTATTTTCCATAAATGTTCACCTAGTTCATTAAACAGAGATAACAGTCAAAATGTGTCTAAAACCTTGTTTTTTTTTTTTAACATTTTCGAAATTCCCTGCGTAGCCTCACAACTGAAACTGGTCAACTTGACGGAGGAGCCTCTCGCAACGTATACCCATCAAGCAGTGATAACTCGAGAAATGTGATTTCATGCGCTTACTTGGCACTTTCAACTAATTAGTACCTACATTTTGTTCTTAGTAAATGTTTCCTTTTGTACGAAGATCTCTCATATGTATCGCAGATCGTTGAACTCGTGGGTCGTGGAAAATTGTGTGTTGCTACGCTCCAGTTATTTTTCCTTACTGTGGGCTTTTATTCATACGCCTAAATGTGTCTTCAGGTTTTGGGTTTACTACACATTTTGTGTTACTTTATGAGGCATCAGGATTCCATATCCGCAATGTCCGTCCACAGTCCAGGCCGTATCTTCCCCTTGACGTAAACTAAGAAATTGGTATGTAGTTGAGTCCGCTTACTCAGCAGCCCGATCGGACATAGCCCATGGTTGTCATGGGCAAAAAATGGTTTGAAAAATGAACAAAAACGCAATTTTGGCAGTCATATCTCAAATACGCCGTGTTTGGTATCGTTTTTCAAGTATTTTTAGATGCTGGATCGAATGGAACGAGTATCAGAAGTGTACGACTGAGTATTGACCGAAAACAGCGAAATAATAGTAATTATAGTGAGCCAAAGTCTACTAATTGGAAGGACTCGCGGGACAATACAGCAAAAGTAATCGTTTCATAGAATACACTCCCTCATTCCCTGTCGTCTCATTCCAACCACCCATCATTTGCCTACATGCGCCTGAAATATGTAATTCGAGTCGTTACGTTTTAGTCAGGTCACGTTTCGTATTGTTTACTGGTATTTTTCAATGCTGAACCGAAAGGGATGGGTTTCGGAGGTGTGAGACTACGTCAGCCAGAGTATAATAAACCGTTGTGTAATAATTGGCAGCGTTTTCTCATTCTGGCAGTGAGGTATAAGAGTCGCAGACATATTTATTCGGAGTACAGATAACGTAATTGTACCACCGCTTCTAGAATCTGATACAGTTTTTGGAAGTTTATTCCTCCAAGGACCGTTTAAATAAATAGCGGCAGTTTTATTGAAAAGATCTTTTAGTTCCATGACTTGCTTCGTGACGTACACCGCTTTATGGAAGGAAATGTAATCATTTGCGTACACGCGTAAAGGATGCATTTTTGAAGAGTCGATTCTCCCATTCCAAAAGTTGCGGTATTTACCTGACATCGCTTCGATTGCGATTCCCAACGATTGATCGAATAAGGCGATCAATAGCCGAATTTTCCTTAGAAAACAGTTCCAAGATCTGCCATGTGATCATCGAATTTGTTGGGATTGTGGAAAGTTGTTTGTTGCTACGGGCCAGAAATGTTGACAAGTTTTTTTCTGCAGTGTTTGCCATGTCATTTCAAAATTCTTAACCTGAACCTTTTCAAACAAGTCGGGTTGGCAGTTCCACCATTTACTTACACGTTGATCACTCGATGAGGGCCGTGGCAATAGTAGCAGGAGCTCAAAGTTCCCAACAAATCCTGGAGCTGTTGTTGTCACAATGTAAAACGTGAAGTTATGGTTTACGAAGTTCGTACAAACTGAATGAATAACAGGATAGTTTGGTTGGTAGAGCGATGCAAATCGCTGCGTGTATGTGAACCGAATGGAAAGTTTGCACTGTTCTATTAAATAACCCTTGTCGCAAACGAGATGTTAATCGCCTCAAGCTTCATTTTTATTTGAGAGCGTGAGCGTGTCTCACAGCCCTGGAGTGCCTGCTATGGGGTGCTGCACTTTGAATTCTGCTCGAGTATTTACTAGCTTACGTTGTCGATATTTTCCAGTCGTACAGTTTAACCGAAGAAGGGTCCTGTGTGGAGCCGGAAGCCATATTGATTCAACCCTCCTTCTTAGGGCGGCAATAACCAGTTAAAACAGCCGTTCCCCTTCCGCATTCTCGAAGAAAATTCCTCGCCTGGGTACATCCAGTCATATCCCAGATTCCTGCTCTTCCCCTTTCAGTTGACCTTCCTGGAATATTTCGCTAAAACAAGGGAGGAACTATTGGGCGCTCAATTTGAGTCAACACGACGGCTTAAATGCTCGGAGTTGAAGGACGAGCATTTTCTTTCATTGTGTGAATAGCATGTGAAGTAGAACCTTTAGTGTCAGTGCATAAAAGATAAACGTGTTTTTTTCAAAATCCGGTCTAGATCGAGTCATTGTATGGATCAGAAACAATAGCCATTCCGAAGAGCTCCTGAGATTATTTTTATGTCAGTTGTGTGCTACATCAGCTGTTTGAATGGTCAGAATGAACGTTTTTAATTGTCTGAAAATTACTTAAATTTTACGAGATCTTTCTACTACTTTAGCGAGACCAAGTGGGGTTACAATTTCAAACAGCTGGTGTAAACCGGCCGGTTAAACAATTGCCGAACTGAACTTAGTAACGAAAGTGAAGCTAAGTAGCGTGTAAAGTGACGGACGCCACACTCCCATTTATTGAGCGACGTGAACCAGAGTTGTGAACTATTGCATTGTGGAATCATCACTTCCCCCCACGCCATTTCCCTCATTGATCGAGTCTGAGTTCGTTTCTCCGCGCGCTCACGTGCCTTATTCCGATTTCTTTCTCAAATTGCGCTTTAGAATTGAGATAATTGAATAATTAGCTATACCGTTGGAATGCAATTCAAATCAACAAGTTTTCTCATGAATTGCCGAGCGTTGAGGTCCACGATTTGTCAACACCTACATCTCGGATCTCTGGAAATAGTAAATTAGGTACTTTGGGGATAACTCTTACTCCTTCGATGTTATTGAGCAGCATACGAATGAAAGTTTGCAATCGTGCGTGTTTGTGGTCTCTGCTCATGAATAAATATGAATTAGGTCGGAGACGTACATTTGCCAGTGAGCCCTGCGAACTACAGCATCTTACGGTGTCCAGGCAGGTTAAGTTTGGTGTAGCTCCAAGGGACTTTTTAAAAGCAAGAAATTTATTTCACGCAATTAAAATGCATCAAATGTGACTCGAGACTGAGGTGAAAGAGAAATAAAGAACAGTGGCTCTGACAAGGCTACTTATTGCTTTTGAGTTGTACAATCAAGCACATAGCTTGAGGGGCTACTAAATCAGCATTATTATTCGGCAGGCTGAATTAGCTAGGTCTTTGACCTCCCAAATGTTTGCACTTACCCTAATGGGATTCACTAGGCCTAACGGAAGGTCATCTTCCCCCTTTGTTTACCTATCGAAACTCCAGTCTTCAGTTATTTCCGATTGACAACGGATTTCACCCTTTTCTGGGCTTTCCAAAAACTATCCTTTCCCAGCCCTACCCCTCCTTTACTTTTCTCTTCTCAATAGGCAGCTCCTTCAAAGTCAGTCATCCATCAGCACTCGCGAACAGTTCTCCCAGTTTTCCCAACCCATTCGTCTCTCAAGTCTCACGCTACTCACAACTCTCTCTCACCCTCCTCTTAGTATTCCACAACCAGTTCACGCGTATTGAGCGTCCTCTTGTTCAGGTTTTTACAAACTGATATCGCAATTCTGTCAAGTGTAATGCAGTCCTCATTCACGCTCACCATGTTCATTTATCTCTCAGTTCCAAGCTCCCCCATTCATGCTCCCAACAGTTATGTTGCAAGATAACTAGCATTTAGCTTATAGATTAGTGAGATCTCTAAAATATGCTGATGAACACCCTCACTAATTGGGTGGTTAAGATAGACACCTGTATACTCTTAAGGATGTTACACACTTTGAAAATAAATACCAACGTCTACATGATGGCAAAGAAGCCGTAAGAAACCTGTAATAAATAGAGAAGATATCAGATGGAAATAAAAGATTAAATCAAGGTAAATGCAGTTGCTCTGGTCCGGGCACAACACAGGAAAAATAGCTGACTGAATGTTGAAAAACCGAATGTTCCATCCGGTCTCTAATGACGTCGTGGTCGCAGCGATGCCACGTAACGAACTGGGATCAGGAATAAAATAACTGAGGAGCGCACGGAAAACACGAAGTCGGGAATGATGGCAAAAACGGAACTAATAATAAAAAGGTAACAACAACAACAATAGTAATAGTCAAAACGGAAAGGACTGCAAATGATAAGAATATAAACACTTCGACAGCGCTGCTTCCAGTAGTGGTAAGAGATGAAAGCGGATTTGAGTGAGTTCTATTTAGTAAAATATACGGCGGAAACAAGCATGTAAGGCGTGTAGCCCTACGAAGTTTGTATAAGTAGAGAAGCTGCACTAGGTCTTTTGTAAAGAAATCAATGAGGTTGTCCATAAACGCCTGATTGCTTCGCGTACCGCAAGTTTGGCCTTAACAAAATGTTCTTGTGCTCATAAAGCCTTAATTTATGTCTCCGGATGGTCAAACGTGTTGGAGCATGTACGAGAGATGAGTTTGTCCTCATGAAAGGGGGGGGGGATCCACAGAATTATTGAAGAAACTCGATCGTGGGACAGTACGTTGTCAGCTCTGGAAATATTAATCAGCATGGCTTGGATTTTTGAAAGAAAGAAGTCAATTGACAGCGTGGCCCAGTAGTGTTTTTTTGCGGCTCTAAAATCAGTTGGTCTTGATGGAAAGTTCAGCATTCAGAGAGGTCGACCTGGGGAATTACGTTCGGGTTGAGGACAGTGACCTGTTTAGTACCGATTTGTCTCGAGTTGACTCAAAAGATGTCTGCACTGCGGGGAATATCGGTAGAGTGAGAACTGATACGCCTCAACACCATCCCGTGTAGGAGCAATACGCAATTTAGCTGTTTGATGTGCAACTAGGGAGTAACCAGGGATGCTGAACGTTTTCTGGCTGTTAGCCTCGGTCTCTCGGTGTGTTGGTTGCGTTGTTTCTCCAAGGACGCGTTAGTTAGAAGTGAGCTGATCCAGGTGCTCGACAGAGGGGGTTTGCTAACTTTATTATTTATTATTATTTAACAAACGCAAATGCCGATAGTTTGTAATGGAGCATCTCAGTTATTTCACAGGCTTCTGAGTTTGCTACTGTCAGCTTCCTACTGAAACACTGTGATTGTTATGTATAGTCTTGGGTAATGAAGGGGAAAAAGTTCGTCGTGTTTGGCATAGTTTCTTAGGTATGAGTCGAACAGGACGGGTCTCAGGGGTGTAGGGCTGCGTTTAGTTGGAAAACAGTGAGATATACTGAGGGAAATTCTACTGCACGGTGGAACTCATGAGGCAATATAGTGAAAGTTATCGTTTCTTCCCAGCCTGAGCTCATTTCTCACTCCAATCACCCGTCAGTTGGACTCGGCACGCCGTGACTAGCGTCTCCTAGAAAATGTCAATGTTCGTTGTTGTCAGATCATGTTTGTTAACGTTTCTCTATTAACTTCGATGCTGAATGGAATGGGATTGATCTCTTATATTGAATACCTCCTATCGTGTGACGGGGGGTTGGCCGGCTCAATCTTGTGGGTGATCGTCTAACCTCCCAAAATACCAATTCTTGTGAGTGGCAATTCCATCTTAGAATGTTGGCCATCCGCCCATCGCCCAGTATTTAGGCAGTTGGTTGCATACATGGTGGCTATCCGCAACTTGTAGTCAAGTGACGGGTTTGGTTGGCTCCATCCTATGGAATATCGTCCAACCTCCAATAATAGCAACCCTCCCATGTGGCGTTTATATACACCTGTAAATGTTGTTGTTTGCTTTGACCACGCCCCCCTGAATTGGGGGTTTCTGATTTCTGATCCAGGAAGCCTCGAAAGATGAGGGTTGGAAGAAAATTCAGCTCCTTTTGCATAGTTTACTGTAATTTCAATAGCCCCTCTGATGACCTTACGCGATAATGATACCATCCGATCCAATTTGCACGTAACGTTTCGGGTATACCCACCTTCAGGAAGTTTGTTTAATTATAGTAGAGCTGCAAATTCTGCCATTTCGATCTCAATGATTCAGAATCCAATCGACGACTCGCGAATTGGACCTTTTTCCTGCTTCCCACCCACCCCCACCCCACTGTGAGCAGTCGCCTGGTGACGCGGGATTTTATCGGATCCGTTTAATCGAAAGCGGAACCGGCTTGCGACTAATCCGAGCAAAACCTCTTAGCGCTTCGGCGACTGGTTGGAAAAAAGAGGAGTCCTAAAGGGCTGCCTGAGAGGGGGTCTAGGGCGGGGACAAAAACCGCGTTGTTGACAGAGGAATGAAATCTGTTTTGAATAATCTAAGCCTGCGACGAGACGAGGGAGTTGGAAGAGCAGTTGATGAAGTTATGCGACCAGCTGTTGATCGCAGTGTGCACGGCCGAGATACGGGCCAGGAGCGACCCCCGGCGTCCAACAGATTAAATTAAATCCCTCGGAGGACCAGTTTTGAGTTGAGTCGATGCCTTTGGGAGAAAACGTCTGCTGACTTCCCTAACTTTCACGTCGTCCCCTTCGCGCGGGACGAAATTAACGATCGTGGCACGAATGGTGAAACTTGAGCGGTCAAGTTTGAGTAAAATGCACCCTTCTTATGCGTATATTCCGTCCACAACAGGATGCGTAGTAATGTTAATCACGGCAAGTTTAACTTATTGAAATGTTGCTAGTGTTCCTATCCAGCCTGAAGGACTAATTGATGGGACGAAACTGTCCTGTTGCTAGAGCGTGAGTTGTGCTTTGTGAGGACTGCATCGTAGAAAAATGTAAACCTATTTTGATAAAGTTTCCTTAGCCAGGGAGAGGATGCAAATCAGTTCCGAATGAGTTAAGAAGTAAACACGACTTAACATAGGAACAGCAATTGAATTTAATACCACACTTCTGGACTTGAATAGTTCAAAAGGGGGTTTTTGTTCTTCCGATCGTTGATTGCTGCAAGTTATAACTATTCTGATGTAGTGTTATTGTTTTGAAATCTTTGACTGATTTCTTGGCTCGATTGAGCTGCACAGCCCCATCACGGAGCCCCGGCTTACCAATCTGGCCATTCAGTACTGGTGTTATTCCTTTTGTTCTCTCTTGGGCTCTTCATAGGAGCATAGCACCAAGCGTTGTACCGAGGTAATAACTTTATTCGTACGTGGTACTACTTTGCCATTAGCTGATTTATCCTGAGCCCTTACTGCCCATAACTGAATTTGGAAGGTTGACCGATTCAGTTTGGTAATTGACTCTGTGTTGGTTCCCCCAGCTGCCCGTGTCGCGGCATTGTCCAGTTTGTTGTTGCATTCATACACATATCTGCGAAATCGCTTGTGTGAAGGGTACGCAGAGTGGGGCAAGTACACTTCCTTGTGGGACACCTGCGTTGATCAATTTAAAAGAGAATTAACGGATGAAATGTTGACACTAAATAAAATTGATGAAAGTTTGGAGAGGCGGTAGCGTGTGGCTAATGAGCCGTAGGTTGCTTTCAGGTTCGTGAATAAATGAACTACTTCAGCTTTCCCATTAGAAAATGGTCTGTGTAAACGTGTGTATCTGTGAGCCCCTGAACACAATCTTCTCGAATTGCACACGCAGCGTCCGGATCAACATTGGACGCCACAATAAAAGGTTCAAACCAAATCTGACCGAAAATAGTTATTATAGTGATAAAAACACCACATTTGTTTTTGAGAACGGCTTAAACGATTTTGATTACACTTTGTGTCCGAACGTTTACAAATCACAAGACAGTAACTCTCGTCGGTGGGAAAAATTATGAGAGCGGCAGATAATGTTAATTTACGTTTTGATTGTAATAGATTTTAGTGAAATATTTACTTTACACTTTAACCAAATCGGCTACACTGTGATGTTGGATCAAAACTAAGTATGATTATCGTAGTGATCAAAACACCAAATATTTTTGTCTCGGCTTCAACGATTTTGATTAAATTCCCTGTATGGACGGATCCCAATAATGTAAGGATGCTGTAAAGTATTGATTGAAAATGACGAAAGCAGCTCAATAAATTATCAAAAAGTTCGACGAAAAAGTGCCGTTTTTAGTGCAAACGTTTCCTTCTCTGTACATATCTCCATGAAAATACGGTGAAGCAAAAATAGGGTTTTTACGCTTTTTGGCAAAACAGCTTCAACGATCCTCAACAAACTCACAGGATGTTTTCGAATAGTTAGTTATATATTGTTCTCAATAAATGGTCCTCTGACAGTCCATTGAGTAGAGATAAAAATTAAAATGTGAACATTTCCGTAAATTCCGGGGTGATCGCTTCACCAAATTTGATCAATCTTACAGAGTGATTTCTAGCCACTCATAGCCACATTTCGTTCTTTGTAATTATTGCTGTAAGTTACGAGAAGATATTTGCGTAGTATGTAACTTTTAACGCGAAGGTTCTCGGGATTAAAAGACTAGCCCAGCAGTATCCACCTCCCTACGAGGTGTCCTTGGACATACAGCACTTGAGAACTTCACTTTTGTGTTAGCCGTCTCCAACGATTTTACCCTTTGTAAACCAAGTAATTCCGTAATAAAAGTTTTAAAGTTTTTTCCTAAAACTCAGTTTCCCTTCGGGCAAACATAATTTGTATATATCTGTTGAACGGAGATATAAGCCAAGTTAACTCAGAAAAGGAGAAGTCAAATATTTTCTTTATAAATTTCGCTCATATGATACTCAAAAAAATCGGGGTGGTAGTAAATGTAGCTATCGGTACTTCAAAAACCTAATAATGGTAATTATATGCCGTTCATGTTAAATTTTCGCAGTGTATTCCCCGTAATACCAGGACTGTTAAAACCTTCTCGGAAAAATCATGTTGGCAGTTCCACACGGGTTTAATTACGTCCCGGATAAAAGGCTAGTCGTTTCTGCGTAGAACATCAAGCTTTGTTTTATCAAGCATTAGTAGCTTTATCGTACATCCAGTAGTTTTAAAATTATTTCATAAAAAATATTACGTATTTTCGTTTCCAGCTACGCGGCATCAATTAATGAGTCTTTTCTCAGAGTTGCATGTCTGGCGTTCACTGCACTACGACCTACGTTCGAACGACGACAGACATGATTATAATTTCTATTTTAAAATTTAATACTCAGAAATACAACTTAAAATGAAAATGAATAAATTGTACAATATTATTAGTAAGTGCTGGGGAAAAAATATTTCACTTACTATTCTTTCGACTAAAAACAAAAGGTAATCAATAATTATATTATCAACAACAACAAAACATTCTATCAAACATATTCTATTCAGTTATTATTTCAGTAACTTAACTATAATTTTCGATAATTATCCGATTAATCCGATGGCTGCTCAATCATGAAGTGCGCAGTTTATAGGCATTATGTCCCTACATTTTAAATCTGTCGGAAATATTCATTTCAATTACATGCTGTACAGGGCCATATTGATTTATATGAAATGGACAACGCATTTAAGGTACTTAATTGGAATAAGGATTGGTGCTGTATTGCATAACACTTCGTAAATAAACCGTTTTGTCCCGTAAAATGTAAAGGATAAAAAATGGTTATTGTGGGTTATCCTTAAGAGATAGGCGTATACCATCGCGGACTTTTTCGTTGTTCTTTTTAAGGTGTACAATACTGTAGTACATTATATTGATTATCTCGTGGGGTTCAGCCAGCGTTTGCAATGAAAGAGCGAAAAATGTGTTTATTTACGACATCATAATAGAAACCTCTAAATTTATCAGTTCCTCCACGATATTGTACATATAAACGTTCCTCTTGAATCACTATTAAAAAACGTTTCAATCCGTTGCGTAGTTGTAAATATTTTTGCATACAGACGAGGTGTTTTATACTGTGTGGCGATAGTGATTGCATGAATATCGCTGAATGTACGAGGAGTTGAGGGAAATTGTGTGGTAGATGCTTTCTCACCGATTATCTTATGTTTATTGTCACGTATCCCATTACTACGTAGATTTAATTGTAATTATGTGTTTGTTTCAGGTGAGTTCAAGTTTGCTTACTCGCGATTGTTTGTTCCTGGTTCATGTAAGTTATCGAATGTTTCCTTCAGGTGCTTTTTAAAAATCTTCCTTAGCTCTACGTAGCAGGATGGACAGTTATATAACCAGGTGTGGGGTTTTCTTCAAATTTCTACCAAATCGGCTCATATTACCCTATCGGCTCGTATTTACCCTACTGGTCAACATGAGGCACCAAGGTTCAGTTATCCGCAAAATCAGTTCAAAACTAACTATAGTTATCGTAGTGATAAAAATACATTTTTACGTAAATTTTTCTCAAAAACGTCTCAGAACCGTTTGGAATGATTTTTAAATGGGCAGTTCTAAATACCACGCAGTACAGTATTCATGTGCAAATGACGATAGTAGCACAATTAATTATCACGTAGTTCGACGAAAAGCGCATCGAATTAGCTTATAACTGTCGTTAATGTGACATCAGCGTTCTAAAACGATCAGAGTGGTAGTTCAGTAAGCTCCGTATACGGCGGGGGCTTGATGGTGCTCTTAGGAAAATAATCCAATCTAACGTCGTTTCTTTGACCCACTTCTTTCACAGTCTTAATCACTACCAATTTATCTTTTTTGAAACATTATATTCTAACGTGCCCACTTGGATCGAGTGGAAAACAGTGAACTAGAACGAACAGCGAATAAAACTCGAATAATTTACGTAGGGCTGAGGAAGGTTATTGCAGGACTTAGAAATGCATCGCACCCGATATTTTACCTCGCAATTAGTTGGAAAGCTTGACTTAACTGTGAAAAAATGTGACATTTTGAATCCAAATCATTCAATAATCAGTGGTCACAATGTACGTTTGATGAACCCTCCGGTACCATCAGTAGCAATCGGAGAGCTAAAGAAAGAAACTATTCAGTGACGTTTTTCATAAATTGCTTTATAAATTGTTTTGCACATTCAGCTTCATTCTGAACTGATATAACTAAGCGAAATTCTAAATCGTATCTCAATTACACGTTCGCTCAGGGTGTTGAATCCGTACTCGATGATAAATTTTTATTTGAAGCCACGCAATGCAATTAACTAGAGGAATTTCAATAATCTCTCGGCATTATTTCCAAGATTACTCGTTTTCACCAAGATGACATCTCACACATTCTCATATTGGTTCGGGGATACCGCATCACGCTGAAAAGGTGGAGCCATGCCCTAGCATTTGTACACGGCTATCAGAGGAGTGCTCAATATGGGGTGCCGCCTGGCGGACGACGTCAGTCACCATTTCTTCGCCTTTGAAAATCATCGCTGCGCTGCGTTCTGCGTACTCTAGTTCGCTTCCCGTTGTTATCAACAGCTGTTTATTGTGTGTTTCTCTTTCTCCCGCCGCGCTATCGGTTCTCGTATTTGTGTCTCCTGTTCTTCGTTCGTTTTAGTTAAGTTTTCGTGTTCGTAACGTGTTATTTACTGCGTGATTAAATTATTTCTTAGTTTGCTCATCGACCTTTGCTCCCACCAACCTACACGCGTTACAGTCCACTTATCCTGAGGTTCAAGAACCAGCTCAATCCGCAAGAGCATTTATGGTGTATTTATGCACCTTTGCACGGATTACTTATTAAAGATGGCTGCTTTGCTCAGTTAAGTTCGAGGTCTGTGTCGGGACAACCCGAAGGGAGCTCCAGAGGTTGAGCTGCTCTGTCTACTGGGTTTTCATTGGTCGTTTAATCTTAAAGCTGCGGAAAACGACATACCAACTCTGTAATTAATATTTTCTTTCGGTATTCCACGCCAAGCCGAACACGAGGAGCTCAAGCTTTCTCCATAACTTGGAGGGGTTTTCTATAAATATCTCCCGATATCACGATTCAGATCAAATCCTTAGCAACCTCATAGCTACCCTTGCTGCAGTCATTCCTCCTACGTCATACCCTTTCCTGTACTTTCTAATTCCACCCCCTCTTTTTACATTCGTCTCCATAACAGACAGTTCCTCCCAAACTCATTCACGTACGAGTTCTCGCGAAAATTGGTTATTTTCCAGCTCCCCCAACTCATTCATCCCTCACTACTCACATCTCTCTCTCTCTCTCTCTCTCTCTCTCTCTCTCTCTCTCTCTCTCTCTCTCTCTCTCTCTCTCTCCAGATTTAAACGCCAAGTGCTCTTCATTTTTTAAACTGATGGCAATCAAGAACCCCCCCCCCTGGCGTACATGAGCTGCTTCATCCTTTTCTATTCCTGTATGACTCGTCACCTAACACAGTGTTGAAGTGTCAACTTTACCAAGTTCTTCAGACCAGTCAGGCATTCCCAAACCACTGGGCTGAAGTTAGCTACATATCTACAATCGAAGCTTTGACCACTTGCCCTGAAGTCAGGAATGGTCGCAGCGATTGACACAAACCATATTTAGAATGAGGAGAGTAATATCTACCTGGGTCTTTGTTTAGTTATCCAAAATTTGGCCTAGTTCAAAATTGGCCACCTAATATAACCTTTGAACGTTTGCCCTGAAGTCATGGATGGTTCGAAACATGAGTATGGAACATATTTAGAATCAGGACAGGAATATCTAGATGTATTTCAGATTTTCGATATTGGGCCTAGTTCAAAATTGGCCATCTAATATAACCTTTGACCGTTTGCCCTGAAATCATGGATGGTTCAAAACATGAGTATGAAACCTATTTAATATCGAAAATCTGAAAAAAAAACCGTCTAGATATTTCTGTCCTGATTCTAAATATATTTCATATTCATGTTTTGGATCATCCATTACTTCCGGGCAAACTGTCAAATGTTATATAAAGTGGCCAATTTTGAACTAGGAAAAGTATCGAAAATCTGAAAAACTCAAATCTAGAAATTCTTCTGCTGATTTTAAATATGTTTTAGCTGAATCGCTGCGACTATCTCTGACTTCAGGGCAAGTGGTCAAAGTTTCGATTGTAAATACGTAGCTAACTTCATCCCAGTCCCAAAACAGCCTCGACGAAATAGATTAGAATTAGGCCTTCAACGCACCCTGACATTGAACCCTCTCGTGAGTCACTTGTGATTATGTAACGTACCAATGTCTCTCCTGTGCAATACCGTTCTCTCTCCAGATAGCCACTAATAATTTCACCTCTTTCTTTGTTGTGCGAGTACTCAACTGTGGCTAAGATGCTGAGTTCACATCCCCTCGATATGGTGACTGCTGAAGCGGTCGCGAGTGGCGTTTCCAGGGCCAAATATCGACCTGAATTGGCGTCGAAGTTGAGATATGGTGTTCGTTGTGGTGTGCAATTACAGGATCTAGTACGTTCTTGAAACCCGAGGGGGTGGACTCTGACAGCACGTGCTAGATTTAGCGGATGCCACTGTTGGAATGTCCTTCCGAGGGGAGGGTCCATACTGGAATGTAAGAATGTACACTGCACTTTCGCGAAATTGTCCGATCCTAGAAGAGTTCTTCTGGCTACTTGCTTTCAACTGTCGCGTGCTCCCGCGACGTGATGGCCTCCATCCCAGACAGCTCAAACCCCCGGGTGGCATAGTATCGTGTCACCTCGCGAGGCATTATCGTGACATACTGACTAGGGAATTTACTTTTTGAGTCCTTAAGTGTCCCCGCTGTTTTCCCAAGTATGGCAAGTGCTTTTTATGTAATGCCGTATAAATATTGTTGAGGTCGAGGTTCGTTCTTCTAGCAGGTGTTTGAAAAATAAGCGAAAAAGTATTGTTTATTGAGGTACTATTTTGTTCACTTCAATGTGTTGAATCCATTTGTTTACATTTGATCATTTCGTCCACCTGTTTTTCCAGGAATCTTCGTATACATTTATGCGCGTATTACTAGCGTTGCTAACTCTTATTGCAACCGTAGCTAAAACCGTTTTCGTTGTAAGAAAAAAGTGTATGAGTCTGATTTGTGGAAAAAAACTCGACTAAAAACGCTTTTTGTTGACATTCTTAATGTGCTGTTGTAATTTTCCCCACCGATCAAAATGTGAGTGGTTTCAGCTGTACACGAACCAAATTCATTCAAATTGTTTTAATAGTTTGTACTTGTGATAACTGCAGTTAGTTTGGATCCAGTTCCAGCTCATACTCTACATCTAAGATCTCTCTTTCAATTGTGTTTTCGGACAATCAGACCGAATGATGTTCTTTGGACTGAAGACTAAAATCGTTGGAATTGGTACTATTCGACGGCATACCTATCTGATCTTGTTTTGCGGAGTTGGGAGATGCAAAAACGTTAGAACCTAGGATTCTAGGGAATGCTGTTGTTAGAAAAGTTGGCGGAATCTCATCAGGTTCCTTCACGATGAATTACAGTTCGCCAAGAAGGCTGATTCATTGAAGGGTCCCGCAGAGTCGAGTTGACCTGCTGACGATGAGATGAAGATATTGATGGGACGGGGGAGGGGGGGAAGGAAGTTGGTCGACACGAAATGAGAAACAAAGTATCGAAGTATCGAAAAACGTTCGGGCGGTTCAGTGTGCAGCGAGATTCTTGGCGAAGCAGCGGGAGGGGAAGGCGGTCGTCGTTGGGCGGTGGGTGGTGGGAGGCGGTCGTCGTCATAGAAACCACGTCGCCCCCTCTTCCCCTCCGACCTTGTCAATTGATTGCCCCACTCCGCCGACCAATCCTTTTGTTTCGACTCGCCCCCGCCCCCCTCTCGCGAGGGCCAATCCTTTGTCTCACCCGCTCGCCCCCTTCACCTTCACCTGCTACTTCCTCGCCATCAGCGGGTCCTTCCCTCGGCCGACGCCACCCCTTTTGTTTTAGCGGCGAAGGCGAAGGCGGGCAAGAAGCGGAGGGAGAAGGCGGCGGCTCTTGAGATTTGCTCACCTCCCCCTCCCCGCCCCTCATCATAACATTCATTCTCCTCCACCCGCTGCCACACACTATCTTCATCGCCTCCCGTCACCGCCTCAAGGAGGTGGCCAAGTCTCTCTCTGGAGCTTCGAGAATCTCTCTCGACCACCTTTCACGTTCACGTTTGTCCGTAGATTTGGAAGGTCTACCAGACTCCATGAATTGTGCGACCAGTTGTACCAAACTTTTTCTCAACCTTTTAGACATTGGTCGCTTTTTGAAGCCCAAAGCGGCGGCGAAGACTATGATGAATTCGTGTTGTAGAAATAACTCAACCTAATCTAGTGCCAGTCTTTTTAACATTCGACGACTGTGCAGAAAGAGTATTGAGTTGTTCTCAGATGTATACCGGTCGGATGTATAGCGTCTGCGGATAAGCTTCACCATTAGGGGCGTTCTTCATGGCTCAAAGTTTAATTATAGTTAGGTAACTTCAAAAATCCACGAAGGGGGGCGGGAAGAGAGAGTGGAAGTGCTGTGTTAGTTCAAATCCGAAAATTCCCTCAATCTAGGGGTGGTCCATTACTCTTGTCAACCTTACACAACAAGAGTGATTACAAGGAAGATACTGCCACCATCAAAGTCCCTGCGGAGGTGTTGACTCATGCAGTGCTGACATCCTGTAAAAAAGTTGAGTTTATGGTTTACTATTCATGCTGAATAATACACAATGTGCACAAAATTCCATTATGTATCTAGTTGCACCCGCGTACTTGGCAATCCGATCAAATGAAATGCGCGGTTTTATGGGCAAAAAATGGTTTAAAAAATTAGTAAAAAGCGAACTTTATTGTAATCACTAGATAGTTTTCGATGATGGGTCGAATTAAACGAATCTCAGAGGTGTACGGCTGCGTCTAGATCGAAAATATGAAATCACAGTAAATATAGTGAGCCAATGTCCACTAATTGAAGGAACTCGCTGGACAATATAGCTATAGTCATCGTTTCTTCTCACCAGTTCTCATTCCCTGCTCTTCCTCCTGTCATCCACCAACCACCCGTCAGTTTAACTCGTTATGTCGTCGCAATCGCCTAACGTCGCCTAGAACATGTCAACTTTTGTTGTTCCGCTGTGACCCCGTCATGTTTTGTATCTTTTGTGAGTATTTTTGATGCTGAATAATGCTCCCGGAGGTGTGAGACTACCTCAAACTCAATAACCATTACCTTTTTACGTTTTGAGGAATACTGAATCGAAAAAACCTAATTTCGGTGTGCTTAGTTAACGCTGCGAGAGAACGGCAAACTGTAAATATCTTAACAGAAACGAAAAACCTCATTTCCGCGCTTGGTGCGTGTGTGTGTACTGTCTCGAAAGAATGTTGCAACTGCTGTGCGTGCTTGGCCAGGGCTGTCACATAGCGTCCCATGTGCGCGTATGCTCTCTCCAGTTCGATCCGGGAGACTCGGTTTTCCATCTCTCTCAAGTCCTGCTCGCTTTGTATGCATCTGGCTGGGATGTTCACGAGTTGTGGTGGGTCTTAGATTTGTTCAGAGTCAGCCGCAGTGGTGTCATATGGCGACCTAAGCCCAATAAGACTTCGGGATTTGCGGCTGTTATGCTTGGTTCCGTTGACAAACAGAACCTCAGGTAATTTCTCGACTTCCCCTGTGTGAAGTGGTCTTTAGTGGACAATCCATGGAAAGGATTGTCGGCCTACAGCGATGAGGTGTACAAATGGTCGAAATCGTAACATTGTGGACCCGCTGTCGTGCCAGTTTGAGTCGTTGAATCATGTAGTGCAGGAGTGTCCACGTGTCCTGACGTGGTCTGCCTGCAGGTTGCTGGTGCATTGTCATCTGAGGACTGGGAATTGAAGAGGGAGTGGCACTACTGGGTTGTCGACTGAGGCTTGACACCGTTGCCGGTGAGACCACTCCGTCTGCTGGAATCTTGTACTCACTTGGCAAGCGAAGAGGCGCAAGTATGACAGCGCGAAGCTTCGTATCGCAGTGTCTGAAGCTCAACGAATAGAGGCCGGCAGCATTAGGGTTGGAGCATCAATCCTGTCCTGGCGCGGCATGTGGTGCAATAAAAGATGTGTTGATCGTCCTCCCTATTTTCTTTGTTCGTGATTTTTCGAAGACGCGAATGAAGGTTATCAGCTATTTCCATCGATGAGAATGTTGAGGGGATGGGGGAATGTACCAAAAACGATGGTTTTTCGCATTTTTCGCGGAAAATTCCATAAATGCCCAAGTAAATTATAGGCCTTTACAGCAAAGATATTTTAGTTCTCACTTTTTGACAATACTGCTTCTAAAATTTTCACCAAACTCACACTATGTTTTCAAATAGCTAATACCTATATATTGTTCTCCATACATGCTTCCCTGACTGTCCATTGCACAGTGATAAAAAACAAAATATGTACAAAATAATGTTTTTTGAGCATGGCAGTTGAGAGTACCTTCATAAATCTTACATACACAGTGTCTTCTAGTGATTTATACCGACGTTTTACCAAAATATATAAAAAGTTAGAGTAAAGATGCAGGCCTGTGAAGTGAAAAGAGGTTTTTTGTACGGTTCTCTCGATTTTCAAGAATTTCTATTTAAGAGGGTATTATTCTTATTTATTGTCTCCGATTGATTGATTATCGTATTGATTTTCCTCAGACATTCCGTTGAAAACAAACAAAAAAAAAACGAAATGAACCAAAAATCGTGTTTTTTAGTTTACGAAAGTTTCACAGTATGTGAGTGATTGCATTTGAACGACCGGTGTCTTCTAGACACTTATAGCCATATTTTGTTCTCGACAAGTATTCCTGTATTGTGTGGAGATATAAGCCATGATGGCTCGGAAATTGAGGTTTGTCAAACAGTAAATAATCATTTTTCTGATTTCTCAAAAACTACTAGTAGGATTTGTTATTCGTTGCGTAAATGTTTCCGTAGAAATGCTAGTTGGCGAGGGCGGTGAAAAGTTGTGTGAATGCTACGCACCAGATATTTGTGATAGAACCGCACTACTTTTCTCATCTTACGGGCAGCGTTGAGTACAAATGCTAATGAAATTAAATTAGGCATCCTCATAGGCAGCAGTAATTTCCGTATGTGAATGCCCACACCTTGAATAGTGGATAGGAAAAGCTATCGATTGTTTTCCGGTGATTTGAGTTCGATCCGTCGGTGGGAAGTTAACATTGATTTGGTAAGAACGACTTTTACGCGTCACGAAGCGTTATATCACGTCATGGGGGTTGTGGGGTTGTGTGTGGAGGGACGGAGGGAGGATGGGGGTCGCGTGGAAGGGGAAAGGCTTGAGGGCGGTGCTTCAGTTGATGTATGGGGACATAGTAACAGGTATAAGAGGGAAACCCGGGAGAACAGGGCGAAGCGTAGAGGTGGGAGGGATCCATCTAATGTGATGAAGGCAGTTGATTGGATTTGATAAACCGAGAACCGGGAGGGCGTCTATTCTCTCTAATAAATTGGCGTGCAACATGTGCCTCTAATGCGCGATATCGCGTGATGATTTGGATCGAATTATGGGGCCCTTTCCCTAACGGGAACCGTCTGTCTTCCACAAATCCTCTCCAAGCGGGGGGCTCCCTAGTGATGTTAACGGATGTCTATTCTCAGGCAATTAGGAAGACAGAGAGGCTCTGACCTGTCCAATCAAATTACTTGTCCCGCCGCCCCTTCTCGTTTCTTTTTCTTTCTGTTTCCTTCGTTCCAAACCCTCCAGTCACCAAAATCTTTTTTTTGAAGGAATTTTCGTGGAAAATAAAACTGGCCCAGTAGCGTTCGTAAAACATGGAGCGCAAATTTTCGACAATTTTTTGCTCGCAATTCCGTTTTCCAGCATTTTCTAAATAATTGCAGCTCTTGTTTGGTCAAGCGAATGAACCAAGCTGACCCCTCTCTGTCACGAAGCTAGACCGCATGCACCAGGCGTGCTATGAGCATTTTGAATTAAATTTTAATCTATTTGCCAACTATCTTTGATGACTGGGTGGGATCATCAGGCATCACAAAAAAAGGACAACCACATCGATCTTAAGAAAGTCACAAAATATGTAGAAATATTGGGAAAAATGTTGGAATATTGTAAACAGGCTGAAGGCCGCTGAGATCATAAACGAGATATAAACGAACGTGGAACGATAGTATTACGGAGAGATTCAGATGTTAGGACTTGCAGCAATAATATCCCCGACAAACTTTGGGAAACGCTACATAACCACAAAGTAAAAAAACTGGTGCAAACCGTATCAGAAATTAATTGCTTCAGGTTAAACTTTGAATAGCCTTTTTGACACCTCAGGAGGCGCCAAGTAATCTGAAGTGATATTTGAACGTTTTACCTTTACTGGGGGTAAAAAAATCGAGACGATTGACCGTCTGGTAAATAAGGCTGATCAAATTTACACGCCCAGCTCGTGATGAGCTTGGTGAGGTGCACAACCGAATACACAGGATTGACTCAGGAGGCGCGTTTTGAGCAGTGAACGTGTTAACTTCTTTCTATTCCTTAGATCTTTGAAGTAGGAAAGAAAGTCAAAGTATCGAAAAAATAGTTTTCTTTACATTTATTTTTTAAAAGCCGTCAAGTCCGAAAAAGACCATTTGGCAAAAATGGGCAGCGCGTGTTTGTGCTATTGAGGGAAACCGGCTAGACAAAAGTAGCTCCAGCTTGATATTTAGTCTGCAGATCAACTTAACCGCCTAAATAAAGGTATTCGGTCCAAAACTAACTTTAGTTATCACAGTGATCAAAATGTTTAATGTTTTTTTCCGATTGTGAAAACATTTTTTTGTATGAAAAGCTCCAAATGAGAAAATTACGAGAGCTGCACAAAAAATGAGCAAAATTATCTTAATCATCTCGCTCATATGATACTATCATGCTCGATAAATCAGCAGTCCAATAAGCTGCCTACACGACAGAAATTTAATTATTGCTATTGGATAATCAGATGAGACCATAGGGAATCCTGGAATTAAAATTAACATCTAAAAATAACTTGACTATTTTCGCAATTTCACTGATTATTCTGGAATTCGTCCCAAAGTAGACGATCTATAGATTGATGCGTTGCTTTTTCAATAACTCGTCGTGGCCCAATAAATTCCTGAACTGAGTGAAAAATAGATTTGTTGTGAAGTAAATCGCAGAACTGTACGTAGGACTGAGGAAAATTGTGTAATGATTCGCACCAGCATTTTCGCGACGGCTCTTGTAACTCAGGGTTTATGGTAACGTATGCGGTTGTTGTAGGCCAAGTTGCCTGCTGCTAATAAGGCATTTGAATGAGGATTCTAACGAAGTCCAGTTGTAAGGTTACTTTCAAACAGGAGGCGATTTGGTGTAGATGTACAAGGCGCTGGAGAACAACTGGACGACGTCAAAACCGGCGAGGTCAGCCAACTCGAACAGCTTACTGGACTACTGGGCAACTGTAAAGAGGACCTATTAGTTCTAACTTCCACTAGTAGTTCAACAACATGGAGCATCAACAAGACTCTTATGCTCTTGTGCGAGTTGGGGAGTTGCGACGGGGGGGGGGGGGATTCCTCTCAAGCGGAGGAGGGGGAAAAAACTGAAATCACCAGAGTTTCAAATTAATCATCAAAACCGGCAATGACCTGGAACTATTTGGCGGCAATCAATAACAAATACGGGAAAAAGGAGGAGGAGTTGACGGAGTCGAGGAGGTTTTGGAAGAGGTGCTTAGGGAAAAGTAGTGGGAGACTGTTGCAGGGCGCATGTCAGTCCCTCTCTCAACTTTCCTACTCCCCTTTCAGTCGATAGCGCTTCATTTGGTATTCGGCTTCGGCTCCATCAGCAGCCAACCAGCAAAACCTTCCGCCATTAAATCTAACCGGCGGCTCGTCAACTTCTCCGAATACGCCTTCAATGAACATTTTCCTGGCGAAGTGTCGGAAAGAATAGCTGGAGCGACGCTCCACAGAAATTGCCTACCCCAATAGCCCACATTTGTATCGCTCTACCAAATAATCTTACCTTTTACCTTTTTTTTCTTTGTTTGTACGAATTTGGTTGAACGTTCTGTAAATAAACTGGTAGTGCGTAATGTTTCGGAATTTATTTACAGCCCCCACTGCATTGGTGATTTATGCGACTGTTCAGGTTTGAGGAATCGAATCGCGAGTTTTGACGTTCAGTCAGATGCTTTGAGATAACTGAAGAAATTTAGCTTCGCTCAAATTGAGGTTTTGAAGTAGAAAGTCTTTCGACAAATCGACCCAAACTCTGAGAGGTAGTTTCAGCTTTGTAACTTGCTCAAATGCAGGTGCACACCCGACATCCCTCGCAAACCTGTCAAAAATGTTCCGTTTTCTTCAGACCTTCAGGTTCTGAGTACTACCGAACCCGACAAATTCGATTTGCGGGAGAACGGCTGGATCGATTGAGCTGATTCTCTTTTTGTTTCATTTATACGATGTATTTACTAAGACACGTGCTCACATTCAGAAATCAATTCAATACTTTGCACGTCATTTGAACCTTAAACTGTTACAGTTCAGCGACTCTGACAGATTATCGCGCCACACGAACATGATTGAGAAAGTTCGAGGCTACACTCTGGAATCGTAGGGGAAACTCTGAAAAATAAGTTAGTCGTCGTAGTTTAAATTCTGGGCTACTTACAATCCCACTTACTCCGTTCGAGTGGGATTAATGATGAAATCACTCGACTAAAATTTACATTTGTTAACTGAAAAAAAACTTCTTTCATTATTCACGTCGTATAAGACTACCATTCTAATTTATGTTGGAATGCAAATGTCATATGAAATCCCGCCAAAATAGATTTCGTCGAAATTTGTGAGAATTTATTGTGCTGCTCTCGTAATTTCCCCCCTGATGAATATTTTACGTCACCGCTATAACAGGAACTTCCCATACAAAAAGATTTCGAAATTCGAGCGGTTTGTGAGGAAAAATATTAAGAGTTTTAATCACTATAACTGTCGTTAGTTTCAGGTCGAGTTTGTTTTTGTTGTTTGTGGTTTAGGGGAGTACCACAGGGTACCACATTTGTGTTGATTCTGTGCAGCTGTACTCCCTCAGTCGTGACCGCACACACGCAATGCCCATTTTCTCTTTTGGTGTTTTTCGAACTAGAAGTTTAAAATGTACTGGTCTGTGGAAAATGCTAACAAAAAAAAATTCCAAGTGATTACATTAATTTTTTGCTACTCTACTCAAACAGTAACTCTAAAATATTGGAAATGAGGCAAACGTTATAGGGAAATATGCTACTAGGCCGTTGAAAAATCCACAGAAAACGACCGAGGAAGCAAGCGCAAACAATTGCGTAATATTCTTGAGAGTCGAGTTAATCATTAAAAGCTGAGCGTTCATTGAGTAAACAATGAATATACTGTCAAGAGGTGATTTGAGAACTATCTAGTAAAAATCCTCGATTAAATACCATTGAAACGTCAAAAAATAGAGTGAACCTACTAAGGAATTCACGGGAAACAGCTGAGGATAGGCTCTGACATTGAGGGTGGTATAAACACCGTATAGGATTTGTGCGGAAATAATAAGCAGTTGGAGCACGAAGTAAAAACACCCGAGGGACAGCCGGGAATTCTCAGAAAGTTACTTAAAAGACGAAAATCAAGATAGCTCATATCTCTGTTCAACGCATAGACACAGAAATACTTGTGGAGAACAAAATGTTGGGATAAATCGTTAGAAGGCTTTCCATCGGATTAATTACATTCAACTACGCAATTACCCTGGAAATTGTGAAAATAAAAAAAAATGCGAGAGAAACATTTATCGAGAACGATCTATAGGTTTTGACTAGTGAGTTTGAATTAAAATCTACTTTTGCTTTTCAGGTTTACATCTCCGTTCACCGAATTTTCACAGAGATATTTATGTAGGAGTTCGTTACTAATTTTTAAAAGGTAATGCGAAAATTTAATCAAAATCGTTAAAGCCGAAAAACCTTGATTTTCGGTACATTTTGGTTGCCCCTCCCCCCCTCCCCCTCCTCACGCATCGATGGATGGACCTAAGGTTTTTTGGGTTCAGTAGGCCTAAAACCTAAAGTTCAGAGAAGAAAAAACTCAACTTCCGGTTGGAGAAAGTTAAAAGTCGTTCAAAATGCGACTGAAAACGGAAAACGTCTCAATAATTCAGGGTCAATTTTTGGGCTAACTCCCTTTAAACATAAAATAATACAACTTGAAAGGACGTTGTTGCGATGTCGGGAAAATAAAATGGTAATTGTTAAAAAATACAGTAAAAAATTTAATCTGTCATTAATCGAAGTTTTTTGTGGCATCGAGGAACGTTTATTGGAAATCGAATCAAAAATTGTCGAGAGATGATTTCGTAATACTTTCAGTAAAATTGAGTGAGTCCATTCCGATAATTTATTGGACATGTCTAGCGCACCTCAACCAAAAGGCGCGTATTTGTGAATAATTTTAAATTTTGGCTCGCCTACGTACTTTGTTAAATGGGTAATTTTTATATTTAGAAGATTGTGTCAAAGCAGTTGGGGTTATTTAGTTGGCTCTAACGGTCGTCCGTTGTCACTTCCACGAGGTATCATTTTGAAAACTTTGCACACGCCCAGAAACGTATACTGGGGAAAATGCAGCCGTTGGGCAGCAACGTTCGCGTTAATAGTAGTGAAATGAAACGGGAAGGAAATATAAACTATGACGACACGCAAAATGATTTCAAACCAGAAATCCGCGAAATTCACGAGGCGTAGTGTGAAACTGAAGAACACCGTGAATAATTAAAATCGTCACTCACTCATTAAAAATCAAAAAATCACTCAATACATTCCTCCGACAATGCAACAATATCTGCCGTCGACTTGATGTGTCATTCAAGACTTTCACACTTGTCAGAGTTAAAAGCATCATTCACACGACAATCTGCAACTCTACTTGAGTCTTCTACGTTAAATCATGAATCGAAGCGACAGTGATTCGTCTATCCTTGGCCGACCAAGTCGCAGACAAATAGGAAATCATTACGTGACTTTCCTGTTCTACTACGTAGAGCAAAGGAAAGTGAAACAGCTGCAAATAATTACACAACGGTTTATTTCTCTTGCACAGCTCCTATTGAATCCGACGTCGATATTAATAACGATCTCGGAAATAACAAGTCATACGATGACGAGAACGTTTACAGAGCACCTCCGAGACCGATTCCATTCGGTTCGGCATCGAAAAATACTAATAAACGATGCGACACATGACGTGACCGCAACGGAACAACGAATATTGACGTTTATTGGCAACGCTAGGCAATTAGCCCGACGTAACGAGACACATTAACGGGTGTTTGGTGGGAAACAGGAGGAAGAGCAGGCGGGGGAGAAACTGTAACTTTCGCTATATCGTACCGCGAGTTCCTTCAAGTAGTCAACTTTGCTCACTACATCTACTGAGCTTTCAATTTTTCCATTTAGACGCAAACCTCTAAGACTCGTCCTATTCTACTCTGTATCGAAAATTGCCTGAGGAACGATACCAAACACGACGTAATTGCCATAAAACGGCCACAATGTCATTTTCGGCTAATTGGTTTAACAACTTTTCCTTCATAGCAACCATGGGTTTTGTCTAAAAAAAATGTTCATCACTGAAAACAGAGGTGTTATTAAGATTAGTAATAAACCTAGTTGAGAAGGATGGAACGGACGGTGCTTCGGGCGGGTGAATGAGAAATGAACAGTTTAGTTGAACAATGATTTATCACTTATTTAAGTGGGATCTGTAATTCTAGCCTCACTTCAGAAGGTTGGCGGAGCAGTCGTGTTTGTGTCTAATTAGAAATGTTATGTTTTGATCGAGTTGTTTACATTGCAAGGTTTAGAGAGCACAATGTCAGCAGTTTTCAAAGTATTCGAAGGCAGGCTGTTCAGTACGTTGTGTGATGTCCTTTTCAGATCGTCAAAAATAGAATGCATTCCGGAAGTTATGTGGTTCGAGAGTCGTTTTCTGCGCTTCGTCACGTAGTGGCCTGTTCTAAAGTGACCTCTCGCCTGAAGTGCTTAGATTCTTCTCCCTACAATGAAATTTAATAGATTCTAAGTGCTGTGATTCAAGTTCACGTCCGTTGAGGTGAATCAGCGCTCCTTCACGGTTCGGTAGGATCGAAGAGGGCTGAAGGTGCTTCCGAGCATCGCCGCTAGGTTGGGGGAACGGCTTCTGTACTTTACTGACGTTCAAACGAGATTTAACACCTTTCATGACGCACGTTTTTGGATTTTTGGAGTTTCTGACCACTCGTTGGTCACGTACTGGTGTGTTCCTAGGATTATACGTGAAAAAAATCCCTCGCATTTGTTCACCTACGAGTACACGCCCCGCAGGCGTCATTGCTTCGTTGAATGCACTTCCACTGATGTATCCGTCGAGAACAGAATATAATCATCGGTAGTTACTAGACAATTAACCAATTTGTTGAAAATCCCTTTCAATTCCTTGAGGTTTTGACGACTTGGCAACCTTTTCAGTCCACTGTTTTTCACAGATCTGTTTCCTAGATTTTTCGCGAAGTTTTTTGTCAAGTTCAAGTATTTTCTATTTTCAGAACAGGAACAGTCGCTTAAATACTTTTCCAGGATTATTGATTGTTAAACATGCCTATTATTTAAAACGATTAATAAACCAAAAGGGAATAATTTTACGTCTGCTTTTCCTCTGTTTTTGTGTGAGCTTTAAATTGGCGTAAAATGTAAGTGTTTCTTCCCTTCCTTTTTCTATTTTCCTTAACCGTTAGTAGTAGGAAGGAAAGTTACGTAATCGGCTAAGTTTTCTTCAAATCTTTTCAACGGCTACTAAGTCCGCAATATAATTTCGGGAAACCCGTATTCGTGAGATAATTTAGGAGCAATCCCTGAAATTCCAGGATGACAACCACTGCCGCTGTTCTCTTCCGACCAGTTAGTTATTAGTAAACGTGAAACGCCAACCTTCTCAAAAAAAATCGGGTTGACAATAATGGTCGTGGCAGGAGTAGCAGCTACTCAACAGTTTTCGGAACCCAAGTCCGAGCACTACTACATTCTACGTAAAATTGAATTAGTGACATCATATGATAATGAGTACGTTTACAAAGCACTCTGAGACCTATCCCATTCGATAGAGCATCGACAAATAGCAGTAAACCTTACGAAACATGACCTGGCTTCAACGTAACAACGAAAATTGACATATTCTAGACGTCTGGAGGCAATTGGCACGACGTGACGAGTGAAGGGGACGCGGGATTGGAGTAAGAGGGGAGTCAGCATGGGAAATGAGAGCGTACCGGGAAGAAATAGTTATTTTCCCTGTAATGTCCCGCGAGTTCTTTCAATTAGCAAGTTTTGGCTGGTGGTTTCACTGTTTTCGATCTACACGCAGTGTTACACCTCTGAGGCCTGCCCTATTCGACTCAGCATCGAGAAATACCTAGAAAAGATACCAACCATGACGTAAATGCAATACAACTGTCAGAATTTCGTTTTTGGCTAATTTTTCAAACTTTGTTTTCGCCCGATCGTCTACTATATCCCAAATGGTTTTTTTGTACGAAAGAACAGATTTTTTAGACCGCGTTAAAGGGAAAATATTGACTGAACGGCGGATGGACCTTGCTGATTTGGAACCCTCATGTCATGAAACGTGAAGTGTCAAATTGGGGGGGGGGGGGGGGGAGGATCGTATAGATTTTCCTGACTGAAATCATAGGTGTACTGTTCAGAACGAATAATAAACCAGTAGAGCTTTAAAATACATTTCGTCTCTTTCGTCGCAATATAGCCACACGCTCTTAAACACATACATTCACCAGTATATTGCTGCAAGCGTTGTAGACTTCAAAAATGACAACCAAAACCACTTTTTTTTTCTTACAGAAGATGAGACAAGAATTGCGAGCGCGCGATAAAAGTTTATTATTCAGATTATTACTTTGTGTACTTTACCGATACCTGCGGAACCGGCGCAGTTTGTTTTTTGGGAGCGGGAATTTCAAGGAGAGCGATATTGACGGAAATCAGCTCAGGCGACGTCTTTCTACTCAAATATATGTCAGTCTCTCATGACTTGTTCTCATCTGGCGCGTACCTTCCTACCTCCTACAACAACCATTGTCGAGACTGCATTTTCAGATGCAACGAAGATTCCCGCTCAAACGGGAATGACGTGTTGTGGCGCTACGTCCCGCGACATGAATCATTTTCAGTAGTGAGTGGTATTTCGGAACCACGAGGTTTGGTGGAATTGAGTGTTCGCCTTTTTGTCTGAGGACGCGTGGTAGCCCTGGCTGTTTTTTTGTTTTTTTTTCGAGTTGCCGAGAAAATATGTTTAGTTTTCTTAGCCCCATGGGGAAGGGAGGGAAGATAGGTAAACAGATGAACAATTTGTGTGTGCTGTCTTTGAGCATTTTGTTTCAAGCCTAAAAAGGTGGCCAAAAACGCCGTTTGAGAAAATGAAGTCGGTTTGAAATTAATTATAGTAATCATAGATCAAAACACTTTCTAGAAAACGAGTTTAACTATTTTGATTACATTTTCTGTATGAACTGAATCAAACGGCATTCGATAAATAAAAATTTAGCTTGCAGAATAATTACAAGAGCAGCGAATTAACTATCAAACATTTCGACAAAAAGCGGTGTCTGTTCAGTTTTCCTCGCTGATTTGACACTATCGCTTTAAAAAAAGTTGAAATGGTAGTATAATAATCTACCATTTGAGCCTAGTGATGGTTATAAGAAAATCAAAAGCAGAAATTCTGCAGTTCAAACTAACGCCTTTTGTGCCACTGATTTGTTATCGCAGTGTCTGTTCTATAATTAAAGAACTGCAGACACGAAACATTCCAAAAAATGATGTTGACAATCCGATTATTACTTTTAGGTAAGTTCTTCAATTGAACCCCGATCCGTAAGTAATAGCAGCAGCGCTGCAAAGTTTGGAATTTCGAGAGCTGCCAGTTTTCCCGTAGAACGTCAAATTGTAATTTTCAAGCTTGTGTGGGGCTGAGTGGATTGGATTTGTGGGTGGATGTGGTGGTAAGGGGTGTGACTCGTCGCGAATGATTTATGGTAAGTAAACCGAAACGTCGGTGGAACAGAATATTTTATTGCTTTGAATGAACCTCAAGAAACCACCACCTGTTTCCACTGAGCTGTCGGGACACCCAACCTTGAGAAGCTGACAAGCTCTGAAAGGGAATTGTGTGTGAAGGCGGTTGAGGGGTGTTGTAATGGGACGGAGAGGGGGGGGGGAGAGAGAGAGAGAACACAACCGCGAAAAATCAAACACGACTTTCCACTCGAGGCCCTCGAAATGCGTCACAACTTAATAACGTTTGATGTTAATATTCAATTTAAAATGCTGTGGGCGGAGAAGGAGATGGTGACAAGGGAGCGAAAGGGAGACCTAGACCCTTCTAATGAGACTAGGAGCTTTGCGTATTGAAAGGGATCCGAAGGGGGTGCGGCTGGCTGTCCCTTCGAGGGAAGGGTGCGTGCAACCATATAAGAGCGTGTAACCAATCAATTAGAACCCTCTCGCTCTTTTGTGTCGGACAACACCGCGATTTGTGGTTCAACAAAATCCCGAACCGGCTTCGCACTTTACTCGTCAAATCCGCGTCATCGCTCGTCATGAGAACTACAGTGTGCACGATGTACTATTAACCGATGTCCGAAGGGAATGCAACGAACACTGCGAATTCTCTCGCCGCTCCGTTTCGTAGCATTGATTGTTGAATCTTAGATTGAGACGTTACGCCTTGGAGAGTGCTATTGGATGAGTTGGACTCGCGTTTTGCCAGACTAGAATTTTCGCCATTTTTCAGGTTAAGTGATTCTCAGCAAGCATTAGAACGAACTACGTTGCGGTTTAGTAGGCCTCTAGACTTTCCTCCCAACTGATGAGCGCGATTGATTAGTGGACGTTGTTAACATACCATTGGGTGAATGGAAAAAGTTTAAACATCGACCGGATTTCACAAGCATTTCGTACATCACGCTAGGTTCAAGTTGAACTGACCGAATATTGTGTTCGAAGGTCGTTGGGCGCACCAGTTTGAGTGTGAGCAAATAAATGCGAAAAAAGGACTCTAAATACGCGTGAACTGGTTGAATGGTAAACTATGTGGAGGGGAGAGAGGGGGGGGGGAGAGTTGAGTTGTGTTGTGTTGTGAGTAGCGTGAGACTTGCGAGACAAATGAGTTGGGAGAACTGTGAGATGGCTATCGTTCGCGAGAGGTGATAGATGAGTAAGTTTTGAAGAGACCTAAGTGTTGTAGAGGGGATTGTAAAATTGAGGAGTGAGAAAAGGATATTTTGGAAAGTACAAAAAAGAAGTGGTTTGGGGAGACAATGACTTTCCGTAGGGCCAGTGAGTACCATTAAGTGCGGACGTCCGAAGGTCAAAAAACCCAGCTCATTCAGCCTGCACTGAACAAAGGTTACGTGGGTTTTTGAGGAATGGTTTGTCGACATAGAAGAAAATGTTTTGCTTGTGTGTGCCTGTAGTTAGATTTGTGGAATTAGAGTTTTTACTTTCCTTAGTCCTACAAACTTGGAACTTGTTTGTACCTGTGGAAGTCCCGCTTCTCAGTTATTTCCAAGTGACAGCGGATTTCCCCCTTTCCTGGACTTTCCAAACTATCTATCCCACCCCTCAATTTTAGATTCCTCGTCTCAACAGGTAGTGCCTCCCAAACTTTTCCCCCTATGAGTTCTTGTGAAAGTCGATCGCCTCTCGTTTCTCCTTTACACAGTCATCCTGCAATCGTTTTCCAGTCCTCCCAATTCATTCGTCTTTCAGGTCTCAAGCTACTGGCAACTCAACTCTCCCTCCCTCTCTCTCTCCCTCCCCTCCCCCCTCCTCTCAGTGTTCCACAACCAGTTCACGTGTATTGAGAGTCACATTGTTTGCCCTTATATACTCACACTCAAACTTATATCGCTATTCCGTCAAGTGCAATACAGTCCTTACTCACGCTCACCACGTCCTTTATTTCTCAGTTACAAGCCCTCAGTTGTGAACCCAACATAATTTGCCAAGATTTTATAGCTGTTCACTATGGTATGACGTAGACAGAATGAGTAAAAAGTAGTAAATTGGGCTTGAGACAAAGTTTTCCATTTATTACAGACCACGTTGTTTGAAACCTGTCTCAAAGGCAGCATACCAACCAGTTACCAGTACATTCTCAATCAAGATATTTACCGACTGTTCACCCACAAATCCAAACTTGTCACGTTACTCCGTAGTTCCTTCCTTCTGTGCTCCATTAGACAAATCACGTGAAGACAAAATAGCGGTATTGCATGAATACCGCTTGGACTGTAACTGTTTCATTGAGTCTTCAGTATGAAGGTCCTAAGGCAGCATTTGGTGTTGAGGCAGTCTGTAGTTAGATTTGCTGAACCGCGTTTTTATCTTCCCTGGCTCTAGTAGAAAGGAAAGTTGTGTTCTTTAGGTTCTCAAAAACATAATTTGGGAGTATGTTCTGTGAGCGCTTTTAAGAGAAAATAAAACAAACCGGAACAAATGTCATAGTTAACCTACTGGTCACTATGGGACCCCAAAAGAAGGGTATGCGCCAAATCCACCTAGAACAAAGTAATTATCGCAGTGATCCAAACCACTTTTTTTTTCTCGATGGCGACTGTAACGGTTTCAATCAAACGTTTTGTTCGGACGGTTCAAAATGGCTTGAGAGTATCATAAAATGTTCGTTTGTGGGATAACGACGAGAGCAGCACAATAAATTATGAAACACGTCGGCGAAGATTTCTATCGGAGCAGTTTTCCCGCATAATTTCAGAAAACCCCTTGTGCACTGATTGCTCAAGATCGATCGTAGAGTGAGTAGGAGAAATTCAATAAAGTCTGGAAATGTAAGTGTTATTATGTTCAATTATTAGCTAAAGCCCTGAAAATCGCTGAACGTACGTGGTTATCTGATCTGTTACCTTAAATTCAAATGAATTGAGTGGGAAATATCCAGTGCAACGCACCGCACAACTTTCATTGGCCTCACTTGCCTTCAACGATTTGAATCGCCCTAGCAACGGCTGAAATGTGCTGTTATATTCCGGATCGCATGACCCGGGAGTGAGTACGATACCCACTGAGTAGTAATTGGAAAAATAAGTTTTATTCGTTATTATTAATTACACTCGGTCATGTTTGACCACCACTAGAAGGGAACTGGGTGACGGCGGGGCGCCTCGACGAGACAAGAGCTCCACTTCGACTGCTGGCACAACATGTGCTGACTAGGATCCTCAAATGCCTTGGACAAATCTCAGTTAAATCATAGAGTTCGGTTCCTCTCGCTACAGTGCCTTTCATTCAGTTTATAACAACGTTCAGCAATGAAATTGGTGGTGCTCAAGGTTTCGGAATTTATTGACTCGCTCTTACTCATGCATCGATCGTTATTAAGTAATAAGTGCATGGGTGATTTATGAGACTGTCAACTTCATTTTTCTGAGAAGGATCGTGTTTATGTTTTGTCTGTAATCTGATAAAAACTGTGGTTGGGACTCCCATCGTATATGTCATTCAATGGACTACCAACCTGAGTTGTCTGAGAATTATAGTGTAATTTAAGCGGAGTTTGAAAGATAACATCTGGTGCGACGCATCAGACACAACTTTCCTTGGCCCTTGCCTGTGGCAAATATGCCACTAGGCAAATATGTTTTTCATTCTGTTTATACCATGAAAACTGGTGGCGTTAATGGCTCCGTAATTAATTGCGCCTCGACCGTTATTGAACAACCAGTGCACAGGTGACTTAAGAGGTATTTTAGAACTATATTCTTCACCTTTTTAGAATTTCTATAGCAGCTCCTATATACCTTATAAGCATTAGTAAACGCTCATTCGACTAACACGTCAAGTTTTTGTAAGATTCTACTACACTACTTTTCGTAAGACTACTATAAAGAACTGCGCTAACGTTTTCGCCGAAATGTCAGTAATTTATCACGTTGTTTACGTCATTTTCCCAGGAATGAGAATTTTATGGTATTGTCGTGTTATTTGGGGCTGCTCGTACAAATAATGAAACCAAAATCGTTAGAGCGGTTTTCGAGAACGAAAATTTAGTGTTTTGATCACAATGATAACTATCGGGTAGATTTTGCTCACGCTCTTATTTGGGGGTCTCATGGCAACCTGCGGGCTAGATATTACGTTTGATTTTGTTCAGCCGTATCCGCTGAATCGCGTTCACAGACACGCAAAATCTGACGACACATTGTTACCTCCCGCTACCCAAAGCGAAAAAAATTTGGGTTTCTTCAGATCTTTACGTTTTGAGGCTTACTGTGTAAATATGTTGAACGGAGATATAAGCCATGTTAACTCAGAAAAGATTTGTCGAATATTAATTTATCAGTGTTCCAATTTTCTCAAAAATGGCTCTAACGATATCGATCAAACTTACGAAATGCGTTGAATGAAGATATAGCACCCGCATATGTAGCTGGTGTTCGAACATACAGGGGTGACGGAAGGTTGTGCGTTGCTACACGTACAACATCCTCGTTACCTTCAAAGGAAAGTAAAAAAAGTAGTTTGTCTTCGATTGTTTTGATAGTTGAGCTTTATAGTACTATCGCGTAATTTGGAGCTGTGCATAATCTGGTATCTTGGTTGGCGTATTAGAGTTTCTCCCTCTGTAACCTATTCACTTGCGTTCTTCTTACTGGTGATTAACCAACCGTCGAAATCGATGTATCAGTGTATTATTGTTGAAATGGGTTTCTCTGCCAACTGCAACTGGACGTGCTCGCAGCTTTAAGTGACAATTTACAGCACGTATTGGGGTTTTGATTCGATTTGACGGACCGAGAGCATGAATCAGCAGTCAGGTCGTCAAGCGGCTCCTCAGAAGACTGAATTTAACGTGTTGGTTTGGTGAGGTCGTCTTCTGAGGCTGGTGAAAGAGATGGACTCACGAAACAGGTACGTTAACTTTAGTAAATTACCTAGTATCGATACTAACCCAATTACTTTAATACTCCTAAGAAGGCTTTCGAAGAATTTCCAAAAGGCTGGTTCGACAACCAACCCCTGTGTGCAAGTCTTCTCATTCTTTATACAGACACATGTCTGCGTTCGATTGTAACAGTACTTCTGGGCAGATAATTGAATATTTTAAATATCTATCATAATTACAACTAATGGTCGCTACATCGTATGAGGTCTGCTGGTGCGTGCTGAAACACATAGTTTTCTGATGACTCAGGGCCTTCCCCCACCTCTCCCTATAGCATACAGCTGTGGATCACGTCAGGTTACGCCGAGAGCAGATTCGCGTCCATATTTGCGTGCGGATTTAAGCCGTTCGCGCGCACAAAACGAAGCACAAGTTCGCGTCTCTTAGTTGGGTGGGGGGGGGGGGCGAAAAAGAGGGAAAGAGAGGAAGACAGAGTGCGATGTAGTGTGAGAGAGTGATTCTGTTGTGGGGTGGGGGTGGTGGTGGTGTTAGTGGGGGGATGTCGAAGCGAAGGTGGAAAGAGAGCTAGAAAGTGATGATGGGAGGGAGGTGCGTTGGCGAGGGCGGTCGGGGGAGGGGGTTGGTGAGGACGAAGTAATCTATCATGCAACACACAGACTGATGATGATGCAATGATAGGCGGAGAGTGAAGCCATGTGGAAACAGGGTGCCCAGATAATACCCGGCCCTTCGACGTTCGCCACCTCCCCCGCTTCATCCCTCACATCGACCAACCCTCAATACCCCGCGCTCGGGATTAAAACCCGACGATCCTCTACCTCAACTCCCACACCCTCTTGTCCCCCTCGGCATCCCCCTGCAGCATCACCGGAGTTCGCCTGTTTCAATACGAAGGGCGGCATCAACCCCCCCCCCCCTCCAATCCCGCGCTCACACCACCAGCGCCCCCTTCAGCTTTCTCATTACCCACTCGGTCGTCACCCCCCTCCCCCTACTCCGCCATCCACCAATCACTCCGACTTTCAATCTGCGCCGCTCGTTCTTCGGCTTCGCCTTCTCTATTTGGGGAAAATGCGACAAAATATTAATTTAAGTTTTTTTTCACCCTCCCCCCCCCCAACTCACCATCAGCTCTCCATTTTTTTTTTTTTTAGAATTCTCTCGTCGAACTGCAACAGTAATTTCGTTGGAGGGAGTTTTAATTAGAAATCAGCCGCAGAAAAGAAAAAAAAAGGAGGAAGAAAAACGGGAAAGAAAAAAGAGAAAAGGTCGACGGTTTTTTCATTTGGCTGCTCCAGCGGAGCGCGACAGGTCCTCCGCGGGTTTCGGTCACCAAATATCTACAGAGACAGTTCATCGTTGCTGCTGCACGTGGGGAAAACAGTTATGTCGAGGACTGGCCCCCCATATACAAACTAACTAACAACGATGTTGTTGCTTTTCTTGGCCTAGCGGAGAAAAAAGAAATGTATTCGGCTGACGAGAAATTTTGTTGGGAGTTCCTTCATATTGTTAAGTTTCTCTGGCTCTATTGGTGGCGGAGGGGGGGGGGTGTCGTGGAATACGTTCCTGTCTAACCTGTTAGGAACGAGGAGTTGGGTAAGGTTAGTGGTGTCTCAAAGTTGATCTTAGCTTTGCACGAGTCGTCTGTTGGTTGCACGAAAATTGGGCGACGGATGTCGGTCGACGAACGAAGATATGCGATGGGGGCCTCACAGCGGGGGCAGACGTGTGTGGCCGCCGCTGTCAACCCCTCCCCCCACCCGTTCATTCGCTACCACCAACCCTTCGGCGGCGCTATCAGCGCCGACCCCCCTCCTCTCCAAATAGCGTTCATCGGCGCTATCGCAGTCGAGTACCGTAGCGCCCTAATTAAATAAAGATAGGCTGCCTCCGGGCGGTGAGGTCACCCGCGGGGGCGGCGGATAAAGAAGTAGTCGGAACAACCAGCGGTAGGTTGATAGCTCGACAGGGACAGGGCTTGTCTGTTGACTTCCTGCTGTCTGGTAACTTCGCCCGTCACCCACCTCTGCCCCTTCGCCCTTCCAGACCGTCGAAACTCTTCTTCCCCCCTCACCCCCTCCCCCTTGGCACCATTCCAATCTCCGATCCCCCCCCCCCACCATAATTTCTAACTCTTCGCTGGCCCAAAAACAACGATCGCTCCGTGTGCCGCAGAGGGCGTTTTCCGTTCACTCGCACGACACAATCCCCCGAGGGTGTCCAATTTATCCACTTTACTCGAATTAAGTAGTCTATAGGGCTGAAGTGGGAGACCCTGCCTTACTGAGCGGTTCACTTACTTTATGACAGGAGTCCTACAACTCTTAACCATAATAGTGTTACGGTGTGGAGGGGGGATTAATACAGTAAGTGGTATCGCACTAGGTGAGTCGGGATTTAGTACGATAGAAGCCGAATGCAATTCGAACAAGGAGTTTTATTCGTGAATTACATTCGGAGATGTTCTACCACCACAAATAGGGAACTGGGTGGGAGAGAACGCGAGCGGGGACGACACAGCGACGAGGGAACTGGCTCGGTTACAACTGACAGCAGCGAAGTCTCGAGCGAATCGGGGCATTTGAGGTGCTCAGTCAGCACAAATGCCCTGGACGAGCCTTTGCTGAATCGAAGGGTTTGGTTCGTCCCGTTACAATAGCGCCCCTATCACAAATGCTTAGAAAGGCGTCAATCCACTCAATAGATTATAGGACTGGGAAACTTTCTGTCACGGCTTCATGGGCGTATATTTTTAGTGTTTGGTTACCTGTGCGATTGGAACCTACGGTGACAACAGAAAGGTACAATATCAAGCGCTCATTGGAACTACTATCTGAACGTCTACTGGAACTTCAACCCAAGTGTTGAAGTTGGAAGATGAAGCAACGGAGGTGGGCTAGGTGGAATGGCTGCCAGTAGCCCACAGCACGGTCGGTCGGTTCACGCTAAATAGTAGATATCGAAGGACGTTTCTGTGCTAACGCACCTATTATCCATGAAAGTGGCTTGTTATTGCACTTGACCTAAAAACCAATTCTTTTGCATCTCCTTTCGTTTGGAAGCTCCTGGATTCCTCAGAAAAGTTAATCCCGAGGGGTCTACTTTAGTAGGCTGGCCTCTTGGTGAGTTGAGGAATGTGGATGTGATGTATCGTGTGCTAGGAAGAGTTGGGAGATGGGGAAAACTCACAGTCTATGAGTACAGAAAACTCGAGTTCACCGGTAAAGCCCGTGGCTTGCCAGTGAGGGCCATGTGAGGTCGCCGCGAAATAATGGTATCCAGAATTAACTACATTTATCACCGTGATCAAACTTCGAAATATATATTTTTTCTTTAGACAGTTTTAACGATTTTAATTACACATTTCATTCACTTGATCGCGATAAGATAATCGTGAGCGATCTCAGATATTCCGAAATACAAATTAACGTCTATGTGTTCACAAAAATCATGTTGGCAGTCACATCAATTACCTGTACGTTGGTTTTTCAATACCAGTTGTGGCAAAACTAGCACAAGTCAAATATATGCCACTGTTCTACTTTTCACTATGTTTCACTAAATTCGATAACCAGACATGGTGGCTTCTAGCAGACTGTATCTAACTATCCTTAAGCCGAGATACATCAGAAATTGAAGTTTGACATCTAATTTCCTCAAAAATGGTGCGGGCAAGTTTACCTACACTCAATTCATCAACGTACCAGAGTCAGCAGCGTGGAGACCTGTAGCACGGCGTACACCTTTTAACTTGACGGTTAAAGTTACCGTCAACGAAACACCGCAACACGGGGAAATATTTTCAAAAAGAAAAACTTTACTAGGACGAAGGAACAGAACGAGAGAACGTACGACAACTCAGTGTGATAGGCTGGCGGTAGGAAGCTTGGGGGGTATTATATGGCACAAGCGGATGGAACAGGGTTTAAGGGGGGGGATGGGAGTTGTCAGTGGGTGGCACTGGCGACAGCTGGCCATGTCTTGCGTGGATGTGGGAGGTATGCAGGGAGGGGGGAAGTGATGCAGAAGTAACTGGATATGCTAAAGTTAACGTACCTGTTTGGTGAGACCATCTCCTCTGGCTGGTGAGATACTGTGGGCAAGCGCTTTCGAGTCAAAGACATCATCGTCTGCCCGTTAAGTCAGTACTAGAGTCAATCAGTTGGTCGTGGTCTTTATATATCATGAGAAAGGTAAACGGGGGCGGAGCTTTGGAAGGGGGGGGGGAGGTCGTGCCCCTCTGGGATGACCCACTAGAGGTGAAGGGAACCCAATTACTTTAATAACTGGATAGCGATGGTATTAGGATACAGAGGTTGGGGGATTATGTTGGGTCACGGGCCTCGGAAATATTTGGGAGGTTTATGGTGGGGTTCTACGGGAGGAGGAGAAAGGTGAAAGGAGTGATAGGGTTGGGGTGAATGGATGAGTTAGGGGGAGAGTGAGTGGACCCACCCAGGGGGCCCCAGGCTGTGGCGGGCGCTGGGTGGGCAGAGCACTGGCCAAGTAGAGGGGAGCTAGGGTACAAGGGAGGCTGGTGCTAGCGCAGGGGTGAAGGGTGGGGCTAGATTGGCAGTTGCCCCCAGGGGGGGGGGGGGGAGGCAGTTTCTCATCTGTCACAGAAGGCCTGGTAGGGTTTTTGTAATGTATGTGCGTTTATGTGTTGTAATGTATGTTGTGTTTGTGTTAGGTTAGGAAAAGTGTGGGAAGAAATATCGAGTACTCCCTCACATAGTAGATAGAGATAAAACTGTGATAGGGTGGGGTATGGGGTTAGGATAGAATAGGTGATGGAACAGGAAGGAAGGAATATTTAGGACTGCCCCCCCGGATAGAGTAGGTATTACTGCGATATTGATAGGTTGGGAGAGTGTGTGTGTGTGTGTGTGTGTGCGTGTTTGGCTGGCTGGGTGGCACCTTGGTTGGTCTCTGGGGGCGGTAAAACTCCTCCTGGGACTGCTTTTGGGCGCCATGGGTTAATTCGTTGATTTTCTTGCCGTTCTGAGTTATTTGGTTTACATATTGAATTTTTTTGGTTGCCAATTTGTAAATTTCCAGCGACCGTCCAAACCCCTAGGCCTTATGAAATCCTAATCCTTAACCTCAAGAGGACGGAAAACTGGCATTTGCAGGGCCCAGAGCTCCCACCTAGCTGCATATCAGAGACCTGGGGTCCTCCGACAAAGAAGGGCATGTCCAAACCCCTACAAGACGTAGGTTCCGAAAGCCGTGAGTCTGTACGCAAGTCTGGGCTGGCTAGCGACCATTCTAGCCTTGAGGAATAGTTTTCCCAAAATAGCCCTCAGGGTTACGTCCACGCCGGATGTATGCCTGTGCAGGACGCTAGGGTAAAGACAGAGTGATCTCCCTATCCCTAAAAACCCAGAAACGGGGTCTTGCAGATATCACAGTGGTTGAGGGTTCGCTGGAGGTAGTCCCTGTCCCAGTTCCCCCCTTCTTCTTTTTGCATGATGGGGCAGTGACCGGTACTGCCTCCCCACACCCCTATATCGGATCCTATATGTCTTTAATACGAGGGCTAATAATAACAACCAGATGAGCGAGCGGTCTGAATCTTAATTGCGAGATCACAAAATTCAACACTGTCCCTTATTCGAATAATTTAGAGACAAGATTTCGCAAAAGTGAACTAAAATGATCAAAATTGAAGTGACATGAGGCCCAATGACGTAAAAACAAAAACCTGGTGTGAGCCAGAGGCTTAGTTAATGAATCACCTAATTAAAATTCCGACTCGACATGCGACACTCCCAACATTTTCTCTTTGAAAATATTTTCTGTACATGTGTTTCGATCTTGAATGAAATACCGGATTTTATTCATTATAGACACGAAAAACAGGCAACGATGTTCGACCGATTAGTTCATACAGAAGCCTCGAAATCCAGATTATTTCTTTCGATACAGCTTTCGCAGCGATTAGTTCGGCTTCGCAAGTGGTGTCGGCCAGTAGCTGTTGACGCTTGCCAAACCAACTGATAGCTGCATCCGCGAATATTACTACCACGCCACTTGTAGATCTGTAGGTAGAATGGCAACCGGCAAAGTCGGCATCGCTGTAGCAGCCAAGTAGACGAGTTTGTGGCTTACAGCGATATAATAATTTGACGTCCTTCATACTCGCAAGGTAAGCCTTTTGGACTCGTCCAACCTCCTCGATTGTTGGATTATCCAATGAACGGGATAAAACACTGACGGTGAAGGCTATATCGAAATTAGTATCTCTGCAAGGCAAAATTGACAGGTGCTACTTTCCCTGGAGCTGGGCTTCCTAGTTTGTCCATGGGTACATAATCGGATTGCACTCAGACATATTGAATTTTCTCAAAAATGTTTTCTATAAACGCGTACTGGCGTACAGCCATGTGACCACGAGAGCACGCAGGTTTGGTAAGTTGTTTGCAATTGGGTGGTAGGCTGTAGCTTATTGCTGCTGGCTGCTCATTACCCGTTCCTCTAGTTGGACGGTATCTCACGCCTTCTCTGGCCGCAATTTGGTGAGTCTCCTCTTTTTTTTTCGGCCGCGTCCTTCAAACGTCCCATCGATTTGAGTCGGTCGCTTCGAGTCGTTTTACGAGGCGAATAAGAAAAGCCGGAAAGCGGGTAGTCAGGACGAGGTGAGAGTTAAATGCTCAGAGCAAGAGCCGCTTTTCAATGGAGCTCCCCAAGTCCGTAATGAGTGAGATGCCGAGGGCATGTTCTCGAAAAAGGAGGAGGGCGTTCAAAAAGGTGTGATTTACATTTTGGCAGCTGTGCTGTCGCTATTGTTGAGGCGCACAATGGCAAGGCGAGCGGAGGATGGGACCAGAGAGAGGTACCGAGTCCAGGCATAAGGTACCGCGCTGTCTAGTCGCGTTACCTGCCCGTGATTCCCCCGCACCACGCTCATTCCCCCTTTCGACTGACGAACACAAAGGTTTTTTCGCCCGATGCCTGGAGGTTAATAGGCCGTGACACTACGGGAGATTCTTTGAGGGTGGCCTTCCCAGAAACAGAAGGAGCATCCGAAACAGAACATCAAGACTCTTCGCGTACCGAACTCCCAAAAACTCGTCTTCGCCCGTCATCCCCTTTTTCCAGGGTGAAGATTATCCGGGATGAAGTGAGCTTTCCGAATGACAGCCGTGACGAAATCCGCAAAGGGCGAAAATCCTGCGGCCTAAAAATGCGAGTATTCTCGTCCTGACCCCTTGAAAAAACCATCCTCCCTTTTTTTCTGCCCTTCCTGGTGTGTTTTTAGTGAACTCCACCTGGTGGGTTTCGAAAAAACCCTCCGCAAAAAAGGCATACGCCTGGAAAACGACAGAATCCGTGAAAAATTTCAAGGTGAAAAGGTTCATAAGCTGTGGACGATGCTGTCAGAGAGGCAGGCGAGATGATATCCAGGTGATGTGATGCAGGCGCGTACGTTGGATTGTGAATTCTTCTTAGAGCAAACTTTATCCGTCCATCTGCGTCGTGGAGCCTTTTTCGCGTTCTTCCCCGTGAACTACTCAATAATTAGAACGCTTCTGTACACAAAATTTCATTTATAAGAAACCCCTTACCCCTAAATCAACAATAACGCGAGGTTGATAATAAAGGCGAACTGAAGTTGCTCACGTTGAACAATTGAAATGGCAAAATCTTAAGTCGTGACGTCACAAATGTAGTAATATTTCCTCCTACGAAGTATTGAGACTGAGAGCTACATTATCTGCAGTCCCCCAAATGATATTGGGTTTGAGTTTCCCGTACAGTTATCCCCGTTGCGATATCAATCAATAAGTCATGCATTTGAACGTTCCTTACTTTGAATCGCCCCCAAATAACGATTGTTTGGTACATTGACAAACACAAGTGTAGTTTGGCTCAGCTCAGGCAAAATTGGAACAGAAACGATCGCTGTCCTCTTTTGTATTTTATTTATTGAGAAAGTGTTATGTTTGTTGAAGTAGAATGTTAATTTATAATTAATTAAAACTAAGAGTATTGTTGCAGTGCTTTAGCATCTATGATACAGAAGTTGCTGGTTAGTTAGTCTGTTTTGAAGGTGTCATCCGAAGTAAAAGTTTAGTCAATGTCTTGCAGTCGTAGGAAAGTAGGAGAAAGGTCTAGTGTCACTGTTTTCGTCAGGTTCCTTCATGATTCCCACAGAAACGTTACTGCATTTATTCGTGAATGATGAGTAAGTTTCACTCCAAAGATATCGAGTTTGAGCCCCCCCCCCCCCCGCCGATTTATGGATTTAAAGGTGATATAGGTTGTGAGGATGTTGCATTAGCTGGGTTGTCTCTTCTTACCTTGCGCGACTCATGAGTGCATCGTTCAATCTCGAAGATTCACTTCTTATCTTCTTGTAGTGCCATCTCCATCACTGAAGGTTGGCGATCATTTCTGCAAACCGTTCGCGATCTTGCGCCAGATGAAAAAGATCGGCCGCTCGGTTTATCCCCGTCCAGCTGCGAATGTTAGACAACCAAGATGCTCGCTTTCTGCCTACTCCCCGACGTCCGCTGATCTTTCCCATCATAATCGTCTGCAATAGGCTGTACTTAGGACCCCGCATAACGTGCCCCAAGTATGCAACTTTTCGTTTCTTTATGGTTATCAGCAGCTCATATGTCAGGGAGTCTTCCTGCAGAACGTAGGCGTTCCGGAGCCTGGCAGTCCACGGGATCCTCAGCATGCGCCGGATCAGCCACATTTCGAAAGCCTCCAGCCGGTTCATATCCTTGGCTTATAACGTCCAGGTCTCTACGCCGTTTTCACGAATGTTTGGAAACAGCACTGTCATATACAAATTACCTGCTCTACTGCCTACTATACCGATAACCTGTAAGTCTCTCTCTATGAACACGGGCCCTGCTTCCTACCGCTCACAACGTTGAAATCTTGGTGGCGTCTCCATCTTCCTGTTTTAATTTCGTTGTTCAATGTTCTTTTGCTACTCATGCTTTAGTTTTAATTCCGTTCTGGATCTTTAAAACCTTGTCAGCCTGTTGAAGAAGTGGATACGGGTCATCTGGTTGAAGCAGCCGTCAAACGGAGGCTCGTCTAATGAAGATGGGAGTCGGTGTCGCGAGGTCAGGGTTGACGTAAACTGACGCGCTGCTCTAGCGCCTGAAGAGCGTCTGGTACGTTGTCACAAAGACGCTCAAGTGTGACTAGAATACTGAAGGTGGAAAAAGAATGAAGTGAGTTACACTGTTGGAACCCAGAACACAGCACACTTCTCCCAGAGTCAACGATATTCGGCCGGGAACCTGACTCGGTGACAAGAGTGATTTGCAGCGTCCTGTGGATGGGCGCTGTGGAGTCGTATTAGAAGTCTATGGTGAAAGGCTCTTCAGGTTAGCGGCTCGCAGATTGTTAGCGAGAGATAAGGAGCAGTATTGTTGTTCCTGGGCTTTGAAGTAGCGGTCATAAGCATTACAAGTGGTTGTTGTGCGGGTCTCTTGCGAAGGCAAAACGAAAGTACAGGTATCCTGTTGTCTCCTATTGCCATGCTGAACTTTAAAACCTTGTCAGTCTGTTCAAGAAGGAGATACAGGCCATCTGGTTGAAGCAGGCGTCAAACGGAGGCTTGTCTAATGAAGACAGGAGGTCAGGATGGATTTATTTGCCTAGCTCAATTTACGTGTGTGCGTTACCGTTAAATTGTCCCGAGTGAATGAATAAGCGCATCCCAGTGCGACTGATTCTGGTGATTCTGACTTGAATGGGGGAGAAAATCGTGTTACTGAGATACTTAAAGTTTTTATGAAAGATTTAATGCCGGCTCAGCTTTCGGATTCCACTGACTGTGCGTTCTTACGTTTTCCCGCGCTTCAGTCGATTAGAACTTGTGTGCCGTGTCATAATCTGGCTCTGTGTTTATGTATTTCGAACGACTACACAATGACACCGGCGAAAGATAGAGAATTACCTGTTAGGCGACTAAGTCAACGCCTAAAAGGTGGACGGCGAGAGAACGTTGTTGTTGTCCTGCTCCTAATTCACATTCCAATTCAACCGCACGGCTCAAACCTTCGTCTCGCCCTCAAAAGGAGACTCCTCCTCAACGTCAACTTCTCAACTCATTTTCTCCCTCACGAAAGAAACCCAGTTTTGAATGAGATTCAACAGACTTCTTTCCTTTGACGAAAAATCCTTCAAAGAAGAACCGACTAGAAATCAGACAGTGGCACCTGAAGTCCCCTTAGGTGGATTGCCGCGACAATAGCAATCGGCGCGTAAAGTAGCACCTGCACCGTTTTGTCAGTGCGCTTTGTCCGACGCGCCTATTCAGGAGATTTGCCATCAACGGAGCACATGGCGGCCACGAGACTCACGAAAATGTTTGTTTCCTTTTCACTTAACTACCACAGTTTCCCCTTCACCCACTCCGTCACGTATCGGTTCCTTATTGTACCTCAGAATCGTGATAATTGTAATTAACCGGAAAATATCTGCTGATTAGCTCACAACTTTCCGCAACTCCCGTTAATTCGACTATTGTTGTATATACGAGCGCTGTATTTTCGTTCAACGCATTTCAACGGAAATACGTATGAAAAACAAAAACGTGCGTACTAGTTACCTGCAAGCTAGCCCATAAGTTAGATCGAAATAATTCGAGCTGTTCCTAAGAAAATTTGATAAATTATCATTTGGCGTTTGACAAATCTCATTTCCCGAGCTATCATAGATTATGTATCCGTTCCACGGTTAGATGTAGATATTTGAGAAGAACTACGAGTACTGGTCACTAGAAGACTCTCCGTAAGCTTGACCCAAATTCAGTTATGCACTTACTGTGGAAAATTTAAATAAAAAAACACGATTTTTGGCACATTTTGGTTATTTTCCTGTTTTACGTATGGTGAACACATGTTTGGTGTTGGTTAGTAGAAGACGCCCTGTGCGGACCATGCCCGTTTTTCCATAAAACGAAACACCCTCTTTTTTTTATTCATTTCACTGCGTTTCCACGTGGATATTTGTGCACAACGAAAAAGTGAAATTGATTGTTAGAAGTTAATTTGAAAACTGTACTTGTGGGGTATTGCTTATATATTTAGCAGTTTTTATGAGGATGATGTTAACGACAGTCTGTGTATTGACGGTGAACTAAATTGATTCAAATGGTGATTTCTCGGTGGTTGATGGGTGTTTGACACCAACCACACTCATCACTTTAGGAGAATTCCAGGGCAAAGAACTAGATTTTGTTTTTCCATTTTTCCTTGTACCGGAATCCCCGTTCTTTAATTCTTTTTTTCTATTTCAACCCCGGAAAGAGCGATCAGTTTGCGGATGGATCTCTCGTGAATAGTATAACTGTTTTTCGAGTTCGTCAAGGTCTTTCTATCTGTCCAGTAGGATTTCTAAAATCTTAACTTCTTTTCCCCTTCCATACTCGTCTCAGTCAGACCTCTCTCTTCTGTAAATTATGATTGTTCGTACGAAACGAACCATTGTAGAGACAAACACAGAGTATGTCCATCTCGCTCTCTTGTACTTCATGACAAATCATTTCACTCTCTCTCTCTCTCTCTCTCACACCTGACGCACTAACTGAAGCAGAAAAGTTGCTTGGTGGCCTTTACTTCGTTGTTTATCTTCCGGTTGTGTGTCTGTGTGTGTGTGTGTGTTATTTGCTTGATTAGACTACTGTTACTAGGTCAGGGTGTTGGCGCAAAGAATATTCCATATTCCACGAATAGCAACGCGCATAACATGATGCATGTCTTTACGCCTCATTAACACGAGTTTGCGGACTTGAAACTGAACATTCAAATAGTGGCAACTACAGTCATATCGCGACAGGCTCGAGTGTAGGTGGTTTTGTGGATGGATCGAGCGGCTAGGGTGTTAGCGGAGTATTAACTTCCCATTCGGACACGTGCGTTGCTTGAAATATGCTCGATTTTTGAAGCTCTCGACTGGATCCCTTTTGTAGAGCAGAGGATGAGGACTAATGGCCTTACTACTGGTTTATCAATGATACACAGCGTTAACAGAACAAAACGACGACAGGAGCAGAAATGGGGGAACGGCGAAGAGGGAAGAGATGGGTTTAGTTCGAAAACTGTTGGTTGGAAGTTGGGTTGGCCGGGGTATCGACTTTGGAAGCTGACCCCACGTCTATTGTTGGCAGTTTTGACCCGACCCAGACCGTTGGAAACTCCATTGTTCCTGCGTTCGACAAAGTTTCGGAAAACAAGATAACCCATCCTCGTCCCCACCACCATCGCCACCGCAACGACGCTTCCCGTTCCTCTTTCACTGGAGGTCTTCTCGAGTTATTACCCGGCGCATATTGAGCAGATCTCCGGTGTTCGTACTTCAAGTTGCAGGGAGCCCTTCATTTCGTACGTGCGAGTTTGTTTTTAGATCGCGACAACTGGCCAGCGATCAGCTCGGGTTTGTTCTATTAAGAGCAATTATGCGGGCCATTAGCGTATCAAAGTCCGAAGGAAACTTTACGAAATCTGCTGAAAAGAAAAACTCATCTTCAGATCTTCTCGATTCAAGGACAACTGAGTACGAAATACACTGAGTGTATGTGTGTCTGAACGAAATGACGAGGAAACGGCCGAACCAAATCCGCTCAATTTTTTATTTAGCGTGCAGGTTCCTACAGAACGCTAAAATACGGGCATGAGCAATATCGACCGAAAACTAATTATAGTTATCATAGTGATCAAAACACCAACTTTTTTTCTCAGAAATGACATTAATGATTTCGATTACATTTCTGGTGCGGACCACAAAATTCTCATATGCGGAAAAACAACGAGAGCAGGACAATGAATTATCTAAATTTTCGTAGATTTTAGCGTAGTTTTCCTCACATAAATTCAGCTTTTATGATCCTTTTATTTTTACAAAAACCATTGTCGTATCCCGATAAATTGTATACGATGAGCGTCCAATAATGCTTATTAAATAATTTGAGGCAACTCAGAAATGCAGACATTCGAACCGCTGCCTCTTCACTCACTATGATTCATAACGTTTATACTTCCGCTGTCTGAAGGGAATGTATAATAATATAACATTATCGTGTCTAAAAAGAAGTTAGGTTTTCTTCAGACCTTTACGTTTTGAGCCCTACTGAATTTAAAACAACACACAACTTTCCTTAGCTCTACGTCAATTCACTTTGTACACGGCTAATTCTATTTAATCAATTCATTTATCACCCAGTTAATTTGAACTTGGCCAAACAACACTTTACAGCAGCAGGAAGCGGTAGCGCTTACAGTTCCGGAATTTATTGTGCTGCTCGTACTCATTCCAGCACCATTACTGAGCAATTGGTACACAGATAATTAATGAGGCTGTAAACACGAATATTTTGAAGAAGTATAGTAATCATTTTGGCAGAGTTATTGGGTAAAAACGTGTAGAAATGGTAGTAAGCGAAATGGCGGTAGTTGATATTCAGAAATTTTCGGAGTGAGCCCCATGTATCTCATGAGCGTTTTTAAACACTCACCCTACAGGTATTGGATTGGATTACAATACTAATTTTTTTAAACATTCTACAAAAATTCCAGCGGAGTTTATAAGGATAAACCGCGCTAAAAACGCTTTTCGTCGACAATTTTTATAATTTATTGTGCTGCTCTCGTCATTTTCCCACAAATGGGAGTTTTATGGTATAATTATCTTATTAAGAGCTACCAATATAAAAAATTTAATCAAAATCGTTAGAGCCGTTTTTGAGAAAAAAAATATTTGGTGTTTTGATCACTATGATAAGTATAGTTAAATTTCCATGGATTTTGTTCATACCCTTATTTTGGCGTCCCATGGTAACCTGCGGGCGAGATATGAAGTTTCAGCTGATTTGGTACGGCGGTTTTATCTAAAAATCGTTCTCAGACTCACATACACACACTAAACACACAGACACACGGACACACAGACCATTTTCCCAAATAGTGTTTTTCGGACTCAGGAGGGTCTGAAACGTATAGATCTGAAGAAAACTCAAAAAAATTTTCAGCCGATTACATCACTTTCCTTTCTACTTGGTACAGCCAAGGAAAGTAAAAAAAAAACTTGTGCGCGTGGTCCGTGTGTGTGTCTGCAGTTCGACTTGTGGGAGAACGGCTGGACCGATTGAGCCTCTTCTGTTATTGTTTTGCTCGTTATTTTTTGTAGACGGATGATTTCTGTCGATGGGAATGGGAATTAGGAGACAAAAATGTACCAAAAACTAGGGGTTTTCACATTTTTCTCAGAAACGGCTGCAACGATTTTGATTAAACTTTTCTTCATTACGACGAGCCTCTGATAGACGCCTGCTGTTTTACTGCATGGTTATTCAGAACTGTTCTCTCAACTAATTTTCTGTCATTTTCGTGATAAAAAGTTAGTTTTGAACTCATTTTGACGTGCTGCGTGTTTATGCTGCCTGAATAGCAAGGTTTTGATGATCTCAACGGTCAAAGGTCGCGGAGGCACACGCATACAACTGCCATTAATGCGATATTTCTAACATTTCGCTATAACGTCAGCTGTAGCTCCCGAATGACTTCGGAAAAAATATTTGTCAGCCCGAAATATTTCTTGGCTCAAAGACCGGAACGCCGAGGAAACGGTCATTTTTCAAAATCTATCTATCGGCAGCCATTTTGGTGACGTCTGATATGTTTATTACCCGTTGGTTTTAAAAGGAGGAGGCCAAAGACGTCGTTACGGGCGGTTGAGTTCGCCAGGTGTGTCTTCACACGTGCTGGATAATATCCTTTTGTCACCAGAGCCACCCTCACCTGGCGACCGATTTTACAGCGTCTTCCAAGAGTTTGGGTCAAAGGAAAACCCCTGAAGGTGTAGGAAATCGGGAGAAGGGAAAAGCAAAAAAAAAGAGAAGGTTGGTATGCTTGATTTCTCGAGGCTCATCAATCAGCTTCAACTGAACGAACTTGGAGAATGCGGAGGTTTGGAGACCATAGGATATTATGGTGTTGAGCAATGGGCACTTACCGCCGTAATAGTCGAATTGGAGAAGAGCGAACCAACGGTCGCTTTAAAAGTAGCCATTTGACTCCCAATTTACATTCAAGTGCGGTCGTATATGCCGCGTAACGTCCATTATCTATATAAAATCCCCTCGAGTAAATCCCGTTTGTGGTTCTTCGTATATTTTTCAATCGCGAGGTGTGTACAAAGTCGTTGCGATTAACAACTGTCCGGCTACTTGTGAACATGGAATTATCTCAACGGTTGATAAGTTGAAAAGTAACTTCCCCCGTTCCCGCGGCCTCTCCGCTGAAACTAAACTAGCGGCGTTGGCTGAGAGAGCTGGATAAATGGTTTACCTTCATTAATAAAGTTTCATCGTGTACGTAACTAATTGGGCTACCACCTGATCGACCTGGGAACGCTACTATCATATGAGCGAGAATTATAAGGAAAAAACTAGAAGAAAATCTCTTCTTGTCCAAATATTTGATAATTTATGGTGCTGCTCTCGACATTTTTTCACGGATGAGTGTGTTATGGTACTGTAGTGTTAGTTGGAGCTATACGCACAAAAAATATAGTCGAAACCGGTAGATCCGTTATGAGGAGAAAAGTCTTTAGCAGTGTTTTGGGCACTATAACTGTAGTTGGTTTTGATTCAATTTTGGCTCCTCATAGCTAAATATCGAATTTTAACTGATTTGGTGCAGCTCTTCCTCTCAATCGTGTACACCTTCACACACCATTTTCCCAAATAGTACTTTTCGGATTGAGTAGCATTTAAAACGTGAAGATCTGGGGAGCATTCAACCTCTCACATACCCTTTTACTTTCCGCTACCCGAAGGGAAGGAAAGTATAGTAATCGGCCCAAAAAAAAAATTTGGGTTTTCTTCAGATCTTTACGTTTCAGACCCTACTGAGTCTAAAAAACCTAATTTCGGCGCGTGGTCCGTGTGTATGTGTGTGTGTCTGTAGTTCGATTTGCGGGAGAACGGCTGATCCGATTGAGCTGGTTCTTTTTTTGTTTTGTTCGTTATTTTTTGTAGACACCAAAATAAGGTTATGGACGATTTCGGCCGATGGGAAGGGGGGGTGGGGGACGAAAATGTACCAAAAACTAGGGTTTTTCGCATTTTTCTCAAAAACGGCTCTAACGATTTTGATTAAACTTTCAAATTATCTTCTCCTAATCAATACCTAAGTTTTCTTCTCCATACATATCTCCATGAAAATACGGTGAACGGAGATATAGGCCCATGAAGCAAAAATAGGTTTTTTACCCTTTTTGGCAAAACGACTTCAGCGATTTTCACCAAACTCACAGGATGTTTTCAAATAGTTATTACCTACATATTCTTCTCAATAAATGTTCCTGTGGTGGTCCATTGAACAGAGATAAAAATCAAAATGTGTCAAAAATAACGTTTTTTCTATCATTTCCGAGAATTCCAGGGTAACTTTTTCACCAGATGTGATAAATCCTAATGGAGTGTCTTTTAGTCACCCATACCAACATTTCGTTCTGTATAATTATTTCTGTATACATATGTTGAACGGAGATATAAGCCATGTTAACTCATAAAAGGAGATTTGTCGAATATTAATTTATCGGTATTCCAATTTTCCCAAAAACGGCTCTAACGATTTCGATCAAACTTTCGGAGTACTCTCAGCTAACTAGTCCCTACATTTTGTTCCCCATAAATGTTCCTGTAAAAATGCGTTGAACGAAGATATAGCACCCGCATATGTAGCTGGTGTTCGAACTTAAAGGGGTGGTGGAAAGTCGTGTGTTGCTACGCACCAGATATTTTCTGTGTAAAGCTAAGGAAAGAAAAACGCTGAGGTTTATTCCGATCTTTACATTTCACTGAAACCGGTTTAATCGGTTGATATGGATCATTTTTAGTTGAAAGGCTTAATTTTTCAATTTTCATCCATCTAAAGTTACCAAACGGAACGCATTTTGAATTCCTTGGCTCTACAAAGTAGAAAGGAAAATTATGGAATCGGCTGAAGAAAAAATTTTGAGTTTTCTTCAGATCTTTACGTTTTAGACCCTCCTGAGTCCGAAAAACATTGTTTGGGAAAATGGTCTGTGTGTCCGTGTGTCTGTGTGTTTAGTGTGTGTATGTGAGTCTGAGAACGATTTTTAGATAAAACCGCCGTACCAAATCAGCTGAAACTTCATATCTCGCCCGCAGGTTACCATGGGACGCCAAAATAAGGGTATGAACAAAATCCATGGAAATTTAACTATACTTATCATAGTGATCAAAACACCAAATATTTTTTTTCTCAAAAACGGCTCTAACGATTTTGATTAAATTTTTTATATTGGTAGCTTTTAATAAGATAATTATACCATAAAACTCCCATTTGTGGGAAAATGACGAGAGCAGCACAATAAATTATAAAAATTGTCGACGAAAAGCGTTTTTAGCGCGGTTTATCCTTATAAACTCCGCTGGAATTTTTGTAGAATGTTTAAAAAAATTAGTATTGTAATCCAATCCAATACCTGTAGGGTGAGTGTTTAAAAACGCTCATGAGATACATGGGGCTCACTCCGAAAATTTCTGAATATCAACTACCGCCATTTCGCTTACTACCATTTCTACACGTTTTTACCCAATAACTCTGCCAAAATGATTACTATACTTCTTCAAAATATTCGTGTTTACAGCCTCATTAATTATCTGTGTACCAATTGCTCAGTAATGGTGCTGGAATGAGTACGAGCAGCACAATAAATTCCGGAACTGTAAGCGCTACCGCTTCCTGCTGCTGTAAAGTGTTGTTTGGCCAAGTTCAAATTAACTGGGTGATAAATGAATTGATTAAATGAAATGATTAAATAGAATTGACGTAGACCTAAGGAAAGTTGTGTGTTGCAACGCACCAGATATTTTTTTTCGAAAGCGGCCGCAACAATTCCGATCGTATTTTCAAAATGTGTTTATTGGGCGTATTCAGCATGTATCTGTGAAAATACGTTGAGCGGGGGGGAGGGGATGAGGGTTTTAAAACTTGTAGAAAAATGGTTGCAACGAATTCCATCAAATTCTCTCAGGATGTTTTCGTATGGGCAATATCTACATATTGTTCACCATAAATGTTTCCCCGACTTTCGTTGAGCGGAGATAACTAACAAATAGTGGCAGAACATCATGTTTAATATGATTTCGAATTTCGCGTAAGTGTTCTTTTATCAGTCTGGCACGATACACGATAAAATGGGATTTGTCTCGCGGATTCACTGCAGGTCCATTTAAAGGTGTGATTGCTACGTACGAACGTTGCCCTCTTCCTGTCACATGATCGCAAGTTGTCCAAATGGACTCTTCCGAATGACACAAATTGTCTAAATAGTTCAACGTTTAAAGGTGGAGGTCTGGAGGGCTGGTCTGGGATTGTCTGACGGGGCTGATGGCCCTGGCCGAGGACAGCAGTGTAACACTGTGTTGAGTGCCGGTCATCAAGGATGTCAAGGGGCGGCGAAGAAAGGATCGGCAAAACCCCTGTATTTCCTGACTTCTTTATTGGGACCACCAGAAGCCACCTATGTAGAGAGGTTGGCAAATGGGTGGATAGGTAGGTGCAGGGCTGCGTATTCGCAAGGTGCGTCTGGCCTTAGGCTGTCAAAACGTTTTACCGGACTGTCCAGAGGGAGAGCTAAGGAGGTGCTAGGTCTGTCTGCTGAGGCACCACCTTGCAAATATTGACAAGTGTAAGGTACAGGTTTGCAGGTTCTGCGAGGTGGGGTTGGAGACAACAGAGCACGTGTTGAGTGTATACAATGATATCCGGCATCGTGTTTGGGAAGAAGCTCTTTCTGCAACCAATAGAGGTGGTGAGTGCTGAACTTGCAGATGTTGTGTTGGGCGTGTAGGGGACGTCGCACTGAGCGGGCCCAGTGCCTTAGGTGGACAATATCCCAATAGATGGAGCCAACCATGCCAATGCCCTGTACATTTAAAGGTAATGTTGCTAAACTTGAGGGTTACTATTTTTGGAAGTTGGAACATATCCACAGGCTCCATCTAGCAGGTCCAACCACCAAAATAGCAGCCCTCGTGTGTTGCAATCCGTACATCCACCTTTATACGCGTCCTACACACCGCTCACTAATTAGAGCACTGCTTTCATTCTGGACAGTTGCTGGACTAAAGTTATCAACTTACAATCACCTACAGTAGCTTGTTGGCTCCATCGTCTCCTAAAATTTTGACAACCCTCGTTCACAGCAATTCCACCTTAAAATATAGGGGGTTTTGGTTCCATCTGGTGGAATATCGTCCAGCTTCCACCAAAAGCAACTGCAAATTATGAGCTAACGCGATTAAATTGAGCGACCAAAACTACTAATTATCATCATCGACTACCGTTACACACGTTTCTGAGAAAATGCGTTGAAAACTCAACTTTTGTCATTCCGATGTATGGGGCTGTTGCTCTAAACGCACAAATCCTGTTGTACTTGGAGTTCAGTCGGCGTTTGATATCGATAGACATGCAGTTGTTGACTCAACGCTCATACAGATCGCCTTGTGACTTATAAGTACTGCGTATATTTGAAAGGCAGTTCCACTGTCAATTATAAGGTTTAGTTATTCCTCTATCTGCGATGAAACAGCACTCTGGGGCTACTCATCGATTCCACCTCTCGTGAACCTCGAACGTGTAAACGGGAACGGAGGAAACTCGGAGGCGGCAGCCGTAACTGGACAGACTTAGGACTTCGCAAGCCTTACTTTCAGGGGTGATGGCACTGTCAGTTAGTCCTTTCTAGATACATCCAGCTACCGCCATGAACGGAGGGCATGGAAACAGAAAGATCGATTACGAGACGTAAAATACCCCTCCACAAAAATACCACATCCGGCAAGCAGCTTGTCTTATTACAAATCCAATTTACTTACAGTTGGATGAAACATAGCAATCTGTTAAGGAGTTCGGCCTGGGTTGAATGTGGGAGGGCGTCGTTGTAGGGTCCAGACGGTTTTCGTATTCAAATCGCGCTTTGGGGAAACCCGCGCCAACGAGATGTTTACAGTTCGTCGTCAGCTCCCTTCTTTGTTTTCCCCCTTTCGCCTCAAGTCAGACTTTGGTCAAACCTTCGAAAGGTCGCGGTATGAAAGGTCATTTGATTAAGGACGGAGAAAGGTCAGGAAATAGCAACCTTTAAGCGAAGCAAGATACTTACTTGCCCAAAGGGAAATGTAGGATTTCTCGTTCCTTGTTGATGGAACTGCAGCGGAGAAGGGTTTCAGAGTCCTTGGCGTTACAAGCCAAAGTTATGATGCAGTCCATTGGTCAAATCTGGTAAGCTGTCAAATTCTTTCGGCCAAGTTGATGTGTTTACCATCGGGACAAATCATATCTCTTTTGGTTTATTATTCATTCATTCTAAACAATAACCCTATGTTTTGGAAAAATTTGTTACAACCCCCCCCCCCTCCTCAAAATTAGATACTTTATACTTGTTTCAAGACATGGGGATTCCAAATCTGCAATGTCCGTCCGCCGTCCAGGCCGTTTTGTGCCTTTAAAGTGGTCTAAAAAATCCGTTCTTTCGCACAAAAATCCTATTTGGTATCTAGTTGTGCCCGCCATCTCGGCAATCTGATCGGAAGAAGCCCATGGTTTTTATGGACAGAAAATGGTTTAAAAAAATTAACAAAACGCAGTTTAATCGCTAATACGCCGTGTTTGGTATGGTTTTCAAGGTATTTTTAGATCCTGGGTCGAATGGAATGAGTATCAGACGTGTACAACTGCGTATAGTGAAATTACAGTAATTATAGTGAGACAAAGTCTACTATTCGAAAGAACTCGCGGGAACTACAGCGGAAGTAAATGTTTTCGTCGTTAGTACTCCTTCCCTCCCGTCTCATCAAAACCACCCGCTCGCTGGACGACTCACAACGTCGTGCCAATTGCCTACAGGCGCCTACTGGCTCTTGGAATATTTAGTTTTCGTCGGTCCGTTGTAGTCAAGTCATGTTTTGTATGGTTCACTGGTATTTTTCGATGCTGAATCGAATGGGATGGGTCTCGGAACAGTAATACTAGGCCAAGGTGTTCATGAGAATAATAAACCGTTGTGTAATAATTTGCAGGGTATTTTAGTTCGTTATTTGGCAATCTTGGCCACCCTAGGCCATGTAGTAAGTAGGCCACTCACTGCAATTGCTATTTGCACATTACAATTTTATTTAGGATACACCAACACCTACGTCTACATATGACTATTCCTGTAGAACTCCCTATAGAAGCCTTTTCCGTTCAGGTCGCTCAAGAGCGATTAAGGACGGAAGAAGCTGAAGTGACTCAACAAACAAAAAGCCACACAAGCGAGTGTTTTAAAGGATCGCGTGTGTAACAATATTATTCCTAAATCACTTCTATGTATAAAATAACTTATACGTACATTTCATATGAACGAAATACTTCTTTCACTTACATTTTTTATATTTTATTTATGAAATGTACAAAAGTGACACAATGTGCGCGAGCTTTTAGAATATTTACGTACTTTGAGTTATTTCTTGTTATCATCAGTGAATTATTTGTCACGATTGGCCTCCGTACGTCCCGACCTCTTGGGCCTTAGGGGAAATCCGCCACTGAATACAGCGGTCTGGATCCCCACTTGAAATTTGACTCTTAACATTTCAAGGCATGGGAATTCCAGATCTGTAATGCCTGTCCCCCGCTCAGGTCATGTTTTGCTTTTGACGCGTATTTTTCGATGCTGAGTCAAATTATGATGGGCCACAGAGGTGCAGGACTGCGTCTAAATAGAAAACAGGAAATTACAGTAAATATTCTAGTTGAAGCAACTCGCGGAACGAAGTTATCGGTTTTCTATGGCCTGCGTTCATTTCCCGTACTGCCTCCCGTCTCACTCAACAACCCATCAGCTTGACTCATCACGTCGTGCCAATTGTCTGTTGGCGCCTGTAAAATGTAATTTTCGTTGTTCCGTTGTAGTCTGGCCATGTCTCGCATGGTTTACTGGATTTTTTTGGTGCTGAGGTATGGGATGGGTATCGGAGGTTTGCATACGAGTTGTCCTTCTCGGATGTCGATATAACCGTATTATATTCTTAATGATTTTCGACTTCGGATGAATAGGAAAGGTCCTAATCATACTGTGTAATAATTTATTGCTTTTTAAACATTTCCTTGCGAAGTAGCCAGGGAAGAAGTTACGTAGTCGGCTGATGAGAAAAAACCGTTTTGAGTTTTTGGTTTATTATTCAGAATGAATAATAACCCTGTTTTTGGCCAAGAAATTTTTTTTACAAGCCTCCCTGATATTTAACGTTTCAAGACATCGGAATTCTAAATCTGCAATGTCCGTCCGCCGTACCCCCATTTTGTGCCTTTAACGTTGTCTAAAAAATCCGTTCTGTCGTATAAAAATCCCATTTGGTATCTAGTTGTGCCCGTCATCTCGGCATCCGATCGGATGAAGCCCATGGTTGTTATGGCCAAAAAACGGTTTAAAATATTAACAAAAACGCAATTTTGGCAGTTTTATCGCAAACACTCCGTGTTTGGTATCGTTTTTAAGGTATTTTTAGATTCTGGGTGGAATGGAATGAGTATCAGTCGTGCGTATAGTGAAATTACATTAATTATAGTGAGCCGAAGCCCGCTAATTGAAAGAACTCGCGGGACAATGACTACAGCGAAAGTAATCGTTTCACCGTTTGTGCTCCCTCCCTCCCGTCTCATCAAAACCACCCGCCCACTCGACTCACCACGTCGTGCCAATTGCCTACAGGCGCCTGGAATATCAGGTCATGTTTTATGTGGTTTACTGGTGTTTGTCGATGGTGAATCAAATGGGATGGGTCTTGGAGCTGTCAGACTTCGTCAACCTGTTTAAGAAAGTAATAAACCGTTGTGTAATAATTTGCAGCGTTTTTTACACATAATTTGAGCGAAAATAATACTAAAATTCGAAGAAAAATTAGGGCAATAATCCAATAAACAACCTATACTATGACGCTCATAGAATAATAAGTAGCTACCGATGGAATTCAAACCTTAACTGTTTCACCACAATTTGTACCCGATAATTCCAAAACAGAAAACACGGTCTTCAATAACCAAATACACATCCTCATGATTCACCGGGCCATCGATGAATTTCGGAACTTTATGCGCTCTCGGTGAAAGGGAATCGAAAGAAAGGATTTCGTGTTTCTTTTTACGCTTGCACCATCGCTGTTTGTAGTAGTTCTGAGTGTGCGTATTCTCTTTGCATTGTCGAGCCAGATTGTTGGACCTAATGGTCTCGACTTTCAACTTAGAACTGTGCAGCGTGATGATTTCAAATATGGTTTAGACATCAGCAAAGTGCAAACCTCATTCCTCCTTGTTTGTCCATTTGTGTCACCTTCAAACTATTAGATCATTCCTGGAACGATTTCAGTTTTGGTAGATGAAATATAAACGGTTCAGGTTATTTAGATATTTATCGATCGCTCGATATTCCTCCGATGTGTCCTTCAATTGTGGTGATGGTCAGTGAGGTCGGGGGGGGGGGGGCTTATTGACCTTTTAGTCTTTTGGGTGGAATCTCCCGCACATTGATGTCAGCTTTCTTTGGTGTATATGACTCCTTGCGCTTCCTGGATTGTTGTGGCTTAAATTTGATACCTGCTACGGTACTATAAGCGGTTGCTCTTCGTCAGTATAGCACTTTTTGCCTTCTACTTCTGAAACAGTTCTTCAATTTTCTGATGAAGCCAATTTCACATTCATCACTAAATTACATTTTTTTTAGGTTGATAATTTCTGCGTCGGTCTGTGCCACATATGTGTGCGCGAGGTCTCATCCAAAATACTTAATAAATTCTTCTGAAAGAGTTTTATGGGCCTGGAAAACGGACATCGAATCTTCAGAATAACAAAATTTCAATGCGCGACACGAAAATAAGGCCCAGCCCCGCGGCCTCAAATGATTTCACACTTCAACTTTCCCTTGCGAAGTGCCCGCTATCGTAGCAAGTTATTGTGATCTGAACAGCACATTAGTAATTCCACTCTGCTCAGACAGACTCTTATGCTGAGCGTAATACAATATCCTTATAATACCAGCTGAGTTAGGTGAGCTAATTGGGAAGGTTTACTCTGTTACCCCAGAAGCTCCTACATTGGCCCCCCTGGACCAAATAAACCAGATCAGACTTCGACTTCTACAAGGTTCCAGCCAACTGAGGAGGCACTTGCGAGTCATCTTTCTCTGTGTTTGGTCAGCTTATACTTTGGAATGAAGTTCTCGAGTTGGTACTTTATTCAACTGTTAAGAGCGCGATTTGAGCCTGTGCGTTCATTATGGCGAGACTATGGGCTGAAGTTGGACGGCTTCGCGAGAGGTGGCGAGGACTCTGAAGCTCCTGTGAGTCATCCTTAGAGGTTTTCGAGGAGTTTGAGGATAATTAACTATAATAAACCGTTGTCGTACCTCCTCACAGTCAGTTCTTTTCCACTGAAGCGAACAAGGACAACGTTGGTGTAACTGCTTCAGATCTCCGTAGAGTGGCTGTCACGTGCTTATATTTGATAGAAAAAAGGCACGAATTACGGCCACTAGTGCTCATATAATAGCTGCGAGGGTGTTGAAACACAGTACAGTACGATAGCGAACAGACCAGTCTTCTGAAGGTTGGCAAAATGACTAGACGTCATCATTGAGTCGGCCGCAGATGTGGATACTTCACAGGTATAATTTCCCTCAACAGAAGGTTGAATGAATAGGAGTGCGGCGCTATCTCCTCTCAATCGCCACGTCGTAAAACCAGAAGTCTCTAAACGGCCTAATTCGAAACTGTTGGAACGACGATTAGGTTTCTCCCCTGAGATAACTGACGTCGTCAGACAACTGTTTTTCAGTTTCTAGCTTCTTGTCCAAAAAGTGGGCCGACCCTCGTTGTCACGTTGTCAACGTCCTATCGGGATCTGACTATTTCAACCTCTCAGAGCGAAATGGAGAGCTGACGTGTTGAGAGCAGGCTCTCGGTCGTCTGGAGACCGATAGCTTCAACCAAAACCGGTTGTTCCGATGGCACTTTTCCGACGCACTTTTCACTCCACGTTTAATAGAAATGTTCGTAGGAATATGCGTCACATCGCCACACCCCGTCCTACCGACGTTTCATTAATCATATGATTCCGGTTGGAATGTTACACAATCAATTATATTATTATTATTATTATACACTACCATTATAGCCATACCGAGTCGGGTGTTTTCAACAACTGCGTTGATCCCGTTTAGACTCGATTAACAGTACCTAACCGCCTCCAGCCGCCAAAACGGGTTTCACCAGTGTTTGGTTTTGAATTATGTCTCAAGTGATTTTACTCGTGGACTGTATTTTTGCAGTATGATTTTAAAGGGGGTTTGAATCAGAATAAGTTTATTCCTAAACTGGCACCTGTGATGTTGGAATGACTCGCCAAATTGGCGTCTTCGCTGCCTCGTTCTCTGGGCCCAGGGTGAAGTTGTGTTTCCATAAACAACAATCGCCGTACGGATTCTGCCACCTACAACGACGTATGTGGAGACTATAGATGAGAACACCAAAACTAAAATCGGGTTAGGATTTTTGAAAAGATGAATGCAAAACGATCTCGGAACGCACTTCGACTACAGGTACATTTTAAAAAAAAAGAAAGAAAAAATTCGTCAGAGTGCGCTAGTGGCAATCACTCTTCCAGTGCCATTTAAATTAAAATAATTGTCGTTGCCAATGCAAAATTTACAATTATACAACCAGATTGAGTTAAACTCTAGCCCTGATCAAACTTTACCCCAAAAAATTGGGCGGTTACGTCCGGTTAGCTCTTATCTTTCCTTATCATATCCTGATATTTGTTCGCCATAACCTGCTCCATAGAATATTCTCTTCTATTATTGTGAATGATTTACATATGTTTTGGAATAATAATAATAATTATAAACAAATATGCTGTTTACAAGTGCGCAGTTATTGCAGTTGCTTTTCCGCTACGATGATAATCTAATATGTTACGTTATCGTCATCTCACCCGGCGCTTCAGGTGGACAGGAGAGCGTTTCGACGACTTCAAGATGTATGAATTTAAATTGTGTTGCGAACAAAAGTATTACGATTGTAATTACTTGCAATTACGAGCTGTTGTTCGCGTAAAATATGTAGTGAGCAGTTTTAGAAAAAACTCGAGACGTCATATCGCTTACCTGAGCGGATTTATAAGCAGATAGGAAGGAAATGTTAAATAATAACACACTTTTACACACAAGTTGGTGTATTAAACAGCTTCTATTAAACACGATAATTCTCCCTTCGTTGTTAAAGTTCCTTGCTAGTAAAAGTTGTAACCTCACAATTTCAGTTTTTATTATTTCTTGCTCAGCTTTCATTTTCTCGTACCGCTTTCGATTTTTCCTGTTCACACAAAGCATTCTCCCGGACTAATTTGGTTTATCCTGCAGCTCTTGCAGTTGGAGTGCGCGTATTGGCACTTCATGCTCCTCACCAGTTTCAGCTCCGACAGATGTTAATGCGGCCGCTTAGGCTTACGACAATTATTAGAAACAATAATTTGGTTAAATCTGGATTGTTGTAGGTTGGGATCTCAGCTAGCGTGGTTGAAACGTAATAGGCTTGTGTTGATTTACTTATCTAGCCGTGATCAGTTGGTTCACGATCAGTGCTGTTTTGGTGAAAACGGCCCTTAGGCTACGCTTTCGGTTACGTGAAATAAAAAAATTATTTTTGGGTTGTCTGTGGTGTGATTCGAAAAAATTAAAGAAACTGGCTTTGTAATGTAATATCGATACAGTTTAAAAACAAACAACTGCAATGATAAACTACTGATGATGATATACTACTTTAAATATCTGATGCGTTGCAACACACAACTTTCATCAGTTCATTTGAACTTGGTCAAACAACACTTCACGGCACCAGAAAGCGGTAGCGCTTACAGTCCCGAAATTTATTGTGTTGCTCCTACTAACTCCCGGACAATTATTGAGCAATTGGTACACAGAGAAATAATGAGGCTGTAAACACGATTTTTTTGAAGAAGGATAATAGTTACTTTTGCAGAGTTATGGGGTAAAAACTTGTAGAACTGTTAGTAAGCGAAACGGCGGTAGTTGAAAATCCGGAATTTCTGGAGTGAGCCCTGTGTATCCTATGAGCGTTTTTAAACACTCACCGTATAGGTATTGGATTGGACTACTACACCAATTTTTTTGAACATTCTAGTAGCATTTCAGCGGAGTTAATAAGAAAAAAATCGCGCTAAAATCGATTTTCGTCGAAAGTTTTGATAATTTATCGTGCTGCTTTCGTCATTTCCGACGAGTGGGAATTTAATGGTATAATTTCCTTATTGAGGGCTATTTACACAATACGAAATTTAATCAAAATCGTTAGGGCCGTTTATGAGAAAAAAAAATTGGTGTTGATCACTATGATAACTATAGTTAACTTTCGGTGGGTTTGTCTCATACCCTCATTATGGCGTCCCATGGTAACCTGCGGGCTAGATATCAAGTTTGAGCTGATTTGGTACGGTCGTTTCCTCTAAAAATCGTTCACAGGCACACATACCATTTTCTCAAATAGTGTTTTTCGGACTTATTATGGTCTCAAACGTAAAGATCTGAAGAAAATTCAAAATTTTTTTTCAGCCGATTACATAACTTTCCTTTCCATTTTGTAGAGCCAAGGAAAGTAAAAATGAAAATATGAAATTATGGGAATTCAAAACGATAACCTGAAGAAGGTGGTTCGGTGAGATGACTTAGCGAGGTGGTTTTCTTACTTGGCTGAGTGTTCAGATGCGAAGGAGTTACTTCAGCAGAGTTGAATTGGCATGAGCACACGCATAAGGTCATTAAGTGGGTAACTTACTCCGATGTTAAGGAGAACTTGCTAATATTTGCAGAAAATACGTAAGAGCCCTGGGGCACCTTTAATCAAGTACTCGTTTGATTCTCTAGTGTACGTATCGACCAGGCAGAGATCTGTATGTCCCTGCTCTTGTGGCTCATGTCCCCTTTGCCTTATTGTAATGAGCCCCTCTCCCCTAGTGAAAGCTCTTGTAAAAGTTTGGACACCTTCCTATTACAGTAAAGCCGTCACGCAAATTCCAGGAGGAATCGCCGGACTTCCACACCTTGCGACATTTGACGAAAACGGTTGTTAGTACAGCGTTACGTTTCTAGTCTGAACGCAAATGTTCAACGTCTTCGAGTTGTTAAACTGACGGAATCGTCGAAGCTAGTTCTTCCGCCTTGAACAGTCCTGTAGAGGGTTCTGGTAGGAGGAAGGCGGAGCAATCAAATCTCTTCAATCTGGTAGCTCGCCAACAGCCTTCAACCTCCCTCCCTAAACTCCATGCCTCCTATTTCCGAACTGTACCGCCCGCCCACACAATTTAACCGCGCCCTTTGCGGATCCCGTTCAGAGAAGCTCAAACACTCAACCGGATTACTATATAATTACAAGATTAGATCCAGGCCCCTTTAGAACCCACCTCGGTCTAACTGAGTACTTTGATCCGTCCAACTTCCCCTTCCTTCGCCCTCTACCTTTCACCTTCTTCCCAATCTCCAGAACCTTTGCCTTCCAGTAATTAGTAACTTGAATTTAATCCGCGTCCCTAACTCTTTCCGTACCGACACCTACCTACCCTCTTCCGTCCCTAATTAAGACCACACTTACCGACTAATTAGGGCTTTAGGGCTTTCGGGTTGCCCTTTTTAGATTGATCTTCCTTTTTCGTTTTTCCTTCTAACTCCCCCTCCCCCCTCCCACTCATAATCCCATACCTCCCACTTCTACGCCACAGGTACTTTACCGGTCTTGCCTGAGTCGAAATAGGCCCTTATTAATTAGCAAGTCAACCTCCTTGAGCCTCGAGTAATCCCAAATGAAGGCATTAATTCGTTGAAAAGACCCTCAGATCCGTCTCGTTCAAGTGATACGGTTCCGAAACCGTCGAAGAGGTTCCAAAACTGTAGCTCACTGATGTTACAGCTCTCAGTGGAGACGAGAAGTAAGTCGTTAATAGGAGAATTTGCAGCTCCCGTTGTACGAGTCTTGTGACGGATTCAGACTCTAAGAATCGGGTTGTTTACGTCGCAGCTCAACTAACCTGCTAACTATTCACCTGGTAAATATTCGTCTTCGCTGTAATAGGAAGGTTCCCAAACACGTACCGCGCGCCGAAATTAGGTTTTTTGGATTCAGTTGGCCAAAACGTAAAGATCTGAAAAAAAAAACCCAACTTTTTTGACACCCTTTGGGTTGGGGAAAGTAAACATTTAGAGAATCGATTCAAAATTTCGAGAATCCAAAGCCGAATCTTATTAGTAGCTGGTTGAACAATCATGAAGATAAACCAATATATTTGAAGTTGATAATGAAGTGAAAATAGCCAAAAGCATAACCTACTTCCTATCGAAAGTAAAACAATATTTTGACGGGTTTATCCCACAGGTCTACAAACACGCGCTTATCAATAATCAGAATATCTACGCTGAGTTACACTATTGTGTTGATTCTGCTGCGTATTTTGAATACGCCGATCCGACAACCAACAACTACGTGACAGGGGATTCGCTCCGTCTAGAGGAAAACCTTCCAGCTTTGAAAAACACTCCTGTGTAGCCATTCCACCTTTAAATTTGTGCGCATCCTCGTTCAAATCGTATAATCGTTTCGACAAATTGTATACCGGACAGATATGATACTTGTTTGAGTTGAAACCTGTGAGATTTGCTTAGGGGATTTGCAAAAGCTGTACGACCCTTGCCATTCCCATAATCCTTCTCGTGCTCCCTAATTCTTACCTTAAATTTCCGCCCTGTTTGCCTACAATACTCTAGCTTTCTTTTAATTTATACGCCCCGCTTCTATTCTGAATGTGTATTTTATCTTTAACTGACTGGTGAAGAGTTAAGATTGTTTTGATTTTTAAACCCTCTAGATATTTTAGATATTTTTTCTGAAATTGACCCATAACATGGTTTCTAATCCTACTATTAGTTTTCAACCACAACCTCTCTAACAAGATTTGAACCTCCCCCCCCCCACTCATCTTTCTAAGTACCCTACTCCAAACAGAAGTAGTAAGCTCTTCATTATAACCATTACTCGCCGCTGTGTCTTAATTACTGGCTTTTCAGTAATTGAGCGTATTCAGTAATCGACAGTTTGTCTATACCCAGAAATAAGAAAACAGTGCTTAATGAAACTCTGCCGTGATCCTTGATGTCTAGGTAGTATCTGGCAAGCCAAGAAGCGCAAATACGTCAGAACGGATCTTCGTATGGCGTTGTCCAAAGCTCGTGGAGTGGTGGCAGGTAACATCTGAGTTGCCGCATTAACCGTGTCCTGGCGCGTGCTGAGGAGATGCGTCGGCTGGGTGTGTCAGCAGGCGTTCTCCGCGGTATCCCCACCCGCGTGTTGCTCGATTCGTATCTAAACTGGAGGTCGTTCTATCGTTGAACATCCTCTTCTCCTTCTTTTCTCCTCCGTCTGTCCTAATCCTCCTATCCCTAGAGCTGTCGTATGGCAGTCTGGGCTCCCTCCCCATTCCCCTCATTTAATTTATTTAGTAGTTCATAGTTCGATTTGCAGGAGAACGGCCGGACGATTGAGATGGGTTTTTTCGTTATGTTCGTTATTTCTTGTAGACGCACAAATAAGGTTATATGCGATTTCGGGAAGCGAAAATATAATAAAAAATATCTGGTGCGTAGCAACACACGACTTTCCGCCACCCCCGTAATTTCGAACGCCAGCTACATATGCGGGCGCTATATCGTTCAACGCATTTTAACAGAAACATTTATGGAGAACACAATGTAGGGACTAGTTAGCTGAGAGTATTGTGCCCATGTATGAGCTCGAGAGGAAATATAATGTTCAGCTATTGGGAGGTCCATGGAACAGCGAGAGCCGCCAGTTTCGGCCTCCCAGTGGCGTCAACATCTACACAGATGGATCAAAGACCCCAGAGGGGAGAGGATCCGGGGTGTGGATAAGTGGCTCTGGACGGGGTGGGACTTATATTGCCCTAGGCTCCACTCCATCAGTTTTTCAAGCAGAGATTTATGCTATTATTGCTGAGGCAATCCAAATGCATGAGGAAGGCTATAGCAATAGAACTATCAATATATTGATTGATAGTCAAGCGTCGTGTAAAGCGCTATTGAACTACTGCACGACGTCAAAACTGGTGCGAGAGTGCAGGATGTGGCTTAACTCCCTAGCAAGTGCGAATAGAGTTAATGTGTATTGGATTCCAGGACATAGTGGGATCATTGGGAATGAGAGGGCGGACCATCTGGCCAGACGTGGTTCGTCCACAGTACCTATTGGGCCACCGCCCCATTGCGGGATTTCTCAGTCACTAGTTAAAAGGACTGTGAGAGAACATGCCAGAAGACTGCATCAGACAATCTGGAACGCTGCAGGAGTAAGACACTCCAAACGATTGTCTCAGAGCAAACAAGTGAGACAAGAGACACCCTTCTGAGGATGGAGAGGAAGGATTTAAGGCAGGTTGTTGGGATCATAACAGGGCACTGCAGAATGAACAAACACATGTATGTTATGGGTATAGCCGAAACCCCTCTATGCAGGTGGTGTGACACGGATGAAGAAACTCCCTATCATGTCCTGGCCCAGTGCCGGAGACTTGAGAGGGAGCGATTTTTGGTCTTTGGCACCACTTCTCCCAGGATGGATACCAGCGAGGACTCCTTCAGGAACTACCTGGTTTTCCACAGAAAGCTAGGCATAGACCTGTAAGATACTAGGACTGGAACAATAGGTCATCTGGCCGCGGTGCACATCCCATTACTGGGAATACAGTCAGAAGATTATATATATAGCTGAGAGTACTCAGGATGTTTGCTCGAAATCGTTACAGCCGTTTTTGAGAAAATTGGAATACCGATAAATTAATATTCGACAAATCTCCTTTTCTGTGTTAACTTGGCTTATATCTCCGTTCAACAGATGGGTACAGAGACAGTTGCGGAGAACAAAATGTGGGTTCAGAATGCTAGAAGACAATCCATAAGATTTATCACATGTGGTGAAGCAGTTTTTGATTTATTGAAAGCGTCATGTAGGTACTAACTATTTGAAAACATCCTGTGAGTTTGGTGAAAATCACTGGAGCCGTTTTGCCAAAAAGCGTAAAAAACCTATTTTTGCTTCATGGGCCTATATCTCCGTTCACCGTATTTTCATGGAGATATGTATAGAGAAAAAAAGTTAGGCATTGATTAGTAAAAGATAATTTGAAAGTTTAATCAAAATCGTTAGAGCCGTTTTCGAGAAAAATGCGAAAAACCCTAGTTTTTGGTACATTTTCGTCCCCCCCCCCTTCCCATCTGCCGAATTCGTCCATAACCTTATTTTGGTGTCTACAAAAAATAACAAACAAAACAAAAAAAGAACCAGCTCAATCAGCCGTTCTCCCGCAAATCGAACTACAGACACACACACATACACACGGACCACGAGCCGAAATTAGGTTTTTTAGACTCAGTAGGCCTCAAAACGTAAAGATCTGAAGAAAACCCAATTTTTTTTTTTTTGGGCCGATTACTATACTTTCCTTCCCTTCGGGTAGCGGTAAGTAACTAGGGGTGAATTTTTCTTCAAAACGGCTCTAACAATTTTGATCAAACATTCAGATTATTTTCTACTAGTTGATACCTAACTTTTCCCCTCCACAAATATCTCCATGAAAATACGGTGAGCAGAGATGTAGGCCTATGAAGCAAAAGGAGGGTTTTTTAATGCTTTTTGGCAAAACGCCTTCAACAATTATCCCCTAACTTACAGAATTTAAGGAAAAGTTTATACCAATATATTATACCTCAATAAATGTTTCTCTGACAATCCATTGAACAGAGGTAACAATCAAAATGTGGGAAAAAATAAGGTTTTTTCGAACTTTTTTGTAATTACCCAAGTACTGGATTTCACCAATCTTACTTCAAGCAACGTATACCACATTTTGTTCTTCATAATTATGTCTGTACCTATTTGTTGAACGGAGATATACACCAAGATAGCTCGGAAATTCGAAGATTTGTCGAATATTGATTTATCGGTTTTCCGAGTATTTAAAAAACGGCTGCAATAATGTCGATTAAACGTACGGAGTACACTCAACTAACTTGTACTACATTTTTTTCTCCATAAATTTTTCTGTAGAAATGCGTTGAACGACGATATAGCGCTCGTATATTAAATGTAGCAGGTGTTCGACTTCACAGGGGTTGTGGAACGTTGTTTGTTGCTACGCACCCGATTTTAGAAAAACATTTATACTATTTTACTAGCGTTAACTATGCTAAGGGCCGGTTTATGAATTCTTTAGTTAAAACGTCGATTTGGTAGCGATCTGTTAACGATATTCAAGGAGTGAAAAAATACTAGAGCTCGGATCGCGTTCATCAATCGCCATTTGACTAACAGTTAGCTAGTTAGGGAGTTTGAACGCGGGGGAAAAGGGCTACCACTACGCCCAAACGAGAATCCCTCGAACGAAGAGGCAACTTGGGGAGTTGTCATCCAAAACAATGTGCTGGAGAGTTGGTACCATTGGGCCACCTTCATTTACCGCCTGTCGATTTCATTATTTGACATTTTCATTCAAATACCCAAAATATCAGTTGCAGAATTTTTAAATATATAGTTGTGATCTTACTTGATACTTTTCTCTTTTTATCTTTCCTTACTTCTCATTCTTTTCTTAGTCCTCTTCTTATTGTGTAGCTCATTTTTACTTTCCGCTACCCGAAGGGAAGGAAAGTATAGTAATCGGCCCAAAAAAAAAATTTGGGTTTTCTTCAGATCTTTACGTTTCAGACCCTACTGAGTCTAAAAAACCTAATTTCGGAGAGAGGTCCGTGTGTATGTCTGTGTGTATGTCTGTGTGTGTGTGTGTCTGTAGTTCGATTTGCGGGAGAACGGCTGATCCGATTGAGATGGTTCTTTTTTTGTTTTGTTCGTTATTTTTTGTAGACACCAAAATAAGGTTATGGACGATTTCGGCCGATGGGAAGGGGGGGTGGGGACGAAAATGTACCAAAATTTAGGGTTTTTCGCATTTTTCTCGAAAACGGCTCTAACGATTTTGATCAAACTTTCAAATTATCTTCTCCTAATCAATGCCTAACTTTTCTTCTCTATACATATCTCCATGAAAATACGGTGAACGGAGATATAGGCCCATGAAGCAAAAATAGGTTTTTTACGCTTTTGGCAAAACGGCTTCAACGATTATCACCAAACTTTAGAGATGTTTCCGAATAGTTAATACCTACATATTGTTCTTAATAAATGTTTCTCTGACAGTCCATTGAACAGAGATAAAAATCAAAATGTGTAAAAATAACGTTTATTCTAACATTTCCGTAAATTCCAGGGTAACTTTTTCACCAGATGTGATATATCCTAATGAAGTATCTTCTAGTCACCCATACCAACATTTCGTTCTCTATAATTATTTCTGTATATATATGTTGAACAGAGATATAAGCCAAGTTAACTCAGAAAAGGAGATTTGTCGAATATTAATTTATCGGTATTCCAATTTTCTCAAAAACGGCTCTAACGATTTCGATCAAACTTTCGGAGTACTCTCAGCTAACTAGTCCCTACATTTAGTTCTCCATAAATGTTCCTGTAAAACTGCGTTGAACGAAGATATAGCGTCCGCCTATGTAGGTGGTGTTCGAGCTTAAAGGGGTGGCGGAAAGTAGTGTGTTGCTACGCACCAGATATTTCGTATTGTGATTATTTTTGTTAAGCGTTTGTCGTGATTTTTTCCGTCGATTTTATAACTTCCCGTCGTGAGTGGGGCCAACATAAGTAAAAAAATGTTCCTTACAGAAAACATTACGTGTATTATTCAAATTTCATCAACTTTAAAAAATTTTAAAAACGATACATGAACGCTCTTTGGGCTTTTCAGATTTTTTTCTTCTCCACACATCGTCTTTATGAAAGTGGGAGCAAGTGAACAATGGTGTGGGAAACTAGTTTCACAATGAGGGAGGCAGAAGTTTTACTAACGCCACAAACGTCACCTACAGCTAGTAGCATCGAACCTGCAAAGAAAAACAAAACTTATTATTTACGTGTTCTACTTCCACATAATTCCAAAGTTTACACGAATCGCCTTGAATAGTAAGGACCTTTTCATTCGTATACCCTCATTAATAGCTCATGTTTTTGGTAAAAAAGATAATTATTGAGTTTTCTTTAGATATTTACGTTTCTAACTTCCAAAACTACCCTTTTCTGAACATGGTGTGCGAATGTAGACACGAAGGAGAAAGAACGACTGAATATAGTCAGCTCAAACTTCATATTCACGATCTCACACCAACATCGGACGGTCACAGAAAGCATGAGCACAAAATTATACTTCTCACCGAGGTCAAAACGCATAATTCTCGCCTATCGTTCACACTTAACTCATGTTCCAATAAGCTACGAAATGAAAGGTCAATAACAATCAGAAATAAGCAAACACAGTACGGTATACTTCTCCGTATATTTCATTTTTTCCTATAATTCCCAAAGAATCAAAACGGAACTCCACAAAAATCGTCTCGTCATACGTTAACCATGCCCCTGTAAATGCCACAACGTTCTTGTCTATCAGTTTCTACGTACACAGTTAGGAAAGTTGTGATTCGACGAAATATATTTTGGGACTAATGGAATTGAAACGTAAACAACTAAATTACTTTTCGATCTTGACGTAAGTTATTTCACGCGCGAATGTAACGTGGTAGGTCGATAAAATATGTGGTCTGTACTTACCGAGGCCGTAGAACCTGAGCGTTAGGAGTTTCTTCATTGACGAAATTGCGTAATTCCGATTACTTGGCGATTATATCCTCGTTAGAATTAGCGAAAGTACGAACACCGTGGTTTCTTTCGACAATCGGAACCTAGTATGACAATTCACGTCGTCGAGCGTATCAACAAACTCGCTTCTCGGACGGACCTGGTACGCGTCTATCTCTTCGTCGGAGAAATTAGAGTCTGTGAGGTTCCAGTCGGAGTCCATTGCTTATAGAATGATTTTAAATTGAGTTGGCAGAACCCCAATAAATAATAGAACGATAATAATAATATGATAACGTGATCACAAACGAAAACAGACAATCGAACATGGCTGCCAACAAAATTTTTCAGATTACTACAAATTTGTGATAACTGAAATAATAAATAAATAAATAACTAAATAACAGATAATAAATAAATAAAAACGGACCGAGGCGAGCGAAACACATTATTTGACAGATATAATGGTTTAGTTATCCGATAACTAAAGAGTGAAAAGACGAGTTAAAAAATAACTAACAACTTGCGCTAACGAATTAATAATCGCTAACTCCTAACGGTCAAAGTGAATTGATGAACTTCGGGAGCTAACGGACGATTTGACTTATTTGCCTTTAGTCAAATGACATTGATAAACAGGCCCCAAAACTAGAAATGACCACCTAGTTTAACTCATCGTTCATGTAGTTCGTTTTCGTTGCTTTAGGGCTGGATGTTTTATACCTGGTTTGACCAAAACACGCTCTGCGATGTGTAGTTGCTCCGATTTCAGCGCTTTTCTGAGATAAACGTTGAACGTTTGGTGCCTTATCGGTCATCTCCTGCCCGCAGCTACGTCGGAGGTCCACCACGTCGGGGGTGGGGTCTCATATTAATAAAGTTATATCAAGGCATAAATAACTTTGTCGGCGACGTCCCAAATTACGAACGGGAAGTTGTTGCCGCGATGGGCGTGGTGCATTGGTGGAGGAGGAATGGGGTTAGGTCTCCGGGAGCAGTTTTGTCAAGGGGTTGCGTGAGTTATGTTTTTGTTAGTAACTTGACCGCAACTGGCCGCCGCTGCCCACTTCACGTCTCGACTGAGCAATTTATTGGACGTCTTGACTCTGGCGAAAAGATGGGGGAACAATTTTTTGGAGAACGGGTAAGAAAAAGGGACCGAGTTTAGGGAGGGGGAATATTTTAGTTTGCTGGACGTTAATATTGTGAAGGGTTCAGATGGTAGCAGCCCGATGTGGTTGGGGAGGGGGGGAGGTTGTAGTAAGTTTGTAACTCTGGGCAGTTTCCCTGCTCCTGTATGAAAGGGAATTCCCCTCACATCTCCAACCTGGTTGACTTTATAGCACGACCGCTGACTGGTGTTCCACTCGAAATGAGGGAAACCGATGTCAGATGGCATACTATTAAAATAAGGGAGATGCGAGGTAAGTTGGTGTTAGCGTGAGAAAGGGAAGGTGTGAAGAGAGAAATAGAAGAACTCCAGGGGACTAGGACCCGCTAAACGGGGACAGATCGTAGTTTTGGTGGAAGCCCCTCGGCGAACGTCTTCATCACAACTTCACAATTCATTTTACGGGGGTTCATCGATAATTGCAAATAATTTTGTACTAATGAAAATTACGAGTAAAGTGGAAAGATTCATTTAATCCATGACCTCTCCCCAGTTCATCCGCTTATCTGAATGCATATGCTAACCCTTAGTTCAGCAAATTTATTATACCCAAAATGTGGAAAGAGGAACACGAACTTTGTAACCCATTACTGAAATGTCTTGGCCCCTCCTTTCTCTAGCGTTTCGCGTTCTAGTGAAGCGAGTTCCCCAGAGAGAGAAAGGCCCAGAGAAAGCTTAAACACACAAGTTGCTCCAGTGGTCGGCGTGTTGGGTTCATTCGTCAACGTTTAAGGTTCAAATCGTCAGGTCGCTATTAAAAATATTAGCGCCCTCGCTATTTGCTTCAGTTTGAAAAGGAGGTATGTGGTCATTTGTGAAGGTAAACGTAGAGAAAATGGAGGTGCCAAGTGAAGGGCTGTCGGGTTCTAGTGTTTTCGGAAAGGGAGAGGAACATCATGCATCTCAGAGAATGTAGTCTTTTCTCTTTGATGATGTCTTTGATGTCCACAATTTCTCCACAAATGACTTAGTCGTATAGAATGCGGCAAACTCATCAGGCTTGAGGAACTCGTCCCACTCTTCTCAACAAGGAAGCCCCTTCCCATCTCCTAATTGTGAAAACTAACGACTACCAAGTTTTCTTTACTGCTACTACTAGGGAAAAGAGAATCCAATTGTTTCCGCCGTGTGTAAACTGTAGAATCAACTGAGGCTCACGGACACTTCTTTATTTATTTATTATGAAAAACGGGCTAACCCAATTGAAAACAGAAGAATGTAATGAGAAAAGTTTCACATATTTAGGACGAAATTGCATTAATCAGGAAGGACAAAGAGAAGAAAGAATACCGAAAAGAGAACTAAAACACATCAGAAGTGGCTGATCTAAAAGTATTAAATGAACCGGAGGAGAAGTCCAAATGGGCGTAGTTTTGAAGCAGGAAGTTAGCATCGCGGGGAATACGCCGCAGCGCCCGTAAAACCCGTAAAACTATGGCGAAAACAGGAGCCTGGAACGCGTCCACAAGGAAGGCAAGGCAAAGTAGATGGAATACGTAGTAGTTTGAGACAGCGACGAGCAGACACCGGCAGCCGTGGATTTGCAGGAGTTGTTAGAGGACGATCAGACCGTACAGTAAATGATGTACGTGTTAAATCGGTGTCTCAAGAGTAAACAACAGGGGAGAGAGGCAGGTTTCAGTGAACAGAAGAACGTCGTGTGGAGTTAGTAGAGCCTGGAGACGGGCGAGTTTTTTGGAATAGTGTGCTTGGCTGGTATGCTTACGATCCTTAGAACCCTCTGAATGTATTTTATTGTGAGGTTATCCTCACCTTGACCCAGACGTTCCCTCAGACTTCTATTGTCGATCTTTCAACCTAGCTTTGCCAGCCCAATGACTCTAAACTCGTCCCCAAGTCGTAGACAAGGGAAAGCAACTCCAGCACATAACGAACCAGACCAGCGCGAATCCTTCCGCTCTCTGCCCGTGCTACCAGTTGCTAAGCGGTTCCTAGGTTGTCCCTGGCCCACTGGAGGTCTTCTGGTATGCCTTGGTGGGGGGGGCTCCGACATGTCCTGAGGGGAGAGAATCTTAGGGTGCCGCCTCCCCTGCCGCTCGCTCATCAGCCTCTTAAGGGGGGAGGAGAGACCGATTCGCGATAAGAACTGGGGTAACTGGGTAGGTCGAGCCGAACGTGATCCTCAAGGGCATCCGACACAATGAGCGCCGAAGCGAAGGATACGCATGTTGAGCCCCGCGAGATCGGTTGAGAGGGAATGAAGTTTGCTGCAGAGAGCAGCAATATTGACTTTATCCAGCGACCAGGGTCAAAGACCAATACATGCAGGCACAGCAACTGTAACTCGGCGAAGATGAGCTCAAGGTCATTATTGAACGCAGCATATTACTGGGGACACTGCTCTCAAGAGAAGCTAAGCGCCCCCCCCCACCCCCGCACCTCGCCGCCCAAGGGCATGCGCCCCACGTGGGCTTATTGTGACACAGGCCCTTCCTTACTAGAAAGTGTCGTACATACCCGCCCCCTTTATGAAGCCAAGTATGTCCTTCACCGCAGATTCCGTTATGATATGGGGCTCAATAATCCCCTGGGCAAAATATTCAAAGCGTTTGACTGCTAAGGCAGGGCACTCACATAGGATGTGCTCCGCCGTCTCGTCCTCCTCATCAAAGAGTATGTATTCCACCGCCTCTGAGATGCCCATCTTGTTGAGGTGCTACCTAAGTGGGCAGTGTCCAGTGAGGAAGCTAATCAAGACCCTCAGATCCCTCCTGGAGAGTGTCAGCATCGCCTTTGCCCTTCGACCAGAAGGCGTAACAAGCCTTTTCGATTGTCAAAGTCGTGCCTGGCGATGCCAATGGGTGCTATTTTCCTGTATCTCCCATTGGGCCACCAAACGGTTCAGGTGACTTTTAGTCATATCTATGTGAGGTTCAGGCCCAATAGGTAGGGTTTCTGTGCCCTTCTTCACAAGGTGGTCAGCCTTTTCATTTCTCTCATGCCCCCTGTGTGCTGGCACCCAAATTAGGGAAAGCCTATTTTGGGCGCCGAGTTGCTTGAGCGCATGAACCTGAAGCTATAGGCTGCAATGGCCTTTAATGCAGACTGGCTGTCCGAGAATATGTAGATCCACTTGCCCTTGAGTCCTTTAGACAGGATCTCTTCCGCGTAGATCTTTATAGCCAGGATTGGAATATCGTGGCGTACTCTCCCAGCGGCTTAGCCAGACTGTAGTTGGGCCCAACAATGCCCAGTCCAGCTCTGCCTCCCAGGACTGAACCATCGGTGTACCAGCGCAGGGCGCCCACCTCGGTCTAGAACGTCTCCTGCTTCCATCGTTTCCTCGAGTGGATACTGACCTTGTATGGCAGCCGAAAGTTCTTTCGCTCTGACATGACGTCGGTAGCAAGGACTTTTGCCTCTTCCAGTTTGAACTGTCTAGTTGTTCTTTGGTGGCTTGCCTTAACCCTGGTGGAGATGTTCCCTGTCTGCAAAAGCCTTACTGCTCCCAGGTAAGCAGTTCTCTCAATATGTATATGGAGAGGTGAGATGTCTAAAAGGACCTCCATTGCAGCAGTAGGGCACGTATTCATTGCCCCTGTAGCTAAGCGCTCAGGAAGGCCTTCGTTTCTAAGCTCAACGACGTCCGCCTGTAGTAGATCAAACGTAGCTGGCAAGGCATCATATTTAGCCAGGCAAGCATCTATTGTGACATCGATACCCTGGATGGGAGTTTTCAACTCATTTTGGGACGAAACAAGCCGCGCGTCAATCTGCGTGGTGAGGTTCAGCGAGAGTTGGTCAAAGAGAGCTTTAAATTTGATAGGCCACCTAAGACCGAGGGCGGTCTACAGAAAGAGGAACTGGATCAGTGAAGGTTCTACCTTATGCCGCGCCTCTACAATCTAAGTACCTTTCATTTGCTCGTACCACCCTAAAATTCTTTCCGGCCATCGCAACTGAAATGATAGGGACGTTTGCATGACGAGCGAGACAACGAATCTTCACTGAATACGGGAGAGGTACAGAGTACGCAGTTCCTTGTAAAGAAAAAACCCTGCAAATTATTACACAATGGCTTATTATTCTCATGAACAGCTTGACGTAGTATTACTGCTCCCCCACCCCATTCGATTCAGCATCGAATACTAGTAAACCATACGAAACATGACCTGACTACAATGAAACTACGGATACTAAATATTCCCACGGCACCAGGCGCCCGTGAACGTCTGATCCGATGGAGGAGGGCTTCCATCGTTGTGAATTCAAAGGGAGCTGCGAGTCGAGGGACTGCGTTTCGTTAATTTTTTTAACCATTTTTTGCCCATAACAACCGTGGGCTTCGTCCGATCGGATTGCCAAGATGGCGGGCACAACTAGATACCAAATGGGATTTTTGTGCGATAGAACGAATTTTTTAGACCATGTTAGTAGTGCGGGGGATGCCACTTCTGGGTTAATGACGTCAGAGCCCCCTCCCCTCCCCCAGATGATGTATGACGTCACCCCCCTCCTCACCACCACAGCTAATATGACACCCAACCTCCCCCCCCCTCACCACTGCAACTGATATGACGGAAGACCCCCCACCCCTGTCCGCAATAGTGTAACTTATGAGAGGACCCCCTCATGTTACATCCCCCACCACTATGAATCCCCCTGTGTGATGTCATGCCCCGCACAATTGGCGCAACTTCTGAGTGGATCTACGTAAATTTAACTACCGCCTATAATTACAAACCCGATCTAGCTTCGGAATAATGAACAACGTAAATTTTTTAAAACTTTATAGCGTCAGATCAGCTGTGGTGGTGAGGAGGGGGGTGACGTCATACATCAGCTCGGGGTGGGGGGTCTCTGACGTCATTAACCCAGAAGTGGCATCCCCCTCACTACTCACGTTAAAGGCACAAAACGGCTCGAACGGCGGATGGGTGATGGTGGATGGGGGACGGGGGACGGCGGACAGACATTGCAGATTTGGAATCCCCATGTCTTGAAACGTAAAGTATCAAATTTTGAGGGGGGTTGTAAAAAATGTTTCGTTACCGAAAACATAGGGTTATTATTCAGAATGAATAATAAACCAAAAACCGATAGTCACCAATAAAAGATAGGGGGCATGTACAACTTTGTGTGTTTACGGGACTAATCAAGCTGGTAGAAGTCGCACGGCAAGCTGTGAATTGGAGGTTAGCGATACTTACGGATTCTAAAGGTTAATAGTCATAGAGGAAACGATTATAAGGGAGTGACTGGGATGTTGCACAACCGAAGTCTGAACGGAATGGAAAACTTGGTATTTTGGGGGCCATCTCCACTAACAAAGGCAGTACACAGTTATCTACCTGGAGCTAGAAAGAATCTCATGAACGTAACATCTATGAACGACAAAATAGAGACGCCATCATAGAAGCTAGTTGCAGTGGCAATTTCTCTGATGCCTCTGCTGTGCCCCTGACTCAACATCTCTCATTTGCTCCACTGCTCACAAATCCTATTTGTCGGAAATCTCTGCATCTTGGATCTTTTCATTCTCTATCCTTCGTAAGACTGAGTGTTGGCTTTCTCGTGAAATGAATACATGAAGAAGGAACGACTCGAACGTTATCCTAGAGGTACTCCAAGTGTGGACGATCATACGCAGGCGCCACGTTCAGTAGTACGTGGGCCCATATTATCCCGGTACAGAGAGTTCGTTCAGTAACTCGGAACTCGTCGACATTCCTTAAGTGAGCCCAAGCTGTCACCAGCCCTCAGTCCCCCTCGTTTCACTCTTCCCCACCTTCGACCGAGTGCAGTCTAACGCGAGTTTTTCACGTTTCCACTCAGACGGTCGTCGCTCGACGGCACCGATCCCAAGACAAAGCGAGCGATTTGCTCGCTGGCGCGAACATTGAGAAGCGCCACATTCAAGCCCCTGTTCCCGCCGCTCGTCGTTGATATTCCTGAAATGTAATTAGTCGAGGAGTAAGTCCCTTAATCCTGGGCGCATTTCACCGTGAAATCCCGTTCCGTCGTCACTTTTGTCCCAAGTTAATGCGCCGTCCGGACTTTTCATCTCTTGAGACGTTAATTGCCGCGAACGGCGTTTAATTCTTCGAGCGCTTCCGCCGCTTTTGTCGCGAGGATCGTCTCCGACTCGGTCGACGTCTCTCCTGCCTCCCCCCCCTCCTCCATCAATCCACCTTCCTCACAGCCACCAACACCGTCATTGCCACAACCTGCACCGCACCCCCCTCGTCTTCTGAAGGGGAAGTCGATCGATAGAGTACCTAGGCGGACTTTACAACTTTGCAATTAGGTCGATGCAGGTTCCTGGGGCTCAGGAAGATTTTTGTGCGGCAAAATCGGACGGGGGCGAGCCCTGCAAAAACCTCGGGACGAAACTGTTGCTCTCATTTGGCGCAATGTTTCGTGAATCTCAACACACGCGAAAGACTAGTTTTCTAGTCTCTAGGCTCAAGACACAAAGCCATTCCAACAGTTACAAAACGTATTTATGTTGTTGCAATAGTGTAAAAAGGGAATTAGTTCTCTTCAAGTCTTCGCGTTTTGTTTATTGTAAAGAACAGTAACTCATTCTGGCGCGAGGTCTGTTGATCTCTGCAAATGTGTCTGTACCAGCGCTATTGATAGCTTCGCTATAGGAAATACACAGGAAAGTTGTGGAACCGTCTGAAAAAACTACTCAAGAAATCAGCTCAACTAGACATCAAGCCTGCAGGTTGCCACGAGACACCAAAATAAGGCTATGAACAAAATCCGCCCAAAACTATAGTTATCATAGTGATTAAATTTCACGTGTCCCGATAATAGCATAAAATTCTCATTTGTGGGACAATGACGAGGGCAGCACAACAAATTACCGAACGATTCGATGAAAATATATTTTAGCGGTGTTTTTATGTAATAAGCTCCGCTCAAATGTTACTAGGATTTTCAGACAAATTGGCGCGGTAGTCCGCTCAAGTATCTATAGGATGAGTATTCGATAACGCTCATAATATATATATATATAGGAGATACTCCAACAATTTCTCACTGTTTTTACCTAATTATTCCAAAACCGTTATAGCGATCCAACTCAAAACGAGCGGTACGTCGCAACACACAACTTTCCGCCAGCCCGTGAGTTCGAACACAAGCTACAGGTGCGGGCACTATATCTTCATTCAACGCATTTCTACAGAAACATTTATGGAGAACAAAATGTAGGAACTAGTTAGTTGAGAGTCATTTGGTAGTTTCCTCCAAATCGTTATAGCTGTTTTTGAGAAAATTGAAATACCGATAAATTAATATTCCACAAATCTCCTTTTCTGAGTTAACTTGGCTTATATCTCCGTTCAACATATATATACAGAAACAATTATAAAGAACGAAATGTTGGTATGGGTGACTAAAAGCCACTCCATTAGAATTTATCACATCTGGTGAAGAAGTTACTCTGGAATTTACGGAAATGTTAGAAAAAACGTTATTTTCCACACATTTAGATTTTTATCCCTGTTCAATTGACTGTCAGAGGAACATTTATTGAGAACCATATGTAGGTATTAACTATTCAAAACACCCTGAGAGTTTGGTGATAATCGTTGAAGCCGTTTTGCCAAAAAGCGTAAAAAACCTATTTTTGCTACATACGCCTTTATCTCCGTTCCCCGTACTTTCATGGAGATATGTATGTAATACAGAAGAAAAGTTAGGTATTGATTAGTAGAAGATAATTCGAAAATTTAATCAAAATCGTTAGAGCCGTTTTCGAGAAAAAGGTGAAAACCCCTAGTTTTTGGTAGATTTTCGTCCCCCACCCCCTTCCCATAAACCGAAATCGTCCATAACCTTATTTTGGCGTCTACAAAAAATAACGAACAAAACAAAAAAAGAACCAGCTCAATCGGATCAGCCATTCTCCCACAAATCGAACTACAGACAGTCACACGGACCACGCGCCGAAATTAGGTTTTTTAGACTCAGTAGGGTCTGAAACGTAAAGATCTGAAGAAAACCCAAATTTTTTTTTGACACGATTACTATACTTCCCTTCCCTTCGGGTAGCGGAAAGTAAATATTAGCCGAAATCGACATTTTCGAACGTACGGTATCGTTTATAAGGTATTTCTAGATGATGAGTTCAAATTAGATGGGTCTAGATCGAAAAACAGTGAAATCGAAGTAAATGTATTCTATTACTTCAAGGAATATGCGGTACGATATAGCGAAATTTATCGTTTCTCTCAGACTTGCGCTCATTTCCCGCTCTGCCACACCTCTCTCGTCAACTACCTGTACGTTCAGCTCGTTGCGTCGTGCCAATTACCTAGCGCCGTCTAGAAAAGGTAAATTTTTGTGATTACAATGTAGTCGGTTCATGTTTTAAAAGTATTTTTCGACGCTGAATCGACTAAGATAGGTCACAATGCTGTGGAAGAGAATAAAGAACCGTAGTGGTACGATGTGCAGCGTTTTCAAACTTTTTTTGAAAATGACATTAAAAATTTCCGTAAAATCCACATTTTGTCGTCTGTCACTAATCAATGCCACGTAGCTTCCTTTGATAGTCCGTTGAGCAGAAATACAAACCAACTTGCGCTACAAATCATGTTTTGTAAATTTCCTTGTGCAATTGGTACCTGCGCGGAGTGTCTTCTAGGGATCTGTATCCTCATTTTGTAACTCATCGTGTTATAAAGGCATCTGACCGCGTGCCACTGCCCCGAAATATTGGCCCTTGTCCTCTTCTTAACTTCTAGCGCCCTTGTGTACCCCTGAAGCAGAATTAGCTTTTGTTTTGAGTGTCCTTAAATACGAAATTATGCGTCGATCTTCTACATACGTGAGCTCTATATCTTCGTTCTGTTACGAGGGGGTTACGCTGAATCGGACAAAAATTACAGCGGTCCTGAGCTCCGACCCGTTTTGCCGAACTTCCTCGGAATATGGATCTTCGACTTTGACAACTATACTAGGATCACTGTTGTGCCTTCTACGGGCACATTTATGGGGAAGATAACGTAGGTACTAGTTAGTTGAAAATGAGAAGAGCGATAATTTAATTTAGGGCAATTCCCATTTTCAGGTGTATCTTAGCTTTTATATCAGTTGACAGTAGTGAGTTACAGAAAGCAGGAAAGTTGTATGGTGCGTCGCACGAGATGTTTTCGGCCTTACCTCCCCCCTTCATCCCTCTTCACCTCCCTCACCCTTCTTCTAACTCCTCTTTAGTCATCTCGCAACAAACGTAATTCGAAGACCGCAAATTTGAAGGCGGAAAAGTTAACTTCAGAGCCGCGGGTTCTTCAATTCGAGAGGAAGACAGTTACTACCCTCGACTCCCTCGTCAGTGCCCCAACTCACAACTCCCACATCCCCAACTCTTCCCCTCTCCCCATTCCACCATCTCAAAGCCTCCTTCAAAACTCCGAAAAGGAGCGTCCCTCCCCCAACTTCTTCGCGAAAAGTTGAAAAGCGTCGGGCGCAGTTTATTTGTGTCGGAAGGTGGTTCGTAGATTTGTGCGCTCCGGCATCTGCCGTTGGAAAAGGGCGGCGTGACGGCGAGGTTCGGTGGTGTTGAGTGTTGGGGGGGGGGGGAGGAAGAGTTCTGCTCCGGCAACTGCGTTGTGCTGCCGAGGGGTGAGAGGGAGGAGGAGCTGCTCTTTTGTTCTAACAATGTGTTGCTCCCCGCGACACGCAAAACTTTACCAATTTATCTCGGAAACTTTGCTCCCCCCCTCCCCTTCTCCAACTTCTTTCCACCATTTCATCTCAACCACCAAACTCGCACGAACGAGCCGTTTAAGGTTTCGCCGTGAAAATAGATGGCGCGCGAAAAGGTTGGCGAAGGGGCGGGTGGGGTATTGGCGGGGGATGGTAATAGTAAAGTCGTAGAAGCGAAGCGTTGAAAGATTGCTAACCATGAGGTAGTGGGCGAGGGGGGCGAGCGGAGCGGGTCTGGAAGTGGGTGGGGGTGGGGGTGGAAGCGAAAAGGGGTTTGTTTGCAGGTCTAACAGCACCCCTCCCCACTCGCCCACCCTCACCCACTAACGACGGTAAACACTCGAAACAAAATGACGTTTCCCAAGAAACCCCCTCCCCCCATCACATCGTACTACCAGCCTTCCAACAAGTCTCGTAGTGTACCTACTCTCTTCATATTTGTTTCACACCTCCACCCCTCCTCACCACGCCTCCTAACACCACCACCACCCATCACTTCGCGACTCTTTCTCTCAGAGCTCGCACAACTCGTCAAACTCGACTCTTTTAACCCGTTCAACTCTTCACACTCACCCGAAACCTCCACAAGTCGCCAATTACAGGTTTTTCGACGTTTGAAGAGTCGCGAATATCCCACTACCACCATATAACAAGCCGCCGTGATTTAATTCTTAATTAAGAGGTAATATGACGAGGAGAGAAACTTTTTCCTTTATTGCTTCGGCAGATGTGGGGTGTGGTGGGGTGTTTCATTTGGGGTAGTATAGTGTTGGAGGGAAGGAAAGAGATTACGTTTATGGCGTTATGGCGATGAGAGACGGGTAGGGGAAGGATAAAGGTAGTTTATGTGGTAAGGAGGGCGTGCATGTGTCGGAGCGATGGAAAGGAATGCACGAGTATTGTGCATGGTTGGTAGGGGGGTGGACTCAGCAAAATACACTACGCTTAGTTAGGGTAGGGGCACATGCTGTGTTCTCAATACAGCTCTCTGTTGTGATTTATGTTACCGCACAATTAAAGGCGCCTCGTGTCGTTCTTCATGGCCAGTTTCGGACGAAATGGTTAATGTAGGAAAGATGAAGGTTGCGTCGTGGTTGTCACTCAATTTAATGAAGTCTGAGTAACGCTGGCTGAAAACAAAAGTACGGGTAAATGATAAGAGAGTATTGATGGATTGTGTGGAAGAGTATGGCGAACGGTGAATGCTTAGGACGGCGGGGGACGTGAGAGAGAGTTGTACATGTTGGTGGTCTATCGATTTGTAGGTGGCGGAGGGGGGGGGGAGAGAACGGATGAATGAGTACGTCGTAGCATTTAGCAACCCCCTCCTCCCTCCCCAGATTAACGATATTAATGCCCATTGCCCTGAGGAGTGCCTCGTAGGCTTACAACAGCTACATCTTTTCTGCACTTAATTACACTTCACCAAAAAGAACCACTTCATCAAGTATTTTGGATTTTGGGAGCGTATAGTGAGTGACAACGCGCCACCTGCTTCACCTCTAAGAAATACAGGGACTTCGCCTTTTCTATCGGCACGAAACATAATTTCCTTCCCCTTATTATCCCAACCCGGATCTAGCTGAAAGACAAATTCAGAACTTGAAAGCGTCGCTACGACCACAGCGAATGGGCTAACAATTTATATTTATCCCAAATTTCCTTAAACTCGGCATACAACGCTACGACCAAGTTTAGTCCCGTCGAGCTGTTGGTCGCACTAACACACTACACTTCGTGTGGGATATTCACGAGGAACGTGTCACACGTTTCACATGTCACGAGACTTGGCAAACAGCTATCGCTAATATACACGCCCAACATCAAGCGTACATGCGGCTGTATAATAAGAAACACATCGCCACGACGTATACCAGACACATCGCCACGACGTATACCTAAAAACTCACATATTCTCTAATAAGGCAAGGCAACGACTCTCACGCTTGCTCCTCGTTTTTGCGGCCCGTATCTGATAGTTAAAGCCCTCTCACCAGTTACGTATTTACTGCAAGATCTTCCGAGCCTCTCAGTACACAAGTCAGCCCACATCTCACAGCTCAAATTAGCACTGCGACCACGACATAATCTCACCCATCTTCAGAGGGCAGTGGGCGGTACGAGTGATTCATTTTGCACCCATTTGTAAAAATCACTACCGACGTTCTCTATCGGCTACATACTATTCGTATTTGTCCCCTATCCTTCTGGTCTCCTGATAGACTACCCACTGGCCGGCAGCCTGACATCTGTTTACGCACATCTATGAGTGCCTTTATTTTCTGTCCATGTGCGTCCAACGAACGCCCACACAGTGGTAAACACATCTGGCTTCTCAATATTGGGTTCACTGTCCATCCTGAGGAGGGGGCTGATGTCAGGCTTACACACCCGCTCAATTTTGGGCCTGCTCCCTAAGATGCCGACTGATTAGGCGGACGGACGCGAATGAGCACCTTGCGAGGGAGTAGTACGGCTCCGGGGCTGAACGCATGATGTGCGCCACAACGACAGCCATCTCGTCCTCGAGTTTCCAAGTCAAAAAACTGTTTATCGTCTGTTGGACACGGGGTGTGGTTGTTTTTATCAAAGTGTTTACCGTTTTTTTAAAATTTTTATTGTGTTCCAAGTTGAGAACGTGAATATAATTTTGGGTTTTTTTTTGGGAGAGACTTTTTACTTTCCTTGGCTCTACGAAGTAGAAAGGAAAGTTATGTAATCGGCTGAAAAAAATAATTTTGAGTTCTCTTCAGATCTTTACGTTCCGGACCCCCCTGAGTCCAAAAAACACAATTTGGGAAAATGGTCTGTGTGTGTGTGTCTGTGAACGGTTTTTAGAGAGAACCAAATCCACTCAAACTTGATATCTCGCCCGCAGATTACTATGGGACGCCAAAATAAGGGTTTGAACAAAATCCACCGAAAGCTAACTATAGTTATCATAGTGATCAAAACACCAAATTTTTTTTTTCTCAAAAATGGCTCTAACGATTTTGATTAAATTTTTAATATTGGTAGCTCCCAATATGGCAACTATACCATAAAAGTCCCATTTATGGGAAAATGACGAGAGCAGCACAATAAATTACCAAAACTTGCGACGAAATCGAATTTAGCGCGGTTTTTATAGAAAACAACCGTACCAAATCAGCTGAAACATGATGTCTAGCCTACAGGTTACCATCGGACGCCAAAATAAGGGTATGGACAAAATCTACCGAAAGTTAACTATAGTTATCACAGCGATCAAAACAGCAAATTTTTTTTCTCAAAAACGGCTCTAACGAGTTTGATTAAATTTTTTACATAGATAGCTCTCAACAAGACAATTATACCATAAAATTCTCATTTGTGGGAAAATGACGAGAGCAGCACAATAAATTATCAAAATTTTCGACGAAAAGCGTTTTTAGCGCAGGTTTTTCCTTATAAACTCCGCTGGAATTCTTGTAGAATGTTAAAGAAAATTGGTATTGTAGTCCAATTCAATACCTATAGGGTGAGTGTTTAAAAACGCTCATGAGATAGATGGGGCTCACTCCAGAAATTCCTGAATTTCAACTACTGCCGTTTCGCTTACTACTAGTTCTAAACGTTTTTACCCAATAACTCTGCAAAAGTAATTACTATCGTTCTCAAAGAATTTGTGTTTACAGCCTCATTAAGTGTACAAATGGCTCAGTAACGGTTCTGGAATGAGTACGAGCAGCACAATAAAATCTGGAACTGTAAGCGCTACCGCTTCCTGCTGCCGTAAAGCGTTGTTTGACAAAGTTCAAATTAACTGAGTGATAAATGAATTAGCCATGTACAAAGTGAATTGTTGTAGAGCTAAGGAAAGTTGTGTGTTGCAACGCACCAGATATTTGTTTTACATTATCAATTTCAAAGTGAGTTCCTTTTCTCCGGACGGTGTTCGAAAAATACTCACAACAACAATCAAACAATCTGCAATACTTCTCGAGGAACTCTAAAGTTTATAAGGAATAATTCTTTGAATCTATATTTAAAAGTGTTTACGATTGGGCTCAAGTTAAAATAGTTTACTTGTTCAATACACAACTTAATTGCTTGTGAGACAAAGAGAGAATCTGAGAAAGAGAGGTTGAGATTGAAAGAGTATGTGGGGGGGGGGGGGGAGGAAAAGCGGTTGATTAAAACGTTTGTTTATCCACCAGGGGAAGTTAGACCCATTCAGCCCTCCCTACATCAACACACATGCAATCCTCTTATGTTACACAGCCTCTGAGTCTTTTGATACCTGTGTCACTGATGTAGCAAATTCCCTTTTCCCAAAAATGAAATAACATCTATTCATCCCAAAATGAATTATACTTGTACTAACACATTCATGCCTACACATAGACACTCAACCGCTGTTATTTGAGAGGGGAGAGTACGCCGATTTCCTCTTCTCTTAGCAGAGAACAGACTAAAAGACTAAAGTAACTGTTATAACAAGCAAATCACCAATGATGATGTCAGGGGTTGGAGTAGGGTGATGAGACGGAGTGAGGGGGATGAGAGGGGTGGATGAGAGGGGGATGAGAGGAGAGAGAGAGAGAGAGAGAGAGAGAGAGAGAGAGAGAGAGAGAGAGAGAGAGAGAGAGAGAGAGAGAGAGAGAGAGAGAGAGAGAGAGAGAGAGAGAGAGAGAGAAACCTGCGCCAAGACCTACGTGCCAGCATCGACATAAGCACTCTGAATGACACTGACCAGTTAACCCGTTGATGGTGGACAAGCGGAGAGTGAAAAGGGCTGCCGAAGGAAAACTTGCCGCGCCTGAAAATGGGCATTATAATGGGAATCCTTCACGAAGGAACGCGGCACGAGTTTTTTCTCAACATCTGTGAACGTACACGGGATACTGCCTAAATGACAACCTGCCCTATCTTCACAGGGTTGGGATCGGCTGATACTAAACGAGTGCCCGGGGTTTTGTACGAACTGGAACTACATGACTTTTGACTGATGCAACTGTCTTATGAGTATTAAGGAACGACCATTTTGGTCAGGAAACAGCCCTGTGTAAATATGTAGCTATATGTAGGTGCGTTATATGGCCGAGTTGGAGGGTGCGGAAGGGTTACGGAGAATAAATGAGGAGCTGTTGGTGTTACGCCAACTATGCTGTTGGAGTAGGATCGAATATTAGTAAGGTAGGTGGTTATTTATCGTGAACATCAGTGAAGGGAATGCGAAATATTATATTGAAAATAACTGAAATTGATTAACAACGAGAGAATAATCTAAAATTAATGTAGCGAGTAAAGTAAAAGTCTCTTGATTAGCAATTTAACTTCTGACCTGCTGGGACGCTGATGTGAAGATGATGAGATATGTCGTTGGAAATCGGGGTCGAAAATTCACGGACACGTCGGGCATGGGTCGAAATCCGAAACGATCAGTGGGATGTTTTGTCGAGGAAAAAAAGGTTCAAGTTGGCCGAGGAGCGAGAACCGAAGTCGGGAGCAGAATAGAGACGAATGAGAAAATATCTGGTGCGTAGCAACACACAACTTTCCGCCACCCCTTCAAGTTCGAACACCACCTACATTTGCGGGCGCTATATCTTCGTTCAACGCATTTTTACAGGAACATTTATGGAGAACAAAATGTAGGGACTAGTTAGTTGAGAGTACTCCGAATGTTTGATCGAAATCGTTAGAGCCGTTTTTGAGAAAATTGGAATACCGATAAATTAATATTCGAAAAATCTCCTTTTCTGAGTTAACTTGGCTTATATCTCCGTTCAACATATATATACAGAAATAATTATGGAGAACGAAATGTTGGTATGGGTGACTAAAAGACACTCCATTAGAATTTATCACATCTGGTAAAGAAGTTACCCTGGAATTTACGGAAATGTTAGAAAAAACGTTATTTTCGACACATTTTGATTTTTATCTCTGTTCAATGGACCGTCACAGGAACATTTATTGAGAAGAATATGTAGGTATCAACGATTTGAAAACATCCTGTGAGTTTGGTGGAAATCGCTGAAGCCGTTTTGCCAAAAAGCGTAAAAAACCTATTTTTGCTTCAGGGGCCCATATCTCCGTTCACCGTATTTTCATGGAGATACGTATAGAGAAGAAAAGTTAGGTATTGACTAGGAGAAGATAATTTGAAAGTTTAATCAAAATCGTTAGAGCCGTTTTCGAGAAAAATGCGAAAAACCCTAGTTTTTGGTACATTTTCGTCCCCCCCCCCTTCCCATCGTCCGAAATCGTCCATAACCTTATTTTGGTGTCTACAAAAAATAACAAACAAAACAAAAAAAGAACCAACTCAATCGGATCAGCCGTTCGCCCGCAAATCGAACTACAGACACACACACACACAGACATACACACAGACATACACACGGACCTCTCTCCGAAATTAGGTTTTTTAGACTCAGTAGGGTCTGAAACGTAAAGATCTGAAGAAAACCCAACTTTTTTTTTTGGGCCGATTACTATACTTTCCTTCCCTTTGGGTAGCGGAAAGTAAAAATTGGGAGCCGTTGTAGCACACGTCGAGGTACGAGGGGGTGAACGAACAGTCCCGGTGTTGGGGCGTCAGAGTCAAAGTCGAACAACTCTCGAGATGATCGCTGGTTGTCAACAATTGGTCGACTTTGCCGAAAATTCTTTTGCGGCGCGTAAACAGTTGGTTGTGAGCGTAAAGAACAAGGATGAGAAGGTATCTGGGGCCTGGAAACCTCCCCCACCTTCGGTACCGAAAAAATTAATGCGGTGTTACGAAGTACCCGTTTTGGTGAGGAGCAAGGTTAAGTCGCTGACATCAGAGAGCGTCTCTGAGCTACGGCCCTGTTATGCAAACTCCACAACCCTGTGCGTAGAGTGGAAAGGAAAACAGCTCCAAAACGAACTTTTTGTAATTTCAGATCATTAAGTTTTAAGAACTTTTGAATCTGAAACAACTTTTCTCAGCGCTCGGTCCGCACACCAATTTTTACTTTCCGCTACCCGAAGGGAAAAAATGTACCAAAAACTAGGGTTTTTCGCATTTTTCTCGAAAACGGCTCTAACGATTTTGGTTAAACTTTCAAATTATCTTCTCCTAATCAATACCTAACTTTTCTTCTCCATACATATCTCCATGAAAATACGGTGAACGGAGATATGGGCCCCTGAAGCAAAAATCGGTTTTTTACGCTTTTTGGCAAAATGGCTCCAACGATTTTCACCAAACTCACCGGATGTTTTCAAATAGTCAATACCTACATATTCTTCACAATAAATGTTCCTGTGACGGTCCATTGAACAGAGATAAAAATCAAAATGTGTCAAAAATAACGTTTTTCCTAACATTTCCGTAAATTCCAGGGTAACTGCTTCACCACATGTGATAAATCTTATGGATTGTCTTCTAGCATTCTGAACCCACATTTTGTTCTCCGCAACTGTCTCTGTACCCATCTGTTGAACGGAGATATAAGCCAAGTTAACACAGAAAAGGAGATTGGTCGAATATTAATTTATCGGTATTCCAATTTTCTCAAAAACGGCTCTAACGATTTCGATCAAACTTTCGGAGTACTCTCAGCTAACTAGTCCCTACATTTTGTTCTCCATAAATGTTCCTGTAAAAATGCGTTGAACGAAGATATAGCACCCGCATATTTTACCTGAAAATCAGCCAAGTTCTTATGAACATGGTATAACGTTTTAAATGGAAAAATAACAGCGCTAGAAACTTTTTGACCTGCTTCTTGTTCTTAGGCTACATTTTCAGAGAAATCAAGGAATAAATAGTGTAGTCATTTTTGGTATGATTTGCTGGTAACCTCATTTTGGTGCCCCATATGAGCCAGTTTGTTTTCGATCAACGCCTAATAAATTGGTGTTTTCCACATTAGTGGTTATGTTTTGCCTGTACATTTACGTTTTACGGGGCCCAGACCCCCCTTCCAGCTGATGGGCACCATAGGCTGGGGCCCCTTGCGTACGAGGGACCTGGGGTCCTCTGTCCAAACTCCTCCGGGACGGAGGTCCCCAAAGCCGTAAGTCTGGGCTGCCTAGTGACCATTCAAAGGATACTGTTCCCGGAATGGTACAACGGGGGTGCACAGCTCTTGGCGAAAGCCGATGCACCGATGGTTAGGCCCACGCCAGGTGTATACCTCTGCAGGACGCTAGGGTAAAGGTGGAGTGAATGTTGCGCCATCAAATATTGACTGATTGCTTTTTTTTTGTTACAGAAAGTCTCCGCAGTCTGCGCTGAAACGGCAGCGATGGTAAGTGTCCCGTGTCGCATTTTGAAGCTTAAATAATATTGTTAAAAGAGTCTCGCCGAAAGAGACGACCATCGGAGTATTTCCAGGTGGGAAGAGACTGTCAGAGAGAGTTTGTTCGAAACGGACTGGCAGGGCAAGCCCAAAACGATACCAATTTGAATTTAATTAACGCCGGACTGTGAAAAAGTGCGCGGCAAAACTCAGAGTTGCATAAGGTGAACTTTCCATAAGGAACAGAAGGGAATTCTGCGATGTGCATATACTTTCTCCGTGGATGAAGCCCTTTCTAATTCTCATTCGTCTACTTTCCGCCCTAAAGCAATAAAACGTGGTTGGTGTGGGGAGTGGAGCATGGCGTTGCAGGCGCTTCGGACATTTAGGTTCGCAGGAAGCTAGAACGCATACAATTGGCGTAGTCCACAATGTCCAAAACTAATAGGTCCGCAACTTCACAAATAATTTCAAATACTGTACGCGAGTGTCTGCCATTGTCTCTAGGTGATCGCCAATGACATCGTGAAGAGTTGCTCCCCCCCTGGAACGATGTATTTCCGTAACGATGGCAACTGGAAGCAGCCGAGAACTCCGCAGAGCCCTTAAATGCGAGGAAATCTTATTTACTCCGACGATTGCCAGCCCTTCAAACGTGATTTGATTTCATTTTGAGGGGAATTGAAGTGGGAAGGCGTTACCTTCAAAGAGACAATTCTTGGGGAAAACCTCGGAACGGCTCGTCAATGCCGTTTGGGAGAAAAGAGGGAGGAATTGGAGGAAAGCGATTGGCAGTAGCGGGACAAGGCTGCGTAAAAACCGCGGTCCGTAGCTGAAGCCTGAGCCAGCGGCTGGAGGGCTGGACAGGTTAGGCGAAGGGCTGAAAGGGCCTTAACGGCTTTATCGCCCGTTGATTATATAGGTTTTCATTGAAAGAGGAAGAGAAAGTGGAGAGTCCATTCAAGTGGTCAGCATCGCTCCCTCTTTTACCTTAGATAAGTTGAATTGTACACGAAGTGGAGAGCTGAGAAGTGAATGAAAAAGATGTTGGCCAATTTCCTTACTGGGGAAGTCGCTCTATTGAACAAATCTTCTCCTGTTAACTTACAAAATAGAAAATCCTTTCCGACGTGGAAAAATTTTTTCTTCTCCTTTTTCCTTCAGGTTAACCTTAGGTTTGGCAGGAGAGGCAATCAATAACTAAGCAACTCCTCAGGTTGTTCAAGGAACTTTGGAAACATGGCGTGAACTGACTATGAATTACGATGATACACCTTTCAATGGCTTCTGAGCACGAAAACTACGGTTTGGGAAAATGGCCTGTGCTTTTTGTTGTTTGTGAAGGTGGCGTTTGACTCACCTACAGACAGCTACAAGACAGCATCCGCAGTATCACTGGCCAGTTACCCGTTTACTTGGCCGTCTCAAAAACACGAAAACTTGCCCCTCTAGATGAAAGGCAGGCGAGATGGGAATCGTCGTCAATGGGAAGCGGCACGCGCGAAGTTTTTCCTATTATCTGTGTACGTCCTTGGAGAAAGCTGGTTGCGTCGGACCGCAGGACGAGCCAGTTACTTACTAGTCTTGGCGACTTCGATGCGTGGCTCCACTTCTTTTCTCTCGTGGACTCTCCATCCTGCACGTCTTGCGCCTTCAGTGTGGTGTAAACAAGACACAACGTGGTGCTCCACATTAGTTCCTACAGCAGCGAGCGGCGATTGTTAGAAGAGCAGCCAAACCTTCCTGCTTTGACTTCAGACGTGTCTGGGCTGATGTTAGCTACATATTCATAATCGAAAGTTTTGATCGTTTGCCCAGCTGTCATGGTTGGTCGCAGCGGTTGATACGAAACATATTTAGAATCAGGAGAGGAATATTTAGGTGCTTTTGGTTTATTATCCATTCTGAATAATATTAGTTTAATATTCATCCTGAATAATAACCCTATGTTTTCGGTCACCAAAAATTTTTTAGAACTCCCCCTCAAAATGTGATACTTTACGTTTCAAGACATGGAGATTCCATATTTGCAATGTCCGTCCGCCGTCCCCCATTCGCCGTGCGGGCCATTTTGTGCCTTTAACGTGATCTAAAAAATTCGTTCTGTCGCAAAAAAATCCCATTTGGTATCTAGTTGTGCCCGCCATCTCAGCAATCCGAACGGGCGAAGCCCATGGTTGTTATGGGCAAAAACTGGTTAAACAAATTAATGAAACGCAGTATAACGCGGGAACTACAGCGGAAGTCAACGTTTCGTCGTTAGTACTCCCTCCCTCCCTCCCTCCATCATATCAAACTCAATCACCCGCCCGCTCGACTCCCAACGCCCTTTCAACTGTTTTTGCCCGACAGGGCGCCAAGGCCACTTCCTCCGCACACCCCTCCATCGGATCATAAACGCCTACAGACGTTTACGGGCGCCTGTTGTGATGTGTGTGGTATGATTTACTAGTATTCGATGCTGAATTGAATGGGATGGGCCTTGGAGCAGTAATACTAGGTCAAGCTGTTCATGAGAATAATAAACCATTGTGTAATAATTTGCAAGGTTTTTTTTCTTTCTTTTTTTCCGAAATTTGACGGTCACACCAAAGTCCAACCAGTCATGGATGGTCCAACACATGAATATAAAACATGAAGATTCAGGGGGAGATATCTTTCTCCCTTTGAAGCTCGCCACCCAAGTAAATATTTAGGTTAGGTGAGAAGATTAAGAACTCCTCCCCGATGGTACCAGCGAAACTGCAACGTCCTTGACTTTCGACTGATATAAATAACTCTATTATGAGGGTTAAAGAACAGTCATTTGGATAAATAAACAGACCTGATAGAAAACAGCTGTACCGAATAGAGTAAAATTATATATTCTGCGTTCATGTCACAGTTGGACGCCAAAATAAATGTACGTGCAAAGCCGAGGGTTTAAATTACGGCGAACGATTTGGATTAGTTTTGTATAGACAGCTCCAACTGATGTCATAGTGACAATGTTCATTCAAAGGAAAGTGAAGAGAGCGGCACATTATTAACTTTTTCGACAAGAAGAGATTCAAGTGCAGTTTCATCGTAGATCTCGCAAAAAAAGAGAGCGGTAGCCTAATTAGCTGCCTATACGATGGAAGTTGGATAATTGTCTTAACATAATTAAAGTCAACCTCAGAAATCAGTTCAGTTGACTATCGCTTTACGCAGCGCTTCTCATATAATTCCTGAAATCTAAATATAAACCTTCCGAAAAAACCAGTCCGACAGCCCCATTAATTAGTTATACGTCGATTTACAAATTAAGGTAGCGGCAAAAGTATCAGGAACACAATAAATTCCGGAACTTTCAGCGCAATCAGTTTCTACCGTAAATAGTTAAGTTTTATAAGTGAACTGAGTGAAAAATATATTGAGTAGCTGGAATAGTAACTAGAATGTACGGACGAGTTCGCTTGGGGTTCCCAATTATGACTTGTGTGCAGTCCTAGTCATCAACAGTTCGCCTGTACTGTCTTATCGTCAATAAAAATAATTATCTCTAGGGCGTCAAAGAGGTCTGGAACATCTTTAATATACCATTAGGGGCCGCTGTACTTCCTCGAATAACTCGATGCTAAATACCGCTCTTTTGATTGCAGCGCTCATTTACAGATAAAAACTGAGATCTTTGATGAGCGAAAATTGTCACAGCATTAACCAGCTATTCCGGCTGCTGCTAAACGTTCAACTAGCCGTGCGCGCGCTTCAAAATAGTTGCTAGTATTTTGCATGTGCGCAGCCGACGCTCGAAGGCGCGTCAGCTTTGAAATAAGAGGATCAGGTGTTTCAGAAGACGTGGTTGGAAATGAGGCGAATCCACTTCGGAGGGCAAGGAACAAATAGGAGCCCTTCAGGCAAAAACTCTGTCGTTCCTCGTGCGACATAACGCGATTTTGATGCGGTTCTGAGTTCCCCTCGTTGAAGAGTGTCAAAGACAACATAAAACATTGTATTATATTTCCGCCCACAACCCTCCCACCTCCCCCGCCCTCGGCGCTCTGTTACTCCGCAAGGGGAAGAAAGTAAACCCACTCGGCTCACCGCTCGGGTGGAAGCGGAAGTCGATGCTCTAAAAGTGTGTGCAGTAACGCGAGGGCCTGTCGTTCCAACCAAATATGATCTTAGCGCCCTCCTCCTTCGGAGAAATAAGAGACTGGATCTCCTCATCCGAAGGAGGAAAAACCCCCCTTCAAGGGCAATAACCGACGACTGCCTGCCGAGGAAATATTCCATCGCCAAGATTTTTCCGGGCCATTAAGAAAACCAAACGTCGTTTCGGCGAGACCCCTTGAACTTGAAACCCCCAATCGGACTCTAAACGTGGAATTTTATTGGATGAGGAGTCGTCCTCCACTTCTGGAATTTCATTGCAGCTCTATAAGTCCTACTGGTAACCTATGATTTTGGATCTTCGTTGTTAAGACGTTCGTCAAGCTATTTCCAACGCAATCTTCGTGAAGATATGAGGATTAGTGCGAACCTCCGTTCTACTGTACGCAGTTGATGCTCGTCTGAATTAGTTCATGGAGTCATTGGCTGGGGGTTGTTTTGCAAGAAATGATAACTGGAAGCTGGAGCTACCAAAATTTTAAACCTCTAACTCCTCTATACCATCGAGAGAGTCTTTCGTGTAACCTCCAATTTCATCGAAAAATCCAGACCCGCCCGTGGACCACGAGCCAGTCGTATGTCTTCTCAGCTGCTGGCTTCGTGTACGCGTGTCTTTGAAGCCGTGTATGCACCATTTTAATAACGGTCGACTTGCGAGAAGATAAAGAACCCAACACGAGAGATTTGTAGAAACCATGATTTAAGCAGCTGTTTTCTCTGATAAATTCTGCTCATGAGGTCCAACACGGTGAGAGTTAAATAACGTTCATAAAATAATTAGGAGCGATTCCAGAATTCACACTACACTTTACTAGCATTTCTCACGGTTTTTGCTCGATTATTCCAAAACAGAAAACACAATCCTACTCTAGAAAATCTCGTTGATAGTATCGTGAATCACCTATGTACTGGTTAATCATAATAATATTCGTGGCATAAGTAGGACTGACTCAATAAGTTCTGGAATCTTAAGCACTACCAGTTGAACTACGTTTGACCAAGTTCATATTGCTGAATGCTTGTGTGACTCAGGAAAGCTTAGTAGTGCCTTGAGGATAAGCGGAAACGTTGTAATAACTGTGGAATTGACTCAATTACACCTCAAAGACTACGATATATTAATACGTTTTAGTTTGAGCGAGGTGGATCGTTACTTTGTTGAATAGCTTGTCAGTCTCTAACTGTCTACTATCACCATATAGTTCCCATCATGTCGCGCTTGAGTTCCAGCTCTCAAAATAAAATAATAGCTGTTGACCGCAATCTGTTGTTTCAACTATGCGTGAGGTATCATCAATGACACAATTGTTGGGTGCGCGAATGAAGGAGCTTGAAACTGAGAAACAAATGAACGTCGTGAGCGTGAATTAGGGCTGTATTACACTTGATAGAATAGCGATATCCGGTTGAGCGTGAGTATATAAATGCGAACAAGGGACTCTCAGTACATATGAACTGGTCGTGAGACACTAAAACTCGTGAGAGAGAGGAAAAGGGAGAGGGAGATTGAGTTGAGTTGTAAGTATCGGGAGCTGAGAAACGAATCGTTTAGAGAACTGGAAGATGACTGTATCACGACACCTGTTAGATGACTGTGTATTGGGAGAAACGTGAGGCGATTGACTTTCACGAGAACTCATAGGTGAATGAGTTCGGGAGGCACTGTCTGTTGTGGAGAGGAATGTAAGTAGAGAGGTGGGAAAAGATTGTTGGAAAGTCCAGGAAAGGGGGAAATCCGTTGTCAGTCGAAAATAACTGAAGAGGTGGACTTTCCAACAACAGAGCTTGAGGACGAATGAGTTCGGGGAAATCGTGACTATCCATTTTGGAGGTCTATGACCCAGCTAATTCTGCCTGCCAAACAACAATCAATGGTTCAGAAGAAACCTCACTTCAATGTGTACTTTGGGGCCCTGAGTAACATCCCAGTTTGCTTCGGATTGTTGTTATTACTTATTGAAGAGTTATACAAAACCCGTTAGGATCAAAAGGGTCCTCATTTAATGCTCGTGTTTCTCTGGTGGTAAATCCAGTAGTTTCTGAGTTGAAATTTCATCTGAGAGAAAATCTTACCAGACGGGTTATTTCGCTTTCACCCCGAAGGCGCTCCACTTTTCTCTTAATTGGACGCTGTGCCGCTCGCCAGGGCCGTTGCCTTTCCTTAATCCCTTCGCCAAAGCGAAGCGACGCCGGCAGGTGCTCGCCTGAGAAAACCACCAACAACCTTTGAGATCTGTGCCGCCTCATGAGCTGTCTGGAGGCTCCTGACGGCTTCACAAAGCTTTTCAGCTGCTTGCTGAAGGGATTTCCGCGATTTAATGGCTTGGTTTTCTTTCCCTGAGAACTGCTTTCCCTCACGCGGGAGGAGAGGAAGTTGAACACTCTTCAGTACCTGTCAATAGCCGCTATGCGCTTTATAGCTGCGATGTAGGTCTGTTATAGAGACGGTACGATGAGAGACGCAACTCCCAAACTATTCAACGAATTAACGATCCACTTATGGTATAGATCGAGCTAAACTATTAATACAGCGTAGTCTCTCGAGGCACAATCATGTTATTCAGTCAAGCTACTCCAAAGTGTCGGCTTAATCATAAGCCACCCTGGCCCACCGATTCCGGAACTTGTAAGGTTGTTCCTGATTATTTTATTATGCATACCCCTTCTGAGTGATCCTGAGATACATACCCACAATGTGGGGAAGGCAAAGGTGGTATTCATACCAAAGCTGGGGGCTCTTCGACCTAGGCGAAGGGCTACTGCCCCATTAGTCTTACGTCCTTTCTGATAAAAGCAATGGCGAAGACCGTTCTGAATGTACTGGCGACTCATCGGAAGAACACACTGGCGGGTCCTTTGATCAGATATTGGGGCGGCCTCTGACAAACCGTCATGTGCCTCTATCACTGATGCGGCCAGGGGGAAGAGAATAAACGCCCACCTGATATATACTGGTATAATCTTCCCCTTGCTCTAGTTGCTCGTTGCAGATACCCTCCTTGAGTTGTTGGAGGAAGAGGGCTGCAGATCAATAGCATAGGTGGATGACTTGGTAATAATTGTGAGAGGAAAAGTCGCTAGTACGATTGGCGAGAGGATGCAGTTCGCTATGAGCACTGTACAAAGATGGTATAACGGGTAGGAGTAGTATGTCAATCCAGACAAAACCACCCTGGTCCCGTTCACCAGGAAATGGCATTTCATAATGCGGGACCATCTGCTCAGGGGGAATGAGGTAACAATCGGGCAGAAAGTGAAATACTTAAACGGCGAAATAGCAATTGAACGAACAGATTATGTCGAACGTAAATGGCAGTATGACAAAAATGGGCGACGCACGTTGTAGACAAAGGCTTATATAATTGTGAGGCTTCCTAGATTAGTACGTACATGACAACTTCATCTTGGTCATATCTACAGATTGCATTATATAATAATTTGTGCGTACGTAAATCACTCGCCTAAATTATTTACTAATTTCTACAACAGGAGGCTCACATGGGAGAGCAATAGAAAGGGCTTGGGAGAAAATGGTTGGCAAGACGTGGGACACTGTGGTCAAGGAAGTTCCTGTGGATACACATGGCGATTGTTAGGCCTGCGGTCACCTTTCGCGCTCTGGTCTGATGAACCAGGACAGGAAAGAAGACTGTGCAACTGCAGTTGGATAAACTGCAGCCCAGGGCCCAGAGGCTTGGCTCTGACAGGTTGTAAGGAGACAGCCCCCACAGCTGCGCTAGAGGGTCTTGCACCTCTCCACTGATGCGTTATGTGCGAGAATGGCAGTATTAAGGACACCACAGTTTCATCAATACAAAAAATACCTTTTGACCGCTAAACTAGGGCTAGAGTGATAACTGTAGTTAGTTTTAAACGTTTGTGTGCTATCATTTGATCGCAGTTATCTGTCTCTTTTTCCCAGGTGCTTACTTTGTTCTTCCTACATGGAACAGTAGCAATAGTTACTTCGTATAATCATTTGTTAACCACCTCCACCGGTCGTAGTCTAGTGGTTGTAAAAGAAGACTCATAATTCAAAGAAAGTTGGGCAATGGATCGGAGCTCGTGATCGCTGTAATTTTTGCCAGATCCAGCAGCTCTCCAAACGTTTCCAAAAATCTATGTTCAATAATAGGTAGTAATATTTTCAAGGTTCATGCAAATGATGTACAGTAATATTGCGCACTTTACTAATATTATACCACATCTTGGTGACTCATGTCTATTACCTGCCACATCTGCATCCCCTACATTATAATCCCCTTCGAGCTGGTCTCGCCAATCCCTTCCCGATCCTCCATGTACCCCGTTATTCTGAACGTTGTGTGGTTTGTGAGATAAAACAGTTTTTAAAAGGTAAATTCACGAGGTTGAACGCTAAACCCGCAAGAAGCTCAGGTTCTGTACCCGTTACACCCTGATCATGTGTGCAGTTGAGAAACCCTTCGTGAGACCTGAAGCGCCGCAAATTGCCTCCTTCGGAAAATGTGAAAGGCCTCGTTCATCATCCAAGCAGCCGCTATTTACTTTTCAAGCTTATTTGATTTCATTATATTCGCCAGATCATCCAATTTCGAGAACCCTCCGAGCGAATCACGTTCGAGTCATTAACCAACAAACGCATTGTAATAAACGCCCCTCCCCCCACCCCACGCATACCATTTCGTTTCCCACTGCTCCCTTCTCAACTCAAATTACCGAGAGATATGTGAAATTATCGAATTCTTTCGCCGGTTTTCTCCCCCACCACTTGTCCCCTCCTCAAAATAACAAAAGATGACTTTGCGACTCTTCTCTCCCTTGGCGTCCCCAAAATAAATCTTAAGAGTCCGCTCCGCTCTCCGCTCGGAAATTTATGAAAATGCAAATGGCTTCGTAAATAACTGCAATAAATCCCGTCGCAGTCTCCTCCGTAAATACCGGCGTTTGTTGAGCTCTCGTCTCAAGGGTTTATGGTTTCTGATCGAGAGTAATACGTGGTGAGAAAGTCATGAGCCAGTGAAATACGTCTACCCTTGCTGGATGGAAGATTGTAGAAGATAAAACTGTTACAATAGAATGAAAAAGACTGCTAATTATCGAAAAGTACGTACCGCCTGTTGAAACCCTGGATTTTAACGTTGTTATTGGATGGCCCAAAAAAAAAATTTGGGTTTTCTTCAGATCTTTACGTTTTGAGGCCTACTGAGTCTAAAAAACCTAATTTCGGCGCGTCGTCCGTGTGTGTGTGTGTCTGTAGTTCGATTTGCGGGAGAACGGCTCATCCGATTGAGCTCGTTCTTTTTTTATATCGTTCACTATTTTTTGCAGACACCAAAATAAGGTTATGGACTATTTCGGCCGATGGGAAGGGGGTTGGGGGACGAAAATGTACCAAAAACTAAGGTTTTTCGCATTTTTCTCGAAAACGGCTCTAACGATTTTGATTAAACTTTCAAATTATCTCCTACTAATCAATGCCTAACTTTTCTTCTACATACATATCTCCATGAAAATACGGTGAACGGAGATATAGGCCCATGAAGCAAAAATAGGTTTTTTACGCTTTTTGGCAAAATGGCTTCAGCGATTTTCAGAAAACTCACAGGATGTTTTCAATTAGTTAATACCTACATATTCTTCTCAATAAATGTTCCTGTGACGGTCCATTGAACAGAGATAAACATCAAAATGTATCGAAAATATCAAAATTTCCGTGAATTCCAGGGTATCTTCTTCGCCAGATGTGATAAATCCTAATGATGTGTTTTTTTGTCACACATACCCACATTTCGTTCTGTATAATTATTTCTGTATATATATGTTGAACGGAGATATAAGCCAAGTTAACTCAGACAAGGAGATTTGTCGAATATTAATTTATCGGTATTCCAATTTTCTCAAAAACGGCTCTAACGATTTCGGTCAAATTTAGGGAGTACTCTCAGCTAACTAGTCCCTACATTTTGTTCTCCATAAATGTTTCGGTAGAAATGCGTTGAACGAAGATATAGCGCCCGCATATGTAGGTGGTGTTCGAACTTAAAGGGGTGGCGGAAAGTAGTGTGTTGCTACGCACCAGATATTTCTTGATTCAGGTTGGAAACATCAATGAAAACTTCAGTAGTGAGCAACAGAACAAATCAGGGAACGGATGTGTATAAACACAACATCATTTCGTGCAGATCAGTCGGGGATGATGATGATCGGGAGTCAGCCGTGGCCAGAGGAGACCCATTTCCTATCCTGTTTCCCTATCCGTAACACCGGTGCCCATCGCCTCCCTCCCCTGGGTTTTGAGGACGGAGTATGCCTGGTCGGGGGTCGAACTAGACTAGAGTCTGCACGACCTATTTCCGTCTGGCGGGGACAGTTAGAGACGTTTTTTGTTCAATTTTCATTGTGAATAATACACCTGTTTTGGGCCAGGAAACTTTTTTTACGACGACACCCCCCCCCCCCTCATCAAAATTTGATATTCTACATTTCAAGGCATCGGGATTTCAAACCGGGAGTGTCCATCCGTGCCCGGCTTTAAAATTCATAATACGTGGAGTAGCTAACACTTCCATTTCTGATGTTGTAGGGCTAGGTACTGAATCTTGAAGAAGATAGAAGCTAGGTCAATTGTATTGGTATGTACCAGATTGAAGGACTGAGTTGTTGAGCGGTGCAAAGATAACAGATTACCGATTTACGTAGTGTACACTCGGGATAGGGGAGCTGCTAACGATCGAAGTAATGTGAATGTTGATTGCAAAGAGTGAATAACTTATAATACGTGAAATACCCCGAACACTGTTTTGTCGTAATTGGGAGTAAAATCAAAATCGTTGTAGCCGTTTGTGAGAAATGTGTCTGTGTGAAAACTTTCGTTGGAAAAGTTGGGTTATTTAGTGGGTTACTCTCAACATTTGAGAAATTTCGATTACCGCTTCAGGAATTTTTTAGAACTTTAGTGTCATATCGCTGAGATCTATTTTTGACTTACTTTTTGTTCGCAGTTTTTCCCCTTCAATTCCAGAACTGTGAATGAAAACCTCCTCAAACTTAGCCAAATCAATCGACTTTGTGATTATTTATTGTGCTCCTTTCGTCATTTTACCACGGATGGCATTTTTAAGTACTTTCCTATTGTTTGGAGATGTTCATTAAATTCGGAATGAGATAGCTGGCTGGATATTTAGAAATTAAGGAAAGTTGTGTGTTGTGACGCATCAGATATTTTTGTTCGTTTTTGTGAAATTTTCCGTGGCATAATGTTGATTGTCGTCTAAACCTCGATTTCCTCCGATGCGATTCCTTATGAGTGATTGGAAACGTTGAGGCTGGCGGGCGCGAAAGAAACCTTTACACAAACTGTGGGTACAGCTTTCGTACAAGTACGCAACCACTAGGAACATTTTATGACTTTTATTTTAATTTTATTTTTATGCAATGATAACTACGATAAAATGGCCGCGTCAATGGCGCGGAGTTGTCGGTGACACCATCACTTGGTCACTGAGTTTATTAAAAGTGTGATGTTACCAAGCGTTACATTTTGTAACAGACGTTACCATGCACTTAACCCAAAACAAATTTCGTGACGCTTCTCCGTTACATATCCCGCGTAACATTTTCAAGTTTATGTAGCAAAGTAAAGACATAAAATGTCAAAATAAACAAAAGCGCAATTTTGACAGTTTTATTGCAATAACTCCATTTTTGGTGCCTTTTTCTTGGTATTTTTGGATATTGGGTTGAATAGAACTAGACTCAGTGGTGTACGGCTGTGTCTAGACTGAAAACATTGAAATCACAGTAACTATTGTGAGCCTAAGTTTGCTCATTGAAATAACTCGCGGGACAATACAGCGAAAGGAATCGTTTCGTCATTCGTACTCCCTCCCTCCCGCCTCATCAAAACCAACGACTCATCACGTCGTGCCAATTGCCTACAGGCGCCTTTAATATGTAATTTTCGTCGTCCTGTTGTAGTCAGGTCGTGTTTCGTATGTTTTACTGGTATTTTCCAATACTGAAGCGAGTGGGATGGGTCTCGGAGGTGTGAGACTACATCAAACTGTGACTAATAAACCGTTGTGTAATAATTTGCAGCATTATTTTTCAACATTTGGGAAAACTGATTTAATGTTCTGCAAATCTCGTTTTCCCATCTTGGCTCGTAAGGTGGATCGAATTCACTCATAAATTGCTCTGGAAATTCAGAAAATGATCAATAAACACGATTTTTGGTACATTTTGGTCGTTCAACTAAATGTAACAGGAACATTTACGGGTAACAATATTCAGGTTACTCCAGTAAATTTGATTGATCATCACTGCCGTTTAAAAAGCTAAATTCGCTGCATAGGGCTTTATATCTCTGTTCTTTGAATTTTGAAATAGATATTGTGTATAACAAAAGTAGGAGATAATTTGGATGTTTAATTAAAATTGTTGCAGCCGTTTTTGAGAAAAATTCAATACGACCATCATGTCATGTTGAGAGCCATTAATTTCCTGCTCGCTGGTTTTGCAGTTGAGACATAAGTAGGGACAACCTGACTCTAGAACACTAGCAGTTTATTTGTAGAAAGTTGAATGATGTTCTGCCAGATTGATGTAAACTGAGTGTAAAACACATTGGAGTAAAGTAGTGTGATACGTCGCTCGTGTGTTGTGGTTATGATTGTATGCTTCACTCGAACCAGTTTACAATCGAGTGAATGTTGGGCAAAGAGGAGCACTATGCCATTCGAATATATGACGATTCGCGCAAGTATTTGTAGCAGCAAACTATACGCTATTACAAACCCCATTCTCACGCATTCGCCCAAAGATTAATTCGAATTGCTCAGGCTCGAACGGAGTAGCGCTATTGATGGTTGAGAAGGAATTCTGGGTATCGCTCAGAAATTGAAATTGTAATCCAATTTCACGCACAGCGCTCCCTCGACGCGCGCGTTTGTGGACGCGAATTACCTCTTGTTTCCTTCAGCAGGCGGTCGTACGGAATTCAAGGACAGCGCCAGCGGTGTCCTCCGGTTTGTTGTAATATCCTGCTCACCGATGCGTAACCATTAAGAAGCTCACCTCGTGGGGGAGGGCTTTGGATCATAAAGCAGGACCGCAATACAGACCTACGGCAGGAATTAATAAGGGTAGTATAGAGAAGGGCCGGAGATTAGACGATAATGGAGGGTTATAAGCTGCTTATCGTCGCCCTCTCTCCAATCGCACTTCCTCCCAATGTGCCGCCTCTCTGCCTACCTTCTGAAGCATCATCATTCTCATCCCGGCTGTCGACATATTGAGCACACATTGATCCTTCCGAGGGCATTTATTGGTAAATAGGCGGCGATGACCCCTAAAGATCAGTTTCTCCTCATCTTGCCGCAAGCACAACGTGGTTGAAGTTGAGAAGTGGCGTTTACTAGTAAAAACGATATTAATAGCATTCTGCGTGAACATACTGGTTGTATCTTTTGGTTCTAATGGACCGGTTAAGAAGGCATTACCTGGTGCCGAATCTACCGACGTACATTCTTATTCGATCGAACATGTAAAACATAACTTGGCGTTCTACGTTGAAAGAGGTAGAACTCGAAGTGATTGCTACTTATTCCACGACTTTCATTTAAATATCAACGTGTAGATACCCGCCCCCCTCCTCCTCATTCTCCTCCTAAAAAATGATGTTAGAAGTGGGATTTGGAGATGTTTGGAGAGCCACTGACTCAGGCAATAATTACAGCGATTGCGAGCTCGATTATGAATCTTCGTCCATCACCACGACACTACGATCACTAGGGTGCGTACAGTGGCAGTCAGGCGGTACATTGGTAGTTGATGCCACTGTCGTAATGACTTTGTTCATGTCTACAGTTTTGAAATTACAAGTCGAAAACTCTTAGCACCTGCACGACATCCAGTGCATAGCACAACAAGACTTTCCGCAACGCCCTAAATTCTCGTAAATTCGGCGACCCGCTACATATACGAGCGTTGTATCTTCGTACAACACATTTGTACGCTAACACTTTCGGAGAACGTTTTGTACGAACTAGTTAGCCCGTCAGTTTGATCGAATCGTTAGGCTGTTTTGGAAAATGTTGGAAAAACGATAAATATTCGGCAAATCTCATTTTCCGAGCTAAAATGGTTTATATATCCGTTCAACAGATAGACACAGAAATAGTTCCTGAGAACAAAATATGGGTATAGGTTGCTAAAAGATAGATTGAACCCAGAGAGGCAGTTACTCTGGTAATTATGGAAACGTTAAACAAACATTATGTTCGACACATTTTGGTTTTCATTTTTACTTTCCTTGGCTCTACGAAGTAGAAAGGGAAGTTATGTAATCGGCTGAAAATTTTTTTTTGAGTTTTCTTCAGATCTTTACGTTCCAGACCCTCCTGAGTCCGAAAAACACTATTTGGGAAAATGGTCTGTGGGTCTGTGTGTGTGTATGTGTGTCTGTATCCGATTTTTAGAGAAAACCACCGTACCAAATCTGCTCAAACTTGATATCTCGCCAGCAGGTTACCATGGGACGCCAAAATAAGGGTATGAACAAAATCCACCGAAAGTTAACTATAGTTATCATAGTGATCAAAACACCAAATATTTTTTTTCTCAAAAACCGCTCTAACGATTTTGATTTCATTTTTAATATTGGTAGCTCTCAACATGATAATCATACCATAAAATTCCCATTAGTGGGAAAATGACGAGAGCAGCACAATAAATTATCAAAATTTTCGACGAAATTGATTTTAGCGCGGTTTCTAGAGAAAACAACCGTACCAAATCAGTTGAAACTTGATGTCTAGCCTACAGGTTACCATGGGACGCAATAATGAGGGTATGGGCAAAATCCACCGAAAGTTAACTATAGTCATCATAGTGATCAAAACACCAAATCTTTTTCCTCAAAAACGGCTGTAGCGATTTTGATTAAATTTTTTATAAAGATAGCTCTCAATGAGGCAATGATACTATAAAATTCTGATTCGTGGGAAAATGACGAGAGCAGCACAATAAATTATCAAAATTTTCACCAAAAGCGTTTTTCGCACAGTTTTTTCCTTATAAACTCCGCTGGAATTCTTGTATAATGTTTAAACAAAATTGGTATTGTAGTCCAATTCAATACCTAAAGGGTGAGTGTTTAAAAACGCTCATGAGATACATGGGGCTCACTCCAGAAATTCCTGAATTTCAACTACTACCAGTTCTAACGGTTATTTTCCAATAACTCTGCAAAAGTGATTACTATCCTTTTTAAAAAAAATCGTGTTTATAGCCTCATTAATTATCTGTGTACCAATTGCTCAATAATGGTCCAGCAATTAGTACGAGCAGCACAATAAATTCCGGAACTTTAAGCGCTACCGCTTTCTGCTACCGTAAAGCGTTGTTTGACCAAGTTCAAATTAACTGAGTGATAAATGAATTGATTAAATAGAATTAGCCATGTACAAAGTGAATTGACGTAGAGCTAAGGAAAGTTGTGTGTTGCAACGCACCAGATATTTGTTCAATGTACTGGCAAAGGATCATTTATTTAGAACAATATGCTTCATAGGTGTGTATCTCTGTTGACCACCGCACTTTTATGGAGAAGAAAACTTGGGTACTAACTGGTAGAATGGGAGCTATAAGCAACTATTGGGTTTTTTCGGAAGGTTCGAGCTAATCGTTTTGGAATCAAGAAAGAAATACTGCCGGATGACTACCAATTGTCTTGTAGGCATTACTCCGCAGCCACCGTGTAGGTAGTAAGTGGTACTAACCATGTTAACCGATTTAATTAATACGTGCAATGTATCAAGTATTCCAAAGTTACCTGAAAATATCATTGTAGCCCGGATGGGGCGGTCATTCAGTCCTCGCCCTGCAGCAGCATAGCTTCGTCCTAGGGCGTTCCATGTTCCATGTCGACAAATTTGTTGTTGTTTCAAGATTTCCCCCTCCACGCTCGGGGGCCACCAAGTGGAGCTCATGAGCGGGGTTCACAGACTTCTCAAGGCCTTCGACAAGCTCCCTCAAGTTCATTTTTCTATCTATGCGAACGACCTCTAGCTCATCCCCCCCCCCGCGCCGTAAAAACCCTCATGTCCACATCCTTCAATCGAGCCAGGACTCGCTCTTTCTGTGGCGCTCGCAAAATGGGCTTTCCCTGTACCAACCTAGATGCGCCATCACTTCCTTTTATTGCTTGCATTGACACTGCTTACATATGCAATTCATGTTGTCACCCTTCTGAATATTACTGAGCTTGGCACCCTCTTTGATCATCAGCTCTCTTTTTCCAACCTCACAGCCCTGGTGGTGTCACACATTACGCGTACCCTGGGCTTTCTGAAGATGCACACCGGAGAAGTTCACCCACACTCCAGCCCTAGTTTCTTTGTACAATACACTAGTTCAGCCCATTCTCGAGTACAGGTCTGTGGTCTTGTGCTCCTACCACTAGTGTCAAATTGTTTAGGTTGAGCGAGTCTTCAGAACGTTTCTGCGCTACGTGGCATTTAAACTCTTAATATTCAGAGAAGAAGTCTCCCGGTGCTTCCCAGTGTTCTCTCCTCACGATCGACGCCAATGCTCTGACATCTCCTTACTGCAAGGACTGCTCTCTGGACCAACCAATGCCCCAGATTTACTGGCCTGTGGGGTGGGATGTACCTCGCCATTTGTCCCGTTCCTCTCTCCCCCCCCCCGTCTCCGACCCCTTTCTGCCGTGTCCCCAGAGAAACATCCTCACCTCATTCTTTTCCTGGGTTGAGCTTATCTTTTCGTTCATCTGTATTAAGTCCCAGCTTTCTCTTCACCTTTTCCCATTCCCTCTCCCACACTAGTGCCTCTGTTCGTCAATTTTAGTCTTAGCGTAGCAACGCACAACTTTCAGCAACCGCTTTCAATTCAGTCTGCTAACATTTATGTGGAACAAAACAACAAGCGTTAGTCTCGATAGAAATATCAGAATGCACGAGGAGCCATAACCGTCTTTGTCTTCTAGCAATTTATACGCACAAGTGTTTCCCTCAACGTTTTCCATAACTATGCGTTGAACGAAGATGATTGTGATGAGGTGATCCCAAATAACTCACAGGATAGTATTAGCTAACGTCTGTCTTCATTTTGTTCTCCTTTTTAACTTTCTAAACTTTCGTGCTTCAGAAGTCATTCGATTACCAGGTAGTTGTTCCGAGGGAACCATTTGCTCCGCGTGGACGGGGCGGCGTCGTGAATTCAGTGCATCGGAGCGATAGGATGTTAGCAGAAATGTTGCATATTGTTCGGAGATAATCCTCGTCGAGAACAACGTCAAGTTCCAGAGTCTCTGAGCGTCTTCCTCTTCGGCCGTGACTGTCTTCTTCCACCGCGCATTACTTCGGGAGGTGTGGTGTGACTTGGCATAATTGACCGGCTCGGCTCGTCGCGCCTCGTCGCGTTACAGGATATGGACTTTTGTGGCTTTCCTCTTCAGTTTTGTCGCTTCCTCGCGTTCTGCTTGTGAATACGTTATCGCTTTTACTCGAGCACGCATTCCCTCGCGAAAGTAACGATGTCTTGGACCGGTTGTGGATATCGCGAGGGCAATTGTTTTAGCGATTTCTCGAACGCTCGTCGCTTCCAAGCTTATTGTGTTTCCTACGAGGCGTGCGTATGTATATGTGGAAAGGGGGGGCTCTCTTCAATGCTACTCTCATGTGAATCTGAAGAAGTGCTGCTGCGAGAACTAAATTCTTCACTGTGCTGAAGTTACATTCGAAGTTCGATATTTACAATCGAAACTTTGACCATTTACCCTGAAGTCAGGAACGGTTGCAGTGATTGACAAAAAACACATTTAGAATCAGGAAAGGAATATCTACCTGGGTCTTTGTTTAGTTTTTCAAAATTAGGCCTTGTTCGAAATTGGCCACCTATTAAAACATTTGACCGTTTGCCCTGAAGTCATGGATGATTCAAAATATGAATATGAAACATATTTAGAATCAGTAGATGAATGTCTGGATCATCCATGACTTCAGGGCAAACGGTCAATGTTTCGATTGTAAACATGTAATATGCCGCACAGAAACCTCTAAAAATTCATGGGTGACGGTTAAAACGTGGATGGGGTGGGTTTCACTATCAAATTGCCCGAACTTAACCACCCTGTTTTGAGGGAAATTACTAAAGGTACAGCCCAAAAATTACCACTAAATTCAACTTATTATCTTCCGCGTATTTCACTTTAGAACAGTTTTTCTTCACTTGAGAAACTGTCTCTGAGCCCTAAAAGCTCTATTTGAGAAAATGGTCCGTGTGTGTTTGTCTGTGAAGGCAGTGTAGAGAAAACAGCTTTAATTTGATAGTATACCTGCAGATCACCACGGGACGCCAAAATAAGGAACTACTCAAAGTGGTCCACAATTAACTATAGTTGTTCGACGCAAAGCGTCGAAGTTGTCAGGGTCTTCGACCTCGGGCTTCCCCGCGTCATTGTCTCCGTCCGCCTAATTGTCTCCAACCGTTTCAATACCTGCCCCTCACCAGCGGGAATCCCTTAGCTGCGGGCCCCCAGCCCCCTTTTTTAAGTTTTCCCCTTTCTTTATTTCTTTCTCCCAATTTCATTTTCCTATCGATGACAGAGCTCTTCCAAAATCATTCTGCTTCCAACTATCACCCCAGTAACTTCTCACTTCCTCACACGGTTGGATGGGCCAGTTCACGCGTTCTGAGTACTGCCCTTGTGTCACCCAGTTGTACTCCATCTCACCTCAATTTCAATTCTACTCAATTCCGTACGCACGTATAATACAGTCCTCCTCACGCTCACCGAGTTTCAGTTTCATTGCTATCCTCAGCTCCCCCATTCTTGCACCCACCAATAGTTATCACTGAAAATCGATTTTACTGCGGGTTTTGGTTTATTATTCATTCTGAATAATAACCCTATGTTTTCGGTCACGAAAAATTTTTTACAACCCCCCTCAAAATTTGATACTTTACGTTTCAAGACATGGAGATTCCAAATATGCGGTGTCCGTCCACTGTCCGCTGTTCCCCGTCCCCCGTCCGGTCCGTTTTGTGCCTTTAACGTCGTCTAAAAAATTCGTTCTTTCGCATAAAAATCCCATTGGGTATCTAGTTGTGCCCGCCATCTTGGTAATCCGATCGGACGAAGCCCATGATTGTTATGGGCCAAAAACGGTTAGAAAAATTTACGAAGCGCAGTACAACGCGGGAACTACAGCGTAAGTCAACGTTTCGTCAGTACTCCCTCACTCCCGTCTCTGCTCACCTCGCAGCGCCGCCCGCTCAACTCCCTTTTCGACTCGCAACGGGTTCGCTCGAAGCGCCCTTGTTCCAATTTCCCCAACCCGACGGGGAAAAATCATCAGACGTTTTGTTTCTGTAGTTACATTGTAGCTCATGTTTCGTATGGTTTACTAGCATTCGATGCTGAATCGAATGGGATGGGGGAGCAGTAATACTAGGTCAAGCTGTTCATGAAAATAATAAACCACTGTGTAATCGTTTGCAGGGTTTATTTATAAATTTTGTTTATACAGTACTAGAGTTCTGAAAAATATACTGATAGTCCAACACGCTAGCGATATGATTCGTAAGGTAAGAGAATTAGGAGCACCTCAATAAATTCCGGAATCTTCAGCTCTAGCCCGTTAGCATGTAGAAACAGATCTGATTAGTTCCTAGTGTGATGAAATGAAGGCACGGGGAACTGACGAAAGTTATGTGATGTCCAGTTCAGAGTGACCAGATGTTTTTAGAATATTCAGTATTGGCCGCTATTCTTTCTCATACCGACATCGGCCTATTCGCGCTTCATCTCCGTGTTAGTTGAATTCCCTTTGGAACTGGTGCAAGGGAGGGAAGGCCCAATAGTCCCAATGCACGCATATCATCCTATACCAACCCACGGTGTTCACGTGGACACAGATGTGAATAAATCGAAACATGTAGCGTCAGTGGCAGGTCAAGGTGGGCGCTCGCGCAATCACAGGGTGGACTGCGGATGTCCTCACAGGTCTAAGCCACTTGGGCCAAATACCAGAATTATCCGACGGCCGAATCAACAGCCCCCATACAAAGTATCGGAATATGTGTTTCAGCTCACACTCGTCGGGCGTCGATGCGAAAGGAAAGGGCACTGGAAATGAGAGGAGAGATAGAGAGGTCCCTAGGGATAAGGGCCTTCACTTCCCTGAGAGTTGGCCGTGTCGAGCAAGTTAAACAAAGTCGTTCGCGGATTCTCCTCACGTTCCCACTCATAGCGTATTCCGAACCCTTCGCCGAAGCCCCCCTATTGCGCTCAGGAGGAAGGCCCCTTTCCTCGTCCTCCCTCATGCCATACCATACCACCACAGCAATTTCCCCGACCTTCCTCCTCTCTCTTCCACTGAGGGCCTGTTTTCCACCCTATTTTATAGTGAATAATGAAATCAGGGCTCCCCGACTCCTCGTTCGAACCCCAATTTCTTCCCAGTGCTCTCTCCGCCTCTTCCCTGCGTTCCGTTGTCCCATGTACCTGCCCTTCTTCCGTACAAATTACTGGTCGAGCACCGAAACAAGGTGCGACGCTCAAGAGCCACTAAATAAGGCATGGAGCTAATGTAGCTATTTTTACAGGTTTATTCGACTGTGGTTATGCTTCATCCGCGTAACAACGCTTCCTGACTTTACAAATACTTGTGACGCGCTTGTAAATTGCAGTTTAAAAAATGGTCAATTCTCAAATAAATTAATATATGAAACACAGGCCTGTTTTCTTAACAAAATGACGGTTCCTTAACACTCCTTAGAGAGTAATATCAATTTGCGGTTTCGTTAGCATGAGAGAACCCAGGCACTCGCTCAGTGGCCCCCACCTCCCTCAGGCCCAGCAGGTTTAAAGTAAAATTTGGGATGGGCGACCTACCTTCTAGCAAATCCTCAGGCATGCGCATTTTCGAGCTTTTTCAGGCCTTGCCATGGGTGGGAATTGGATTGCTCTGTTCTACCTACCTTGCACTGCGGAGGCAGCCACCTGTTGTGACCCTAACCCATAATGCACCGGCACAAGGCCGCAGACTGTGCATTCCCTTGGTGCCACGTCTGGGTCAAACGACCCTGAATGGTCGCTGGCCCACCCCATCTTTCGATGGCACTTACAGCTTTTCCTCATCCCAGAGCAAGACAGGCGGCTTTTCCCTGAGGTTCGGAAGGATCCCGTTAAGACTCGGCAGAGGTCTCCCAAGGTCTTGGAACTTTTCTTGCACCACACGCTGCACCAGTACACGGTCAAAGCTGCAATCCTGATATTACCCGCCGCCACTCTACGGGCTTCCAACACCACCATACGAGTCTGGACGCAAGTTCGGGCGGGCTACCCACCACTCTACCCTTAAAGGATATTTTTCTCGAAACGGTGTCGCAGGGGTGCACAGCCCGTGGCGAAAGCCGGTGCACCGAGGGTTAGGTCCACCGCCTAAAGGCGGAGTGATGCGCCGATCCCTGGTAACCCAGCAATGGGGTTCTGCAGATATCGCAGTGGTCAAGGGTTCGCTTGAGGTTTCTTTTTGATCGATTGGGCGGAACGCAAATGTCATATTTGCGCCTCTTCTCTTACTAACTTACTCCTGCAAACTGGTCGAAACCAACAGCGACGATGCCTGGCTTCAGGCCTTCACCGGAGACAACCTGGTAGTGCGAAATTATTTGAGACACGGAGGTGTGTTTTTTGGTTATCAATTACACCATTCTCAAGTACACGATTCACTGCTTTACTTGTTCGTATCAGTTAAAAGTAATTGCTAATACGACCTCACTACTTTTTGAGCAGATCTTTCAAATGGTTTAGCGTTGCTGGTAAGCTCTCCCTATAAATCCAGCGTGCTGGTTCAGATATTTGCTATTGCTCTTATCAGGTATTTTTGTAGGAAGACTGCAGCACCAGAAAGTGCAGCAAACGACGTTGATTGCCTTTGAACTCCCATTTGACAAACTCAGCGTTTTAAAAACAATGCGGAGTACGGAATACTAAGATTTAAGGACGCCGATGATTCCCTGAGTCTCAACTCAGAATAATTACGTCATTCGTGACATTCAAATCACCTGATTCCGATCTACCCCTTTCTTCCCCCTTAGACTCTCCTTTTCGAAACTGAATCTCCACGTATTTCTAGGTTGTTTGTTTCCGTCTGTCCGAGCGATAAAATTTCCATCGTGGATAAGAAGAGGCGTCAACGGAGTGACATCTTTTGATGTGGAGGGCCACGTTAGTTCATCGGAAAGGGCTTTGAAAGGAGGGTGCCGTTCAATTAGACGACGGCAGTTGGCGAATGTTGGGCCTGAGTCTGCACGTGATGCCAATGGCTGCACCCCCGCAGTGCGCACTCGAGGCCACCGCAAATCACCGACTCTGGGAGTTAACGCCCACTTCAACTCTGCGGGGATTACCTTTATCTTCCCAATGTTTTCCCCTCAAATTAGCCAGGGATCCTCCTTTGAAGGCCTAGCTGTTGAATCCTCGTTTGTAATTTATACCACGCGATCCTCGTTTGGCTTCGTTACTTCGGTCGAGTGGGAGCGGCTCTGAGGTTTATTTGGGATCAGGGGTCTCCTCAGTCTTTGTCCTATGGAGAAGAGAATCCATCAATTGATTCTAGACTCCCTCTTGGCTAAACTAAAATCCCAAAGAAGTTCCAATCGCGCAAGAATCGAATATACACGATACCATACAAGTCAACAAGTTGGTATTTCCTGGAGGGCACAGCTACTGACTGACTTTTCGCAACACTGTCGCTGAAAAGGAGGGTGACTCGAAATATTTAGAAACAACTGTAAACAAGTCAAATGAAATAATGAAGAACAACTATTGCGATTAAACTAAATATCTGGTGGACGCATAACACAACTTTGCTCAGCTCTACGTGCTGAACGATTCGTATCACTCAAGCAACTAATCGAACCTGTTCTTCGCTCATGTTATAGTTAATTGGAAGAACGTAGCTCGTTGGGATCTGTTAGCGTTTAAAGTTCTGGAATTTATTGAGCGGCTCATACGTATGCCACGACCATTATCGAGTAAATAGTGTACAAATGATTCACTAGACTATCTCCAAGATTTTTTTGAAAAGGATCCTGTTTACTGTTTCGAAATTATCGGATCATAATCCGTAAGAACTATCTTATGAACGTTATTAAAACCACCATGGGTTTTCCAAGAACGTTAGTATGATGAGTGGGGTTTATGTGATCAACGCTGCGCTAAAATAGATTTTCTTAGAAATTATTGATCGTTTATTGTGTTGCACTCGTGTTTTTTCCATGGATGATACTTTTGTCGCGGCTGTCACGATCTTTCAAAATTGCCGATTAAAAGGAATTTTTATAGAAATGGTTGGAGTGGCATTTGAGGAAGAAAATGTGCAGAGTGTTATTCACTATAACTGTAGTTTTGGAGCTATCGCCCTCATACTCGTTGGCGCTCCTTGGCGATCTTAAGGCTAAATGCTGAATTTGAGCCTTAAAATTCGGGTTATTATTCATGTTGAATGATAGACATGTGTTTCCGGGCGGGAAAAGTGTTTACAACCCCCTAAAAATGTAAAAAGAATCAAACAGTCAGTTGAGCAACGTCTACTGAAAGAGCAAGCCGGTTTCCGGGAGCACCGTAGTTGCACCGATCTCATGAGAATAGTGTTGGAGCAGAGCATTGAATGGCAGAGTCCCCTGTACATCGCCTTCATAGACTTTGAAAAGGCATTCGAATCCATAAACCAGGTTACCATGTGGAAGATACTGGAACTGTACGGGCTCCCAGCAAGATTATTAACCTTATAAGGAGCCAATACGAAGGATACGAATGCCGGATCGTACATGAAGGAGCGCTCTCAAACCCCATTAAGATCGAAACTGGGGTGAAGCAGGGGTGTGTACTGTCACCAACTCTCTTTATCGTGGTGCTAGACAGCATAGTGAGGGCGTCACTTGGAGGGAGAAGACGCGGAATCCAGTGGGGATTGCGGGAAAGACTGGAAGACCTGGATTTTGCCAACGACCTCTGCCTCCTGGCTCAGAGGTTTGGCGATCTGAAGGACAAGCTGGATGCTTTGAGCCGAAGCGCAAGCCATGTTGGCCTTAAAATCAACCTAGACAAGACCAAAGAAATGAGAGTGAATGAGCGGTGCCGGGACCATCTTGTCCTGCAGGGCGACACTGTGGAGGGGATTGACTCCTTTGCCTACCTGGGAAGCGTGGTCACGAAGGGGGGGCGGATCATCGGAGGATGCTAAGGAGGCAAAGGGGGCTTTCGTTCAGCTTTATCCAGTCTGGAAGAGTAGGAGCCTATCCAGGAGCACGAAAATACGGCTCTTCAACACAAACGTGAAATCGGTCCTGCTGTATAGCAGTGAAACATGGAAAGTCACAGAGAGCATCACCCGTCTGCTGCAGACCTTCGTGAGCAGGTGCCTATGAAGAATCGTGAGTATTTGGTGGCCATTGCACATCTCCAATGAAGAGCTATGGAGAGCTGTACCGCCTGACCCGACGATTCTGTGGAGAAGGCGGCGCTACAGTGGAACCCCCAGGGAGAGAGGAGAAGAGGAAGACCCAGGGAGACGTGGCGCAGGTCTGCAGAGAGGGAGCAACATGGCAAGAAGCAAAGAGGATCGCCGCCAACTGAAACGAATGGATGACTCTCGTCGAAGCCCTATGCTCCAATAGGAGTTAATGGAAATAATAATAATAAAACACATAATGTAACACATCCTTCAAGGCATGGGGATTCCAAATCTGCGATGTTTGTTCGCCGTCATCCTTCGCTGTCCGGGTTCGTTTGCTAGGTATTTTTCGATGCTGAGACAAATAAGACGCACAGCTGCGTCCTATTGGAAAATAGTGAAATCAATCTCTGGTGAAAGCAATTGCTGGAACTCGTGGGACAATAGCTAATAAAGGTATCATTTCCCGGGCCAGCATTTATTTCCTGCACTCTCTCCAACTAGCCGTAACTTCGCGTGCCGTGCCATTTGCCTAACGTCGTCTGGAAAATGGCTATTTTCTAGTTTCGTCGCAGTCAGGTCAGGTTTCGTTTCGTTTACTAGTATTTTTCGAGACTGAATAGAACTGGACGAGTATCTGTAGGACTGCGTCTACATGAACAGCAGTGAAATCACGATAAATATAGTGAACAAACATAAGCGAATTGTTCTACCTGAAGGAATTCGCGAGACAACGCAGCCCTCGCTCACTTCCCGCACTGCCTCACGTCTCACAAGATGCTCTGCACGCGTTGCCTGGTTGTTGATATACCCACGTGATATTCTTAATATTGATAAATACGATAGGTCTCCATAACACTGTCCCAGAGAATAATTGTAATAAAATGTGTAATCATTTGCAGCGTTTTTTCAGCCGTTTTCTCTCAATCCGCATGCGCACACTCACAGACTATCGTCTTACATTACGTTTTTCAAAAGAAGCCCTTGAAACGTAAAGCTGCAAAGAAAACTAAAAATAAACATTTTCTATTCCGTAGGGTTAAGGAAATTTAGAAGCGTTATTAAATTACCGAGGGGTGTATGTTTTGTTGAGACGCTAGTAATCCTAAACTGTGAACGAGCGTTTACTGCTTGATTGGTCCTACGGTAGCAGCAAATTATCACGCAACGGTTTATTATTTTCTCACACCCCATTCGATTCGGCATCAAAAAGTGCCTGTAAACGATACGAAACATGACCTGATGGAAGAAGGAATATTACATATTCCAGGTGTCTGTGGGAGCCTGTAGGCAATCGGCCCGACGTGACCAGTTGTCGGGTCGTTAGGAATTACTGTAATTTCACTTTTTCCGATTTAGACGCAGTCACACTTCGGTGGGACACATTCCAGTAGACTTAGCATCTAAAAATACCTAGAAAATTATATAAAACAAAACTAAATATCTGGTACGTATAGACACACAACTTTCCGCCACCCCTTTAAGTTCGAACACCAGCTACATATGCGGGTGCTATATCTTCATTCAACCCATTTTTACGGGAATATTTATATAGAACAAAATGTAGGGACTAGTTAGCTGAGAGTACTTCGTAAGTTTGATCGAAATCGTTACAGCCGTTTTTGATAAAATTGGAATACCGATAAATTAATATTCGACCAATCTCCTTTTCTGAGTTAACATGGCTTATATCTCCGTTCAACATATATATACAGAAATAATTATGGAGAACGAAATGTTGGTATGGGTGACTAAAAGACATTCCATTAGAATTTATTACATCTGGTGAAGCAGTTACCCTGGAATTTACGGAAATGTTCGAAAAAACGTTATTTTCGACACATTTTGATTTTTATCTCTGTTCAATGGACCGTCACAGGAACATTTATTGAATAGAATATGTAGGTATTACCTATTTGAAAACATCCTGTGAGTTTGGTGAAAATCGCTGAAGCCGTTTCGCCAAAAAGCGTAAAAAACCTATTTTTGCTTCAGGGGCCCATATCTCCGTTCACCGTATTTTCATGGAGATATGTATGGAGAGTAAAAGTTAGGAATTAATTGGTAAAAGATAATTTGAAAGTTTAATCAAAATCGTTAGAGCCGTTTTCGAGAAAAATGCGAAAAACCCTAGTTTTTGGTACATTTTCGTCCCCCACCCCCCCTTCCTATCAGCCGAAATCGTACATAACCTTATTTTGGTGTCTACGAAAAATAACGAACAAAACAAAAAAAGAACCAGCTCAATCGGATGAGCCGTTCTCCCGCAAATCGAACTACAGACACACACACACACACACACACACACACACACACACACACACACACACACGGACCACGCGCCGAAATTAGGTTTTTTAGACTCAGTAGGGTCTGAAACGTAAAGATCTGAAGAAAACCCAATTTTTTTTTTTTGGGCCGATTACTATACTTTCCTTCCCTTCGGGTAGCGGAAAGTAAAAACCTGTCAAAATTCTGTTTTTGTTAATTTTTTCAACCATGTTGCGCTAACAACACAAGTAGCGGCCTTTTTAAACCACGTTAACGGACATTGCAGATCTTGAAACGTTAAGTATCCCTTTTTGACGTTGTGGGTGGGGGCGGGGGCGGGGGTGTAAAAATTTTTCCTGACCGAATAAACAGGTGTTTTATTCAGAATCAATAATAAACCCAAAATGGTATCAGCACTCTTCGCTGCCGCTAGTACTCCGACGGGAAAAAACGAAACATTCCACGCTGGAAAGACTAATTCTCCCACACTCACCCCCTTCCTTTCCCATTGACGGTAACTTATCATTTCCTAACGCACTCAACTGATCGTTGACCCCTCCCTCCTACCTGTACGTCATCTTTTACTTACGATACCGCGGCCAATTGCCAAAGACCGCAAATCGATATTGGTAATAGCCCACACACGAACGGAGCACTGAGCGAAGATGTTTCCTCTCTGCAGGGTGAAGCCGAACTCTCCACCGAGCTGACCTTTGGGTGTAATAAATCGCTATTATTCAAGGAGGGAGCATCATTATTTCTGTTGATCCGGAATCATACTGTTACAATTGTGAGAAATGTTAATGAGTGAAACGGCAGTTTGAATTCCGTCCTATAAGTGTCCTATAAACGTTATTAAACTTATTTCCAATTTACAATTCTTTCGAAGGGTTTTCCAGGCAGCAGCACATCGCGTTGGTGTACGTTCCCCTTCCCCCACGCTGGTAGAGACGGTAGAGCACAGAAAAGGCGGAGGCGAAAGGAAGAGAGAGGGAGAGTTGGCTAGATAAGGAAATCACGTATCTGCCAGCTAATAAATAGAGTTACTGGGAAGGCCTCGGGACGCAGTAAGTGCTTTAAAGGCTTCCACAACAAAGGCAATGTAATTTGGTTCTAAAGCAGTTATTTCTCCCCCTACGAGCTCGCTTCTCGCCGTCTTCGCCCTCCTCTCATACACATCGCTCGCTCAAGACATGAAGCTTTGCCACCCACCGGATGTCGAGCGACACGCAGGGTACGCGCCTAAACTCGCCAACTGCACCGGGAGTCTCAAGAATATCTTTCACGTTACACGAAAAGTCAGGAAGGAGATGGGATTCCTTAACCAGATACGGAGATTATACGTTCAGCAGTTCCCCGAAATCACATCGCGAGTAACGGATTCCCGGTGCGACGCATTGTACACTTTTCCATCCCCCCACCCCACGATTTTCAATTCCCTAAATACTTACGTTTTGATGTTTGCTCAATCCACAAAACCTAATTTCCGCGTGATCCGTGTGTATGCGAGTGCCTGTAACACAATTTGCTGGAGAACGGCTAATTTTGAACATGTTCATGATTCCCAGGGTAGCTGCTTCACTGGATTTGATCAGTCTACCGGAGAATCTTCTAGCAACCTATAATAAATAAACGAGCTTACTCGAACATTAATTAATCGTTTTTCTAATTTTCTCAAACACGGGTTCGACGGTTTCGATCAAACTTGAGGCGTTCTCTCAACTAGCTGGTGCCTACATATCGTTCTAAAATAAATAAATGTTACCGTGGAACTGGGTAAAATGTAGAAACAGCTACCGTATTATATACAGCAGATCGTCAGATTTGAGGTGGTTGTGTGTAGCGAGGCCTCGGAGCTATTTTTGCTCGATTGCGATATTCTTTCATCCCTCGGGTGCGAAAAGTAAAAACGGTAATCGCACGACATTCCTCCTGAAGGATTTCGGGCCGGGGCAGCCCGCTCAGTATCGTCTACGAGCTCAGTCTCTTTACTTTCCTTGGCACTACAAAGTAGAAAGGAAAGTTATGTAATCGGCTGAAATTTTTTTTTTTGAATTTTCTTCGGATCTTTACATTTTAGACCCCCCTGAGTCCGAAAAACACTATTTGGGGAAATGGTCTGTGTGTGTATGTGTGTCTGTGAACGATTTTTCGAGAAAACTACCTATCAAATCAGCTCAAACTTGATATCTAGCCCGCAGGTCACCATGGGACGCCAAAATAAGGGTATGAACAAAATCCACCGAAAGTCAACTATAGTTATCATAGTGATCAAAACAACAAATTTTTTTTCTCAAAATCTGCTTTAACGATTTTGATTAAATTTTTTATATTGATAGCTCCCAATATGGCAACTATACCATAAAATTCCCATTCGTGGGAAAGTGACATGAGCAGCACAATAAATTATCAAAATTTTCCACGAAAACCGGTTTTAGCGCGGTTTTTTACTTTCCGCTACCCGAAGGGAAGGAAAGTATAGTTATCGGCCCAAAAAAAAAATTTGAGTTTTCTTCAGATCTTTACGTTTCAGACCCTACTGAGTCTAAAAAACCTAATTTCGGCGCGTGGTCCGTGTGTGTGTGTGTGTGTGTCTGTAGTTCGATTTGCGGGAGAACAGCTGATCCGATTGAGCTGGTTCTTTTTTTCTTTTGTTCGTTATTCTTTGTAGACACCAAAATAAGGTTATGGACGATTTCGACCGGTGGGAAGGGGGGGTGGGGGACGAAAATGTACCAAAAACTAGGGTTTTTCGCATTTTTCTCGAAAACGGCTCTAACGATTTTGATCAAACTTTCAAATTATCTTTTCCTAATCAATACCTAACTTTTCTTCTCCATACATATCTCCATGAAAATACGGTGAACGGAGATATGGGCCCCTGAAGCAAAAATAGGTTTTTTACGCTTTTTGGCAAAACGGCTTCAGCGATTTTCACCAAACTCACAGGATGTTTTCAAATAGTTAATACCTACATATTCCTCTCAATAAATGTTCCTGTGACGGTCCATTGAACAGAGATAAAAATCAAAATGTGTCGGAAATAACGTTTTTTCGAACATTTCCGTAAATTCCAGGGTAACTTTTTCACCAGATGTGATAAATTCCAATGGAGAGTCTTTTAGTCACCCATACCAACATTTCGTTCTCCATAGTTATTTCTGTATATATATGTTGAACGGATATATTAGCCATGTTAACTCAGAAAAGGAGATTTGTCGAATATTAATTTATCGGTATTCCAATTTTCTCAAAAACGGCTCCAACGATTTCGTTCAAACTTACGGAGTACTCTCAGCTAACTAGTCCCTACATTATGTTCTCCATAAATGTTCCTGTAAAAATGCGTTGAACGAAGATATAGCGCCCGCATATGTAGCTGGTGTTCGAACTTAAAGGGGTGGCGGAAAGTTGTGTGTTGCTACGCACCAGATATTTTCCTTTTAAACTCCGCTGAGATGTTACTAGAATGTTTAAAACCGAGCAGCACTAAAATAAGCTAAAAAAAGCCATGTACCCGAGTGAATTGACGTTGAGCTAAGGAAAGTTGTGTGTTGCAACGCACCAGATATTTCGTTAATAATAAAGCTGTTTGATGCATTAGCGATCTATATTTTATTTTTCATTTAGTTTCCCAATTATTTTCACTGGGTATCCCGTCAATCATGAATAACGTTTTTTTCAAATATTAACAATTGAATTTTTTATTCATTGTTTATTGCTTTGCTTTTTTGGTTTAACCCTATGTTTTCGGTCAGCAAACTTTTTTTACAACCCCCCCTCAAAATTTAATATTTTACGTTACTTAACTCTGCAATGTCCGTCCGCCGCCCGGGCCTTTTGTGCCTATAGCGTGGTCTAAAAAATTCGTCTTTTCGCACAAAAATCCAATTTGTTATCTAGTTTTGCCCGCCTGTTTGGCAAAACGATTGAAGCCCGTAGTTGTTATGGGCGAACTATTAGACAAATTCACAAAGACGCAATTTTGGCAGTTTTATCGCAATACCCCGTGTTTGGAATGAGTATCAGACGTGTGCAACTGCGTACAGTGAAATTACAGTAAGTAGTCATCATAGTGAGCCATAGTCTACTAATTGAAAGAACTCGTGGGACAATGTCTACAGCGAAAGTAATCGCTTGCATCGCTTGTAGGTCCTCCCTCCTTCCGCATCAAAACCACCCGCCCGCTCAACTCTCCACGTCGTGCCAATTGTCTACAGGCGCTTACAGGCGCCTGGAATATTTAGTTTTCGTCGTTCCGTTGTAGCCACGTCATGTTTTATGTGGTTTCCTGGTATTTTTTGATGATAAATCGAATGGGGTGGGTCTCGGTGCTGTCAGACTCTGTCGAGCTGTTCAAGAGAATAATAAGCCTGTGTAATAACTTGCAACGTTTTTTTGGCGTATAGTGCATTAATCGTTGTTTAACGGACTTTGTACTCGCTCCTCACCAAATAAAAAAATAAATATGTATCTTCCGACTCTTCGTGCTGCGTGAGAATCGTGCCAATTATGTTGGGGCGAGTTTATTGACAGTATGTTTAATGTGCGTTAGAAAGTCAGAGGGTGCGGGGGCGGTGCGAGTGACGGCGGCAGTGACAGTGGCGGTGGCGGCTCACCCCAGCAGAAGCGATAGCCGCCCCTTCGGAGGGAGAAGTCCATTAATCGTAATGAAATCTCGGCCAATATGGTTTCTGGAATTGATGTGTCGGTGGTCGTGAGAGACGCGGGGCATTGGGCGAGGGGTTGTGGGTGTGCGGGTCGAGGGACCGACTGTGGAGGGACGGTGGGAGGGGGGTCGCGGACACACCCCGCCACTTTAAATTTAGTTTTAAGGGGTTGAAAAGTTGCGGCGGGGGTGGGCGAGGGGAATGGAAAAGGTCGCGTGGCCGCCCCATTATCGCTCCCCATTCAATTCCGTCCCGACATTTGAATACGTCAAGCCGTATGTCGGGAGCGACACGCCCAACCGATTTTGTATTCATTCGCAGAGCTCGGGGGACGCAGCTCACTCAACAAGAATCACAACTACTTCTGAAGGGCGAGGGAGATCAGCTACAGGCGCCCTCCGCGGTTTTCCGAGTAATAACGACCTTCGACGTTGAGTTTCAATCGGAAGACTCGAAATCGTCGAAACGATTTCTGGACTGTGAAAAGGCGTTTGATTCGGTGTGAAGTACGATAACTTCTTCCATTCGGGCTGACACAGCTCATTAGGTGCTGCAATGAAATCTACAAGGCCCAGTTCTACCTACTCAGTACTCAGTTGAGCCACTTCGCCAAACCAAACAACCAAATCTAGCCAAATCAGTTCAGTGCTCTTGGTCCTAAAGGAAGCTTCTGAGTTCAGTGTCTTTCTCCTGTCAATTAAATCCTTGACATCAAGCCCTACAAACAAATTTTAAGCTGTTGAAGTAATTGGGTTTGTTCCACCAGTAGGTAAATAAGTAAAGTTAACGTACCTGTTTGGCAAGTCCGTCTCCTCTGGCTGGTGAGATACTGTGGGCGAGCGCTTTCAATATAAAGACATCATCTTCTGGCCCGTAATTCAATGCAAAGATTGGATTTGCATTACGAGCTGTTCAACATGGATCTGTCTTATCGTGTTGTGAATATTGTCAGAGCGATGTACTAGAATACGACGGCCTCAGTATGGCCAACTGAAAGGGCTTTTGAAGAAGTGTGCCATATCATCAGGGCTGCCCGATGAGCCTCTTGTTGTTCTCGATCTTTCTAAACAACCTGAGAAGTATATAAATACCTCGAGAAGCCGAGAAATGAGAATCAATCTTCTTATGACACGGTCAGATGACACTGTGCTTATAGCGGACAGTGTTTTTAGGGAGAATTACAGCTATGAATGGAACCCTACTATAGAGTCCAAGATTCTCATTTGTAGGGAAGAAGGTGGGAGGCTAGTAAAAAACGAAAAACGGTTTTATAAATATCTGGATGTGCTGCTGACAAGTCGCTCAGCAAGCGTTTCAAACAAAAACTGATGTTCACTAAATGGGCGGTAGTGAATGGTACGCGGTCATTTGTCGTCACATTCCTTTGGTAAATAACTCCAAGTCTTAAAGAAATTGGGTTGTGTCCGCCAGTAGGCAAATTACTAAAGTTAACGTACCTGTTAGGTGAGTCCGTCTCCTCTGGCTGGTGAGTTACTGTGGGCAAGCGCTTTCGATGTAAAGACATCATCGTCTGGCCGTTAAGTCAGTACTGGAGTCAGTCAGTTGGTCGTGGTCTTTATATACAAAGAGAAAGGTGAAGGGAGTGATGGAGCGTTGGGGAAGGGGCGGGGAGAGGTCTTGTTGGTCAGTCTTGACTATTAACAAGACTGACCAACAAGACCTCTCCCCGCCCCTTCCCCAACGCTCCATCACTCCCTTCACCTTTCTCTTTGTATATAAAGACCACGACCAACTGACTGACTCCAGTACTGACTTAACGGCCAGACGATGATGTCTTTACATCGAAAGCGCTTGCCCACAGTAACTCACCAGCCAGAGGAGACGGACTCACCTAACAGGTACGTTAACTTTAGTAACTCCAAGTCTTTGAGGAATTTCCGCACACCGTTTTGTGTCATGGTGCACAAGTTGGGGGGTATCGAGAATATTTAAGTTAACGTACTTTTTTAGTGTACGTCTGTCTTCTCTGGCGGTGAGATACTGTGGGCAAGCGCTTTCGATGTAAAGACAATCTTCTTGCCCGTAAGTCAGTTAGTTGGTCGTGGTTCTTATGTAGGAAGAGGAAGGTTAAACGGGATGATGTAACGTCAGGGAACGGGCGGGAGGAGGAATAAGGTCATGCACCTCTGGGGAAATCCGTTGGAAGTGAAGGAAAATAATGTAAGGGTAGTATGTATGTCTAAATTAGTTTGTTGATTGTCTTTTTTGTATGAAGTGGTCTGTAAATCCGTTAGTTGGTTGTTTTCGTTTGTGTAGTGTAAATATGATGTCGCATTTTGTGTTGATTTGTTCATGTTTATAAATTACCATGTTTTTTAATATGTTCAGTTATCATCCTTTGTATTGTTTATGTAGTAAGGTGATGTAGTCCTATATTTTGGTGGGTTCGTGTCTAGTTGTCTTTAGGTGGTTGGCAAAATTTGACTTGTCTTTATTCCTATTAAGAGATTTAATGTGTTCTGAATATCTGGTATTTTTCGTCCTGTGTGTCCTATGTACAGGTTATGTTTTGGTTTATTATTCATTCCGAACAATAACCCTATATTTCAGTCACGAAAAATGTTTTACAACCCCCTCCTCAAAGTGTGATACTTTGCGTTTCAAGACATGGAGATTCCAAATTTGCAATGTCCGTCCCCTGTCCCCCGTCCACCGCCCGCCGTCTGGGCCGTTTTGTGCCTTTAACGTGGTCTAAAAAATTCGTTCTTTCGCACAAAAATCCCATTTGGTATCTAGTTGTGCCCGCCATCTCGGCAATCCGAGCCCATGATTGTTATGGGCAAAAAATTGTCAAAAACATTAACGAAACGCAGTATAACGCGGGAACTACAGCATAAGTCAACGCTTCGTTGTTAGTACTCCCTCCCTATCTCCCTCCCGTCACATCAAACTCAATCACCCGCCCGCTCGACTCGCAACGCCCTTTCAACTCTTTTCGCCCGACAGGGCGCCAAGGCCACTTCCTCCGCACACCCCTCCATCGGATCATAAATGCCTACAGACGTTTATGGGCGCCTGGCGCCGGGGGAATATTTAGTTTCCATAGTTACATTGTCACCAGGTCATGTTTCATATGGTTTACTGGTATTTTTCGATGCTGAATTAAATGGGATGGGTCTTGGAGCAGTAATACTAGGTCAAGCTGTTCATGAGAATAATAAACCATTGTGTAATAATTTGCAGGGTTTATATACCCCACGTTGGTCGAGTAGCTCTGTTTCTTTCAGTCTTAACAGTTAGTTTGGTTCTACGTGTGTTGTCCGTACGTGACGCACTTCGTATGCCTTCCTTTCGTAAGGTGTTAGTTATTCCGTGTATTTTTGGTCCTTGTGTGTGTGAATGTGCAGCGTTTTGTCAAAATCTGTGTATTTTGTGTGTTGGATTGTCTTCTTTCGCTCTCAGCTCTCGCCCAGTTTAACTCACTCGCTCTCAGCTCCCGTTCCTATTCTGTTTTGCGTCAACTCATACTCTTCTTTGTACTGTCTCATACTCTATCCAATCTCAAATTTACCAATACAGTACACTCGCACTCATTTAATTCGTCATCTTTTTTCTCCGGTACTTCCAATTTCAGATCATACTCTTCCTTGCACCTAACATTAAGTGATAGTTGTTCTTCATAAACGTTGCTCTGTTAGAGAGTCGTGTTTACGAACGTTTTTGAAGTTTCCAAAATGAACGCCGAGTTTAATTTGATCAACCTGATGGTGCATTTTCTAGCTACCTATATCCACATTAGTATAGGTTGAAATATGATACCCGAAGATACACGCCATGATTACTTGATCGTTTTTTATTTTTTCCAAATACCGTTCTAACAGTTTTCATCAAAATCACGTAAGCAAGTACGCTGAGTTACAAGACACTGCATGGACGCCAGTGCATTTGGATTCCGTGTGCAGCGACTTGGTGTCATATTTGTAGACCTCAAACAGAAAAGGGTTTAGGAGTGCTGTGGTGCTTGTGACATTCTGCAACTTCAAAAGATGACTTATCGAGTGTGACCGAGAGACTGGCCATTCCATGAACATTGTCGAGCCCGTATGGTTTTATACACCATAATTAGTGTGTAGATTGGCACAGTGTTTTGTGAGCGTCGAAAGTCACAATTCTCTCACGTTCGGCGAAAACAGGTAGCTCCGCTGAATTTCCTACTGAGTGAGTATCGCAGATCACGTAAGAACTTTCAAAGGCCTATTGTGGCAAGTCTGGGCCTTTGTCGTTCTTCCGTATGTTTGTTCATTTTCCTTGTCGAGCGGCAAAGTGAAACAGAATATTGTTCTCGTTTACTTTAATCTTCCGTCGGTGATCACCTCTTTTGTCGGAATTGGCTTCATCGGAAGCGTAGGCGTCGCAATATCCATTACTTCGGAGTCTACTCTGGCGGGGGAAGTGGGGGCGAAAAAGAGCTGGAAACTAGGAGCTCGTCTCTCACAAAAGGGTTGAATTATGAAGATGCGGTTTTTCATGTAGACATAAAAGTGGAGAGGGAGAGTTGTCTATGGTGATGTGGGTGGCGGATTGGTGGTCGCGGTGGTGAAGTGGTGGGGGGGGAGGAGGCACCTTGAAGTGTTTTGCTGGATCTTCCTTCTCACTCCCCTCCACAGCCTCCAGCCTGTTGTCTGGTTCGTCCTTCTCCTTCTCCTCCGCTGCCGCTCTGAGGTGATTGATACACCCCGCCTTTTGTTTCACTCTGTCACCAGCAGGTTATCTGCCTCACGGCTCATTACGTCGCGGCCAAGACGGATGTGACGTCATGGAGCCACAATGGCCCTTCTTCCTCGTCCCTCAACACGACCCCCTAACCCACGTGTACCCCCCCCCCCCCCACCTCACGGTGCAACTTCTCCAGCCCGGAGCCATCCGAAGCCATCACCTCGCAACTCAACTGATCCTCCACGTCCCTTCCAACCCTCACCATCACAACCACCACTCAAGAATCTCCCTCACGATTTGATGTGAGTTCTCTCACCACTACCACCACTGTCACTACCGCCCTAATAACTCCCGTATTAACCGGCTCCTCCACCGCATCAACCTCCTCATTTGAATGGAGCATTTCCACACTACTGCACACAAGTTCGTGCAGGGACTTCCCCAGGGCATATTATTGATGATGTTGCGGAAACGGGGGGGGGACTCAAGTCTATAAACTCTCTATTTTTTGGTTTATTATTCATTCCTTATAATAACCCTGTTTTCGGTCAAACATTTTAGACACCCCCCCCCCCTCAAAATTTGATCGCGTTTCAAGGCATCGGGATTCCAAATTTCCAATGACCGTCCGCTAGGTCGTTTTGCGCCTTTATCGTGGTCTAAACATTCGCACAAAAATCCCATTTGGTATCTAGTTGTGCCCGCCTGCTCGGCAAATTGAATTTTGGCAGTTTTATCGCAAATACGAAGTGTTTGGGATCGTTTTCTACGTATTTTTAGATGCTGGATCGAATGGAACAATTTCTAGAGGTCTACAACGCGCCAATAGTGAAATTACAGTAAATATAGTGAGCCAAAGTCTACTAATTGAGAGAACTCGCGGAACAATGACTACAGCGAAAGTAACCGTTTCATCGTTTGTACTCCTTCCCTCCCGTCTCGTCAAAACCACCCGGAATATCTAGTTTAATAGTCTAGTCAGGTCAATTTTTATGTGGTTTACTGGTATTTTTCGATGCTGAATTAAATTTGAAGGGTCTCGGAGCTGTGAGACTCCGTCAAGCTGTTCAAGAGAATAATAAACCATTGTGTAATAATTTGCAGTGTTTTTTACTCAATAGTAATAATTCCAAGTATTTCTGCTCGATTTCCTAACTGTATTTACTCAGCCACCACGTTCCTGTAACTTTAATTTCGTATTATTTCTCAGCTCTATTTACCCGATTTCCCCAATCATTCTCACGAACTTTCTAAATAAGATGCGCCAACTAATTTATTTCGTACTCTGTCGATATTTTCCGATACCCGAAGCGATCGTGAAATACTCACGTAAATCGCTTTTATAACGGCTACTCAATAAAGGTGGCATTAGTGGGAACCCCTGGAATTCTGGAACCTTGTACCATTTTCTAAGAGACTGAGGTTCCCCCACAGTTTTAGTGGAAAGATGTGTATGTTTGTATGACAAGATAAACTTAACTGCTGGACCGATTTCCAAAATTCTTACCGTCAAGCTAAATGATCACCAACGTACGAGTAGGTCAAGAAATTAATCCTCAGAAATTCTTACCACAGCCAACCCAAGGTGTAAAAAAGTAGGGTCGATAACTTTAAAATAACTCCAAGCAATGAACCACGAAGGTCAGCTGTGACGTAAACACGCTACAATTACACCCATACGAAGTCGGAACAGTACATGAAAGATTATTTACCCGCTTTCCCCCTTGAATTTCCCCTTAAATCTTTTCTTTTCCGCTTACATTCATAAAGATCATTACAATCCAGAAACGAAGCTTATGAGTCAAGTAACTATAGTTATCATGGAGATGAAAACACAAAATCTCTTCTCACTACCCAAAATGTATGGCGAGTGTTGCCATCACGTCGAAAAAATTCAAACTTGATATCCAGCCTACAAGTCTCCATGGAACGCCATAATAAGTGTATGAGCGAAATCCACACAAAACTAACTACAGTTATCACGGTGATCAAAACCCGGCTCTGGCGATTTGGACAGCTTCTACTGATATAACAATGCCATTAAATACCCATCCGTAGGAAGATGACTAGAGCAGCAAAATATTAGTCGTATCTTCTACGTTCACTATTGAAACGGAATGAAAAGAATTTTCTTTGTAAAACTCGACTAAAAGGTTTCCGTGGCCTACTTGCTACGTAAGGCTGAGGAAAACTCAAATTGTGTGTATTTTCTATCGAACGCTTTTGAGGCTAGACGATCTTCCAAAGAAACTAAGATAATTTCACGTTGAGGCTGGCGGGCGCGAAAGAAACCTTCACACAAACGGTGGGCACAGCTTTCGTACAAGTACGCAACCACTAGGGACATTTTATGTCTTTTATTTTTGTTTTTATGCAATGATAACTACGCTTGATTGTGCTCGTTGATGGTTTCGATATAATGGCCGCGTCAATTGCAATTGACATCATCACTTGGTCACTGAGGTTAATAAAAGTGTGATGTTACCAAGCGTTACATTTTGTAACGTACGTTACCAAGCTTATTCAACACAAATATTTCAAAAAAAAAACACAAAATAATCGTAACCCTGGAGGACTCGAACCCACAATCCCTGATTCGGGAGATCGATGCCTTATCCATTAGGCCACAGGGGCTGTTGCTTGCAACTTGGGTTTAAAATTTCGTGACGCTTCTCCATAACATCTCCGGCGTTACATTTTCGAGTTTATGTAGCAAAGTAAAGACATAAAATGTCAAAAATGTCGGGTGGAAAGCAGCACATAATTTCCTGCAAGGCCTGCATCTATGTTCGAAGCATTTCTATGAAACTATTTATGGAGGACCAAATCAAACCAGCGGGGTATTGTCAACTAACTTGTACTTATATTTTATTCCTGGTCAGTGTTTCTGCTTGTCAGATATCCCTCATCTCGAACCACGACCAACTGACTGACTCCAGTACTGACTAAACGGCCAGACGATGATGTCTTTACATCGAAAGCGCTTGCCTACAGTAACTCACAAGCCAGAGGAGACGGACTCACCTAACAGGTACGTTAACTTTAGTATTTGCCTACTGGCGGACACAACCCAATTTCTTTAATACCTAACACAGCCAGTCCGGCTAAGGTACTATTAACAAGACTGACCAACAAGACCTCTCCCCGCCCCTTCCCCAACGCTCCATCACTCCCTTCACCTTTCTCTTTGTATATAAAGACCACGACCAACTGACTGACTCCAGTACTGACTAAACGGCCAGACGATGATGTCTTTACATCGAAAGCGCTTGCCTACAGTAACTCACAAGCCAGAGGAGACGGACTCACCTAACAGGTACGTTAACTTTAGTATTTGCCTACTGGCGGACACAACCCAATTTCTTTAATACCTAACACAGCCAGTCCGGCTAAGGTACTATTAACAAGACTGACCAACAAGACCTCTCCCCGCCCCTTCCCCAACGCTCCATCACTCCCTTCACCTTTCTCTTTGTATATAAAGACCACGACCAACTGACTGACTCCAGTACTGACTAAACGGCCAGACGATGATGTCTTTACATCGAAAGCGCTTGCCTACAGTAACTCACAAGCCAGAGGAGACGGACTCACCGAATCAGTTGATGTTTAGTATTGGGAAATATCACGTGAAAGATAGGCGGATTGATAGGTAGGTTGATAGGCGGATGACTCATAGGACTTCAAAGTAGCTGGGACCCTGTAATTCCTTTCTAGGTTAGAACAGCATTCTCCCTCTCAGCAATTTCAAATTGAGCTGAGCCAAACAATATCCATTTCAAAGTTACATCTTGGTAAACCCACTGAAACATCGAAGTCTAGACTTCACGCTGAAGTTGCCATAGCAACCGTCTAAATAGAGGGCGGTATGTGGGTTGACAAGTTGCAATTGTTACACACGAGGGTAGCTATTCTGGGAAGTTGGACGATGTTCCCCTAGTTGTTGCTAACCAATCCTTCACCATATGCCTGCAAGATGCCAATAATCCAACTTGACTCTACTTTCTTCAGCCCCCCGCGCTAAATGTTCAGCTTTTCTCAAAAACATCCCACACATACCAAACTAGTACCCACATTTTGTTTTCCTTAGACGAATGCGTTGAGCGCACATTCAGTCGCGTGCATGTTGTGACGTTAAATGAAGGTGCGGTTCTTCTTGTTGCTTCCAATTCACTCTCACGGAAACTTCAACGCATTTTCGATCGCTCCAAAGTGCGACGGCTAGAGGATCTCAAGGCCGTGAAGATTTCAACGCAAGGACCCTCCACAAATGGTGTTGATACGCGAGCAGGTTGGCGAGAGGAAGCGGGAAGATAACTTAGTTTTGAAGGGTGAATGGGGTATAGTGCTGACGCTTTTTCGACGGACTGCTTCGCAGGAGGAGAATAATGTAGCGCGGGGAGAGTCAATAGACGTAACCAAATTGAATGGAAAAGGATCGCCCTTCCGCTGTTAGAACGAAGGTGGATGCCAGCATATGCTGCGAGTCTGAAGTGGATTGTGCGCACGGAAAATAAATTCGTTTCTCCGACCTCCGTAAGGCGGATGCTGGAGACGTGAGATGGTTTCAATGTTTAAATGAGAATACGAACGTCGTTTGCTGCTTCTGTTAGCGAATGATAAAGTTGACAATTAAACGAACAATCGAGTTTTCAGAATTTTTGACGCGATTCACGAGACACCACAGCGCGAATGGTTCCACCGCTTTAGCAACTAGTCAAAATTCTTCATGAGTCAGCTCTTATAAACGAAACTCCGTAATCTATTAGGCTGCTACTACTTATGCCGCAATTTCAAACTCCCAACCATTGAAAAACCAACTACTTCGTGAGACTGTGTGCATGATTTTGTTTTTGATTAGTGTGAGTGTTGGAATTATATCACAAAACCTGATTGTTGCCATTGGTAAACTTCTACCGCATGAAACTACTATCCTAATTTTATGAAAACGCTAAAGAGATGTATAAGGAAAAAAAAAACTGCGCTGAAATCTTTTCGTCGAAACTTTTGCCAATTTATTGTGCTGCTCTCGTTATTTCCTCATGAATGATGTAGCTGCGTTATAGGGATCTCTCAACATAACATATTCAATCAAATAGAGATTTTTTAGATGGCGGTAAAATTCTACTCGGAAACTTTTAGTTCCGGTATTTATTGCGCTGCCGCTACTTAGCCCACGACCTTTATTGAGTGATGAGCGTATTTCCAGTTCATCATCGCGATTCTCGTGGAAAGGGTCGTGTTCACATTTCTTGAATTATAGGGAAACACTGCGAAAAAAGTTTGAATTCCGGAATTCCCAGACTGATGATTATTTTATGATCATTGTTTAACTTCCATCGTGCAGGCTGCTTATTGGACCACCACCATAATTTTTTCCTCAACGCTAGTTATAGATTATATGAATTATACCTATATGAAAAATAAAAAAACCGCAATAAAATAACATTTCTTCGTAAAAAAACGACCAATTTTTTCGACGAATTAAAATTTCAAATTATTGTTAAACAATTTGAATGATACTGGACAAGCAGCTCACTTGAAACTCGCATGTGAGATATGCGCTGCACAAGGCAACTACAGCCCTTTGGGCGTGTAGGAGGCTGTGCAGCAAATCCTGGGGGAATAACTCCAAAAATGATGAAGTGGCTCTTTAAGGGGGTAATAAGGCCGCGCGTCACGTATGCCTCCACGGTGTGGTGGAAGGCGACACGCGCGCTGGCAGTACAAGGAAAACTCCAACAACTGCAGCGGCAGGCGTGTCTTGGTATCACAGGGGCCATGGGTACATGCCCTACTGTCCTTCTGAACATCCCACCTCTACAGCGGACTCTGCGGTGAAGGACATACTCGGCTTCCTAAGGGGGGCGGGTATGTACGACGCCTTCTACTAAGAAAGGGCCAGCGTCACAATAGGCCCACATAAAAAGCGGCCGCAGTGACACAGGAACTTGTCCCACACGCCCTCGGGCTAAAAAAAAAACAAAAAAAACAAAAAAATAATTTGAATCGGTTACCCAAAAGTGTAATCGAAATTGTTAAGTGTAGAATGTTTGGTGTTCTGTTAACTATTGTAAAAGCTCGGTTCTTGCGTCAATTCACAATAATAGGCCATAATCTTCAGCGTATGTCCACAAAAAGGTCTGCTTAGTGCGATGATCGGATCGATTGCGTGGATCCATTTTCAACTACCCCCTCCATTACTTCATCTTCTGACTTCAACTTCGATTGACGTACTTCGGTGACGTTTCATCCTCACTACAGGTTCCAATCATGTTCGTAACACGATGATATAGTTAGTTATGGACCGATTTTGCTGGCTTATTCCCTTATTTTTGAGTCCCATGTTGATCTTCAGGTTAAATATCCATTTGAGCCATTTTGTTTCAGCCGATTTCTCTTAATCGTGTTATGGGCGTTTCCTCGAATGATTTTTATGGGACTTGAAAAGACCGGAAGGAAACTCAACCTTTCTGTTGAAACACGATGAGTGGTGGCTCAGTCGGTTACAATCAGCACTCACGGCTCACAAAAATATAGAGACAATGGGAAATAACAAAATGAAATCAAGTAAAGGAAATATAATGATGAAAAAAAATAGAACTAAAACAAAGGGTTATAAAACTGAAAAGAACGCTCTAGTTGTGAAATAAAAATAAATCTTAAACAAGGAAATATACAAAATGGGTACCCAAACCTGGCCACTACACAATTGGACGTGCACGTTCCGAAAATAATTCCTACTCCGGGAATATTACAAAAACAAATCGAAAAGTCTCCGTAGTCGAGAGGAGTCGCTGCGGACCAGGCATATGTCGAATTGCTTCGCCCAAAATCGTTGATGGGGAAGAACCTTGTTTTAAACGCTGCCTAATATCGACCAGGCAACAACAATAATAACGAGGCAACTGATCTCCACGACTTTTTTTGTTAGATCAGCCGTGATAGGAAGATCGCATGGAGATCAAGATAGGGAGAGAGAGAGAGAGATAGAGGTTCTGTGTTTCCTTGACGCCAATTACTAAACATTTCTTTTAGGCGGTTGCATAACGATTGAGTGTAACAGCGATGATGAGTGGCACTGGTGCTTGCTTATCCAGACATTCAAGATCAGTGAATTTAGGCGCCTTTCGGCTGATAATATTCCCAACTTGAAAGCGATAAAACCCGGAAATTATTTTTCACTCGTTCAAATCGGTAAGCATGTACATGAACAAACCGCCTTCGAAAGCGTAACTGTTGCTTTCTGTTACCTGACTGCGAACCCCTTCCACTCCTCGTGTAAATATTTAAACAATTAAGAGTGACAAGGGTCGCCCATAAAAGTTTTTACATTAGACTTAAGCGACGATTCGGTCCCTTCCAGTGTCACAGTGTCACTTGATCATTACAACCCTCGTTCCATCTTCCAGCAGCGGCTCCCCAGCCGCTCCCTTTCTCCTCAGGCCATTACCTCCCTCGCACAGCGAAAGCCTGCGTGACCTCGCAGTTTTCAGACCCCTCCCCACCATCAAAACCGCAACCTTTAATATAAACATTCCCTCTATTAATAACGTCTAATGAATATTACGGTTCATATCCGCGCATTGTACCCCCTCCCCAGCCCTCTTGACGACCAGTCTCTCCCTCGAACTAGTTGGAGACTGTAAAATATGTTGCGGAGGAGCTGTCCTCCCCTTTCATCTGCTGTTATTGATGTCGGCACTGGTCCGCACGTCAAGAGATGACGACCGCTCATCCATTAACGCCGTATCGCAATATTCGGGTATTACTGAAGCGTTCCGAGATACCACAATGACAAGGCTCCCTAAACACTTACGCATCATCGTTTAATGATTCGATCTCACGCAGTGGCGCTCGTTCGTTTTATACTACTGATTGTTTTTTTTAAATAAACGGAACTTTATTGTGCGAACTCACCATCAAGTGCGGTACATGTTTACGAGAACCCCAGATGATATCATCTGCATATTAGGCCGTGATAACACTGAGGATATACTAAAGGACTTAAACAACATCCACCATAACATCCAATATGACATGGACAAAGAACAAAATAAAACCCTTAATTACTTGGACCTGAAAACACACTTAGAACCAAATTAACTGCAAAGACTGAAAAGACAGACCCACTCGACCAAAGTGGGGTATATGATATCACTCGTACTTGTACAAACGCGTACATAGGACAGACAGGACGAAAAATACGGACCAGATACTCAGAACACATTAAATCTCTTAGTAGGAACAAAGACGATGCAAACATGACCTACCAAAATACAGGACTGAAGACATAGAAAAGAAGACAATGAAGAAAGAAGAAAGAAGAAAATGAAGACATATTAGAAAACATGGAAATTTATAAACAAAAAAACTTCAATGGACAGATCATAAATGAACAAATCAACACAAAATGCGACACCATATTCACACCACTCAAAACACTACAAAAACGAAAACAACCAACTGACGGATTTACAGACCACCCTACACAAAAAGACGGAAATTCCACAATTGACAGATCATTCAAGACGTTCCATTCACCTTCAGGGGTTTTCCCCCTGAGGTACATGACCTCCTCTCCACGACGCTCCATCATCCCGTTTACCTTCCTTTCGTATATAAAGACCACGACCAACTGACTGACTCCAGTACTGACTTAACGGCCAGACGATGATGTCTTTACATCGAAAGCGCTTGCGCACAGCAACTCACCAGCCAGAGGAGACGGACTCACCTAACAGATACGTAAACTTTAATAATTTGCCTACTGGTGGACATAACCCTATTGCTTTAATACGAGGTTCAGATCATCTAATCATCTAAATTGGTACAGTGATCTGTGTAGGTTGGGGAGGCTACTACCAGGCACCTCTCAGCGCATTATTGTGATTAATTGATCGTGATTAAAACGGCACAAATTCGTCGGTTTAAAGAGCTACTGATACAAGAAAATGGTCCATGCAGAAGAGAGAGAGAGAGAGAGAGACAGATTGATTGATTGATTTTATTTAATCACCTGGAGAAATTAGGGCCATGGGGCCCTCTCTTCCATTCCCCTAGACTACAGGTTTCACAATCATCCTCTAAATTTGCATTTACAATCATAACAATCTGTATATTTAATATACTACTCGCTGCACTACATTTACGATTACATACCTCTTGCTAGCATGCTGTAGGTACTGAATAAAGAAAAACACTACAATAACTACAAAAAAAACCACAAAAACCCGTCCATACCAAATAAATTACATTCACTCAAACATTTAATTTACCTTTCGTACACATACACAATTGTTTACACACAGTCAAAGTAAAGGGAGAGTACTGGGATATTCCTCCCCTTCTAAGAGTGACTTTCTTAGCCTAAAACACTTATGACAGCACAAATACTAATAATTCCAGTAATAATAGTAGTGAGAGAGAGAGAGAGAGAGATGAATGAGTTGGGGGAGCTGGGAAACGAACGACCAACTTTCGCGAGAACTCGTAGGTGAATGAGTTTGGGTTGAACTGTCTGTTGTGGATAGGAAAAAAGAGGGGTGGGAAAAGGATATTGGAAAGGGGGAAATCCGTTGTCAAACGGATGTAACCGAAGACCTGGACTTCCCACTGGTAAACAATAGGAGCTTGAGGACGAAGTTGTTCGAGGAAATTATGACTTTCCATTAGGGCTAGTGCGAGCATTTTGGAGACCCAGCTAATTCGGCCTGCCAAACAGTAAACAACCCAAATTTGAAGATATAAGTTCCAAATGTCTCCTGCTTTCTATGAATGGAAACTCGTTCGTTAGGGAAAAGGATATCTTAGCTTAAACATTTAAAAGGAGTTTCCAAGCCATGTCTCTGATTTTTGGTTTATTATTCATTCTGAATAATAACCCTATGTTTTCGGTCACGAAAAATTTTTTACAACCCCCCCTCAAAATTTGATACTTTACGTTTCAAGACATGGAGATTCCAAATTTGCAATGTCCGTCCGCCGTCCCCGTCCCCGTCCCCGTCCCCGTCCCCGTCCCCGTCCCCGTCCCCGTCCGCCGTCCGCCGTCCGGGCCGTTTTGTGCCTTTAACGTGGTCTAAAAATTCGTTCTTTCGCCCAAAAATCCGATTTGGTATCTAGTTGTGCCCGCCATCTCGGCAATCCGATCGGACGAAGCCCGTGGTTGTAATGGGCAAAAACGGTTAAAAATTAACGAAACGCAGTACAACGCGGAGCTACAAGCGTTTCGTCGTTTGAATTCCTCCGCCCCGCCCGTCTCTTTAAAAAACCAACCGCTCTCGAGGCGGCTCTCGCCTCCTCCCAACGACCCCTTTGGCCACCCAACGACGACGCGCTTCGCTTCGAGTGCCCCGTTCCAATTTCCCCGACGTTTTGGTTTTAATACGATTCAATTTTACATTCTTTCGTTTCATTCTCATTTTGGTTTTTTTCATCAATTTTGGTTAAATTTTGATATTAGTATTTAGTGTGCATGTTTTCATATTAAAATTCAGTTTTTTCTAGATACTTTCGTTTTTTTGTTTATTTTAATATTACGATATTACGATTTTAGTTCTTTTCGACCTTTTTTGGGTTTCATTATGATATTTTTCGATGCTGAATCGAACAGGATGGATCTCGGAGCATTAATGCTAGGTCAAGCTGATTATCCGAATAATAAACCGTTGTGTAATAATTTGCAGGGTTTTTGTTTATTTTAATATTACGATTCAGTTCTTTTCGATATTTTTTTGGGTGTCATTTTGATATTTTTCGATGCTGAATCGAACGGGATGGGTCTCGGAGCATTAATGCTAGGTCAAGCTGTTTATCCGAATAATAAACCGTTGTGTAATAATTTGCAGGGTTTTTAGTGAATGTGGTAGTCAGATGACAGTTTTATTTATTTATTCGAACTGAGGAACTAAACAATTTCAAGGTTTGGAACATCCGTCGAGATTTGCTGCTCTTCTTGAGTTTCCCTTTGCTCGGCAAGTAGTTCCGCTTCGCGTTCCGCGTTCCACCGAGCGAGATCCGGGTAGCGTTGCGTGTACTTGGTTATGTCCTCTCCGAACATGAGCGCTGGATCTTCCGCAGGAGGCTCCTTCACTTTCTTATACACCCTCCAGAACTCACGCAGCTGCTGTACTTCCGTCTTCCGTCGAACCAAATACCCTCTAAAGTTCCTTTGAATGCAAATGGCGCTTTGCTCGAGATCCCAAAAGTAGTGTCTGGGGAAGTCCGGTCGCGGATGAGCCGCCAGCCACTCCCTGAACGGCCCAATCTCGAAGAAAGTCGTGTAATTCTTGGCCCGATCCGGATATTTTGGGTTCATGTTCCACAATAATTCCGAAATGGCGTCGACCGGGTCAAACCCCGTTCGTTCTCTTTTCAGCAAATGGAGGTCTGACGCTTTGTAGAGAATGGATTCGATAGCGGGAATCAACATGGGAAACAGGTTCTCCATGATGTACTCAGTTTCTGGAGCGTCGCGACAATATCCTGACTCCCTCCTCTTCATCTCTCTCAACACTTCCTCCGCTCGCTTAATTTTATTTCGTTCCTCCTTGCAAATTTTGTGCCACAGCTCATTCCCCAACTCGAACTCCTCGTTCTTCCCGATGTCAGACAATTCGCTGACTAAATCGACCAAATCATTATCTTTAAAAGTCTCTATACGATCGTAGGTCCTAGCAACGGTCCAGTCCCGTTCTCTGGAGTAGTCCTCCGCTGGAGGTGGGAAAGGCAGTCCTCCGAACCACCGTTTTGGCACCGGCTCCACTTCGTCCTTCTTCTCTCTGCAAAACCGACTCATCTTGCTGGCCTTTCGAAGAAATAGTTGACAGCACTTAAGAGGAGTCAGATTCGTCTGCCCCAAATCGCTGATACACTCAGTCCATAGCAACCACAATTTTGTCGTATCGGCGTCATTCACGATGTCATGGACACAGCTCGCCTTGCGGCTAAAACATCGACACAAGAAAATTGGTAGATAAAACGCATCGTTCTCGCAAAAACATCGATGTAGATTTGATTAATTTGTAGTTGAACATTTATTTATTCGTACAAATGGGAAGAAATTAAGTGTAGCAATTACACAATTAAAATGAAAATCTGCTACGTAGCACCAGACCGCTGCCAGACTTTCCTTTATCTAAATTGAACGAACACCCACATACACATATACACAGACCCTGTACCTTCGTTCAACGCGTTTTTAAAGAAACTCTTAGGCGGGACATAAAAAAGGTACTAGTTAGCTCAGATATCAAATCTCATTTTCCCATTAATCTGCAGGTAGAGGAAAGTAAAAACACGATTGTTGGTACATTTTAGTTACTTTCTTCTTTCAAATGACAGTCAAAGGATAATTTTGCTAAAGAGCGTAGCATGTTTTTTGCTCGGATTATGTAAGCATTCCGTTAGCGAGACACTCGTGGTACGTTCCAAAATTTATTGAGCTGCCGCTGATGCTACTTATTGCTTTGATGAATGACCACATACTACTTCTTCGGCATTAAACACTTTTAATCCAACTTTAATAGCCAAGAACGCATGTCACCCGTTTAGGCCATGTCAGCACTGCTCGTTTCTATGCCCGCTCTACCTCCGGCTATCAACAATGAAGCGACTGAATCCCGTCAATAAATTTCAAATGTTGTATCCACAATCGCCATTCAATCACTATCAGTACATAGTTAACAAAAATGTAAACATTTGTCAAAAATCCACTTATTGGTTGATGGTTACAACATATTGTATTAGTTAATACACGTTAATAAAGTAAATGAATGAAGAAATAGGTGCTCTTGTTCACTTAGCATTTCTCACACTTCACTTCTCCCACTTATGGTTTGTTCGTTCACTCTCTGCGCAAGTAGTTGTAGCATTTGATGTTTTGGTTGTCTCACCTCACTCACTCCGAGAGCTGATCGTTGCATTAAATACATCTCTCGACGCTACGATTTTAATGAATAAATTTCCGGAGCATCAAAAAGTGACGTTCTCTCGTGTCCGGAGCCGGTGAAAGGTCGCCCCCGGAGAAACGACCCCTTTCACATCTTTCGCCGCATTTCTCTTTCCTCTGAGCCCCTCCCGAAAATGGGAGCCGAGGGGGTTTTTGACGGGGAAAGCCGTTTCTGAGCGGAAATCAAAAGGAAGTGGTTGGAGCCGTGCGACGTGTGTGCGTTGTATGATGGTTGCAGGGGTTGGGGAACGGAGGTATGATGTTTCTTGCAGGGTCACACCTACGCTTTTGCCTTGAGTTTCTCCCAGTAATTGGAAATGTCTCACGCAGGGGCCTCCTTCTCCTCTTCCCGCAGCTTCACGTCGCTATCCGACACTACGAAAATCTCCCTTTTCTCCGTCGCCACACATTTCACCGCCGCGCCCGGTTTATTACCGTCGCTCACAACTGACTTCCGAACCAGCGCCTCACTGCGAGTCTCGTTCTCTCTTTTCACGGGCTCGGCTCTCTCGATTCCTAAGAAACTTGGTCCTGCTCCTGTCGTTTCCTAGTTCCAAGATCGCTGAGTGCTCCCTCAGCTCCCACTCCCCTCGCCATCACAGCAAGTGTATCTCGAAGAAGCACCTGACCTTTTTTACATTTATTACAACGAAATGGACGAATTATTGTTCAGGGTTTGGTTGATTATGTGATTTCCTTGAGTATGCGCTAAGACATCAAATGCGCCCGTATTCTGATGGCTTTTGCTACTAATTCAACTCATTATTCACTCAGGTCATTCAAACTTCACGGTGGCCGAAATTGGTAGCGCTTACGGTTTCGGAATTTACTGTGCTGACCATTATTGGACAATTGGTACACTGCAAATTGCTGAAGCAGTAGCCACATTATTTTTGATACGGATAACGGTCACTTTCCAGAGTTATCGGGTCAAAACATTTAGAAATGGTAATAATGGAAATTCGGGAATAGCAGCATTATTAGTCTTACTGTCAAACGTTACCAAACTATGATCGTATAGGTATTTGATTGAACTACTACATCAATTTTTCTAGTAACATTTGTGTGTGATGTTACCAAGCGTTACACTTTTCCAGTTTATGCACCTAACCCCACACAATATATTTCGTGACGCTTCTCCGTTACATATCCCGCGTAACATCTCCTGCGTTACATTTTCGAGTTAATGTAGCAAACTAAAGACATAAAATGTCAAAAATTGCGTGGTTGGTCGTCCAATAAACTGCCTGTAAGAATATCTGGTGCGTTGCAACACACAACTTTCCTTAGCTCTACGTCAATTCACTATGTACATGGCTAATTCTATTTAATCGATTCATTTATCACTCAGTTTCTTTGAACTTGGTCCAACAGGAAGCAGCAGGAAGCGGTAGCGTTTACAGTTCTGGAATTTATTGTGCTGCTCGTACTCATTGCAGGACGATTATCGAGCAATTGGTACACAGGTAATTAATGAGCCTGTAAATACGAATTTTTTGAAGAAGGATAGTAATAACTTTTGCAGAGTTATTGGGGTTACTGTTAGAACTGGTAGTAAGCGAAACAGCGGTAGTTGAAATTCAGGAATTTCTGGAGTGAGCCCCATCTATCTCATGAGCGGTTTTAAACACCTCACCCTCTGGGTATTGAATTGGACTACAATACCAATTTTCTTTAACATTCTACCAACATTCCAGCGGAGTTTATAAGAAAAAAACCTGCGCTAAGAACGCTTTTCGTCGAAAATTTTGATAATTTGTTGTGCTGCTCTCGTCATTTTCCTACGAATGGGAATTTTATCGTATAATTGCCTTATCAAAAGATATCAATATAAAAAATTTAATCAAAATCGTTAGAGCCGTTTTGGAGGAAAAAAAATTGGTGTTTTAATCACTATGCTAACTATAGTTAACTTTCGGTGGATTTTGTTCGTACCCTTATTTTTGCGTCCCATGGTAACCTGTAGGCTGGAGATCGAATTTGAGGTGATTTGGCTCGGTCGTTTTCTCTAAAAACCACTCTAAAATCGATTACGTCGAAAGTTTTGGTAATTTATTGTGCAGCTCTCGTAATTTTCCTATTGATGGGAATTTCATGGTATAGTTGCCTTATTGGGAGCTATCAATATAAAAAATGTAATCAAAATCGTTAGAGCCGTTTTTGAGAAAAAAAAATATTTTGTATTTTGATCACTATGATAACTATAGTTAACTTTCGATGGGTTTTCTTCGTACCCTTATTTTGGCGTTCCATTGTGACCAGTGGGCGAGATATGAAGTTTGAGCTGATTTGATACGGTGGTTTTCTCTAAAAATCGTTCACAGACACACACACACACACAGACACACAGACCATTTTCCCAAATAGTGTTTTTCGGACTCAGGAGGGTCTGAAACGTTAAGGTCTGAAGAAAACTCAAAAAAAAAAATTTCAGCCGATTACATAACTTTCCTTTCTACTTCGTAGAGCCAAGGAAAGTAATAAAAGCGTAATGACGGTCGTAAGGTAGTGCAACCTCAGTTATTTCGAAGTTCAAATCACTATCGCTACCTACAATTTGTCACAGTTTATACCCTATAATTCTAGGGGCCGCGTTCACCAACTGCATTGATCTCGTTTAGAGTCGATTAACAGCACTCAACCCGCTCCCGCCACAAAACCGGTCTTCACCAGACTGGGTTAAGCTCTAGTCCTGAGCAAATCTTAACCCCGAAAAATTGGGCGGTTTGGCACGGTTAGCTCTTATCTTTCTTTATCACGTTTTGATATTTGTCCACCATTACCGTGCTCTGCCGAGTATTCGCCTCTTATTGTGAATAATTTACGTATATTCTGGAATAATGATAATAAACAAAAATACTGTTTACAAGTGCGCAGTTATTTCAGTTTGTATTCCACTACGACGACAATCTAATATGTTGGGTTATCGTCATCTCACCCAGCGCCTCAAATGGCTATGAGCGGGGTCTGACGACTTCTAGAAGTATGAATTTAAATTCTGTTGCGAACAAAAGTATTACGATCGTCGAAAACAAGTTGTTGATTGCGTAAAATACGTGCTGAGCAGTTTCTGAAAAAAACCAGTCGTCGTATTGCCGTGTTAGAAAACCCAAACGCAAATGGCTTACCTGGGTGGATTTAGTAGCAGATAATAAGGAAATATTAAATAATACCACGCTTTTACGTACACATTAGTGTATTAAACAACTTTTATAAAACACGACAATTCCTCCATCCTCATTAAAGTTCCTTTTTTTGCAAACGTTGTAACCTCATAATTTGGGTTTTTATTATTTCTTGCTCAGTTCTCATTTTCTTGTACCACTTCCGATTTTTCCTACACGCACAAAGCATTTTCCCGGACTAATTTGACTTTTTCCTGCAGCTCTTGCAGAGGTTAATGCGGCCACTTAGGGTTACGACAGTTATTGGAAACAATAATTTGGTCAAATCCGGATTATTGAGCATTGGGCATCTACGGGATACACGGTTTCGCGGCCGTTTACGTTTATATGACACTTGTTTTCGGGACGGGATGTCAAACAGATGCCCAATTTCCTTACTTTACTGTAACCTCATTAGTCCACTGCCTTCTCGAAATGGCTTAATCGCAGCGTAATTACGTCTATGCTAACCGCATACCTTAGTGATATCGGCTAGCGTGGTGGGCGCGAAAATGGTTAGCCTTGATTTACTTAGCTAGCCCTGATCAGTTGTATCACGATCAGCGGCGTTTTGGTGAACACGGCCTTAAAACTGGCACGACAAACCTAAACAGAAAACGCAGCAAATCGCTAAGCAACGGTTCATTACTCTCTGGCACAGCACGATTGTGATTTGTCCTGTTTTATTTAACGTCGAAAAATATTAAGAATATAGCATGGCTGTTCAGCACATGCTGAAAGGCTGATTCTTTTACCTGGTGCGTCTGCCTAAGCCAACAGTTTCAGCCCTTTTCATGTGATGCCGCGGGGAAGTCTGAGAACTGCCCCTTCAGTCTTCGGTTTCTCCTCCGACAAAGGGATTACGTTCGGGTTAACTTCCAACGACAACGGATTTCCCCTTTTGTACTATCCCTCGATTTACCTCCTTCTACGACACACACCGCTGTTCCCAGAGACACTCGTCTCTTGGTGGTTATACCTTCATTCGGCTATCAACTCTCGTCCCGGTAACAGCTCGCACCTTCCTTCTAATACAGTTTCTCGTGCTAGTTCACGCGTATTCCGAGCAGTCCCCCTCTTTTGTACACGAACTCAGCTTCATTCAATGCACATATTGCGCCTGTAATGCAGTCCTCCTAAGGCTCACCGAGTTTCTTTTCATTTCGTTCTGCAGCTCTCCCTCTTGTATGCCCAGCAATGGCATATCAAACATCAGGGAAGCGACAACTCATCCACAAACGGCAATATTTGTAGAACCCTTCCGAGACCAATTTCATTCGATTCAGCATCGAAAAATACTCAGCATACGAAACATGACCTAATTACAACGGAACGACGAAAAATGACATTTCCTAGGAGACGCTAGGCAATTAGCACGATACAGCGAGTCGAACTGACAGGCAGTTGGTGTGAGACGGGAGGCAAAGCGGGAAACGAGTGCAGATCAGTGAGAATCGATCATTTTTGCTATACTGTCCTCACTACACATGCTACACGATAACGATAAAACGATACCATAACGACGTAATTGCAAATCAAATGTCACATTTTCGTTTTTGGCTAATTCTTTAACCCATTTTCCCATATCCACCGGCCATAACAACCCTGCGTTTCGTCCGATCAGATTGCCGAGTAGGTTGGCACAATTAGACGAGATCCAAACTTCCAAACAGGCCAAACATGGACTGGACATTGCAGATAGGGAATCCCCACGCTTGGGAAGTAAAGCGTCATGTTTTGGACGAGATGGGTCGTGGTGAAGGGGGGGGAGTGCAGGCGTATTATTCAGAGTGGAATAATAAAACCAAAATCTTGTTGACAGTCCCATGAATCACCTATGCACTAATTGTGTTTCTTTGTAAAACGTCGAGCTATGTTCTGCTGAGCTCATGTAATTTTACTAAAACAGATTTGTCTAGTTGCCAGAGTGATGAAAATCGCCGAATCGCCGTGGGACCGAAGAAAGTTGCGTGATGCATCGCGTCGCGTTGTTTGAGAACGCTCTTATCCAATGATCGAGCGTTAGACGGAAGAAATTATGAACTCTAGATTCACTTTTTTCTTAATTCACGCTTAATCTCTCGTCGAATGCATCACGCAGTCGTTTCACATAATGTCTGTATGCAGAAAGGGAATAAGCGAGCGAGGGTGTCAAGTGCATTATTTGGCGTGCGAGGGAGAACCGTTCCTCGACAGACTAGCGAAGGTAAAATCCGTGGATTTACAAGATGCTCGTGAGGGAGAATTTGTGTTGCGGAGATGTAACACAAGGGAAGCGCGAAGAGCACGTGAGCTTTAAATCTCGTGGAGACTTAGTTCCATCGCTGAGGACAACAGGCCTCAAGGCACGAATTATCCTTGTTCTTCACAACTCCTCTCCTTCCTCTTCTCTTGAATATTTATTAGCTCTTTGAGCCCTCTCCTTCAGGTTTTGAGATGTCCTCCGAATCATCGCTCTCGTGTCTTACACTTTGTGACCTTCAAATCGCTGGTGTCGTTTTTTTAAGGGATTTACATCGAGCGTAAACACTACGGTGCGACGAATCATTGAACATTCCTCGCCATCACGTACATTAACTGATTACGAACGCTTTACCAGCTACTACAATACGTTTTTAATTCAGTTTATACGAATGAGCCACTGGCTGTGCTCAACTACATACAAGATGTCAAGCTTATCCTTTCCACGAACTCACTGGATGACATTAGGCTGACTGGTTTCCTTTTTTGATGACCTCTCAAACCCTCGACGAGAAGTTGCAGTTTCGCTAATATATATCCTGCGAACGGAGAGGAGGTCTATGGCGTGACTATTTCGTCGTTCGCCAGTCTGCCGGTAAAGAGCTGTTGCTCGTGTGTTACCGCGTGGAGGTGACCACCTGAGGTATTCTGTACCATCTGAGAGGAGTTCTTAATCTGGTTCCCGACTTGGGTGGCAAGTTTCAAAAGGACAGATCAACTTAGCCATCACCTTCTTCACCATCTTTGCAAACTCACTTCTTCACGAAATCGGCCAAACGGTTATAGGCTTGCTTTATAGCAGCCAATGCTGCTAAATTCGTCTGCCCTCCCAACAGCTGTCGCTCACTGTTGTAGAAACTGCAGTGGAGCAGCCTGTGGTTTCTAGTTTTCTCCGCATTTGAGGCGCAAGATGGAGAGCTTTGAGAGAAAAGAAGTGGCATTGAAGTGGTCATGTCCCGTGAATTGGCACAGCCCATTTTCTTCCAAGACGCTCACGGATATTGGGGAAGAACTCTTACGTGTCACATCCCTTTGACGAGGATTCCAATCTCGCTTGCCCATTCGTCGATGGCTGCAAGTTTCTGTTCCGTGGTAAGATCCGCACGGGGTTCAGCCCAAAGCGGGGGAAGCTCCTGTTTCACTCTCCACTTGTCAATTATGCACTCAACGGCCAAATCAACTGGTAACTGACCAGTGATCACCTGGAGTGCTTCTGTTGATACAGTCTTGTAGGCCTTGGTGATCCACAGGAGCGCAGCCCTCTGGGATTCGGCCTCTTTTTTGACTAATTGTTAGTTTGCTACCCCAGACAACGGGGCAGTAGCCAATCACGCCTAGATATATGGCCTTATACAAGAGGATAGTGTCGTGGTAACACACACCCCAAGTGGCCTTTGTAATTGTACGCAGTGAGGCAAGCCTTACAATGGTTGTGCCTTTAAGGGACTGGAGGTATTGGTTGAAGCCCCACCTCTCACCTATATTCACTCCTAAATACATGACGTGCTTTTCAAGGTTGAGTCTGTGGCAGCCAAAGCGCATTGAGGGTTGGTTGTTCACTTGTCCTTTCAAGAAGATCAGCACGGTCAGGTCATCCACATAGGCGTACGGGTCGCAGTCAGTCTCAATGAGCCTCCTGAGAAGACGGCGTTCCAGAGTGCAGGTCCAAGGACCAAGCCCTGTGGGTACCCCTTCTCTATCTTTCTCTGGACGGAGACATGCCCTGCATTCGATCGTTGCAGTTCTGGGTCACAAGTAACTTCTGCAAGTACAGGCTGCGGGGGATTCCCTTACCCCTAAGCTCATTGAGGAGCGCTGGCCACCAAAGGTTGTCATGGAACTGTAATTGATTTGTGGGAGAACGCTGGCCATTGAGTGGATTTTATGTCGTTCGTGAATTTTCAAAGACCCAAACATTATATCATTGGAGATTTCGACTGGAATGATTTTGATTAAGCTTTTAATTTATTTGTTAATAACTAGTACCCAACTTTTGGCTTATCATTCGTTCACAATAATATTCGTACGTTTTCGGCCAGGAAATGGTATATACAACCCCCCCCCCTTCCTAAAAAGATGACGTATCAAATAGTTATGATATTTGCCTTCTTACGTGGTCTAATAAATTCCGTTCATTTGCCAAAAAATACGTTTCACCTGGTTGTTATGGACAAAAAATAGTTTAAAAAATTAGCCAAAATTTATTAGCTAGGTAATTTATTCCGTTTACTTCGTGCTTGGTACGTTTTCCAAGTATTTTTTGATGCTGAGTCATATGTGGTGGTTCTCGGAGATATGTGGCGTCTAGAATTACTCTAAGGTTAGAGGATTTTCTCACAATATATGGGCAAGCTGTACAAAGAGGTTGTACTTTCGCTGGGCATACGGGCATAGGGTTAACCCTTCCTGAGCGCTCGTCAAGGAGAAAGGGAGGAAACAGGTTTAGCCACTCATAAACGTTTGCTGTAGCACGTTCCGACTTTTGACGAGAGGAAAGAAGAACAGTGTCGTCTGCACACATGACTAGATTTACATTGTTGGGCTCAAGAATGGGTGAGCTTGCAGCTGAGAAATGAGCGTGAGTAAGGGCTGAATTACAACTTGACATAGGAGCGATATCAAGGTTGAGTATGAGTATATAAACGCCAACAAGGGAAGTCTAAATACACGTGAACTTGTGGAATGGGAAACTAAGTGGAGAGGGAGAGAGACAGAGAGAGTTGTGAGTAGCTTGAGACTTGAGAGGCCAACCAGTTGCGAGAACTGGGAAGACGACTGCCATTTGCGAGTGTTGATGGATGACGAACATCAAAGGAGCTGTCTGTTGAGAAGAGAAAAGTAAAGGAGGGGTAGGGCTAGAAAATAATAGTTTTTGGAAAACCCAGAAAAGGGGGAAATCTGGTGTCAATCGGAAGTAACTATAAACAAAGGGGGTGGGTGCTCGGGGAAACGATGATGAATCCCATTAGGGCATGTGCAGACATTTGGTAGGTCAAAGACCCAGCTAATTCGGCCTTCTGAACAACCATCAACATCAGCTGCCAAGCCTATCAAGTCATAAACATCACCCAATAACATTTAACCACACAACTTGTCGCCAACCCAAAAGGTAGCTTTCAACCTATTTTGTTTTCATTTCCTGCGATCCCAATTCAATCTTTATGTCAATTTGAAGCAAAGGATTTCGTGAGAAATAGAGTCAGAAGCTTCTTCTTTGTAGTCCTTTTCTGCCCTTGATCTAGATGACGAAGTACATTAGTTTCAACAGTTGAATTAGCATCTTCTGTGCAACCGATTGTTCGATCTAAAACCAAATTGCCCTGGAAGAAACAAGGAATTGGCGCCTAAATAATTTATAAGTTGAGACTTGACACGTTTTTCAACGACTTCGGAAATTATACGGACAGAAGAGATCAGCCGGTAATTTGGCATGGAGGTTGGGTCACCTGCTTTAAAAACAGGAGGGACAAGACTTGTTTTCAAGTTCGTAGGGAAGATTCCTGCTCAAGACTGATGAGCATGTCCACAGTTACCGTTTCCTCCCAGACTGCGCTCATTTCCGGCGCTGTCTTCCAACTCACTCCAACCACCCGTCAGCTGGATTTGTTCAGTAGTAGTCAGATCATGATTCGTATGGTTTACTGATATTTTTCGATGCTGAATCGAATGGGTTGGATCTCAGTGTGAGACTACGTCAAGCTGTACGTGAGAATAATGAACAGTTGCATCATAAGCGACAGCCAGGGCCTCGGGCTTCAACTACCCTCAGGCCCATCAGTCTCCTCCCCACTGAAGGGAAATGGTTCGAAAAACTGCTCCTCGCGTCTCTCGCCCCCACTATCCACCCCACGCTGCACCCTCACCAATTTGGAGGTATCCCTGGGTGCAGGACGCGATTCGCTGCCTACGCGAGAAAGCCTGGTCGAGCCACCGCTGGGTCATAGTGGCATTGCTCTTCGATGTCAGGGGTGCTTTTGACACAGTGTGGTGGCTGGCTGTCCCCGGCTGCTTGCGCGCCCTCGCTTTACCCCCCAACCTTTTCAGACTGCTGGCAAGCTTTTTCCGGGACCGTTCTGCCTCCACTGTATCAGGGGTGCTGCGGGCTAGCCTCGCAGTTACGGCTGGCTGCCCTCTGGGCGCAGTCCTGTCCACCCTATGGTGGGCAGTACTTCTAGACCCCCTCCTCCATCTAATGCAGACCAATGGCTATGTCCCAGTAGTGTTCGTTGACGACCTCACAGTCATGGTAGAGGCAAACCACCTGGCAATCGCTAGGCTTCATTTGAGGCGTGTCACCTGGCTCGTCACCACTTGGTGTACCCCTAAACGCCTGCAGCTTGCTTCTGAGAAGGCCCAACTCATCGTGCTCCGTTCAGAACTCTTGGTGCCCCCCCCCCCCGACCGCCTCGAGCTCGCCACCGGAATGACCTTGGCCCCAAAACGACGGCCAAGTACCTCGGCATCATCCTCTCTTCCAGCGGCAGCCCCGCTCAGCACCTGGCCTTACTCCGAGCCAAGTGCTCTGACCTTACCTCTCAGGTCAGGTCCTTGTGTGGACCCACATGGGGGGCCTCCTCGCATGCCTGCCGCCCATACTACCTACGCAACGAACTTTATGCTGCAGCTGTCTGGTAGGTCATTCCCTCAGAACGAGATCGGCAGCGCAGAGGGACACACTCTTATTAATGTTACCGGACTACCGTACAATGTACCATCTGGCCCTGCAGGTGCATTCAGGAGCTGTCCCGTTGGACCTCACCCTCATCCTGGCTGCCCTGCGGGCTAGCATCCGGCACGCTGCATTGAACGACTACCAGGGTGCCCTTGAATCGTTGGTGCCAGCCGTCCAGCAGGAGCCCTCCACCGATCGTTGCCTGGCACTGGCATTTGAGGCGGTCCTCGATATATGGCAGGCGCGATGGGATGCCGGTCCCATGGCACGTCATCTTCACACCCTCATCCCTGTAGTGCTGCCACGCTCCTTACCACTGCATCGGCCAGGCACAGATTCTCGTTATTCGCCCAAGCGTGGGCGGCAAGGCGGAGACTGCTGGAGTCATGGTCTCCCCCCACTATTGCCCTCCCCACATCCCTTCCTCAGAAAGTGCGACACGCTCAGTCCCTTTACACCCTTCTCTGTTGGGATTTGTAGCAGCGAAGTGCCCAACAGACCATTGTAGAGAAAATATCTGATCTCTAACCTCCCGCTTGCACCAACGAGCCGGTAGGCCGGGCCTGGCTCGTTTCCCCATCAAGTTGCATCATAATTTGCAGCGGTTTTTGTCTGTAAATACCTCTGAAAACCTTGTGAACTGGCTCATGACAGAATTTCGTTTTGTTTACTCTTACCACACACTATCGTCAACTAATCAATACCTTCGTGAATGTTTTTCTAACAGTCCGTCGGACAAACATATCAACCAAAATGCGTTCTGTAACCATATAGCTGAATTTTACCAACCTTACTTTTATTACGAGTTTAATAGCCCAGTTGATGAGGAGGAGGCTGGACAGGAAGGAAGGGGCGCGTTTGTTTCAGAAAATTGGAGCCCCTTACCACTTCTCTGCGCTGTAACTCGATCTCCACACTGCGGCATCTCATCTTGGGCCTGAAGCAACAACCTTTAATCACTTATAATATTTCGTTTTTACTTTCCTTGGGTCGTCGTAGACTGACAATTGTTATAATGGCATGTAAAGCTATTAGCTGGGGTCTTTAGGCCTTTTTTTTTGTCGAAGTGTCTTTTGGCGCTCTACATACCCTATTGTAGTCTTCAGCACTCGATGCAGGCCTTCGAAGGAATCACAGAAATGCGCAGTGCTCTTCGAGCGGATCGATCAACGACCTGTAACGGTGTAGATCCGAATTGTGCTACGTCGTTATTTGACGCAGAGCTGTGAAAATTTCGAGGTAATCCATCAAAAACTACGTTCTCTCGACGATTATACACGAGCTTAGCTGATGTCGTGGTATCGAGGTCATTAATTTAATCTCCTCCCGCTGCCCGTCCAGCCGATAAAAAATTATCCACACTTATTTAGCGGCCGGTGCCTCCTACTTTGGAGGCGTATTGATTGATAGTACACGTGTATTTCCAGGAGAAAAGAGCCCGTCGTTTCGGTGATAGATTAATTACGCGAGAGAGAAAAGGCGGGAGTGAGAGAGAGGGAGTGAGAGAGTGAGTGAGTGTGAGAGAGAGAGAGAGAAAGCTGTCCCGCGGGGCCACAATTTATGGCCTGTCCCCGGCGCTCCGATCAATTAAGGTCAACATTCCCCTGCCAGGGCCTCTTTTTCTGCGGGAGGAATAGGACAAGTGAAACTGAAAAATAACGTCCATTGGCTTCGGTCTCTTTGCTTCAACATTTATTTGCCGGTTTCAGCCGGGGTCCTGGACATTTATTCTCGCTCTGGAGGCAGAGCGTCATCGCCCTCCTCTGCCAGGGCGTATCAATCCTGCGTCCGTCCTCCAACGGCTAGCAACTCCCCAGTCACAAGTCCCCCGGCAAATCGGGAGACAAATGAATTGAAAATGTCTGGAATCGATCGGGTAGCTCGTTGGTGCGTTTTCTCTCAGTCATTATTTACCAATGCCGCTTTGTACGGATGTAATCCGGAGCCTCTCATCCGCCCCGTACCTTTTTACTTTCCGAATCCCAAAGGTTAAGAAATGTTGTAAAAGGTAACTGAGAAATCACGAATCAAAAACCCTGCAAATTATTACACAACGGTTTATTATTCGGATAATCAGCTTGACCTAGCATTAATGCTCCGAGACCCATCCCGTTCGATTCAGCATCGAAAAATATCAAAATAAAACCCAAAAAAAGGTCGAAAAGAACTGAATCGTAATATTAAAATGAACAAAAAAACGAAAGTATCTAGAAAAAACTGAATTTTAATATGAAAACACGCACGCTAAATATTAATATCAAAATGTAACCAAAATGAGAATGAAACGAAAGAATCTAAAAAAATTGAATCGCATTAAAACCAAAAAAATGAAACGAACGAACTATTAAATAAATAAACCAAAAATAAACGAATAAGGAAAAGTTCAATCGAAGATAACAGATATTTTGCTAACGGAAATAATTGAGAAGGAGCGAAACAGTCATTCCTGGAGGTGAAGACGAGAACAAGGCAATCGGACGATAAAGAGACAAATCGTAATGCCAAAGGTTAAATACGAAACAGGAGCGCTTCCTAGAGGAAGCAAAAGAAAAAAAAAAGGGCGAACCCGTTGCTAGGTGAGGGGGCGGCGTTGCCACATGAGCAGGCGAGTGATTTCGTTGAAATTGGAGGGAGGGGTGGGAGTTCAAACGACGAAACGTTGACTTCCGTTGTGTTCCCGCGTTGTACTGCGTTTCGTTAATTTTTTTAACCGTTTTTTGCCCATAACAACCATGGGCTTTGTCAAATCGGTTCGCCGAGATGGCTGGCACAACTAAATACCAAATTGGATTTTTGTGCGAAAGAACGAATTTTTTGGACCACGTTAAAGGCACAAAACGCACAAGGTCGGCGGACGGGGGATGGCAGACGGACATTGCAAATTTGGAATCTCCATGTCTTGAAACGTAAAGGATCAAATTTTGAGGGGGGGTTGTAAAAAATTAACCGAAAACATAGGGTTATTATTCAGAATGAATAATAAACCAAAAACATAATTACATAGCAATGTGCGCTGGAGAACTGTGTAACCCTTGAAGCTCATTCTTTTTGAAGACTTGAAAACGAGCATATGAACATTTCCATCCAAATGAGGGATGGTCGGGAGAACGGAGTGTACTAAAAACGAGTGCACTTCGCATTTTGCATCATAGTTTACCAATCCGTACTTTTACTCTCTATAACAATCTCCGTTGAAGTTCTGTGAGTGATTAAATAGTACTGTGAAGCGAAACGAGTTTTAGCTTGGAAAATGATAAAATTCCTTTCACCTAACAGTCAAAAAGCGTTACGCCAGAAGGAACTAAATGATGTCACGAATTACTTTCACAATATAAGAAACTCAGCTCTTCAGGCCTCCAGTTCTCTCACTTCATCCCCACCCTCTTCCTCCCTTCACTTCATCCCCACCCTCTTCCTCCCACCCTTCTTTTTCGCTCCGTCCATCTTGTGAGACCTTGAGGTTCAAGGCATCTTTCTCTTAATGCTGACATAACTAGATATCGTCAGTGGGTCGTCGTATTTGTAGAGTGATTATGCAATACCCAGACCTCCATTTACTTTAATTTCAGTGGCACAAGTTCCCGTGTCCAATGTTTATCGAATAGGGGAATACCCCTTAGGTCCTTAGGCTACACTGGAAAATAAGACATGTTAAACATTAAATGGGGGTTTTTAAAAGCCGCTTTGATGAAACTTAAGGAGTGTTAACACCAACATAATTTTCTCCTTGAAGTTTCTATATAAAGGCGTTGAGCCTTTCGGTGAGGAAAGATCGATAGCTCCAATATGAGAACATATATCTGCAGGGGTGTTCGCAGAACCAGGAACATATCCGAATAGCTAGGAAAAGGGTAAGATAAAAGAGACAATCTATTAGTCATCTGAGAGCCAAGGCGTTAAAAGTCGTGTCAAATCCACCACAGAGGTCGAGGGGGAAAAAGTGCATCACGTTTGTTTATACAATTTACCTTACTGGATACCAGCGTGGACCCAGTAACTGCAAGCGGGCTAGATAGATGTTTTGATCAATTTTGGATCGATTTTGTTCTGAAAGCACCGCCGCTAGGAAGTTTGTGTAAATCGTTGAAGCATCTTTTTAAAAAATCTTCATCCATTCATTGTATTATGGCGGAGGTTCGAAGGAAAAAAAAGTTCTATATCGATTAATCGAAGATAATTTGAAATTTATGGACTATTTGAGAAAAAAACGAAAAACTTTGATTTCGGCGTCATTTGAAGCCACTGCCTTTTACATCGGTGGAAATTGCTTTTACACGATGGCAAGCAACTACTATACATATCTGAAATATATGGCGGTTGGCATAGTGCAAGCAGATAAAAATAATGATGGTCAGCGGGAATCGCAAGGGAAGAGCTTCGCTCATGCTGCGAGAGGAAAAAAAAATTCACTTCAATCCCTTTTTACTTTCCTTGGCTCTACGAAGTAGAAAGGAAAGTTATGTAATCGGCTGAAAAAAAAATTTTGAGTTTTCTTCAGATCATAACGTTTCAGACCCCCCTGAGTCCGAAAAACACTATTTGGGAAAATGGTCTGTGAGTCTGTGTATGTGCGTCTGTGAACGATTTTTAGAGAAAACCACCGTACCAAATCAGCTCAAACTTCATATCTCGCCCGCAGGTTACCATGGGACGCCAAAATAGGGGTATGAACAAAATCCACTGAAATTTAACTATAGTTATCATAGTGATCAAAACACCAAATTTTTTTTTTCTCAAAAACGGCTCTAACGATTTTGATTAAATTTTTTATATTGATAGCTCCAAATATGTCAACTATACCATGAAATTCCTATTTACGGGAAAATGACGAGAGGAGCACAATAAATTACCAAAACTTTCGACGTAATCGATTTTAGAGTGGTGTTTAGAGAAAAGACCAAGCCAAATCACCTCAAATTTGATCTCCAGCCTACAGGTTACTATGGGACGCAAAATAAGGGTATGAACAAAATCCACCGAAAGTTAACTATAGTTAGCATAGTGATTAAAACACCAAATGTTTTTCTCCAAAACGGCTCTAACGATTTTGATTCAATTTTTACTTTCCGCTACCCGAAGGGAAGGAAAGTATAGTAATCGGCCCAAAAAAAAAATTTGGGTTTTCTTCAGATCTTTACGTTTCAGACCCTACTGAGTCTAAAAAACCTAATTTCGGCGCGTGGTCCGTGTGTATGTGTGTGTGTGTGTGTCTGTAGTTCGATTTGCGGGCGAACGGCTGATCCGATTGAGTTGGTTCTTCTTTTGTTTTGTTCGTTATTTTTTGTAGACACCAAAATAAGGTTATGGACGATTTCGGCCGGCGGGAAGGGGGGGTGGGGGACGAAAATGTACCAAAAACTAGGGTTTTTCGCATTTTTCTCGAAAACGGCTCTAACGATTTTGATTAAACTTTCAAATTATCTTCTCCTAATCAATACCTAACTTTTCTTTTCTATACATATCTCCATGAAAATACGGTGAACGGAGATATGGGCCCCTGAAGCAAAAATAGGTTTTTTACGCTTTTTGGCAAAACGGCTTCAGCGATTTCCACCAAACTCACAGGATGTTTTCAAATAATTGATACCTACATATTCTTCTCAATAAATGTTCCTGTGACGGTCCATTGAACAGAGATAAAAATCAAAATGTGTCGAAAATAACGTTTTTTCTAACATTTCCGTAAATTCCAGGGTAACTTCTTTACCAGGTGTGATAAATTCTAATGGAGTGTCTTTAAGTCACCCATACCAACATTTCGTTCTCTATAATTATTTCTATATGTATATGTTGAACGGAGATATAAGCCAAGTTAACTCAGAAAAGGAGATTTGTCGAATATTAATTTATCGGTATTCCAATTTTCTCAAAAACGGCTCTAACGATTTCGATCAAACTTTCGGAGTACTCTCAGCTAACTAGTCCCTACATTTTGTTCTCGATAAATGTTCCTGTAAAAATGCGTTGAACGAAGATATAGCGCCCGCCTATATAGGTGGTGTTCGAACTTAAAGGGGTGGCGGAAAGTTGTGTGTTGCTACGCACCAGATATTTTATATTGATATCTTTTGATAAGACAATTATACCATAAAATTCCCATTCGTAGGAAAATGACGAGAGCAGCACAATAAATTATCAAAATTTTCAACGAAAAGCGTTTTTAGCGCGGTTTTTTCCTTATAAACTCCGCTGGAATGTTGGTAGAATGTTAAAGAAAATTGGTATTGTAGTCCAATTCAATTCCCAGAGGGTGAGGTGTTTAAAACCGCTCATGAGATACATGGGGTCACTCCAGAAATTCTTGAATTTCAACTACCGCCGTTTCGCTTACTACCAGTTCTAGCGGTTTTACTCGATAACTCCGCAAAAATGATTACTATCATCTTCAAAACAATCGTGTTCCCAGCCTCATTAATCCTCCGTGCAACAATTGCTCAGTAATGGTCCTGCAATGAGTACGAGCAGCACAATAAATTCAAGAACTGTAAGCGCTACCGCTTTCTGCTGCCGTGAAGTGTTGTTTGACCATGTTCAAATGAACTGAGTGGTAAATAAATTGATTAAATAGAATTAGCCATGTACAAAGTGAATTGTTGTAGCGCTAAGGAAAGTTGTGTGTTGCAACGCACCAGATATTTAAAATTGTAGCAAAAATTGTGGCGTTGAGCGGAGTGGCTGAAAATGAGAAGAAGTTGGAACATTGAAAGCAAGGGTGAGTGACATCTTCGTTGACGAGGGGCAGGCAGCGGTTGGTTCTTAGATCATTGGCTTTACTGAAGGGGAGATCGAGGGCATTTCATGCAGGGTTTTGCAAATTATTAAATTGATTAATAGGAAATAAGAGGATTTAGTCACAGATCAGCCCCCCCCCCCGGCTTACCCACCATTACGCCTAGTCCTGTTAAGAGGTGCTGAGTTCAGTATGCCGCAGTATAATTGTACGACTGCTAATGCTGAACAACATAAATTGACTATACACTTGATAAGATAAGTTTGATAAGACGAAAATCACACATTCGAGAGTCGCTCCACGCACGAATAACACACGTGGTTACCGACGTGCTTTTAGTTGAAGTGAAAAGTGTTGTCATCGAGTGGCGCAAATTTTAAAAAAATTGGTTATGTCATCACAAAACAGTGAAACATGTAACCAGCCAGTTAATTTTGTATAAATCCGTTTGAAATTAAATTAATTCGAAATCATTCTTATGAAATTAAACAAGGGATTCCCTCAATACTCAATCAAAATTATAAACACGTTCACAATTACCCATCACTTTTCATAAAGGTCTACGTTTTTTCAGGCCAGAAGTCGTTGCATTTTGCAGAATTTCGGGTAGGTCGAAATTTTTTACTGAGTTACAGTGAGCCATTTCATTTTCAAAAGAGTGGTTCACATTGCTTGGATAATGGAGGAACGGGGAGCAAAGAAAAAGGAACGTTCGATAACAAGTTGATAAAAACGGTGTGGTCCGTAGGTAGTAGAAAAAGAGAGGTACAGCGCGACGCCACGATGCCGGTGATAACCGAATGATTACAAGATAACGCTGCTAATTAGTACCCAACGGTTTATAATTATCTTGCGCAGCGTGTTCTATTCAAACGAAACGTTCATAAATATTAAGAATATAACATTGCTATATGTTTGGCATTCATCATTTTAATGAATGACGAAATCACGAAATGATTTATAGCATTATGAAACATCGTTAAACAAAAATCGCTCGAACGATGTCAATCGGACTTACGGAGTACTTGCCACTAGTACGAGAGAAAGTGGGATAGGCACTGTGGCTAGACGGCCTATTGTGCCAGTCCTAATGTGCCACAGCTCAATGCCTAGCTTCCTAAGAAAAGCCAGGTAACTCCTGCAAGAGTTTTCATTGATATCCACACTGGGAGAAGTGGTACCAAAGGCCAGAAGTCGCTCTCTTTCAGGTCTCCGGCACTGGGCCAAGACATGGTAGGTAGTCTCCTCATCCGTGCCACACCACCTACATCGAAGGGTGTCCACTATACCCGTAACATACATGTGTTCGTTCATTTTGCTGTGCCCCGTGGTCTGCCTCAAGTCCTTCCTCTCCATCCTTAGAAGATTCTGTCTTATCGCATGTGTTTGCTCTGAGGCAATGCGTTTGTAGTGCCTTACTCCCGCAGCATTCTTGACTGTCTGATGTACTATTCTGGCATTTTCTCCCACAATACTCTTGACTAGTGACAGAGAAATCCCAGAATGGGGAGGTGGCCCGATAGGTAACCTAGACGAACCACGTCTGGCCAGATAGTCTGCCCACTGTTTTCCAATGATCCCCTTATCCCCAGGAAACCAATACACATTAACTCTATTCGCGTTTGCCAAGGAGTTGAGTCACATCCTGCACTCTCGAGCCAATTTTGACGATGTGCAATAGTTCATCAGCGCCTAGCAGGACGTTTGACTATCAGCCAATATGTCGATAGTTCTGTTCCTACAGCCTTTCACATGCTGTATGGATTCCCCCGGCGATGATAGGATAGATCTCTGCTTGAAAAACCGTTGGAGTGGGGCTTAGGGCAATGTGCGTCCCACCCCTTACAGAGCCACTAGTACCTACATTTTGTTGTCGATAAACGTTTCCGTAGAAAAGCGTTGAACGAAGATATAGCTAGCGCCCCTGTACAGGGCAGATCGTCGAATTCAAAGGGTAGTGGAAATATTGATCGCAACATTAGTTAGAAACATTAGTATGACATTCGGCGATTTATGCCTGTCACTGGATGAGGTTTCAAAGGCGTAGGACCGCACTCGTTGAAGATACGTATCGAAAACTCGAATCTTGTGCGTTATCGTTTTGGTACAATTTTTTTACTCTTCTTGAATCGCATCATTCAGTTATTTTTTCAATCGGGAAATTTTTACTTTCCACTGCCCAAAGGGAAATCTTGCAAAAACGTAGCAACACAACCTTCCTTAGCTCTTCGTCAATTCACCTGTGTTCATTGCTTCATCTGCTCACTTAATTTCTTTATCACTCAATTCATTTGTTTCACTCCACTGCGCCAGAAAGCGGTAGCGCTTACAGTTCCCGCATTTATTATGCTGCGTTCCCGGACCATTATTGAGCAATTGGTACACAGAATAGTTAACACGTTTTTAAAGAGGGCAATAACCACTTTTCCAGAGTTATCGAGTGAATACTTTTAGAAATGGTAGTAAGCGAAACGGCGGTACTTCAAAATCCGGAATTTCTTGAGTGACCCCCATAAATCTTATAAGCATTTTAATACGCTCATCCTGTAGGTATTGGATTGGACTACCGCACCAAATTTTTTGAAGATTCTTGTAACGTTTCAAAAGAGTTTATAAGGAAACAACTGCGCTAAAATCGAATTCTTCGACAATGTTGGTAATTTATTGTGCTGCTCTAGCCTTTTTCCAACAAATGGGAATTCTATTGTAGTCACCTTTTCGAGAGCTGTCTATATAAAAAATTTCATCAAAATCGTCAAAGCCCTTCATGATTATCGTCCCGCGAGTAATTGACTTTTCACAGATTGATCATTTTATGCGTGAGCCCAAGTAAAATGTGAACAGCCACACCATTTTCTCGAATTTGAAACAAAGAAGAGCTGCATCGGTTCAGCTGCTCTATTGCTAAGCTCACTACAGATTCATGCTCAGAAATCGGGGTTGTAAAAAGCGAAAAATGACGTAACAAGTCGAGCAACGAGATGAGAAAGCGAGGTGTTTGAGCATCTGTGCGCAACACGCGATTGTTTATCGTGAGGATGAGCGATGCCTGGTTTTGTTGCCACAGATGCTGACCAGGTAGAGACCGACCCTCGTGAACAAACAGCGCCGTGAGCTGCTCCTGTTCCTGTCCTCTACCTGAACTCTCCCGACATCACCGTTTCAATTAATTGTCCAACGACCTACCAACAAATGTACCCTCACGAAGATCTGTGGCAGTGGGATGCTCCCGCGTTGGTGGTCGAAGATGACTCCTGCGGAACAGAGGGGAAAAAAACCTCGACTCTCTCTTCAATAAATAACTAAAACGAAATCACTCTTACAAAACGGTATCTTGAAAAGAATGCCGGCAGAGGGCCGTCATATTCTCGTACGATTTGAATCATAACAGCGGCTTCTCGTGAATATTCATCCGAGAGTTTTCTCTCACGCCTCCGCCATTTCATATGCGCGGGGCTGTAACACAGAGCGAGCGATCAAGGTGAGGCGCTGGGGAGAGACTGCTCGAGTGAACGTTACCGAAACTACTAACTCTTCCTCCATTATTACTTTCCGCTACCCGAAGGGAAGGAAAGTATAGTAATCGGCCCAAAAAAAAAAGTTGGGTTTTCTTCAGATCTTTACGTTTCAGACCCTACTGAGTCTAAAAAACCTAATTTCGGAGAGAGGTCCGTGTGTATGTCTGTGTGTATGTCTGTGTGTATGTCTGTGTGTGTGTGTGTCTGTAGTTCGATTTGCGGGCGAACGGCTGATCCGATTGAGTTGGTTCTTTTTTTGTTTTGTTCGTTATTTTTTGTAGACACCAAAATAAGGTTATGGACGATTTCGGCCGATGGGAAGGGGGTGGGGACGAAAATGTACCAAAAACTAGGGTTTTTCGCATTTTTCTCGAAAACGGCTCTAACGATTTTGATTAAACTTTCAAATTATCTTCTCCTAATCAATACCTAACTTTTCTTCTCCATACATATCTCCATGAAAATACGGTGAACGGAGGTATGGGCCCTGAAGCAAAAATAGGTTTTTACGCTTTTTGGCAAAAACGGCTTCAGCGATTTCCACCAAACTCACAGGATGTTTTCAAATAGTTGATACCTACATATTCTTCTCAATAAATGTTCCTGTGACGGTCCATTGAACAGAGATAAAAATCAAAATGTGTCGAAAATAACGTTTTTTCTAACATTTCCGTAAATTCCAGGGTAACTTCTTTACCAGATGTGATAAATCCTAATGGAGTGTCTTTTAGTCACCCATACCAACATTTCGTTGTCTATAATTATTTCTGTATATATATATATGTTGAACGGAGATATAAGCCAAGTTAACACAAAAAAGGAGATTTGTCGAATATAATTTTATCGGTATTCCAATTTTCTCAAAAACGGCTCTAACGATTTCGATCAAACTTTCGGAGTACTCTCAGCTACTAGTCCCTACATTTTGTTCTCCATAAATGTTCCTGTAAAAATGCGTTGAACGAAGATATAGCGCCCGACTATGTAGGTGGTGTTCGAACTTTAGGGGTGGCGGAAAGTCGTGTGTTGCTACGCACCAGATATTTTCCTATTTGAATTGTTCTTTGGCAAATTATGAGCAAACTATTTGTTTCACGCCTCCAATGCCTCACGAACAAAATGTGAACTCAATTTTCTTCTTTTTATTACTTTCCGCTACCCGAAGGGATAGTAATCGGGTAAAAAAAAAATTTGGGTTTTCTTCAGCTCTTTACGTTTTGAGCCCTACTGAGTCTAAAAGACCTAATTTCGGCGCGTGGTCCGTGTGTGTGTGTGTATGTGTAAGTGTCTGTAGTTCGATTTGCGGGAGAACGGCTGATGCGATTGAGCTGGTTCTTTTTTAATTTTGTTCGTTATTTTTTGTAGACACCAAAATAAGGTTATGGACGATTTCGGCCGATGGGAAGGGGGGGGGCCGAAAATGTACCAAAAACCAGTGTTTTTCTCATTTTTCTCGAAAACGGCTCTAACGATTTTGATTAAACTTTCAAATTACCTTCTACTAATCAATACCTAACTTTTCTTCTCTATACATATCTCCATGAAAATACGGTGAACGGAGATATAGCCCTATGAAGCCAAAATAGGTTTTTTACGCTTTTTGGCAAAACGGCTCCAACGATTTCACCAAACTTTCAAGAGGTTTTTCAATAGTTGTTACCTACATGTAGTTCTCAATAAATGTTCCTCTGGCAGTCCATTGAACAGAGATAAAAATCCAAATGTGTCGAAAACTTCTCCATCAGATGTGATAAATCTTAATGGAGTGCCTTATAGTCACCCATACCAACATTTCGTTCTGCATAATTATTTCTGTATATATATGTTGAACGGAGATATTAGCCAAGTTAACTCAGAAAAGGAGATTTTGTCGAATATTAATTTATCGGAATTCCAATTTTCTCAAAAACGGCTCTAACGATTTCGATCAAACTTACGAAGTACTCTCAGCTAACTAGTCCCTACATTCTGTTCTTTATAAATGTTTGTGTAGAAATGCGTTGAATGAAGATATAGCGCCCGCATGTGAAGCTGGTGTTCGAACTTACGGGGGTGGCGGAAAGTTGTGTGTTGCTACGCACCAGATATTTATATCAAGAGTTCACGCGTAACTTCCGTCAAAGCTCATTAATTTGACAACTCTGCCCCACGGCTCTCCTCATTTTTATCGTTTTTCCAACTATTCCGATCTTTTTTCCGCTCGGCTTATATCACCTGGTGCAACTTACTTTATTGTTCTACATAGAAATGGATGGAGGTTGCAAAATTTATTGGATGGCTCCTACTTATGTCACTGCCCTTAGTGGGTAACCTGGGAGTAGGTCGTTTACGGGGATCTTCGCTTATTTTTACTTTTCCAAGCCTATAGATTGTGGGAAAATTAATTGAAATGGTGATGCCGGGAGAGTTCAGGTTTGTATAACATTGAACAAAATCAGGGTGGCAGTACAATAAGCTACGAGTACAACGGTAGTTTATGATGACCATAAGATAATTCCGAGTAACCCACGAGTTTTTGGATTCAAAATATCCTTTTTACTCGCATCTGTAGTACCTGCGCAATAAAATAGAATTTTCTTCGGGTATTTACATTTGGAAGCCCATTGAATTAAAAAAAGAAGGATTTCGGCTACGTGACTTATGTGTGTGGGTTTCTGCCTACTCGAGGGAGCTGCGTCAAGGGCCAGGTTGCTGGTGCCTAGTCATCCGGCTACTGGAATATGGAAAGAGTGGCGGGTTGTTTCTGGAGCTGGGCCCGGGATCAGACTACAGTGATCCCGCAGGTCCAGATTGTCTCTGGAAGCTGGGATAGGGCGGATCTTACAATGGCGGTGTTGAAAGCTCGTGTTGCGCGGGCAAATAACGTCAGGGCTGCATCATTGACTACGAACAGGAACAACTTGCTTATGAAACCCGTTTGCTGGCGTGTTGCTCGAGGTTGTATCTGAAGTATTTTATTGTTGGGCTGGCGTCGGGTAGTCTAGGGGTCCAACCTCAGTAATTTTAATGCATCACTGTGTTTGTCGGTGCCACCTCGTTTGTTGGTCCCATCCACGGCGACCTTCCCAAAATAAAAGAAGAAACGGAAGATCAGCGGAAGGATGGAATTTTCTGTAGGGGAGTGTGGTCACATGTGATTAAACATTATACCTAACTAATATCGGCCAGCGATTATGCCTATAACGCAAAAAGTGTTGATTTTCACGATTTAGGACAACGTCTCATTTGATGTTCACCGCCTCTTATTAACTCACGTGTTAATTTCAATTAGTCAATACACGTAAAAGTTCTCCTGACAGCCTTCGAAGGAAGATATTAGCCAAGGTACACCAAAAAAAAGAGATTTATCGATAAATGTATGTAACTAAATATTATATAAACATTTTTTAATGCAAAATTTAATCGTTTTTCGCTCAGTTTTCCTCATAATTTTAAACGAGTTCATCTCCCTAAGGTTTTCACTCCATCGTACGTTTCATAGGTAAATCGCATTATCCGAACCGTAGGGTTGACGAGTACAGTTCACGGCAGAAGGGTTCACGATAACAGCTGAGGCCATGTGACCAAATGTAAACAAACTCGCGAAATCGAGTGAATGATGGAAAGCGGAATACGCGCAAAATACATCGAAAGTGTGCCGCCACTCCAAACGTAAACAGATATGTTAAATTTGTTTCCGTTTTGGTCCGTGGTTTGGTTCCTTTTTAATAGGCCATATTTGCGACGAATGCACTCAAATAGGTATCAGTCGAACGTCTCCTTACCCCCACACGCCTGTGATGTCATTCATTCTATTCACGGCATACAATACTTGTCAGGGATCAAACTGACATTCATATACCACTGTAGAACATACCGTTCGTCTAGCGCTCTTAGTTGATAAGCCGGGATGTGCGAAGAGGGCAGTGGGTAAAGGAGGTCGCCGTATCGTTGGCAATTCACCTTGGCGACAATTCGAGAACTGAGCTGAATTTGACCAAGGGCGGGATGATTCCATATTCTGGCCGTTTGATGCCATAGTTAAACCGTTGAATGAACTAGTCGGAGAACAGTTGATAGTAGCAGCTGTCGAAGAGTGAACTCTGTTAACGCACCTTCTCCCGTGAACGTTATTCGTGAACTATGCGGCCAGACAATGTTTTTTTACCCGTTTCTATAATTTCTCAACAGCATTTACTCAAGTTATTATTGCTTTTACACAGATTCACAATTTCTCAATTTGCGAAACTGCAATGCTTTCACTTCCATTGGTGAATGAGAGCCATAAGGAGTTGTATTAGCACAATTCAATATAAACGTAACGATAATTGTGGCTGTTTGTTGGAGCGAAAAACTGCTCGTTGCTCCAAAAAGGGTTAATCAAGTTAGTATAATTAATGAAAGCGCAGTGGCCTCCAGGTACTGGATTCAAGCGCATTTCTGTCTGGCTGAGGTCGGTTAGAAGCTGAGCGGAAAATGATGAAAGGGCAAACAATTGTTTTAGGAGTCGGGGAGGTGATTGAGTTACCCCCGCCCCATGCCAGCCGTTCATCCTCCAGACAACACCCTTTAAAAACAACCTTTTCGGCCCATTAGCTCCCGACTTCTGTTTTGAGGGATTCCCCTCGCAGGGCCGTCCCTCGCTAGTCGGGTAAAGTGGCTCTGTGTGCAGAGCAAACAATAACAGCGCAGGATTCGCTAATTTGTTTGTGTTTAGTCTCTTAACTGATTTTGTCTCCGCTTTCGATCGGTGCTCCTCTTTTAACGTTTCATGTTTCTCGCATCTTGACAGACCGATCCGAAATCCCAAGCCCCATTTCCCTACCGGAGGCAGGAAAAAAAGAAGGTTACAATAAGATTGAAACTGATGCAGACGTACACACAGAAACGCAGTGGTGTGACTCATCACTCAACTCCACAGCCACGCGTATCCGTCACTCTCCAAAATAATCCGACTTCTCCGTAACTCTGTTAATATGAACCTGTAGATGTTAAATCTTCGTGTTTGAGACTTACGTTATGTCCTATATTGAGGATCACGGATTAAGTAGTTTATGCAACTGTACACATGAATTTTTAGGTTGGTAGGGTGGGCGTTAGCCGTTCTGAAATTATACCGAAACATCGAACAAAATTTCTGATGCAAAGTTATGCAACTGGTTGAAGAAACTACACTTTTTTATTCTTTTTTCATGCAAAGGCTTTTGAATGGTGACAGTCTGTGTGCAGCGGCTGCTGCTGAGGGGACTGACGCCCCAAAGCCTTACGTCACAACTGAGCTGGGATTGTCTGACTGGGCTGAAGGCCCTGGCCGAGTACTACAGTGTAACACTATGTTGGGCGCCGGGTCATAAGGGGATAGAGGGAGATGGGCTGGGGAAGGAAGGACTGGAAAAAATCCCTGTCGGTCCTCAGCCCATTCTTGAGACCACCAGGAGTCACTTACATGCCTATTGGCCTTAGACAATCAAAACTCTTTATCCGACTCTCCATGGGGGGGAGGGGGGAGCAAGGAGGTGCTTGGTCTGGGGAGGAAGGATATGAGTGCCATATTTGACCTGCTTACAGTCACTCTCTGCTGAGGTACCCCCTCTCAAATATTTGCAAGTGTGAGGTACAGGTATGCAGGTTCTGCGAGGCAGGCAGGCTGGAGATGGCAGAGCGCGTATATGGACTCGCGGCATTGCCGTCGTGTGCTTGGGAAGCCTTTCTAGAGCCAGAAGAGGTGGTGGAACTTGCGGATGTCCTGTGCTTTGTGCGAGGGCGGTGGGGACGTGTAGGAGACGTCACACTGAGAGAGCCCAGCGCCTTAGAGTCTGGAGTGGAGCAGGGTGCGGCCAATTAGCTGGGGCTCATGGACGTCCATAAAAAAGGCCCCTTTGTGGTTTGTGTGTCTCCAAAAAAGAACTTTCGAAAATGGGCTGAGTGTAACTGAGGTTGCTATTAGGAACCGAATAAACTTAATATCGAAGCTGCAGAGCAACGTGGAAGCCACAATGATAGGGGAAAAATCGATTCATAACTAACTGTAGTTATCACAGTGATAAGTGATAAATGTTTTGCCCTACTGACAAATACAAAATATTCGTTTGTGGGAAAATTACGAGAGTAGCGCAATAAATTATTAAACATTCGGCCGAAAATTCATGTCCAGCACTTTCTTCTCTACGGCCAATACCAACCTTCGGCGTTGGTATTTGAATAAGTTACTTATACTGTCTTGGTCAGGGTAGACTTTAATGAATCTCAGAGACGGGTTGTGGTTTAGGAACTTGTAGTTTGAAGAGTAGGGTTGTCACAAGATTTGAAAAGTTAGATGTACAAAGAAAAGGTGACTAGAACAGGATATGATTTGAGTATATAACTGCGAACAAGGGGGGAGGGGGGGGCTCTGACGCGTGAAAACGGTTCTACGTGGAAGGAAGGAGAAGTCCGAATTAGATGTCGGTGAGAGGTGAAACAAGTGTATGTTGGGAATAGTGTAGGCCAGAGCTGTTTGATGACAACCAACTTTCGTGAGAATTCATAGGTGAATGTGTTTGGGAGGAGCTGTCTGTTGTGGAGAGGAATCTAAATTTGAGGGGTGGGAAAAGATAGATGGGAAAGTCCAGGACAGGGGAAATCTGTTGTCACTTGGAAATAACTGAGGAGGTAGACTTTTCATAGGTAATGGAAGGGCTTGAGGACGTAGGTGTTTGAGGAAACAATGACTTACCGTAAGGCCAGGGACTACTGTTAAGTGCAGACATTCTGAGGTCAAAAACCCATCTAATTGGGCTTGCGCCAAACATATACAATGTCAGTTTGAAAGTGGTTATGAAATGATAGGAACACGACACGAAGCTGATGTCATTCTTTTCACCAACTCTTCCTGCGTGTGTTCGTTTTAATTACCAAACTCATGAGCGTTTCCAAAAAGAATCGTCGTGATTGCCTCATCGCATCACCAATGCAAAGGTTCACTCACCATAGAGACAACACCTTTAAATCCCACAAAGTTAAGATCGTTTCTGTATATAACATCGAGTGAAGTGGCATGGTTCATGTAAACTGAGTAAAAACAGGTTTGGTTAGTTGCCAGGGTGGTAAAAATCGATGAATTGCTGTGCGATAGTTCGCACTATATTTTACGTACACCGCCCGAATTATCGAATGTTTTTCTAAAAAAAATCAGAACTTTATGTACTCTCCATGACGTGGCCAGGTTCTTGGACTGCGACCTTTCTGACCACGTGTCTTGATTCACAATAAAGGTCGATGCCTTTCTTGGATCATTAGTTCGATTGTCCTCGCTCTCGGGAGCCTTTTTTAATTAAAATCCTCGCGTCATGCTCATAATGAACTGCCTGGGGCTCGTCGTCGCGAGAGCATCAACTCATCTCCGTCGCCGCAAAATGATTTTCTTAATTGAAATTCAGTCGTAGGCACCTGCACTTCGTGAGAGCGGAGTCGCCTCGAGAAGCGATCGGCAGGAGCAGGCAGCTATTCGTCTGGAGATGTGAGCGTGTAACATCACCTGAAATTAGAGGGTTGAAACAGAGATAATGTCGTGTGTCTCGCGGGAAACCTTTCTTTCGAAGGCGTTACTTAGCGATACATAAACCCAGAGGGTAGCAAGGGTGTTGATCTTGGACTCAACGAACGGGCGAGGCACCCCATTGCGGACTACAGGCGTCCTCGTCAGGGGCCTTGCGAAAGGGGCCTGCAACGCATCTCGTGGGCCAGTTATGATAGAATGCAATATATAATGGAAACTGAGCGGACCATCTTCTGCAGCCTTTTTGATTAATTCAATGACTGTACAGGACGCACAGTTCTGACTCAGTCAATCAGCCAGACCGCTGAAGACCGCTCAGCCTTCTTTCCATAAAGGGCAAAACGTTAGAGATCTTGATGTTGCAGGCCCTCTGAAGGAGTTTTTGGCAGCAATCGTACGAGCAGGCAGTGGGTGCTAATAAAGTAAGTCCGCACAGGACGTTATTGTTGAAATCCGCAATGATTCCCTCGGGCACCGGCTGAGGGGTACCTCATGTTCTCATTGACATCAGATGGGCGCAGTACTTCTCAATGAGCTTAAAGGTCGGGGAATCCTTCGTAACCTATACTTGCTGGTTAGAAGTTACCTGTCCATAGAACTCACATGTTACATGTTTCAGTCCGGAGAACGATAGAGAAGGAGGGCCACAATACATCTCATTGCTTTGCTTGAAAACGAGGCCTAAACGATATTTGAACGGTCGTTGCGCATCGAGATTCGTTGTCAGCTGAAACTCAACTTGCAAACAGACAAAGGGCTCAGGGGTGACAGGACTGCTTCCTTATCAAAGTTACTGTTTCTTAACATTCATAAGAGATTTACATCAGTCGAATGTACTCGCTCAGCACTCATCACCTGCGGAGTTTCGGCTGGTTGTCATTCAGGCAGTCTTATGGTGGAGACTTGTTGCCCTTGTGTTACCTGTTGTGGCAAAGTGGTGAAATGTCAGGCCAGATTTTGCACACAGAAGTGTAATGCAATAGAAAGTATTAAAAATAAATTAATCGTTGAGCTCATATAACATAGAAATAGAAAATGAAAAGTAACTGCGCGTGAACAAGGTCCTCCAGCCTCCGACTGTATAGTGGTCCAGGTATGGCGCTGGTGGGTGTTATCGACGTATGACGCTGTTGGACATTACTTTACAGTGACTTTCGGGATACAGCGACCCGACGAGAATGCTGAATGCGCAGAAAGTGGTGAAGCTGCCTGATCAGTACCTTCTGAGAGCGGTCCTTAATCTGGTGTCCTACCTGACCTAGCTGTTTACTTGGAGAGATCAACTGTGGCCACTTTTTACTTTCCTTGGCTCTACGAAGTAGAGAGGAAGGGCGGAAAAAAATGTAATCGGCTGAAAAGAAATTTTGTTTTCTTCAGATCATTAGACCCCCCTGAGTCCGAAAAACACTATTTGGGGAAATGGTCTGTGTGTATGTGTGTCTGTGAACGATTTTTAGAGAAAACTACCTGTAAAATCAGCTCAAACTTGATATCTAGCCCGCAGGTAACCATGGGATGCCAAAATAAGGGTATGAACAAAACCCTTCGAAATTTAACTATAGTTATCATAGTGATCAAAACACCAAATATTTTTTTTCTCAAAAACAGCTCTTACGATTTTGATTAAATTTTTTATATTGGTAGCTCTCAATACCATAAAATTCCCATTCGTGGGAAAATGACGAGAGCGGCACAATAAATTACTAAAACATTCGACGAAATCGATTTTAGCGCGGTTTTTAGAGAAAACAACCGTACCAAATCAGCTGAAACTTGATGCCTAGCCTACAGGTTACCATGGGACGCAAAAATAAGGGTATGGGCAAAATCCACCGAAAGTTAACTATAGTTGTCATAGTGATGTAGTGATCAAAACACCAAATTTTTTTTTTCTCAAAAGCGGCTCTAACGATTTTGATTACATTTTTTATGTTGATAGCTCTCAATAAGACAATTATACCATAAAATTCTCATTTGTGGGAAAATGACAAGAGCAGCACAATAAATTATAAAAAGTTTCGACGAAAAGCGTTTTAAGCGCAGTTTTTTCCTTGTAGACTCCGCTAAAATGTTACTAGGGTGTTACTATAGGGTGAGTGCTTAAAAACGCTCATGAGATACGTGGGGGTCACTACAGAAATTCCCGAATTTCAACTAACGCCGTTTCTCTTACTACCAGTTCTAAAAGTGTTTACCCAATAACTCTGCAAAAGTAATTACTATCCTTCTTCAATCATGCTTACAGCCTCATTAATTATCTGTGTAACAATTGCTCAGTAATGGTGCTAGAATGAGTACGAGCAGCACAATAAATTCCGGAACTGTAAGCGCCACCGCTTTCTGCTGCCGTGAAGTGTTGTTTGACCAAGTTCAAATGAATTGATTAAGTAGACAAAGCCATATAGAAAGTGAATTGAAGTAGAGCTAAGGAAAGTTGTGTGTTGCAACGCACCAGATATTTTTGTCATAACCTTCTTCCCAAACTGGACGAAACGGTTCTGTTCAGTCGTGGTTTCTTAAATAGTGTTTTTCGGACTCAGCAGCCCTCAAAACATGAAGACTTGAAGAAAACGTCAAGAATAAAAATAGTCAGCCCAGCCATTTCCTTCCTGTTCCGTGCGGCTCAATGAAGTAAAACGGAGTGATATAATTTCGTTCATTCTTTCAAGATACATTTGTTGAACCTTCCCCAGTTCAGAGTACACTGCACGTGTGTGCTCTCTCATACTAACCAGATCGTCAGCCATTAAAAGTGTTATTACTGTTGTTAAGTCTCCTGGGAACCCCGAAAATCGCATAATTTACTTTATTACTTCATTTTCAGGTGCGGAGTGGATTGTGCGTTCGTCAACAAAATTCGATGGTGCAGAAGACTCATCACCGCCGTGCTTCAGGGTGAGTTCTTTCTGAATAACATTTTTTTAAATCAGTTAAGGCTTTTCTTGTGTACAGCCGCGTACGATTTGTACTGAGTAGCACACAACTACGCGAAACGTCAAATGAATAGGTATATTAATAAGATGAAAAACCTGTACGTAGAGTTCACAATTCAATGATGATTTCCGTGGAAACCTGTTGCCTTTCATGGGTCTGGACAACCGTTTGTTCGGTCATCATACCACTGCGATCTCTGCCACTACGCCTCTCTTGCTGTCTCAGACGACATAGGAAAATTAACTCAGAAGTGCAACAACTATAAGCTAACGTGCGAAATTATTTGGTATTGAAGTCGTGTAGTACACAAGAGGAGCGTGAATTATTTCGGGAAAAATACTTTGTGGGTTGTACCTGTTGTAACTAAACGACGCGAATGCGTTCAACCCTAAACAGCTGCTCTGACGGGTATTATCAGCTGCCAGCTATAAACGTTCAAACGAGGCTTCTTCAGAGGGGAATGAGACTATCATTCTGATTCAACCCGAGTCAAAATACTGTAAATATTCAAAGTATTCGAAGTCCTTTTAGTGACGATAAAAGGTTCAATGCCAATTTAACACAACGAGAAATAAAGAAATATCACTCTGTACTCTTAGTAAAAAAAATCAGTTTTTGATACGACGAAATACCAAAACGGAAGCGAAGCGAGAATAAGAGTGGGGGACGTGGCGACGCCGATCCAGTTGAACATCTGGTAATCACCTACTATAGTGCGTCACACATTCCACATGTAAGTCAAGTCGTACAAACGAAATATATCAGGCTCCTCAGCGAACAGCAAATATTCAGGGTCAATTATTCAAACGAGCAAATAGTAGTCCAATCCAAAAGAGCCAGTAGGGTCAAAGTACTAATCACTCGGATTGACTTTTGATTGGACCAACAGCCGTAATGGTTGTCCAAATTCGGACAACCAGATCCCTCACTTTAGGGACTTTATTCCGACATCAGCCATAATCTAGTTTTATGTTCCCGCGCAATTTGTGTGGGGGATTGTACGAGCGAAACTCGCGATGCACGTATTTCGGTTCATTTTGACATTTTATGTCTTTACTTTGCTACATAAACTCGAAAATGTAACGCAGGAGATGTTACGCGGGATATGTAATGGAGAGGCGCCACGAAATTTGTGTTGGGTTAAGTGCATGGTAACGTCTGTTACAAAATCTAACGCTTGGTAACAGCACACGTTTTAATAACCTCAGTGACTAAGTGATGATGTCAATTGCAATTGACGAGGCCATTATATCGAAACCATCAACGAGCACAATTAAACGTAGTTTTTAACAGATGTTTTGAAGAAAAAGACAAAAAGTGTCCCTCGTGGTTGCGTACTTGTACGAAAGCTGTACCTACCGTTTGTGTTCATGATTTCCCCAGGGAACACATTGGCTAAGGATTCCCTAGAGGGAGCAGTGGACACAACACACTCTTAGGGTTTATGTCGACTACTCTTAGAATAAGTTTATCTGTATGAGGGTTTCATTCTGAATAATACACCCCCTCCCTCCTCCCCATATCTTAACCTACTGTTTCAAGGCATGGTCATCAACTGATCATCGACATCCATCAGCCGTGTATGTCACATTTTTGGTTTTTTTTTTCTTTCGTGGTCTGCCAAATTCGTTCAATTTCACAACAATTCCATTCGGTTCAGCCCTCCTATTCGCCACTTATGGTTACTATGGGCGAAAAATGGTTGATTAATTAGCCTAAAACGAACTTTTGGCTGTTTTAGTGCAATTGTGTCGTGTTTTGTACTGTGTCCTCGATATTTTTTGATGCTGAATCGAATAGGACGTGTCTTAAAAGTGTAGGACTTCGTCTAGAATGAATACAGTAAAATCACAGTGGTTTCGCGTTTCCTTTTCGTGAAATATGAAGGACCAGCGGATTTTATGGATGTGCTAAAAATACAAGTAGCTAGCGAGTGTGGACTCACCTCGACGGCTGTTCGTACACCGTCGAGGCGTATTTATCGTGGTAGGTGCTGTCGAAGATGGAAGGGCGGATGATGTGAGGATCAGAAGGATTTGTTGGGAAGGGAATCATACCTCGATTTTATCATTTTAACGCTCTGTGGTCGATGTAGCGGTGAGATTGAAACAAACACGCAGCGCGTCTCTCGAGTGGCATTTGCCGGGTTTTACTTAGCTGTCAGCTTAGTTTGACAGTTATATGCGAAGGAAAATTAAAACTAACTTTAAATAACGCAGAAAAACAGAACGAAAAAGAAAGGAGAACCATGCGGTTGGCGTTTGCGATAACAATGATAGTAATTGGCGGGTAAGTTTTCTTTTCTATCAGAGGTGGGTGCGTTCTAGTCAAAGCTTCCCAGAGTTCGTTCCGATAAAATCAAGTACGCACAACCACACGGTAAGTATAGTGAGTTAAGCTCATCCATCAGTCAGTTTGACTCGCGGCGTCGTGCCAATTGCCTAGCGTCGTCAATTCAACGTCAATTTTCGTTGTTCAGGTCACGTGCACGGAGGTGCTCTACAGACACTGTCGTTTGCGCATGAGTCGTATAGTATCTTCTTAATATTTGTCGACTTTGGATTAAAAAGGATTGGTCACAACCTTGCTGTACAAGAGAATTGTTCGAACTTATCGTGTCGAACACTTTCTTCAGAAATTATTCTCGCTTTTTCGATACTTTTTTTTCGTTTACCTTTTCAGAGTTTTTCTCATTTCTGATAAAACGTTTTATTTCTAAGTTTAAAAGTAAAAACAGGAATAATAAACCGTTATGTAATAGTTTGCATCGTTTCTTAGCCCTACTGATTAGGAAGAAACCTATGTAATCGGCTACAAATATTTGAGTTTTCTTCATACCGTCACTTTTTCACTGTCACTTGGCTTCTGAGTCCAAAAGAACGCATCGTACTCGCGTGAACACGATAAAGTGAAACCAGATGAACCAAATCGCCTCAAGTTGTGTATCTGGCCAGCAAACTATCGTGTAGCACCAAAATAAGGGTATGAGAAAAGTCTGTCCAAAGTAACGGTAGTTATTGGGATCAAAATACTAAATTTTTTCCTCGAATACGGTTCTAACGGTTTTGATTGAATTTTCTCTATGAGTAGCTCCAAATAATATTACAGTACCATAAAATATAATAGCTCTCAGCTTTTTCGGAAAAATCAGGAGGTTAGTCCGATAAAGCACTTAAATGGTGAAAGTTTAATAGAATAATTGTCGACTTTACCAAAGATCCCAGTCATCTCCACCACTGCCATTTCACTTAGTACTGTTTCTCATAGTAGTTCACAGAACTCATGCTGTTTTCATAGTTTCCTACTCTGTATAAACAGCGCTGTAAAACGTGGAATGCGGACGTCACCAGTTCCTAAATTAGACTCTCTCAGCCAATCACGAGCAACTTTTCCAAAAAATTAAAGATCGATTGAAAATAAAATAATTTCCAAGCTCGAAGAGTATCGATGTGCTGGTTGAGAAGCCATGGTAATGGCGGAGGAGGGGGATCAAATGCGATACAGCGTCGAGGAAGAGTGATGGATCATGCAATAATGTGATGACGAAGTCCTCCCCTCCACTACTTAAGATTTTCACTTTCCACTCAATCACCCGGTAATGAAAAGAAAGCACCCCCACCTCACAGCGCCTTAATATAATCCCCTTTCATCGTCAACTTTCCCTTTCGCCTTATTTATTTATTGTTTTTTCCCCGCCCCTCTTCGTTTTGAAACATTCGCCTCCTGGAAAACTTGAAATAACAGACGAACCCTTCAAACTCCACCTGTTTCCGCCTCTGTCGTAACAGAAAATGTTTTAGAAGCGCCTAGGTAGGTTTTAGGTTCAGTTTTGGATTTTAGTTGATTTAGATAGCGTTCTGAGGACAGAACATTTTTATAGAAATCTCTATTTGTAACCGGTTGTGTTCTCAGAACCTCAAGTGACTTTCGGAAAAACATCTCCCTCGCTACCACCACCTTACCCTCACTCAGCCTGAAAGATATTCTGTCTCATTCTGAAAGGGAATGGGTTACAAACGAACGGAACCCCTCCGTGCTCATGTTGACTGGAGGAAGATTGAGACAATGACAGAGTTTAATTACAAATACAGAACATGATCACCATGCAACAAATCAAACTTACTGTACGACCTGCATAAAAAAGAAAAAAGTCACCTACACAAATCAAACATTAAGATTTAAAACTATAAAGTGAACTATTACATAAAAATGAGATCTAAAGGAAGTGAGAGATGATGTATAAAACAGAAAGAGATTGATTGATTATCTTCATTCATCCACCAGGGGAAATTAGGGCCATAAGGCCCTCTCTACCATTCCCCCTGGAATCAATATCCAACATCCTCTTGTGCTACAAAATTACATTGCCCCACTGTTTTATATAATTTTCCACTAAAGCGACAAATTTCTCTTCCCACAAAAGCTCAATCATACCAAAACACAATTCATGCCAAAATAAATTACACTCATACCAACATATAAACACACAACTGCGATAGGAGCGAGTACTTGGATATTCCTCCTCCTCTCAGCAGCGCACTAACTACCTTAATTAACATACACAAACACAATGAACAAATCATTTTACAGCAACACTGGGGATCGAGAAATTTGCCATTACATTAATTTGATATATACCGAACAACGTCACAATCAATCAATATCATATAATCCTCGGTAGTGTTCACTTTACTTTAGTTAACTATCTGGTTTTCAACAGAAATATCTTTAGAATAAGCAAAGAAGAGTCTATACACACTAATTACACAAAAAACAAAAACAATAATGAACATTCACCAATCAAATCCCGCTAATAACTTGTCTCTGAAAATATTTCTAAAATGTTCGGTCCTCAGAGAAACATCAAACAGGTTCACATTTTCATTGTGGACCTTGATTGCCTGCCAGACGAATGATCTTTCGAGAGAGAGAGAGAGCGAGGTGTGGCCATTCTTCCACCTAATCAGAACATTTCAGACAACGAGTGACCAGTACAGATTGGCATCAGACGATATTTCATTATGATCAATTTGTTCTTGTCTTCCTTTGAGTTACATAAACTACTACTAATTATAATTAAAATAAATAAATATCTTGCTCATTGTATTCCATATTATACTCGTAAATAACTACTCTCTTCATTCGCTAATTCAGTATACGGATAACAAGTATTTCTTCAAATGTATGATAACTGGTAAATTTCTTCAGGTCAGGTTAAAGTACGAAATACTTTGCATAAAAAATGACTGGCGATAGGCTGTAGTGCCGCATCTAGTCCAGTGAGGAGATATACTTCTTTTATTGCGTCCACCAGACAGAGACTACTGTGCGTATTGTCTATGTGTGTTGCATTGTGCTGGTGGTTAGTGAGCTGAGCGACGTTTCACAACCACTTGGATCCCGGAGGCAGGAGAATTGTTATAAGTGAAGCGGGAATTTTCATTAAAAACAGAATAAACGATAAATTTGTGAGCTGGGGGATGTTGTTAGACACAAACTCCCCCATTTAGAGATCCTTCAGGATTCTTATTTTTCCACTAGATCGTGTTCGTTTGAATGAAAGTAGACCCGATATATTTGAAAAGTCCTTTCTTCTTGGGTGAGAGTAAGACGCTGGTGGTGAAGAGGACATAAGAAGGTCTGACGTTTTTCTAAAGTATCTTCAGTGTTTCACTCAGGATGATTTCTCTTCTGAGCGTATCCTATATTCGAGTATTTCCGTCTATCGACAGGTAGCTGAGGAAGTAACGATAACTCATTTCAGTGACGTTGCAAAAGCAATCCAATTTATAGCCAAGGTCTCCGAAGAGGTTCTTGGCATCTCTCGACAACGAGGGTATTTCGGTGAAGCCGAACCGGCTAAAATATGTCCAGGGGCTCCTCTCTAGAGCCGGCCAAATGAGTTTCAGATTCGTTCCACGCGTCGCGGCGCTGAGCGGTGAAAACATTTTCTGATTATCTACGGTCATGTAACAATTACCCGCAAGTCGGCGACAACTTACATTACCCCTCAGACCGCAGCTCGTCTGAGGTTTAATGAAACGCCTTCGGTACAAAAGAACGAGGAAGAGGCCAACTCGAGGTTGAAGCTTGAGACTGAGACTGAGACTGAATCTGTGGTTCGGAGGCCCTTCATCTAAATTTCCGCTTGTAAATATTCTCACGAATCCTCATGAAAGCGCGCACTTTAGTCGGGTCGAGACCGCTTTCCCCGGTTGAGTCTACGCTTCATCGTATTGACTTTCTTCGAGGTATCTGAAGTGTAAGAAAAGTTTTGTAATCGGTCACGGAAAAGATAAGTTTTTTTAATATTGCAACCGTGCCAAAAAAAAAAAGAAACAAAAAACTAACACTCGGTTAGAGCTGGTTCTTTTTCAGTTTTGTTTTTATTTTGACGGTGCTGAAATGAGGTTATGGGCGATTAGCACGGTGGAAAAGGGAGGTGTGGACTTTTCTGTTCCACGCATATCTCCATGAAAATCCAGTAAACGGAGATATAGGCCTATGAAGTCAAATTTTGACCAAACGTCTTCGATGATTTTCACCAAACATCGTTGAAAAATTAATGTCTGTATATCGTTCTCAATATATGTTCCTCTGACAGTCTATTGAGGGAACTGTCCACAAATAAAAACCAAAACGTATCAAAAATTGTTTCCGCCGTATACTGGACTAAATGGAACTCACTCAAAACCGCGTTCATCGCTAAACACAACTAGGAGCAGCGCTATCAAACTGTTTACGCTCATTATCATTTGCCATCCTTTTTCGTTTGGACCTGTATTGTTGAAGTTGTAGTTACCTTCGTGTTTCCCATGCGCTCCGCAGTTATTACTTTCCTTGGCTCTACGAAGTAGAAAGGAAAGTTATGTAATCGGCTGAAAAGTTTTCTTTGAGTTTTCTTCAGATCTTTACGTTTCAGACCCTTCTGAGTTCGAAAAACACAATTTGGGAAAATGGTCTGTGAGTCTATGTATGTGTGTCTGTGAAAGATTTTTAGAGAAAACCACCGTACCAAATCAGCTCAAACATCATATCTCGCCCGCACGTTACCATGGGACGCAAAAATAAGGACATGGGCAAAATCCACCGAAAGATAACTATAGTTATCATAGTGATCAAAACACCAAATTTTTTCTCTAAAACGGGTCTAACGATTTTGATTACATTTTTTATGTTGATAGCTTTCAATAAGGGAATTATACCATAAAATTCCCATTCGTGGGAAAATGACGAGAGCAGCACAATAAATTATCAAAATTTTCGACGAAAAGCGTTTTTAGCGCGATTTTTTTCTTATAACCTCCGCTGGAATGTTAGTAGAATGTTAAAAAAAATTGTTATTGTAGTCCAATCCAATACCTAAAGGGTGAGTGTTTAAAAACGCTCATGAGGTACATGGGGCTCACTCCAGAAATTCCTGAATTTCAACTACTGCCGTTTCGCTTACTACCAGTTCTAACAGTTATTACCCAATAGCTCTGCAAAAGTAATTACTATCCTTCTTCAAAAAATTCGTGTTTACAGCCTCATTAATTTTCTGTGTACCAATTGCTCAATTCAGGTCTTGGTATGAGTACGAGCAGCACAATAAATTCCGGAACTGTAGGCGCTACCATTTCCTGCTGCTGTGACGTGTTTGACCAAGTCCAAAGGCCAAGTACAAAGTGAATTGACGTAGAGCTAAGGAAAGTTGTGTGTTGCAACGCACCAGATATTTTTTATTCCCGATCCCGGGTTCGTTAAACCGTTTTGGTTCCTTACGCGACACCGTCGTCATCGCGACTTCTCAGAGACTGGAACACTCGTTTGTCTCAACATTTTGAAACCAGCTGTTTGTTTTGTGTTGAGCCGGGACCAGAGAAATCTATATCGAGATAACTCATGTTTTGACGTAATTTAAACACTCATATTTTCAAACCCATCCCCAAGAAGCTGTTATTTCTTTACAAAGGGTGCCATATCCTGAACGTACACACATGTTTATGTTAACTATCACAAATCCACCAATTGAGTGCTCATCGGGACAGTTTAGAGATCTAGCTAATCCATAGTGATTTTTAAAACATTTTCGTAATTTCCCAAGCAACTGCGCCACTGTGTTCCATCAATCTTACAGAATGTCTTCTAGTAACCACTACTACTCATATTCTCGTCTCCGCAAATTATTTCTGTATCTATCTATTGAATGGAGATGTAAGCCATGGTAGTTCGGAAAACGAGATTTGTCGAAAAACATCGTTTTTCAATTCAACAATTGTTTTGCCTCTTCGTTCATGGTGTTTTACAGACAAATTTATCGACAACGAAAGTGTGCAACCAGGTTTATTCAAATCTGTTGAGGCGTTTTTGAATTACTGTCCATTTTCGGTACGTCTTCTGTTCGGCTCGGTTGAAACTTGAGTCAGGAAACGAATTTCGTGTTCTAGAACCATAAAAATGATTCAGAGGGTCTCACCTGAAACCGTTAAACGGAAGCTGAGGGAGCGAGTCGACGTTGCGGAAGGGGACCAGCTAAGAGCGAAGGAGAGGGGGCACCTGGGCCTATTCCTAGGCCTCAGCTTCGGTCCATTGTCATCGCGAGGAACACTCCCCCCTTCACTTCAGGGGTGGGAAACCGACGTTTGACGAACCCCCGCGAAGAGGGTTGTCCCGGAGACTGCAGCTGCCGCCTCAGCTGATCCTCTGTTTATAAATCCCAACTCGGTCTTGAGATTTTTGAATAAATATTTGCTCCTAGCTCTGGTTTATTTTTTTATATTGCTTTCCCCCTTCCACAGGCCTGTCCACGTCCTAATCCTCGTTCTTCTTCATTTTCTCTGCAACCTTCTTCAACGTCCTCCTACCGAGACGTTCCATTTGCTAAGCCGACGTGGCGCCCAACTGCAATAATGAGGGGATTTGATCTCTGCCTCAGGGGACCACTCAGCGTCACTTTCCTCGGCGATTTCTTCCCCATGACGAATTATAATGATTCCGTGACGACCCTTCGCTTCTGCAATGAGGGACAAATCACGCAACTTCAGTCACTTCCACGTATCTTGGATGTGACGCTATGTCTCCCTTTGGCAGCATTTCTACTGAAGCGTTGGGCAACGAAATATGGCTACTATTGTTTTGAAATCACACTGCGAGTGTGATTAGAATTCCAGCTTATTTTGAACAGGAAAAACGAACTTTTAATGATCGAACGATCTCGTTTTTCTACTCTTTTTTGCTGCTCGATTGCTGCCTGTGGTCGCAATCAATACAAAACAGCAGAATCAAATCAACTCGATCCATCGTGCAAGTAACCTCGCCATGGCCTCGACATAATGGTTTCAGCAAAATCTGTTCAAACTGAGGTACAGTTATCGTAGAGTTTAAAACATCATCTTTTCTTCCACTAATTTATATTGTGTGCAGCTTCAAACTACTGCATAATAGGGAGATGGTGGGTGTTTCGATAAACATCAGTTTCACTCATTTCACTCTCCGTCACCCAAAGATAGTGTGAAAAAATATCTGGTGCGTAGCAAAACACAACTATGCGCGACCACCTTGCTACAAATACGGGTGCTATATCTTCGTTCAACGCATTTCTACGGGAACATGTATGCAGAACAAAGCGTAGGTACTAGTTAGTTGAGAGTACTCTGAAAGTTTGATAGAAATCGCAGGAACAGTTTTCGAGAAAACTGGAAACCCGATAAATTCATTTGCGACAAATCTTGCGTTCCGAGCTATCATGTCTTATGTCTCCACTCAACAGATGTAATATAACGAGGAAATAATTACGAAGAACAAAGTGTGGAGAAGGAATGTTTTGTACTAACTAGTAGAAGATAACTTCAAAGTTTAATCAAAATCGTTGGAGCCGTTTTTGAGAAAAATGCAAAACAACCCGAGGCATTGGTACTTTTTCACTCCCATCCCTCTTTCCTATCGATGGAAATCGTCCTTAACTTTATTTTCATGTCTACAAAAAATAACATACAAAACAGAAAAAAGAACCAGCTCAATCCGTCCAGCCAGTCTTCCGCAAATGGAACTACAGACACTCACAAACGAAACACGCACCGAAATTAGGTTTTTTGGATTCAGTAGGGCTCAAAAGATGGAGATGTAACGATCTGAAGAAAATCCTACGTTTTTCTCGACATTTGACACGATTACTGTACTTTTCTCACACTTTGGGTCGCGGAAGGTAAAAATTGAGTTTTATTCAGGCGGAAGGAACCCAGTTTAGATTTGTAGTCTGTAGCGCAGGTTGCGGAAGAACAACATGACCGACTGAACTCAGGTTATGAGAAATATCTGTAGATGGGAAGGGACGTGGGGGACCGAAACCTGCCAAAGTGAGGGTTTTTTTTTTTAAATGGAATGAAAATCTATTTATCAATGCATACGTTTTGTACTACTCGTACGTAAATACTTCCGTGAAGATTTGGACTTTACCGGACTCATAGAATGCCCTCAACAAGTCAATGTGTTCTTCGTAAATTTTCTTCGGACTGTCCACTGAAAAAAAATAACAACCAAGTTTTTTTAAACACGTATTTTGTTATTTAACATCTGAGGAATTTCCAGAATAGTGACGTAACTGAATATGATCAACCTATCTTTTAGGTTGCTATACCCACTGCATCGAAGAAACCTAATTTCGGCGAGTGGTCTGTGTGTGCGCCTGTAAATCTATTTGCGAGGTAACGACATCACCGACGGTGCTGGTGTTTTATTGTTGTTTTGTTCGTGTTTTCTTCAAGTCTCGCTAATAAGGTTATGGGAAATTTCCATCGCTGGGAAGGGGCGGCCAAAGTTTGCCAAACAAACGAGGGTATTTCTCATCTTTCTCGAAAATGGCTGAGGGTTGGTGAATTAACGATAATAAATAATTAAGAAAAGTGCGAAGGAGAAAAAGGAAGGGTTAGAGAAGGGAGAGAAAGGTGCTGGGAGACTGAACTGCAGTGGCTGGTGGAGTCTAGAAAAATACTTATACTGTTTTTTTGTTTTTTTTGAAACGGTGGATGCAGGCAATACCCTCACTGCAGCCACAAACGGGCCTATTGTAAGGGCGTCCATGATACTCGGACGTCACCACCCCCGCACAAAGCGGAGGATATCCGCAAGTTCTGCATTTGCCACCTCTTCGGGCTGAAGAAAGAGCCTCCCAAACACAGAACGGCGCGATGCCGCGAGTCCACCGCATACGCACAGTACATGCTCTGCCGTCTCTAGGCCTACCTCGCAGAACTTGCATACATGTACCTCGCACTTGCCTATATTTGCAAGGTGGTACCTCAGCGGACAGTGACCTGTGAACAGGCCACATATGATCCTCATATCCTTCCTCCTCAGTGCAAGCACCTCCTTGGATCTCTCTCTGGAGAGCCGGATGAAGAGTTTTGACTGTCTAAGGCCGGGCAGCCCCTGCCAATGAGCAGCCCTGCACCTGTCCTCCCATTTGCCAACCTCTCTACGTAGGTGGCTCCTGGTAGTCCCAACAAAGGGCTCAGGGCCAATAGGGATCTGCTGTGATCTCTTCATAGCCAACCTATCAGCCCGTTCGTTTCCCTCTATACCCAGATGCCCTGGCACCCAACACAGTGTTACACTGTTGTCTTCTGCCAGGGCCTTAAGTTCAGTCAGACACTCCCACGCCTGCTGTGATGTGAGACAGTATGAGGCCAAGGCCTGACTGTCCACATGATGTAGATTCTCTGCCGCTTCAGTCCCCTCTGCGGCAGCCGCTGCACACAGACTGTCACCGCAGCCACCTCGACCTGGAACACCTTGGCCAGCGACCCCAATGGGATCGCTGCTCTGATCCTCTGCCCAAAGATGCCTGCCCCTGGAAGGCCACCCTGCACCAAGCCATCAGTGTAGTATACCAGGGCGCCAGCTTCGAAAGCGAGAGCTCCCCCTTCCCACCTGGATTGCTCATGAATGAGTACCCGAAAGGGTAGCACAAAGTTAAACCTCGCGAGCATTGAGTCTACCACATGCAGTTCGCCCCCCCCCCACTTTCACCTTGTCAAGGAACAAGTGGCAGGAACCCCTCCTCCCGCGCATGATCAGACCCAACTCCAACATACGCACAGCCTGGAGGAACGCCATCCTTTTAACATGGAGTGGAGCTAAATCTAGCAAGACCTCCAGTGCAGCCGTAGGGCATGTTGTCATACAGCCTGTGATGGCCAGACACGCCCTATGCTGCAGTTTATTTAGCTGCAACTGCACTGGTTTGTTTTCTACCCTAGTCCACTAGACCAGGGCTCCATAGGTGACTACAGGCCTAACAACCGCAGTGTACAGCCACTGGATCATCCTCAGCCCCCATGTCTTCCACACCATTCTTTGAGCTGCCCACATCACCACTGACGCCGGCTGTAAGGCTTTTTTCACGTGTGTGGCCCAAGAGAGCTTTCCATCAAGAAAAACTCCCGAGTACTTGATCTCATGCTGGGTCTTCACCACCTTGCCACCCAGCCTGAGTTCCCGCAGCGCAAGGCTGCGCCTTCTGGTGAATGGGATCAGGCTGAATGGGACCATTGCACCATGTCTGTAGGGTATTCAGTGCGGAGTTACTGAAGGGCAACCTGTTTCCTCGTGGAACGGAAATGGAGAGACTTCGGGTTCTGGGTGGAAGCCGAAACGAGAGTGCCTGCTCAGCAGAGGACGACTGCTGATCTGCTGAGCAGGCACTCTCGTTTCGGCTTCCTCCATATTTGGACCACTCGCCACCTCGAATTGGGTTGTCGAGCCAGTGCCATATCTAACTATCGCTCCTCGTGCCGGTGATATGGTTAACGGCAGGGAGGAAAACGAAAGCGCCGTTCTTTGGGCGATACAATTGTAATAAAACTTCCGACTTAACTCGCGTGGTATCTTTCTGTACTCTTTGAGCTGACTAATACATCAATTAAGATCCACGTAAACGTTTCTGTAGTAGGTAGTTGGGGAAAGTTGTGTGTTGCTGCGCGGTAGATATTTTTCCCATAAATCCCTCTCAAAATGAAATTAGCGTTCTCGCAAAAATAGGTTCTCGCGTTGGTAATACAACGTGCCATAATACATTAGTTCCATTCCATCTTTGTAGCCACCCAGAGAAATCCTGAATTAGAACTACCGTAGTTTTTTTCCAACCTGCATGAAAATCTTCGTGACAGCCACTCATGTCACCCGTGTGGTAGCAACTCGATGAAGGTCGTGACCGATGTATAAATCCCGGAATCGTGGACACGTTGGATTATTTGCTAGCTTTCTTTGATTACACGTCAACTCTCATCATCGCTGAGTGATTGCGAGCAACTTTTTTAAATAGCATGCCGGTCTCTCATGCCTGAGACCACTGACTCGGAGGTAAATTCTGCTCCTGTTCACTCGATTCAACTTCATCACTGACGGAGTGTTAAATTTTTCTGGTGGAGTTGTGTCTGGGTAGTAGGATTTGGTGGTAGTGAGGAGGGAGGAAAGAGGGAAAATATCATGAGAAAAGAGCGAGATCAGTGTTGCAGGCAATGGTGAGTGGGGAGGGGGGGGATGACAAAGAAGTGCTCTGACCTCTCCTCTCCTCGTACCACTCCATTCTTCCAAGTTCACTTTGAAGTATTCTAAAGAGTCGAGATACCTGTCACTCGTTCCTATTATGCTTCCCCTAAACACCTTCCTCTCTCTCCTTTCCCCGTCTGCCCCACCCCTCCACTCTCATCACTCCCTTTTATTAATATTCCCTGGACTTATATTTGATTTCCCGACAAAAACGTCTTTTCTCCGTAGAAGGTATTAAAAGGTCTTCGGCCTTTAAAATAGACTTCAAAGCTTCGAGGTAAATGGGAGTTGGCGCTTCAACGAGTGCTCCCTTCCCCTTCGGAGTTGCTCGATTGACGCCGTTCCAACTGGGATCACTTCACTGGCGCCTGAAATTGAGAATTAAAAGAAGGAATGAAAAGTGAGCTCAAGACGTAAGGAAATGCGCGCAGTGAATAGGGACGCGTAGGTCGTAACAGGTGAGGGATTCTGTCGCGTTTCCTCCTGCAACTTTACTGACGATATTTCCTTTCGGCACTTGAGGTGCGCGGTTCACTCAAGTGAGTGCTCGCTAGAGGGAACCACTCAACGTGTGAGATCTAAATGGGACCTTTACGTGTGGTTCGTGGTGCTACTTAAGTTCCACCTTCCACATCGTATCTACGAAAAATACGGGGGACAAGAAAGGAGGAAACATCGAGCGCGACGCATCACTCAACTCTCCTCAGCCCAACGCACATTCAGCAGTTAATAAACGTATCTCAGTCGTAGCACTTAAAGTTCCGGAATTTATTGAAGTGCTCCTATTCACGCTACAACCATTAATGAGGAACCAGTGTACAGATGACACATGAGACTATTGATGTTTTTTTTTGAGGAGGATCGCGTTTTCCGTTTAGTAATTATCTAGTAAAAACTATGATTAGCGGTTGCGAATGAAGCTGCGGTGGTTTGGATTCTAGAACTCCTAGGGTTGCGCCTAATCACCTTATGAGCACACACACTCATCGAATAGGAAATTTATTTGAACTACCGTCATAAATTTTTTTATTGTACTTGTATCGTTTTAGCTAAACTCTGGTGTTCGAAATTTGTTTGAAATTTGCGGTTCGTGGAGTTAGTTGTTGTGTTTGTTTCTTTTACTGTTGACCGTAACTTTTATTTACCGCCCGCGGAATTCGCCCATTTTTCCGCGGATCTAGGATGTTCGGGATCGCGACATCACGAGGCGACTCCAGCACTTATTAAGAACGCATTATTACAAATCAACCGCTCGCGCTGTGCGCGGCCATATTCCGCCTTTCGACTCACTAACAATTTTTTTATTGTTAGAAACGTCTCAATCGTTTAGTTCGTAACTTACCGTCGTGGTTTGAGTCAATCGCGTATCGGAGTTACGAACATTCGTGGTATCTGGAACTATATGTACCGTGGGCATCCCAGTACGTCAGTGTAACAACGTTAATCCCATTGTAAATAAATACAGTCCACTTTATATTCTCGAGTTCCGGAAGTTTCGTTTATTTATCCCCAAAACTAAACATCTGGTGTGAATTCTTGAGAGCGAGTCAGGATGAATGAAAAAAACTTTCTCTAGACCGACGTTTCGCTTAATTTATTAAGCATCATCAGGGCTATGGGGTATCACAGCAGACCATTAGGTAACAGTACATTATGAGAAAATTGTACAGAAACGTTGAACTGAATTAATTTGGAAAATAACATACCTCAGCTGAGAACATAACTTTTATTCTTAATCTATGGAGCTGAGGGAACTAAAACTCGTGTCTTCAGTCTCACGAATTACATACACGTTGATCTACAGAGTAGAAAGGAAAGTTATGTAATCGGTTGAAGAAGAAAAATTTGAATTCTTTTCAGATCTTTACGTTTCCGACCCTACAGAGTCCGGAAAATACTATTTGGGAAAATGTTCTGTGTGTGTGTCTGTGTGAAAAAAACCACCGTACCACCAAGCTTGATATCTAGCCCGCAAGTTACCATGGGACGCCAAAATAAGAGTATGAGCAAAGTCCACCGAAATGTAACTATAGTTATCATAGTGATCAAAACACCAAATATTCTTTTTTTTCTCAAAAATGGCACTAACGATTTTGATTAAGTTTTTTTATATTGATAGCTCTCAATATGGCAACTATACCATAAAATTCTCATTCTTGGGAAAATGACGAGAGCAGCACAATAAATTACCAAACTTTTTGACGAATTCGATTTTAGCGCGGTTATTAGAAACACGACCGTACCAAATCAGCTGAAACTTGATGTCTAGCCTACAGGTTACCATGGGACCCAAAAATAAGGGTATGAGCAAAATCCACCGAAAGTTAACTATATTTATTATCGTGATCAAAACAATAAATTTTGTTTCTCAAAAACGGCTCTAACGATTTTGATTGTTTTTTTATATTGATAGCTCTCAATAAGCTAATTACACCTTAGAATTCCTATTCGTGGGAAAATGACAAGAGCAGCACAATAAATTATCAAATTTTTCGACTAAAATTTTTTTTTTAGCTTAGAGCGTGTTCTCTTCATAATCTTTGCTGGAATGTTACTAGAATGTTAAAAACAAGGAAAGTAAAAATTAGTGTAGTAGCCCAATCCAATACCTAACGCTCGTAAGATATATGGGGCTCACTTCAGAAATTCCTGAATTTCAACTACCGCCGTTTCGCTACCAGTTCTAAAAGTTTTTACCCAATAACTCTGCAAAAGTAATTACTATCCTTCTTCAAAAATTGTTTACAGTCTCATTAATTCTCTGTGTACCGATTGCTCAATAATGGTCCGGGAATGAGTACGACCCGCACAATAAATTCTGGAACTGTAAGCGCTACCACTTCCTGCTGCTGTGAAGTGTTGTTTGACCAATTAGAAAGTGAATTGACGTAGAGCTAAGTTGTGTGTTGCAACGCTCCAGATACTTTCCTAAGGGAACTTACACAAAAAATATCAGCCGATAACATAACTTTATTGAGCATTTGCGTCGCTTATGTTTGTTTGGGGATAATGAAGTTGAGTGTGGCCGAATTTCTCGTAAATTGGCGAAAGGACGCATTGGAGTTGAGCCGCCTTTTTGCGTAAAATGCAGCGCGAAATTGTTAGCCAACCCATTTACCGGGAACTTTGAAATTCATTATATCGAGTAAGTTGCCAGTCTCTCAGTTCAAAATGCGACCAACGCGTGAGACGATTTTTGGAGGGTGCGCTTCGGGTGGAACTGAAGCTCTTCAGATACTGACTCATCCAGCGCGCTAATCGAACGTCGATTATAAACGATTTTTAGGTGGCGCTGAGGACTCAGACGTGAGAAGCTGTGGCTAAGACAAGAGGGAGCGGGGCCGTGGTGAATCGTGGATCATTAACACCTGAAACAATCATATTCTTCACGCCCCGCAGCGCCAACTAATCGACAACCGACGTCGTTAGCTGTGAAAGAAGCGCCGCTCCGTTCCCAGGATATCACCTTTTTTTTCCTCGTCTGTCTTCCCCAAACCGAAGGGTGAGAGAATAAATTAGCAAATGGAAGCGATGCCAGGCTCGAAGGCTCTAGACTCTAAAGGCGGCATGAGAAAAAGGTGTTGAGTCCAACTGGCCAGGTTTTCAGAGCGAAATCATTTACCATCTTCAGGGCGGAGGTCGTGATTAATGTTCCTCGCAAGATTTTGCTTACTTGTCCGAGAGCCAACGGACACTTCGTCATCTGCGGCACCAAACCCATTTTCGAGCGAGTGGAAACGTGTCAGGACGATTTACCATTTCGCTGAGTGTCACGTTTGTATCTACTGCCGATGAACAATTATTATCGCTACTTTTCTTTAAGAAGGGAATGGTTTGAGTTTTCTTCGCGCTTCAAAGGGTTCCGAGTCCGATAAAAAGTTGTCTGTGTGTTTTGTGGTAGCGAATGTGAGAAAGTAGCCAAACCACATCAAATTTGATAACCCAACCTGCGAATTGACATTGAAAACCATCAGTGTGAGACTGTTTTGTTCTCATAAATGGTTGTAGCGACTATGACCGAATTTTTTGAGTAGACAGTTCCAAATACCACCGATATTGTGAAAGTTTCACTCGGGGGAAAATTACGGGAGCAGCGCGATGAATTATCCAACTTTCCGGTAAATAACGATTTAGGAGAATCACTTTTAGAAACAAAATTGTTATAGTAGTTCAACGTAATGTATTATGTTTCACGTGGGTCGTTAGGTAATTAGGAGCAACCAGAATTAAACTATTGTGCGAGTATATACTTGTAAAAGAATATTTTTTAATTGTCAAATATAATATTAGAACTATAACCAGAAACTCCTCCAAACATGGTGGTCCGGATCACACACGTTTCCTCAGCTCCGCATTCAGGGATTTTCATTACGGATCTGGCTTTCATTCAGTTAATATGAATTCCGTAAAACAGCTCAACGTTCTGCTTGATCCAGTGGCGGTTCAGGTTTTGTAATTGATTGTGTTGCGAATACTATTATCGAGCAATCAGCGGAAGGGTGATTCGCGAATTGTAAACACGATTTTTTTTTCTCGGTAAGTTCGTGTTAATCGTTTGGAAATTATTTGGTGTAATTGCAAAAAAGGCTAGTGAACGAAACGACAGCTTTGATTTTTGACATATATGTGGCTGCTTCAAATTATGGTGTGAAAGTTCCTGAACTTTCATTGCATGAATGGTTTATACTACAACCACTTTTGGGAGCAGAAAGAGGGGAGCTTGACATTGAGAAATAAATGGACGTGGTGGGCGTGAGTGAGGACTGCATTACACTTGACTGAACAGTTTGAGTGTGAGTATATAAACTCGAACAAGGGGCTCTCAATACACGTGAGTTAGTGGCTTGAAACCCACCAGTGTAGAGAAAGTTGAGTTGTGAGTGGCACGAGATTTGAGAGACGAATTAGTTGGAAGAACTGGGAAGACAACTGTCGTTGGGGAATAAGGATGACTGACTTGGAAGGAGCTGTTATTGAGCAGATGAATCTAAAATTGAGGGGTGGGAAAAGATAGTCGGGAAAGTCCAGAAAATGGGGATATCCGTTTTCAATTGTAAATAACTGAGGAGCCAGAGGTACAAACAAAAGGGTTGAGATAGAAACATGTTTAGGGGAAACAATGACTTTCTGTTAGTAAGACCTTCAGGGCAGCTACAGTCACACTTCCCATATGTTCTTCCGGAGTATCCAAAGTCAAAACCAGTGTCCTGATAGATGGACACAAGATCTGTGGTATGATCGATTCAGGAAGTGACATCAACATTATAAATGAGAGAATAGCCAAACAATTAAGTTTGAAAATTCGTCCAACTTTTGGAAAGGTGGGATTAGCGTCTAAAAGTCACCATGCAGACATCCTAGGGACATGTAACGCCGATATCACGATGCTTGGACACTCCTATCCAAAAGCCGAATTTTCTGTCATGCCTGACCTCTGTTTTGAACTGATTGTTGGCCGGAATTTGCTGCAACAGCATTCTACTGTCTTATTCGATTTCGGTGGCCCGAAGGCTCCGTTAGAAGTGTGCGTTGCAGTCGCTGAAGTAGCACCAGCACAGCTTTTCTCAAACCTCACCAGTGACTGTAGACCTATTGCAGTTAAACCCCGTGCATATAATAAAGAAGATGCTCAATTCATAGAGATCGAAATTCAGAAATTAATTGATGACAACATTATCGAGGATAGCATCTCTCCTTGGAGAGCCCAGGTCTTGGTCGCTGGTGGAGGGAATCATAAACGCAGAATGTGCATTGACTATTCACGCACGATCAACCGTTTTACTCAGCTTGATGCCTACCCACTTCCGAAAATTAGTGATATCGTGAACAAGGTTGCAGGTTATTCCGTATTCAGTACAATAGACCTTCGAAGTGCGTATCACCAAGTACCCATTCCTGAGGAGGACCGGCCATATACAGCTTTTGAAGCTTGTGGAAAACTTTTCCAATTTACTCGTATCCCTTTCGGGGTTACGAATGGAGTGGCTGGGTTCCAGGGGGTCATCGATGGGATTATCAGGGAAGAAGGGTTGAAGGATACATTTGCTTACCTGGACGACTTGACGATCTGTGGTAGGAATAAGAAGGAACATGATCGAAACCTAGAACGATTCATGAACGCAGCTTCGAAATACAACCTCACTATAAATAACGAGAAAAGTTCATTTTCAATTCGAGCAATAAACATTCTTGGGCATGCTATTCACAACCACACAATACGTCCTGATCCCAATCGGCTCAAGCCTATGATTTCGGCAAACATTCTTCGCATTTTATACTACAGGGCAGTGCAGATATTTTGGAGGCCAAAGACCCAGCTAATTTGGCCTGCCGAACAACCATCCTGATCAGTGGGGTATATGAGGGAAATCGCACTAAAATCGATTTTCTTCGAAGCGATCGATAGTGGATTGTCAAGAATGAAAATTCTGCGTTATCGTTTGGTTATTTGAAACTGTTGTAACTAAATTTGACAAGAATAGCTTGGCCTGTTTTGAGAAAAAAAAGTTAATGTTTGATCGCTTTGGCTGATTTGTCTTGTACCATTTGACAGTCCACGTTTATCCGCGGATTACATATCAAATCAACTGATTTGATTCGACCCTTTCCTCAAAAAAGGTAACTTTCCTTCCTACTCCAAAGGGCTGACGAAGGTAAAAAATATTGCTTGGCAGTTGGAAGGAGAGAAACGAAACAATTTACGTACTAGGCGTTTTCTGGGGGAATATGATACCTATTCGCTCGGAAACGAATGCCGAACACTTATATTGTGGAAAACCCCACTACGGAGGTCTTTATTTCTTTGCGAAGTCCTGAACAGGTGAAGGGAAACTGTACATATCGCTTGAAATGGCTCACATCTCAATGCCAACGCAGCGTTCAGTTTTAACACGTCGGTTGTGCTGTTTTGGAGGCCCAAGTTGCATTACTTATTTAGGAGCAGGTCTCGGCGTTAGGGCCACTGAAGCGGCAATTCAGAATGTGAATGTCTAGCCTTTGACGTTCGGCAATCGCCATTCATGTGGCACCTCGTTTTCTCTAGTCTGGGTCTTCAACGTTAAGTTTTGAAGAAAATTGTGGGAGTGATACCGAAACTGTAGATTATGGACCGAGGGTGATGGTGGTGGTGTGAAGAGGTTGGCGGTGGAAGGGTTGCTAAGGAGTTTCCATCGGTAATGATCTGCTCCTGTTTACAAGGGAGGAAGCCTGGCGGAGTTAATGAATTTAGACGGAAGTTCCGTTTTTTTTTTTTTTGCTTTTTTTCTAATGCTGCGAGTGCGAAGGAAGACCCGGGTTGACTGGGCGGTGGCATGGGAGGGCAGAGCCAGCTCTGAATGCCTTTTCAGGGGAAAAAGGATGCGCTGCGCCTCTCGAATCGCCCCTCGCTCACCCTCAACCTCTGCACCCCACCCTTCATCCGACCTCTTGTCCAATTAAAAAGCGTGCGCTAATACGATTTCGCGTTTTCTCACCCTTCATTAAAAATAATAATCTCTCGATGTTACGTTTTTCCAACCCACCGCAATCCCCTCCACTCCCCTCCCAGCCACCATCGCCATCGCCATCCCCCACCATCCATCTCCATCATCGTCCTTTTTGTGAATTTCCAAAACCCCTTCTCCCGACTCTCTGCAGACTTTTTTCCATCCGGCTCTTCGAGGTCCGCTCCCGAAGGGGGCACTTCACTATTCCGAGGTTCCTTCAATGGTTTTCCTGTTATATGCCTCATTAGGGATCAAATGCCGCGGTGCTCCCGACCGCCATTCACCGCTATCCTCCCTTTGTATGCACCGGCTTCCTCCATAAAGCCAGCTCACCCATCCATCCAGACACTCGTGCAGCCCAGTTTTAGACTTTCTCGAGAATCCTCTCGACCATCCTCATCCCTTTTCTGTGCCGGCTTCAATTTTTCCCTTGTTTTGTCTTCTTTCCTTCTTCCTCTCCGCCTGCTCCTCTTATTCAGAGAAGAAATGCCCTCCTCTAAATGAGTTTTATTTTACGTTCCTTCGCGATGGATTTCCATTTCTCGAGTCGGATTTTTGAAGTCGTTGATTCGCGTTGCTTCTTCGGCCTCTCGAGTCAAGTCGAGCCGAGTCGCATTCATCCGGAGGCCCTCTCATCCCGAAGGGGAGCACGAATAGGGGGGAAGTTCAGATGAGATCGTACTGAGGGGAGTGGCGGACGGAGTCTAGGGGGCGCCCCGCCATACCTCGCGTACATTTCATCAGAACTCTCCACTTTTACCGATTGGGAAAACCCCGTAGAAAACTTGTCGAAAGTAACGTACCCATAATTCGTTAAAATGCCGAGGAGCCGGAGCCAATTACTGGGTTTGAAACTCGTTTCTGTGCCAACTTGCGGTGGAATCGTTTATGAACATACAAATTGCAGCGTGCGGTGTGAACAAACACAACTTCCCTTAGCCACAGGAAATAAGGAGGAAGGTTATGTAATCGGCTGAAAAAAAGGATTATTCTTCAGATTTTCGCGTTTCACGTGCTGCTGAGCCAGAAAAACACCAATCACGCTCAATATTCATATAAAACAGATAAACGTAACAAAGCAACTATAGTTATCACGGAATCCAATGATTTTGATGGAATTTTTTTATGGACAGGTCCGAGCAGCGCCAGAAAGGGAGTTTTCTTCTTTTTTCTACATTTTTTGTGTGAACACAGCAGTGCCATAAAATTCCCAGTTGCGATAACGACAGGAGCGGAATGAGTTACCTAACATTCCGAACAAAATCGGCATTAGCATAGGTTTTTTCATTATAAAACTCGCTCTCAGAAAAATCAATGAGCTTCACGATGACAATCTTTCCAAAACTAACTATGGCTATCATGTTGATCAAACACCAAATTGTGTTTCCTCAAAATAGGCGTTGACGGACGAAAAGAAATTTTTTTTGAACAGCTCCAAATGATTTAACAGTACTGTGAAATTATCATCCAGGAAGGCGACGAGGGGTGCATAACAAGTTGCCAAATATTTCGAAGAAAATCGATTTTAGCTCAGTTTGGTTCTTATAAATTCAACTCGTGCGGTTTCTCATTTCATTCATTCTCAGGAAAATTGGGATGATAGTCTAATAATACGATGAGAGTTTGATTTATTTCGTTAAAATAATTAAGAGCAACCCAAGAAATCGCAGAGTTACTGCCACCTTTGTTTCACTTAAGAGTACTACAATTGCTCGCAGTGTTTTCTCAATAATTACGGGAAACTGAACACAACCCTTTTCAGAAAAGTCGTTTGTTAACACGAAGTCACACGTATTTCCTATGCGGTGTTGACTCAGCAATGGTCGTTGCGTAAGTCGGGGCAACTCAATTATTTCTGGAACTTACCAGTTCGACCAGTTCCGATGAGTTCGTAGTTCATATACATTGGATCGTGGGGCTCGGGAATGTTGTGTGCGTCTCAGCACCAGATATTTTTTTCGTGTGCAATCAATACTTTCTTCTCGGAAATTCGTTGTTGATTGCTAATTGTAGCGTAATTTGTGAGTTTCACTCAAATAGCTCCATCCCAATGTTCGACTGGTAATCCATTTGGAATGTTAACCAAACGAGGGTTTGCCAGAAGTTGATTACTAGACGCGTACACGAGTGCCGTTCTTCTACATCGAGAGAGGTGGTGCATCTACAGGTCGCTAGTCTTATTTTTTAGAACTTCATTGCAAATTGAATATATTATACCTGTTCCTCACCCCCAACCCTTGGTTATTGATTTTTCTTCAGTCAACAGTGTGGCGGCGTGTGCGCGCTAATGGGTGGTTACATGAAATATGAAACTTCGTGTCTGGAAAAATTAATATTGTTGCCCTGAATTCCAAGAAGAATCGGGTGGAAGTATCCAATTTAGTGATTTTATCGCGGAATGAATTTAACTGGCTTTTCGTCCTCGTTTGCAATGAAGTGATTTCATCTACGTGTATGCACCAATGACGATTGAGGTTTTTCAAAAAATAGTTTTCCTGGGTTATACACTAATGATGAGAATGGAGACCCTTTAGCTCCCTCATGTGGAGTGTAATATTCCATTACTTGATATCACAGTTGTTTTAAGTGTCTTAGTGCGTGCTGAGTCTTTGTAACTCCTTGCTGCACTGGGTTCAGTCCCAGTATACGCAATACAAACAAAGTAAAGAGGTGCTTCCATGTTTGCGAAAGGTTGATGCTCGGAGGACGAAATGAAGAGAAAGGCGGATGACTAGGTGATGGGATTGGAAGTGCTTCGACGTCCGCTCATCTCCCTCTATCCGAGGGAGTTGCCGCAGCCCCTATGGCCCTGTGCCCCAGCAGCTGCTCTCTTCACGACTCCAGGTGCGATTCAGTCCCACCTGCTCGTCCCCCACAGCATCCCTTCCCGCCAAAATCATTACGCCAAACGAGGTCGGACAGTTTTGACAAATACATTTCACTGTGAAGTCAACCGTAAGTCTCTGCGGCTCCAAGACCCTGTCGGGATGAACCGCTTTTTTTTCACCCCCTTCGTGTTTTTCGCCCCCCCCCCTCCCACCAACAAGGAATGTTTTAGGAGAGAGCAGAAGGGTAGCCTCATAGTGGTCGCCAACACGCACAACTCACGATAGTGGGAAAGTGTGAACTTGGCGAATGCGTGGAAAATTTATCGGTACACTGGCAGCGTAGCTCTCAAATCTCCCATGAGGGACATCAATTTACTAATCAGAAATTACTGACAGTTCGAATTGTCCACGCCTAACGGATAATCTTTCAGAAGATAGGACCTTGCTGCCCACGGTAGTAAAAGTACAGAAAAACGTTCAATAGCAGACTGTTAGTGCCTTGGGAAACCACCCTCCCCCCACCATCATCGATCGCACAAAGCCACGCGCACACCCTGGTGTAATACTCATTCCAGCGTCGATCATACAGCCAATAAGTTCTCAACCCTGATGCCCCTATGCCCAATTCGCGCTAGTTTTGGAGATAACCTTCTCTTTTGAAGAGTCGCATGAGATATGAAAATAGTACCCTCGTTTTTACTTTCCGTTTGTGTCCTCCGCCACACCTGATTGGCTTACGCGTGTCTTCATTCATGAGATATCGCGATTTTGAAAAGTCATTCTCTTCCACAAGCTATTTGCGCCATTTCCAACTCAGTTGCTTCCCGGGTACAGCTAACCTGCTCATCTCTGGCCACTACATTTATGCCTAATCCTGCTCAGTCTGATAACTATAGTCGAGCTATAACTATAGCTGTACCTTCTCTTACTTTTGTGCATTTTATGTTCGGAATTCCCCTATAATGTTCTTCTGTTTTACGTACATCATTCTGTATTCTTACTTTTCCCAGCCCTAAAAAGTAAGAAAGAATGTTATGTCTTGGCTTTTGTGGAAGTTTTCTCCAGACCATTAAGTTATGTACTGATACCAGAAGTTTGAGAAAATGGTGTGCGAACGGGGTGGAGAGAATACGGCTGAATCAGCGCAAATTTCATATTTAGCCATCAAAGCTACATTGGACGCTAAAATAAGGGGGAAACTAGTTCAATAATAATTATAGTTATCATAATGATAAAAATCCCAAATGTTTTCTTATTAATCGTGAATCGAACGATTTTGATGATATTTTGTGTGTGACTATGACTCATTCATATAATCTCATTTAAAAATTATCACTTATGAGAAAATGAAGAGAGAGGTATGTTAAATTATCAAACTGTTCGAAGAAAAGCGCATTGAGTATAGTTTTTACTGATGAACACCGCTCATATAAAACTGACTTTCTCAAAAAAATCATGTTGTTAACATAATAAGATCTTTGTACGACGGATGTGTAATAAAACGGTCTTGAAGGTCCGCAAACTACGGAATTATGGGGTTCAAACTGTTGTGTTACGACTGACTTTTTTCACGCTCTGAAGGCTAATGAATGTGAGCCATTCCGAAAACCCTGTTAGACTCATAGATCATTTAAGCAATGGTTAACAATGAGTAATAAAGAGCGAGGTAGCAGCTGCCCAATAGATTGCGGCGCATATCCTCGTTGTTGGGCGCATGATTCAGAAAGCATGACCAGAGAAATAGATGTTACGTGGTGAGCGTGAGTGAAGGTTGTATTACGCTTGATAGAATATCAATATCAGTTTGAGTATGAGTATATAAACGCGTAAGGGGGGGGGGTGAACTGGTTGCGTGGGAAAACTAAGTTGAGGAGAGAGAAAGAGAGAGTTGAGTTGTAAGTAGCATGAGCTGAGAGACGAGTGAGTTGGGAGATGCGTTGGGCGTCGAGAGAGCTAATAGTTAACTAATTTTGGGAAGAGCTGTCTATTGAAGAGAGGAATGTAAAGTTGAGGGGTGGGAAAAGGATATTTTGGAACGTCCAGAAAAGGGGGGAATCCATCGTCAATCGGTAATAACCGAAGTGGTGGACTTCCCATAGGTAAACAACAAAGCTTGAGAGAACAGAAGGTATTTGGGTAAACACCAACTAATTCAGCCTGTGCCGAACGGTCATGTTTTGCCTAGTTCTTATGAACGATGTGAAAAATGAATTGTGGTTTTGATAGAGCGATAAACATGGGAGAATGCACGAAAAACGTGTGTGATCTGCGAATGCCTCGTGGATTTTTGGTTTAGGGTTTTTTCGATTGTTAACCTTTTCGTACTCGAATTAGTGAAGAAATCACTGCTCTAATTCCAATATAGTCCTCTGCATCTCTTCCTGGTCATGTCAACACAATATGTGCGTATTATTATGATAAATCAAGTTACAGGTAAGCCTTTTGCTTAGCTACTACTTCTGAATCGGTTTGAATTTGTGGTTCTGTTATCATGAGGTCGTTCGTTGGCCATTCCATGGCCTTTGAATCGATTTCGTTAATTTCAGAGGCCGGCTGACTTTACCGCAATGACGCGAAGTTCGTTAATAGTTTAAACTTATTGGCGGCTAAGAATATCCGCGCATTAACTCACCAGCTTCGGGACCGTTCCCTTTTGTATTTTATTGCGCTAATTATTATTAACGTCCTCGAGACTTTTGTTCTCGAAACGGCCGGGAGGGGTATTTTCTCTGCAAGCAGAAGCACTGGGAGCTTTACTTGGTTTTATGGTTTAATTTTACCACCCACTCAAGAGGGAATTTATATTCGAGGAGGGAGGATTACTTGCCCTTCTCCCTCTTCCTTTATGACCACTTGAACTTTTTTTTTTCTCTCTTTCCCATCCAACCTTCGGGGAAACCTTCCCGGTTCCGTTTTGAAAACCCTTTTTCTAATATATCATTCGAGAATTATCACCGGTAAAATAGCAAGTTTCCTTCTCTCGACTTCCATTAGCCCACGGGGACTCGCCCCTAAAAACATGAACGACTCGCATGTAGATTGTTGAAGGGGTTGAAACGAAGGGGGTCTTTCATTTCCGCCCCTTACGCGAGGGAGGGTACGTCTAAATTGTGTACCTGGCCCTCTTTTTCTTCCCTACGCCTCCAGAACAGTATTCCTGCAATAACCTTCATTAGATGGAAATTATACATATCATAAATATCAACGTAGTTCGTAGTAAGAGAGGGAGGGGCGCGTGAATGCGGGTTTCGATGATGGCTCATAAAAAGGGCACCACTCGGCGTGGTGGGAGGGGGGTGGGGGTGGGGTGGTCGTGCCAAAAAGAAGCTCTTTCCAACGACACAAACAAATAGCGACGACCCGTTGAAGAGATTTTCCCAAATTCTGTATCCTAAATATGTGACACAAAATCTTACCATTCTGAGCCAGCCCGAAGACGTTGTTAAATAATTAAAATCCATTCATTCATAAAATGGAAATAGGAAAAGAGCTAGTCCTCTAGTTATTAAATGCGGAAAATACCTCTTGAGAAACCGACGTGTGTGTGTGTGTGTGTGTGGGACCGTAATTTAGAGAGAACGGTGGAGTCGAATCAGTTCAAATTTCATACTTAACCCGCAGAAATCCTTTTAAAGTGGGTCACGAGATGCAGGATCGTCCTAGGACTATTGCTATGAGCGATACAATCCGGTGACATAGATTTCCTTATTCCTCGCTCGCGGACGTTAACAGTTCCTAATTACGCACTGTTCAACAGGCCGAATTAGTTGGGTATTGGCCCCCCAAATACCCGTAGACCTCCGTCCTCAAGCCTCTTTTGTTTCCTATGGGACGTCCACCTCTTCAGATATTTCCAATTGACAACGGATTTTCCCCTTGTAATGGTTTATGGCGGACTGCCGATGGTGGCAACACTGTTGCCGCCACCTGTGCAGCTCGCCGCAGTTTATATTAGCGGAGGAGCCACGTTTTAGTCATATAACAGCTACTGACATCGCTGACGAATCTTCCCCTTTCTTAGGCCAGTGATCAAATATTTAAATTCCTTTTATATTGTGTGAAGTAAGGTAAGCGATCAGAGCTTGGTGTTTCATTTTCCCCATTGTCCCTTTATTGTCATTTACTACAATCCGAGCTTAGGTTTTTGTTTCATTCTAAAAGGAGTTCATTTCATTTCATTTCTATATTTTCCTGATTAAATTCAAGTGGGTCCTATTTAGTTTATAATTTTATTTCCCAGTATTTTCCTGAGAGGCATTATTTTATTTATTTTCATCAAGTGAGTATAATTGAGTATATTTAATTTGTTCGTTTCTTTGGGGCCCAGACACGACTTTCACGAGTGTTCTGTATGCGGGTGATTGGTAAAAGAATTCCCCAAGTACGTCACACCCTTTCCTGTACTTTCCAATTCCACCTCCTATTTTTACATTCGTCTCCATAACAGACAGTTCCTCCCAAACTCATTCACGTATGAGTTCTCGCGAAAATCGGTTATTTTCCAGCTCCCCCAACTCATTCATCTCTCACTACTGACATCTCTCTCTCTCTCTCTCTCCCTCTCTCTCTCCCTCCACTTAGTGTTCCACAACCAGTTCACGTGTATTCAGAGTAACCTTGTCCGCGTTTATATAGTCACACTCAAACTGATATCACTGTTCTATCAAGTGTAATACAACCCACACTCACACTCACTGCGTCCATTCATTTCACTGTTTCAAGCTCCCCCATTCGTGCGCCCAATACGTACTGTACAGTTTTAGTGTGTGGAAAAATGCCGAAAGCAGCACAATAAACTATCCAATTTTTCATCAAAACTCCACCATTGTACTTCATAAATCCCGCTCACGTAACACGGAGTGTCCTCACAAAAATCATGGCCATGAGATAATTAGCAGCAACCCTCTGAAATCCTGGCAATTCAAGTTACCTTCATTCCTTAAAGTAACTTTTTTCACCGCCTTTCTAATGTATGGATCGTGGCATGAGTAACTCAAAAAATTACAGAACATGAAACACTAAAATATTTTGAGCACAACATTTACACAAATGGGTTAGTTTGTAGAGTGACGGAAATTCCTGATGTGCTTAGCTGTGATGTGGGGCTGAGGAAAATTGTGTGGTGCGTGGAACTAGATAGTTTAGTTTGTGCTTATTTTGAAAACTCAGTTTTGGTTTATTAGCTCCATTTTATTTTAATTCAAAATGTTATGTTGTCTAACTACTTTTTAGCATGTTCTAGTTAGTTTTGTATTTACTGATATTCTTACTTGTATTATTTTCATTTATTTATTATTTTTCTCTGATAATCAAGTTTCATAATGTTCTTCACACCCCTGAGTTTTCGAATCTACCTTGTTTGATAGGAGAAATGGAGCTCTCTTCCCTTGTTCTATTTGTATAGGGTGACCTAGCAATGTATGTTCACGTCCTCTCACGTGCGCGAGGACAGGTGAGGCAGATAATGGTTTAGCTTTTACTTCTCCATTACGCTGCGTGTGTCACGCTCTATTAGCCTCTAGTGAGGAAACAAACGTGGCCGGTTAACGCTATGATGAATGAGCAGCAATTATCAAAGGCTGAAGAAGTCCGTGGATCAACTTGCACAAATCTGCCACATGCCCCGCAGCATCCTGATAGTTTCAAAATGCGAAGCCCTTCGTTTGATCTCATTCCTGAAGGTTTTGTTGTACCTCTCGAGTATTTTGAAGACTAGGGTTTTTTTTCCTTCAATTAACTCGACTGACGTTAGGTGACATATTTTGTTGACAAAGGCGGCTTTATATTGGGAAGTTGGATGGAACGCTTGGGCTTTGTGGGATCCCGCCATCTGCTCCTCGTCCCGCCTCTCTTTTTACTTTGCAACGGGTCTAATTTAGAAAGGCTGAGACCAATATCCAACCACAAATTGGTTACCCGCACGGTTTTATCGCTTTTCCTCCCTTCGCTCCCCATTCGTCTGTTTGCTCTGGAGATTTACGAGCCATCGTCCTTATTTGCGATTTCCCTCAATCATCATTGAATCATCCTTTCGAGAGCCCTCATTTATTTTATTTTTTTTTTTCGATGGGGGAGAAGGGAGAATCTTCTCTTTCACTCAGACCGAGCCAAAGCTACTCTCTCTTTGAAAGTCGTCGGTCGATGATGTGTTTTGACGGCTACAGCGTGTTGACCTCGCCTCAGTGGCTCCCTGTTGGCGGTCTTTGAAGAATTGGAGCGCCATTGAGAGTATCAGCTGCGACGGTTGACGCTATTTTTTCTACTTCCAAGTTAATTCGATGCCGTGTGTGCAGCATTGAGGAACCACTCTCCCTATTTATCACATCCTCGAGGTTCGGAATTAACTAGAAACGTAGTGTATTAACCTTGCCACTTCCAAGTTGTCCGTTGCCGCCCCAGCTCGCATTAACTTCTGGGAGAGACGCTATTTGGGCGATTGAACGTGTTTCTAAAGACCAAAATGTCTAGGGCGGTTGGTCTATTGATGCCAACGTGGAAGCGGTATTTTCGTTGTATGCTGCAGTAGCCGAAGTTAATGTTGAGAGCCTGAACGCCTGGACCGGATGGAATTTGCCCTACTCTAATACAGAAGAAAATAGAGCGAACCTACCGAGCATGATAAGGTTATTTAGGGGTAGCGTGGCGCATGGACATACCTGGGGAGAGAGTTTTGGTGACTTTCATACCAAAACTCGGCAGGACTCGTACGAAGATACTATGGCATTTAGACCAATACGCCTCACATCTTTCCTGCTCAAGACTGTGTAGAAGATCCTTGACAGGTACTTGAGGGACGGATGTTCGAGATTGAAACCCCTGGCGGATGGTTAACATGCCTATCGTGTGGGGAGATCATGTGGCACTAGTCAGGATACTAGAAGAGTCAATGGGTAACCAGGAGATTGCTTTAGGGGCCTTTGACATTAACTCTATACGCAGCATTGAAATGGCATTGGCCAAATTTAATGCTAATAGAAATGCTACAAGGTGGATCGTGGCTGTACAGAGATCCAAATCGCACTGGAAACCTGCTCGCTTAGGGCAAGGACTGTCGGGGGCTGTTGCTTATGCGCCCAACGATATGTTGATGATGTGGCGTGCTCGTTCAGAGAATAGTGCAAAGTGCACTCTGTAACCTACGGGTGGTGTGCTCATGTTGCAGGAAAATTGGGCTGTTCATCAACCCAGCTAAAACGGCCAGAGTGCCATTTACGACCTATAAGGCGACAATGGCCCTGTGGACGTGTCAAAGAATGTGCGAGAGGACATTTGGCTTGAAGCTCAGAATGGCCTGCTGGTTCTAGGAGGCTATTGTGCGACCAATCGTGTCTCATATGGGTTGATTGTGTGGTGGCATAGAGCTGCCATTGGAGAGAATTCAAACAAACAAGTACAAAGGCTGGGTGCTTACTTATAACGGGGCTGTTGAAAACCGCACCTACCAGTACCATGAAGAGAATGTTCGACTTTCTTACCCTTGATATTTTTGTCAAGACAGAAGAGACGAAGGTGGCGTAGACTCGCTAACCTCGGTATAGCTAAGGTGCCACAGGCGACTAATGGACACCTGGCTATATTCAGGAACTTTGAGACCTTATGGAGCTCGGCAAGCCCAAGTACGATCGGAAATCCAACGTGCCACCAGAAGGAAGGCTATGGAACAGCGAAACACGTCACTTTCCGCATCCTAATGGTATCAACATTTACACAGATGATCGAAAACTCTGCAGAGCACGGGCTCTGGGCTGTGGAAGGAGTGGGACGCACATTGCCCTGGGCCCCACTCCAACGGTCATTCAAGCAGAGATCTATGGTATTATTGCCGGGGGAATCATCATGCATGGGAAAGGCTGTAGCTATAAAACTCCCAGAATTTGGACTGATAGTCAAGCGTCTTGTAAGACGCTGGACAACTACTGCACAACATCAAAACTGTTGAAGGAGTGCAGGATTGAGCTAATGTGTATTTTATTCCTGGGCATAAAGGAAAATGGAAATGACGCGGTTCGTCTGTTGTGTTATTGGGCCACCTGCTCATCCTGGGATTTCTCTGTCACTAGTCAAGAGGACTGTGGGAGAATATGCCAGAAGAATGCGTGGGACAGTCTGGAATGCTGCGGGAGTATGGCACTCCTGAGACTTGAAAGGGAGCGATATCTGGTCTTTGGTACCACTTCTCTTAGGGTGGATATCACAATGGCGCAATAGCTCTAGTAAATAGCTTCTCAACCCTTTTCGTGCACCACAACCCACGCCACGCGGCGCAGTATTCACAGGACAGCAACTTCAAGTTATCGGTTGACTTTAACAAATTATGGAATTCTAGCGATTTTCGGGAACATCAGGCCGACAATCTGACGAGCGGATCATTGGCGTCGAGGCTCGAAGGGAAAAGTCGCGCTTCTCCCTTTCAAATGTGGAAATGGAGAACGTAAAAAGGTTCAACGCCAGTGACGATCGACAACGATTCAAGACGGTGGGAAAAAAAAAGAAGAAGTAAACGGAGAGACAGCAAAATCCAAGGATGATAAATGTATCGGAGTCAAGTCACGACCTTTTCTGATGACGAAAGAGCCATTAATTTTGAAACGTCAGGTAGCGGCGCGATGGTGCCTCGGGGAAAGCCCCCTCTCCAACATCCGGGATGTAACAGAGGTGTCATATCAACAAAAGTGTCATAGCAACTCTGGTGTTATCGCGAGCAGACGCCCTTATCAACTCTGCCGTCTCCTTTTCCACGACGACGTATAAGCGACCAGTTTCCCCGCCTGATAAATCACGTTCCCACCTTCGACACTCCCAACAGGCCACAAAACATCTTCCAATACCAGTCGCTACCAGTGGGAATCTCTTGTGAAGCTCAAACCCCCTGAGCATACAACGCCCGAAGAACGACTCGCTGATTTATTAAGATAGATTCTTGCCAAAGTCGTCGACTTCCAAACAGCAATTGCAGTTACGAAGCGTCTTGGTTTTCCCATTCGTATCATGGTCACTTCTAAGTCAAATGGTTAAAAGTTCGAAGAGAGCAGCTATTATGTGTCACGCGCTTAGGAATTGCCAGTTCAAAAATTCCAATTCTCAACATAACCGCGAGCCTCACAATGAATGCATGCTTGAATTCTGTCAATTCGATCTCGAGCGATTTCTCATAAAACGAACCGCTACACAGAAGTTGCAGGTCACAGCACACGAAGAGAATGAAAGTGGGGGACAAGGAAAATGAGTTCGAAAAATATTCTAGTTCCTCCTACTGCGTAATCTAAAAATATCAATTATTACTAAGTAGACGAATTGTTAAAAACAAAATTTTACACATTTTAATGAGGAGTTGAAATGAAAATATCTGGTGCGTAGGAACACCCATCTTTCCGCTTTGCTATGTCCTCGTTCAACACATTTTTACAGGAACGTAGACAGCGGTGAAGTGAGAGCTAAATCACGGTCATGGCACGAGTAGGAGAAGCACAATAAATTCCTGAACCGTACGCGCCGCTGTCATGTTGAAAATGCTATTTGCTTAGTTGCTAGAGTCAAGAGCAACCGAGGAAACTTGTGAGATGCGTCGTAACACATATTTGTGAAGTGTATTTGGACTATAAAGAGCTTTTTACTTTCCTTGGCTCTACAAAGTAGAAAGGGAAGTTATGTAATTGGCTGAAGAATAAATTTTGAGTTTTCTTTAGATCTTGACGTTTCAGACCGACAAAAGCTATTTGGGAAAGTGGTCTGTGTGTCTGTGAACGAATTTTAGAGAAAATGACCGCGTCTAATCAGCTCAAACTTGACATGTAGCCCGCAGGTTAAAATGGGACGCCAAAATAAGGGTATGAGCGATGAGCGAGTTTGGGACCAAGTCTGCGTAGTGCGGCGATCTCCTCTGCACTGGTCAGCGTTGCTGCCGACCCATTCTTCGTCCAGGATGACCATTACTTTTGGTGGCCACCATTGACTGTGAATCAGTTTTTTCGCCGTACACCAGCTTTCAACGGGAAACATTTCCTAAAGGTACATTGCCGTCGTAGTGCTACGCGCGTATAGTGCAAACCTTCGGGCCAAGCCCCAATTAGTGGATCCATGATCCAATTAAAATTGTGTAAATATTTTTATTTGTTCAAGTTCCGTTTTTAGTTTATATATATTTTCTCGAAGAGTTTATTTTCCGTTTTTGTTTCGTTACATTCAGATTCAATTTTGTATTAGTTTCTTCCGCCTTTTTTACTTTTCGCAAGGAGATCAACAATTAGGTATTATATTGTACGAGCCCTAAGTTGACTCCACATTAATGGCCCTCGCGTTTCCGGATTTATTGAACCCTAATTAACTCAAAGATTGTCAAAGGAAGTGTAATTGAGTTCATAGGCTATTATTTCTAATACTCTACTGTATTTTTAACGTTTACAGCATAACATTAATGTTTGTCGTGTTTATTATTTATTTGAGCAAACTTCTGAAGCTGTGCCCCCCCACCAGAGGTTTAGGATTTTCGTATATAACTTTTGTTCCGCTGAATCCATCCTGCGCTAGTTCGTCAAAATGGAATTGGACAAAAAGGTTGTCGCAGTGATTCAGGTGTCGTCAGTATGTTCCAGTATTCAAGCTGTCACGTACACTGGGCGGGATTCTTTAAAGGAAAAGAGTTTGCCCGCTACAAAAAACGGCAATGTTTAAGGGTATGATGAAGGAGATCAAATCCCATTATGAGGATTACAAAACTATGTGGAACACTCTCATTGAACTTCATGTTGAGCGGGGTTCAATCGACAAATTTCCTTCTGCAATGGAAACAGAAATTAAAGAATTTTGTGATAGGTATTATTATGAAGCGCTATCAATCCAAGAAGAATTAGGGCCGGTTCATCAATTCGTTAGTTAAAACGTTGATTAGGTAGCGATCTGTTAACGATAATCATGGAGTGAAATAATTCTTGAGCTCGGATCGCGTTCATCAATCGCCATTTGACTAACAGTTAGCTAGTTAGGGAGTTTGAACGCGGGGAAAAAGGGCTACCACTACGCTCGAACGAGAATCCCTCGAACGAAGGGGCAACTTGGGGAGTTGTCATCCAAAACAATGTGCTGGAGAGTTGGTACCATTGGGCCACCTTCATTTGCCGCCTGTCGATTTCATTATTTGACATTTTCATTCGAATACCCAAAATATCAGTTGCAGAATGGCTAAATAATATATGTGTGATCTTACTTAATACTTTACTCTTTTTTTTCCAATTCTCTTCTTATCTTTACTTACTCCTCTTCTTACTGTGTAGCCCATTTTTCGTATTGTGATTATTTTTGTTAAGTGTTTGCCGTGATTTTCTCCGTCGATTTTATAACTTCCCGTCGTGAGTGGGGCCAACATAAGTAAAAAAATGTTCCTCACAGAAAACATTACGTGTATTATTCAAAATTAATCATACACCAAACAACTTTCAAAAAATTGAAAAACGATACAAGATGCATTTCAACACCAAATGTGCGCTGTTTCACTCACATTGACATTTTCACGTGTGTACAGTCAATAGCACCAATGGCCTGTGGCATTCTAGCCCAGTGGTAAAAAGCGATGGGCTTTTGAGATTTTTTCTTCTTCAGACATCGTCTTTATGAAAGTGGGGGCAGGTGAACAATGGTCTCGGAAACTAGTTTCACAATGAGGGAGGCAGAAGTTTTACTTAACGCCACAAAAGTCGCCTACAGTTAGTAGCATCTAATCTGCAAAGGGAAAACAAAAATTATTATTTACATGTTCTACTTCCACATAATTCCAAAATTTGGATATTCGTCTTGAATAGATCGTCTCTCAGCAGCACCAAGTCGCTAGTCTTCAGGTTGGGAGCCTTCACGTCCCACTTCTCACGCTGTTGCAGGGTGTTAAGGTATTCCTTAGACCACCGATGCCAAAAAAACTGTACCTGTTCTTGGATCAACTGCCAGCGGGTCAGGCGCCCCACCAGAATGTCCTCAATGTTAGGCTCAGGTAGCATGTTGATGGCCTGGCCAATGAGGAAATGTCCAGGGGTTAATGGGTTCGTAAGGTCACCCATGAAGGGCATGACAGCAGACTTCTTGGTACTGATTCCTAAAATTGGTGGCATGTTGATGCAACACTCTCTGGGCCAAGAAGGGGGAGAAGGACATTCCGAAAGACATAGTATTCACTCAAAAAATCGTATGGGTTCATCAGGCGTATCTCTCCACACTATCCGTTGATAGCAACTTTCAGTGGGGTTCAACCATATTTGCCGGAACATTTTCACAATGTCCCACCGAAACATGTAAGTATAGCGACGAAAATTCGAGAGTATGGTGGCGATATCTGATTGCAGCTTGGGTCCAGTTAACAGTTGGTCATTAATGCTACCAGTCGCTGTTGGGAAGCTAGCATCATAGACGACTCACATCTTACGCCGCCCATCCTCAATCTTGAAACCCGCATGATGTGGGATGAGATAGCGGGGAGAATCCATGGCCAGGCTCATGTGCCCCAGTGTCAGGTACTCCTTCATGTGAGCTGCATACGCCAGTAAAAGCTCCTCATTTTTCGCCTGTCTAGACTCCAGGGCTAAGAAGCAGTTAATTACCCGATGAGTGTTCCGAATCAGGGCTGGTGGGGAGGGATTGAATGGTAAGGATACCACATACCTGCCATCCTACCCTCGGTAGTGGGTGGTGAGACAATGCTGCTCACATTGTTTCTCTTCAGGATGAACTGGTTTAGGAAAGTCGGGTTCCTCCAATTCCCAAAATCTCTCGACCAATCTTGAGATGTTGGTAACAGTCATGAGAGAAACGGAAGAGCTTGGAACATTAGCCTGGGAATCAGTAAAACGACCCATGATGCTATATCCAAAAATTGTTGGTATGAGGCGGGGTCCATCTTCATAAATCGTGATGGGAGCTCCTATTACCACATCAGGATACAAATCGGCCCCTATGAGGAACGAGATTGGACCTGGCTGGGTGAAGTTGGGATCACTCAAGTCATACGTGCGATAATCCTCCCACATGCTGGAAACCAGCGGCAGTTGAGGTAATGGTGGAGTTATGGAAGGCACAATGATAGCTCCTGTGGTCAAAGACTGAGAGGTGATAGGGTTGAGGAAGGATACTGAAACTTGCCCCTTGACCTGTTGAAGTGGTGATTGATTCACTCCTGCTATGGCTTTATGAAATGGCCGAGAGGACTTTCTCAGACGCCTTGCACATGCCTCAGTCAGGAATGAAAAGTGAGAACCAGCATCCAGGATTCCCCGGAATTCCAGGGGTCTCCCTTTTACGTCCAGTAAGCAGGCAATAACTGTGCTAAGCAGTACCCCAGACTTGGTATGGGTATTCGTCCCTGCAAAGCCTGAATCCGCCGGAGGGGTAGGTTCGGTGCTGTCAGAAGTTGTGGGAAGATGTAACAGGGTATGATGATGCTTATTACACTCCTGGCACGTTGTAGTGGATGTACAATCCTTGGTCTTGTGAGCTGGATTGAGACAGTTTCGGCAGCCATTGAAGCGTCTCAATAAATCGAGTCGCTCAGCGGGAGAAGAGTGAAGGAAACGAGGGCATTTGAAGATCACATGATTTTCTCTGCAAATGTAGCATGTCCTGGGTGTGTCAGAAGAATGGTTCTAGTCAGACCTCCTGGCCATCAATGCTGGCTTCGGGGAAGGTCCTTACCTTTTCATTCGTATAGCTTCAATAATAGCCTATGTGATTGGTAAAAAAAAATAGTAATTGAATTTTCTTCAGATATACCAATATATTATACCTCAATAAATGTTTCTCTGACAATCCATTGAACAGAGGTAACAATCAAAATGTGGGAAAAAATAAGGTTTTTTCGAACTTTTTTGTAATTACCCAAGTAATGGATTTCACCAATCTTACTTCAAGCAACGTATACCACATTTTGTTCTTCATAATTATGTCTGTATCTATTTGTTGAACGGAGATATACACCAAGATAGCTCGGAAATTCGAAGATTTGTCGAATATTGATTTATCGGTTTTCCGAGTATTTAAAAAACGGCTGCAATAATGTCGATTAAACGTACGGAGTACACTCAACTAACTTGTACTACATTTTTTTCTCCATAAATTTTTCTGTAGAAATGCGTTGAACGACGATATAGCGCTCGTATATTAAATGTAGCAGGTGTTCGACTTCACAGGGGTTGTGGAACGTTGTTTGTTGCTACGCACCCGATTTTAGAAAAACATTTATACTATTTTACTAGCGTTAACTATGCTAAGGGCCGGTTTATAAATTCTTTAGTTAAAACGTCGATTTGGTAGCGATCTGTTAACGATATTCAAGGAGTGAAAAAATACTAGAGCTCGGATCGCGTTCATCAATCGCCATTTGACTAACAGTTAGCTAGTTAGGGAGTTTGAACGCGGGGAAAAGGGCTACCACTACGCCCAAACGAGAATCCCTCGAACGAAGGGGCAACTTGGGGAGTTGTCATCCAAAACAATGTGCTGGAGAGTTGGTACCATTGGGCCACCTTCATTTGCCGCCTGTCGATTTCATTATTTGACATTTTCATTCAAATACCCAAAATATCAGTTGCAGAATTGTTAAATATATATTTGTTATCTTACTTGATGCTTTTCTCTTTTTATTCAATTCTCCTTTTATCTTTCCTTACTTCTCATTCTTTTACTAAAGTTAACGTACCTGTTAGGTGAGTCCGTCTCCTCTGGCTGGTGAGTTACTGTGGGCAAGCGCTTTCGATGTAAAGACATCATCGTCTGGCCGTTAAGTCAGTACTGGAGTCAGTCGGTTAGTCGTGGTCTTTACTGACCACGGAAGTACTGACTTAACGGCCAGACGATGATGTCTTTACATCGAAAGCGCTTGCCCACAGTAACTCACCAGCCAGAGGAGACGGACTCACCTAACAGGTACGTTAACTTTAGTAATTTGCCTACTGGCGGACACAACCCAATTTCTTTAATATCTCATTCTTTTCTTAGTCCTCTTCTTATTGTGTAGCTCATTTTTCGTATTGTGATTATTTTTGTTAAGCGTTTGTCGTGATTTTTTCCGTCGATTTTATAACTTCCCGTCGTGGGTGGGGTCAACATAAGTAAAGAAATGTTCCTTACAGAAAACATTACGTGTATTATTCAAATTTAATCATAACAACTTTAAAAAATTTTAAAAACGATACATGAACGCTCTTTGGGCTTTTCAGATTTTTTTCTTCTCCACACATCGTCTTTATGAAAGTGGGAGCAAGTGAACAATGGTGTGGGAAACTAGTTTCACAATGAGGGAGGCAGAAGTTTTACTAACGCCACAAAAGTCGCCTACAGCTAGTAGCATCGAACCTGCAAAGAAAATAAAACTTATTATTTACGTGTTCTACTTCCACATAATTCCAAAGTTTACACGAATCGCCTTGAATAGTAAGGACCTTTTCATTCGTATACCCTCATTAATAGCTTATGTTTTTGGTAAAAAGATGATTATTGAGTTTTCTTTAGATATTTACGTTTCTAACTTCCAAAACTACCCTTTTCTGAACATGGTGTGCGAATGTAGACACGAAGGAGAAAGAACGACTGAACATAGTCAGCTCAAACTTGATATTCACGATCTCACACCAACATCGGACGGTCACAGAAAGCATGAGCACAAAATTATACTTCTCACCGAGGTCAAAACGCATAAATCTCGCCTATTGTTCACACTAAACTCATGTTCTAATAAGGTACGAAATGGAAAGTCAATAATAATCAGAAATAAGCAAACAAAGTACGGTATACTTTTCCGTATATTTTATACGGTTCACTTTTTCCTATAATTTCAAAAGAACCAAAACGGAACTTCACAACAATCGTCTCTATCAGTTCCAACGTACACAGTTAGAAACACTATTGCATTACTTGGTACGAGAGGATTCGGAAAGTTGAGATTCGTCAAACCAGATTTTGGCACTAATGGAATTGAAACGTAAACTTTCGATGAAAGCTCTGAATCCTGACGTAAGTTATTTCACGCGCGAATGTAACGTGGTAGGTCGATAAAATATGTGGTCTGTACTTACCGAGGCCGTAGAACCTGAGCGTTAGGAGTTTCTTCATTGACGAAATTGCGTGATTTCGATTACTTGGCGATTCTATCCTCGTTAGAATTAGCGAAATTACGAACACCGTTGTTTCTTTCGACAATCGGAACCTAGTATGTCAATTTACGTCGTCGAGCGTATCAACAAACTCGCTTCTCGGCCGGACCTGGTACGCGTAAATGATTTTAAATTGTGTCGGCAGAGCCCCAATAAATAATAGAACGATAATAATTATATGATAACGAGAGCACAAACGAAAACAGATTGAGGTAAACGAAACACAATCGAACATGGTTGCCAACAAAATTTTTCAGATAACTGTACAACTTTATGATAACTGAAATAACAGGTCGGAAATAAATAAGTACAGATAATGAATAAATAAAAACAGGTCGAGGCGAGCGAAACACATTATTTGACAGATATAACGGTTAGTTATCTGATAACTAACAGCTTGCGTTCAAAGTGAATTGATGAACGCGTCTTCGGGAGTTAACTAACGATTTGACTTAGGCAGCCTTTAGTCAAGCTAGCAAATGACATTGATTATCTGGCCCTTGATGTTATTATCCGCCGCTTCTACCTAAGCTGCTGATGAATCAATTAACCCTCATTCAGTGCTTTTGCTACGAGCAAAATCGACCGAAACTTAACAATTGTTATCATAATGATCAAAACACCAAATGTTTTTTTCCTCAAAAATGGCTCTAACGATTTTGAATATATTTTTCTTATTGATAGCTCGTACTAAGAAAATTATACCACAAAATTCCCATTTGTGGGAAAATGGCGAGAGCAGCACAATAAATTACCAAAAGTTTCGACGAAAATCGATTTTAGCACGAGCAGCACAGTAAATTCCGGAATTGTAAGCGCTTCCTGCTGCCGTGAAGTGTCGTTTGACCAAATTCAAATGAACTGAGAGATAAGTGAATTGAGGAAGTAGAGAAAAGCTATGTACAAAGTGAATTGACGTAGAGCTAAGGAAAGTTGTGTGTTGCAACGCAGCAGATATGTCTTTTTTGGGACGTGGGAGGGAAGGTCGGCTCCTAGTGGCCCCTTGAATTTTTCTGCGATGGCAGCTCAGCTCTTGTTTCTTATCTTCGTCACCCTCAGGAGAATTTTGCAGCGTGCACATTCTCATACATCCTTCATACTACCAGGTTCAGGAGTGGTTTTTTCTCCGTGCCTTCATTCTAGATCCCAGTGAGCCTCTTCTGGCTGAGCGCTGCCCTGGCAAATTGAGCAACGCACCTCCGGTTTTTCTCTGAATGCGTGGGTGGACCAACTGTCCACCTATCAGCTATCAGCCTCCCACGCAGGAAGATGGCAGGAGACACAGTGCCAAGCTCGTCCTTGAACCAGTGGCATGACTGGTGAAGGTGGCGCTGGCAGACGTGATCCATCATCGCCCGCGGTGACTAGCTTCCTCCAGGGCCTCTCTAAACACCCTGCACTTCCTCCCTCCTGACCCCGTGACCCCCCGGCTCATGCATCCAACCAGTGCTGTGCACTCCCCCTTCTTGTGACCTTGTTCCCTGCAGCAGTACCAGAGAAGGGCGCATCTCAGCCTATCCACCCTAGGACGAACCCTACAGCTGACCCACCCGATTAGCAAATGGTAATATTTGTATAAATTCAGGTCTGCTATCATCTTCTAGCTATAGCTTATAAATAATTATGTAGTCATTATTTAATTTCCTCGTCGAGAAGGCCCTTTTCTCGAAATGTAGCATTTTCGTCTTCCTGGGGGGGTTTCAAAATCTATGTCGTAATTACTCCAACTCTCTCTCTCTACCCCCCACCCCACCCACCACTTCACGAACCTTCTATATCTCTGCAGTATTATCCCGGGGTAATATATTCCTCTAATATCCAACTTTAGAATTAGGTTTTAAGCCGGAAGTAATAAACCACAGCTGAGTTTAGAAGTTACGGCATAACTTTAACCTTCGCAAAAACTGAACATCTTTCAACAAAAGGGTTTTTAAGTGGAACTCTGTTGCTTTGGTCCACAAAGATGAGATGGCGGTTTGAGAGAGGGATGGCGGGCCGTGGCGAAGGGGGGCGGGTGGTGGTAGAAGGGTTGTCTACGAGCTGAAGGGGTGGGGGGGGTGGAATTGAGAGGGAGGAGCTTGAAGTTATTTTTTCTTCCCATTTGGGGGAAACTCTGGCTAATTGCTCGGGGCGTATATCTTGGCGCCTCCTTATGCCAGTGATATACTGGCTCTAGTATCATTATCAGCCGCTTCTGGAAATAGAACAAAAGAGGGGCAGCGCCGCCTCTTGCCTCTTGTGCCAGAGCTGCCGTATTCTCTACCCCCCCCCCCCCCACCACCTCCTCCTCGTCGCTTTCCCACTCACGAGCGCTAAAGCCACCCCCTTCGTCACTACCGCCGCCGACGTCTCTACGCCTCTTTCCAAGAGACAAATTATTCCGAGTAATTAAGTATTCTCCGTCTCAAGCCACCAGCCGCTCGCCCTCAACTTCGCATTTCAGCGCCGCCAGGGGACGACGCCTCCTCCGCCCCCTCCGCCTCCACCGCCTCGTAAGAATTATACTCAGGGCCGCTAATTAGAGAGCGTTAAAAGTTGATCTTCAGCGCAGCCGGTCAATAAAAGGGTCATTAGCACCTTTTCCCTCAAGGCAGCATTTGCGCTTTCACTGTCGGCCCTCCGACCTCAGAGCCAAAATTTCTGGTTGGAAGCATCGCGCTACTATCCTCAACCCCCTTAACCCAACGTTCATACGTACAGGCGCCATAACTACTTTCAATACATTCCGTATGATATTGGAAGGAAAACGGTGAAGTATCATGGTTTGAACTCGACTAATTAAGAAGTTATTATAAAATAATGACATAAAATAAAATTAATGAAACAACTAGAATGAAATGAATGAGCTCGTCACAGCCTCCCTGGTTCAAGATTCCCGACGCATCACACAACTTTCCTTGGCCCCACGTGCATTCGGCGGTTTTCTTTACTCCAGCAATTGGTCAAATGACGGTCCACATGAAAACTGGTGGCGTTTTAGGTTGTGCTGCTCCTACTTACGCCATGACCATTATTGAGCTATCAGTACATTGCTTTGATATTTTCGAGAAGGTTCGTGTTCTCCGTTTTGGTGTAGTCGGGTAGGAACGGTTAGAAATATCATCTACATATACTGGTAGTAGACGCTCGTCGTATTGGTACGTTATTCGACTACCGCCTCAATTTTTTCAGAACATGCTAGTAAACTTGGAGCGGAGATTATAAGAGAAAAACTGTGCTGACGTCGGTTTTCGTCGAAATGTTTGGTAATTTATTCTGCTCCTGTCGTCATTTTCCACAAACGACAGTTTTACAGTACTGCAGTGTCGTTTGGAGCTACTTATATAAAAAATTTAAAACCAAATTGTGAGATACTTTTTTGGAGAAAAAAAATTTACTGCTTTGTTTCCATAATTAGTTTTGAGAGGATTTTTTACTATATTTTGGCGTCCCATAGTAACCCGCAGGTTAGATATCAAGTTTGAGTTGATTTCTCTCAAGCGCATTCACAAACACACAGACCATGTTCCCAAATAGTCTTTTCCGTTCTTAGAAACCCTTAAAATAAATCAAATTTATCCTTGCAGCCGATTACATAACTTTCTTATCTACTTCGTAGAGCACAGGAAAGTAAAAACCCTGCAAATTATTACACAACGGTTTACTATCCTCATGAACAGCTTGACCTAGTATTACGAGGCCCATCCCGTTCGATTCAGCATCGAAAAATACTAGTAAACCATACGAAACATGACCTGACTACAATGGAACTTCGGAAACTAAATATTCCCCTGGTGCCAGGGGCCCGTAAGCACCTGTAGGCAATTGGCACGACGTTGCGAGTCGAGCAGAGCGGGTGGTTTTGATGAGACGGGAGGGAGGGAGTGCTAACGACGAAACGTTTACTTCCGCTGTAGTTCCCGCGAGTTCTTTCAATTAGTTGACTTTGGCTCAGTATAATTACTGTAATTTCACTTTACGCAGTTGTACACGTCTGATACTCATTCCATTAGACCCAGGATGTAAAAATACCTTGAAAACCCTATACTTTGTTTTGTCTATGTTTTCAACCATTTTTTGTTCATAACAACCATGGGCTTCGTCCGATCGGATCGACGAGATGGCGGGCACAACTAGATACCAAGTGGGTGCGGAAGAACGGATTTTTTAGACCCTGTCAGGCACAAAACAACCCAGACGGCGCACGGACATTGCAGATTTGGAATCCCCATGTCTTGAAACATTAAGTATCTAATTTTGAGGGGGGGGGGGTGTCGTAAAAAAATTTTCCTGGCCGAAAATAGAGGGTTATTAAACCAAAAGGGGTGTTGTTTAGATACGAAATTTAGGAATTAAGAATAAACTTCAATAGACTCGATAAGTTGAATTCACAGTTACGTCTTGCAGAGTCTTGTTACACTGAGAGGAGCTTGTTGTTCTAAGGGGAGAGTTGGTGGTTATGAGTCAAACTAGTCAATGAAAACAACATAATTTTTCTCCAGCGGCTGAAATCGTCTTGAGTCAAAACAAGCCGTTTGGCGAACATTAAATGATCGGGTTTCTTATTTTTGTCAAAATAACGGCACCAACGACTGACTGTGGCCAAACTTCACCTAACTCACCTCGCGATAGTAAACATATCAGATCGTCAAATGTACTACGCATAGAATATTTCCCTGTAAAGCTGCCTGAGCTGAGATAGCACGTGGAGCCAGGTGACGATGTATATCTGGAGGTTTCTTATGTAAAGGAGGTGGTGGCGGGGGTGTGACACGTTCGATTGAAACGTGTAGGTCTCTTTGATATTCCGAGTCGAAAACGTCGAAATCGGAGACGAGGCGGAGCAATTAACTCGGTTTACCCCTCTGTCGAAGATAATCATCATCATCATCATCATCTTGGGCGAGACGGGGGGAAGATAATCTTCGCGAATCACCGTAATCATCTTTCTAGCAGGAACACAGCGATTATCTCGTGGAAAGCGGGTGGGCGTTGGATTCTCACAAAAGGGCTCTGAACGCCATATTCCGGAGGGTTTCTCCGCCGCACAGGGCAAATAATAAGAGACTCGTGAAGAAGAAGGAGAAGAGAGTGAAAAGAAAAGGAGAAAAAAAAGTTCTTTTATGAAAGAAAAGAGTCCAAAACAGCGTCTCTCACGCTTGTTGAAATTGATATGTGCAGTCCCGTCCAACCTGCATCCGGCTGTTTCTGCGGTTTAGATGCTTCGCTGCACAAACTGGGTCAACCGTTGCGTGTTTTTTTGTTGTTTTTTTTACCTCCGGCGTTAATTTCCACGTAAAAAACGCTTAACTGGACTTGCAGACGCCCGTTTCCCATAATTTCGAATTTCCTTCCTCCAAGAACAAAGCGGAGTTGTGAAATTTGAGCTCGTCAACTGGCCGAGCACCTGCTGTCCACCTCAGCGCGCCGCAAAAATGATTCAATTCAAGTCGTAGGTAACTGAGAGGTGGATGGACCGCAGATCTGGAGGCTGAGACGCCGCAGCTTAGAGCAAGGTGGTAATCACATTGAAGGATTCTCCCAGAGAAGGAAATAACGAAAATAACGAGCGGTGCGTAGCAATAAACAACTTTCCGCAATCCCTTTAAGTTCGAACACCAACTACATATGCGGGCGCTATGTCTTCGTTCAACGTATTTTTACAGGAGCATTCATAGAGAACAAAATGTAGGGACTAGTTAGCTGAGAGTACTCCGTAAGTTTGATCGATATCGTTAGAGCCGTTTTTGAGAAAAGTGGAATACCGATAAATTAATATTCGACCAATCTCCTTTTCTGAGTTAACTTGGCTTATATCTCCGTTCAACATACATATACAGAAATAATTATGGAGAACGAAATGTGGGTTTAAAATGCTAGAAGATACTCCATAGTACTTATCACATCTGGTGAAGCAGCTACCCTGGAATAATTATTTCGAAAACACGTTATTTGCGATACATTTTAATTTTTATCTCTGCTCAATGGACTTTCAGAGGAACACTTATTTAGAACAATATGTCGGAAACACCCATAGGGGGTATTCGAAAACACCCTAAGAGCTTGTTGATAATCGTTGAAGCCGTTTTGCCAAAAAGCGTAAAAAACGTATTTTTGCTTCATAGGTCTATAACTCCTTTCACCGTATTTTCATGGAGATATGTAAGCGGTGGAAAAGTTAAGTATTGATTAGTAGAAGACAATTTGAAAGTTTAATCAAAAACGTTTGAGAAAAATGCGAAAACCCCTATTTTTTGGTACATTTTAGTCTCTCCCCCCCCCATTCCATCGGCCGTAACCGCCCATAACCTTATTTTAGTGTCTACAAAAAAGAATAAACAAAACAAAAAAAGAACCAGCTCAATGGGTTCAGCTGTTCTCCCGCCAATCGAACTACAGACACTCACACACACGGAACACGCGCCGAAATTAGGTTTTTAGACTCAGTAGGCCTCGAAACGTGAAGTTCTGAAGAAACCCAAATTTGTTTTTTGACACAATTTCTATACTTTCCTTTCCCTGTGGGGTAGCGGTAAGTAAAAATGTAGAGTACAAATGATACAATATTTTCGCTGTGGTTATTTTCCTGCGACTTTCAATTAGTGTACTTTGACTCACTATAATTACCGTAGTTTCACTACACTCAGGGCCGGTTTATCAATTCTTTAGTTAAAACGTTGATTACGTAGCGATCTGTTAAAGATAATCATGGAGTGAAATAATTCTTGAGCTCGGATCGCGTTTATCAATCGGCAATTGACTAATAGCTAGCGAGAGTTTGAACGCGGGGAAAAAGGGCTGCCACTACGCTCAAACGAAAATCCCTCGAACGAAGAGGCGACTTGGCGAGTTTTCCTCCAAAACAATGTGTTGGAAAGTTGTTACCATTGGGCCACCTTCATTTGCCGCCTATCGATTTCATTATTTGACATTTTCATTCGAATACCCAAAATATCAGTTGCAGAATTGTTAAATAATATATTTGTGATCTTACTTGATACTTTACTCTTTTTTTTCAATTCTCTTCTTATCTTCACTTACTTCTCATTCTTTTCTTACTCCTCTACTTATTGTGTAGCTCATTTTTCGTATTGTGATTATTTTTGTTAAGTGTTTGTCGTGATTTTTTCCGTCGATTTTATAACTTTCCGTCGTGAGGGGGGCAAGTATAAGTCAAAAAATGTTCCTTACAGAAAACGTCACGTGTATTATTCAAAATTAATCATACACCAAGCAACTTTAAAAAATTTGAAAAACGATACATGATGCTTCTCAACACCAAATGTGCGGTGTGTTTCACTCAAATTGACATTTTCACGTGTGTACAGTCGATAACACCAGTGGTAAAACGCTTTTTGGGCTTTTGAGATTTTTTCTTCTCCGAATATCGTCTTTCAGAAAGTAGGGGCAAATGAACAGTGGTCTGGGAAACTAGTTTCACAATGAGCGAGCCAGGAGTTTTACTAACGCCACAAAAGTCGCCTACAGCTATTAGCAAGCATCGAACCTGCAAAGAGAAAACAAAAATGGTTATTAACGTGCTCTACTACCACATAATTCTAAAATGTATACTCGCATCGAATTGTAATGCCCATTTTCTTTATACAGCCTCATTAAAGTAGGATGAGAGCTACGTGATTGGCCACAAAGACAATTTGTTTGAGTTTTCTTCAGATATGTACGTTTCAAACTTTTCCAAAGCCCCCATTTCAGAACATGGTGTGTGCGATTGTGAGCATGATTGAGAGAGTATGACTGAACCCAGTCAACTCACGCTTGATATTCACGATCCCACACCCATATTAGACGGTGATACAAAATTATAGTTTTCATTGTGGTCAAAACGCATAATTATCACCGCCATCGTTCACGTCAAATTCGTGTTGGGAATCCAATAAGGTACGAAATAGAATTTCAATCATAATCAGCAACAACCAAATTACGGCATTCAAACAGCTAATTCCAAAAGAGTCAAAACAACTTCCCACAACATAATCGTCTTGGCATAGTCTCGTCAAACGTTACTCATTATTGGTTACTCAAACAATGACATAATGTAATTAGGGATAACTATAGATTCCTCGACGTTCTTCTTTATCAGATTATACGTACACATTGTGAACACCATTGCACTATGCTGCATTATTAGTGCATTACGCTGAACGTACGAGGGGACTAGAGAACTCGTGATTAGTTGAACCCAGACATTTGGACTAAAAGAATTGAAACGTAAACATTCGATGAAAGCTCTTAATTACTTTTCGAACTGGACGTAAGTTATATCATGCACATAAGTAACGTGGTAGGTCGATAAAATATTAGGTCTGTACTTACCGAGACCGTAGAACCTGAGCGTTAAGAGGAGTTTCGTCATAGGCGTAATTGCGTGATTGCGATTGCTTGGCGATTCTATTCGCGTTCGAATTAGCGAAAGTACAAACTCCGTTGTTTCTTTCGACAATCGGAACCTAGAATGGAAATCTACGTCGTCGAGTGTGTCAAAATATTCAATTCTCGGACGGACCTGGTACGGCCTTCTCTCCCACTCAAGAAACGCGTATACCTCTGACTTCCGTTGTGTTCCCGCGTTGTACTGGGTTTCGTTAATTTTTTTAACCGTTTTGCCCATAACAACCATGGGCTTCGGATCGGTTTGCAGTGCCGGCGAGCATAACTGGATGCCAAATGGGATTAGGGTCTTAAAACGTGAAATATCTTATTTTGAAGGGGTGGGGGGTTGTAAAACAATTGTCCTGACCGAGAGGTGCTTAGGTTGTGTGTTTGTGTGCGTGTTTTGTGTTAGTGTGTGGTCTTGAGTGGGCGCTGCCAGGGATGGTCGAATATCAATTAGCCCATCCCTGGACCGCCGGTATGAATGTATTTAAGGGCTGAATGTATATATGAGTAAATGTATGTGTGGTGTATATGTGTGTTAGCGTTTTGTAGGTTAGGTAGTGTAGGGATGGATCCAGGAGGGATGAATATCGAGTAGTCCGCCCCCGTCACGTCGGAATGGGGATCGTAGTTCAGGCCGTAAAAGACGGCCTGACACCCTTCTCCATGGTTGGTGCGGGGGCAAGTCCAATCCCCGTACCCCCATGGAAATAATGCGTAGGTGCCGGTAGAACGCCTCTTGGCAATTCCGGCACTGCCACCTATTCAGGTCCTTACGCTGCTCAAGGTGCAGCTATATAGAATGGGTACCACGGGGGCTTCAGCCCGCGGCCGGCAGTGTGGAGCCTTTTAAGGCGTGGCGCTGTCGGCCGTGAAGCCATGGGATTGGCCTTGTGGGGACCGTGGTTTCGCTGGAAATCCCCCCTAGAGAGATGAGTGGTGCTGGCTGGAGAAGTGTAAAGGCTGTAAAGCTAGGTACCCTCTCCAACGCCACAGGCAATGCCTACACACATACCATTGTCCTGACCAAGAACATAGGGTTATAATTCAGAATGAATAATACACCGAAATTGAGAAAAAGTAGAAAAAACGATTTTGGCACATTTGGGTTTCTATCTACGTTCAACTGACTGTCAGAGGAAGGTTTACGGAGAACTGTTTAAGGGTATAGAGCTGAAAAGAGAAAAGCCGTTCCCTCCAAAAGCTCGAAACCTCATTTTGTTACATAGGGGCATGCTGGTCCCTCAGCCCCCTTCCAGCCATCCAACGCTCTTATTGTGTCTTCAAAATCCCGAATCAAACAGCAACAAAAATGAACCTGCTCAATGGGTTTAGCCCGCAAATCTTCCGACTCACGACCCCTTTCTTGTCGCTAGGGTAGCGATGAGTATAAATTGTTAACAAGTCGAACCTGCCAATCACGAGAAACGGAGCGGGTCGATTCAAACAAATTAAAAAGACGACGGAAAATCGAACATATCTACAAAAGGTCTGTTTCTTATTTGGGATGAGCAGCGCGTCTTGATGTGCTATTGCGGCAGTCGTTTGTCCACCGATGGAGAAGTTTTACGCTAGATCGAAAATCGCTCCCTTTCGACTCTCTGGCGCTGGGCAGTCCGTGATAGTTGGTTTCCTCGTCTGTACCACTCCACCTGCATCGTGGTGTGCCGGGAGTTAGTTCCTTCCTCTTCATCGTAAGAAGGCTACGTCTTATCTCGTGTTCGATGCATTCTTCTGGCATAGTCTTCTTGACTATCAACCTCGAAGAGGTGACGCGTCATTCTAACGTTTTCAAAGTTTTCGAAGTAAATGCACCACTGAGTTTGATCCTCCCGTCTTCTTGCATATACCCACATTTTCTTCCACACAACAATTTCTGTTACTATGCGTGTGGAGGCAGTAAGGTACGATTGTTTTCGAAGCTTTGACGTTCACAAAAGCGGCTTTTTGAAGCTTTTGAGACATACTTACTCCTAACTTACTTAACTTTCCTTTTAACTTTTTACAGGGCTTCGGATGGTAAATAGGTAAACATCCTCTCATTCTTGAAGATCATACGTGGAGCACTGTCCCTGGAGACTCGAACTCTTCAGTAACGCGTAATGAGCCTGTCCGATGAAATTCGCGCAACTTGTTAGTAGTTTTGTTCCGTCTTTCAACGTTTGGAGTGAACCTACTTTTACTACGCGAATTAAAAGGAAGTCGGGAAGTGAGTCTTCGGGCTCAAGGTGTTGATTGTTGACTTCCGCGACTTGAGGTGGTTTATCTAAGAGCACGAGGTGCACTTGTCCGTGACTTGAAATCAAATGGTAGCGGTTGGTCGGTGGTGGGGAGGGGTGTCCTGTAATTAAGACGTTGGCTATGAAATTAGTTACAATGGTCGCAATCATCGGCGAGTCCTGCCCTTTCGGTGACGAGTCGAGGGACGAGAGCTGAGGGCAGATATTACATAATAACCCGAACGCAACGCGAGAGCGTTCCCTCGAAGGGGTGAATGAGTAATTCATATAAATTAAATTGTCCGTGATTGAGCTATTGTCTCCGTCCCTGGGGACAGGATGGAGGGGGGGGAAGTCCCAGGGGTTTCCTGGAGAGCGTTGGTGCAGGAACAGGACCGCAGTGAAGGGGGTAAACCAGAATGAATCGGTCGATCGAGCGTGGAAAATGAAGGGAGGGGAAAAAAGTGTTACACGGCGCGTACATATCGTATGAAGGTCGGTCAGAGGGATGCGGCGCAGATGCCGCGAGGACGAAGGACATCAGGTTCCTGCATTTGACGAATGCGCTCGGTTTTCCTCATATCATTACTTTGATTGATGACCTGTGTGCAACTTGCACTTCCTCAGTCCGAGCTTCTCTTCATTTTCCCTTCCGCTAAAGGGCGATTCATGGAGCTACGTGTACTAGCTGTGGCATATTGCTATTGAGGTTATCTGGTGAGCTCAAGTTAACCCCCAGCCATGGCGTTTGTGGCTCTTCCAGCAAATCTAAAATTTAAGGTATTTTTTAGCGCATCTGTCTGAACGTGAACCACATTGGCAAGTCTTGGTTTATAAAAACGACGACCGCCACAGAGTGTACACGATGAGCCAATAACCAAAATTTTAAAAGTTGAAATAAGTAAAGAAATTAAATCTATTCGTAAACCATATCTGTGAATATTCCACAGTACTGAGTCATTGTGTATGTTTTTGGAGGTTGCCCACCAACGGGAGGCTAAATTGAGCGTGTCCAACATTCGATGGTGAAATTGCACTGTTCTTGCCTAGGTGGAGTTGTCATTTGTTGACGTGAGAGAAGGACTGTATAATGTGCAATGAAGTGAGTAGAGTTTTGTACAAAGGGCGAAACAAGGAGACGACTCGTAACATGCGGGAAACTGTATATGAAGGAGATGAGTGAGCACGGGAGACGAGTGTCATTCGCGAAAGTTCGTAGGTGAATTAATTTGGGAGGAGCTGTCGGTTGTGGAGAGGAATCTGAAATTGAGGAGAGGGAAAATAAAGAAAGGAAAACCCCACTTCTCTGCCAGGGAAATCTGCTGCCAATAACTGCGGAGCTGCTCTTTGGTCTTTTAAGAGCCAGGGAGTTAGGGCAGGTGTGGGGAACTCCAAGGTCAACAAACTAATACTGATTCGGCGTTTTGCGTCGTACATTGTAAGTTTAATTTTTTAATCCATACGTAGTCCATAGTTCTGAAATTGCTTTCTCCATTGTTATTTCTAGAATGAAGCTCACAGTGAAATTACAGACAGTGTATTGAGGCTGTCTCTGCTACTGGAAGGAGCTCACGGGACAATGTAGCGAAAGTACTGCTTCCATACTGCTTGAGCTCATTTCCCAAACTTCCTCCCATCTCACTCCAACCACCTAGCCGTTAGCATTGTTCTGTTGTAGTCTGGTCATGTTTCGTGTCATTGACGGGTATTTTTCGATTCTGAATCGAATGGGATGGGTGTCGGAGGTTTGAAATTGCGTCTAACTGTGCATTAATAATTTGCATTTTTACTTTCGTTAAAACATTTTTTGTTTTGAATTACAAATTACGAGTCGAAGGAGTTATTGCAGTGAGATGTGCGTAAATACCGATCGCTTTTGGTTTATTATTCATTTTGAATAATAACCCTATGTTTTGGGTCAGGAAAAATGTTTTACAACCCCCCCTCAAAATTTGATACTTTATGTTTCAAGACATGGGGATTCCAAATCTGCAGTGTCCGTACACCGTCCCCTGTCCCCCATCCGCCGTTCCCCCGTCCCCCCTCCGCCATCCACCGCCCCCTGTCTGCCGTCTCCTGTCCGCCGTCCCCTGTCCACCGTCTGCCATCCCCTGTCCCACCCACCCACTCGACTCGCAACGTACCAATTGCCAAGGGTTCGCTCGGTTCAAGGTTCCCCATCCCAATTTCCCCGACTCTTTTTGCCCAACGAGGTTAGGGCCACTTCCTCCGCACACCCCTACATCGGATCATAAATGCCTACAGACGCTTACGGGCTCCTGGCGCCAGGGGAATTTTTATTTTCCGTAGTTCCACTGTAGTCAGGTCATGTTTCGTATGGTTTACTAGTGTTTTTCGATGCTGACTCGAATGGGATGGGTCTCGGAGCAGTAATACTGCGTCAAGCTGTTCATGAGAATAATAAACCGTTGTGTAATAATTTGCAGGGTTTTTTCTTGAGGAGGCGACTATTTCTCGGCGATCAGCACCAGGGTGGGCTCCTGCTTTCGACTCCGACGCCGCGTGTCATTCTAGAGTTCATTTTTCACCCAAACGCACATTCTCTTCCAAGGTTTTATTCAAAGCAAAAAGGTCAAAATCGCAAAACTGTGTGAAAAATCGTGTTAGTTTATTAATCATTCCGAATAATACACCTACGTTTTAGGTTAGGAACATCCCCCCTCCTCCTCCACCCACCAATAAATTTTTACACTGCGTTCCAAGGCGTGGGGAGTCCAAATCGTCGAAGCCACTCTAAACAATCCCATTGTTCTTTCGCATAAAAATTCCATTTCGGATCCAGTTTTGCTCGGCTACTCTGAAATCCGTTTAGACGAAACCTGCGGTATGGGATAACACGAAATCTTGGCAGTTTTATTGCCGTGTTTGGTATCGTTTCCTTGGTATTTTTAGATGAAATGGTGCAAGCATGCCAAGATGCAGGTGGATGAGGAAGGAAAAGTAAATAGGCAACCGACAATACGCTTTGGGGGCCACAGGATTCTTCTTGAAAAGCACGTAAAGTATTTAGGAGTTGATGTAGGTGAGAGGTGGGGCAATTAATAAGACCACTTGGGGTGTGTGGTACCATGACACTATCCTCATGTACAAGGCCATCTATGTAGGCGTGATTGGCTACTGCCCCATTGTCTGGGATAGCAAACTAACAGTCAATCAAAGAATGGCCTTATACCAGAGGGCTGCGCTCCTGTGGATCAACAGGGCCTTCAAGACTGTATTAACGGAAGCACACCAGGTGATCACTGGTCAGTTATCGGTTGACTTGGCCATTGAGTGCATGGTTGACAAATGGAGAGTGAAACGGGAGCTTTCCTTGCTCAACACAGAACAGAAACTTTCCGCCATCGACGAATAAGTGTTAGAGAAATGGCCAGCGAGATGAGAATCCTCGTCAAAGGGACGAGACACGTATGAGTTCTTCCCCACCATTCGCGAACGCCTTGGAAGAAATGGGTTGTGCCAAACCACTGGACTAGCCAGTTTCTCACGAGAAATGGCGACTTCAATGCAACTTCTTTTCTCTCAAAAAAACGTCTGGCGCCTCCAGTGTTGAGGAAACAAGGAACCACGAGCAATAGTTTCTACAACAGTGAGCGACGGTTGTTGGAAGAGCAGACGAACTTAGCAGCATTGACTGCTACAAAGGAATCGCAATGCTGCAAGGATCGCTTTCAATCCTAGGGAACTACTGCTCCTCATTCGCAGTGAGTGACCGAGCTTCGGCTAAAGAAGGAGCTTATCTTTGCTGCACCAGAAGGGCTCCTGATCATTCTTGATCAACCTGACACTCCCAACCACTCAGACAGATCGACTGGTCGCGTCACCTAGCATTGCCTAGAAAAATGCTTTCATCCAGAGTGTTTACTAGCAAAGTGGTGAAGGGGGCAGTGGTGGGAGACTAGGTACTGTCTCGTTTGTGTGTGACACTGAACTGCCAGAGAGGTTATCTGAATGTGGCGTTGTGTTTGATGGTGGTGGTTCGGAGATTATGGGACGTAAAATTAGGAAGTGCTCGGGAGTCATATTTTCGTGTGGTGGTAATGTCCGCAGGTTGTCGTTTGCGAGGATATAATAAAATGTTGTGTGATAATACGAAGCGATTTTTTTTCAACGTTTTCACGTCTCCAACCTAGCAACCTGTGTTCACGTTAATTTTTTCTCAACAATCTTTGTGGCTATCCGCCGGCTGGAAATATTAGCGAAGTCAGTTTCAAGTCTGAGATTGCCGAACAATAAATAATATTATTTCTGATGTTCCCACGAAGACTCTGACAATTCACGAGGTAGTCTCTACTAACTTGTGCCCACGTTTTGGCCTTCACTTTCGTATTCGTGAACGGAAATACCAGGCTTATATGCGCAGCAGCTCGTGGAATTGACGGCGCCGAGGAAAGTTGTGTGCGTTGCCGCTCGCCCGATATTTTTAAACGGCTGACAAGTCGTGAGCTCGGTCTCCCGTAGGCGTCTGTTAATGGAGGGAAACCTCGGCCTTTTCCGATGATTTACGAGAATTCGTGCGCTAATTGGACTCGTAATTATTTTTGTGTTGACGGCTCAAACTCCGGGGCTTCGTTGTTATTCCCTCGTCGTGACCGCCGATCGCGCGTGACAGGAAGTGACAAAAAGCTCGTTTTGTCACTTTCGTCCGTCTTATTTGCTCTTTTTTAACTCCGTTTAGCGGTCAGTTGGATGGAAAATGAGTGGAATGAGGTTTGACGGAGGAACTGAGTTAATGAACTGAGTGATTAAATGAGCGCTTTAGAGTTACTACCTACTACCACCGGTTACTATCTCCTCACAATCATATACCAACCAACCCCATCATTTTCGCTGTGCGCTGGTGACCTCGTCTTATCCCTGAGGGATTGAAGTGTACCACGCATCACCGGTAGCAAGCAAGCCTGTAGTAGCAGTTCTTATCGGGCCAGATGTTGCACACAGAAGTTTAATACAAAGAAAGTATAGAAATCAAGTAATCGTTGAGCTCATATAATATAAATAAAAAATAAAAGTAATTGCGCGTGAAAAAATTCTGAAACAAAAGTAGAAAATAAATTGGTACTTAGTACTGGTTATCGTTGCTCTTCGTTTAAAATTCGTGCTCCTACTTGATGTGCCATAGACGTTGTTTTACAGCGACCCCAAGGAACGGGGCTATCGAGAGGAAGGACTGTTCCTGAGTACCAGCATTCTCCCCTAGAGAGAAGGCTTCACTATAGTTTCTCCACCTTGCCGTTAACCATATCATCAGCACGAGGAGTGATGATAAGGTACCGGCTTGAGAACCGAATTCGAGGTGGCGAGTGGCAAGCCGAAACGAGAGTGCTTACTCAGCAGAGGACGATCGCCGAGCCGTCCACCCAAAACCCGATGTGGAACTGGAAGCAGGTTGCCCTCCATTAACTCCTCAATATATTCATCTAGTTTCCACAGTTCGTCTTTCTAGTCTCCCAGCACCTTCTCTTCCTTCTCTAATTACTTACCTCTTCGCACCTTTCCTAACTGTTTATTATCGTTAATCCTCCGACCCCTCAGTTTCGGCCACGTAGGAGCATTACACGGCGACCCGACGAGAATGCTGAATGCGCGGTAATTACGATTTTTCACTGCAAAAGTGTGGGAATGGCGATGACTGCAATATATGTGAGCCGTTCTCACGAGGCGCGGGGTGAGACGACGATATAAATAAATAATTGGAATAAAAAATAAAATGGTGTGCTGACTTCACTCACATTAAAACGAAATAAAATAACACTTCTCAATGTAATTCAATAGATGACATAAGTGGTGTGCCTGCTTGAACAAAGCCTTACGATTCTGTTGCGGCCCTAACGCTTAACCGATCCTGAAATCCATAGTCGAGCTTAATTTACTTGTCTTCAGCTGCGTCCTCGTCACTGATGGACGTGAAGAACGTGCCACTCAGATTTAATGTACTTATATCACGAGCTAATTCACGTTAAACAACGGTCAAATCTCATAAATTCTAAACTTTAGTAATTTGCCTACTGGCGGATATAACCCAATTTCTTTAATTCTAAACTCTCTCTCACATGATACTTCCACAGAAAAACCGACGATAAGAGTTTAATAACGATCATAAGAAAAGCTGCAAGAACCTCAAACATTCAAACCAACGTCGTCTTCTCCTCTTTTTCCCCTCTGTTATTCGGAAACTGTAAACACGAAGCTCCCAAAAAAATCGCATTGACCGTTATGTACGATGGTTTTTGGTTTATTATTCATTCTGAATAATAACCCGATGTTTTCGGTCACGAAAAATTTTTTACAACCCCCCTCAAAATTTGATAGTTTACGTTTCAAGACATGGGGATTCCAGAGCTGCAATGTCCGTCCGCCGTCCGGGCCGTTTTGTGCCATTAACGTGGTCTGAAAAATCCGTTTTTTCGCAAAAAATCCCATTTGGTATCTAGTTGTGCCGCCATCTCGGCAATCCGATCGGACGAAGCCCATGGTTGTTATGGACAAAAAATGGTTTAAAAAAATCAACAAAACGCAGTATAATCGCAAATAAGCCGTGTTTCCTATCGTTTTCAAGGTATTAACGTCTTGGGTCGAATGGAATGAGTATCAGACGTGTACAACTGCGTATAGGGACATTACAGTAATTATTAGAGTCAACTAATTGAAAGAACTCGCGGGAACTACAGCGGATGTCAACGTTTCGTCGTTTGTCCTCCCTCCCTCCCTCCCGTCTCATCAAAACCAATGGCCGAGGGTTTGCTGGAAGTCCCCGTTCCAATTTCCCCTACTCTTTTTGCCTGATGGGGCGGAGGAAGGCCACTTTTTCCGCACACCGCTACATCAGATCATAAACTCCTACAGACGCTTATGCGCGCCTGGCACTAGGGGACTATTTAGTTTCCGTAGTCCCATTGTAGTCAGGTCATGTTTCGTATGGTTTACTAGTATTTTTCGATGCTGAATCGAATGGAATGGGTCTCGGAGCAGTAAAGGTCAGGCTGTTCATGAGAATAATAAACTGTTGTGTAATAATTTGCAGGGTTTTTCAATTAAGGTAGCGGTATTAGTAGCAGCCCGGTGACTTCTGGAATCGCCAACAGTTTCGGCTTAGGTCGTCGACTGCACCAATTGGAAAATAAAGGCCGTTTAAAATTCTAATAACGCCATTTGAGAAAGTGGGCCGTGCGTCAGTGAATGCGAGAGAACTACTAAACCCATTCAAATTTGATGTTTAGCCATTTAGTGTGAACCGGACAGAATGTGGGGATCAGCAAATTCGTAAAACGGGTTTCGATCGACTATTTTGTATGGTTTGGTCCAAACGACAGAACAGTGACGTCATATTTTCATTTTTGAGCAAATAACATGAGCGGCACTATGATGTATATAAAATGTTGACAGATAGTGGTTTTAGTGCGGTTGTGGTTTAGTGTTCATTCTGAATAATAGACCTATGTTGTCGCACAGGAAACCAACACCCCCCCCCCCTCAAACATACATTCACACTTTTCGTTTCAAAGCATTCTACCCTTCCGGACCGTGTCATGATTGAAAAATCCGTACTTCCCACAAACATCCCATTTGTTGTCTAGTTGTGCCCGCCTGCTCTGCATTCCGACCGGACGAAACGTATGGTTGTCATGGAGGAAAAATGGTTTAAAAGCCAAAACCGATATTTTGACAGTTTTATTGTATTTACGTCGCGTTTGGTATCGTTTCCCAGGTATTTCTCGATGCTGAGTTGATTAAAAGGGGTCCCAGAGGCGCAGGGCTGCTTTTCGATGGACAACGGTGAAATCGCTGAAGTTGAAGGGACTTGCTGGACAATGTAATGTAATTACCTTTTCTTCTCAGCCTGCGCTCATTCCCTCTTACCGCCTTCCACCTCTCTGCTACTCTCTTCGACTCGTCACGTCGTGCCAATTGCCTAGCATCGCCTAGAAAACGTCAATTTGTTGATATAGGCGTGTTATATTGTTAATATTATTCGACGTTGTATTAAATAGGATAGCTCTCATTCGTGCTGTGCAAGGGAACATTAAAATATTGCGTAAAACATGGTAACCTGGTGGTACAAAACTATCGTTCTCAAATATCTAAGGATGGTTGCATAATAAGCCAGATTCTACAGGATGAAACCTTAATGCCGGTCGTAAGATAATTAGGAGCAACTTCAGAAATTCTGTATTAAATTTTTTTAAACATTTTCTCTATAATCCCACCAACGAACAAAAAACGTGTTGACAGTGGCTATTCACGTCCTCTAGTTCCGTTGATCATCAATAAATTCCGAAACGATAGTAACTAACAGTTTTTCGCAATAGAACGTTACATTTGACGCAGTCCATATTAACTGTGTGAAAAATTTAGATCTGAATGTATGTTTACTATTTGGAACTCTTAACGTGGGGGCACTCATCTCAACATGTTTCAACGTCTCGCAGAACATTTAGCGATAAGGAAGTTACGGCAGCTTCCGCGTTCCGCAAACCATGCAGTACCATTGTCTGCCCGATCCAAACCAGACCTCCTATTCGCATCCAATTTTCTACTCTTTTCGCGCGTGCACGTGCTTGAAGTCAGGTCATCGGTATCCTGACTCCAATCCAAAATTTCCGGCCAACAACCCGCCCGATTCAATACCGACCATATAGGCAACTCCTACCCCCAACACCGCCATTCACCACTTCGCATCATCTGCAAGCTCGCCATTTAATTTCCGAGAGATAATTAGAGATAATCCCATTTCAATGTCAAAAACGTAGTTGAAAATGGTGAATGGAGGAGAGCTGTGGGATACGTCGAACTAGATGTTTTGTTATGTAACACTTTATGTTGTTATGTTTTGTTTATTATCTCCCATCCGTGCGTGATCCTTGACGTTCATCCTTCGTCACGCACATTTTCATACAAACGGACAAATAAATAAATAGTAGAACCCTCCGCGAAGCTGCAGTTTTTCAGTCGAATCGCGAAAGGGATCCGCAAATTATCTGGTCCTCGGGTCAGCAGCTGACACGACCGAACGATAATCACATCCTGTCTCCTCGCTCGGTTAATCCTCTTCAAATTCCTCGGGGGATGATCCGGAGGTTGACAAAAGGGCGAAAGGTTTCGATTCAAAAGGACGAAACGGCGAAGAAGGGGATGAAAAAAAAAAAAAAAAGGAAGAAAAATCCGCGTCTGAATTCGGTCAAGTTCCGGTATCGAGCGGGAAAAACGGTAGCGAGCTCTTTTGTGGCGCAAGGTTACGAGGTCAAGGCTATTTGATACGGCATTCATACAACAACAAAAACTCACTCGTTTTCATTACGGAGCTCCCTCCTCCGGAACCCGCCTCCCTCGTCGCCGTCGCCTATTGTTACCAGGAGAGAACTTCGTGACGGAGCGGCACTGCAAAAAGGTCAGTGACTTTGTCACGCTTCCCGACTCTGGAATGAACCGATAGTTTAATGCGAAGTTTATTTTCGGAAACGTCGTGAGGACGGGAGAAACAGTTGAACTGCGAAAGCTTCAATCGAACTGAATTGAGATTCTGACGTTTTTTTTTTAGTTTTTAGAAAGCCATTTATTTGCAATATGTATGAGTTATATTGTGAATAATGGTTGATAAAGTAACGTGACACACATTATTCTACGAAACCGTCTGTGACGAGTTCATTAACAAGGTGATTCATTGGCAGGCATGCGAACGCAGCTACTAAGTCGCTGCATCGGCTATGAGAACCTACTTAAACCCCTTCCCGAGTTCAGCTCGGTGTGTACTCGTTTAACTGTCTTGTCTGTCCGTATCTAGTCCCCCTCTGTCATCTTTGTATAGTCTCTTAAAGCTTTTTCTAATTAAAATTAAACTGTAAAAGCCAATAAATCTTTTTAAAAAGCCCCCAGCGAAAGACAATATTTAACTTATATATAAAGCATGTATTTGATACTTAAAATGTAATTTTTTAAATAATATAAAGAACAAAAACATTTTGGCAATTTCTGATCTCCGGAATTTAAGGAAATTGCCCGGAGATTAGGAGTTGCATGTTAATATAATAATGTTCAATAAAACAAAGAAACCATAAACGTAGAGAAAATAGCAAAAAAGTAAGAAAATACATGAGTGGATTATTGAGAAAAGTTCAGTAAAGGAAGATTAATGGAGAAATCATTGAAATCCCGTTGCATAAGAAACTCATGAACACTTTTTTTAGATCTCATTTTTCAATATGATGCTTGGAGATAATTCTATAAAAATCCTAGGATCTAAATAACAAAACTACCTTAAATAAAAGTCATACTTTGGGTAAGTGATTGGTACGACGGTCTAGTTATCCCATGCCATTGAGGGATTTTTTGGAAGTTGGCAGTTGCTTATCGATGTGAATCAATTTTGTAAGGCGTTATTGTCACTCTGGATTATGATGTGTCTTCTTCTACGCACGTTCAAGATGAGGCAATCCATTTTTGTATTTACTTTTTTCAGTTCTCGTAGCGAGGAGGTAGGAAAGTTTTGTCATCTGCTGATAAAGTATTTCGCGTCCTCTTCGAATCTCAAAAGCAACATGTTTTACTTTACTCATAATACACATTTGAGAACATGTCTGTGCGTTTGAGTGTCTGAGAATGAGAAAAACCGGCCAAACTTGAAAGCAGTCAGCGTCAGTTCTAAACAGTAGTTATCACAGGGTTACTGAAAGTCTTCTCAGGAGGCTCATGGAGACTGACTGTGCTGGTTCGTCCACAGTCGATCCGTCTAATGGCAAATACCCGCCATGTGCTGCAAACTGTCTTCCCTGTTAATCTTCCTGAAGGTTAAAGTAAGTAAACGCACGCTTTGGCGGCCACAGGTTCCATCTAGTGAAGCAAATCGAGTACTTAAGAGTCAATGTTGGTGAGAGACAACAGTTCCGGTCCCTGGAAGGCTCTGCCATCGCAAGGTTTGCTTCACTACGAGCAATTGGTAAGGCCGCTCGTGTGTTACCGTACAAGGCGTACTTAAACCTGATTGGCTACTGCTCCACTGTCTGGAGTAGCAAACTCACACTAGTCGAAAGAAAGCACTGGCCTGGTTCCAGAGAGCTGCGCTCCTGTCGATGGAAACTTGTCGTGATAGATGAATGGCAAGCGAGATGGGAGTCCTCGTCAAATGAGCGTGACACGCTTAGTTTTTTCCCCAACATCCGCGAACGTTTTGGAAGAAAATCGGTTGAGCTAGTTCTTTTTGGGATTTATGGAGGGGGGGGGGGATTCTCAGCGACTGGCCGGGCTCTTGCATTATAGCGCAACCACAACCTCAATGTAGTTCAGCTGATATAACTCTTGTTGGGCGCACGACCGGGAGTGCTTACAACTGAGAAATAAATGTACGTGGTGAGCGTATGTGAGGACTGTATTACACTTGACAGAATAACGATATCCAGTTGAGTATGAGCATATAAACGCGCTCAAGGGAGTCTTAATACATGTGAAAAAAGTTGTGTGTGAGATACTAAGTGGAGGAAGAGGGAGAGAGAGAGAGCGGGAGAGAGCGAGAGAGAGAGAGATGAACGTTGGTAAAACTGGGAGACGACTGCGTTGCAAGAGATGACTGACTTGGAAGCAACTGTCTGTTGAGAAGAGGAATCTAAAATTTAGGGGTGGGAAAAGATAGATGGGAAAGTCCAGGACAGGGAAATTCCGTAGTCAATCGTAAATAACTGAAGAGGTGGACTTTCCATAGGTAACAAAAGGTCTCGAGGATGAAGGTTTGGGGAAACACTGGCTTTCCATTAGGGCTACGGCAGACATTTTGGAGGTCGAAGACCCAGCTAATTCAGGCAGCCGAACAACTCTCTCAGGCGAGAGAGAAAATTACAAAAGTGAAAATAGAAGTGAAGACAGTTTGGTCTTCCTTGAAGATTTGATGTTCATGTTAACTGAAACGAGAAAACCTTGCGGTTGTCTGTCGGTAAATTTCAAGGATAACTGTTGACCCGTTTAAGCTCGTTCTTTTTCATTATATTTTACAGACGCAATAATTTCAGCGATAGGGGAACGAGGAGAGTTGGAATACGATCCAAACATTAGGTGTTTTCGGATTTTTCGCACCAAACGGTTCCATCGATTTTGTTCAGTGCCTAACTATTTCGTTGGGAAATTCGATGAACGGGGATATAGAAGTTGTTTACGCCTAAGAGCAGTTTTTATTTGTTTACTTTCTTTTCTTTTACTTACTGGTCAGCCTTGAACTTCCCCTCACATGTTCAATATTGTTGTTGCCCCCCTCCATCACCTGAATCGTCTCCACCGTTTTTCGCCTTCCATCTCCGCCATCACTCTCATTCTTGCTACCCATCGCATCGCCTTGGCTCAACCTCTTCTCTTTTATACATCAGTGGTCAGCAGCATCCACCGAAAATTTCCTACGGTCATCAGCATCCAAAGGAAACCAATATTTCCAAGAATTCGGATTTACTTCGCAACAACGTCCAGCAGTACGAAGTTCCGCATTAACCGGTCAGAGACACGTTTTCTTTTTTTTCTCAATAAGTGTGAACAGTGAAGAAGTTTTATTTTCGTCCTTTAACCAATTTTTAATTATCTCGAAGAGACGTTTTGTTTTTTTTTCTTTTGCTGTTTTACTGCTATTTTTCATATACAAATTGATTTCCACAAGTGATTCGTTGTTCAGAGTTTGAAGCCCACCTCTAGCAATTTCTTTCAAACATTTTGGTAGCAGAGCGTGGTTTCTGTCAACGGCTAATTTTCGACTTAGAAACTTAATAACTTGATCTACTATTCGAAAAGTTCATATCTACTGATTTAAGTTGGCAACCGTAGCTTCAATTAGCTCTCTGCTTTGAGGGAGAACTCGTATCTGAGAAACAAGATAGAACAGGACCATAGTTCAATAATTGTCCTCTGTAATCGTACCTCGTTGCTCACCTTCGTCCTCATCAATCTTACCTCAGTTAATCTCCTTCACCTTATCTCTTCCGCACTCCTTTCTCGTTGACGACGGTCAGTCTTTAAAACTCCCTCGTCTTATCTCGCCTTTCATTTCATCACAATGTCCGAGGATCCGAAGAGAACCATTGCAAAATTGCTTAGGTTGATTTCTAGCTCAAAAAAGGAGGTGGAGTCGATGTTGGCAGTAGGTAAGAACGCTATGAAGGACAAAGCTAAGTACTTAACTCTGTTGAAGGCATGTATACGGCCTTGGAAAAGTATTACAGTATTTACGAAAATGCGTTCCACGATTTAGCGGTTATTGCCGAAAATAGCAAAGATGTCACATTTCCTACAGACGGAGACGAGTCCATTCGGAGTTCGTTAAGGAATGCCTACTACGAAATAAGGTCGTTGCACATCGCCCTAACAAGGACTGAAACAATACCTAGTGGTAGTAACCAATCTTCGAACGAAATGACCACTGTTATTCACGAAAATGTCGACTCTTTGCTTCCCCAAATTGTTGATTCCTTTCGACGGCGAAATTCTCAATTGGCTGAAATTTCGTGACGTATTCAAGTCAGTAGTAGACGAACGGAAAAATTTGACTCCATCTAACAAATTCCATTATCTCATAACGAATCTTTCGGGCCCAGCACTCTCGTTAATCAGTAAATTCCAAATAAATGATCAAAATTATGCGTTAGCGTGGGGAGTTTTATGCGACAACTATGACAAACCGAGACTACTTTCAACAGCCTACTTAAATCGTGTGTTGAATTTCCCTCCAATTCAAGGAAACCGTCCATGGAGACACTCAAGTCATTTTTGACTACAGTGTGTAACAGCATCTCGTCATTTGAACTTCTCTCTATTGAAAATGAGTCAAAATTCATACTATTTCATTTGGCATTTCGACTACTAGACCCTGTGACACGTGAGCAGTTTCAAAATACTCACAGAGACACTGAATTTCCTACGTTTGAGCAGTTGTTCAAATTCGTCAGAGATCGATGTTTCAATATGCAGCTTGTATCTGATACTAGCTCGACCTTTGAAGGTAATCCATCGAGTTCAAAGCCAAGTAAGTCTAGTTTTTCTAGAGGTAAAGGTAAACTTAAAGTGTTCAAGTCTTCAGAAAGGGCTAGTTTAGTTGCTCAACAATCAAGTTCTGATGTGTCTCAGAATAGTCAACATTCAAGTAGTAACTCATCTCAAACTATGCACTATACTTGTTTCGTTTGTAATGAGGGTTCGCATGGTTTACTTAGTTGTCGGAAATTCTGTAGCGCTGATGTAAGTAAGAGAATCTCATTGCTTTCTAACTGGCCTGGCTGTAAAAATTGTCTCAGTGGAAAGCACCAGACATCATCTTGCAAATCGAAATGGGTCTGTAGGTGGTGCAAACAGCGACACAACTCAATGCTTTGCACTAATGAGTACCAAATTAAACCTAATGCTGACCAACAATCTCAAGACGCACGATCTGGTACTTACTGTGCATCTTCTGGCAAAGAAAATTCGAACGATGGCTTATATTCTCAGGTCATCTTGGGTACGCTCATGGCTGAGGTTCTTGACGCCAGAAATGTGTACCAAACCGTTCGAGTCGTGGTTGACTCAGCGAGCCATTATTCGTTCATGACTTACAAATGCGCTAACCGCCTGGGCTTAGCCCACAACCAATGTCAGTATAACATATCTGGCATTGGTCAGAGTCAACAAGGCGCAAGGCATGTTGTAAATTGCGATATCAAGCCGTTGAGTAAACGAGCTCCCGTTTTCTCAATGAAGGCCTTGTTGCTCAAGTCCATCACCTCACAGTTACCCACAGTCTCACTGCCCAGTCACCTTAGGATGCGTTTCTGCAGGTTTCCATTGGCTGATCCTACCTTTTATGATAGTCGGCCTGTTGATATCCTGATGGGAGCCGACTTATTTTCAGAAATTTGGGTTGACAGTCCTATAGAATTGGACTCCAGTTCACCCAAACTTTTCCCTACAGTTTTCGGGCATGTCGTAATTGGCAAGTTCACCTCTGGTTCATCACTACCTGAAACCTCTGGGGGCACCTCGCTAATAGTTACCAACCCAATATCAATTAGTGACATTCATCAATCGCTAAGTCGCTTTTGGGAAATAGAGGAAGTTAAGCCCGCGAAGGTCATTGACCCTGAAGAAGCCTATTGTGAAGACCACTTCAAGGCCACCCATTATCGCTTAGAAGATGGCAGTTATGGGGTTCGTCTACCATTCCGGTCGAGCCCCCCAGAGTTCACAAATATATCTGCTATTGCCAGGCGGCGTTTCAGAAACCAGGAAAACCGGTTGCTGAAACAGGATGACCTTCGTACAAAATATCATGAATTCATGACTGAGTACGAACAACTCAAACATATGACGGTTTCTCAAAATCTTGCTTCATACGTGATACCTCATCATGCTGTCTCAAAGATCGATAGAAACGAACCAAAGCTTCGAGTAGTTTTTGATGGTTCGGCACAGTCAGCCAATGGTTCCTAAATGATTACCTACTCCCTTGGGACCAAAGTTACAGTCTGATATCCGCGACGTTTTGTTGAACTTTCGGGCTCACAAATGTGCTTTGGTCGCTGACATTGTAAAATGCTTTAGAGCCATTTGGATACATCCAGAAGACCGAAAATACCAGACGATATTTTGGCGCTACAATCCATACGATGCTCTACAATTATATGAGCTCAACACTGTAGTTTATGGCCTTACCTCTAGTCCTTATCACGCCAACAGGGTGATACAAGCCATAGTTGAAGATCATGGTGCGCAATACCCAGATGCCAGTAGAGTTCTCAGGAGGGACATCTATGTAGATGACATCGTTACCGGATGTGACACCTTAGAGGATACAGCCAGATTACAATCTCAGCTGGTTGAGCTCTTGGGTAAAGGCCAGATGAAGCTCAGCAAATGGGCCAGCAATTACCCTGAGTTTTTAACACCTCTTACAGAGCCTTCTCAGCAATCTGTTGCTATATTCACGGCTGATGATAAATCAGTTAAAATTCTCGGGCTGCAATGGAATCCCTTAACCGATTGTGTTAGCTACAACCTAAAATTGCCAATCATGGAGCCCACCAAGCGCTCCATTTTGTCCAACGTATCAAGAATCTTCGATCCTTTGGGTTTCATTTGCCCTCTAATTATAAAAATGAAACAGTTCCTCCAAGATTGTTGGAAGTTGGGCGTAGATTGGGATGAGTCAGTTCCGGTTGACCTTAGCTCGCGCTGGGAGTCAATGTTAAAACTGCTTCCTACCATCTCAAATCTCAATATTCCTAGATTTGTACAGACTCAATGCTCATCGTCAGTCTATCAAATCGTAGGCTTTTCGGACGCCTCCGAAACAGCGTATTGTGCAGTGCTCTATCTGCGTGTTATCTCTCGGGGAGAAATAAAATCATATCTGCTAACAGCAAAAACGAAGTTGGCACCCTTAAAGACACTAACCATACCTCGACTCGAGTTGTGTGGTTGCCTCCTCCTAGCTCGACTGTATCAATCTATTTCTGGATTTTTGGAACTACTTCAGCCAACCAATCTCATTGATCCTCGTTTTTTCTCTGATTCAACTCTGGCGCTAGGCTGGATACGCACTCCGACCTTCAAGTTGAAGACTTTTGTGTGCAATAGAGTAACCCAGATTCTGCTTTCAACTTCAGCTGAACATTGGAGTCACGTCTCATCAGGCGACAATCCAGCAGATATTGGCTCAAGAGGTTCCCTGCCAGATGAGCTTGTACAAAACTCACTGTGGTGGAGTGGGCCATCATGGCTCACTCAGCCTGAACGCACTTGGAATCTTCAGGTGCCCTCAATTCAGCCCGACACTTCTGAAATTAAAGGAGAAAAGGTTACTCTCTTATCTGTGAAGGATTCGTCAGTAGCTCTCCAATCAAAGTTCATCATCGAGTTCATCGCCAGGTTTTCTTCCTACAACCGCCTTTTAAGAACTCTGGCTCATGTCCTGCGCTTTGTGACGAATTTACAAAGAAAAACTGGTCGCCATCATGGAATCTTATCTCTTACTGAAATTCGTTACGCTCAGATTTTGTGTGTCAAGTCCGTCCAAGCTCACTTTTTCTTCAATAATGACTTTTCCACGAACAGTCAAATGAAGGTCATGAAGAAATTCATAAAATTGAACCCATTCTTTGACGCAGAGGGTATTCTCAGGGCGGGTGGCAGGTTGTATAATGCCAACCTGCCATATAATCACAAACACCCAATGTTGCTCCCTTATAACTGTCATATCTCGATCCTCATCGTTGATCATTTTCATAAAATGTACCTTCATCCAGGGCCATCTCTTCTGCACGCAGTCGTTCAAATGGAATTCTGGATCCCCTCATTACGGCGACTAGCTCAACAACGAGTCTACCAGTGCAAAAGGTGTTACCGACTCAAGGCAAAGGCATGTGTTCCAAAAATGGCTGATTTACCGTCCGTTCGAGTGCAGTCAGCTCGTGCATTTCTGAAAACTGGCTTAGACTTTTGTGGGCCTTTTTGGATGAAAGATTACAGACGGCGAAAACCGCAACTGTCCAAGGTTTACTTGTGCATTTTTGTGTGCATGGCTACTAAGGCCATCCACATAGAAGTTGTCACAAGCCTTTCAGCTAGTGCCTTCTTAGCTGCCCTTGACCGCTTTGTATCCATTCGAGGGCTTCCTGCTGATTGCTACTCTGATTGTGGTAGTAATTTTATCTCTGCAGCTCGTCAGCTTAAAGAATGGTACAAGTGGTTCTCCTGTGAACACACACAATCACAAATAGCTGAGCAAGCTACAACTCACCATATAAATTGGCACTTTAATCCACCTCATGCTCCTCACTTTGGTGGGATATGGGAGGCAGGAGTGAAATCTGCCAAGTCACTCATGAAACGCACTATAGGTGATACTGCTCTAACCTATGAAGAGTTGGCAACTCTGGTTGCCAAGATCTGTGCTGTTCTCAATTCTAGACCCCTATGTCCATTATCAACAGATCCCACAGAATGTGGATATTTGTCTCCTGGGCACTTCCTCATTGGTGAACCACTTCTTTCCATTCCAGAACCCTCTCTCTTAGACGTACCCATGAATCAATTAGACCGATGGCAGCTAATCAAGCGACTATCTCAACAGTTTTGGAACAGGTGGCACAGGGAATATTTACTGACTCTCCAAAAAAGAAATAAGTGGACAGAAGATTCTGCAGATCTCAAAGTGGGAGACCTCGTATTTCTAAAAACTGATAATCAGCCAATTCTCCAGTGGCCTCGAGGACGCATACTACAAATCCACCCTGGAGCCGATGGCAAAGTCAGAGTTGCAACCGTTAAAACGTCAACTTCGACGTTGACTCGACCAGTTGCAAAACTTATCCCCCTATCTCCTTCCGAAGAAGATGAACAGGGAAAACCAGGTTATGAGTTTCCGCTACAAGAGCAGAAGAGGTACCAAAAATGGATCAATGGCACCAATGTTGCAGAGGATTCTTCACTGTTTACTTCTCATGACCCAGCCACCACTGCATAATGTGTCAGAGCAGAAAAGGAGTAGAAACTCCCATGCCTATCATTTTCTTCTTAACCTTACTCTATCCTTTCCTTGTTTATTTTCCTTCCAGTGAGGTACGAAAATTTAGTTAAATTTTGGCGGGCGGAATGTTTACGCCTAAGAGCAGTTTTTATTTGTTTACTTTCTTTTCTTTTACTTACTGGTCAGCCTTGAACTTCCCCTCACATGTTCAATATTGTTGTTGCCCCCCTCCATCACCTGAATCGTCTCCACCGTTTTTCGCCTTCCATCTCCGCCATCACTCTCATTCTTGCTACCCATCGCATCGCCTTGGCTCAACCTCTTCTCTTTTATACATCAGTGGTCAGCAGCATCCACCGAAAATTTCCTACGGTCATCAGCATCCAAAGGAAACCAATATTTCCAAGAATTCGGATTTACTTCGCAACAACGTCCAGCAGTACGAAGTTCCGCATTAACCGGTCAGAGACACGTTTTCTTTTTTTTCTCAATAAGTGTGAACAGTGAAGAAGTTTTATTTTCGTCCTTTAACCAATTTTTAATTATCTCGAAGAGACGTTTTGTTTTTTTTCTTTTGCTGTTTTACTGCTATTTTTCATATACAAATTGATTTCCACAAGTGATTCGTTGTTCAGAGTTTGAAGCCCACCTCTAGCAATTTCTTCAAACAGAAGTGTTGTGACAAAGTGGTGAATGGTTATCCAACCAGATTTTGCACACAAAATGTTGGAATTAAATTAATCGTTGAGCTCATAAACATAAATAGAAAATAAAGTTACTGCTCGTTAAAAGTCTGAAGCGAATGTAAAAATAATCTGGTACTTGGCACAACTTTTCTTCGAGCGATGTTTAATGTTCGTGATACTACTTGTCCAATAATCCTTTGGCTGTATATTAGTCCAGGTATAGTGCTGGTAGACGTTTCCTGAGTATGTCGTGTCCAGATGCTGGTAGACGTTGAGTACAGGACTTGCGGGATACTGCGACCCGAAGAGAGTGATAACTGCGAGTTAATCATGAAATTTTCACTGCAAAGTGAGGAAATGGCAAGGAATAACTAAAATAAGCAGTTTTAACGTGCACGTGGCGGTACGCAGATGGAATGGAAGAAAAATGGCGCATGGAGCTGGTGATGGCTGGTGTCTTGACGTCACTCACATCGAAACGAAATAAAATATAACACTTCTGAATGAATAATTTAGTGGATATTATGAGTGGTGTAGCTGCCTGAACAAGAACAATAAAGTAAAGCGAGGCGTTTTTAGAGTTCAAAGAGCTTAAACTCACGGGAAGTATTCTACTAGTCAATAGCTACGTATTGTTTTCCATTAATATCCTTTTGACACTCTATTGAACAAGCAATATGTGCCAAAAATCGTGTAGTTTTTAATGTTTTTGAAATTGCTTTAGTAACTGCTCGGCTGAATTTGAAAAAACCCGATGGATTGTCTTCTAGCGACGTAAATCCACATGAACTTCTTCTATGAAATTAACAGAGATATTAGCCGCGATAGCTTGGAAAATGAAGTTTGTCGACGATCGTTTTTCCGACGATTTTCTCAAAAATGGTTCTTTTTATCGAACTCACAGGGAGCTCGCAATTTTATTTTGTTCTAGATGACCGAATTTACTGGGGTCGCGGAAAGTTGTGTGATGAGTTGAATTCAGCAGCGCCCAATCCATCGCATTTGCTGGCGTTGCTGGAAGTTGTCTGATGCCCGTAATTAAACCTGCATCATTCAGATAATTCATTGGGCTCTCAGTAAGATTTTTGAGCGGGATGTTCGAAAACCTGCGCCAAATCCGATTCAGGTCGCACATTGTTAAATGTTGAGCGGCCCTCGTTGTTTCCCCTCGAATGAATACGTTAACTTCAATCCCCGCACGAAGATGTTTCCAAGTTGGTAGAGGCGTTCTTGATCAATGCAGTATTTAGGGTATTGATGAATACGATAACTAAAGTTATGCTCAGTTCGGGAGTCAAACATGGACAAGTATGCTCTGGAGAGTATAATGTGGATGGACGTTTGGCAGAAGTGGTGGACAACCAAAAGACGCGATGATATTCGCGATTGAATTTTGAAGCTCTCCATTCGGTCGTCTCCAGTAAATACGTTACGCGAGTCGAGAGCCAGGTGCGAGGCTCCTCCATCGCCAGGCATCTGAACTCGAGCTCCCCCTCTTGTTTTTTCCTCGCTCATTGGTCAGGTACCTAACCAACCATACGACTTCCCTCTCGACAGCCCCCTCACCCCTCCATCTCTTTCTCTCGTTCCCTCTCGCCGCTCTGCAAAATATCTCTCCACAAGTCTAATCTCAGTCCTCCTCCATTGGAACTTCTACGCCGTTGCCCTTTCGAATCTGTCGAACCGCAACATTTGATCAGATTCCTGTCTTTTTAAACGACCAACGGAGAATTGAATCAGAAGATGTTAAATGTGCGTTTTCGCTTTTGAGAAGATTCGCACGAACTGAGTGATGAGCACACGATTAGTTGTTAGGGTGACAAAAATCGTGCTTTGCGCCAGATAGTTCTTTCTTAGATGACCCCCAGATAGGGCAGCAGTACAACCTTCTGTCGTTGTCAGGGTCTCATTAGTGTTGTCTTTCCCGTATTGTATATGAAACCTGTTATCCATGAAACCTTGCCATGTTAATTAAGTGTGTGTGTGTGGTCTCGTAACCAGTTCCATTGCACTACTTGCTAGGAAGCACACGTTGTTCATGTTCCTTATGAGCGACGTGGATTCCGTCAGCCTAAAATTGACGGTAAATTGAACAGCTCAGCTCATGTCGAATTAGTTCGTTGCTCTTACCAGTAACGGGAAATCCTAAACTCTAGACTCCCCCCTGAGCATTCAGTTCTTGCTCTTTATGACTTGGGTTCTTTGAAATGCTCTTTGTAAGAAAAACTGCACTTTCAATCGGCTCCTTCTGCCATTGCAAGGCTTCAGGTTTACTTCTGAAGCTGAAAACAGGTTTTCCCTTTTTTTGGATTTTCCAAAATATTCCTTTTCCACTACTGACTTCACCTCTATTCTTAGAAGCCAACTCGCAGCTCTTCCTTTCTCGTGTTACGATCTCGTCCCCACGACCCAGTTGACCTACTCAGAGAACCCCCTTGTGTAAATTGTCACTCAGACTCATGTCTCAAACTCTTTTCCGCTACTTCATATCGAAGTATATAAATACAGTCCCCTCTCACGGTCATCGCATTAATCCCCTCCCCTCAGCAATCACCCCCTTTTATGCACTCAACAGTCTTTTTGATGAACCCGTCATTAACCAGGAACTTGATGAAGAGGGTTTGATGTCATACATCTATATGGTTTCATAACAAGCATTTGACCTCCTTAATAATTACAGATAACAGCGTAAAACGTAGTTCGAATTCCGAAAATTCGTGGGATGTCCCCGTCGCAATCGTGTACTACAATAATGATTTTTTTTAAAGAACGGCATGGGGAATATAGGCGGGGCTTATGAAGCGAAAATTGTACTCTTATTGGTTTAATTAATTTACGGTTATCGTTATTTCCCCACTGACGAAAATCCTACGGTACGGTTACGTTATTTGAAGCTGTTCACACCTACATTTTGTACGAGATTGTGCCGTAGCCGTCATTGGAAGAAAAAAATATGTTTTGATCACTACGATAACTATAGTTAGTTAGTTTTAGTTGCTTCCAAAATCATTTTGGCGGTTCATTCCAATGTGCTCGGTGTATACGTACACGTAAATCTGATTTGGTACATCCGTTCTTCAGCCATCCTCTGAAACGGCAATTTTCGCCCTCATAAGACCCAATATGTTTACTTTCTTCTACCCACAGGGTATGGAAGGTGTTCCAATTGGGCAAATAATAAGTTATGTTGTCAGGTCCCCACGTTTTGCGACCTGCTGATCTGAAAAATAAACTGATTTGTGCGAGCTGCTTCCTGTATTGTATTGTGTGCGGCTGCCAAAGACACGAAAAGTAATGCAATTTATATAATTTCAATAGATGACATCTTCAACTTACAAATGCGGAATTGTCGCACAGGAAAGTTGGTTTTGTAAAGGTTAAGTATTAATTTTCTAATCCATTCATCGAGCTGCCTTCTTCGTTGTTATTGCTAGAATTAATCCTACTGTTGAGAGCATCCCCCCCCCTTCCACCACCACCACCCATTTGACGCTACGTATCATGGGATGAGGATTCCGACGTGGTCTAACAAATTCGGTTGATTCGCACAAAAACTTCTTTTGGGATCTTCAATCTGATCAGATGAAACACGCGGTTGTTATGCCGCAGATTTGTGTGAGCTGTAGAAATGTGGACTGTGCCAAGTGTGGGCGGTCTTCATCTTTGCGTTCACAAACAAGGCCTCCACAAAACTGTCAATTTAGTTTCGTAATTTTACAGTCATGATTTGAGTCTGGTTCCGCTGTACTTGCTGAGCTTCCTGCGAATTGGTTCAAACACTTAACAACTTAAAATATGAAGTGAGCGTTTATTTGTGAAGTCTTGGTTTGAGCGGAGTGGAAAAAGTGGGGCCGAGGGCACGGAACTGTACGGAGTAAGGACGCCCTGGCAACGGCGCACCTATCTCGGATCTCCCCTGCTCCCCTCTGTCGCAACCCCTTACGCAAGATGTTATCCGAAGGGTGAGACTCGAGACAATCTGAAATGTAAATCTTCCATCTACGTTCGTCCCATAATTGTAGTTTTCTCTTCTCGTCAATCGACGACGTTCTCACGAGGCGGCGCCTTTTGTTTATTTAGCTGCGCTTTAATTTAAAAGGGAACGCCGTCGAGAGGAAGGATGAGACTGTTAGCACTCAATTCACCTGGTTGCGCACAACTACTAGCTCAATCCCACGAAAAGCGACTATAAAATTCTTCGAACTCTTTTGACAGAACGGCCCAACGAATTCAGATCGTGAGAAATGAACCACATTTCTATGTTGCAAAAATGTCACGCTACGCCTTTAAAATCTCAAAATATACACATCGGTCGCCTTTCTTTCATGGTAAACCTCCAAACGTCCGATATCTTGAAAAAGTTTCAAATATAACGCAACTTACCTCAATTTCGACCGCTTTATCAACGCATACGACCCAGTTTACTTATTTTTGTATCGACTGGGAAGAACGTACTGTACTTGATGTTCCAGCATTTCTTGGGTCGCACCTACTTCCGTCAGACCCTTTGTTGTGTGAACAACTCGTGGGTAATTTACGTTCACGTGATTTTTTTGGGATGTTTCCCGTCGACTCTTCTGGAATTACGATGTAAACACTGAAAAAATAACTGGAGCGTAGCCACTCGGAACTTTCCACAACCTACGTGAATCTGGCGATCTGCTATGTGGAATTCTCTGTTCAACGAAATGCGGGTATTTAGTGCTAGAGGACGATTCTCGAAGTTTATCAAATTCTTTTTGATACATTTGGAGTGGACATTTTGACAACGTTGAGAAACGCGATTTTGGGCAAGTTTGGGTCGATATCTCTGTTCAACAGACTGTCAGAGGAACATTTACGGAAAATAATATTTATTTATTTATAACATACACGGGCAGTGCCCAATTTAACAGTGAGAAAAAAATAAAAATAAAAATAGGACAATATAAATCACAATAGCCGTCGAATTTTGGACCTAAAAGAGTCTTTCGACGATAACACTAGGTGTACCCAATCATCGTGGACAACCTGTTGAAGTTCTCCTGAAAGCGCACCATGAGATTATTGCGGAAATAGTTGGTCGAAGAGCTATAAACATAAAAAGGCTGATTGAGTCTGGTAGCGTATGGAAGGGCGTAGAAGTTCAACTTGGAAAGCAGACATGGACAATCCAGTCGACCTGCTGTGAACCCATGCAGGAGAAGCATGTCCGCCTCACGTCGCCGATTCTCCAAAGAGAACATGCCTTCCCTCCTGAGCGCTACTGCGTAGGAAAAGTCCTCCCACCTAGGTCACATAGCGCAGGAAGTGGCGCTGAACACTTTCCAAGGTATTCTTGGCACAGGTATACCACGGTGACCTTACAGCGGAGGAAAACTCGAGAGGTGTACGGACAAGGGAGGTGAATAGCAGCTTAAGGGCGTTTGGTTCCTTGAAATCCCTCGTATTTCTTTTGAGAAAGCCCAGTTTTCTCATTGCTTTTGAGCATATTTCACCAATATGGGTTGAAAACGTACAACCTGCATCGATCAAAGATCCCGCACCAGGGTTTAACGTTGGAGCAACGCTCCTCCTATCGAGTAGTCTTGCTGTAGGCTGGATACTCCTCGACTGAAAGTGACCACTGAGCACTTATCAATATTCAGGCTAAGCTCATTATTCGAACACCATTCATGCAAGGCCGTAAGAGCATTCTGAAGAACCAAACAATCGCTCATTGAGACCACTCTCAAAAAAATCTTCATATCATCTGCGAATAACAGATGTTTCACATTCCCCTCCAACAGTTTACTCACGTCATCAATGAAGATGAGAAATAGGTGGTTGTATGGCTGAAGTCGTTTTGCCGAAAAGGCACATAAACTTATTTTACATCATAGACCTATACTTCCGCTCATTAAATTTTCACAGAGACATATATAGATAACAAAACGTTTGATACTGCATAGTAGAAAATAACCTGGAAGTTGTCGAGGGAATTACGAAAAATCCCACCTCCCTTCCTCCATGTCGGTAGAAATTGGTCATAACCTTATTTCTGAGTCTTCAATACCCGAAATGAGGGGTTTTCGATTTAGTTGACCTCAAATATGAGCGAATCAAGCTCTGAGGCCTCATGTCGAACGGTTATCTTCCATTATGATCGAGCTCATTCCCTCTGGCAACGATGAACGAACAAAGTACCAAGACGCTTCTATGAGTTACATGGTTCTTGGAGAGTTGAAAAGTTCAACACTTCGATGCTTGAGAGGTCTCCCTTGGAGGCGGAGGAGGAAAAGAAACAGGGTTGACAGACACTTGTAGAGCGAGATAACGAGATCATTTAGCCTCCATCAGTTCCGCCACCAGGCGCCGGCTCTTTGTCTCGAACTGCACCACGAACTCCGCCATTCAGTCGGTCTCCCGTCATAAAAATCAAGAGCGCATTTTAATGGAAAACAGGCCTCAACTCTTTTGAAACGGAACAAAACTTCAAACGGGGGAGATTTGTAAAGGTGCGCGTGCGAAACATTTGCGACAAGTGTCCTCATTGAGCGTTGAGCTGGTGGTAGTTTTGACAGAAGGCGCTCAACTACGCGCTGCCCCGTCGCAGCACAATATGAAGCGCAGGTCCTATTCTTCGGCCCATTCTTTTCGATATAAGGAGACCCCTTATATTCAAAACGATGTGGGCCTTGTGCGGCTTGACAATAACACCTTACCTTACAACCATCGAATCCAGTCCTTTGTCACCCCCCCCCCCCCTCTACAAAACCATCACCCGACCTTCGCTGGCAGTCCCGGGGTAGTTTTAAAGACAACAATGTGACTGCGTTATGTGCGGCTCATCTATAGAATCGAGGTGTTCCATTCAAGTTGGGTTTGTATTTCTCACTTTGAAAGTAATCGCGTTTACACGGATCGTTGCTCTCTCAGCGTCAGGTTCCGCCCGAGGAGTCTCCTTTCAGAAAAGGCTTTTTTTCGAGTGAGCTCAATTAAATGCGACCAACTGGCATTAATCTCGCGCACCACGACACCACTATCGCCTATTACACTGACCTCAATTACGCAATAAATCTGTTCATATTTATATTTACTTTGTAACTCTCCCTGCTCTCCCTCACTGCTCTGTAGAGTAAAGAAGTTATGATATTAAATGAAAATGATATTAAATGAAAATTGTAAAAAATCTCGAACTTGGAACGCACATTCTTTATGCGTATTTGGCTATTTTTCTAAATTCGAGGATCTGATGTCCACACGAGCGCGCTTCTTCGTTCGACGCATTTCAACGGTAGGTCTATGCAGAACAAAATGTAGGCACTAGTTACCTGGAAGTTGTCGTTTTAAGATCGATTAATTGACATTTTCTGGGTGACGCCACGAATCGAGTAGGAGTGAGGAGGATATAAGTGGTAGGAGTGAGACGGCAGGCAGCGCGGGAAGTGAAACGGTAGCTTTCGCTGTAACGTCCAGTGAGTTCTTTCAACCTCACTGCCTCACTATATGTACCATGATTTTGCTGTTTTCCATCTAAGCGCTGCTCTACTCCTCCGAGACTCGTTTAGGCCATATGTCCCCTTTATTATGGTATAAATTTGCGTTCTTCCGCACAAAAATTCCGTTTGATATCTAGTTGGCTATCCTTTCAGACGAAGCCTGTGGTTATTATGGGGAAAACAAACGTTTCATTGAAATTATGTCGAGTTTGGTATCGTTTCCTAAATATTTTTCGATGCTGAGTCGTTTGGGGCGGGTAACAGAAGAGTATGAATGCGACTGAATGAAAAGCGTTGAGAGCACATTAGATGTAATGAAGCAAAGTCTACACAGCGTAAATTATCGTTTCTGCACTCATATTTCGCCTCCCGCCCCAATTCAACACTGATCGTGCCAATTGTGTCAAAAGTGTCAATTTTCGTTCCTCCTATGGTTGTTATGAGGGAAAACAAATTTTTGGCGGTTTAATTGCAATTATGTCGTGTTTCGTACCGTCTGCTAGTATTTTTCGATGCTGGATCGAATAGAATGGGTCTGAGAGATGCGAGATTACGTTAAGCTGTGCATAATAAACGGTTGTGGGATAGTTTACAGCAAACGGATAGCTGCAGGAATAGTTTTGCGTTAAATAGAACAAAAAGTTGGTAAATATTTCTGAAATATGCTCCGGCAGGTTATCCGAATTCGGTTGAGCAGTTGCTAAATTAATTTCACGAAAAAAAACCCATGTTTGGTACACTCCACTCCCCCCCCCCTCATTCTAGTTGATACTCATCTTTCTTAACTTCATTCTCGCGTCACGAGGTAAATTAGAAGATCACGAACAAAACAAAAATATGTGGTGCTTCACACAGCATTCAAAATAGATTTCGTGGCCTTAACTTCTACTATTATCAGTTTTTCATTCAGGGATTTTGAACTTGGTATAACGAAACTTTGAATTTTACGTAGCATGAGGTAGCCATTCAGGGTGGCGTTAAGTGAAATCATGTTGGCTCAGTTGATAATTCCGTGAATTTGTGGGGCTGAAAAACGTTATGTGATGCGTTGCACTGGACAGGTAGAAGACTATAAAACGTTGTAGTTCGAAGAAAAGAAATCACCGATTACTCAACTTGCTCTAACGATCTTGACCGAGCTTACATTGTACTATCAGTTAACTGTTAACCACATTTTGATTTAAATCAGGGTTTCCGGTGAACGATGAACAGCCTGAATAATTAACATCGAATGTACAGTGACGAGGACAGTTGTGTGATGAGTCGCACCTGATATTTACTTCCGCCGAACTCCAAAAAGCCCCTCCAAACCACAGGAAGGAACTTCAATGAACGGTCAAACCAAAAAAAACAAAAAAAACCGTGGGTTGCGTCACAGCTCATTGAGAAATGGGATACTAAATCGCCTCGACCGGCGGCGTCATTGAATAGAATCCGGCTCTTCGGTAAATGTCAGGGTGCGTATGAGTGAAGAGTTACCTCTCGGAGGGGGGTTCGGCGATTAGATGTAAAGGGGTGAGAAAATCTGCATAAGCCGGTTTCACAACCCCCTGTATGTCGAAACAACTGGTTTCCTAGGGCTGAAGAGGGCGAGCTTAGGTGACGAAACACGAGGTACCTACCGCGCTGTCGAAAAGGGCGGAACAGAATTTCGCTTTGAGATCTCAACTCCTTAAAATGTAAATACACACGCGCGAGCTTGATGTGGTGGCACTAACCACAGTGTAGTACGCCGAGTTGACGTACGTCAGTTTACTAAATTCGAAACCTTTGCGAAATATATACATAAAATAATGATACAACTTGAATTATGATGCGATATTTCGTTCTAGTGTGTGAGGTGATATTTGCGGCTGAATCTCATATAGAGCTCAGTTCTATGTGAACTATGTTTACATTTTAGTATATAAACATGATTACATTTCGTAATAATTTCTTTTGTGTTTTTGTTGTTCAATAAAGTTTCAATTAGGGCTGAGAGCTACTCTTTCATATACACTTGCGTTTCTCATACACTGTTTCGATCGATTCTCATTTTGAAAAATAAAAACAAGTTAAGTAAATGCTTACGAAGAAGTAATTGATTTACTCAATAACATAATGCTGATTTTGGCAACAGTCCGATGTCAGCAGAATGAGACATTCTCCAGTTACGCTGTGTGACATGAAATCTGACTGACGCAGTTTCCGGGTTCCCACGAACCTTATTAGCTGCCTGAAACAAACCTGGCCTGAAACGAAGGCCCATGGACGGTTTCTGAAAGAAGGTTGGGCCGTACTATCTCTTCTCTCCCTTTCTGTCCTGGCACAAAGTCCCGTTGATTTATCGGTCGTATCTCCTGTTCCCTGATTCCCTCTCGCGCGAAAACCGGCTGCGGCTCTATATTCTCATATTCCCTCTACATTCTACCTGTATATAGTTCCCTTTGAATATGTCTTAATTTTGGTTTTTTTCTTTATCTTTCCCTAAATTCATGGGTTCATCCTTACTAAGAATTAATTTTCTTTTTTTCCTTAATTTTTCTCGTCACAACTGGCTGTACTGTCCGTCAGCTAACTTCAAGAGAAACGTTGATGCAGAACAAAATTAGTTAGCTGGAGGTACTCTGTGAACTTGACCGTAATCTGTCATTTTGGCGACAGACTCTTTTATTATTCGTTCTGAATACGCCTTTGTTTTCGGTCGGTACAATTTTTGTACAATTCCAACCCAACTTTCCGCCACACCCGTAAGTTCGTACACCAGCTACATATGCGGGGGCTATATCTTCGTTCAACGCATTTCTACAGGAACATTTATAGAAAACAAAATGTAGGGACTTTGATCGAAATCGTTAGAGCCGTTTTTGAGAAAATTGGAATACCGATGAATCAATATTCGACAAATCTTTTCTGAGTTAACTTGCTTATATCTCCGTTAACATATATATACAGAAATAATTATGTAGAACAAAATGTGGGTATGGGTAGCTGGGAAACACTCCGTAGGATTGATCAAATCTGGTAGAGCAGTTACCCCGGAATTTACGGAAACGTTCGGAAAAACGTTATTTTCGACAAATTTTGAGTTTTATCTCTGTTCAATGGACTGTCAGAGGAATATTTACTGAGAACAATATATATGTATTAGCTATTAGAAAACATCTTCCGAGTTCGGTGGAAATCGTTGCAGCCTTTTCTGCAAAAAGCGTGAAAAACCTATTTTTGTGGCTACAACGCCTTTATCTCCGTTCCCCGTACTTTCATGGAGATATGTATGAAAAAGAAAAGTTTTTAAAAATAGATTTAAAAAGTGCAGTTTTACCGTGTTTCTTAAGTAGTTTTAGATGTTTTCGATATTTTCTGGTGGTGCCAGTTAACGTTCCCCCAAATGTCGAAGATTGTGGAGCGTTTCTCCCAGCGGCTTTGCATGAATCTCAGCTCTCTCATATTTATTTACTAGGCAGAATATTTATTACTTTGCGGTTGATTTCCTTAGAGAACGCTGAGTGGACTCTGAAAGCTGCCAGAGGTTCCACAAAAATCCTCAATCTGGGCCGGTTTTGCCCCCCGAAATCCGCGGAAAAAGGGGAAAATATGCTAATGGACACGCTGGCACCGGAGCCTTTTTCCCCCTTCAACGTCCCGGGATCCGGGTCCGCGGGGCAGCGAACGGCCAGTAGTGGACTACACAATAATATATTGGCGAGAAGGGCGAAGGTTCGGACAACGGAAGGGGTGAATTAGCCCTCGGGGAGCATTGAGTTATGCATTCGAGGAAGTACATAAATTACAACCCTCTCGGCCTCGGCACACACGTACACGAACCCGAACATATATCACCCTCCGGGACAAATGCATTGTCATTGGAAACGCATTATATTTATTGGGGTACGGAAAGGGACGCGGACAGAGGCAGCTATAATAAATGTCCGACGTTCCGGTCATCGGGTGTTTACTTCTCTGTAATGCTTCCTCCGCAGGATATTGGTTCTAGTATATCTTTCGTGTCCTCCTCCTAGCGGCAGGCTTTAGCCAGGGGAGAAGAAAGCCACGAGGAATTATCTGCTCGTTACAACCCCTTGGAGATCCGCTCTCGTGGGGGTGAGAAACAACGTCGTAGGCCCCATGTCCTCCCACACACTGATATACGGCCATATCCAGTTCGTGTCTCGATGCTTTCTTTTGACCACAAATTTAAGTGGTTGACGCGACACAAACCCCAATTATCTCCTGCCTCATCAAGACCTCTTGCTGGGTGCAGGAATGGGAGGGCCTAAAAACTGAGAAATAAATGGACGTGGTGAGCGTGAGTGAGGAATGTATTACCTTGACAGAATAGCGATATCAGTTTGAGTGTGAGTGTATAAAGGCGATCAAGGGGACTCTCAATATTCGTGAAATGGTTGTGGAACTTAAAGTAGCGGGTGAGAGAGAGAGAGAGACAGAGAGAGAGAGAGAGTTTGATTTACCAGTAGCTTGAGACTTGGAGAGACGAATGAGTTGGAAGAATCGGGAAACAGCTGTCGTTCGCGAGTGCTGAAGGATGATTGACTTGGAAACAGCTGTCTGTTGAAGAGAGAAAAGTTTAAAAGAGGGGCAGGAAAAGAATAGTTTTTGGAAAGCCCAGTAAACGGGGAAATCTGTTGTCACTTGGAAATAAAACAAAAGGGCTGAGATAGAAACGTGTTTGGGGAAACAATGAGTTTCTGTAGGGACAGTGAGTCCCAATAACTGGGAGTGCGGACATTCAGGAGGTCACATAACCGGCTAATTCTGCCTGCCAAACTCCTCCATTCTATGGTGTGTAGTATCTCAGTTTAAACATAGTCGTGGTCTCGAGTCGTGCGTTGTCGCTCCGGTTCACGTCGCTTCCATTCAGGTACCCATTTGTGGTCCGACTTATGGTAATCCTCTTCCCAGGTAATGACGAGAGAAACCCGGGATTATAATTGCATTTGGAAGTGATGTTTTATTACTAGATACTTCTCTTGTGCTTGTAACGTTACAGTAACAAGAAAGCTGAGGCATTTTGCGGAACGGTTTCCTTCCGGGGCTGACAAATTAGGTAGAAGATTAGCAACAAGTTTCGTGTGTCAGACGGTGGTTTTTGGCTTCAATTTTTAGAGCCTCTTTGTTGCCTTTGAATCGTCACTTCCCGCTTCTGTTTATGAGCGCGAATGCTGCGTTTTTTGCACCACAACGATTTCCATTGCCACAGGAGTTGTTTACTTCGGGAACTTCGATGCCAGTGACTTACGAGTCGGCAGTTTGATTGGAACTTAACAGACAGAAGGGTTCTCGAAAGTTTTTTTTAGTTGAACGCTCAGTAGCCAACTGACGCTTTCTCGCCTACACTTTATAGCAGTTGATTTAAGAACAATATACGTTTAAGAGATTGTTATCCTACGAACAGGACTGAGTCGTCAGGCAGAAGATTACTGTAATCATAGGGATGCGGCCGCGGAGAACGTGTCATTCAGGTGGGAGCAAACAAGATAATGGTCGTTCCGCTGGGAGTGCACCGTCATCTTGAATCCCCCAGCCGCCGCTAATTTGACTCCGTCCAATCTCCTTTTACTGGGTCACCGATGCTCACCATAATTTTCTCCACAGCTTGCCAACTCACTCGCACGATCTTCAACTGTCGATTCATTCATACAAACTGGCAAGTAAGAACCAATCAAACTTTCAGTCTCCTTCCATTCATTTTTCTTTCTGGAAATCGCCTTGTCACGTCGGTATTTTACCGCAAAATTAACGCCCGTCCTTTGAAAGCAGATTAGCGGTCGACGTTTGAAGACCACAATAACCTTCTCAATGAGATTGTTATGAATGAGCGATAAGACATTCCTATTTAGAAAAGAACGAACATATTGCAACACCGGCAGGTAAACTGTTTGGAATTATGTTCGTTAAATGGAATATACTGCTAAGTGGAATGTGACCAGGGGGAGCTTCACAAATGGTGTGCTCGTGGTGCTGGGAGATGGGACTGTCCACCACCCCAGCAAATACAGCCGTAGCGACATTCACGAAACGAAGACAATTGCCAGTTCTGAGATTGCAGGAAGTTATGGACAAAGCAATTCAGCTCACTAAGCAGGTCAAGTATCTGACTGTGATATGGATCGGAAACAAACCTGGAAAGAGCACATCAGATATGTGTTCAGACAATGGCCCTGTGGACGTGTCAAAGAATGTGCGGGAGGACATAGAGCATAAAGCGTACCAGTGTTTACGAGAGTTTGTTATTGTGGTGAGACCAGTTATCTTATACGACGGCACGGAGCTACCATCGGAGAGAAATGTGGCTGCCTGGCCAGGGTGGGGTGCTTATTAATAGCAAGGGAGATGAAAACCACACCAAGCTGTACCATAATGAAAATGTTTGACCTTGTTCCCGCTGATATATTTGTCAAGGCAGAAGCCATGACGGTGGGCTTGGAATAACTAAGGTGCCACACACGACTGATAGGCACCTGATTATGTTCAGGAATTTGGAGACCTTCACAGAGCTCAACTTGGTCACTGCACATGTATGAGTTCGATAGGAAATACAACGTGCAACCACAGGACTATAGAACAGCGAAAGCCGTCGGTTGTAGCCTTCACAGGGGAACTGGAGGACACGGGCTCTGGGGTGTGGATAAGTGGCTCTGCGAGGGTCGTATATTGCCCTGAATTCCTCGGATTTTCAAGCACAGAGTTACGCTATCATTGCCAGGGCCATCATAATGATGAGAAAGGCTACAGCAATGAAAATATCAACGTAATGACTGACAGTCAAGCGCCCTGTAAAGCGGCTCAACTCCTAAGAAAACACTAATAGAGTTAACATTTATTGCACTCCTGGGCATAAAGTCAAGAGGAGAACGCATCAGACAGTTTGAAATGCTGTGGGAGTGAGAGACTCCAAATGCTCTGTCTCGAGATCTCTGGAGATCTTCACGAGGCACTGCAAAATTAAACGCGTTCTTGTTATGGACACAGTCCACACCCATCGGTATAGGTAGTGTGGCACAGATGGGGAAACTCCCTACCACGTCCTGGCCCAGTCAACACATGGAGATGGTGCAATTTTCGGTCTTAGGTGCTACTTCTCCTAGAGTGGACATTAAAGAAGACTTGCAGGAAATACTTGCATTTCTTAGGAGGCTAGTCCTGCGGGCCATTAGGACTGCCGCGATGCTCATCCCAATTTTGGTACAGTCAGTCAGCTATATATGTACCGCCTGAATCCCAATGTAGGTACCCCAGTGATCGTAGTCTAGTGGGCATAGACGAAGATTCACGATCCGACGTTAGTAACCCCTCGTAACATATATACATGTGGAATGTACGCGCGGTATGAGGGTAGTTTATTAAGGGTGAGAAATGTGCACAATTGAAAGAAAAAAAAATTAATATTTGCACACGTGTATGCGGGTGGGTAGGTACTTACAGTTATCATCTATTGGATCAATCCGTTTCCCACTTGAAATTTGTAAATACCGTGCCATGTCTCCGCGTTTCCCGTCAACAATAAATTAACGAACTTGAAAGGATTTGGCATTTTGTCCGCTCTACTAACTAATTCAATAGGGGTTTACAGTTTATGCGAAACTATTAGAACTCAACTCAGTAGCGAGAAACTGATAGTGTTATAAGTGTTGACTACGTTGCTCCTTTTATGTGGGGACCTCCGTTGAGTGGCCAGTGTATAGGTAATTTATTGGGCTGTCAACCGTTGTTTCTTACTTTTGTGGTAAACGCTGCCAAAATGCTTGTGGGGGAACCGACAGTAGTTTGAATTTCGGAATTCATCTGGTTGCTCCTAAATATTTGAAGACCCATGAAGTCCCGCCATAATTTATTGTGCGATTATCTTCATTTTCTCACGGATGAAACTTCCAATGCAGGAATGTAACTTTTCTTTCTAGTTTTTGTAAGTCCTATACAAATTGAATATAGAGAACAAACACCAATTTCAAAAACCAGTTGAATTGTAAGAGGACTTCCATCAGGAAGCTTTCCAACGCTGGTGGGTATTGCTGCTCACGAAGATTTGTGCGCTTCCAAAATTAGAAGATGTGCAAAAGCTCAAACTTCCGTGATCGTGTGTTATAGTGAGAAATGTGAATAGTTGAAGCTGGATCGGGTACGACATAAATGTCGTTAACAGTCATTCGTCGTACAGCTGCGTGTGGTTCCATGAGTGTGCTGTAAAGTGCTTAATATTTATTATATAACCACATCAACGGCACCAGAGGAATAACTTCCATTACCTTCAAATCGCGAGTAACGGATTCCGTAGCTCGACTAACGAGTGTGAGATTTCTGGGGTTTTCCTTTTCCTGAGAGCGGAACCTGTAGAAGCCCCCGACTTCCCCTACTCACGTCTCCTGACACCTCGAACGACTAGAAAGACATCTCAAACAGCTGAGTCAGTCTCTCCATCATTAAACCGAATCGCTGACGATTTCCGTGGTGCTCCGGTAGGTAGCTCACGTTCGCTCTTGGAGTCCTGAGTCACCTTTGGAATCCCCTCGTCGTTCAACGGAGCCCTTTCTCTGAATAATTAACCCCCAGTTGGGAAAAGAAGAAAGTTGGGGGGGGAGGGGGTAGTTGTCGAGTTATAGGGTATGTGTTTATATAAAATATAAAGCCTTTAGCTCGGAGGATGGTAAATATTCATGAAGTTGGTTAAAAAACACGGGGTGGGAGCCACTTGAACTGCCTCTCTCTCCGCTCCCTTCTATTCCTTAACGCATCCAGATTTTGCATATTTAGCTCGTCGTATTTCATTACGTTCATTACGACTCTCGACGTTGAGCATTAACTATTTCCAACCGAATGATGTAATGACCCGGGTCGCTTTACGCTAAGCGGTTCCCCTTCAAACGCCTCTTCCTTAAATCTATTCCTGATTTGGGGGTCCATCTCAGTCTTCTCTTCGTGATTCTTATCTTGGCAGTTCTGTTCCCTTATCAAAATGACTGTTCCTCAACAATCATAAGAGAATTATATCTGTCGAATTTCATGGAGGTTGTGGTTTCGCTAAACTTGCGAGAGCCCGCTCAGCAGTGACTAAGCCCAGACCTGTGCAGGTACAGAAGGTTGTCACTTAGCCAGTCTCCCGGTAGAGAGCTGTTGCCCATGCAGCATGCTGAGGTGTGCACCTGGGGAATCCGTACCATGTGGGAGGAGTTCTTAATCTGGTTTCCCAACTGAGCTATCTACTTGGGTAGCACTTTTCGAAGGGAGAGGTCAACTGTGGCCACGTTTTTTTGTTATAACCTTCTTCGCAAACTGGATGAAACTGTTATAAGCTTGCTTAGTAGTGGTCAAAGCTGGAATATTTGGCTGCTATTCCAACTGCCGTCACTCACTGTTGTAGGAACTACAGCAGGGCAACATAAGGTTTCTTGTTTACTTCGCACTGGAGGCGCAAGACGTGCAGAGTCTTTGAGAAAGACGGAGTCGCCCATGGAAGTCGTAATGCTCTGTATGGTATTGGTTTATCCAGTGGTTTGGGTCAACCCGCTTTTCCCTATGGCATTCACGGATGCTGTGACCCGTCTGGTCTCTTTGACAAGGATTCGCATGTTGCTTACCATTTATTTACCTCAAGTGCTTATGTTTTTCCAGTGGAGCAAGTTTACGTTCAGTGGAGGTTGGCCGTGAGCGAAGGAAGCTCCAATTTCACTCTCCTAACACATATCCAAGTCAACAGTTAACTGGCCAGTTTTATACTGCTTCAGCGTATGGTGTCTTGTAGGCCTTGGTGATCCTCAGGAGCACGGATCTCTGTAATTAGGCCAGTACTTTCCTTTCATTGACCAGACTGGTGGTGCAAGAGAAAGAGAGATCAATCAAGATTTGATTGTACGCTGGGTTTTACGCAGTCACTTGATTATCACGATAGATTTCCGATCAAATGTATACTTGATTAGCACAATAGAGTTTTGATGGTAATGTGACTTGAATAACACATCACAACACTCTAGGCCTCTAGATATGTGAACTGCTGTTAGAACGAGAGTGAAGAGCTCCTGAGTTGCGCGAAGCTGAGTGAAGAATATTCGTTTTTGGGTTTGTCTGGGAAGTGCTGATAGTTGAGGTTATGGACAATTTTCATCGATGTGAAAGGGGGACGAAAATGTACCAACAACTAGATATCTTAGCACTTTCCTCGAGAACGGCTCTAATGATTTTGATTAATCCTACAATTTGTCATTTACTAATTAGTACCTATTTCCTTCTCCATGAAAATACGGTGAACGGCCTAAAGAGCAAAGATAGGTTTTTAACGTTTTTTGACAAAAGGGCTTTAACTATTATCACCAAATTCACAGGATGTTTTTGATTAGTGTTTTCATGTGTATTGTTCTCAATAAGTGTTCTTCTGACATAATTATTTCTGTCCCCACGCGTTAAATGGAGATATAAGCCATAATAAATCGGGATACGAGATTTGTCGAATATTAATTTATCGGTTTTTCCAATTTTCTCAAAAACGGTGGTGACGATTTCTATCGAACTTACCTAATACTCCCGGCTAATCAATTCCTATATTTAGTTTTCCATAAATATTCTTGTAGGGATGCGTTGAACGAAGACATAGCGCCCGTATATGTAGCAGGTAGTCGAATTTGCGGGGGGTGCGGAAAATTGTGAGTTGCTACGGATCAGATATTTGTAAATATTATTATTGTTTTTGATATTGTAGTTATTATTCGGGATTGTCAGTGAACGTTACTTGTGGAATATACGAGTCCATGCTACAAGTGTAGTAGTTCGTAGATCTATCTTAATCATAATGTAAAAGAAATTACGATAAAGTTGTTGTGATTATTTAAAAAAAGGTCATCCGCGTGCGTATGGTGGGGCGGGGTGGGGTCTGAGAAGGCAGTGGGTGGGAAGTGAGGAAGAGTGAAGTAGTGGCGGAGGCCGGGTGGTTCCGGGGGGGGGGGGGGGTCGGCGAGTCTGAGACGCTCGTCGCAACTTGTCGCGGTTATCTCCAGAGTCCACCTTCACTTCGACCCCCCGCCCGCCCAGGGCTCGTCTCATTCCGCGTCGAACTTCCGTTGAATTCACTTCGCGCGACGTTCAAAAACATTCGTTCCTCTAAATTAGGAACTAAAAATGCGTATCTTTCCCGAAATTAGTTGAAATTTGAAGAATTGAAATCGAACTCATACAACAACTAGTCGTGGGTGAGTACTTCCCCTAAGAAGAAGAACGGAAAGTTATGTAATTTGTTGAAATGTTGAGTTTTTTCAGATAATTACTTTTCAAACGCAAGAACAGTATAGAGTGACTTACTTGTGAGTAAATAATCGTGATATCGTCAACAATCGTAACTTGTAAATCGATATTGAGTCTTTCGACTGAAAATGACTTAATTTACTTCAGTTCGGTCGCAGTTGCTTAAGCTTTCGCTCGCTTAGCTGTTTATTATCTTCTTTATCATCTTACGGGGTATCTCTTCTTTTTGCGTTCCTTAGCCGCGCGGAGTAGGAAGGAAAGTTATTCAATCGACTGACCAGTGAGTTTTTAGCCAAAGGGTAAGGAATGTATTCCAGTCGTGTCAAAAAAGGTTATTTTTCTATGAGATCTTCACACTTTGAGGCCCGCTAAATCCGAAAAACCTACTTTCCACCCACAGTCCGTGTGCGTGGGTATTTTCAGTCTACTCTTCAGGAGTTTGTGGCATTTTTTAGTTTTAATGATTATTTTTTGACGACAAGAAAACGTCACGTCTGTGTATCTTGAAAAGGGCGATTGCTTTAAGAGCAAACGAGTGCGATTAACGTTGTGGTATAATAATCATACGTTGCAGTCGAGAAATTGCGTAATTTTTGTTCGCGAGTGATGGGTAGGGTGAGGTGGGGTCGGAGAAGGCGGTGGGTGGGAAGTGAGGAAGAGTAGGGTGGTGGTCGGGGGGGTCGGCGAGTCTGAGACGCTCGTCGCAACTTGTCGCGGTTATCTCCAGAGTCCACCTTCACTTCGACCCCCCGCCCGCCCAGGGCTCGTCTCATTCCGCGTCGAACTTCCGTTGAATTCACTTCGCGCGACGTTCAAAACATTCATTCCTTTAAATTAGCCAATAAAAATGAGTATCTTTCTCGAAATCGGTTGAAATTTGAAAAATTGAGATTGTACTCTTACAGCAACTAATCGTGGGTGAGTACAGTACTAAACGCGCCCCTTATATCTAAGAAAAAAACAACAAAGTTATGTAATTGGCTGAAATGTTGAGTTTCTTCCAAACTAGAATAAAGACTCAACAAAAAATTCCAAAATAGAATTAAGAATAAAATAAATTGCCATCCGATCATAGTTAACTCTTAAATCAGCTCGATTCATGAAAATAAACCCAACTAAAATCAATTTTGGTCGAAATATATGATAGTCAATTGAGTTTCTGTCACGCTTAAATGAGAACTATGTAGTACTTTTAATTGATTAGGCACTATTCCACTGGAACAATTTAATCAAAATCGTCTTTAAAAAAACTTGGCCTTTTGGATAAGTGTAGTATAGTTTGTTTAGGTTATGTAGGCGCCCTATTTTAACCCACAGGCTAAATATCAACTCAGATCTGATGCTGTCAAGCACGGTCTTGCAATTTCGTACGCAAACACTTAGAAAACTTCTCAAATGGTGTTTTTCAAAGATCCGAAGAAAATTCAATTTTTTCCAGTCGATTGCATAACTTTCCTCCTATTTCGTGCGTCTTAGGGAAGTAAAATTATTGTCAAATATGTGTTATTATGTGGAAGTTGAATGTGGCTAGGCAAAGTTTGTCACACGTTTAGCGTTCCACTCTGTGTAAGAATGTAGAGAAATTGAAAAGTATATACCACTGGTACCACGCGCTATATGACAGCAGTGTGATCGTGGCGTGCACAAATAACATAAACCCCATTTCACGCTTATCTCGCCTAATCACGTTTAATGTTGTTGCAGGTTTCGTGGCCTTTGCTGAGATCGACACGGTGAGTGGTTTCTTCCTTTCGATTTCTCCTTGGTAATGTTCATAGACGCTAATCACTGTGCTCAGTATAATTCTTCCGTTATTATTAAGAAACTCAAGCGCAGGACTCGGCTTTGTGCTAAAACGTCGTGTTTCTGAAAGTGTGGAAAATACCTCTTAATCTTACAACTGATGTCGTTCCTGGAGCAGGCTCCTGCACGGGAACTAAACAAGGCTTATTCTACTAGTCCGGCATTCCACTCGTAGATCTTTTACGGTACACCAGACCATTAAAAGTCGGCTCATTTAATCATTCGAAGATGAAGAGCCAACTCCAGAACCCTCCACGGCGAATATTGCCACTTCCTTTTAAATATTATTTTCTCACCACCTCGAGGCCTCACCTCGAGGTTCAACCCGGAACTTAGCCCATGCGCTTTCGACTTGCTCTTAAGAAGTAGCGTATTTGACACCATTTTTACTTTCCTTAGCCAGTAAGTGGAAGGGAAGTTACCTTCAGAGAATCAACCTTTAGGTAATTGATGTCAATTCAACTTGGTTTGTTGTAGAATATTCGAGTTTAGTTTTGAAAACACTGCGAAAAATGTATTCAAAAACACAACTTAAGTTTGAATTCTGGAGTCACATTTATTACACTGGGATACAGCTCATCATTGAACTACCACTCAGATTTTTTTATTTTTGAGAATGGTCATATGAGCGAGGTCCATTATAAAAAATTGCCCGGAATTTTTGATTATTTATAGTGTGCTGCTCTAGTTATTTTTTTCATGAATAAAAGCACCGTTGTGACAGTTTGTAACTATTCACGCCAAAAATGCAGTTATTAGTGTTGTTTTTGAGAAAATCCTTTTATTTTGCTCCCGCCCTTATTTTGGCGTTCTTTGGTGATTTGCTGGCCAAATATCAAATTTTTTTTTGTAGTATCCTTGCCAGGTTTCTCAAACGGTGATTTTCGGATTCGGATGCGTTTGAAACGCGAGTATTTGATAAAAGCTGAAATTTTGTTTGGCCGATTATGTAACTTCTCTTTCTACTCCGTAAGGCTAAGGAAAGCGACAATTATGTGATGTCTTCTTATCCGAAGTATTTGATTGAACTTTTCTCAGTCCGCTACACTATCTTCAGGTTCGTATATTGCATGTTGTGCTATTGAACATCTTTTGGTGAAGGGGGGTGTCGTAGCAACCGATATTTTGTCACCATGACGCTCAAACACGACACACCCCGTCGTCTCGATATTCTTCGCAACGAAAACAAACGCCCCCCAACGCATCGCAACCGCACGAAACGACTGCCGCGTTTTCGGTTTCGTGGAAACACTTTTCAGGGGCGTCCCAAAGGCTTTCAAAAATAATGATCCTTCGCTTTGTAAGTGCGTCCGTGGCCAAGGGTCCCTTCAAATTGTTTTCGAAGGAGTTCGTTGTATTGGGCGAAGAAGGAAGGTGGTTATGTGATGGTCGACGCGGTAGAGTCGGTCGGTACGGCGAAGAGGAATGGTTACATGGTGTGATGGGAGGGGGGGGGGGGTAAACATAATTTGAAACCTATTTTCCCGTCAGCCTGACAGTTAGTAATCGGTTTCCTGCTCGCTAATGGACCAGTTGTACAGAGTTGACAACCTCGTAAACCTCCAATTGCCTGGCGCGTTAGATGGAAACAGTTTCGGTGGAGTTTTGAGGAGGGGGGAAAAAAGTGGTTTGTAATGAATTGTTCGCGCTCAACCAAAAACCGCGTTTGCGCGTCGAGATCAGCGCATTTGGTATCTCTAAGTTAAATTGAATTAACCTTTTTACTTCCATTTCCCAACTCGTCGGGTCCCTTTTGGTTTTTGTTCGTGTTTGTTTTTCTGAAAATGTTTACTTTCCTCTTTTTGCGGACAATTTCAGTTTCCTCAGTCCAAGAACGTCTACAATCCAATTTAAACTTGCTAACTATTGCGGAGTACAACAAGCTGTCGCTCGTTGTTTAATAAGTTTTGTTGTTTTGTCCTTACGCAATGTTGGTGAAAAGCCAAGAGAATGATTTTCTTTTCTTGAATGGCGCACTCGAGATTCTCACGATATTCTTAAAGGCATCGATAATTCTGTAAAGTGCAATACTGCGCTCTTTCCGAGTATCCGAGTTTATCCGGTTTTTATGCCAATGCTAGTGGGAGCATAGTAAAAAGTTCAAAGAAGGTGTATTTAATCCACAGGCAGGGGTTATATCGGACAGATTTTAATTTATTTATTTACTCGTATATATCTTCGCCTAATAATAACCCTTGCACAAAGGAGAAAACCGAAAATCGCATTATCCTGGAAATCATTTTCTGTAGAAGGAAATTCACGCACAAAGAGGGGGGAGTCACCGAGAGAAACATCTGGAGCGACGCATCGCACTGGTTTCCGTGGCCTTTGCTACTAATTCAATTATTTTACACTTAGTTTATTTGAACTAGGTAAACCACCAATTCACGGGAGCAGTAAGCGGTAGAACTTGTAGTTCCAAAGTTTATTGTGGTGCTCGTGCTCTTATATTATATTACTATTGAGCAATTGGTACACAGTGGTTTAGCGTTAACACTTCGTGAAATCTGAGGACCAGCGATTTTATGCGTGTGCCGAAAATACAAGTAGCTAACGAGTGTGGACTCACCTTGAGGGCTATTCGTACACCGTTGGAGCGTGTTTATCGTTGTAGGTGCTGTCAGACATGGAAGGGGGGAAGATCAGAAGGATTTGATAGGAAGGGAATTTTACCTCGATTTGAGGCAAATTGAAATTGAGACAAACACGTAGCGCATTTCTCAAATAACGTTTGCCGGGAGTTATTCGGCGAGCTGTCAGCTTGGTTTGATAATTACACGGAAAAATTATAACCAACTTTAACTTTCGCGAACATAAAAAGAAAATGAGAACGACGCGGTCGGCGTTTGCGATTCCAATGATATTAAGTGGCAAATATTTCGTTCCAGTCAAGGCTTCTCAGAGTTCGTTGCGTCTTGGTTTCACCGTGATAAAATTAACTAGGCACGTCCCTGAATTAAGGAGTAAGAACTGTGAAATGGTGAGAAGTGATCAGCGCTGTTTGAAATTCCTGAATTCTTATAGATTACGTTAGTAAACGCTTATCATAATGGTACTTTATTGGGCTACCACCTCAATGTTTCTAACGATTCAAGTAACACTTGAGCGGAGCTCTGGTAAATCAATTTTCGTCGAAATATAGGTAATTTATTGTGCTGCACTCGCCATTTTCCCACAAATGAGAGTTTTATGGTATTGTTGTGTCACTTGGAGCTGTTAATACAAAACGTGTAATCAAAATCAAACAAATATTTAGTATTTGAATCACTACGATAATTATAGTTAGTTGTGGGCGGATTGTGCTCATACCCTTATTTGGGCACGACTATGAATAGAGCTGATTTGGTTGAGACGTTTTCTCGCTATCGCTTTCACAGACAGGCCCGTTACCTTATCAAAATTACTGCTAATCGTGGAAGGGGCCCAGGCATTCTCTCAGCATCCTCCACACCCAGACCTGGGAAGGTTCGGAAGGTTGTCATTTAGTCTGTTTTCCGGTCAAGAGCTGTTACGCTAGCGGAGGTATGACCCTGGGCCATCTGGCGGGAGTTCTTAATATAGTTTCCCACCTCATATATATAACATATGCTTATGAATAACATATGCTTATCGCTCAACTCCCAATCTCTCACCATAAACGTGAATAAGTCAAAATACCTATTGTTTTCCCGTGCCAGAGACAAGGACTCTCATCCTTACAACCTGAAATTGCACTTCTGTAATTCAGAGTACATGGCATGTGGGTGCTCGGAAATAGAGAGAGTTAGAAGCGCATAGTACCTAGGGTTAGTGTTGGATGAGAGTTTTGATCGGAAGGCCCAGGTGATCGCTTTGGCGAAGAAAATCAGGAAATTTGTTAACATATTCCATACCATCCGTAACTACTTCTCGAAGAGCACTCTCATTTTATTGTACAAAGCCTTAGTACAGTCGGTACTTGGTTTTGGCGTTCTCTGGTGGGGTAATGCTTACAGTAGCGTGCTGGAACCAGTAAATGTACTGCAAAGAGCTATTTTGAAGGTACTTCTAAAAAAACCCCGGAGGTTCCCTAGTGCTGAGCTGTTTGACGAGGCCAAAGTTTTTACTATGAAGCAGCTCTATATAAAGCACGCTCTGCTTTACTTCCAGAAGCATCCTGAAATATTGGATACCAACAAGCCGAACTCATCTGAACAGAGTACCCGTGCAGTGAGATTAACAACCCAAGCAGTGATACCCATCTCACCTAGCCGCTTAATATCTACGTCACGCCAACTGCATCACAACCTGCCATACATCTTGCGGACCGTATCGAGCTCTCTGGCCCACCGTCATTCCATCAGCAGAATGGTTTACAAAAAGTCAGTCTTCTCGTACCCCATTGCTGCCACTCCCTCGGAATGTGATGCCATGATGTGCAGTATTTATACTGTTTGATAAATTATTACTTGTTTTTTTTTACATATCATATTATTTTTCTGTTTTTCTTTGAAGCATAGTAGGTAGGTATATAGTAACTAGTTGTTTATGAAAAATCTTAAGTCAGTATTTGAGGAACTAAATGTTATAAATTAATATAGAATAAGAAGTAATTAACTACTGCAACTCCCCCCCCCACCCCCATTGGCACGGATCAATGATCCATGAGGGGGGTAGTTTCCATGACAGGACAGGAATTAATATTGATTTTCTCTTTGTGTTTTTTTTCTCTGTTTTGTTTTCCTTATATATGTAAACATTTCGGAAATATATATCATTATTCATTCATTCATATGTACTTGGGCACACACACACGCAGACTATTTTACCACTCACATGCCATTAAAACGTAACCAACCGTTGACAACTCCACTTTTTATTTTCAGCCGATTTCGTAAATTCCCTTTCTACTTCGTAGAGCCACGGAAAGTAAAGACAATTATGGTAGTTCTCAGTAAATTCACAGTTATAACACCCTAGGAGACGAATTGGCCACATATGGAGAAAGTTTTACGTGACTCGAGATCTGCAGTTGCAATTAACGTGGTGATTGGGGCCATTGATTATATTTTGGTGCTCGTACCGCACATCATTCGTTTAGCTTCTCTTTCCAGTCTGAGGATCTCTCTCGTTCGCTCCCGGGAGAGTGTAATAAATAAATTTGACTGCCTTTGGCCCCCCAATAGGAAGCCCTGAACTTCTCCTCTCACTTGCCAACCTCTTTATTCAAGTGGCTCTTGGTGGTCCCTATGAAGGGCTCAGGTTTCACCGGGAGAAGTGCAGATCCGTCTAAGAACAGTTTGTCGGCCTCCTCATTACTTTCTATTTCTGTATAACATGGCACCCGACAGAGTGTTACAGTGTTATCCTTTGACGAATTCATCTGACCAGTTAGGCATATGTTACATCGTACGGTTAGGTGAACATCCCTAACGGGAACTCATCACCAGCAGGTTTCAGCAGCCTTAAGAGAATTACCAATATTTTCTTGTGTTGGTTGCTATAGTACCAGGTTTATACGGACTGAGTGCAAACGCTTTGGGATGTTTAATTTACTTGGGATTGAGGCAAGTTGTGTGATGGATGACGAAATATTTTTGACGGTTTCATCGGTTTAGTAATAATTGTTGCGGTTGGAGCAGCACATCGCTCTGACTTGGTGACATTTGAGTGTAGTCCGATTCAGAAGCTCGTCAATGGCTATGGAGTTGTCTGCCTAGTCCCATCAGGACGTTTTTACGTGCACCCCCCTCCCGTCAACCCCACTTCCCACTCCTTTACCCCCAACCGCTGTTTCCGGGTGAAATGCGCCCGCGAAGACGGATCCTCTTAATGAAATTTCCGTATTAACAGTTGATTGCGCGGTCTCTTTTGTCGCCGTATTAGGCCCCCGGGGGAGCGACCGTCGGGGACGATATTGCCGCTTGTACGCCGGATAATCCGCTCCTCTCCGACTTTATTACGACCCCCTCACCGCCTTCACAACGCGATCTTCAGGCGACACCGCAGCGCCCTTTGCCGGCGCTCCCTCTTCACTTTTCCCGGCCTTTCCGCCGCCCCCGCGTCCCTCAAATCCCCTCGGGATTGTCAACGTACATCCCGAATATAATCGAATCTTCAGGCTCCGACGCATCCCAGCTTTTCCCTTCCTCCTCTCATTTTTTTTTCTTCTCGTCCCTCCGTACGTTTTTTCCGTCTTATCGCCAATCTCCACCCCCCCCCACCCACCGTCTATCGGCCATCGACCCCCTGATCATATTTCGTGTTTTGGGCATCTTCAATTAAACATGAACGTTCAAATCTCATCTCAATAACAATATTTAATGATCTGAAGTACCTGTTATATGAAAAACCGTGGTCTTCGACTGAGCAACCGAGCTATGCCATATGTCTAGGGAATATGACTGTAACTCTGATTCCGAGTGTCAGGATAGTTCATCCCGTGAAATATCAAAACGGGTGCATTACATCAAAGACACGCGGCGAGACATAACAACAACCACTGAGTAAGTGTAAATTATGCTAATAGAACGACTGCATTCAATGGGAAATACTGCCGGCCACCGAAACGTAAAGAAAGGTTTCAAATTATTTCACAATGGTTTATTATTCTCTTGCTCGGCTTGACGTAGTCTCGCTCCTCTGAGACTCATCCCATTCGATTCAACATCTTAAAATACCAGTAAATGATACGAAACATGATATTCCAGGCGCCTGTGGGCGATTGTCGACAATGGGCAATACTTGAGGAGTCGAGATGACAGGTGGTTGGAGTGAGACGGGAGAGAATGCAGATGATGAAACGATTACTGTTGTAATGTTCCGCCTGTTCCTTTGTGGTGTCCGTCAATTTACAAGCTATTTAGGTTCACTTGCGTTATCAAGGTCAGTTCGAGGATTGAATTCGAAGCTCACTTCTTCCAGACCCTCGGCAACACCTTCGGTATTACCAGATGCCAAACGGGTGGTTACCATCCGAGCTGTAGGGGGATAGTCGACAATTTCTACCAACACGTCGAAGCCAGTCTTCGTTGCCTCCCTCATCTATGGGTGGACGCTTTACCACTCGTTTTACTCGGTCTCAGTCAGTGAAAGAGGATCTGCAAGCCACGCCGGCAGAGTTGGTTTATGGCGAACCTTTGCGCTTACCATCCGAATTCATCACCACAGCTTTTTCTCCACCACCTTTTGACGACGTGGGAAATTTAGTCACTCGCCTTCGACATCTGATGGCTCGCCTTCGTCCCATACCAGCCTGTAGACGCAGCACGCTGTCGTCTTTCGTTTTTCAAGAATGGTCATTTGACAGCCATGTATTTCTATGCGAAGATAAAATCCAGCGTTTCCTGTAGCCTCCCTACACTGGACCCCATTCTGTCCTTCATCGGGGTGAGAAAACCGTCACAATAGAAAAGCGAGTGAGCCTGGACCGTGTTAAGCTAGCCTTCCTTGATCAGCGCAATACCCTCACCGCTAGCGTGACCCAACTATTGCATCCCCACTTCCAGCCACGCCGTGATGTTTCTGTCTCCCAGACCTCCAGTCTCCGTGGGGAGCTGATGTGATCAATTTACAAGCTACTTAGCTTCCCTTTCGTTATTAAGGTAACCGGGTTACATCAGCTGTTTGTAATTATAACCCCTCTTTGTCTCGCCAGCCAGTCAGTTAATTAAAAGTGGTAGAATGTTCTCGTACAGTTAAAGTAATTTTAAGTCAATATACAACTTTTATTCCAGCGCTTTACTTTCAATTAGTAGACCTCGGCTCACTATAATTACTCTGATATCACTATTTTCGATCTAGATGCAGTCTTACACCTGTGAGACTCGTTCCATTTGACCCAGCATTGAAAATTACCCAGAAAATGATACCAAAAACCACATAGCTGCGATAAAATAACCAAACTTGAGTTTTTGACTATTTTTCAAACCATTTTTTTACCCACAACAGCCACGGGCTTCGTCCTATCAGATTACCGAGCAGGCGGGCACAGGTGAATAGGTTTCGTACAAATGGGATTTTTGTACGAAAGAACGGATTTTTCAGATCGCGTGAAAGGAAACTTAAGGCTCGGACAATGGACTGACTGCATTTGGAATCCCGATGCCTTGAAATGTAGTTCTTTCGAAATTTGTAGAGAGAGAAAGAGAGTGAAAGGGGCGAAAGAGGAGTGGCAGGGAAAGAGAGAAAGAGGGGGGGGGTAAAAAGTTGTAGGGGTTTTGAATAATAAAAAAGGTAACTGCTTTCGAAAAATTGAAGTGGGGTTCACGAGGTACAGTTCACGGCAGAAAGTGTGATAACAAAGTTCACTCGTCGATAGCTGCTACTTTCAACTGTTCCCCACCCAGCTCATTCTACAGCATTTCAAACTCGCATTGAATCACACACCTAGTAACTATTGAACTTTTGCAATAAGGCACCAAACGGTTAGAATATGGTGCCATTCCACGCTTAGTCAAACACACCACAGTTCTCTAATTACCGCCAAGGTGTTTGCTCAACTGTTTTCTGCGCGATATCGCCACATCCTTTGCCCACGTACGTAAATTTCGGTTTGTCCGATTTATCAATTGAGAGCTCAAGGCGCACCTAATGTTCTAGTGGGTAGAGTAAGAATGTCGTCTGATCCTAGACAAGTATTTATGTCGTGAATGCGGTGAATCCCATCAGAAGCGCGTGGGTGTAAGGAGACATTCGACTGATACCTATTTGAGTGAATTCGTCGCCAAATATGGCTTCCAAAAAGAAACCAATCCACTTTATCGTTATTCACTCGTTTTCGCGTATTTGTTTACATTTGATCGAATGACCTCGGCTGTTATCGTGAACCTTGACATGTACTCGTCAACCCTACAATACAATTTACCCGAGAAATGATCTGGAGTGGCGCACCACCCAACATTCCTCAGCTACATTTGCCTTCACCGATTTTTACCACTAGCAAACAATCCAATCTGTTTTTCATTCAATTTATTATGTCAGCCCGAAATATGTCGCACCCACTGATTGAGTGACCATAGTGTAGATAATTTTTTTTGAAACGCTCATGTTCCGAAATAGTAGAGAGACTATTGGAAAATTACTTTAAATTTTGGAATTTCGTGGGATGTCCTCAATTATTTTATAACAGTTATTAAAGCATTTTTCGAGTGTTACTAGCATATGAGGGGGATTTATATGATAAACAGCGTTAAAATTAAATTGAGGGCGTTAACAAGGTATTGTGCTACCCTCTTCATTTTCCCACTGTGAAGGTTTCACATTGTTGTTATGCCACTTTGAAAAGTCAACTCGAAGAATTCAAGTGGTTGAAGCGATAACTGTTGTCAGTTTTGGGTTGTTTTTGTTCAAACTCTTATTGTGGCGTGACATAGTGATCCATAGATAGGTGGCGACCACAGGTACCCGAACTCGTTTTCCAATGGTGTTTTTTCGAATCTGGAGAAAGCTCTCGATAGAAAAAATTGTTTTTCAATTGCACCACTTTTCTTACTCTGCCCTTGCAACAATTGGCAAATACAGTATTATAACAAATTTTGTCTGCTCGGTCATTTCCTCAGTCATGGGTTTTAAAGTGTTAGTTGCGTTCTTCTTGGAAGTCTCCACTCGTCGTGTAGATGGGTGGCCAGAACTGGTAAAGAATGTTGTGATTTTTCCTCGCTCCAGATGTGTCAGAAGATGTGAGCTCAAACGGGTGTTCACATACCACAGGACTTTCTCACCGTCCGCCCAACAACAGCACCGTCTGGCGCGTTACCGATTTAATTTGGAGCTGCTTTATTTCAGCGAAGAGAGGGTTTGGGTGGAAGGAACTAATCATAAAGCGTGGACAATGGGACTGCCCGGGTGAGCTAAGCTTGGAGAGGACTAAGGTGTTATTAAGGGGCCCCCTAGGTAGCCATCGCTCCAGGGGGGCTTCTATATTGTCGCAGAATCTTCTTTAAACCCGCGCCTTCCTTGCCGTCCTGGAAACCCCCTTGCCCCCTCCGCTTCCTCTTTCTATCAATAACACGGTAGTGCGTGCCCACCTTCTCATTGTCTCCGACTAAAGAAGCCGATCACCCATCGCCCTGGGATTCAATAAATTCCTTTATTACTTTAATACGAGCACCGGCTCCAAGAGGTTAAATCCCCACTACGACACCTCTCTACTTATCTCAAGTCTCAACGTTTGAGGGAACCGTCCAACCAGGGACCTCTTCTCCCAAAAACAAGCACATAGACTGGTGTGACACTTCCAGGGTGTGAGCCGTACGAAACGGTAAGCGCACGGAGAACTGGGGACCAGGAAAATAAAATGATGGCTGCCCGATAGGGTGGCTTCCTTCGGGCTAGCATTGATGACTGGTTATTCCTGGTGAGACAGTGGGTTGCAGTTGCCAGAAGTAGCTTCGGGTGGGCTTCTCACTCAGGCCCCAAGTTTCCTGCTTCTGCTGCCCACTTCTGGTTTTCTTTTGGTTCTTTTGGTAATCTTATGTAAGCCTCACTGTTCACGTCACGCCAGCCAAACTGTGTCCATAAGGAAGTCAGGTATTAAAGCAATTGGGTTTATATAAACACTTTACATCAAACCACCCACAACAACATAAACTAAGTGCATTTAGACACATGATACGGAGACTAAAAACTATCCCACCACCCGCACAAAAATACAAAAAAGAACTTGATACTATCAATACTATCGCAGAAAATAACGGTTACTCCAAAAAAACAATAAACAAATTATTAAGACAATATGACTCCAAAACAAACGACACAAAATACACAGACTTTAACAAGACGCTGCACATTCACGTACACGGGACCAAAAATATATGGAATAACTAATATCCTCCGAAATTGCATTACGTACGGACAACACACTTAGAACCAAACTAACTGCAAAGACTGAAAAGACAGACCCACTCGACCAAAGTGGGGTATATAAAATCACTTGTACTTGTACAAACGCATACATAGGACAGACAGGACGAAAAATACGGACCAGATACTCAGAACACATTAAATCTCTTAGTAGGAACAAAGACGATGGAAACTTTGCCAACCATCTCAAAACAACTGGACATGAACCTACCAAAATACAGGACTGAAGACATAGAAAAGAATACAATGAAGAAAGAAGAAAGAAGAAAATGAAGACATATTAGAAAACATGGAAATTTATAAACAAAAAAACTTCAATGGACAGATCATTAATGAACAAATCAACACAAAATGCGACACCATATTCACACCACTGAAAACACTAAACAAACGAAAACAACCAACTGACGGATTTACAGACCACCCTACACAAAAAGACGGAAATTCCACAATTGACAGATCATTCAAGACGTTCCATTCACCTTTAGGGGTTTTCCTCCTGAGGTACATGACCTCCTCTCCCCGACCCTTCCCCGATGCTCCATCAACCCGTTTACCTTCCTTTCGTATATAAAGACCACGACCAACTGACTGACTCCAGTACTGACTTAACGGCCAGACGATGATGGCTTTACATCGAAAGCGCTTGCGCACAGCAACTCACCAGCCAGAGAAGACGGACTCACCTAACAGATACGTTAACTTTAACATAAGGAAGTTCTTCCCTGGGTTGTGCAGTCTCTCAGGGGATGGTGGGAGGTGCTAAACACTGTGAGTGACTGCCTATTGCACACAACTACCTGGCTAAGGAGGAACGCAGTTCATGTCCCATGCAACCGCCCCCTTTCTCATGCGGTGGATGAAGACAAGCCCAATCCTCCGAATCCAGGGAGGACTGGATCCCTATCCTCATCCGCAGGATAGGGATCCACCGGGGCTTGCCACCCATTCAGGTCCTTATGCTTGTCAAGTCACTGCTAACTCAAATGTTACTGTCTGAGGCTTCTGCTCGTGGCCACAGACACGGTGTCATCAGATAGATTGGTTTCGTGATGGCTGTCGTACCAATGGAAAGCTCCCCGTGTTTTATATCCTGTTAGCAGGACAGAGGTAGAGGTCGCAGGGCTGGGTACTCTTTCCAACTGCCTCAGGTCGTAGACGACATGACTTACACATGTTCGCCTCGTCGAGTCGAGCCAATGGCGTAGCATCGCATAGAAAACGCCAATGAGATGGCCCCCATCCGCTGAGTCGAATGGGATGGATCTTGGAGGAGTTAGACTACGTCAAGCTGTGCAAGAGACCTGTTTGAATTTGCAATGAGGAAGGGAAAGGAAGAAAAGGGATGGAGTTGAGTTGGAGTGTGGTATCACGACAGATAATGGCGGTACCTGAATCGGCGCTTTCGGCTGGTTGCTCCTGTCCAGGAGGAATGCGATGATTCCGTCACGAAAACAGTCTATGCACTGCACTGCCATGCACATAATGTTTGCGTCTGCACAGTACACGCGTACACAAACAAACGCGCTGAAAACGTGTTGGTAACATATTATAATTTCGTGGTAGAAAAGGAACAGGTGATTGATGATGGTAGTGAACCCGGCGAATTATAATAACCGTGATAAAGAGAGTGATTAGAATCAGAAAGGCGGGAAGAGGTCTCAAGTGAAGTTAATAGCGAGAAGGCAGCAGAGGCTCTCCCAAGGTCGCTATCCTTGCCATCTCTGTTTCGTTCCTCCGACTCCAACTCAATTGAATTAGGTAATATAATGTAAACAAATAACAAGAAAATAAATCAGGTGAACGGAAAGGAGGGGCAGGGCATAAGAAAGAAATTGTGGGTAAAATTTTCTGACTCGAACTCAACTTTTGTGTAATAATTTGGGGCGTTGTTTTCGAATTTGTTTATTTATTATTTATCATTACCAGCCGCCCTAATTTTATTCCTGAAATTCTAAAAACAGGGCAGTAACCAGTAAAAGGCGAAGGGTACCCGCATCAAAAGCGCCTATGCTTCCGTCTCTGGGTTGGTTCCATTGGACCTCATTTTTTCCCACTCTCCTGGGTCTAATCAACTCGACACGGTCGTTCGATATCATTTGTCGTTCTTTTCGTCTATCATCAACCCGATACCAAAAATTACGATCTTCCAAAATTCGAGCTTTTTTTTTTTTTTTGATTTGTGTCGGAAGAGCTCGGGCATCAAAAAAATTATTTCGATAGAAGCAGAAGAAGCTGGCATAGAAACTGTTATTGACGTATCTCTGTTCAGCAGGCTGCTAGAGGAACATTTACAAATGCCAATATGTAGGTATTGACTGGAAGAGACGCTGTGAGTTTGACACGAATCGCTAAAGCCGTTTTTCAGAGGACCGAGGAAAAACAGATTTTCCAATCTTAGGTCCATGTAGGTTTTCGAATCTCCGCATTGTCAAGGAGGCGTCTACTGAGGACGAATGTTTGGTATTGATGATGAATGGAGTGATACTTGGTATGTTTAAACAATATTGTTGGAGCAGTTTTTGAGAAAAACAGGAAAACTCATGTATTTCGATCCCGATAAGAAACCCCATTACCAAATTGAAACATAAAAGAAGTAATAATTTTCACTGGAATTTTATAAACCGGTTTCTGCTTTTACACCGTCGTCAGTGCATGTAGGGTGATGTCACCCGAGGAGTTGACTGTTTCTTTTCAATTTTTACAACCAATTTGTTTTTTTTTTTTTAATATTTAATTTTCAATAAACACTCACAGAGATGTTTATTGTCACGATCTACTACTTGTTTCATCAACATATTTTCAGTACATTGTTCCCTCCCTCCTCATTTTAGTCAATGGACGAGTGCTTATGACTTCATGTACGTCTATATGCAAAGTAAGAACGAGCTCAATCAGGTCGCCAGACTTGAAGGTTTTCCCCACTCAGTAGTCCCTGAGTTTTTCCAAACGCCAAGATCCGATAAAAGCTGGAATTTGTGTTGTTGGACGAAAACAAAAAGAGAAGAGCCCCCCCCGCACTGAACCGTAATTTAGCGAAATCCACCCGAATGAAATGTTCAAATTTCCTGAAGCGTCGGTAGAGAACGGACAAGTGGCAACGACTGAGTCACTGACTCGTCGTTAGAAGGAAGTTTACCAACAGAAGGAAACAGGGCTCGAGCTCGCTAACTTTAAGTCCCTTCCCCGTCAGTCGAGAGGCGCAGGGCGAGTTTTGATGGCAACTCCCGAAATTTCCCATTGAAAAGAGGGTATTTATTAGGGAGAGGCCCATTGAAAACAGAATGGGAAGACCGGTTCTCAGAGACATGATCCATTTTGACGGCAAAGGGAAAAGGAGAGAAGGCGAGAGAGGATCAAGCGATTTTAGCATTCAAAGTTGGCAACCCTGATGGTAGAGGAGAGTTGAAGGAGCTTGTGAAAGGAGCTCCCCCCTTCCAAACCTTCACCTCTTCTGATTCGCGACATCACTATATTAATTAGTAAGCGGGGAAGGTGTAAGAAAATGGAGGACAAGTCGTCTCAGGCACAAATTAACGATAAGGCACTTTAATGACACTCCTTCCAAGATGGCCGACTCGGTGTTGGATAAAGTTAGGCTCTCGAAGGCGAAGAAGGAGGGAAGATGAATAACTTTAAGTTTCACTAATTAATCAAGTTGACACACAGAGCCCTTTTATACTTTGCTTCATTCCCTCTCTCATATTCTCCTCTCCCTCAGATTCATATTCTTCGGTTCGAGTGGGAAGAAGAAGGGAAGAGGTTTAGAAGCAATAAATAACTGTAAGAGCCGAGTGAAAGGGGTGGCTGATGGATCTTGGACTTGGTCTTTGTCTATCTTCATCTGGGTTGAAGTTGATGGAATGTCCATGACCGCCTTGAACTGCCTTTTTCTAGCTGACGCCTAAGCGTCACTCAGCAACTGGTTGCCCTTTTCTACCTCTAACTCTCACTCTCACGTTTGTCTATTCAAAACGAGTTCCCCCCCCCCCCAAAGTCGGGGTTAAGGGGCTTTCGAACGATTTCAGGATCAACATCGTGCCTGAGGGCTACTGGTCACTACACTTTCAGCTAAATCCGTAATTAGTTTCCTCCGCCTTGAAGGGACACAGTATCGCCCTCATTTAATAGACTTGTGAGTCACAGGCACGTGTACATGTGAAGAGCGGCACAGAAGTGTCTAAAACCTAGAGCTCAGAGGATCGCAGCCACTTCATGCTTCCTACTTCAATTTCTCGATTGTATGAGAAATTCTCTTCTGTCCGAATGCAATTGCTAACGGAATGGGAGAGTCATTGTACTCGAGTGACAAGTTTTTAGACATGAAACAGCGTTTAGAGTGTCCATCATAAACGGGTCTTTTACTTATTTTGCATTGGCGTCTTCATGCATAAGAAGTACAACGGTACTTTCGTCTTCAAGCCTAGTTTGCGTTGATTGACCTGAGCTAAATGGGTTCTTAATCCTCGATGAAATACGTTAATACTTGAATATTCTAAAATATTTCAATCTTTAATTCAGAAAATAATATATATAAACGACGCAGTTGAAGCGACAGCTATGACTACTGATTGGCTGACATTTGTAGGGCAGCAGACATAGAAACAAGATAGCAGTGCACCCCAGTGATCGTAGTCGTGGACGAAGATTCATAATCCCGACGAAAGTCGGGCGTTGGTTGCTTGAGTCAGTGGCTCTCCAAACATTTCCAAACCCCTCGTAACAAATAGTGTTCAGAAGTTCCAAACTCCAACAGGCTCCTTCATTCAGAGAAAAATTAAAAACTTACGAGAGGAAATAATGAGACGAATTCGTGTGAAGTTCCTGCAAAGTGGTCTCCCTTTCCTTTCCTTTGACTCGGCTAAAAGCTTCAATATAACTTCACCGCCTTTCCTTGAATCATTGATCAGATTTTCCGAGTATTCGCTCCAACTCACAAAAAATCCATTCATTAAAGTAGTCCGCTCCCGGAGCAGCGGCTGACAACGAGGGGGGGGGGGTGTACCGCCAGACTCCCCTTGTAGGTAGCCCAGTGATCTTAGTCTAGTGGTTATGGATGAAAGTTGGGCATTGGATCGGAGCTCGAGATCGCTGTAACTTTGTGCCTTAGTCAGCGGCTCTCCAACAAAGATTTCCAAACCCCTCGTAACATAGACATTGTCAGACATTACATTTGTGGAATGTTTATTGGAAGCGTCTGTGAAGCGTTTGTATGAGTTGGTGTGCCGATACATTTACTCATGTATGCAGGACGTATACGAGCGCTAACTTGCAAGGTGGTCTTGTACGTCTTGTTCTTTTCGTCGATAGCATGTTTTCTACTTTCCTTGGCTCTACAAAGTAGAAAGGAAAGTTATGCAATCGGCTGAAAAAAAAAATTTTTGAGTTGTCTTCAGATCTTTACGTTTCAGACAGAAATGATCTGTGTGTGTGTGTGTGTATGTGTGTGTGTGTGTGTGAACGATTTTTAGAGAGAACCACCGTACCAAATCAGCTGAAACTTGATATCTCGCCCGCAGGTTACCGCCAAAATAAGGGTATGAACAAAATCCACCGAAAGTTAACTATAGTTATCGTAGTGATCGAAACACCACAGTTTTTTTCTCATTAACGGCTCTAACGGTTTTGATTAAATTTTTTATACTGATAACTCCCAATAAGGCAACTATTCCATGAAATTCCCATTTGTGGGAAAAATTATCAAAATTGTCGACGAAAAGCGTTTTTAGCGTGGTTTTTTCCTTATAAACTCCGCTGGAATGTTAGTAGAATGTTGAAAAAAAGTGGTATCGTAGTCCAATCCAATACCTATAGGGTGAGTGTTTAAAAAACGCTCATGAGATACATGGGGCTCACTCCAGAAATTCCTGAATTTCAACTACCGCCGTTTGGCTTACTACCAGTTTTAAACGTTTTTACCCAATAACTCTGCAAAAGTAATTACTATCCTTCTTCAAAAAATGTGTGTTTACAGCCTCATTAATTATTTGTGTACCAATTGCTCAATAATGGTCCTCGAATGAGTACGAGCAGCACAATGAATTCCAGAACTGTAAGCGCTACCGCTTCCTGCTGCTGTGAAGTGTTGTTTGGAAAAGTTCAAATGAACTGAGTTGTAAATGAATTGATTGAGTAGACAAAGCCATATGAAAGTGAATTGACGCAGAGCTAAGGAAAGTTGTGTGTTGCAACGCACCATATATTTGATTTTAGCTTTCGTGGTTTAGCTCGTACTACGAGAACGAATTAAGGATCGGCCGTGTGGTGACAGTTTTTGAAATTCAAGTTTTTTTATTAGATGTTGCACTGAGGAGAGCGGGAAAAGAAACGATCAGTGTCGATGTGGCATGAGTTCCTGGCTACTACAATTTAGTCGACACAGTTTTCTGGTTCTTTACTAAGTTATAAGATGTTCAAGTTTATAATAAATAAACGCGACCCTGCATGAAGGCATCTTCATTTGTTGCAACATGATTATCAACGATGACCTTTTTCTGGAAACCCTTACGATCCTTCTTACATTGCACCATGTCCTCATTCGCGACGCACATCCTCCAGTCCAGGAAAGCCTCGCCAGAACATTGAATCAACGCCTTGTACGTTCTTGCCATATCTTAAATATTACAAAATTTTAGCCGATCCGTTTGAATGTTAATTATCACTGGTATCATTTAGTAATGACCTAACCAACAGTTGTTGAAAACCGAAGTGTTACAGGGTACACGTATTCTTATTTCTAAGTGGTCTCAAAAACCACCAACAAATTATAGTTTTGGTCATTTTGTCGTGCATATTTACGCTACATTGAAGTAGATGGAAATTATAATTATCAATTAATTATTTCATCCTAATTCCCCTTTTTATAGTAAATAAACTCCCCTACCTAGTACGAGTTCAACTCATAAGGAGTGTTTTAAAGTTAACGTACCTGTTTGGTGGGTCCGTCTTTTCAGACGATGTCTTTACGTCGAAAGCGCTCGCCCACAGCAGTCGACCAGCCAGAGAACACGGACCCACCAAATTGGCACAATAACTTTAATAACTTACCGGCTGAACTAACCCAACTACTTCAGTTGTTTTTATTTTATAGCTATTAATAATTTTTAAGAATTTTGGGGTGTGAGCACCTAGACGCCATTTATTGCTTCGTAACTTTTATTCGTGGCGCGTAAAATAAATTTCTAAGGGTGGATACTCGTGTTGTGGCAGAATTTTTTTCCCTCCCTTTTGATAGCTACGCTAAAATGATGGCTAAAGTACATCGGGGTTTTAATATGAATTGTGTTGAGGTGAAGAGCTAGTGAGTAGCTAGGGACAATAATTGTTACCAACAGCCTTCAGGTTTTGAATTAGGTCTCATGGACGTGTGACACCCTCACACTGCATGTCGCCGTAATAAACACTCATCGCTGTTTTTAAGGGTTGTTGTCATTAATTAATTATGCTGATTCAGTTAAGGGCTTTTAGCGTTCCATCCATTCGACTCCATCTCCCTCACAACGCGGCTTTTTTTAGATTCAGCAGTTGCACTTTTTTTTCCCGCAGATCGACCACTTGACCCCCTCCCTTCCATTCTAACCCCTCACCCACCCCCCATCTATTCCTTCCACCCCGTTCATCTATCGCGGACTTCGCCGCGGCATCGAAAAGTTCGACAACTTTCCGCGGGCACAAAACTCCGAAACTCTACTTTCAACTCAACTTTTGAAGTTCTTGACCTAAACAAGTTATCCGCCTCGTTTCAGCTTCACTTGTTTTCAAGAGGACTTTCTTGGGGCCCCTCCCCTCTGGGCAGACGCGGAGGAGGTTTCGCTCCTTTTAATAAACCGAGCGACAATGGAAGCCGAATGTTTTGAATTCACAACTTGTCGTGTGCTGTTGTGGCGGGGTGGGGGTTGGAATGATTGTGACGAGGGAGGGGAGGGGAGCTTTTCTTCGAAAGCTCATTGTGAAGGTCGTGGGCGAAGATTTCTTCATGGCGAGTTCCTCGCTCAATAAATTTATTTATTTTTAATTAGACTTGGATATTTTCAATTATTTCCTCATTTTTACTTTCTGCGAGGCAAAGAGTAAGAAATGCATAGTGATCGTGTTACGAGGGGTTTTTGTAAATGGCTGAAGAGACGCTGACTCAGGCAAAAATTACAGCAATCGCGAGCTTTGATCCAATAGCCCAACTTTGGTCGGATTATGAGACCTTCGTTTTACCGCAAGACTACCATCGCCCAGTGCCTTCAATGGGATTCAGTCGGTACAATCGAATCAGAAAAGAAAGAAGGGTTTTCGGGTTACATGTTGACGCCTACTGAGCCTAAAAAGACTAATTTCGGCGTGTGGTCACGGTTATGAGTGATTTCCGTCGGTGGGAAAGGGTTTGGGGGGGGGGGGTGGAAGTACCAAAAACTAGGGTGATTCGCATTTTTCACGAAAACGGTTCTAACGATATTTTTTTTCTCTATAAATATATTCATGTAAATATGGTGAACGGAGATATAGCCCTAAAAAGCAAAAAAAAAGGTTTTTTACGGTTTTTGGAAAACGGGTCCCAAAAATGTCACCAAACTCACAGTACGTCTTCAAATGAACCACACCTATGTAATCTTCTTCTGACAGTTCATTGCACTGAAATAAAAATGAAAATGTGTCGAAAATAATGTTTTCTTGAACATTTTTTTTTCAATTTCCCGAGTAACTACGTCACTGGATTTGATCAATCTTACAGAACGTCTTACAGCAACTTTTACTCACTTTTTGTTTTGCGTAATTATTTCTGTATCTATCTGCTGAACGGAGATATATGCCATGATAGCTCGGAAAACGAGATTTGTTTTATATTAATTTATCGGTTTTCCAATTTTATAAAAAACGGGACGAACGATTTCGATCAAACTCACAGGAAAATTCTAACTAAGTATCTACATTTTGTTCTCCGTAAATGTTCCTGTAGAAATGCGTTGATTGAAGATATAGCGCCCGTTTATGGTCGTCGAATTTACGGGGGTTGAGGAACGTTGCGAGTTGCTACGATCCAGATATTTATTGTTAACTTCACTTTTTTATAGTAGTATTTTGATTATTACCAGTATGTATTATTGTTCATTTGCTGAATGGTCCAAATACAAGTATATTCCAAAAGATATCTAAAAATATAAGTTTATTGTGAACATCGTTATCGTATCTCCCCCACAAAACATGGAGTTCCAGTTTACTTTTTCAGATTCTGCCTAGAATCCTTATATACAAAGAAACCATTATAATTTTCGAATTTCTTAGGTTGTTCCTGATTAAATTATGATCATTCTTAAAGTTCTGTCCTACGGGAACGTCTGATTCCTTGAGTATCGTGTATGTGGGATTTATAAGGAAAAATTACTCTAAAATACATTTTTCTGGAAATGCTTGACATTTTGTTGCTCTTGTCAATTGCCTACGGATGAAAATGGTACTGTTATCTCTTTTGGAAGTGTCAATAACAATGAAGTTAAATCATAACCGTCGGGGCCGAGAAAAAATCTTGGATATTCTTTTCTCCGCGATAACTATAATTTGTTCTAGACTTAATGGCTTACTTCTTATTTTGGCTGCTTACGTTGATTTGCTGGCTCTCAATTCAAGCCGATCTGGTTCAGCTTTTTGATACACATGAGAGCATTTTCTTACATTATGTATTCAAGACCCAGTACTCACGAAGGAACCTTAAAAAAAATTTTTTCGCATTATGTAAGGTAAAATCTACTATTAAATTGCTTTTTAAGGTGCTCCGATTATTTTCCACGAATGGAAGTATAATATCACCTCTCGGGAGTTCGGAACTGCCAAAATACAAATGTTGGTATTCGATGTTTTGATCAGTGTGATTACTATAGTTCGTTTTGGGCCGTTTTTGCTTCTAACATCATTTTGACCATTTTGACATTGTCCAGTAATCTTTAGGCTGTATATAAAATTTGACTGATGATTGCTTTCTGATTCGTAGGAGTAGCGGGAGTAATAAATAAGAACTATTAGTCCCACGAAGCGTGTATTGCGATAACTAAGACAAACACCACCTTCGCGAACTCTCCTGCATAGGTCGAGGAACTGGCATGTCAGTTCATCAGACCTGCTCATGAATCGTGTGGAGATCCGTGGTTGGCGCTTTTTCGCCACTTATTCGCGTAAGACGTTGTGTGAAGGAGCGAGATGTGTGAGAACGCATCTCCGATCGACCTTAATGATCCTGAGGAGTGCAGCTCAATCAATCAAAACCCGGTCGAACGGTGGAATTGTCGTTCATTGTCATTGTTCTCCTGTCGATTGCTTCCGTTGCCCCCACACAGTCTTTTGCTACGTCTTTTGTTAGAGAAACTGCACATTGAATGCGCTTCATCGGGAACCAGGCGATTCAGTTTGACCTTCTGAATCAACTCAGTAAAATAGCGGACTAAACTAAAGGAAAAAATATGCCAGTTCCGATTGTTCCGAGCAATTCACTCGGGCTTTGGATGAAGCGACGCCTTTTCAACCCCTTCCCGTCAGGGAAATGGGAGAACTGAGTGAGTGCGTGGATCCTCGAAAAGACGGAATTGCCAACGTCCAACGAGGGCCGACGGCTTCGTTGGAGCGAAACACAAGTCAGTCCAATCGAACGTGCGGATCAAATTGAGCGTGTGCCCAGAGCCGAGCTGCATAGCTTGAATTATTGAGTGAAAAGAAATGGTAATGGCGAGGGGGGGGGCAGATGTGGTCCTGTAACGGAGGAGAAACGAGGGAGATGAATAGATGGAAAGGGAAACTCCTTCGGCCTCTCTCTCTCTCTCTCTCTCCACCCCAGCCACCAGAGCAGGACCGCTTTTGCTCCAGGGCTGTTGGGAGCTGTAGCATATTGCCCTAAACGCAAGTTATTGTTGTACAGTTCCAATATTTATACAGGGTCTTAGTCTCTTGGGACAGAGAAGAGAGAGAGAGAGAGAGAGAGAGAGAAGGAGAGAGAGAGAGAGAGAGAGAGAGAGAGAGAGAGAGTGAGAGAGAGCGAGAGAGTGAGCGAGCAAACAAACGGAGGAATATTCCATGTGCAGAAGGCTCTTTAGGTCGTTTCTGTCGCGGCATCAATTGGGTTTAATGGCTAATTAAAGCTCCTGCTCCTTCACCGCCATACAGAACCTGCTCCTCCTGATCATTATAACTTGTCACTTTATCCCCTTTAATGATTGTAGCAGGTTTCTGAAGTGAAGTCTCTTAATTGGCTCTCTGCCCAAAACCCATCCGCGACACTGTCGACAATCTCTCATTTCTCCCAACGCCTCAATCCGGCTTTTCTCTCGGTTTTTCCTAATGTGCCACCTTTCACAAAGTCATCCTCACCCCTCTCTTTCACAATATTTGTAGAATTTTCAACCAAAGAGTGAAGGGGCTCTCTCACACACAAATAAACAATTCAGCACATTTGGATGAGCTTGAAATTGTGGTGAGCGATCATTGTGCAGCGTAAAAGGACCAGTGGCTTGTTCAATGCAAAATGCTCTTATTAGATTCTTCTGAGTTTGCAATTTATGTGGACAGAAGCTAGGGCACCATATAAATGTATTTATCATTCAACTATACATCTTGAATTTAGTTAGTTTTCAACTAAGGTGAAATAGTACATGTATCATTTTGTTTACTCCTTTGACTAATCAGATCAGTATTTGCATACATATAAGTTACGTTATGGGCTGCTAATGGAGGCAGTGTGAAGCAATGCATTCCGAGGAGCGGTCTGCAAGTTGTAAGCATTATGACTCACTGACAGCCTGCAGACCTATCAAGTAAGGCGCTTTGTTTTTTCAGAACTGAAGGTATCACGCTTCTACACTTGCTCGCATTGGAGAAGTGGTAGGGGCTACAGTCTGGGATGATCCGGTGGCTGTGCACTGCGGATGTTAGGCCTGTAGTCAGCTTTGGTCAGTGGACTAGGGTGGATAATGAAGCCGTGTATAGCAAATCTAGCAAATGAATAAACTGCAACGTAGGGCGTGTCTAGCTTTGACGGGCTGTATGAGAACATGCCCTACGACTGTACTGGAGGTTTTGCTAGATTTAGCACCACTCCACATACATGTGAAAAGGATGGCGTATGTCGGCCAAGCGAGGGAGGAAAAGCTCCTTCCACTTGATCCTTGACTGGGTGAAGGTGGAGGGACATGCGCCACATGTGAGGGACTCAATGCCCTCGAAGTTTCGCTTCATGTTACCCTTTCGTACACTCATCCATGAGCGATGCAGATGGGAAGGGGGATGGCCCATGGTGAAACTGGCGCCCTGTTATATTACACTGCTGATTCGGTGCAGGGCAGCCTGGCAGGTGCAGGCATCTTTGGGCCACAATGTTTCAGGCAGAGGTGTCTGCAGTGACTGTCTACATGCAGCGGTTGCTGTTGAGGGGACTGAAGTGGCAGAAGATTCATATACTGGTGGACAGTCAGGCCAAGCCCTAGCCTCGTATTGCCTTACGCCCTGGCTGGTTTGGGATTGTCTGACTGGGCTGAAGGCCCTGGCTGAGGACAACCGTGTAACACTGGTCATCAGGGAATAAAGGGAAATCAGCGGGCAGGTGGTCGAAGGAAGGATCGGCACAAATCTCTGTCGGTCCTGAGCCCTTTGTTGGGACGACCACAAGAAGAGAGGTTGGCAAATGGAAGGACAAGTGCAGGGCTGCATAAGGCTGGGTGCATCCAGCCTTAGGCAGTCAAAACTCATCAGCCGACTCTCCAGGGGGAGGGCCTAGGTTGTGCTCAGTCTAGGGAGGAAGGATATGAGGATCTTATGTGGCCTGCTTACGGATCGCAGTCTGCTGATGTACTACCTAGCAAATATTGGCAAGAGTGAGGTGTCTTTGGGATGACCTCGTGGCATCGCACCATCGCGTTTTTGGGAAGCCCTATCTATAACCAGAAGAGGGGGTGAGGGCAGAACGCGTTGTATGGGGGGGGGGAGACGTGTAGGGAACGTCGCACCGTGGTAGCCCAGTGCCGTGACCAGAGGGGTATCTCCAGCGTCCACCTTAAAATTAAGAAACGATTTGGCTATGTGAGCCAACCTAAACCCCTGCCCAAGCTCAGCTCGGCGTGTTCTCATTTAGTTGCATTGCTGCTCTTGCCAGTTCCTCTTAAATCAATGTGTACCTCAAGTTAAATTGTAGAGCGTAAGATTAATCATAAATCAAAGGTTTTTTAAAAAACCTCTTCGCCTGTAAGCAGAACTTGACTTTAATAAAACTGGTAGCACTGTTTTGGAATTTATTGAGTCGCTCTTACTCATGCTACGATAATTATTGAGTAAATAGTGCTAGATGATTCGTGGGACTATTCCAATCATCTTCCAGCGACCCCACGACCATCACGACGTTTGCAAGGCAATCGCATACTCCAGCTTTGTCTGGCCTCGCCCTTGGTAGGAGTTAGATTGCTTCGTTCTACCAACCTTGCCCTGCGGAGCATAATGCACGGCCGCGGGCTGTGCGTGCTCTCCCATGGTACCATGTTTGGGTCAAACAACCCCTAAGGCCAGAAAGAATAATCGTCCTTTCTCCGTTTTATTACTTAGAACGATCAAGATAACCGCTGGGTCATGGGAAGTTGTGTGATCTGTCGCGCCTGATGTTTTGGAAATCCACTTAACTCACTCAGAAACTTACTTTTTTCCGATTTGAACTGCAACTGCGGTCCTTAGGAGCTCATTTTGAATATGATTGCGCACTAAGGGTGTAGGAAATTCAACGCTGAACTCGACAATATGGTCAAAAGTTCAGATGAGTTGTTGAACGGTGGAAGAACGTCGGTTTTTACGGCCAAATCCTGATATTTCCTAAACGTATCTTTGAAAAACTTGTCTCGGCCACAGGTTCGGGTAGAAAGGTGCTGTCAGCGGCATTTTCTGTCTCATTCGAGTGCGTCTCAAGTGCGAAACACCCTGTATAGAGTGTGGGGGGGTTCGGGAAAGTATTTGTGCTCGGGAGAGTTTGAAAAGCATGAGAAAAGAAGAAAATTATATTTGTTTTTATAGCCGATTGCGTAACTTTTCTTTCTACTCTGTACACTTAGGGCGTTAGTACAGAAAACGCGTGTCGTCCTTCAACGTCAGTTTTGAATCAGACTTGGCAGCGGAGCGCGCGGGAGTGACGAAGGGGGAAAAAAAATTATAAGTCGCACGATGACGTCATTTGTGTTGGTGAATGCGGCACTGATTGGAAGAGGGGCGCTCTCCATATTATCGCCGTAATTGATAGAGAATCTCGGACAATGCGCAATCACGTGTTCGATGTCAAACATCAACAGGAGCCACTAAACACAATTTCATTTCACCGTCCCTTGCAATCATTTGGATTTTTTTAATGTACTCCCTTCCGGGTGAAAAACGCTGCAAATTATTGTACAACATTGTCTTGAACAGGTCGACCTCTCGTCGTACACCTCTGAGAACCATCCCATCCGATTGAAACATGACCTTACAACAGTGGAACAACGAAAACTAAATATTCCAGGCGCCCGCAAGCGCATGTAGGCAGTTGTACACGTCTGATACTCATTCCATTCGACCCAAGATCTAAAAGAACCTTGAAAATGGTACTAAACCCGGCATATTTGCGAATAAAACAGCAAAAATTGAGTTTTTGTTGATTTTAATACGGTTTTTTGCCCGTAACAACCATGGGCTTCGTTCGATCGGATTGCCGAGCAGGCGGGCACAACTAGATACTAAATGAGACAAATACATACCATTTAATATCCAGCAAGTATCGAGGAAAGCTGTAACTGAATATTATTCGTTTGAAAAAAAACTATTCGAAAATACGTAGTGCGACGAAGCACTGACGTTGCTCGGCAAGGTGTGCGCTCAGCGATTATTAACACCGTAGCAGCTAACCAAGTCTATTGTTCATTCGGTATACATGAAGTTGTGTGAATACACGGTTACAGCATTTATTGGGTAGCCACCCATGTATTTCACTGCCTTCATTGAGTGACCATTACGTAGGCAGTCATACTATCAAGATGATTTTTACTTTCCTCGCTCTACGAAGTAGGAAGGAAGGTTATGTGTTCCACGCCCTACTGACTCCGAAAAACCCTATTTGTGAAAATGGTTTACGTGTGTGTGTTTCTGTGAACGAGGTTGAGAGAAAATGGCCGAACCAAATCAGTTCAAAATTGATATCTGACCCGCAGGCCAGTATGGGACGGCAAAACAAGGATATGAGCAAAATCAGCTTAAAACTAACTATAGTTATCATAGTGATCAAAACATCAAATATATTTTTCTCAGAAACGGCAGGAACGATTTTGATTAAATTTCTTGTCTATTCAGTTCAACATAACACAGCAATACCTTTAAATTCCTATCCGTGGGAAAATGACGAGAGCAGCCCCATAAATTACCAAACATTTAGACAAAAATGTTTCCTTATAAACTCCGTTCAAATGTTACTAGGATCTTCAGAATAAGTTAGGTGGTAAATCATGTACCTACACGATAAGTTACAAAGTGGAGTAATATATAAGTTATGTAGGCGTAATATGAGAGAGATTTAATAATAAAAGGGGCTGCATCAGCAGAAATCCCTTCTCCCAACTTCCATCAAACTGCACCTCGCTCCTCCAGGAGAGAAGCTCAGTGCAGTCGTCTACCATCTTCAGCTTTGGCTGGTTGTCATTAGCAAACTCCCCGTTTCACCCCGTATAAGCTCAGTCCGTACTTGGGATATTTTCCGCGTGTTACCCCGCACATCTTTCTGTACTTCACAAACCTTCAATTGTTTGCCAAAGATTAAATAAAGTTTTAAAAAAACTAAATCTCTGGAATAAAGAACATAACTTATATATACACCGTTTGTACTCCGCAAAAATAGCTTCCCGTCATAACTTGTCCACAACAAGAAAAGCGCTCTTACGAACTTTAGAACCCTAGATTGATACGGCCCTCTTAATGGCGCAAGATTCCAGTCTGAGCGTTCAGGATCGCTCAATATGAAAAGAAAACAGACCAGGTCTGGGTTGGTTCGATGCTACGAGACTGTTTGCTAAATTACTATCCCCTATGTAAATCGCAACTTTCTTTTGGAGAGTTCAAAAATGGCCATGAAACAAAACAGACCTGGAAATGGTCAAACGGTGGTTTTCCGCGGCTCAAGATTGAATCAGTGGTAGAAACCCAGCAGTCGGAGCAGCTTGACGTCGGGATGTCTGCTCGAAGCGGAGCAACGGCCGTGGGGAAATACGAGCTTTCGAGTTATGGCTTGTACAAAACAATAAATACGCGCTTTCCAGGTGGCCAACATATTGAGCCGAGTGAGTCTTTGATCATCTCAACTTGGGCATCTGCGCTGATTAGAGTTCGTGCGAGCTTTCGCTCCGACCAATCAACAGCTGGCCGGTTTGCCTCGTTTATTAATCCCGGATTGGGCATCGCTCTGCGGGACCCCTAATCGCGGATCAATATGTCAGCGGAGACGGCAAAAGTGTTGCTTCGGCCTCTCGTTTGAGGGGATAATCGGCGAAGACTAGGGCTTTCTGATTAGGGGATTTCAGGTGCAATACGCTCTGAAATAGAGATGAGCGGAGACACGAAGCTGCCGTGTCAGTTTAGGAACCCGTGCGGAACCCAGCCCTAACCAGCCCTGATGATGGGCAGCGTGAGATAAAATTGGTGCACTTTCAGTAACTAGGATGATATGAACACTCGTCAATCTTTAGCGGCTATCTAGTATTGTGTACCTCTACCATGAGCCTAGCATCTTACTATATGCATAATCGTTGAACTTGACTTGCGTGGGATCAAAATTATGTCCCTAGAGTGTCTTATGATTTCCATTCGAAGTGTAGAATTGTCCTGTCGAAATCAATCGTGTGCTCCTTGACAAAATCAGCGTGCACTTTGCAATTACGACGAAATCGGGATTCAGTAGCTGGGAGCGACGCTGTTCCAGGGAATTACTGTCAAAGCTGAGTCCAAAAGTGCGTCGAGCTTGGCGGGAAGTCGCTCGTTTTGAAAAGGCTTCTTTCATATCCCCCCCCCCCTCTCGCTCACTACATCTCCACCGCTTCCCTATATACTCCTCACTTCATCAGACGACGGAAACCCCTTCCGCAAGGAGTCGACAGATGCCGCGATCCCCTGATTAACAGGCAAAACATTGGCTAATGGTTTGTCTGGGTGGGGTGGCCAACATATTGAGCCGAGTGAGTCTTTGATCATCTCAACTTGGGCATCTGCGCTGATTAGAGTTCGTGCGAGCTTTCGCTCCGACCAATCAACAGCTGGCCGGTTTGCCTCGTTTATTAATCCCGGATTGGGCATCGCTCTGCGGGACCCCTAATCGCGGATCAATATGTCAGCGGAGACGGCAAAAGTGTTGCTTCGGCCTCTCGTTTGAGGGGATAATCGGCGAAGACTAGGGCTTTCTGATTAGGGGATTTCAGGTGCAATACGCTCTGAAATAGAGATGAGCGGAGACACGAAGCTGCCGTGTCAGTTTAGGAACCCGTGCGGCTAACAAATGCTATTCAAGTGAATTCGAAGTACAAATATCGTTTACAAATTGAACGTTTGCAGGAGAAGATATTTAGTGCGGCGCATTGCACAACCTTCCCAACCAGTTTTTGCTTTCCTTAGTCCAACGGAGAAGGACGAAGAGTTCTGAACCATGAAAAATGGTATGTGCGTCTCGACGCTTTCAACGACACAAAAGTAATAATATATCATGCTCATCTATGAGGAAATAACTACATTACAGTGTTAGGCCAATGAACGTCCCATACGATGAGTGAATAATAACGTCTATTAGAAAGTTTGGAGTAACCCCAATAATTCCGGAAGCAAACTACTGCTGTTTCATAGATAATACCAAAACATTAAAACGTCATCCTGTTAAGAAAAATCGTGTTGACGGTCTCATAAGTCAGCTTTGGACTGAGCACTCAATGATGTTCGTGGCATAAAAAGGAGCAACGTTAAGAATTCTGTGTAGTGCACTACCTAATGGATGGACGCAAGGCGTCTCACAGGACTTTCGGCTGCAGTAGGGGGGAGTCTTAGGAACCCCAGAGCGGGCTCTAGGCCTTAACGTCATTATCAAATGAGGAAAATGGCATAGGCTGCATGTGGCACCCGTTCGTGCATTTGTCCTGGGTTGATTGGGGCGCAATGGACGCAGGGCGTCGTGTATGTTCATCCTACTGTCAGGTGGGGGTGGAGGGGTGCCTGGGCTCTCGCATCTGCTTACAGGCTGCAGTCAAAGAGATCTAGGGAGGCATCCTCTGCCACCACCACACCTCAGGGGCACTCATTAAATTCACGCTGTCTGAAATAGGGGGGGCGTACGTTGAATGCTCTGTGCCCCGACAGCAGCTGTGTGGTGCTACCACTTCATCCACAGCCGATTCTACATGGAGGGCATTATCCTGTGTAGGTGATGGGCAATCTCCCACCTTGATTGCCACAGTGGTCCAAAAGCCACTCATTAGCCAGCGTGATCCTTCAACTAAGTCCTCACACCTCTCGGACAAACCTCCCTGCGGACTTTGGTATGATGCCAGGCCATTCGTCCAAACGTGATGGAGGCACATGGCATCACAATCCAGCTCGAGGTTCAACGGTGGGAGTGCGGTACTTCGTGGGCCTTACTCCTGGACAAACGAACACTCCCAGGTACCTGGCCATGGGCAGAGCAGTTATTTTTGATTCAGTAGACCTGAATACGTAAATATCTGAATAAAACACCATTTAGTCACAAAGCCAGTTGTGCACTATCTCGGTCTTATGATAGATAGCAAGCTGACACCCTGTGAACAATCTCCTCGACTAATGCAGCAGCAGCTGTGGCTGGGCACAGAGCATTCAACGTACGCCCCCCCTATTTCAGACAGCGTGAATTTAATGAGTGCCCCTGAGGTGTGGTGGTGGCAGAGGATGCCTCCCTAGATCTCTTTGACTGCAGCCTGTAAGCAGATGCGAGAGCCCAGGCACCCCTCCACCCCCACCTGACAGTAGGATGAACATACACGACGCCCTGCGTCCATTGCGCCCCAATCAACCCAGGACAAATGCACGAACGGGTGCCACATGCAGCCTATGCCATTTTCCTCATTTGATAATGACGTTAAGGCCTAGAGCCCGCTCTGGGGTTCCTAAGACTCCCCCCTACTGCAGCCGAAAGTCCTGTGAGACGCCTTGCGTCCATCCATTAGGTAGTGCACTACACAGAATTCTTAACGTTGCTCCTTTTTATGCCACGAACATCATTGAGTGCTCAGTCCAAAGCTGACTTATGAGACCTGAATACGTAAATATCTGAATAAAACACCATTTAGTCACAAAGCCAGTTGTGCACTATCTCGGTCTTATGATAGATAGCAAGCTGACACCCTGTGAACAATCTCCTCGACTAATGCAGCAGCAGCTGTGGCTGGGCTCAGCAGGCTGATGGCAAACGCCGGTGGTTCGAAGCCAAGCAGGAGGAGGTTGCTCATGTCTAAAGTTAATGTACCTGTTAGGTGGGTCGGTCTCCTCTGGCTGGTGAGTTACTTTGGGCAAGCGCTTTCAATGTAAAGACATCATAGTCTGGCCATTAAGTCAGTACTGCAGTCAGTCAGTTGGTCGTGGTCTTTATATACGAAGAGAAAGGTAAACGTAATGGTCGAGCGTCGGTGAAGGGGGGAGAGGAAGGAGGTCATGCACCTCTGGGGAAACCCACAAGAGGTGAAAGGAATGTCTTGAATAGTATCTCAGTGGTCGATTCTACGTCTTTTTTGAGTGATGTGAATATGGTGTCGACTTTGTGTTGATTTGTTCGTTTATGATGTATGTCTACTGGCAGACCTAACCCAGTTGCTCATGTCTGTTGAAAATTCCATCCTCCTGTATGGCGAAGAGATATGGGCAGACGCCCTCCACGTCAAAAAGTGCAGGAGGACGATGGCAGGAGTGGCCTCCCATACAGGACCGCCTCTGAGCTGGCTGTTTATTGTCGTGGGGTCATTCCAGTGAACCACCTGGCAGCGGAATGGATGTTTTATGAAGAGATGAAGCTCCCAGACACAGTGAAGTGAACAAAGAGGAACGACTGAGGACCCTGCGAGCTTGGCAGGAGGGAAGGTGCCTGGAGAGCTGCTGAAAATGGACAAGTTGGCTCATCAAGAAGATACAGCCAAGGCAGGTGTCGACTCCGCTAAGGGGCCAGTTCTGGGAGCATCTGTGCCACGTAAGGAAGCTTCAGAAGGCAACTGTGACTTGGAGCGGAGTGATGCAGAGCACACCATTGCTCCAGTGCTGCCACTCTAGGGAAGATAGGATGCAGCTCTTTGACAGTGTTGGGGGAGATGAGCCCTGATACAGTGGTGGCTACTATGCTTTGCAGTCCAGACTGCTGGTTTGAGATATCTTTGTTCTTTGAGCAGACGCTCCGAACGAAGGGAGAAGAGGCTGGTGCAAATGGGGAGTGACTTTGGAGGGGGGGGGGGCTGCATGTGGGAGTACTCCAAGTGGGGGGAATATTATCCTTTTGCCCCAATGAGGACTATAACGCTCCTGAACCCCCATAAGGGGTTCAGATCGAGCAGAAATTCCAGGATCTCAAGCCTGGCTTGACCCAAAGTGAGAAACAGTCCCAGCGTGGTGCTGGGACGAGTCACCATGATGCCAGCTTGCACCTGGTCGTACCACAGCACAGTGTTGGTTTGAGGAGATGGACGTCGAAGATGTGGTCAATCGCAGATTCCAACTCCCCGTCCCGTCAAGAAGGCGACGATCCGCCTAAGAATCTCCCGCGATAACGTTTTCACCGCCAGACGCTCAACAATCCGTAAAATTCGACGGCGGGAGCCATCACAACCCAATTACCGCCCTTTGCCGTCGGAAAATCCCGAGAGCGAGGGAAAGTTGCGTTGGAAGCTCCGGGGGCTGCACATAATGCGCGAGCGATGGCTCGTGAAACTTGGTGAAAGATGACCCATTGTGGAGCGAGGCCTATCGCCTCCCACACTTGAGCACATTTGAATCCTCTCTCTCCCAGACTCGATCTTCCGATATTCTCTCTCTCCCCTCCCCCAGAACAGGTTACAACCCCCACCCCTACCATCACCCAATCACCGAAAACCCACGAATTCTCCTTCAACGATCCGCTCGCTCTGTCCAAACCTCAGACAGGAGTTGGATGAATAGGAAACATCAAATCGTCCTAATCGTCAGATGTATTTTTTAATTTATTTTCTTCTTGGCTCCCCGAAGTAAAAAGGGAAGTTACGTAATCCGCAGAAAAAAAGGTGCGCCGCAACACACAACTTTCCTTAGCTCTACGTCAATTCACTGGTTTTCATGCGATTCTACTAATTCGATTTATTTTTCACTCAGTTCATTTGAAACATCACTTCACCGCTTACAGTTCCGGAATTTATAGCCATGCCCGGTCGGGGCACGGTCGGTTATTGAGCTATCTGCGCACAGAGAGGGTAAACCAGATTTTCTCGAGTACATTACATAAGCGTAACTAAGGACTCATCGTGCAGGTACTTGGTTGGGGTACCACGCGCATTTGTCTGAAGATCTTAGTAACATTTCAGAGGAGTTTATACGGAACAAACTATGCTATGTTTGTAATTTATTGTGCTGCTCTCGTCATTTTCTCATGGATCAGTATTCTAAGGTATTGTCGTGTTATTTTTAGTTGTCAGTAGTTAACCTTATGGCATACCTGGGTCGATTGACGTCAGACCCCCCCGCATACAAAATGACGTCGTACTCCCACCCACCAGTTCACATCATCGTGAGAGGTCATCCCCCCCCCCTCCAACTGTGTAACTTCTGAGTGGACTACCCCCTTCCCCACCATTCCTGTCACTCCATATTGACCCACCTCCACCTCCCCCTAATGTGACGTCATTACCCCCTGTGCTATAAGCATTTCTAAGGGGCTCATGGTGTGGGGGGGAGGGGGGTGTGTCTGACGTCAATCGACCCAGGTGTGCCATAAGGTTAACTACTGTTTGAGCCATATTCGAGAAGAAAAAGGTTTGGTGTTTTGATCACTATTTAACAGCACAATAAATTACTCAAAAGAATTATGTGAGCACTCTTTTAAATCACCTGTAAACTGTTTGTTCTTAGCCTCAATAGAAGCAGTAGGGGATAAATGGGCGTGCAAAACCGGAAATGGGGGTTTTGGCCCAATTGGAGTGGCGGAAGAAAACCACGCCTCGTTCTATAGTACGAGGTTTTTGGCCACACCCCCCATACGTCATTTTCTATCCCTCCACCATAATTATTAACCAATCGTACTGTAGAACAACCTTTTTTACCCCCACCTCCTGCCCGAATTTCCGGATGTTGACCACCTCTCCTTCGGTTTGCCCCTCCCACTAACCAGTCACGTTATAGTACGGCCTTTTTTACCCCCCCCCCCCTCATTACAATCTCTCCCCACTAACAAATTTACCATAGTAGGGGTACTCCGCCCCCTCCAATGTTTGGATGACATCACTTTGGTGCCAATTAAGTTTTAACACGTCATTTTTACATTTTACCCCCCCCCTCCTCCATCCAGGCTTCTCCCACGAGCCTCCTGATGAGTGTACTATAGTAGCCCCCCCCCCTCTAATAAAATTCCAATGTTTGGATGACGTCATTTTTTTTAAAAAAGTTCCTTCCCAGGGATCGAACGCAGCACCTCACATTCTATAGTTGAGCTCTGTATCAACTGAGCTATAAATGAACTGTCGTAGGATAATGTAAACTTGTGGTTTAAGAGGGACAGACTTGACATCCTCCTTGTGGGGCGCTGGAGTGTTCACAGGATCGTTCAAGGCCATGACTCATCAGCACGATGTAATAGCAGCTGCCTCAGGCTACTGCGTAGTATTCTCGGAAATGTTTATTAGCTGCGAGGTTTCAAAATATGATGCAATAGCATGACGTGTTCACATGATCGCATAGCCCCCAGCGTTCTATTCTCGGAATTTAATATTGACGCACAAATTATCTCTAAGTGTGTTCCGACTCGTCTAATCGGAATTTATAGTCTCTAGAAGTTTTGTCACATAGTCAAAAATATAAGTGCGCATGCGTGAGGAGCATGATATAAGCAGCCTACGAGCACATTCATACAATGGCAACATTCGTCGATAGATTTAACTCTGCTTCTTGCAAATACAATAAAACGTTAAAGTTGGAGCAATTGAAAGATAATACCTACAATAAATTCCAGAATCGTAAGCGCCTGTAACGTAGAACGTCGTAAAGGGAATGAAGAACAAATTTGATTAGTACGTGAGGTCTAGGAAAGTTGTGTGATGCGTCGCTTCAGCTTTTCTTGGCTATTCTGCTCTTCAGCCCATTTCATTAGTTCTTCTTTATCTGGTCTACATGTTTTCTTAGCTCTTTTACATCACACGAACGATATCACTCCAGTCCTTTTCAATACTTGCCTACGTGTCAAGTGCACTTCACTGAACAACGTATGTTTTCGTGATTTCCCTGATTGATTTTGAGGTCTTGACCGTGGTTATGGGTCAATTCAACTAAATGTTCGTGTTGTGTTTGATCTTCTTGCCGCTCGATGGAGTTAATCCCTATCAAACGTTCCGTACCTTTACCCGCTAACGCGTGCAAACCATTTACAAACTTGGTAATTAATTCGCCGGCTTTTGGTTTCCTGTTGCGAATCTCAGCTAAAATGCATTCTTGTACTACGATCGGTAACCTTAATTTCATCTTTGGTAACTTACTCAGCTTTAGCTCGATCTTCAATAGCATCTTCTTGGTCCGTTTCACGGTGGCTCTCCTTCTTCCGTGGAATGTCCGCCAGTTGGAAATCATCGCAATACACCCACCCCCCCTTTATTTAAGATACACGTGATTATTTCTTCTAGTTAACTTGTGGCAGCTGATGGAGGTGACCACTACGACTACCACCTTATAAATCTGCGGTAGAATTATACCTGATAGTAAAATAACGTCAATAATACACGTAATCACTAATGCTCAAATAGCTTAAACTTTGTCTGAATATTTGGAGGATCTTTTATGTAACCAATTATCCGACCCCCTCCCTCCATCCCCTTCTAGCCCTAAAAAAAAGTGGTCTTTGAACTAAAATGTCTATTGCGCTGGATGTCGAAGCGGCAAGTTAATGATGGGAAATAGTGATAACTTGATAAGTAGCTTTGGGTTCCTTTGAGGAGTGTGTTGAGATGGGTCTTTGGTGGAGTGGTGATGGTGGGGGGCTGCAGCATTAGGAGGGGTTTCGAGGTGGGGGTAGTTAGAAACAAGCAATCTTCCTAATCCCGGAGCCCACGCACACAGCTTAGTCCTCTCCCTGGAAGCTCCCCCCCACCACACCCCTCACAACCACCATTCGCCTACAACCCTGCTCTTCATCCAGAAGCTTATCCAGAAAGTAATTTCAGAGTCCTTTGAAAAGCCAGAGGTTGGGAGCCTCGACTATTTTATTTTTTCGCCCCCATTCACCTCCCCACCACTCACAACCCCCTTATCCCGCCGTCCTTCAGCTTTCCTTTTCCCCTTCCCCGCCCTTTTCTTTTTTCCCCCTTCCATCTCACCTCCCTCTATCTCCCTCCTTTTATAGCGCAGCGCTGGTAGATATTACGGCAAAAACCGGTTGGAGGGTAGCGAGCGAAAAGGCGCCCTCAGCAGAACGAGGGAAACTGAAACTGTCTGAAGGGAGGGTAGCGCACAGGAGAGATCGTCAGGTGGAGAGGGGAGGTGTAGGGTAGTGGTACTGGTAGTGTTACTACCGTAGTGGTAGTGTACGTGGTGGGGGGGGGGGGGAATTGAGCTCGTTGTCGAGAGAGACGGCAAAACTGCGGGCGAGCGGAGGGAAAAACTCATTGCTTCTCTCGCTGTACATTAGCTGCCTTATCACCGGCTACACAAACCTGAGATTTCACTCTTTGCTCTTTCCCCTCCCCTCTCCGGCCCCCCTGCCCCCCGCCCTCGTACTACACTCCCCTTACTTCTTCTTCTCGACCATAAAAACTGCTCAATTTTTTTTTGAAATCTTTTTCTACATATTTTTTCGTTTATTGGGCCTTCGCCGTGTTCAGATAAACTCTCGCTCTTCCCCCTCCCTCTACCCGCCTAACCCGCCAAATGGGCAACGTATTGCTACCTTCCTAACCTTCTTCGGAGCTTCTGCTTCCTCTCTACATCCCCCCTCCCCCTTCCAACTCCCCTTCCATTTCCCACCGATTTCCTTCCTTTTAAACGGGACGTTAACGCGATAAACTTGGGATTTAAGTGCGCGTGAAGGAGAAGTTGGTATTGTGGCTCTCTCGAGCACCCCCCCCCCCCACATCAATCCTCATGATTTCAACGTGGTGGATGTCAGCGATGGGCAGTATAACTTTGTGATGTTTAATAAAATACCTGAAAGCCAAACGAATCAAGAGAGGAAATTATCAGAGAGGAAATTAAAAGTGAAGACGCGTATCCTTGATGAAGAAGCGGTCACATCTGTTGCATTTATAAAACTGAAATTTTACATATATTTTTAACAGCTAACTGTTAAGAAACTCCATCGAGTAACTACTAGTTAACGGTCAGCACAATCCTAAAGCTAATTGAAAGATGGGTTTCGGAGAGGCATTGAAGTGGAAGGAGCTCTTTTTGAACTTACAAAAGATGTTAGCTCACTAGCGGGAAAAGGGGATTCTAGTAACTCGAGACCTTGTAAAGGCGTTTGATTTCAACGACCGTAATCTGCTCCTGTAGTACGGATTTACCGATACTGAGCTGGAAGGGGCTCGCAGTTAATTCGAAGGTGGGAAACAGAGTCACTGTTGAAGGGCATGATAATGAAATTGCAGATGTTGAGTAATTCGTAGACCAATTTCGCTAATTGGATTTGAAGAGGCGTCGTTATCTCTTAACGGACGATGCCGGCGTACTATGTGATTCGTGGAGCTTTTACAGAAACCACAACCCGCACTACTCATATTCGAGAGGAGTCCGGCGAATCTCGCGTGAGTACCGAGTAAAGCGGCTCAGTACTCGGCAAATGTTCGCCACTTGGCGAGTACCGCATGTCCGTGCCCAGCTTCAATTGTCTGAGAAAAGCCGCATTAATCATAGTGCGAAACGTTACGTTTTTTAAACAACGCTTTAGAGAGTGAATGAACCTAAACGGGACAGAAGATCTTGTTAGCTGTAAATCAGAGATAACGGGAGCTAAACTAGTGAAGATGAGGCTCCGTAAATGGCGGAAGTTGTCAATTTGATGCGGGAATACTCAACATTGAAACGTCTCACGCCGACCAAGATGGAGGCGGGTTGCTGCCGGACGCTGTCCGACATGAGGGAAGATGGCGTTAATGTTTTCGATCCATCGATGTTTAGTCCTCTGAATGTACTCCAGTCGACATTACTATCGATTGTCTCGTCTTGATAGCGCAAGATCCTGTAATGGCCGTGTACAATCAGAAGACCGTGGAATAGGTTGATGTACAAAATCCCCTTCGTCCTCAACGGTACATATCTGTTCTGGCGCATCACAAAACTTCCCTCAACCCCCACGGGCGTTCTACCTACTAATTTCTGCTCAGTTCTGGGCCTCATCAAGCTACTGCTATTTATACCACGACCATTCTTCGATTATCATCTGTCTATGCGACACGATCTGAACTTTTTGTCTTTCTAAAGCTTCAAATTCTCCTAGGAGGTTGTTTGACGTGTATTATCACAAACAGTACTAACAGTTCTGGAATTATGGAGGAAACTGTGTTAAAGTAAAAGGTTGAATTTCCTTTTGTCGTTTCACGACCATTATGAAACTCTCGTCGTATAAATAACTTATAGGACCCAACACCCTGATTTTTACTTGCCGTTATTCAAAAAGTAAGGAAAGTATAACCATCGGGTCAAAACAAAATTGAGTTTCTTCAGATCTTTACGTTTTGAGGCCTACTGAGTCCGAAAAACCCCATTTCGGAGCGTGGTCCGTGTGTGTCTGTTGTTCGATTTGCAAGAGAATGGCAAGACGGAAATGAGGTTGTGGGCGATTTTCATCGACGGCAAAGTGGTGGGGGGAGGGGAGGCGAAAATGTACCAAAAGCGGATTTTTTTTTTCATTTTTCTCTAACGTGGCACCAACAGGTTTGATTTAACTTTCAGATTATCTCCTACCAATTAATTTATAACTTTTCGTCTCTGTAAATACTTCTATGAAAATGCGGTGAACGGAGATATAGGCCTATGACGCCAAAATATGGTTTTTACGCTTTTTGGCCAAACGGGCAAAATGATTTTCACCAAATTCATAGAATGTTTTGACATTTTATGTCTTTACTTTGCTACATAAACTCGAAAATGTAACGCGGGAGCTGTAACGAAGAAGCGTCACGAAATTTGTGTTGGGTTAGGTGCATGGTAAAATGATAAAATGTCCCTAGTGGTTGCGTACTTGTACGAAAGCTGTACCCACCCAATTCAAGTGTGAAGGTTTCTTTCGTTTTAATAACATTCCACCTAAAGATCTCAAAGACGCGTACCAAGGCGGTGAAATACATAAACACGTGCTGCAATTCCTTTCAACCGATTACATAACTTTCCTCCTAATTCTAAGGAAAGTAAAAAGCATGAAAACAAGGTAACCTACATCAGCGTACGGTTTTGACATTTTATGTCTTTACTTTGCTACATAAACTCGAACATGTAACGCGGGAGTGTGGTCCTTCTGGCGGCGATCTACAATGCTTGTCTGCGTCTGGCTTACTTCCCATCATCTTGGAAAACAGCCACCATCACCCCTCTACCGAAGCCGAACAAACAGCCTTCAGACCCATCAAATTACCGCCCCATGAGCCCGCTACCTATACTGTCGAAGTTATACGAAAAAGTGATACTTAGCAGGCTTCACAAGGAAATCACCGAACTCCAAATCATTCCACACTCCCAGATGGGATTCAAACACAAACACGCAACGAAAACACCAACTTAGTCGAGTTACACAACACATTATACATCAGATGTCCCAAGCACACACAACTGCACTCCTTTTGCTGGACTCTGAAAAGGCTTTTGATTCGGTATGGGTAGAGGGACTCATACATAGACTGCACACATACGAATTCTCACTGGGCCTCACGAAAATCATCCACTCATACCTAACAGATCGCCACATTCAAGTTAAGGTAAATGGCTCAGTTTCACCGAGGCGGTTGATTCCTGCAGGCGTCCCTCAGGGATCAGTCTTGTCTCCCATCCTCTTCAACTTGTACATATCCGTCCCTCAGGGATCAGTCTTGTCTCCCATCCTCTTCAACTTGTACATATCCGAGACCTTTGAGAACTTACCACCTAACGTTCACTTAGCGGGCTTTGCGGACGACCTGGCGCTTTATACGTCGAGTACGTCCATAAATAAAGCGACAGGCCGACTGCATAATGCCGCGCATCAGATCATACAGAAACTGGAGAGATGGAAGGTCAAGATCAATACTGCCAAAACTGAAGCCATCCTTTTTACAGCCAAACAAAGGACACCACAGTTCATTACGATCCGAGGCAACAAAATTCCCTTTTCCAAATCTGTCAAGTACCTGGGGGTTTATTTGGATAAACGGCTATCCTTTGGAGACCACATTAAGGAGGTTCAACAAAAAAGCCCTTGGGAAACTTGGCAGATACTACAACCTTCTAACATCACAATCACTGAGCACACCATTGAAACTCCTCATTTACAAAGCCATCATCAGACCCACAATAACATACGCGTGTCCTGTCTGGCACACAGCGGCATCCACTAACATACACAAGCTACAAGTGACACAGAACAAATGCCTCCGGATCGCCACAAACAGCCCTTTCCGCACAAACACATTACGACTACACGAACTCCACAACATGGAACACATATCAGATCACATCACACGCATCACACAATCATACACAGACAAACTTGCCTCACACCCCAACCCACTAGTAAGAAACCTAAACACCCTTAGGAGACCTCAATGGAGGAGCGCAAGGCGTGGGCGGCGGATCTGAGCCGCTCTTGTAAATAATTGTAAATATTGTACATATTGTCAAACTGTGTGAGTGGTCGAATGTATTTAATGGGTGAATGATGTGTGCTTGTGTGTAAATATTTAGTTGTAAGCAACACTAACTTAAGATTCTAGGTTTTCGCCATTAAAGTTTCCTAGCTATAGTGCTGTTATGTTATGTTAAATGTATAATAATTAAGGACTGTGACCCATATACCCCTTATGTTTACGCAAGCAAGGCAGCCATACGCCGATATTGTTAATTATCTATAATATGTAATTTAATTATTATTATTATTAAATGTAAATTTTACGACAATAATCTATTTTGATTTGGAACCTGTGGCCTAGTGGACAAGGCATCGGTCTCCTAAACCGGAGATTGTGGGTTCGAGTACCACCAGGGTTACGATTTTAACAGATTTTTAAAAGAAAAAGATATAAAATGTCCGTCGTGGTTTTGTACTTGTACAAAAGCTGTACCCACCGTTTGTGTTAGTGATTTCATCTGCTTCTGCGCTCGTCGATCTAAAGTTTTGCAATGACAACTACGTTTGATTGTGCTCGTTTATGGTTTCGATATAATGGCCGCGTCAATTGCAATTGACATCACCACTTTTCGTTTGTATAAGATTTCACCTCCATTTTGAATTTAGCCAGTGATAGCCGTACTGTCATTTTATTAAATTTCTACAAATTCTACAAAATTCTTGTTCGCCGGCAAATGAAAAAAGCACTACAATAATCATGTTACATTCAGAAGAATATCGATTTTAGTCTCGTGTTTAATAAAATCACTATCACGATATTAACATTTTCTGAAAAATCGGGGTGATAATCCAATGAACTGCCTGTACGATGAAATTTGACTCGACACGAATTTTATGGATGATTTTCTAGGTGCGGTAATAATTCTTGTGTAATCACATTACACATCACAAACATTATCATCATGGGAGTATGTTGTGTTGGACATTATCCGTTTACATACCCTGGACTATGACAATAATTGTTTTGTGACTGCACCTCAAAAATCATTTTAACTACATCACACTCATAAAAATGAAAATAGGGTTAATCGCCGGTAGATGTCCTTGAATATCCATAGAAACATGTTACTGAAGAAAGACGATTGTCAGAGAAAACTAGAGAAACTTCCATATCTGACCTTCAAAATAAATGAGGAAAGGTCGCAAATGTCGTTCACACGTCTTAACTAAATGAATTCTTCTACTTAGTGGGGGGATATACCCCTTACCGCCACAGGTGGGTCTGTGAGGCACGTAGGGATATTTGTTTTACGAATGTTGGCAACCCTTCTCCTTCTCCCTTCAAGCGTGACCTTTGTAAACGTCCTTCAGTCAATCATTAACAAATGTACAGGTTGGATGTGTCTCCATCTTTCATTAATAACCTAACTAATCATGTGTTTACAAAACTTAGGTGGTCTGTCAGGCACACATGTGGCTAGCACTACATTCCAAGTATGTGTCTGTCAGGCACACATGTGGCTTTTTACAATGGTAAGAAGCCGAAATGCCAGCCACTATTGTACCGGCACGAGTTTTACTAGGATTCTTCTGGCTTATTGTTATTATTATTATTGCGAACCCCACACACATTTCATCATATCAATAACATACACATGATGACAGATTGGGAAAGAGAAAAACGTGTTCACCATGCCCTTACACTAAAAATCGGAAAACTGCGTACATGTGTATAAGTGTAAGAAACCGATTTGCTTGGAATGCTCACGCAAGGTATGCATCTCTTGTGTTGTAGACGAAGTGAAATAGCGAAAAACTAAAACCTAAACTAAACTTGTGATTTTACTAAGGAATCAGTTGTGATCCCACTAGTCCCTACTTCGGTAGTGAAGATGATATAATAATTTTGAATATATTTTTAGTTTCTTCAAAAATTTTGTTTTTCTTAAAAGTTTAATAAATTTGAGGTATTCTTCGCTGATATTTTTTTGTTGTTGTTTTTTACCCCGTGGATTGCCTAATTTGTGTCGAGTGCGTAGCTGTAAAATAAATAAAATTACATATATCTGAACAATATAATAGTATAAAAAGTAAAAAATAAAACAGTAGTAAGAATATGAAAAGATGAAAACACGTACTGTGCCTGAGAGGCACACATGTGGCCTTGACGGGAAAACTGGCACCTGTGGTGGTAAGGGATACTGCTACGGTCAAGTCAGTCATTGCATAAAAACAAAAATAAAAGACATAAAATGTCCCTAGTGGTTGCGTACTTGCACGAGAGCTGTACCCACCGTTTGTGTTTCTCAAAAATGTGTGTCTTTACTTTGCTACATAAACTCGAAATTCTGTTCAGGGAACAACAAAAAGCCGCACTCCCCGTTAATTTAGGAACGCTGTCGAAAAATAAGGCTCATTTATTTTTATTTTTTTAAAACATGTTTTTAAATAGTTGATAAGTATATGTAAATGTTCCTCTTACAGTCCATTGAACAAAGATAATGTTTTTTGATCATATTTGTAATTTCCGAGTAACTGTGTCACTGGATTTGATCAATCTTATGGAATGTCTTTTAGCAGCCTTTAACCGCGTTCTGTTTTACGTAATTACTTTTGTATCTACCTGTTGAACGGAGATAAAAGCTGTGATTGCTCGGAAAACGAGTTTTGTCGAATATTATTTTGTCGGTTTTCCAATTTTCTGAATGTTCCCGCTCATCGAGAGTCTGGAAAGCTCTTCAAGGAAGAACCCGAAGAACTGATTTTTAAGTAGAATAGAGCTGAAATATTTAGGACGATTCATGACGAGCGTCGAAGGGCCCGTTCTGGCAGTGAGCTCTCGTCAGCTTGACCGGATTGCATAACTCTGACTCGCCCGGCGCATATCGATCAGGAAGCTCGATTGGATCGAAAGATTTTGGTTTTCACTTGGACAGCTTGTTGACATTTGTGCTGGTGGCCGGAGGTAGGACCAGCCGCGAGGATCCTGCTTTCTGTTAGGTTTGTGCGAAGGCTTCTCCCACGCTCAATTTCTGTACTCCACTATTACTACTTCATTTAGCACTAGTGAAGAAAGTTATATATACGAGGAAAAATTTCGCTTTTCAAGTCCCTCGACCTCGCATTTGCGATATTTCTATGAAAATCAGCTGAACTGACTATAACTGTCATATTAGTCAAAACACCAAATACGTTTTTTTTTCTCCAACCAAAATGGCAAGTAAGACGCTCCAACGCCTTCTACTCGCCCCTCCATCAGGCGCTTTCAGTGTGGTGCGTACACGTCGGCTTCTCACGTTTCACCAAAAAGTACCAGCTCAATTGGTTCAGCCGTTCTCCCGCAAATTGAATTACACACGTTTTCAGTTTATTTTTTGTCTGAAGCTCATCGTAAATTCACCACAAAGGAGAAACTAAATAAACCAAGTTAAGGACTCAGACTACCCTACGCCAGCTCTAGGGGTAGAAGAAAAGAAGAAGGACGCGAGGATATTCCACGATAGGGCGACCCCCAGCTCAGATACGGCCCGAGCAACACGCGGGTGGTGATACCTCAGAGAACGCAAGCTGACACATCCAACCGACGAATCTCCTCAGCACTCTTCTTGCACCACACTGCGCCAGGAGACGGTCAATGCTGCAACCCCTGATGTTACCTGCTTCCACTCCACGAGCTTCTTACACTGCTGCACGATGATCGATCCAGTTATATTTGTGCCTCTTGGCTCGTCAAGTTAGCACAATATCCTGGCTGACATACTACCAGGATCACTAGAGACTGGTCAGGACCTAAGGCAAAGATGTCAGGCCTGAATCGTTCTCCAGAGACAACCTGGCAGTGCTGCTCTCTCTCCACTTCCCAGCCCTCAGATGACAATGCAACAGCACCCTGTAGCAGATTGCGTCAATGAGTACATGGCCACACCTGCACAGTGTCTCAAACTGGTTACCACAGGCAGGACAGTTACGATTCTGTATTTGAGGAAGCCTGGGGGCGTACCAACCAGGTAGCTCCGCTCTACCCGCCTTGCCCTGTGAAGGCATCCACCTGCAAGGCCTGTGTATTCCTGTGGTACCATGTTCAAGTCAAGGAACCTTCAAGGCCGTATGGTCCACCCCATCTTTCGATGGCACTTACGGCGTTTCCTCATCCCAGAACAAGACAGTTTGAATTTTCTGCCTTGCTCGAGTTTCAGAGGGACCCCAGTACGCCTCGTTAGAGCCGATCATCCACAACATTACAATTCTGCCCTCTTGTACATCTCATCGTGGGATCGCTGAAGCCATGGACTAAGTGGTGGAATCAGACCCCCTTCAGTCTGTGCCACATTCATCTTGCCACCTCCCAAGGGTCCACCGCCTTTCTTCTTCTCTTCTGATGGCCCTGTTGATGTGTGCAGCTCCCTCCATTCAACTGCCAGAAGGTGGATTGGCGTAACACTCGCCACCACCAATCCTGCCTCCTCCTGAAGCTGTGCAATCCGAGCAAGCAATGCAGAGATCCTGCCCTCTTAACAGAGTACTTAATTGACAGTCAGAAGTCAACGCAATACTCACTCCTTATTCAAGGAATACATAGTGACGTGTCAACCGTGGTAATCGTTACTCACTGGGAAGTCCTTACAGTGAAAATTCTGTGTGATCTTCCATTAAAGAGGTCTCAACGCGACAAGATTTGATGGGAACGGCCTCCTTTTTTTGTAGACTTCGTAACTTTTCATAGCCCGAGGGGTGAAGGAGAGGACCAGAAACTTTGTTGCAGGTTCCACGGCCGATCGAACACCCTCACGGGGGGGGTGCTGTAGTTGTGTGTGGGCATTTAGCGGTCATTGAGCGCCATATTCCTTCAAATGCTCCACAAAAACCTTTTTTCTGGGAATATTTCGAACCCCATTGTCGCTCACTTTGCCGTTCTCTCTCCCTCCCACCCTCTTCATCGCCCGGAGCTCCGGTTTCTTTATTTCGTTCCCCCCTCTCCCCCTTTCCTTTTCCCATTATCTAATCAAAACCAGTTACCCGCATTCCGCGGTTTTTCCTCTCTCCCCTCTTCCGCCTTCTTCCTTTTCTCAGGCCCATTTTCGGCCGGTTATTAGACCTTTTGTGTACACATTATTTGATGGATTTTTCGAGCTTGACGCCCGAAGATTGATGGTCTATCCTCAGATCCCCCCCGCCTTGCGATGGCGAATAATATATCGCCGTATCGCGGTATTTTCCTTCTGAACGATAGCTTCCAAAATCGCCGAGAGCTTCAAACCGGCGCGGATGTGATATCATAACCATGGCAGCGTGTCGTAGCCCTTCATATTTTCCGAGGAGAACCCCACTAGCCGTTCCCCCTCACTATTTTCCTCTCTTTGCCTTCGGGATATATTTTCCTTTGCTAAATACGTCGTAAAAGCACGTGATTTCCAGCCTGCAACCTGTAGAACCCTTTCAATACCCCCTATCCCCTTCTGCGCCGCTCATTCAGACGCTCTACGTATTCTACGCTCGTTCGGGGGAAAACGGCAGTTGCAGCGTCGCACAAATTGAAATCTTTGATGAATTATTTAAATAAAATCAGTCCGTTAAATAAATTCATACCTTGTTTGCACAATCCGCTCGTTCTCATTCTCCAACCAGAACTAAAAGAGTAGAATAAATGTTGAAATCAGTGGATAAAAATAATCCAAGCATATGCTGCGCCGCATCACACAACTTTCCCCACCTGTGATCGCACCAGCATTTATTTAGGGCTACCAATTAATACATTCAATTCGAAGGGCCGCCGATTCGTGTCCGCTGGCCCAGCTCCTGTTTGCACTCTGCCTTGAACCCGTCTTCCAACCCTGAATTAAGCCCTACTTCTCGCCCCTTAGTACCCTACTGGACACCTTCAGGAGTAGTGGCCTCTGGATTCTGCCAATATGTGTTGTAATACAGTTAAAATAATTAAGCATTGAGTTTCCCTTACTTTCTTCGGGTTTATAATATATTTTAAGTAATTAAAAAAACATGTAATAATTCTCTTCAACACCAAGTAGGCCGGACAAGGTCATGGCTCTTAGCTCTATAGGTAAAGCTCTCAAGCGCGGGTTTTTTCTTTCTTTTGGTTTATTATTCATTCTGAATAATAACCCTATGTTTTCGGTCACGAAACATTTTTTACAACCCCCCCTCAAAATTTGATACTTTACGTTTCAAGTCATGGGGATTCCAAATTTGCAATGTCCGTCTGCCGTCCGCCGTCCCCCCTCCACCGTCCGCCATCGGGGCCGTTTTGTGCCTTTTACGTGGTCTAAAAAATTCGTTCTTTCGCACAAAAATCCCATTTGGTATCTAGTTGTGCCCGCCATCTTGGTAATCCGATCGGACGAAGCCCATGATTGTTATGGGCAAAAAACGGTTAAAAAAATTAACGAAACGCAGTACAACGCGGGAACTACAGCGGAAGTCAACGTTTCGTCGATTAGTACTCCCTCCCTCCCCGCCCGTCTCATTAAAAAACCACCCGCGCTCGCTCGCCTCCCAACGACGCCCCTCAACTCCCCTTTCAACTCACAACGGGTTATCTCGAAGTGCCCCCATTCCAATTTCCCCGACCGATGGGCAAAATCATCAGACGTTTAGTTTCCGAAGTTCCATTGTAGTCAGCTCATGTTTCGTATGGTTTACTAGTATTCGATGCTGAATCGGATGGGATGGGGGAGCAGTAATACTAGGTCAAGCTGTTCATGAGAATAATAAACCATTGTGTAATAATTTGCAGGGTTTTTTTTTGTGATAATAAACCAGAAGTGGGGGGTTTCTTCAGATCCTTAAGTTTTGAGACCTACTGAATTCGTGTGTGTGTGTGCGTACATTCGCCCTCCAGTTCGATCTGAGGACTCTGTGCTCCATATCTCTCTCTACCACTATTCCGTTCTAGCGTTGTAAGCGCCTGCTAGCCTTGCAGGAATCTGGCTGCTCTGCATGGTTCGGAATGACGAATGGGACCTCAGTCAGTGTCTTCTGCGTGGCTTCGGACAGCATTTGTGGAAAGGATTACCGGCACTTTCACGCCTTTTGGCGCCAGTGCCTACAGCGATGAGGTGTACAAAAGGCCGGGAACCGTAACGTGGTCATCACCACTGAATCATGTAGTGCAGGTATGTTCGTCTGTTAGGTGTGTCAGCTGGCGTTCTCAGAGTTATCATCACCCGCGTGTTGCTCTGGCTGTACCTGAGCTGGCGGTCGTTTATGGGTTTTGTGTCTTCCCCATTTCTATAATTATTATTTATTTAGGTTTTTATTGTTTACCACCATCTCTTTTATAGTGAGCTGTCGGTGGGATGGGGTTTCCATTTACAGAAGAACGTTCGTTTGTTCCTGTTTTTTTGGAGAAGGAAACTAAGGTTGCGAGCCAAACCAATAATTAAGGAGATTTTTTCGAAAACAGCGTTCGTTACCTTTAACTTATAACACAACTTTTGTTTTGTTTAAATATCTTAATGAAACTACGTGAAGAAAAAACAGTTTTCTTCGGCTTTTTTGACGAAACTGCTTGAAAGATTGTCACCAAACGCAAAGGATGGCTCCAACTTGTCAACCCCTGTATATTGTTCGCCATAAATATTCATCTGAAAGTTCGTTGAAAGAGGGTAACATCAAAAATGTTCCGAAAATTGTGTTTCTTCGAACGCTTTTGAAATTTCAGCAGCGAATAAGAAATTGTATTTGATGAACCGGACGAAACGCTTTCTTAGCAAGATTGAACTCATGGTCCATTGCATATTGTAGGACGTTAGGTATAAAATAATAGCGTGGTGCTGTACCTTGTGCTCCTTGCAGATCTTTCCTCTCTGTCGCCACACTTTCCAAGACTCAGTTCAACGAAATGGCCAAATCGTTCTCCGTTCGATGATTCAATAGTCGAGGGAAGTTGTTCGTCTTCTGAGGAAATCCTCTCCAATTAATTTGGGACTGCAGACGGAAAATTGGTGTGGGATGGTGAAGGGTGGTGGGAAGCAGTATTAATTATAATTGTAGAGCTAATACACTTTAGATGAACCGGTCGGTGGAGGAGAATGGATCGGGAGGACGCTGGTAGGAGGGTTTTAATGGCACTTGGCGGATGAAGGAAAGACCATCGGATATCCTTAATTGGTGCCTTCCACACGAATTTCCTTATCACCTCAACCTCCGAGCTCCTGAGTCCCCTCTTCGTCGATCTCTTTGTTTAGCCTCCCCACTAATTTCGCGTCCCCCAACTTGAGAGTCTAAGGCCTTCATTTTGTCCCTTAGGTCTAATCAGAGTTGATCCTTCTCCGAGAGCTCTGAGAAAGGTGCTTTTTCCTTCTTTTTTTTCGTGGCAGCTCCTCGAGTCGCGCATTACCTGCGTTGTAAACGTTTGGTGTCGTGCGCATTCTAACGAGCTCGTTCATTGAACTCAATAAATCATTCAGGAAGGGTATTACCAATTAAGTACTCTCGCAATTATTACGAACTACTTCTTACCTATTTAGACGCTGTAACCAGATGAAGTAAGGGATAGAGCCCACAATAAAATGAAAACATTACGTGACATTCTACGCATAACCTGGTAGCGCTCAAAGTTCAGGAATTGATTGGAGTGCTACTTAAAGCGTCGGAATGAGCGTTTTTAATTGTCTGACCTTATTTTAATTTTACGACAACTTTTCTACAATTTTAACTAGCTGACTGGCTGACGAGACAGAGGGGTTTTCAAACTGCTGATGTAACCCAGTAACAGTAAAAAAATTGCCGAACTCAACTTAATGACGAAAGTGAAGCTAAGTAGCTTGTAAATTGGCGGACGGTCCAAGTACAAGTACGAAAATACGATGCAGGCCATCTGATCAGGACCGCTACAATTCTGGAAACTCATTCCCTATATAGGCAATCGCCCGTGGCTGGGAATGAACAAGCATCCTGACTCTCCCACAGCATGAAGACCTCGCAAACATAATCTCTCTAAAAATAATTTACCTCTACTCTTAATTGTAAACGTTAGTATCATACACAAGTTATGTTTTTTCTTCGCATAAGGCCTCTTCTTGGATATTGTGGATGCTGTTCGGGAAATTAGTTGTCAACTTTCAGTATTTCTTGCTGGAGTGTTCGTCAGAAGTTCTAGAAATTTCTTCGGCATTTGTAGGTACTTCTTCCGAATTTCGTAGAGCACCAAGACTGCGCCAGTTATGTTCATGGTTTCGATGATTAAGTTTTTAAAATAAAACTTTAATTGATTTCCAAGAATAGTTGAAGTTTAGCACAGAATGGAATGATGAACCGGGTAAACACACAGAGAAATCACAAGTGCGGGGCTTATACAGGGGTGGAACGGTGGGAGTTGCTGTAGACAACCAGCGAGATGTAAAGATGGTAGACGATTGCACTGTTCGCTTCCTGGAGGAGCGAAATGCAGTTTGATGGGAATTGGGAGAGGGGGTTTCGGCTTATGCACACCCTTTTCTTAATAATTCTCTCTCTAAATATGCCTGCACAACTTACCTAGACTCATCCACACAAAAGAATTCCTAAACCCAACTCTAGCCGTCCCAGTTTTTTTTTTTTTGACCCGAGGGCGTGTGGGACAAGTCCCTTTGTCACTGCGGCCGCATATGGGCCTGTTGTGACATTGGCCCTTTCTTAGTAGAAAGCGTCGTACATACCCGCCCCCCTTAGGAAGCCAAGTATGTCCTTCACCGCAGTGTCCGCTACGGTTTGGGGTTCAGTGGTCCCCTGACCGAAGTATTCAAAGCGTTTTGCTGCCAAGGCAGGGCACTCACATAGGATATGCTCTGCTGTCTTGTCCTCCTCACCGCAGAGTCTGCATTCCACCGCCTCTGAGATGCCCATCTTGTTGAGGTGATATCTGAGTGGGCAGTGCCCGGTGAGGAAGCTTATCAGTACTCTCAGATCTTGTCTAGAGAATGTCAGCATCGCCTTCGCCCTTTGACCGGAAGGCATGGCAAGCCTTTTCGCCTGTCTTAGTTGTGGCTGGTGATGCCAATGGGCGCCATTTTCCTGTATCTCCCATCGAGCAACCAGACGGTTAAGGTGACTTTTCGTCAGACCCACGTGTGGCTCAGGCCCGATGGGTAGGGGTTCTGTACCCCTTTTCGTGAGGCGGACAGCCTTTTCATTGCCCTCACACCCCCTGTGAGCCGGCACCCAAATGAGAGAGAGCCTCTTACGGGCGCCAAGCTGCTTGAGCGCATGGAGGCATTCCCATGCCAGCTTAGACATAAAACTATAGGCTGCGATGGACTTTAAGGCTGTCTGAGAAAATGTAGATCCGCTTGCCCTTGAGCCCTTTGTTCAGAATCTCTTCTGCGATCTCTTGGGTTTTGACCATTGTTCGCGGCTGCTTATTCAGTCAGCATGCTGACCTCATTCACAGCTGGCCGCAGACATGCCCCTAGGGACAATGCCGTGGCCGTTCCACTATCCACAACCCGTGGTCGCGCCTGGTAGCATGGGCATGCTCCTGGGAAGATAACCCAGAACCAGGAGCCGTCCCAGTTAATACCGTTCCAATTAATTGGCAACTTTCTTTAAACTCTGGTGTGAAAATTTGAAAGCCAGTCAGGATATCACTGGCGACTGTGATTTACTATTTAGAAACGAGGCCATCGCTGGGGATCTCATTCCTCAAGATTAGGACGGCTCACCTCAACATGCTTCAATTCTTCATTCAGCGATAAGGAAGTTACGGGAGCTTCCGCATTCTGCAAATCAGCCAGTACCGTTGTCTGAGCGTTCCAAACCACACCTCCGATTCACATCCAATTCTCATATTTTTCGCGCGTGCACATCATCTGCAAGATCTTCATCATCACCAACCTGATGATCTATGTGTCATCAATTTTATTTTCAATCGAAGCAAATTTTCTTTTAAATGTATTTTTCTCGTTTGAGTTGAGATAATTGATTTTTTCCTTTATAACTTAAATCCCATTTCAATTTCAAACAGCAGGCAATTAAGTTATAATCAATTATAAGGAACTTATAGAGACACATTGATCTGAATTAATATTTCTTAACTTAAGCTGAGTGGACTAGTGTGGAAGGTTTTAACGAGGTTATGAGTAAAAAGAAACTTTAAACTGTTCGAAGCTGAGCAGATGAACGACAAATAAAATAATTGTAAAGATACAGATACTCTATTTACATCATTCATTATATTGGAGACAACTGATAACTCCAATTGACCAAAACACATAAAAACGGACCCTCCAACGAGTCCAGTTGATGTTGGAAAACCAACAATGGGGCTGTGATTTCTTTTTTTGTCCTTGCCTCCACATCTGTAGTTACAGCAGAGACACTCCCCTAAAAGTTAATAATAAACCCACTTTGATTTGAATTCCTGAATTGTCGAGGTTACTCCCGATTACCTTATGGCCCTCAAACAAACTACCGATTTATTTCAGAACAGTAGTGTATCAGTGAACTACACTGATATAGCTTTTTGTCATCTTCTCTCGAACAAAAATTCCTAGAACTGCCACGTGATTTGAAATCGCGGGTATAAACTTTTTAATCGAAACCGTTGTAGGCGTTTTTAAGAGATACAAAAAAGTGGCGTTTTGATCGCTATGGTACTTATAACCTAGTATTGACGTCACGTGGTGATCTGCATGCCTTTGGACCCCATTTCTTACAGCCGATTTATCCCACACCGGTGTTCACGTACATAAAACCTTAACTTAAAGATTTGAAGAAAAAAACTCACTTGTTTTTCAGCTGATTACGTAAGTTTTCATTACTATTTGGTAAGAACAAATCTAAAGAAAAATAATTGTAGAAAGTAGCTAAAGCTTCGTGTAAATACATCGGTACGTGGATATGTTTCTCCTTGTAAAGGATATTCAAATTAAAAAAGAAAAACGTTCATAAATTAAACAGATTCCTTTATTTATTGTAAAGATTCAGATACACTATTTGCATGTAGTTGTTAGCAGTAGACCGTAAGGCACAGTATATACTGATGTAAAGTATATTTTCATAGCATGTTTCGAGGTTTTCAGTGTGTCGAGAGAAGATGGCATCGAGACTAACTACTACAGTGGAATTATATGTTGTAGAAGTAGAAAGATCGTTGCTGATATCTTGTTCGAGTTCTTTGCGCGTAAATTCTAAGCACTAGGCACCAACAGGGCTACGCAAATCTAAATTGAGATCTACAGCGAGAACGATTTTAATTGAACCAGTCAATACCAACATTATGAGGATCTCGGTCGGGCGCAATAAATTAAATTAATATGACCAAGTGCTAAAAAAAAATTGTCTGTCTCCCACTTGGGCGGGGCTAAACAGCACAAGACGGTAAGTATGACGGAGGCTGACGGCTTCGACGTCAAAAAAAGTAGGATATCAATTAGTAATTGGGTTAGTTCTGGCAGTAGTAAATTACTTACCTGGTTAGATACCAGTTTTTCGGCTGCCGAACCCGCCGAGCATCAGAGCGGAAGGAGGAACTACGTCGTGCAGTCGCCACAGCCGAGAAACTGCAACTAAGTTTCTTTTTTTTTCGAGTTGTGTCAATTACAAGCCTCAGGAGGAGTGGATGACTTACGAGGGACATTCTGCTCCTAAACCATCGCTATTGTTCAATAAATTGCTGTCTCACTCTAAGCCTGAGCAAGAGCAAGGTTCCGCCACTTTGCTTTTCCATTTGCCTTTTTTTGGGGGTCAAGCCCCATTTCACGTAGACTTCTTTTTTATTAACAAGTGGGAAGTCTCCTTATTAATTTATTTAAAAAATAGTATAAAGTATAACAAAAGAAGGATTCTACTCCTTTTCTTTTGACGTCGTAGCCATTAGCCTCCGTCATACGTACTGTCTTGTGCTGTTTAGTCCCGTCCAAGTGGGAGAGAGACATTTTTTTTAGCACTTGGTCACATTAATTTAATTTAATGTATTGTGTCCGGCCGAGATTCTCTCAATATATCGTTTTCCATAAATGTTCCTCTGACTGTCCGTCGAGATAACCGGAATGTGCCAGAAATCTTTTGTTTTTGACGTTTCAACACAGACTGCATTACTGCATTTCATGAGAGAGGGCATCACGACAGCCGTTTGTAATAGGAACGGGTCAATTGAAATAATAGGCCACATTCTCGAATAATTTATGTATTGTACACAAGGTCCGCCTAGTACGATAGCCTCTACAAGATTCAATGCGTCTCCTCTGCTTCGTCGTCCGACTTCAACATTTGCGTCGACGTTCAGGTTGACGTTCTGACAGAACTTCTGATGAGCGGAGTGCATAATCTCGTACCATTCGGTTGTCACTGCGGTGGTTCCAATTGTGCCCGTGACACATTTCCGTTTTTTAACGTTTTCGAAATTTCCACTGTTAATGCACGATTGACTTAGATCAACCTTTTGTTCCCCACAACTATTTTTGTGAGTATCCGTTGAGCTGCAGTGTAATCCAAATTCATTGAAAAATGTGGCATACAGAATAACCGGTTTTCTAATTTTCTCAAAAAAGCCTTTGCGAGTTTGATGAAACTTGCAGAGAGTTTTCAGCTTAAAAGTACTTAAATTTTGCGCTGGGTAAATGTTTCTGTAGAAATGCGTACAACGAAAATACAGGGCTCTCATAGCAGATCATTAAGGTTAGGGAAAGCTGCATGTGGCTACTCATCAGATATTTTTAGTTTCCTTAGCTTTTCGAAGTAGAAAGAAAAATTATGTGATCTGCTAAGAGAAACGTGTGTAAGTGAACGCTATTGGGCGATCATATTTCCTGTTCAGTGTGCTGGTTACTCTGGGACCCCAAAATGTGGATGGTTAGGGCTGGTTACCGTACTGATCAAAATACAATTTATCTGAAAGACGACTAAAGATTTTGATTAGATGTTCTTTACGTACATCTCCAAACAGTACGACAGTACCATACAATTCTCATCTGCAATAAAATTAGGAGAGCAGCACAATGCATAACTTGTCGGGTTTCGAAGAAAAGTGTGGTAGGTTTTCTTCTTCTATCCCGCTTATATGACGCAAACATTCTCAGAAAGCTAAGGATGACAGTACGATAAATTACGTATACGATGAGAGTTACATAACGCTCATTCAGAAAATCAGGGGCTCGAACCGATAACTCCAAAATGGTACCTCCATCCTTCTCAAAAAAATCGCGTTGACAGTCTCATGAATCGTCAGCCACTCATTAAGTTGTGAGCGCCATCGTGTTCCACGTAAAACGTGCAGTTATTTGAGGGAAAGAGGCGTCGCACCTGAGATATCAAATTGAAAAGCCTCTTGCTGAGGATGCTTCATGATATGGAAGTATCGCTGTTAAGGACGCATTCGTTTAACTAGTTTTTATTGTTCATTCTGGGCAAACGCACGTTTCCTATACCACTGAGGGCGCTCAACGTTTCTTCCCGATCACCGTCAGGAATTTAGTCAAGATCGTTTCCAGAGTATGCGGTAGCCAAAAGGTTTGGGCTCAGTTGAGAAGGTTCTGCGTGAAGGAGCCTCTTCCGAGGCATCAAGTCGATTTCGACTTTCGAAGGAAATTCTATTGATTAAACTTCTTCTCTTTTCAAGCGACGTAGCGAAGTTTCCCGCGCGATCCACCGAGGGAACTGGAAGCGCGTTGGAAATGGTTGTGCCGGTAGAGTTGTAAGGGAGGGATGGGGAAGTGGAGAGCTGCGACTTGGGTTTTGAGTGGAGGAGGGTAGATTAGTAAATTATTAATGCGGCTTGCAGGTCCTTTGTAGGTGGCGAGTGAAGTGACGGAGGTTTGGTGGATGGAAACGAGGCGGGGGCAAGTTTAACAGATGTTATTAATGGGGTTTGCAGGGGTGGGGATGAAGTGGAGGAGCGGGTCTCCTTGGCGATATCTGACAAAAACAGCACCGGTGACGTTGCTATGACGACCTCTTGAGTTTCTCTCCCTTTTCTTCCGCCCTTCAGTCTTTCCATCCTTCTGCAGGGTTAGGGATACATATAAATTTCTTGTAAAGAAAGGTGTGGTTCTTTTTTTTTTGAGACAAAATGATTCAATTGGAGTTAGCGGATATTATTGGGGATAAATGAGGCCGAGGATCGGCGCGCATTTCGACGTCATACAGCATCCACTTCAGCTCAGACCAACACGCTAACGTCAGGAGTCTTCCCCACGCTCGGGATCTGAGCTCCTCCAGTTCTCTGAAGGATTCTCCTCCCACTTGGGGTCAGATTCTCTTCACCTGGTAATATCCCTAGTGCAGATTCTATGCCCTTCCTCTTTCACCTCTGAGTGTTCGGCATCAAGAGTCGTGATTGGTCGTTAGCTTCTCCCGGTACCCTGGGGGAAGGAAAGTGCTCCAATCGTGAACAAAAGCACACAGCTGTCCTCAGATCTTTACGCTTTGATGCCTACTGAATCGAAATAACCGCATCTCGATGCGTCCTGTGTGTTATTATTTATTTATTTAATTTATTTTTCTTTATTCTGAAGTAATGGGCATTTCGTTGGTAGAAATCGTGGTAGGGGAGAAATTAATCAAATCGAGCATTTTTGCTCTTTTTTTTTTTTTCAAAAAAGGCTCTTACGATTTGGGTTCAACCTTCAACCTGACGGAGTGATTTCGCTGAACATGTAACCACATTTTCTTTTTACGAGAAGAAGATAATAGGTAGTCAGTCCAAGGTGAGTGAACAGCAGCATAGGCCACGGCCACTGAACGCCCATTTCCGTTCTCCCTCTGGAACGAACACGCCAGAGAGCCAAGTCATACAAACGCACGATTCCATTTAGAAAACAATTTACTAATCACGGAGAATAGCCATAGACTTCCACACAGACTACAGCTGGCGCAGTCTTTAATTTTTTCCTGCTTTAAGCGACATCAAAAGCGAATAAGTGGACACACTGCACAAAGCGCTGCAATGAGATTAAAACTAGACGATCGTTCGACCTCTGTCTTTAACAAACTAGGAGTGCTGAAAATCGGAGGACTAAAAAAGGTACAAATCGCATCTTAGATCTTTAAACTGCTCAAATTCAAAACCCTAATTATCTGCTGACTTCAAATTTATACTTCACATCGACGATTGCTATAGGAGGAATAAAATATCATCTAAACCCCTGCACACCGAATGGTGTTTGAAAGATGTTTTGAGATTCAGGGAACAAAGAACACTGTGACGACTTTAAACTGGAGGAGACCACCAAATCCTTCCGTTTGAGGCTGCAAAATAAATTTATTAGTGAATACCGCTTGGTGCTCCTTGGTTCGTTCGGAATTCCGTTATACGCACTGACCTGAATATCCTTCCAAACAAAGACGACATTCGGAAACGTCCTACGATCCTACACGAAAGATTGATCCCACACTCTAACGCCTTACTACGGCAATTAGCCGCGAAGCCACCACAGCCCAGACCAAGACGTCGACTAAGGAGTAAACGTCCCACTGATTTACTTGAAGAAAAAAAAACCGTTAATGCCATCACTACAAACAGAAGCATTTGATGATCTATGAATGAATACCTCAGTCACGTTCCACGTCCATAATGTTTTATTTTTCAAAGTTACGCTCCACTATAATGTATTTTTAAATACGATGAAGTATTAATTTGTTGCCAAAAACTAGTTTTTACTTTTCTTAGCTCTACGATGTTATCAGCTGAACAAAAAAAAAATTGAGTTCTCTTCAGATCTGTAAGTTTCAGACCCTACTGAGTCCGAAAAACGCTACTTGTGAGAATCGTCTGTGCGTGTGAACGCCATTGAGAGAAAACGGCTAAACCAAATCACGTAAACTTGGATATCTAACCCGCAGGTCACCATGGGACGCCAAAATAAGGGAATGTGCAAAATCCGCCCAAAACTTACACGACGGTAAGAGGTTTACCGGTGAATATGTATCCAGGGAAGGTGGAAGAGAGAGATCCACTAGGCCCTAATCATTCTTGGCCTTCAAATAAATCTCTCTCTCTCTTTCATATTTTGGCATTTCTCATTGGTCGTACTTCTCGGTGAGTCCGGGTTGAACCACGTGACGAGTGTAAGTGTGGATTTGGTATGTTCTTTTTTTGTTTAGGGCTGGTAGCTGAGTGGATGAGACGGCAGTTCATCGTGATTGGTAATTAGGTGCTTTTCCTCTTGTGCCTTGGCGTTTTCCATCTTTGCCTTACTTCAGCGTGCTCGTAAGGCAAAATGTCCTTAACAGTTCCGCTTGCAGCCCAGACGGACTCGCTCAAGAGGAACGTTGACCTTGACCGTTCTACGCTGCCGGACGTCACCTAATCGCTTTAGTATTGTTCAAAACTAGAACCTTTTCTCGCGGAGGGGCAGCAATCGACAAAACCAGGTGTGACAAGTGTTTGGGCAATTATCCACATTGTCAGTGGGGAGAGCAATCGACGATGAGACTCGACAGATAAAATGCGTTGAGAGCGGAGACCGTTCCCCCGCTCCTTCGTTTCTTCCGCCCCGGCCTTTTTCTTTCCCCTTCACCGTCTCTTATCTTTCCGCACGGACCTTCAACTTCAACCCCTTGGTACCACTGTTGGGAAGGGCTGGAGATCTAGACTCGATAGGAGGTGGAAGGGAAAGGACTTCGTCGTACTGCGGTCCCCTTTGAGTGTTGGGCAACTTCCTCGCATAATGTCCGCTCATTTCAAAGGAGATTCTCATCTAACCCCCGCCTCTCCGCGCCACCATTCCCATTCCTATCTACAGGGAGGAAGTCTTGCAGAGGGGGAGAGAGAGAGAGAGAGAGTGACAGAGGGAGAGATGCCTTCCTTTAGGGGTGGAAGATGAGGGAAGAAAAAAAAAGGACCGGGTGAGGGTGGGGATGGGGGATAAAAAAAGGAAAATCGAGGAAGATGAGAAAGAAAAGAGGGAGATAAGGCAGGACAACAACCGGCAGTCTCTCAAGTAAGCAAAAACACGAGAAGAATAAGCCTCAGTATCACACTTCCCCACTTTGTTTCCTGCTTTTTCGCTAATTTCACGTCATTGTCGGAGCAATTGGCGGCAACTGTCAGGCCTTTGCGAAAGTTTGCGGTTGAGACCCCCAATTGGAACCTTTGAAATAAACCGCTCGTGCCTGATGACCAACACCAGTGTCCATCAGTCCAAGAAATAAGAACGTCTTGAGGTCTACTGAATCGAAAACAAAATCTATTGTGGCTCACGTACATTCAACGATTTTATCGATTAGTAACTTATAAAATCAGCTTTCCCGTACGTTCAAGACTTTGCCGTCACTTGGAAGAACTGAGCGCAACCTTCTGAGTAGAAACTGGTTTTAAGGTTCGGGATTCATTCGGTCGTCCTTATTAATCTCAGGACCTTCAATGTGCGGACTATGCGAAGGTAATTTATTAGACTCTCTAGCTGATTTTTGGGGAAACGTGCATGCTTGTCCTGAAATTATAGTGAAAACTGCAAACAAATCAATTTCATGGGTTGTCTGTAATTATTTTAAAATAGTTGACAAACTATCATTGAATTTGTAACATATTGGACTAACAACACGGGTTTTTAAAGAACTAAGTGGAATTCATAAAGAAAAAACAATATTTTCACCGAAATGTTTGATACTTTATTGTTGGTTCCCTTCGATTTTCCGAGATTGAGTATTTTATGTTATCGTCCAGTTTCGTGCACTGGCGCTTCATTCACTATCATTTGTTACAGTTTTTAACCGATAATTCCAAAACAGTAAACACAAACTTTCTTAAAAGTATCATGTTGACAGTCGTGTGGTCCAGGACCTGAATGGATGGCAAGCCCCAGTGCACCGCACCTGCGCTTTATTCATACATAGAGGAATGGGCTTGCCCTAATAGGGGGCAGTTGCGTGGGACATGAACTCCGCTCCCCTTTTAGCCAGGTAACCGTATCTAATACCATCCTGCCTTCATAGTGGATAGCACCTTCCACCTTCCCCTCGGAAGCCGGCCGGAGTACCCGGAGAGGAACTTCCTTACGGACACAGTTTCCCCCGGACGACAGGCCCTCGTCTGTGACGTGAAACGCTAAACTTGCATGCTCTCAGCAGGCAGCTCGTGGTGGTGAGGTTGTCTTGGCCAGTAGAGGCCACGTCTAGTACTCTTACACATCTTTAATTCTCAAACTTATGGGTCTAGATGATCCCGAGCTAGATATAGGGCTAGGAGGGAGTCTCTTAATATAATCGCATGTGTGGTCCTTCGCCCGCCAGAATCATGTCAGTGTCATGAATCACTCAATAAAGCTACCAATTCTGGAATATTAAGCACTGCCAGTTTCCAAATAGAACGCACGGTTCATACGAACTAAATAACAAATTAGTTAAGATGCCAGATATTTATTAATGTGAAGGTTCGGTTAGTGGTAAATTCACGATCATGGCGCGGAGCTGAGCGAATATTGCTCCGGTTCACCTGATCCGTATTTTCCGCTACAACTGAGGTCGGGGTTCGGAGCCAACTCTCAACAACTGGATCTCCAGGGGTCGCGGCTTTTGTTCTGAGCAACGAGAGCAATAAAACACTGCTCTCCTCCCTCGCAGCCCCATCCACTTCTTTTTCTCCTATCGGTTCGTTCCATTCAAATGAAGAACTGCCAGGAGCAGAAACGTCTGGGACCCGCCTTCTTCCTCGATTCTCATGAGAAATACTACACCACGGACACGATAGGGGATGTTCTCCTCGTTCGTATGAGGGCTACCTCCGCCTCTGATCAACCGTTCCGCACCTCTTGCGAAACCCTCAAGCTCTGGCTCTGAGTTTTTACCGAATTTCTTGCTACTGCATCCGCATCAGGAAATTATCGAGAACCAACTTCAATGTCTGTTTCATCGCTCTCTCAAATTTAATTCAACGCCTTGTTTTAGTAAAAATGGCGAAGAAGTTTTAAGTATTGAATGTTATGCGCGGTTCGGTGGGCAGTAAATTGCTAGCGTCAGAGAGCGTCTTGGAGCTACCACCCTTTAAAACCACCTAGATATTTGCCGCGCAACCGGGCGATACTATATCATTTTTTTTTCCGGATTCTGCTCTCGTCCGTCGTCCGGCAACAAAACCTCCAGTTCTCTGCATCCAGAATTAATTGAACTTCGTGAGGTGTTTATTTTATTGGCATGCCAAATAAGTAGGCCCAGAAGACATTTATTTTCTAAGCCGTTGTTTGTTTTCGTTTTGATTATCAGTTGTTCACTTTCTTTTATATTTTTATTATTAGTTTCATTTCTTTTACCTGTCGAACAGAGTTATATTCTTTTTTTGTTTGATTAAATTAGCTTAATTTATTTGATTAACCCGTAAAATTTTTATTTGTTTGAATTTGCTAAGGCTCATGGGTTCCTCCCCGCAAGGGTAACGAACTCGTACCTTGACGGCACAAGTTTTAATGTGTGTCTGTAGGGACCATATCCAAAATGGAGAAGGGGAGGAATACCCCAGTTGTCGTCCTTATCAAACGTGCATCTAATGCCTGCCATACACTATGCAATTGCCTGCAGGCCGTCGCCTCAACAGGCAATCGTAAGACCAATATCGCCGAGTTCCATACACTAGCAGTCAACCGCCTGCAGGGGGCCGTACTGAACTGCAGATGATAGCCTGAAGATAGCGCACACAACAGTCCGGTACCTGCAGGCGGACTGCCGGTCAATGAAACAGGACTACAGGAGATCCCCAGTTTTTCACCATGCTCCGTCGGAAACGTTGCGCTGTTTGTTTTGTCAGTTCTTGGGAAACCCCAAGAAAAAAGGGTCTGGGTAAAAAGTTGGCTGCGAGATAGAGAGGCTAGCTCTCACATTTCGTTGCTCCGTGAACTGAGGCTGTCTCACCACGAGGATCTGAGGAATTATCTGAGGGTGAGTGAGAAAAATTTCCGAAAACTCCTAAATTTGGTTGAAATGAAAATCACAAAAGTGGACACTCATTTGCGCCAGGCTATCACTGCCGAAGAAAGGTTGACTGCAACTCTGAGTTGTGTCACTCCCAATCGTCGCTCTAGTTTCTTCATGGTCGGCTGTAAACGATAGCAAGTCGAAATACCACAGTGACGGGGTGTATGGGTCATCTCCCGATGAGCCCGACTTTAGCCGTTTTACTTTCTTCAACTCTTTACGGAACGCACATCTCAAGTTATTAATTTTTTTTTCTTCACTGTGTCAATGGTGGCTGACGGCACAGTTTTTTAATACAACTTCAACACCTCACTTGACTTTCCATAAACAAAAGTAGGCCCGATATAATTCAATAAATGCGGAAATGAAAGGAGGTTTCCCGTCCATCTTTCTTCGTCAGCCCAATCTCGGCTGGTGAATGATCTCACGAAAATTAGCTCACGCACAACTGATGGAAACGGTGACAACAGATCGTTTGCCTGCAGGCTAACTGACAGTGTGTGGTAGGGGGCACATGAGATCGTTATCCGACAGGTCGCTGCCTGTCGCGAATCTCTCATCCTATCCCCGACTGCCCGGCGACCACACACCTTCAACTGCAGTCCATTATCTTCACATCAACTGATAAATGTGTGGGCAATCCCTAGCTACGGCCTTACGATTATCTTCAGTTAAACTGACAGTGTATATCGCTGGTGAGAAAGGTGTGTGTATGAGACGAATGAATGTTTTTATTACGATATGAACGTTGTTTTTTCTGTTTGTCTTCCGTTTGTGTGATGTGTTTATACTCGTAGTTATGAGACAAACGTTTTTGGAACAGTGAAACTATGTTGTTAAATTAAACAAATATCTAGTGTTTGATTTAAAAATATTTATTGTTTAATTATATGCCGAGGACGTGAAGAATTTTCTTGAATCGGAAGTGTATCCCGGGGGAGTGGAAGAGGCGGCCGCACGACTCCATCTCCCAGGGTGGATAAATAAACTATCAATCTCTCTCTCTCGCTCTCTTTAAACCATAAAGTGGCATAAGACTCAGGGGCTGTGTAAAATAAATTTAAAAAAAAATGCATTTATTCAAGAAGATTACAAAAAAGATACAAAAACCAACTTAAATACTACATAATGCGTTCCCCCCGCGATAAGTAACTTGTGCTGAGGGGAGGAGTTGTATATAAATTCCTAGCGACAGCTTAATAGGTACAAATCGCAAACCTACATAGTACAATATACTGCATTATATGATAGATAGTTCATAAAATCAGAAAACAAGTTAAATACGAGAATCATCTGATCATTTCCTCACGGACGTACTCTTTGATGCGCCGCTTAAACCCTGCTAAATCATTTAGCATCTTTAATTCTTTCGGAAGACTGTTAAACAGCTTTATTCCATTGTACGAGGAAAAATGCTGACTTCTAGTGGTGAATCTAAAAGGCAACTTTAGTGTAAGGTTACCAGATGACCTCGTCTGCCCATAATTTTTTTCAAAATCAGATAGATTTTTAAATATATATATGGATACAATTTTTTTGTAAATGTGAATGATGTCCAAAACCTCGAATGTCTTAAAAACTGCAGAGGAGGGGAATCTCATTTTCTGACGCAGTTAAATTTTGATAATTTTTTTCTGGGCTATATGCAAAGGCTCTAGGTAAGTTCGGTAGGCCGACCCCCACACAAGAATACAATAGGATATCACGGATTGCACTAGAGCATGATAAAACATTTTGAGTGTGCCCATAGACATAAAATTTCGGATTTCAAGGCACAGGGGTAAGACTTTACAAAGTCCGTTGCATATATTGTCAATATGGTATTTCCAGGACAGACATTGGTCCACAACCACCCCCAAATACGTAGCTTGTGGAGTCTGCTTGGTACCAGGGCAACTGCAATCACTTGCACAGGACAGAGGTATTACGCAAGGAAAAAGCAACAAAATTGGATTTGCTAAAATTTAGCTTTAAGCCGACTCCATGCAGCCAATCCCTGGCCACAGTAAGCAAGCAGACGCCGCTTGCACGGATGCATCCCAATCATTTCGCGAGACCACTACAGCTGTATCATCAGCATAGGTAATTGTGTCCCCATCAAGTTGAACGCCAAACAGATTATTCATAAAACAAATAAATAAAAGGGGTCCAAGAACTGTACCCTGCGGAATTCCACAGGAGAAGGACGATCCCTCACTCGAAATTGCGTTTATTTTCACTTTGTGACATCGCCCACGTAAATAACTCTGTACTCACACAGCGCGTATACTGTCCACTAACATCTTGTGAGAAACACAATCAAAACGTTTCCTCAAATCCAGGAAAATTGCCAATGGTTTATTTCCTTTGTCGAGCTCGGAAAAGACCGATAGCGCGGCAACGGCGTCTTGAGTGCCCAGACCTGCACGGAAGCCAAACTGTCTGCTATGCAACAAGTTATTCCTTGCTAGGTTTTCAAGTAAGTGATGCTTCACTGCCTTTTCTGTGATGCTGTATGTACATTCCAGGGAAATATGGGTACGCTGGTCCGAATCGACTATGTACTGCTATCATCGGAATATTGTGAGAACCACTCAACAGTTTGGTTGATAATATTAGATGTGTTAATGATCAGGGGAGAAAGGCCGTCACCAATGCTGCTCAATTAACTTTGTTCAGTTCGTGCTGGACGATTTCTCTAGGTACACGTCTGAATTCGAGTTTATTCGCTCACGAATCCCAAGAAAATGCCCCGTCATTTCCAAACGCTCTAGATACCATCCTGTCTATATTACATGGAGGGTGAATCCAGTCATATAAAACTAAGTGATACGGAACATCCATTCATAGAACAATCAGACAACTATTCCTCCACTGTCCTAGTCACGTTTTGATGGAAAAGTCGTTGTTGGGTGCATGAGAGGGGGAGCTGAGGATCGCAATAAAACTGAAACTCGGTGAGCGTGAGGAGGACTGTATTATACATGCGTGCGGAATTGAGTTGAATTAAAATTGAGGTGAGATGGAGTACAAATGAACGACACAAGGGCAGTACTCGGAACGCGTGAACTGGCGCGGGCAACCGTATGAGAGAGTGAGAAGTTACTGGGGTGGTAGTTGGAAGCAGAATGATTTTGTAAGAGCTCTGTCGTTGATAGGAAAATGAAATTGGGAGAAAGAAATAAAGAAAGGGGAAAACTTAGGAAAGGGGGCTGGGGGACCCGCAGGTGAGGGGCAGGTATTGAAATAGTTGGAGACAATTAGGCGGTTGGAGACAATGACGTAGGGAAGTCCGAGGTCAAAGACTCTAACCACCTTCAAACAGTCCAGACAATGGTCAATAGTTTTCACAGCAGAAAATGTTAAGATTGAGTGAGTGGGAAGAAAAATGTCTCTCTCTGTGTCACTCATCTACTTATTCAGCGATGTCAGTAGGAAACCCTACTCCGCTAGGAGTTGAACGGCTTAAAGATCGTACTAAAGCGCATAAAACGTGCCAGCTAAACGGTTCAAACGAGGCTACTTCAGAGGTGAATGAGACTATCATTCTGATTCAAGCCGAGTCAAAATACTGTAAATATTCAAAAAAACACTTACGAGTTCCAAGTCCTTTTAGTGTTAATAAAAGGTTTAAGTTCAATTAAGCACACGGAGAACTACTCTGTACTCGTAAGAAAAGTCAGTTTTCTATATGACACAATACTTTACGCAAGCGATGCGAGAATAAGAATGGGGGACGAAGCCGAGACACCATCGGGAACCGAACCACCTGAACATCTGGTAATCACCTACTGGAGTGCGTCACACATTCCACATTTGACTCAAGTAATACATACGAAATATACCACGCACCACAGTAATGAACAAACATTCAGGGTCAATTATTCGAACGAGCAAATAGTACTCCAATTCAAAAGAGACAGCAGGCTCAAAGTACTAATCACTCGGATGACTTTTGATTCAACCGGCATCCCCTATGGTTGTCCAAAATCGGACTATACCTCACTTTGAGGACCTTATTCCGACAAAAAAGCGACCTATAACTGCCCAACAAGCGCGCCTATTTAATTAGAGTGCGTGCTTCATGGAACACTTCCAAACCTGCAGTTCCACTGCACTTCCAACTGCAATTCCATGGAGTGATGGAGTGATTCAAGTTCTTGTTTAGTTTGCCATTCTTTGTGCGGTTCGGAAATTATTTTATGCATATTTGCCATTGTTGGGATGTAGCCCGTGTGGTGGTTGTAAGGGGAGGGGGAGAGGATACCAAAATTGAGGGTTGTTCTCAATTTTTTTTTTCAAGGCCTCTGACTAGAATCGCGCGTACTGACGGACATTTAAATTAATTAAATTTAAGCAACGAGAAAGTTGACGTGTACAGATAACTCCCGGACGAGTATTTGGATTTAGGAGATGTTGAATTGAATGAAGCTTCGTTAGTTTTAAATTCCTTCCGAACTGGAACCAACGTCTTTCCCTCCATCGCCAATGTATTCGGCCCCCGGAGTGACTGGCGATGCGGGCGGAGGGAGGAGCAGAGGCAACTTCCCTCTCTGAAGCACAGGCGGTATATCTTCCCCTCAACGTAATGGCTCCTAAGAGCCGCCCACCAAGAGATTCATTTTCCAAATTGCTTCCGGTTCCGCCAACGTTTTCTTCCGTGACGTCACACACAATTACAGCTCCTTCTTCTTCATTCCAAAACTCGGCTCGTCTTTTTTTTTCTTTTTTTTTCATCCTTCTCCTTCTCCAAACTTTCCCTTAAAAGGAACATAAAGCAACAGATAGCAGGTTGAATTTCTCAAAGGAAATATTAGTATTATTGCGAGGCAATCACGTTTTCTTTCCATTAATTTTTCTCCCTGGGCAATTGAAGCGGTTCACAAAGGGGAGAAGTTCGAGGCTACTGGCGTGGAGGGGCATGGCACTTCACTCACATCGTGTTTGTAAAAAGTGACGCGTATAGATGAGCGTGCCTTTCTCTTGTAACATTGCAGCAAAATAAGCCCCACGGAGTAGGACGGAGAGTTATTGTACGATAAAAAGAAGCCTCGAAGTTTGGTTTGCTCCTAACTATATTTACAAAATTGAATAAATGAAAGATGAAAGCGCTATCGTTATATAAAAAAGCGAAATCCCCTGCAGAAATTGGCTTTTCATTTTAGCGACCAACTTTTGTTGTGACTAGATGTGCCGCTCTTGCCGTTCCAAATCCTTTAATGACTCGTTTCTTCTTCGTGCAGCCGGTATAGTTGGAAGAACCTGCCAGGAAAGAAATTGAAGCCGGTAATCGAGCAGGAAATCGTGTCGTGTGGGCAGGGGAATATCGAGGAATGGCTACTGTGGTAGGCTTCCGGTAGCCGCTAAGTAGTTCAGTTCCATGTCAAACAAACTGCATCACTTCTACTGGCGTTAATATTACAAATGAACAAAACACACAAAATGTTTAGATAAATACTGATGAACCAATAAATAAGAAGGAGCAAGAGCTTTAATGCGCCCCACCCTGAGGGCCTAAGCAGGCACGCAATAGAATCAAAAAGAAATTTCGAGTGTGCGGATCTTTACATTTCACGGATTTCTGACTTAAAAAAAACATGTCTGCGAGTGTCTGAGTTGAAACAAGAAAAAATGTCTGAAATAAATCGGCTCAATTTTAATATTTGTAAGCGGTTCTCCGTGAGGTACCAATGAGGGCACACGCGAAGTTAGCCCAAAAATAACTATAGCGGACATGGCGAGTGCTGAACAAGTTGGGTCTTTGACCTCCAAAATGTCCGCACTTGCCCTAACGGGACTCACTGGCCCTAATGGCAAGGTAATTATTTCCCGAACTCCTTCTGTCTTCAAGCCCTGTTTTTTTTACCTATGGAAAGTCCACCTTTCAGTTATTTTCGATTGACAATGGATTTCCCCTTTGTTTGATCTCAATTGCGGGGCAAGGTTCTGGCGCTATAGCGCACACATGAAATGTGTGTCCTTTCTCCTGCACCTCCTTCCTTTGCTCTTGAAGGGCCCTCCGTTGTGCGAATTTCCTGTGATTTCCTTCCTTTTTCTCACTGACCCCCCCCCTCCCCCGGGCGTATTCACCGGATCATACAGCCCACCCATGCGCTTCTCATGTTTTATCTTTTCCCCAGAAAGAAGCGTACGTATACCATTCTTTTGGACTTTCCCCAATATCCTTTTCCCCTCCCCTCAATTTACATTCCCCTCCACAACAGACAGCTGCTCTCAAACTCATTCACTTATGAGCTCTCGTGAAAGTCGGTCGTCTCCCAGTTCTCTCAACAGACCCTCATTTCACCTCTCATCGACATCTAATTTGGGTTTCTCCTTCCATTCTGCGCTTATATACTCAAACCTGTTATGATTACTTTTGGGTGTGAGCAGATTCAATTATCACAATCATAATATCAAATTTTCATTCGTGAGAAATTGACGAGAGCAGCACAATAAATTATCAACAGGTTCGAAGAAAACAAATTTTAGTGCAATTTTCCTCATAGTTCTGCTCATATGATTCAAGCGTTCAAAACAAATCAGGGTGGTAGTCCAATAAGCCAATTATATGGATAGAGTTTTGTAGCGTCCATTGGATAATTAGTCGCAACCGCTGCCGTTTCACTTCTCACAATTTTCACCTGATAACGCACACACAGCACTCTTTCTCACTTTGTGTCTCTAATCACCCGTACATAAATTACTTAATAACGGCGTTGCGTCGACATTTGATTGGATGCCATATAAACAGGAATGGCTGAATGAACGGGGGAATAGGCAAAGTTGTGTAATGCGCCAATTTTAATTTTGATTTTAGTTGTAAGAACTATAGCGTTGTCCTCGCTGTTCGTTGTGGTTTTGAACCTGTCGCTCTGGCAAAGATGTCCAACCCAACTTTTTTGTGGCATCTTGACATCCAAGAACGTTGTGTGTGTAGCGGCGACCTCCCTCCCCATCAATTCCTCATCAGACGAGTCAGCAACTGAAGTTTCTTGCCGAAAAGCCCTCTCCCCCCTCATGACCGCGTTTTCCTGGTCGGTTGCCGCCCCCATCGACGACTCTCGTCCTCTTCCGTCTCTGCCCCCAAATCTCGTCCTCGTCCTGGTCCTGCTCCTCCGTCCTCGTCCTCGCCCTGGTCCCGGTCCTCGTCCTTAGTCAGCAGGCGGAACGGAAGCCGCCGGAAGTTGGCCTAATGCATCCGGCGCCGTTCGGCGCCTTCCCATTGATTTCGACCCCTCGCAGTCCTCCGAGAGGGCCGCCCTTTGTTCCTTTATCTGTCAATCTCCGGAAGGAGGCGGACGAAGTGACATGACGGCGGGAGGGGTGGATTGAGACTGAGGCTAGTCCCGAGATTTCAGCGTCACCCCGAAAATATATCTTGAGGGGCGCATCGCGCAACCTTCCTCAGCCACTCGGCTATTTTGTAAGGTTTTCCAATTAATCATTTTGTCACTCAGCTTATATAGAACTCAAAGGCGATTCGATAAACACTAATCGAAAACTTGGCAGATCAATACGAGAATCCAAACCAAAATGGATCCATCAATCTTTTTGTTTCTTACAAAACAACTAAAGAAAAATAGAAGAAAGAAGAGCGTAGATTTATCTGATAATCTCGGCAACTGATACTAGTTGAAAAAATATCGGATGCGCCGCATCACACAACTTTTCTTAGCTCTGCGTCAATTCACTTGTGTTCGCGGCTTGTTCTTGTGGCTCAATTCATTTATCGCTTGGCCAAACACTACTTCACGCCAGCACAAAGCGGTGCTTACACTTCCGGAATTTATTGGGCTGCTCGTACTCATTCTCGGACGATCATTCAGCAATTGGCACTCAGAGAATTGATGACGTTAATATAAATTGCATTAAGTGATACGGCGGTAGTTGAAAATACGTCATTTCTGGAATGGTCCCTTTATATGTTATGAGAGTTTTTAAACGCTCTTCGAATAGGTATTTAATTGGATTAGCACACCAATTTTTTTTAAGATTCTAGCGACGTTTCAGCGGTTTCTAGCGACTTTCAGAACTGCGCTTAAATTTAGTCGTAAAGTATCATAATTAATTGTGCTGCTCCACGAATGGAAATTTAATGGAAAAGTCGCCTCATTGAGATGGCTCATATAACAAATTGACTGTAAATCGTTACTGCTGTTTAGGATTAAAAAAACAATTTGGTGCTTTGATCACTATGACAACTATAGTTAGTTTTGAGCGGATGTTGCTCATACCCTCATTTTGGAGTTGCATGGTGACCTGCGGGCTTGATATCAAGTTTAAGCGGATTTGGTTCAACTATTTCAATTGCATGTACAGTCACACATACGCACACACTTTTGGTTTATCATTCAAATTAAATTTAAATTTGATACATTACGTCGCGGGACATCGGGATTCTAAATCTGCTGTTTTGTGCTTGCAACGTGGTCTTAAAAATTCGTAATTACGCACAAAAATCCCATTTGGTATTTAGTTGGCCCATCGGCATTCCGGTCGGACGAAGCCCATGGTTGTTATGGGTAAGAAACCGTTGAAAAACTAACAAAAACGCAATTTTGGCAGTTTTATTGCAAAAACGCCGTGTTTGGTATCGCTCCCAAGGTATTTTTAGATCCTGAATCAAATGGAATGAGTATCAGACGTGTGCATCTGCCTACAGCGAAATTACGGTAATTATAGTGAGCCAAAGGATAATAATTGAAAGAACTCCCGGGACAATAATCACAGCGGCAGTAATTGTATCGTTAGTACCCCCCCCCCTCCCCCACGGGCGCATCACCACGCCCACTCGACTCGCCACGTCGTGCCTATTGCCTACAGGCGCCCGGAATATTTAGAATTCGTCGTTCCGTTGTAGTCAGGTCATGTTTCGTGTGGTTTACTGGTATTTTTCGATGCTCAACCGAATGGAAAGGGTCTCGGAGCGGTCAGACACCGTCAAGCTGTTCAAAACAATAATGAACCGTTGTGTAATAATGTGCAGCGTTATTTACTTTCCTTGGCTGTACAAAGCAGAAAGGAAAGTTATGTAATCGGCTGAAAAAAAAAAAAAAATTCAGAGTTCTCTTCAGATCTTTACGTTTCAGACCCCCCCCCCCCCCCACTACGAGTCCTGAAAACACTATTTGAGAAAAGGGTCTGTGTGTGTCTGTGAATGATTTTTAGGCAGAACCACCGTACCAAATCCCCTAAAACTTGATGTCTAGCCTACAGGTTACCATGGGACGCCAATATAAGGGTATGAGCAAAATCCACCGAAAGGTAATCATAGTTATCATAGTGATCAAAACACCAAATTTTTTTTCTCAAAAATTGCTCTGACGATTTTGATACAGATTTTTTATATTGATAGCTCTCAATAAGGCCATAAAATTCCGATTCGTGCAAAAATGGCGAGTGCAGCACAATAAATTATCAAAATTGTCGACAAAAAGCGTTTTTAGCGCGGTTGTTTCCTTATAAACTCAGCTGGAATCTTAATAGACTGTTTAAAAATGTCTTGGTAAATTCCGTTTGGTATATCCAGCCAAAACATTAGATCGCATCGTGGCACACGGCAGAACAAGAGACGCGACAGGAGCTGCAACTCTCATTTCATCTGACTTTTTGGCGGGTATTGGAAAGTCCAGCGCATCGCCACAAACATGTTCTTAGCCTTGCTTTTCCAGATTCAGCAGCTCGAAGAGGTATTGAAAGATAGCGCAGTGCTCTAAAACTTCACAAACCTCGTATCACTCATGTGCACCCACGTGCGCTCATTGAGGAAGGAAATGCGAAATGAAATCGGTGTAAAACCACGTCCCGGTCGGCTGTATCCATGAGCCTCCATGAGAGAAATTCCAGTAAACTCAACGTCGTTTTTCCACAAGAATTGAGCAATCTGACGACGATGAGAGAAAGCACCCGTTAGGTCGATCAACGTGAAGCTTACCATTTAAACACAAACGGTGGGTACAGCTTTCGTACAAGTACGCAACCACGAGGGACATTTTATGCCTTTTTCTTTTAATATAATTTTGTTTATTTTAAATAAACAAATATAAAATTACAACACAAACTATATTTTTCATTTTTGTAACAGACGTTACCATGCACTTAACCCAACACAAATTTAGTGACGCTTCTCCGTTACATATCCCGCGTTACATTTTCGAGTTTATGTAGCAAAGTAAAGACATAAAATGTCAAAAAATTGGTATTGTAGTCCAATCCAATACCTATTGGGTGATCGTTTAATAACGCTCATGAGATACGTGGGGCTCACTCCAGAAATTCCTGAATTTCAACTACTGCCGTTTCGCTTACTACCAGTTCTAAACGTTTTTACCCAATAACTCTGCCAAAGTGATTACTATCCTTCTTCAAAACGTGTTTACAGCCTCATTAATTATCTGTGTACCAATTGTTCCATAAATATCTCCACGTGAATACGGTGAAGCGTGATTAAAAAGCAAATCTAGGATTTTAACGCTTCTTGGACAAATTGCCTCAACGATTTTCACCAAACTCGTTTTTTACCAAAAATCAAAAACGTTTTTAAATAGTCAATAGCTATATATTGTTCTCAATAAAAGTTCCTTTGACACAGTGTTGAAAAAAAAATGTTTCTTTCAAAACACTTTTGTACTTTCCCGAGTAAGTGCGTCACTGGATTTCTTCAATCACGTGGAGTATCTTCTAACAGCCTATACCCACATTTCGTTCTGTGTGATTGTTTCTGTATGTATCTAACGGAGTCAACTCATATCTACGTTTTGTTCCCAGTAAATGATTAAGTAGAATGATTTACGGCGTTGGCGGGAAGTTACATGTTGCTGCACATTACAATTCTGTTTTTGATGGCATTAAATGTTCCCTAAATCAGGTATTGAACTCGCCTGCTAAGAAAATGCCATTAAAATGTCTTGCCCGCATTCAATTTAAGGTTCGTGAAATGCATTAATACCACATTATCTCACAAGCCAGGTGCGTTCACTTTAGTAATTTACCTACTGGCGGGACTAACCCAATTACTCTAATACTTATTTAATTCCTCCAACGTTTTACGTTTCACTACCATTGTTTTGCATTGGCAAAATAAACCTCCTGACCCTCGATGCTTATGGCCTCAATTATCAGATGAAACTTTGTACATGCCGCAAAAGACGAATTATTGGCAATTAAAACGAGCTCAAAATGGCAGCGACCCCCACGTTAGGCCACACCTTATCCTCCACCCCCATTTCGATTGAATTCCCTCCCCCCCCCCACCTCCAGAATCTTCCAAGAATGAGAAGAAGAGCCTGCCGGAGATATTGAGATCAAACGCTTCGACGAGTGAATTCACCGCGGCCATTGAACAAAACGCGCGCTGCGAGCGAATCTCCGGCCAATTTCGCGCGCATCGCCTTCCGTTAATTAGTTCAAACGTTTGAACCCCCCACCCCACCCCCTACACTTTCGAACAAAACGCGAGTGAAAAAATCACCCCCCTCCCTCCTCCTCCTCAAACCATCCTTATCGCCGTCATAACATCCGTTCAAAGTCCGAAGGCTCCTTTTTACTGAGTATGAAAAGATGCCCTTTCAACCGTTCAAAGTTTGAAGGGATTTTCTCCACCGCGGTGGAACGAGGGGCGGCGATTGTGAGGGGGGCAGAGTGTGGTTGGGGGTGGGGGGGCTTTGTGAGATTAGGCGGCTTTTGAAGCGGAGCCTTTCGCAAACGCGAAACTTCATATTCGGCGGGACGGGATTAAAGATATTTCGCGCAACTATTTCGCTCGAATAGACGAAGATTTTCGGCCGCTTTTGAGAGCTCCCTCCGCTCTCCGCACCACCCCCCTCGTCCTCGCCCTCTCTTCACTCGCCGCGGCGCTTATTAAAAAGGGGTTAAAAACCGAGTTTTAGCGGCGCTCAATCAAAAAGTTGTGCGGAGAGCTCCCGCTTATTTCTATCGAGGAAGTAATTTGCGAAGAGAGCGTCGCGTTTGTGCGAAAAACCCGGGTAGAAACGGGACGGCGGTGCGGCGTGGAGTGGTGTGGGGGTGAGGAGGAGGCAACTTTCTCTTTTCCGACTTTTCTTTTAGTTAAAAATGGTGCTGCGGGGTGAGGTGGGGTAAATTGTCCGCTCGATGTAAGAACCGCGTTTTTAATAAGCTGAAGGGTTGTAGCCGAGTAATTCGTCGAGATGGAAGGGACTAATAGCCGGGCTTCATCAGCTAATGGGGCGTACACCCTGAGTCCCCTTCCTCCGTCGCGCGTCGCAGTTAGCGGGGAGTGTGCTGATGGTGGGGGGGGGAGGAGAAGTTCCACCCGCGTGGGTGGAATGGGGGAGATGTCGAAAGGAGGTCGGGAGGGCTTCGCCTTTTAGCTATATGAGCTCGAAAAGCGACCTGGATGGCGGAGAGGTTTCTGAGTCTGGGAATGGCGCTGGGTGTGTGGCGGCGGGGGAGGGAAGGGGGACCACTTAAATTTATCAGTTTCCCCCTCCCACGTTTCACAGCACCAAGTCCCGCAGCGTCGACCCGCATTCCATCCCCGCTCCCCCCCCACCCCTCATCAATGGTATCCGGACGATGGAGACGACATCCCTCGCCCAAATTACTCGAGCGGGGCATTCGGAGGTGACCATTTAATGGTGGGAGAGGGGAGAGGGGAGAGGGGAGAGGGAAAGGTATAATAGTGCTCATTTATTCATCTATTGAGCCCATTACAAGGATTTCAAATTTTGCAGGGCATTTTTTTTAAATTTTCACCTCGTTAGTACACAACTTGCACACTGTACCACAAAAATTGACAAAATTTCTTTCAAACTATTTTTTACTTCGCTGGGCTCTACGAAGAAAACATTTATTTTGATTACTCTTCAGATCTTTAGGTCTTAAGACCCATTGAGTCCATGAAACAATGTTTGGGAAAACTATTTGTGTGGGTAGTTACATGTGGTAGCCTTGGACGTTGCTAAGGCTTCTGACATGGTAAGCCGCTGTCCTGCCTCAGCCAACTGCCTCCGTTAGGGGAGGGGGGGACGGTCTTGCAGGTTGGAGCAGAGATGTCTGAAAATGTGGCAATTGGAACAGATCAGTGAGGATGCGTCGCGCGTCCTTTTCGAGTGACGTGCGAACCAAAGCGCGAATTCCTCCTGCTGAGAGTACAGCCACGCTTCTCTCCAGTGGGTCGGCCAGGCGAAGGTTGGCCACTTTTGCCCAGGCATGGGTGGCCTAGCAGCGCCGGCTCGAATCGTGGTCTCCGCCTGGCATGGCCACCCCCACACGCTCCAATTAGCTTTTACGTCCGCACAATGTGCTCCACTCAATCCAGTACACACCAATCAATGCCGGAACATATAGTGCGGCGTCTACTAGACCAGGGAGAGTCTAATTATTTCCACCCCCCCCCACCCCTCCCCACCCCAACTGGCCTGGCACGTTAACCCATTGGGGAACCCTCTGTCTCCATACGCTTCTATCTTGTAATTGATAGTGTGCTGGGTAAGCTGCCTCACGCTGTCGGGTGTGATCTCAACCCAGGTGTGAAGGTTGGCACATTGGGCTTTGTGAATGATGTCGCCCTCCTAAGGACTTTCAGATCGCCCTGGACAACTTTGCAAAACATCTTGGTGAGAGTACAGTTCAATCTCCTTGGTGCCATCCTATTGAGATTACAGGGTGAAGTTTTGCCATTGGTGAACCCCAGGTCCGCCTTGAAACATCCTCGAAATGTGGTGGTACCTTGGGATCGAGTGTTTTGGTGCAACCTCCGCGGCTGGAAGCTCCATGAACCCAATTGATTATCTTTGGAGATTTGCGTAGGCTCCACTGAAGCCAAAGCAGAAGCTGCGCCTCTTTCAGACGTACTTGCTTTGCTTCCAAGCTGACCTACGGGTTGGGTTTTGGGAGGTTGACCGTCCGAAGGTTGGTAAGCCTTGATAGAATGGTGCGTGGTTTGCTAGAACTCTACATAGCGGCCCATGTGGATACATTCACGCTCCGTTTGGATCTAGGGGACTCAGTGTTGCATGTCTCTCGACTACTATTCCGTCTGGTCTTGGATTCATTCAGGATCTACTGCGGTGGTGTCCCACGGCAACTCCATCTGCCCCTAAGCCAAATGCTAGACTCCTCGCTGATTGCCTGGGCCCTCTGGCACAGTGAGGAAAGATTCGTACTGGGTTGGTTCACGAAGTGCTGGAGAGTGGGCTCCTGAAGCCGTCCAGCCAAGGAGCTGCTTTCCCTTGTCTGCGACTTGGGGGCGAATTTAGAGCTCTCAGACTGGCATAACTCGGAACGAAAGATCGGCAGTAAAGTTCTCAACATGTCCCCAAGCCCAGTAAGCCTTCAGGCGGCTGCTCTGCACGATTTGTTCACGATTGAAACTCATGCAGTGTTCCGACTCCCCCTACTTTATAGCGTGGATGGAGTTGGCTTCATTGGTCCATTTGACGGATTTCCTGCACTTTCACGCCTTTGATGTGGCATCGCTGCCTACATACTGAGTGAAAGAGGAATTGAATTAGCATCCAAAGCCGTAAAAACCGGTGAATTTACGTGAATCTAAGGCGATTCAGCCTTATCAGCCTCGGACTAATTGTATAATGCGTCGCACTTGGTGGTTTGCGTTTATAAAATCCCACGGATTAAAGAGAGACCGGATGTTGAACTTAGCAAGATCATGCGGTGCTAAAATAAGAAGGGTACTGTGATGAGCACAGTTCACGGAAAATATTGACCGAAAATCATTACATCCGTTTTTTAGGAAAGAAAATGCTTGGCGTTTTGATCGCTATAATAACTATAGTTAATTTGAATAGATTTTGCCCATATCTTAATGGCGGCATCTTATGCTGATCAAATTTGAGCCGATTTTGTGTTCACGGTAAACAATATTTATTTACTCTGCCGATTATAAAACTTTCTTTCCCACTTAGCAGTGAAAGCTCACAATGCACGTGTTAGGTGTGTGTGGTACTGTCGTACTAATCGCCGTATTATGAAACTTAATCCCCCGCCGCTAGGAGTCAGCCCAGGCTCAAGATCAAGATCTTGAACGAGCTGCAGTGTGAGTAAACCATGTATCTTTAATGTGAATTATCCAAAAATAAATTCCAAGAGAGTGACTGACCTCTTTCGTTTTGGAGACCAAATTGAAGCAAATGGGTTCACTACTGCGATGTCTGATGCATCCGATGTCCTGTAGCTCTTGCTTTGAAATTGGGGCTCGCAGCTCCCACTGAACAAGTAGCCGGCACTTGCTCGAAAGAATCAAAACGTTACTTTCCAATTTTGCACTGTACGTTCTCCAGTCATAATTTGGTAAAAATAAAATTCGTTGATGTGTTGAGGAAGAATCAACTTTTTGTTCCACCCTCTCTGCTCGGACATTTGGGGAATGACAAAAAAGTGAAACAAAAAAGTTTGCCCAGGCGCTTAGGGTCGATGCTCTGCGAATGCTGAATTACTTGGCGGCCGTTTATGATGGAAGTGGAACTGCTGACCACATCGTTTTTACACGACGAACTGACGTCTTGCTGAGACGAAAGTTGTCATGGACGGTGATTGCGTTAGCCTGAGCTCAACTGCTCGTTTTGCAATGAAGGCCGTGGCACAAGTAGCAGCAGCGCAATAAATCCAGGAATTTCGAGAGCTTCAAGTTGTTTTGCTTTGTGAAACGAGCGGTGCGTAGCAACACACAACTTCCCTCCACCCCGTAAGTTCGCACACCAGCTACACGCTTCAATCAACAATCAATCTTGTTTTCCCAGCTATCATGGCTTATATACCCGTTCAACAGATATATACAGAAATAATTATGCAGAACGAAATATGAGTATGGGTGACTACAAGACACTCTGAACGATTGCTCAAATTTGGTGAAACAGTTACCCTAGAATTTACGGAAATGTTCGAAAAAACGTTATTTCTGACACATTTTGATTTTTATCTCTGTTCAGTAGACTGTCAGAGGAACATTTATTCAGAACAATATGTAGGTATTCACTGGTCGAAAACATCTTGAAAGTTTGGTGATAATCGTTGAAGCCGTTTTGCCAAAAAGCGTAAAAAACCTATTTTTGCTTCATAGGCCTATATCTCCATTCAGCGTATTTTCATGTAGATATGTATACAGAAGAAAAGTTAAGTACTTACTAGTAAAAGATAAGTTGAAAGTTTAATCAAAATCGTTAGAGCCGTTTACGAGAAAAACGTTTTTGGTACATTTTCGTCTCCCACCCCCCTTTCCATCGGCCGAAATCGCTCATAACCTTATTTTGGCGTCTACGTAAAATAGCGAACGATATAAAAAAAGAACCAGCTCAATCGGATCAGCCGTTCTCCTGCAAATCGAACTACGGGCACTCACGCACACCGACCACGCGCCGAAATTAGGTTTTTACTTTCCTTGCTCTACGAAGTAGAAAGGAAAGTTATATAATCGGCTGAAAAAAAAAATTTTTGAGTTTTCTTCAGATCTTTACGTTTCAGACCCCCCTGAGTCCGAAAAACACTATTTCGGAAAATAGTCTGTGTGTCTGTGAACGATTTTTAGACGCCAAAATAAGGGTTTCAACAAAATCCACCACAAGTTAACTATAGTTATCATAGTGATCAAAACACCAACTTTTTTTCTCAAAAACGGCTCTAACGACTTTGATTAAATTTTTTATGTAGATAGCTCTCAATAAGACAATTACACCATAAAATTCCCATCCGTGGGAAAATGACGAGAGCAGCACAATAAATTATCAACATTTTCGACGAAAAGCGTTTTTAGCGCAGTTTTTTCCTTATAAACTCCGCTGGAATTTTTGTAGAATGTTAAAAAAAATTGGTATTGTAGTAAAATCTAGTACCTAAAGGGTGAGTGTTTAAAAAAGGTTATGAGATACATGGGGGTCACTCCAGAAATTCCTGAATTTCAACTACTGCCGTTTCACTTACTACCAGTTCTACCCGTTTTTACCCCATAACTCTGCAAAAGTAATCACTATCATTCTTAAAAAAATTCGTGTTTACAGCCTCATTAATTATCTGTGTACCAATTGCTCAATAATGATCCTGGAATGAGTACGAGCAGTACAATAAATTCCGGAACTGTAGGCGCTACCATTTCCTGCTGCTGTGACGTGTTGTTTGACCAAGTTCAAAGGCCATGTACAAAGTGAATTGACGTAGATCTAAGGAAAGTTTGTATTGCAACGCACCAGATATTTTAGACTAAGTAGGCTTCAAAACGTAAAGATCTGAAGAAATCTGATCTTTTTTTTGACACGATTACTATACTTTCCTTTCCCTTTGGGGTAGCGGAAAGTAAAAATGCGTTGAATTAGTTTTGTAGCTGCGGAGCTGAGGAAAGTATTATGATGCATCGCAGAGCATAAGTTTTCCCTGAAAATCCCTGCTCGACATAGACTCGTATTAATTTTTTGAGAAGTTTATTTGTATTTTATTCTGTTTCATCGTGCACTAGTTCCATTTTGCTCTTTTCTTATGGTCGTTTTTCGTTCAGCAGAAGCGCGTTTATTTTGGGAGTTTGATGTTCATTTGTACTGCCTGTACTTATTCGCCATCACGGACTGCTTATTGACCTAGAAGTTCCATTATTTGTGATTTAGTTCGCGATAATTTCTTCCGTCCAAGTACCCAAATGCGCCCACACAGTCTTCACGCTCAGGTGAAGCAGTACGACGTCGTTGGAAGAGCCACCCAGTCGGACGAGTCTTCGCAGTGATGAATGTTGTTCACGACGGATCCCTCCCACGTCGGACTCGTGATTGATCTGATATTGATGGAAATACTCCCAAAACCTGAGGCGCGAAGTACAAGGCCACGGCTGATTATTCCGGGAGGGATGTTATCCAGCTATGAAAAAGGGGCTAAATCTTTTGTCAACATCTCTCGGAGATGACAGTTGTCAAGGGGAGGGCATTCAGAGGGCGCGTCGTCGTCGGGCTTATCTTCTCTTCCCGGCGGACTGACAAAGACTGACCCTTTCAGGTTATTCCCGTCTAAGAATATTCCGATTGCGTCACGCATTTTTATCCTGTTGCCTCCAACTTGACAAATACCAAGAAAAAAATACTCATTTGCGGCTCTCGACGTTTAAATCGAACAAGACTCAAATTAATTCTTTAATTGAGCTAACGCTGATGAAGGTGAGATTCCTGACAAGCGGAGACATAATTTCTTCAGGATAAACTCCTTCGGCGCAGACAACGTTTAGGTTGGTTTACCACTCGTTTCAAACTAGTTAAGACACTGCTGAACCTCAAAAAGAGAGCTGTAAAGTAAATTGAGGGTGAATAAGCTAGTGACTGCGCGACGACAAAGAAGTAGATTATATTCTGTACGAAAAAAACACTGATTGAATGAATAACCCCAAGATACCTATGATTGAGAGTTCAGTATAACGCATTGATATGAATACAGAGGAGAGTTAGCATGAAAGGGTTACTGTAGTGAGCATCGGCGATAATAGGTTTAGGGGACCGGAGAAGTTGAGAGACGACACAACAATATGCACACTCCTGGCGGAGAACGCAACGCGACTATTTTACGCCTCTGGATTCGGCAAGTGACTCACTCTGGCTGCAATGATGCCTGCGACTTGTCGTCACAAGGGACAGGTCCTTCTCTTTTTTTTCTTTCTTCTTTTCTTATTCATTTTTCTTTTTCTTCTGTTGCGCCGGTACTTACAGTTTCGGAATTTATTGTGCCGGCCGTACTTTTTGTCTGGCCAATATTAAGTAGTTGGTACGCAGAGAACTGATCGGGCTGTAAACACGATCTTTTTTAAAAGGATATCATTATTTTTGCAGAGTTATCGGGTAAAAACGTTTAGAAATGTTGGTAAATGAAACGGCGAGGGTTGAAATTCCGGAATTTCTGGAGTGACCCCTGTATACTTTCCGAGTGATATTAAGCGCCCGTTGTGTGGGTATTCGACTGGACTAGCACCTCTTTTTTCACGATTCTAATAATTAGTAACCAGTGCTTACGCCTAAGAGCAGTTGTTTATTTACTTTCTTTGGTTACTAGGTTTGGTGGTTACTTGAACTTCACCTCACGTGCTACACAACTATTGTTGTTGCCTCCCTCGATCACCTAAACCGCCTCCACCGTTTTTCGTCTTCCATTTCCACCATCATTCTCTCAGTCTCGTTACCCATCACGTTGTCTGTTGTCCACCGAAATTTCTTCGATCTCCGACTTTGGTTTCCTACGGTCATCAGCATCCAAAGGAAACCAATTTTCTCAAGAATTCGGATTCGTTTCGCAGCAACGTCCTGCAGCATTCAAGTTCCTCATAAAACCCAGTCTGAGATTCTTTTTTTTTTTCAATAACTGTGAACTGTGAAGAAGTTTTATTTGTCAGTTCTTTAGTCTATTTTTGATTATCTTGAAGAGACCTTTTTTTTTTGCTGTTTTACTTCTTTTTGGTTTATTATTCATTCTGAATAATAACCCTATGTTTTCGGTCACGAAAAATTTTTTACAACCCCCCCCTCAAAATTTGATACTTTACGTTTCAAGGCATGGAGATTCCAAATTTGCTATGTCCGTCCGCCGTCGCCCGGACGGCCCGCGTTTTGTGCCTTTACCGTGGTCTAAAAAATTCGTTCTTTCGCCCAAAAATCCGATTTGGTATCTACTTGTGCCCGCCATCTCGGCAATCCGATCGGACGAAGCCCGTGGTTGTAATGGGCAAAAAACGGTTAAACAAATTAACGAAACGCAGTACAACGCAGGAGCTACAAGCGTTTCGTCGTTTGAATTCCCTCCGCCCCGCCTGTCTCATTAAAAAAGCTCGCCTCGAGCGCCCGCTCGCTTCCCTCCAAACGACTCCGCCTCCCACTCGCCGCTCAACTCCCCTTTCGCCTTTCAGTTCGAGCGCCCCAGTTCCAATTTTCCCAACGTTTTGGTTTTAATACGATTCAATTTTTTTAGATTCTTTCGTTTCATTCTCATTTTGGTTTTTTCATAGATATTTGGTTAAATTTTGATATTAGTATTTAGCGTGCATGTTTTCATATTAAAATTCAGTTTTTTCTAGATACTTTCGTTTTTTTTCTTTTGTTTGTTTCAATATTACGATTCAGTTCTTTTCGACCTTTTTTGGGTTTCATTATGATATTTTTCGATGCTAAATCGAACAGGATGGGTCTTGGAGCATTAATGCTAGGTCAAGCTGATTATCCGAATAATAAACCGTTGTGTAATAATTTGCAGGATTTTTTTCTCCTATATAATTCATCCTCAAAATATAGTCTAGTCTAGTTATTCGTTGTTCAAGGAGCTTGAAGCCCACCTCTGGCAATTCTTCAAACTAGAGCTTAGTTAATATGGAAAAAACTGCGCTAAAACTGCTTGGCAATTTATTGCGCTGCTTTCGTAATTTTCTTACGGTACTGTCGTGTCATTTGGAGCTGTCTACAAAACAATTAATCATCGTTTTCAAGAAAAAATATTGGGTGTTTTGATCACTATGATAACTATAGTTAGTTTTGAGCAGATTTTTTTCATACTCTCATTTTGGTGTCCCATAGTGGCCTCCGGGCTTTGACCTGATGTGGTTCAGCTATTTTCTCTCAGTCGCGTTCACAGACGCGCAGACCATTTTCTCAAGATGGTGTTTTTGTTTTCTGCTTCGTAGAGTCAAAAGAGCCGGTATATACAGCGTATCACACAGATTAACCTAGCTCTAGGCATGAGGGTGGTTTGCAGGTAGCAGATTCAGGTTAGATCAGACAGGACATTACATTTGCCCCTGCGTGATGTTGATCGACAGTTGATGTGGATGCAGTGTGCCCTATTTTTACGGATTTGTGCACAATTGAGCTTACGTCAAGCTCTCCATTTAAGGAAGTGGCTAATTGAAGCGATCGGTTGACTGTTCGTATGGAGAGGGTGGGAGGTTGCTCTGACTAAGGAAAGCGAGAAGGAGGCTGACAAATCGAGAAGCGAGTAGGCCGAGGTTTCAATAAATCAATACGCAACCACTAACTTTTGAAAGCCGGCAAGCCACTTGAGAACGCATTATTTCAACGGTACGACCGCTGCATGGGGAGCGCTATTTTTAGGGAGAGGGGAACGTTTTTGGGTGCTGGTGGCGGTGGTTGAGTCTGAAGAGAGGGACGGAGGGAAAGGCTAATAGACCCCCTTGCACTGTATAGCCCTGCCCTTCGCCTGTCATCAGCGATCTGTGACATTGAGAAGCCCTTCAAGTTCTCCCTCCTAAGTACAACCGCCCTCTAAGTACAATACTTGAGCGCTCCCAGCCCTCCGCATGTTCGACGACTTGTTCCTCTGTCTCTTTCACGCGTCATTCGTTTCGTCATATTCTCATTCGTTAACCGAAAAGCTGATTCGATGAGGGTTGAGGGAACGTAATTAATAAACCACGCCGCGTCTTGCCGTGCAACCACATCATTAAGAATTATGATTGAGAATTCGCAACTTTGGTTGGTTAAGGCATCGAGTAGTGAGACGATCAAGCCACCCACAGTCACAGTTTTGAAAGTTCTCCTCAAAACTTCCCAAGATTGTACAGTGAGGCCAAAATATCTACGACTCTACACCAAAAACGGCTTAATTTCTATCTTAATCACCCAGAAGCTTTGTGCGCAATTAGTGTTCACGTCAAATCGGTGCTTGCCATCTTTGTATCTCCCCCTTAACCGTTATCGGAGACCTATTATTAGAGCCTTATCGCTTTACCTTCTTTCAACGGCTCATTCCAATTCGGATACCCCCTTTCCGCCCGGAACACCGATAGCTACGTCACAGCTGTCTTCTACCTTTTCTTTTCTTTTCTCTCAACAATCGGAACTATTACGCAGTACAACCCCCCCCCCCCCCCGTGTAGCAAGTAGGATAAGCTAGGTACAAAGGCAATTATTTAACTGTTGTTGTTCGTTTTATTTTATTTCTTTGAATTCGCTACCACACACACACACGTCTACCTCCCGTATATTTCTGTTAATTATAGCTAGCTGCCTTGGTTTTAATTTATTTTAATACTTTTACTGCCTACTACAAATGGTTAGAGCAAACAAAGTGGTTGGAAGAGTAAGACTAAGACCCTCATTTTATACGAGAGCTCTACAGTTGGACCAAATATGTTTTCTTTTTTGGGTTCTCAGACATGATTTGTTTAGGGCTGATTTTTTTTCCTTTTCTATTGTGCGATGTGTGCTTCTTGGTTGCTTGGGTGTGGGTTCTACGCGCCCAACCCTCGAGCCCAGTGTTCATGCCCACGCCAGTGCAAAAACTGTTAGGCGCGGTTTGGTGGATTGACTCTGCGTGGCCGCTCTGCAGGAGATGGGTGCGTGCGTTCTCACTTCAAGGGCTAGTCGTACAGGACGTGCGAGGCGTTCTTCATCCATGGCGCCCGGGTTGCATGGGGTATGCCCTAATGTCCTTGATGGATAAGAGTCATGCGTTGAAGGCTTCATGTCCGGAGAATAGCTGGGTTACTGGAGTCGTGGGATACCTCCACCCTCACTATGTTGTGCACCTGTCGTGTCGTGCTGTTGGCCCTACACACAGGCAACAGCTCTCTACTGGGAGACTGGCTAACGACCAAATACCTGCCGCAGGTCTGAGTTTTGTGGATGCTGCAAAGGCTGGCCTCAGGCACATTAGCGAAACCGCAACTTCCATGACTGATACGAGTATAACCCTCGTCGAGGGTTTAGGAACAGTCATCAAATAAGGAATATGGCCACAGAGCGTTTATCCAATTCCAGGCCAATGTGAGCTGTTGCTCTACCGTGTCTGCACGTTGCCTTTCAGGTATAAGGGCTCTCATTACGCCCTTATAAGAGAGCAGCATTCCCTTGCATGTGAGTCCGCACCACCCCAAAACCCAAGAGGAGATTCATGTGTGGAGTTCCCACAAGCATGCGATGGGGCAAGTGGGGCGTAGCCAGGTAGGACACGCTGCTGTGTTCTTGCCCTCTACCTGTCACCTTGTGTTGAGCCTATCCATCACTGCATACTTCACGTTGTGCAGGAACACGGCTGTGGTGAGGAGCGATGCCCCCCCCCCCTATCATCACACGGTGGAACTTGCCAGTCATTCCCCTGAGCAGTTAGTGCGGAGCATTTTTTGCCCAGATATTCCAGGTGAGCCTTTGGGCTATCCTGTGGGCTCAGTTGAATGCTGTGGTATTTGGCTGTGGGTTTCAGTGTTACTTGGTTTCCCGGAGCTACTTCTATGGTGCAATACTGTAGGGTTAGAGCCCCATGCATTACCATAAGTTGGGTTTTCAGTGCAGACAGTTGGTGCAGTGACTATCAGCCGCGTGGCTCTTAGTACTAGAAGTTTAGCTTCCCTGGGGTTGTCCACCCCAATGATAATGTCTAGGTCGTCCATGTAAGCCATTGGAGTGTTACCTTTGTCATCTAGGAACCTTAGGAGGTGGTCAAAGAGGACTGTCCCTTTGGGGCATCCTGCTGTGACCTCTAGCCTGACTAGGTTGGGTGGGAGGTGTAGATGGCGGCGGGAGTTCAATACTGCTGGCCTAGAGCCGACACAAACTGTCATCAAAGTGACCCCTCTCAGCACAGCACTGGTCTGGGACTGTTTCTTACATTGCATAGGCTGGGCTAGAGATCCTGGCGGCATTTTTACTCTGTCTACTCCTTGTCCCTACCTTCCACCTTTGGGAAATTCAGATACTCCTCCTCTAATTACCAAGTGGGGTAATTACCCTTCCCTTTGTACGCTACCTTCACGCCTTTTCGTTCAAAGCACCCAATCGTATTCTACCTGGAAATCATCTCCTCGATTGTTGTGCCCTAATACTCATAGCACAAACATCGCTCGAACGTTGTTCCTGAATGTTGAATCCGAAGGTAGTAGTCGATTCCGTACCGCTCCCCAATCTGCCAGCAACAGAAACGTTCGCTACAAAGAGCGATTTTCGTTATTCAACTTCAGATCAGTTATTGTTTGATAATTGTGTGTTCGGAGGCTGAAAATTGAGTTCTTGCGTCGAGGAAAGTTTAATTCAGCTGCCCGCTCAGACTTTCCAACGCGGATCTTAATTAATTTCTGACCCCTTTTTTGAAGGCAAAGGCAAATTTAATTGCGATAACTTTTTTGAATAGTCGTAAAACAAAAGGAGTTTTTACTGCTTTCTTTGAAGCTTGGAAAAATGAAGAGAGGGGAGAAGAAGAAGAAAAAAAAGGGGAGAAGTAAAAATGAAGAGAAGAAAGTTGCTCAATTTGGAGAGCATTTGATTGGTTTCGAAAACCCCACTCCACCTCGCACCAGTCCTCCAGAGCTCTCTCTATCGGCATCTCTTTTTCTTGCTCAGCCAACCCCCTTCTCCCTCCATCATCATCATCACTCCTCGCCCTCCCCCGACTATTGCTCTCTAATCACCTTTTCGCTCCTTAGACTAATTGATTTCTTGAGTCAACGTCATTCTCCCTTTCAACTATCACTCGATTCTACTAATTTCTTGATGAATGCCTTTGTGTATGATGAAGGTATCTTTGGCATTTCGCATATCTTTGCCAAAGTAAGCACATTCAATGCAGACCGGAAACTTTGGTAGCTTTATCGTATTTATTTATCAGAGCACATCAGAAAGTGGCAGGATCCTGTTTTTGGGATGTCTGGGGGAGTGCCAGGTGGACGACCCGACCACCACGTTTTCCGGCCTTGCCCAGGGTAGGAATTGGGTTGCTCCGTTCCAACTACCTTGCACTGTGGAAGCAGCCACCTATTGTGCTCCTTACCATAATGCGTTGGCGCAAGACAAGCAACCACTAAGGCCAGAATGGTCGCTGGCCGGACGACACTTACGGCTTTTCCCCCATCTCAGATCAAGACAGTTCGGGCTTTCTGCCTTCTCTGAGGTTCGGAAGGACCCCAGTAAGTCTCGGCAGAGTTCGCCTAAGCTTCCACCCACTACTCAGGGAGTCAGGGATCTGCCGTGCATCTGATTTACTTTTCGAAGGACTCTAGCTCTCGCGAGCAACTCTGCTACTTACATCGGCTCCCGCTCTAATAATGAATGCCGTTTCGGGAATGCACTGTACAAATGAGAAAGCTCATTAGTTCCGCACCTTTTTTTTCTTCAGAAATCATATTTTTCCTCAGCGTTCGGTACACCAGGAGATTTTTACCGCTTTAGCAATTAATTCTATACGTTTTCAAGTTTACGTGAACCTGTTAGAACGTTCAGTGGCGAGATTTGATAGTGATTAGCGTACCAGAATTTATTACGTTGCTCCTACCGATGTCACGACCTTATTTAGTGACGAGCGTGTAGTTATGTCAGAGGACTGTTATGGAACTTTTTTTTAGGGTAAACGCTTTAATTGTATGCGCAGCACATTGAACTACAAGCACGACTCCTGTGAGAAAGCTGATTTAATATGAACGTGATTTATGAGAAAAATGTGCACTAAAATTAGTTTTTGTCCTGTGTAATTTTTTTCCACAGATAGCAAACAAATGAGTGCCAAAAATTGAGTTCGACGAAATAGTCGTAGCACTTGTTTTCAACGTGTAGGAATCTATAATGTTAGCCGTTTATGTCCTTCCCTTGGCTCATCCCAACTTTTTCCGAGTACTATCTAGCTCTTTCTGCTTCGTTATTTACCTGTTATGTCCCGCAATGTGCACGTATATATTTTGTATACGCGTGTTGGAACTCACCATCAGTAGTGGGCAATTCTAGGGTTCACTCCGTTGAGCTATAAATTTGCAAGCCTATAATATAATTATTTGTAGTAAGTTACTGAAATCAAATTAATTAACTTACTAGTAACTACCAGTTATAACTACTATTGGGGAAACAAAGAATATGGACTGACCGCTTGATAACGCTATGACTGCATGTATCGATCTCAATCCGTTAGTTATCTCATATACCCATTCTTAATTTCATTGAATTAACTCCTTTTCATAGTCTTTGTACATTTAAAATAATTATATTATCAGGTATTACATAATGAACATTAAATAATTGGCATAATCGTACAGCTGTCGTTATTTCTAATTTCAAACATGGCGAGTCAAGCCTACGATGTCGGGCATATCGATAACCTGACCACGGTCGTGATATATCGATATATTGCCTTATCAGAGGGAGCGGTCCATCTTCTTTGCTTTTACCCTACTATTTTCCCATTCGCTGTCAGGATGTTAGATCAATCGCAGAGTAGTTAAGTTATCAATAATTGACGTATATAATTATATTGGCCGACGACGTTCATCTGCCTCTGTGGCGCAATCGGTAGCGCGTTCGGCTGTTAACCGAAAGGTCGGTGGTTCGATCCCACCCGGGGGCGACATCACTTTTTGTACGTAGTAGCGGAGGAGGGATGCATTTTTTTTGTTTTATAAAATTGTAATAGTTTGATAACGGACGTGCAGGGGGCTCGCAAAATTTAAAGTAAAGGCTTTTCGTCTGCTGCCGTGCCCTGGTCGCTCTGACGATGATTTCAGTGGAGTGCTGCTATCTGCAGTTAACCAGCCCTTTAATACTTATCCACTTGGCAAATTATCACAGATATGATGTCTCCCCTCTCCACTTTTGACCATCAATTTTAAACTTCGTGACTTAGTGGGACGGACTACGTTTCCTCAACCGGCAGGTTTTGACGTTTTGGTATTGTCTCTGCTCTTCTTAACTTCTCTTTGTTGGCACAAGGAATTTCTTTAACAGTGCCCAAACTTGTCGCCCATTTCATTTACCCCCAGAGACTTCTAAACACTTTTTATCTCCATTTTGTGTTAATATACATATCAGAATGACTATTCATGAGTCGTGGGGACCAATACGTACGTGAGTGCTTCAATAAACTGTGAATTTGATTCAAATTGTTGAAGCAATTTTGGCAAACTGTTCAAAGAAGCTCCATCTCGTTCTGTCCCAAACGGTCTGCTGATCAGGGTGATCGCGAGTTGGCAAAAAGTGTCGTTATATGCGACCGTATCATAGAAGTAAATCGCTCGCGTATAACCGTAAGAATGACCTGCCACCTACTGAAAAGGATTACTGCGCCTGAAAGGAAGTTTCATTTTAGTTCACACAAAACAGGACGACTTTCAGGATGGTGGCGATCAGACAGGGTTGCGGAGGATGGTGGCTTCGCGGGACGTAATTGCGGCCACCCTTTCCCTCCTTTTTCGTCAAACCCTCCACTTCCTGTCCTGGCCACTCGTCCCAGACTGAAGGAAGCGAAGCCCTACATTTCCCACATCCCTCATGACAGAAACTTCACAAGGTCGGTTGAGTGCGGTTGAAGTGCCATGGGGGTCCTTCCCCGCTCCTTTTGATTGTTATCAAGGCTTCCAACTTTTTTGCTCCACTCGAGTTTCTTTCTATATTTCTCCCGCTGGACCTTGCAGCTCAGCTACGATTTTCGTTCGTAATGTGAGCGAATGTTTAGCTGTTAAGGCGCACGCAAAAATGTTCATCGAACTCGGTTCGTCGTGCAGGAAGGGAGCTGTGATACATGCGACTGACTGAACGCAGACAAAGTTCAATTTTGAGTCACCTCTTTGAATACTCACTCATGAAGAATCCTGATGGGACTGGGTTTTGCCACATTTGAAGGGGCCGTAGCATTTTATACCGACAAATCAGAGAGAGGGATTTGGTCCGAGGATCCAGGAGTGCCAACGTTTGTCTTCGCAGTGAATGTATGAGTGCTGAAGGGGGAAAAATTCGCATTATCACAAAAATGCCGCTTCATGTACTAACCCCGTCAGTGCTAGTTTGAAAGTGCCTGGCTGTGCAAAAGGGCGGCTGAGTGGACAGGAATGAAAGCGAAGCGTAAGAAGTGACCGAAGAGGGGATCCGCTCTAATCTCAGTGGGATTAGAACCGAGCACGTGTCGTGTACGATACGAGCTTTTTGTAGAGCTCACTTCGCCATAGTTGCTGTTCATTTATAAGCTCTCCTTTGTGCTTCATGATGCGGCATTGTCTGTTTACTTCAAGGGAGGTCATGTTGCCCTGTGTACTCCTATTTGCAGATTTATTGTAAGTACGGGACTATATAGAAAACTGAATTAACAATTTGACGATCCAAAATTTATAGGAGTTGCTGTTGATAACGGAACTCTGTACCTTCTCTCGATGTGCCCGTGGAATGCAAGTTCTGAATCAGTTGGCTCCACGTGCTTCTGTCTCAGTAGTCCTGGTATGAGCTGGCCACCAGTTTGGGCAGGTGGCTTTTACGGTTCGGTGCCGGTACGCCCTGAAGGCTTCATGTCACATGAACCCACCTCGCAGTGGCACGGCACTGCTGGAGCCATGGACCAAGCGCTGGAATCAGCTTAGGGCTGCATCCTACGGCTTGTTCACTGCCCTGAAATCAGTCCTTGTGAGCCCTTTACGTCCATCCATTTCCCGCTGTGCACTCCATCTAACAGTCTACAGGCAACTGGTTTGTGATTACTTGTAGTACTACTGTGAGCACAAATTTGTAGGTTTTGGTGTCCTACAAAAGCGGATCTTCTGGAACTGGTCCACAGACGCTTTTTCGTTGACTTCACGCAGCGACGCGGTACACAGGCCCCGTATAGTGTGTGAATAGTACGCTTCCCAAGTCAGTCTTGGGAACAATAGGATGCTCAAACGCTCAAGGTCATGTGCAGTGGAGCAATCACTCCCTAAATGATGTAAACACAAAACTCAACTATTCTTTGAGCAAAGCCAAAATACAAATCGTGTTGTTTGCAGCCCGTGTTTCGCTTTCGTCAGCTGCCAACCCCTTAAGTGGTTTCAGACGAGTCGAGGCCTCAAGTGTTTCTTGGGATCGGCTCATAGTCGAAACGGATTCGTGCGTTTCACGGAAGGGCGAGCCGAGAGACGCGCTGACAGGCGTGTGAAATTCGCGCAACCCCAGTTATTCATTGCCATGTTCATCCCCCTGGGAGACTCCAACTCCCTCGGTTCGAAGGGTGAACATCCCCTAAGTAGGCGGTGATTCAATTTGGTCGCCTCTCTATCATTTAGCGTTTGACTTGAGGCTCCCCTGAGGGGAAAGAGAATTAAATCTCCGTTGTTTACAGTGTATTTCCGTTTGTTGACTTTTGATTTTTGTGTTTGCATTATTCAGTTTGACTTCACATATACTTCCGCTCGGCAAACTCTGACTAAGTTACGCAATTAAGACGTTAGACCGCAGTTAGCAACTTAATTTTGGCTTCTTGATACATTTTGTTAGTGACTGGGCTTCAGGTAGTATTTCAGCCTCTGCATGCTCCAAACCCATGGCCGCAGCTGAACCTTATGCCGGTAGAAAGAAAAAGTGGGGTCAGGGGTTTTTGTACCGACGGATTTGTGGGGAGGTATTGCCATCAGGTGTCACGTGGGTACAAAAATACAAATTTTGTATACGAATGTAAACTGACTCCTATAAAACCAGTATAAACCACACATTTTAAAAGCTGGTTGGTTAAAATTATGCAAAGATTAACACAACTAGATCCATTTCAATTTAAATGGAAATAAATTACTGCAAGTTTGTAAATACGTACGTGTGATAGCTCGAGTCAACCGAAATGAAGAACAGTTTGGGGATGATGGATCGAAAAAACAGTTAACAGTCGATCAAATAAACGCCTTCAGCGTCTCCCCTCATGCATATAACAGTTGAAAGAAAAAGGAAAAATAACTAGCTAAGGTTAACGTACATGTTTGGTGAGTTGGTCTCCTCCGGCTGCTGAGATACTGTGGGCGAGTGCTTTCGATGTAAAGACATCATCCTCTGGCCGTTAAGCCATTACATATAAGGTAAAATTAGGCATACGTTTATCGTATAAGAGGAGTCTGCAGGACTTGTTCGGAGGCTAAAGATGTAAAGAAAACTCCAGATTCTGTTCAGCCAATTACAAAACTTTCCTCTGTTTCACGTAAAAAATCTCCCCACGATTTCCAAGGGGAAAGAATATGAGTCAGTACTGACTTAACGGCCAGAGAATGATGTCTATACATCGAAAGCGCTCGCCCACAGTATCTCACCAGTCAAAGGAGATGGACTCACCATACAGGTACTTTAGTAATTTACCTACTGGCGGAACTAACCCAATTACTTCAATACCTAACTAGCTAAGCTTGACTAGGGAAACTTATTAAGAGCTGATAGACTGTCACTGTGTTCTCCCCATGAACCAACCAATGCCAATACCAACCGACAGTGTAGCAGCCCGAGAGAATGCGCTCATCCACATCACGTAGTCTCGTCTCACCATAGCCCCACCCAATCTGCGTGTGTTCATCACGTTAACCTCATGCCACTGCTAACTGTCATAAATCTAGTGCGTGGGTGGTTCTGGAGTATTGCCTCTCCACTTTTGAATCACAAGTCCTCTATCCTGGTCGCTTACGTCTTATTCCTCAGCCTCGCGTGCATTCAGTGAGTTCTATCGCTCTACTTAATCTCTTCTCCGCTATTTACATGAGTTTCGTGGAACTTAATTCAACATTCTGCCCTTACTTACGTCTTGATCTTTCATGAGCGCTGAACTTCATTTTTTGGACTGTTAACGTTATTTTTTTGAGAAGGCTCTTATTTATTATTCTTTAGTTTCTGGGTAGCGTCTGTAAAAACATCTTATAAAACGACAGTGTGAATCTCGGAACATATCGGGTTGCTCCTGATTATCCTATGGCGATTGTTAAACTTTCGTAGTGTTTAAACGTTTGATTACCCCCACGAAATTTGTGAAATAAGTTCTTGAGACACAATTGGTAAAATCGCAATTCTTCGAAGTTGTTGATAATTTATTGTGCTGCTCTTGTCAGTTTCAAGCCATTTGTGAGCGAATGAAAATTTGGTTAATTGCTCACAATGATAACTATTTTTAGTTTAGGATCGATTTACCTTATACTCTTATTTTGGCGTCCCCTGTTAGTGTGCACGCTGAATAGCATACTGGAGAGGATTAAGTTCGGTCACTTTCTCCTAATTGCGTTCTAAGATACACACACAAAATGTTTCCGAACGGTATTTTGACGTCGGAACTCTTAGGAACCTTAAAGATCTGCAGAAAACTGAGATTTTGTTTTTCAGCAAATTAAATACGTTTCTGTTCTACTTCGTAAAAGGTAAAAACGTAGTTTTCTTTTCCGTTCTCTCCTTGATGTTACAACAGGTAGATGTTACAAACTACTAAGAAGGCTTCACTAGTTCCGGCCCAGACGAGGCAGAGGAGACAGTCGTCGCGTTGATAGGAAGAAGATTGAATCGGGGCAGTGGTGAGAAGAGCTGTGGTGTGTGTGTGGTGTGATGTGACGGTGGTAGTGACGTGGTGGGGAGGGGGGAGGTGCCAAGGTGGGAATAATGGTGTCTAAGCCACACACCTCTCGACGGCTAATATTTCCGTGAAAGGTATCGAACGGCGTGCCAGCCAGTGTCAGGTGCCCAGAACCAGAGACAAATGGTTTCTGTTGCTCTCTTGAAAAGCGGGGTGAGGCGCGTTGGTCTATTTTTCACTTGATATGAAAAGATGCGCCCCCGACGTTCCCCCGCTTCGGAAGGGAACGTTTGATAAATGGATCGTGTGCAAGGTTCGAGGTATCACCTCCCGCTACCTCCGCATCCTCCACCATCGCCAACAGTCACTTCCTATTCTCTCTTCCCCACCACTCCCCGCCAGCCCTTCCAGCCATTCATCTCCTAAACGGGTCGATACAACTTCTGTGTAACTGCACATTAAACACCTTGTTAACAGCACATTTCCGAACGTTTAATCGCTCGCAATTGCCCTTCGAAATCTACAAATTTGTCGTCGATGAGGGCAAAATGTTCTCCCAACTTCTTGACGACTTGTTCCATAATTTTATAAAATTGTTTGGTCATTTAAATCCACTTTAGTATTTACCAAAACCAACTGGGGGACCGTCGTCAAGGTGTCCCATGGGAAAACGACCGTTGATGATTTATGAGGTCAAGAGCTCTACTGGAAGTCATGAATATTCTTATTAACGATATCTCATACATATTAGGCCATTGTGGTCTCTTGAAAATTCCGCCAACTCTCGTGTGTGGCATGTCCTCGTTTAAGAAAGAACCATTTCGTTGGTAGAAATTCAACAGTTAGCGGTTTCTTGTAGCAGTCACTTAAAAGGCATAGTTTTATATGATTAGATGAGGAAAGGTACACATTGGTGTAGCGTGTCTGTGCGTTGTTGTACGAAGAACTGAGATAGAAGTAAATACATTTGAGAGGAGAAACCGCAGTGACAAGTGACACGAAGTTTTAGGGCTCCATACCGGCGTATGGTGAAATTGTTATTTCGTTTTGAGTGTGCTAAATACCAACGAGGTATCAGGGTGAGAACTAAATCACTCGCGACGCTGTTGTGGAAGCACATTTCAACAATAAAAAGCTGCAAATTATTGTACGACGGTTTATTATTGTCTTGAATAGCTAGAACCATCCCATCCGATTCGTCATCGAAAAATACCTTGAAAATGATACGCGAAAATGTTGATTGCGTTGAAACTGCCGAAATTGCGGTTTTTGTTGATTTTTATAACTATTTCTTGCCCAAAATGGCCATGGGCTTCGTACGACCGGATAGTCGAGCAGGCGGGTGCTACTAGAGGCTACATGGGATTTTTTAACGAAAGAATGGTTTTTTGTACACGTTAAAGGCGTAAAACGGACTGGACGGTGGACAGTGTCAAATTTTAATGAGGGGGCGGATGGGGGGAGGGGGTGTGAACAAATTTTCCTGACCGAAAACATAGGGGTATCGTTCAGAATGAACAATAACCCAAAACGGAGTCATGGCGGTTGTCTATTTCCACTAAATTCGAGTTACAATGTTATATCGATTTGGGCGGTTAGGTCATCATCAGCTACAAGAACGTACCTGACTATGTTGCACTGAAAGACTTTACGTGCACAAATGTGAAAGGTCGATCTGGCTGTGTTTTCGAGTTACATTGTGCTCTCCTTTATCACCATTGCTTGTAGACATTTATAAGGGCGATATTTTAAAAGAAATTTGTAACCAAGACAAATCTGGTAACCTTCTTCACTGGTACAGATATGAGGATGACATTATCATAGTATGAACAGAAACTGTACGGCAGCTAAATTCTTTTCCCGACTGTATCAACCTATTAGATTCACATTTACCTCAGCCGGCAATTCTCTCTGCTCTCTAGATATTTCTGTATCTGCGAAGCATTTGTTATTTATTGAGAAGATATTACTGTTCATAGTTCCTTAAATCACCCACGAGGTTGCAAACACGCTGCTTTCCGTAGTATGACCGATCGAGCATTGTCTATAAGTGTCAATAAGAAAACACTGCTGGGTGAAAAATCGGCCATCGAACGCGTAGCGGTGTAAAGGAATGGTTCCTAGGCACATTGTCAACGATAGGGCTGCCATCCCTTGATTAATAGGTGATGCAAGTTTCCACAAGGGCCGTTCAGTTCGATATCCTGTACAAGATCCGAATCTGGAATGACCGGTCGCAGTTCGTTGGCAGAGCTAGCGTTAGCTTAGCTTCTTCTTTTGTCTTCAACTTTTGCGTCGAAGTTTTACTGACTTTCCATCGCTCAGTTCCATTGGAGGTTCCTCTTGAGCTTGATATCATTCCGTTTTGTAGTCTGCAGGTTCCTATCATGCTTGTCACAATGAAAAGGGCATTGTTTCCATTTAGAATTTGATTCTTAGAGAAAATAGTATGGAGGGGGGTCTAAAATCTAGTTAGAGAGGTTATAGCTTAAAAAAATGTCTGAGATGTTATCATCTAGAGAGTATTAAGTAGGTTTGAAGAATCAAAATCGTCCCTAATCGTCATTATGCACAGTTAAAAATATAATACAAACTCAAGATAGAAGGGGTGTATATAAAATTAAATATTCTTGCTGGTTAGAGTATTGTGGGCAAACTAGGCAGACATTTAGGGATAGAATCAGGGAGCGCGAGAAGGATTGTAAGGATAGCAAAGGTTATTGTGGGGGAGGGGGGGGGAGGTAGCAAGTTCTGCTTTTGCAAATCACCTGAACGAACCCTGACATTGAATTTCTCCATTTTTGCCCAAGGGACGCACGTTGGGTTTGACGATCCAGTCATTATGAGGCGGCTCACTGGCAAATAGAGAGTAAAGTCTGGCGTTTTACAATTGCTTCTCTCAAAACATACCCAAAATTAAAGCGACGGTTTTATTGGCACAAAGCGAAAAAAGTAATTCAGGATTACGTCAAGAGCTGATACATGTAATTGAAAAGTTCAAGTTTAAACCCAATTTTGACGCATTAATTAAACATACAGGATCGACTAACCCACCCTTCCCACGCTTCGTCAAGATTTCAGGACAACGCACAATTTAGTCCTTTTTTTGTACTGGTCGATCAGTTTTAAAGGGTTAACACACGCTGAGAGTATATAGGTACTTCCCGTAGTACGAAAAGTGAGGAAACTTGGCCCCATTTCTCAGAATTCGATCAAAAATCCCCCACACCTGCACACTGTAGGTCTCGTCCCTGCGAGGGGAGAAAACGCAACAATTGCAATTTTGAATATCCCGTTATTGTTCGCAAAGATATGCCCTGCGCTCTATTAAGTACCTTTCGGGACCCCAAAACCACAAATCAGAACGGACTCACCAATGGGAATGTCGTGATGATTTTGGAGCTTGCACAACGCTTCTCCGTCGCAACACTCCGCGGAAAATACCGTCCGCCAAACCGATTAATTGTTGAAACAACAATACTGCCAACTCGCACTTCAATGCCCCGCCGTGCGAGTGCAAGGTGTTGCGTTGTTGCTGCAGTTGTTGGGTTCATCCGAGAGCGAGCAATAGATGAGCGTGACAACACCTTACTGTATCACCCATTTGGCACGAATTAGACGAACGAAAGATCCAATATATGAAGCAATACGTAAGCAGCCGAATTTTCGAGGGGGTTGGTAGAAATGTCTTGATGTAGATCGCATTCGTCCGCTAAAAGATGCTCACCCCACTGCAAGTCTTTCGGTCAAGTCATTGCTTCCGGCGAATCATAAATCTGCTATTGCAGTTGAGCTGCTTACCGAATCATTTCTCGCTGACGTATATATTAAAAATATTCGGGCAGGATGAAGATTAACGTTGACTATCGACATCCTAACAAACATCCTACTGTATAACCAAGAAGTGCGATTTTAGAACTGTGAGGATGACAAAATAAATCACCGATCGTTGAGGGTCGTTTTTACATTGGCGATTACCCCAAAACAGTTTTCTACGAAGATGAAACGAATAAGGAGCAATGCGATCAAGAATACGGTCAAATACTATGATCAATCTTGACCAAGAACTAAGGAAGGGGAGAGTGATGACCCAGACATTATGGCCAGGTTCACAAGCAACCAACAATAACGAAATAAAGACATTCGTTCAAGTACTATTTAACAAATTACGATCTGGAGTTTTACGTTAGATGTGCTTGAAAATTAGTAAATAATTAAAAGTAACGGAAAAATGTTTAAATGTAGCAAATACTATACATTTTTTATTTTTTCAACTGCATTTATTGACAAAAATTATACACTTACACTCGTTCATAAATTATACCTAAATGCTACAACTCAAGCACTCACAAGAGACCTTGTGTCCCCCTGTTGGAGTAGAATACAAAAAAAAAAACCATACAAAAACCCTAAAGAAAACCAAATACAAGATAGCTTCCTGAATGTAAACAAAGTTTCCATACCCTAATCAGAAAAGTCCTTAAGTTTTTGTTTTTTACCTTAAACGATCTAATTTTTCTGTTTAGTTCTAATTTGAACCTCTTCAAGCTCATTAACGGTACCAGGTCTACAAATTTTTGATCATTAAAAATAGTTTTGTCGAAACTTCTAAGACCTGCTGTTGTCATCCTTCTAGGAATCTCCACATGTATTTTGTCTGCCAATCTTGTAACACTTTTATTTCATTTATTTTTTCCTGCTAGCAATTGTTTATAAATAATAGCTATTGTAGATTTTTCTAACATTTTTTTAAACGTTAATATTTTAGTTTCCTTAAATAAATCATTTGATACCTTTGAGGTTTATTAAATGGACTGTACACTCTTTATTTTATTATAGTGTGCACTACCCCACGCTACAATTCTGTAATTTAACTGACAAAACTAGCGAGCGCCAAAGCGTTGTAAACCATTCATTCTAATTCAAAAAAGGTAGTTATTAGCTTTCTAATTCTTTTATTTGGAATTTCGGCTTGGAGTTCCCATGAAATATTTTGGTCCATTAGAACTCCTAGGTATCTGATGCTATTAGTCCGATGGATCACTGGGCAATCACAATTTGGGTTACAATCATTTTTGTTATGACAAAACAATCGGTCAATTGTGAGAATACCTTTTTTTCTGAGGGAGAAAGCAACAGTTCTGTCATGATTCAATATTTGATTTAATTTACTGAAATTTAAATTTAGCTTTCTCAAGTCCTTTCTGCTCTGTGACCGGTAATTATCAAGGCGTTATCATCAGCGTACGATACCAACTCTCCCCCAATTTGAACGTCTAAAATGTCCTTCGCATAAATTAGGAACAACAACGGGCTGATAATTGTTCCCTGTGGAACACCACAGGTCAGCTGGCGGTAGGCACTTAAAATGTCTTGAACTCTAACCTGTTGTTTTCTGCCATCTAGATAACTCTGAATCCATTTGACAAAAGTGGCGTGAAATTTATGCTTGTTCAATGTTTCTATTAGTATTTTGTGAGAAACCGTATCGAACGCCTTTGAAAAATCCTTGAACACAACCTTCACTTTCAAACCTTTAACCAAATTACTCACAACTTCTTCGTACAGATGAAGGATTGCATCCAAGGTACTTCTACCCTCTTGAAAATCATAGTGATTCCTCTGGATAAACTTGTGCTGAGCCAAGTATTTAGACATATAAGTTTTTATTATTTTTTCAATTATTTTGTCGATGTTTGATAGGAGAGAAATAGGACGGTAATTACTAGGATTTGTCGTGTCTCCGGCCTTGAACAGCGGAATAATAATTGCCTTTTTATAAATATTAGGAAAAATACCTTGCTCACAACTGAGATTTATTATGTTTTTCGATGAGCAATAATATTTATTTTAATTTTCCTTAACGTTTCCACAGTTACCCCATCAAATCCCGGACTTGATCCCCCTTTTAAGCTATCTATGGATTTGTTTATTTCCGAGTCCGATGTTTTTAAAAATGAACCTTCTTGGGGGTGTATTATGTTTCTGTCTTAAACCAAGTCCAATAGTTGCAAAATGGTTGTTCAAAATATTGGCAATCTCTGTTTGATCTGTAGTTATCAAATTACCTGACATAATTTCATTTAGTTCTGTTGCGCTTTTCTTTTTGTTATTATTTGCTGCTTCAATGATTACTTTTCAATCATTTTTTATACAAGAACCGGTCTTTTAGATTTCAGATAATATTTAGTTTTAACAACTTTGATCAATAAATTTTATTTTGGCTGCTCGGTTAAACGGGAGCTTTCGCCATATTTCAACAACAACGCAACAATGTTTCTCCATTGATAGTTTGATTCTTCTGATAACTTGGTTCGCCTTATTGTAACACACCCCCCCCCTTTCTCGCCCGCCAATCACGCTGGTGTATAAGACGTTATCTCTCTATGACCTATTCGGTTGCGTTCCTGTTGCTAATGATGACCTAACGACGTCGAAATCGTTACAACATTTTTACCCGAATTTAGTGGAAATGGACTCTGTTTTATCATGCGGGTTTTAGGGAGTGTGTCGAACACCAACAGAGCGTGGAAATTATTGACTGCAATAGTGTCGCCTACAGTTAGGAAATCCGATATCATTACGACTTTGGAAGTTGCAGGCTGCAGCTTGTTCATGTACCTCGGTCAAGTTAGGGCGGCGTATAGAGCGAATCGTAAAGACCGTTCAGATTATTTCATATCGTGCGCCCTGGGCCTCGGGTTTCGCAAGTAATGGCGCTGAATATTTCATGTCCCTAACCCGGAGCCAGAGTAATGGTCAGTCCAGAGCCCTCTGGGCTCGGCGATTATGGATCTCGCTTATCATAAATGAATATTCGATCCGGAGTGACTGGTGACCTTGCGGACAAGATTTCTCCCGATGGCTAAACGCCGTCGTTGGCCCTCGTCTGGTAAATGGGTCCGTTTGAGGGGCGTAATGGGTTTTTGATTGCTGGAAACTTGTGCCCTTCCTCCGGATTACTGTCTTCCCCTCGATGGAGAAAGTAGCCCTTTTTGGTAGTTATCTACAGCAGCATTTCCTTATAACGTCGGCGGTGTTTCTAAACTTGAACTGCCCAATCGTTGACCTCGCGTGAAATTTGAATGTGTGACTCCTTCCCTGACGAATTTTTCTCACAGTTAGATTTGTTAATGCTGCCCAATGAAATATAAATACCTGAGACCTAATGAAAACCGTTGGAACGATTCAAAAATGCGAAAAAGTTTTGATGCAATTTGGTTCCCACAATTCTTCCTGTCGGTGGAAGTGGCTCATTCCAAAATTTCGGTGCCTTCGCAAAATCAATATCTACTAAACAAAATAAGAAACAGCTCATTCCCCCGCAAATAGATATAAAGGCACGCGGGAATTGCGGGCTTTGGATTCAGTACGCGTCAAAACGTTTCGATGATTTGAATAAAACTGGACTTTGTCGGACTCGATCGCTATACTTTGCTCTCTACTAATATGAACACAAATAGAGCGTTGGCGTCCGAATAGATGGACACTTGGTGAAAGGCTGACGAACTCACCAAACGGCGGGTTCTCACGCTCGCTCGAGCATTTATGTGCCACTAACCCCGAAACGCCTAATTTACATTACGCTACCAATATGGATTTACATTTGCCGGGTGTGGGACGCAGCCCTCAAACTCACAGATTCAGAGAATCCAGACATTCCAGAACTAAATGATTTGAATCATCTCAGGCGCCCTGTGGTACATAGAGAACTTCAAATTCCTTTAGTCAGTGAAGACCACCCAAACGAACTCATTGCCTGCCTTGCAACGTCGGATATACCTTGGAAGTTTGGTGATAATCGTTGAATCCGTTTTGCCAAAAAGCGTGAAAAACCTATTTTTGCTTCATAGGCCTATATCTTCGTTCACCGTGATTTCATGGAGATATGTATAGAGAAGAAAGGTTTGGTACTGTTTAGTAGAAGATAATTCGAAAGTTTAATCAAAATCGTTGGAGCTGTTCTTGAGAAAAATGCGAAAAACCGTAGTTTTTGGTACATTTTCGTCCCCCCCCCATCCCATCGGCCGAAATCGTCCATAACCTTATTTTGGTGTCTACAAAAAATAATGAACAAAACAAAAAAAGAACCAGCTCAATCGAATCAGCCGTTCTCCCGCAAATCCAACTACAGACACCAGTCTGTTTCCATATTTGATGATTTCGCTAATATGCAAGAGGCCGGCCCCTGCAGCATCAACCGAACTCAGATCTGTGGAGGTACGGCAGGTATTTGGTCGTTAGCCAGTCTCCTGGTAGAGAGCTGTTGCCCATGTGTGACCGCACGGAGGTGACCACCTGAGGAATCCCGTACCATCTGGGAGGAGTTCTTAATCTGGTTCCCTACCTGATCTTACTGTTTACTTGGGTGGCAAGTTTCAAAAGGACAGATCAACTATGACCATGTTTCTTAGCCATCACCTTCTTCGCGAACTCTGCACAATGGTTATAGGCTTGCTTCGTAGCAGTCAATGCTGCTAAGTTCGTTTGCCCTCCCAACAACCGTCGCTCACTGTTGTAGAAACTACAGTGGAGCAGCACATGGTTTCTTGTTTCCTCCGCACTGGAGGCACAAGACGTGCATAATGGATAGTCTTTCAGAGAAAAGAAGTGGAGCCGCGCATTGAAGTCACCATGTCCCATGAGGAACTGGCTCGTCCAGTGGTCTGCCTCAACCCATTTTCTTGAAAGAACACACACACACACACGGACCACGCGCCGAAATTTGGTTTTTTAGACTCAGTAGGGTCTGAAACGTGAAGATCTGAAGAAAACCCAAAATTTTTTTTTTGACACGATTACTAGGTATACTTCCCTTTCCTTCGGGTAGCGGAAAGTAAAAAATTGGTGATTTGACCACCGTGATAACTATAGTTAGCTTTTGGTGGATTTTGCTCATAGTCTTAATTTTGCGTCTCATGATAACCAGTAGGCTAGACGTAAAGTTTCAGCTTGTTTGGTACAGTCGTTTCCTCTAAAAATCACTCTAAAATAGAAATCGTCGAAAGTTTTGGTAATTTTCGGTGCTGCTTTTGTCATTTTTCTTCGAATGGGAATTTTATTGTATAGTTGCTATATTTGGAGCCATCAACATAAAAAATTTAATCAAAATCGTTCGAGCCATTTGTGAGAAAAAAAAAATTTGGTGTTTCGATCACTATGATAACTATAGCATTTATTTTGGCGTCCCATGGTAATCAGCGGGCTAGTTATCAAGTTCGAGTGGATTTGATACGGTAGCGGTTTCTAAAAATCGTTCACAGACGCGCACACACACAGGCCATTTTCCCAAATAGAGTTTTTCTGACTCAGGTGGGGGGGGGGGGGTCTGACGGGTAAAGATCTGAAGAGAACTCGAAGTTTTTCTTTAGCCGATAGCATAACTTTCCTGTCTTCTTTGTAGAGCCAAGGAAAAGCAATATAAATCTTCTAATGAGCCGTAAAATTCCCATTTGTGGGATAATTACGAGAGCAGCACAATAAAAACTCGATTATGTAGCAGTTTCTTCTTTATTAACTCCGCTCAGATGTTACTAGGATCTCCAGAAAAATTTAGGTGGTAGTCCACTCATGTACAATGAGCTCTTGATTACACTCATAAGATATATAGGGGCTACTTCAGTTCGGTAGCTACCATTTGTACAAGTACCCAATGATTCTGAAAAAGTGTTTATCCTTTTCAAATAAGCCCCGTTTACAGCTTTATTATTTCTCTGTGCACCAATGACTCAATACTGTCGTATTTGTTCATGTTGTGTATATCGAGTTCATATAGTCTAACCGTACCTGTGTACTTTTGGGGGAAAACAAATCTCACACGTAAAAAATGTAAACAATTTTTCCTGGCCTGCTGGGTGAAACATTTTTATCCAACTGACAGGTGCAATATGTATAAAACAAGTGTTATTGAGAATCGCACCGCATTGACCTTCACCAGTCTTCTGTTTGGTTTCATCTCGCGTGCACCTTCAGTGCGAACCAGACTGCTCGTGGGATCACGCCGTACTGAAAGGCTTGTTTGTTTCGATTCGTTTTCTTCAAACCATGTGATACCTACGAATTAATTATTCGGCGCATGTGTACCTACATCATCATGCATGTTTTGTTTGCACTTCCCGATTTGTGATTTGTGTTCCTAATTTGTTAATAAACGTTTTCAGAACGCATCGTAGCGATCCCACTCACATGTCCAGAAGTTTACTGGTCACTTTGGTTGTACTGGGCACACCACAGACAACTTTCCTCTGGTGGACTGGACGAGTCTTGAGCAAATAAGTGAAAATAGTGTTCTAGCCCCTGGCGACACCTTCGCTAGGCAATTCAATGGGGCACTGAAGGGTCAGCCGCACGTCCTGTCCACAGCTGACGTTTCACCTGGAGCTGGAGCTGGAGGAGGAGGGAAAAGCGCGTCACGCGAAGCAGCGCTTCTCCCGATAACAGGATTACGCGGTAATCGCATTCAGGTGCTCCTCGTAATGCGGCATTAGTCCGCCTCTTGACCCTAATGCAGCTTAAACAACAAAAACCGGGCCCGCTCTCGAGCGATAGATATTATGTACGCGGCCCGTTTTGTCCGCCTCCTCGACGGAAGCTTCACCCTGCCCCCCCCCCCCGTCATTCCCTTTCCCAGCGGTGACGGTGCATCTGTAAACTGTGCGGCCCCCAATCTCTTCCCTTCCGCCCAATTCCTCGCGTCTCTCTAATCAGCGCTCTAATTCATTTTCAGGTCCGCTGGCCTCCGCGAGCCTTCGTTACCGTTTCCGATTGAGCCTTAGGGATGCACCCTCCCTCCCTCCGCAACAACCTCACCATCCCCTCCCCAACACCCTCACCAACCTGAAGATAATGTCGATAATAACTCATCTCATTACTTTCCTTACCCTCACGAAATAGCATTTTGAGAAATTCTATTGAAAGTTCGAGGATTCTGAACCCGCCACCGTGTCATTGACAACTCATTGGTCAAAAAGCTTCAGGAGCCCAATTTCGTGCACGGAAAAATATATTTAAAAAAAGGGAAAATAATAAATTCTTAGTGGGGATGAACCCATAAATCTAGGGGAAGGAAAAGCAAAAAAAAAACCACATAAAAGACACATTTATAAGGGAACTATACGTTGAAAAGTAAAGGAGCTTCCTATATAACCAAAAAACCCTGCAAACGATTACACAATGGTTTATTATTCTCATGAACAGCTTGACCTAGTATTACTGCTCCCCCATCCCATTCGATTCAGCATCGAATACTAGTAAACCATACGAAACATGTCCTGGCTACAATGGAACTACGAAAACAAAACGTCTGATGATTTTGCCCCGTCGGGCGGTTCGAGCGAACCCGTTGGGAGGCGAAAGGGCAGTTGAGCCCTGCCCTGCTGCGTTGCCGCCGTTTTTTATTGAGACGGGCGGGAGGGAGGGAGTTCAAACGACGAAACGCTGTAGCTCCCGCGTTGTACTGCGTTTCGTTAATTTTTTTAAACCGTTTTTTGCCCAATACAACCACGGGCTTAGTCCGATCGGATTGCCGAGATGGCGGGCACAATTAGATACCAAATCAGATTTTTGTGCGAAAGAACGAATTTTTTAGACCACGTTACAGGCACAAAACGGCCCGGACAGCGAACGGGGGACGGCGGACGGCGGAGGGACATTGCAAATTTGGAATCCCCATGTCTTGAAACGTAAAGTATCAAATTTTGAGGGGGGGGGGTTGTAAAAAATTTTTCGTGACCGAAAACGTAGGGTTATTATTCAGAATGAATAATAAACCAAAAAAGAACAGTATTTACTGTTAGGGAAACCGAACTGGAATTAAAAATTAATTGTTCTCTCCTACCTATCGCATGCCGAAAGAAAAATTAAAATAAAGAGCCACGGACTTCGAAGTGACGAAGTGACGGTCGAGTCTTCTTCCTCCTTGTTTGAACCGGTTTCACGCGGGAAGGGAGCAGGGAATAGATGATAAGATCGATAATTTCGACGGGAACAAGTGCCAGCACAAATCTGCTGCGTTGCAACACACAACTTTCCTTAGCTTTACGTCAATTCACTTTGTAGACGGCTTTTTCTACTTACTCAATTCATTTGAACTTGGTCAAACAACACTTTACGGCGGCAGGAAGCGGTAGCGCTTACAGTTCCGGAATTTATTGTACTGCTCGTACTCATTCCAGGACCGTTATTGAGCAATTGGTACACAGACAATTATTGTGGCTGTAAAACCGATTTTTCTGAAGAGGACAGCAATCACTTTTGCTGAGTTACTGGGTGAAAACTTTTAGAACTGGTAGTAGGTGAAACGGCGGTACTTGAAATTACAGAATTTCTTGAGTGACCCCCTTATATCTTAATAGCGTTTTCAAACACTCACCATATAGGTATTGGATCGGACTACTACATCAATTGGTTTTAACATTTTACTAACATTTCAGCGGAGTTTATAAGAAATGAATCGCGCTAAAATCGATTTTTCGTCGAAAATTTTGATAATTTATTGTGCAGCTCTCGTCATATTCCCACGAATGGAGGTGTCGTGGTATAATTGCCTTATTGAGAGCTATCAATATAAAAAATTTAATCTAAATCGGTCGAGCCATTTTTGAGAAAAAAAATGTGGTGTTGCGATCACTATGATAACTATAGTTAGCTTTTGGTGAATTTCGCTCATACCATTATTTTGCCGTCCCATGGTAATCTGCGGGCTAGATATCAAGTTTGACTGGATTTGGTACGCTGGTTTTCTTTAAAAATTGTTCATACACACACCCACGTACAGACCATTTTCTCACATGGTGTTTTTCGGACTCAGGGGGGGGGGGGGTCAGGAACGTAAAGATCTGAAGAGGACTCCAAAAAAATTTTTCAGTCGATTACATAACTTTCCTTTTTACTTTGTAGAGCGAAGGAAAGTAAAAAGGGAGAGAAGAACACGACATAACCTTCCTTCAGAAACCGTGGGCCTTCGTTTCTGACTAGGTTTGTTCCCAGCAGCTAAGACGGTTCAAGGGTTTTCCGAAGCCCAAATCCCCGAAACTGCTTCCGTCAGATTTCATGTCAAGCACTTAGTGATCGATTAGCAGCACCTTCTTCATTCTGCCAGAAGCACTCCCTCACTGTGGGAATCTGCGGGGGATTGTGGCTTCCTCTGCTCCAGTTGCTTGGTGGTCTAAGATCGCCTTGAGTCCACTCCTCAAGTGGTCGCCTTGTGGTAAGCACAAGAGAGCAGGGTCTCCCTGGCTACTGAGCACCGCTTCCTCCAGCAGAACCAACTATCCCCTCCGACCGTGTACTCTCCAAGTGCAAGGGGCATGGGGAGGGTAATCCGAGGGCACACAGGACTGAATCCCTTTGTCACTGTGTCCTTACTTAATAAAATCCTCTTTTAGGAATCTGAGTATGTCTTTTGGCGCAGACTGCCATGATTTGGGGTTTGATGAAGCGCCTGGCTACCAAGGCAGGCCAGTTGCATAGAATGTGCTCCGTCTCTCGTCCTCCACTCTGCCCGATCTGCGCTCAACTCTGAAATGCCCATCTTGTTGAGGTGATAACAGGTGTCCAGAGTTTAAGCATTGCTTTCGCCCTTTAACAGGTACATTAAGCCATTTTTCCTCTCTCAGTCATGGCTGGCGATGCCAATGAGCGCGGTTTTCCTGCGTCTCCCATCGGGCCACCTGCCCATTCAGGCGACTTTTCTTCACTCCTCAATGCCGATGCTCCTTTTCACGAGGCGGTGTGCCTTTTCATTGCTTCCATACCCTCTAAACTGGCACCCAAAAAGATAAATCATATTCGTTCGTGCTATACTGGAGAAGCAACAGTCCGGAGCTGAATGTAGTTATGAGAATGCAAGGACGCTCCTTGCAAAGTCCCTCAGCCGCGGAAAGCCTGTTGAGGGTTGGGCATTAACGGTATATACGGTTACCCACTACTCGTTTACATTGACGGGATGTCGAACCTAATTACCTTACTTAACTGTAACCTTTTTACCCCTCTGACCTCCCCGCTGTGGCTTCAAATCAGAACGAAACCATGATGAGTTATCCAACCTTAATTTGGCCTTTAGTGGGTAGCAAACACTTCACTGGTACGTTTCTCTCCAAGGCTTGCAAAGAGAGCTTCTTAACACGTGTTGGGTTCGTGTTGAAGTCCTGTATCGTAGTTCCTTGTGGCCAGAATGTTTCATTCTTATCGGCGGTATGCTCTAAAACATGACCGGCAGCGTGTATGGAATAAAGTTACTCTGGTCCGAAAGCTGGAACCGGTTTGACGTGAACCTTCGTGGAAATGGACTGCGTCTCTTGGAATTTCACGTACAAACTGTTCGTGGAATGTAATGAGCGGTGTGGTTTCGATAATCCTTCGTATTTATTGGATGATTCACACATTCCGTCCTAAGGAACTCGTCAATTTCAGAACTCTCATCAAACTAATTAAACAACGCCGATAGTTATTTAGAAGGCGACGTAAAGTAAACTGGGCATTTTTTTCTAATGAAACGAGTAGCTTTATTTGCCTTTGTAGCGTAGAGTGATATCATTGTATTGACAATAACCGAGGGAGCGGGAGGGGAAGAGAGGGAAAGGTTGAATAACGAGTGGCATTGTCAAAAGATCCAGGTCTCAACGCGGAGTGCTCTTGTCATTCTCATTAAGACTCTGAATACACCTGCCAGTTGCCACTCTTCCCTTCGTCTCGCAGCCCTGACACCATCCCTCTTCCCTACCACCGACGTTTAAGTCAACTCTTTACCACTTAGATGCCGGGCTTCAGACGGATTAGACAGCCTGGCCGCCACAGGTACATTCTTTTCCGCCTTTCAAAGGCAATTATGAAGTGTTTGACTTGGAAACGTGATTACGTTTCCGTTTTATTTTCGCGTATTCCTCCGCCGGATTAGATGAAACTAATCGGTAATGAAGGGCGAATACTAGGGGTTTGTTTCCAGAGCCGTTCGACGACAGGACGCTTGACGATCGATCTACGTCGGAATAACGATCATGCTTTTAATTGAAAGCAATACTCGGGAGGGAATAAATGGGAGTCATCGCTATAATTTCTTCATCCTCCATTGGACGTGACTGATTTTGGTTTGTTTTTTTTCTTTTTACTTCCTGTTTCATGTGATTCTTCTCGCTCGGGTAACTGATCTATTTTCCACTTGTTTTATATGAACTTCACATTGTACACGTTCTGGATGCTCCTACTAAAGTCTCCATTGAGTTATCAACGTATAGATGATTCGTGTGACTATTGCCACAAATAGACACACCCCAACCCACTAGTAAGAAACCTGAACACCCTTAGGAGACCTCAATGGAGGAGCGCAAGGCGAGGGCGGCGGATCTGAGCCGCTCTTGTAAATAATTGTAAATATTGTACATATTGTCAAACTGTGTGAATGGTCGAATGTATTTAATGGGTGAATGATGTATGATTGTGTGTAAATATTTAGTTGTAAGCAACACTAACTTAAGATTCTAGGTTTTCGCCTTTAAAGTTTCCTAGCTATAGTGTTATGTTGTGTTAATGTATACTAATTAATGACTGTGACCCATATACCCCTCATGTTTACGCAAGAGAGGCAGCCATATGCCGATATTGTTAATTATCTATAATATGTAATTTAATTATTATTATTATTAAATGTAAATTGTATGTCAATAAACTATTTGGATTTGCCCCTGTGGCGTAATGCATAAGGCATCGGTCTCCTAAACTGGAGGTTGTGGGTTCGAGTCCCGCCAGGATAAAACGGATTTTTTTGACATTTTATGTCTTTACTTTGCTACATAAACTCGAAAATGTAACGCGGGATATGTAACGGAGAAGCGTCACGAAATTTGTGTTGGGTTAAGTGCATGGTAACGTCTGTTACAAAATCTAACGCTTGGTAACATCACACGTTTTAATAACCTCAGTGACCAAGTGATGATGTCAATTGCAATTGACGCGGCTATTATTTCGAAACCATCAACGAGCACAATCAAACATAGTTATCATTGCATAAAAACAAAAATAAAAGACATAAAATGTTCCTAGGGGTTGCGTACTTGTACGAAAGCTGTACCCACAGTTTGTGTTGTGAAAGGTTGCGTACTTTCATTATAAATTTGTTTATAACAGGGAAGGCCGAAAGACTGATACGCGGCTGGGAAATGACCGTGGTTATCGAACGGGTTTGCGAGGCATCCTGGTGGAAGCGCATAAATGAAATTTTGTCCAGTTTTCCTATTCGTCAGTCAACCACCTCTACAGCTACACAGTAAACACCACTTAAGACGAGAGGTTCGTTGAGCACATGTTGATGACATTAAAAAGGCCATAACGCCCCATGAGATTACTACCAACCACTTCCCTGGAAATCTCTCGTCATCCGGGGAAAATCGTAGTTACAGTAGTTGTGCCCTACATTCTGTTCATCCTGTCCCAGCACAACAAAAGCTGGCAACAAGCTTATCAATCCGATGTAAACGTCAATAACAAGCAACGCTCTTAGTTCACCGCTGAACTTCTATCACTTCAACTTTTAAACACAATGGCGAGGATTGCAATATAAAAACATACCAAGGTAGCATCTTAAAGACACGTTACCTGCACTCATATAACAGAAGCAATCGAAGAAACTCAAAAACATCACGCACTCAATTAAAGACTTAGGCAGCTAACCAAATGGTCATTCTTATTAGTGGATGAGAAATCCAGCGACAAATGATAAAGCTAACAGTACATAACAACACGCATTTTTAAACTACCCGTTGAGCCCCTGGAATGCGTGGTAATCGCATGAAACGTAGGTCATTATTGCAGCTCATCAGGCTTCGTTTATCAGATCTGAATATCACAAAGAAACAATGGATTGAAACGAAATGTACTTCCCTAAATTAAACGAAGAATGCCCGCTGTATACATTAGGTGAGAAGCGTCAGATTACTTTCCTTGACTCCCCCAAGTGTCACTATAATAACAATAGTTAGTTATTTAGGCGTCCCATGGTGGCCTTTGGCTTGGATATAAAGTTTGAGCTGGTTTGGTCCGTTTTCTCTCAATCGCGCGCTCACACACAGAACATTTTCCCAAATAATGTATTTCGGACTCTGTAAGATCCTAAGGGAGCCCAATTCTCTTTTTTATCATAACTTTCCGTTATACTTCGTAGAACCGAGGAAAGTAAAAACCTTGTGGGCAGTCTTACGCCTTTGCGCTATTTACTCAATAATAATAGTGGCATGTGTAGGAGTAATTCAATAAATTCCGGAACCTCAAGCAGTAAGTGGTGACAGTTTGTATATGTCGAGCTACGTTCAACCAAGTTCATACGAACTGCATGAAAACAGATTTGATTAGTTTTTAGAGTATAGTGCACATGGAGTTGGGGAAAGTTGTGTGATGCGTCGTTCATGACTTTCACTCTCATGTTCTGAATTGCATCCAAATTAGCACGCTGCTGTATGTGGGGCTGTAACTCTCTCCGAGGGTTCAGGAACAGCCATACTGATAATGAAGCTCGTCCCTCCCCGTTCCCCTGTTCGCGAAGGACATTTCCCGACTGAGAATTGCGCTCTTCCTCCTCGTTCCACACGCCATCGCATTTTTCACTTATTTTTTCTCCACAACGGGAAGGATCGCTCGTACATTTTCATCGGTTCCATACGAAAGATAGGTGCCTTCCCATACTCTCCCCAACCTCACGCGATCCCGTCACGTAGGCTCTCCGCCTTTTTGGCATGCGCGATCACACATCAATATCGAACAATCGACTTTTTGGGTTCCGTGACGAATCCAGTACTTGATGACGGGACGTTGGGAGTGACGGAAGAGCTTCGATCCAAATGATCCGGGCGGCGATGAGCCCGTGTCTAATTCTTACGAGTCAGGCGTCTCGAGATTTTTCTTCTCGCGCCGAATTACGTTTTGCACTTTCTTTGGTAATAAATTGGTCCGAGAGTTACTGGTACGAGCCTGACCAGTGGCGAGCTGAAGACCCACGCATCGAGATAGGGGTTTAAATGCGAGTACTTCTAACTGAAAGACAGATTCTTTCGTGATCATGGGAAGGTACGTGATGATCAGACGAAGCAGGGAGAACCAGAAAATGAGCGACAAGTGCGATACTGTTGACAGGACTCTTCCTTGCTACCAGGTATTCTTTATGTGTGGCTATGTTTACACCAGGTTTACTCGATGTACAGTTCCCTAGCGTTAGAAACTGTACATCAGTCCACACGAGACCTTGACACCAGTCTTCATAGATCCTTGATGCTTCTGGACACTAGGATTGTTTGATGACAGGTTTCCTCACTGGGGGAGAAGGACACATGATTCAGGTTCTCGTGGTGCCATGCCTCGTTGACATTAGGTTCCCTCATCGCTCGGCCCCATGGCGTCCCGCTCTCTTTACATTGACATCAGGTTTCCTTATTTATTTATTTATTTGAGTTAGCACTTTCATAAAAAAGATACACAAAAGAAAATTAACAACATTCTGTTAAAGAAAACGACACTTGATATCTTCAGTACACATACACTTCCAACGTGCCCACGGAAGGCTAAGTCCACATGAACTTGTGTTCTGCCGTGGAGTCTCATTAAAACAAATCAATTATTCAGCAAGCTAGCAATCAGTTTCTGAAGGAATCACAAATAAGTTAAATCCTAATTATACGAGTTCAATAATATGTTTGAAATATGTTTTTTTAATGCCAATACATTCTTAAAATCACTTAAGCTAGTTTTATTTTCATTAAAAAAATTCAGAGCAACAACATAAGCGCATCTCTTGTACATTGCAATATTTATTTTAGGCGGTCTTATGTTTGACCTCCCTACCGTTCTCGTTCCGTGTGTACCCGTACAAATGTTTTCTTCGTCTATTCCCGTTTTATATACAAAAATACAAGCCTTCAGAACAAATAAATCAGGTATGCACAGTGTTCTAAAATCTCTGTATAACCAGTTTGTATGGTATCTGGAGGGCCTCCCTAAAATAATTTTAAGAACAGTGTTTTGAACTGTCTGAAGTACTCTTAAACGCGTTTTCGTAGCCCCTCCCCAAGCACTTATACCATAGTTTAATAATGAAGAAACCAGACCACAATAAACCATTTTTAAATAATAAGGGCTCAGGAAACCTCCCAAAGTCTTGAAGACATAAAACAGCTTACGCAACACTTTAGTAATGTATTTATGTGCAGCTCAAAAGTCAATTTGGAATCAAAAACCACGCCAAGATAATTACAAGTCTGAGAAAATGGAATGGGTGGGCACCCACAGGTACCATTCCCATCACATCCATAAGAATGAAGTTGAATCTTCTCATCCAATAACAATCCTCTTCGTGAGTTACCTGAGAATCAGACAATTGACGTTTTATCTATATTGAGACACAAATGGTTTGTAGTCCATCCAAGTCCTGATAATATTCAAGTCATGACCCCAAACCTCACTAACTCATTATAATTCCTCGAGCAACAAATAATAGCTGTGTCGTCAGCAAACCCAAAAACCCTACTACTCAAATTCAGAAGTTCATCAATTCGTTAACATACAGAAGGAAAAGTATTGGCCCGAGAACTGTACAGCAGGACACCCCAATTTATTCGAATAGTTGAGCTGAAACTGTTTCCAATTCGAGTCACCTGCGAACGGTCAGTCAAGTACGATTTCATAAGCTCATACGGTAACCCCCTTATGCCACATTGATGTAGTCGATGTAACAACGTACCATGGTGCAGAGAGTCAAAGGCCTTACGAACATCAAGGAACATTCCTAATACAAAAAATCCCTCATTGCATTTTTCAGTAATGAATTTATACATATCAAATAATGCGTGTTCCGTACTTAACTCTTTCTGGAATCCAAATTGCCTCTCAGAAATAATTCTATTTGCCTTAAAAAAGGTCATGAGTCTTGTCTTAATGCATTTCTCCAAAATTTTGGATAGCGATAACGTTAAAGCGATAGGTCTATAATTACTCATCACTTTCCTATCACCACTCTTAAATAGTGGTATTACTATGGCTTTTTTAAATAAGGAAGGATATACACCAGATGTAAACACCAAATTAAAAACAAATGCTAGAGGTAATGCGATATGGGCTGCTAGATATTTAAGCATCGAGTTCGTTATGTTGTCAAAATTGTGAGTACAAGGCTTGTTTAGCTTCAGTAAGTACTTCTCGATTTCTGTGGAATCGACAGGAGTCAGAAAAAAAGATTTAACAGGAGCATTCCCCGACCTTATCTTCTTCGTAAGTAGGTTTAAAGACTCTACAGAAGGACACTGTACATCTGCTTGAGTCCTTGCTCCCACCTTTGCAAAATACTCATTGAAATGCTCCACCATTACTATATTCAATTCCATCGTCTCCTGTTATACGACAAACTACATTCTCTTTACTATGTTTAATGTTAGCTGCAACTCTAATTGTCTCCCAGATTGACCTCATATCTCCTTGTGCCTCCTTAATTAATTTCCCAAAAAATAAGTTTTTAGCTTTTCTAATGAATAAGTTTAGTAAATTCCTGTAACGACTGAAATATTGTTTTAAATCAACATTAAACGGCTGAGTTTTCAATTTTCTCTTGATTTTATCTCTATTTCTAATGGAAACTACAATCCCAGCAGTTACCACGACTTCAGTTTCTTAAATTTAGAACCCCTCGAGGCGCAACTTCCTTCGAACAAAGCGAAACATGCTTCCCCAGAATGCCCAGGAAAATTCCGATTGCCTTGTCAACGTGAGATTCACGGTATACCCCTTCCCATGTCTCACAAGCAATTAATATTTTTAATTTATCCACGTTAACAGCGTTTACCGCGCGAGGAGGTCTGATTTTTGTTTGTTCCTATTTACGATCAGTGACAGCCCTGCCAAGGTCATCCAATCATCACTTACACCACTCTCATACACAATACCACAACTCTCTTCCACTAAGCAACCTCTCACAAATATATGATCCACACATCTCTTCCACCCTCCTCTTCTCCATTTATTTATGAACTGTACAAAGCCGCACTGAGCCATAATATTCAGGTAACTATTATTTAATAGTGAATCACTTAGGGTATTAATATTTATATCACCCCAAAGACACCTATGAAACCACTAGAATACCTCCTCAAACTTTTATCAAGATTTTCTAAAAAACGAAATGGATCCCGAGCAGGCGACCTGTAAATTGCTAGTACCATCCCTTTTAAGTTGAACCATGTAAAAGCAACCAAGACGGAGTTACATTCCTCAATGCAATCTAACGTGATACCATCCACTACCAAAGCATCATGAATATATATAGCTACTCCCTCAGCTATATTAACATGCGATGAACTATGAAATACCTTATAGCCCGGTAAATCAAAATTAAACAAACTGTCATTCCAGGTTTCCGATAATATAATGATGTGAACGGAACAATCAAATGCATTTAACAAAGCCCTAAAATGATCAAAATTCCTTTTCATGCTTCTAATATTTTGACTCAAAACTGTAAGCCCATTGACCATTGATATTGTAGAACTTACTTGTTCTACGGTAACATATTCCGCAGTAAGAACCGAATTGAAAGAAATCAAAAAAGAGTCAGTTTCATCCATGGAAAAAATTTAAAAAATGAGTGTGTGCAACTGCGACCAAAAACTTGACTTAACGCCACGCACCCTGATACCATTCTTCATCAGTGCATGACTTCTTGATATCAGGATTCACCGACACCAGATTCCCTTGAGGGTGATAGCCCCTACAATGCCATACTCCATTTCTTTTATTCCTGGTTCTGCGGTGCCTCTTGGATGCCTTGTTCCTCCGTACCAGGCTGTCGTTATACAAGACCTCTGGATGAAAAATACGCTTGACACCACGTACTCTGCTTTCAGGATGCCAGGCTCACTTTACAACCGAATACCTCGATGTCAGGTCCTATAGATGCACGTCCTCTTGTTTGTGGAATGCCCTACGGCCCCAATTCTTACTCCCTTATTGGAACTACGTGAAACAGGCTGACGCTCCTTTATCAATGTCTTCGACTATATTCCGATGAAGTTTTAGAAGACTTAAGCCAACGGTTCCACTTGATTGAACCAGCACTTGGGATTGGAGCCACAACGAAGTTATCAAGGAGTAGAAAAGAATAAAATCATTTCAGAAATTGTTGATTGGACCTAAGCAAAAGCTAAAAACATAGCACGGTGGTTGGAGGGACACTATACCGTACTACGAGGGTGACGGTCGAGCCTCATTAGCCTTGGGATGGAAACCGAGTGTCTGATTTATGGCGTAGGACGTCAAAGGTCTGGTATTCAAGATAGCAGCCCCTTCGTGCTAGTACAGTGAAAGTAGCACTTGTTCACGGCAGTTGTATAGTATTCTACGCCCTTAATCAATCGTATTGCCAGAATAACAGAAATTAATGGTGTTAACTGACCACGCTCCCCAGGTTTAGATCTGTTTGGTGTTTCTCTAACCACACGTTGTTTCAAGCTCGCGTCGCTATCTCTATGACCGCCTCCAGTCATCCGGAAACAGACCGGCGTTTAAAACTGCCTCGGGTTGCACTTGGCGACATGAAAGCGGCCGTTGAAGAGTCAATCGTCGGTGGCTCTTCAGATAATGCGCTATGACCGCCTCTTCAGCCGCCCGTGACAACAAAGGCGTTTCTTCTTGCTTTGCCAACAAAGTCGTCGGATGAGCGGATTAACTAACAGACGGAAATCACGTAGTCTCGCCGTCCGCGTTCAACTCAAAGAGACCCGAATGGGGCAGCACTTGATAAACTGATTCCGCCATTTTACCGTTCTGCCAATAGAATTGTGGCGGGTAGTTGCAATGGATGGGAGAGAGGTGTGTTCCCATGCAAACAGTCAAGCAGTGTCCTGGTTTCAATGAATGGTGATCTGAAATTCAACAACACGCTTCCTTCACTGCAGGGCACGAGAAAAACCACCTATTTTAGACGTAAACATTTATGCGTGTTATGTAAACATTTCAAATTTGTCCCTTAGTTCCCTTCCCGCTACATAGGGCTGCGGCCAGTCAACGTGTTGAACTTCAGCGCTACGTATAATCGAATTTATGTTGCAATATACGTAAAATATGTTGTCGTTCTCGCACTTGAGCTTTCATGGTCGCATTTACGAGGCCTACAGACCCCGATACGAGGGCGAGCAGGATGAATGAAGAGGTTTTTCACAAGGAATTCCTGAGCAGCCGTAATCAGCACCTTCGAATCACAACAACGTTATCTCGATCTCAAAACGGGCTACCGGTCTTTTCGCCAGCCTCCCACGGTCAGAGATTTCGGGGGTCGAGGGTAACAAAAAAAAAAAGTTGGAGGCCGTCGAGAGCACCAACACGTCCATCAGTTTGAAAGATGACGTGGAGGGAAGAGAGGTCTAGTTCGGCCTCTTTGGGGGTTTCCTGTCCTCCCCCTGAACTACCTGAAGTACCTGAAATGTTCGACGAGGCGAGTAGTTACCTGAGGGGAGCCACCTGGTGAGACTGCTGGGTGCCACTTGATGGATGAACTATCTGCCAAGGCTCCTGTTTTTCTCTGTCACTCACTTTTCTTCGAATTTGGCGCGTGAAAGTGAACGATGGAGCAACCTCGGGTTTAGAACCGCACAAATTGGTTTGCAGAGGATGGACTTGTTCGAAAACAAGAAGCGCTCATTTGTGAGCGGAGGGCTGAATGACGCTTCATGTCGTTATTGCTGTCTTTTGAATAGTTGGCGTGTTTATGGCCAACAATGTGGCTCGTTCACTTAAAGGATCTTGATCCGCCAACATAGTTACTTTGGGTGAGTGCCTCACGAAGTATTAGACTGTTACGTTCAAATGGACCGGCGGAATGATTCGTCGTGTTCTCTCTCTCTCTCTCTCTCTCTCTCCCAGTCCTGCCATGATTCTCATATTCCACCTCAGGCTTGACGTACAACTCCTTTCTTTCTCAAATTATTTCGGTTGATGGTAACAGAAAGGTCTCTTCAGGTGCGAAAATATAAGAGACCCTGATACCTCTTTCCCCCGTACACTATACCAACCCTTCGGGCAGTCCCACAAAGAAACACGTAGTTTTCTCTGTTGTTCATTTCTATTTAACTAGTAACTTCTTTAGTGTTAGTTCATTGGAGACCTTTTTGTTTTGCTGAGAAGTTTACTTGTAGATGTTCCATAGTTGTATTCTCGCGTTCCGCACGAAATCGGGTTGGGGCGAAACCTCCGTCGACACATCTAGGTGCACCCTCTATATCCTCATGTAAGTGAAGATAATGAAAAACCGTTATGCACTCCTTTGGAGTTTGATTCGCATACGAAACTTGACAAATTGAGCCGTGTTGACAAATTTCCTTAACGGAATCAGTTGATTGCGACAAATATACGTTCAACCACACCAATTATCACTATTTAAATGGGGAAACGAAGTGAAAAACGGAGTTTAGTGATTTGTTCTTACGAAATATCAAATATTTCATGATTTGAGAATTGGATATGGCAGATACTTTTTCATTACAGAAGTTACAGCCGCTTGTTTTTACTTTCCGCTACCCGAAGGGAAGGAAAGTATAGTAATCGGCCCAAAAAAAAATTTGTGTTTTCTTCAGATCTTTACGTTTCAGACCCTACTGAGTCTAAAAAAACTAATTTCGGCGCGTGGTCCGTGTGTGTGTGTGTGTGTCTGTAGTTCGATTTGCGGGAGAACGGCTGATCCGATTGAGCTGGTTCTTTTTTTGTTTTGTTCGTTATTTTTTGTAGACACCGAAACAAGGTTATGGACGATTTCGGCCGATGGGAAGGGGGGGGGGGACGAAAATGTACCAAAAACTAAGGTTTTTCGCACTTTTCTCGAAAACGGCTCCAACGATTTTGAATAAACTTTCAAATGATCTTCTATCAATCAATACCTAACTTTTCTTCACCATACATATCTCCATGAAAATACGGTGAACGGAGATATGGGCCCATGAAGCAAAAATAGGTTTTTTACGCTTTTTGGCAAAACGGCTTCAGCGATTTTCACCAAACTCACAGGATGTTTTTAAATAGTTGATACCTACATATTCTTCTCAATAAATGTTCCTGTGACGGTCCGTTGAACAGAGATAAAAATCGAAATGTGTCGAAAATAACGTTTTTCCTAACATTTCCGTGAATTCCAGGGTAACTTTTTCACCAGGTGTTATAAATTCTAATGGAGTGTCATCTAGTCACCCATACCCACATTTCGTTCTGTATAATTATTTCTGTATATATATGTTGAACGGAGATATAAGCCATGTTAACTCAGAAAAGGAGATTTGTCGAATATTAATTTATCGGTATTCCAATTTTCTCAAAAACGGCTCTAACGATTTCGATCAAACTTTCGGAGTACTCTCAACTAACTAGTCCCTACATTTTGTTCTGCATAAATGTTCCTGTAAAAATGCGTTGAACGAAGATATAGCGCCCACCTATGTAGGTGGTGTTCGAACTTATAGGGGTGGCGGAAAGTTGTGTGTTGCTACGCACCAGATATTTTGTTTGTTTTGTTTCAACAAGAACGAACTTTACAGCGACGTTCCTACGTAAAAAATATAACGGTTCGCTCCAGACTGCGTTTGAAGGAATTTTAAAGAAAACGACTCGATCATAAATTGGAAATAAAAAAAAACTACTCGTACTACAACAACTTAAAAATAAGGCTTTGAAATTGGAACAAAATAAACGGATCCATATCTTGGTGACGCAGAAGGTCGGACAATGATGGCGCGATATGTGAGGAACGGTGACTGTATTCACACGGTTGGATTCGGTTCTTGAAACAGCCCGAGCTCAGTAGATTTTATTGGGTGGCTAAACGTAATATTCCGGATTTTAGACTCGAAATCAGCTTTGTCATTCCGAATTTTACACTGTGGATGTAAAGGCGGTTTCACACATCACCTCGCCGACGTCGGCGACGGATGTCGGCGAGCTTTCAAAAAGATCGGCTCCCTTTGTTTCAATGGGCCAATTCAAACAGGCATCGCAGACGTCTGTGAAGTCGGGCGAGGTCGCCGAACGCTCAAAGGGCGTTCGTTTGGAAAACGTCGGCCGACGTTTATCGATGCGCATGCGTAGTTAACGAGCGACTGAAAAAGTAAACGTAGGATGGTATCACTGCTCCCCCCACATTTCGTCGGCCGACGCTTCTGCTGCTGTTTGAAATGTCACGTCTGCGAGCAGATTCGTCGCCGACGTGGCGGGGTGATGTGTGAAACCGCCTTAACAGGGATAACAGGGGAACGGCTCGCAGTACTCTGCTGAGCTGAGCAACGCGTTCTGTGTCGTCTGGATCGGATTTTCGAGTTATACTGCAACTCATGATTTCGTCTTAATAATTAACCGAACAAAATAAGATCCTCACAGTGGCAAATTAGAAAAAATATAAAATAGAATTGTAAGGCATGCCAGCTGACGGTTCAAAAGGAGTTCTCGAGAAAAAAAAATTTGCTGTATTGACTTGTCGATTTAGCTCACGTTGTCGCTCCATAGTGATTTGCAGGGAAACATAAAATTTTTTTCTCATTCTTTTTCTCTCTCAGTCTCTCTCAGATTGTAGCTACAAGTTTATGCGTCGGCCTATCCCGCTCAAGTTACCAAATTGAACGCGGAGATTTCCAAATTGGTAAAGTGCTGCGAAAAGCATAACCTTAAGGTGAACCCAACAAAGTGTAAGCCTATGATTTTGGAAAGCTTGAAAAGCTTAAATTAATTTCATCTTGAAGAGGTTTGCCGAATTCAGGTAGACGGGGTCGTGCTTGACTGCCGGGACGAAATAAAAGATCGTGATAACCAAACATTTGTCGTGGGATGCACAAGTCATTAATATAAGGAACGTTTCCTTCAATGCTCTGCACTAGATGAAGAAGTTCGCCTAGTATTTCTCTCAATACGTGAAAGTTAGGCTCGTTCAAGCGCTGATACTGCCTTATTTCGAGTATTGTTCCTGTTTATATACTGATATGCTAGAAAGGAATAATGACGACCTTCAAAGAGCCTTGACTGCAGCGATACGTTTCATTTATTACCGAAGGTATGTTGAACACGTCACGCCATTTTTTTCAGACAACTAGGTTGTTTGAAATAAAGCTTCAACGCCAGTAAAATGTGGCCTCAATTACTAAACACAAATATACCAAAGTACTTTTTAACAAAACTCCATGTGCTTGGCAGTTCGTCTTCTTATAACAGTAGCACCTGAACTGGTCTTAACACGCTAGAAATACATCGACACCGAAATGAGAAAATGAGCAATTCGTTTATTGCTACAACCAGCAGGATCGCCAATGAGAACCAGGAGTTGTTCCGGGAACAGAAAAATGTTAAGTGTACGAGAAAACTGTTCAAAGAGAAACTTGTTCTCCAGTCTAGTCAACTATTACCACATTTAATCGAAAGGATTTAGTAACGGAAATCTCAATTGTCCTCGGAAATTATTTCTTTTGGTTTTGTTTTTATAACTTAATGTTTAAATATGCAATGAAAATTGGCAGAGACATTCATTTATCTCTCTCTCTCTCTCCCTCTCTCTCTCTCTCTCTCTCTCTCTCTCTCTCTCTCTCTCTCTCTCTCTCTCTCTCTCTCTCTCTCTCTCTCTCTCTCATCTGCGATTTGAAGAGTGGCGATCTTGATCGACTGTAGAAGGCTGATAACGCGGCTGTACGGTTTGTATTACGACTGCGCCTGGACTAGCACGTTAGACCCTATTCTAAACAGTTAGGATGGCTGAAGATTAGAGAACGTAAGAAGCTACACACCGTAGAGAACTTAAGAAACACAGTAGACCGCAGTATCTACACCACTCGTTCGAGTTTCTCTCACAGCGCGACACTCGGAGCAAGAACAGCGTTCTTCAAATTCCTGCCCATCGGACGAATATGTTGGCAAGATCATTTGTAGTCCAAGGGACAAAAATACATAATGAGCATACCGAACTGTTCCAAAAGTGTGGTAGAATAGAAGTGTTCAAAGAAAAGTTAAAAAAAAAAATTAATTGAGAGCTATTAGATTGTATCGTTGATGTTTTCTAGTTGTTGGAACCTTATACTACTATTATTTATTTATTCATCACACACATACGTTGTAAATAGTTTTTTGTCAATCGTTACATGTGTTTGTTTGGTAAGTGTTTTTTAAGTATTAAGATTAGGGAATCCACTGTGGAGAAGGGGAGGAGTATCCAAGTATATCCCTTCTTTAAAGTTGGAGCAGTGAGTGTGTGCGTGTCAGTAAATGTTTGAACGAGTGTGTTAGTGAGTGGGGCATGAATGTAATTTATTTGGTGTGAATGAGATGCACATATAAATAATGTAAAGAGTTACGACGAATGTCGGAGGAAATGTAAGTGATTGATGTAGCCAGGGAGAATGGAAGAGATGGCCACATGGCCCTAACTCTGCCTCGTCGATAAATAAATTCATTCTCTCTCTCTCTTTTTTTTCTATCTCTCTCTCTTTCCCCCACCCCCATCTCTCACTCTGCTAACTCAAGTTCCTTGTTGGACTAGATCATCGTCAGTGACAGGAATGTAATAGAAAAATACGCTTAGTTCCCGGTTCGTGGTCTTCCCAATCTGCTGCTTTTTGAAGTTGAGACCAGTAAGTGCTGAGCGCAGACACAGTTTCATTCGGGACAGGCGAGGGCTAAACGAGCGGAAGTTTTTGAATGATGCGAAGAAGGCCGACTGGGAGCAAGTGAAGAAAGAACAGGAGTGTGACTGTAATAATGGGTGAATGAACTTAACGAAAGTTTTTGCGCGGAGAGGGTTTTCGAGTGGAAACATAAAACCTTTAAATATTTGGTAGCCTTTATATATTGTTTGAATGTTAATGCTACGAGGAATTGTTGTGTTTCAGCTCCAGGGGAAATGGTAGAGGGGGCTGTATGGCCCTAATTTCCTCTGGTTAATAAATAAACCAATCAATCAATCTCTCTCTCTTTCTCTCTCCCTCCATCCCTCCCTCTCTCTCTCCCCTCCTCCCTCTTTCATTACACCACAGAACCTCTTCCGTTTTGGTGACCCAGTGTTCGTACAAATAAAACGATTCTACGACAGTTTCAATTCGAAGTTAAATCGTTTTCAACTCCGAAGGTTGAAGCGGCGAAGGAAGATGCTCCCAAAAGCCTTAAGGTTACGAGAGGAACAGGAGGAAAGGCAGTGGCACGGCCATGTTGCTCTATCATTAATTACTGAAGGCGTGCGGGGAGGCATAAAAGGGGGGAAAAGACCATTATCCGCGTTGCTCCGAGATGAGCTCCTAATCACCGCCATCATTACTCAGGGCAACAAGGATGAGTTGAAGAAAGAGATAGTCGGCGGAGGGAGAAAAAAAGGAGTAAAAAAAAAGGGAGGAGTAAAAAAAAGGACGGTAAAAGAAATAAGGATGCGGAAGGGATAGTAGCAGTGGTAAAGGGTGGGGGGTGTGGGGGTGAGGAAAGAGGTAGTGCTGGGCGGTCAGTAAAAAATACCATTAATCTGTATCTCGTCTTCCATTGAGTTCTAGGTCACTCGTCTTTTTCGCTAAATAATTCCGTACCCTCTGTACTCGAGAGATAGAGAAAGAAGAAAAAACGTGAGAGAGAAAGATTCATTTGATTGATTTAATGCGTTTATTTATCCCCCAGAAGGAATAAAAGTGATGAGTCCTTTCCATTCCCCCAGGAACCCATGTTCAGTACACTCCTCTGATCCCTATCATAATTTCAATTAAACGTACACTTTCAATAATTATGCGCACATACGTGAACATAAACAACCTCTCAGCCACAACCCTTGACGATAGCGTTATCTATTTACAAAATAAAAATTGAAAACAAACACACTAAAATCTCTCGTTTAATAACTTTGAACGTTTGCTGTAATTAGATAAAACTACGGTTGAATGTGGTTTGGTCAAACCAGCCCTTGGTTGGGTGATGTTCAGTGATTCGAGTCCGGCAGTTGGTATGATGGTATGATCCAGAATGAACTTGGTTTTCCACGTGTTGGAGGGAGCTCTCTTCATTTCCCGCTCCTCGTTTGTGCCTCAGCGTCGCTTTGGAATCCGCAATTACTTGCGGCTCGTCGCCCGCGAACCTTTCGCAATATTTCTCGCCGCTCCTTCGTTTCTCTTCCTCTCCCAGTTTCTGTTATTAGGTTCCGTCGAAGTGATTCTCAGGTATTTGACCTGGGGGGGAGCTAGAAGCGTTGTATCGGCATCGGCGGCGATATAATTGAGAATTGCGGTTGTACGGCGGCGTCTAATATGAAGTGTAGCTGGTGGCGAGGGTCTGAAATTAGCTGCTGGGGAGGGAAGACATTCCTCGGGAGTTTCCTGGAGGGACGCGGAGCCGTCCGCCCTCCCGCATATACCGCCGTCATATCGTTCGGCCTGCGGCACTGATTCCGGGCCTCTCGAAAACCTCATCACCCCCTGACACTTTCGATACCTCGCATTCTTCTCTCTATCTATCGATCTTTTCTGTAAATTACTTTACGTGTTTGGTGACGTCACAACACGCACGAACTGCAATTAGGGGACGATGAAAGAGTAGTAGAAAGAAATAAGGCTCCCACGCACACCATCCTGGCCTTTTACTTTCATAACCTCTACGAAGCAGTAAGGAAAGTTATGTACGCATTGAGCCTGTTCTGGCGCGGAATATGGTGCAAGAAAAGGCTCGAACAGTGTGTCAGCAGGTGTTCTATGAGGTATCACCGCCCGCGTGTTGCTTGAGTCGTTCTGTCGTGTAACACCCTCTTATCCTGCTTCTCTCACGTTCCTCAATTCTTCTCTCCTTAGAGTCTGCGTAGGCTAGGCGGAGCCAAAACGGAGCTGAAAACTAAAATCAACTCAAAACGAGAAAAAAGGACAGGAGCTAGAACATAATCTGGATCCTTCCGATTGTTGGTAACGTTCGGACAGTTGCATTGTTCCCTGCATAGCATAAAGATAATAATAACACTATTACGTGGGTCGTGAATTAACCTATATATTCCTCGTGGACAAATGGGAAGTGGATCCAAAAGGCAGCAAATAGACGTCGTGGTTAACTATGATAACACTTGAAGTCAATAATAACAAATCCTCAGCGAGACCACTATAAATCTGGACCTTAATACTTCGGTCTTAATCTCGTACAATTGTATTAGGTGCAGGAATGTACAGTGTGCGAAACTTTTAGGTGTAGAGACGTGGTCTTCCAGTCGTATGTCTGTACGGGAGCTAAGCTCAGTTGTCATGAGCTTTAATAAGAAGAGAACGGGTTTAGGAGGAGAAGGGGCACATGGTTGTTACGCGCTCCCCACCGATTTTCATCAATCTTCGCATGAGATGAAAACTGATTGGGTTTAGTTGTTTTCCTGCCAAAATATAGCGTTTGCTAGGTATCTCGTTTTCTTGAAGGTATGGCCGACTCAAACCTAGCTGTACTCACGCAGGAGCTCGTCTGGCGAAGACGAGGAAAAATGTCCCACGTAACGACAGCCGCGGTTTCGAGCCAATGACGTGTGAAGGGCTACCGTTCTAATGAGGAAGGACTAGATGGCTGCGTTGACGTAGACTGTGATGCGGTGGTTGTTGGTGGCGTGAAGACTGGAGGGGTGGGGTGGGGCGGTATTGGTGGGGAAGATAAATCGCAGGCGGCGGCTTCGGGGTCTCAATAGGAGCTCTAACGAACCCCCTCTCCCCCGTCCGCGACCCTATCCCCCGCTTCCTTCGTTTCAGCGTCATCCTCCAAACCTTCGATCAGAGCACAACGTCACCATCACGTCCCTCACAACTGCACAGGTAATGCTAAGTAGCGGTAAACCACCCAACAGTCATTAAGATGTTCGGTGCGAGCTGTTGGGGGACGAATCTCGTGGCAGCTTCTCCTGATTCGACACTTCAATATCGCGTTAACTGCACCGTCCGCGTTGACACTTTCCCCCACTTTCAACTGCGAGAGCGTAGCGTCGCTCATCATTTTTGGCGTAGGACTTTGCGTCGACCCTCGATTTGTCATCGATTCCTGGCTCCTCGCAATAATTACGGCTAAACGAAGCTCATAGTCACCACCCACAATATTTTACAGCTTTTTAGCTCCCCCAGTTGCCCTTTAGGTTTAGAGTATGCACCGACCAGGACACAGAACTTATACGTGTCACGACCCTTTGACAAAGATTCCCATCTCGCCTGCCATGGTTCTGTGGTGAGATCTGCTTGGAGTTCAGCCCAAAGCATGGGAAGCTCCCGTTTCACTCTCCACTTGTCATCCATGCACTCAATGGCTAAGTCAACTGGTAACTGACAGTGATCACCTGGAGTGCTTCTGTTGATACAGTCTTATAGGCCTGGGTGATCCACAGGAGCGCTGATCTCTAGAATTGGCCCTATACTCTCTTTGATTGACTGTTAGTTTGCTACCCCAGGCAACGGGGCAGTAGCCAATCACGCCTAGATACATGGCCATATACAAGAGGATAGTGTCATGGCACCTCACACCCCAAGTGGCCTTAGTAATTGCACGTAGTGAGGCAAACCTTGCAATGTGTAATGGCGACTGCCGAACAGTGTTGCCGCCACCTGTGCAGTTCGTCGCTGTTTATATTAGCGGTGGACACGCATTTTAGTATTAGAACGGCTACCGACTCGTCCCCTTTTCCTAAGCCAGTGAATCAGTTCTTAAACGTCCCTTTATATTGTGTGAAGTAAGGTAAGCGATCCTTCCCCATCCGAGCATAGGTTATTTAAGGGACTGGAGGTGTGGGTTGAAGCCTCACCTCTCACCTATATTCACTCCTAAATACTTGACGAGCTTTTCAAGGAGGACGCGGCCGCCAAAGCGTAACACTCTTATACCACAACGCTCCTCTCAAGGAGGAACTTACCTCTCAATGAAGCATTAGCCAGTACAAACGACTTCCTGGCTAAGCCTGGCAACTCGAATTCGAACGCCTGAAAACATATCTGATGCGACCCATCACCCAACTTTCCACAGTCCCAGCTTGATTTTTACCGGTCCAACACATCTCCTGTTCGGTTTACGTGAACGTGTCAGAACTCATCGTTCAATAGCGAGAAACTGGAGGTACTTAACTGCTACTCATTCCACGATCATAATTTAAAAAATCAAAGTATAGGTAATTAATGGGATATCAACTCGATCTTTTTCCGGAAGGTCCGTGCTCACAGTTCACACCTCGAAAACAATGGGCGACGTTAGTGCCAATTCCGGAATTCATGAGGTCATTCCTGATTTTATTATCAGCATTATTCAACCTATTTCGTATGGATAACTGCTACTCTCATCTTTTTTTCGCGTATGAAAATGTCGTATTGACGTTGTGTTATTCCAATCTGTTCATGCAACAATATTAAACAAAATCGCCCTGTCCGTCTATGGAAAAAAAAAAATTGGGGTTTTCATTTATTATGGTGGCTATCGTCAGTTTAGAAATAATTTCGCTCATTTCGTTATTTTGGTGACGTTGAATTGAGATTGAGGCTATTCAACGGTTTCGGTTAATGTTGTTCATGAAGAGATCCAGATAACGCATCAATAATATAAAATGTTCATGCGTGGGAAAATGACGAGAGCGGTACATAAAATCAGGAAAAGAGTAGACAAAAACCTGACTGATATAAGCCCTTTGCCTGGATCGCATTACAATCCTGTTTGAGTTGAGGGTTCAGGAATTGCTACTACGAGAGCCTGTTCGACAAAAATCTAGTCATGTTCAGGATTTTCTTATAATTTTGGCAAAGGCGCTACTCTCCTCAACAAATCTAATAAGATCTGATTGAATCTAGTACGAAAGAAGTTTACTGATGGTGATAAATTAGTCAATAAGTAATTCCAGAATTCAAACTATAGCGTTTTTAAACACTTTTTGGCTTGTGTTTACTGTTTAATTCCAGAACTGTACACGTCCCCCTCCGCAGAGAACTCACGTTCACAGTCCCTGCTCAATAAATTCCGGAACCACAGTTGTGGCGTTGTTGAAGTGTACTGAGTAACAAATAGATTTCATTATTATGGGGGGGGGGGGTGATGAACGGGGGGCCTGAGTAAAGTTGTGTGAAGCGTCACAAAATATATTGTCCCCTCACCCCTACCGTGGTGACCTTTTTCTTGAGCGTTAGTCGGTTTGAGAGCTCTAGTCCTCTGGATTAACTGTGGCTGATGACTTACAACTTCATGGCAGAACGCTGGATGGGGGTTGCATAGTAGGCTAGGTCATTGCCAGCTGAGTTCTAGGCAGGATGTTGTGGGTAGTAAGTATGGGGTCGGATCCGTGAGGGAGAAAAATGACCAATTGCTGATGACTCACTAATTCCGACTGGCTTTGATGCAACAGAAAAAATATCTAGCTGAGATGTAAATTTCGAGCAAGTGCAAGTCGATCGTTTTCGTGTTTACGTTTCAACGTGCGATCGTAATGCCCCCAATCTGAGCCCGAACTCGTTTCGCTTCACCCCTTGAAGTATTCCACGCTAAACGATCCCACGCATCCAAACACCGGCTAAACAGGTATTGCCGTCGTCCCGCTTGACTTGATTCTCCGTCAAATCCGGTACGCGAGGTCAAGATTAGGGGGTGAGACCATTTTTCCCCTCTCTCAGATGTACGAGAGCCCTCTAGCAGTTCTCGTCGGCTCATCCTCCCTTCAAAGTTCACACGAATCGAACGGCCCTGAGGTCACTAGCGGTCGTCCTGGGAGATTAAAAAAAATATTCCAATGACCGAATTTTCGTGGATCTTGAAACCGGGCTTCGAACATACAAAAAACACAGATAAACCACGTTTTGGCATTCGTAAAGACTAAAGAAAACGACAAACTGACTAGATTTCACGTCTAATTGATAGTAGCCCAGTACTCCAGTTTTATTAGCCTGCAGTTAGTTCTTAATTAACTCCTTAATGTAAACACGGAATTCATCAAAAAGAACGGCCTTAGAAAAATTGTATAAACTGTGTGATAAGATCTTCAAGGGAAGTGACGACCACTGGTTCAAGTTCATAAACTTCGAGACACTCACGAGTATTAGAAATCCAAGGGCCAATCCCGATTTCTTCGCCAGGCTCAGCCAGTAGCATGTATCAGTTTGAGCAGTTGTGAACCAGTTGTGCTAAACTTCACCGCAATGCTGGAAATAGTATCATATTATTGCCACCTAGCTTCTCTCTCTCTTTGAGTCGGGAAAGCATAATTTCGGACCGTGATCTGTGCGTGTATTCTTGCTGCACCATTTCAGCTGATTTTGGTATATTATTCATTTAGGCCAGTTTTTTCCGTACGTAACTTGTCTTTGTTGTGAAAATGAGATTATGAGCAAATTACATCGAATTATGATGAGAGGGATGAGTCTAGCAAAAAACGAAGGTTATTTCTTCATACTCCTCCGAAATAGCTCTGACGATTTTGATTAAACTTTCAAGTTATTTTCAACTAATAATCTCTACCTAAGCTAAGGCTAAGGTACTACTAACAAGACTGACCAACAAGACCTCTCCCCGCCCCTTCCCCGACGCTCCATCACCCCTTTCACCTTTCTCTTTGTATATAAAGACCACGACCAACTGACTGACTCCAGTACTGACTTAACGGCCAGACGATGATGTCTTTACATCGAAAGCGCTTGCCCACAGTAACTCACAAGCCAGAGGAGACGGACTCACCTAACAGGTACGTTAACTTTAGTTCCCAGTAAATATTTCTTTGAAACTTCGGCGAATGGAGACATAGGTCTATGAAGCAAAACCCTGCAAATTATTACACAACGGTTTATTATTCGGATAATCAGCTTGACCTAGCATTAATGCTCCGAGACCCATCCTGTTCGATTCAGCATCGAAAAATATCATAATGAAACCCAAAAAAAGGTCGAAAAGAACTGAATCGTATTATTAAAATAAACAACAAAAAAAACGAAAGTATCTAGAAAAAACTGAATTTTAATATGAAAACATGCACGCGAAATACTAATATCAAAATTTAACCAAAAATCTATGAAAAAAACCAAAATGAGAATGAAACGAAAGAATCTAAAAAAATTGAATCGTATTAAAACCAAAACGTCGGGGAAATTGGAACGGGGGCGCTCGAAGTGAAAGGGGAGTTGAGGTGGCGGCGTCGTTGGGAGGGACGCGCTCGCTCGCCTCCAGCACGGTTGCTTTTTTAATGAGAGGGGCGGAGCGGGAGGGAGTTCAAACGACGAAACGCTGTAGCTCCCGCGTTGTACTGCGTTTCGTTAATTTTTTTAACCGTTTTTTGCCCATTACTACCACGGGCTTCGTCCGATCGGATTGCCGAGATGGCGGGCACAACTAGATACCAAATCGGATTTTTGGGCGAAAGAACGAATTTTTTAGACCACGTTAAAGGCACAAAACGGCCCGGACGGCGGACGGACATTGCAAATTTGGAATCTCCATGTCTTGAAATGTAAAGTATCAAATTTTGAGGGGGGGTTGTAAAAAATTTTTCGTGACCGAAATCATAGGGTTATTATTCAGAATGAATAATAAACCAAAAAGAGTTTTAAACGTTTTGGAAAACCGGGCTCAAGCGCCTTTATCAAACCCACAATATGTCTTTAACAGCCAATATTTTTATACTGCCCCCAGGCCGTACGCTGAACGTTGAGGCAAAACAAAAAGTGATTGCTGAACGTTTTCGAAATTCCCACAGTAAATACTTTAGTGAATTAGACCAATCTGAAAGAGGGTCTTCTAGCAGCATATTGCTCACACATTGTTTTGGGCAACTACAAGATGTTTTCGTAACTATCTATTGAACTGAAATGTGTGCCAAGACAGATCGGAAAATGAGACTTGACGTATATTAAAATTAAATTATTGTTTTTTGAATTCTTCCTTTTGCCTACTCAACTACTATTTAGTAACTAATACCTACACACCGTTATTAATAAATATTGGCGTCGAAATTTGTTGAACGACGATAAGGCGCCCGTACATATAACTGGGGTTTATGTACAATTTGACAGAGAGTGGCTGGGCTTCTTAATTAACATTTTTTTACTGTTCTACCGAGCTACCTCCAGTATTGTACGTTATTGTCAACATTCAAGAGGAACTGTCTTCGGCTCAGGATAGTATTTGTACTCTATGACGGCCTGTGGCCTACGCAGTAAAATAGGGGGTTTCACTTGTTCACTGGACGGCTTCAACGATATTAACCAAACTCACAGAACATCTTTAAATGCAAACAAAACCGTAAACACTCTTACGCAGGGATATTATATGTTCCATCTGACACTTCATTCAAAATGTGTCTGAAATAATGCTGTTTTGAACGTTTTCATAATTTCCATAGTAACTGCTTCAATGATTTTCATCGAATTCACAAGATATCTTGTGATAGTTAAAATCCATGCGATGTTAATAAATGTTCGATTGGCTAGAGATAAAAACCAAATGTGTGGAAAACAATGTTTTTCTATGCAAGTAAACGCTTTTCTGGAAATATAAGGCGTGATAGTCGGAAAATGAAATTTTTCGAACATCAATCCATCGTTTTACCATTTTTCTGAAGAACGGCTTTAACGTCGAGATAACTAGTACCTGCATCTTGTTATCCTTAAATGTTTGCGTATCAATTCGCCGAAAGAAAATACAGCGCCTGTACCTATGGTGCGGAGTTGCGGAGGTTGCGGAAAGTTGTGATTTGCTGCTCACCAGATATTTTCGAAAACAACTCCTACCGTTTTCATCAATCTTAAGACTCCTTACTAACTAGTAACTACATTTTTCTCTCCGTAAATATTTTAGTAGAAATACGTTGAACGAAGGTAGAATCCTCGTCTGTACGGTAGATCATGTGTAGGGCTATTTCACTATTTCCTGTTTGTCACATTGAGCCGCTTCACTTGTAAGCGGTGGGATATGTGACGCTGTAACTAAGAAAATGAATACTGCGATGTATTAATAACCCGTTTCTGTTTCAGGTGTTGACCAATCGCTGCTTCTTTCGGTGAGTGTATTTACTTTATCTTCGTGCTCAGTTTCTTCACATTTTATTTCAAGTTAATCGCTCCATTTCGAGTAGGTGGGGCAGTATTGTACTGCGTCGTAACTAGCATCGCATGACAGACGCTACCTCGTTGGTCCTCATACTTCGTGTAATTCGTATGGGGACTGTGAAGCTTTCGCCAGTATAATATTCTGTATATAATATACGTGAATATTTGGTAAATAGAACGAAGTTTTGAGCGAGCTGTAGGGGCGCGGGTGTCGTTGATATTTTATGGTTATAACTCTAACTAAGGAAGTGGCTTAACGCGAAACTTAACATGGTTCATAGTCGTTTTCGACAAATCGTCGTCGCTATCTCGCGTCACTCAATCGGGTACGGTGGTCAAATAAATAATGAATAAAAAAAATCAGGCGCGACGCATCACACAGCTTTCCTTAGCGTTGTGTAAATTCAACGGTCTCGTCGCTTTCGCAATTTTTGAAAATTCAAATCAATTTCCACTCATTTCCCACAGATGAGAATTTTTCGTATTGTTGTGTTATTTAGAACTGTTCATACAAATAATTTAATTAAAATCCTTAGAGCCGTTTTTGAGAAAAAAAAGTGTTTTGATCCTTATAATAACTATAGTTAGGTTTGGGCGGATTTGGCGCATACCCTTATTTTGGGATCCTATTGTAATCTACGGGTTAAATATCAAGTTTGAGCTGACTGTTGTTGTGTGTGCGGGTTCTGATTCACAGACACACACACACATGCCAATTTCCAAGGTAGTGTTTTTCGGACTCAGTAGGACTTAAAACGTGAAACCAAGGAAAATGCCCAGTTCTCTCCAGACCATAACGTTTTGATTCCTACCGAATCGAGGTTTTCAGCGCGTAGTCAGTGTCTGTAGTTGGATTTCCAATAGAACGACTGATCCGACTGAGCTTGTTCTTTTTTTGTATTCTCCGAGATTTTTTGAATAAGAACAAAACGGTTAGAACCAAAATATACCGTAATCATTAATTTGATAATTTTGATCAACGGAGCTGGTCGCGTTTGAGCCATCTATAGCCGCATTTTATTTTCCACAACTATTTCCTGAGCATCCGTTTAACGAAGATAGAAGCAGATAGTACATCGAAAAACGAAATTTACCGAACATAAAATGTTTGTTCTTCTACTTTTTTCAAAACCGGGTTTAAATACTACGATGAAACTGATAGAATTTTGAAAAAAAAAAAATGTTTTCTTAGAGATGCGTCCCTTTATGTACCACGTTTCGTGGAATTTAAAGGGATGAATTTGTGTGTTAGTACGCTATACTGCTTTCTTTATACATCCTAGTCCCATTACAGTAGGCTGACGAAACAACCTGTTGATAATCCAATAAACTATCTACGTAACAGTAGCTTATGAAATAATTAGCAGCAACCCAAGATTTCCCAGAATTCAACGTAAAATATTGTCGTGTCTTGGGCTGCATTTCAATTCCTCCATAATTCCTTTTTAATGAACCCGTGATCCAATAATATTCCGTTGTGCCGATTATTCATTAAAGTTGTGACATAAGTAGGAGCAACATAATAAATTCCGCACCAGTTTCTTCAAAGAACGTCAAATTAAATAAACTAAGTGACAAAAAAACCACAGAGTGGATCTGTCGCGTAAGGTTTGTGCCGAGGAAAGTTGAGTGTTGCATCGTACTTGAGATTTTCACGAGGGACCCTCTTCGGACGTCGGGAGCTTTCTCACAGTCTGAAGGGGGTGTGGCGCACCTTTGACTGACTCCGGATCACCTTGCGCTCCACTTTCCCACACTCCCGATGTGAGAAATTCTTTCCGAAAAATCTCCTCTCCGTCTTTCCGATGAATAGCGTGTTTTGATGACAACCCACTTCAAGGAACCCTTTGCATTTGAGGAGGTAAAGTTGTTGGAACTTCCCCTCGGCGTCGCCTGCAGAAATGATGTTTTTGAAATTTGGTACACGTGGTGGTTCACATCCAACAATTATTTAAATAACTAAGGAGATCATTTATAAAACTGTTTTACAGGTTCTTATAGTACCAACTTTATAGTAGCAACTAGTCCGAGATTATCACAGTCCACGACGTTATTGAAACTAAAACCTTTTGTGTTATTATAGTCGAGCATTTGAATTGGCATCGTGTGCGGGGGATAATGAAGGAAGCTTATGCTACACTCAGTATACGTGGTGTCTCATGGTCAGTATTTTGTTCTATATCTGAATAACCATAACACGGGCCACTGGGCCACAAGGCTGAGTTTTTTGGCCCTGGCAATTAAGGATATAAATACACCCCGGTTAGCGCATATTATTTTGTAATATAGGGTGTTGAGAAAGAACGAGAAATAGTCAAACATAGTGCTCGGCGCATGAGAGGGCGAGAGTTGAAGATCGAAATAAAAGAACTCGGCGAGCGTGAGGAGGAATGTATTATGTGCAATGGAGAGAGTAGTGTTTGTGTACAAAAGAGCGACACATGGGGACGGCTCGTAATATGCGTGAACTGGCGTGAGAATCTCTATCGAAAAGAGATAGCGAACTGTATGGGCAGAGAATCGATATAGGAATGTGTCTGAGTGAGCACAGGGAGACGAGAGACTTGCGCGAGAGTCTGTAGGTGAACGAATTTAACTCGCTGTCTGTTGTAGAGAGGAATCTGAAATTGAGGAGAGGGAAAATAAAGAAACCCACTTCAGGGAAATCCGTTGCCGGAGATGGAATTTCTGCAGGTACGAAGGTCTTTGGGGAAACAATGACTTGGCCATTAGGGCCCTGGGAGTCCCATTAGGGCAGGTGTGGAAACTCCGTGGTCAAAAACTGATACTGATTCGACGTTTTGCGTCTAGCACATAGTATTACGCCCATCTTTAAATCTCGTAGTATATTCTCAAAGGGAGGAAATTAAGTGACCGCAGCATCTCGCAGACTGTTCCAAAGACTTCATTTTTACTTTCTACTACCCGAAGGGAAGGAAAGTATAGTAATCGGCCCAAAATAAAAATTTGGGTTTTCTTCAGATCTTTACGTTTTGAGGCCTAATGAGTCTAAAAAACCTAATTTCGGCGCGTGGTCCGTGTGTGTGTGTCTGTAGTTCGATTTGCGGGAGAACGGCTGATCCGATTGAGCTGGTTCTTTTTTTGTTTTGTTCGTTATTTTTTGTAGACACCAAAATAAGGTTATGGACGATTTCAGCCGATGGGAAGGGGGGTGGGGGGACGAAAATGTACCAAAAACTAGGGTTTTTCGCATTTTTCTCAAAAACGGCTCTAACGATTTTGATCAAACTTTCAAATTCTCTTTTCCTAATAAATACCTAACTTTTCTTCTCCATACATATCTCCATGAAAATACGGTGAACGGAGATATGGGCCCATGAAGCAAAAATAGGTTTTTAACGCTTTTTGGCAAAACGGCTTCAGCGATTTTCACCAAACTCACAGGGTGTTTTCAAATAGTTAATACCTACATATTGTTCTCAATAAATGTTCCTGTGACGGTCCATTGAACAGAGATTAAAATCAAAATGTGTCAAAAATAACGTTTTTTCTAACATTTCCGTAAACTCCAGGGTAACTTTTTCACCAGATGTGATAAATCTTAATGGAGTGTCTATTAGTCACCCATACCAACATTTTGTTCTACATAATTATTTCTGTATATGTATGTTGAACGGAGATATAAGCCATGTTAACTCAGAAAAGGAGACTTGTCGACTATTAATTTATCGGTATTCCAATTTTCTCAAAAACGGCTCTAACGATTTCGATCAAACTTTCGGAGTACTCTCAGCTTACTAGTCCCTACATTTTGTTCTCCATAAATGTTCCTGTAAAAATGCGTTGAAAGCAGATATAGCGCCCGCCTATATAGGTGGTGTTCGAACTTAAAGGAGTGGCGGAAAGTTGTGTGTTGCTACGCACCAGATATTTATTAGTGTGGTAGTTACTCTGACATTTATTTTCGTATTTTTTGTTTACGTTATGAGCCGTGATTTCTTCTAAAAAAATTGTGAATAGAAGTTGGTTCGTGGTATTTGTAAAAACTAGACCGAAAATTAATACTCTACTTACGAATAGGGTAGTAAATGGAATTCACAGGTTATGTGGGTATGAATAATCAAAGATGAGTGGTTAGTGCTTTTTATTGTTATACATGAATGTCGATAGAAATACAAAATAATTGAATTTATTATAAGCCCAAGGCCGCAATAAACCTAATCCGGGGCTGCCAGCCATACATACCAATAAGCAAAGGCCTTATTAATAAAGTCTCGCCAATTATAATTTCGGCGGAATGTTGATGGCAATTGGGGCGATACATACAACTTCCCTACGAACCTACGAAAATTCAGCATTTTTGAACGTTTCAGAAACCAACGAAGTCTTTGAGAGTTGATTGTGCTTAGGGTTCTAGAATTTATTGAGCCGCACCTATTTCATTGTGCGCGGAAGTTATTGAACAGTTGAAAAATAAATTACCACACGCGTCAGAATTGTCGAATGGCATTCAACTTCAGCCCACGCTGCCTTCGGTCGTTCAACTGAAGTTTCAAGACAAGTATAAATACTTCTGTAACTCAATTATGTTCTGTAGCGTTTACCTCGGCTCGTATTTGATTAATAAGTAAACCAGAACTTAAAACCCCTCGTTTTCAGATCTGTTACTTCTCGCGCCCCACCCGACGAGCCCTCGTTTGTGGGAACGGTCAGGCGACGGAGTTCACGTTCTCGAAATGTGCCTCATCATTGCAATTTCAGGCCAAGCACTGCAATCCGCGCCTAAAGACAGGGCGCCCGGGTGCTTTATTCCTTTCCCCTATCGCGGGAAGATTGATGAATCTTCAACGGACGGTTTCTCCGTTGACAGTAGGAGAAGGTTACAACTTTCCAACGGTGCATTAGCATTGCCGCAGAATAATTGACGAAAAGGTGATTGGAGCGGTGGGCGGGGAGGGGTGAACTTTATCGAATTTTAAGAACCTTGCATTCTGAGAAAATTTGTCAATTGATTCAAAATACCGACTTTAACAAAATACTCCTCAGCCCCTTGCGATTTATGTCACTTTACCGACCGACCGTGCACGAAATGGTTAGGGTCTTACTTACGCCGCACTCTTAATTAAGGCAACCTGTAGAACAGTCGAAATTCTTCTCGGAGTTTCGCGTTTATTGTTCTGGAATTATGGGGAAAACGCCGTCAAAACAACAGGAGCAAACCAAAGGCTTTATCAATGTTCATTTCCGCATAAACTTGATGGCGATTTGGGCGACGCACGCAACATTCCTCAGCTCCAAGTATGTTCATCGAGTAGCTCCTACTTACAACCGTTATCGAAATCACACTGTTTTTCGGCTTCATCTCCTTTCAACAGGCTGAAATAAGAACATTTTATAACTGTCTATTGGTAGAAGACGCCCTGTGAGCTTATGATGATATGTTAAAAGCAAATGCCTGTTTCTCTTTGGTACAGCTACGTCTCAGTTCACATTATCGTTACGCTAGGTGTTATTTACTGACAGGCAAGTTGTACGTTTATTCAAAATCGTTACAGTTTTCGGGAAACTTGTACTTTTTGGTGGTGCGTCCCACCATTTTCGTTTATGGAAATTCCCCGTAGCCTTATTTTCGCGCCTCAACGAGCCAACTAACGAAACGAAAAGAACGAAAACGAGGTGGTAAAGACCAGCAAGTTTCAAGCAAAGTTGATTACAGACACACAACTTCAAATAGACCAGTCGTTCTTCCAATTAAGAAAGAACTCTCTCTCCGCCACTCCGAATCCATACTAAAACTCTCCATAATACTTTACTCAGCTGAGAAAATTAAATATCCGGTGCGTAGGAACGTACAACTTTCCGCAACCTCCGTCAATTGCCGTACGCTTGGGTGCTGTATCTTCGTTCAACACATTTCTACGCTAACGTTTACGGAAAACGACATGTAGGTACTAGTTAGCTCAGAGTACCCCGCAAGTTTAATCGAAATCGTTCAAGTCGTTTTTGAGGAAAATGTAAAAACGACAAATCTCATTTTTCGACCTATCGTGCCATACGTTTCCGTTCAACAGGTGGATACAGAAATAGTTTAGTAGAACCAAATATATTGTTAGAAGATAAAATAAGATTGATCAAAGCCAGTGAAGCATTTACTCATGAAATTAGGAAAATGATCAAAAAACCTTATTTGCGGCATATTTTGGTTCCTATCCCTGTTCAATAGATTGTCATAGGAAAATTGATTGATAACGATATTGTTAGTTTGGGAAAGTCGTTGAAGCCATTTTTCCAAAATGTGTAACCGAAAAGAAATGAGTAGAAGAAAAGTTTAATCGAAATTGTTACAGCTGTTTTTGAGAAAAATGCGAAAAACTCTAGTTTTTGGTACAGGTTGGTCCCCAATTCCTTTCCCATCAATGGAAATCGCTACTAACCTCATTTTCGCTCTGTCAAGAAATGACAAACAAAACAACACAGAACCAGCTGATTTGATCCAACTGTTCTATCGCAGATGGTCTCTTCAATATCTAGTGTACAGGCCGATTGTTATTGGATGCACCCTGAGGCTTTGGAGTCTGGTGGTTCAGGACGAATGTGTGGTATCAATTAGCAGAATAACTTAGAAGTTATTCGAAACTGTTTTAGGGATTTTTGAGGAAACTTTTAATTTTTTTATATTTTACCCCCCGCCCCTCCCTATCTTTTGTGAACGATGAATAATACTCATAACCTTATTAGCGCGCTTTTAAAACTTAACGAACACAGCGGAGAAAGAACGAGCACAATTGGTTCAACGGTTCTCAGTAAAATTCGACCACAGATTAATGCGCACAGATGAAATTTAACTCTAGGCCTTTGGTGGTACCGTGGCCAGTAAAGTCTTAACGCTTATGGTTCGGTGGGCCCTAAATCAAGTCGCTGCTGTGGTAGAACTTGGATCCACACGCTCAGGTTGGGATTGCGGTAGAAGAGACGTAGGTAAAAATTTAGAATGAGAACGGAGGCATTACTATCGCATTAGTAAACAATGAGCGCGGGTGAGAGGCGCTAGGCTGTCTAGAGGGTGACAGGGTTTCACGTTGGCAGAAAAAAAAATTAACTGAGATTCCCATTGAGAGCGGGATAGCAATTTGTGGACAAAAGACCATTGAGAAGGTCCTGATGGGGGCCGAGGAACACGAGAAGGGGGTTTCCAAGCAAAGGGGGGGACACCGGTGGATGGAGGAGGGTGAAATATTAGACGGGCATAGAGTACGAGGATCCAAAGTGGGGGACAAAAGCTCCCGGAAACCCGCCTTCTGAGAAACTGCAGCTCCAGGTAGTGCAGGAGGTGAAAAAAGAGCGAAGCTCCCCTGCAGAGCTGTTATTTGCATCCCTTTCCAGAGGTAGGTGTTGCCCTGGCCCAGGTTACTTTCCGAGTTAATCAATCAGCGGTTCCCACCTGGTCCCCGGAACCCCGAGAACTGAGTGATGGTTCCAGGGCGTGGAGAATTCGACTGAGGTCAATAAATTTGGAGCGGTATTTTTGGGCTTTTTGAAGAAAAAAATATTCTCCGGGGGTTTTCGTGTCGAACGCCGCTCCGATGGACGTTTTAGTCACTTGGGGCCGCCCTTTGTACCTTTGCGACGAAACTAGTGTAGCGGAAATCGATGTGTCATTGCGAGAGAGAAATAGTCCTAACGACTTACAAAAACCTGACCGAAAGTTAATGAAGAGGAAAAAGTCGCTTCCATGTCACTGCCTCTTGGACTTGTCCACTGAACGCCTTCGCATTTGCAGTGTATTAGATTTGTATTGATGATTTATTTCCATTCTTGATTCACTTTGTCATTAAGAACACGACATACGAAAAGAACAAAAAAAAACTGAAGCATAATAATCTTTTATAAACAAAAGGTACTTGGAAATTAATTACCTATAAAAGTTGGAGGATGAGCCACAGAAGTAACACCTGTACTTCACTTGTGGGACATATTGACCTATTTACTCAAAAAATAATTATATAAACACTAGCTGACCTTACGTACTTTGTACCGCCTAATTGCCAATGAATATCGTGTTACTAATAAGCTCATATGATTTAACCGAAGCGATACCAACGATTCGTATAAGTTATGGGTTGTATGTTGTACCGCTAACTCGCCTAATGTCGATCACCACCCCAGCAATCTCCACATTATAAAACCCTTCTTTCGAGCTGGTCGCGCCAGTCTCTTCCCCATCCTCCATCTATTCAGAACTAAATTCACGAGCGCGAACTCTTAACTCGTGCGTAAACAACGAACTAAAAAAAGGAAAAAACACTCGAGAACGGCCGAACCGATACAAAGTATAACGTACAACAAATAGAACGTAGGACAAACGTTATCAAAAATATCACCTCCACATTTTTTATGTTCTTTAATTCATTTTATTTTTTCGTAAATTTTCCAATGTTTTTGATAGTGAATTATGCTAGCAGCGTTAATATTTTAGAAGTAAAACTCACACTCGCTGGAGGAGTGGACAGAATTTGACAGAATTAATTTGTACGTTCTAAAATACTAATGTTGCCCTCGTATTTCACTTTTATCTATACTTTATTTAAATGCGTCCTTTTACGGGGAAATGTTTTTTTTTGTTTTTTTATCTCGTCGATTTTCCTACGTTTTTAATAGTTATTCTGCTATTTGGGACGAAGAGAAATCTAACAAACCAAAAACCGTGATGATCAAAGTAAGTGTTCAAACATAACTCGACTTTGTTGTATATCAAGACAACGAAGCGCTTGGAGTGGGAGAAATAGCTGCTACAACTCCCTATTTAGCGTCCTGAGACACAAATATCGTTCTTTTATTCTTGACCATATAAAATAAACGCCGAATCTCATTGCCAGACGTTGAAAAAATAAAAACGCTGCAAAATTATTACACAACGGTTTATGCCAGCTAAACGTTCAAACGAAGCTACTTCAGAGGTGAATGAGACTATCATTCTGATTCAAGCCGAGTCAAAATACTGTAAATAATCAAAGTACGCTTACCAGTTTGAAGTTCTTTTAGTGATAGTAAAAGGTTTAAAGTCAATTAAACAGTACGAGAAATAAAGAAATATCATTCTGTACTCGTTGTAAGACAAATCAGTTTTCGATACGACGCAATACCTAAACGGAAGCGATGTGAGAATAGGAATGGGGGAGGAGGCGAAGCCAAGACACCATCGGGAACCGAACCACCTGAACATCTGGTAATCACCTACTATAGTGCGTCACACATTCCACATGTGAGTCAAGTTGTACATAGGAAATATACCATGCACCACAGTAATCAACAAACATTCAGGATCAATTATTCGAACGAGAAAATAGTACTCCAATTCAAAAAAGCCAGCAGGCTCAAAGTACTAATCACTCGGATCGACTTTCGATTGGACCCACAGCCTTAATGGTTGTCCAAATTCGGACTATGCCTCACTTTGGGGACCTTATTCCGACAGTTTATTATTCTTTTGCACTGTTTGACACCTTCGAGACCCACATCGTTGGACCAAGCATCATTAAAAAATACCTCAAAAATAATGAATCTGGGGACGAAGCGACCACACGTGCTGCAAGTATACAACTGGAGTTTTACGTATTTGTTATTTGATTACAAAAATATTTACTGAATATAATTTATACGGCAAAACAACGTTTGAATAGTCAGCGAGCAGCTATATATTATTCCACAAAACAGACGGTCTGCTGAGCAAAGATATTTATTTTATTTTTTTGAAGTATGCAGTTTATTGTGAGTGTATCCGTTCGATGCAAAGCGCCGAATCAGTCCAGGTTTTTTGACCGCGCAATTTCCGTACCTGCTCTAACGGGACTTTCAACGGCGAAGTCATTATTTTCGCAAAGCCCTTTTGTTAACTATGGAAATTCCACCTTTTGAGTTAATTCCAATTGACGACGTATTTCCCCTTCGTCTGGACATTCCCATATTTTTCCCACTCCTCAATTTCACACTCCTCTCCAAAAGAGGCACCTCCTACCAAAACACTCATCAACGAACTCTCACGCAAGTCGCTACTCTCCTTCCGGTATAGTTCTCCACGCCCGTTCTCGTGTTCCGAGTACTATCCTTGTGTCGCCCCTTTGTACACAAACTCTGCTCAATTCTAACTAACTCTACTCAATTCATTGCTCACATAATACAGTCCTCTTCACACTCGTCGAGTTTCTCTACTTCGATCTTCAACTCTCCCTCTCGTGCGCCCAACAGTATCACCATTCAGTACCAAAACACACATTTACACGACTCGTGAGGTAATTAAACCACCAAGGGAGATATAACAACCAAAAAGTGGGACAAATTGAGTTTAAGCTTTTGAATTATCATCGTTTATCGTTGACAAACCTGAGAGGCGTAATTTAGACAACGAAGTGAGTCTTCTTCTGGTTTATTTTATATTTATACTCCTATCGCTCTTGCTTGCAACCCTAACTCGACCTCTTGCTCTTCCTCATCCATTCTCATCAAGTCCATCGCCACCTCCAAGCTTCCTTCGCCACTTCTCTCCATTCGACTTCTCAAATCGTCAGTTCTCATCGAATTCGCTACGACAATTGACTTGAAGCCCTACTGAATGCCGAGTTTCAGATTCAGGGTTATCTGTATCCCAAAACGCAGGCCAAGACTAAAACGGTCAAAATTGCGTTTTTAAAAACTTTTTAAAGCATTTTTTGCCTATCACAGCCATGGGCTTTGTCCGGGCCAGCACAACTAGGACCGAATGGAATTTTTTCGAAAAAAAACGGATTTTTCCGTCCACATTTAGGGCAAGATTTGGCCTGGACGGCGGACAGACATTGCAGATTTGGAATCCCGACGCCATGAAACATCAAATATCAAATTTTGAGGGTGGGCGGTTGTAAGAAAATGTTCCGACAGAAAACGAGTGTTTTATTCAGAATAGTAGAGGATAATAGAGAATAATAAACTAGAATTATTGAGTTGTGTCCTCCATGGTGACCCTCGGCCTCGTTTCGCATGATCGTTGACGGTTTCAGCTACGGTTTTGCTTGTCCAACACGCTGCATAAAATCCCGCTGTAGCTCCTGTTGACGCGGCCTTGTTGGTTAATTTGATGGAACGCGTTTTGAGTGTAGAGGAAATTAGGAATGTTAGTGATGCTCAAAACTAATACAGACCGATGTATTTGCGCTCGAAATTACAATCTGCCATGTGCTCTGTCAACGCGGTTTTCATAGCTGCAATAAATCGCTAAATTACATCGGTAATGTAATGTCTATTAGGTGAAAAGAGTCAACATGTTAGGTTTGTTGTGATATTTTCTTTCAAACATAAGTTTTTTGTAATTCAAACGCAAATCTGGTTGCTTTTCGCAACGGTCAGCTATGCATACTGACGCTGTAGTCCCTCTACGGAAACATTGAAATTTACTTTAAAATTCGGCAAATCTAACTGCCCGATCTTTCTTGGAATTAGTTGATCTATTCATTAGACAGGACCAGAAATACTTTCGGGGATGAAAATGGGAATATGGATTGCTAAAAGACTCTCCACTAGATGCTTCACGTATGTGAGATCATCACAATAAATCACGGAACATTACGCGCTACGAATTAGTGTACCGAACTCGGCGATGAATATGCTTTATCGACAAAAGTTGCGCGATTCGTCTCATTTATCCTTTATCCTATCGTATTTTCTCTATCCCCAGTGTACGGCAGAAAGCTAAATTGACCGTAAGTTTGAAGGCCGCTGTATTGTTTTGAAATAAGTAAACTAACATTTCTAAATCACATCGCTCTTTGCTGGCTCCTCAGGGACATCCCCTTCCACCAATATGAAGGCGAAGATAATCCTGATGGTCTCATTTGGAACTGATATTACTTTTATCAGTAGGTAGGAACCGCTAAGGAGTACTCTGTTCATCCCTTTCATTCCCTTTTTCTCTCTTCGCTCTATTTTCTTTTCCGTCGCCCTTTTCTCTTTCTCTACGAAAAGAAAAGAAGGAAAAAAAGAAGAAAATCACCACCCCCCACCTCCTTCCATCACAACACCAATCCCGTCTCTCTCTCTCTCTCTTTTTTATATCCCTTTTCCCTGCGAAACCTTTTCCTGACAAGGAATAGGAAGGCACTCGATGAAAGCCTGGAGGACGGCGGAGAGAGGGTTACCTAAGACTTTTTCTTTATTAAAGGATCGCTTCCATCTTATTGCTTCTTGTCCGAACAATGACCAGTTCCAGACATTCTGTAATACTTTATAAATATCCATTATTGACTCCCCCCTCCCCCCACCGACAAGAGTGGGCATTTTTAAGGGGCGACGTAAGTGGAGGGGAGTTAACAAACGTAAAGGTTTTGGTCGTGACACCGGAATTTCCCTGAATTATCCCCAACGAGGGCTTATGTTTGTTCTTCCCCTTCGACTGACAATGTCTCTTGACAGCGTATAATCCGAGTACTTTAAACCCCTCCTTGTAACTGTACAATGTCGTTCGAGCTACTTCTGATTACTCTGTACAATCCCCGGGCGAATATTATTATTCGCTAATGAGGTTTCTTTACTGTCACAACACAATTTCTTTTGTAACGTGGTTTTTTGTGTGAGTGTAATTCTCGAGTTCAGGAAAGAATTCAAACTTTTGAACTTTTATTCATTCTTGTGCGAATTAACGGTGGACAGAATTAAAATGAGCGATTCAGGTCGAGCTACGAGTGCCTTCATTACATATTTTCGCTCATTGATCCTTCAGAGGGCCATGAATGCCTTTATTTACGTAACTTGGGGAAGATTGGAACCACGTCTCTTGTGTCTTCTCTGGAACTCGTTGAAATATATAATAAATCATCATTCATTAACTAATAATTTCAGCAATAAAAACGGAACAATGAACAAAGAACTAAACGAGTTTCAAAGAAAAGAAGAGATAGAGTAGCAAATCATAAAATCAGTTTCATAAAAAGTTTCTTCAAAATGTTTTGAACATGTTAGCGTTCATATGGAGAGTTGTCGTTTTGGTCCTGAATTAGAAATTCCTCATTTTTATTCCTAGTAAATAGTACAAAGGACATTTATGTGATCAGATAAAGAAACATGCTGCAAATTATCGCACAGCGATTTATTATTCTTTTGCACAGCAATACGGCGCCGATAAATATTAAGAATATAAGATGGTAATAACGACAACTCATTTGCAAACGGCAATGTTTACAGAGCACCTCCACAAATAAATATCCCATTCGATTCAGCATCCTGACCACCAAAAATCAACAAACACTAACATTTTCCGGATCAGTACGACGCGACGAGTGAAACGGGAGGCAATGTGGGAAATGAGCGCAAACCAGGAAGAACGTACGACTTTCGCTATATTGTCCCCAGAGTTTCTTATAGTAGTAGAATTCGCCTCGCGGTATTTACTGTAATTTCACTATTCCCCACTTAGACGCAATAGCGCGCTTCTGGGACCCGTCCTATTCGAGTCGGCATCGAGAAACACCTTGGAAACCCCAACTTACGTCGAGAATTATGAACAAATGTCTTAACCACTAGACCACGATCGCCAAGTGCCTTTTATAGGAGTCAGTCAGTACATCTCCCCCCTCGTTTTTAGCCGCTGCTCCTGGAGCGGACTCTTTTAAGGAACGAATTTGAGAGTTGGGCGAATCCCTGGAAAATCCGATCTTTGATTCGAGAAACGAGGGGGGCTACAAGGAAAGTCTTTTCTTTCACATTGTAGTAGGGGCGTCGCCCATTTTCCCATTTGATTTCTCTTCGTGCTGGAACTTTCACAGCTTCAGGGAATCCTCGACCCGGGAATTCGTCTCATTATTTATCTCCTAATTTTTTTTTTTTCTCTCTGGGCCTCTTCTTTTTCTTGGAATGAAGAAGTTCGACCACTAGTTGGGCGCCAATTGTACTGAGGTAGTTTGAAGATGCTTCTTGACGAGCTGCTGACTCAGGCAAAAATTACGGCAATCGCGCCGGAGCTCCGATCCACAATACCCGACTTACGCCGAGAATTATGAACAAACGTCTTAACCACTAGACCACAATCGCCCGGTGCCTTAGTAGGAGTCCGTCAGCACAACGATATCAAACACGACGTAATTTCGATGAAACTGTTAAAATATGCACCTAACTGTGGAGTTATGTTCTTCCTTCTAGTTAGTTCGTATCAATTGAATAATATGGCTGAATGTTTGTGGATTATTGTTGGCTCGTTCGTAATAATACGAGGGCCATGAGGACATTTCCTGTAGATGTCGATGGAAATGGTGAGTTTAGCGTAGTGCAATTTAGGAGGGACATAGAAAAAGACTCCTGCGTACAAACTGATGCACTTATGTACCCGCCTGACTCCCATTAGAGGTACTCCAGTGGTCGTAGTCTAGTGGCCACAGACGAAAGTATAATAATCTGACGCAAGTTGAGCAATGGATTGGAGCACGCAATCGTTGTAATTTTTGCCTGAGTCAGTTCCGCAAACCTCTTAACCACCAACTTGGAACAGTAAACAGTTGAAAACAGGAAAGCAAGGGTAGATATTGAACGAGTCAATTAACTGAGAGCGCAACCTTTTAGTGGGATAGTCTTAAATCACGAGAATAACTCAAAAGCTTCACTGACTGAGACATTGAAATTACGAGGGAGTTGGCGTGTTGCAAAGGATTGCTTGGAATGCAACACAAACAACGAATGAGTTTTCAAATCATCCTCATGCACCTCCACAATGAAACGAAATTACTCACCGGCGTATTGTCCCGGCCGAATGGCAGCTGGAATCAGCCACATGCTCCTCTTCAACTATATCCTTTACAGACCCTAACAGGCAATCCAATGCTATGGTGCGGATCTCGTTATAGTCTCCCAGGCCTGCGCACACATCCCCTGCACTTCTTCCAGTCGCACTCTCGTCGCGTCGTGCCAATTGCGCAGCGTCGCCCAAAAAATATCAATTTTAGTTGTTCCGTTGTTGGTGTCTCAGGTCATGTTTTGTATCGTTCAATAGTACTTTTCGACGCTGAATCGAATGAGGCGGGTCTCGGAGGTGCTTTACGTTGTGGTTTCGCGGATTATTGATTCTTAATACTTTTCGACCGTTGATTGATTAAGATAGGTCCCAATCATCATATCGTCCAAGAGAATAATAAACCTTTGTATTATAATTTGCGTTTTTTTATCTAGTGAGACTAATTTTCTGAAAATTCGCTAAACGGTGCCTATTTTGTGATTTCCTTTGTTGCTAATTTCTAAGTTTTTGTGTACTCACAAACTGCAGCTCACATATTCACTCCACTCCTTTCTCGCCGCGTTAATTGGTTTTAACGACGCTCCCGACGAACAACCAAATCGTCTTCCGAAAGAATGGGCATATTTTTGTTGTTGTAAGCGTTCGTTCATAACTTCCGCTACTTGTACTATGGACGATGAAGTTTGCGTCTTGTTACGCCACTTGGGGAGCTATGAAATTACAACTCACGTTAGTAGATAATAATGAGGAGTCGTCATGGGGAAGTTAATTTCGCTCAATGAGTGGCCTGTTGACAATAGAAACGCGATCTTTACACATTTCCATTCAACAGTAAATGAGGGAAGAGCCGGTTGAATGGCAGCGGTGACATGAGCTCCGCACTATTACTGCATCTCTCTCTCTCTCCCGCCCTCCCCGCCCTCTGCCCATCCATCGCCAGGACGTTCCTTTTACGCGAAGAGATTCGCCTATTTATGAATGGCAAAAGGTATTTTTCTGATCCGTTGACGAGAGAAGCCCTTTTCAAACGGAGAAAAGGAGGGCGGTCGAATGAATGCACAGGTATAAAAGCCGATGCCCCGCAAAAGAGATTCTGTTGTCGAGCTTCAAAGCCTTGATATGTTTTTCTTGTTGGAAATTATGTTTGTCGGCTCGAGAGGCTCATAGTGAATCAGCCTGTTGCCCTCCCGCTCAGTAAATTGTTGGTGTTGGTCGGAAGCCGGTCTTTTTATGAAGCGCAGCCCTCAAATGGGCCATTGATTTGTCGCTGAGGTGTTTTTCAACGCTCTGAACATTGCCATCCAGCAGCTACCGTTTGAGCTTGAGATTTGTTGTTGAAGTGAGCTATTGATGATGCTTGTAGTGGGCACCTTCCTCAAAGACTTATTTTGTGCTCGATGACTACCGCTGAAAAAAAAGTAATTATACTTTTATTTATTCATTCCTGTTATACGCCCAAGCTAGTATAATGCAGTTTATAATTTACGAATATCACACATAATATAAACTAAACATACTAATTAACGGCACAACGAGTTACAAATAGCACTTTCACTACAAGATCGCGTCTGGCTTTGCGAAAGGAGGAATAAACATTATAACAATATACACTTTTTTGAGTAGCTGGTGAAGTGTAATGATAGAGCATATGAAGGACGCGTTGCTTGCAACCAATTGCCACTGACGCTGCTCTAGTGAGTAACCTCGGGTGCTCGGGTGAGTAACCCTCGACTGTTCGCAGTACATTCAAATTGGTTTTATTCAGTCAGTGGCGTAAAACGAGGTTCTCCCTTTAATGTACACTGTCTCACGTGAAGTGATTTGTGATCTGAGTCGGTGGATAGTTTTCTTGTTCTAGCCCGTCATTCATTTTGAATAATACATCTATATCTTCGGCCAAGGACAATTTTTTTACAACACCCTCTCAATATTTGACACGTTTCAAGTCATTAGGATTCCAAACCCGCAATGTTCGTCCACCTCCCGGGCCATATTTTTTTGTCTCACGTAGTCATAGGGCCGGTTTAACAATTCTTCAGTTAAAACGGCGAATCGGTAGCCGTTTGTTAACGATGTTCGGTGAGAGGAAATAGTGGTCGTTCGAATCTCGTTTATCGAACGCCAATTGACTGACAAAACTCCTCTTCTTATTTTGAGCAAAACACGTAAATGATTTTTTCGTATTGTGATTATTTTAGTTAAGCGTTTGTCGTGATTTTTAGGACAGAACGAACAGCTTACAATTTTTTTACAACAGGTTTTCCGTCGATTTTATAACTTTCCGTGGTGAGTGGGGCCAACAAAAGTTAAAAAAGTTCACACGCATCACACAATCATACACAGACAAACTTGCCTCACTGGGGAAATGAAGAAGAAACTGAAAGGAAAAAAAGGAAGAAACCTGAACACCCTTAGGAGATATTAAAGCAATAGGGTACTGACTTAACGGCCAGACGATGATGTCTTTACATCGAAAAGCGCTTGCCCACAGTAACTCACAAGCCAGAGGAGACGGACTCACCTAACAGGTACGTTAACTTTAGTAAAAAAAGTTCGTTACAGAAAACATTACGTGTATTCTTAAAAATTAATCATTTTCCAAACAACTTTCAAACAATTTAAAAAACGATACATGATGCTTCTCTACGCCAAATGTAACGGTGCGTTTCATTAACTTTCACGTGTGTACAGTCGTTAGTACCAATGACCCGTGGCATTCTAGCCCGGCGGTAAAACGTTCTTTGGGCTTCTGAGATATCTCGTTTTTCAGACATCATTTTTATGAAAGTAAATGAGGGAGGCAGAATTTTTGCTAATGTCACATAAGTCAGCTACAGATAAAAACGTCGAACCTGCAAAGAGTAAACAAAAATGATTTACGTGTTTACTCCTACATAATTCCAAAATGTATCGCCTTATAGTAAGGACCTCATTATTTGCCTATGGAATTGGTAATAAAGAGAATAATTGAGTTTACTCCAGATATTTACGTTTATAACTTCCAAAACCACCCTTTCAGAACATGGTGTGCGATTGTGGACACGAATGAGAGAGAACGACCGAACCTAGTCAGCTCAAAATTGATATTCACGATCCCGCACCACAGAAAGTTATGAGCACAAAATTATACTTCTCATTGTGGTCAAAACGCGTAATTCTCGCCTATCGTGAATTCATGTTCCAATAAGCTACGAAATGGAAGGTCAATAATAATTAGAAATAACCAAAGTACGGTATACTTTTCCGTATATTTTATACGGTTCACTGTTTCCCATAATTCCAAAAGAATCAAAACGGAAATTCACAACAATCGTCTCGTCCTACGGTAACCGTACCAGGTCACTCAAGCAAGGACGTAATGAGGACGGAAGGCAACCCTATAAATTCCACAACTGTGTTCTACGTACACCATTGCATTACTCGATAAAAACCGCCGAACGTACGAGGGGTTTAGGAAAGTTGTGATTCGTCGAAATAGATTTTGCGACGAATGGAATTGTAAACATACTACGAAACCTCTGAGTTACTTTTCGATCTTGATATAACTTTCACGCACGAACGTAACGTGGTAGGCCGATAAAATATTAGTTCTGTACTTACCGAGGCCGTAGAACCTGAGCGTTGGGAGTTTCATCATTACTTTGCGATTCTATCCGCGTTAGAACTAGCGAAAGTACGAACAGCGTTGTTTCATTCGACAATCGGAACCTTGCATGAAAAGTTACGTCGTCGAGGGTATCAAAATACCCGATTCTCGGACGGACCTGGTACCTGTTTATCTCTTCGTAGGAGAAATCAAAGTCTGTGAGCTCCTAGTCCGAGTCCATTCCTCATAAATTGATTTTAGATTGAGTTGGCAAACCCCAATAAATAATAGAACGATAATAATAATAAAATAACGAGTGCACAAACGTAAACAGATCGAGGCGAGCAAAACATATTATGGGGACACTGGAGACACTCTCAGATCTGAAGTTCGATCCATCATTTATCGAGTGGACTGCCAGCTATTTGTCCAACGGAGAACAAAAAATTAAAAAAGATAATCACAGAAGTGATGGAAGAACCTTCACCTACTCAATTTCTCAAGGAACAGTACTAGCTCCGATTTATTTCATCACATACATCGCTGGGTTACTCCGTTGTGATATACGGGGGGATATGGTGTGTTTTGCGGATGACTCAGCCATGATAGTGACAGGAAATTCTAGGGACGAGGTGATTTCAAAAACATCGAGTAATATGTCGGTGGTAAACAGCTGGGTGTCATCAAAGAGCCTTATGCTAAATTTCAAGGCCTTTTCATGGTCAACAAATCAAATACCAGCTATTGGGCAAATTGTTTGTCATGTACAGACAAACTGTGCAGGAAATTGCACTTCCCCTTCTATTGCTCAAGTTGCCCAAACTAAGTATCTAGGAGTAACTAGTGATCAATGCTTAAAATGGGACCCACACATTAATAATTTAAACAACAAACTTCAGAGACATCCCTATCTGCCGGGAAGTCAGAAATTTCATGTCGCAAAAATTAAAGAGACCGTTTTATTTTGCTTTAATACAATCTTTGATCATGTATGGAATTGTGGGTTGGGGTACTGCACATAAAAATAAAATTCAACAGATTATAATCACTCAAAAATTGTTTATTAAAATCCTCCTTAAAAAACCTAGGAGATTCCCTTTCGACGAATTATTTAAAATATTTGAAGTAATGAAAGTGGAAAATTTAATTCGAAAGACCACGATAATTTACACGCACAAAATGTTAATCCAGGGGAAGATAAAAAGACGAATTCTCAAACGAGAAGTGGTGAAAAAAATTACATTAATAGCGCCGTGTTTAAATACTGCTGCGGCTCAGAGGTTTTATTTATCCAATGGGGTCTGCTTATATAATACTACCTAAAGAATTTATATCAACAAAGGTGACACTAGATAGGTTCAAAAATAAACTAAAGGACTATTACTTTCAGTGCTGATAATTTATGCCATATGCTATTTATACTATAAATTACAATTAATTTATAAGCTTTACGTATCTGTTAGGTGAGTCCGTCTCCTCTGGCTGGTGAGTTGAGACGGACTCACCTAACAGATACGTAAACTTTAATAATTTGCCTACTGGCGGACATAACCCTATTGCTCTAATTTATAAGCTATTTACACTACAATTTGTATTTAATTTTGGTAATACAACAAGGATATTGACCCGAAGGTACTCCGCAGCGCAGCGCGAGTATTACCCAAAGGGCTGCGTAGCATATTGATCATTTAATGTTATAAATTTGTAAATAAGTATTTATCAATGAATGCATTTTCAAAACAAAAAAAACAAAAACAAATTATTTGACAGATAACGGTTTAGTTATCGATAACTGAAGATCGTCTTTGGGAGTTAACGGAAGATTCGACTTATTCGGCATTTAGTCGAAGCTTGCAAATAACATCATTGATAAACCGACCCTAAATATCCGTTCTTCATCACAAAACATCCATTTGGGCTGTTGTTGTGGATTAAAAAAAAAAGCCAAAACGAAATTTTGGCAGTTTAATTGCGATTACGTCTCGTTTGGAATCGTTTCCTTGGTACTTTTCGATGCGTAGAAGCATAATGAGGGCTTCAGAAGTGTAGGACTGTCGAAAATAGTGAAATCACAGTAAATCTAGAAAGCAATTTCACCACTTGAAGAAACACAGAGGACAATACTGCGAAAGTTAGCTCCATTTCCCGCACTGCACTCCAGGCACCAGTCAGTTCTACTCATCACCTCAGGTAGCTTGGGAAATTGTAGTAATGTCATGATTTGTATCATTTGCGTGGGACTGTGTGAAGTTGTGCAAGAGAATAAACCGTTGAGTAACAAATTGCTACGTTTTTTGATATCGAACAGTTCAAGATTTCAAGTCTTGGTGTATTTTGAAACCCTTAAGTAGTCACTTAGCGTTTTACATTCCTGCCCCCTACGAATTAGGAAGGAAAGTTATATAACGTCGGCGGAAAAAAAAAGAAAGGTTTTCTTCGGATATTTGCGAAAAATGGTTTGTGTGTTGAGAGAAGATGAATTGTACGAAATCAAATCAAATGTCTTGTTCTGTAAAATGAAGGCGTAAACAACATTGGGCTTAAACTCAAGTTGTCATAGTTGATGAAAACGCCAAATGTTCTTTCGTAAAAACGACACAAATTAGCAAAAGATACGACGAAAATGAATTTTAGGGGAGTTTTGTCGTATAAGTTTCGCTCGTATGACGCCTAGCGCTTTCGAAATATCAGGATGGAAGCCGAATAAGTAACCAATACGGTAACGGTTTAGTAATGGCCGCGACATAGTTAGGCTCAATCTTTTTTTTGGCAGTGTTTCCCCTATTACGAGGGGGTTTGGAGATGTTTGGCAAGTCGCTGACTACAGGCAAAAATTACAGCGATAGCGAGCTCTTTCGATCCATTGCCCAACTTACATCAGGAACCATCGTCTTTAACTACTAGACTACGACCGTGAGGTGCCTTTAATGGGAGTCAGTCGGTACACCCCTGTGACTACTGTATGTAAAAAATAATTTTCTTGATATTTCGCGCTTAGACTCGTTGATTTTACCTTGACATGCCCGTTCGTCTGATGTTTGCCGTTTCTCTCATGGTATAAGTTGGTAAACTCGACTGCAATTTATGGAGAGTTTAGATGAAAATTTACTCTCGTCACTTACAAATATTTACGGGGCATATAGTTCGTGGTCGTAACACACCCCGGACGTGATACGACGAACGGAACTCTTCATCTCCGAATCAAATTCTCGCCCACGTTCACCGTTCGACGGTTTCCAATTTACATGGCGTAAGAATAACAACGAATTCCTTCCCTCTCGACGATAAATAATCACTCCTGAAATCATCCCACTTGTCATCCGTGAATCACCTTTTTCCACAAACGGAATCGGCGTTTCATATTCGAAGTCACGGCCGGCGAGAAGCACACCCGGACGGGAGGGCTAATACCTTTCCTGTTGGAGGCAAACGTGACGTTGAAGAAGGAAAGTGAAGTGTCGTTAGATCCCGAGACCGTTCATTTATTGCGTGAGAGCCCGGTGATTTACACCGTTTCTATCATCAGCGGATATTGAGGCAATGCACGATGAGGGGGTATGGGAGGGGGGATATATATATAAGCGCAGGACATTTTTCTCTAGCGGCGGTTGAATCTCCGGATCCCATTTAGCCAGAGAGGCTGACCGACTGTAAGTTGATATTCACCAGAATACAACTGCGGTCACCTGATCCTCTCTTGCATTGTACTTGAATACGATAAGTGTATACAGTTTCCAGTAAACCGAACATCCACTGAGAAACGTTTCTCAGTACCACGTACATTCCAGCTACCGATCCAATCAATTCTTTACTTAGTTCATTTGAACTTGCTAAAACAAATTAACGTTCTACGTTGAAACTGTGAATAAGTTCGGGAGTTTGGTGGGCTGCTACTATTTATGCCACAGCCTTGACTTACGTGAACTAACGTATATGTAATTGATGAGACGATTTTTGGACGGAGTTTTCTGTGATTGATTTTGGAATTATTCGGGAAAGGCTACCTGTACGGTAAGAGTTGCATAAGGGTCACAAGGTTACTTCAGGATACTTGAAACATCCTTGGGGGAAGGGAGTGGGGAATAGGTCAGAGAAATGGCCTCGCAGGGGCAGGAGGGTACAGGCCAGGGACCCTGGCAGCAACACTATTAGGTGCAATCGTAACAGTTTTTCAGACGGAGCAGTGATGGTGTGCGTTCAGCACCTCCTGTACAAGGGACTGAAACAGAAAAAGAAATTATTCACGTACGCCAGACAATGAGGATGCACTTACAGCCCTGGCCTGATATTATTTCATCGGGGCTCGCCTGGAAGTGCCCGACTGGCCTGAAGACTTTGGCAAAGAAGAAAACGTCAACAATGTGATGGATGCCAGGCCATAGAAGAACGAAGAGAGCACCAAGAGCTACTTGAATTAGGAGGTTGGTCAGTGGGAGGACAAGTGAAGGGCTGCTTATTGGCTGAATGTGCCTCGCCAAAGGCAGTCGAGGTTATTTATTACACTCTCCAGTGAGCGATCTTCAGCGATACAGGGTTGCAGACTCGGTTGAAGGGGAGGGGGGGAACTGTATTCAGTGAAACATGTACTGTTTACTTGTGAGGGGCTGGCAAACTAACAGTCAATCAAAAGAGAGTATTGGCTCAATCCCAGAGAGTTGCGCTTCTGTGGATCATCAAGGTCCATAACACTGTATCAACAGAAGCGCTCCAGGTGATCACTGGTCAGTTAACGGTTGAGTTGGCCTTTGAGTACTTGGTTGAAAAGTGGGGTGTGAAACGAGAGCTTCCCCCGCTTTGGGCTGAACTTAGTCGCGTCGTTGGCTTGTACTTTTCTTGCAGGAGCTTTCAAAAAGCCTTCTTCCCATCAATAGCCTTCGGAACCGCTACTAGAAATTAATTCAGGGAATTAACAGTTCGATTCTCCAAGTTTACAGAGCTGTTTGATTCGCAACTTTCAGCCGGGATCTTTAGTGCAGTTAGCAGCAAACGGAGAAAGTCTAACGTAAATGGAAGGCCTTGTAGTTTTGTTAATTTTTTTAGAAATCTTAGAAAGGCATGCTTTTCATCAATCTCTGGAGCAAACCAGGCTTTCAGGGTTTGTTTTACCTTATATGTTCTCCTAATGGAACTTTGTATCCTTTACGAACAACACTGTAGGCGTGGTAGTTTCGCAACCAGTGGAGCACACGTCCATGTACTCAGCAGCTGCAAGTTGACGAGTTCGGCGAAGGGGACACGCCGTTGCTTATCGTCCAGCGACGGTCAAAGCGCATTCTGTTTGACCGCTGGTTGCCATCCGACGCTTCTTAAGTACTTGGGGTTCAGGTAACTCTCTGACAACCTCGTAACATTTTCTTTTGAAAACGGATACTCTTCAAGGGGGGCCGCCAAAAGAACGCGACGGGCCCAGAGATGAGATCTTGACGAGACGAAGAGTGAACAGCGAATTCGAGCAGTTGCATTGAGGTCCACAAAACATCCTAGTAGGTTGCCTGACTGTTCGCATGGGAAACCGTCGTTAGTTGAGAACGTGACGACACAGGTGGCAGGAAACTGCTTGAAGTACAGCGGCCGGTGTATTTAGCCGCATTCGCTACCTCTTGCTCAAATCAAAACAGTCGTGTACTACTGAAAAAGTGTATTATGGTGCAACACAGCTCTGGATTACTCTTGGCGCTGTCTCTGGCGGCGCGTGCTATTCCATTGTAGCTTCTACAACAGTCACTTACGGTTGTTGGACGAACAGACAAACCTTCCACTTTGCTAAGGAAGGAGGTTGAGTTGGATGAGTTGATTTCTACCTTCGACACTTAGCAGACCAAGTGAAGCTCCAGATTAAGCTCCAATGTATGGAACAGGGTTCCCTGCTGAACAGAGCCAACAAGCCCCCAGCCTCAGAGTGGCTTGAAAGTCCAGAGCAGATACTCCCTACGAAACCGAGCTTCGCTATAGCAGTTTGCAGCGAATCTCGAACAAGCCGTCGTATTTCTTTTGGACTTATAATTTAATTGGAGCCCGTTCGTAATGCTCGGGTTTCGCGGCTGCAAAGACACGGTTTTGAAGAGCCGCGTGAAGTGAGCGTGCAACTCACCCTCAACTCCTCACCCATGCCCATACCCTCCACCCTCTGTGTCTACTTAGGAAGGGAAGGGATTGACACGGTGGATGGAGGGAATATTCTTTTAATTGGAAAAGGGCGCACTTAGTGACGCCGCTCTCACTAATTAGTGGTGACATTTTAGTTGCGCTCGAGGGCTCTCGCGGCTTCACGTGTCAAACCCTCCGACTTCCCTCTTAATTTTCACATTAAAAAAAAACACCCTGGCCTCTCCCCGCGACACTCAATACTCCTCGTTCACTGGCAGTTGATGTCAACGGTATCGATCTACTGAAAACGTTAACTTTTCTCATAATAACGGCATTTTTCGGACTTCGCGGTTTTTTTCTGTGGTTTACCGTTGGACAAACCTCAAGCGTAACACTGCAGCCCATATGATCCATACGGTTCACATTAACTACCCCTCCCCTCTCCATCCACATTCCTAGATATAGATCTTTATCCAGTAACATTGAATAAAGAGAAGTAATTAAAATTGGATTTTGAACATGTCGATAAAATGGTCGAAAATTGTGAGGGTATTGTGAGGTGCATGTGTGTGTGTGTGTGTGGGGGAGGGGGGGAGGTCTAGTTCCCCATGTTTTCCTTATATCAAATCGAGCGATACCAACTACACATCGATTGCTCCCACCGTCCTGGAAATGTAATTATCGCGTCGTTTTGTATAATCCTTACAGTTTTTAATCGCTGCGAGGAGGGTCATCTGTCTACATTGACAGTAATCCGCGTATCATGTGAGGTCTTAAGGTGGTTCCCTGATGGTCAGTGCCCATTTCGCCCATCAAAAGTACTCCCGTAAAATTGACCGCTGGGCGTTCTACAGCGAGTTCAAGTCGACACTGGATGTGTTGTGGAGTTGCCACTTGGTCTACCGATGCACCGAATTCTTCGACCAGCTTGTTTTTCCACTTTGAATGTCTGAACATCGGATGTATCTTGAGGAGGGACTCATTAAAATCCGCGTTTAGTTGTCCACAACTCTCTCAAAGAACCTAGTTGTGCCTGTACACCACTCGAGAGAGCTTTAAGTCTAAGCTTCGTATGTAGTAACTACCGGCCTATGCAATCCAGTGTTTAACGATCTATCGCTGACGTAATTCAATTTTATTTCGATAACGTATGTATCAGAGTTTGGAACTAATTTCGAATTCGACTTCCAAAGAATTGATTCTGTGTACAATTATTGTGTCTATCGATGTCATTCATGTAAGTCATCACTTAAGCCCCATAATAATGTGGGATATTGTTCGTTGTGAAAAAATGTGCGACTTTGAAAAAACCTGATTTTTGGTACATTTTATGACAGTACACAGGTTGCAGTTAGTTGACGGCAGCATGATAGTTATATCAAAATTTGAGAAATTACAAAAAATCGGATTTAATCGTTTGGAGGACGACAAAATGGCGAGAGAGGGATCAGCATTTCTCCGTTTCTGAGTCCAATTCAAACGACTCAATTTCTGGTCCAACTGAGTCATTCGTAGGGACCACCAAGTGCCACCTGAGTAAGAAGGTTGGTGGGTGAGTGGGGAAGAGCAGGATGTTCCTTGTCAAAGGCAGTCCCGGTTATTTATTGGACTCTCCTGGGAGTGATAAAGAGAGGTTCTCAGACTGGAGAGAGTAAGCATAAAACTTACTCCTTACGTACGGCCTCAATGCGGTTTTGCAGTGATCCGTGTTATTTTGCCCATCAGGAGGCCTTCACAGCAGAGCGACCCTGTGGCGCTGTAGACAAGATTGGTAAGTCAGAGGTACAGAGTTGTAGATTCCACCATATGGGCTGGTTCAGGGGAGCGAGTACTGTGTACTTGTGAAGAACTTTCAGCAGTGGAACTCATGAGTGTTTGGGGCGCCTCAGCTTTAGCCGGATGAGGTCGCAGGAATGGACCTCAAGGCTGTCTAGCGTCTGTGCAGGAATGCTGGGAACACATTCAGGACATGCGGGTGGATTTGAGAGGATATGAGGTAGCTCTTGGACACCACACAGTGGGGGTTTTTTCGTTTCCCAGTAGAAGAGGGAGCATGTAGGGGGGAGGGGAGGGGGAATCGTTTCAACGATCTTGTTTAAATTTGCTAAGGCTTGACCAGTAGGAAGGAAATTTATGTAATCGGTTACAAAAATTCATTTTTCCTCAGCAGGTTACAGTTTGAAGTTTCAAAGATCCGAGAACAGTCACCTTACAAAAAGCAAACTTCTCGTTTTTTTAAGGACAGATATTCCGACTTTTCTGGGCTTGGCCCGATGCTAATCAGACAAGAGGCACCGCGTAACGTAGTTGAAAATGTGTAGGTTTCCCACAAGTTTCGGGCATTTGGAGCGCCCTACCGCAGGCATGTACAATATAAAAAAAAAATCTTCCACGTCGTACTTTCGATTTTCACGGGCCGAGGATTTAAGGGCCCAAAAGCTCAACCACCCAAATAAGACCGGGGATGTTTTCAAACTGACGGGGGCCGCTCTCTTTCTCTTCATCTTCATCTCGGCCTTCGTCCTCGTCTTACCTGTCGCGCGGAGTATTTGGGGTGAAAACAACCCCCCCCCCCCTCTCGAAATTTCGTGGAAAAAGGTTTTTCACGTGGGAAAAACGGTGTCGGCGAATCTTTTGGTGCCGCTAATTGGTACGAAGCGGCTTCTCTTCAAAAACGAAGGAGGTCGGGGGATGACGTGAGGAAGTGTGGGGGAGTTTCGAGTTGAAGCTCGGGCTTCTCCTGAGCACCTTCCCGCAGGCTTTGGGATTAGGTTTCCAGAGCGTTATCCCCGTTCTGAGAGGCTCGGGCTGATTGACAGCACCCCCGAGCTTCGGGACAATGGACGGGACAAAGGAGGGTCACCTGATTGGTTTCCTTCGTCCTTACCTGGGCCGTTACCTCCGTCTTACTGGCTTCCCTGCCGCACTCCACCTTCTTTCGGCCTTGTTGTTTTAAGGCTTCTTCTCCTCTCATATCCAACACATCAAAGCGCCGACTCTGTGGATTTTGCTTCTTTTAATTATTTCCAACTCCTCGCCCCCTACGAAACCATCAACCCTCGAATTCTCCAATTTTCAGCAAGTCACACTTTCATGATTACTACGGACTCCGTAATTAACCGCTGTCGTGCCCTCGCCCCCACCCCCAGTCCTCACACATAATGGGGAAAAGAAAAGTGGACTAAATAATTTCACAACGTTCAACGCATTCCCATAAGAGCGCGAAATATACTACTTTGCTGATGGAACCTCGTAAGTTTGAACAATGTCGACAAAGCCGTTTTTGCGAAAATGTAAAAAATGAATGTTAGGCGAACCTCGTTTTCTGCTGTATTGGGCGTACGTCTCTTCTTTTGGTTACAATAATTTCGTGGGTTGTCAGAGGAGCGTTTACAAAGAAAACTGCGTAGGTACTGACTAGTTGAAACCATCCTGTAAGTTGGGAAAAATTGTTTCCGAACCTCGTTATGCTTCATAGGCCTATATCGTCGTGCGAAGCAAAAATTCGATGCTGAATATATGAAAATGTTTCCAAGTTTTAATTAAAATAATTATAACGTCTTTGGAGAAGATAACTATACCCCGATGAGGAGATATCCCGTCGATGGGAATTGCTCATAACTTTATTTTCCTTGCCTTCAAAAAATCAATAACTAAAAAAAGAAAGAACGAATTCAATTGGTTGGCCGTTTTTCGGTAAATCCAACCACAAACACACAAACTCACAAGTTTAGTGCGGAACATGCCCCAAATGTGTTTTTTTTATTCACTACGTCTCAAAACGTAAAAATTTAAAGCATTTAAAACATTTTTTTTGAAAATCACACTTTTCTTACCTCCTACCGTATTTCGAAAGTCGGGTGCGCCGCATCACACAACTTTTGTAAGCTCTACATCAATTCACTGGTTTTCACGTATTTTTCTACTAATTCAACGTATTTTTCAGTCAGTTCACCACTTCACGGTAGCGGAAAGTGGTTCAACTTACAGTTCCAGAATTTATTGCGCTGCTCGTGTTCATGCGCTGGTAATTATTAAGCCCTCCGTACATAGCGAATTAACGAGGCTGTACACACAATATTTTGAGAAAGGTAATCATCACATTTTCGTTGTTATCGGGTGAAAACGTTTACGAATCTGTCGGTGAAACGGCGGTGGATGTTGTTCGACGCAAAGCGTCGAAGTTGTCAGGGTCTTCGACCTCGGGCTTCCCCGCGTCATTGTCTCCGTCCGCCTAATTGTCTCCAACCGTTTCAATACCTGCCCCTCACCAGAGGGAATCCCTTAGCTGCGGGCCCCCAGCCCCCTTTTCTAGGTTTTCCCCTTTCTTTATTTCTTTCTCCTAATTTCATTTTCCTATCGATGACAGAGCTCTTCCAAAATCAATCTGCTTCCAACTATCACACCAGTAACTTCTCACTCTCTCCCAGGGTCGCCAGTTCACACGTTCCGAGTACTGCCTTTGTGTCGCCCATTTATACTCCATCTCACCTCAAGTTCAATTCTACTGAAATCCGTACGCACGTATAATACAGTCCTCCTCACGCCCACCGACTTTCAGTTTTGTTGCGATCCTCCCCCATTCTTGCACCCAACAGATGTGATACCGGAATTTTTGGAGTATCCCCTTTATATCTTATGAACGATATTAAAGACTCGTGGTTTAGGTACTTGGTTGGAGTACCACCTGACTTTTTTTGAAGAACCTAGTAACATTTGAGCGGACTTTATAAGGAAAAAAATGTAATCAAAATCGTTATGGCGATTTTTAGAGAAAAAAAATTGGTGTTTTTTATTTATTTATTTATTTTGTTGTTGTTCATACACACAGACATTTTCCCAACTAATGTTCATCAGACTCAGTAGGGTCCAAAACGTGAAGATTTAAAGAGAATTCAATTTTTCTAACTGATTAGATAACTTTCCTCCCTACTTCGTAGAGCCAAGGAAAGTAAACAGTTAAGAAGGCACAATTTTTGGCACATTTTGATTGTTGAAAAAACACCATTTTTATTTTGTCAGAAAAAGATAACACAATTTGCTGCACATGTAATTCGTCGATGTACCTGTAATTAGTCGATGTACCTATTGAGACATAATAGAGGTTGACTGTTTCATGACACTCTATTTTTGATATAAATCGTTCGAACGGTTTTTTTGGAAAAAGCAAAGGTATACTGATTGGTCTGATTATTCGCACCGACCAGTGGCACAGTTCGGTTCTTCATCACATACCGCATTTTCGCTCATTCGATGAATCCCGACTCAATCGGCCAATCTAACTATAGAGCAGGCACCGAAATTAGGTTTGTAAAAAGTACGTTAGTCCACAAAACGTGAAGTTTTGGAGAAACCCCGATTTTCTTGGTCGAAATAGAGTGCTCGAAGTGAGGCTTAGTTCGATTTTTGACCACCAGTCGTGACAGTCCTATAAACGGGAAACAGAATGGACTCCCTCACGAAGCGACCCTAGTAACTATCGGCCCTTTTCGATGCTTAGGAATTTTTCAAAAATGTTGGAGAAATGGGTTAATCTGTCGGAGAATCAATTCCGTTTTTGTCCAGGAGGGAGTGTGGATCGCGCCTTGTTTCGAGTGGTTCAGGGTCTCCATAGAGTTAGGGGTGAGGGGGAAAATGCGATCCTTTTGGAGTGCCTAGGGGGCGTGGGTGAGGCGGATGTGCGTTTGACTGATTCAACAGCTTTCTATCGTGAAGGAAACAGAATTGTAAGTATAGGAGACTACCTACGCGATTTCGGGGTCATTCAGGGTTCAACTTTTTAAATTGACATAAATCGAATTTTTAAATTGGAGTCGGTTCGATGGTTCTGGTGGAGGTCCTTCAGTGGGGAGAGCTTTTTAGGCGAGCGGGTACCGTGTTGAATAAGGTGAACGAATGGTTAACTGAAAGTTTGCTCACTCTCAATATAAAAAAATACTACATTTATGGCAATTTCAAGCACCACACATTCAGCATTGCACATGTCAGGCTGTTTAACAATCCACGCGCACCGTGCCACCCATGGAGGGCCCTGTGCTTGTCCTCCTTTGGGAAGGGTAAGTGTATATAAATATCTGGGGGTGACTTTTGACGACAGGCCCTCCTGGGGAAAGCATGCGAATTCCGTGGTTTGTAACCATAGCATGTTCATCTGCATTTTCTACTCGTGTATTAGCCAAGTGCTGGGCGGAAAGACCTTATAAACCATATATTATTCCCTTGTGCAGTCCGTGCTGCAATATGGCATTATTATGTGGGGAGGGGCACTGAGTTCTCGCTTAAATACATTTTTATGGCCCTGAAAGCCATCTTAAAAATTATGGCACGTTAGCCACGCAGATATCCTTCCGCTGACCTTGCCTTCTCTCTCTCAAGCATCTCTTGACGAGGAACCTCCTCATTTTTTCATACCCATGCTACTCTGCCTGAGACTACCGCAAGGTCAGCTCAAGGTCATTACCGTACAAAATTTACACTGCAGGGTCACATTGTCAATCCCAAACCTCGATTGTGTACATGTTGCACATTCTCCTCAAGCACCTGGATAACGAGTTGAGGTCTCTAGGTCGCTACAAGAGAAGCAAATATAAAAAGCTCAGTTTGGTTTATTATTCATTCTGAATAATAACCCTATGTTTTCGGTCAACGAAAAATTTTTTACAACCCCCCTCAAAATTTGATACTTTACGTTTCAAGACATGGAGATTCCAAATTTGCTATGTCTGTCCGCCGTCTGGGCCGTTTTGTGCCTTTAACGTGGTCTAAAAAATTCGTTCTTTTCACAAGAATCCTATTTGGTATCTAGTTGTGCCCGCCATCTCGGCAATCCGATCGGACGAAGGCCGTGGTTGTTATAGGCAAAAAATGGTTAAAAAAATTAACGAAACGCAGTACAACGCGGGAACTGCAACGGAAGTCAATGTTTCGTCATTAGTACTCCCTCCCTCCCTCCCGTCATAGCAAACTCAATCACCCGCCCGCTTGGCTCGCAACAGGTTTGCTGGAAGCAAAGGCCACTACCACCGCACACCCCTCCATCGGATCATAAATGCCTACAGACGTTTACGGGCACCTGGCGCCAGGGGAATATTTAGTTTCCGTAGTTCCATTGTAGTCAGGTCATGTTTCGTATGGTTTACTAGTATTCGATGCTGAATCGAATGGGATGGGTCTCGGAGCAGTAATACTAGGTCAGGCTGTTCATGAGAATAATAAGCCATTGTGTAATTTGCAGGGTTTTTTCACCGGTTATAATGAAAGGGTACTCACAGGGGCACACGTTTTTACTTTCCGCTACCCAAAGGAAAAGGAAAGTAAGTAATCGTGTCAAAAAGTGGGTTTTCTTCAGATCTTTACGTTTTGTGGCCTACTGAGTCTAAAAAACCTAATTTCGGCGCGTGGTCCGTGTGTGTGTTTCTGTAGTTCGATTTGCGAGACAACGGCTAATCCGATTGAACTGCTTCTTTTTTGTTTTGTTCGTTATTTTTTGTAGACACCAAAATAAGGTTATGGGCGATTTCGGTCGACGTGATGGGGGGTGGGGGGACGAAAATGTACCACAAACTAGGGTTTTTCGCATTTTTCTCGAAAACGGCTCTAACGATTTTGATTAAACATTCAAATTGTTCACTACTAGTTGGTACCTAACGTTTATGTTGCACAAGTATCTCCGAGAAAATACGGTCAACGGAGGCCTATGAAGCAAAAATAGGTTTTTTACGCTTTTTGAATAGTTAATACCTAGACATACATAATGGTCTCAATAAATGTTCCTCTGACAGTCCATTAAACAGAGATAAAAATCAAAATGTGTCGAAAATAACGTTTTTTCGAACATTTCCGTAAATTCCAAGATAACTGCTTCACCAGATATGATCAATCTTACAGAGTGTCTTTTAGTCACCCATACCCACATTTCGTTCTCCATAATTATTTCTGTATATATCTGTTGAACGGAGATATAAACCAAGTTAACTAAGAAAAGGAGACTTGTGGAATATTAACTTATCGGTATTCCTGTTTTCTCAAAAACAGCTCTAACGATTTCTATCAAACTTGCGGAGTACTCTCAACTAACTAATCCCTACATTTTGTTCTCTATAAATGCGTTAAATGAAGATATAGCACCCCTATATGTGGCTGGTGTTCGAACTTACGAGGGTTGCGGAAAGTTTTGTGTTGCTACGCACCGCTCGTTTTCTCTTTTTTCCCTACATTCGGCTATTAGTAAGATTGTCTTTTCCACTTGGTAATTACGTCCTTCCTGTTTTTATTTAGAGCCCATCAACGATTTTGATTAAATTTTTATATAGACAGCTTTCAGTATAAGGTGACCATTGTGTAGAATTCTTATTCGTGGAAAAATTACGAAAGCAGCACGCTCTAACGTCTATTACAGTTATTAATGAATAAATCTCGCTCTCTCTCCTTCATGCCTACGGCTTGTGTGTACTGTCCCGATTGGAGCTTTGGAAATCCTGGTTAAATTGTACAATGCCGCTAAAGTAGATGTCAGAACCAAAGGTGGCACTACCGATTTCTGACCAGTGTTTCGCGGGATCTTGCACGGGGAGTCCTGCAGTCCTTCGATATTCTCGCTTCATCGCGGTTCAACGTAAGGAGTACTCTCAACCTACTAATCCTTGTATTTTGTTCTCCATAAACGTTTAAGGACATGCGTTGATCGATGATACACCGCTCGCATATACGTAGCGGATTGACGAATTTACGGGAGTTACTGAAAGCGCCCGATATTTGTGTGACCATCTTCAAGGAAGTTCATACTTTTGGGAACCATGTGGTTTAAGGAGGTTATGGATTAGAGTTGGTGTACTTGTTTGCTAAATTTGTTAACGAAGTCATTTTCTTCGTTGGCTACGGGTTTTGTCGAATAGTTTCGTAGCGTCGTTGCTGACGAGTTGACGGCTGACAGAACGAAGAGCCTCGTTATCTTAGAAATTGTTTTCATCGTTGAATCGACCTATCGGCCCTCGAATTGTTGAATGTCGGTAATGAATTTTGATACGAGCCTATTTACATGAGAACTCCCACTGACGGGCCTCGGGGCTCGAGAAAACTAATTGTTTTGATACGCTCTTTCACCGAAGATGAGATCTGACGACGGCTCTGCTCGTGGAAATGGGCGTAGATAGGAGGAGTGAGGTAAAAAAAATGGTGGTCTTCACGGTCAGGACGAAAGATGAAAAAAAAAGGGTCCTCTTCGGCCACCGAACCTCAAACGACTCCTTGGGGCCTTTGAATCTCCCTGGAAGTGATCTTTCTGGCCACCTTATTTCGAACTTGTGAATGAAAACCGAACAAGATTTATGTGCATCCGCGCACCCCTAACTAGGATTCCCCGCTGTTTATTTACATCTCCTCCGACAAGGGCAGGAGATCCTGACACCTTGTGACGTTCTTTGTCCTGGAACTGGCTCTCAGATTCGACTGCGATTCAAAACAGTTTTATAGCTGTGGGAAAGGAATTTTTGAGTTTTCGCCGATTTTCTCGACGGATGCATTCGTCTCCTAAAAGTACGAAATGTCGACCGACTAAATTCTTTAGTGACGAAGGTTCTTCTTTAACAATATTGAATGGGGCGCACCGCGCAACTTTTCCCAGCGCGTTAGGCGATTTTATCGCTCTAGCAAGTCTGTCAGTGGAAACTTGGTAGATCGTAACGTTCCATGTTGCAATTGCTAGAGCTTCATCTTCCGGAACTACCCATTTCGCGATCTTTCTTAGACACCCATTGCACTGATAATTAATGAAACTGTTCTCATGATTCTACTTTCCGCTACCCAAACATCTTGGCAAATCTTTACTTTTTGTGGCCTATTGAATTCAATAAACTTAATTTCCGCGCGTGACCGGTGTCTGTAGTTCAATTTGTGTGAGAACGGTTGAACCTATTGAAGTTAATTCTTTTTTCGTTTTGTCCGTTACTTTTCGGCGACGAGAAAATAAGGTTATGAGCTATTTCCAGCGATAGGAAAGATGGTGGGGGATCACAATGTACCAAAAACGCGTTTTTCTCTAAAACTATTTCAATAATTTTGATTAAACTTTCAAATTATCTTGTACTAGTTACTACCTAACTTTCCTCCTCCGAAAATAACACCGGAATATTTTCATGAAAATTCGGTGAAAGGAGAGACAGGTTTTTTTACGCTCTTTGGCAAAACCGCTGCAACAATTTTCACCGAACTAGAAGGATGTTCTCAAGTAGTTAATAGCTTGATGTAGCTAATAAATCTTCCTCCGACAGTCCAATGAGCAGGAATAAAAATCAAAATGCCTCGAAAATAATGTTTTTAAAAACATTTTCGTCATTTCCTCCAGTGTAACTGCGTCAGTGGATTTGATCAATCTTACAGAGTGTTTTCTACCAACCTAAATCCATATTTTGATGAAGTACTTGAAGTACTGTCAACTAACTAGCACCTACGTGTTCTTCCCCGTAAAGGGTTGAGGAAAGTGTGATAGTGGTTGCTTCTCGCCAGATATTTTGAAGAACGATTATAAATCATTTCCTGTATTATTCGTACAAAACTGTGGGAAACGGTAGTTGTTTAATCGGTGGGGGTTGACATTACAGAACTTTGGGGCAGCTCTTACGTATCTTACGAGGTCCTAATATGATCTCATAAATGTGAGACTTTTGTGATGACTATCGTCAATGACCCAAATGTTGATGGGCACAATAACTTTGTACGGAACCAATAGTTAGTAAATCGAATTCAAAATCGGTCTCAAAATCTGGCACAAACGTTATCAAAATAAAAAAATATCTGGTGCGACGCATCACACAACTTACCTTGGCCTCACGTGCATTCAGCGATTCTCTTGACTCTTAACGACGTTCTACAAGACAGGTTCTGGAATTCATTCTGCTGCTCTTACTCGTGTCACGACCATTATTGTGCAATTAGTTCACAGGTCATTTAAGATAATGTTTACGTAATTTTTTTGTTAGGATCGCGTCACCGTTGCGACATAATCGGGTAAAAATGATGACAAATGGAAGTAAGCGAAACGGCGGGGCCCGAAAATAAGGAATTTTTGGAGTAGCTCCTATTTATCTTTTGAGCATTATTAAACGATCTTCGTGTAGGTATTTGATTGGGTTACCGTGTCACTATTTCTGACGATGCTAGTAACATTCGAGCGGAGTTCATGAGCAACAAGAAATTTAATCGACGTCGTTATAGTCGTTTTGGTTTATTATTCATTCTGAATAATAACCGTATGTTTTCGGTCACAAAAAATGTTTTACAACTCCCCCTCAAAATTTGATAGTTTACGTTACAAGACATGGAGATTCCAAATTTGCAATGTCTGTCCGGGCCGTTTTGTGCCTTTAACGTGGTCTAAAAAATTCGTTTTTTCGCACAGAAATCCCATTTGGTGTCTAGTTGTGCCCGTCATCTCGGCAATCCGATCGGACGAAGCCCATGGTTGTTATGGGCAAAAAAGGGTTAAAAAAATTAACGAAACGCAGTATAACGGGGGAACTGCAGCAGAAGTCAACGTTTCGTCGTTAGTACTCCCTCCCTCCCGTCATATCAAACTCAATCACCCGCCCGCTCGACTCGCAACCGGTTCCCTGAAAGCCCCCGTGACGGGGCGGAGGGAGGTTAGGGCCACTTCCTCCACACACCCCTCCATCAGATCATAAATGCCTACAGACGTTCACGGGCGCCTGGTGCCGTGGGAATATGTAGTATCCGTAGTTCCATTGTAGTCAGGTCATGTTTGGTACGGTTTACTAGTATTCAATGCTGAATTGAATGGGATGGGTCTCGGAGCAGTAATACTAGGCCGAGCTGTTCATGAGAATAATAAACCATTGTGTAATAATTTGCAGGGTTTTTGGTGTTTTGATCTCCTCAATAACTATAGTAAGTTTTATATTTAGCTCATTTTGGCGTTCCATGGTGATCTAAAATTTTGAGCTGATTTAGTTCACATATTTTTGCTCAATATCCTTCACATATGCAGATACATTGCCCAAATAGCATGTTTTGGACTCAGTGTTGCTTCGCAAGGTGATCATTTGAAGAGAACTCAAAATTTCTTTTCAGCAAATAACGTATTTGTTCTTTCTAGTTTGTAGAGCCACGGAAAGTAATAAACGAATATATTGAGAAAATTGATGAACAAATATATATCGTCCAAAACTGGGTTACAATAGCCGGCAGTACAAACATGTTTTGATCGTTATGACTAGTAGTGTTAGTTTTGATCACTCGTTTTGTTGGTACTTTCATATCGGCGTCCTATACTGATATCAGTACAGAAACCCGGACAATTCTGGCGCAGGGGCATGTGACCCATCTCCCTTGTGCCGCTCATTAGGGAGTACGCGTATTTTGTAAACCTCAAACCCTCTTCTCCCCCTACTTCCCTTCCGCGTTTCCAACGGAATTAAGTATTTATCAAAATTGCGCGTTTCCAACTGCTGTCCAGAGATCCACAACCTCAATCGCTGAAATCGCTAGGAAAAGTAGAAATGAATTCGTTTCAGGCTCTACGTTCAACTTCCCAACGAGCTCACTGGGGGATAGAGATTAATCTTCGCGGCGCACGGTTGGATGGACACAATGGAATCAAGATGATGTTATCGCGGGTGCTCAACGGACCAGAACACGCGCGCGCTGAACCTCCGGATTCAACACTATTTTTTGCTCGGAGAGAAAATTGTCCCGTTTATCAAAACGATTGAATCAAAGAAAAATATGGTTTCATTTCTAAATGGAACGATGAATGGCGTGGGTGGAGATGGGTGGGGGGGGGATGGAAGAAAACGAACTCTGAAGCTGCTGTAGGATGCAACGACCAGAGACACATTCTCCCGAGTAAATTCTTTTTTTATGAGTGAAGCTTTTTGAAACATAATTTTGCATTTTAGTTCGCAGAATGTAAGAGGCAACTGTATTGCCGAACGGAAAATTAGAGCAATCTGAATATATTGGTCAGCCAGCCATTGGATGCCATTGGGGTGATAAGTTAGGGGGGAGGGGATGACGAGCTCTCGAGCGGGTGGTCGATGGGGCAGGGCACCACTAAAAGGCCGTATTGGCAAGGGAATTTAGAGGTTGTGGGGACTGTCTCAAGTTCCTAGGTGGCTGGCCCCAGGGCAATCCAGCGGGGGTAGGTCGCATTGAGAAGGTACAATTAGGACTTGCATTGTGCGTACGGTGTGTAATACTAGATATAGGGCATGTGTAGTCAGTCATTAGGGTATACAAAGGGAAGGTATAAAGTACACAACCATATTTCTAAGGAATTACTGTAGGTAGATAGGAATAGGTAGGTTAGGAGGTAAAAAAAGGGAGGAATAATTAGTACACAACCGTTGGGAAACACTGTGCTAGGCGATGTGGGATAGTTGTGGTTGTTGTTATTTGGCTTGTAATGAATGGAAGGGAGAGGGTGTAAGTGTGTCCTAAGGAATTCCAGGTACTTTCCTACAAGAGTCTTCTTTAATGTTCACCCTAAGAGAACCAAAGACCAGTAATCGCTCTCTCTCAAGTGTTGGGCACTGGGCCAGGACATGGTAGGGAGCCCCCTCATTCATGCCACACCACCGACACTGAGGGATTCGAGAAATTCTACTGCCGACCTTTCGGTCCGAGTTCTGCCAGCCCGAGAGGCTTCAGGAGCCCACCATCCAGCACATAGTGAACCAGACCAGCACGAGTCCTTCCTCATTCTGCCAGTGGGCCACCCTTCTCGGGGAATCAGCGGGGCTCTAGCAGCCCGTGCTACCAGTTGCTAAGCAGTCGCCTGGTGTGCCTCGGAGATCTAACATTGCCTGAGGGGAGAGCCTCTCAGGGAGTTAGGCCTCCTACCGCTTCCCTCAGTGGTGCCGACTAACCTCTGCCTCGTTTCGCCTTAGAAGCGAGTGCAATGAGGCTAAGAGGTGTCGAAGGGGGGTGTCGACTATACTCATAACATACATGTGTTTGTTCATTTTGCACTGCTCAGTGATGATCCCAACAATTTGCCTTATGTCCTTCCTCTCCATCCTCAGAAAGTTCTGTCTTGTCTCACGTGTTTGCTCTGAGATAAAGCGTCTAGAGTGCCTTACTCCCGTAGTAAGCGAAACATAATTAAATAACTCAAACTTTTAAATCACAGTAACCATCAAACTAACCATGGAGCCTCGAAGAATCCCAGAAGGGGTCTGAGGCCGGCCAGGGCACGTACAGTTCCGCAGCCATCGCTGGTACCCATTGCCTCACCCTCCCCCCCTGTGTTTGGAGGGCGGGTGTGCCTGGTCGAGGATCGAACCAGAGTCCGCTGGTCCTATCCCTGCCAGGCTCAGACAGCCTCACACCCCAACACGCTCTTCCAGCGCGCCTCCCAAGATGGTTGCCAGGCTAGTAATCCAATCTACCTGCTGGACGTGCCAAGCGTGGGGGGGGGGGGGTACATAGCCAAAGGGCAATGCGCCGACGCACTATGGGAAGGGCCATGTAGGTGGCTGCCTCTGCAGGGCGCTGGTGCGAAGGAGAAATCCAACCCCAGATGGGGCTCTGCATATATCCAGTGGTCGAGGTTTCATTGCAGGTAAGGTTTTCCCCATTCCCCGCACCATTTTTGACTGATGGGGCTGACACAGCTTGAGAACGAGAGGCTGTTGCTGCCTCCGCACAGCCCACATACCAGTATGTAAATACCACTGAACGATTTTTACTTTCCTTGGCTCTTATGGAATGGGGAGAACGCTTATATAATCAGATGACAGAAATAGTTCTGTTTTCTCTTCAGAGCTATATGTTTCAATGGCTCTTGCGTTTGAAAAACACCATTTGGGGAAACGGTCTGTGTCTGTGAATGCGATCAAATAAATTCGGCTCAAATGTATTTAGCCTGCAGATGAACACGAGACGCCTAAATTGGCAAAATCGGCCCGAAAGTTAGTATAGCTATCATAGTCAAAATTATATTTTTTCACAGAAACGGCTACTACGATTTTTATTCCATTTTGTGTATGGACAGGCCAAAATAGTATGGCACTAAAATAGTATTCTCATTCAAACGATATTGATTAGAGTAGCGCAATAAATTATCAAAACTCCCGAAGAAAGTCAGTTTTAGCACAGTTTTTTACTTTCCGCTACCCGAAGGGAAGGAAAGTATAGTAATCGGCCCAAAAAAAAAATTTGAGTTTTCTTCAGATCTTTACGTTTCAGACCCTACTGAGTCTAAAAAACCTAATTTCGTCGCGTGGTCCGTGTGTATGTGTGTGTGTATGTGTGTGTGTGTGTGTATGTGTGTGTGTGTATGTGTGTGTGTCTGTAGTTCGATTCACCCTGCAGTCGGGGGTCCAGAATTCCGCTGACGTATTCCCTGCGTGTCGTATGAGCCGACTAAAAGGGAAAGCCGGGTGGGCCCAGCTTGAAAGACAACCTCACCTCTACGAGGTCCCCGCAGGATTACATCCAACGAGGCTTAACTGTGGCTGGGCGTCACAGTGTACTCTGTCGCCACACTGTGCTCACCCTGCAGTTGGGGGTCCAGAATTCCACTGCCGTACTCCCTGCGTGTTCGTATAAGCCGAACTAAAAGGGACACAACTTACACTTCATTCACATACATGACACACTGGGACCCCCCTACCTTTAGCTGGGATCGCAGTACACACCCCCCGCAGGAAGGGGGACAGAATTCTCCTGCCGTATCCTCTGCGTGGTCGTTAAATCCGGCCTTAAAGGGGCTTAAAGCTCACGACACTGACACACACAACATATTCCAGACACAAAATACACTGCAACGGCTTGCGTGGCAGAACATATTGACTTAAAACACTCATAATGAGCGAAAGACAGTCCTGGAGGTAGCTCACTAACACCTTTGAGCGATCCCCTATATAGGTGCGGCCTTCGGAATGAGGAGGGGGAAAAACCAGGTTTGAGCGTTCCTGGGGCGGCTGATAGCGTGTGTCCCGCTCACCACATCACCAGTGGCCGAGGGCTGACTCTGAGCAGCAGCCGAAAAATCCCTCATGCGTCTTAGTCCCGGTGGGTGGCCGGACTGGCAGCTGCGGCGCATGTGGGGGCCTCCCTTTGACCCTCAACGGACCAGCGAAAGGGGCTAGAATCAATAATTCTGAGGGGGAGCTTCCAGGACACTGCCTCGAGCACCTCTTGCTCATACCACTAACACACACACCAAATGAACTCACAAGGATACACTACACCAGTCTGCTTCTTTAATCTCCCCTCAAAATTAGTAAAAACATGACTAAGTCAAATAACACAATTGCAGGTAATAAAAACGCCACCTGCGCCTCTTCCTCAGGCTCGCCAAGCTCGACCCCTCCTCTTCGGACGATGAGCAATCTACTCGTCGTCCAAACAAACAAGGGCGGAAAGAACCGGGCAAACCGCGTTCATCTCCCCTTCTCCCTAGTAGCCCGGGCAACCCGGCTACTACAAGCACACGACACGCCGTTGACCCTAATCTGTCGGACATGGAGCAAATTTGCGCATATGTCCAAATCATCCACAGCCAGATGGCACGGATGAGGGTCAACGCGACAGGACCTATCACGGGACCTCATCACTAGTTGCCTCTTCGAAATTTCGAAGCTGGCTATAAAGCTAATGCCCCCAACGACATCGCCCCCTGCCACTCCCCCTGCGGGAAACTGTGGCGGCTGTCGTGAGGAAGAGCTGCGTAGGCAATTGCCCAGCAGCCAGTGCCACCAGCCCCAAACTCAAGGACCTTCAATGAGCCAGGTAGTACCCCAGGCCCCTCATATGCGGCAGTAGCCGCTACTGCGCCTCCTCCCCTCATGGAGCTGAGGCGGAATGGCAGTCTGCCAGGGCCAGGAAGCGCAGGGGGAAGCGGAAACAGGCCCCAACTACAGGCTGAGGGCAGCGCCCCGCCTACGCCTCTGCCCAAAACAAGGGCAAAAGTAAAAAATAAAAACAAAAATAAAAGCCTCCACCGCTTGCCAAACTCCCCCCTAAAAACCCACGACAAAACGTGGTAGTGGTTAGGCATACATGTAAGGAAGCAGAGCCTGGGCCCTCCAAGCCTCATAGAATGGAAGCACTGATGGGGCGTGTCCCTGCTACGGACCTCCAAGCTCTATGCGTCCGATTGCTAGACATCCGCACCGGACTAGGGGCTGGCGCTGTCATTCTGACGGAAACGCCAGAAATGTCCAAGGGGCTCCCCAGCGACATTTCAACTAAAAAGGAGTTGAAGGTCCAAGCGTCAGCCCCCTGTCGTTTCCCACGCCTGCTATTGTGCGACGTGCGGACTGATCTTCGAAAAGAGGACTTGGCCCAACAAGTTGTTGAGCACAACCCTGCGTTATTTGCAGCCGCAGGGATGTCAGGCCCTCTTCACCAAACAGCGTGGAAGGTAGCAGAAGGATTGGGTGATTGAGGTATCACCCAGCCTATACAAAAACCAGAGGGCAAGGCACCTCCAAATAGCCTGGCAGCGGTGCATGCCATACGAAAGTACCAAGCCCCCACTCAGTGCTACAAATGCCAGCGCTATGGCCACCTGGCAGTGGCCTGTACAAGACCTGTTGTGTGCGCCTGGTGCGCCTTGCCACATCTGAGTAGGGAATGCAAGCGTGATGCCCTCTCAGAAGGTGCCAATTGCGTCGAACGCAAAATCCAACAGGTCTCACACTCTACACGAGACGCACGCTGTACCATCTGCCAGCGAGCGATTGCCCTCCAGGAGTCACGAGTAGATTATGAATAGGTCAAAAACAGTTCGAATCCTTCAGCACAACACAAATAAGAGTTGCCCAGTTATGGCTGAGTTGCTGCAAAATGCACTCAAGAAACGCTGCAGTGTCCTCGCCATACAGGAACCATACATAGGATCCAAAACCCTTGGTCTGGGATCGCAGGCACGAGTGGTGACTGGAGCAAGATGGGGAGCCAAGGCAGCAGTAGCCTGCACCGACCCGTCCATTGACATGCTCGCACTCACCCACCTGAACAGCCAGCACTTGGCCGCTGTGCTCATACGAGCCGGTGGCTTTGAGCTGGTTGTAATATCATTTTACAGGCAATTTGGCGCACCAGTTGCCAACAGCCTTGAACCACTCGAGCGGGCTCTAGCAGGCCTATCAGGACGACCCTGCGTAGTCTGTGCTGATGCAAACGCCAGATCACCATTGTGGGGATCCCCAACCCTGGACAGGGCGGGCGAGGCGTATATAGAGCTGCTCACCAGGTACAACTTGGTTGCTGCCAACGACCCCATGACTGAGGCGACCTATGATGGTCCAGGAGGAAGGTCGTATAGACGTCACAGCCGTGTCTCACACCCTGCTACTCAAATTGCAAGGTTGGCGGAGTCGTACCAGGTGCAACGCAGAGCGATCACATGGTTATTGACTTTGCCATCACGGATGACAACATCCTCTGCAAAGACATGCGTGAAAAGCGATTCCGCACAAAAAAATGCTGACTGGCCACAATTCTGTAGGGTACTGAAGGTGAACTGCGTGCCGCAGACACCGACCTAATAGCGCAAGCATCCACACCTGAAGAGGTGGACAGCAAAGTGGACACATTTACCACAGCACTGCACTCTGCTGGGCTCTCTGTACTTGGCCAACAGAAGCACAGGGCGATCAAAGTCCCATGGTGGACTGAGGAACTTAATCCCCTCAAGCAAAGTGCACATAGAGCCAGAAGGATGTACCAAAACACTCGTGACCCTGATGCCAGAGCAACACTCGAACTGCCTTCATCCAAGAGAAGAAGGTTTTCCACCGCGCCATCAAACGAGCCAAACGGCAAGGCTGGCGAAATTTTGTGGAAGCGGAGAGCTCTGAGAACCCCTGGGGCAGACACTACAAGTCCTCCATAGGAAAAGCAAACGTAGAGCAAGTCTTAGCTGCGATGCAAAATGAGTCAGGCTGGGCCTGCAGCATCGAAAGCTCACTGAAACCCTCCTGAGAAGGCGTTCCCAGATGACCAAGTAGCTCGAGACACTGAAGCCCAGAGGACAGCAAGGGAGCTGATCATGGACCCTCCGAACGAGCCCGACATCCCATTGTGGACAACAGGCGACCTCGGCAGGGCCCTTGCGACCTTAAAGCCCAACAAATCCCGCGGGCCAGACAAAATAGAAAGCAATATGCTAAGGAAGGCTGAGCGGACAATCTCCAGCGGTCTCCTTAATTTATTTAATGACTGTCTGCAGGTCGGACAGTTCCCCACTCAGTGGAAGTCTGCGCGTGTTGTCACTCTTCAAAAGGGAGGCGACCGCGATCAGTCAGACCGCGATCATGGAGACCACTCACCCTTCTTTCCATATTAGGCAAACACTAGAAATCTTGATGTTGCAGTCCCTCGAAGGAGTCTTGGGCCGCAACCTCACAGGCGGGCAATACGGGTGTACCAAAGGAAGGTCCACGCAGGATGTCATTGTCGAGATTCGGCGTGTTTCTGCTGGCACCGGCTAAGTACGTCGTAGCAGTTCTGATTGACATCAGAGGAGCGTTTGACAACCTTTTGCGGCCAGCGCTCTTAATGAGCTTAAAGATAGGGAATCCCCCGCAACCTGTACTCACTCGTCAGAAGTTACCTGACAGACAGAACTGCTACGATCGAAAGTAGGCATGTCTCCGTCCGGAGAAAGATTGAGAAGGGGTACCACAGGGCTCAGTCCTAGGACCAGCACTCTGGAATGCCTTCTTCGAAGGTCTACTCAGGAAACTCATGGAGACTGACTGCGAGCCGTACGCCTATGTGGATGACTTGACTGTGCTGATCTTTGCAGAGTCAGTCCGCCAAATTGAAGAAAAAACTCACCATGTGCTCCGCACTGTCAACCAATGGTGCGAGCATGTCAAGATGCAGGTGGCTGAGGAAAAACCCAGCTAATCCTCTTGAAGGGGAAAGTGAATAATCCACCCACAATACGCTTTGGCGGCCACAGGCTCCTTCTTGAAAAGCACGTCAAGTATTTAGGAGTGAATATAGGTGAGAGGTGGGGTTTCAACCAACACCTCCAGTCCCTTAAAGGCACTACCATTGCAAGGTTTGCCTCACTGCGTGCCATTAGCAAGGCCACTTGGGGTGTGTGTTACCACGACACCATCCTCATGTATAAGGCCATCTATTTAGGTGTGATTGGCTACTGCCCCGTTGTCTGGGGTAGCAAACTAACAGTCAATCAAAGAGAGTATTGGCCCAACCCCAGAGAGCTGCGCTCCTGTGGATCACCAAGGCCTACAAGACTGTATCAACGGAAGCAATCCAGGTGATCACTGGTCAGTTACCAGTTGATTTGGCTGTCGAGTGCATGATTGACAAGTGGAGAGTGAAACGAGCTTCCCGCTTGGGCTGAACTCCGTGCGGATCTCACCACAGAACAGAAACTTGCCGCCATCGACGAATGGGCTCTAGAGAAATGGCAAGCGAGATGGGAATCCTCGTCAAAAGGACGTGATACGTATGAGTTCTTCCCCAACATCCGTGAACGTCTTTCTAGAAAATGGGTTGAGCCAGACCACTGGACGAGCCAGTTCCTCACGGGACATGGTGACTTCAATGCGCGGCTCCACTTCTTTTCCCTGAAAGACTTCTCCATTATGCACGTCTTGTGCCTCCAGTGCGGAGGAAACAAGAAACCATGTGCTGCTCCACTGTAGTTTCTACAACAGTGAGCGACGGTTGTTGGTAGGGCAAACGAACTTAGCAGCATTGACTGCTACAAAGGAAGCCTATGACCATTTTGCAAAGTTCGCAAAGAAGGTGATGGCTAAGAAACGTGGTTATAGTTGATCTGTCCTTTGAAACTTGCCACCCAAGTAAAAAGTAAGATCAGGTAGGAAACCAGATTATGAATACTCCCAGATGGTAATGGGATTCCTCAGGTGGTCAACCTCCGCTGTAACACACGGGCAACAGCTCTCTACGGTGAGACTGGCTAAGACCAAATACCTGCCGTACCTCCACACGTCTGAGTTCGGTGGATGCTGCAGGGGCCGGCCTCTTGCATATTAGCGAAACCGCACCTTCTATGACTGATAGAACCCTCGTCGAGGGGTTAGGGACAGTCACCAAAAAAAGAAACAGACCTGTCTGTAGTTCGATTTGCGGGAGAACGGCTGATCCGATTGAGCTGGTTCTTTTTTGTTTTGTTCGTTATTTTTGTAGACACCAAAATAAGGTTATGGACGATTTCGGCCGATGGGAAGGGGGTGGGGGACGAAAATGTACCAAAAACTAGGGTTTTTCGCATTTTCTCGAAAACGGCTCTAACGATTTTGATTAAACTTTCAAATTATCTTCTCCTAATCAATACCTAACTTTTCTTCTCTATACATATCTCCATGAAAATACGGTGAACGGAGATAATGACCTATGAAGCAAAAATAGGTTTTTAAGCTTTTTGGCAAAATGACTTCAACGATTATCATCAAACTCTCAGGATATTTTCGAATAGTTAATACCTACATATTGTTCTCAATAAATGTTCCTCTGAAAGTCCATTGAGCAGAGATAAAAATGAAAATGTGTTGAAAATAACGTTTTTTCGAACATTTCCGAAAGTTCCAGGGTAATTTTTTCACCAGATGTGATAAATCCTAATGAAGTGTCTTTTAGTCACCCATACCAACATTTTGTTCTCCATAACTATTTCTGTATATATATGTTGCACGGAGATATAAGCCACGTTAACTCAGAAAAGGAGACTTGTCGAATATTAATTTATCGGTATTCCAATTTTCTCAAAAACGGCTCTAACGATTTCGATCAAACTTTTGGAGTACTCTCAGCTAACTAGTCCCTACATTTTGTTTTCTATAAATGTTCCTGTAAAAATGCGTTGAACGAAGATATAGCGCCCGCCTATGTAGGTGGTGTTCGAACTTAAAGGGGTGGCGGAAAGTTGTGTGTTGCTACGCACCAGATATTTCTCCATATATTACACATATACTACAATAGTGGTAGTTCAATATATAACTTTAGGAGCTACTTCAGGAATTCCGAAATTCAAATTACTGCCGTTTCACTTACAACCAACCGTTCTCAACTTGCTGAGCACATACTCGGCCCATCACCACCATGCTGCACTTATTTCCATTCTGCTTCACGTTTGACCACTTTCAGTCTACCCCTTTCCTTTCAGTGTCTGCCTGGATGCATCTCCTCTCCTCTTGCCATCCTGGCGTATATCACCCTCCTGGGTATGTCCGTGGCAGAGCCGCGTCGATAGTCTCATAAAACTCCCATGCACTGAATGATAATGTTTAGGGGCATAAGCAAATCAATTAATTCTGGAACCTTAAGCGCCACCAGTTTCTACTTAGGATGTTGAGCTGCGTTCTACTAGTTCATAGAGAGTGAATGAAAATGTTCGTTAAGAGTGACTAAAATCGCTGAATGAACGTAGGGCTGAGGATGGTGGTTTGATGCGTCGTCGCAACTGTTTCTGTGATGTTAGCCGGAGATATCTATAACAATCATTTTCACGTAATTGTCTGTAAATTCCGCGTTTTCCCTACATGGATTGACTGCGTGCTTTATATAACAGCAGCGCCATCGTTGACGGCAACTGATTCGAATTTACTGTGATTTTTACTACCGCGGGATGACACGACCGCCACCCCGAGAACCCTGCGACAGGATGTTTCTAATCGAATTAATTTTAACCCCGCCAGGCCCCAGAGGTAGTGAGAGTCGCCCACCACGACTCGACTGGTCGCAATTGGCTCTAATGGACGACTTCCTTAAGTCAAGGTTTGAGGGCAACCGTCAACCGAATCTTCGACTGCAGCTCGGATTACGGTTGACCTCTTGACGTAATCCTTTTAATTCCTCCTCCTACTTCACGTACTGGAGCTCTGCTGGGAATCTCTCCTTAGAAATGTCGAGAATGTTCACAAATATGTGGTAGGTGGGGTGACGTACTACACAACTTTTCTGAACCTCTTGTACATTCAGCGAAAAACACTATTTGGGAAAATGGTCTGTGTGTGTGTGTGTGTCTGTGAACGATTTTGAGAGAAAACCACCGTACCAAATCAGCTCAAACTTCATATCTCGCCCGCCGGTTATCATGGGACGCCAAAATAAGGGTATGAGCAAAATCCACCGAAAGTTAACTATAGTTATCAAAGTGATCAAAACACCAAATTTTTTTCTCAAAAATGGCTCTAACGATTTTGATTAAATTTTTTATATTGATAGCTCTCAATAAGGTAATGATACCATAAAATTCCCATTTGGGGGAATATGACTAGAGCAGCACAATAAATTATCAAAATTTTCGACCAAAAGCGTTTTTAGCGCGGTTTTTACCTTATGAACTCCGCTGGAGTTTTTGTAGAATGTTAAAAAAAATTGGTATTGTAGTCCAATCTAGTACCTAAAGGGTGAGTGTTTAGAAAAGGTTATGAGATACATGGGCTCACTCCAGAAATTCTTGAATTTCAACTACCGCCGTTTCGCTTACTACCAGTTCTAGCGGTTTTACTCGATAACTCCGCAAAAATGATTACTATCATCTTCAAAACAATCGTGATCCCAGCCTCAGTAATCCTCTGTGCAACATTTGCTCAGTAATGGTTCTGCCGTGGAAGACCAGATTCACACGAGTCGTATGCTGCTGTTTATTTCGTTACTGCGGGTTTCGATCCAGGAAAAGCCAGAAATTCAGAAATTAGATTAATTTTGCGTAATAAGTTTACGGCAAGTTATAGAGATGTAATGCTCGTTTGGACGCAAGAGGCTTCACAGAAGAGCCAGATGTCGATTACCGTGAGATGTATTCTCCTGTTGTACGATTGAGCTCACTGATGAGGTGAGTCTGTTGAGACAGCGTATTTGTATGAGGAATTGAAAGAGAGCATCTTCATGGACCCATCGAAGTATGAAAAGAAGTCTGTCTGATGAACGTTGTCGAAAATGAGGACGATACCGATATCGTAGAAATTGCATGTGGACTACTGTGAGAGTTTGAGGGAAGGGGGAATTTCTAAGGTAGTCCTTTTTGGGTGCTACTGTCCCATTTATGGAGGATGTGAACTGCACTGTCACTGCCTCTTAACGATATGGTCGTTCGCTGTCGTGCCTGACCAGTTGAATCGTGTGGTGTAGGTGTTGTGCGCGTGAGAGGGGGAGTTTAATTAAAATAAATGGGAACTCCGTCAGCGTGAGATGATGACTATATTATACCGGAAATGTATAGTGGAGTTTGAATTTGAGTATATAAGGGCGACAGAAGGGGACTTGGAATACGCGTGAACTCGCGCAGGAAACTGTAGCGGAGGGAGAGAGTGAGAGCTGTGACTGGGTTGAGAGTTGATAGTGGAATGTCTAGTGAGCAGTGGGAGCTGTGTGTGTTGGAGGAGGTAAATCGATGGTAAGGCAAGTTGCTGGTGCATTTTCATCAGGGGGATTGAGGCCTGACATCGCCACCATTGCTCCCGACCAGTCAGCAGTAATCCAGGATGTTCAGGTAGTATCTGGCAGTCGGGATCTGCTGCTAACGTTTTTTCTTCTTCTTCCCTGATGGTGCTGGGGAAAAAATACTGGGGCTGCAGTGCAGTTGTACATGAACCCCATCATGTCCTCCCAGTCCCACCCCCTGGTGTTCTCTTATGTGGTGTCTCCAAAACGCACAAAACGCTAGAGAACATTGAGGTCCTCCTCTGGCCACACGTGATGAACCCCAAGCACTCGGAGGCGCCCTGCAGCCAGCCCCTCACACATGCTCAGTACATGCTCCGCTAACTCCAGCTCCACTTTGCAGAATTTGCTATTCTGTACCTCAGACCTACCAATCTTGACCAGGTGGTACCTTAGTAAACAAGCCACATACCATTCGTATGCTATCTCTCTCCAGATTGTTGCTCTTGGTCGCTCGCTGGAGAGCCTCCTCCCACTAACCAACCTCTTTGATCAAGTGGCTCTTGATGGTCCCTACGAAGGCATAAGGCCCAAGGGAAGCAAAGATTCTTTTCTCGCTCTCGACCTGGCACCCAACACACTGTTAATGTGTTTTGCTTTGCCAATGTCTTCGGACCAGTCAGCCATTCCCAAACCAGCCCTGCCGTGGTAGGGTCTTATGTACAGCCTGACTGTCCGACATAATGTATATTGTTTTCCGTTTCAGACCTCTACACAGGAATTTCTGCATGCACACTCTCACTGTGAAGAGCTATTCCTGGAAAAGTGTAGCCAGCGCACCCAGTGGTATCACTGTCCGGATTCCAGGCCCATAAACGCCTGCACCTGCTAGGTCACCCCTCACTGATTCGTCTATTTAATGTATCATGGCCCCAGCCTCAAGAGAAGGAAGGACCTTCTATGGATTCGTACCTCGAAGTTGAACTTCATCTGTATCGCGTACCTGGCATGCGAAGCGGGTACCTCCGTGCGCACCTTATCCAATTTCAGGTGGTGCGGCGTCCTTCTCCCCTACCTGACAAGACCCAGTTCCTGCACACTGGTCACTTGTAGCGAGGCAGCTCTCTCCACAAGACACAGGTACAGGACAGGTAAAAGACCCAGCAGGACTTCTCGCGCAGCTGTGAGGCATACAACCCGTCAACTGCGGTTGCACACTCTTCTTTCCTCTCCTGGTCCATCAAACCGCTAACCTAGCCGTGTTGGAAGCTGGTTGAGTGGAGGCAGGTAACATTAGGGTTGCAGCGTTGACCATTTTCTGACATGGCGTATGGTGCTAGAAAAGTACTGGGGAGATGCGTCGGCTGGGTATGTCAGGTGTTCTCGGAGGTATCTGCTTGGGCCGTATCTGAACTGGTAGTCGTTCTATCGTGGTAAACCATCCAATCCGCCCCCTTCGCATTTCCTTAATTGTTGTCTATTTAGTTTCTCTTTTATGGGTACCACTGTCCCATTTATGGTGAGCTTCGCGGGGGAAAAAAGTGTGTGCATGTGTGTCTGCAAAAAATCGCGTTCAACAAAAATTCAGCCAAATCAGCTGAAAATTGATACCTAGTCCGGTGGTTAGCACCGGCAGTTCTAAATAAGGTGTGAGCCAAAGCTGCCCAATACTAGCTATAGTTATCAAAGTTGTAACGTGAAATAAAAGGCTCAGGACGAATGCGCGGTTCGGTGGGCAGCAAATCGCTAGCGTCACAGAGCGTCTTGGAGCTCTCAGTCGTCCATGGTAGCCCTTCAAACCCACCAAGCTATTTGCCGCGAAACCGGGCCATAGCATATCATCTCTCGCTTGTTTTCCGATTATTCTGCTTTCGTCCGTGATATAAAAATTCCGTCGGAACATGTTCCTTCAGTTCCCTGCATTACGAATCGATAAATTTCGTCTGGTACCGACACTACGACTCCGGTGAGGTGTTTATTTTATTGGCATGCCAAATAAGTAGGCCCAAAAAGACATTTAATTTCTAAGCCGTTTGTTTGTTTTCATTTCATTATCAGTTGTTCACTTTCTTTTATATTTTTATTATTAGTGCCATTTCTTTACTTGTCGAACAGAGTTAAATTCTTTTTTTTTGTTTAATTAAATTAGCTTCATTTATTTTATTTATTTTATTAACCCGTATAATTTTATTTGTTGAAATTCACGAAGGCTCATGGGTTCTTCCCCGCGAGGGTAATGGACTCTTAACTTGACGGCACAAAGTGATGAAAATACCAAAAACTGTTTTTCTCAAAAATCGAATTGCTATTTTGATAACATTTCCTGCATAGACAGCTCCAAATAGTACTGCAGTACCTTACAATTCTCAAACGTGGAGAAATGGCATGAGCAGCAGAATAAATTACCAAAACGTTTCGACGGAAATCGATTTTAGCGCAGTTTGTTCATCTTAAACTCCGCTAAAATGTTACTTGGTTCCTCAGAAAAATGCAGGTGGTACTACAGTTAGATACCTAGCGTTTAATAACGCTTATAAGATATATAAGGACTACTCCAGAAATTCCATAATTTCATCCCCCACAGATTCCCCTTCAACCATTTATCAGTTTTTAACCGATTATTCCAAAACGGCGAACGGTGAACGGTTTACTTCTAAAAAAAAAAAAAAATCAAAAACAAAACAAGATAAACGACTGGAAGCTAGAAAATTGAGAATCACGAATTTGGTAATCTTGGCATTAATGTGGAGATACCTTATTCGCCCGAGATTTACTTGCACCGCATTGGACGAGCTGGTCGTTTTGGAACAAAGGTTAGTGCAGTCTGTGAAATTAGGGCAAGTAAAGAAAATGGTATCAGTGTCGCACCTTCGAAGGGAGGGTGTCGAAAGGCTCTCAGAAGTCCTGCAAGAAGATTAGCTGTGATCATCATGATGATGGTTCAGTAAATCATTTGGCCATTTCATGGCTGGAGCCGTCGTTTGGATTCAAAAGAACGACGTTGAGTTTCTTCTATTTACATTTATGAACCCCAGATCCATAAGCGCGCCTCTCGTTGCTATTGAGGATGTCGTAATGTATAGAATGAAAGATTTGATTAATTGCTTGATTTGAATGCACGTAAGGCCTTGGAATGTTGTGTGATGCGTCGCACCGGATATTTTTTAAGCCGATTAAGTAACTTTCCTTTCTACTTCGTGGAGCTATGGAAATAAAAATGGTTATCTTTACTGTGGCTGCTATTTCGTGTTGTAGCAAATATTTTCGTCCGCTTCTTGCGAAGTCCGTTCAAATTATCGAAAGTAGGTCATTTCATTTGATTCGACTGGTTCGAGAGGTCATTCGCGATGGCGAGGGGGTCATTTCCGGAGCCGTCGAGGGGATGGGTGGGTGGGGGTGGGGGTTGTGATGGGCCGAGAAGGGGTGGAGGGGGAGCATTTCCGGCGAACGATCGGGAGATGATCGTTCAGGAGCCGGAGGCCTCCGACCGCCCCGGGAACCCGCCACCATCTACCGCCACCCTCCTCCATACCGCCTCAAATGGCCGAGTGACGAAAAGGAGCCTCGCGGGGGGAACACTTTCCCATTTCCGCCAACTGTCCGCCCGCTCTCCTTCTCTTTTTATAACGTCATCTCGCGGGTAACGTGGGGCGTCTCCGGGGGCGGTGGGGTCCGGTTATCTCCCTTCCGCAGGGTCACCTACCGTCTCTCCGATACCGCGTACCGGATCCTACCCCTTTCGACGGTATTTTCTACGTAACGACACCCCTCACCTCATCCCCCCCCCTAGGGGCCAGCGCCATTTCGCGTAGCGGCCGTCGACGATTTCCCTCCTCACGACCAATTTCGCCGTGAAAAACACAATTAGGGGACCCGGGGCTCCTGTTTCCATTCGAGTGGACGCGCATCACACAACTTTCCGCAACCCCCCTACATTCGACGACCAGGTACATGTACGGGCGCTGTGCGTTGTATATTCAAGGACTTAAAACTGGAATTAGAAGAAACAAAATGTAGGGACTAGTTAGGTAAGACGTTTCTGTAAGTTCGAGCCGTTTTTGAGAAAATTGGATAAAAGGTAAAAAATGTTCGACAAACCTTCTTTCCGTGCTATCGTGGCTTAAGTGTCCATTGCACAGAAAGATACTGTAATGAACGCAGGATTGTTCCTGTTCTCCTCTCCTATTGACTGTTGGAAGCAAAATACACGCCTCTCCGTGTGTGGTCTTGTTCGTTGCCGTATCTGTTTCCCCTCGTACACCGTTTCATGGGTTTATGATTTGACAAAACACCAGTTGATTTGACCACCAGACTAGAAAAGATTTTTCATATTTTCTAAGGAAGAGGATTGTAAAACTAGTTCGCGAGGGTAAACTTGAAAACTCAGACAATAATCAGAAAGAAACGAACGGTGCGTGGCAACACACAACTTTCCGCAATTTAAGTTCGAACACCACCTGCATATGCGGGCGCTATATCTTCGTTTAACGCATTTCTACAGAAACATTTATGAAGAACAAAATGTAGGGACTAGTTAGCTGAGAGTACTCCGTAAGTTTGATCGAAATCGATAGAGCCGTTTTTGAGAAAATTGGAATACCGACAAATTAATATTTTTACAAATTTCCTTTTCTGAGTCAACTTGGCTTATATCTCCGTTCAACATATATATACAGAAATAATTACGGAGAACGAAATGTGGGTATGGGTGACTAAAAGACACTCAATTAGGATATCACATCTGGTGAAGGAGTTACCTTGGAATTTACGGAAATGTTCGAAAAAAAAACGTTATTTTCGATACATTTTCATGTTTATCTCTGTTCAGTGAATGGTCAGAGGAACATTTATCGAGAACAATATGTAGGTATTAATTATTCGAAAACATCCTGAGAGTTTGGTGAAAATTGCTGAAGCCGTTTTGCCAAAAAGCGTAAAAAACCTATTTTTGCTTCATAGGCCTATATTTGCGTTCGCCGTATTTTCATGGAGATATGTATGGAGAAGAAAAGTTAGGTATTAATTCGTAGAAGATAAGCTAAAAGTTTAACCAAAATTGTTATTGCGGTTTTCGAGAAAAACGAGAAAAACCCTAGTTTTTGGTACATTTTCGTCCCCCACCCCCCTTTCCCATCGGCCGAAATAGCCCATAATCTTATTTTGAGGTCTACAAAAAATAACGGACAAAATAACAAAAAAACCAGCTCAATCGGATCAGCAGTTCTCCCGCAAATCGAACTACAGACACACACACACACGGACCACGCGCTGAAATTAGGTTTTTTAGACTCAGTAGGCCTCAAAACGTAAAGATCTGAAAAAAACCCAATTTTTTTGACCCGATTACTATACTTTCCTTTCCCTTTGGGGTAGCGGAAAGTAAATATCAGTATAGTCCAGTTAGAACCAGCAATGAGCGAATCAACAAACGATTTTCGTTAGGAAGATAGCGCCATTTTGTCGAGCGGTGGGAGTTTATCTTTCTCACAGAAGAACTGCGGCCGTGCTCCTCATTAAACTGGACGGTTGGGCCTGTTAATCAGTGCGTTATGTGCTCCGGAAAAAGGACAAAACTTATGCAGCCTTGTTTCGCTGTTAACCGATCATTTGGAGCCTGTTTCATCAGACTGAACGTGTCGCAGATTTCGTCGTTCGTTCAAAAAAATTGTCACCGAAGTGTAACTAAGCTAGTTTGTGGAATAGCCGACCAAGGAACACGCGAGGAGTTAGACTTACGTACGCCAGTGCACTCTCGATGGACCTTGCGCGGTTCGTCCATGACATATCCGAGTACAACTCCGTCTAATGAACAGCTTGCGCTCAAATCCACGATTTCAGCAACGTCGTCGTTCTACGCAATCTCGCTCGAACACAACCTCGTCGCGACTTCCCTTCCAAGGTGCTTCCAGAAAAAACCAGAAGGTAAAACGCTACTGCTATGGATTGCCAAATCACTTTGCACGTCACTGTTCCCAAAATTGAAAAACCCGTAGATCGTGTGGAGTCAAAGAACACGTGTACGTCATGTAATGCCGCAATACGACTCCGCAAAACTCATCAAAGTCGCGAGTGAACCACCTTTTGGAAGACAATCGCCACCAACGTGAGGAGGAAGATGCATACGACTTTCTCGTTGGAAATTGACAGTTCAAGCGCCAATGAAGAGTCAGTGAAAGTTCTACGGCACATTTACCGAACATGATTTTGTACGCCCCTTTCGCGTCGATTTAAAAATAGAGTACGCTACGCTTCGCATGAAACATTGATTTCAGTAATAGGTAAAAAACACGATCTCTTCTCCTCAAAATTGGAATTAGCTCCTTAGATGGTAAAATGTTACGATGACGCGCAATTATATCCTCTTGGCAGGATAGCACCTGTAAAAGTGCTGTTTCGTCGTATTAGTAACCAATTACGTTTGTTCGTTTTGAGTGGATCAGGTCCTAATTTGATCGGTTTTGTGATAACAAAATAATAACACGGCAGTCAGAGCTCAGTTAGCGGTCTTGTCCGTCTCAAATACGGGTATAGGTTGTATGATCAAATCGTATGAAGCAGTTACCCTAGAATTTACGGAAATGTTCAAAAAAACGTTATTTTCGACAGATTTTGATTCTTCTCTATTAGGACTGCCAAAGGAACATTTATTGTCAACAATATATAGATAGTTTTATCAACATTGTTGCAGCTCTTTCCGAGAAAAATGAGGAAAACCGTAGTTTTTAGTACATTTTCGTACCTCATCCCCTTTTCCCATCAACCGAAATCGCCAATATTTTTATTTTTGCGACTAAAAAATATCTGGTGCGTAGCAACACAAACGCAACCGCCGTAAATTTGACCTGCCGTTTGTACTAGTGCTGTATCAAGAGCGTCTGCGTTCAGCGACGTGTGAGGCCAAGAAAAGTAATGTGATGCGTGTCGCCAGATATTTTTACTTTCCGTGTAATGGGACGAACCAAACCCTTCGATTCAGCGAAGGCTCGTTCGGGGCATTTGTGCTGACTGGGCAACTCAAATGCTCCGATTCGCTCGAGACTTCGCTACCCTCAGTTGTAAACGAGCCGCTGTGTCGCCCCCTCGCTCTTGTTCGCTCCCACCCAGTTCCCGGTTTGTGGTGGCAAAACTTCTCCGAATGTAATTCATGAATAAAACCAATTTTTGTTCAAATTGCATTCGGCTTCTATCGTACTACTTCCCAACTCACCTAGTGCGATACCGCTTTCAATCGTTAATCGCCCCCCCCCCTCCGTTACAGTAGGAAGGAAAGTTATCTAATTGGCTGAAGAAAAAAAAAATTGTCTCTATTCTGTTCTCTCCAGATCTTCACGTTTCCGACCCTACTGAGTCCGGAAAATACTATTTGGGGAAATGGTCTCATCAAAATAAAGATATGGCCTAAATCCGCCTAAAACTTAACAATAGTTATCATAGTGATCAAAACACCAAATTTTTTTTCTCAAAGATGGCTATAATGATTTTGATTAAATTTTTTATAAAGACAGCTTCCGGTAAGGTGACCATTGTGTAGAATTCTCATTTGTGGAAAAATGACAAGAGCAGCACAATAAATTTCCTAAAGTTTTGACGAAAATCGATTTTAGCGCGGGTTTTTCTTTATGAACTCTGCTGAAACGTTACTAGAATGTTTCAAAAAAATGGGTGTGGTAATGCAATCCAATACCTATGGATGAGTGTCAAAAACGTTGATAAGATGTATGGGGGTCATTCCAGAAATTTCAAAAGCCATTTTACCATTTCTAAAAGTATTTATCCAATAACTCTCGAAAAGTGATTATTATTATCCTCTTCATTTTGTAGGAGGAACCCTGAATTATGTAACATTAACATTTTTCGTTGGAAAACTATGAAAGAAGTGCGACAAATGTTCAAAAACTTGGACGAAGCGTGACTTCCAAGGTATCACAGGACTTCTTCAAATGGTCCTCGTTTAATGCAGAACTAGTGAATTCAGGTGCATGTCAACAGCTGAAACGGACGGTGGAGTATTTCCGGGCTAACGTGTCGCCGACTGAGGCAAAATATAGCTGTCACTGGGCTGCTCATTGGCGTTGGGCGAATCACGGGATTGCAGCAACTGGAGAGCCCACGGACTGAGCAATGTTCCTTAAGTGAGCAACTGAGCAATTCGCGTAAAATTCTAATAATGGCACGCGAAGGCTCTACATTACGCTGCGTAAGAGCCCATAGCGGGGCACACTTCGTCGCACCGCACAACTTCCATACCATTCGAGAGTGAAGTCACTTTCCGTCGGTTTCCGCGCGTTCCCCTTTGCGGTGGGAGTGGTGGGGGGTGTTGGGACGGAGTCTTTCTTCTCATTTCCGTGTTCCTGGAGGCTCAATCTGAACGTAGCTGACTTTTCCTTCTGCTCGCCTGATGACGCGCCTGACCTTATTTCCTGCGGCGTCACCGGCTGCCAGACGACTTTTCCGGTTCTTCCGAGCAGCGTCGAGTTAAAACTTTTAAGGACCTCGTACCTTTTGGACGGAAAACTGTGTTTGACCGAAGAATTATAGGAAAAATTTGGAAAACTGAATTGTCTGGATATTGCACCACACAACTTTCCTCGGCGCGTTCACTACAGCCACGAATACAATGTTTTCGTTTATTATTCATTCTGAATATATGTTATATACATTCTTTCACATTCCCTTCACCCTTGTAAAAAAAATTTGGTGTTTTGATCACTATGATAATTATAGTTAGTTTTGGGTGGATTGTGCTCGTATCCTTATTTTGGCGTCCTGCGTTATGGTGGCTGTTGGCGTTGGAAGTTGTTGAATTCCCCAGCACTAAGGGAAAACCCTTGACCGGGGGAGTGTCATATTCAAATAAAATATTGCACTAGGTTATTTGTGCGACATAGTGTAGGTATAGGAGTATAGAGGAACGACACGCTCCTAAGTATAAGTACTTCTCATATCAGCCCTCCTGGCCAATGTGGATCAGCCAGAAGAAGACCATGCAGAGCGAGAAAACTCTAAATAAATATAGAAAGCCAAATAAGATGGGAATGGAGGTAAACCACAGTCAGGCGATGGGGGCAGTAATAAGCGATCATTGCTGGACGTGCAGCATATTTGAAGGCACGAGAAAAGTTGAAAGAGTTTGGATGCTTCGGAAGAGAAATGAAGTGGTTTACGGGCTATGATTTTCAAAATGGACATTTGGTTAACGATGAGAGAGTAATACAAGGCCGTGGGCAAGGCAAAGCCCCAAATGAGGATCCCAAGACAAGGCAGGGGGATTCCCACACGAAGGGATTCTCAGTTGGTTGTCAATTGTCCTCTTCGACGGCGATATAGGAGAAAACTATGTTAAGGCTTTAAGAATGCTCGCAGAGCCAACGGAAAGTCGTGTTCAGCTCTATTCTACGCGGAGTAGAGTTTGCCTCGCCACATCTACTGCAAGTTCACTATTTTCAATCCAGACGCAGTCCTACTCCTCTGAGGCCCGTCCTATTGAACTCAGCGTCGAAAAATACCTTGGAAACGACACCAAACACGACATAATTGCAATAAAACTGCGCATTCATTATTTCGCGCAAAAAGTTCATGTTCTGGATGTAGAATCGCAGCAAGTAAACAAACCCCACGGTTAGGGGTTATAGTAAGGGCACGAATTTGTTGAGAAAATTAACGAAAAACGATAACTATGAAATATAGTGAGGCAAATTCTACTACTCACGGGAAAATACATCGAGAGTTATCGCCGCTCATTTCCTGCACTGCTTCCCGTCTCACTCCAATTACCCTTCAGTTCGGCTCGTTATGTTGTGCCAATTGCCTAGCGTCGCCAAGATAAAATCATTTCCGGTTGTAGTCAGGTCATGTGTTGTATCGTTTAATGGTATTTTTCGACGCAGAATCGGAAGGTGCTCGACAAACATTGTAGTTTCCAGGTTGTTGGTATCGCCAGGTTGTTGAGATGAATAGGATAAGTCACAATTATGCTGCGCGAAAGAATAATAAACCGTTCTGTGATTTATAGCGTTTTTCATTCATACCACCGCAATACTTTCCTTCCTATTTTGTAGCGAACCATCAAAAATGCGTTGAATCGAACCATCAAATTTACTTCGAGGGCAAAAAATATTGTGAAGCGCCGCAGAAAATATTTGTCTCGTGTACGTACTTTGTAAATGATGGAATGCGAAAACACGAGTCTTTTCAAAGAACCCCCGGGCTAGTAGACAGTTTTCCATTCAACACGACTTTTGAGTCCTTTTTCTTCCGGACAGAGTTGCCCTCCTGAAGTTACTAAATGCTACTGTTAGCTGCATTTAGACTCGACTATGAATTCCAGGCTTCCTCCGTGAGTGATGGACGTCCCCTGGGAACGAATTGAGCTTCTTTTTTTGTGTGTGGTGCGCCGAACGCATCGACCGTCGAACTCAAAAACGGTACGTCGAGCCCGTGTATTCATAAAAGCGGGAATATTCGTCGGAGACCGTCCGGGAGACTCTGCCCGTTTGTTTTCCGGAAAAGTCTTCGTCTGTTAAGTGAGCGAGCGCTGGGCGTAACGCCTTTGGAACGTCTCTTAACGCGCTCACAAAAGCCATTTTTGTCAGGCGAACGATAGAGACATCACACTTCACACCCCAGTTCGACGGACTGTCACGAAAGTCGTCGTCTCTCGAGGAGAAAAAAAAAAAACAAAACAAAAAAACCCCGTTGCTCTCGACAATCTCCATTTTTTTTCATCCCCGGTTTTCTCCCTTTTCTTTAGAAAAATGTCGTCGATCGGATGTTTACTGGCGAATCTTGTTTTACGGTTTCGTGGCGGGCAGTCGGGCAGAAGCAGAAATAATCCGACTTTACCGGACTTATTGTGGTTCATTTATAACGCAGCTTATTAAACTAAGCGCATCGAACGAGAGGGTGCTGCTACGAGTAGCAAAGCGCACGGTCATCACATCTCACGATGTTCACTGCACATCCGTTCAGAGATCCTCGGCATCCTCCGGGATACTGAACTTCCTTCGGCAGAAGACGAATTTCGGTCTTCCGAACCTCTCCAGTAGAAACGTAACGACGTTTCGGCATCTACACGCTTCTCCTGGTAATACACGTGATCCATGTTCATCCTATCATTGAATACGACACAGTAGCGTCGAGCCATTACGGCTTTTCAGTAACCATATCCCAAAAAGCCCAAAAATTATTTTTGTGTGTCTTTGAGAGGCTTCGACTCCAAAAAACGCCACTTGAAAAAGGCGATAGAGAAAAAACGGCCGCACCAAATCGCCTCAAATTCTATATTTAGCCTGCAAATTAGGCAGACTTTTCTGTCAGAGTGTAAACAAGGTTCGAGTTGAGATCAGTTGAACTGTATTTACTGTAACATTCTGTTCTCCGCGTATTCTACAATCTGGGATGCTCACAATCCTAACATGACGTAACATATTACGAACTGTTCTTTGTTATCCCTTCCTCACGTCAAGAACTCTCCACTAAAAGTGATTCGAATGAGGCGGCTTATACTTCCCATTTCGTTCCCTAGCGCACAAATACGTTCCATTGAGACGTTATAGTCGTTCTAGCTAGTCAGTGAGAATTAGACCGACTTTCGACGCACACGACGTTTCTGAGTCACGGAAAACACCTTCAGGAAAACGGCTAGTGCGACTGTGAACACAATTGGGGAAAAAGAACCAAATTAACTCGAATATCGTATTAACCCTGCGAATCGCCATGGGATGACAGTTGGATTTCTAGTTACCATAGTAGGTCAACACTACTTTAGGTTCGTGGTCCTCTTGACGTTTCCACTTCATAAGTTTCTCCACTATGTGATAATACTAGGAAGGAGCTGTCACGCGCTGGTTGCAAAAATTGACGGGTGACGTCATGTCGAATGAAATGGACCTTCTCTCCAGAAACGGCTTCAACGATTTTGATTAAATTTCTTACACTGACTGCTCTCAATAAGACAACTATTATGAAACTCCCATTTGTGGGAAAATGGCGAGAGCAGCGCAATAAATTACCAACGTTCTCGGTGAAAATCGCTTTTAGCTCAGCTTTGGTTTATTATTCATTCTGAATAATGTTTTCGACCAGGAAAAGTTTTTGACAACCCCACTCCGAAATTTGATTCATTTCGAGAAATCGGGGTTCGAAACCTGCAATGTCCATCCGCCATCCGGGTGCCAATCACGCAAACTAAAAACCCTGCAAATTATTACACAACGGTTTATTATTCGGATAATCAGCTTGACCTAGCATTAATGCTCGGAGACCCATCCTGTTCGATTCAGCATCAAAAAATATCATAATGAAACCCAAAAAAAGGTCGAAGAGAACTGAATCGTAATATTAAAATAAACAAAAAAAACGAAAGTATCTAGAAAAAACTGAATTTTAATATGAAAACATGCACGCTAAATACTAATATCAAAATTTAACCAAAAATCTATGAAAAAAAACAAAATGAGAATGAAACGAAAGAATCTAAAAAATTGAATCGTATTAAAACCAAAACGTCGGGGAAATAGGAAAGGGGGCGCTCGAAGCGAAAGGCGAAAAGGGAGTTGAGCGGCGAGTGGGGGAGGCGGAGTCGTTGGGAGGGAAGCTTGAGAGAAGCGAGCCGCCTTGAGAGCGGTTGGTTTTTTAAAGAGACGGGCGGGGCGGAGGGAATTCAAACGACGAAACGCTTGTAGCTCCCGCATTGTACTGCGTTTCGTTAATTTTTTTAACCGTTTTTTGCCCATTACAACCACGGGCTTCGTCCGATCGGATTGCCGAGATGGCGGGCACAACTAGATACCAAATCGGATTTTTGGGCGAAAGAACGAATTTTTTAGACCACGTTAAAGGCACAAAACGGCCCGGACGGCGGACGGGGGACGGCGGACGGACATTGCAAATTTGGAATCTCCATGTCTTGAAACGTAAAGTATCAAATTTTGAGGGGGGTTTGTAAAAAATTTTTCGTGACCGAAAACATAGGGTTATTATTCAGAATGAATAATAAACCAAAATCCCTTCTTTTGCTCAAACTCTCATGTGGTATCTAGTTGTGCCCACCAGTTCGGCAATCGAATTGGACGAAACCCATGGTTGTTATGAGCAAGGAATGTTTAATGCTGGGTTGAATGAAATAGTTCTCAGAGGTGTAAGACTGCGTCTAGCCCGAAATGGTGAAATCACAGTAATTAGAGTGAGCCAAAGTCTACTTATTGAAAGAACTCGAGGGACAATAACTACAGCGAAATTAATCGTTTCATCATTTCGGAGCCACTCCAGAAATTCCAGGGAATGAGTATGAGCAGCACAATAAATTTCAGTGCAGAAAGCACTGCCGCTCGACGTTTGACCAAGTTCAGGCGAATTAGATGAAAAATAAATTGAGTTAAAGAAAAAGCCATGAACAGAAGTGAACTGACGTAGAGCTAAAGAAAGTAGTGTGATGCGGCGCAGCCGATATATTTCTTTTCCCCAGCACTCTATAATAGGCAGAATAAATTCATTCATTCAACAAAAGTTATCGTCTCTACCTGGCCTGCGCTCATTGCTGCTTTTCACTCCAACCACCCGTCAGTTCGATTGGTTGCGCATACCAATTGCCTGACGTTGCCTGGAAAATGTGATTGTCATTCCATCGTGTCGTTTACTAGCGTTTTTCTGTGTTGAATCGAATGGGATGGATCTAGGAGGCGCTCTACAAACATTGTCGCTTCCCGGTTGGTGAACATAGCCTTGTTACATTCTGAAGGTCGATAAATCTTCGAAATGACGAATAACTTCAAATGACCTATTCATCAATTCACAATGACGACCGGCTAGCGTCAGGTGACAGTCATCGACATTTGATGAGTTGATCGGCAACCCGCTATTTCCACTCACCGAATGTGTTTGACCGACGGCTGCCAATTCGACGTTTAACTGGAGAATTGATAATCCTTGATATTCTTCGACGTTCGATTGAATAGAATAGGTCACAACCATGTTGTAGAAGAGATTAAAAAACCTTTGTGTTATAGTTTGCAACATTCTAACTTTCTCCTAACTGAAGGGGAAGCAAAGTATTACCATCGTGGAAAAAAAGTCGAGTTTTCTTAAGATCATCACGTTTTGATATCTGCTGAATCCAGAAACCCCCCATTCCGGAGCTTTGCCAGTGTCCGGTCCTATTTATGTTTTGTTCGTGATTTTTTCTAAGGCGTGGAAATGCGCATATAAATAATTCCCGTGGAAAATCAAGTTATGAGCTTTTAATGAAAGGGTTTAATTCACTTTTTGGCAAATCAGCCGTAACTGCTCGTAGTAAACTAGTTAATTTCACGGTAACAGGCCTTTCAAGGGGAAATCTAAGATGCGACGGTGAGCCCTGATGAGCAAGCACGCTTCGAATTAGACGTAAATCGTTTAAGTTAAAAACACTTATTTTTCCGTTCACTGAACTTCGACTTTTATTAATAAAAACACCATATCGTTCAGTAAAAACTAACTTGTAGGTTTAATTAAAATCATAGCAGCCCAGTTCAAGAGAAATGCGAAAAACCATCATTTTTTATCGAAATTACGAGCACATAAATGTTCCTTATCATTTGGCAGAATTTGGACGATTTATGACGCTGCGGCAATCATTCTCCTGAAGACGACGGTTTAATTTTAATCTTCAAATTTCTAAGGAAGAGACTCGCCGAAATTTTGATAATTTTTGCAGCTCTCGTCATTCCCGCACAAACGAGAACTTTATCGTGCCGTTATGTTATTAGGAACAGTTCACACACAAAAATGTAATCCTAAGCGTTGTCAAACAACAATAAACAAAATCCACCTATTTCCTTCTATTTGTTGGAGCTTGCTTCAATTTCTTTCAATGAATTCCTCTACAGAAACAACTAATAACGTTTAGGGCGTGATTTGTACTCGTGTTGTCATGACACAGGAGCAAACTTAAGAATTATGAACACATTCCCGCCCTGGCCCGACCTTTTGACACATCACTGGACTCTCAGTTTGGCAGGGAGCGGTGGCCGAAGCTCAAGGTCCGATATGGTAACTTTCCCATTACTTGCAACATGTGAACCCCTGAAGGTTTGTGAGGCAGTTAATGGTATACTTGCCTAGTAGTTCAGTCAGGCTCATTTTATCTATCGACGAACCCAACACACCAATTTCGTTTAGTTTTGTTGTGGCTACCATTTCCTACTTTGATTTATAAAATAATTTTTTTATTCATTTCGAACTTACGTTACGTCTCCATATTATTATGAGCCAAATTAAATTCAGTTCTTCCTGATTGCTTAATTTTGGAGTCCTATTTTCTTACAAGCATAATTCTTTCAACCCCAAACCGAATCGAGCCCAATACTTCAACTCTTGGGTGTCAACTATGAGATCGCATGCACCATCTGAAACCCGTTTCTGGAGAGAAGGTCCATCACCATTCAACGTGACGTCACCCGTCAATTTTTGCAGCCAGTGCGTGACAGCTCCTTCCTAGTATTATCCCATATTGAAGAGACTTACGAAGTGGAAACGTCAAGAGGACCATAAGCCGAAAGTAGTGACTCAGACGCGTCGAAAGTCGGTTTAGTTCTCACTGACTACCTAGAAAGACTATAACTTCTCAATGGAACTTATTTGTGTGCTAAGGAACGGAATGGGAAGTATAAGCCGCCTCATTTGAGACACGCGTGAGGGAGCGAAACAAATCTGCGGCACTTTTAGTGGAGAGTGCTTGCCGGGAGGGTACAAAGAACAGTTCGAGGGAAAACATTTCCGCAGCTTTTCCGCGCCCATTAAAATAATTCGGAAGCCGCCGAAGAAGAAATAAAAAAAAAAGTGGCGAAAAAAAGTGTCGCAATGACTGGAAAAAAGGGGGATAACGCGATGCAAATGGGGAAAAGAGCGGAGGAGGGATAAAGGAAACGGTAAATTATTGTTGAGAGGAGAAGGAAACTGCTCATGAGATTCCATTAGGTTGCCGAGTAACACTTGTTGACTGAGCTGCATCTCCCACAACGCGACGAGTGTCGCGCCTCTTGAGGAAAAACTTTATTTTCCCGTCTGACATGCTCCGGAGAATTTTTTCAAAACTAATACATGTTAGTGTATTATACCTCATCACCTCATTGCCATGTGCACCATTGGAATTAAGACTAAGGTTGCACTTCGCACCCTCTTCATAGGTCGATGAGGTCGAGAATGTGGTGCAGTCTGCCTGACCGTCGGCTACTTGGCGGGTCGAATCCGTCATTGTCTGCTGATGGCTTTCTTGGAGGGTTTCGGAAGGTGTTTCCATACTGAGGTCTTGGTAGACGGCATCGTTTCGGCGCACGAATGACGTTCCGTTGCAACATTGTGTTTTAGGGTTCTGTTATCTGCCAGAAGACGGATTTAGAGCATGCGCGATATATCGTTAGGACGGACGAATACCTTGTACATAAGCAGCCGGAGGAACTGCAGCGGCTAACATACGCCTCACATTTTTAAACTCGTTCAAGTTGTGTCAACATCTCTGAAACTAACTTTTATTCAACTCATTTCACATCAATATATGTCTGGTGCAACGTATCGCAGCTCTTCCCTCGGCACCATCTACATTTTAGTCACTAATCCAACCTATTGTTCATTCAGGACGTAGGGTCTCGGTAAAACATAACGTCGATACTCATAGCGCTAACAGTTCCGTGATTTATTGGGCTGCTGCTAGTAGGAAGTCGATGATGCAGTCAACATGATTTTATTTGGCCGGTTTGTGTTCACAGTTCTAGAATTATAGTGGAATGGTGTGGACAATTGAGGTAAAACACGACGTTAGTTCAAATTCCAGAATTTCCAATGTTATCCTGATTGCTTTATCACCTTGCATACACTTTTACCATATAGCTTATTGCGTATGCCATTCTGATTTTAAAAAAATAGTACTATATTGTCAAGTGAGCCATGCTCGTCAGGAATAACTGCACTAAAATCAATTTTAGTAGCAATTTTCCATCATTTATTGTGGTGCTCTCGTTTAGCACAAGAGTCATTTAGGTAATCGTCAAGTACTGCCCAAAGGGGTGAGGGCTTCTGCCTTTGGGCCAAATTTACACCGTGGTCAATACTGCGCAATATTCCCTGAAGGATTATTATTCTCTTGCACAGCATGATTGTGACTTATCCTATTAAATGAAACGTCAGAAAACATTAAGAATATAACAAGGCTATAGCACCAATCTGGGAAAAGTTTTTAGAGCATCTCCGAGGCCTATTTCATTGGATCCAGCATCGAAAATCACCAGTAAACGATACGTAACATGACCTGCCTACAACGGAATTACCGACAACAAGGCGAGGCTATGCAATTTGCGCAACACGACGAGTGGTTAGGTCCCACTAGTACCTTGAAGTAGTCCTGTATTAAGGGTTTAGTTGTGCCCACCTACTCAGCAATCAGATTGGACGGAACCTATTACTGTTATGGGGGGGAAAATGGTTAAAAATTAGCCTAAAACGAATTTTTGGCAGTTTTATTGCAATTATGTCGTGTTTGGTTTCGATTACCAGGTATATTTTGAGTCAAATAGGCGTAGGACTGTGTCTAGATGGACAGATGGAGTGATATTGCAGTAAACGTTGTGAGGCAAATACTGCTACTTGGAGGAACTAGCGATACCATCAGTCAGTTTGTCTCATTACTCCATGCCCAATGCCTACCGCCTATAAATGTCAATTTCCTTTGTAGTCAAGTCATGTTTCGTATGGTTTACTAGTATTTTTCGATGCTGAATCGATTGGTATGAGGCTTGGATCTGTGCAAGATAATAATAACCCGTTGTGCAGTGCGCCGCCGTTCTCATACATATCCAAAACTGCCCAGCAATTTCAGAGGTTGAGGAGGGGTGTTTCTTCTGTGTGTGCGTTCTTGATCCCTGGCCTCAGATCATCAAGCACCATTGTCTTCTGGCTGAGCACTGCCCTGGAAAATTGAGGAATGCATCTCCAGTATTCCTCTGAATGCATCACGGAATGAACAAACGCCTCAGGCGTGAGCCTGCGCACCTTCGGCACGAGAAGGTGGCATGGGGGCTCTCATCCACCATTGCCCTGCAGTGCAGGCAGTTTAAGCTTGCAGCCTTACCATTTCCATGTCTTGGTGGCCGTACTCAGGTTGTTCTCTTCATGGGTACAGCTCTTTCCCGTTGGCAGCCAGAAGGTGGATGGGATAACACTTTCCACCACTTGCATTGCCTTGCCTCCTAAGAAAGCCTGCCGTATGAGCGAGCAATGTGGGGGGGGGGGGCGCACCTCTTCTACATTGCTGCAATTTGCTTCCCGTCGTAGCGAAGCGCATAAGCGCCCACCATGTGCTGCCCTTCGTGTTGGTTAATGAACAGGAAAGAGATATTGTGCTTTATCTGCTGCTTTCTGGATGTGGAAAACAAACTACAACTAGGTATGCACTATTACCCCCAAATATCGAGCTTCCCTCGCTTGTTGCTCCGTGGTCTCCACACGAATCAGGAGGAGAGCCTCCATTCTTCCTGCTGTCACCAGGACTACTTTCATACAGTTCAACGGTAATACGAAATATTCCTGTATAGTAAAATGTCTTGTCCAACTTTATTGATGCCGTAAGTCATCAGGTGGATTGCCTGTGCAGGTACAAGAGCGGGTCACATACACTCCCTTGTGGTACCCCACAACCCATTACTTCGTTTGGTGATAAATCCTTCTTTAGGCACGTCGTTGGCGGTCCTCACTTAATCGACACACCAAGTCGTAACGCAGTGGCCGGTTAATTTTCAGAACGAAACGGCTAAAATGTAATAAGTGGGAGTGCACAGTTGAACGCCGGCAAGATGGTGCTTTTATCGAAAGGCGCCCGCACCCTGAGAATTTTTTATCAGATGTCGTCCCTCCGGAGGAGCTCAACGCAGCGTCACCTGTTGTTCCCCATTCCCATTCCCTCCAGGAACAACTTAGGTATTGCGTTTAATTTACTGTAAAGACAATCTTCATCCGCCGCAGCCTCAACCCCTTAATTCAACTTTTTCCTACCCCCCCCCCCTTCGCAATCATTCCCGCTTGTTTTTCACTTCTACAGTCGATTTAAAATTAGGCCGTTTCTCCAGAATCCAGAACTATTTGCCGGAGGAAGAGACGGCTCTCTGAGGGAGCAATTTTACAGTCAATTTCCTTCGGGCTCCATCTCCATTTTCCTCCCGGCTTTTCCACCCACGTGATGGGAAATGATCCGTGCGGATGAGGAGTTTAGTGCTTCGCTCGCGCCTCTTATCAGTTGCCGATTTTCCTATTGGGAGCAATTCAATGTCTTTTGAAGGGGTCGTCTTTCTAATCCGCTTTTATCTTTAGAATGAGATCAACTGGAGATTCAAGTGACCAACGTGGTCCTCTAAAGCGGCCTGGTACTGACTTGTGAGCTTCACACAATTTCCCAGCCCGCTATAGACTTCAGACTATCTGGTTTCGAAGGCTTTCGAGTTCGAAAAACGCCATTTGGGAAAATGGTCTGTGAGTGCTCTCATTTCTTGGGAATCGATCCAAGGCCTGAGGCGGTTGGAGAGGGTACTCGCCCATACGGCCTTTACCTCTCTTCTGCCATGCGCTATAAGACAAACGGATTGTCCAGCGAAACCACAACACCGTGGTGCCATCCTATTTGGCTGCTGCTTTAGCAGCTTAAGGACCCGAATGGGTGGACGCTGTAATTGCTGCTGGCACCTGCGCTTCTTCTCTATGCGAATTCGCTTGTCCTGTCCTGTGTGAACCAGACAGTTACGATCCTGTTTTTGGGAATATCGGGTGGAGTACCGACCGAATGGCCTCCGCCTTACTCAGACCACAGGTTGGAAAGAAATTGGGATGGGATGACTACCTTCCAGCGACCCCACGACCACCATGATGTCCACAAGCAAGGTGAGTATTATGCAGCAATATCAGGCCTCAACTCTGGGTATATGATTGCTCTGTTGACCGGGTAGCAGCCACCTGTTGTGACCCTAACCCATAATGCACCTCGTTCCTGTGGTACCATGTTTGGGTCAAACAACCCTTAAGGCCAGAATGGTCGCTGGCCGACTGTTTCCTCATCCCAGATCTAGGCAGTTTGGACTTTCTGGCATTCCTGAGGTTTGGAAGGACTCCAGTAAGCCGTATTAAAAATAATGTGGTTGCTCTTCAAACCCACTCGTTGAGTGTGTGGTTGTGTGATGTTATTGGCTGGGTAGATGGCTGAGCGCGAATATTTTCAAAGGTCGATAAAGTCGAGGATGTAATAATAATAAACCTAATTTATTGACAGGAATAACAATAATACAACATGTTGAAAACAAAGTACGATATAAAATCCCGTCCACCAACACAATAAGTTCTTTCGAACTTGTGGGCGCTGGTGGAGTCACTCTCTCTCAGCCAAAATAATATAGCTACAAATCTGATGTTACAAATTTTGTATAAGATTTAATCTTATCTTCTCATCCTAGATAATATCATCTTTCTAAAGGCATTTAAACTCTCATAATCATCGAGATTAATTTTATAAGAGTAAAAGAAACGAAGAGGCCTATAATAAGCGTTCCTCCTCGCTCTCTCCGTGTGTACCTTAGGTAGAGCAATATTATACGACAGCGCAGTGCGCGTGTGAGGAGTAAAACGTCTGTGCTCCAGCCGAATGCCGGTTTTAAACACAAAAATACATGACTGCAGCAAAAACAGTTCTCCCACGGTAAGTACATTAAATTCCCGGTATAATCGGAATCTTGGGTACAGGGGCCTTTTCTTAAGAGCCATTCTAATAACAATGTTCTGAACGACCTGCAAGGACGCCAGCAGAGATTTGTAGGCACTACCCCACACAACAATGCCATATTTAAGTAAAGAAAACACCAGGCCAAAATAAATAGAACGGAGCTGACGGAATGACAAAAAAAGTCTCTTTAAAAATGTAGAAAAACTTCCTTAATTTGATAATCAGAGACTCGATGTGGAAATTAAATTTAAGATTGTGGTCAAATAGAACTCCCAGGTACTTACATTTTGGGACCAACGGCAAATTTATACAATTACTAGATTCCTCAGAAAGAAAGCACTCATAATTATGAAAAGACACACCTGACAGATCGGAATACCCACGATTAGAAAAGGAAAAACGCATTAAAGAGGTCTTGTCCACATTAAGGCCCAAGGGATTAGCATCCATCCAGTGCTTTACTAAAAACAAGTTATAATTCATTGTCTCAATAACCGATGCTGATCCCTTGCGTAGAATATAATGGCAGTATCATCAGCAAGTCCTAACATCTCACCTTCAATTCCCAAATTTAGCATTTCATTTATGTACAATAGAAACAAAATGGGGCCTAACACAGTCCCCTGCGGCACTCCGCAGGTTACCACAACGCTATCACTGAGTACTCCATTAATTTGAGTCACCCGAGGGCAGTCCAACAAGTAAAATCTAACCATGCCCATATTAATATAACTTACTCAGTAATTTCGAATGGTTGACCGAATCAAAAGCCTTTCTAACATCCAGAAAAACTCCGTAAACAAGATAACCCTCATCTAATTTGTTGGTAATAATACTACTTAATCTAAAAAGAGCATGGTGTGCCGCAGTCTGCATAGTCGTGGGTTACCTGGAGAGTTGAATCCTTCTTTAGCTGCCAACGTTCTGTGTTGGATTTTGTGGGAAACAAATCTGTTAATGTCTTTTTCGAGGGTTTCAGAAGGTGTTTTCAGGCGGAAATCGTGGTTAATGGTGTCGTTTCGTACGATGGGTGGGGCATGAATGATGTTGCGTTGTAACGTTCGTTTTATTGTTCTTCTATCTGGCGGAGGACAGGTTTTAGAACATGCCGTATATCGCTAGGCTGTATATCCTAGATGAATGCCTTGTAAATGAGAATTTTATTATGTAGTGAGATGTGGGGATTTTCAAAAAAGTACTTCGATTGTGACGTTTTTTTAGATCGGCAATGTGATCTCAGGCGTTTATCCAATGTCACTCTGAGGTACTTATGAGAGTTTGAATTTGGAATCTGAATCCTATTAAAGAAGAGAGGGATGTTCATATACTTCTTCTCGTAGGTAAAGGTGACAGCCCATGACTATGCCGGGTTGATTTCAAGTTTCAAGCGGTTACACCACTGGGTGAGCAGATTGGAGAATGTCTGCAACCGTTGGGCCACTACGTCACATTGCGAATCGCAAACATTGTACACGAGGTCGTCGGCAAAGAAACCCAAGAAGTTTGGACTGCCTGGTAGAGGTATACCATGGCAGTAGAACGTGTACAGGCAAGGTCCCCACAGGCTTCCCTGAGGAACACCTGCAGTGGTTGGCCTGTGAGAGGACAGTTGACTCTGGACATTTACTTGGAACGTCCTTCCGTGCATCTGGTTTTCCGTCCCCTCAACCTGCGCTGCACTTTACATATGCTCAAGGGGAACTCCCAGCGAAACCCAACCCCCACGGAGCCAAATCCTTGGCTTCATGACCTGCGAAGCCACCCCCATAGGCAGAAGCCCCTGTGGTACCCATTTTATTGGGCTATGGCTTAAGTAGCTCAAGGGCCTGGATCCCGGGTGCCGGAATTGCCGAGAGGCACAGGACAAGTGTAATTGAGAGTTTAAATGGCGGTTGGGGAGAGTACCTAGCCCTGTGGCCTCTACCTCTCTCATGCCACACTCCACATAGATTTTTCCAGCGAAACCCGGCGCCCACAAAGCCACCCCCTTGGCTTCACCGCCAGCAGCGCCACGCCTAAAAGGCTCCACGCTACCGGCCGCAGGCAGAAGCCCCCGTGGTGCCCATTTAATTTGGCTAGGACTTAAGCAGCCTAAGGACCTGAATGGGTGGTAGGCCCCGGTGCCGGAAATCCCGAGAGGCTCAGGACAGGATCACTTCCCCGAGAATATTCCGCTCACCCTGAGCTACGTCACACATATTGGCAAAACAGCCCCGTTCATAACGATGTTCGCCGTATCGTATCACGGAGGGGAACCCACCCGTGTCACTTAGCCCATTTCCAAAATTTCAAGTAAATGTTTCGAACATGATGAACGGTTGGGTTTGGGTGAGAGAGAGAGAGAGAGAGAGAGAGAGAGAGAGAGAGAGAGAGAGAGAGAGAGAGAGAGAGAGAGATGAGAAGACACTCGCCTGAGTTTTGTTTAGAGGTGGGAAGTGAGGTGCTGGAAGAAGGTGAGGAACAACACAAGTGTGGAAACTGTGAATGGGAAAATATGTCGCTCGATCGGGTCAGGAAATCGAGTGATTCACGAGAGATGGTTTGGAGTTCCCTGCAGCTTCAGAACAAAGCTTCAGGTTCAGCAGCTCAGCTTCAAGTCAGGGGCAAAGCACAACTGTAAGTCCTTTTGGGTTTGAGCGCAGCACACATCTTCACTAATGCTTGAGCTAAACTCACATGTTTCCCAAAGTGGCACAATGTCTACATGGGGGTTTTCAATCTTCTTGACACGTTGCTTAGTCCGGAGACGCAGTTCAGCTCGTATTAGATTCCCGTTGGTTTTTTTTTTGTATTTGTAGATGGTTTTCAACCTTCAACTTCACCTGAGAGCGTAAAATCAAAAACATGTTCTTGTGGTGAACCGGAAGGGAGCTGGAAAGGGAAGTACATAGAACGTTAGCGAAGAACAGATGAACGCCATTGAAATAGTGTGTAGCATGAAGCGGCAGTTCGGCGTTAACTGGGGGAGTTCTCCTTGAAGAATTCGAGTGTTGTGAGGTGATTGCTGCCGTAAATGTCGAACGCTCCGGTCGCGCTCGGTCTCGGACTTTCCCTCGGAACGGCGGCCGCCCCAGAGGATAGAAGACGTTATGCTCATCGGAGGTACCGTACTCCCCAACCGATTCCCAACAGCGTTCCCAGCCGCAGCTCGCCGTCTAATATCTCGGCGGGACCGGTTTTCAGAGTTGCGGACCGAATGTGTTTTGTAAGCATCGAATTGGTTTTTAGGAGGTGTGCGTGAGTGTGTGTGAACACGACGGGTTTTCTCTCGAAAAGAGCGGAAGGCGCGGAGGCAGAGGGCTCCGGCTGAGGCCGAGGCCTGTGGGCCGGGGGCCGGGTGTGGAGTCACGGCGAGTTAGCGAGGTGATCACGGTCTCTCCTGAGAGTATGCGGTCACGGATCCACCGTGAAATCAACCTCTCATGTCCTTATTTAGACCCCCGAAGGGAGAGCGCAAAAACAAGATGAAAGTCCTGAGGAGCCCAACGGGGAGCCCCCCACCACAGCCCCCCTGTCACACCCAACCATCAACAAAACAACAACAACAACAACCTCATAACGACGTAATTACCCGACGAGCCCGTGTGATTTCCACTTTCCAGTGAACTCACGCAACTCGTACTCAAATTCACTTCTGTTAACCTGTCATTACGGCTCACTTATGTAAAACCGTCCGTGTCGATCTCCACATCGCACAACTTTCCTCAGCCATTTTCATGATGACTTCAGTACGGCTTCAGTTTATATGAACTTGGTAAAACCCAACTAGACGTTTTGGTTGCGCTTAAAGTTCAGGAATGTATTGACCTGCTCCTACTCATGCCACGACCCTTATTGAGCTACACAGAGGATTTGTGTGACTACCAACATGGTTTTGGTTTATGATTCGTTTTAGAAAATGTCAACTTTCATTGTTCCGTTGCAGTCGACGTTGAATTAAATAGGATTTGTCTTATTCATGCTGTGGAAGAGAATAATGAATCGTCGTGTAATGATTTGCTGCGTTTATTAAAGTACAGTAGCCACAAACGAGGCCCAGGTTTACCGTATTGTCAATTATATCTCGTGACCCTTCAACCGATACTACTTTCAATGCAGTCAAACGCTTTAGCCATATCACGCAGGATTAATACGCTTTTCTTAACGGTGGGGGGGGAGGGGGCGGCACACAACAAGCAGATGGTGGCAGTTCATAGGTGGTTGGCCCTTCTCACTGCTAGCTCCTACCGCACGTTTTCTCAGGAAGCAGTAGGTGATGCACTGTGATATCCCAAGGGGCACCTTCTACCGTCCGAGTGGAAAGAGGGGCGCCCATCAAAAGTACGGCCGTCAAGAGAAAAGAGGAAGGACTGTGATCCTTGGGAGCTGGCAACAGGAGTGGGACGCAGCCCAGAAGGGGCAGGGGACCAGGCAGCTGATTCCAGCTTTTGGTCTACGGATATGGTAGCGCAGCTCATGGTGGAGTGGGACATGAAATTTCGCAAGGCTGAATGCGGAAATTGCCTACGCTGCTGGGCAATACACACCTGAAGAGGTGGACAGCAAAGTGGACATATTTACCACAGCACTGCACTCTGCTGGGCTCTCTGTACTTGGCCAACAGAAGCACAGGGCGATCAAAGTCCCATGGTGGACTGAGGAACTAAATCCCCTCAAGCAAAGTGCAAATAGAGCTAGAAGGATGTACCAAAACACTCGTGACCCTGATGCCAGAGCAACACTCCGAACTGCCTTCATCCAAGAGAAGAAGGCCTTCCACCGCGCCAACAAACGAGCCAAACGGCAAGGCTGGCGAAATTTCGTGGAAGCGGAGAGCTCTGAGAACCCCTGGGGGAGACACTACAAGTCCTCCATAGGAAAAGCTAACGTAGAGCAGGTCTTAGCCGCGATGCAAAATGAGTCAGGCTGGGCCTGCAGCATCGAAAGCTCACTGGAAACCCTCCTTGAGAAGGCGTTCCCAGATGACCAAGTAGCTCGAGACACTGAAGCCCAGAGAGCAGCAAGGGAGCTGATCATGGACCCTCCGAACGAGCCCGACATCCCATTGTGGACAACAGGCGACCTCGGCAGGGCCCTTGCGACCTTAAAGCCCAACAAATCTCCTGGGCCAGATAAAATAGAAAGCAATATGCTAAGGAAGGCTGAGCGGACAATCTCCTGCGGCCTCCTTAATTTATTTCATGACTGTCTGCAGGTCGGACAGTTCCCACTCAGTGGAAGACTGCGCGTTGTCACTCTTCAAAAGGGAGGCGACCGCAATCAGTCGAACCCGCGATCATGGAGACCACTCAGCCTTCTTTCCATATTAGGCAAAACACTAGAAATCTTGATGTTGCAGTCCCTCGAAGGAGTCTTTGGCAACCTCACGGGCAGGCAATACGGGTGTATCAAAGGAAGGTCCACGCAGGATGTCATTGTCGAGATCCGGCGTGTTTCCTGCTGGCACCGGCTAAGTACGTCGTAAGCAGTTCTGATTGACATCAGAGGGCGTTTGACAACCTTTGGTGGCCAGCGCTCCTTAATGAACTCAAAGGTAGGGAGTCCGCCAACCTGTACTCGCTCGTCAGAAGTTACCTGACAGACAGAACTGCTACGATCGAAAGTAGGCATGTCTCCGTCCGGAGAAAGATTGAGAAGGGGTGCCCACAGGGCTCGGTCCTAGGACCAGCACTCTGGAATGCCTTCTTCGAAGGTCTTCTCCGGAAACTCATGGAGACTGACTGCGAGCCGTACGCCTATGTGGATGACTTGACTGTGCTGATCTTTGCAGAGTCAGTCCGCCAAATTGAAGAAAAAACCCACCACGTGCTCCGCACTGTCAACCAATGGTGCGAGCACGTCAAGATGCAGGTGGCTGAGGAAAAAACCCAGCTAATCCTCTTGAAGGGGAAAGTGAATAATCCACCCACAATACGCTTTGGCGGCCACAGGCTCCTTCTTGAAAAGCACGTCAAGTATTTAGGAGTGAATATAGGTGAGAGGTGGGGTTTCAACCAACACCTCCAGTCCCTTAAAGGCACTACCATTGCAAGGTTTGCCTCACTGCGTGCCATTATTAAGGCCACTTGGGGTGTATGTTACCACGACACTATCCTCATGTATAAGGCCATCTATCTAGGTGTGATTGGCTACTGCCCTGTTGTCTGGGGGTAGCAAACTCAATCAAAAGGGAATATTGGCCCAATCCCAGAGAGCCGCGCTCCTGTGGATCACCAAGGCCTACAAGACTGTATCAACGGAAGCACTCCAGGTGATCACTGGTCAGTTACCAGTTGATTTGGCTGTTGAGTGCATGATTGACAAGTGGAGAGTGAAACGGGAGCTTCCCCCGCTTTGGGCTGAACTCCGTGCGGATCTCACCACAGAACAGAAACTTGCCGCCATCGATGAATGGGCTCTAGAGAAATGGCAAGCGAGATGGGAATCCTCGTCAAAGGGACGTGATACGTATGAGTTCTTCCCCAACATCCGTGAACGTCTTTCAAGAAAGTGGTTTCAGCCAGACCACTGGACGAGCCAGTTCCTCACGGGACATGGTGACTTCAATGCACGGCTCCACTTATTTTCTCGGAAAGACTCTCTCTCCATTATGCACATCTTGTGCCTCCAGTGCAGAGGAAACAAGAAACCATGTGCTGCTCCACTGTAGTTTCTACAACAGTGAGCGACGGTTGTTGAGAGGGCAAACGAACTTAGCAGCTTTGACTGCTACAAAGGAAGCCTATAACCATTTTGCAAAGTTCGCAAAGAAGGTAATGGCTAAGAAACGTGGTTATAGTTGATCAGTCCTTTTGAAACTTGCCACCCAAGTAAACAGTAAGATCAGGTAGGGAACCAGATTAAGAACTACTCCCAGATGGTACGGGATTCCTCAGGTGGTCACCTCCGCGCGGTAACACACGGGCAACAGCTCTCTACCTGTTGAGTCTGGCTAACGACCACATACCTGCCGTACCTCCACAGGTCTTAGTTCGGTGGATGCTGCAGGGGCCGGCCTCTTGCATATTAGCGAAACCGCAACTTCTATGACTGATATAACCCTCGTCGAGGGTTTAGGTACAGTCATGAAATAAAGAAACAGATCTGTCGGACAATGCTTGCGACGCACCTTTTCTTGTCGTGCGTGCTGGTGAATGTTGGGCAAGGCGAATTAAAATATATTGCGACAACTCATAAAAGGAAAATGATAAAACTTGGGGGAAGTTAACAAATTCAAATTCTTCTGCCACAAACACAGTTTTTGAGCTTGGCTCACCAATAGGTCTGCGCTACGTCCGATGACTGATCGTAGATATGAAGAAGCGGGTTTGGAGGAGACAGAACGTTCTGGCGTGCGAATGACGCTCCAGGCGTGCTAGCTCGTACAGGGTGAGCTTATCCCCGCTGTGGTTGTGAGTCCAGTCACATGCTTCCCACGCCATCATCCAACAGAGAACAACATTCAGGCATTCATCCGAATGTTGAATTCCGAGGAAAGCTGAGGGTGCATTGCTCAATTTGCCAGGGCAGTGCATAGCCTGAAGAGGGCGCACGTTACTTATCCAGGGCCTGGTGCAACACGCAGCACACAAGACGCAAATCTACCGGACATTTACGAGGCATTTCACAATTAAAATTGGCAAGACCTCTCGATCCACACCGCCTTGATGCAGTCGACAGACGTGCAGTTACAACAACCCAGGAAGTGCCAAACTTCAATTCTGATATGGACCACATCGCCGGTTTTGAAAGTACAGATATTTAATTTCATTTATTGATAAGCGATATTTAAGTTTTATTTGTCACAAGAGTAATGTGCCCTCTTGCGACTAGGAAACACGAGTGTGCCCTGAATTTTGTTTTCTCTATTTTATTGTTGCAGCTGTAACGGGAAGAACCAAACCCTTCCAATCAGCGTAGGCTCGTCCGGGGCATTGTGCTGACTGGGCACCTCAAATGCCCCGAGACTTCGCTGCCATCAGTTGAAACCGAGCCGGTTCCCTCGTCGCTGTGTCGTCCGCGCTTGCGTTCGCTCCCAGCCAGTTCCCTGTTTGTAATTGAGAATAAAACTCTGTGCTCCAATTGCATTCGGCTTGATATCGTACTAACTCCCCAACTCTCTTAGTGCAATATCCCTTCAATATTAATCTCCCCCCCCCCCGTGACATTGGCGCCCAACTAGTGGTCGAACTTCCCCTACGTTAGTTCGAGATGCCTGCCACGCAGTAAAACTTGAAGGTTCTTCTAATGCGATGGGAATTTTAGATCCCCAGTCTTCAAATTTTCTGTCCTTCTGCTGCGACCTCCTCTCTCGCCTGTCATTATGTTCGAACGTTGTTCCTTCTTGACGTACAGTTGAACGCAGCTTTGTGTTCATTCGACGACGGTTGCTTCGAGCAAAGCAGGACAAATGTCAATCCTCCTCGCAAATCAAGAGCACGCGCACGTCAACGTAGAGAGGGTCAATGCTTACCTAGCATCGCAGCAGCGGAAACTTACGGACCGTACACCTCACAACCACTCAATGCCCCATCCTGCGTCAACATCGACATCTTCCTGCGTGTCTGTCCCCGAACGACCTCTCAAACAAGGAGTCCGGGTGAACCACGCGCCTTCGCAAAGGCCTGTTGGAATGCCTCCATCGCCAGAGCCACATCCCTGCCTTATCTGCGGCATATAGCGTGGGGTAAACCAGCCAGATGAACCAGAACGCCGCGCTTGTTCCTAAAAGTGCAACTAACCAGTGCACAGTATAGGCAGCATCTTCGCTCAGCACTACCCCTTCTGGAACACCCGAGGGCCGGTGTCTTCTGAGGAGGAGGGAAATTCCGACTCCCCTGGGCATTTGAGGTGCCCAGTCAGCACAAATGCCCCGGACGAGTCTTCGCTGAATGGAAGAGTTTGGTTCGTCCCGCTATACGGCCCTACAGGAAGTAACTTACGTTATATTGCTCCCTTTGCTCGCCTCGTTTGTTTTTACCGAGGTTTAGGTTTCCTGCTGCAGTTTTGGGCCTCCTCGATTGACAAGCCATGACAAAGAAGTCACGCGAGGGGAGTTTTCTGCTGGATGTGGTTTTCCCTTGCCAAAAAACAGCCACAAGGTTTTTCTCAACCTCCCACGCGCCACTTCCAATGATGCAACGTGACCACTTTCATATAAAGGGGGGATGGTGCGAGGTTGATCACGAATGAGCAGGAGCCCTTCTGGTAGCCGAAGCTCGGTCGCTCTCTGGCAAATGAGCACTCTTTCCTTAGGATTGAAATCTCTTTCTTTTCCTGCTTTCTACCCTACACCACATAACCCCAAAGGGCTATGTAACAAACAGGTTTATTTCCTTATTTAATGACTGTACCTAAACCCTCGACGAGAGTTATATCAGTCATAGAAGTAGCGGTTTCGCTAATATGCAAGAGGCCGGCCCCTGCAGCATCCACCGAACTCAGACCTGTGGAGGTACGGCGGATATTTGGTCGTTAGCCAGACTCAACAGGTAGAGAGCTGTTGCCCGTGTGTGACTGCACGGAGGTGACCACCTGAGAATCCCGTACCATCTGGGAGGAGTTCTTAATCTGGTTCCCTACCTGATCTTACTGTTTACTTGGGTGGCAAGTTTCAAAAGGACAGATCAACTATGACCACGTTTCTTAGCCATCACCTTCTTCGCGAACTTTGCAAAATGGTTATAGGTTTGCTTTGTTGCAGTCAATGCTGCTAAGTTCGTTTGCCCTCCCAACAACCTTCGCTCACTGTTGTAGAAACTACAGTGGAGCAGCACATGGTTTCTTGTTTCCTCTGCACTGGAGGCACATGATGTGCATAATGGAGAGAGAGTCTTTCCGAGAAAATAAGTGGAGCCGTGCATTGAAGTCACCATGTCCCGTGAGGAACTGGCTCGTCCAGTGGTCTGGCTGAAACCACTTTCTTGAAAGACGTTCACGGATGTTGGGGAAGAACTCATACGTATCACGTCCCTTCGACGAGGATTCCTATCTCGCTTGCCATTTCTCTAGAGCCCATTCATGGATGGCGGCAAGTTTAGGTTCTGTGGTGAGATCCGCACAGAGTTCAGCTCAAAGCGGGGGAAGCTCCCGTTTCACTCTCCAGTTGTCATCCATGCACTCAATGTCTAAGTCAACTGGTAACTGACAGTGATCACCTGGAGTGCTTCTGTTGATACAGTCTGGTAGGCCTTGGTGATCCACAAGAGCGCAGCTCTCTGGGATTGGGCCAATACTCTTTTTTGATTGACTGTTAGTTTGCTACCCCAGACAGCGGGGCAGTAGCCAATCACGCCTAGGTAGATGGCCTTGTACATGAGGATAGGGTCATGGTAATACACACCCCATGTGGATTTAGTAATGGCACGCAGTGAGGCAAACCTTGCAATGGTAGTGCCTTTAAGGGACTGAAGGTGTTGGTTGAAACCCCACCTCTCACCTATATTCACTCCTAAATACTTGACGTGCTTTTCAAGAAGGAGCCTGTGGCTGCCAAAGCGGTGGATTATTCACTTTTCCTTTCAAGAGGATTAGCTGGGTTTTTTCCTCAGCCACCTGCATCTTGACATGCTCGCACCATTGGGTGACGGTGCGGAGCACGTGGTGGGGTTGTCCTTCGATTTGGCGGACTGACTCTGCAAAGATCAGCACAGTCAAGTCATCCACAGGCGTATGGCTCGCAGTCAGTCGCCATGAGTCACCTGAGAAGACCTTCGAAGAAGGCATTTCAGAGTGCTGGTCCAAGGACCGAGCCCTGTGGGCACCCCTTCTCAATCTTTCTCTGGACGGAGACATGCATGCATTCGATCGTAGCAGTTCTGTCTGTCAGGTAACGTCTGACGAGCGAGTACAGGTTGCGGGGGATTCCCCTACCTTTGAGCTCATTAATGAGCGCTGGCCACCAAAGGTTGTCAAACGCTCCTCTGATGTCAATCAGAACTGCTACGACGTACTTAGCTGGTGCCAGCAGGGAAACACGCCGGATCTCGACAATGACATCCTGCGTGGACCTTCCTTTGGTACACCCGTATTGCCTGCCTGTGAGGTTGTGGCCAAAGACTACTTCGAGGGACTGCAACATCAAGAGTTCTAGTGTTTTGCCTAATATGGAAAGAAGGCTGAGTGGTCTCCATGATCGCGGCTCTGACTGATTGCGGTCGCCTCCCTTTTGAAGAGTGACATCACGCGCAGACTTCCACTGAGTGGGGTACTGTCCTACCCTATGTAACAAACAGTTCTGTGTTGATTCTCAGTACCCAGGAGTAAATTCATGGGGCCAGCAGACCCTCCTTTCGACTTAACCAAATTTTGTGGAGGATTATGAATACTAGCGACACTATAAACGCCGGAACTTAAATTGCTACTTTGTGAAATATACTGAAAATAGATTGGTCAAGGAGTCACCGCTATGGATATCGAGAAACGTACTTGAGACTAAGGAAGGTTGTGTGATTTGTCGCTCCAGATATTTCGTTGTGTGAGGCGGGGGTGTGGGGGTGGGGTCTGCTGAACCGTCGGCAATCTCCCCCTCCCAAACTGTCGACAATCCGTTGAGCGAGAAAAACTGCCGAGTTCGGTAAATATTTGTGATGACTCCTTCGCCCCTTCGAGTCGATCGGTCGGCAAAATCGGTCTTTGCAAAATGCAAAGGGAGCGCGAAAACCGACGGTCGACTTCGAGTCGACGCTAAGTAACCCCCCCCCCCCGCCCGAACCACCACCACCTCCACCGCTCAGAACCCCTCCTTCGCCCCTACCCTTCTAACAGTGTTGTTATGGGTAGGATGAGGGAGTAGTTATTAATAATGACATTGGCGATGGTGAGTAGTAGGAGGAGCGGCGGGGGCGAGGTAGCGGCCGAGTCTTGGTTTATACACGTTGTTTGCGCGGCCATGTTTCTCCGCCAAAGGCGAAACGAGAGCGAGCGAAGAGGCGGCGGAGGAGGCTGCGAAGAGCCGAGGGAAGGCGGACGCTAGTCATGGGGCTCATGGGAGTCTGATGGTGGGACGACGATGGGCTAGGGGTGGGGGTGTGGGGGAAGGGGGGTCGTCAAGTATTCATGACTTCGCTCACCGAACCTCCGCTCAATTTCACTCCCATCAGAAATTTATTAAAACCAAACAAGTCGGAGGGAGCCGCCGATACCGGAGCACAAGCCCATTAATTCTGTTTGCCTTGTAGCCTACATTATTTATCGCGGCGATGAAGAGAAGCGGTAGTTGGAACGAGCAATGTTGATGGTCGGGGGGGGGGGTGCAGAGGGGTTTTGGAGGAATAGGACAAAAAGACTGTGACGGCCCCTTGAGTGAATGGCTAGATGAGGCGAGGAGTGGTGGTAGACGCGGGACGGCGAGAGAGGGGCGGTGGGAAGGTAGTGCTGTAAGTGCCCCCTCCACCCTCTCCCACCATCGTCACCTTCGACTGGGTAATTAATCACGCGTACTTAGGAACCTTCAACAACATCTTCCTCTCCTCCCCTACAATTCCACGACAACAACAACAACAACAACAACAACAACAACGAACCGAATTAGAACTGCGGGCTAATGATAGCGGAGTTTGGAAACGCTGATTAATTCGCGCCTCGTTTCAAATCAATTGATGAGATTCGAACGACTTGGAGCGTCGCCTCGCCCTTTTGACTCTTTTTGACGATTAAATCGGCGCCTCATTCAATTCACCCCCACCCTAGTCACCTTATACGTCACTGTCGATGAGTTGCGAAGGGGGGGGGGGGGTGATTGAGGGTGATCAACTGCGACTTGTTACGACGTGTTCGTTCATTAGTTGTACCTCCGCGTTGAACGCTGGTTGCCACGATAGAGACGTGTGTAAGTTATGTGTGTCCGCCCTCCAACCTACAACTGCTGCCACTGTATTGGGGTGCACTTGGTGTAACACACACATGTAATCGGCTATTTGGGAGAATGGTCTGTGTGTGTGTGTGTGTGAGTGTGTGGATGCTGTGTTCTGGCTAGAGGCGTTCTCGAGATGTGGAGGTATCTTGGGATCGAGTTTCTCGGTGCAACCTTCTCCGCCGGCAGTCATGTCGACCTTGATGATTACCCTTGGAAAGTTGCCAAGGCTCCCCTGAAGGCACAGCAGAAGCTTGCCTTCGGCAAGTTGACCATCCGAAGGTTGATAAGCCTTGATAGAATGGTGTTCTCTGTGATTCGTGCTTGGCCTTCCACTAAGCGTCCTTTGCGCGTGCATTCACGCTCCAGTTCCATCTGAGGGACTCGGTGTTGCGGGCATCTGGCTGGGAGGTCGCATCCTGGACTAGCCGGGGGTGGTGTGACATGGTGACTCCATCTGCCCCCAAGCCCAGTAAGCCTTCAAAGTTAGCAACTGCTCTTCATAGTCCTGTTGACGGGCGGGAACTCGGGCAGCGTCCTTAATTCCCCTCACTCTGCTGCTTGGATGGAGTGGGCTTCAGAGGGCATTCATGGGAAGGATTACCGACACTTTCCCGCCGGCGTCACTGCCTACAGTGATGAAGTGTACATGAGGCCATTGTCGATGCTCGCTATTCTGCCTCTGCCTGGTGGTCGTTCTATCGCGGAACATCCTCTTATCCTTCTTTCCTTCCCCGTCACAATCCTTCTATCCCTAGAGCCAACGTAGGGTAGTCCAGGCGCCCTCCCCATTTACTTACTTTTTATTTATTTAGTTTTTCTTTTTTGGGTGCCACCGTCCCATTTACAGTAAGCCAAATCAGCTCAAACTTGGTATCTAGCCCGCAGGTTACCATGGGACGCCAAAATGAGGGTATGAGCAAAATCCGCCGAAAGTTAACTATAGTTATCATAGTGATCAAAACACCAAATATGTTTTTTCTCAAAAACGGCTCTAACGATTTTGATTAAATTTTTTATATTGATAGCTCCTAATAAGGCAATTATACCATAGAATTCCCATATGTGTGAAAATGACGAGAGCAGCACAATAAATTATCAAAATTTTCGACGAAAATCGGTTTTAGCGAGGTTTTGTCCTTATAAACTCCGCTAAAATGTTACTAAAATGTTTTTAAAAAATTGATGTGGTAGTCTTATCCAATACCTATAGGGTGAGCGTTTAAATATATATATATATATATGGAGGTCACACAAGAAATTCCGGAATGTCAACGCCGTTTCGCTTAATACCTGTTCCAAAAGTTTTTACCCAATAACTCATCAAAAGTGATTACTATCCTCTTCAAAAAAATCGTGTTTACAGCCTCATGAATTGTCGTGTACTAATTTCTCAATCAATGTAGGGTAATGAGTACGAGCACCACAATAAATTCTGGAACTGTAAACGTTACCGCTTGCTGCTGCAATGAACTGTTGTTTGGCCTAGTTCAAATGAATTGAGTAAGTAGAAAAAGCCATGTACAAAGTGAATTGGCGTAGAGCTAAGGAAAGTTGTGTGTTGCAACGCACCAGATGTTTCTTTAGTAAGCCGCGATTTTTGCCGTAAACATCCGCATTCAGCGTTCAATTTTTTATGCTGTCAATGCAAAGTCATAATCAACAACGCAGGGACGCATGATGATTATATAACGGTTTATTATAGTCGCACACCGCCAAGACTCGTCCCATTCGATTCAGCATCGAAAAATACCAGTAAACGAAACCAAACATGACCCCGACGGAACGACTAAAATGACATATTTCAGACGCCTGTAGGCAGTTGATAGGACGTGACGAGCCACGCTGACGGGTGGTTGTAGTGAGTCAGGAGGCAGCGCCGGAAATGAGCCCAGTCTGAGGAGAAACGGCAACTTCTGCTGTACTGCCTTTGGTCAAGCTCGTCAATCTGAGTCTTAAGCAAGGAACCCGTCTTGTCTCTCCTATTTTAAAGCAGGTGACCCAACCTTAATGAAACATTATCGCCCGATGTCTTTGGTCGATGTAATATCCAAAGTCATCGAAAAATGAGTGAAGGCTCAACTGTTTAATTATTTAGGCGGTTTTAGATCGAACGTAAGCGCAGAAGATGGTATTTCGACCGTTTGGTCTGATGTGGTGCATCATCTAGATCGTTTCATCAGACCCAGCATCTAAAAATAACCAAAGAATGATGCCAAACACGACGTGATGGGCGATTCGTCAATTTTCTAACCTATTTTAACGCATAGCGTCTATTGGCTTCGTCTGATTGGAATGCCAAGCAGTCGGGCCCAACTGGAAACCGAATGTTTTGCGCTGCTTTCATCATGTGACAATGTCAACACCATTTTGGAATTATCGTTTTCTTGGCGACCTATTGGTGAGAGTCTGCTCCTATTGGCTACATGAATTACGTCCTTTTTAGGTTAGCACATTTCATCAGGTTGGCTCTCACATCTCTCTCTTCTTTCTTGCCCACTGCCCCCTCACCAGCTTCTTGTAGCGTGCCGCCATCTATACATCCTCTCAAGCCCTGTGCCTTCATTCTTCATCCTTGCGAGATACTCCCCCAAGATCAGCCCCGATGGAGATCCTCTTCTGGCCTACCCGGGCGAATTGAGTGTTGCGCCCTCAGATTTCCTCAGAATTCAACATGGAGCCTCTGGCGTGAGCTGGCAGACCGTGTTCAACGCTGTGCGTCATTCACCATTGCCCTGCAGTCCTAGCCGTTTGGGTTTGCAGCCTTACTGATGCAGTGCAAGTACGCCAGAAGTGCCCCATGTCCCTTGAGGAATTGGGTAAGGTAGAAGTTGACCTCACTGTGGCGCGACCCTAGCCTGAGACCAAGTACTGGAATCAGCTACCTGGTTCTCCACAGCTTCTGGGTTGTGTCTTCCCACTCGTCTTGCCACCCCTCAACCGTCGCAGTGCTTTCTTCTGGTGGCCTGGGCAACCCCAGCCCCCTTGAGCTCTTCTCGCTTGGCTTCTGGAGAATGCACAGTCGTAGGATCTCACTGAGCGATAGGTTTCTAATTTTGATAGCTAGCACATTTCTTGTCAGACCCTTGAAGAAGCTCTAATTTCAAAACCCTTCCTTCTCCTCCACCTCTTCACGCAAGTGGCTCGTAGTAGTCATTGTCCGCCTTGTTGGTGGGATGGCGAAGATGCTCTGGGTTACAGCGTCTGTCTTCCTCAGGTGGGTGAGCTGTTCCCAGTGGGGACCTCTCGACGTCCAAAAGAAGAAAAAGCGGCTGATTATCATAACGCGTCTTGGAAGGTTGCCGTGCCCGCTCAGGCAGTTTGCCCGAAAGATTCGGCTGAGTCGCTGATTCCACTGAAAAGCTGGAGGAGGAATGCATTGGGTTTGAGAGGATGAATCTGAGCTAATCACTAGGGAGACGATGCTTTCGAACCGACCGGATCTTCGTCAGTTTTGAAGGCAGGTAGTTCTGACGTGGGACTCTGGCGCGTTTCCCGTATTCCCTCCGCGTAACGGCCTCCTATTCCTGGAGTGTGGTAATTGCGGGGAAGCGAGTCACATCACGTAAGCTCCGCCTAATACTTGAAATCCCAAGACTGTGCTCCGTTTGTTCTCGACTATACCTCATTAGTTAACACCTTTCACACACGTCCCTCCGCTCTACGACCCATTTATCAACATCCAACGGCCCCGGCATGAGGGATTTTCTTACCCTTCCGTCCTCCGTCCGCTCATTCATCTTCTCCACACCCTCACCACCGCCACCGAATTCTCGAGTCAATGATTTTTCGGTCCCCGAGTTTTTCTGGACAAATCCACAACTTGCTCCGTGGAAGAGGCCCTTCGAAAATTAAACGGGTCTCATCCGTCAGTGCGTTCGTGAATCGGCGGACGGCTCATCGGATGCCAGAGCCAGGTCTCACTCTGTCGCCCCTTTGACGTGATCATTTAGTTATTCCTTACCGCCTGACGGCAAGGACGGATCTTCTTTGAATGAGCCGTTCAGATAAATAGGATCCTTTTTTTTTCAGGATCGATGAGCCGGAACTTCGTCGACACCTGCTGGAGGCTATCCAGAGTGGCAGGGTGGGGTGGGGGAGTGTGTGTAGGGCACTTGGGCCGTAGACAGAACGTCGACAGGAGTGGGCTGGTTGTTCAAGGCACCATCTATGTACAGTGGAGGGAATGCGCTGTGTCGTTTGCCTTGCTCCTATCTAAGTTTACTACCTTTAGGGTGAGAGGGATGGCAATAAGAAGAGAAAACTTAAAATAAGGAATATAGGGACGTAATGAATGTTTGGAACAGATGAATGTCTTTTGGCTCGTGTAATGTTCCTCCAACCTTGAAGCGTGGAATGGCTCATATTCTGGAAATGTGTATTCGCCAAGGACGAGTGGAAGATTGCCTTTATGACGTTTCACTGAACACGGCAACTTTCAAAGAACAGCTGCTCGGCATATATTGAAGGGAATCTAGTTGAATGCCAAGAAATGCACACTGATATGTGGTAAAGTTTGTTATTTCTTTATGAAATTTCTGAGGCGGGCGTCTGCATTGATCCCATGAAAACAGGACAAATAGCCAACGGCAAACCTGTTTAGTGTCTCTCAGCGGACAAGACTGGCGTGATAGAGGCAAATTCACGCGTCCTGGAGTTATTCCAGAGGAGAGCCGAAACCTGGCACTTCTCGACTCCCCAGCGATCCTCAACTTAACAACTGGGAGGTCGTGAGCCCCAATCCGCCAGCAGGCACTTTGTCTTTTATATATTCTGGACAAGACAACTAGCTAAAAGCCACCCGTTCATACCGTCCAGGAGGCTCTGCGTAACGGCGCTGAAGTTACCCACATATTCATAATCGAAAGATAGACCGTTTGCCCAGCCGTCCTGGATAGTCGCAGCGGTTGAAACGAAACATATGTCGGGTCAGGAGAGGAATGTCCAGATGGGTCTTTTTCAGTTTTCAGGCTGGGCGAACGGTCAAACTTTCGATTATGAATGGCTCAGATGAGCAGATATCCCTATCCTTTACTGGACAGGTATAGTCAGGAGCGAAACTGCCCAGCTGCACGTAAATATATACATTTGAAAAATCGTGATGCGTAAAAATGTCAAGCTTTCGAAAGGAAAAATTGTAAGTTTAAAGCTGCACAAAACAGAAGCTTAAATAAAAAATGTTCATATGAATAAATCCAAGTTCAATTGATTGTGGCAATGCGTTTAAACGTGAAATTGCACAAAACGGGAATTCGTACAGTTTTGGCTTCCTTCAGAAATCCAAACGCTTTTGTGATGAGCGAATGGTTCTGTTTGTGAATGGTGTTGGGTGCACGAGGAAGAGAGAGAGAGAAATGTACACACGAATTGAACGAGGAGTAGGACTGTATTGACACACGATGGAGTTTTGATGGCACTTGGTTAAAACCATAGTTCTCTGAGTAGAGCAAGACTGAAGGAGGAGAGCGTGCAGAGCACAAACCACATCTCGAGCGGAAGTTAAACTATGAAGAAACAATAAGAGCGTGCAACTCGTCGACAGAACAAGACGCGAATGAAAAGCGAAGCGGCCGAGAAGTGTCCGGGTGGAGCTGTGAAATGGGCCGGGGGTGAAGAGATAGTTTGAACAACAATTAACAACGATCCTAACGGCTACCTGGGTTAGCTTAGGTCCATCAGTTTGGTTTGGTTACCAAAATTCAATCGTCAAACAGTAAATTTGTTCCACTAATTGTAAATTTAAAAATGCATGGCTATAAATGTCAACTTTTTAAATGAAATATTGTAGAAGCCACAAGAACGACGAATGGAAAAAAAGTATCCGTGTCCAAAGTTTTGAAATGATAGGGTAGTAACCACTTCGTCGGTTAACAATAAATATTCCATTAAGTCAATTTCCAGCGTGTACACTCAACCGCTCTCGAGCCCCATAGTCAGATAGTAAATCCAAGTGTAATTGAGCGTTTAAATGACGGTTGAGGAGAGTACCTAGCCCTGCCGCCTCTACCTCTCCCCTGCCACACCCTTGGCTTCTTGGCCGGCAGCGCCACGCCTCAAAGGCTCGACGCTGAAGGCCGCAGGTAGAAGCCCCCCGTTGTACCCATTCAATTTGGCTACAACTTAAGCAGTCTAAGGACCTGAATGGGTGGCAAGCCTCAGTGCCGGAATAGTCAAAAGACGTTCTACCGGCACCTACGTCTTATTTCCATGGAGATTTCGGGGATTGGACTTGCCCCTGTCCTTTCCGTGAAGGAGGGTGTCAGGTCGTGATCCCTGCTCCAGGCCTGAACTGCGACCGCCTTCACCTTACCACTCCGACCACAGCCACTCTCCTCACATACAAAAATACATTCCCGATGGTCCAGCGGCGAACTACTTGATATTCATCCACCCCTGGAACCAGCCCCTAACCCACCTAAACTAACCTATACTAACCCCTTAACATATATACACAAAACTCCAACAGGCCTGTTTCCATTTTTTGATGACTGTATCTAAACCCTCGACGAGGGTTATATCAGTCATGGAAGTTACGGTTTCGCTAATATGCAAGAGGCCGGCCCCTGCAGCCCCACCCAACTCAGACCTGTGGGGGTACGGCAGGTATTTGGGCGTCAGCCAGTCTCCCGGTAGAGAGCTGTTGCCCGTGTGTGACCGCACGGAGGTGACCACCTGAGGAATCCCGTGCCATCTGGGAGGAATACTTAATCTGGTTTCCTACCTGATCTAACTATTTACTTGGGTGGCAAGTTTCAACCCCTGCCCACCATTCCCCCTAACCTAACACCCTCCCTACGCTTCAACACTCCCTCCCCAAAACGTCCCCACCACCCGAAACCCCAATCATTCCTGAACATCGACCAATCGCATTCCCGACCATCCCCAACAACCTCATCCCTCGCCGCCACTCTCTCAACCTCAAATACTGGGCACTCGAACACCACAGGTTCGGCTGTGGGGCGGCCCAGCCCTCCACATTCGCATACCCCATCCCCAACCAACCCAAATCCTCGAAGCTTTTCCCCAAAATCCTCATGTCCCATTATTAGCTGGGTGGAATAATAATTGAGTCAATCCACCCATCTTCCATCTTATCCCTAATACTCGGCAACCACCCATATGTATATCTTCCCTTACTACTTCCATTCCATCTCTCCTACCACTCATCCACCAACAGTGCCCGCCACCCTCCCGTAATTTGTCTTCCTCCCCCACATACGCTTTCCGTTAGACTGCAGCTGATAGCCTGCTCATCTCCTCTTCAACTCGAGGTCTATGGGCAGCTCCCCAGCAACCACATTTAAGGCATCGCAGGAAACTGTTCTGATGAGCATGAGCCCCTGCTCACTGGAAAGCCTCCTCCTTGTGTGTGCCGTCAGCCTGTCATACCAGGCCCCTGCAGCGTACGTCACAATCGCGACGTACATCGGATAGTAATCCAGTCGAACTCAGAATCAGAACCTCCCCAGTTAGGGCCACGTCGGGAGGAACCAACGAGCTAAACCTCGATCCATTCCTTTGTCACCGCTGGTTCCATTTGGGTCCCAGAAACAGTTTCATATAAGCTACAGCTTTGCGAAAAGCCGCAAAATCTGTTCACATTGAAAAATAGCATTTAAATGTATAATTTATTTATTTTTTTTATGTGAGCAGTAAAATCTCTATGGAACGTCAAACTTTCGAAACACGCAATTTAATTGCTCGAAGAGTTCCAATTTCGTTTCAGAACGTCTGAAAATGCATCTAGTGAGAAAAGGCTCAGGGAATACTCAGCTGACGTATTTCACGAATGAAAAATGACGAAGAAGCTTCCGCTGATTAGGATTTAAATTGAACAATTTTCGCTTCCTCAGAAATCCAAATCCTTTTGTGAGGAGCCGGGAGGTTTTTTTAAAAGCTCTTCTTTTCCCCCGGAATAATTATTTTCGGAAAAGATGATGAAGGAAGGCGGCGGAGAGGGGGTAATGGGGAGAAGTGAGGTGAAGGAGGGGAGGGGAGGGAGGGTAGAAAAAAAGGGAGAAAAAAAAGGAGACGGAGCAATGAACCAACGGGTAATAACAATTATCATGGCGTCCCCGGGCTCAAAGCATTAACTAAATAGGTCCCTGGAAAAGGGGAGGGGGCGGTGTGTTGGGGGGATGGTTAGAGAGGAAAGGGTTGGTTGGCGAGGTGAAGGGACGGTAAATGGAAAACCCGCACTAATTGCAGAGAAGAGCGGCGTTGGATGGGGAAGCGACTGGTTGGACGAAAAAGTTTTCATCAAGATTGCCAGGGCGATCTCATTAGACAAATGTATCCGCGGATGGAGGAGGCAAATGGGCGAGGAATGGAGAAAGCGGAGGGCGAAGCGGCGGAGGGGCGGGGAGAGGGTAAGGCTTCTTTTTTTTTTTAAAGCGACGATTCAACAACTTTTCCCCGTGAATTGGGATTTTTTTTGTTCCGGCGAATTTTCATTCCGTCGACTTCACTCGAGGAACTCAATTTGAAAATTATTCGCGCATGTTGTTGTCAAATTCACCTGTCACGCTCTGAAGCGGGGGGTTTCCTCACCTAATGCTCGCGAGATATTTGAGCATTTATTCCGCCTGGAGTCCAACTGACAGTGTTCACAAACTACCAGAACACGCAGGAGATGAATGACGTCAGTACACTTTGGGGAGGCGTGAATAAAGTCATTCGCCTTATTTTTGCAATTTATGATTTTTTGTTTCAATAATAAACTTTTTTCTGGCCATCCTGGGATTTTAGTTATGAAGAACCTTCCAATGGAACGATTCAGCTAGTACCAACGACTCTGACTACTATTTACAATCTGGCTCATCATGGGTGGGGGGGACAGACTTTAGTTGTCATATTTGAGCGGATTTGGTTTGGCTACCCCGAATGAATGGGCATGACACTAACTTTTATCACAGAGTTTACTATGTCAGTCCAAAACAACGTGTGCAGCAGGAAGAGATCTATGTCCTTACCCGAATGTGCTTGGGATGATCTGACCACTGAGTTTTCAATATCGTTTGATCCTACAGCCGCTGAAACCAACTTCTTTTTTCCAATATTCTGAACACGAGGGATAACATTTGTGGAGCCGACAAGGTACTGTCAATCATACCGGCTGTCTCAATAGTTGCACGTGTTTTCCTGTATCCCCCTCTACTTATATAGAACGCCTCCCTTCGCTCATTCACCCCTAATTATTTCGGTCATCTTTAATTTCTCGCTCTCTCTCCATACTCTCTTTATTTGTCACGCCAGGCAGTTAATACCCAAATAGATCACATTATTCCGAATTGCATGGACGGAGTACTGGTACCTGGGCTCATATTGTACTGTAGACAAATTTCGACGAATCTATGCCAGTTATCCAGACAGATAAAGTATAAACATTAAAGCAGAATCGCGCTCCCCGCTTCGAAAAGCGGGGAGCGCGTTCTAAATGAAACGAACGTTAATAAAAAGTGCGAATTTTTAACTAAACGATTAAATTGGTCTCAGACAAATAAATGACAATTAAGGAATCATAAGTTTCTAACCGCCCGTGGGTTATTAGGAACATAAGAAATGTTATGAACACAAGGGATACAATTCACAATAACTAGGTTAAGTCTGTAACTGATGACAAACGCAAAATTTATAATAAGAAAACATTTTCGAACGCTTTTTACTTTCCTTGCTCTACGAAGTAGAAAGGAAAGTTATGTAATCGGCTGAATAAAAAATTTGAGTTTTCTTCAGATCTTTACGTTTCAGACCCTCCTGAGTCCGAAAAACACTATTTGGGAAAATGGTCTGTGTGTCTGTGAACGATTTTTAGAGAGAACCACCGTACCAAATCAGCTCAAACTTGATATCTCGCCCACAAGTCACCATGGGACGCCAAAACAAGGGTTTGAACAAAATCCACCGAAAGTTAACTATAGTTATCATAGTGATGAAAACACCAAATATTTTTTTTCTCAAAAACGGCTCTAACGATTTTTATTAAATTGTTTATATTGATAGCTCTCAATAAGGCAATTATACCATAAAATTCCCATTTTTACTTTTGGTTTATTATTCATTCTGAATATTAACCCTATGTTTTCGGTCACGAACAAAGTTTTACAACCCCCCCCCCCCTCCCAAAATTTGATACTTTACGTTTCAAGACATGGGGATTCCAAATTTGCATTGTCCGTCCTCTGTCCACCATCCGCTGTCCAGGCCTTTTTGTGCCTTTAACGTGGTCAAAAAATTCGTTCTTTCGCACAAAAATCCCATTTGGTATCTAGTTGTGCCCGCCATCTCGGCAATCCGATCAGACGAAGCCCATGGTTGTTATGGGCAAAAAATGGTTAAAAAAAATTATCGAAACGCAGTATAATCGCAAATAAGCCGTGTTTCGTATCGTTTTCAAGGGCAGCTCGACTCGCAACGCCCTTTGGACTCGCAATGTCCTGCCAATTGCCGAGCGAGGGTTTGCTGGAAGCCCCCGTCTCAATTTCCCCCGACTCTTTTTGCCCGACGGGGCGGAGGAAGGTGAACGGCACTTCCTTTGCACACCCCTCCATCGGATCATTAATGCCTACAGACGTTTACGGGCGCCTGGCGCCGGGGGAATATTTAGATGCTGAATCGAATGGGATCGGCCTCGTAATACTAGGTCAAGCTGTTCATGAGAATGATAAACAATTGTGTAATAATTTGCAGGGTTTTTTTCACGTTTTGGCCCAAAGGGTAGAGAGCGAAGATGTTTCGTTTTTCCAGAACAAAGTGGGGGAAAAACGAAGCACAAAAACAGTATTAAGAAAGTAGGTTATTTACAATATTCATTGCGTTCAAAACGAAGTAAACAGGAAGCTTCCACATAACCTTGGTTCCAAACAAAAAAGCTATTTCTGTACTTAGTACTATTTCCTGCTTTTTTTCTTTTTTTTCCTCTTGTTGGGTAGTCCAAATTAGGGGGGGAGGGGAATTTAGTTTTTTTTTAATCTTCGGGCGTCCTTTTGACCCTAAGTCGAGGTTCCCCTAAGCACCGACGTCTTTGTTCGTACCTGTGGACCTGTGGAAAGTCCCGCTCCTCATTTATTTCCAAGTGACAACGGATTTCCCCCTTTCCTGGACTGTCCTTTTCCTACCTCTCTTTTTACTTTTCTCTTCTCAATAACAGCTCCTTCAAGCCAGTCATCCATCAGCAACCACGAACGACAGTCTTCTCCCAGTTCTGATGATTAGTTTGTCTCTCAACTCGGGTTACTCATAGCTCAACTGTCTGTCTGCGCCTCTGTCTGTCTGTCTGTCTGTTTGTCTGTCTGTCTGTCTGTCTGTCTGTCTGTCTGTCTGCCTCTCTCTCTCTCTCTCTCTCTCTCTCTCTCTCTCTCTCTCTCTCTCTCTCTCTCCATCCCTCCCTCTCCCTCTCCCTCACCCTCTCCCTCCTCTCTCCCTCTCCCTCTCCCTCTCTCCCTCCCTCTCTCCCTCCCTCTCTCTCACCTCTCCTATCCTTGGCCCATCGACTTGCCCCCATTAAGAATATCCGCCAACCCATCCCAATTCAACTGCGATGTGCCAAGGTATCTGATTCGAAATTCCGCCCGTAATTGGGCACTTTGCTGTACAGTGGGCACGCTCCAATTGCACATAGCGCAATTGAAATGTCGGTCAGCGATCCACGTAATTTAAAGGCAGGGAGTCCACTCTGACCCTCATAATCTTTCCTACTACGTATGCGTTCTTGAGGATAGAAACATAGTCGTTGCACGGCAAATCCAATGTCTAATATAACATCCGGCCTTCGTGCCTTTCACACAAATTTCTCTACGTTCTTCTCGAGAGCGCCGATGATTGCCCGATAATATTTTGGGGTCCCCATATACTTTTCCAGTTCTCTCTCGAATTTCTTCGCGATATTTGCACGATTTTTGATAACTTGAAATTTCAAGTTTCCGTCCGCTGCACTTGACGATTTTTATTAAGTTGACGAACGGAGCGTGTAGTTACGTCCATGTGGGTTTACAAAAGAATTCGGAAATCTGCAATTCCAAGCCGTTTCGGCGAATTCCCTAGATTCACAATTTAACAGACGAGTAGAATTCAGAAGAAAATAAGTTTTGCGATTTGTATAGACGTGGTGACCTGTTACAACTATTTTCATTTTTCAAGCGATTTCCAATTTCAAAGGAATGCTTTTGGATTTCTCAAATAACTGCAACTTTGAAAGTTTCAATTGAATGCATTTTTATCGTTAAACTCGTTTCTGAAATTTGGCATTTAAACGCAATTGAATGTACACATAATTACGTGAATGACTGTTGAACTTGTGCAGGTTGGTGATTGTATGGCCGAGGGACAGGTGTGCTTGGGGGGGGGGGGGGGTGATGGGGCTGTTAATAATTATAACTCTTTGCTTTGGAGATGACGACGGCGAGTGTGACCCGTGTTTTGATGGTGGTGGCGGATAGAAGTGGAGCGAGGTGGTAATGATGAGACAACGAGGAAAGAGCGGATGTTGTTGCTAAGGACGAGGGTAGTTACCGCAGAGCACGGTGTGCGTGTGCGCGTGTTGGTTCTGGCGGTGAGGCGAGGGCGTTCAAATGGGCAATTAATTCGTCAGAAAGGCCATAAACAGGAGAACGGTCTCTCGGGGTACGACAAGCTCGCGCTGGACGTCCGAAGGGGTCGAAGAGAAGGGTGCAGAACTTCGCACCGTCGTTCGCGTTTATACCTCACTCCGTCCCAACAGATCACAACTTGTCGCATCTTTCAACGTGAATCGTCATCACAATTCCGCTATAATCGGCCCAACTACCTGAATCCTACGACGGCTCGTTCGTCGCTAATTGCCGACACCGCGGAGGGAATCCAAGATATGCTGCTCCGGTTGATTTACAAGCCGCATTCCTCGTTTTACTATAAATCCGCCGCGTTTCGTCCCCAAAATTGCTCAGATTTGAGCTCCAAAACCTCACGTCCTCGCTACTAGAACTGCGAATTATTTACTGCCTCCAGTTCGAAACTACCATCTCCACATAATAATGTGCTCTGCGGAAGTTCTCACCAATTGTGCAGATCCTGTTTAGGCTGGGTTAACAATGTATAATCTGCGAAAACTAGTTTCACAACATTTGGTTAAGCCACCGATGAAGCGATAACCACAAATAATTGGGCGTTTGCCTCCAGTTACCTTTTATCTTTCTTTATTGTGTCCTCATATCAGCTCTCCATTACTGTGTGCTCAGTAAATTATTCTCTTCGATTATTATCTCCATTATTATTGTGAATAGTGCACCAATGTTTTTAAATAATAATAATAAACAAAGATACTGTCTACACGCGCGAAGTTATTGCAGTTGCTTTTCGACTACGACGACAATATAATATCAATAGCGCCATCTCACCCGGCGCTCCGAGAACGTTTCGACGACTTGGAGACGTAGGAAATTAATACGTTCGTCGAAAACAAATTGTCGTTCGTGTAAAATTCATTGGTTGAGCAGTTTTAGAAATATCTGGTGCGTTGCAAAACACAACTTTCCTCAGCTCTACAACAATTCACTTGTGTACATGGCTAATTCTATTTAATCAATTCATTTATCACTCAGTTAATTTGAACTTGGTCAAACAACGCTTTACGGCAGCAGAAAGCGGTAGCGCTTACAGTTCCGGAATTTATTGTGCTGCTCGTACTCATTGCAGGACCATTATTGAGCAATTGGTACACAGATAATTAATGAGGCTGTAAACACGATTTTTAAAAAAAGGATAGTAATTAGTTATTGGGTAAAAACGTTTAGAACAGGTAGTAAGCGAAACGGCGGTAGTTGAAATTCAGGAATTTCTGGAGTGAGCCCCATGTATCTCATGAGTTTTTAAACACTCACCCGTTAGGTATTGGATTGGACCGTAATACCAATTTTTTTTAACATTCTACAAAAATTTCAGCGGAGTTTATAAGGAAAAAACTGCGCTAAAAACGCTTTTGGTCGAAAATTTTGATAATTTATTGTGCTGCTCTCGTTATTTTTCCACGAATGAGAAGTTTATAGTATCATTGCCTTATTGAGAGCTATCAATATAAGAAATGTAATTAAAATCGTTAGAGCCGTTTTTGAGAAAAAAAATTTGGTGTTTTGATCACTATGATGACTATAGTTAACTTTCGGTGGATTTTGCCCATACCCTCACTATTGCGTGCCATGGTAACTCGTAGGCTAGAAATCAAGTTTCAGCTGATTTGGTACGGTTGTTTTATCTAAAAACCGCGCTAAAATCGATTTCGTCGAAGGTTTTGATAATTTATTGTGCTGCTCTCGTCATTTTCCCACAAATGGGAATTCTATGGTATGATTATCCTATCAGGAGCTACGAATATAAAAAATTTAATCAAAATCGTTAGAGCCGTTTTTGAGAAAAAAAATATTTGGTGTTTTGATCACTATGATAACTATAGTTAAATTTCGGTGGACTTTGTTCATACCCTTATTTTGGCGTCCCATAGTGACTTCCGAGCTAGATATCAAGTTTGAGTTGATTTGGTACGGTGGTTCTCTCTAAAAATCGTTCACAGACACACAGACCATTTTCCCAAATAGACTCATGGGGGTCTGAAACGTAAAGATCTGAAGAGAACTCAAAATTTTTTCTTCAGCCGATTACATAACTTTCCTTTCTACTTCGTAGAGCAAGGAAAGTAAAAAACACGAGACGCCTTTTCGCCGTGTTAGAAAACCCACACGCAAACGGCTCAATTGAATGTATTCTTAACCAGATAGGTAGGAAGAAATGATGATGTTTTACATGTCCCTTCCTTTGAGCTTGAGCGCGTAAAACTGGCAACCTCACTCCCTTTTTCCTGCAGCTCATGCACGCGCACTTCACTCTCCGCACCAATTTCAGCTTGATGCGGCCACTTTGGCGTTGGACGATTATTAAAAATTATAATTTGGTCAAATCTGGATTGTTGAGGGTTCGGGCTTCTTAAAGATGTGCGGTTGCGGGACGGCATGTTGAACAGACGCCCAATTACCTTTACTGTAACCTCATCAGTCCATTTCCTCGACGATGGGGCTTCAAATCACGGCATTCCGTAGTTTGTGTGGTGGGAACGAACAGGTTAGCCTCGTTGTATTTATCTACGATCAGTGCTGTTTTGGTGAAAATGGTGCTAAGTCTGATATGAACATCAATGCATATGTGGTGAAACTAACAATTTAATTGTTTAATTGTTAATTTTTGGTGAGATATGCAGCAGGAATATGAGGAACGTAGGCTTTATCAAGCGCCACACTTAGAATTTCAACGATATTGCATCTTCATTAAATCGGTCACCTTTCTACTCAGGTTCCAAAAATCTGATTAAGCGTGTTCAGCCCAAGTTCGGCACCTTTACTTTAAAATGTGAATGAGCTGGGACGAGTTCCATGATGATGACTTGCGGTTCGTCGTTATTGTGCCTATTTTGACGCATTGCGTTTCTGTGTATGGAGATTTCGAATCTACAACGTCCGTCCGCCGACCAGGCCATATTTTGACTCTACTCTTTCTTTCGCTCGGAATCTAGTTGTGCCCTCCTCGACGGCAATCCGATCTGACGAAGTCCGTGATTGTTATGAGCAAAAAATGACTTAGAAATTTTTCTAATCGAACTTTTGGCAGTTTCATTGCGATTACGTCGTCTGGCACCTCCGAGACCGTGCCTATTCGATTCAGCTTTGAAAAATACCTGTAAACCATACGAAACACGACCTGATTACTACGGAACGACAAAAATTGGCATTTTCGAGGTGCCTGTGGGCAATTGGAACGACATGACGAGCTGAGTTCACGGGTGGTTTGAGTGAGACGGGTAGCCGTGCGGGAAATGAGCACAGGCCAGGGAAAAATGATAGCTCTCACTTTATTCTCTCGCGAGTTCCTTCCAGTAGTAGAATTTCCCTCCCTCGAGTAAATAAATAAAACTGAAGAGCCGAACGTATACAAATCTGAATTTAGAACATGCGAGTTTCCTAATGGTTAGTTACGGGGATTTAAAAAAAAACCAACGAACGCTTTACAATACGACGTTGTGCAAATGCTACTGGCGACCACGCTGTTACGCTGCTTCGTAATTGGAAAATATCAAAATCCCAGCCAGAAAATATCAAAAGCCTACAAAAGCCCATAATGAGGTCATCCACCTCCCTGGGGGTTACGATGCCTAAAAAAGTTCACGAATGGATATAAAATTGTTCAAATAATGATTCTATCGTACTGGATTCTGTTTCACGTTGTCGGAACCCCACTCTTAGATTTCCAACACTCGAAAATCCGACATCGTCTCTTGATGGAAGTGAACTATCGGGATGCCACTGAAGTTAGTTTTGAGAGGATTTTGTTCGTACTGTATTTCTTCTCCGTGGGGCTAATGTAAAGCGATACGAAAAGCAGCGCGAACGCGGGGCCGAGGAATGTTGTGTGGTCCAACCTGATATTTTCTTCAAGGAAGAGTGTACGTGTGTTCTATTCAGAGCCGTAGGATGCCCTGGAATAATGTAATATATTTTAGGTTGAGCTCTCCCTCACTAGATTGAGCTGTTACAAAGCGTAGTATCCTCGTGACTCCCGATCCTCCAGTACACTTCTCCATTCCACTTCTATCCAACTGTGGAAGCTGTAAGACGACTACAGTCTTTTCAGCTTCTCGATATAATAACAGTCGAGCGGCGATACGTTCGCGGGCGTGGAACGGTCCGCGGGGTGAGCGGTATCGGCGAGGAGGGCTCCGCGGGTGCATTGATTGGGCCCCCGCGCAGGCGCCAACTTTGAAACACAAGGTCCAACCAGTGAACAATAGGGAGGTCTCTTACGTACGAGATCTGATCCCCTCCTCCACCGAAAGCGCTCCCATGTCACGGGGAGCCAACCCCCCCCCAATACCCTTTCTCACCGCTCCAGTCATAGCCCTTCCATTCCATCAACTGTGGAAGGTCATTCCCGCCACGATACGCCCGCTTTACAACAACTTTTCGATGAATGAGCTCAAATTTCATTGAAATTCCGCCGTACGTAAAGGGATATTCGAACTGTCTAATTTGTGAGAGGAATTATACGATGAAGGGGGAAGCAATCCCACAGCTTTACCTCATTACAAGTTCACCAGACCTACTTGTAGCGAATTAATGACGCACAGTGCGGTAAATTACTACGAATAGAAACCTTATAAAAACACCAGCGCTTGATGTATTTATTGTGTTGTTGTTTGTATTCCGACGTTCTTTGGGTACACCCTCAGTGTAACTAATTATTGGACGACCAATGTGATTTATTTTGGGCAGGTTTATGTTTACTGTTCGGAAATTACACGAAAAACGTCACGAACTTGATTTTTGACGTTTGATCATTTTTAACTTGGCACGAATTTCACTAACCACGTATGATGTCGTCAACAAACCAACAATACCTATATATTGTTCTCTATACAAGTTCCTCTAACAGTACATTGAACCAAAATGACGTCATAAAGCGTATTTTTCCGCACCTGAATTTGATCAACGTGACTGTGTGTCTTCCAAGAGCCCACGCCCACATGGAGCTCCTCACAACATTTTCTGTATCTACCCGTGAAGAAGATATAATTCACGACAGCTCGAAAAATAAGATTTGACGAACTTTAAATAGCCGTTTCTTAACAGTTATGGTTTAATAAGGAGCATTATATGAATTTGTATAATTCGAACCTTTTTCGAGCATGGTCGAGTAACTTTCTACGCGGTAAACATGAGAACTGCCTGACCGGCTAAACAAATTTTGAACGAACAACAGACGCAGTGTTGGGAAATAGTCTCAGACTGCTGTGGAAGTCAATTAACGTTCAATAATAATTTGTGTAATATAAATTATAAATATAAGTTATGTTCTTTGTTTCGTTGATTAAGTTTTACAGAAAAACTTTATTTGATTTCCGAAGAAAATTTGAAGTTTTGTACAGAATGGAAAGATGTGCGGGGTAACACAAAGAGAAATCAGGAGTATGGACTGAGCTTATACAGGCGTGGAACGGTGGGAGTTGCAGACATCCAACGAGAGCTAAAGATGGTAGGCGATTGCACTGTTCTTCTCTCCTGGAGGAATGAGGTGCAGTGTGATGGGCATCGGGAGAGAGGGATCCTGCTTATGCATCCCCTTTTATTATTAACACTCCCTGTTATTATGCCCACAAAACAAAACGTAAAGATACAGTTACATTGTTTGAGTACACGGTTGAATTTCAAAGTGCGTGACCGATGCCTTTAATTTACCGAATCTAAAAAAAGTTCGCCCCCGGGTGGGATCGAACCACCGACCTTTCGGTTAACAGCCGAACGCGCTACCGATTGCGCCACAGAGGCAATTGTGTTAGCAATTAACATTAATTTTATCACGACAATAGGAGTACAGTTGGTAATGATACGTCAACCCAAGTATCCAATGTTTCTTTGAAATGGTTGCACTAACGACCACCTTATCGGGTGTGCAAAGAACACGTCTTCCTGGTAGCTGGGACGCCCTAGCATTAGTAGCGATTAGTATACCAATTTGAAAATACCATCTCGTCTCATTACGGCAACTTGGTGCAGGTTTTGTTGTATTTTGTCCCCGTTTACTTTAATTTAGGGCTGACGTGACGAGGAAATGATTGTAACGGCGCCTAGTACACTGTTTATGTTTCTTTTGGAATCTCAACGTTTTGGAGTCATCTGGGTTCGAACAACATTATTTAACAAAAGGGGGTGTGTGAACAACAAGTACTCGATGCAAACATGATTGGGAACTCCATCCCCCAAATCATCTCCGCACGGGTACGTTGCCCACGTCGGTGCGATGCGCTGGAGTTACAGTTTGAAGAAAATGCCGTTTTACATTTCACTGCCCAAACGGTAAGAAGAGTATTGCAGTAGTGTGAAAAAGTCGAGTTTTCTTCACACCCTTACATGTTCAGGTCTACTGAATCGAAAAAACTCAATTTCGGCGTGTTGCGTGTGTCTGCGGATAGAAATCCAGGTGAATAGCTGATCGAGCTTGTTCTTTTTTGTTTGGTAAATTTTTTGGAGACGCGATAACGAAGTCATGACTGATTCCCATCGATGAAGGGGGGGGGGGGACTGAAATGTATGTTAGTGTGCAATTAAAGGCAGCGAATGAACTTGGCCGAACATTTTAACGATCATTTTTGTGATTATTTCGAATGAATATGATTTATAGTAGCCCTCTGACTGTCCCTAAGTTGGGATGAGCACAGCGAACTGAAGACTTATTGTGCGATATCCGTCAAACTTTCGGAGTACTTTCAACCAACTAATACCTTCGTTTTCTTCTCCACAAATGTACCTGTACAAATTCGCGGAACGAAGATACAGCGCTAGTGTTTGTAGCAGGTCGTCGAATTTAGGGCCGTTACGTAAAGTTGTGTGTGTGTTGCTACGCGCCAGATATTTTACTCGAACGTTCTACATCACCGAGGCGAGTTCCGAAGTGAAAAATGGCCCAGTTTCCCTCGAAGTACATCACGAATTGATCTCTCGGAGCTTGGGGAAGCGCATTTGGGTCACGAACGAAGAGGTCGGAAATCCTTTGAGGTCGTTAATAATTCTCAACCGGACCTCTTGATGTATTTAGAATGCGGCCTTTTTCCCCGCAGCCATCGCGACAAATTTCTGTTCTCGGGCGAAGGCCGTGTTTTGAATTTTAAAACGGGGAGAATCAACGAACGTTTTTGAATATTCAGCGTTTTGAGGATCCTCCGCGGCTGAGGCTTCACGAGACCGTGACGTCCCTCTGAGTCAGAGTCTTGGTGGGGAAATGCACACAATCTGATGAGCTCCTCCCACGAACGAACGGCGTGACACTTTTCGTGCCTCGCGGTGGTTTGCGCGCGATATTAATGTAATCCGATGAATGTCGTTCTGTGCGAACTATTTGATCAACGTTTAGTGCGAACTTCAATCAAAATTGTTAGAGCCGTTTTCGAGCGAAATGCTAAAACCCTAGTTTTTGGTACATGTTGGTTCCGCATCCCCCTTTCTAATTGATGGAAATCTCTCATAACCATATTTTTGCTTTCTCAAAAGATAACGAGCAAAATTAAAAAATAAGCAGCTCAACCGGTCACGTAATTCTCCTGCGAATTGATTCTTTTTCCTAAGGAGAAACTAAATATATACAATTAAGGAAATGGGGAGAGCAGGGCGACTATGGAGGCTCGAGGGAGAGAAGGATCGGGAACGGGAAGGAAAGAAGAACAACAGGATGTCCCACGATTGACCGCCAGTTTACGACCCGAGCTAGACCTTGGAGAACGCCTGCTGACACCCAGCCGATCCATCCCCTCAGCATTCACCTATGCCTGCCTTCACTCTATGAACTTCTGATACTGCCATACAAAGACCCATCCTGTCATATTCGCGCTTCTTGGTTTGCCATCCAGGATCTCTGTAGACTGGTCAGGACCCTCGACGACGATGCCAGGCTTCAGTTCTTCTCCAGAAACAACCCGGCCGTGCTGCTCGCTATCCACTTGCCAGTCCTCAGATGACAATGCACCAGCAACACGCTTGCAGACTGCGTCATGACGCTTTACACAACCATCATGAGTATGTGGAAACACCTGCACCACACGATTCAGTGACTCAAACTGGTTGTCACAGGCATAATAGCGAGCATCCGCAATGTTATGATCCTGGACTCGTGTACTTTCCATGAATGCCCTCTAAAGCCTGCTCCACCCATGCAGAAGATTAGGGGGACTAAGGACACTGCTTGAGTCCCGATACATCAATCGAACCCCGCAGAGCAGCCGCAAACTCTGACTAGGAGGTGAGTTGGTGTTTCACACCTTCATCCTGAACGAATCAGACCAGCCATAGAGCGTGCGACATTCCAGCTAGACGCGGGGCAAGAACGGAGTAGTGGTGGAGAGAAACCGAGTCCCCTAGACTGAACCGGTTCGTCAATGTACTTACATGGGGCGCTGTGAGGGAGGCCTAGCAGAGCGCACCATTCTATCCAGACTCGTTAGCCTTTGGACGATCAACCTCTCAAAAACCAACCCGTAGGTCAGCTTGGAGAGCAAGTAAGTCCAAAGGAAGCCACACACGCACACGTACCACGCGCGGAATTATGGGTTTTTGGGTTCTGCAGGGCTCAAAATGTAATGATTCGAAGAAAACGACTATTTTATAGTTAACAGGATCAACGTCCTTTAAGATAAATCGTCGATCTGTCAGAGAAGCCGATGGCTCGTAAAGGGGGTGTTGGCGTCTTGGCACCACCCACACCCAGAAACGGACAGACGGAGGTCTGTCATTAACCTCCTATCTATAGCCTATATAACTTCGGCAGAAAACGGTCAGACGCGACGCATAACACAACTCACTCTGTTTGGTTTTGACTGATTTTATCCGTGGACTGTATTTGCACTATTAAAGGGGATCGAAATCAGAAGCAGTTTATTCCTAATTTGGAACATAGGAAGTAGGATTGTCTCACCAAACTGCCGTCAGCGCTGCCTCGTTCCCTAGGCCAAGGGTGAAGTCGTATTTCCGTATGCAACAATAGCCGCACGAATCCTCCATCCACAATGACGTGTGCGGAGACTATTGACGCGAGCACAAAAAAAACTAAAATCTGGTTATGTCCTTTTTGTAAATGAGAGCGAAACGATCCTGGAACGCACTTCGACAGCAGGTACATTTGAAAAGAAAAAAAAAGGAAAATTCGCCAGTGCGCGCTAGTGGCAATCACTCTTCCAGTGCCATTTGAATCAATATAATTGTCGTTGCCAATACAGTATTTACAATTATACGCGCTCATTCACAGATATTAAAACTTAAGCGACTAATCCAATATGTATTTCATTCAATATTTGCGAATTCAGTGAAACGTAGCACAACGGTAGCGCTTTAGTTTCCAGAATTTATTGACTTGCTCCTACTCACAATACAATTCAACGATTACTGAGTGATCAGCGCGTAGGTGATTCATGAGACTGCCCACATCGCTGTCTTTGCTCTTTGCTGCGTTCCTGTTCCTTGCTTTGGCATTACATTGAGTAATGCTAGTACGTGAAACGGTACACGGTGATTCAGTTCAGTTTTTTTCATTACACTAGCGGTCCAAGAAAAAGAAGAATTTAATATGCAACCCATTCGACGGGAGTTTAATAATAGCCATCATGATCAGAAGCAACCCCAGGAATTCCGAAATTGAAACTTACGTCTAATTTTTTCCGCAGCGTTTCCAGTGTAACCCCTTAACTCTAATCCAGTTCGCAACCCCATCAATTACTTACACGTCGGTTCTTCAATGACGGCTGTGCCATGAATTGCAGCAGCGTAGTAAATTCCGGAAGTTGAGTGAAAAATAAATTGAATCAGTTGCTAAAGCCATTGAAATCGCTCAATGTTCGCGGGGCTGAGGTAAGTCGTGTGGTGCCTCACACATGTTTCAATTTAGCTGCCTGGTGGATTTGGCTTTGTTTATATCAAACGTTCAAACTCGAAGAGCTAGAGTTCGTGGGGTCAGTCAAGTTATTATTAAAGTGGTTGGGTTAGTTCCGCCAGTTGTTAAATTATTATAGTTAGCGTACCTGTTTGGTGAGTCCGTTTTGTCTGGATTGTAAAATGCTGTGGACGGGAGCTTTCGACGTGAAGGCATTAAGTCAGTGCTGACGGAGACTCTCCAGACAGGTACGTTAACTTTAATATGTGCTTTAGTGCTTGAACTCGCCCCTGTGTTTCTGGACCTGAGTACATGCGGCTCCTTGGTCGCTCATATCACGCGACCTGTACCAACGTCCCAAGATGACGCTCCTGTAGATGTTCTGACCCTCGGAGCCGCCTAAAGTCTAAATTGTCCAAAAGGGGCGTCTTGTTTTATGGCTATGTTGAGAGGATAATTTAAAACGAGAGCCTCTTCTGTGGAAGTTTACAGTAAAAAAGGATCCTCTTTCATAAAAACAAGGATGTCATTAATATATTTGACTTCCTGCGAGAGTGGCGGCGCTGGTTGCGTTGTGATGAATGACGAGGGAGGAGGGGCTGCTACCGTTGTTATCACAGAAAAGTAATCGTGAGCCCCTAGCTCTCTGCACATCTCTCCCTTATGAATTTATTATTGCGAGAACTACCTCTCTCCTCCCTTCATCCACATCTCCTTCGTTTGACCCTTTTCAAGGCAGAAGTTCCTCGGTGCAGCGTTTAAAAGAGAAAACAGTGGTGGATGGTGTGTGTACATCGTTGTAGTGTCGGAGAGGGTGTGTGGGGGCCAGCAATTTTTTTTTCTTCTCTCTCTATCCTTCTGTCTCTGTCTCTCGCGCTGGAGAGGCGACGTTCGGCTGGCAAAGGTGAGCGTGGGTGCCGGGAAAGGGGCGGACGGAGGCGGCAGTATATCAAACAGAGTCATTAGAGATAGGGGACCGCCCCTAAGACAAAAGGAGCCTCCGCGGGGTCTAGAGTTTAGCTCTGGGAGCTCTACAGGCGGGACTGGGAGGATATCTGATACCTGTTGTTACCGGCGCCCCTTTCCATAGCCTCTGCCGACGCATAAATCTACCTCATTTGCCACCTACCTAAAGTTTCCTGCTTGTTGTGGTGGTGGGAGACGGGACTTATCGCTATTGCCCCTCTCCACTGCCTTCTTTTCTTGTTAACTTCATTTTTACTGTCCTTAACGCGGCTAAGTAAAAATGAAAGTGACGTAATTGGCTGAAAACATCTTGCAAACATCACACATATTTCTTCAGTTTCACGCGCATTCTGCAATTTCGATCTTTTTTATAAAGCCAGGGTTCGCATGATGCAAGATCGAAACGCGAAAAACGTTCTAAATTACGCACACATACTTGATAATTTCAAAATTGAAGCTACAATATCAGGTTTTAGTTAGTATAGTCGATAACACCACGAAGAGTACATTGAAAAAATTATTAAATATGAAAATGGCTACGACGGTTTTGATTAAATTGTCAAATTATCTTCCACATTACCTAATTCTTGTAATTTATAAATGTCGCTGAAAATTCGGTAAATGGGGATGTAGCCCTACTAAGAAAAAATAGGGTTTTTTTCACTTTTTCGACGAACGGCTTTGACGAGCCTTAAGACAGTCACAAGGTGTCTCGAACTAATCTATATATTAGTATCGTTCTCCATAAATGTTCCTCTGACAGTTCGTTGAACAGGGTTAAACAACAGGGCCGAATGCCTAAAATCGTGGTTCTTTGACTGTGTTCAACATTTCCACGATTAATGCATAACGTTTTGTTCTCCGTGGCTTCTCTGATTATCCGCTGTACGGAAATATGTGCCACGGTACTTCGGAAAATGAGATTGTTCTTCTCACTTCCTCAAAGGATTTTGATCGAACTTACCGTCGACTAACTGGTATCTGCATTTCCTTGAGAGACATGAGCACATGTATATCACCGTGTCGATTCTCGACTTTACAGCAGTGGCGATTAAAACATACTTAATTGAATGGCGGTAAAGAACCGAAAAATATTTCAGTTTCTCATTTAAGGATAATGGCAATAAACCGGTTGATTTGTTGTAGGTTATGACGATTGGGAAGTAGAGAGGATAAATCCATTAAATCCATGTAGCCCCCTTGTAAGCTCGCCCCTCACTATGCAAAGGGCAAAGTAGTTCGTGTACACGTTATCTTCAAAACTGTACAGTTTGTGGCCTACTGAATTCCAAAAAACCTCATCTTTCATCGATACATTGGCGTGAGAACGGCTGAACATATTGGCTCAATCCCCTTTCGTTTCGATCCTAATTTTCAAATAAGATCATGGTTTGGCGTGGGTTCTTGAGAGACAGTTACTGTGAAACGAAACAGATTCTCCATGCCGGTGTTTCGCTCGAGGAAAAACGTTATTGATTGTTGAACTTATAACATCGATTATTGTTGACTTTTTGTTGATTTTTGTTAATAATGACTCAAGAATCCACAACAGAGTTAATTTCTACAGTCAATACACATCATCGCAATTCAGGAATATGTCAATAGCGCAAGAATGGACAATTGTAAGGGGGGGGGGGGGGCAAAATGTTCCCTTTCGAAAACGGCTCCAACGAATTTAATTTGAATACCTCTTACTGATAGGTACCTCACAATCTCCATAGATGTTGTGACATTCTGAGCGTGTGTACCTTAATCAATCACAATCAGCCTGTAAATAAACGATATTAAAGAGTAATAATAATGAGGCAATCTAGGCAATTTAACTGTAATAATGAAATAACTGAATTTAAAAAACGTTATAATATGAAAGTAAGGCTCTATTATTATAATGAAAATATCATGTGTTGGACGGCTGTGGATGTTGGTAGGCCGGGTGATCGGATGTTTTTCCGTCTGAATCATGGGATTGGTAGTATGTTGTTGAGTCGCTTTAACTAGACATTCGTCGTTTTTGAAAGTTCTCTGTAAGTTCTAGTTTTTCCACGTCGCTTACCAAACTAGTTAACTGTTCCATGGTTGTAGGGCGGCTGTTGAGTTGAAATTTGGCCCTTGTGTTTGTGTTGGCTCCTTGGAGAATGTTGCGAACGATTACGTGTTCGGAGTATTGCGACAGTATGTCGTTAAATTTGCTTACTTGTTCGACGTATGTACGAAAGTTTTCATTCGGAAATTGTGGACGTAGGATCTGGTTGAGTCTCTAGTAATTCAGTAGTTACTAATTTGAGTGTAATATGGCGGCGAGTCTGACCAGGAGTGGCGATGCGTTGAAACATAGGTTTGAAAATCCGCTCATTCATGGCGTTCAACACATGCAGTTTGTCTAAAAACTTAATGAGGCTCCACGGATTATTGGTGTATAATTTTGCCACCTTTGCAATTTCTAGCTCGATGTATTTTGGGATGTCGTCTTGGTCACGAAGATGTGGCTTATAGTCAAAAAGTGATGTTGTGTGCAATGCGTTTCCCGGTAGAGGTGCTGATTGAAGAGCATGTATGTCACCGACAATCCTGGTGAGAATCGTTTGATTGTCAAAAAGTTCAGATTTTAACTTTTCATTTTCCGATTTTAAAGTTTCGATTTGTTCCCGAATGAGTTTGTTATCTTCTAGCACGGATTCATTGTCCCGTTCCAATTCCTGCATTTCGGTTTTTATGGAATCCAATTCCCGAAGCAGGGTAATGTACCACAAAGTTGTGGGTGTGTCGGCTGGTGGTGTTTGTAATTCAGTTGAAAATGACTCACCCTTACACAGGTCGCATTTCCACTCGGAACGAGCGTCATATGATAGCTTGGTCCAAACTCCCAAGACAAGACAAGAAGCGTGGAAAAATTGCGAACATACGGTGCATGTCACTTGGTCTGCCGGAGACTCCACTTTTCACACTTGGCACACTGCATAATTATAGGTACGTGAAGAGGCGAGATGTAGCGGTGGAGGATGCACGTAGAAAAAATCTGAGAGTGGCAGTTGTAGGTGTTTCGGTAGGGATCGGTTATTAGCTCTCCTACCAGCTGTGAGGATACTCCGAATTATAACGCCCGGGGGAAAAAAGGTACTCACTTTGATTTACTTTGGAAATCGTTAAAAATAAAATAAAAAGTCTCTTCCAGAAATACCCAAAATTGTATGCACGCTCCCAACTTGTAACACAATAAACAAATAAACGGGAAACACTTCGATAAGACAACGGCACCCTCTGTCCAACAGACGGTAAACAGTTTCTTAACGCGGAAACTCGAGGACGAGATTATGTCGATCTGAAGAACTTCTTCGCTCAGCCCCGGAGCCGTACTGCTCTCGCAAAGGTACTCGTTCACGTCCGTCCGCCTAATCAGTCGGCATCTTCAGGAGCGGGCGCAAACTTGAGCGGGTGTGTAAGCCTGACACATGCACTAATGCAAAAACCTAAACAAAACAATTACACAAAATGGGTACCCGAACGTGGCCAACAACGATTCCGGAATAATGAAGAGCGTTTCGGAATTATCCGTAGTCGTAGGTGTGGCGATTGATGGGATGGAGGATCGATGATGACGGGCTAACATCTACCAGGCAACGACAAACAAGGCACTAGTTTACGCGACTTCTCTTCTCAAAAACCTGATTCTGACTCGCTTTTAGGAGGTGTTTAAAACAAAGCAGTGATTGGGAGATAGCGTCGAGATTAAGTGACAGAGGGAGGGAGTTGGGTTAACGGCATAACTTGCAACAGCCTTGCCGCTATTTATTAAACAATACGTATGTCTGAAAAAGCTGTTTATTAACCTTTTAAATTTTCCTTAGCCCTACGTTGTAGGAAGGGAAATTATACGACCGGTTGTAATTTGTGTGAGTTTTCTTGAGATCATCACGTTTCATGAGCTACCGAAATCGTCATTTGAGAAAGCGCCCTGAGTGTCTGTGAACCCGATTGGGAGAAAACGGCAGTGCCAAATCGACTCAAAGTTCTTATTTAGCCTGCACACCACCAAAAATATGGGAATTGTACAATTGGTCCAACGAGATAACCATAGTTATCATAGTGGTCGAACAAGACATGTTTTTATTTCTCGAAAACGGCTACAACGGGAGCACAATAAATTACACTTTGGCACATTTTTCCCCTCGTAGAGCCCGCTCTCTTGGTAATAGCATTATTGGATAAATTACGGTGGCAGTGCAATTAACTATCTATATGATGAGAGTTTAATAACGTTTGTAAGATAATTAGGAAGAACTCCAGAAATTCCGTCATTCGGGCATTCGTTATTGCCCAATAGTCCCAAAATTGTGAACACGACCCTTCTCAAAAAATCATGTTGACAGGTGCATGAATCGCCTGTGGACTAATTGATTAGTAACAGTCGTGGCATAAGTAGGAGTACTTCGACAAATTCCGGGGTTTAAGTAAAACGTGTAGTTGAAATGAACTGAGGTTCGGTTAGTGTCAATCAACGTCTCTCTGACAGCCCAATGAACGTGGGTAACATTCCAGGTCTGCCGAAAATCGTGTTTTCTGATCATTTTGAAAATGTACTCAGTAAATGCAGCTGTAGTGATTTCGATCAAGTTTACGGGTTAATTTAAGGCAATTAGTAGCGTTGATCCGCGCTACAGCGCCTTTTTTTGTCGTTAAATTCACTTGGGTGGTAGAAAGATGTCTAGTGCTCCGTACTAGATGTGTTTGGGAGGGGGTGGGGGTGAGAGGGAAGAAATGTGAGAAAGAGGGATTAATTTCACTCTGTTTGGCACATAAAAGGCACCAATTTTCTTCACTTAGGTATTTTATTTTTCTCTCATGGCACATGCCTGGAGCCGATTTGGCGCAAATGTGTGTGATAGAGGCAGGACGTGGACTACACTCTCAGGTTCCCTTAACCTTTTGGTTGTCTCATTCTCGCTGGCACGAAATAGTTCAAACGCTCAGTCGGCAAATGTGAAAAGGAAACGAGTAAGCTCAAAATCCAATTTCGAACTAATGGGGCGTTGGGTTTGTCGCAAGAACTCAAAACCCATTTCCCATCAGGTGGAGCAGGTCAGTAGCCTATCGCTGGCTCCGGCTCCCTCCCGCGCTCACCAATTTCTTCTCACCGTAACGAAAATATCCCTAATATTGATTGATGATGTGGATACTTCTTTAATAGATCTCACCATCCGAAGCGGATCTAATGGATTTTACGCCAGACTGTTTTTTTTTCTTCTTTCTTCTCCTTATCGAAAGCTCAAGGGTCTTCAGAAGTGAAACAAAATTAGTTGTTGCGAGTTGTTATTCCTACGTCACTCGACGTAAACGCTTTCGATCTCACACGACCCCGTGGTAACTCACATCCTTTCAAGTTACTCTCACGAGTGATCGTTAAATGTTGACTGATGATACAATTTATATAGTACGAGAGAGAGCAGAAAGAAAAACCCCTGCAAATTATTACACAACGGCTTATTATTCGGATAAACTGCTTGACCTAGCATTAATGCTCCGAGACCCATCCCGTTCGATTCAGCATCGAAAAATATCAAAATGAAACCCAAAAAAAGGTCGAAAAGAACTGAATCGTAATAGTAAAATAAACGAATAAAAAACGAAAGTATCTAGAAAAAGCTGAATTTTAATATGAAAACATGCACGCTAAATACTAATATCAAAATGTAACCAAAAATCTATGAAAAAAACCAAAATGAGAATGAAACGAAAGAATCTAAAAAAATTGAATCATATTAAAACCAAACAAATGAAACGAACGAACTATTAAATAACTAAACCAAAAATAAACGAATAATGAAAAGTTCAATCGAAGATAACAGATATTTTGCTAACGGAAATAGTTGAGAGGGAGCGAAACAGTCATTCGTGGAGGTGAAGACGAGAACAAGGCAATCGTACGATAAAGAGACAAATCGTAATGCCAATGGTTATATACGAAACACGAGCGCTTCCTAGAGGAAGCAAAAAAAAGAGTCGGGGGGGGGGGCTTCCAGCACCCGTTGTGAGCGGGCGGCGATTGAGTTTGATGTGACGGGAGGGAGGGAGGGAGTACTAACGACGAAACGTTGACTTCCGCTGTAGTTCTCGCGTTGTACTGCGTTTGGTTAATTTTTTTAACCATTTTTTGCCCATAACAACCATGGGCTTCGTCCGATCGGATTGCTGAGATGGCAGGCACAACTAGATACCAAAGGGGATTTTTGTGCGAAAGAACGAATTTTTTAGACCACGTTAGAGGCATAAAACGGCCCGGACGGGGGACGGCGGATGGCGGGCGGACATTGCAAATTTGGGATCTCCGTGTCTTGAAACGTAAAGTATCAACTTTTGAGGGGAGGTTGTAAAAAATTTTTCGTGACTAAAAACATAGGGTTATTATTCAGAATGCTTCAGAATATGCTTCTTAAATACGAAACTCTTCCTGAAAGATGGCGCCTCCCCTATTATATCAACCAATCCTATTATATTCTACTTTCCTTGGCTCTACAAAATAGGAAGGAATGTTATTTAATCGGCTGAACATTTTTTTTTAGTTCTCTTCAGATCTTTACGTTTAACCCAAAAACGCTAGTTGGGGAATGGTATGTGTGTGTGAGAACGAAATCACCTCAAATTTCAAATTTCCCGTTGGTCACCATAGAACATGAAAATAAGATAATGAGCAAAATCTACTAAAAAACTATAGTTATCAAAGTGATCAAAACAACTAATTTTTCTTATCTCGAAAACGACTCTGACGATTTTGATTAAATCTTTTATATAGACAGCTCCTAATAAGACCAAAATACCTTAAAATTTCCATCTGTGAAAAACCGATTAGAGCAGCACTGTTTGGCGCAGGTCGAAGTAGTTGGGATCTTGAGCTCGAGCCTTTCAATCCAACTATTCCTGACCTCAACCCTTTTTCATGTTAGCCCGCTGTTAAAGTTAGCGTTATTTACTAGCAGAGGCAAATTTGAAGTAAAACTTACTAGTAAAGAAATGGTAAGATTGTATATTCAAAAGAAAAATTAATTTAAAAGTAAGGAGCCCCTGCACAAACATGACTAAATACAATTAAATAATAAATTAAACCAAATGTCCACACTGCTGGAGATAAAATAATAAAAAAAAAGGTTCTGCCCGTGACGACTCCGGCGTGGAGCACGCACGTGTGCGCAAATTTGCTGTTGGAGAGCGAAAACGAAGAGCTGTGAAGATCGGAAATCGAAGAGCTTAATAGCGAAGAGCGGTGCTGCCAAATACACCAAATCTGAAGACAAAAACAGATTTTGCTGTAAAATATATTCGTGTTGTTGTAATGCCCTTTCCAGTGAAGAAGGCAAGGGATAGTAATTTCTTACATCGTACGGTCGATTGGTGAATGAAGGAGTTATTGCAGTTGGGAAGCTGATGACCCTTTGTTCTACCATTGGGCGTGGTACTACCTGTAATGAACCTGAGAGGCGGACTGGCGAATTGAACCAAAGTAGGTGAATCATCGGCGAAGCAGTGGTGGCTGGAGGCGGATTTTTGTCGGCGATAAGATCTTAGTGATGGGATGTTTATAAATAAGAGCTAATGGCACAAACACCCGCGTCTCCTCTAGACAACAGGTCAGTTTAACTTCCAAAGCGACAACGGATATCCCCTTTTGGTCTTTCCAAAGTGTCCTTCCCTCTCATCGATTTACCACCTCCTCGAACACACACAGCTCTTCCCAGACACTCGTCTTTCAGTGTCCACTACAGACATTCTTCTGTCAACTCTCGAGCCAGTCACAGCCCTACTCACTCTCTACTTGTGCTCCAGCTTCCCACGTAACCAGTTCACGTGCATTCAGAGCCCCCTTGTGTCCGTGCTTACATACTCAATCTCAAATTGCTATTCTGTTAAAGCTCAATACGGTCCTCACTCACGCTCACCGAGTTCTCTTTTATTTACCAACTGTGTTCTTAATCCCCACCTCTCGAGCGCCCTACAAGCACAATAATTTATCAAATACTTCGACAAAATTCGAGTTTAGTGTAATTTTTTCCTTATAAACTCCGCTCAGTGATACTTGGATTTTTAAAAAAATTTAGATGGTACTCCAATTAAGCACCTACACGATGAGCCTTCAATAATGCTCATAAAGTATACTGGGGCTACTACAGAAGTTTCAACTACTGTAATTTCACATTCTAACTTTTGTAAAAGTTTGTACCTGATAACTACCGAACTGTGATAATCGTTTTCAAAAAAATCGGTATTGCACCCTCATTAATTATCTATGCACCAACCACTCAATAGTGCATGAGTGCGAGCAACACAATAAATTCCAGATTTGTAAGCGCTACCGTTTTTTGCCGCTTGAAGTGCTTTCAAATTAACCTAATGAAAAATAAATTGAGTTAGTAGAATAAGCCACGAACACAAGTAAATTGACGTAGAGCTATGATGCGGCCCATCCAATACTTTTTGTCCTTAAATGTGTACGCTAAAGTTACAGCTCGTCCTTTCGGCATGGGGCTCTTCTTCCAGAGTATCGAATCCATCAGAATTATTACGGCAGCATGACCTAATTATAATTCAACACTAACGTAATAATGGTATTCATTACTTTCCGCTACCTAACCGTCCAGTGAATTAGTGTAAATAGAAGTGTAAAAAAGAAAAGTTTTCTTCGTTTTGTCGACGCGTGCTATACCGATTTTTATCTCGACAAAACTGTCTCATCATTTTGCATGAACTCGGTAGAAAACAGATGTTCCCAGCCGAAACTGGTGGCGCTTACTGTCCCAAAATTTATCGAATACCTACTTACGTCGCGACCAGTATTGAGCAATCTGTGAACGCATAATTCCCTAAACTACCGAGTAGACTATACTGAGCACTATCGTGCTTTCTGTTATTGGAATCACCGGGTAAAAAGTGTGAAGCATGAGTTAGTTTATTGGGCTACCGTACGTATTTGGGGGTTACAAGTATCATGTGAGCGGGTTTTATGAGCGAAAAACCGCTCATCGATTACTGTCTTGACTGATACTGGCGTGTAATTGTCGTCTTGGCTCGTATCTACATTCAACGGATAAGTACTAAAATACTTTGAATTATAGAAAATGTTGTTGAAAAACCAAGCTCCGTCCGTTGATCAAAGTCGGTTGTCCGGAACTTTCGAAAACGTTAAAAAACCTTCAAAATATACAGATGCGTTTAATATAGAAATACATAACCTGATGGTAATTGGAATTGGCTCGCGATTTGTTAAGTTACCAGCGTTACTTCTGGGGAGACTGGGATGAGCTCCCTAATGGGTCAGTTCCAGAGGATATGGAAAATGGGCCTCTGCCGAGGTGTATGCCACTGTTCCTTCAGCTTCAGTTGACTCCCTGCTGTCTTCCTTCTCTGGGCTGTCATACCCAGGCTCCTCCTCTGCCTCGATAATTTGGAGCAACAAATGAAATTGAAATAGTTTTTGTTGCATTTTTTATTGTCAGGAGAAGATTCTGATGAAATTAGCGTAATTTTTTCCTTACATACTCTTCTCAAATGTTACTAGGTTCTTTAAAAATTCTGCATACCATGAATCGCTATTCACACAACGTAATTTTGACGACAGAGAATTGACGTTTTGAAAGACTGTCTTCAATCCCTTAACGTGTTTTAACGACCTATACGAAATGCTGTCCATATAAACCAACGACCTATCTCTATCTGCTAAGTATCTCGCTATGAGAGAGGGCTAAAGAACGTACACAAAACACAAACAGCTTTCGTACAAGTACGCAACCACTAGGGACATTTTGTCTTTTATTTATGTTTTTATGCAATGATAACTACGTTTGATTGTGCTCGTTGATGGTTTCGATATAATGGCCGCGTCAATTGCAATTGACATCATCACTTGGTCACTGAGGTTATTAAAACGTGTGATGTTAGCAAGCGTTACATTTTGTAACAGACGTTACCATGCCCCTAACCCAACACAATATATTTCGTGACGCTTCTCACACGTTACATATCCCACGTTACTTCTCCCGCGTCACATCTTCCACGTTACATCTCCCGCTTTACATTTTCGAGTTTATGTAGCAAAGTAAAGACATAAAATGTCAAAAACACAGTTACTGGCAAGCGTTGATTGTTATTCACGTTCAGTGGAACATTTATTTGAAAACTGTATGTAGGTATTGACAAGTTGAAAACATCCTGTGAGTTTCGTGGAAATAAAATATTTTCCTTCTTAGACCTATAGGTTCGTTCATGGAATTTTCTCAAAGGTATTTATCGAGTACAAAAGTTGTTTTCCGATTTTACTCGAAAGCGTTAGCTAAGCCCTTTTTGATGAAAGTTCGACAACGCATTGGCTCCCCACCTCCCTGCTTTCTTCCCACCGATGGAAATTGCCCATTCGCGTCTTCGAAAAATTACTAACACAACAAAACCAGTTTATCCTATTTCCACGCAAATTGAACTACAGTCACGTAATCTATTTGCCTTAGTTGTTGTTTTTTTTGTTTCAGTTGGCCTTAAAACGTAACGATTTTAAGCAAACTTTACTTCTATTTATGCGATTCCAATGAGGGTAGTAAAAAGCGCTACAAATTCTTACGCTACGGTTTATTATTCTCTTGCTCAGCGCGATTGTAACCAATTCTATTCAATCTAACGTCGAAAATTGTCAAGAATACGACATACTTAGACGAAAAGACGACCCATTGAAAACGGCAATTTTTACAGAGCACCTCCAGAACCCATCTCATTCGATCCAGCATCCAAAAATACTAGCAAACGATACGAAACATCACCCCACTACAACGAAAATTGACATTTTATAGGCGCTGATAGGCAATTAGGTGGTTGGTGGCAGTCCTGGAAATGAGCCCAGGCAGGGGAGGAACGATAATTTTTGCTATAGTGTCCAGCGAGGGAATCAAGGAGTAGAATTTGTTTAGCTGTATTTACTGCGATTTTACAGTTTTCCATTAACACGAACCCCTGAGCTGCTGAAGCCCGTCTTATTCGATTCAGCATCGAAAAATACCTAAGAAACGATATCAAACACGATGTAATTGCAATAAAACTGACGAAATTTCGTTTTACTAATTTTGTAATCATTTTTTGCCCCATGGTCTCGTCCGATCGGATTGCTCAGTAGGCGGGCACAACTAGATCCCCGGTTTTCTGGGTAGGAACGGATTTTGTAGACCTCGTTAAAGGCAAAATTACAGATTTGGAATCCTCATGCTTCCAGCCACAATGGTGTATGCATGGAGGGGGGGGGGAGGGTTAAATAAATCGTCCTGACCGAAAACAGAATGAAACATAAACCAAGAAGGGGAGTTCTCTAAACGTTACAAAGTCGTTTTTTACGTTTTGTGTGGCGTGATCAGTACACAAATGCGTTGGAGGAGGATTCAGCAATGGTATAGTTGTGGAAAGCTGTGTGTTGTTTTGCATTAGGTGTTTGGAGCGCTTTTGCACCTGTGGATATCGCCTTTCGACTGACATAACGCTCTTATGACGAATACTCATTTTGATAACGAAGCAGACGTGTACTTGGAGCTCCACACGCACTTCTTCCGTGTTCTGGAGCGTCTATTTCCTCGTGCTCTAGAAATAATAAATTTATCATAATTTCAATGGTTTTTGTCTCCTCTAATTGCTCGTTGTACGCGGGTAATCCCGATCTTAGGAAAGTTGTGTGTTTGTATGGTTTCGTCCAGTCGGTCGAGTCAGATGAGACGGAGATCCGTGCTATCGGAGAGGCTGCGAGGATCGGGCAGGAGATGGAGGCCACAACTCTGGAAGATAATCGATGTATCCGCAGTATATCAACAGCCGCCCCAAGTTCTCCATTAGAGCCAATTTCCTCGTTTTGTTTTTGTGCGTGGAACGACGGCCTGATCTCCGGAGGTGTGTGCGCACTGAGCCACTGATTGGTTGTGGGCGGTTGCCAAGCAACGGAGCTCTCCCCGGTCGACCCTCTCCCTTCCTCTCGCTCTTTCCTCCATTATCGACCCCCTTAAAGAGGACAGCATCTCTCTCAAACCTTTCTACCACACTCTCCCTTCCACTGCCTCCACAATACCGCGCCACACCATACCACCTCTGGCCCGTCGCCTTTTTTCCCTTTTTTTCTCCCTCTCACTCTCTCTCTCTCGCTCACTCCCTCACTCTTCACTCTCTCAAGGCCCACACAACTGGCCACAGTACCAATTACAAGCTTCAAAACAACTCGAGTTACCTAAAACATTCCTCGTCTGTAACGACCTCGTCGCCTCCTCGACGTCGGAAAAACAAAGTCCAGAAAAACCGCATTATCAGTTAACGCTTTCGATTTCCCTTCAAAACAGATTGAATTAATCGTTCCCTACCCTCTTAACGTTCGAGTATCTCATTACGTACAATTATCCATTTATTTATTTACTTCACGTGACTGCCCAATTCAAATCATTTTCGTTCAAAAATTAAAAAGTCTGATGACCCTCGGAATGAAGGAAAATAGAAACACACGAGACAATTACAAAATTATGCAGCTAATGAAAAGATAAAGGGGAAGGAAAAATTAAATTAAATCAAAATTTGCGTTAATTTTCCCCCAGCAGCCTGTGGTGAGGCAGTGCGTTAATTCGTCGTAGAACGAACAAATATCTGGTGCTTAGCAACACACAGCTTTCCGCAGCCCTCGCATATACGACTGTATATTTGTTCATCGCGTTTCTGCGGTAACGTATAGAGTAAAATGTCGTCACTAATCTGCCGAAAGCATCCCGTAGGTGATCACAATCGTTCTAGCCGTGTTCGAGAAAACGGGGAAATGACCGTTTAATGATCGTGGGGTTCAAATGGTTGGTATAGGCTGCTAAAAGACACTACATAAGGTTGAAAAAAGGTATTTTGACCTCGTTTAAAAAAGCGCATTTTGGATGTTGTTTTTGTTCGATGAACTGTCAGAAGAACGGTGTAGAAGGCAAGTTGTTTGGGCTGGGTGGCTAAAGACATTCAGTGAGTTTGAAAAAACAAACATTTTTGTATCAATTTCTAAAAGTTGAATAACCTCGCTGTTCTTCGTAGCCCTGCTTCTCTGTTCAATTTTTATTTTACAGAAATAATAATGGAAAACTATCGTTAGGTACTGGTTATTACTGTCGTGCCAACTAAAATACAACGAATTCAATCAACATCTAAGAGGTTTTTGAAGAAAAAAAAGACGTTTTAGTATGATGACCATAGTTATTTTGAGATCGAGCCGGACATTACTCTTATTCTGACGTTTCAGGGTTATTTACAGGCTAAAAATCACATCAGCAGGTTTGGTTCACCCGTTTTCTAGCGATTGCGCTCACATGGACACAGAGCCCGTTTTCCCAAATCGCCTATTTTGATCTCAGATGTCTATGAAACGTTAAGACATTATTTCAGCCGATTACATAACCGTCTTCCCTACTATGTAATGCTAATGAAAAGCTCGAGATACCTCGAATGTTCACACAAGAATGCCTTAAGGAGCCTGAATCCGCTGAAGTGCTTAATGATGTACGATTCATCCCACTTCTAGCGATATCGTGAAAAGCCATTACCAGATGTGATACAACGGATTTCCTGTAGCATAATACTCATTCTTTCGAAGTAATTTCAGCGGTTGACACGAGAATGTACAAAAGATGGCACCCCCCCCCCCCCTCACTCAAGTTCTACTTTATGTGCATCCAGAGCAGACCAACAAGTTGTTTCAGCCCATGGTACATCAAGCGAGTTTGTCTCTTGAGCGACTAATCCGATACGTTTTTCCTTCAATTTATACGAACCTATGAAAAATCGACGTTTTGTAGCGAGAAACCGATTGTACTGACGTTTTGGAATTTATTGTGTTGCCTCTATTGGGGACCAGCGTATAAGTAACTTATGGGACTCTCTACCTTGTTTGTGAAATTATAGGCTGGCCGTTGTGACAAAAATTAGGCATTGTAACGACATTAACTTGAATAGCCGAAATTACTATACATCTTACGATTGTTGCAGAACCTTCGTTCGAAATTTTGCGAATTTATCGTGCTGCCCTTCTGACGAAAAGTTGGAACTGTCTACGGTAAAAATTCCGCCAAAATTGTTGAAGCTGTTACAGGCACGAGCGGAACCTGTAGGGACAATGGAATGGAACGAGACAGTAGGCTTCACTCTCGGGAACGTCAACAACTCGGAAGGGGATTCGGTTGGAGGGGGGGGGCGCAGAAGGGGCAAACATTTCAGGCCTCTGTGCACATACAACACGCAATACGTCACGATTATGCGACGTACTCGTAGGAAAGAGGGCCTGCTCCTAGTGGCCCCATGAATTTACTCGTGCGTATTGACAACCAACCAGGAACCGTTTAGCACGTTGCATCTGGTTGGCACTCAAGCGTCTCTCCGATGGCAGCTCTTCTTTCTTGTTCTTTCCCCCCTCAAGAGAATCTTGCAGCATGCCGCCATTCCCATACATCCTCCCTTACTACCTAGTCATTTGGAAGGTTCAGAAGCGGTATTTCCTCCATGTATTGAGGCTGGTCCTAGATCAGGAAACTCCCTTCTTTTTTGGCTCAGCATTGCCCTGACAAATTGAGCAATGCAGCTCCAGCTTTCCTCTGAATGCAGCATGGAGTGGAAAAATACCTCTGGCGTTAGAAGATAGCATGGGAAGCATCATCCATCATTGCCTTGCAGCCTTTCCAATTCGGTGCCTAAATGCCCCATGTCCTGTTAGGAACTGAGTGAGGTAGAAATCCAACTCGCACGGCATCGCTCGAGTAATAGACCAAGTGCTGGAATCAACCCCCTGGTCCACTGCTGTGTCCCACTCATCTTGCCGACTCTCTTTAATTTTTCTCTTTGGCCCTCTTTTTTTTTGGAATGAAGGAGCGCCTGTTTGAGTTCGGAACTCCCCATTTTTTACGAGGGGATTGGAAACGTTTGGAGAGCCGCTGACTCAGGCAAAAATTACAGCGACCACGAGCTCCGATCCAATGACCAACTTTCGTCGGGTTATGAACCTTCATCTTTAACCACTAGACTACGATCACCGGGCCTTCAATGGTGGTACTTCTCTCCTGATGGCTCTGGTTGCCCTCATTATCGGCACAGCTCCTTCCGCTTGGCTGCCAAAAGGTGGATTGGGATCACACTCACCATCAGTAGCAGTGCCTCCTGAGAAACTGTGCGGTACGAGTAAGCAATGCGGAGGGTGCACCTCCACTGCATCTCTGCCACCCTCTTCCAGTGGTAGACAATGCTCAGCGTATCAGCCCATATCTCAGTCTGATATTAGAGGATATAGTGTACAACCCTCATAAACACCCGCCTTGTGCTTACTTTCGGCCCTTTAATCTTTAGCTATAGTAAGTTGTGTCCGACTTCACTCATTTGTATACAAGTTAAATACTCGTGGTACATTTGAGAACAGGCAAGGTGGCTTAATAGGCGCATTACATGGCTATTAGCAGCGCTCGATTTAACGTTTGTTAAAAATGACGAAATAAAACCGTTGAGCGATGGCGATTCAAAAAACACTGGAAAACCAACTGTGTTTTCAAGTGACGGCGTCGAGTAGAAATTGTTAGCAGTTTCAACCAATTCCCTTCACGCACACTCGCGCGTTAACAACTTGTTCTAGCGACGTCCCTCGGTTCAGTTTTGCGGAGTAAAAACGAATAGGTCGCAAAAGGGAACAACGGTAAAATGCAAAATAGCAGTCGAATAACAACACGAAACGCGACAGTTTCGTCGTACGGTCCGAATAAGAAGAACGCCCGTTGGAAGAAAATATTGACTGTTGAGAGGCTCGTTGCCCTAAATATATGGGTTGCTATAAAACTACCGTCGAGCGTCGAGTGGGCTCGTGTGCGTTGCCGTGATTTACAAGACCCTCCCCTGAATTTCCACGCACTTCCAAACGCTTAAAAGCTTTTGACAAGTTTATGCGGCTCGAGAGTTACGGCCTTCGTGTTTTATGACAGCTCGTCCCTGGAAAAAATGATAATTTGTTAACTTCCAACTTACTCGTCAGCTGAGTGTGCCTGGTCGTTTTCTTCGGTGCATATTTAATTATCGGTTTCGTGTTCCGTTCACGTCCCATCAAACTACATTGTGATCGACACCAAATATTAGTTTCTTAGACTGAAGAGACGAGTAAATATCGCGATCTCAGGCAGTAATTCAATGTCAACTGTTTTTACTCGACGTTCAAAATAATATAGGACATAGAGCACTATTCTATTTTAGAAAACAAACAACATCATTTAAGTTGAACGTTTGCAGGTGATCAGGAGCGCAAAATTATACTCGGTATAGTGCTTAGTATGGAAACCTATTTTCTTTGCAGAGAAATGCTGGAAGTTCGTCAGTACATAATAAATAAATTGCTACTTTCACAATTTCGTGTATTTCGCCATCCGGATAAATTGAATGATCTGCTACGTGTACGGGGGGTGTACCTTCCTTGATGGAAAGGCTTATCAACAACGATATGTTGACTTGAGGATACCTTATTTTCGGAAAATGAAAAACCCTGCAAATTATTATACAACGGTTTATTATTCTTTTGAACAGCTTGACCTAGTATCACACCTTCGAGACCGATCCCATTCGATTCAGCATCGAAAAATACCAGTAAACGATACAAAATAACTAACTACTACGAAACGACGAAATTACTAATTCCAGGCGCCTGGAGGCAATTGGCACGACGTTGCAAGCCGAGCTGGCGGGTGGCTCTAATCTTCCCAGGGGGGGGGGGGGGGAGTACAAACTAAAAAAAGGATTACTTTCGCTGTAATTTTATTGTCCCGCGAGTTCTTTTAATTAGTATAAATACTTAATTACTGTGATATCACTATTTTCCTCCTAGACGCAGTCATACACCTTAGAAAATTGTTTCATTCGACCCAGCGCCTACAAATACCTAGAAAACGATACCGAACACGGCGTATTTGCGATAATACTGCCGAAATTCCGGTTTTGTCTTTTAAACAGTGAGGTTCGTCCTATCGGATGGCCGAGCGTGGTGGCACAACTAGATATCAAATGGGATTTTCGTGCAAAACGACGGATTAAACAACGTTAAAGGCACAACACGGACATTGGAGGGTGAACGGACATTGCAGATTTGGAATCCCGATGTCTTGAAACGTAAAGTATCAAATGTCGTGTGTGAGGGGGGGGGGGGAACACTTTTTTTTGTCGCAAAACATAGGTGTATTATTCAAAATGAACGGTTGTAATCACAAGTTTGTTACAAATGTAGCAAAAACAAATGACAGGAGAATTACGACAACCACGGTTGGACATGTGTGACAAGAGATGGAGCATTGAGCAAAATGAACGTACCCGGGTGGCTTGTAAAGGTGACTCATCGGTACAAAGTCCAACGTACGCCTCGAGGCTGCAATGACTCATTTTAAACTTCGGAAGATGGAACACCCCGCCATTGGGCAGTCACGGCAATAGTTGCGGGATATAAAACGTGGGTATGATTTGCTATCTGCTCTTCCTAACGATCTTCGCACGCGTTTAGATTCCCGCAACTATTTCCGTGACTGTTCGTCGAACCCAAAATACTTGCAAAAATCAAATTTTCCCAACCTTTAATTATAATTTTCCACATAAACGGCTTTTGCCGTTACGATTTTTGAGTACAACACTGGCGCTTGTGTGTTCTCAATAATATTCTCTCTGACGGTGCGTTGAACGGAAATAACAACCAGAGTGAGCCAAAAGTAATTTTTTACGTTTTTGAATGTTTAACAGTGAACACCCAACCAAATTTTGGACGAAGTATCTTTTAGGGTCCTATACCCCCATTTTGTTTCTCCTTATATTTCTACGTTATTATTAAACTCTGAATGTCCCGTTCGGTTTAAGCACTGCAGCTTGAAGGTCTATAGTGCCAGTCATGATGTCTCACAGGTATCTTCCTGAGGCCCGCCTACTGTTTTCTACACGAATCTCTCAGATGAATCAAAACGAAATTCGCTCTCTACCATGTTGTCAGCGCTGGGATAGGACGTAATAGGGACCACCACAACACCTACACTGGGAGGGTGTCGCTTATAGCCATAACCTACGCCCAAGACGTCGAAAGATGAGACACACGAGCCCACGCGATTTTGTACAAAGAAGAAAGCATTAATATCACGTATTGACAAAGATATAACTGCCTCCAAGATGTTTATCTAACTCATGGTGTATTTTCAGCCTGCTGGTGCCTGAACTTTGTTCCACATACACGTTTCAGTAGAAATGAGTTGAGGGAAGGTTGTGCAATTGGGGAAGTTGTGAGATGCTGTGCGCCAGATCATGTGCTACTAAGTTCATTTTGTATCATTGACTCCTATAACTCTCTTTATTTTTGTTAGAGAGGAACAGTAAATAGACCTCCGATGGGTACCCCGTGGGGATAAATTTTAAACAGTTTCTTCTTCGAGTGCATTGGAGGGAGATTGGGTTTGATTTTTGCTGATGTTCCACTGCAGGGATGTTTCAGCTCAGACGTAGTAGCTCTTAATTCAGTCCTGCTTGGAAGAATCGTGCACACCGCTCATCTGTTTGATGTTCTACGGTTCGTAATTGGAGCGTAGGGGAACGAAAAGGTCGCTGCCCCGCAGGAATTTCTGCATTCAATGAGACGAGGTGCATCGAAATCAATACCTTATCTGCCAAATGTGCACCGCCGGATGACGTTCTGTTCAGCCTGTCACTCGACTGGAAATTGACCGACTGCTCGATGAATGACAATTCCGACGTTTCGTCTGTCGTTGGGGGAACGGGGAGTTTTTCGCCTTATCGTTTCTCCTCTTCTCGTTCTCCAAAGCCAAGTTTCGGATGCAGTTCGTTGACCTCTCCAACGCGTTTCATTGTATTTTCAGCCCTCCATCCAGAAAGATCCGCCGACCATCGAAATACGGAGAGCCTTGTCGAGAGTTTATCTGGAGGTTTGTCGGCGGCACTCCGAACGACTTGGACGGCAGGAAGTCGACCTTTTCCTAGCAACTTTTGTAGTGGTCGGGTCCATTCACCTCCGGCTTTGTTACCAAATGCATCACACTTTGTGGGTTGAGTTAGGGAAGTTAAAAATAAATGAGAGAAGGGAGAATAATTCGTAGTGCGGCGCGATACGGTTGAAATTACTCAAATGCCACGTCGGGCGGTGATCAATGCTTCGACACAGGTTTTGTGCCATCTCACGGTCACTGAACCCCAATCCTTTGACAGGACTTTTTCGAACCATAATCAATGTTAGGAACACTGGTTAGCTATTGTGTACGGAGTACAAAATAATAATCAACGTCGCTCGATTCTTATTAAACAAGAAAACAGATTTCCTCGGTCAAGGTAGATAGTGGAAATAGGTGATGGATGTCAAATTATAAATATCTGCGTAACGGGCGCATTTTATTATTCTAGCAACCGATATATTCATCATATAGTTTATATGAATTAGTTACATCTGTAGCAAATTAGTTCGAACATCCCAGTAGCGCCACGTTAACGTTCTTGGGCTGCGGATGCAACCATCTGCTGAACTCCTACGGGGTATGAGAGCAGGAGGTATATATATAGTCTTCTGACTGTCCCACAAGCGGGATGTGCAAATGGCCTATTGTGCCAGTCCCAATGTCTTACAGGTTCCTGAGGAAGGCCAGGTAGTTCCTGCAAGAGTTTTCGTTGGTATCCATCCAGGGAGAAGTGGTACCAAAGACCAAGAGTCGCTCTCTCTTAAGTCTCTGGCACTGGACCAGGACATGGTAGGAAGTCTCCTCATCCGTGCCACACCACCTGCAAGTAGGGGGAAAATGGGGTTTGAAAGCCGGAAGTAGCGCTTCTGGCTCAATTGGAGTGGGGGAAGAAAACCACGCCCCCTGGCCAATCGTACTATAGTACGAGGTTTTTGGCCACGCCCCCCGACCAATCACGTTGTAGTACGTCATTTTTTATCCCCTCCACCCCGCCCCCTTACCCCCTCCATCATTATTATTAACAAATCGTACTGTAGTACGATCTTTTTTACCCCCACCTCATTCCGGAAATTTCCGGAAGTTAACCACCTCTCCTTCAGTTTGCCCCTCCCTCCAACCAGTCATGTTATAGTACGACCTTTTTTACCCCCACCCCCTGCCCCAGTTTCCAGAAATTGACCACCTCTCCATCCAATTGTCCCAATCATGTTATAGTACGACCTTTTTTACCCCCACCCCCAGCCACTGTTTCCAGAAATTGACCACCTCTCCTTTGGTTTGCCACACCCACCAACCAGTCACATTATAGTACTACCTTTTTTACCCCCTATCTCCATACTAATGCGTACTATTATATCCCCCATACCCCAACAATTACTTACCGTTTTCCCCTCCATTCAGCCTTCTCACGAGCCTTCTGTACTATAGTAGAGTATCCTCCACCTCCTATTAAAATTCCAAAGCGTTTGGATGACGTCATTTTTTAAAAAGATGTTCCTTCCCTGGGATCGAACGCAGCACCTCAAGTTCTGTAGTTGAGCATTATACCAACTGAGCCATGGAGGAAACGCTATAGACTAATGTAAACGTGCGGTGTCCCTTGTATACCGCACGTTTACATTAGTCTATAGCGTTTCCTCCATGGCTCAGTTCGTATAATGCTCAACTACAGAACTTGAGGTGCTGCGTTCGATCCCAGGGAAGGAACATCTTTTTAAAAATGACGTCATCCAAACGCTTTGGAATTTTAATAGGAGGTGGGAGGATACTCCTACTATAGTACAGAAGGCTCGTGGGAGAAGGCTGAATGGAGGGGGAAAAAGTAATTGTTGGGGTTGGGTAAGGGTCATAATAGTACGCATTAGTATGGAGATAGGGGTAAAAGGTAGTACTATAATGTGACTGGTTGGTGGGCGTGGCAAACCAAAGGAGAGGTGGTCAATTTCTGGAAACAGTGGCAGGGGGTGGGGGTAAAAAAGGTCGTACTATAACATGACTGGTTGGAGGGAGGGGCAAACTGAAGGAGAGGTGGTTAACTTCCGGAAATTTCCGGAATGAGGTGGGGGTAAAGAAAGATCGTACTACAGTACGATTTGTTAATAATAATGGTGGAGGGGGTAAGGGGGCGGGGTGGAGGGGATAAAAAATGACGTACTACAACGTGATTGGTCGGGGGGCGTGGCCAAAAACCTCGTACTATAGTACGATTGGCCAGGGGGCGTGGTTTTCTTCCCCCACTCCAATTGAGCCAGAAGCGCTACTTCCGGCTTTCAAACCCCATTTTCCCCCTACTCCTGCATCGAGGGGTGTTGACTATACCCATGACATAGATGTATTTATTCTGCAGTGCTCGGTTGTGATTCCAACAATATGCCTTAAGTTCTTCTTCTCCATCCCCAGAAGGTTGTGTCTTATCTCACTTGAATGCTCTGAGGCAAAGCATTTGGAGTGTCTTACTCCTGCAGCATTCCAGACTGTCTGATGCAGTCTTGTGGCATGTTCTTCCACAGTCCTCTTGACTATTGACAGAGAGATCCCACAATGAGGCGTTGGTAGGTACCGTAGACGAACTGCGTCTGGCCAGATGGTCCGCCCTCTCATTTCCAATGATCCCCTTATGGCCAGGAATCCAATACACATCAACTCTATTCGCACTTGCTAAGGAGCTAAGCCACATCCTGCACTGTCGCACCGGTTTTGACGTTGTGCAGTAGTTCATCAGCGCCTTGCACGACGCGTAACTATCAGTCAATATGTTGATAGTTCTGTTGCTACAGCATTTCTCATGCATTAAGATTGCACCGGCGATAATAGCATAAATCTCTGCTTGAAAAACCGGTGGAGTGAGGCCTAGGGCAATGTGCGTCCACCTTGCATAGCCACTTATTCACACCCCGGAGCCTGTTCCCGAGGAGGAGGTAAGTAGGTGCGTTTAGAGAATGAATGACGGCTTTATTATTATATATGGCGACATTTGGTCATACCCGACATTCTTACACCTAACCAGAAATTTCGACGTTTAAAATATAAATACAAATGCGTCAAAAGTTTTCGTTTCTTCGTATTATTAGCGAGTTTTATATAACAACATTTCCCTTTCATTATTCTATTTTTATTATTTGCTTCTCCAACAAAACTCAGATTTACTATAATTTATATAATTGTGTCATGTACTTTTGAGAATTATGAAGGATTTAGTAAAGAGATAGCAAAGATTTTCTCACACGAACTTTTCAGTTTTTAATTCTGATCATAGTCCGTTACAATATGCAATGATTTGTGCGATGAATGATGATTTTAGGCCGTGGTACGGCATTGTGGTAAACGGTAATTTAAGAACTTGTTTCTGGTTTCTAAATAATGAACTTGTGAACATTTCGTATATTGTCACGCAAAATATGGTGGATTTTTAGTAGAAATAATTTTGAACACGGTTGCTAGCATAGAATATTGTATTAATTCGTCAATTTTGAGAATTTGTTGTGTTTTTTAATTTATCGTGAATTTTATCATCATATTTGAGATTCAAAATATATCTAATGGAACTATTTAAGGCTCTCTGTACGACAGGCTGAGTTGAGATCACAACTTACTGACATAAACGACAATTTTTTTACATTAATGGATTTACACGCATAAAATAAGTGCACTGAGAGAGAGAGCGAGAGCAATGAGTGCAGAGAGAGAGAGACAGATTGATTGATTGATTAAAATTCTTTATTTAACAATCAGGGATGATTATGGCCCTCTCTTCCACCATCCCTGAACAATTTCACAAATGTTGATCGGTTGCATTCGTTAACAAATTAAATTAAAATATTTTTTTCTACATATAACTTCTTCCACGCTCCTTAATTAACATTTCTTTAAATTTTTCTTTGAAACACTCCACCTTTTTACTCATGTCAAACATATCGATGTGATCATTATATAATTGTGATGCCTGTACCACAAAGGATCTTGAGTATGTCGAGGAACGGTGCGCCGCAATTTTTAAAAGTTTGTTTTTTGATTGGGTGTCTCTTTGGTTGAAAAACTGAAATTTGTTATAGGACTACAGTGGATTTTTAGCCAACCACGACGTCGGTAAAGTGAGGTTACATGCTCTTCGACACGCAGTCTCAAAGCGAGTCGGAGTGCAGCATTTTGTGCTTTCTGCAGACGACTGATTTCGCAGCTCTTGAGATCACATAGCGCGGAGGTAGCGTAATCTATGTGTGGCATTATTAGGGTTAGCACTAATTGTTTGTGCACGTGTGTGGGAATATCCATGGCAATTCGCCGAAGCTGGTAGGTGCTGAGGAAGGCCTTATTGCAGATCGACGTAGTTTGAAGATGCCAAGATAAATTATTGTCAATTTAGATTCCCAAGATACTTGCAGACCCGACGTATTCAAGAGGGGTATCGTTGTGGGTGATGTTCGGGATTCCTAAATTCTTCGCTTTATTGAGCATTTTTGCATACTCGTGAGAGATCACTACTGAGTGTTCTGAGTGCTCCATCAACTTCGTCCACATCGCTCGTCCGGTAGAACTGGAGGTCATCCGGCATTGGCAGTATATTCTGTCCCCTCTGAGAAAGTTTGTGGTAAAGTTGTTACAAACCCGATCCTTGTGGTGTGCCTACTTCGATATCTTTCCAAGATGACAAGCAGCCATGATCTCCCTTGACAGCCAATTGTCGTTCTCGTAAATAAGACTCGAACCACATTAGCGCACTTCCTGTGATTACAACCGAAGACAGTACTGCACACAAAACGTCTCTCTGGATGAGATCAAACGCAGAGCAGAAATCTACCATAGTGATTTTTTTACGGTCCATTGCTTCAGGCTGATTGTTTTGGATCAAGGAGGTTGTGCTTCTCGACATCGTCACGTATTTGCCTGTATACGATCTTATCAAGAACTTTTCCAATTGCACACAGGAGGAAGATCGCTCGAAAGTCTGCTGCTGTATCTGGCTGTTTAACTTTGGGTAACGGTTTGATTATTGCTTTTTTCCAGATGTTTGGATATACTCCGAGGGTCAACGATTGAGTAAAGATGTGAGTGAGCACTGGAATGATGGCACTTGCTAGCGAATGTAGTACCTCAATAGATATGTTGCCGTTCCCAGTGATTTTGATTTAATACTGAACAATCATTATTTTACGATGTCCTCAGAAACTTCCAACAGAGATTATACAAAATGATGCGAGAGGATGGTTGCATAATCTTGATCAGAAGACCGTCTCTTTGGATGGCAAATTCTTGTCCTACGAGAGCCATCTGTCTTTTATGCAAGAGGCCAAGTTTTACAGTTTAGTAGATGTTGCCAAAAAACAGTGTCAGCCCTGTTGTTTTCCAAAGAGATGATCTTTTCTTCTGGTCTGCTTCGTATTGTCTTTTTGACCAGTCATGCAGAAGATCCACATTAAGGCCATAGCTCAATTACTGGTCGAATCACGGTCGTTAAAACACCAAATCCGCCTCACAAACTGGTCGGTTTGGAATCCAAAAAACGCCGTCGTCGAACTTCCATTCGGTGTCCAACTCTTGTGCTTTACCTGATTATCGCAACAAAAAAAGGAAGTAGCGGCGGAAGATGATTGGACTGAGTGGTTCCTTCTTTTCATCTTCTCAGATCCAAAGGCCTGGTCTTCTCGATTGGTAAGTAGGCACAAGAAGCTGGGTCCTGTAAACAATGGAAAGTCCTGCCCTTAGCTGATCCTTTCTTGCCCCCTTCCACCGCCCCCGCGGCTCCATCCACCTCCGACTATGTCCCAAAGCACGTCAGGCGAGTGAGCTCCACGGCTGATTGCTCGGTCTGATAGAGACATTGTGGACTTAGGAGAAGTGGGGGGAAGAGCCTTTTGTCGTCTTCTTGTGTCTCAGTTTCTGGCCCTCGTATAATTAGAGGGGCTCCGGAAACTGGCCATCGTCCTCGTCGAGTGCCCTTCGAAATACTTTTCATCTTCTTTCGAGCTCTAAAAAGATCTCATTTCTCCGTTGGCTTGACACTAACCAAATGGTAACCTGAAAGCAAGAAACTGTGTCGTGTGAGTCTCAACTCGCTGCTTGTTTGTTCTTCCGAGTAATATTTTGTGTGTACGCGTGTGCTTTAAAGTAGTGCTGATTGTCTACTCACAATTATAACGCGGAATGAGTGTTTCCTTGGAACAATCCAACACCCTTTGTACAAACTATTCGTTGCCGAGGAGATGGCAGTCTGGTTTAACGACCTGATGTGCAGGGTATGGCAGTCCAATCAGTTTAGAAATCCGATTCCGCGGGAGGTTCGATTGAGTCGCGTGCGTTCTATCATTCAGTGTGTCTTTTCGAGCACAATCGCTGCTTGTTTCGATAGAACCTTAATCATTCCGCAATGGAAACCTGCAAATTGCCCCATAGGCGTCTTCATTTGACTCATCAGCCTACTATGAGGTCCGTTCAAAGCCATTTCTTACAACCGTTGACAGACATACAGGCCATTTTCTGAAATGGTGGGACTTAAAGATCGAAGAAAAATAAGTTTCGTTTTCATATGATCACAAAACTTTCCTGCTATTTGGTAGATCTCAGGAAAGTAAAAAAAAGATATAATAATACGCCAGAGAAATGCGGAGGAGCGTTTAGTATAGAAAAATTGATAACCTTAAGGCGATTAGAATCGGCTGGTCCCGTCCCTTAGGTGCTGAGATCACAATTTTTGGGAATAGTGAAACGTGTATCATTTGGCCACGCTCATTCTCCCAATTTTTCCCCCGTATTCATCTCCTACAAGCTGCCCACCCTGCTTCGTTCTTTGCTACTTCACGTCTCCTGGGCACTTGTGAATTAGGATCTTTGGATAGTCTATGTTGTTTAATGATTGTGAGAGTACAGTATAATTAGGGTCTGTTAGCCTCGGGGCATTCTTGCATAACCAGTGAAATAAGTGGCTTAGGTTATTTGCAGCGGTCAAATGAAATACTATTTTCCTGCTCAATTCATGATAGCGCGACGTTGGTCCAGATTTTTACGTAAGTTTTTCTCGCGTAAGGGAGTTTCGCACAGTGTCGTGTCGTAGATCGGTCACAACTGAAGAACTGCCTTCATGAACAGCTCCGAAGAAATTCGAGTAGGTGGGAAATGAGAGATTTTCTTAGGTGCCAGCACCTTTCCGCCGGCATTTAGTTCGAAGGGCGCAGTTCCCTTGAATGAACCTCCTTTTTATTCTCCCGGTCCGTTGAATGAAATCGGAACGCAGAGCGAGAAACCCAAGTAGGCACATCCTCTTCCTCTCAAAACCCAGAGATTTCAACGCCACTCATCCGTCGACATATTGTTTTTGAGGGAGACGAGGGTTGAAATGCGCGAGGCCGTTACCCAACGGCGACGGATCCGGATCGCCGCCTCCGCGCTCCAATTAGCGGTAAAGGGATACGGGAGGTAACGAGGGATTTGGTAAACACGAGTGGTGGGTACAAAATATTGTGCGGCTGCCGTGTGCCCGGAGAATGGCTACTTAAGCCCATTACTGGATAGTGTTACCTAGTCATCGACCTCCCCGCGAGCTCCTGTTGTTATCTCCCCTGGAGATGCGCTCAGCTCGCAAGACGTCGCTTTGTTCGCCGGCAACCCTCCTTTCATCTCCAAGCCGCGTTATTGACAGTAATGGCCAATTAGTTGAGTGAACTTATCAACCGTTCAGACGGAGAAGTGATGAAACGGTGGCCGGTAGGGGGAAGGGAGCAACCGTTCCACCAAAATACTGCGGTCGTGGTTTCACCACCAATTTACGGCGCAGCCTCGCGTTGAGGTTCACCTGAAGAGGGTGATGGCGAAGACATGCAAGACCAACAGTCCCCTCCACTCAGTAAACACCTTGAAACACTTGTGCGTTCCATATTTTGAGAGCAGCGCGAGTGTGGCCACAATTTAAAAAAATGAGGGCAGGCTGAAACATAATGGCGTTGTCCTCGAGAATTCTGCTTTGTTGCACAATTCATTAGCGGTATTCCTCACTCTTCAAGCCTGCCAAGTTCACGACAGTCCATCTGGAAATACATCTTTCTCAATAGCTGGTTTTTTGGGGACATGGGAGGGAGAGTCTGCTCCTAGAGGCCAGATGAATTTACTCCTGCGAATTGATAACCAACCAGGAAACGTTTAACACATTGCACCCCGTTGCCCCTCACGCCTCTTTCCGTTGGCAGCTCTTCTCTCTCGTCCTCTTCATATGTCCGTACAACCCAGCAGTTTGGGAGATTCAGAAGGGGTCTTTCCTCTATTCTACATCTCTGCAAGATACTGGCCCTGGATCAGCAGCTCCATCCTCTTCTGGTTAAGCACTTCCTTTGGCAAATTTAGCTTTGCATCTTCAGTTTTCATTGGAATTCAACATGAGCAGGCCGACTGTTGCTTCTACCATGCGCTGGTATCCTGCCTACCTTTGAGATGAGGAAATGGCTTGGGAATCATCATCCAACATTTCCCTGCAGTGCTGGCAGTTTGTGCTTGTAGCACACACTAAATGATCCATGTCCTGATATGAACTGGGTTGGGTAGAACAGTGCTGGTTAATACTGCCATAATAATCATTGATTGAGCAGGGTGAGTTTCAGGACCAATGAAGGCGTATAGTTGGTGGACGATAGATGTGAAATGGCACGTCTGCGTGTCAAGAATGCAGGATACTGATGGATTCAGGTGATCATAGGGGTGGTTGGAGGAGTGGTTATTAGTACCCCTATGCAGGCTGGACCCTCTCATGTAACACGACAAATAATTAAATATCCGTAATACTGCGTTTTGAAACTCTCGAACACTCTGAATCGGGATTTGGCGGCACCTCCCCCGAACTGACATCCGTATTCCCATCTAGTCGTCAAAAGCTATGGACAACTACAGCGTTTCATGAGCAATGAGAACGGCGAGGTCTTTCCGAGGAGTGATTTTACGCACAATCGTCACAAGAAGAAAAGAAAGCGCTTAAAACCACACACTTCGTCTTTGGGCTCGAACTATTTCAGGGTATCAACCCGGAAACACCCTTTGACACACCATTGCTCCCCCCTGGAATAAACCCCACCTCTCTTTGGGCTGTTTTTCATACATTGTGTACTTAAATAATTAAATATCTCTCCAATGTCCTCCTAGTAAACTCTCCAGCAGAATTTAAATAAGCATTGGAAAGTTTTGGCAGCAGACTTGTGATGCTGAGCCCTCGACGACCGAGGCAATCCTCCCTTGTGTGGGTGGAGGGAGCAATCGTCCTCGGCAGAAGTCTGCAACATTTGCTACGGCGACGACACCTCGGAACATGAACACTTACTTTAATCATTGGAGAGCCTCCTAACAGTTATTCCAAAAACAAAAAATATCGATTCCTCGTCCAGGGCAGTTGTCGCTGAAATCAGTAGTAAAGCAGCGTGTCTTCACAATGTTTTCAATTGGGGCGATGACCAAGTTTATCAAAAATTGACGCTGATATTCACTAGACAAAACATTTTCTTCTGCCAAAAAAAAACTAATAGCGAGGTTTTACTCTGCGCATCTACAGTTCGAACCTTGCCACTGGCGTGTCATGTGAAGATGGAAGTTTTTTACCGGGAGCAACTCGTCAACTCCTCTAAATAACCGTAGCATGATCCCGCTCCCCCCCCCCCCCCGCCCTTCCAACAACCTCTCAGCCTTTTTTTTTATCTCTCACTTTTCATCTCAAACGTCTTCTCATCTCCTGCGTCAGTCCTCTGCTGGGGCCGTCTCGTCTTAGTCAGCAAGTTTGGGAAATACGAGTGTAAGTGTTGGTCCTCCGAGCCCAACGACGGCCACTTTGCTGGGGGTTTCAGCCGGTCATTAACGTTTCAATTCCGTCGACGTATTTTCTTTTTCTTATTATGCTGCCTTCCCCCCCCCTCTCCCCCTTCCACCGACACTACACGTCATCCTTTCGGTATAAAACCCGAGATTCACCTTTTCTAATTGTGTAGAGTCGTGTAGCTCAGACCCCGCGATGGGCTCGGACGAAGATTTTCGGGAGCTTCAAATCACCAACTGGGGGTCACGACGTTTCTTTTCCGCGCCGATCCTCCCATTACGACGTGTCTTGAGTTGATACGATCGGCTTCGACTCTGGAAATAATCTCCATCCAGGGCCCTAACGAGCGTCGCTGCTTCCAACTGCTGTCTTTTTTTATTTTTTTTTAGTGTGCATCGTTATTTCCAACTAGCGACGTTCGAAATGCTACCTTTTGCTACCTCCTCAACCTCGCACGACTAGTCACGTAAATAACTTTTAAGGGGGGGGGGGTGTTGTGCACAAGACGACGTCTTGCAAAACTGTCATATTACGCAAATGCTGTACTTTTTAGTTGTCTCAACCTAAGAATATCTTGCGCGACGCTTCACACAACTGGTCTCAGCCCGGCGTACATTTAACCACGCTACTAATTCAACCTGTTTCTCATTCAGCTCCGGAATATATTGAGCCGCTCCTAATCCAAGTTGCTTCGGCCTCTCGTCACGAGTGCACGTGTAACTTTCGAGAGTGTGAAAACGATTTGTCTGATAACATTGTTGAATTATTCATCAAACCTGTGGCAAATCGTAGTAAGTGCGCTAGACCGCAGTTTGAACGCAAAATTACTAGGGTTTCCCCTTAGCATGTTATATGCGTTATTAAACACTCTTTGTGAAGGTAGTTGATTGGAGTGTCACCCTGTTTTGTTTTTTTGAGAATGAGAAGAAAACTGCGCCCCAATAATTTATTGCTGAACGATCCGAGTAAGTAACTACGGGTCTGAATGATGGGGGGGGGGTCGTCGAAGAGCAAGGACGAAATGGACCAAGAACATGCACAAGTTGGCGTATGCCTAAAAATACGCGTACGAAATGCAGCGTGCTGCGAGATTGGTAATGCGTTCAGGGCAATTTTACCGGAGATCGCTCGTTTTAATGTCAACATAAATAAAATGACACTTCTTGGGGAGAAAACGGGGAAATGAAATTAGGAGTATAACGAGATTCAGTTTGAATTTAGTAGAAAAAGATAGAACTGGAATGAATTGAACTCCTCTCTCAATATTAAATCGAGTTAACCTGATAGCTCGGATTGTTATTAAAGGATGAATACATCAGATGTTTTGCTCACCTATATCCGACACTATTAAAGCGGGGATAAGATAATAAGTATCGGTGGCAAGAAACGGGAAAGCTCGATTGAGATGCAACACTGGGAATCGGAAGAGTCAAAAATGTTAATGGCCGTCGTGTTATGAGGAGAGGTTTGCAAATGTTTGGGAAGCTGCTGACTCGAGCGAAAATTACAGCGATCGCGACTTTCGTTTATATCCACTAGATAACGATCAGTGGGGTGCCTACAATTGGAGTCAGGCGGTACAGTCGCGTTGCCCGTCTTGCTTGGAAAATCCTAGAACCCCTTACATAGAGCCACCGAGTTGAGTGTGTAATCATTCACTTCCCACAGATAAGAATTTCACCGTCCAACCAAAATCTTTGGATCTGTTTTCGAGACTGCATATTTTTGTGTTTTGATCACTATGATAACTATAGTTAACGCTCATTCCCTTATTTGACATCCGACGATGATCCCAAGGCTAAGTATGAGTCGATTTGCTTCAGCCGTTTTCTCTCAGTCACAGTAACAGACGCTATAAGCACACATACAGGTCCTTAAACATAAATGACCTTAAGAAAACTCAAAATTTTATTCAATTCACTTTAGGCCGTGTTCGGGCGGCAGAATTCAGAGTTCGAGTCCTCTCCACATGCATCCACCCTCACGAGAATCTGCCAGTGTGTCGCCATTCCCATACATCTTTCCATACTGCCCAGTAGTTCGGGAGATTCAGAAGCAGTCTTTCCACCGTGTATTCTTTCTTGATCCCTGCGAGATACTGATTGAGCAATGTGCATAATGTTTCTGTCCGAATGTAGCATGGAGCGGACAAGCATGAGCTGGCCATCTGTGCCTTCCACTGTGCGTCACCAGCCTGCCTACATCTAACATGAGAAGATGGCATGGGAAGCATCGTTCACCCATTGTCCTGCAATACAAGCAGTTTGGGCGTGCAGCCTTTCTAATTCGGAGCAAGTTAGCCCTGAATGTTCCATGTCCTGTTGGGAACTGAGTAAGGTAGAAATCCACATCACTATGGCGTCGCTCGAGTCATAGACCAAGTTCTGGAATCAGCTGCCTGGTCCAGTAATTTTGCCATCTGCAAGCGCCGCAGCCCTTCTTCTTATCTTCTCCTGGCCGTTCTCCTGGCCGTTCTCTGGTTGCCCTCTTGATGGGTACAGCTCCTTCCCTTCGGCTGCTAGAAGGTGGATTAGGATCACACTTGCCACCGCTAGCACTGCCTCATGCTGCACCTGTGCAGTCCGAGCAAGCAATACAGCGATGGGATACTGCTGCTTCCTCCTTGGAGAGCTTTGCAAGGGGAGATACGAAGGATATGGCGTGCTTTGTGTGGGAGTGAGGATGTGGCACCAGGAATTACCACCTCACACGGGTCTCACAATGTATCTGGTTACATCAGTGCACAATTACACTATGTTTGAAGTAAATGGGGTAGTAACTGATCAGCTTCTTTTCCTTTTTGCAACGAGATGCTAGAAGTTAGGATCTCATTTGCCATCCATGTGAAAGTTCACCAAATCCGTACATCATCGTTACTTGTATCAGAGAATTGAACTGTATAAAACTAAAGCTAATTTAGCTAAAACCATTGTAAGAACCCGCTCGTACCTACTATGCCGCATTATACACAGTTTTTACATAATTGTTAATTATAATTGACCACATTTAATGTCACTTACATCTCGTATAGAGTGTAATGTCTGTGTAATTCACTGGGGAGAATAATCGCAGGAACGTTTCGATCTCAAAGGCCGTGGCACATTCCGATCTCGAAGGCCGTGGCGTTTCGTCTCAAGTCGAGAAGCGTTTGACGAAAAACGCGTAAACGCCGTTCATTATAGTTCATTCGAGCGGGGAAGGGAAAATCGCGTGAGGTCATTGCGCTTGAGTTTCTTTATTCTTCCCTCTTCGTTCCATTATGTCACCTTCTCCTTTTTGAGCACCGAGAAAGTGAACTCCACAAATTGAATCATTATTCAAAGAAACCGTTGAAAGCCGTGAAGTTAATCTTTCGGGTGGACGGAAAGGCGTTTTAAGGGGAAGGAAAACTGTTATTTTGACCGGGTTTTCCGACCGGACCGCTCGCCGAGAACTGTTTCTTCGAAAGGGTATTTTCCTTTTAATCCCATCGGTCGGAGAGTTCAAGTTCCAAAAGGACATTTTTCCGCCTGTATCGAGATTTTTGAGGAAAGAAAGGTCGTGAGAAGACGACCTCGAAATCGCGGCCTCTTGACCAAACATGGACGACTGGGGAACAAATTATCGTCCGTTTTGACCCTGAACGATCTTGAAAACCGATTGCGAACGTCTTCGCCTGAACTCTGTTCCGTGGGAATGGAACGTTTTCCTGTTAGGACTCAATTAACTTTTTATCTTTCGCGGATTTGCTACACCACCCGGATCTGGCTCAGCTGGGTGGAATTTGTGGTCTTCAATTGCCAAGGAACAGGGGTTTTTGCTATCCCCAGTTCTACGCAGTTGTAAAAACTTCTGTAATGCACTAAAATAAATCTGTTACCTGCACACAACTCCCTACCGACGTTACTATACATACAAGATACGTTACTATATCTTCGTTCAGAAGAATAAAATGTAGGTGTTGATTGTTTGAAAGCACTCCTCAAATGTGATCAAAATTGTTTCCCCCAGTTTTGGAGAAAATATCTCCGTACGACGCACGGTTACTAAGATGTGTGTAGAGTACGAAATGTTGGTATAGGTTGCTAGAAGGCTCACCCTCCGGTTGATCGAATTCAATAACTCGTTAGGTGTGCAAGTCAACGAATCGAGTCTTGGCTGGCAACTCTGTTTGATGATGGTGGTCGTGGAAATATTTCATGTAGATACAAATTAGTTGCGGACAACCTGTGAGTTTCGTGTTAATCATTAGAGACGTTTTTCCCATAAGTTTTAAAACCCTAAGTCAAAAGTAAGGGGCTGATAATAGAAGATTTGAAAGTTTATTCAAACTTATTGGAGAAAATATTGGTTTTGTTGCATTTTGGTTTCCCCCCTCCCCTTCCCGGCAGTGGAAAATGCTCTAAAACCTCATCTTCATTCTGCCAAAAAACATAAGTACGTAGATATAACAGAAAAAGAACCTGCTGGATCGGTTTAGTCGTAACTATGACATTTACTCAGGTCAAACAGGGTCAAGTCCCTTTGTCACTGTGGCCACACATGGGCCTGTCGTGACGTTATCCCTTATTTAATAGAAGACGTTAAATATACCAGCTCCCCGCAGGAAGCCGAGCTTATCCTTCGCTTCGTCGTTTCGTCCTCCTCGCTGCACAATCTGCACTCTACTGCTTCTAAGATGCCTATCTTATTGAGGTGATACATACGTGGGCTGCGACTGGTTAGGAAGCTAATCAGAACTCTCAGATCCTATCAGCATTGGCTTCACCCTTAGACAACAAGGCGTAATGAGCCTTTTCGCCTGTCTTGGTCGTGGCTGGCGATGCCAATGGGCGCTGCTTTCGTGCGTCCCCCATCGGACCATCAGACGATTCAGGTGAATCTTCGTCACTCCTACGTAGGATCCAGATTCGATAGGTAGGGATTCCATACCCATTTTCGCAAGGCAGTTAGCCTTTTCGTTGCCCTTGTATGTTGACACAGTGTCGGGGTTTTCTCTAATAAAAAACCAATTACCTAAGCGACTAACAAAGTCGTGTAATACGTGAAAATGAGAGAAAAACGAAAATTAGGAGCTATAGTTAAGTGAAGTTAATATGAACAAAAACTTGAAAAATATTAAAACTACTGTCCCTTCGAAAGTGGGCAAATTAAACGTCTGACCGTTTAGTGAAGTTGAAAGCTGGACGTCAAGTGGGATGTGATGGCTCAGTAGTGTCGTTTTGGGATGCTGATGACACCGAAACGAGAGAAGACAAGGAACTGGACTAGAAATGAGAAGAGTCGACCTGCGGAGCGGTGAAAGAAGTGGGGATGGCGCAGACAGAAAGCTTCATCACGGTCAAAGATTAATAACGAAAACTTATTGATAAACAAGTGGCGCAAACAGCCCTCATGCCGCCTATGAGCCGGCAACCAGATAAGAGAAAGTCTATTATGGCTTCAAGCGACGTTTCAGCGTCTTCAACGGCCTGAGCGCTTGAAGACATTCACATGTCAGCCGAGACCAGAAGGTGTAGGCTGCAATAGGCCTGACTGCCCGAGAATTTGCACATCCGCTTGCTTTTGAATCGTTTAGTGAGGATTTCTTCTGCACAAATCTTTATGGCTAGTATTACCGCTTTAAATATCGTGGCGTACTCTCCCAGCGGCTTTGCAAGACTAATTGGGCCCTACGATGCCCAGTCCAGCACTGCCTCCCCATCACAGAACCGTCACAGAGCCATCCTCAGTCTGGAACAACCCTCTCTCCCATCGTTCCCGTGAGTGAACGCGGATGCTGAACGACAAATGAAAAAGCTTTCGCTCTGGCATGACGTCAGTAGCGATAGAGAAGTTATCCAATCGGCTGAAAAGGAAATTTTGAGTTCTCTTCAGATCATCACGTTTTAAGACCTGAAAACTATTCGGTAAAATGGTCTGCGAACGCGATTGCGAGAAAACGAACCAACTCAGCTCACTATAGTCCAGTGATCAAAACTCTAAATTTTTTTTTCTTTAACATCTGTAACCATTTTGATTAAAATGTTTGTATAGACAGCTTCAAACAACGCGATATTACCATAAAACTTTGATGTGTTGGAAAATGACGATAGCAGCACAATAAATTACCGAACATGTCAAAATCGATTGTAGCACAGTTTTTGTTTCTTTGTAGTTGTAGTTGAATTAGGTATCTATACCATGTGCGTTTAGTAAAGCTGATAAGATATGTTGGAGCTAATCCAGAAATTCAGGAGTTTCAACCACCCCCGTTTTTACTTAGCGTGATTTCTGAAGACGATCCTTCTCGAAAAATCTCATGGGCAACCTCTTGAATTTTATGGGCACTGATTGCTCAATAATGATCATGACGCAAGTAGGAGCAGCACAATAATTCCCGGAATGAAAAATGTATTTGATTAGTTGCTGGAGTCAAGAAAATCGCTGAATGCTCATGGAGCCAAAGAAAATTTATCTTGAAAGTCTCCTAAGGTACTTTCCTGAAGCAGACACCAGTGAAAGAAAATGAGAAACGCCACTGAAATTTGAATGTGTCGCACTAGTTCGGGGAAGAAATGGAAATTGTAAATCGGTGAGCGATGCAGCCGCAGGTCAGACTCATGAGCAAGTGGGATGGCGCTAACGAAGAGGGGGATCGCAATCTTCGCCGCAGGGCAAGGATTTTGCTTTTGATGCTTCCTCGTTTGTTGACTGACGTTCCTAGAGGCTGTCATTTTTGACGGTACAGACAACTTGTTCGACAGGAAAAATAGTTCGTGTCGTGCTTCCAAAGGTCGGAAAAGGCCTGGGACACCTTCAAACTGATAAACCTTTCGGGGATTCGGGTATGGAAATCAGTGTAGCGAACATCAACGGCGGCTCCTCCCTCCAGAGATAAAATATTGCGGCTTACACAAAACGCGGGCTCGTTGAGTGGAAAGAAACTGGCAAAAACAAGCCTCCCAGAGGCCTAGCCGCCGTCATGTAGCAAATTTATACAACAAGGGCTCAGCATTTGCCGTTCTGACACAGGAATGACATAACCGCTGAAAGTTAAAGGGGAGCATGTTCGCTTTACCTCTCGTCCCCATCAGCTTCGTCTTCTCAACCTCCCCCCCCCTCCCATTTGATCCCCAAAGCTCCTTCCTTCTTTTCACCGAGGCACAGGGATCCGAAAGGACTTGAGTGCTGCCTTCCGGCTGCAGTTCGACTCTCAACTACCTCCGCCACACCTCTCATTGCTCAGGAAACAGCCCCTTCGTCATCTTATTCCTTCCTCTGCTGACATCTCACCAACTGCTCCACTGGCCTCTGAACGAAATTCCTTTCTCCTTCTCATCACTCGAATTTTCTATTCAAATCCACATCCTAAATTTGAGTTTTTGGAGTTTTTCGAAGGGCACAATCAGGGTTGAATCAATTTTTTCAGAGTTTGGAGAAACTCTTTGAACTTTATTCGAAATTTTGTTTCATCAAAGAACATTAACATTTTTCCGAAGTTCGATTTATTCCAAAAAGGCGAGCGAATTCAAACTTGTGTCGGATCCCAATACACTGGCCGTGGGTACGTATGCCTGGAACATCGGTTCGGAATTCGGAGCGGGTACTAGTTCGCTGTTACTGGTAAGCTTAACGGTAACAGTAAGAGTTGAGCAAAGTTTTGGCGTAAAAGTGAAAGTTAACAAACAGCCTGTGCCTAATGCAGCTGACATTGAGGACCACAAATCACTCACCTCTCAAGATATGTGTCCGAACGGTGGGGGGGGGGGATACGCTGATACAATGCCTTCTAAAAATTCCGCCATAATAGTTTGAGGCCTACGCTGTCGCCACCAAATGCCAAATATACTCATGCAAACACATATGAAATGAACCCATGTGTAAGGCAATGCTGCTGGCAATGTAACCGAACCTGGGAGGTCGGAGGGTAAGGAAGAGAGATATGGAGTAAGGTAAGAGAGTTAGTTAAGAGAGGAAAGGTGTTAGGAGACTAGTAAAGAGAACTCCAGAGACTAAAATTACGGAATTATGGACGGGCAACTAGTTTACTCAAGGCACTGAAATGGAGAGAAACCTCAGTTTTCGGTGGAAGGCTGGGCGGTCGTCCTGTGGTGAGCAAGCACTCCCTCCCTATTTGGCTTACTCTGTGTTTAGGCTACTGGCCACCATACCATATCTAACTATGTTTTCTTTAGAATGTTGTTGCTCTGGTATAGTTATTCCTCTCGATAGCGCTACTCCTTGGGTGGAGATATGATGATGACGCCATTTGTTACGAGGGGTTTTAGAAATGTTTGGAAAGCCGCTCACTCGAGGAAGAATTACAGCAAACCCGAGCTCCGTTCCAATGCCCAAATTTCCTCGGAATATGAATCTTCGTCTTTGACCACTAGACTACATGCACTGGGGGTGCCTACAATGGGAGTCAGACGGTACGCATGTATCAGTCAGAACATTTATACTTCTCCGAGATGAAATCGACACTCATCTCTCTTTTCTCTTGATCGACGAATCAAAGTCGTATTAATTTGTCTATCCATGGCTGATCGAATAAATATCAGGTGCGCCGCATCACACAACATTCCTAAGCTCTATGTCAATTCACGTGTGTTCGTGGCTTAGTAGAATAGTTTTACACTCAGTTCAATTGAACTTGGTAAAACATCACTTCACGACAGCAGAAAGCGGTAGCAGTTCCAGTTCCAGAATTTATTGTGCTGCTCGCCCACCATACGTACTGGTGCCCCGACGGTTGTTGAGAAATGGATACACAGAGAACTGATGTGGGTGTGAACCCGATTTTTTTGAAAAGGATAATAACTTTTTCAAAATTATTCGGTAAAAACATTTGGAAATGGTAGTAAGTGAAACGGCAGTGGCTAGTTTTTAAGAAAAAATACGCTGTGCTTGATTTTTGTGTTGAAATGTTTGGTAATTTATTGTGCTGTTCTCGTCATTTTCCCTCAGATGGGAACTTTATGGTTTTATCATCTCATCTCGAGCTGTCTATGCAAAAAATTCAATCAAAATAGAGCTGAAGAAATTATTTTGTGATTTGATCACTATGATAACTATAGTTAGTTTTGAGCGGATTTGGCTCGTGCCCTTATTTTGGCGTCCCACAGTCACCGGCGGACTATATATCAAGTCTGAGCTGATTTTTTTTTTCAGAGTGCATACAGGACAAAGCCCAACACTTGCATTACCTTGCAAGTCTATGCAAGGTAAAGCGTGTCTGTAATTTATTGGGAATGGGTGGTATTGTGGGTGTGACAGGGGGGGGGGGAGGGAGTAGGGGCGCTAGTCACCTCTACCCAGGGGACGGAAAACTGGCATTTGCTGAAGGGCCCGCTTCCACCGTACGGCTGCTGGGCGCGGCCAGTCGATGGTGGGCCCTTGCGTACCAGGGACCTGAGGTCCTCAGACATGGAGGGGTAAGTCCGAGGTGGAGGTCCCGAGGCCGTAAGTCTGAATGCAAGTCTAGGCGGGCTAGTGACCATTCTAGCCTCAAGGGATATTTTTCCTGAAATGGTACTGCAGGGGTGCACAGCCCCTGGCGCAAGCCAGTGCACCATGGGTAGGTCCATACCAAGTGGATTCTTCTGCAGGAAGCAAGGGTAAAGGCGGAGTATCCTCCAATCCCTAGTACCCAGTAATTGGATCCTGCGGATATTGCAGTGGTCGAGGGGTCACCAGAAGTAGTCCCTGTCCCTTTCCCCTCTTTTTGCCGGTAGGTTGGGGCCACGAGGCTGGTACTACCACCACACACCCCATATATCGGAACGTACATGTCTATTGTTACACTGATTTGGTCCGTTTTCTCTCACTCGCGTTCACAGACACCCAGACCGTTTTCCCAAATAGTGTTTTTCGGACTCAGTAGGGCCTGAAACGTAAGGATCTGAAGGGAAAGTTCATTCAGCCAATCGCGCAACGTTCCTCTCCGTAAAAAAATATCAGGTGCGCCGCATCACACAACTTTTTTTAGCTCTATGTAAATTCACAGGCTTCTGTGGCTTGTGGTACAAATGCATTTTTCACTCGCTTCATTTGAGCTAAAAAAAAACATCACACGGTGGCAGAAATCGTTAGAACTTATAGTTCTGGAGTTTGTTATACTGATTGTGCTGATGCCCTGATCATTATTGTTGGCTCTGTAATGCCGTCACAGTAAGTCTCAAACGTTATCCATACGGTAATTGCTCGATTAAGACAGTCGTACAAGTAGAGGCAACCCAATAAATTCCAGAACGTTGAGTTCCGCTGCTGTAAATGAAAAACTCTGCAAATTATTACACAATGGTTTATTATTCTCATGAACAGCTTGACCTAGTATTACTGCTCTGAGACCCATCCCATTCAATTCAGCATCGAATACTAGTAAACCATACAAAAACATGACCAGACTACAATGGAACTACGGAAACTAAATATTCCCCCGGCGCCAGGCCCCCGTAAACGACTGTAGACATTTATGCCTTAACCTTCCTCCGCCCTGTTGGAGAGTCGGGGAAATTCGGACGGGGGCTTCCAGCGAACCCGTTGCGAGTCGAGCGGGCGGTTGATTGAGTTTGATATGACGGGATGGAGGGAGGGAGTACTAACGACGAAACGTTGACTTCCGTTGCAGTTCCCACGCTATACTGCGTTTCGTTAATTGTTTTAACCATTTTTTGCGCATAACAACCGTGGGCTTCGTCCAATCGGATTGCCGAGATGGCGGGCACAACTAGATACCAAATGGGATTTTTGTGCGAAAGAACGAATTTTTTAGACCACGTTAAACGGCCCGGACGGGGGATGGGGGACGGTGGACGGACATTGTAAATTTGGAATCTCCATGACTTGAAACGTAAAGTATCAAATTTTGAGGGGGTGTTGTACAAAATTTTTCGTGACCGAAAACATAGGGTTATTATTCAGAATGAATAATAAACCAAAACGGAGTACTAATAACGAACGTCGCAGGATGTTTCGCCCTATTTCTACTCAGTATAGTACTTTGGTCAACTTATGAGTTGAGAAAAGTAAATGAAAAACAGCCTTGTTTTTGGGGGTATAAACATTATGTTGTTTATCAGTAGTGTGTGTAAGTGGTTTTGGTTTGGAAGTACGGATTTTTCGAACTTGTTTGTGTTAGTCGTCGTTTTGACTGGTTCGGCCTGAGAGTGGTAGTTTGTTGACTAATTTGAAGCGGTTTCAATTAGAAATGTTAGTTCACCGGGGCGTAACGGTCAATTGGAGCCAAGTCTCCAGGAGAGCAACGTGCGAACAGATTTTTCCGCTCGAGCGGGTTTTTGTATTCAAAACACGATCACCAGGAGTCCAAGGAGCACAAAAGACCAAAACAGGAACAGTTGTTCCGGAGAAGAAAAACGGAACGCACCAAACGGTTTTTGATAAATCAGCGCCTTGGAACATTAGCGAGGGGCCTCAGACTCGACTCGAAAACTTCGACAATGGGGGCGTCTCGCTGTTTTCTCATTCAGTTAATGACGAAGGGCCGGCGGTATGGCTGGTTGGAACCCCCTTGTGCATGGGAGAGACTGTCGAAAGGAAGAGAGGGGAAGCGCCAAAGCAGCTCCGGAGGGCGGGTCGCTTGTCACTCATTTTGGACAGATTAATCACACGTTCCAAGGGCCGTTCCTCTGGAGCGAAGGGGCCTGCGGATTCGCGGCCCCCGGGGGCCCAATATGCCACCGCATGGGAGGCCATCTGTATCATTAGCCCTCATTACAAGCACCGCAATCAAAAGGATGATTGGCGGGGAGCCCGTCGTTTCTGAAAATGAAGGCTTTTCATTTGGAGTTTTTCTGCAGCTCCTGACTTACGCGATCTAATCACCATCCACAAAATTAAAACCGAGCTGGGATCTCACATACATGAACTTGTCAGAAGCACACACGGCCATGTTCCTGGAAACTGGGCTTTTCGTGTACATTGGCGCTTGTTAGGAACATATAATCGTCTCCAACTGGTAATGGTGACACAGAGGGCCGGTTTTAGTGTTTTTCTTCGATGTTACTTAGCACTACGTTTTCTTCAGAAGTTGATGTTTCAAAGGCTTCCGAGTACCATCATTTTTTAAAGTGGCCGTAACGTTTCTCACTAAATAGTTTGTATGGATGACGCCAGACAACATAACACAACCATAAAATTCTCATTTGTGGCCAAATGAGCAGCACAATTATTAATTATCAATGATGTCGACAAAAAGCGATTTTAGCGCAGTTTTGGTTTATTTGGTTTCTATGTTCTTTCGTAAAAAAATCCCATTTGGTATCTAGTTGTGGCCGCCATCTCGGCAATCCGATCGGACGAAGCCCATGGTTGTTATAAGCAAAAAACGGTTTAAAATGAATGAACGTGTAATTTTAGCACTTTTAACGCAAATGCGCCGTGTTCGGTGTCGTTTTCTAGCTATTGTTAGATGCTGGAGCGAATGGAATGAGCCTCATAGGTGTGCGACCGGACTGCAGTTCGAAAACAGGGGAATTACAGTAATTCTAGTGAGCCGAAGTCTACTAATTGAAAGAACTCCCGGGACACTAACTACTGCGAAAGTAATCCTTTTTTCGTTCGTAACTCCCCCCCCCACCCGTCAATTTAAAACCACTCGCCAGCTCTACTCGCAACGCCATGCCAATTGCCTGCTGTCGCCTGGAATTTGTAAGTTTCATCGTTCCATCGTAGTCAGGTCATGTTTCGTGCTGTTTACTGGTATTTTTCGCTGCTGTATCGAATGGGATCGGTCTCGGAAGTGTGGTACTAGGTCAAGCTGTTCAAGAGAATAATAAACCGCTGTGTAATAATGTACAGCGTTTTTAATTTTCCGAAAAACGGCCTTCGCCTTTCTGGATGACACTTAAAAGGTACCCTCAACTCAACATTTCATGCTTGATAAGCCTTTCCATAGAAGATACACCACCCGTACACGTAGCAGATCATCCGAGATCCCTTAGGATGTGGATGACGGGGCGATCGGTCCTTTCGTTTGTTTGAGTTGTGTGCAGTTAGCACCGCGAGCTGCTCTCCTCAGCGGGCCGACTCCCCCCGGCCGGCGCCTCGGTCCGCCAACTGCCTCAGTCCGCTCTCAACGGAAGTCGAGTCACCCGGAGGTTTCACCGAACGCTTCACATTTGTCGATTGAAACAACCATCAATGATCATTGATCTGAGTTTTAGTACGCAATATAACGGATTTCACCAAAGTGGTTTACGATTAAAACATTAAAACAACCCGCGAATTCTTCAAAACTGAGTCGTAGCGGTTACAAGTTGACTCGGTGCGTCGCGGTTACCGCTCGCCTAACGAAGACCGTTTCGCAGACAGGGAACTGCCTTTAACTTAATAATACGAGTTTTATGACTGCTTTTCGTTTTAGTCTTGAATCGTTCCGCTAATTTTGCTTACTAGAAACGCACGAAAGGAGGACGGGAATTGGGGGGTTCATTTTGGTTGTTCAAAGAAACGAGAAGGTTATGATTTCCTTTGGATAGTTCGTGATAAAATGGTTCTTGCGCAATGATATGTTATCTGAGCGTTCGAACACTCACAGAATTCATTGGGTCTGCTTTGGTTCTCGACAATACCGAGTGTTAACACCAACCGTAATGCTCTACCACAGCTTATTTTTACTTTCCGCTACCCAAAGGGAAAGGAAAGTATTGTAATCGTGTCATTAAGCTGGTTCTTTTTTTTTTTTTTTGTTATTTTTTTCAGTCACTAAAATAAGGTTACGGGCGATTTCAGTTGATGGGCAAGGGGGGTAGGGGACAAAAATATACCAAAAACTAGGGGTTTTCAAATTTTTCTCGAAAACGGCTCAAACTATTTTGATTAAACTTTCAACTCATCTTCTACTAATCTGTACAAAACTTTTCTTCCGTATACAAATCTTCATGGAAATACGTTGAATGGGCCTCTGCAGCAAAAATAGGTTTTTTTCACTTTTTTGCAAAACGGCTTCAACGATTTTCATCAAACTCACAAGATGTTTTTGAATAGTTGATACTTATATATTGTTCTCAATAAATGTTCCTCTGACAGTCCAGTGAACAGAGATAAAAATGAAAATGTGTCGAAAATAACGTTTTTTCAAACATCTCCGTGAATTCTGGGGTAATTGCTTTACCAGATGTGATCAATCTTATGGAGTGTCTTTCATGAATCCATTCCTACATTTCGTTCTCCGTAATTATTTCTGTATAGGTATGTTGAACGGAAATATAAGCCAAGTTAACTCATAAAAGGAGATTTTTCTAATATGAATTTATCGGTTTTCCAATTTTCTGAAAAACGGGCTTAATGATTTCGATCAAACATACTGAGCATTCTCAACTAACTATTCTCTACATTTTGTTATGCATAAATTTTTCTGTAGAAATGCGTTGAACGGAGATATAGCGCCCGCATGGGTAGCTGGTGTTCGAACTTACGGTAGTGGCGGAAAGTTGGGTGTTGAAATATCTCGTACAAATCAAGTCAACTAGGTCTATCAAACAACTAGTTCTAGCTAAATCGGACAAACATATGCAAACCACAAAGTGGTAGGTAAATCGTTGATTTAGGACGATCCCCAGCCCCGAAATTGGTAGGTCGATTTAATCGTAGATTTGTTCATTCTGATCGTTTCATGGTTTCAAAGGACGTTGGAGAAACCCGATTTAATTACAAAAAAAAAAAGTTTCATCAATTGAAGTTTGTTTTGAAAAGTTTGGTGGCAACAAACACGGCCGTGTTTCGTGTTCCGCGACGAAAATTCCGTTTCTCCTAAAACCGACGTGAAGTGGTCAACGGCCGGTCGGTGAATTTTCGTTCCGTGTTCAACCAGTCCGCGGACATACCTTAAATCAGTGCGCGGCAAGATATTCCAGCCGGAAATGTTTTGTCACTTTGAAGACTTCAGAGGTAATTCTTTTCACAACATGCTACTCTGGTACGTGAACCTAAGTTATCATTGCTTCCCGTTCATATTGAAAATAGCTCAATTCCAATCCGATTTTATGGGAATCACTGCCCGCGATGCCTATTGTAACAATTTTCTAACGTGGGCAATCCGATCGGACGAAGCCCACGGCAAATATCTGGTGCGTTGCAACACACAACTTTCCGCGACCCCTTTAAGTTCGAACACCACCTACATAGGCGGGCGCTATATCTTCGTTCAACGCATTTCTACAGAAAAATTTATGCATAACAAAATGTAGAGAATAGTTAGTTGAGAATGCTCAGTATGTTTGATCGAAATCATTAAGCCCGTTTTTCAGAAAATTGGAAAACCGATAAATTCATATTAGAAAAATCTCCTTTTATGAGTTAACTTGGCTTATATTTCCGTTCAACATACCTATACAGAAATAATTACGGAGAACGAAATGTAGGTATGGGTTCATGAAAGACACTCCATAAGATTGATCACATCTGGGGAAAAAGTTACCCTGGAATTTACGGAAATGTTAGAAAAAACGTTATTTTTGACACATTTTGATTTTTATCTCTGTTCAATGGACCGTCACAGGAACATTTATCGAGAACAATATGTAGGTATTGACGATTTGAAAACATCCTATGAGTTTGGTGAAAATTGCTGAAGCCGTTTTGCCAAAAAGCGTTAAAAACCTATTTTTGCTGCAGGGGCCCATATCTCCGTTCACCGTATTTTCATGGAGATATGTATACAGAAGAAAAGTTGTGGTTTGATTAGTAGAAGATAAGTTGAAAGTTTAATCAAAATCGTTAGAGCCGTTTTTGAGAAAAATGCGAAAAACCCTAGTTTTTGGTACATTTGCGTCCTCAACCCCCTCTTCCCATCGACCGAAATCGTCCATAACCTTATTTTGGTGTCTACAAAGAATAACGAACAAAACAAAAAAAGAACCAGCTCAATCGGATCAGCCGTTCTCCCGCAAATCGAACTACAGACACACACACACACACGGACCACGCGCCGAAATTAGGTTTTTTAGACTCAGTAGGGTCTGAAACGTAAAGATCTGAAGAAAACCCAAATTTTTTTTTGGGCCGATTACTATACTTTGCTTCCCTTCGGGTAGCGGAAAGTAAAAATGGTTAAAAAATTAACATAAACGCAATTTGGGCAGTTTTATCTGTTCGGTATCGTTTGCTACGTATTTTTAGATGCTGGGGCGAATGGAACAATTTTAAAAGGTGTACGTACGATGCATCTATAGTGAAAATAGTGAACTCGCAGTAATTATAGTGAGCCAAATTCCACTAACTGAAAGAACTCGCAGTAAAACTAACTGCCGCTAACTCCTGTTCCCTCCCGTGTCGTTATAACCACCCGACAGCTCGACGCGCCACGTTGCGCCAGCTGCCTACAGTAATCGAGGGTCATTGGGATGGATATGACGATGGCTGGGGAGCAGGAAAGTTTTGGATGGTGGAAGTGGTTTAGGGGCGAATGTGTGTAAGGGCGTGTTTGTTGGTTTTTGTGTGTTGTTTTAGTGTGTGGTCGTGTGTGGGCGGTGCCAGGGATGGACGAATATCAAATATCCCTGGACCGCAGATGTCAATGTATTTAAGGGTGAGTGTGTTGTGAGTGTATGTTTATGTGTTAATGTTTGTTAGGCTAGAAACAGATAGATTACGGAAGGTTCCACGTGGGGTTAATATAGAGTAACATTATCGGCATGCTGGAAAGGGGGTTGCAGTTTAGGTCTTAAATTAAAGACCGAGGCCTGACACCCTTCTCCATGGGAATGACGGCAAGTCCAATCCCCGGAATCTCCATGGAGATAAAGCGTGGGTGGCGGTAGAACGCCTTCTGTCTATTGCCCCCATTCACGTCCAGAGGCTGCTCAAGTCGCAGCCGAATAGAATGGGCACCACTGGGGCTTCTGCCCGCGGCCTCAGAGTGGAGCCATTTAGGGCTTGATGCTGCCAACCCTGAAGCCATGATTTTAGCATGGTGGGGGCAGTGGTTTCACTGGAAATTCCCCTAGAGAATTGTTTGGTGCTAGCAGGAGAGGGGTTAAGGCCACCAAGCTAGGAAGCAAGGCCACGGGCATGTGCCCAGCACTCCTATAAATACCAAGAGGCGTCTACTGCACTTGAAATATGTGGTTTTCGTCGTTCCGTTGTAGTCAGGTCATGTTTCGGGTGGTTCACTGGTATTTTTCGATGCTGAATCGAACAGGACGGGTTTAGGAGCTGTGAGGTCTGCTACGCAAGAGAATAATAAACCGTTTTATAATAATTTGCAACGTTTTTTCATTGTGAATCTCGTTCTTGTGACCCAGGGGTGACGCTATGCGATAGATGTTGAATAGTGGTCGCCTTTAAAAATGTCGCAGCGTTTTCCTTATTATGGCATTGCACCCTTGATATGTTGATCATTCAATAACGGCCGTGGCATACGTAGCAGTAGGCGGTACCATTTCATACGTAATAGGTGAAGTTGTTTTATGAAGTAAAATGAACTGTGTGGATATTGTTGAACGTACGTGGCGCTGAGGAAAGTTGTGTGATGCATCGTACTGGATATTTTTTAGCATCATGAAGTGCATATTTCCACAGTGACTCGTCTGCCTATTTGTTTGAAGACACCTTGGAGTAAATGGGTCAAGCCTGATCATTGGCCTGAGTTCCTGAAAGGGCATCTTGAATGTGTGGCTCCTTTGATTTTCTTTTGTATGATCCCTAGTCTGCACTTCCTGTTCTTCCAGGCTGAAAGACAACATTGCAGCTTCTGCAGTAACTGGTGGCAGTTGTGGCGTGAGCTCAAACCTGTCAGCTCTCAGTTGCCTCAAGCACTTATGACCATTTCCCCCAATTCGCGAAGAAGATAGTGGCTAAAGACTGGGAACACCACTAATTCCGCGTTGACGAAAGTATTCCACAGATGGGTGCATTCAGCTACGTACTGTCCCCACGCTACAGTCTCCTGTTATGCAGTGGCAACTAATGTGGCCAAATAATAAAAACACAGGCCTTGTCAGGGTTTGATCACAAAAGCTGCACCCGCACAACTCACCTGATGAACGTTCCCAGGTATAATCCTTTTATGGATGATGTGACGCTTGTTCCAGGGCTGAGCTGCACTCACCGTGAGACGAAATGGACCTGCCTCGCCAGCAGTACCTGTAGAACCCCTTTCCCCTTTTTGTCCACGCAGCTCCAGAGCATTCCCAACCCTGTCAGAAACTGTGGCCTTCATTTCTCCATACTCTAATGAGCAATCGACCCCCCTTCGCACATCCACCAACATCTATTCCAAGCGTAGAGCGTTCGAATGCATGCTCTTCCATGCTTGTGGTTTATTTTAACGTTGCTACTTAAAGCAACTCTATCCACAATCGCATGGGAGTTAATTGGCTGACTTTTTCTTGCACTCCTCTGTATAATTTGGTGCCATTAGTAATTCGGTTCTATGTATGTTAGTCCCAATCCACCACACCCATGAGTCTTATTGGATTTGGCTAGCAGTGATGTAGATTTAATAGTTGTAGTGGATCGCCGCCAGGTTTGCTTTATTCCGGCGCAACTGGTTTAGTAGAAGCTAGAAAAGTGAAGTGAGTTACAATCATTGACTAATGCATTCAACGTTAGACCTTGAAGATGAGTAAATCAATCACGTATGTCATATTTCCCCACGATTTGTTTGAATGCTCTGTGTGGTAAGAAAGCTTTGAAGCCTCGGATTCCCGACCAAGACGCAGTTGGAGGAAACTTGAACGTTCCTAAGGCAACGGCGTTTCTCTTCCTCCGCCTCGTCGCCTCCAACTTCTCGGCTCCACACGTCATTGCTCAGGTCCGTCGCTTAATTTCCATTACAATCCCCTTCAGACGGTATCCTTCACAAATCCCTCGCTCTCACAATCTCCTCTGATGGACCTTCGGACGTGACCGAATGTCTCACTCTTTCCTAGGGTTATTAATTGCGGGGAGCTCTCGCACAAAGACAAATATGGGCCGTTCTGGGCTTCTCGACGATTTTTCTTATAACTTCATTAATAAAGTTCCGTCGGGGCGACTGTGGGGAACCGCCGAGCGACCGCCCGTCACGTGATGGCTGAGCCTCGAGGAGAACGGTCCTGCTTTGAACGTCCCTCCGCCTAGGCATGGGCTTTCAAAATGGAAAGCACGTTTTATGACAGGCTCGAGGGTATATCCCATCCCGTGCCAATCTCAACTTAGGCTCTTAAGCTTAACAAGGTTTGGAATTTACTTTAATAATGTGATATACATACGAGCAACGAAAACATATGTGTTGCGAAGCACCTTTGTAACCACTGTAGGTAGCTCAGATCTACGAAAACGCACGTGAAACGTACTTTGAGGTCCAAATCACCCTGTTACTTTGATCAAAATCTTTACGTCTTAAATAGTCAGGAAAACGACCTGATCGTGTTATAAATCATATCTCCGTCTAACTGTGAGTTAGATCAGTTAGAAAACACTACGCAAATTGGGTTACGCATTTACTGCTAAAAATTGTACAACGTTTTAGGTACATTTTCACTCAAATCGGATGTTATTCCATAATGTTTGGAAAAATAAAAGGCTGTGACGATTTATATCATACGAAGGCGCGAACAGTGAAAGTATGATGACCGATGACCATTTCCATCGATTGTTAATGGGAAGAAGGGGGGTTTTGTCCCTCTTTTTATTAAGCCTGCACATTATCATTCATTAGTTATCACCTTACGCTTGCTCTGTTTATATAATTGTACAAAGGTTTTAATTTTTCAAGAAAATCGGCCCATACGAATAATCAAACTTACAAGGGTGGGTTTAACTGGTGTTTAACAAGGGCGTCCCTACGCCAGGCCGTTGAACCTCAATAACGAACACCCGCTAAATATCATGTTTTTACTAACTTTTTCAAAACTTACTCAGTAACTGCATAACACCACTTACTTAATCCGGCTGAGTCTCTTCCAGCAACCCATACCGACAATTTGTTTACCAGAAAATCTTTCGTGGCTATCCGTTCAACGGAGGTATACGCCCAAATGTATCGAGAAATGTGAAACTAACTGTGGTGTAGTCGAATGTGGATGAATGAGAAAAGTCGAGTTATGTTTCGCTTGATAATTGGTACTGCAGCGATTTAGTGGAGTACTGAAGTTACGTTCTTCTTATGGACGAAGACGTTTTTAAAATATCTGGTGCAGAGCAACACTCAACTTTCCGCAGCCCCCGTAAAAAAACGACCTGTTGTATCGTCGTTCAACGAATTTATACCCAAACGTATATAGAGAAATACGTTCCATAAGTTTGCTCGAAATCGTTAGAGCCGTTTCTGAGAAAATTGGAAAAACGGTAATTAATATTCGAAAAATCTCTTTTTCCGAGCAAACTTGGCTTATATTTTCGTTCAATAGAAAGATACAGAAATAATTTTCATCACAGGCCTATATCTCCGTTTAACGAATTTTCATGGAGATATTTATGAGAAAGGAAAGTTGGATCCTGACTAGTATAAGATAATTCTGAAAGTCTAATCAAAATCGTTAGAGCCGTTTTAGAAGAAAATCCGAAAGACCCAAGTTTTAGTACATTTTTGTCCCCCACGCCCACCCCCCTTTCGACTACAAAAAATCACGAACGAAACAAAAAAATAACCAGCTCGATCGGTTCTTCTCTTTGATGTCTACAATGTACGTATATCCAACATTCTGTATAAAATTACGCGGGAAGGTGAATTGAAAGGGAACAGAAAATGAAGTAAAAATCGGACTACACGTGTGAAACGAACATAATTTCACAATCTTTGCCCTCAAGTCTGATAATTAGATTCAAAATTCCCAAGGTTCGGCTCAAAAAGTAACTCAGATATGAATACGGCTATAAAAAGTGATGAAAACCAAACACGAATCGTGACTGCAGAACGATTTTTTAGTATTTTCCCCTAAGAAGTTACGTAATTGTTTAAAAAATACGTTTTGTCGAGTTCGCATCAGATCTGAACGTTTCATGAGCACAAGCCGGGCGAACGTGTGTGCGTTTGAAAGAACGGCTGGATAAAACCGGTTCAAATATGATATTCAGTCTGCAAATCACGCGAAAATAAGAGCGTGAGCGGAATCAAAACTAATTATAGTTATCGAGGTGATCAAAACAGTGAATACCGTTTTCTCAAAAACGGCTCCAACTTTTATTCAATTTTCTGTACGAACAGGTACAAATGTGCGTATTTCTATGCAATTCTCTTCACATAAATCCCTCGCATGAAAAGCTAGCGCTCGCACACAAAAATTGTGTTAGGCACATGTACCAATTTATTGAACGAGTCATCAAAGATAGTCAAAGGATAATTCCAGAACTATTGTCTTTTCATCACGAAACTGTTTCCGGGGTGTCGGGCCGAATAAAAGAGGACGATGGCAGTCCTACAGTGGCATATACCCTGATGCTGTGTCCCCTCCAGTGAGTTATAATCAAATGTTTACTCGTCACCTTAGCAATCGTTTCTCCCTGCTGATTTAATAAAATTCAATTCAGTTCCGTTCTGCCATTCCTGAGAATGTGTCTAGTTCTCACCCGACTTGTTCCATTGTTTGCTGGTCAATCTGCAAACGAGTTGACGTGAGGAACTCAATAAATGCCAGAACGTGAGTGCGTCTAGAGAAACAGTAAAAATTGTCGAATGTTCGTGGGGGCTGAGAAAAGCTGCGCGATCCGTCGCACCGAATATTTCTGTAACCATCGGTAGAACATTCATATGATCGGAAAATGAGCTCGGGCTTCATGGGAGGGGACTCTTGTCTCTCATGAGAACTATCTAGGAAGTGTGTGAAGGAAGATACAGCTTGTGTGCATATTGAGATGAGATATTTTTAAGGATTACCACATTTTCCCCAAGCTCGGAGTCGAGGAAAGTAGGAAGTTGCCCGTCGGCAGTCGAAACTATCATATATTATTCAAACTCCGCTAGAATTGGTAAACAATTACCATCTGCTGGAGCGACGACGCGTCCGGGCTCTCGACCACTCAAGTTGAACTCCTGGCTCGGATTTCCAACACTCATTTCTCAAGCCGCCTGCCCTTGTCAATACTTGCGTCTGTTTGTTTATAGCTTACAAGGCTCAAAGAGGTTTGCAAGGGGCGAGAGACAAAAGGGCCACCAACTGGGGAGAGGACGTCACTAGCTCCTGTTTGTCAATCAACTTCCCTGGGAAAATTTAAAGGGGTTTCGTTCGTTCTCTTTCTCTTTATTCCCTTCCGCTCGGCTAAAAGGAGCTAGCGACGAAAAAGCTTCGTTCCACCTCGAGCCTCGCTTCAGGAAGAATCGATTCCCTGAAACTCCACCGCTCGCTCGTATCAGTCAAATCTGCACCATGTGCACTGGGGGTGTTGTAGACCGTTTGTACGGCAATTATCGATAACCAGCGGAGTCTCTAACATCGAAGTTACGTTATCTACGACAGCTTGCGAAAGGCAGTATGACTATTATGCGATAGTCGGATGGGAGTCAGCAACGAATACTGCTTTGGCCCGATTTGTGAGAAACTAAAAATGTTTTGGAAAATGTCTCGTACTGAGCGCACTCTGCGCCACTGTTCAGGTCATTAAGACTTCCAACTTAAATTGAAAATAAAAAGAATAAAATAATTACGGTTAATCGCGTGCCAAAGCAAAAGAGGAATTCCCAAAGGTTCGTGGCCCCAACTTTTTCAAATGATGGAGAAAATTCTGATTCGGATATTTCTGTCTTTTTGTGGATTGGAAATCTAAAATAGCTGAATATTTTATATCAAATGAAGTGCGTCCCTTCTAATATTTCTTGCCTTACGGAATGGAATAGAAAGCACCTTATTGACAGAAAGAAAAGGAAATGCCACCATTATATATATACAAAGTCATCAAGGATGTTTCCTTCTCTATAACAACTTATTGAGCTCTAACAGAAGATTTAAGGTGGATCCAATCTTATGAGTATACTGAAAAAAGCAAACTTGACATTAAAACGAACAATAAAAAATTAAATTAATTCTTTAATCTAACCCCGTTTTTACTTTCCGCTACTCCAAAGGAAAAGTATTGTAATCGTGTCAACAACAAAATTTGGGTTTTCTTCGGATCTTTACGTTTTGAGGCCTACTGAGTCTAAAAAACCTAATTTCGGCGCGTGGTCTGTAGTTAGATTTGCGGAAGAACGGCTGAACCGATTGAGCTGGTTCTTTTTTTTTTTTTTTTTCGTTCGTTATTTTTTGTAGACACCAAAATAAGGTTATGGGCGATTTCGGTCGATTAAAAGGGAAGGGGGGTTGGGGACGAAAATATACCAAAAACTGGGGTTTTTCGCATTTTTCTCGAATACGGCTCAAACTATTTTGATTAAACTTTCGACTTATCTTCTACTAGTCTGTACAAAACTTTTCTTCTGTATACATATCTCCATGGAAATACGATGAACGAAGATATAGCGCTCGCATGGGTAGCTGGTGTTCGAACTTGAGGGGGTGGCGGAAAGTTGTGTGTTGCTACCCACCGCTCGTTTGTACTACTTAAAGCTGACAAACACGTTAGGATTAATTTTACAGCCATATAGAAAGCGCGATACTTTGAAATGAGGATTTTTATTAGCACGCTCAGTATTGAATTTAGATAGATGAATATTCAGGGACATTTCCGTTCGCGAATCACCTGTCACCTGTAAAGAACTTCACTTTTGCGAAAACATAGATAACGGTGAAATGACAATCCATAGGCAGCTGAGGAGTGACTCTGATTTAAAAATGAAAACTTGATTAGCGAGGTTTTATCAACATTAAGATACCAAAAATTACCCATTCAGTTCTTAAACAGAATGAATTATCATCCGTAAAGCCAAATATCTCGACATCCAATTTCAGATTCAGCAAGTCATTAATATACTAAAGGAACAATATCGGAGACCTAGTACCCCCCCTCTCTGTGGCACTCCACATGTTAATATCACTTCGTCACTGAATACTTTATTAATTTTTGGAACCTGAGGCGATATGACAAAAACGACCCAATTAGCTTTAAGGTTAGTCCTAATTCCACGGTTGTACAAGTTTTGTAGTATTGACCATGATAGGCCTACAGATCATCTATTTTGCTGTTAGGTAAAAATGTATTTATTTCTTTTTTGTGTGATCTAATAATATGAATAAGTGTGTGAACTGTTAAATTTAAGGCTTAATTAATAACAATAATAAATAAATACTCGTTTATAGTCGTTCTAAGCGACTCCTCTCTCTCCGCGCGGTTGTTACAACCTTTCAGAGCGAGTAATTTCTGGTGATGATGACTGTTAGCTTGCACGTAGCTCATGTACACTATTCATTACCTATTTTGTAGGCACTATTGTATTTCGCATGTTGATTAATTATGGAAATAAAACAAAAAAAGGAAGAACGTAGGAGGTTAAGCATTCCAAGACGCCGCCTACGAGGGGTTATTAACAACATGACTCAGTCAGATATGCAGACGCATCACGTAAAGCAACTGCAACTGTAACTCAGCTCGGTGTGTTCTCATTTAGCTGTCTTCCTGCCCGTATCTGGCATCTTCAAATCACTGTATATTTCAAGCTCTTCGTTTTGAGGCCTACCGAAGCTAAAAATCTTAATACCCCGCCTCGAGGTCCGTGTGAGTCCGTCCTTAGTTCAATTTGCGGGAGAACTGCTGAACGGATTTAGCAGGTTCTTTTTTTTAATGACACAAAAACGAAGGCGAATTCCATCGACTGGAAAGGGGTTGGGGCGGAGATATAGGATTTTGGAGCAAACAGGGTTTTTTCACTTTTTGGCTAAACGACTTAACGATTTTCTCCAAACTCACAGGATGTCTTCAAATAGTTTATACTTATATATTGTTTCAATGAATGTTCCTCTGAGAGTCGATTGAATAGAAATAAAAACCAAAACGAATCGAAAATAACGTTTTTAGAACAATGTTGTAGTTTCCAGAGTCTTACGGAGTCTGGGTGGAATGGGCCTCAGAGGTGTGCGACTGCATCTAGGTGGATAACTTGATTGGAACACCAGGTCTTGTGCGACAGTCGGCAATGTCCATCTGGCGCTGAATCGAATGAGTCAAGTCCTAACACTGTAGAACCGCTCCAGGGTTGTTAGTGGGGTGTTTGCTGAATTCATTAAAGTAGCCACGTTAATAATAATCATGAGCTGAATAGGCTAGGTCACAATCATGGCGTACAAGAGAATAATAAACGTCGTGTGATGGTTGTAGCATTTTTCTTTCTAGTTCAACAGTGCAGTATGGCGATAGACGTCTTTCCATGATGAAGACAATGTTCAATAGGATAGAACTAGCGGATGATCGAGGAAATCAGCGAACGAAAATTCAGAAATAGAGGTAGGTTTAACGCACCGAGTGACGCACTCGAGTTCCCTTGTCCCTAAACTTGGTAATCGGGGCAGTTCTGGGGTGTAATGTGTATTTTGTGGTGATCTCTATGGTGGGACGTTCTCGTTATAATGCATGCATTATTTATTAATTTGTTTATAGATTCTTCGAAATACTCAGTTGCTCCATTGTCATCTGTTCTCCGTCAAACGATGTCCAACTAATTTGAAAGTCCAATGAAGCTAACAGTTACCCGGTTTAATTACTTGAGGTATACGCCGTTAATTGGATCGTCAATATTTCTTATTCTCTCCGAAATATGTTTACCGTCTTCTCTCTCAGAACGTAATAATTCGCGTAATATTGAAATAGAAGACGTCGAAGGTGTCGAGGTTCCGTCGACAATTGGGCTCGTAAATGTTGATTCAAATGGGCACAAAAGGAGAGCGATCCAGTTGCCGGCGTCAGCCCTCAAGAGAAGGACGCGTCTCGAATTGAACGTAATAACGCGCCATGAAATTAAAGGGAAATATCCAACGCCTGGCTCCGCCGATGAGGCGAAACGGTTGGCATTTTCTCGACTTGGTCGTTTCCACACTCTCGAGACGGCGTCAAACCAGCGGCAACTTGGAGACACTCGCAGTCCACTCCATCGGACCCAGACCCTGGTCGTGGTTACCTCCCGATGGAACGCTGGATGTTGCGAAACTGTCGCACTTGCGTCACTTTTTTTTGGCGTCGTGCCTCAGACGCTCGCGAGTTGAGTTCTCGTCCTTGGCGGAGGGATCGTTGGGAAAGTCGAGGAGGCTGCTTCGTGACGTAAAATCGGTGATTCCTGACGTAAATTGCCAATTACGTAATTGGCGTACGTGAAGACTGTTCGGCGGAGCTCTGAAAGCAGAATCCTGGGTACTTTGGAAAGTTGAGTCGCCTGCGGGGGAAATACGCGAGCAAACGGCATTTTTGACGTCCAAAACGATTTCCCGTGATAACACAACTTGCATTGTCGGTTGACGCTATAATCGCGATGTAATAACGACAAAGAAGTTTCGACATAACAGTTTTGAACTAATTCGAAGAACACAAAAACAATAAGCGGTGCGGCGCATCTCACAACTTTCCGTAACTCCATGGTCGTTCAGCGAGTGTCATCGCTACCTCAACTTACCCCACTCGCATATGAACCTGGCAAAAATCACGCTGTGTTCGTAGTAGAAACTAGAAAATACTTAACTCTCCTGAATTCCTTCCGATACATCATTTACTGTAGTTGTGACGTGTTTTGTTACGATGGAGCTAATAAATCTCGAGTTATGAGTTGAATAATTTCATAAAAGTGAATGACAATTGTTTGTAGTCTGGAATTTATCGACTTGCTCCTAATTATCATACAGCAAGTCTACGGAAGCTCTTATTGAGCATGTAAGTATTGGACTACGAGCACCCAGCCGTTCACAAACAACTTAATCGAATTCCTATTTCCCCTTTTTGGTTTATTATTCATTCTGAATAATAACCCTATGTTTTCGGTCACGAAACATTTTTTACAACCCCCCCTCAAAATTTGATACTTTACGTTTGTTTCAAGACTCGGAGATTCCAAATTTGCAATGTCCGTTCCCCGTCCCCCATCCCCCGTCCGCTGTCCCCCGTCCGGGCCGTTTTGTGCCTTTAACGTGGTCTAAAAAATTCGTTCTTTCGCATAAAAATCCGATTTGGTATCTAGTTGTGCCCGCCATCTCGGCAATCCAATTGGACGAAACCCGTGGTTGTTATGGGCAAAAAACGGTTTAAAAAATTAACGAAACGCAGTAAAACCCGGGAACTACAGCGGAAGTCAATGTTTCGTCGTTTGAACTCCCTCCCTCCCCGCCTGTCTCATTAAAAAACCACCCGTGCTCGCTCGCCTCCCAACGACGCCACCACTCAACTCCCCTTTCGCCTCGCAACGGGTTCGCTTCGAGCGCCTCCGTTCCAATTTCCCCGACGGCGGGGCAAAATCATCATGCGTTTTGTTTCCGTAGTTCCATTGTAGCCAGGACATATTTCGTATGGTTTACTAGTATTCGATGCTGAATCGAATGGGATGGGGGAGCACTAATACTAGGTCAAGCTGTTCATGAGAATAATAAACCATTTGCAGGGTTTTTGGTGCTTAGTCGTGGAGTTTTCGATAGCTGTTTTCCGTTAGATAATCGCCACAGTACCTTCGGATTTTATGCGGGCTTGTCCTCGCGTCTACGCGAATAAACAAACAACAGCATAAATGTTTTGAAATTTGCGCCTGAAATGAGGCGAGTTGTGAGTAACAGAGCGGTAGCGTCTGCGTCCTCGTTCTCCTTAGCTGAATGGCAGGCAGAATTCACGTCCTGTTCGAGAAGCCCTGGGGGGGGGGGACTTGATTTCGGAAATGTGCTCAACTTGCACTTTCCAAAATTCGGATATAAATATCAACCGCGAAACAGAAGAGCAAACGAGCCGCGAAATCCTCGACCCGCTCCTTAACTCCTTCCCACGAGACGGCCCTCCCAGTTAACAGTAGTCCTCCTCAAACCTGCATTTTGTCAGTCCCTTGTTATTATTCAGGACCGGCTTATTAAGCGTCTAATTTCACGTTGCGTTCCTACCGGCAATTTTTATGCGTCAAAAAGTAGCGGCGGGTTTCGGCGAATCCCTCGACACAACTTGCGGGTGTCGCTGATTGACTTAAAGTGGCAGTTAATTGAATACCTTTTCCGCCACCTTTAATCATTGAAATTACTGACTACGCTTTGCGCCGGAGCTTCAGAGCCGCTGGCTGGCACTTGAGAAGATTTTGCCGAATTTCGTTTAGGAGCTCGTTTGGTCGGGATGTGATTTTCCAAAGTGGTTTCGGCCCCAACGAGCTACTTAGCTCGCAATTACTTAATCAAACGAGGGAACGATGCGCTGAATACTTGTAATTTTGTGGCCCGTTTGGCGGGAACGGGAAATTTGCGCAGCCATTTTCACTCTCTAAAATAATAATGAACCTGCGGCTTGCGCTGCACTGAACTAAGCCACACCTGTGAAATTTTATTCATTTTTATTTCATCTTAAGAGCAAAATAAATATGCACCATATTCTAATGAAATCATAGTTCAGTTATGAATGCAATGTGGTAACACAGACTGGAAAAATGACTACTTCTGAAAGGTATTATGTGGTGAGTGGTGGCGATAAATATATTGCTGAATAACCTCTGCTACTTGCCCACCTACTCAAGAAAAAATAAAAGAATATGCAAAAAACAAAGTTGGCAATAACAAAAATTATTATTAGCACTACGGGTACTATGAAGCTAGTGGAATTTAACATTGTTTGATATGAGGTGTGTTGCAGTTAGCCACTCCCAATTAACCTGAATCATTGAATGTCCGAGACTTGATGGAAGAATACTGAAAACCCTGGGTCCCACAAACCAGTACTGCCGTTGATAAAAACTGGTACAATTTTGGGATTTGGCACATCAACCCATCCTGCGCTCTAGTACATTTCGCATGGTTAATTGTAAATCTATTTTCTTTTTTGAGTAGCGGAGCAATATTACATTTTTTAGAACTCGAACGAATGCCTCTTGAGCCCTTATAAATGGCAGAATAGTTGTCTTTACGGCTGTTGTAATGTTGCTTCTCCTAGTTAGAGCTGAAGTGTTGCGGGTGTATAACCCGTTCCCGACTATTGCTAATCACCTTCTGATAAGATCCATATGTATGTCGGACAAGACATTTGGCTGAAAATATATACGCTTGCATTTAAACAAAAGCTCTGCTTCTTGATTTTATCGTTTTTCGTACAATGGCATAAAACAACGGCTAAGCTCCAGCCTGCGATTCCTCCGAGATCCTGCGATTCCGAGGATAGATCGTCCAAAGGCACAATAAACAGTCCTCAAAGTGATGTGTAAGCAATTCCGCAAACTGGAAAATATAGCAGCGTGTGCCCTTGAAAACACGCGGTTAATATGGACATCGCATTTCAAATACTGATCAATGCATACAAGTTATGTTTGATGGGGTAGAATTTAGCTTTTTAAAAAAGACTTCAAACTTTTTTTTTACACGAAACACAAGTTGTAACGGGACCGAGCTGAAGAGAACTGAAGAGCTGGTGTTTGGCTACTCCTATTTGTAGGGAATAAGTTGTGTCGTTAGCAGTTAGCGCCTGGGAAGGTGCTTACATGAGTGTTTTTATACATAGGCTAACAGTTTGTAGTTACGTAACTTACACACACAATATCTGATGGATGAAACTTTCTCTATTTCAAATGCGAAGCACAGCATGCTTGATGAATGGGTATCAAGCTAAGGACTGGTTGAGTACAGAATTTCGTGTTTTTTTTCTCGTTTAGTGTGAGACCATTCTCGTCCAGCTAGATTTTAACAATATTCACGCCTGTCTCCTCTTTTCTGTATACCCGGTCCCACTGAGCCCTCGTGAGTACAGCTGATCCCAATACAGTTCCCTGAGGAACCGTACATTTCAGAAGTTCCGAGGGGCTCACGATTTCCTTAAGTCTGACTCTTTGTGACCTCTCACTTGAGTACCTTTTTATCCAACCCATAATCAGACAGTCTAGCGACCAAAGTCTCGTGAGATATGGAGTCGAGAGCCTTCGCCAGATCCACGACTATTACTTTATTACCTGAGTCAATCTCCTGGTCTGAATGGTCTGAGTGACCTTTTGAGTGCCCCTCCCTTCAACAAAACCAAGCCGCACAATTTGGGGCTTTGCCCACTCTTCCAAAATCTTGACCAGGTAACTGAGTACCAATATCGATCTGATCGTTCATCGCCATCTTTTAAAATATATCTCGAGCGACGAGCCACACGCCACTCAAACCCACGAACGCTCGTAGATTTTGATCGCTCTATCAACCCCTGAAATTTGGTTTATACTCACAATTGTTCATTTTCCTTGGCCGTACGAAATAGGAAAGAAAGTTATGTGGTCAAGAGTGTCTCAACTGAGTCTGTGTCTATGAAGGTGATTGAGAGAAGTTAAGGCTCAAATTCGATATTTGCTGTGAAGGTTAATAGGTTACACCGAAGTAAGGGTACGAGCAATTTGATTCGATACGAACTATAGTTGTCATAAGGATCAGCACAGGACATTTTTTTTCTTCGCGAACGGCTCCATCGCCATAGTACCATAAAATACTCTTTTGTGGGATACCGAATCAGAGAGCACGATATCATCAACACTTAGCACGAAAGTTTTAAATCCGGCCATATCCTTGAACTCTCAAAAACATCAGTTGTAGTTCAATAAACTAGCTGTGCGATGAGAGGTAACACTCACACGATAACCACCCCTCCCCCCTCCACAACATAACGCTTTACATTTCAAGACATGGAACCTGCGTATTATTTTATTGTTTTATACTGTTATATAAAAAATATATACTTTGCACGTAAGTTTTTCGGGAATTTTGTTCTCTTTATTTTACTTTTTAATGCGACTAAATATCAAATATGAGTTTTTCGACAGTTTTTTGTTTTATGTGGTTTTTGCGATGAATGTTCTGAATGTGTATTGAGTTTATTGGTTTCCATTAGTTTCTAGGGCCGTCTTAGGACTTCCACCTCTCGGAGTCATCAAGTCTGATGAAAGTCTGTCGGGGGTTTGGACTTGTTACCTACCAGATGGTGTGAATGTGATGTAGTGGCAGTAGAGTTATAGCCATCGCTATATGTGTTGTAATAGAGCAGTACAACGTAATGATTCAATACGTTTAGTCTTATGACAGATGTTTCTTGAGCTACTGTGTGGGGGAGCTGATCATGGGCCCTCCAAACGAGCCAACATCCCATTGCGAACAACAGGCGACCTCAGCAAGGGGCCCAACAAATCTTCCGAGCCAGACAAGATAGGAAGCAATATGTATTGAAATTTGATCACTGTTTTAAAACAGAATTCAAAAAGAAAAACATTTTAGAACGAGATAAAACGATACGACACCATTTTACCGAGATTTTTTGGAGACGAATTAAAGATACAGCTGGCATAAATAAATGCGTTGCCAATGGTGATGAGTAAGGTGTTGGAATAACAAACGAGACGAGTATCCAATTCCAATACTACCCCTCACGAGTACTACTGTACAACAACGCTTTCTTCGGAATTCTCTATGCTTCGGCCCCCTGAGAGCTTTAGTAAAGGTGTCAGCTTCCATATCTTCGCTCTTCCGATAACTAAGCTTGGTGATGCCTGTCTGGACTGCTTCACGAACGAAATGCTCTTTGTGCATCGACTTCGAACTCACAATTGGGTTGGTAGATAAAGATTGTGCAGCTTGGTTATCATTAAATATTTCAATTTTTGATTGAGATATTCCAAAGTCCTTCGCTAATTGAGTCAAATGCATCGCTTCTTTTGCTGCATCCGTCAAGGCCATGTATTCACCTTCAGCTGTTGACAAAGCGATGGTCTTCTGCTTCCGAGATTCCCAACTTATTGGCCCTCCAGAGTAAATGAAACAGGAGCCAGTGTATGACCTTCGGTCAACGGTGCATGAGCGCCAGTCAGCGCCAGCCAGACCAAAAATAGGCGTCCCAGATTTTTAAAACAAAACTCCCATTTCTTTGGTGCCTTGGAGGTAGCGCAAAACTCTTTTAGCAGCTCTCCAGTGTGTATCATCGTGACAGGTGTTGAACTAACTGAGATTGCTTACAGCAAACGCTATGTCAGGACGTGTTGCTACGGCAAGATACATCAATGAACCAATTAAATTTTGATAGGGCAGATTGGTATTTTTTCTCAGAAGTCGGTATTTTGAGCGTGAGTCCCGCTTCCATGGGTGAAGCGGCTTGCAATTTTTCATGTTGAACTTTTCGAGAAATTCATCGATATATTTAGTTTGGCTCATAAAAATTTCATTATTTTTTAAGAAGAACTGAATCCCTAAACAGTAGTTCAGATCGATCACCCATTTCTCGAATTTCAAGTGATTTTTGTAATTGACTCTTAATTTTCTCAGCGAACGTTGTACTCGGAAGCATTCCTGTGGATCTTCAAGGCCAATAAGGCGGTATCTACAGGAGCACTCCAAGTGATTACAATAACTCTCTCGGGAGGGTTCAGTAACGGTCCTGTTATGACTAATGTCCGGGGAAATGTTGGTACCTGGGAGAATGGAAGGGAGGGGTAGTAAATACGTAAACTCGTTCAATCGTGGGTACAGGCTTTTCGGACTTTGGGCGTTAAGACGGAGATCTGAAATTAGTTATTTCAGCCGATTACATTACTTTCCATCCTGTTTCGTGTGCTAAGGAACATGAAGATGTGAGTTTGAAGTCCAGAACCGGCTGAAGGCCATACAGTTGTGGCTCGGGGGGGGGGGGGGGCTGTATAATTCATGCAAGGGTTTAAATTATCGTCATAACTGTGTGTTAATTGTGGACCCGTACTGTATTTCATAAATCCAAGATATTTTTATCACGTGTGCACGTTGTGTTCATATCGGTGTTATCTTTCTCGCGCGAAAGACGCCCCGTCATTCAACTGGCCAAGAGGATCTTCATTGAAAGCACTCAAAGGTCCGGCCGACGTTGAAAAGTTAAGTTCGGAGCCGGTCGCAAAGAGCCAACTCCGAATATAATATCCGTTTAACCTTTGAAAGACTTACAGAAATGAAGGAATAACAAAGAGACAAAAAAGAGGAGCCATTCAAGTTGAGCTTTTGTTCTCGCTCGGGAGGTTTTTGTCTACCGGAGACCATAAAGACATTTTGTGAATGCAGTCATTGAAGAACAAAATTCTTTTGGCCTTTCTATTCGCCTTGAAAATCGTCATGAGTTTTAGAGGCTGCTCGATTCAGTCGCCGCGATGCCTCCGCCCTGGGAGCAAGTGTTTCTTGTTCTTCTGCCGGCTCTCAGTTTTCCTTCCAAGCGCCGGTCTAAGGGACGCACCTCTCCGGCAACTGCCATCGCGACGTGACTTCGTCAAATTCCGCGGTCGATTGGGATAGGACGAATTAGAATCCATCTGAGGGCTCGAGACTATGCCACGTGTACTTGTTCTGTGTACGCCAACGTGTAAGATGCGCTCAGTTTAAGCACCGAAGGTGAGTGAAATGCTCTAAGTTCTGAAGTCGTTGAGTGTGAGTACAACTTATCCAGTACGGCATGGCTCAAACGTGGAAGTACTACGCAACACATTTCCTCTAGGTTGATGGTAACACTCTAGAAGGATGTGGGAGTTCTTCCTTCTGGTCTAATTGTTCCCCCGTACTCAATAGGTTTCTCGGCCTCATGACTACTCACAGTGTTAACTCATATACTTGGGCAGTTCAAAGAATGTGCGAAATTAACTTTAATGTGAGACAGAGAAAATCGAAGGAATGGATATGGTGTTCCCTCATCAAAATTCCCTAACCCTCACATGGGAGGTTTACAGGTTGCTGTTTCGCTATCTTGCAAGAGCTAACCAAACATATGGAGGTACGGCTGGTTGTCTCCTAGCACAGAACTGTGGCCCATGTGTCACCACGTGTGGGTATGAGCCTGGGGAATCCGTACCGCTTTGGGGGAGTTTCTATTCTGATGTCCAGCCAAGCAAGTTTCACTCGAAGAGATCATGTGTGGTGACGAACCGGGCGGAACAGTTGTACAGTTGCTTAGCAACAGCCAAAGATGGCAGTTTTGGCTGCTCTTCCAACTACCTTCGCTCAGTGTTGCTGTCCCTAAAATCCCCATGGAGATAAAGCGTAGGTGCCAGCAGAACGCCTCTCGGCAATTATGGAACCGGGGCGTGCTATCAGGCCCTTAGGCTGTGTGGAGCCTTTTGGGTGTGGCGAGGAGCCTTTCGAGTGTGGCACGGAGGCTTTTGTGTATGGCGCCACCCGTCGTAAAGCCAAGAGTTTGGCTTCGTGGAGGCCAGGTTTCGCGGGGAGTTCCTTGAGCATTATAGGAAGTAGGTAGAGGCTGCAGGGCTAGGTACTCTCCCCAACCGCCAAATTTTAGCGCTCAATTACACTTGTTGTTGGAACTGCAGTAGAGCAGTATGTGGTTTCTTGTTTCCTCTGTACTGGAGGCATAAGATGTGCAGGATGGCGAGTCTTTGAGAGAAAAGAAGTGGAGCCACGCACTCATATCCCGTTAGAAACTGGCTCGACCAGTAGTCTGGCTCAATCCACTTTCTCCTACTACATTCACTGCCATTCATCTCATGCCTGTTCATCTAGCGTGGCAAACTTCGTGCAGAGGAGAGGTCCATTCAGGGTGGGCTCATAGTGGGGAAAGCTCCCTCTCACTCTCCACTTTTCCATCGTGCAATCAACGGCCAAGCCAACTGGTAGCTGGCGCGTGATCACTTGGAGTCCTTCAGTGGATCCCGTCTTGTAGAGCTTGGAAAATCGCACCTCTTTGGGAGTGGGCCAGTACTCTCCTGTGAGTGACAGTGAGTTTGCTGCCCCAGTAGAAAATCACGCTTTGGTAAATGGTCTTGTTCATGAGAATTCTGTCACGGTACCCCACAACCAAAGTGGTCGTACTAATTGCTTGTAACGGGCCAAACCTTGTGAGGTTAGTACCTTTGACGAACTGAGGGTGTTGGCTGAAATGGCACCTATATTGACTCCTATGTCCTTGACTTGCTTCTCAAAAAAGGAACCTGCGGCGACCATATGGTATTGACGGTTGGCTATTCAAATTTTTCCTTAAAGAGAATGTACCGTATGTTTTTAACTCAATTTGGTGGATCGACTGTGCTCAGATCAGCACAGTCAGGTCGTCCATATAGGCACACGGTACGCAGCAGGCGTTCCAATGTGAGGACTCAGCCCTGTGGACACACATTCTCTGGGCTGAGACATGTCTGCATTCGATAGTAGCAGTTCTATTTTTCAGGTTACTTTCTACTAGCAAGTACAAGTTACGAGGAGTTCCCAGTCCATTAAGCTCATTGTGGAGCGTTGGCCACCAACTGATTGTCGAACGCCCCTCTCATATAAATGAGAACTGCTACTGCCTACTTAACCAAGGCAAATTGCAGCAATGACCTCGTGAATGGACACTCCTTTAGTACCCCCATATCTCTGCCTGTGATGTTGCTACCAAAACTCCTTCGACATCATCGACATGATGATATTGCGATGCATCACACAAGTTTCCTCCACCCCACGTGCATTCAGCGATTCTCATGGCTCTAGCATCCGTTTTTCATTCTGTTTGTAACAACGTTCTACAAGACGGCGGGAGTCGCTGATGATTCTGGAATTTATTGTCCTGCTCCTACTTGGCAACCCGATTATTACGCGATGGTTCATGCCTACAGTTTTGGAATCATCGAGTAAACACTTTGAGGAGTGTTAATTAATGAAACGGCATCCTGGAGTTATTGGCGTTGCCCCTAATTATTTCACAACTGTCATTGTACAGGTTATTTAATGGGCTACCACTGAGATTTGTTTATGCGAATGTATGTATCGTGTTAGCGAGATACAAAAGAGTACATTCGAACCAATTTGTTACAGCCGTTCTTTCTCAAACGCACTTACAGCCAAACACACAGACACTCTTCGCAAATGGTGTTTTTCGGACTCATTAGCTCTTGAAACGTAAGAATTTGAAAGAAAAGTCAAAACCCTTTATAGCGGCTGATTAGGTTACTCTCCTGTCCTAAGGCTCAGAAAAGTAATAAATCGAGAAAAAAATTACCACTTCTTGGGCGCCAATGTTACATGAGTGATATCGCAGTAAATGAGGAGGCGAATAAGCACGGTATCGACCAAATGCAATTGAAACAAGGATTATTTATAGACAACGCCTCGATAAGACAAGAGTTCCGTTTCGATTGCTAGCACCGTAGTTTCGAGTGCATTATTGTGTTTGTGGTGCATGCTCAGCATAAATGCCGCTGACAAACCTTCGATAGAAGGAAAAATTCGGTTTGTCCCGGTGCAGAAATAATAAATATACTGACCGTGAATTGAGTGTTGAACGTGGAGTGCGCTGGATGATTCTGGTTGTGGAACTGCCCTCCAGCGCTTAAGCACTGTAAGTGTGTTTCTGGCCGTCGAAATTCCGGATTCAGATGACCTAATCACTCAGATGGGGTCGCGGTCTTCAAAATGAAGGGAAAACAGGATTCTGATGCCGTGTTATTCTCGTTAGCGGGAGCGTAATTAAGTTGTTATCGGATCGGTTGATCGTATCTGAAGAGGGAATGAAGAAACAGGCTTTTGTCGATCGTGATATAAATTGCTGTCAGAAGACAGAGAGATGGTGAGAGAGAGGGAAGTGAACAAGGGACAAGTTTCGGGCCCTCGCTGCCCCGAATTGTCAGAAAACGTCGTTTGGTTCGAAGTAGTTGGATGCATTTTAGCCGCTATCATAGCCAAAATATTTCGCTTCACTTCAACAGTCGAAGGGGACGTTGCTGCGGAAAGAAGAAATGAGCTAATTAATTATATCACTGTACGAGCTCCCGTACAGACGTCGCAGTACGTCTGTTGAATAAAGATGTTGCTTAATTATTCCCTTTTCAGAGCTGCAGTCTCCGTCGAAGCTTCATAATAACGGTCTGAGTTTACACGAACTTGGCTAAATGTTCTGGGAGTTTTCAAGGTTCAATTATTCGGTTGCCACGACCTTCTTGAGTAACCATTGTGTAGGTAGTTCATAACGCACTATTTGAGCCTGATATAACTTGCACAAAATTCCATTGATGGCAATTCGTTCGAACTGATGACTAGTTTGCAGTACTCGTTCGTCCGCACAAATAATAACCGCAACCTAAATATTTTTGAATCGATCGTGATATAATGAATGTGATTTATGACGAAGGAACTGCGATTATTGCGCGGCTTTGGCCATTTTATGGAGAATTAAAGTTCCCAGTGGTGACCTGTCCACACTAAACATGTTATCAAAATGAAAGCGTGAACGTGTTCGAGGTAAAATACCCGGAGCATCACAAATGGTTCCTCAGCCGAATGTCCGTTGAACGATTTTGGCGGCTTCAGCTGCTAACCCGATCCATTTTTCACTCGTCTTATTTGTACTTAATAGAACGGAACTGAACCTGGTAGCGCTTAATGTCTCGGAATTTATCAGACTGCTGCTATTTACGCTACAACCCTCAAGTAAGGGATGTTTGGTGCTCGATTTGTTTGGAGAGGGTTGGGATTAGAGTTCAGGAATGATGATTGATTTGCTCATCTGCAAGGTCTAAAGTTGAATGCGTTAGTCAATGATTGTAACTCATTTCACTTTTCTAGCTTCTACTAAACCAGTTGCGCTGGAGTAAAGCAAACTTGGCGGCTCCACTAAACTAAAACTAAAAGATCCACTACAACTATTAAATCTATATCACTGCTTGCTAACTCCTATAAGACTCATGGGTGTGGTCGATTGGGACTAACATACTTACAACTGAATTACTAGGGGCACCACATTATACACATGAGTGCCCCGCCCATCCGACTGTGTGGATAGAGTTGCTTTAAGTAGCACCGTTTAAGTAAACCACAAACATGAAAGAGCATGCAGTCGAACGCTCCAGGCTTGTAATAGTTGATAGGTGGTGGATTTGTAAAGGAGTCGATTGCCAAGGAGAGCGAAGGGGTCTGACATTAAAGTAATTGCGTTAGTTCGGCTAGTTAGGTGAGTCCGTCTTCCCTTGCTCGTGAAAAATTATGTGCGAGCGCTTTCGATGTAAATACATCATCGTCTGGCTGTTAAGTAGTGCTAAAGTCGGTTAGTTGGTTGTGGTCCTTATATAGGGAGAGAAACAAATAAATGAACAAATCAACGTAAAATGCGTCACCATATTTACACCACTCAAGATACTACACAAACGAAAACAGCCAACCAACGAAAACCAACTGAAGGATTTACAGACCACCCTATACAAAAAGAATTAGAATCGACAATTTAAGACATACATACTACCCTTACGTTCTTTTCCTTCGCTTGCAACGGATTTTCCCAAAGGTGCAAGACGCCCCCCTCCCCCCACTTCCATGACGTTAAACCATACCGTTAGCCTTTCTCTCACCTTCTCACCTACAGTATCTCACCAGCGAGGGAAGACGGACTCACCAAGCAGGTATGTTAACTTCAGGGGTCTGACAGATTTGGGAATGCTCTAGAGCTGCATGGACCAGAAAGGAAAAGAGTGACCCCTTCTGCAGGTACTGCTAACGAGGCACGTCTGTTTCATATCGTGGTGAGTGCAGCTAAGCCCTGACAAGGTCAGTGGCCGTATTATGCTACGGCATGGGGACTGTTTGTTACTGCGTGTACCGGTCGATGAATCCACCTGTGGAATATTGTCCCTTAATTTGCGTGCCGAATCGTTCGATTTCTGACGGCCATCTAATACTTTCGTGAATGCGGCATTAGCGGTATGCCCAGTGTTTAGCTATAGGAGGGAATGGTCAACAGAGCTTGAGGCAATTGAGGGCTGACTGGTGAGCTCACGCCGCAACTGCCAAAACTTATTGCAGAAGCAGCAATGATGCAAAACGTAATTTCGTTCTTTCTCTCAGCTTGGAAGAACAGGATGTGCAGACTACAAGAGAAAAAATTGAGCCACGCCATTCCAGGACCCAGGGTCGTTCTGTGATGTAGTGAACAAATTTTACTTTTAACAGAAAGGTAGAAGAAGCACCGCGGAAATATGCACTCGGCCTGCTTTAGTTGGTCTTTAGGAAGAGCAGACTGTTCATGGATGTTAGAGTCAGAAAGCAGATGGAAACCCATGAATACGTTTGTCTAGCACAAGCAGATACGCTGAACGGCAAACGATGCAAATATCTGGTGCGATACATCACTTTTCTCGGCCCCACGTACGTTCAACAATTACCAATTACCACTAATCCAATTTATTTCCACATAGTTCATTTGAACTTCACCCCCCTCCCCTTCCTGGTTCACCTTTTACTTAGCAAGTGGTAGCACTTAATATTGATGGGCTACTGCTACTTGGGCCACGACTTTTATTGAATGATCAACGCATCGTGGGTGATGGGTGCAATTACCATAATAAGGAATTCCAGAATTGTTCAAGGCTTCGCTCCAGCATCTTATTACCACTATCCAACGTCCATCGCATAGGCAGCTGGTTGGACTACCACTCACCTTTGTTTGAGAACAGTAGTGCAACCTGAGTACTGAAATCGAAATGTTTGAGCATTTATCGTGCTGCTCTCATTATTTTATCCCGGATGACAGTTTTGTTACGCTGTCGTGTACCGCTTTTGAAGGGAAATGTTTGATGTTTTGATCACTTTGATAACTATACTTAATTGTGAACCGAATCCACTGTCGTCCTAATTTGGCTTCCCGCGGGAATCAGGAGGATAAATAACAGCTTCAAGCTCACTTGTTTGGTGATCCTTTCCTAATCGCGTTCAAAAGCCCATGAGTTAACTCACATTTTGATCCGTCTGTTCTGATATGTTCCCTTGCAACTTAAGAAGGCTGAGGAAAGTCACGGGTGAGGAGTCGTTTCGGATCTTTATTCCGGAAAAGCCAAGAAAAAGGAAGCCGAAAAACGTAATGTTCCCGTTTTTGACTTTGTCGTTGGCAGCCGTGCGGTTTTGTTGAGGTTGTCCTCTGGTTCACCTGCCGCCCGACGCAATCCCTTGAAAACTGCAATGTTTCGTCGAGTGGATCGGAGATTGTATGTGAGGTTAGAGCGAATAGAATAATCTTTCCGTGGACGAATTTTGTTGAGGTTGTGTAATATTTAGGGCGAGGATTGTGTGCGTTCTTAGCCGGATGTTTTGTGCATGTTTCTCCAGGTTTGTTATAGTCGTGTAGGCAGTCAATTTGGTTGCGGAGAAAACAAGGTTTGGTTGGAAATTAAGAGGAGACCTGAAATTCGGGCTGACTTGGACTGGACGACTTTGTTCCATAACCACAGTGATCCAGATTTTTTCCATCCACCTTTGTTGTTGTGACTGTAACACAACAAGAGCTTCTGAATCGGCAAGTCGAATTAGGATGAAAAAAAGCGATACCTTTGTCGGGCGAACGGTGGCGTGTTGTAATGACTCTTGATGAAGGAGGCTCTTAAATTGAAAGTTAAGGAGGAGGCTCACTCACGCCAGACAGCGCCCTGTCATTTGCCCAAAACGGCCGAACCCGGCCACGGCGCTGGTCCTGGACCTGGTCCCGTGGACTTGAACAGGAAGGAGTTCCTCCCGACTCGTTTCGCGTGTCTCGTCGCATTTAATTCAATTAAGGGCTCCTTCGGGTTCTGTCTGGGCCGAGAAGGCCGTCGCAGGGCAGGCTCATGCGAGATCCGATTTTGGCGTCCGAATCCCCGGAGCGACGGCTCTCAGTAACGAGGATTTTGTGCGAGCGGCGACGCACCTCTCAACTTTGTTCTGACGTCGATTACTATTAATCTCGAATTGGGGAAGTCATCTTCGTGAGGGACACGCCAGAACGATGATGAATTTCAATTAGGAGGCGTCGGCTGGTAAAAAGGCGGACAGGCTGATGGCTGGGTCGCCTCGCGTTATGAAACTGGGAGAGAGGAGTGAAGATTCGACGACCAGCTAATAACCGCAATGCTGATTTGGGCCCTCGCCCGGTTCGTTATGGACATCCTCAAAACTAGGCTACTTAACTGCTCCTGGAGCGGAGCATAATTTTATATGCACGTAACTGCTTGCAGTTGTGAAAGTTGCCTGTTGAGTAACGCTTTCAACTGTATTAAAAAGCAAACACATCCGGTATCGCACAGTTTTCCTCAGTCTCTCTCACATTCCGCGATCGTTACTGATGGGAATGCGCATTTGATTTTTTGTTTTTTTGCGAAGGTTTGTGTTTATTATTACATGTGTAGGAGTGCTCGGCATATGCCCGCGGCCTTGGAGAGGGTACCTTTCTTAGTGTCGTTGGCCCTCTCCTGCCAGCACCCACCTATCGTGTTTATTACAGTTGGAATGTCAATAAAGTTTCCCAAAGAGGCGACAGTAGTGTGAATTCTTGCATGTTGCGTGATGTCCCTAGAACCTTTATACCCGTCATTAAACTATCATTGAGCTGGTAGTTTATTGGAATACGTACTAGATTTTCTAGGACAGTATCATTGAGTGACCTGGCAGGGGCGGGCATCGTTAGGCCGAGGATTATAGCCTCGATCCTGTTGGGGTCGCTGGCCATAGTATTCCAGGCAGAGGTGTCTGCAGGGACAGTCTGTGTCCAGCGCTTGCTGCATAGGGGATTGAAGTGGCAGAAGATTTACATTGTGGTAGGCAGTTACGGCCTTAGCCTCGTATTGTTTTACGTCGTGGATGGTCTGGGAGTGTCTGACTTTGCTGAAGGCTCTGCCCGAGGACAATAGTGTATCACTGTGTTGGGTGCCGGGTCATCAGGGAATAGAGAGAAGCGAATGGGCCAGCGAACAGAGGATTGGCGCAAATCCCTGTCAGCCCTGGGCCCTTGCAGGAACCACCTATGTAGAGAGGTTGGGAAATGGGAGGATAGGTGCAGGGCAGCCTATTGGCAGGGGGTGCCCAGCCTTAAACAGTTAAAACTCTTCATCCGACGCTCCAGAAGGAAGGCTAAGGACTGGCTGAGGTACCACCTTGCTGACGTTGCCAAGTGTGAGGTACATGTATGCAGGGCTACGGATGGCAGAGCATGTGTTGCGTGTATGAGATTGACTCACAGCATTGCGCCGGCGTGTGTGGAAGGCCCTTTCTCCAGTCAGAAGAGATGGTGAGGGCAGATCTTGTGGCTGTCCTACGCTTTGTGCGGGAGTGGTGGTGAAGTGTAGGTGACGTCGCATCAAGAGAGCCCAGTGTCTTGATGACTGGAGGTGGAGCAGGAGGGCCACGTGCCAGGGCTCATGGACGCCCGTACAATAGGTCCGCTTGTCGCTGCAGTGAGGGCATCTCCAGCATCCCCCCCTAAAATGTAAAAAAAATCGTTGAGTGTGACATAAAAAACAGTTAGGCGCGCCGTATCACACAACTTTCCTTGCTTACTTTTAGCTCCACTTAAATTCACTGGTTTTCATGGCTTTTGCTGCTGATTCAATGTGTTCTTCAGTAATATAATACTGACGTGAACTACCACCACAATTTTCTAGAAGACATTTGAGCGGAGTAAATAAGCCACAAAACTTCGCTAAATCGACGTACTCGTCATTTTGTCACGGATGGGGATTATGTTGTATTTTTGTCTCATTTCGAGGTGCCAATGCAAATTATAATCGTTATAGCCGTTTTTGAGAAAAAAAATTATTTTGTGTATGATAAATATCGTTAGTTTTGTTCGTGTTTTGCTCAAACCCTTATTTTGGCGTCCCATGGCAGATGTGTGAGCTAGATATCATGTTGAGCTGATTTGGTTCAGCCTCTTTCGCTCAAACGTATTCACGCGCACACAGCCCATTTTCCCAAATAGTGTTTTCCGGACTCAGTAGGCTGTGAAACGTAAACATCTGAAGAAAACTCAACTTCTATCGCTATAATTTTCCTTCCCGTTTAGTTAGCGGAAAGTAGAAAGGGCGGTTGCAAGAGAGAAGAACAACGAGGAAAGTAATTTGAAATAAAAAGGAAAATATAAGTCTCAATTGAAATAAATGAATGTGTTGGCATGAAGTGCGGAAGAAATTTGGAATGGACTTGCCGGTGGAAGCAAGGCTGATAGCGAGAGAGTTTGTGATGCAACAGAACTATCGAGTCAGTAGCGATGCGCGGAAAAGTTTGATGGATCGCATATTGTACGAAATCGTATCGAGCTCCAGACTGCTGGAGATGACGACCGGCAGTAGTAGCACGAGCTGCGCAGTGAAGGCAGAAACATATGAGCAAGGTTTCAGCGTCACCTAACTGTTTATGTTTGCTGCCCCTTTAGGTGGTGGACTGAATCGGCCTAAGCCTGACCGTGCGGCCAGTAATAAGAAGCGCTGAGTTGGATGGGGCTCAGACCGAGAAATATTCGCGCGTAATTTTTGTTGGCCATAACAAATCTTTCCTTCATACTGTGTCGGGCTAAAGAATGTAAAAATAGCAAACACACAGCCCGCGGGGAAATGAAGAGTTTTCTATTCAGTGCTCCCCAAATTCTGGAAATCGGATGAAAAATCAAGTTTATCTTTGACAAATTACCACGCTTCTCTGTGGGCAGCGAAAAGTAGATGGTTAGGAAACTGGAAGTTGCGTCCAGATGTTGGCTGGAGATGAATGCGACACTGCGGTCGCAGGCTGGTCATCATCTTCGGAGATATTCACAACTCAATTATTCAACAGGAACCCAATTACTTCGGGTTTGAAGGGCGTTGTTACTATAATTCAGTACTTTGATTTGGTTGCGGCCGAGAGCTGTCCAGATCGAAAACAGTCGATTCACGCAACATCCTCCGCATTACGACATGTGTACAGCCTCAAGGCCCCCTCAACCTGGACGTTCCTCTTGGAATCCCCTCAAACCGGCGGCAAATTAACTCGGAGCAAATAGAAGAGTGAACCATACGGTGGCCGCAAGTTATTCGGATAAACGGATTCGTCACTTGTTACCCGACGTACGTTGACCTCTTTTGTCTTTCCTTCTTTTTTCCAACATTGAGTAAAGCACAGGTGATTGACCCTCCTCGCGCTCAAAATCCCAACTGTCACAACAGGCTATTAAACCAACCACCTCGTTTTCAGACTCAGCCCCCTTTTGAAGCGACGGGGCTAATGACCAGGCCCTTGGTCTGTCCTGCAACCCTCGCCAAATTAACGGGTCAGTTCGTTGAGCCCGAGATGGTTACGTCGACTCCGCCAAAACTACTCAGGGTCACATGTACAGACGAGGCAAACAAGATTGTTACAACCAGCGGCCTTGTTATGTGGTGCGACGCATCATTCAACTTTCTTCAGATCTCCTTCCTTGTTGGAGGGAATGTAACATAGATTAATTGGTGGACGTTTCAAGAGCTCCTGAATCCCTTTTTATGATTGTGCCGTTCTGTAAATGCGATCAGGAGAATCACTTCGGCTCAGCGTTCATATTTAGGAGCAGGTGTCGATAAGACGCCAAAATAAGTTTCGAGCAAAATCGGTCTAAAACTAACTATAGTTATCGTGATCAAAACAGTATTATTACTTTCCTTGGTTCTACAAAGTAATGGGCTGCAAAAAAAAGTTGAGGTTTCTTCAGATCCTAACGTTTCAAACTCTACTGAGTCCGGAAAATACTAGTTGGGAAAATAGTCTGTGTGTGTGTGTGTGTGTGTCTGTGAACGATTTTTAGAGAAAACGACCTTCGTGAAAAGTTTTTTCCTGATAAACTCTGCTGAAATGTTACTACAATGGTCAAAAAAATTGGTGTAGTAGTCTGATCTAATACCTATAGGGTGAGAATTTAAAAACGCTCATAAGATGTAAGGGGGTCACTCCAGAAATTCCGGAATTTAAACTACCGCAGTTTCGCTTACTACCAGTTCTAAACGTTTGTACCCAATAACTCTGCAAAAGTGATTACTATCCTCTTTAAAAAATGATGTTTACAGCCTCATTAATTGTCTGTGTTCTAATTTCTCAATAATGATCCGGGAATGAGTACGAGCAGCACAATTATTCCGGAACTGTAAGCGCTACCACTTCCTGCTGCCGTGAATTGTTGTTTGACCAAGTTCAAATGAACTGAGTGATGAATGAATTGGGTAAGTAGAAAAGGCCACGCACAAGTGAATTGACGTAGAGCTAAGGGAAGTTGTGTGACAGCTCCTAATAACACAATAGTAGCATTAAATTCTCATTTGTGGTCAAATGACGAGAAAAGCTCAATAAATTATCAGGCATTTTGAAGAAAATAGATTTGAGCGAATATTTCATTTTTCGTTACCCAAAGAGTAAGAAATCGTGTACGAAAAAAAGTTGAGTTTTCTCCATTACGTTTTGAGGACCACAGAATCCATAAATCCGAATTTCCGGTCGTCGCACGCGCTGTTGCTGGGCTTGGATTCGTTCAGCTGTGGTCATGTGACTTCATCAGCCCCCAAGACCAGAAGCCTTCGAAATTTGGGGGACTTGAACTCCCACAGCTGTTGGAACGGTTGGAGTAGACCAAGGGGGGCGTCAATAAAATAGATTACCGGCACATTCACACAGTTTCATGTGGCGTCACTGCCTACTGGCAACAGGTGCGTTCACCTAATAATGTTTTTTGTGCATTTTTGTGATTTCCCAAGTAACTGCGTCATCGAATTTCGCCGATCTTATCGAATGTCTTTTAGCAACCCATACCCACTCTTTTGTGTATAATTCATTCTGAAGAATACACCTGTGTTTTCAGTCAGGAACATTTTCTTTCAACCCCCCTCAAAATTGGATGACGTTTCAAGACATCGGGATTCCAAATTTCCAATGTCCGTCCGCTGTCCGGGTCGTTTTGTGCCTTTATCGTAGTCTAAACAATCCGTTCATTCGCACAAAAATCCCTTTTGGTATCTAGTTGTGCCCGCCATCTCGGCAACCCGATCGGACGAAGCCCATGGTTGTTATAAGCAAAAAGCTGTTAAAAAATTAACAAAAACGCAATTTGGGCGGTTTTATCGCAAATACGCCGTGTTTCGTTTACTACGTATTTTTTGATGCTGGGTCGAATTGAAAAAAACTCGCTGGACAATAACTACAGCGAAAGTAATCGTTTCATCGTGTGCACTACGCCCCTCCCGGCTCCACGTCGCGCCAATTGCCTACAGGCGCCTGGAATATTTAGATTCCGTTGTAGTCAGGTAATGTTTCGTGTGCTTTACTGGTATTTCTCGATGCTGCATGGAATAGGCACGGTCTCGGCGGTGTGATACCACGTCAAACTGCGCAAGAGAATAATAAACCGTTGTGTAATAATTAGCAGCGTTTTTTTTTTCATGATTATTTCTTTCATCGTGGTTTTCCAATTTCATCAAAAAACGACTCCAACGATTTCGATCAAACATGCTAAGTACTCTAGAGAAGCCGTATAGCCGACCGTGTAGCACTTCGAATTTACGGGAGTTGCGGAAGATTGTGTTGCTACGCACTAGATATTGTCCTTTTCTTTTATTTCCGTTTACATTTTTCATTTGTCGTTCACAGAACACTCAACATTTTCTAATACGGCGTTTTACGGACTAAAAAGCCCTTAAAATGATGCGAGGAAAACTAGAAATTAAACAAAAAATGTTCAGCCGATTACGTAACTGTTTAGGGCGAAGGAAAGTGACATCGAATAGTTCTCTCACTCACCTGGGTTATTGCACAAACGCGCAATCGTAAAATGTTTAGTTGAAAAGTTCCAATTATTGACACGGTTAGAGAGAAAAACCATTCAATTCAACGTTCTACGCAAGTGTTCAAAAATGTTTGTTGTCCTTGTGAACGCTTTGCTAGTATTCGAGTTACCTAAATTGTTTTTTTGATCATCACAAACGAATTTTTTCCAACGTGGCTTATATTAGCCAATGTTGACACGTGTGCCCTCGAAAAACCCCGTATGTTGACTTTTGCAGTTAATAATGTTGACACCGATTTAATCATTGACTATTCGTTATTAGCGTAATGAACAAAATAGATAAGAACGCGATTTAAAACGTGTGACATTTCAGTAAAGTAGGTAAGTACGTTTTTAGCGTAATTACAGGGGAACAGGAACAGAAATAGAGGATCGAAACTTTCCCCGTAAGATTTCGGCCTAAGGCTGTTGGTTGCTAACCGAAAAGAGACGACTCACGTCGCTCAAAGGCCTGAAACCTGTCCTTAGTGTGTTGCAGGGAAGAAGACTTCCTAACTTCTGCTGCTTTTCGAGCTGCACCTCAACGACAATTCGCTCGTAAAACTAACCTCCACTTTCCCCCCACACGTTTTGACATCTGGGAATCGAGAAAGATGGCAAGGCGAGAGAGCACTATGTTTGCACAATCCAAGCGATAAATTAGTTTTCAATAAACTCGGAAACGCCCTCCGTAATGAAATCAAGGCTTTGAGAGATGAGCAACTCTGAGAGAAAATACTGTTTTTGAGTACCAGTAATGGGTTAGGACTAGAAATAAAAATGAGAACGAGTCGAAAATAACGTTTTTCCAACATTTCCGTAAATTCCAGGGTAACTGCTTCACCAGATGTGATCAATCTTATGGAGTGTCTTTTAGGCACCCAGACCCACACATCGTTCCCCGTAATTATTTCTGTATAGATACTTTAAACGGAAATATAAGCCAAGTTAACTCAGAAAAGGAGATTTGTCGAATATTAATTTATCGGTTTTCCAATTCTGAACTAGCGGTGCGTAGCAACACCCAACTTTCCGCCACCCCCGTAAGTTCGAACACCAGCCACATATACGGGTACTATATCTTCATTCAACGCGTTTCTACAGAAACATTTATGGAGAACATAATGTAGGGATTAATCAGCTGAGAGTGCCCAATAATTTTGATTGAAATCGTTAGAGCCGTTCTTGAGAAAATTGGAAAAGCGATAAATTAATTTGTGACAAATCTTCTTTTCTGAGTTAACTTGGGTTATATTTCCATTCAACACATATATACAGAAATAATTATAAAGAACGTAATGTGGGTATGGGTGACTGAAACTGACACTTCTTATGGAGGTTCTTATGAACATCTGGTAAAGCGGTTACCCAGGAATTTATGGAGAGAGAAGAAGAAGATAACAGGGCACCAGCCAAGGCCGAGGGAACAATGACCGAAGTCGTGGCCATTCAGGCCCATTTCCCATCTCCCCAGAGTTATTGGGAGTCGGCTTGGCTTCTTTAAAAGGGGTTACGGAATCTCCCGGTCCCCTCTACGAATTCTAGGATCTTTTTCCACTCGGTTTCTCTCAAACTAGTGCTGTTTATTATTCTTTCCCCTAGTATGTTGAGTCTAGTGCCAAACCATAACGGGCATTCCCTAAGATAGTGTTCTACTGTTTCTATTTCTCCGCATGGACACCTAGCGTTGACGTTCGGATTTATCCTGTTTAGGGTCTTACCCACCGCATAGTGCCCAGACAGCATACCAGTGATTCTTCTTAGTCTTATCTTGCTTAAGCCCAGTACCCAATTGGTTCTTTGTAGGTTATGACTAGTTATACCCATAATTTTGGAGTGTTTATACCCTTCATTGTTGTTGATTTCAACACATACATTTCTCCACATTTTCTCATTTATTTTTGCTTTCAGTTGTTGCATTGTGATAGGCGAGAACGGTTCTGGTCCACAGAAGTGTCCTCTGGCTCCCGCCTTGGCTGGTTCGTCCGCTTTCTCATTCCCCGCATACCCCCTATGCCCGGGTATCCATTTTAGCGTAACTGTGTTCCCTAGTTGTTGGAGTTTCCCAACCTTGTGCTTAGTTTCTCCTATGAGATAGCTCCTGACTATTGGATTGCCCAATGTTTTTACCACAGATTGGTTGTCAGTGTAGATGGATTCGTGTTCCTAATGTTCTTTGTTACAAGTGTGCTAATACATAAATTTATCGCTATGAGTTCGCTTTGGTACACTGAGGTATTGGTTCCTAGTGGAAGTGATTCTTCCCATTCTAGTGCAGGAATGTATATTCCCATTCCTGCGTTACCATTTAAATGTTTGGAGCCGTCTGTGTAGCAGATGATTTCTGATTCATCCGCCACTGACGGCCTGGTCTCCCACACTTGTCTTGAGTCTATCCTAGTGTTGAGGTTTCCCTGAAATTGATATGTCGTTGTCCTGTCATCCATTGGCATGTTTGCCTCTGGTATGCTGCTTGTGAGGGTTGTACAAACAGTTCCGTGGCCGTGATTGTGTGAATGGTTCCAGTCGTTGTTTTTCCTAAGTCTTAGTGCCCCTCTCATTGCCTCTTGTGTGATCTCCCATTTCATTGGTAGCACCCCCGTCAGTACGGCCATTATAACATTAGGTGTGCTATGAAATGCCCCTGTAATTGACATATTGATGACTCTGTCTAACTTGTACAGGGCACTGTTTTTGGTTACTCCTGTCCACCATATCAGTGCTCCATACACAACGCGAGGTCTTACTATCGTTTGGTATATCCATTTCACCAATGTTGGTTTTAGGCCCCATGTTTTCCCTATCAGGCCTTTGATATGCAAGAGAAGTTTCCTTCCTTTTTCTAGTTGACTAGCTATCTGTTGTTTCCACCTAAGTTGTCTGTCTAGTATGACTCCTAGATATTTCACTGATGATGAGAGAGGAATATTGCATCCTCCCATCATCACATAGTAGCCAGTGGTCTCAGTTCTTTTCCTACTAAAAATTGTTGCTGTCGTTTTTGTCGGATTTACCGCTAGTCCATGTGTAGGGCACCATTCCATAACCAGTTTCATCCCCTCGCTCGCCAACTGGCAAGCTGTGTCTAGGGTTTTATGACTGGCCAGGATGACACCGTCGTCAGCATAAAATTGGCAGTAAAGGCCCGTGTTATTTATTCGGTTAATGAGCTCGTCTATGACTAGGCACCAGAAGAGGGGGGATAGGCACCCACCCTGCGGTGTTCCTCTTGTTATGATAAATTTATGGAAATGTTAGAAAAAAAGGTATTTTCGACCCATTTTTATTTTTATCTCTGTTCAATGGACTGTCAGAAGAACATTTATTGGGAACAATATGTATTAACTATTTGAAAACATCTTGAAAGTTTGATGATAATTGTTGAAGCCGTTTTGACGAAAAACGTAAAAAACCTATTTTTTCTTCGTAGGCCTATATTTCCGTTCACAGTATTCTCATGGAGATATGTATGGAAAAGAAAAGTTAGGTATTAATTAGTGGAAGATACTTTGAAAGTTTAATCTAAATCGTTAGAGTCGTTTTCGAGAAAAAGGCAAAAACCCTAGTTTTTGGTGCATTATGTCCCCCTCCCAAGAACTGAAATCGCCCATAACCTTATTTTGGTGTCTACAAAAAATAACGGACAAAAAAAAAAGAACCAGCTGAATCGCATCAGCCGTTCTCCCGGAAATCGAACAACAGACACACACATACACAGGTCTGTTGCCTAAACCCTCGACGAGAGTTATATAAGTGATGGAAGTTGCGGTTTCGCTAATGTGCAAGACGCTATTGTGCGTCTTTATTCCTGTACTAGGCGTAGGGTCCTACGTGCGTGTACCTTTCATGAGCGAACTGGACTAAGAGCTTAGTGAGAGCATCGAACTTAGGAATGAGTGCAGGATGACGAGGTTGATGTCGCAATGTACTGTTCTCCAGGCGACCTGCCACACGAATGACTACATTTTTCACTTTAAACGCAACTATCTGTTTCGTCATTTTTGTGTATGATCGACGTTTCTCATGAGCTGTATGTTTCTTCGAATGGAGTGTATCGATGAATGAACTTTGTGCGCGCAAACCGCTTTTCAGAAGACAGATTTGGTCGAACACGTCTTACTGGCCATTCCGAACGGTTTCGTACTAACACTTGGGTCTCTGCCACCATAGTTTTACCAAGAAGCTGCCTGGGCCGTGCCCGACGGGACGCGATGACAAATGGATTATTTTCGGAGCAAACAAGAAACCAGTTCAGCTCGGGAATCCCTTGCAGTGCTTTCGAAACACGGTTGGCCACGAACACCTTCCTAAGGGCGGCAGGATCAGCAGTGAGCCAAGATAGAACGACAGAGCTGTCAGAGCACGCAACTACGAGAATTTAACAAAATTGGGGTTCAATCTTCAAACACGTTAAGGCAAGCAACTTAGCAGTCAGCAGAGCCATGCGAGGAATCGATGCTGGTTTCATAGGGAACTCTCAGTATTCATTTTTACACCGATTTTTGTGCATATGATGGATGTATCCGAAATAGATCGGAAAAAGAGATTTCTCCAACGTTGAGTTTTCTGATTTTCGCTTAAGTGATTCTTATGACGAAAGTTACAGGGTACTTCAAGCCAACTAACTCATTTTGTTATATATATGAGATAAGTTAATCGATCCAGTGCTCGTGTACGAAGCAGATCCTTGAACTAATGGAGGTTGTGGAAAACGAAAGATACTTTCAAGTTTGAAACTTTGCGTCGAAGCAATAAGTTCGCATTCCTCGGTTGATCTGTGTGACCATACTTCGCTTCCAGTTATTACCTCACGCCAGATGTACTATTTCCTCAGCTACCGGCGCATTTAGGGGCAGCCGGAAAGTTCGAGGGGAACATAATTATGTGGCCAATCACACTAAGATGCACGGAATTGAGCTTGCGGTTTGTCGAACTTGAAGTCCAGAGATAAGTCGTCGCAAGCTGGTCCCAAGGTTGTTTGCTGATGGTTTCGGACTCGGACGGATTGATCCCCTCAGCGACTGCAGATCTTCAGCCGTCCGGATGTTCCCCGTCTGTCGCTGCGTCTGTGCGTGTGAGATCGTCACTTTGTGAAATCCTCTTTGAGATGGACCAACAATTTGCGGATTATTATTCTCGTCTCGAAGTTGATTTCTCGCAATCAAATATGACATTGAGATTCCGACTTCCTCAGGAGCCCTTCTCCTCTTCGAGGGATTGCGCTAATTAACGAAAACCGCGGAAGGAAGAGGCGGAGAGTGGACGTGGACCGGCAGACGGGAGAGCGGCTGACAGGTGCCTGGCGATGGGCGAGCATCCAACGACTGTTATTAGAGCTGACCTTGCGCTCTTCACCTATTTCTATATAATAATATTACGGTCCGCCGGACGGCCACTTCCTGCTGACGGGCTTCTTGGGAGCTGCTGACCCGCGTTCTGGGGGTCGAGACAAAGCCGCTAGGACAGTCACGACTCTCAGCCGCGTCCCTCACACACATTTCACTACTGGTGAAAGTTTGTCCCAAGGACAATGGGATTATTCCCTAAATGCCTTTCACTTCCACGGTTTTGCGATCTGGAGCAATGATGTGGCGTCCAAACCCTGTCGTGAATTCCTCAAACTCGTAAGAGCGTTCCTCTCTACAACACTGAGCATCTCCGAACCAAGCTGAATACGCCCAGTGTAACGCATCACACAACTTTCCTCAGCCCCACGTACATTCGCCGATATTTCTCACTCTCTTCCAAATAGTCCTTTCTGTTTTCCATTCGTCTTACAGAACGCTAGTGAAAAGTTAAGTTCCCCTCACATTGAGCACTCACTGAATGGAAATTGAATGAATGGCTTGAGTTACTATTCACAGTGCTCAACGTTCCAAGAGCTTTTCAGTCCACAGGACGCCACGTGAGAAAACGGTTTGTTTTGTGTGTGAACACGATTGAGCGAAAGAACGCATCATTTCAAATTCCATGTTTAGCCTGTGGATGAAGGCAAAATAAATATATGAGAAACATCGGTTCAAAACAACGCATTTTTTTCCTCCAAAAAGAGCTCTAACGATTTTGATTACATCAGTGGGAACATGCCGAGGGGACAGCTACATATTATTAAATGTTGCTTCAAAAAAATTAGTTATAGCGCTGGTTAACTGCGTTAATTCATTATTGGAGATGGAATTAGGTTGGCAGCACTGTTATGTAATCGGCTGAAAAAATTTTTTTGTTCTTCTTCTCGGCCTCTTTCTGCGCCAGACCTCCTCGTTGAAAAACACTATTTGGGAAAATGGTCAAGTTGTGTGATTCTTTAGAGCAATTGCCGTACGACTTCAGCTCCTTCGTTGTGGCCAGCCGGCCACAGGTACGCTGCCAACTGGTTCTGTTTATTATTTTTTCCATCTCCAATTTCCGTCATCTCAATTTTGCAATACAGTCCATTTACAGTTCAACAAGCGCCTTTTTTTTCGTGTGCTTACCGCCCACATAACGCCTAGCGTGTTTAAAAAAATCAGGGGGGCAGTTCAATACGTTAACTATCCAACAGAAGTTTTTTTTTACGGTCACAAAATGATCGAGAGCAGCACAATAAATTATCAAAATTTTCGACGAAATCGATTTTAGCGCGGTTTTTAGAGAAAACAACCGTACCAAATCAACTGAAACTTGATGTCCAGCCTACAGGTTACCATGGGACGCAAAAATAAGGGTACGGGCAAAATCCACCGAAAGTTAACTATAGTTATCACAATAATCAAAACACCAAATTTTGTTTCTCAAAAACGGCTCTAAAAATGTTGATTAAATTTCTTATATTGGTAGCTCTTAATAAGATAATATTACTATAAAATTCCCATTCGTGGGAAAATGACGAGAGCAGCACAATAAATTATCAAAATGTTCGACGAAATCGATTTTAGCGCGGGTTTTTCCTTATAAACTCCGCTGGAATGTTAGTAGAATGTTTTTAAAAAATTGGTATTGTATTCCAATCCAATATCTATAGGGTGAGTGTTTAAAAACGCTCATGATATACATGGGGCTCACTCCAGAAATTCCTGAGTTTCAACTACCGCCGTTTCGCTTACTACCAGTTCTAAAAGTTTTTACCCAATAACTCTGCAATAGTAATTACTATCCTTCTTCAAAAAATTTGTGTTTACAGCCTCATTGATTATCTGTGTACCAATCGCTCAATAATGGTCCTATAATGAGTATGAGCACCACAATAAATTTCGGAACTGTAAGCGCTACCGCTTCCTGCTGCTGTGATGTGTTGCTTGACCAAGTTCAAATGAACTGGGTGATGAGTCAGTAGAAAGAGCCATGAACACGAGTGATTTGACGTAGTGTTTTCCCAGTATTTCCGTTAATATTCCAAACGAGCGTTAGCAACACAAACTTTCCGCCACCCCCGTAAGTTCGAACACCAGCTACATATGCGGGCGCTATATATTCGTTCAACGAATTCCCACAGAAACATTTATGGAGAACAAAATGTATGGACTAGTTAGCTGAGAGTGCTAAGTAAGTTTGGTCGAAATCGTTAAACCCGTTTTTGAGAAAATTGGAAAACCGATAAATTAATGTTCGACAAATCTCTTTTTCTGAGTTAACTTGGCTTACATTTCCGTTCAACATACCTATAGAGAAATAATTGCTTTGAACGAAATGTAGGTATGGGTGGTCGTAGTTCAGAACATACTATCCTGGGATCTGCAGGTTAGAAACATGTGAAGAGGGGTGTTTTCAGGCGTGTATCGGTTGCGTAGGATTGCAATCGACTTCCCGAACCGCGTACGTTTTGTGCAGCTTGTACAATCCCAGTGGCCATGAGTGATGTGAATGTGTGAATGTTGAGCACATCATGATACTCCAGAAAGCGCAAAACGGAGCAGTTCGCTTAATTTTTAGACCTCCTGTTGATGAACATGACAGACCTGTTTTTAGGCGTATTGCTGGAAATCGCTGTCATGGTTTTCAAAGTGTTGAAATTCAAGAAACCGATTTTTGCTTCATAGGCCTTTATCATTTTTGTACAGACTCGTAGTAGATAAGTTGAAAGTTTGATCAATATCCTCATAGCAGGTAATAAAAATGCCACCTGTGCCTCGTCCTCAGGCCTTCCCCTCCCTCTTCCACAACTAGTAGCCAGAGCAACCTGGCTACTAAAAAGAACTAGCTTAATCGGTATAGCCGTTCTCCCGCAAATCGCAAATTAGGTTTTTTTAGACTCAGTAGGCCTCAAAACGTAAAGATCTGTAGAAAGCCCAAATTTTGTTGTTGACGCGATTACAATACTTTCCTTTCCCTTTGGGTAGCGAAAAGTAAAAATGTGGTCATGAAACTTCCAATCGGTCCATCAATTATCTATACGTTTGTGGCTCAACCAAGGTCAAGTCGTAAGTAGTAGCAGCCCAATTAATTCCGGTCGTTAGGCGCTAAATAGATTTGGTTCGTTGACACGGTGTAGTAGAACCGCTGAGGAGAGTTTTGTGACGCGTCGTACAAGATCATTTCGAACTACCAGAATCACGCTTCTGCGTGTAAAATACGGCAATATTGAGCAATAATAATTGATCGCTTTACCGTAATGCGCATCTGTTCTACACGCAGGACTGGAGAGTTAGAATGTTTGGCGTAGGAACGGCAGTAGCCTGTGGAGATTGTAATTACGATTCATCAATAACGCTGTAGTGTGAAGAACGTCCTACATATTACGTTTTACGTTTGCCATTTTAGTATTTCCCATGTAGCATTATGCAACTAATGAGCCTGCATGTAGAGGCTGAACTTAGTACGAAACTGCGCGTTAACTAATTCCGTTTTTTTGCTCTTTTACAGGCAGTGCGAATTGGGAAGAATTCGGGGTGAGTTTTCTGTGTACTAATGAATGTTGTTGCACGAACATATTAACTGCAATGATCGCGATATTTCGTTATGTAAGTTGCTGCTCTCTAGATTTCCTCGCCCCAAATAAAGAGTCTCGCAATAGTTCCACAAAGAAAGGAAGAGGCCTACCAAATCGAGTCAGTCTTTCCGTGTCAGATTTACGAGTGATCGGCTGGACCGATGGACATGATCCTTTTTAATTTCCTCAGTCCTACGAAGTAGAAAGGAAAGTTTCGCAACCGGACGAATACAAAAAACTTGCAATTGACTTCGGATTTACTTTTGTTTTTGACAATTTTGATTACATTTTTGTATGAACAACTTGGAACTCTGTAACAGTGACATTTTCAATTGCGGAAAAAATTGCTTTGTTCATTATAGGCCACTAGCGTTCCCAAAAAATACAAAACGGTAGTAAAATCAACCAGTGTAAGTTCATCCACGGTATGATGTCTTAAAGAGCAACTTCAGAAATACCGCAATTCAAACTAGCGTCGATATTTTAAACATTTTTTGACCTGTAAATCATTAACCATGAACACAAAACCACCCCAGAACAACCACATAGTCATTTCCATCAACTACATACACGTTGATTTTCAAACTAAGGTCGCGGCTTGAGTAGCTTATGCTTAATTTATGTTTTCCCAAGTCCCCATGAACTAAGTGACAAATAGAAGCTAATTTCCACGCCGATGACACGTAACACTGCGGAAAGTTGTTTCACGCTTCGCTCCAGGTATATTTGTTGTGTTCGTGATTTAAGGGAGAGACGGCCAAAATTTAACCAAAACTATTTCTTCAACTACTGGCCCGTTCCTGCTTCGCATGGGTAGACATAAAAAAAAAGATTAATAAACTCACAGGTATGCTAATTATAAAGTAGGTAACTCAATTTGTTCAAGTGTTGATAATCCAAAACAAAAGCTTGAGCCTTCCAACTAATAAATCAATTTACATTGAAGTAAGTTTTTTTTAAACACCACAGTTTTTATCATAAACCTTTTTTTAAAACATTTTATTTATATTTTTGGTTGTTATGTTTTTTTTTGTACGGTGTGTAAGTTTCGTTACCACGTAATTGTTTATTTCCTTTATTCATGTTTTTTGTTTTGTGGCTTCGCTCAATTTTAAGTTTTTGCAACGTTAAAGCTTCACTGTACAATATGTTGACAGTGGTATTTGTAGTTTGCAACAAAACTTATTGCTTTTCAAGAGATCCTACTCGAGCCCACGAGAAAAGGTGCCAACAGTCGAGAGAGTTTGTCCCTGGAATTTATTTATTGTGAGGGCCGGCGATGATAGTTGCTACAATCACATTGTCACCTAATTGTCGGAGGTAATTTCATTATTGAAAGTTTTGTACTATTACACACCTAGGAGAGCTTAAATTTTCTCGATAGCATAATAAGTATACCTATTTATAATTTTAATTCGTGCCTCGGCAAGCCGGCGGGTGTCCTACACAGTGTGTAACATTTAAAATCGTGGGGCAATATAAATAACAACACCGGTACCCTGTTTATATTGATGTTTTTAATTTCTTTGAATCATTTGAGAAGTAATCGACAGGTATTGACACAGTCTAGAATACGAAATAATGTATTGAGATAAGAATTAATACTAAGGTATGGATAACATGGCCTGATTTTGATCGGTATTTCTATCAACCTTTAAAATGTAAAAAAGTAGCTGTAGTGACATAAATACAACAATAGGACAGGGTTTTGCAAAGTTTTTTGTAGATATTGATACGTTTCATAATATTGTACATGTTTTTGTTCCATTTTCAATACTATGCGCAGTGCATGAGATGAAAGACATTTTATGGCTAACTTTTTGGTACCATGGGTTGGTTTTAGGAAGAATTTCCGAAGATCTTTAATTTTGTCTTGCTTCTGCGTCAGCGTATGATGTCGCCTGGTAATTCGTACACGGATCGTGCATTTCCAAGTTGGTTCTCCATGAACTGTGCCAGAACGTCCCACTGATCACATAATTTCCCTGAGGGGAAGCGTCCAGTGAGAAAGGGGAACCTTCGGTTTTCCGAAAATAGTGTGTCGTCAAGAGATGGACTGATTCCCTGAACCCTGGGTGTCGTTGTCCTGTGGAACGAAAACATACGATCTACAGATGATACGTATATGTAGAAGACAATGCCCCGTGAATTGTGTGTTTATTTTTCAATCAACTTTATGTTGACTTCCACCACACAAATGGGTGACGTCTGGAACTTATATCAACCTTCTCTCTCCCTCTCTCCCTTAGGTTCCGTTTTGTTCGGTTGACAGCGGCGCTCTGTTCATTGTACACGGCAGGAAATCCAGTGTTCATAAGTACCTGAGGACGAAGAGAGGAGTGACGTACCGGGACAAACCAAATTATTTCCCGCACAACGTACGATATCGTACCTATATACTGCCAAGGTGACCGTGTCCTCAGTAAAAGTTCCCTTATCAGCCTCGTACGCTGCCAGTCCATGGACTGACGATCGGGGTCACCCGCACATTCACTAGTTAATCATAAGATGGTGGATTGCGAATAGTGCGGACTGAAGGTGTGTAAGCGTCGGGCGAGCGAGGATTAGGCGAGTGATGGACGCAGGGCTGGTGAACTCAAAGGCTCCCAGTCCCCACACCGTCACTTGGCCTGCAGGCCTGTGATCCGCGTTCTCCAATACTTTCCGTCACTTTAACGACAAATAGTTTTTGCTTTTGAATTGATGGGCTCACGGGTCGGGTTGAACCTTTCATTCGCGGGTTCATTGAGTCACTGTTTACGGGTGATTAAAGACTGTAGTTATGCGGATAAAAGATTACGCGATGCCTTCGACGTGTTTCTGCAGTTTTACCAGAAGGCCGAGCCATCAGCTACCGTCAATACTGCAAATGAAAAAAGAAATCTCTCTAACCTTGACCTGTTGCCGAAGTTTGTACAGTTGCAGTCAACCATTCTTCGGCTCTGATTGCTTGACGCAAATGAATGTTCGCTTTACTGGTATTCGGTGGAATTTTCTTCCCTCGTTTATTCGAATAATTCTTAAAATCCACGCGGTGAGACTGCCTCAGTTCGCAGAGCAAAGACACGCGAGAGCTCTATTTTGTAGGCATAAGACTGTTCGCCTGTTGTGGCGACGATCGCTTCGAACGCCGTGGGTCTGTCTTGGAGGCCCTTATGCCGAACATCGTGAACCGCTTATGAGATTATTGGTTAATTGTTCATTCTTAATAATACACCTGTATTTTTCCACAAGAAACTTTTTTTACAACCCACTCTCAAAATTTGACACGTTTCAAGGTATCGGGATTCCAAATTGCAATGTCCGTCCGCCATTCGGGTCTTTTGCGAAATTTTGGCAGTTTTATAGCAATTGCGCCGTGTTTGGTATCGCTTCCTTGGTGTTCTTCGAAGCTTAATATTATGGAACCAGTTTCAGAGGAGGAAAACAGTGAAATTACAGTAATTATAGTGAGCCTACGCCTATTAATCGAAACAACTCGTAGCGAAAGTAACCAGGTCGACTCGTCCCGCCTTGCTAATTGCCTAAAGGCGCCTAGGATGAGTAGTATTCGTCGTTCCGTCGTAGTCGGGTCATGTTTCGTACGGTTTATCGATGTTTTTCGGTGTTGAATCGAATGGGAACGGTCTCGAAGGTGTGAAGCTACTTCAAGATGTGCCAGAGAATTAAAAAAACTTTTTGCCTCTTGGTGTCGCAATTATATCGTGTTCGGTATCATTTTCTATGCATTCTTCTATACTGGGCCTGAAAGGCTTAGGTCTGCGAAACTCGCAGAGCAATGTAGCGAAAGTTATCGTTTCTCTCCAGCTGCACTTCCCGCTCTGCCTTCCGTCTCACGTGCCCAACGTCAACGCACATGTCGTACAAGTGGGAGCAGTCCAGTAAATTAGCGCCAACAGTTTCCGTAGAACCGGCGAGATGCCACGTTAATGTAAACTGAGCGAGTTAGTTGCTTGAGTGATGAAAATCGCTGAACCCACTCGACGCTCAGAAAAGTAGCGTGATGCATGGCACCCGATATTTTTATACTACCCTGGCACAATTCGTGTAATATACAGAATCATGCGGGCCGTAACATTCTAGAATTCCTAGGGTTGTTGAATAATCAGGTTAAAGGTATTTTACGCGACCATCGACGCATTTGAGATTTATTAAGAAAAACTGTGAAATTATCAAATTTTGTCGACATTTATTGAGCTACTCTCGTAATTTTTCCACGAGCGAAAAATTTTAAACTGCGTAACTGCGCAAATAATACATTTGATCAGAATAGTCAGAGCCTCGCAGAGAAAGAAGATTTTGACCGGTATATGAGCCAACACGTGTACGACTGCATCGACATAAAAAATATTGAATTCACAGTAAATCTAGTGAGCCAAATTGGAAATGAGCCTCCTCAGTTCTGTTTCTTTTGGTTTAGATTCTTAATATTTATCGACGTTTGATTGAATAGAATAGGTCACGATTATTATAATGAACAGTTCGTTTTTTCTGTTTCGCTTGTTTTCCCGTGGGCTCAATCAATTGTTGAGTGTCAGAGATTAGGTTCCTCTCTTCAATAATTGGCTTTAGACGCTTTAATAGACGTTTCTCAAGCAGCTTAGGAATTTCAGGGCAATAAGATTCAAATGGTTTACTATCAGCCACTTCCACTAAGGTCAGTCAATACGATATGGTTGAAGTTGCTATCTGACAATAATCAAAAGCCAAAGTGCGCAGCTTTTTAAAAACCTCTTCTTTAGTAAAATAGACGAACAGGAAAACTGACGCAGTTTTCATAGTTGAGAGGTAGTTTTTTGCCCTTAGCGGTAGCAAGGGTTGAGGATTTGAGCGGACAATGGCCTCAGGTACGAGCCGCGTCCGGACAGAACCGACGTCCGATTGTGTTCTTTCCAGCGTTGGGCTCGTTATGTACGTAAAAAGGGTCTTACCTGTACGAACTGCTGCGGGACTGCCGAGGCCAACGATCTCACCCCCGCAACCTGTCAATCAATCCAGTCCAAGATCCTGCTACGTGAACGTCGTAGCGTCCTTTCGTTTTGTTTAATTGACGGAGTGATGAACTGGCAAAGGAATGGACTATGGTCGACGGGGATGAAAGTGAACGTACCTGCGGGTTAATACCCGAGTTGTCAATACTCTGCTGGTCGTCAGGATTTGCCGTTATCTCTGTCGAGGATAAGGAAGACCACTCGGGCAAGAACTCATGGGACATTATTTCAATGTTTTAACATCCTCGCAATTGTTAAAATGGCGTCGGTTACGGTGGACTCCCGTTAAAGTGAGGCTGCGATTGAAATAAATACCTTATACGATGCACCACACATCTATCCTCAGCATCACGCGCGTTCAGTTTTCATAACGATATGACGTAATCATTTCTGTTTCCCCGCCAGTTAGGAATTTATGGGGCTGTCAAACATGATGTTTTACTTTCCCCAGCCCAAAGGGTAAAGAAAGTATAATGAAGGTCCGAGCACCCTAATTTCGCGTGGTTTGCGGGAGAATGGGAGGACCCATTGAGCAGGTTCTTTTTTGTTTTGTTTGTTATTTTTTTACGATCCGAAAATGAGGTTATGGACAGTTTCGGACGATGGGCAGTGGGGTGAGACGGTGTACCAGAAACTTACGATTTTCGCAAATTGAAGCAAAAATAGGTTCTTTTACGCTTTTTGGCCGAACGGCGTCAACGATTGTGACCAAAACTCAAAAAAAAGTTTCTGAATGTTTAATACCTAAGTATTATTCCCAATAAATGTTTTTCTGACAGTTCATTGAGCAGAGAAAATAATGTTTTTTTGGGCATTTGTGTGTGGCCACTGGATTTTATCAAATGATTTCATGTAACTTTTAGCCGCATTTTGTTCTCCTTAATTATTTCTGTATCAACCTGTTGAACGGGGATATAAGCCATGATAGCTAGGAAACCAAGACCTGTGGTTTATTAATTATTCGGATTTCCAATTTTCTCAAAAAACGGCTTCAACGATTTCGATCAAACGTACTTTCATCTCACTAGTACCTGCATTTTGGTCTCCATAAATGTTCCTGTAAAAGTGCGTTGAACGACGATATAGCGCCTATATATGTAGCAGGCCGTCGAATTTACGGGAGTTGAAGAAAGTTGTGTGTTGCTACGCACAGATATTTTACGCACTGTTAACGACGTTTGACGTTTCCGGCGAATGATGGTACCACAAGACTTTTTTCTTCTCATTCGAAATCTGATGGCAGTGATTGATAGAGGAAGAGGCGCTCGCTGAAGATGTTGCATGTTAAACTCGTTTTTCTCAACTTTAACTTGTTCCTAGAGTGCTCCAGTTTTTTTTATTTTACGAAAACTTTTCTGTCGCGGCGGCAGTTTTGTCAGCTTATTGTTCATTACATTTTCCTTAGTCTCACTCAACAATTAGTTCTGTACAGGTGAAGCGCGGGAGGAGGGCCGTGGGAGGAATGACTGCTGGTGGCCGCGGTGTCGGTCAGCTCTTTCAATCCTGGACATCCTGACATACCTTTTCTCGTGAGTTGTCCCAGGAACCAAATGATCCCATTACCTAGTTACCATTATGCCTTGCGTGATAACTCAATTGCCGTTACCAACTCACCTGCAATTCAATTAGTGGCAAACTAAACCCATTTAGAACCGAACAGCCAATTAATAATTATTACCTGTTAGTCAATAGATAATAAGCAGTTCAGTTAACCGCTTAAATACTATTATTATTAACGGAATCGCGCAATCACGCCAAATACGTGTGCAGAGGGATGACAATTAATTGAATCTGTTAATTATATTCTATTGAATCAGTTGATTATATTCAATTAGAGAGTTCGACTGACCTTCGTGAACTTCCACACGCCCTCGTTCGTGTTCCCCCAAATGTGACCTGAAATTCGCGTTTATCTCATTTCCACCTATCAATAAAAAGCACGTATCTGTGTGTATTAACGTGCTACCGTGTGCCTATTAACTGTCGAGTTTTACAGCGTTGCAAAGTCATCTTACTCAGAGCAATTACATCATTAGCGACGTTGTCAGGGGCGCAAACATCTATATTTATAGTTTAGTTTGATATATTTGTGTGGTGAACGCTTCAAGCGACTGTCCTCGGCCCCACGTATACCCAGCGACTTTGATCGTTCTAAAACTTCGACTAACTGATTGCGCTTAATGTTCAAGAATTTATTGCGCTGTTGCTACCCACGGGAGGCTCTTTTGGTTTATTATTCATAGTAATTATAGTGAGCAAAAGTTTACTAATCGTAAGAACCCACCGGACAATAACTGCTGCGAAAGTATTCGTTTCATCGTTCGTACTCCCTCCCTCTCGTCTCATTAACACCACGTCGTGCCAATTGCCTATCGGCTCCAACGGGCGCCCGAAATATTTAGTTTTCATCGTTCCGTTGTAGTCAGGTCTCGTTTCGTACGGTTTATTGGTATTTTTCGATGCTGAATTGAATGGAATGGGTCTCGGAGGTGTGAGAATACGTCAAGCTATGAAAGATATTAATAAACCGTCGTGTAATAATTTGCAGCGTTTTTTGATCTACACGCGTATAGGTAACATTCAAATGTGGAGAGTTGCTGTTTTTGGAGGTTGGACGACATCTCGCTATAATGAGCCGAGTCCCCGTGGCATTATTCCAAATTTGACGTGCGCGAAGCAACTGCCTAAATAGTGGACGGCATGCGAATGAGACGCATTATATTTCCTCTTTCTCAAGTCTTTTCCGCCGTCACGGACATTATAGTTGAGTGCGAAGGATCGTAGAAATTACGAAAAACGTACTGAACCGTGAAGGGGGGGGGGATTAATAGAATATTGGCAACAAAAACAACGTTAGTTGTGTTCCAGAATTTGTCGAACGTCTTATGACCATAATTAAACTTGTATCGCTATAAGCAGCTTTTGTATTACTGTTTTTACGTTTGTTTAAAGATACCAAAATAATATGAGGAGATTTATAAGGAAAATCCGTTCGCTTAACCATATTTCACTTGTTTTGACCCGATAAATCCAAAAACGAAAAGGGGACTCAAAAAAATTCGTGTTGCCAGTCTCATAAATCGCCTAATTGCTAAAAACTGATTGCTTAATTATTGTCGTGGCGCAAGCGACAGCACTTCAAATAAATTCCAAAACTCTAAGCCCTACGACTTTTAACGTGAAGTTTTACCAAGTTCAGATCAAAAAAAAAAATTGTATGTTATAAGTAGAGAGTTTAATAAAAATGTAAAAATAATGTAAAATAAAAGATTTGCTCGTTATACGAAAAGTGTTAAAAAAGAAGAACTATAACACACTTCCAACCCTTTTCTAATTTAAGCCCCTAATATTCATTCACTGAGTTCTTTGTTTTATTATTATTATTGCCCACTCGATTTCATTCACTATTTCTATATTTTCCAATCGAGTTGGTTCAGAACATGAACATCTTCTTTCTTTACATCTAAATACGTAGTTTTTATGCATTTCAACTCATTTGATTTGTTGTCCAGCAACTGTTGTTTTCATTTAGTTCATCTGCGCTACTGCAGTTGATATAGCGGTAAATCTATTACGTACAAGTCCTTCGACCTCGTAGCGAGTGATTGATCAGGAAAAGACAAAGTATTTTCGCGTACTATTTGTGAAATGCAACTGACTTGGAAAAGGCAAACTTTTCTTTTTTCTGATGGTGCTTAATATTTTGAGCGATGTTCATTGGTTTGCACGCCGTGGCGTATACAGCACTCCAAGTCGGCAGGCAATACAGTAATATAGTAATACCATATAGCTGAATGTGATTAGGAAACTGCGAAACAATAATCCCCCTCATTGGGAGAGTATTTCAAAAATTCCTTGGTACGAGCTGCAGTTGTTTAAAGTTTCACAAGTACTAAAGAATAGGCAGTTGAGAAACGCGTGCAAAATGAGAGCAGAAGTTTAATTGATTTTCGACAGTCCGTGAATCCGCGAGGGTTTCGAAGATTTTGTACGTGTTTGCGCTCTGAAAGCAGGTTTCGCGGTAGCTCGCGCCAAATATTTCAAGTATACTTTGTAACGTTGAAGCGCATACGTCCGTTATAGTAGGAGAGGCTGAGCACAATAAATCTGCCTCATTTAGCTCGTTTTCGTCGTAGAATGAAAATACACGCGCAGTTTCTCAATTTATTTGAGAGAACAAATGTGTTCGTTTTTTATTACAGTCGTTATTTTACTTTAGTAGTCCGTGCCAGATAAACAGTTCAAACGAAACTTCTTCAAAGGTGAACTATCATTCTGATTCAAAGCCGTGTCAAAATACTGGATGTAATGTACCTGTTCGAAGACCTTTTATTGATGATAGAAGGTTTATTGTAAAATAAACTAAAAAAGGACATGAAGATACCACTTCGAACTCGTAATACAAATATAACTTTGCGCGACGCAATGCCAAGCAGAAGCTACGCGAGGGAATAGGAATGGGTCAAGGCGAAGCCGAGACACCATCGGGCGCTAACCCATTTGAACATCTGGTAATCACCTACTCGAGCGTAGTTGTACGTACGAAATACATCACGCCCCACAAACAACAAACATTCAGTGTCAATTATTCGAACGAGAGAGAGAGAGAGAGAGAGAGAGAGAGAGAGAGTGACTGGAGGGCTCACAGCCAAAGCCGAGGAAACAGTGACCTAAGTCGTGGCCACAACGTGCCCATTTCCCATCACGCAAATGATAGGGGATCCGGCTTTGGCTCCTAGAATAGGTTCCCTCCGCAAATTCGGGGATTTCCCTTCATACCTTATTACGTATATCATCCCTATCTATAATCGGTCTTTCTGGTCTGGTACTGAACCAAATTTCACATATGAAATGCTCAACCGCTCCCCCTAATATTAGCAAATGGTACTCCAATCCGTTGAGTTGTACATAGAGTTGTCGAAGTTCGGACTATGCCTCACTTGGAGGACTCTACTCCGAGACAGCCTGATTTATGTAGAAGGTGGTTATTGGTTGTTACGCGTATTTTGCGTTGAATTCATTTGACCAAAATAGGAACTACAGGAACTTGGTAAATCGGGTCAGGGAGGGAAATATTTTTCGTGGGTTGTTCGGTTTTCCAAACCTCGAATCGCCCGAAAATGAGCGGGTGAGGCCAAACCAGTCGGAATCGGTAACCGTCGATTATATTAGGTAATGGGTGGAGCATTCAACACCTACGCAAAGAGAGAGGCAGTTCATTAAGGCAAGTAACGTTTTGGAAGGCTGTAAGGTGCCATTGAAGGGATGAGCATGATTTCAGAAGTTATATACGTGTGGTTTAAGAATATGTTGGGCAGCACGCAGCTTTTCTCGTCGCCGCTTGAGCTAATAGAAAAAGGAGGTACTTCAGATTTGATCTCTCAACTTTAGTAGTCCTCCCTCATTTAATTTTTTTTTGCATAAAATGTGTTTATTTGACGTGCACGGGACGTTGTTTTTTCGTGGATGAGTCGTTCGCGTAGCGAGAGTTAGAAACGAAAAAAACATCGCCTGGCGCTAAGACGACTTTCAGGTGGCTAAAACAAGTTGGAAATAGTTGTTAGTCAACAAGTTGAGGAATTCGTTTACCTGATGGCGATAGGGTGGAGGGGATTGGCGGGGTGTTGTTTAGGGTGGGGAAGTCTGGTGGAGGCTGCGGGGTGGTGAGGTGTCGGTGGTAGGGAGGCGATGGTTCTGCCTTCGGCGTGACGTAGGAGCAGGATAGGCCGCCCATTGGCGGAGGGGAAACATGGCAGGCGGGTACGTCAATCAATATGCGCTTGTGAGTCGTCGGGAGGGGTAAGGTCCATTGGAGGGGATTAGAGCAGAGGGGCTTGAGGGGTATACCGTGTCCGCCGTGCCACCAGAGGGGGAGCAGTTCGGCTTCGTTCAGGTTCAGTGTCGAACCGACCGCGACTCGAGTCAGTTGTTCGCTCACGAAACGCACATTTTGACACACATTTTTGTTTTTTTGTTGGTAAACAATTTTTTGCGAAAATTTTTTTTCCGACGGTGTGACGATTTTGGGACCGGGAGGTTACGCGCGAAAGTGACGGTGTGAAAAGTCAAACTGTACGCCCCGAGGGAAGACGTTATGCTGACCATGGAGACTGATCTGAAGGGGGGTCTGATGGCCCCCCATCACCACGGTCACCCGGTGTCGTCGTACGGGAGTTTGGGATCGTTGGTGCACGGAAACGTGATGGGTCAGCCGCCGCCGCCTCCGCAACAGACGCTACATCAACAACATCAGCAGCTCGTCCAGCAACAGCAACAACACGGACACCACCAACAGACCAATAACAATAACAACAACAACAATAGCAAGGCCAACAACATGGACCGCGTCAAACGGCCCATGAACGCTTTTATGGTCTGGTCGAGGGGTCAAAGGAGGAAAATGGCTCAGGAAAACCCCAAAATGCACAATTCAGAGATTTCGAAGAGGTTGGGGGCTGAGTGGAAGTTGTTGAGTGAGTCGGAGAAGAGGCCGTTTATTGATGAGGCGAAGAGGTTGAGGGCAGTCCACATGAAGGAACACCCAGACTACAAGTACAGGCCGCGGCGGAAGACGAAAACTTTGCTGAAGAAAGACAAATATCCGTTGACTGCAGGCTCGTTGATGTCGAATAACAGCGTGGAGTCACAACGGACGGCCGGAAGCAACACCGGGATGCAGCAAGTCGTCAATAGGGACATGTACCAAATGCCCAACGGCTACATGCCCAATGGCTACGTCATGCACGACCCTTCAGCCTACCAACAACACTCCGCCTATAGCTCCCACATGACCTCAGGCTACCCCCGCTACGACATGAGTCAAATGCACCCTGGCTCCTACATGAACGGCGGCTCCTACGGAATGTACGGAACGGCAGGAGCCGGCGGCGGCGGAGCATCCCCTTATCATTCGTCGATGCAGCAAAACAGCCCAGGAAGCAGCAGCATCAAATCCGAGCCCGTCTCCCCGTCCTCAGGCGGAATCCACACCCCGACGCCCCAACCCATCGGAACCCCCGTTGGGATCAAACGCGAATACGCGACGACGACGAACACGGGCGACCTCCGGCAAATGATTTCCATGTACCTTCCCTCTGATCCGAACAACGTGGACCAGCAGCACGCGAACAACGCCCGGCTCGTCTCCCACATCCACGGCGGCTACCCGGCCGGCTCACCGGACCCCATGCCCCTGACTCACATGTAGGGACAAGACTGCCGCTTCCAGCAGCAATTCGACTACAACTTGTGATCCATCTATTCTACGTGCCAATTTGCCTGTAAGCGGCTGCTGTTACGCTAAAATTGTGTCTACACTCAGTTTCGACGGCTGTTCTGCATATTACGTGTAAATACGTTAGGTTTTTTATACCGTCTCCCCCTTCGTACAATTCAACACTAGTGTTCCCACCGGGATTAGGCTAATCCGCTAGGCTCGACATAGCAAACCACTGACAAATACCACTTTGACCCGTCTCTACCTCATCGTCTCCGGTAAATATCACTTCCTTACGCCTTTATTTCTTCAAAAACTCAAATTTTGAGTGGTTTGTTATTTCGAACGTTTCGTTTATTTTTCGTATTTTCCACCACCAAATTGAAGCCCCCATTATTTGTCATTTTGTCGACAAAATAACCCAAAACGGCGTTTCTACTTAGCGGCCCCCAACTTTCGACAATTTCGAAACGCTTTCAATTGTCGAAAGCGCCGTCATTTAGACGAGTAAACGCCGTCTGTACGCCAAATGTTCGTCCTGTTTGTACATAAATGACGAGATTAGAGTACACAAAAATTACGTATAAATATACATATATTTGTAAATAGTCGTTTAGGGCGTCTGGCAGATCGTCGACCCAAATTTTGATTTTTCAAGTTTGCTATTTCTGGCCTCAATTATACGAAATGAGCCTCTCGAATTGTAAATTACGTCAAATTGCGAGCCGATTCGCGGAACTAGTACAAATGTTGGGTTTAAATTACAGTGAAGGTGATAATAACTTCGCCAATCGTTAGACGCCAATGATCTCAAATTTGTATTTCGAAGTATCTAATTAATGTAGTTTTACAACGCAAGGGGCGCCGGAAGTTATCACAAACTTGACGAGGCGTTAAAGTCTCCGGCAAGTTCTGTTTGAAAATGAACTTTTCTGTAGAATTTTGGGAGTTTCCGTTATTTTTGATTACGCTTTCGGTACTCGAAATGATGGTAATGAAATTCTGTAGTGAAATGTATTGAAATTCAAAATGGACGCGATCGGTCAATTTTGATTAAACGCTTGTACAAATTATGCAGTTTTCTTTCTCAACGAGTACGATATTTTTTTTTTCTGTTGCGGCATGCGCAATTCATGATAATAGCGGGGCAGTGTGATTGTTGCGGTTAGAAGCTGAATGTGCAACATGAGTTTTCCTTGGTTTTCTGCGAGATCCACGTTTGGTTTTGAAGTTTGAGCGGCTACTGCGACGCTATTACGCCAATCTTCCCTATATTTAGATTGAATTTGAGGAGTATTTACTTATTGAGACTGATGTTTATCGGCAGTTCGTCAATTACACAAAATTTACACAATTTCCGGGTCCAAAGTGGGGAAAAAGTTGAAAACAGTCTGTTTCGAACCGACTTCTTCTTTGCACGCTCTTTTGATTCGAAAGTTTTGGTTTGGTACAAAAGAAAAAAAGGTTCTCCCAAAATAGCCATCAAATTCTCATGAGCTTAATTTTTGAATAGCGTTTTGAATTCACTCGCTAATTTCTGAGTTTGGTTGGTGTCATCATTTGTAGGGCGCATTTATCGTGTAATTTAAAAACGATATAGGGTCGCTATGTCGTCAGTGACTTGCACGGTATTTTACTCTTAAAAGGAAAGACTCTCACATCACTAATTACATCATAAATAGTTTGACGAAGCCCCGTTTGGCCAATAGGCTTCGCGCTGTGTTCTGTTAGAATCAATTAAAACATCCTCGTCCCAGTTTATCTCGCAATACGACGTTGTTGATATAATTTGAATATAGAACGGGGTTACCGCGACACCAATGAGTAACGAAATTTCTCGCTGAACGTATTAACACGCGACAATTCACGTCGGCGTCTTACGAAATTCCTCGAAGATGTTCAATTGTTTTACCTGAATTTTGAAGCCGAATATTTTGAATAATGGTAACTCGTGCGTGATTGTGAGTACGACGTTCGCATAACGGAAAAGCCCTAAACTCAATTGCCGCAGTAAAAAATATTATGTGCCCACGTTTTGTACTTGGGGGGTGTTGGGGGATCTGAAAACGACTAGTTTTTCATTTTCTTCCGACAATATGCGTACAGCGCGATACCACAGATTAGAGCGCGGGATTCCACGCACAGATCGCTTGCAAGGACTTTTTGAACGATCAGTGTGATTGTTACGATCCTCCGAAATTCCGTTCAAAAAATCTTCGCAAAAGCTTTTAGGGAAAGTAGCGCTAGATGGGACTGTCTCGAGTTTTGAGCAGCTGATTGCCGATTTCCGAGATTTTCGAGTTATCAACAGACGCCAACGCGAGCTGAGCGCCACTAAAAACGCCATTCAAACGTCGGAAATTTTGCAAAGGTTTCGTATTTAATTGCATTATTCCGACTTCGCTTATCTCATTTGTGTGAAGGTGGCGAGTTATAATTTCAACTCCTCCCCCTCCCCTCCCCCGTCGTTGCTTTCAACGACAAACAGTTTATTGACCACTTTAGGCCCCTCGAAATCTTAATCGAGTCTTAATTTTCCAGAAGATGACCCGATATATTTCGTTTTTCGCAGCCACCGGGTTGGAAAATGATAACGTGCCGCAGTAACTGACGCTTTTCGAATTCGAAAAAGGGTATCGTCAACCAACACACAGCCCGCGATCTTTTCTTCGAAAATACGGAACTTTGGGACTTTTCACGCAAACGAATGGAACGATCCGAAAGAGTCTTTACCAGTCGATTCCAGTTTTTCGGTCTCCTATAACATTTTCGTCATAGTTCGTTGAACGAAATGCGTTCCGCTTTCCCAGATTATTCCCGAAATTAACTGACCGAAGTACTTCGGCACACGCACGACCATTTACCGGGCTGAACCCGCTTTTGTACACTCTTTCCTGGAAAACGCGTTGAACACGAAAATTCGATGAACGTGGGAGGAAATTAATTTGAACTCTACTATATATTGAAAAAGTGACCAAATGAGCGTTAATAATTATCGATATGTTCAGGTTGCAAAGAAAACTGATAGATTTCTGAATTATTCCCTTTTGGGAGAAGGATTTTGTAATTCTATTTTGAGGGGTAAGTTGGGGGTGGGGAGGAATAATAATTGTTCTACAATTTGTCCAACGGAGTTCTCAGAATGTCGTGTCTAACAGAAACTGCCCTCGATACCTTCGATAATGAGCGCTGAATAATTATTGCTTGCATTTTGTGTGGCATTAGTGGCTTGAGTTGAAAATACCCTACACGATTCAATTCGTTCGTAGTAAAACCGCTTCGTAACGACTTCAAATTAGTTTCAGTGCATTTACAACGACTTATTATTCTCTAATAAATATTCGAATAGTAGTTACAGTTAACGTGCCTGTTGGTTGAGTACCGTCGGCCAGAGTTGACGGACTCACGCAACACGCGCGTTGATTTTCATTTTTGCACTCCGTGCGGCCTTAATTCCGGAAGAATTACAACCAAAAAATAAATATCCTTGTAAGTTCACTTTTGACGCGCGAAATCCATTATCTCATTGTTCTCGAAAATATAGTTCCTCCTTTTAAGCGAATTTTTTTCGAGGGTCTTCAGTATTTCTATCTCTTCAGTGTCTGCAAGGCCACTTTAGTGTTTTAGTCGTTTCTCTAATTATGAATCGGCGTTTGTAGGAGTGTGAGTAACGAAAGCTTGAATTATTATAAGAAATACGTAGGCTCAAGTTCAATGACGAAAACCACACGTGTCCTCAATTGCAGGCGGCCAGAATGGGAATAATGCGGAAATTTCGCGCTGACATAACCCGCGTCCTTTTAATTTGCACTAAATTCGGGAGGAGCGTTGAACAATATCCTCGTTTATGAACAATTTATCAATCAAGTTTTCCCTATTTATTCAAATGCCAGGGGGTTTTCGTAATTAGAGTAACGCGCAATGGAAAAAAGTGATTTTGAAGCGATTTTACGACGAGTGTTTATATTAAGATGTCAATCGTACAGCCGCGCATTAGTCGTAATTATCGCTAATTTCAACCGTTTCACTCAACTTTTTTCACGACTTCGCGCCAATAGGGTCGAGTTTAAAGTGCTTACATAAAATCTTCGTGTTGAAAATAGTTGAGGACGATCGACAACCAATTGAAATCGTCAATAAACCACTTCAAGCCAACGCTCGTTCGGATAATAATTCTGATCGGTATCGAGTAATCACGAGTTGGGCTATAAACGAGGGTTATGAGCGCTCCGCATTACGAGAATCCGCTTCTTCTGTTCGTAAGTAGCACACAATCGCGTTTATTAGTTGCGTTGAAAGACCACATTTTTTGGAAGAGATTATTCGTTAGGAGCGTTCGTTTAAAAAACAATTTACAATTTATTTTTTTAAAGCGGGTTTGTGGATTTCATTAAAAGAGAATTAATAATGTTTCGCCAGAAACATCTCACGAAAACCCGCCGGTGTTATCGAGAATCGAAAAAGAGTAATTTTTCATTAATTCTGGACCTTCGGCCGACTCGTTTGTCCATTTTCAGTAGACACAGCGAAATGAGTGAAGGTCCTCCAAAACCCCCTTTATTGTTAGCTGAACATCACAACTCACCAAAAATTCAAAATTCCAACCATAAAGGGGGGGTTGTTCTAAGTAGATACAGCGAAATAAGTGAAGGCCCTAAAAAAAACAATTTTAACTCATTTAACCCACTTGAATCGAACCGGTGATGACTCGACTTCATCCACAGATTTCTAAATAAGCGCATGCACTAAAAATAGGGTTTCGAAATAGTTATTTAGATTTTTTTTAAATAAATGAATAAACAAATAAAACTATTCGACGTTGCTCGCGCTTGAATACAGCCTTGTCTAAAAAGTTGTTAGTGAACTCGATGGAGGGTGGAATTTAAACCTTTGGAAGATGCCTCACAGTTACATGTAAACTCTACTGAACTTGTAACTAAATCGGAACGCGCAATTCTCTCGATTCTGTTAATATTTGCACAAATTTCAAGCGTTTATGCAATCACAATTTTCTGAATAATCTTCAATGTAGTTACTTGAAGTTAGGTTAGTGCACCGTTAGAGCCAGTTGGAGAGAGGCGGGAGGAGGATGGGACGACTAATCAGTACTAAATACAAACGGACAGCGTTTCACTCATTGAACGTTTCATAAATAAGCGAAAACGGGACTGGATTGGAGCGAACCTAATAGCGACACACATAAACTGAGACGAACGAAAGAACTGCACGATATTTTTTGAATCGACAGTTTAGAGGATGAGGAAGTTTCGTGAAAAAAATCCATCGTGTTTGTTTGTTTCAATTCTCTTCGTGTCTCGATGTGCCACGTAAAATAATAGAGCTCTACGAAGCGCAAACAAAAGTATAGCACACCTCCGCGGAATAAAAATCTGTTCCGTTTGACGTGCACTGTTCAAGAACTGCGTAGAATTTTGTTTTTTTTTACGTTAGAAATGGTTCAACGACCGAACTCGAACATTTTTGTACTTCCAATAATTGCATTAATTCATACCTCTCGCGTTGAACGTTTTCTGCAAATATTGTCACATCTAATTTTGCGTAAATGTCGGCACAGTTCAGCGGCATTCAACGAGTGAAAACTTCCTTTTCCCGGGAGTTTTGGATGAAAATAATTTCAGTGGCAGTTCGAATTTAGTTACCTCCTTGTTGCGGGATAACGCGGCGGCTTATTATATTAAAGCCGTCATTTGTAGGAATTCGCGTACTTTTGAGTTGAGGGCAATCTTGAAACATCGATAAATGGATTAATCAGACATTAATAAACGTTAATTGTGTGGATCGTAGAATTTCCTTAAACGGCGGGTCACCTATTACCTAATATCTCATACGAAGGAGCTTGAAGCGGAATTAACGAAAAACCGACGCCAACGCTCGAACTGATCAATTATTGACACTCTCTCTTTCGCTCGCTTTTCCCCTCTTTCAAATCGCGCATTTTTCTAAAATTGAACCAATTTAACAACAACTTAAATTTGTTTGACAAACGTCAGGCAACTGAAAACCAAAACGGATAAAAATCAGATTTTGAACAAATTCGACGTCACTTTAAAGATGCCAAGTTTTATATTTTGGGCCCTATAAACTATGGAGGATGAAAAAAAGTAACTCTCATTAAACATAAAAAGACACTGTTTAGACTACAAAGTTCGGGAAAATGCAGTTTTGGTTGTGGCTTTCAAATAAGTTGTGCGGTTATAGAGGTGACGAGAGGGAAAAAAGGAGGGACAGAAGAACAAAAACGTTCTCGCGTTGTCGCGTTTGCAATGCAAAACTGCAAGAAATCTCCCAAACCCTTTTCTGAATTCTAGTGGTAAACGAGCGTCGAAAACTTCCATTTATACGCTCTTAGTAAGTTGTGAAGTGAGGGGGCTTTAAACTCCCGGTTTAGCTTGATTTAGGATCGAAGAAAACGGCAGAAACCTGTGACTGATGGCACTGTCGCGCGCGAATAGCGTTTCAATGTAAAGCGAGGTAGTTTTCGTTGATGCGATCGCTTTTTTGCGCTTCCTGTAGAAGAAGTCCCTAAAAACATGTCACTTCTACGTCGTAGCATAGCGTAAGGTACCACAGTACGGCCGTTCTCATTCTCTCTTTCCAAAATTGTTGAACTAAATCGAAGTCTGTTATGCGCAATATGTATATTAGGTTTTATAGAGAAAATTGAATTCAAACGTTAAAAAGTGTACTAATTAGAGCACACAGTCGAGGACTCCTAGCGCTGAACGCAGGAAGTTAACGCATACTAACGTACAGAACTAGATAGTAAAAAACACGACAAATGCGTACAAGTAGCTTAAAATGAGATATAGTTTCCAATCCGCGAGGCGCAAATGTTACGAAGTGTTTCCAATGTACGAATAGCTGAAGGGTAAATCAGCCTTGGCTCGTGATGTACTGTGTGTATAGGCGTCATCATACGAGTCAGTATTCATACAACCCAAAGATGATGTTATTACGTGAATAGCACTCTACCCAGGGAACATGGATCCGATACGCCCAGCGACTGGTAGACATTGCTTATCTTGGGCCCCTGTTCTCTACTCCACATTCTGCTAAGTTGTTTTTTATTAGCTCAATCTACGAAGAGGATTCTCGTTACGCCACGAGATTATTTTTCCCCTCAACTAATAGTGTCATAATATGTTGGAAGCACAAAGAACCAATCGGATTTAGAGCGGAGGAGAAAACCACGCCCCTCGGACCAATCGCTGTGTTGATCGTTGAATAGCACAAATGAGTGCGTGAAAATTGAACTAAAACAACTAAAACTTAAATATGAAGGTCCGTGGCCTCATTAGTGCATTAATATCAACACGAAACTCTATATTTTTAGCGAACGACAAATATTCATTCAAGAGAGCTAGCTGTACCTCTCCTTTCGTCAATTGTGGGTGAACAGTGTCAATGAGACTGGAGAAGCGCTTAGATTTACGATGGGAAGTGGAAGGGAAGGAATGATGGTTTTAACAGATTCCAATGACGTTTGCTGTAGCGTATGTGATGATTTCTTCGCTCAATGCTCGGTGGCATCATTATAGCTTAAACGAAGTAAACAATTTGGCTGAAAGGCCGAGAGGCATGGTATTCCGCGATATGTCAGGAGCAGAGTTCACAACTATGAAACTAAACCTCTCATTCCTATTCTTCGCAGTTTCAAACGCACTGCAGCTCCTCAAGCGTTTAATCAGAAGTTAATTGATTTCAGTACATACCAAACGGCTATTTAGTTCTAGAATATCTGGGGGTTTTAAAACACTATCGTTTTGATGAATCAGTCGATTTTGGTCGGTGGATCATCAAATTCGATGTTTCCAATTGCCTTGGAGCGACTTTGCTGAAATAATGAGTCAGAACGTGTCAAGTTTCATGAACTGTCTTTGTCATGACTCAGAATAATTAACTTTGACGTAGTTCTTTCTGTAAATTCGATCAAGTCATTTTCAAAGTTCAAATTCAACAGCATCTTTCGTTATTTCGAAATGACTGTCAATCTATCACTATTCGCTCGATCATCCGCCAGACGCTCCGCTATGTAGATTCTTATAAAGAAAACAATTTATCTATGTAATTAGTTCTTTACAAAAAAAACAAACGAAAAACCTAAAAAAAAAGTAGGCCAAAATTTCATTCGATTTCATTTTTTGTCAGTCTTGCCCCGCAACCGCAACGCGAACCAAACCCTTACGATTATTGTTACTTTATTTTTGTCGCTACGCAACATTGCAGACGGCATCTTCTCGTTTTTCCCTTCCAGTAGTACAAATTGTGCGAAACGTTGAACGGAAAATTCGAACAAAACTTTGTTGTTTAAAGGCCCAACTTTAACGACGTTTCCAGTAGCCGACTGATGTATACGATTTTGAACGAAAACGGATTCGTTTTTGTTTGAACTTAATTTAAGTTTTTGGTTCGATTTTGATCATTTTTTTGTCAATTTTCGAACGCCGACTCGTTAAATAGTTGTAACCGGTTTTGTTGACCGATTTCGCCGTTTTGGCGACGTAATTTGGACACTTTTGTTTCATATTTTGTAATTTGTGTATAGTGTACAAATATTGATGGAGAGAACGAAACGAGGGTGTAATTTTCATTCGTTTGTTAATTACGAAAAAAAAGAAAATTAAGACAAAAAAAAAGTTCGTACTTGTCCCGAAGTGTACAAATCAAATTTTTCCTAATATTTTATGTACAGTGAGTGTCGTATAGTCAATGGCTATAATTACGTAATGTGAATATAATATAAATAAGTTTATAATATCTCACTTGGTCGAATTATTCTTGATTTTGAACTAACCCTTGCACCTCTTCGAGAGAGACACTGGAGAATTGAACGAGCGGTTGAGTCGCATGATTTGTCGATGTTCAATCACAGCTTGACAATAACTGAGAGTGGAACTTGCCCGCACAGGGGGCTGCTTCAACGGGTGATTAGTAGATTTTGATCTTGAAGACCAGGAGCCTGTCAGTGGTTGTAGGCTACATTTATAGTTGAATGTCTCCTACGCTTTTGGATTGACGTTCTTAGCCTCTTACGAAAACGCGCTTTTATCGTGTGAGTTCTTTCCTATGTAGGGAGTTTGATTGTTTGATTTGGAGGCGACTACACCTTTGCGTGACACGATTGAATCACTCGAATAACTCCATTCAGTCGTTCCAGTTTGGATCGGGGTTTTACTGCGCGGGAAAATTCAGGAATGCCCTCTTGCAGAGTCTGGCAACTACTTGTCCGTTTGATCGTCTTCAGGGCGAAATTAGAACTTATAATCCGTTGGATTTTTTTCAAGATTTGGTAGCATCAGGGGCTCCTCCAAATAAATTCAGACATAAACCTGACCAGGGTCGTCAAGCAGATAGTAGATGCAGGTCCCGGTATGTTCCTCCTTATTGTGGGCTAAGCTTTTATAAAGCCCTTCCATGGAACGAGAATTGGCTTATGCCTTTACGAACGTGAACCGTGTATGATCTTTTCTTCCTGTCTGAGAACCAATTAGGAGTGGTTACTGACGACCTCAGGGCTTGGACGAGCCAATTCCTTACGGAACGCGATGACTGGTTTTACCATCTCTTTCTCAAAGTTTCTTTAGAGTGCGCCAAATGCTTCCAGGCACCCCGGCAGCAGTCTGGTGAGTTCCTGCAGTTCAGAGTGTCAGCATATAGACCGAGTAGCTGAAAAATTGTGCCTTCGGCGCAGACTCCTTTTGAAAACTTACAGCTTCGAAGCTGCACAGGTTCAGAATGAGTCAACAGCTTAATAAATCCGGAGCTAAGCAGTCACAACACCGGGGGTTGTCTAGAGAATGGTGTGTCTAGATGGTCACTGGAGTTGTCTAACGCGATGGGAATGCTGATTAAACACGCCACTATTGGGCACGTGGGTGCAATACATGACGCAAAGTAGCCTCCTGATGAGCTGAAACTGCGTAGCATATGTCGGCACGCACCAATCTTGAAGGAGTCAGCCGCACAAGGAAACGTCGGCTTCTAATGGGTTTGGGTGAAAATATTGCATACCTTGTTTGTGAAAGAGCGTTAGGAGAGGTCCACAAAAGGGCCCTGATGAGGTTAACTGTTGGGCAGTGGCCCGTCACAAAGGGGGAAAAATTAATATTGGGTTTAAGCGGACGTTGGTGCATCAGTTTTGATTAGGAAGTAGAGCTGGAGTGTGGTTATAGTCAGGCTGACTTGAACCCCGATAAGACACATCTCACTAGCCAGGCTTAGGATAGAATGCACCACTGAGGAGAAACTAGCGAGGTACATATTCCCAGGGCGCAATGAATGAAGTGTTGCCTTAGCCAATTAGCAGACCTGACATGTACACGCACTGTGATACCTGCTTCTAACGAACCAACGCGTGGAATTGAATGTGTGCCACGTGACTCCAATCCATGGTACCCTCATTGATGCTAGTCTAGTGGTTCATGATGAATATTGTTATTTTTAGGAAACTCGAATGTAGGTTCATAGCTCAACATCGCTTTTTTACGTCTCATAGTCGTTTCGATGTCGTTGAATGGGTATCGATAATGATCGTAAAGATGTCCATTATGTGCAACGGAAGTAACCCAAACTGGTACAGGTTCTCTCGGGCCTTTTGGTATCCTACTGATGACACCATTTTGCACCAAGGTGGTTAAAACGTTAGCGAACCACTGACTTTCGCAAATTACTGTGAATCACTTTGATGTATGGACCTTCGTACTTGACGACAGGACTACGATCAATAGCAATCAAGAGTATCTGTAGAGCCACAAAAGTAACTGTTGTCGTTGGGCTTTCTGTGGATTCTGCCAGAGGAAGGAGGTAACCAATTTTAGTTCATAAGACAAAGCACAGGATAATCAGGTTACTATATTTTACTTCTTTGGGCCAGGAAGAGGTTGGAGAGGTTGGTACATGCATTTGGAGAAATCTTTCCCCTTTATTCAATGGGGAGTTGTTAGAAGTAAATTCGGCTCTTCTGTCTGCTTAGGATGAGCACGTGTGGATGTTGCCAGTTGCTGCATCGAGTGATTCAGTACCCATACTCTGATAGGGAGGAACATATATAGTTCAGCGTGCTGAGCCAGATCTCAAACAAGCGCTTTGCTCGTACCAGAGTGTCGATTTGGATCCTCAGCACGAGTCTGTGAGCTGTTCCTGTGGCTGGGTCACCACAATTTTCAGTCAGAGCAACTGCCACAGCCTGAGAGTGGCGAATATAACATTACGTGCCGTATTCTGGTGAGTCCCGAAGGTCGTATATTTATAATTGGCTCTGCGATTGAAGACGCGGGTAATACTAAGTTTTGGTAACATCCTTCTATATTTCAGGGCGTCAACAAGATAAAAACGTGTTTTGAATAAGACCGCCCAAAGGCAGATTTATATCCTGAGCGCGTGTTTACGATCAACTCATTACAATAAGCTGTTTTAGGTGCGTTTCCTAATCCGAGCTGACGCCTTGTAATCCGCTGGGACGTCCCTCACGAGTCTCGTCTGCCTGTTGACAGCGGACTCTGTTCCGCCCTTTTCCCGTCGTTTTTCCTTTAATCCTATTAAAAGGAGACGCTTCTGATTAAATGAACCGTTCCACTTTATCGACACGCTCAATTAGACGCCTACGCATTCCCTCATTGTTTTTCCACCCTCCAAATCGCGATTGCTCTTCGTTATCGCTCTGCCGACCGGGGCCCGTTTTTGAGTTTTGCAATGAATTACCTTTTTGCCGTTTGTCGCTCTTATCGACGATATCAATTTCGTTCAATTGAGCGGATGATTTCTGTCTTTGTCTCTGCCAACGCCACGTAACGCGCCTTTTCGAAAGAACGGGAACTCGTAGCGAATTGGCGTTTGCACTGACGAAAATGGGGTAAAATCAAATACTTTCAACGGTTAATACCAACAGTCTGAAAATATGAGCGAACATCCAATGTTACGCCGCTTTACCTTAGTGCTACGAAGTTTTACAAAAACGTACGTCAAGGAGTAGTTAGTAAGTACCCCATAAATGCGACGAAAATCGTTTCATTAGAATAAACTGAAAACCGCTCGTTATAAGTACATTTTGCACCCTCCACCCGCCACCTTCTTATCGATGGTTACGGCTTTTACTGTATTTCAGCGCAGCGGCTCTACCGCAAATCTGGCTGTACATTAATACAGATCACGCACCGAAATAAGGTTTTTTGGGTTCAGCAAATGCTCAACGCTCAACCCATTTACTTTCCGCTGTATAATATAAAGAAAAATGTTGCACGCTACACACAAATCTCCTCAACTTCACGTACGTTCGGCGAAACATTGGTGGTGTTTGAGGAAACGGGATGTACTGCTTTGCTAATACTTATGTTACGATATTGATTGTATTACCATCGTATAGGTGAGTTGTGGGTGTGTCGACATACTTGTACATTACAGTCCATCTCTGTTTACACTTCCTGGAATTTACTTAGTTCCCTTCATTTTACGTCCATTTTTGTGAAAACGCCAACTTTTCACAAGAGGGATTTATGAGCAAAAACTGTACTAAAATAGATTTTTGCCATAATTGTTTATTATTGAGCCCCTCGCGTCGTTTTCACGTTCATATTAAACAAAATCGTCGAAGGCGTTTTCGACAAAAAAAAATATTTGGGGTTTGGTTCACTATGGCAGCTATAGTTATTTTTGGACCGATTTTGCTCGAACTACACTTAAGACATTCCACGTTGAGCTGCCGAGTACGTTTCGCGCGAGCTGATTTGGTCCGACCTCTCTCTCGTGATTTCGTTCACAAACTCGCACACACACACCATTTTTCGGACTCCGGATGCGATTGAAGTGAAGAAATAAACCTTGAATTCTTGAAAGAAAAAAAATTTCACAACTTCCTTCGCAAATCCAGGGAAAGTAAAAAAGGTTGGATTTTCTTCGTTTCTGCACCTTTTGAGGTCTTATCGAGTCGGAAAGTGTGTGTGTGTGTGTGTGTGTGTGTGTGTGCAGTGAAGTAGCGAGAGAACTGCTAAACCGATTAAAGCCCCCGATTTTGCTTCTTGGCCTAAATCTCCGTTCACCGAATTTTCACTTTATATTTATGATTGTGCTGGTTGTTACGTTCAGTTCCGTCTCGATCAACGCGTGAAATGTTCAAGTGAAACAATTAAACTGATTGCTTCTTTGATCGATACCGTAAAAATAAAACAAAGTAGTAAAGCGGCTAGTTAAACCAATTAGAAGAGAAATCCCAAAAAATTATACTGCACTGGGATTTGTGTGTTGGCTGTAACGCCGGTTGTTTCAGCTCATATCCGGTGATCAATTGTGGTCATAAAGGCGGTGATCAGATTGAAAACTAACCGTCCCGAGCGCAAATTGTCCAAATGAAATAATCGGTTGAAAGAAAAATCGTCGGTAAAAAGTACTATACAGGTGGAAAGTCGTCGTAGGTGACACGAATGGCGATCAAAATCAATTTACAAGTTAACGGGAATGGTATTAAAGAAATTGGGTTATATCCGCCAGTAGGCAAATTACTAAAGTTAACGTACCTGTTAGGTGAGTCCGTCTCCTCTGGCTTGTGAGTTACTGTGGGCAAGCGCTTTCGATGTAAAGACATCATCGTCTGGCCGTTAAGCCAGTACTGGAGTCAGTCAGTTGGTCGTGGTCTTTATATACAAAGAGAAAGGTGAAAGGGGTGATGGAGTGTCGGGGAAGGGGCGGGGAGAGGAGGTCATGTAGCTCAGGGGGAAACCCCCTAGAGATAAATGGAACGTGTTGGATGGTCTGTCAATTGTGGAATTTAAGTCTTTTTTGTGTAGGGTGGTCTGTAAATCCGTCAGTTGGTTGTTTTCGTTTGTGTAGTGTTTTGAGTGGTGTGAATATGGTGTCGCATTTTGTGTTGATTTGTTCATTTATGATCTGTCCATTGAAGTTTTTTGTTTATAAATTTCCATGTTTTCTAATATGTTCAGTTTTCGTCCTTTGTATTGTTTGTGTAGTAAGGTGGTACAGTCCTGTATTTTGGTGGGTTCATGTCCAGTTGTTTTGAGGTGGTTGGCAAAGTTTGAATCGTCTTTGTTCCTACTAAGAGATTTAATGTGTTCTGAGTATCTGGTCCGTATTTTTCGTCCTGTCTGTCCTATGTATGCGTTTTTACAAGTACAAGTTATTTTATACACCCCACTTTGGTCGAGTGGGTCTGTATTTTCAGTCTTTGCAGTTAGTTTGGTTCCAGTACTGACTTAACGGCCAGACGATGATGTCTTTACATCGAAAGCGCTTGCCCACAGTAACTCACAAGCCAGAGGAGACGGACTCACCTAACAGGTACGTTAACGGGAATGTTTCGGGTGCCAAGGTGGGTGACAGCTTTAGGCACCTCTACTGGGGTCCTTCCAAGCCCCAGGGAGGCCAGCAAGTCCAAACTGTCTCGTCTTGAGATGAGGAAAAGCTTTAAGTGTCATCGAAAGATGGAGCAGGTCGGCGACCAGAATGCACAGCCCGCGGCCTGCATGGGTTAGGGCCACGACTGGTGGCTGCCTCCGCAGGGCAAGGTAGGTAGAACGAAGCGATCCAACTCCTACCTAGGGCAAGGCCTGGCAATGCTGGAAAATGCGCTTGCGCCAAGGGCATCGTCGTGGTCGTTGAGTCGCTGGAGGGTAGTTATCCCATCGCTTACCCACAGACATCCCCAAATGCACAATTGTAATTGTAGCTGCCAAGGTAATAAAATAAAATAGCGCTGACGATGAGCGTTTATCGAGATGAGAAGTAAGTTGGAATATTATTGTTATTTTATGAAGTAGCAAAAACGAGACTAAGCGACCAAAAGAGTTCTTTACTTAACTTTTCCGAGGGAACTGCACCAACGATTCACACGAAACACTCAATGTCTTCAACTAGTCAGTAACTACATATTGTTCCTAAATACCCGTCTGACAGTCCGTTGAACGGAAATAACCTAAATGTCCCTAAAAACCATGTCAAAACGTGTTTTTTGACCTTTTTCATAGTACATGTCTCACCAAATTGAATCGAGGCGTCCGAGTGTCTTGTCTCTCTTTTCACTACTCTCCCGAATTTTCTTTTTACTTTCCTTGGCTCTACAAAGTAGAAAGGAAAGTTATGTAATCGGCCGAAAAAAAATTTTTGAGTTCTCTTCAGATCTTTACGTTTCAGACCCCCCTGAGTCCGAAAAACACTATTTGGGAAAATGGTCTGTGTGTGTGTCAGTCTGTCTGTGGGTGTATGTGTGTCTGTGAACGATTTTTAGAGAGAACCACCGTGCCAAATCCACTCAAACTTGATATCTCGCCCGCAGATCACCATGGAACGCCGAAATAAGGGTTTGAACAAAATCCACCGAAAGTTGACTATAGTTATCATAGTGATCAAAACACCAAATATTTTTTTTCTCAAAAACGGCTCTAAGGATTTTGATTAAATTTTTTATATTGATAGCTCTCAATAAGGCAATGATCACAATAAAATCTGGTTTCGTTTCAATTATAAACAAAAGTCGGAAAATCAACAAACGAGGGCTTTACATACTGTTGTAGCGAAGGGAGTCACCATGAAATTCTCCCAAAATGCCCCTAATCTAATTATAGCTGTCACCGTGATCGAAACGCCAAATACTTTTCTTCTCGAAAGCTGATCTTTTGTATGGACAGTTGCCAATAACGCGGCAGTGATATACCATTTTTATTCGTTGGAAAATATCGGGAGCCGCACAATCAGTTTTTTTTTCAGTATAAATCCCGCTCGTAAGTGGCTTTCATTTTCTAAATAACACGACGGTATCGTAAACTTTTCATACTGGGGATAATGAAGAGAGAGGAGGTTTTAGAGGAGTTTGTTTCCTGCTGTTATTATATATCCCGCTCAAATGGTATTAGTGTTCTCAGAAAAATGCTGGAGTACGATTAACCAATTCAACAACCATTGTACGAATGAAAAATATATTTATAGAAGTATGAAGCAACCCCAGAAATTCCCACCATTACAACCATTTCTCGCAGTTTGTACCCGATAATTTTCAAACAGCAACCACGATTCTCTTCAGAAAAACCGTATTGACGGGCAATAATGCACTGTGAATTGATCGCTTTCAAAGGGAGGCGTCATGATCAGTAGCCCCTCGAGAAATCCCCCAACTCAAAGCTCTACCAATTTCTACGTAATACGTAATGTTTTAATGAGTTTAAATTAACTGAGGGAATTATATTGAACTAAGTGCCTAAGGCAAGCAAATAGCCGAATGACTGGCTGAGGGAAGTTGTGAGATGCGTCGCAGCCGGTATTTCCCTTGCAGATCCCGCTTATCTACTCGAATGCGAAGAAAGAAGCGTCTTGACAGTCCAATTACGTGTTGTGCCGTCCTACTTCGTCGCAATTTTGGTCGAACTTCCACCGCACTTCCAATCTACATTTTGTTCTCAATAAATATTTCAGTAAAAATGAGTTAAGCGAAGATACTCCAGATATATAGGTATGTACTGAAGATCGTAAAAATTGAGGAAGGTTGTGTGGGGCTTTATTTTGAAACGTAGGTCCTCAATGTCAAATGTAAAATTACTCGGAAATGTTTCAGAATCGCAGACGAGTCAGCGAGACCCTTTGGGGGAGCAGAAAGGCGTTCTTAATTATTTAGACTTAACGTCAACGATATGGTATGTATGGTAGGTATGTGTACAAGCCAAATTTCTTCGACCGAAACCATAACTCCGTTCGGCAATTCGTCGGACGTCATCGCTGCCTGCGCTCCAGCGGATAGTCAATCGTTTTGCGGGGCTATTCGCGATTATGGCCCCGAGTTGCAGCGTTATATATCAGAAGTGACATAAATCTCGAGGGGGTTGAGTTTGTTGGAAACCCTCCCTTTCGAAGCGACCCCTCAAGTCAGGGGGGGCGAGCACACCCCATCGTATGGGAACTGCGCTGCAGCCTGTTTACCACCCTAGTTGCACCTGGCCTTGCCACCGTTTTCCCTCCCTAAGTACATCCACCAATCTGGTCTTCTTCCAAGTCTTCTCTATTCATCGCCATCGTTCTGGGGTTTACTCTCAGAACGCTCGGTACCGCCATCGCCAGGTCGCACTGCCGCGTGTATTTCCGGTTTGGCTCGACTTTTTGTGTGGAATATCGCCCCGCAGTCGTTCGAAACTCAACGCAATGTTGGATAAACAAAACGAGGATTACCGCACACGATTATATTTATTGTAATTTATACGTCTATTTGCCTCATGGGGTAAGAAGACTGCTGATTTGAATCCAGCAGTATAAATAAATAAGGAAAGCTGCGTCTTCTTGTGGTAAAGCCTGTTCCACGATCACATGGGTGGAGTTGAAGATTTTATGGTTATTCAAAGATTACTCTTTGCACAATTATTATACGAATATACGAGGCCATCTCCCACACAGCACAACCTCAACATGAGCTATGTACCTCGAGGAATATGTGCGTGGGTTGCCAGTGCCAAGACTCAGTTCGTTCCATAGTATTATAACGCGCAGGGTTGAATTGGATGAACTTTATCCAACTCCCCCCCCTCCCACCACTCCCATTTGACACATTACGAAATCTGCAATGTCCAAGCCACAGTTTACTTTTAACGTGGTCTAAAAATTCCATTCGGTATCTAGTCATGTCCGCCTACTGGGGAATCCAATCGGACGAGACTATATGGCAAAAGTGGTTAAAAAATTAATACAAATTTGTTAGTTTTATGACAATTACGTCGTGTATGGTATCGTTTTCTAGGTATTTTTTGAGTTCAGTCGAATAAGACGGGTCTCCGAGATGCAGTACAGCGCCCAGATGGACAACAGTAGCAATTATAATAGTGTAAGGAACTCGTGAGGCAATATAGTGGAAGTTATAGTTTCTCCCCGGCCTACTCTCGTCTCACTCCACTGTGGTTCACTGTTGTGATGCTGAATCGAATGAGAACGGGTATTAGATCCGACCATGAATGAGCTGGGAAGCCATTTTTACTCATGTTTTTCGCCGTTTGTTCGAAAAAGGCTATAATCGTTTTGATTAAACGTTCAAATTATCTTGTACCAATGCAGTTACAAGACCTTTAGTCTGATGATCACTTAGGTCACCAGTATCAACCGTTTCGGCGGTTTTTGCAGTATATGCTGTCTGGCGCATGAGCGCTTTGAGATCACTATCGCCGAGGGTAAATTGAACGATAGGCCGATTTCACCAAAGTAGTGGGAGAGTTGTTTTATCGTAATCGAAGCTTTGAAAATGTTGGGTGTGGACTTTCGCGGCAATTTAACGGTATGGTGAGGGCGTTTTTCCGCAGTACGGAGATACTTAATGGATACTATCTTCGTTATGTACGGTGCGAAGCTGTTGTTTTGACATGTAGACCTTTTATTGGAAGCGGATTAAGAAAGGATCGCCTCTTAACCGCACTATTCATGACACGTAGCTGTAACTTAGCTTGTGGCCTCAGCCAGCTCAGCTGTGATTGGCATGCCTGCTTCAAAGCACTTACAATTGACACAGAAACACTGTCAGCTGAGCGGCTTTTGAATACGACAATATCAGAAACTTATTGTTAAAGAAGCGTTCACATAAAAAGGTAAAAGGCACCAAGAAGTCGTTATGGCAAAACGCCAAAGTTCGCGTTGACTCGTAGGATACGTGAATCACGCCACTCTAAAATACACCAAAACTTTATCGCGATCAAAATAAGACGATCATGATGAGTGTGCGGAGGTTGTACCATTCCAAAATTAATAGGAAGTGCTTTCTTTCAAATTGTATTTCTGTAACACGTTCTGGATCTTGCCTACGGAAATGGATTTCTACGTCGTAGCGTCTACAATGAAAGACACGCCAAGGCGATAGGACGTGACCTACCTGTGGGTCAAACGCGATGGAAGAGTCAAGTCAACCTGACGCCTTTTAGCAACCTATATTCACATTTTGTTAACCGCAACTACTTCAGTGGCCATAGCACTAGATACTAAAATGATATTTACCGAACATTTTCTTTTTGACATTTTATGTCTTTACTTTGCTACATAAACTCGAAAATGTAACGCGGGATATGTAACGGAGAAGCGTCACGAAATATATTGTGTTGGGTTAGGTGCATGGTAACGTCAGTTACAAAATCTAACGCTTGGTAACATCACACGTTTTAATAACTTCAGTGACTAAGTGATGATGTCAATTGCAATTGACGCGGCCATTATATCGAAACCATCAACGAGCAGAATCAAACGTAGTTATCATTGCATAAAAACAAAAATAAAAGACATAAAATGTCCCTAGTGGTTGCGTACTTGTACGAAAGCTGTACCCACCGTTTGTGTAAAGGTTTCTTCCGCGCCCGCCAGCCTCAACGTGAAACGCTACGACACTCCACCGTTTGAGCAACAAAATCGCTCTCGCAAGGAGGTACACCTTCGGGGGCTCTCAGAAACTCAGGTGGTGATTTTATAACGTTTTAAGTAATCTAATGACTACGTTTTATCTATCGCCCTAAACCTTTCTTATTGTTCAGCCAATATAATTTCAAAAAACCAACAAAAAAAAATTCGGTGAACGGAAATGTAGGGCCTATGAAGCCAAAACAGGTTTTTTTCTTCACTTTTTAGAAAAATATCTTCAACGATTTTCAACAGACTCGCGGGATGAGAACAAATAATGTGACGGAATGAGTGGATAATAATGTTTTTTTGATCATTTTGTTGACTTACACGGTAACTGCTTCACTGAATTTGATGACCCTTACAGGGTGCCTTCTAGTTTAAGGAGGATTTTAATCAACAATTTTTGAGTGATTATAGTCTGTTGAATTTTATTTTTATGTGCAGTACCCCAACCCACAATTCCATAAATGATCAAAGATTGTATTAAAGCAAAATAAAATTGTCTCTTTAATTTTTGCGAAATAACATTTCTGACTTCCCGGCAGATAGGAATAAGGGTTACTTTTTTTCTGGAAACCAGCCTCAACGATTTTGATCAAATTCGTGGAGTACGTTCAGTTAACTAGTACCTACGTTTCCTCCTCTGTAGAAATGCGTAGAACGAAGATGCAGCGCTCGTATTTGTAGCATTTACGGGGATGGAGTGTGTGTGTGCGCACCAGATATTTTTCTTTTTTTTCTTGTCGTATTTTCCTATAAATTTGTTATTTAGAAAAAATAGTAGTGATGACCGTTTTTTTCTCTGTGAATGAACTCGATTTTGTTTCATTTATTGTCCTAGACTGCGAAGAGTTAACACTGAAGGCATGGAGCCAATTCAATTAAGTGCGGTAGCGGTACTAGGCTGTTGATTACTGTAATTACCATAAAATGATCTTTTTTGGGGGACAATGGTGATGATTCCGAATTTTGGGGTAAATTCGATTGTGTTGAAAACATCACTCTCCGTAATTTGCAGTCTCACTCGCCCAATGGTTCACGCTCCTGGCGACAATCTCAAGGAAATTCAATATTTGCGAATTGAGTAATCTGTCGGGTGATCGCCCTCCGGAGAAAACGGAAAAACAGATAACGAGGGCGTCTTCCATCGGAAAACCGTTAAGGGGGTTCCGAGTGATGAGCAGGTCCCGGGGTCGGGGACTGATAAAGAGACTACCTCTGGCCGAAGGGTTAGAGGATTAACTTTTATTTTTGGAGATTCGGATGATTTCAGTTCTCGGGATAAAGGGTTGTGACTCATCCTTCTGCACGACCGATAGCTCTCGACAAGGTGGTGACGCGGGCTGCGTAATTCTCTGTCTTGTTGAATCTTGAGGTTTCGGAACGTCAACACTTTCCAAACAACCGTATTTCCATCGTCCATCAAATCTTCTGACGAACGTAAATTGAAAGTTGTCTCTAATTTTTGGGTTAGGTACAGGACTATTTCCTTGTCAAAATGACAGCTCTTTAATACTCATGAGGTCCATCCAAGAACCTGGGCACGCGCTCAGTATCTACCAAACTCAGATCCATAAATTACTTTTAGCTCAGCTCTACAAAATCGCTCAGGTTGACTATCTCATGAATCTCCTCCGCACTGATTGCTGGCCACGACTCCGTTAAGGACTTTCTGTGTAATGCTAAGGAAAGTTCTGTGACGCGTCGCACTAGATTTTTTTTCACCATTTGAGGAAATCTTCACGTTTTAGGGCCGCCTTACTCTGAAAAGTGTCATTTGAATGCGTGTGCCGGTGAACGTGAGAGAAAATATTGCAATCGTGTCAAGTTAAAGTTGGGCTTTCCTCAGGTCTACTGAATCCAAAAAACCTAATGTCTGCGCGTGGTCCTTATGTGGGTGTCTGGTCGGCAGATGGCCGTAGCCATTACCAACCTCCTCGTGGTGGCCGATGAAAACCCTGGAAGAATTCAGGACGCCTATTAACGAACCTGGTATCCCTGTATGGTTGATGTTCTTGCAATTGGAAATTCCAGCCTCATAGCCCCCAGGCTACCCATTGATTTCACGGAGGCGCACAGGGTCGCCAGGGACAATGATTTCTGCCTCTGTCCCCTTCTCTATTCTCTTCCTCCATCTCCACCATGAGGACTGCTGGTGCCAGTATTGTGGCTGGGCGTTTGGAATCGAAAGTGACAGAAGGAGACTGAGGGAATTAACGTTGATAGACACAGGAGCGTAAGACAGGCGCATAGCGTTAAGATGTAACTCGCGTAAGAGAACAGGACGGAAATCATGGGGACCTAACAGAAGGAGGTGAGTGGAGTGCCAGATGTGGAGGAGATATCTGGGTAGAATCGCAGCTGAGGTACTGGAAAGTGCTGGGCATGGGAAAGTTGAACTCGCTCATGAGTACTCAGAGCCACATCCCTGAAGAGTGTGTTGTGCCCCTGCTCCCTCGAGGGGATCCTTAGAATATCCTCCTTGTTCACGTGGTCGAACTATCAGCCGAAATCTTGCTCTAATTTGGCAGGACGGATTTTCGTATGGTAGCGTCGGAAGTGGAGACAGTGTTGCAGCTTTGACCATGTGTAGTGCCAGAAAAGTGCTGAGGAGATGCGTCAGCGGGGTGGCTGAAGTGGTGGTCGTTCTATCGTGAAACATTCTCTTACCTGTTTTCCTTCCCCCTCCCAATATTTCTATCCCTAAAAAAATAAAATGTGTGTATCTGTAGTTCCATATGAGGGGGAATGGCTGAACCGATTGAGTTGGTTCTTTTGGTTTATTATTCATTCTGAATAATAACCCTATGTTTTCGGTCACGAAAAATTTTTTACAACCCCCCCCCCCCCTCAAAATACATGGGGATTCCAAATCTGCAATGTCTGTCCGCCATCTACCGTCCCCCGTCCGGGCCGTTTTGTGCCTTTAGCGTGGTCTAAAAAATTCGTTCTTTCGCACAAAAATTCCATTTGGTATCTAGTTTGATCTCAACAATCCGATCGAACGAAGCCCATGGTTGTTATGGGCAAAAAATGGTTAAAAAATTAACGAAACGCAGTATAATCGCAAATAAGCCGTGTTTTGTATCGTTTTCAAGGCTCGCTCGACTCGCAACGCCCTTTGGACTCGCAACGTCCTACCAATTGCCGAGTGAGGGTTCGCTGGAAGCCCCGTCCCCATTTCCCCGACTCTTTTTGCGACGGGGCGCAGGAAGGTTAAGGCCACTTCCTCCGCACACCCCTCCATCGAATCATAAATGCCTACAGACGTTTACGGGCGCCTGGCGCCGGGGGAATATTTAGTTTCCGTAGTTCCATTGTAGTCAGGTCATGTTTCGTCCGGTTTACTAGTATTTGATGCTGAATCGAATGGGATGGGTCTCGGAGCTGTAATACTAGGTCAAGCTGTTCATGAAAATAATAAACCATTGTGTAATAATTTGCAGGGTTTTTTAGTTTTGTTGGTTATTATTTGACGACGTGAAGATAAGGTTATAGGCTATTTCCGTTGATGGGAAAGGGTGAAGAGGTGGAAGACTTAAATGTTCTTAAATAAATATCTCATTTAAAATTCAGTAAATGGAGATATAGGCCTATGCAGCAAAGATCTTTTTTTCTCTTTTTGGCTGAACAGTTTTCACCAAACGTACAGGACGTCTTCAAATAGTTAATACTTATATATTGTTCACCATAAATATTTCTATGGCAGTCCTTTGAAGAGAGATACAGACCAAAATATGTCGGAAGAAGTTTCTTTTAAACATTTTCGTAATTCCCATAGTAACCGCTTCAGTAGATAGATCAATGTAGGAGCGTCTTCCAGCAACCTATACCCACAGTTTGGTCTTGGCAATTATTTCTGTATCTATCTGTTGAACGTAGATATACATGATAGCTCGGAAAACAAGATTTATCGTTTTTCCAATTTTCTTAAAACGGCTACGACAGTGTAGTAAGTACATTCAACTAAGTAGTACCTACGTTTTGATCTTCATAAATGTTTCCGTGTTGTAAATGTTCTCCATAAATCAGAGGAACGAAGATACGGCAGGCCGCCTAATTTACGGGTGTTGCAGTTTTAACGATTTTGATTAAATTTTTCGTGCGTTGAGTTTCATATGACAGTACTGCGAATTATTGATTCATTGGAAAATGACGACAGCAGCGCCATAAATTGTCGAAAAACCCGATAAAAATCTTATTACTGCAGTTTGCTCCTTATAAATTGCGTTCTCACAAAAATCGTTCAGTGGTCGTAAGTTTTTCGCACAAAAATTCCGTTTGGCATATAATTGTGCCTGCCCACTCGACAATCGGATCGGATGAGATCCATGCCTGTTGTAAGTAGTGTACAAAATTAACAAAAACTAAATTTTGGTAGTTTAATTGCATTTAGGTCGTGTTTGGTATTGTTTGACGTTGAGTCGGATAAGACGGGTCTCAGAGGTGGAGAACTGCGTCTACGCAGACAATAAAGCCACAGTAGATATAATGAGGACAATTCTACTGCATGTAGAAACGAGCAATATGACGAAAATTAACGTTTTTCCCCCGCCGGCGCTCATTTCTTCGAACTACCTCTCGTCACAACAACTTGTCAGGTACTGTCACTTGAAATGTGTCAATTTCCGTAGTTTAGGTCATGTTTTGTATCGTTTATTAGTAGTTTTTTGATGCCGAATAGAGACTGCCCCGAACTGTGCATGATGTTCAAGAGGATAATGAACCGTCGTGTCATATTTGCAGCATATTTTTATAATTTGTACATTATAACTCCAGAATGGTTAACACGAAGCTGCCCACATAAAACTACTTCGTAATCCCACTTGTCCTACGTCCTGGAGTAGGGCAATCAATTCTGGAACGTTAAGTGCTGCCAGTTACTCGCCAGATATTTGGACTTTGATGCCGGTCTGGGGAAAACTTGTTAAAATTATTTCTGCCAATTACGTAACTTTCTTCCTTCCCTTGTAGCGTCGAGGAAAGCCTAAAACGTTGTACTCGTCGTCAATCCGTCCTGTAGTTGGTTACATTTAAAAATATGTTCCTATCGGCGTTGAAGCGCTGAGTCCTGTTTGGTTATTCGGGAAACAAGAGTCTTGTTCCCATTATCGGGTTATCGTCTCGAAAAATCTTCCGGAGAAAGTGGGCGGTAAAAGTTCGTTTGAAACGCGAAATAAAGTAATAGGGTGAACAACCGAAGAGGAAGGGGAGGGGCGGGTGGGGGAGAAGAAAAAAAATCTGTTTGAGCCCATTTACAAGGGAAAATACTACCTACAACTGCTTACTACCGTGAGAGGAAGGGAAAACAGGGCAAAAGGATCGCACTCTCCAAGATTTACGGTTTTACCTAACTCCGGGCCTGCAGGTAGTGAAAACAACCTAATCCGATGGCCTACGGTAGAGAGGGTTGACAGAGGGGGTCTTGTTGGATGAAACTTGGGAGCCCTCTGAGTTATTATTCCGCACGCCCTTCTTCTTTATTTCTACTCGAAAAACTGTGGTTTTGTTCCCCTCGAGGCGTTTACATTCGGATGAACAGTCTCCTGGTGCAATACTTGAATGCGAAAAACGAAGTTGAGAGTTTGACTTGATCCTTTGCACACTCGTTTGCTCTGCCCAAGGGCTTGTGTTGGAGGGAGACGCCAAAAACGGGACAATTCCATGTAGTACCTTCACAATCTTTCTAAGTAGCCAAACAGGTACAGAAAAGAAGCGTCAGATGTGAAAGGTTTTTCGAAAACGGCTGCTACCTTTTCACTTTTCTCGGCCCTACGAATTGGGAAAGAAAGTTATGTAATCGGCTGAACATTTAAAAAACATATTTTTCTCAGATTATTTCAGACCCTTCTTGAGAAAATGGCCTGTGCGTAAATGCGTGAACGCAATAACAAGCGAAGACGGCTGAAGGAAGTCGACCCAAACTTTATGTGCCCACAGGATGCCAAAATAAGGAAATGAATCAAATCCATCGAAAACTAACTATGGTTATCATAGTGATTCAAACAGTTTCTCAAAAACGACTAGACTTTTAATTTAAACACACTTTTAATTTAACACTTTTAATTAAATTGTTTGCATGAACAGTTCTGAGTAATACGACAATCTCCTAATCACACGACAATACCGTAATATTCTCATCCGTGGCAAGCCGAAAGCAGCAAAATAAATTACGAAATATTTCAACTAATTTTAGCGCAGATCGTGGTTTTTTCAGCAGAATAGACGCGGTAGTCCAATCAAGTGCCGATCCGAATGCTCAGAAAATGTATAGGAGCCACCAGGATTGCAACCCCCCATCTTTTCACTTTCATCGTTTCCGCAGCTTTTACTCGATTATTCCGGAGCAGTGGTTATAATCGTTCTAAAAAAGTCGTGTTTTAAGAACCATTAGTTCTGTGAGTAGTGATCGCTCAATACTGGTCGTGTTACAAGTAGGAGCACCCACATTATTGGCCTAATTGGTTTAGGGGGGGGGGGGGATTGGCACCTGCGGTCATAATAGCCACTGGGTGATCTGAAGTCCGAGCTGGGCCTCACATGCTTTCAATTATTCATGTGAGGAACAGTAAATCTGTTGGTGAGTAGGGATGCAGCATCGTTCCTCCCTGAGAGCCGAGCCCGTGTAGAGAAGGCAGACGAATAAGACGCTAGGACATCCTCGATGAATCACTCAGCAGTCATCAAATGTGCAATGCCTGAAAAACTGCAGCCACCCATTGAACGCTCCATGGCCCGAGAGGAGCTGGGTTAGTGGGAAGGGGATGTACCACCACTCCAAGTCCAGACGAGCGAGCGCCCATAGATGGTAGCAGGGACAAGCCCACACAGTGCCCGCTTATAAGTCTCAAGACCGTCCTGTAGGGCTGCACTACCCTGAGATCTGGCAGTGGGCCCATAGTGGGTGTTCTTACGAGGACATACAACGCGCAGTGCGATGGTAGTCGGTGGCATACTGTACCATTGGCAGAAAGACCTCCATGTAGGTCCAGACAAGGTCAACAAGTCTAGTCGAGGACAAGTGCTCAGTAGGGCACAAGGCCACGTCCAAATACTGGGCAGTCACTGTTAGTGTGACCATGGCGCCAAGGTCGATCTCTATGTGGTGGAAGGGAAGGGCTCCTAGCGCAGCACTAGGATCTGAGTCTTAGGAGCTGCCAGCTCAAGGCCCCCTTGGCGGCACCAGCTAGTGATGAGGCTGTTCAGTGTACTCTGTTCTGACCAGACGTAGCTCATGGTTGTTATGGACGAAGAATGGTTAAAAAAACGGAATTTGGGCATTTCTATCACTATTACGCAGTGTTCATTAACGTTTTCTAGGAACTTGTCGATGTTGGGTCGAATGGAACGAGTCTCAGTGGTGTACGACTGTGTCAAAACTGAAAACAGTGAAATCACAGTAATCATAGTGAGCCAAAGTCTACTAATTCAGAGAACCCGCGGTACAATACAGGGAAATAACTCGTTTCGTCGTTTGCATTCCCTCAGGTCTCACTACTACCTCCCGTCAGCTCGGGCGAATTGCCTACAGGCGTATCGTTTACTGGCCTTTTTCGATGGTGAATCGAATGGGATGGGTCTTGGAGGTGTGAGAATAACAAGCTGTTCAATAGAATAATAAACCGTTGTGTTATTCGCAGCTGTATTAATATGACGAAAATAGTGAGGGTAGCAGACCAGAGGCAGGTCGTATTTTGACGCGGAGGCAGATCAGGTCCAGATTTTCGAAAGGCGAAGCCGTTCTACAACTCGTATCCAATGGACTGCGACACAACAGCTCGTTTACGTCCATCGCAACATGATAATTGTTGTGACTTCGTGCACAAAATAGCCAAAGTTGAATAATAAAGAGCCCTAATGTTCTTCAGCAAATTGAATGTGGAACACACAAAGACCACTCGCCAAAATGTTACGTCCTTTTCATTAGGTAATGATAAGTGACCGTTTTGGCAGTCTCATAAAAGCCCTAAGCAATACTTACTGAGCGTGGGGCGTGAAATAAATTGCGGATTCTGCCAGTATTTGCATGTAACTCTCGAATCGTTCTACGGAGTTCGTATAATCTCGTTGAATTGGTTGCTGATGGGATAAGACTCGCTGGGTGGACCTAGGGCTGAGAAATGTTGACGAATCGGCTCAAACATGTTCACTTAATGTCGTAATGTGACAAATATTTTTATAAAACTTTCTTCGCTTCCATTTTGGAGCGTGGACGAATTTGCCTCCAAACCTCCAAATTTCGGTCAGCGCTTGATGCGTGCATGTTGCTCATGTTAATACGACGAAAACAGTGAGAGCAGCAGACCAGAGGCAGGTCGTATTCTGACTTATGTAGAAACGCGGAGGCGGATCAGGTCCAGATTTTCGAAAGGCGAAGCCGTTCTACAACTCGTATCCAATGGACTGCGACACAACACCTCGTTTACGTCCAACGCAACATGATAATTGGTCGCACTTCGTGCACAAAATAGCCAAAGTGCCTCATTAACCCCCGCGATAATCGATCGTATTTTTAAACGAAAATCGTTGCCTCCGCCTTTTTCAGATTTTTATTGACGGGGTTTTGATTCTCTCGTCGTCATTGTGGTTTCAACACCGGCATCCGTTCGTTACTCGGGCGCCATCATCGGCCTCCTCTCTGACAGTGTGTTATCATCAATCATACGAGAGGTCGCGTTGTCCTCGATAGGTCCCGCGAACCTAAACCTCTCGCTAACGTGTCACCAACGCCGCGCTCCTAAACACAATGTTTAACTACGTGAAAAAAAAAAAAAAAAATACGTTCAGCTTGACTTGGAAATAATATTGGGTTATACGAGACACAACAGCGTGTTAAACGTGAGTCAACCTGAAGACAAATGCGAGTTTTAATTTTGTAATGAGAAGATTCATCAGGAAGGGTGTTGTGCGCTTCATCGTTCCAATCACACCTGATCTAAGGGGTTTCATGTTCAAGAGTGGGTCTTCTGAATTCGCTTTTTGTGGATCTCTTTTTCCTCTAACTTGATGGAGCTGGAAAAAACCCCCAGTAGATCCTCAAGTGGGTCTATTTTGTGGGCGTACGTGGGCCATGTCATATCCTCCCAGGTCCATCCCCAGCTCCCGTAGAGTAGGTATTCCTTGATGACACGTCCCCACCATTCTCGCACAAAACGCAAGACGACCTGGACGTCCATCCCTTCAACCTCTTCCAGACACAGCTGTGGAACCCCAGCCCTATGAGGCGCACCGCAGCCAGCTCCTCACACGTACACAGTACATGCTCCGCCGACTCAGCTTTGCCTCGCAGAATCTGCAACTCTGTATCTCTAACTTACCAATCTTGGGCGTAGTGGCCAGTTCCACATACCAACCATATACTTTCTCTCTCCAGACTCCAGAAAGATCTCTTTTGTTGGCTCGTTGGAGAGTTTGATAAACAGCCTTGACTGTCTTTGGCCTGACTTCCGCAGCACTGCACTTCTTCTCCCGCTTGCCGACCCCCCTGATCAAATGGTTCTTGGTGGTCTGTACATACGGTTCAGGTTGCACTAGGGGGAGCGCAGATCCTTTTCACGCCAGTTTGTTGGCCTCCCCATTCCCTTCTATCCCTCTATGACCTGGCACCCAATGCAGTGTTGATGTCGCCTTCGCCAAGGTCTCCAGGCCTGTCCAGCATTCCAAAACCTGCAACGACCTGATGATGTAGAAAGCCAGGGCCTTATGTGCAGCCTGACTGTCCGATGCAATGCTGCACGCACACCCATATGGCAAAGAGCTCGGCCTGTTATACTGTTGCCAGCGCACCCATTGGTATTGCTGTCCAGACCCCAGGCCCATAAACTCCTACACCTGCTAGGCCACCCCTCACTGATCCGTCTGTATAGTGTGCCAGTGGAACCACCCCCTTCCCATCTGGTCGTTTCTTGAATTCGTACCCTGAAGGGCAGCTCAAAGTAAAACTTTATATTTATTGAGTCCTTGACATGCGGAGCAGGCCCCTCCTCAAACGCCCCATCCAATACCAGGTGTTACGGCGCCCTTTTGCCCTGCTTGACAAGACCTAGTTCCAGCACACCTAATTACGCCTGTAAGTTGGCAGCTCTCTTCTGATGGCTGTACTTGGGTTGCCCTTACTTCTGGTCGGCTGCCACAAGGTAGAACTTTGATTTCTCACTACCACCAGAATTGCCTTCTCAGAAACCCTCCAGTACGAGCAGGCAATGCGGAGGACCCACTTCCTTTGCATTACTGTCATCCGCAATGTTCAGTGTATCAGGTCACACTCCTACTAATATGAAACAGGATTGAGCGTACAACGCTCATAAACCTTGTGCTTATCCAAGGGCTTCTGTTGTTGGCCATCAAACTGTATTCAAGCCGTTATTACAGTGGGAACTTTATCTATTGCTTTTTAAACGTCAACTTGGTATCTGAGAGTCTCCATTCTTCACGTCGTCACCAGGACTAGCTCTGTGGTCTATAGGGTGAGGGACAGCTCTTCTATTATCCAACTTGCTCTTGATGTTCTTGTGAGCACTATTAAAACTACATCGTGTAGGCAGCGTATTGGAATCCCGTTCTGTTTTTATTCTAATGTCATACGTGCGAGATTTATGAGAAAAAACTTTTCTGCGAAACTTTTGATAGTTTATTGTGCTGCTCCAGTCATTTCCTCCCAATTGATAACTTTATAGTACTGTCGCGGTTGTTGAACTGTTCACACAAAACACTCAATCAAAATCGTGCGAGCTGTTTTTGAGAAAAAAAGTCTGGTTTTTTATCACTAAGATAACTATAGTTAGTGACTCTCTTCTTACTGTCGCGTGTTACTTTGCTGTGTTTGGTTCTGTATCTTTTCCTCAATTGTTCTCCCCAGCCCCTGAAACATGCGATCCGATGAAAACGTAGAAAAATGTTGTCAACCGATTAATTAACTCCTTTGGCGCTTTGTAAAGTATAAACAACTACAGAATTTGTTGAAAGTCGTGCGATAAGCAGAAGCAAGTCAATAAATTCCAGACCGGGAAATTCCAACGCCGGTTTTGTAGTCAACTCTTATCTGCCCTCAAAACTATTTTCAGTTCGAAATGATCGGCGATATCTGAGTCATTTCACACCGAGTTCCTCAACCATTCACGTGAGCCTTCTCATAATCTATTCTTGGGATTAGCAACGTATCATCGAAATTTTGACCTGTTGCCTGAAAATCTCGAAACATCGCAGATCTGATTACGAAATTACTCCTAAATCATGAGAAGAATATATAGGGCGTCCCAAAATTAACGTAATATTAGAATTGTTGTTTAAAGGGAACAGTTTAAAGGTGATAAAACGAAGTTAAGGACGATCGTCTTCTTCCACTAAACTTGAGTTAAGTAAACATTTTCAACTATAACGCCACGGAAAAAAAGAAAACAGCAGAGCATCAGCCGAACGGACTCCAAAGATGTGGGATCCGGCTTTGGCTCCTAGAATGGGCTCCAGAATCTTCCAGTTCCCTCCACGTTGAAGATTTCCCTCCATATCCTTTTAGTCCAGGAGCCGAGGGCTAAAAACGTTGACCCATTGGTTGAAAGTTGCTTGCGAATTGCCAATTTCAAATCCGAAAATTCCCCATTTTTAGGCAAAATCCTCTAACACGTTTCTGCCGTCGGAGACACAGCGAGCACATTATCGTGTTCACCCGATTAAAGGCAAGACGACAGCGTTCCGAAACTGTCGCGCCTGTTGGGGGTTCTTTTTTTTTAATCATTGACGTCGAATTAAAACGTACGTTAAGTTTTGCCAGGAATTTCCGAAGCCCCGGGGACCACTTTGTGGCACCTGATGAATTGAAGGGGGTTCGCGAGGAGCCGGAGATGCTCCGAGTTGCGTGATGCTGCCGAGGAACATATGGCTCTCAACAGGAGGCCTTCTGTTCGACCGCAACGTCCCCCTTAAAATCGTTTTCTCCCCTGAATTTCGGTTGCGAGCCGACTGCTTATTTTAATTGCCGCTTTAGCTTCGTCGACTCGGAATCCGACGGCCTCGACAACCCAGAAACAGACGTTTTGGGACGATAACTTTAACCTTTCTTCTCAAATTGTTGTTAAACGTTTGGTTCCGAGGGGGCCAACGCGGGAAGCGGTTTCTAGTGAGGGGGGGGGGGGTTACTTTCCCAATAATTTTCGAAATCGAAAGCTGATGTTACCTTTGTGAGCTCCCTCGAAGCTCCAAATCCTCTAAAAATGTTTGGAAATTACAAAATAAAATGTTCGAACGAATGTGTTTGCGGGAGCGTACCAAACTAGTTAAGAAATCCAATTAAGCCTGTTGAGGGCATGCTTGAAGATTGAGGAATAAGCAGTGTCTGGACTATAAGGCCCACGAGTGCAGTTCATGGCCGAGGAATTGGCAGTTGAGGCCGTTTGACCAAATGTGAACAATGACGACTCGCGAAATCAAGTAAGTAACGGAAAGTGAAATGCGCAGCGAAAATATGCTGTCACCCCTACTGTAAACAGAAAAACTAAGAATACGGCACTTACCTTTGTCTTCATTTGTTCGTAATTTGATGGGCGTTCGCCATCCTGATGGTGTTGGGCGACGAAAGGAGGAGCTTGAAACTGAGAAATTAATGGACGTGAGTGAGGACTGTATTATAATTGACAGAAAGCGTTATCAGTTTGTGATCTCCCCAAATTATCAGGGGCTTGCTAACCCAAGACACTACGGTGGTTGTACGCACGATTGGTCATTAGGTCATCAAATGCTACCACAGAATTTGCGGAATTCAAACTCTATTTGTTGACTAACTGTTATTGCAGTGTAATTCGAGAATTGTGATAACGAGCCTTCTCACGAAACGCTGCTAATAACTAAACAACGGTTTATTATTCTCTTAAACTGCTTGACCTAGCTTCACAACTCTGAGCACCATCCTATTCGACTCAGCATCGAAAAATACCAGTGAAACGTATGAAACATGACATAACTACTCCGAAACGACGAAAATTACAAATTCCAGGAGCCCGTGGGCGCCAGTAGGCAATTAGCACGACTTGACGCGTGGGGTGAGACGCTGAAACGATTACTTTCCCTGTATTCTACCGTGAGTTCTTTTAATTAGTAGACTTTGGCTCACTATGAGTACTGTAATTTTACTGTTTTCGATCCACACGCCTGACACTCATTCCATTCGACCCTGGATCTAAAAAAACCTTGAAAACGATACCAAACAAGGCGTATTTGCGATAAAACTGTCAAAATTGCGATTTTGTAAGTTTTCTTAACCGTTTTTTGCCCATAACAACCACGGGCTTCGTCCGATCTTATTGCCGAGCAGGAGGGGCACAACTAGATACATGAAAGTTCGTGGTATAAGTAGGAGCAGCTCAATAAACTCCAGAATTTGTGCGTAATAAGTTCAGATGAGTGAAAAATACGTTGTGTTAGTAACTACAGCGATAGAAATGTTCGTGGGGCCGAGGAAAGTTGTGTTAGGACGTTTTCTTTTTTTTCGAGGTCCTTTTTCCAGATTGTAGCGGTACCAGTTGGACTTGGTGGTCTTTAAATGGAGGGAACTGAGGAATGACGTGGTGTCGCAGAACTCTCCGTTCCAGCGTGTTCTAGATCTCGCACTTAGAAGTTAGAGGCGAAGGAGTCGAGTAGATTTGTTTTCCGTATACAAATCGAGTAGCAGCGAAGGCGGAGGATATTAAGGGAGCCATTGAAGGGGGAGAAAAAACGGGTTCGGGGTAAAGTGTTTATTGATTGAAGGTGTCGGCGGGGAGGGCTAACGATGATAGATGCCCCGTGTAATTAGGCTGAGGGACTTTCAGGTGAGGCCGCTCGAGCGAGCCACCTCCGCTTCCCCTTAGGCAAGAAATATTATAAATCGACGTCCTGCCGGAGCCGTCGCGACTTGCCGCGTCTCACAATGGCGTTTCTCCAGATGCACGTCGGCAGGTTTTCAGGCTTCTCCGCATTGATTTATGACTGCCAACTCTGCTACCTTAGCGATCCAACGTTTTGTCGGCTGCCCACTTGGCGGAGGCGAGTCTGACTTCTTTTCTGGTCTGCTCCTACCAACGATCCCTTTATTTATTTCCGTGAAATCTTGTCAATAATGCGAGCTAATTCCTAATTTTCTTCGACGGCTGGTGACTCGTTTGGCGCAGCCTGCTATGATTATTTGCGCGTGACTCCAGGTACATAACTGAACACTTGCAATATATTTTTACTTTCCGCTACCCAAACCCTAAAAGCCGTGTCATGCCTGATATTTTGACATTGATCCATGATCTCTCGGCGGCGTTTCATTTAATTATAGGGTTGCCGAGTATTTCCGGGTTTTCTGAATCCGTTATGTGATCGATTTAAAATGTTTTGTTTCTGCGGCAAATGGTTCGCTGTGGGCTGACTGTCTACATCCTCGTGCTTCATGTAAGGTCGGTCCTGTTTGGTTCTTAGTTGATGATCGAATATCTAAGCTATGACAGCCTGCTATATCTACTTTCAAAGGCTATGAAGGAGTTTATGATAATGACCATTATTTGCCTCTTTCCTGCAAACTAGTTCAAGGTCTTTTTTCGGGCACACCTTTGTCTCTTCACATTAAGAGATTCTTCCTCCCATCCGCTCCGAGCAAACACTAGCAAACGTTTGTTCGAATGTCCGTGTGTGCAAAAATCAACCAAACAGACGACACCATGTCTAATTTTTCAACCGTAACTCAAACATTGCGCAAACGGCGGTTGATTGGTATTTTATTTTCCTATTTGTGTCTAGAAATTTTTTACTAATTGACTTTTATTTGTTGAAATCCTTCCCTTTTTTTGTCGCCCCATCAGCGCAAATATGTGTGCGTTTTCATCCTTAAATGACGCTATCTATTGATCTGCCGTGGCTGAATATTAAAGCGGCATTGTCAATCCACTGAGGTCGGATCAAATCACGAATATATTGATTTTTCAACTGCTGGCGCTAATTATTGGATACGCGTACATATTTGACGCAGCGGAGTAACTAAACGAGCTCGAAGGACAATAGTCGAAACCTCGTTACGTTTGTTGAAGGCTTGATGAGCTCAACTAATGAGCCAAAAATGATTGTCAAGCGAACGTCATTAGTTCTGACGATCGAGTGAGGATCAGATGGTGACGGTTTTTATTGTTGATGTAGGGCAGTTATTGAGATCAGTAAGAGTGTTTGCCCGTTCAAGTATCTGCCTCGGTAGCGCAGTAGGTAGCGCGTAAGTCTCATAATCTTAAGGTCGTGAGTTCGATCCTCACCCGGGGCAAAAATTTTTGTTAATTCAGGTATTTTGTTTCTGCTGTTATTTTAAATATTGACAGTTATATTACTCTGTAACTTATTAATCGCTGATCTTATTGGAATACGTAAACGTCCCACGAAACAATATTTCTTTATATACATATTATTTATCAGGCACTTCTCATAGTGAAACAGATGTAATTATACTTGATTCTAAAAAAAGAAAAATTAAATACATTCTTTTAAAGAAAACGACATTAGACATGTTCAGTATACGTATATACATTTGCAATGCCCGGAAGACTAAGTTCTCACGATGTGTTCTTCACGAGACAAGAATATCAAATCGATATGTTTTAAAAACGTTTTCTTAATACCAGTACATCTTTCAAGTCACTTTAGCATATGTTATTTTCATGGATGAATTTCATAACAACAACTTACGCACATCTCATGTATATTTCAATGTCTATTTTAGGCAGTCTTATGGTTGATCTCCCTACCGTCCTCGTACCGTACGCACCTGTACAAATATTTTCTGCGTCTATTCACGTTTTATACACAAAAATGCGAATAAAACCCTTGTACGAATAAAACCGGAGTGCACAGTGCTCGGAAATCCCTGTATAACCATAAAACTGTCTTTGTGTATCTTGAAGGAGTTTTACACGTACACATTGCTGATGTTGCTCTCCAATTTTTATTTTTGATGACTCGTTTTTCGCCCATTCGATTCTTTCTAATGTCAACCGCTCAGAGAGTTCAAACATTTACATACAGCTCTGACCGCCATTGACGCTTATTTTCTGTTGGGTGAGGAGCGTCGAACAGGTAGACCTCTTCCAAATACACAGATAACGTCCCTGGCGGAATGATTTAGACGACTCCTCGTGAAATTGTCTCGTTGAAAAGTTGAAGAGTTTAAAACATGTAATTTGAGGGATCTGAGAGCCGTTGCGACCTTTTTTGCGGTGACGCGGGACGCAGAAGGTTAAAGACCGTGAAAACTGGGAGTGAAGCATTGAGCCATTTGCTCGGAAAACAAAACGAGGAGGCGTCAGAGGCGACGACTTGGAGGAGAGAAGGCCCGAAAAAGGTCATTTTACGGGTCGAAGCTCAATTTGGTGGTGTTAAACGATGGGAATGGTGGAAGGGATGGAGGGGGGGGGGTGTTGAAATATGCGTGAAGCGAGAGGTTCGGCTGGCTCTACGGTAAGGTGACAACATCCTGCTGGATCTAATTGCTTCGATAACCCGCTGGTCATTTCCAGCTCCAGTTTCTGGCACAGAGTGACTTGAAGGCCTCGGAGGACTCGTCCTGATGTGACATCAATCGGGTATTTGGTTTACAATCAGTACTCGGCCCCGTCGTTAGTCATTGGCCTCATTTGCTACCCTCAACTGCATCTCACGTGTTCTTCGAACAAGCTGCGAAGTGAAGGCGTGAGACGGTTAGGGGGCACGTTCAAGTGCAACAACTTTTTAGCTCGTTCAATCCTTTTTATTTGTCCAACGTATTTTCCTTGATGACACTCCATCAGATGATTTTGTACTCCACCAGTCAAATGAGTGGCAACGTTTTCACGACGAGAATGAGTTGGTCAATCAAACCCTGGTGTCAACCGTGAGACTCAATGTGATGAAGAGAAGCTACTCACACGATGGAAGTTCAACAATTACGTTTCAGGAATCCCATTAACCCATCAAGTGCTCCTAATCATCACCCAATGGTGCGATCACGTCAAGCTACAGGTGGCTGAGGGAAGAACCCAGCTCATTCTCCTAAGGGGAATTAAATGGCTAGCCGTCAATATGTTGTAGTGGCTCCATGCTTTTAATAGAGAAGCAAGTCAAGGACCTGGACTTGGTTTCAGCCAACACCCTCAGTCCCTCGCGAGGTTTGCCTCATTACGAGATACTAGCAAAGCCACATGAGGTGTGGGTTACTGTGGCGCAATCCCAGCGCAAGCTCCTTTGGATCACGAAGACCTTCAAGGCAAAATACACTGTAGCGCTCCAAGTGATCACTAACCACTGGACGAGCCAGTTTCTTACAGTGCGAGGAGACTTGAATACTGGACTCCTCTTCTTTTCTTCCAAAGCTTCTCCATCTCTGAACGTGCGGAGGAAACAAGAAAACACGTGCTGCTTCGCGTTAGTTCATATAACTGCAAGTGACAGTTGTTGGAAGAACAGCCAACCATTCCAGCAAGGCTGCTACTAAGCAAGCTTATAACCTCTCCTCCCAGTGTTTGGGAGGGCTGTTGGGAACAAAAAGCGTGGCCACATTAGATACGTCTCTTTGAAACTTGCCACTCGTGTAAATGGTTAGAGCAGGTTGGAAATCAGATTGAAAACTCTTCCCAGAGGATACGGATTCCCATACCTCAGCGTGATGACACGTAGGCGACAGCTGGGGGACTCGCTAAATGACAACCTGCCGTACCTCCACAGGTCTAGGGAGTGCAATTCTCATGACCTTCGACTGATGTCGGAGCTAAAGCGATGATTGAGACCTGCAGTGTACATGTATGTGGGCGAATGGAGTGAGAGGTTGTAATTCCTCGTTGAATCTAAACCCTAAGCGCTGTCCCGAGTGCCCCGAAGGAACGGGCGAATTCAGATGCTCAGCCATCCAGGAATGCGGTCATATTTCACGAATTAAGCCGTAGCCCCGGAGATTACAAGTGCGGCTCGCCCAACACGCGGAGAGCTAGCATCCGGGAAACAAAAGGAGAGCGGAAGTATGGATAATTATGCACCGTGGGCGAGTCGCAGGGAGACGGGGAGCGGCGGGGTTGGAGGTGCCGCACGAAATAATTGTCAGGGAAAAGAAATCATGCTGTACGAAGCGCTGAACCGCACCAGGTCGATCACAACCGCAACGGACGGTCACTGAGTTCGCGACCAGCGGGAAGGAAAAAATGAAATTAAATTAACACGGTGAATGACGGAGACAGGAAGTGGGTTCTAGGGGCCACGAAATTGGACAACTATTTCGGAGCATTTTTAGAATGAAATAAAACTCTCTATTTAGAGCTGCTGGTCAGAGAAAAATTACTGTGCGATATGTAGTTCTCGTCCATACCGTGTGATAGCCTGATTTCAATGAGACGCCGTATAAAGTTTTAGGTGCCTCACGAATTACGCAGGGAAAGGTACAAACGCGTTCATTCATGCTGCCAAGACAGAAGAATCGTGTTTTTGAAATCTCGTGGACTTCACGAAAACCAGGAAAAACATTGTCGAAGCTATACTGATTGTAGTTACTGTTAAGGGTCCCAGTAGCATTCTAGTTAGTTGCAGTCAGTAGGGAACCCGTTATGTCCGAGAGTGGGGATCTGATTCGACGGGCACAAGGACGGAACCCGTTCAAATCCATACGTAGCTCCTTAAGCAGCGTAGGTCATATGGCTTCTGCACCTGGCCGAGGTGCTACTATGGCGGAGACCTGGCCAAAGGGCCGAGGCTGCAGTCACACAGTGCCTGATCTAGTAATGAAGGCTATAGGAAAATCAGAACAGTTGACAATATTGTTTATCTGCTACTGTGAAGGATATGGCTATAAGTATGCATTGAGCGGTATAGGGGTGTTTCGTCACCACTAGATCACGTGAGACGATCTGAGGCTGTTGCTCGTGACCCCAGGCAACAACATCACCATAGCAGCACCATGACGCGGTGGAGGAACTTCATAACTTACACTGCGGATGCAGAGATGGAACCTGTTCAAATCTATGGTTGTTATCCATGCAGTGTCGTGCTCCATAAGCAGCGTAGGTCATATGGCTTCACCACCGCGCCAAGGTGCTGCTATAGTGGGGACCTGGCTATGGAGTCGATGCTGCATCCACAGTGTCCAGTCTAGGAGTGTAGGGGCAGGGCAATTGACAATATTCTTTATCTGCTACTGGGAACCAGAGCAAGTTAAGCAGGTAGCTAGAAGAATGCATCGAGCGATATAAGAGTACTTCTTCCATCTATCGGGTCGGTCGAGTCCGATCCCCACTCTTGGGTATCGCCAGCCCCTTACTGTTCGATACTGAAACCCCTGATTGGATCCGTAAAAGTACCCTCAAATTCTCGTTTGTGGTAAAATGATGAGAGCTGCACAATTGATAACGAAAAATGTCTAAAATTCGAAATCGAACGATTTTGGCTGGATTTTGGCCGTATGGCTTTATAAATCCCCCTACATAAGCTACCAGCGTTGTCTAAAAAATCGGGGTGGTAGGCCAATAAACTGTTTATACGTTGAGAGCTTATCCACGTCCATAAGATGATCAGGAGCAAATCCAGAAATTCCTGAATCCAAACCACCAACGGGGGTGCTTATTTTAACTACAACTCCTCAGTTTTTACCCCATAGTATCAAAATAGTGAACGTGGTCCATTTTAGATAAAATATTAGGTTTGCCACATCACACAAGTTTTTCCAGCTCTCCACAAATTCACTCGTTTTCATGGCTTTTGCTGCTAATTAAATTTACTTTTCATTCAGTTGATTTTCAACTCGGTAAAACATAGCAAAACGGTAGCGGCTACAGTTACGGAATTTATTGTGCGGCTCGCACCCATGCCCCGGCCCTTATTAAGCAATTCGTACATAGAGAAGTAATGAGGCTGTATACACGATTTTTTATTCAGTTGATTCAATTTCCCATAGTAACCAGGTATCAACTTTTAGTACCACCAATCTACATAATGGTGGACAGTCAGGCCACTCTCAAGGCCTTAGCTTCATACTGTCTAACATCACGGCAGGTGTGGGAGTGTCTGACTGGACTGAAGGCCCTGGCCGAGGACAACAGTGTAACACTGTGTTGGGTGCCTGCGCATCAGGGTATAAAGGGAAACAAACGGGCTGATAGGTTGGCTAAGAAGGGATCAGCGCAGATCCCTATTGGGCCTGATCACTTTGTTGGGACTACCAGGAGCCACCTACGTAGAGAGGTTGGCAAATGGGAGGACCGGTGCAGGGCTGCTCATTGGCAGGGGCTGCCCGGCCTTAGACAGTCAAAACTCTTCATCCGGCTCTCCAGAGAGAGGTCCAAGGAGGTGCTTGCACCGGGGAGGAAGGATATGAGGATCATATGTGGCCTGTTCACAGGTCACTGTCGGCTGAGGTACCACCTTGCAAATATTGGCAAGTGCAAGGTACAGGTATGCAGGTTCTGCGAGTTAGGGCTAGAGACGGTAGAGCATGTGCTGTTCGTATGTGAAAGGACTCGCGGCATCGCGTCGTTGTGTGTTTGGGAGGCCCTTTCTTCAGCCCGAAGAGGTGGCAAATGCAGAACTTGCGGATATCCTCCGCTTTGTGCGGGGGTGGTGGGGGCACATAGGTGCCGTCACACCAAGTGAGACGAGTGCTGTGTGGCCTGGAGGTGGTGCAGGGGGGGCATGATCTGAGGATCATGGACGCCCTTACAATAGGTTTGTGGCTGCAGTGAGGGTATCGCCTGCATCCACTGTTGTAATTTTAAAAAAAAAAGTGTAAAGGCAGGGGTTTATATTGAGTTGCCCCTGTATATCTTATGAGCGTTATTAAATACGTGTAGATACTTGATTGGATTACAATTAATTGGGAATTATAACTGTAATTAGTCTTGAGCGGATTGCGATCATACTCATACTTTGGCGTCTTATGCTAACGTGCGGGCTAGACATCAAGTTTGGGCTGATTTGGTACCGCCGTTTTCTCTAGCAACCGTTCACACCGAGTGATTCACCGACTGCGAAAATTTTGACAATTTTATCGTGCGATACTGTCTCTAAATTACCGTTAATTGAACTGAATTCACTCACGTTGAAGGTTAATTTCGCATACTATTCAAACGAAAATGGAAAGAGTGGATGAATCTGCACAGCTTATATAGAGTTGGGGCCCTGGTCACAGCCCTGGAACAGCTGCTATTACGTCATGTCGATGTCGTGTCCTTGAACTATCTCGTGACCACTCTAAGCGTCCCACAAAGATGATGTTGTGTCTGCGCCTCGTATACTACAAGTTTATATTATTATTCAACGATCCATTCGTTGCCTAGTTGATAGAGCGTCCTACTCAAAGTGAGGTAATGCATTCGATCCCAGGGAAGGACATTTTTTAAAACAAGTGACGTCATCCAAATACTCGGGAATTCCAGTCATGTGGCGGGGGGGATGTCTCTCTACCATATTATAGTGCATGATGGTAGTAGGAGAAGGCTGAAAGGTTATTGGGGGGGGGGGGGGCGATAAAAACGACGTACTTTAACATGTGGTTGGTGGGTGGGAAAAGTGGGATTCAACTTCTGGCATTTGTCACAGGTTGGTATGGGGTGGGGGGGTTAAAAAAGCTTGTACTACGATACGATTGGTCAGCAATTATGGTGGCGGGGAAAAAGGGTGGGGTGGAGGTGATAAAAAATGACGTACTACAGGGAGCATGGCCAAAACCTTGTACTAAAGTACGGGGATATTTTTTTCTTCCCCCCCTCCGATTGAGCTGAAACCGGCATCTCCGGTTTCGCTCTCTCATTTCTTCCCTACTGACTCACACATACCATTTGCCCAAATAGTGTTTTTCAGGCTTAGTAGGGTTTGAAACGTACTTTGAGTGAAGTTCTACCAAGTTCATATAAACCAAATGAAAAACCGATTTGATTAATTGCCTTGATCCGTTGCTTATATTCATCACCTTCAATCTTCAACATTTTGGTCTGGTTTTGCTGGATTTTTCAAGGCATCAGGATTCCAAATCTGCAATGTCTTGGCGCCGTCTGCGGTAGTGGGCGCCTTTAACGTGATCTAAAAAATCCGTTAATTCACACAAGTATCCCATTTGCTGTGTGTCAAATTCGATCGGACGAAGCCCATAATTCGCTTGGGCTAAAAATGATTTTAAAAAATCAACAACAGGTAAATTTTGGCAGTTTTATCGCAATTACGTCGTGTTTAGTATAGTTTTATAAATCTCAGAGGTGGGTGGCTGTGTCTCCACCGAAGAGAGTGAAAACACAGTAATTATAGTAAGCCAGAGTTTACTGATTGAAAGAACTCAAGGGGCAATACAGCAAAAGTAATCGTTTCATCGTTTGAACTCCTTCCCGTCACACTCCAACCACCCGTCAGTTCTACTCGACACGTCGGGACACGACTCCACTACCTGCTCTTTAACAACCCTTCAGTCGCCCTTGATGCTTTCAGCCTCGTATTTGTAGACGATTGTCAGTTCTATAAGTGAATTAACGCGGTTGCCGACTGTGGGGCTCTTCAGGCCTGCCTGTTTAGACTCGAAGAGTGGTGCCAGACCTATCGCTTGTGCCTCCACCAAGGCAAATGTTCAGCCACGGCCTTCTCAAGGTCAGCACTGCCTCTGGTCTTTGACTACTCTCTTGGCGGGAGCACATCATTCACGGACCTCGTCGTTTTTCAATGAATGAGCACGTTGACTCCATGAGCATGTGCATTGGGTTTCCTCTAGTGGCATACAAGGGACTTCAACGACGTTAACGCTACCCCCCCCCCACCCTGTACATATCGCCAGTTCGGTCTCACTTGGAGTATGGTTCAGTGGCCTGGTCTCCTTTTTACGCATCATCCATTTCCCAAACTGAGGTACGTTTCCTTTAAACTTCGCATCACAGGGTCAAACATTAACTACCAGTTATTGATAGAGCGCTGTAGCCTCAACATTCTATAACAGCGTAGTTTGCTGCAAGATGTCTTCTTTCTGCACAAACTGGTCAACGGTGTCTTCCATTGCCCAGCTGTTGGTTCGTCAATCAACTTTGCCTTGCCTCCCTCGCGGGCGCGTTTCAAGCTCCTGTCCTCACCTACTACCGGCCACAGCAGCGTATTCTCCGCGACGTTAACAAAACTACGTCTTCGAAACTACGCCCATTTAGACTTCCCCGGTTCTTTGAATATTTCTTCTCATTTTCCTTCCTGTTCGCTGCACTTTTGTCCAATTATCTTTTGTCAAAAATATGTGAAACTCTTCTGATTACTTACTTTTGTTTCAATTGGGTTCGCCCGTTTTTATCATTAATAAATTGCCTGCACGAACCTGAATGGTGTTATTTTCGTCGTTCCGTTGAAGCATGCGTTTTTTCTGTTTGTTTTTTTCATAAATCTTGCCAATACGGCAGCCGGCGAGCAGCCATGTATACTGACGTTTCTTCGTTATTTTCTTTAATCTGCAAATGGAAAAATGAACATCATTGATTGATTCCTTCAACAATTTCATAACCATTTTTATTTTATTTCTTTTGGTACTTTTAAAACTTGTTTTCGGTTCCCCGACCGTTTAATAAATAGCGTTTTTTTGTTCAACTGGCCAGATTTGAAACAAAGAAAAAAGAGTTCGTACGTTAAGAAGAGTGCCCGCCATTTATTTTATTTTCCTCTCGCCTTCAAACTCACGTATTTGGTTTCTGACAAACCTGACTGAGATTAGAGACAACGATATTTTTAAATTGGCGTCGGCTCGAAGGCAGCTCCGCTTTACGACTTTGTCTCCAGTCCTCGTCCAGACGTGGAGAATCGGGAATTGGAAGTTCGGATTTGCGACACGAGACGCGTCCTTCTGACCTCGCCGCCCCAGTAAAACTTGAGACCGAAAGGCGTTGGAGAAAACGATATATCAGTCAATTTCATTGACAGCGTTTCGCAAAATCGAAAGGCTGAAAACGCTTCTTTTTTTTTTTTTTTTTTTTTTATTGGCCGTCGAATTTCGGAACAGGAAAAGAAATTTCACGCCCCTCGTAACCATCGCCGCTCGTCGTTTTCTCGATTTGTCGCCCGTTGAGAATTTGACGAAGGTACGTCAAAAGTAATGCGACTAGTCATTTCCAACGTCGCGCTTTTTGGTTGGAATACCCGTTTGGTGGCCTTTTGTCGAAACGAGTTTGAGAAGTGACGTTGGTGATGAGGAACTGTTTTTAGAAATCGGTTGCGCGATGAGTGGAGAGTGAACGCCTTTTGTTATTCAGATATTACGCGAGGAATAGTCCGCACGCTGGAGGAGATGATCTGCCGTGCCAAAAAGTCAAGGCAAGGACTATGGTCCCATAGGACAAGAGTTGGTCCCTCGTGCTCAGAAGCTTCCCAACAACTTGAACTTTTGAATCGTTCAAATATACTTCATTTCCCTCCATATTCTGCTTAATTTTCCAACTGTTCTACTCGATTTGCCAATAACTGTTTACTATATCCCGAAGGATTGTACACGATCTTTGCGGACAAAATAACAATTTTTCATGAACTGTTACTTAATTTGTACCCAAACTCGCACTATTTCCGCTCCCTTTCTCAACGATTTAATTGAGTTTTAACTGGTTCGTGCTCTGCTTCGCTCACATTTGTTATAGTTTATCAACAATTCATGTTGATCACCATCCGCGGAAATGAGGAAATGCGCAAAAATGGTGAAAAACTAACTATAGTTATTGTAATGATCGAAACATCAAATTATTCTTGCACTCAAAAACGATTTCGCTTCGTTTTTGTGTCTGTGGACAGCTCCAAATGATATAACAATCTCAACAAATTCTCCTCTCGCTCGTATGACACTACAGTCCTATAAATAATCCGGATGGCGCACTCTGACTGCTTCACATGCTTTGGAGGTCATAAAATAATCCGAAGAACCTTCAAAAATTTCGAAATTCAACTTATGTCGTTTTTTAAACACTCTTTTACGGCGTTTGCCTTTTGATTCCAGAAGCCTGGGCACGAACCACTCCAAAACAAAAAAACGTGTTGGGAGTTACATCTCTTACCTATAAAACGGGGGTTCAATTAAAGTCGTGGCATGGGTAGCAGTAGCTTAATAAATTCTGGAACTGTAAGTGCTGTCTTGTTTCTCCGTAGAACGTGGATCGGATTAGTGGGGGCAGAGGAATGTTGTACGATGCGTCAAATATTCTTCGAAGCCGTTCTCCCAACCATCTGATGAACAGCGAAACGTACTCTTTGGTTTTGTTCAACTGGACGGACTTGCATTCCAGTTTGTTATTCACTTGCACAATGTGATTGTGACTTATCCTATTAAATTCAACGTCAACAATATCAACAATATAACAGCAATTTGGAAAACGGCAACTCGTATGCTTGTTCGGCGCATGTCGAATTAACTGGGTCTTTGACCTCCGGAATATCCACATTCGCACTTAACGGGACTCACTGGCCCTACGGTAAGTCATTGTTCCCCCAAACACCTTTTTATCTCAACCCTTTTTTATACCTGTGGAAGTCCTGCTCCTCATTTAATCTCAAGTGACAACCGATTTCTCCCTTTCCTGGACTTTTCCAAATGTCTTTTCCCTCCCATCAATTCAAGGTTCCTCTCCACAACACACAGCTCTTCCCGACACTCGCGAACGACTCACACTCAACCGGATATCGCTATTCTGTCGGGAGTAATACAGTCCTCACACACGCTCACAACGTTAATTTATTTCTCAGTTTCAAGCTCCTCCATTCATGCGCCTAACAATGTTTGTAATGCACGTCGGAGATCCATCTCATTGAATTCAGAATCGGCAAATGCTATTAAACGATACGAAACAAGCGGAAAATTTGATGCGTACGGTTTTGATGCGTCGCCAGGCAAAAGTTAAAATGACTAGTGGTTGGAGTGTGGCGGGAGGGAGTGACAGTAAATACGCGTAGGCCGGAGTGGGGTGAGGGAATACGTTTCGTAAACTTTGCTCACAATATTTACTATGATTTCACTGTTGTCCTACACCTTTGAGACTCAGCTTCAAAAACATACCTAGGGAACAAAGTGACTTGTAAACCACGTTCTGCCTGTAACAACCATGGGATCCGATTGTTCGGAATGCCAAGCTGGCGGTCCCAACCAGATACAAAATAGAATTTTCGTTCGGAAAAACGAATTTTTTAGACCGGGAAAATATGAGCCAGCTGGTGGACGGGTATTGAGGTTTGGAAATCTCCATGCCTCGAATTGTTAAGTGCCAAATTTTGAGGGAGAGTTGTAAAACATTTCCTTGACCGAAAACATGTATGTACTACTCAGAATGAATAATAAACCAAAACATCTTCACACAACTTTCCTCTGCCCCACGAACATTTCTATCGCTCTAGTTACTGACACGTATTTTTCACTCGTCTGAACTTATAAAACACACACGTTCGGCAAGGGAGCCTTAAAGCTCAGGAATTTATTGTCAAACTGTGAAATTCTGAATTATCACCCTATGTTTTCGGTCCCAACTCGGTAACAACTCCCCCTCCCCCATAAAATTTGATACTTCACGTTTCAAGAGATGGGGATTCTAAATCTGCGATGTCCGTCCGCCGTCCGGGCCGTTTTGTGTCCTTAGCGCGGTCTAAAAAATGTGTTCTTTCGCACTAAAGTAGTTGAACCCGCCAACGAAATTAACAAAAACGCAATTTTGGCAGTTTTAGCGCGAATACGCCACGTTTCGTATTTTTATATACTGGGTCGAATGGAATGAGCATCAGACGTGTACAATTGCGATTAGAGAAATTACAGTTCTTATAGTGACCCAAAGTCTACTAATTGAAGGAACTCGCGGGACAATAACTACAGCGAAAGTAATCGTTTGATCGTTTGTACTCCCTCCCTCCCGTCTCATCAAAACCACCCGCCCGCTCGACTCACCACGTCGTGCCAATTGCCTACAGGCGCCTGGAATATTTCGTTTCCGTCGTTCCGTAGTAGTCAGGTCATGTTTCGTATAGTTTATTGGTATTTTTCGATGCTGAATCGAATGGGATGGGTCTTGGAGCTGTAATTTTGCAGCGTTTTGTGAGAAGGCTCGTTATCACAGTTCTGGAATTAGAGAGGAAACACTGCGACAACAGTTAGTCAACAAGTAGAATTTGAATTCCGCAATTTCTGTGGTTGCATTTCATGACCTAATGACCAATCGTGCGCACAAACACCGTAGTGCCTTGGGTTAGCACCCTGATCATTTGAGTGAAAAAACTACACTCAAACCAGAAATGTTTGCTAATTTATTGTACTTCTTTCGCCAATATATCTTGACTGACAACTTTACAGAACCGTTGTGTCATTTGGAGCAGTACACACAAAAAGGTTTTTTCAAAATCACTTCTGCCGTTCCTTAGAAAAAAAATTTGGTATTTTGACAATAACTATATTTAGTTTCCGACTGATTTTTCTCATACCCTCCTCTTGGCGTTTCATATTGATCTTCAGGCTGGACAGAAAAACTTGAGCCGGTTTGGTGCAGTTCTTTCTTTCACAATTCGTTGAACGGTGCTTTTGGAAGCCTTTGAAAAGACTTAACTGACCTCTAAGACCTGAAGAAAACGTAGAAAACATTTTCAGTGGAGAACATAACTTTCTTCTCTACTCTGTAGAGCTAAATATTACACTACAGTTCATTATTCTCTTGCCCAGCACGACCTAACTACAACCGAACGACGAAAATTGACATATTTTCTAGACGCCGGTAGGCAATTGGCACGACGTGACGGGTGGTTGGAGTGAGACGGCAGGCAGATGGGGAAATGAGCGAAGGCCGGGGAGAAATGACAACTTTTGCTGTATGTTTCCGAGTTCTTTCAATCAGTAGACATTGGCTCATTATAATTATTTCATTATTTTTGATCGACGGGCTCAGACGAGAGCGAATTAGAGAAAATCCACTATCTCCCGTGAATTCACAAAGTAAGAAATAAAAAGGAATAAATGAATTATGGAACTCACCTATCTGCACCAAGCCATCGGTGTTCCGCGGAGGTGAAAAGAGCAGCTCTCAGTCTTGAAGCGACTTAATTTCGTACAACTCACGTACTGAGAGAGATAGAATTTCCCACGGGCACTTCGGAAAAGCAAACAGCAGAAGATGAAATAGGAGGGCAAATTGGAGATAAGAGAGGGAAGATGGAGAAATGAAAGGGTTTTTTGTTTACACGGAGGACGTTCCTCCGGGAAAAAGACTCACAAAATGAAAAAATCTACGAAATTGACAACTCGGGTTAAATGAATAAAAAAGTTGAGTTAACTTAAGCAAGTTAAAAAAAAATAACTTCGGAAGGTTAAGGAAATGGCACTAATGTAAAATATCTGGTGCGTTGCAACACACAACTTTCCTTAGCTCTACGTCAATTCACTTTGTACATGGCCAATTCGATTTAATCAATTCATTTATCACTCAGTTAATTTGAACTTGGTCAAACAACGCTTTACGGCACCAGGAAGCGGTTGCGCTTACAGTTCCAGATTTTATTGTGCTGTTCGTACTCATTGCAACACCATTATTGAGCAATTCGTACACAGATAATTAATGAGGCTGTAAACACAAATTGTTTTGAGAAGGATAGTAATTGCTTTTGCAGAGTTATTGGGTAAACACTTCTAGAACTGGTAGTAATCGAAACGGCAGTAGTTGAAATTCAGGAATTTCTGGAGTGAGCCCCATGTATCTCATGAGCGTTTTTAAACATTCACCCTTTAGGTATTGGATTGGACTACAATACCAATTTTTTTTAACTTCTACTAACATTCCAGCGGAGTTTATAAGAAAAAAACTGCGCGAAAAGCTTTTGGTCGAAAATTTTGATAATTTATTGTGCTGCTCTCGTCATTTTCCCACGGATGAGAATTTTATAGTATCATTGCCTTATTGAGAGCTATCAACATAAAAAATTTGTTCAAAATCGTTTGAGCCGTTTTTGAGAAAAAAAATATTTGGTGTTTATCACTATGATAACTATAGTTAAATTTCGATGGATTTTGTTCATACCCTTATTTTGGCGTTCCATAGTGACTTCCGGGCTAGATATCAAGTTTGAGCTGATTTGGTACGGTGGTTTTCTCTAAAAATCGTTCACAGACACACATACACACAGACATACAGACACACAGACCATTTTCCCAAATAGTGTTTTTCGGACTCAGGAGGGTCTGAAACGTAAAGATCTGAAGAAAACTCAAAATTTTTTTTTCAGCCGATTACATAACTTTCCTTTCTACTTCGTAGAGCAAGGAAAGTAAAAAACTTATATTGAAAATGCACGCAATCCTCTGCTTGAGAAACAAACTTCCTCTGGTCCTATTAGGCATGCCAATAAAAGAAAATCTCTCAACAATTAACACCCAACAAAATTCGTTAAAATGAGAATGCAAGGGAATACCGGAGGGTTTGTTTGGTGCAGAAAACAAGAAGAAACGATATGCTATCGCCGGGTTCGGGGCAAATCATCGGTTATTTTGAATGACTGATAGCTCTGGGACGCTCTCTAGGATAGATTTACCGTCCACCGAACCGCGCATTTCGTCCTGGTTCCAATATATGATTGAATGTTCCACAGATATCGTTTTCTAATGTATTTTAAGATTCGGGTTAGGAGTAATGGAACTATGAAGGAACTGTTAGTCAAAAAATCGACGTTAGTTTGAATTTAAGGTTGCTTTCAATTAACGTATGGCCATTATCAAACCTCCATAGATAGCTTGATGGGCTACCATTCCTTTTTTTTGTGAGCGAGTATTATAATAAAAAACTGCACGATAATTTGTCACAATATTTGATGATTCATTTGTGTTGAAAACATGTTCGCGGATGCTATTAGTTTAGCGTCAATTGGTGACCTCCCGGCTGGGTTCCAAATTTGAGCCGAATTGGTTCTCTCTTAGTCAATTCACAGACACACTCTCCCCCCAAGATACAATGTCCTGAATTCGTATTTTTCGTATTTCCGACTCACTTTTCCGCCCTTGAAACGTTCAAATCTGCGGTAGAAAACGTTTTTTAGAAATTTTTTTCCACCGATTAGATTACTTTTCTTCCTACCTCGTAGCTCTAAGAAATGTAAAGATAAAATGGCCGCTTGATCCGACTAGAAAAACGAAAATTGAGCTTGGAAGGTAATTGGACTGTTCTGCTGATGTCAGCTATTTCCGAGGTCGACGTTGTTCGGCGATAGCAAGACTAAAACTAATACTCCCGAACGTATGTTTCGAAATGAAATAATCAACTGAGCAAATTGCGGAAATAGTTGAATCGAACAAAAAATATGACAATTAGAGTTTGTAGACGATGGTATGACAAAAATAACTAAAAAACCATTTGAAGACGATCGAGTATCTCAAGATTTTGATGATGAGGATGGGGCGGGGGGATGGCAATTTGTACCTACATTTCGGTGAACAAGCACGCAACCAACGGCGATAATCAACGCACTCCCCTACAAATAAAACAGCATAAACATCTCCCGCGTTACATTTTCGAGTTTATGTAGCAAAGTAAAGACATAAAATGTCAAAATGTAATCATCCAGGAAAGAGCGAGGTCGAATTTAAAGGACGAAATTTTTTGAGAAACACAAACGGTGGGTATAGCTTTCGTACTAGTACGCAACCACTAGGGACATTTTATGTCTTTTATTTTGTTTTTATTTTATGCAATGATAACTACTTTTGATTGTGCTCGTTGATGGTTTCGATATAATGGCCGCATCAATTGCAATTGACATCATCACTTGGTCACTGAGGTTATTATATATTATATTTTGTGACAGACGTTACCAAGCGTTACACTTCAACCATTCGATATTTCGTGACGCTTCACCGTTACATCTCCCGCGTTACATTTTCGAGTTTGTGAGGCAAAGTAAAGACATAAAATGTCAATACGAAAATTGCGCGAGCACTAAATGTGTCATCACCTGGGGATTTCCATATGCACGACTCTACAACTTAATTACGTATATTACTCTTATATCGACGTAATATTTGACATAGTTTCAGTCCAAACAGTTTGTAGTTGTCGGAGAAATTATTTGAAACTCATTAGGAGCGACGTAAAAATTATTGAGACGTTTGGTAAATATTGAGGGGAGAGAGAGTTAAAAAATTGTGAACTAATGTACAAAAAGATCGTTGGAAACTGAGCAAATGGCGCGGGTAATTAGGACGAGTGTGGTTATGATAATTACGTAACTATTTTAGCAAGTAATTGAATCCCATGACTTACTCTTGATTGGAGGTTGTGCTATAGTGCAGCAGGGAAGACCACACTCGACCAAATGTGGTGCGCCAAAAGACCTGCTTGCTTCGCTGTGGTTGGTTTTGGATTCGCTATTCGGATATCAGCTGCAGTGGAGTGACACAACGATTTAATCTGCCCCTAAGCCCAGTAAGGCTTCAGAGTTTGTGGCTGCTCTGGATGGTTGGGTTGACTCAGGCAGTGCCCCCTATTCTTTTGCGTCAGTGGAAAGGGCGTCAGAAGGCATCCATGGAAGGGATTACGGACACTTTCACGCCATTTGTGTGGCATAACTGCCTACAAGGGTGAGGCTTACAATAGGCTGGGATTGTAACAGTGTCGATGCTTTATGTCTGTGGTAACCAGTTCAAGTCCTCGAATCACGGGTACTCACGTGGAGTGCGTCAAGCGCCATGTCGTGGTCTTCAAGCAAGTTGCTGGAGCATTGTCACGCGAGGACTGGGAAGTGGAGAGAGAGCGGCACTAGCGGGTTGTCTCTGGAGAAGGACTGAGGCCTTCCGACCAGTCTGCAGTGGGCCTGAATGCCGAGGTAGTATCTGGCTGCCAGGATCTTAAGCTAACTTGGCAAGCCAAAAGGCGCAAATATGACAGGATGCATGGGTGTGTCGGTAACATCAGGGTTGCAGCATTGAACGGTAGAAGAAAAGTGCCTGGGCTTGACGTTTCAGTGGGCGTACTGCGAGGTATCTAAACTAGTGGTGGTTCTATCGTGGAACACCCCCTTATCCTTCTTTCCTTCCCCGTCCCAAATCTCTCCTCATTCCCTCAATTTTTTAAATTTAGTTTCTCCTTTTTGAGTGCCATTTACCGTGAGCTCTCCTCCGGGAGTATTCAGAGGGCAGCCCTTTCACGAATGCCTTGTGAAGCCCATCCACCCACGCAGAAAGTAAGGGAAGTCGGGGCTCTGCCTGAGTTTCAGTTTATCAACCGAACCTTGCAGAGCAGCCCCAAACTTCGAAGGCTTACTGGGTTTAGGGGGCAGGTGGGGTAACCATGTCACACCACCAGAGCTGCTCCTAAACCACGCGTACTGAATATTTTCCCAAACAGTGTTTTGCGGACTCGGTAGTGCTTGAAACTTGAAGATTTGACGGGAAAGATTTTTTCGTCGAATTACGTAACTTTCCTTTCTACTTTGTAGAGCCAAGGGAAGTAAAATACATGATTGGGGGATGATTCGCTGTACCTCGTGGGATGTCGTCGTATCACCAAAAACAGCATCCCTCGTGTGTGGCGATTCCACGCTTACGTCCATAGTCACCTGGCTGCACCATAAATTTATGTTTTCAACTGCAGAAGGAACTGCAAATTGTGCGTTAGTCGCTACGTTTAGTTGCATTACCCGGTCATGAACTGATGTAGGGCACGTCTGTTTGTCAGCACGTTTTCGTAATTAAAGACGATTTAATTAATCGCCCCAGTCATTAGATCCTTTCCTTTCCGTCTGCGATCCTCAAAAAAAAAAAAAAAAAAAAATACCGAGCGTCTCGCCTTCTGCTCCGTCGGGTCTGATGTTCAGGCGTCATATCTCACGCGATGGCACCTGTCGTTTCATTGTTTTCGGAAGAAATCGTTTCCAAAACAGGTGTCCAAAACGACACATGGAGCCTTCGAGCTGCTGTCCTTCTAAAAGGCTTCCCGCGGTTGGTTTTCGTGCCAGTGATTTCTCGAATCTCCGCGGTACAAAAAGGAGTTTCGTTTCCGGACCTTCCCGTTCATTATCCAATCGAGTTGACGTCGTGAAATTATGTGAATTCGAGGGGAATTGCCCTAAAAGAAGGAAGAAATGGAGGGAAAAAGTTTTGAAATACCGCGTAATGAAAGTTTGGAAATTGAAAAATGTTGAAACTTGTGTAGAGAAGTTGAGGAAATGCTTGAAAGAAGGTCAAATGTTTAACGTCCAATTGTCGATGTTATCTACGCACATTGTGGCTTGGAAGTATGTTCTTGCGTGATACCGAACGTCAGTGTTTCCCATTGCTGTGCTCCCGGCAGGATTTTCTTGCGGAATGTCTCCAAGGCAGTGCCCCAGTTTCTTAGTGTATCAACCCTTTTCGGACCGGGCTTTTGTTCGACGGGAACGCTTCCTGGTTCCCGGTCGAACCCTCCTTCGGGGCCTTCTCTCCATTTCCATAATCAGTTCGGCGGCATCAATTGGTCGGAGCGGCGGGCAACAAGTAGATAAGGAGCCGAGCGGAGCGCCCTGGGACGGTAACCGGACGTCCGGTATCACGACCCGGGAAGTTCGGTCACTTCCGGAGTTCTCGAGCTCCCGCTGATTACATCCCGAACTGGCCGCAACACCCACTTCCTCTTTAGCTGCGCCCAACTCAGGGCGGCGCCTTCGGAATTGCGGCTTTTGTGGGCTCTTCGCGCTGTCCTCTGTGTTCCACGAAGCTCGTGCAGGTTCCTTTTCCCTGCGACCTAATCGGCTTTTTGTGTCTACGCCCTGGAACACACCTCATACTGCAGATTCGTAACGAAAAAAAGTCTCCCAGATCTGTCCACCACACTACTTTCTTCATTCTCCAGCTGACATTTCTCAAATACTTCCAGACGAACAGGCTCTGCCCATCATTGCCAGGAGTCTTGCTCCATAAACAGTGTAATACTCATGCATGGCCGAAATTGAGAGTGTGAGGGGTATGAATTGGGTGATATGAAAACGAGAAAAGTGGAGAGGAGAGGAGAGTTGGGTGTTGCTCACACCGAAGGGGGAGCTTCAGAACGAAGTGAATAAATAAAAAGGGAACTCAGTAAGCGTGAGTGAGGACTGTATTACACAAGGGGACTCGGAATATGCGTGAACTGGTTGCAGGGGAAACTTGGTCAGAGAGAGAGAGAGAGAGAGAGAGAGGGAGAGAGGGAGAGAGAGTGAGAGAGAGAGAGAGAGAGAGAGAGAGAGAGAGAGAGAGAGAGAGAGAGAGAGAGAGAGAGAGAGAGAGAGAGAGAGAGAGAGAGAGAGAGAGAGAGAGAGAGTAGATATGTGACTTTCCCGAAAAGTCTAGTGAGCACTGGGGTATCTTGGAAGAGTTGTGCATGTCTGAGAAGAAAGTAAATCGAGGGGAAAGAAAGAGTATTTTGGAAAGTCCAAAAAGGGGAAATCCATCGTCGCTTGGGGAGTCGAACTGAACCTAATCTCTATGTCTGGAGGAGAAGCCAACTGAGCAAGTAGTTCTCAGACTTCCCCATGGCAATCATGAAGGGTCCCAAACAGTTGGAACGAACGCATCTGGTAAGGCTGGACCTCAAAGTCCCAACTACTTCAGCCTGTGCCAAGCAGTGGGAGACTAGAATGAGAACTGCAGTAGGCTTGGATGCCTTTGTGTATTGCTGGATTCAGAAGGGCAAGCTCCTTTCTCAAAGCAGAGAGACTCTCGACTTTTGTGGAAGGCTTTCCAGTCGGCCTCCTATCTAATCTTCACTCCTTGTGCTAGTGATGAGATTGACGGCCTTTCGGAGGGAGAATGCAGTTGCTCAGGGACATTCCTTCCTCTCAATAGCGCCGTTCTTTCGGCAGTACAGAAGCATTTCAGATGACGCTCCACCAATGGGACAATGTACTATTAAAGTCGAGTCCAAGGACGCAGCTGAATTACAGTTAGTGCCACTGTGATTCAGACAAACCTGGAACAACTAATTAAGTAGTGAATGGTCAAGCGGCAAATCAATGCGATTACGTGCAGGACGTAGTTTAATGTGAGATCCTGCCGCTTCTGCTACCTGTCACTACACTTACAAATGGACTCCTGAGCAATGCAAATGCCATATCTTTTAGGAGGCCGTTCTCCCAATGAAATTAAGTTTGGTGGTGGAGAACTGGGAGGTTCGCCAGCAGGAAAGAAAGCTTTGGTGGAAGGAAGCTTGGAGAACCAGTGTTCAAGTGGTTCTGCGTTCTTTCTCTTGTCATCAGACTGGGCCACAAGAGCTTTTGTGTATTTTGGGTGTCAAGTCAACACATTATGAGCATAACTCTCTGAAACACATATCGTCATAGGAGGAGAGCTGTACATGAAGTACGATATCTACCCTGGGTTATGGGCCACTTCCAAATCTCATCTGAATACCGTCGTCTTTGCTGAATTCATGTGCTCAGAAACATGTATTTGCCTGGAGAAGATTCTAGGTTTGTTTATAGATGCCTGAGATTGAATGGAGGTAGAACTCAGCTGGTCCTACAGTCCCAGAACATTTTCCAGGGTGGGATATTGTTGACTTATTTATAAGGTGTTGGTGCTCCCATGAGTTTACTCCCAGAACCGATTAGTACATTGCATCACTCACTCCTCTGCGATGGCAGTTCTTCTTTCTTGTTCTCCACACCTTCACGAGAGTCTTAAGATTAAGAAGCTCTCGTCTTAACTCCCTGTCATCATTCTTCTCCCATGAAGAATACCCGTCACGGATTAGGTCCAGGCTAATTGAGCTGTGCGCCAGTGGATGGTTTCGGCTGTTTGAACTGTCTCCCGGGATACTACCGCTTGTCGCGAGTGTATTGTAGACAGGAGCCATTCACTCACAACTAGATTCTAACGCTTTAGGTAACGAATAATCAAAAAGCTCTGCCGACTCTGCCCAGTAGTCAGCCCCCCCCCTCTCCTTTTTGATTTGTGACCCGGTCACTGGGTATTGGAACTGTCACACATCTAACAGCCAGGCAGCTCATCAACCTTCTTCGCTCATGCTGTGAAGTCCCCGTGTCTTCTTCAGTGGGCGTGTTTTGTTCGCGAAGGAGGTTGGTATCGGCTCAGACTGCTTTTCTTAGGGAACTGTCGCTTCTCGTCCCCTTGCGTCAAGGCCACGTTGATACGGTGCAATTTGGGAACTGAACACTTCGCTGCGTTTGAGGATCTCGCTCGGTTTCAATTTGCTGTTGGGTGGCGGACTTGTAAACGTTCAAAATAAATAAGTGAAGCGCGACAGGAGCCGAGAGCCAGAGGCGGCTCGTCACTTGTCACCTCAAGCGTCATGCTCCCTGCTCGTGTAAACCACTTCATCTGTTCCGGTTCCATTTCAGTTTCGATGGGCGGTCATCTCAGGAGCCCTCTGATGCCCCGCGTTTTTTTACGCGTTGATCGAGCACAGAAGTCGAAGACGCCCTACAATTTATAGACGAAAGTTCAGCAGGCGGAAGGGAATTAAAGAGGCCTGAAATGTTCGCCGCACCTTCGAAATACTACCGTGCGCCCTGCCCGAGGAAGTGGCGCGACGAGTCACAACAGAGCAAGAACCGTTTCAAGAGTACCCCGTAGAACTCAACACTAATATCAACCGTTCGGTGGTTTCAGCAAAATATCAAGCACAAAGCCTCTCACAACTCCCCACAAATACAATCATGCGATAAATTGTAGTAGACTTTTTTTGTGTAAACATCTCATCCATGGGAAAATGGTGAGAGTAGCACAGTACATTAGAAACTTTTTTGAAGAAAAAGTTTTTTTCCGCACAAAGGCCGCTCAAATTATACTATTATTTCCCGAAATGCAGGATGGTAGTCCAATAAGCTATCTATGATGGAAACTTGGATGCTTAATAATGTTCATGAGATAGGCATTCCCGAATTCGAACAATCGCCGTTTCACGTACTACCATTTCTCACCATTTTTATTCGATAAGTCGAATAAATTCTTGGTAGTTGACAGTCTTATGAATCACCTAAGCACTGGTCAGCAGTAATGGTCGTGGTATAAGTAAGAGAGACTCAATAAAACGTTCTACCAAGTTTACGTAAAGATAATGAAAAACAGATTTGATTAGTTGAAGCGCGGCGTAAATCACTGGATGCTCTGAGGAAAGATGAGTGTTGCGTCGCACTATACGATTTTCTGATCTGTTTCCGTATATTTCCCGCAGAGTGGATACTACTTGTCCCAAATAATGGTGTTGACAGTCCCTTAACGTTTTTATTCAACAGCAGTCTTGAAAGTGAGTAGGGGCTGCCCATAAAACAGTCCACTATTGATCCTGACAGAACGTCAAGTGCAGTTCCACCGAGTTCCTACGAACTAAGAGACGAGCGGATGCGTGAACGACGGAAACTGCCGATAATGAATTCATGTTTCGCTTTCTCAGTGGATCATAATTCGTTTCGTAATGATATTCAGAAAGAAAAACTCGACAAACGAACGTCCACTTCCCTTTTCATATTCTCCTGTTTTCTTCGAAAGCCAAATAATTACGGTGTTTGTTTCTCGCTCGGTTCTCTTGTTGTTTGTACAGGACCCTCGAATCAACAATTCTTCGTACGATTTTTCGTTTGAAGTCTTCAAACTTCTCTTATAGGTATCATTTCATTTTCATTTTTACCCCTTCCGACGAATTCGTATCGATATTCTGCGCCATCGCGGTGATTTGTATCGATTATCGTTCGTGATGATGAAATGAGCCGAATTGAGCAGTTCGGTAGTCAAACAGAAATACGTAACTAATGCTAAATTAGGCGTGAGACTGTCGCCAGAGGCCTTAACACGGTAAGAGTCGCTATTTTTTAAGGTTGGACAATATCCCACTAGATTGAGCCAACCAGCGTGTAATTTAGTGGCGCAATCGCTGCACAATTGAGCCACACACCTCCAACAACACACCACACACTGATGTTGGTTATTGGGTAAGGAGTTTTTAGGTCTACTGAATCCGAAAAAAATCTAATTTGTGTGCGTGGTCCCTGTGTGTGTCTGTAGTTTGAGTTGCGGAAGAACGGCTGTATCGATTGACCTGTTATTTTATTCGTGATTTTTTTTAGACTGAAAAATAAGCCGATTTCGTTAGCTGAAAACGAGTCGTGATGGTAGGGGGGGGGACCAAATACTAGGGGGGTTTCGCATTACTACAAAACTTTTCATCTTTATGCATATCTCCATGAAACTACAGTGTGATAAATGAATGTTCCTCTCACAGTTCTTCGAACAAACATAAAAACCTCAATCCACCAAGATGTAGAAAACACACCATCCTAGAGTTGAGGCATTTTTCGGATAGAGATGCTAAGGTTCTTTACTTGGGGCTGGTTCAATCCGTAATGCAATATGGAGCTGCCCTATGCGGCTCGACGTATGTTACACATTTGTCACGACTTTATGTGATTCACGATTTAATAAAATTAAACTTTTTTTGAAAAAAGATTGTCGTTTTTCCTCGGAGAAAATATTCAAGCTGCTTCAGGTATTACCACTGCGAGACATAATAGACCAAACCACTACATCTATTACCTATAAATATTACACATCTGGGTGTATTCACGGTGTGTTCAACTCAACTAGGTCCGCCTCTTTGTTGCTAATAAATGTTAGATTTAGAAGGACCACGATGGGGCAACGGTCGCTATACTGAAGTGGTTGTCTTTTTCGAAAAACACTCAAGATCTGAATTTTAATTTATTTATTGTTATTAAGGGAATTTAATATTTTCTTCGTCGGTCTCTCTTGGGTAATCGAGCAATAACGACTCCTCCCCTTAGCATGAGTTCAACTCAAAAGGGAGAGTTCACACTTTTTGTTCTTTGGTGGGTATTCATTTACAAGGCTATCACAAGGATATTTCCATTGTTTCTCGTCGGTTTATGTAGATTAGTGATACCCAAATTCAGAGGCACTATTGTGTGATATATCCGGCCTAATTCGAAATAAACGACTTGAAAAAAAATCTGTCAAAAATAGGTTTTTTAGAACATTTTTGTAATTCCCAGAGCAACTGCTTCACTGAATTTGATCAATCTTCTAGCAGCTAACAGTCTCTTCTAGCAGCTTATACCCACTTAGCGAGAGTGGGATGACGACAGTTGAAGTTCGAAATAAAGAAACTCTGTGAGCGTGAGGAGGACTGTATGATACGTGCGGAATTGAGTTGAGTTGGTGTACAAATGGGCGACACAAGAGTAGTACTTGGAACGGGTGTACTGGCATGGGAAACTGTATTGTAAGGAAAAGGGCGAGCTGTGTTACGGGAACGAGAGTTTATAGCGGAGTGACTGTGTGACTGCTGGGAGCCGAGTGTCTCAGGGAAGAGCAGTGTGTCCTGGAGAAGAGGAGGTAAATTGAGGGAAAGCAAAAAAGGAGAAGTCTGTTGTCGTTAGAAGTTAACCCAAATTAACCCCCCTTTGTCGGTGGAGAAGCCGACTGAAGGGACAGTTCTCGGACTTTCCCGCTGCATCACTTGAAAAGGGCTGAAATCGTTGGGTTGGGCCTTTCAGCATGCCCTGTACACCCCACATTTTGTTCTCCGTAATTATTTCTGTATGATTCTGTTGAACAGAGATATAAGCCACGATAGCCGGGAAAAAGGGGTTTGTCGAATATTGATTCGTCATTTTTCCAATTTTCCCAGAACCCGCCCCAACGATTTCGTTCAGATTTAAGGAGAACTCTCCGTAAAAATGTATTGAAAATGTATTGAGTGAGATACGGTAGAATTTATGGAGGTGGCGGAAAGTTGTGTGTTGCTACGCACCAGAAATGTGTTAATTTGACTCCCAAAATATTCCCTAGAAATAACTCATACGCCTAAACAGCGTGTTTGCGGGGTGAGCTGGTACCCAAATAAATATTAGGGTCATGAGAGACTTACATGTCTTTACAAGAGACAATGAATCTACATGATGGAAGTTCGATAAAGTTTATAAAATAATTAGCGAGTAAATTCCAAAATTCGTACTGCGACTGCTTCGAATAAGTTTTATTCAATGTTGTCCCTGTAATTCCATAAAAGTAAACCCATCTCTTCTCACAAAATCCTCCCCGCATCTCTGGCATGAGTAGGGGCAATCCAATTTATTCCGAAGTGAGTCTCGATGTTCTACGAGATTCGTATTAACTCACAGGAAACAGATTGGTTCAGTAACTCGAATCTACGTGGGTCGTAGGAAAGTTATGTGGTACGTCGACGTTAATTGCTGTACGACTCTGCAAATCGGGATTGCCTGAGACATCATTCCACTTAGCAAGCTTAGATGCCATTCTGTAATACGACTTAAACAGCGTTTCGTGTTCAATTACTTTAGGCGTTAGATTCTGAATATTGGTAAACGCGAGTAAACGGATTCTTCCACCATCTAGTAAACAGGAAGTAGTTGGAGTTGCAAAACGGCTGATGGTGGCAAGGGGAGTGCCTGCACATTTCCATGCAAGACACAAACAGTTGTAGAACACATCAGTCCAATGTGAATGCTGCTTCCCTTTTGCTTTGGCTGGTTACTATTGAGCCTTCGAACCTGGTGGTGGGGGCGAGATGAGTGGAGCAGGGCTCAGTAGCGGCAACCACTAACGTGAGAAGTCCCTCGGGACACTGGAAACAGTACTCCCGTCGTTTTGCTTGGGCTAGGCTGGCTAGGAGGTGTGATTGGGACTACTTACCTGGTTGCCATAATTGGGTGGGCTGCTGGGCAGTTGCCTTGCGCATCCCTCCCCCACCAGTGTTGCTGATGCCTGCTAAGTCATGTGAGCCAGGTAATCTATTTATCCGTTGCATTAATAAATGCTCTACGAAATTAGACTTGCGTTGCTCATGTTTACTCCACTCGGCAGCTTGCCGTGGACAACTCTGCATGAGCCTGGTGCCTTTGTGATCTCCTTCACATAATTTATGGCGCAACTGTGTCGTATTCGTTCCAAAAACATAACCGATTCCAATTATGCTAGTAACAATACCGAACCTCGTGTATGGTAGACCCGTGTTTAGTAGGCCTTGTTCTCACTTGAGACATCGTTGCTGGATCTGGAAATGCTGCTTTTGCAACAGTTGAGAAATTAGTAGAACTATGATGACACCAAAGGGTAATGTAACTTCCAAGTCGTGGAAGGGTTTCTAAAGATGCTACAAACTGTTCGTGACTGTTCAATGCAACATGCTGAATCAGTATCAGTTTTATGACCTCGGAGTTCCTGCACCTGCCCTAATGGGACTGCCTAGCCCTCAACAGCTAAGTCATTGTTTCCCCAAAGACATTCGTACCTGTAGAAATTCCACCTCCACGGTTATTGGCAACGGATTTCCCTGAAGTGGGGTTTTCCCTTCTTTATTTTCCCTCTCCTCAATTTCGGATTCCTCTCACAACATACAGCTCCACCCAAATTCATTACCCTACGAACTCTCGTCTCCCTGTGCTCATTCAGACATTTTCCTCTATCAATTCTCAGCCCAGTTACTCTCCCCTGCTGATACAGTTTCCCGCCAGTTCAAGCGTATTACGAGTCCTCTCCTTGTGTCGCCCTTTTGTACACAAACTCTACTCAATTCATTGCACGTCATACAGTCCTCCTCATGCTCACCGAGTTTCATTTATTTCGATCTTCGACTCTCGCCCTCTCGTGCGCCCAACAGTGACAATAAATCTATGTGTGGTGTTTGATTTACTGCACATTGATAAGACTGTGGTCACATCCTGCTCTGTGGTTGAACAGGGCTTATCGCGAATTCCGCAATAGCGCAAACTTTCCGCAAACATATGTTCCCAATTACCGTGCTTGTTTCACGTCGTTGAGAGTGTTTTCGGAGCTCTTGAAAAAATAAGAGCCTCAATTAATTCGCCTAACACAAAAGATGGGACATCATAATGAGAAACGAGAGGAACAAATTTGCCCAGGTGGTAAAGTCTAATTAGGATTCAATGTGGAATTTTGTATGTGCGGATTAATAACAATGGAGCACTAACAGGAAATTAATGAGACGGACTCGCCAGTTAATCACTGTAATGTCGTATGGAATAATTGATTGGTGATTGAACAAGTTCCTTTAACGCCCAACGAGTTAGCTTCCTATAATTGTGTTCAATGGTCTGTGACCGTGGTCTCGCCATGTCAAACGACGATGGCCGCTCATTGACGTACGACCTGCCAAAACAAAAAATCTAAAGTACAGTATACTATAAAATATGAAGATTAATAGTAAAATAAGAAAATGTCAGTCGTCATTGAGAACATCAAAGTTTAACGGATTAGTAAAAATATTAACGTCCGCCCAATGGTGAGAGCAATCTTTCTCAGACACCTGGATTCGTCAGCTCACAGTTGGCTCACAGTTGGGTCCCTCGTTTGATCGTTTAAGATCTCTCCCCCTCCCCGTCCTCCTCACTCCTTAAGCATATTCATGAGGCGTCCTGCATGATGGCGAAACTCTTCAAATATAACTTATTTCGACCTAAGCCGTCAATGCCTGATTCGTATCGTTCCTTAATCAGTCCGACATAGTGGGGAAAACGGTTTTGTGTGGGCTCCGTTGGGCGTTTGCTTCCATTCCCGCTTCGATACTTCCAAGAGGAGCCTAAAGCTTCATGGGGTCTCCTACGCTAACCTGTCAGCTGGCTCACTCCCAGCTGTAACTACATGAGATGTGGATCCGTTGAAGACTCCGTTGACAGGGGTCATCCACTAGGCCCCGAGCAGTCGTCAAGGTTCTGCCCGCCAACCTAGCTATGTTCTGTCCTTTCTTGTATCAACTTGTTTGCCACTAAGTTGTTAGTTTTCCAGCGCAACGTAACGGCCTCTCACACGTTTCTGTCTTGTCATCATCAAGATGGAACGTTTCGATGGCGACTGGTTCATTCTCTTCGCCACGATAAATGATGAATGAGCAACTCGTGGTTTTCTATTTTACTCCCATTCGTGTACATCGTGTACTATATTGTAGAATCCTGCCCCATACCCAGGATCCTCCTCTTACTGCCATCTGACAGCGTGGGTTGTAAGATGGAGCCAGTCAGCCTCTACCAGTACGCTGCCCGCCAGTTCCCAATATCCATTGGCATTTCTCCAGCCGCCATAGTCACTGCCCCATAGGAAATCGTCCTAAATCCTTCTTTAATGGGCACAGACTTCACACGCAGTAAAAGACAACCCCTAGGCATCTCATCTCATCTATTTTCTCCAAAGGCTTCCCCGACATGTACAGTTTATTAAAGCAATAGGACGAAAACTGAACATATTAGAAAACATGGGAATTTATAAACAAAAAACTTCAATGGACAGATCATAAATGGAAAAATCAACACAAAATGCGACACCATATTCACACCACTCAAAACACTACACAAACGAAAACAACCAACTGACGGATTTACCCTATGCAAAAAAGACGTAGATTCGACAATTGACAGATCATTCAATTTCCCAGTGTCAAATCTTACTCCACTGTTCAGTCACTTCTCTACCTAACACAGAGAGTAGTTGGCAAGAATACCCTCATCGAATTCAAGCTCGATGCTCGATTGCACGTAGTATTTGGCAGAGAACGACTCGACCGATTGAGCTGCTTTTGTCCTGCTCATGATTATTTGAAGGTGCTAAAATAAGGTTATGAACTATTTCCTTTCACGGTGGAAGAAAGGGGGACCAAAATGTTCCAAAAAGGAGTGTTTTCGCATTTTTCTTAATAACGTTGGTTTAACGGCCGTATGAACAAAAAAAGATCATTTATCAATACTGGGTTTTGCTATGTCTCCCCATTTGTTTCTAACTAACCTTAAAGGTGGGTTCTGGAGTTCCCAGTCACCAGACAATACGTCTCTATCTAACATACATTCCTCGGAAATGGAATGGTCAATGTGTCACAGCTGCACTGCGTCTCCTCCTCCTCCACCTTATCTTCTGGCTTCACCTTCCGTCTTTAACTTTTGCCATTGACGTTTCAGGAGCGGTTCCGATGAGGTAGATGTCGTACCATTCCAATGTCACTGCATGTCTCAATCGGGGCTGTACCAGCTTCATCCACTTTCGAGTAAGTTTGTGTTCCTCACATTACCGATTTGCGCCTGTTCCCAGTACGATACCTAAAGTTATTTCCACGTGTTTCTTAAATACTATTATGCTGGTTGCCTGCGTATTTTGAAGGTTCGAATGATCACTTTGTTTGCATTCCTCACCAGGATTTTATCGTCTCAATTTACATCAGCTAGTAGCCTACTGGCGTCCCTTGCAGTTGGGGGTCCAGAACTCTGCTCTCGTGTTCTCTGCATGTCTATCAGAGGTAGACTACCATAATATACATTTCGCCTCACGTATAAAATATACTGTTGTACCCAGTCGTTGAAGCTGGTGCTACAGAACGCAGAATGCGGCATGGAATTCTCCTGCTTTGCCCGTTGAGGGGCCGTAAAAGCCTTCATTATAGAGGCTTACTGCACATAACACTGACATCTCCAACATATTCCAAACTCAACGCTCACAACGAAAAAATCCTGGGGGTAGCCAACGTCAGAAAGAGGAGAGGGAAAAATCCCAAGGGTAATCCCAGTTCGCGCATGCCCAGGGTAACGGATAGCGTGTATCCACCATCCGCACTGGAGGAATCTTAGAAGGGCTACTGTCGCTCAAGCGGAGACCTCCCATTGACCCTTAACCGACCAGTGAAAGGGGCGATAATCAACAAACCAGAGGGGAGCTCCTATGTCACCGCTTCGAGTAACTTCCGTTCATACCACTAACATGCACAACAATTGAACTCCCAACGATACACTACACCACTCCACTTTTTTTCCATGGCCCAAAAATTAATGACTATGACTAGGTTAAATAGCAATAGCAGAGCAGGTAATAAAAACGTTACGTGCACCTCGTCATCGGTTTTGCCACGCCTCCAATTGACGAGCAGGGTGCTCATCGTCCCAAAAACCAAAGGTGAAGGCAGTAAGCACATATTCAAGTGCACAGGCAGTCAGGCTAATGAATACCTGCCGCAAGATTCCAGGCAAGGATATCTTGAGTGGATCCCCACGGTAGCAAATTTATGGCTCATCCTTCCAATCCATGCTCAGCTTGCTCGTAAGAAAGTAAACGCCGTAGGTATGAGACCCAACCATACCATGTAACCAACTACCTGGACGACCTCTCCACCGAACAGAGACGAGCAGGGCTCTATGGATGGCAGTTATACAAATGGAAAGCGAGATGGGGATTCTCATTAAAGAGTCGTGAGAGTTTTTTCCCAGCATCCGAATGTCTTAGATGATAATGTCAACGCAGGCCATTAGGCATGGCGGTTTCGTTGCACATTTCCATTTCATTCCTCCTAAACACTCTTCATCATGCACATGCTGTGGCTTCAATCTGCAGGGCGTGCTGCTCTAGATTCCTACAACTTTGAGTGAGGGTTCCACACTGAGGGCTGTCCAAACGGTGCAGAGGGGATCTCTGCACCCAACACTTGTTGCAAAGTACGGTATGGGATTCCCCAGGGTTATACCTTCACACATGTCTACCGAAAGACTGGGTTTGGTGGTTGCTGAGCGAGCGCCGAGCTCTCATGCTAGCAAAATCACAACTTGCATGGTATTCATAAACGACTGACGACCTCCTTGATGGATCGCGAGAATAAAACCGACCTATGGCAAAGAACTTTTCCGTGTACCCATTGTATTTCCGGTTGGTTAAATAAATAAATCGCTTGGCGTGAAACTGATCGTTTAAAATACAGAATCATCGAATCCCCGATCGGTTGTGGAAAGTTGTGTGATATCGTTCGCCAGATGCTCCTACCGTTCGGCCTGATTTTTCGTCGCAAACAATGTCTCTGCCCAAACAACACGTACGTGTTCCAGACGGGAGGGAGGAAAACAAAAACGGTATTTATACAGAATAAGTAATGAGCGGTTGTGTAATCATTTTTGCGTGAGATGAAATACGTGTTTTCCAGTCCTAATTCAATTAACTATCGACGTGTTGCTGCAAGTGGAGGACCAGGGTGACTAAATATTAGCTGGAAATCAACTTATTAGTAGTCGCAAACTAATACAAAGAACTGTTTGAGTTTGGCACGACAAAACCTGTGTGTCATATTTGTTGCGTACATGTCCTCGTCTATTTTGTGTCGTTAACGTGAACAGTTTTCACGTGCCCGAGGGAAAAGACGGCCGTTGAAGTCTGGTGCGTTCCCTGCCAAATGGAAAATGTCCTACTTCACAGCCGTCGATCCTGATTGAGCTGTAAAGGTTTCTGATGGAGTGGGAGAATCGGACTTGCGATAAATTGTACCACGGCCATCTGCTGTCGCTTATTGGTTTGTCGAGCGTCCATGGGCCGTTTCTTGAGTGAGCGCAAGTTTACATATCTAAGAGAAGGCTGATTGTTTGGGTGTAGCATATCGCATATCGTATATCCCTGGGCAGCCAGTTAGGACCACCACAGAACCAGACTATTCCCAAACCGTATATATTGATAAATCCACCTCTCACCCTCAGAGCTGTTGCGAAGCCCATAGGCAGGAGGTGGCAGTACTTGTAGCATCCTAGACCACGAGCACTCACTCAGCATCAACCAAGCTCAGACTGGTGGAAGTACAGCAGGTTGTCATTTAGCCAGTTTCCGAGTAGTGCAACACCCAGGTATGACACAGGGAACCTGTGCCATCTAGGAGGGGTTCACAGTCTGGTTTCCCACCTGATCAAACTATTTACTCGGGTGGCAAGTTTCAAAGAGAGAAAGACCAACTGCGGCCAGGTATCACAACCTTCTTCTCAAACTAGGCGAAACAGTTATAAGCTTATGTACCGCTTGACATTGTAGGCACCCCAGTGATCGCAGTCTAATAGTCAAAGACGAAGATCGCTGTAATTTTTCCTATCATCAGGTTTACTACTGCAGTACTAGCAATGAGCACCGCTTCTCTTACTGTATCCCCATAAAGGGTGAAAAAGAATGACGTCAAGAGATCGCTGGGAGCCCAGGGCTTTGATAGTATCCACTGTGTAGATCCAGTGTGACGAAGTACTGGGAACCCGACATTTGGTCGAATCAGTCTTGTACATGGAAAGAGGGAAAAATTTTGGTTCTGTAATTTTGTTTATTTTCCGAAAATCTACAACCATTCTCTTGGATTATTGAGTGTGGCCATTTACCAAGGTACGCTTTGGCACACGCAAACATGCTGACTGTCATACATTAGAGCTTGTTCTAATAACCCTGTCAGTTAGGTGTTCTTGCACAATGGAATCCATAATTTTTGTCTGTAACCGGTGGGAAGCGAGGGAAGCCCTTTTCAGTGTCTCTTTGCGCACCACGCGCTCAATAGGTAACCAGTGATGACTTGAAGTGCCCCAGTGGATACTGCCCTGTAGTTAGGCCTTGGTGATCCACATTGTGAGATTGAGCCAGTACTTTCCCTCGACAGACAGTCGATTGAGTTCGCTACTACAGACAAGGAGCAGTAGCCCACTTTCAGAGGTTAGTGCCTTTGAAGGACTGGAGGTGTTGGCTGAAACGCCACCCTCTCAACTACACTGACGACGAAGTATTTTACGTCCTTTTCAAAAAAAGCTCTTCCCTGCTCCCCCCCCCCCCACGGCGAATATCACTACTACAAAGCAGCCCACTCTCAAGGGCTATCAGCATAGTCTGGCGAATTGACTGTCTCAACCTCGTCTACGAGTAGCTCTGGCAAAACAGCCTAGCGATCGCCGTTTCCTTTTACCAGCTGGGAATACGCTCAAAAACTCAGCCTGCACTTAGTTACGACTTACCCTTTGAATACGCACAAACACCACCGCAGTATTTTTTTTTTCACCCGCCAATTAGATTGAAAATAAAATGGGATTCGCATTTTTGCTTGTAACGGCTTTAAAAAAATTAAAACTCGCTGGAGATAGAAATGTTATCGTGTAGTTTAATTTCGCTCTAATGCTGTGCAATATCACGCAGTGGAAGTAGAATACTCAAATTAATCGATCAAACATAGTTCGTATAAATAGCAATCGATAAAATGTGAAACGAAATGTTGCCCGTGTGGCACACAAAAGAATAACTCAATTAATGACGCTGTTCGAGTTACATTTGACGAAAAATGAGTTCACGTCTCATTTCAACTTGTTCTTTACAGTTAACATTGAACGTTTTGAATCAACGGTTTCCAGACCCGGAGCTGTCGACTGATTGAAACAGCGGTGAAACGTTAATTTCCCAACCAAACGTTGGAATCGGCGTGAAAGGATGGTCGGAGATGATGCGCTGTGTCGAATAAATGATAATCCTAATTGCCGCTTTTGAAGTACGTTTTTGTTAAACCACAGATCTGTCGCCCTACAACATCCTCCGTTTGATCCTCGAGAATGAGTCATATCGATAGTGATTTGTGCGATGAATGTAGGTGAGCAGCTACTGCTCACAGACCTGTGGTAGGCATGTCAGGAATTCATTATTCGTTTCGTCAGTTACCACCTGAGGCGTCAGCGGCCGTATTTTGTCGGGGATACGGAAAATGATTACGGTCAGTGCTTAAAAGATTGACCACTAGTCCAACAACCATCGTTGTAGAAGCCGCGAAGGACTAGAATGTAATTTCTTCCAGTTTGGCAACGTTCAGGGAATGAAGTAGCTGAGTCTTGTAAGGAACTGGCTCGTTCTCTCATACCTCGTCGGTTGTCCGTTTTACGAGGGTTCTGATATATCCAGCACACTTACGTGTAGGGCTACTTCTTTGGTATCAGTGGTGAGGCTGTCCCAGCACTCATCAGCCACGACATACGATGTGTTAGGGGGGTAACTGAGGAGTAAGTAGCCACTGCTTGAAGGAGTGCTTCGGTAGGGTTCAGTGATCCAGAAGAGCGCATCTCGCTATGGGTGGGCCGCCAATTTCATTTGGTTGACTGTGAGTTTGCTGCTTCACCCAACGAGACGATGGTCTAAATCAAAGATCTCCTGCGTGTGGATGGCGGCCTCATTATCTCCTTCTGTGTGATAAACCTGCTGAGGGTTGTTGTCGTTTTTCAGAACGAGCCTGTGGCCACCAGTACGTGTTGGTTAGACTCTCAAGAGAATGAGTTGCGGCACTGCTTGCACCACTGCATGACAAGTTAACGGATTTCAGGATCAATTTGGCGTACCGACTGCGCTTGGGTGAGTCTGATCAGTGTCTTTACGACCTTTCAGCTCATTAAAGAGTGCTGGCCGCAATTAAACTTCAAGAGCTTTCATGATTATGAGAACCACCGTAATGTGTTGTTCTTCCATTGCTTGTCAAAAACCCTGCAAATTATTACACAATGGTTTATTATTCTCATGAACAGCTTGACGTAGTATTACTTCTCCGAGACCCATCCCATTCAATTCAGCATCGAATACTAGTAAAACATACGAAACATGACCTGGCACAATGGAACTACGGAAACTAAATATTCCCCCGGCGCCAGGCGCCCGTAAACGTCTGTAGGCATTTATGATCTGAGGGAGGGGTGGGTGGAGGAAGTGGCCTTGGCGCTTGTCGGGCAAAAAGAGTCGGGCGAGTCGAAAGGGCGTTGCGAGTCGAGCGGAAAGGTGATTGAGTTTGATATGACGGGAGGGAGGGAGTACTAACGACGAAACGTTGACTTCCGCTGTTGTTTCGTTAATTTTTTTAACCATTTTTTGCCCATAACAACCATGGGGCACAACTAGATACCAAATGGGATTTTCGTGCGAAAGATCGTATTTTTTAGACCACGTTAAAGGCACAAAACGGCTCGGACGGCGGACGGACATTGCAAATTTGGAATCTCCATGTCCTGAAACGTGAAGTATCAAATTTTGAGGGGGGGTTGTAAAAAATTTTTCGCGTCCAAAAACATAGGGTTATTATTCAGAATGAATAATAAACCAAAAGCCACGTCAAAGAGGTCAACATTCTGCATGAAACTTCCTCGAGGAATACCCAGAATGCCAAGTGTAACTCCTTCCAAAACTGGAGACATCCAGATTTCTAATGATTTGCTGTTATAAACAGAAAGTGAAGCGGTCTCCATGATAAGTGGTGGCCTCTCTCTTAAAGGGAACAACGCTCGCACACTACGACTTTTTGGGACAAGGCCTGACCTGTAGGCAGTTGTTACGAACTCCACAGGATTCAGTCCAACGCCTGGAGTGTGCTTGAGCTTTAAGGTCACTGCCAACGGAGAGGTATCTAGCTCGTGCAAATAGTCTGTGCCCTCACTGCCCTTTGGGCTACTGTGTCTGCTGGCACTGGGTAACTACTTTCATGGATACAGTTCACACGCAACCTAATGCCTGTTGACACCTTCTCTATCTTAGTTTTGTTTGGAGAAGTCTTGTAGTGCTTCCTTCGGGACTTCTTGAGTTCTCTGCGTCTACAATATGCAGCCATCCACAGTTTGGGGACTTTTCAATGGCTTGGTGGTTCTTTAGGATGAAGGCGGTTCAAAATGAGGGAGACGAGTCAGTTGATGTTGTGGTCCTGTCTCTATCTCACTCTCTCTCTCCTTCCCCTCCCCCCATCATGAGGTGTGTCGACTATTCCCATAACTCATAACATTGTTCATTTCGCAGTGCACAGTTATGATCCCCACAGTGTGCCTTAGGTTCTTCCTCTCCATCATCAAAAGCTCAGTCTTATCTCAAGTGCTTGCCCTGAGATAAAGTATTTGGAGTACCTCACTCCTGTAGCATTCCAGACTGTCTGCTGCGTTCTTCTGGCATATTCTCTCCCAGTCCTCTTGACTAGTAACAGAAAGGTCACACTGTGGGGAGGCCAGGTGGTTCGCCCTCTCATTTCCAGTCATCCCTTTATGCCCAGAAATCTAAAAAATGTTGACTCTATCTGCGTTGTCTGCTAAGGAATTAAGCCGCATTTAGCACTCCCACACCAGTTTTGACGTTGTGCAGTAGTGTCAGCGCTTTACACGACGCTTGACTGTCAGTCATCAGGACTGTGGTGTCTGACTCTATGCGTCTGCTATCTCCACCAGGTTCACATTCCAAACCTTGCCAAAGTCAACGACCAAACTATGGTCTTCGTCAAGTTTTAAGCCACTCGCCAATGAAGCGCTCTATTCAGTGGCTCTTTACTTCAGCTTCTCCCACCGACATTAAACAAATACGAAGCCTGGCGTGGTTGTGCATTTCTGCTGATTTATCATTTCTCCTGTAATGTGCACCAATTTCAGAAATGCCCGACGATTTAGAAACCTTTCAGAGCCACTCGAGGTCCTGACGAGTGTTTCCTGGAACTCTCTAAGCAAAAGTGTGGAGCCACTCGAATCTCCCGTTAAAGTAGGATTAATTCCCACACAACCCTTTTTCTGCTAAGCACCTGTCAATGGCTCACCGACCGAACGGTACCTACTCAGGTACTTGCTCCGGCTAACCACTCCAAAAACCTCAAAAAACCCTCGCCGCTCATGACCATTAATTAGCCGTTGATCCGGCGTTACTCCTCCGTGCACGGCCCTCGAAGGGCCTCGAAAAGGAACCTCCGCGCACCTACTTACTTCCACTCGAAGGTCAGCCGGAGGAAGACCACACAAAACGCGGTCAAATCCTTCAAAAAGCTTCGGAGCTCAACGGTCGGTTAAGTAGGTGCGATTTTTCACCGGAGTACAAGGGCTCCCCCGCCGTCATGTGTGGTCCAGTGGTTCACCAGCCTCCAAAGCTATAAATTATTCTCAACGAGTGTGACAGGTCCGAACTCCGCGTGTCACCTGCATCGCCTGCACTGAACATTGCGTTTATTATTTAAAAGCCAGTCGTGCAATTAGCTTCGAATAGAAACAAGTACAACGACTGCAAGGTTCAACGAGCTTCAGGTTATGTCAGAGGCGTCGTGCGACGTTGAAAAATTACGGGTCACACGATGGTGAGCCCCTTGCTCTAATGTCATCGCAGGTCCTTGTCCCTGGCACCTTTCCCTCTGATTTTACGCATTATTGACCATTCTATTGACAATTTCTCAAATGCGTTTTGCCCACAATTCATTACCTTAGTGTTGTCCATAGCAAGTTCCGTTAATTACTCATCGGGCTTCATTAGCGTCACATGGAAAGGGACCGGCTCCAAACTAACGTGTTCATCCTATCTACTTCTGGCTTGGGAACTAGAACCCGTGCAGATACAAGATTCAAATTAATGAATATAAAATGATACAGTTTTAAACATTTTTTAATTCCTCGCTATTACCTTCTTTTATGAAGTTCTGAGTACTAGTTGTCGGGGGCGCAGGTCTTTCTCGGAATGTTGATTGATGGAGCCATTACTGCGCAGGAGCGAGGATGCCTCTGGAGGCGCGTATTAAACCCCTGTGGTTGTAATGTATGATGAATGTAACGTACATATGTACAAATTTGAAGTTAGCAACTCGTTTCAAGCACACATAAGGCAAAGGAAAACTGAAAGGGATATCACATGGCTAGCGAACGTAATTTAACTAGCTTCAGGTGTCAGAAATAAGTTCCTTTTCCTTTCAAGGCCTGCTATTAGAGGGAAGAGAGGAGTAGAAGGGGGGGGAGGTCAAGAGTCATTATAGAGGAAGGACTCAATCGGAGAGTGACAGGAAGTTGGTGATAGGTTTAATTGGAATCTAATGAAAAGAAAAATGAGAAAAAAAAACAAACAATTAAAAGCTAAAATAATAAAGTTTAGTGATAAAGTGAAAGTTATTGAAACCTAAATCGAAGACGAATTGAAAATGAAAGATAAATAACAAAAAAATAAATATTAAAATAAATACGAAGTATCCATAAATAAAAATATTTCAAAAAGCTTTAATAAAATATAATAAAACGAAATTCTGAGTTCAGCTTAAATGTACGTAAATTGAAAAGAAAAGTTATGAGATCACCTAGATAAAAAGAGTTTACTTTTTATTAGATTTTTACGTTCCAGAGGCAAAGTCCGAAAAACACCATTTGAAAAGAAAAAGGGCTGTGCGTGTGGATAGTCAGTTTTGACATTGCTGCGTCATATTTGCACACATTAACGCTCCTGTTTGACCTGGAGGAGTCGGGGCTTCGTTTCTCTCTGCCACTACTCCATTCTTGAGTTGCACTGCACGCTGGGATGTCACGTATGCAGGTATTGGATTCGTTCAAAATTGACTGCGGTGGTGTGACATGGCTACTCCATCTTCCCCTAGACACTCACGCTTCTCTGCGTTCTTCTTCGCTCACACGAGAAGTCATTCTCAAACGTCCTCCCTTAGAACAGGACGAGCAGTTTGGGAGGTTCAGGAGTGGTCATTCTTCCATGTTTTCATTCCTCATCCTTGCAGGACACTGGCTCTGGATCATCAGGCTCTTCTCCTGGCTGAGCTCTGCCCTGGAAAATTGACCAATGCACCTCTAGTTTTCGTGGGAATTCAACAAGGTGTGAACGAATGCCTGTGGTGTGATCCGGAAGACAACACCGGGGAGAGGTTTATTGGAAACGCATGGACCAAGCCAAGTTCGGGCTTCTGTCCTGTTTTTCGTACCTGATCGCACTCAAAAAGATTGGCTTTTCCGCTCGGAAGTCATATCGCTGCTTTGCGTCCAGCTGTTTTGCGTTCCATGTGGTGGATGTCCACAAATATGCAGGTACAATTTGGATTTCCTCTGCCATCAACCCCGCTGGTGTAAATCCGGTTGATTGGTGCACAGATGTTCGACAATCTAGAACAACTTGCAGCAAGTTTTCCTAACAGTCTCAGGCAATGGAAAGGCCTCCGGCCATTTGGAAAAATAGTCCTGAACAACCAAAATATGAATATTACAAGGCGCTGGCTCTTTCATACGGACTCTGTGTACTTCTGATCATCAATAACCTAATGATTTGATGAAATAACTGTCGATTTCCTAATAATATGGAACAGTGTAGTGCGAATGCTGAAGACCAGACAGAATGACCACCAACGTCGCACCTTTCGGAAGGAAATGGAAATATTGACGATCCATGGAAGTACGGCGGGTCGATTCTCTGGAGCCGCTGCAGTAACGATATCCTGCACCTGAAAACAAAGCTCCTCGTCAGCCCACAAAAAACGGGGGATGCGCCGAGAAATGTCACTCTGCCGGCTGGCGGGGGAGATGTAGGCGATTGTTTGTTGTCGTAACACAATTACGAGACGATTGTCACACGAAGGCGTCTTGACGCGCCCTGACGACCGGTACCGGGAGCTGCTCGTTTCATTAATTCGTAAAATGGCGGCTATTCTCGTTGTAGACGGAGAACGAGGAGCAGATGCCGCGGGGGCGCGAGCTGAGCTGATCCCTTCGGCGCATCAGCCTTGAAATTCAAATCAAAGCCTTCGTGGCAAAGCGGTGTCCCGACGAAGTGGAGCGTGGTACTCAGAGGGCAGTGGCGGTGCTCGCCAGGTGCGCGGAGTGGCGGCTGCAACCGAACGGACTTGGGAAAACGCTCAACTCGGACGCCGGAAGTCTGTTGCTCTGAAATCACATCACGCCATGCGAGAGCCGGAGCACTGATATTCTCACAGCTTCTTCACTGCTTTCGTGATGATTAGTCGTCCACATGTTGAATATTTTACGCGACGACGGCCTTTTTCCGCTCCAAGGAGCCGCCGCTGCGCAATTCCGAGCGACCGAACTCACGGATCTGTAGATAAGGCTTAACCGCAATGTTCCGTTGTATCCCACAACAGAACCGACAGACACCATGTTTCCTGAAGTCGTCCAATTCCTCCCCACCATTTGCCACTTTTTCATTTATTTTTTGCAAAATTAAAACTGTACAGGCCATATGAGCACTGTGCACTGAGCACTGTACTATTGACTGCACTTTTAGCCGAGATCGACAATCTGGGGGAAGTTACACGCTTCACTCCTTTGATTGTTAATAAATCGTTGCGCTTTGTCAAAATGAAAGACTCAATGAACGAACGGTTGCTAACTCTCAATATAAAAAACACCACATTTATGGCAATTTCAAGCACCGCGCAACTAGCATTGCACATGTCTAGCTGTTTAACGATCCACTCGCACCATGCCGCCCATGTGGGGCCATGTGCTTGTCCTCTCTTGGGGAGGGTGAATGAATATAAATATCTGGGGGGGACTATTGACGACAGGCTCTCCTGGGGAAGGCATGCGGATTCCGTGGTTCCGGACCTTAATAAAGTGCTGGACGGAAAGACCTTAAAAACCACATATTACTCCCTTGTACAGTCCGTGCTGCAATATGGCATTATTATATGGGGTGGGGTACTGATTTCTCACGTAAATACAATTTGTATCGTCCAGAAAGCCATCTTGAAAATTATGGCCCGTAAGACACGCAGATATCCCTCCGCTGATCTCTTCAGAGAGAACCTTGCCTTCTCAAGCAGATTGTTTTTTGATAAGCATTCTACTCTGCTTGAAACTAGCGCGAGGTCAGCTCATTACAAGATTTCACTTCAGGGTCACATTGTCAATCCCAAACCTCGACTGGTTCTGACTACCAGAAGCCCTCTGTACATGTTGCACATTCTCCTCTAGCACCTGGATAACGAGTTGAGGTCTCCGGGTCGCTACAAAAAAAGCAAATGTAATGAAAGGGTATGATTTTTTTTAAACGAACTTGAAAAGTGTGTACTCCATTAGGTTTCACACGTTTTTTTTCCTCTTTTTTCTAAATTCAGCTATTAGTAAGATCGAAATTGTTTACGCACACCGTAAAAGGCGAATACAACTGTCCACCAAAATGCCAATGAATGCGAGCTTCGGGGTATTCATGATCTGAACTCGGTCATCTAATTGTGAGAAGGGAATTTAGGGGTAACGCTTCTTTCAGTCGCCCGTTGCATTCATACCACCAATAGAACTTATTTCGTCAATTTACTGTGGGAACTCAAGGGAACCCCTTGGGGGAGTCCCTTCTACGTTTCTAAGATAGGTATACTGTCACTGGCTTTTTGAGGGCCAATGTCATCGGACATCAATTCACTTCTGAACCCTGTCATCAAGCTGCTCAAACCTCTGACAGAACTCTTGGAACAGCATTTCCACAACATCGCATAGTATTATATTTCCCCCTAACACACCGCCAACTCGAACGACAAACCTTCGATGTGCTCGCCACACAAACATTGCCGCCCACTGAAATCGAAATGAAGCTTTGCGTAAGTAATTGTTGTCCCCTTGTTTAGATAAAATCTTTCGTCAAATAGAATAAAATGGTTCAATATATTTCCTCCTTCTCAAACGTTACTGATTACTGAGCTCACAAAAACATGTTTCAAATAACAGCTATAAGATCCACACCACAACTATTCATCTATTTAAAGGAAAAAGGTTAGGTTTCATCATACATATTTTACTATTCAAAATAAAAGTTAAACGAAATATAAGAAAAAGAATCTCGATAATTTAACAATTTGCTACGTTCAGCCAAAAAGCTAAGAAGCCAAGGGAATACATATACGTTCGATGCCCAGTCCAACTGCTGCTACGGCACTTATGTTAAATATCTGGTGCGTAGCAACACACAACTTTCCGCCACCCCTTTAAGTTCGAACACCAGCTACATATGCGGGCGCTATATCTTCGTTCAACGCATTTTCACAGGAACATTTATGGAGAACAAAATGTAGGGACTAGTTAGCTGAGAGTACTCCGTAAGTTTGATCGAAATCGTTAGAGCCGTTTTTGAGAAAATTGGAATACCGATAAATTAATATTCGACAAATCTCCTTTTCTGAGTTAACTTGGCTTATATCTCCGTTCAACATGTATATACAGAAATAATTATGGAGAACGAAATGTTGGTATGGGTGACTAGAAGACACTCCATTAGGATTTATCACATCTGGTGAAAAAGTTACCCTGGAATTCATGGAAATGTTAGAAAAAACGTTATTTTTGACACATTTTGATTTTTATCTCTGTTCAATGGACCGTCACAGGAACATTTATTGAAAACAATATATAGTTATTAACTATTTGAAAACATCCTGTGAGTTTGGTGAAAATCGCTGGAGCCGTTTTGCCAAAAAGCGTAAAAAACCTATTTTTGCTTCAGGGGCCCATATCTCCGTTCACCGTATTTTCATGGAGATATGTGTGGAGAAGAAAAGTTAGGTATTAATCAGTAGAAGGTAATTTGAAAGTTTAATCAAAATCGTTGGAGCCGTTTTCGAGAAAAATGCGAATAACCACAGTTTTTGGTACATTTTCGTCCCCCACCCCCTTCCCATCGGCCGAAATCGTCCATAACCTTATTTTGATGTCTACAAAAAATAACGAACAAAACAAAAAAAGAACCAGCTCAATCGGATCAGCCGTACTCCCGCAAATCGAACTACAGACACACACACATACACACACACACGCGGACCACGCGCCGAAATTAGGTTTTTTAGACTCAGTAGGGTCTGAAACGTAAAGATCTGAAGAAAACCCAAATTTTTTTTGGGCCGATTATTATACTTTCCTTCCCTTTGGGTAGCGGAAAGTAAAAATGAAACTGTTCCGAGACAATTAGACGGACGAGGAACCAACCGAAATTTTTGAATTTGACGCAGAAGGGTGGAAACGAATTGTGTGACCGTACAAATTGAAAACAGACGCAGTTGCTAGTCTCGTCAAATTCCGAAACCCTCCTGAATTTCGAGCATTGGAACCCCAATTCGAGCCGCAACGGTAGAAATAGAACCGAGCTTCAAAAGAGGCTGTGGAGCACAGGTGTGTGGCGTTTACAACTAAATGTGGACCAGTTACTGGACGTTATAATTTTTCTCAAAGTGAAACGCAATTCCTTCAAAAAGTGCAAGAGCTCACACATGAACACCTCAGCCTCCCTTGCGCAGAGCCTGTGTTCAGCCAAACGTGAACGGTGGGTGGCGAGTGCTCACAGATGCGTTTATAGGCGTGGCTTCAGAGTTTTTTAAAACGAGGGGGGTGGCAAGGGAATTAACACATTGGAACTGGGATTGGATTACGCACGTAGGGAATCAGTAAAGATGTGACGAGGTGTGTGAGTGTGAGGTGTATTAAACTACTGTTGGACAAGTAGCTCACAACTTTGATTTCAAACCTATGTCGCACTTCGAGTCGTCATTTCCAGATGCCTCAGCTGCAGTGAGCCGAGTACCTAGCGATCGGGGAGGCACAGTGTATCGCATGAACTGACAGATGTAGAAACTCCAAGCTGGAACCCATCAGCACATTGCATCAGGCTGCCCGTGCACTTGTCCTCTTCGCTCTCACGAGAATCTTGCAGCATGAGGCCATTTCCATTCGTCCCACCTTACAACCCAGCAGTTTGGGAGATTTAGAACTCCATGTTTTTATTCTTCACCCTTGCAAGACACTGGCTCTGGATCAGCACGTTCCACTTCTGGCTGAGCACTGCTTTGTAAAATTGAGGAACACACCTCTATTTACATTGGAAATTTACAAAGTGTTAAATAATTCCTTTGGTGAGAGCGGACAGATTTTGTCATCCACTGTGCGCCGCCAGCCTGCACATAAGTGGCAGTTTGGGCCCTGGGGTCTCTCTGATTCGATGCAGGTACGCCCTAAATGCTGCATGTGCTGATATAACTGTGTAAGATAGTAACGCACCTCTTCTGGGTGGTTTCTGACCAGTGGGGAGGCGGTTGCACCCCTTAGATAAGTAACCCGCTTCCCCCTTGCCTGATAGAAGGTGCTCAGGGCATACCTTCTCTGCACAGCTGTCATCCACTTCCTGTGGTGGGCAATGCTCAATGTATCAGACCACACCTCTGCTCCGCAGAAGAGGATGGAGTGTACAACGTACACGTCTTGTGCTGGCCATCAGATGGGAAAGGGCTGTTGTTACTGTGGCAGCTTTTACTACTGTTTGCCGGATGTGGACTCCTTGGCCTTGGGGGAATACTGAAAAGAAACTGATTAGTGACGTTAATTTCCAACTGGTTTACTTCGAGTCACCCTGCGCAATACAATCGGACGCCGCACACGGTGCTACGGGGACTCGCTTGTGAGCAGATAAGCTTGACTAGTTAGGAAATACGTGGCTAAATAAGACGCTGAGATCCCCTGCCCGTTAGTTGTTTATGGTAAGCTGATGCAGGTCATGACTTGATATCCACATTCGCATCACTTGACGAGTACTGCAGTACTTCTCGTTCTCTCGCGAAATTGTGAAGAACGCAAGTCAGCTTTCACGATCTCAGGTTCTCCAACGCGAAGAGTTAGTTCCGTTCTAATTTTTTTTTTTTTACGCGGGCCTTCCAAAGCAATTTTCCATTCAAGGTCTGGCCTTGGTGTCGACTCATTGACGCGCGGAATAATTTTACCATTCTGGTAAATAGACATCTAGTTGATTTCTAGACCAGTAAAATCGACATGCGTCGACTTCGCCTCTACCAGACAGATTCCTGAAGTCCAAGTAGTCGTATATCTCTGTTAACTCCGATGTTACAGACGCAGATCGATCGTATCTCCAAAATCTCGATCAATTTGTGGGGGATCGCTGTGAGCACAGATTGCGTGAACGAATGGGTCCGAGCCTCGCGATGCGCGCATTTGGCATCCATCAATGAATATGTTATACGGGGCTGACGTGATTGTCAACGGTCATATTGATTGTAATCGAGACACAGATCTGGTATTGTAGGCAGTTTTTCACCAATCGATATCAAGATCTCACAATAAATGCGTTCGTCGCGGTATTTAGGTCGTATGTCAGCCCAGTTGTGGGATATTGTCAACAAAAGAGATTAGTGAAGGCGCGTCATGACGATTCTCATTACCGTGCCGTTTTATGCCAATTGCCTACGCCATCCTGAAGCCGTGCAATTTATTTTTGCGCTGAGACTCTAATATTCGGCGACCTTCGAGCGGGTAACTCAGTTATTCAATGTGCGTTGCTCACATTATCAGTTCAAGTACATCAAATCAAAGTAATAAACGGAAAAACGAGTGGCGCATTGAAACGCACTGATGAATAACCTTCCTCTTACCGCCCTATTGTGTGGGCAGTACCATAAAATGATAATCCTTGGAAAAGTGACGGAAGTAGCACAATAAATTATCAAGCATGCCGACGAAGGTTTTGACAGTGAACGAAGGACCCATTCAAGAATAAAGTCCTGCTAACGGTCTCATGAATCACCTTTGCACCGATTACTCAGTGATACGTACGAGAAACTCGATAAATTCCTGAACTTAAAGCCGCTACTAGTTTCAACGTTGCGTGCTGAACTACGGCTCACCAAGTTCTTTATAAACTGAATGAAGATTTGCTGAAGATGAACAGATTTGCTTAGATGCTGAAGTAACAAAAATCGCCGAATGCGCGCGGGGCTGATGATAATTCCGTAATACTTCGCACCATGCATTTTCCCTATAATTACTGAGCACTAAACACGAATCTTGAAAAAAATTGTCGGTAGTCCCATGAATTACTTATAGGTTTTTTAATTAATAAATTGCGACAAAGTCGGGGTATACTCTGATGGTCGTATGAGGAGGAGAGCGGAGAGAGTATGGAGCCTGTATTATTGCAGATCTGTTTTCTTATTAAAAGTAGTTCCTGAACACTCATAAGACATTTATATCAGTTGGTTGTATTATTGCACTTTTAATACCGCTGGCTAATCACCTTCAACATGATAAAGTTGAGCTCACAGTAAAGTCAGAGTTAGCTCATCAGAGATAGAACTGGAGGGATGAGGGATGAGAGCTAGAGTATAACTATACAGTTTCTATGCTCGAGTACTGTAAGGAAGTGAGAAATAAAGGGGAGAAGTGGGATGATGACAGGGGGTGAGGAAAAATCCAACTGAGAAAATCATAGCGGAATAGTACGTTGACGGATCGGGTCAGAAAATTGAAAGAAAGAGAATGATTGGCGTGTGTGATTCGGCGTCATCAGAAGCTGTAGAGCTTGGAGAATCCAACTAGGTTGAGTACACTGCGCTCCTAAGCGACTTCAGGTTGGGACTGAACCGAACAAGTTCCATTGGAGAGCGATAAAAAAGAATAAAGTCTGCACCAGACACTTTATACCTGATCCCAACTACTTTCACTTTTCCTGGGAGATAATTCCACCACTTTTAGGAGTTCCTCGTAGCACAGGTCACGTACGCCAGCCAGACTTACGCAGCAGTAAATCTCTTCGGCCAGATAAAATAGGAAGCAATATGCTAAGGAAGACTGAGCAGACAATTCTTGTCAGAAGTTACCAGACAGATAGAACTGCTACGATCAAATGCAGGGATATCGCAGTCTGGAGATCGATTAAGAAGGGTTACCCTCAAGGCTTGGTCCTCGGGCCAGCACTCTGGAATGTCTTCTTCAAAGGTCTTCCCAGGAGAGTCTTAGAGACTGACTGCAAGCCATACGCCTATGTGGATGATCTGGCACTGATCTGTGCACGTTCGATCCGCCGATTCGAGGCAAAAGCCCACTATGTGCTCCAAACTGTCACTCAATGGTGTGACCATATCAGGGTGCAGGTAGCTGCGGAAAAACCCAGTTAATCCTCTTACAGGGAAAAGTAAATCGGCAACCAACGATACGCTTAGGCGGCCACAGGCTCCTTTTCGAGTCATTAAAGGTGAGAGGTGGGGCTTCAGCCAATCAGCCAACAGGGTTAGTAAACTCACAGACAATCAAAAGTGAGTATTGACCCATTCTAGTTGGTCACCAAGGCATATAAGACTCCACTCTGCGCTGAATTACGTGCGGATCTCACCGTTAAATGAGAACTTGCTGCCATCGATGAATGGGTGTTAGAGAAATGGCAAGGGAGATGGGAATTAAAGAAGGTAGAACGTCCGAGTTCCCCCACTTCCGTGAACGTCTTAGGAGGAAGTGGGTTCTACCAGACCACTGGACGAGCCAGTTCCATTTGCGACATGCCGACTTCAGTGCGCAGCTCCACTTCTTTTCTCTCAAAGACTGTCCATGATGCTCGTCTTGTCCAATTTGGAATTCATGCTGCCGATCAACACTCGACCCCAAACCTAGACCATCCAGCAGTTCCCAAGTCAATAAAAAACTAAGTAGTTATCATAGTGATCAAACCAAAAATATTTCATTCTTCAAAATTTGGAACAAGTTAGCAGTGTGGACAATTCGACACAATAAAATATACCAATTTTCGTCCACACGAAAACGCAGAGAGATGCGCAATAGATCATAATTCAGATAAAAATCGATTTCAGTTCAGCTTTATCCTGCTGAATCCCGCTCGCTAGACACTGGTTCGTAAATTCAAATCTCCTAGGCACCTTCTGCAATGCGGTTTTCCCAATTTCTCCACACCAATCTACACTTTGTTCTATCATTCGAGCAGAAATTTGTTTTTAGCAACTGGCGAGACCTTGGTTGCGGACGGATTCCCAGAAATAAGAATCACAAGTTCTCCGTCTATCAATAAGCCGAACAACCGATTTTCATCGACGAGCGTCACCCTGAAAAACGTCGTATCGCTCGTTAAATCCAAGCAATTAACGGTTCCCCCGACGATAAACAAACAGATGAATGCGGTTCATGGCTAAACGTAGTTCACCGTTTGATCAACTGAACAAACCACCGGTTGAATTGTTTGCTCCCTCTGTTTGAAGACACAGTCACCCAGCAAAACAAGGGCATCTGGGATGCTGAGAAGGTATTTGGTATTCGGAAAATGATCCTCTTTCTGTTCGAGACGTCATTGAATTACGACAGTTTAAAATGACGACGCGTTTCGTTTCGACTATTACGGCTTGATGTGTTTGTATTGGTTTACTTCCGTGAAAATCCTGTCATACGAAGGTGGTTGGACGTTGAACGTTCTGGGTGCATTATTTCTAATACCGAGAGCTCACGAGATTTGGGAAGACGGTTTTTGGTTGAGGAAATGAGGGTACTGGTCTGGAAACCTGTGAAGAGAACGAGAAGTGATTGGCAGAGGGGTAACCGGTAGCAGCGGGCATCGTGCTTTATTAAGGCATTTGTTACTGTGACGCAATCCTGATGTACAAGCGCGTTTACTTAGGAGTGCTTGGCTACTGCCTCGTTGTATGTCGTGGCAAACTCATAGACAATTAAACTAAAGTACTGGCCCGAACCTAGAGAATTGCGCTGCTGTGGATCATCAAGCCCTACGAGATAGTATCCACTGAAACACTCCAAATTATGTCTGGCCAGTTGGCCATTAAGTGCACAGTAGAGTGAAAAGGGCTTCCCTGCCTTGGGCCCATATGCGCCTCTCAACTGTTCACAAACTTTCCGAGCTTGGTGGATGGACATTACATAGCGAGATGGCAACGTACACATTTTCCCCCCACCTCCGTGGACGTCTTAGGAGAAAGGTGGGTTGACCAAGACCACTGGACGAGCAAGTTCTTTACGAGAGTTATTCTGCGGAACGAAACGACTGGCAGTTGTTCAGTCGTGTGTATGGCTGGGAGGAGTTATTGGGTTTGACCTTTGGACCCTGGATACATTGAGTGGGTGGGCACGAGGTAGGAAAGGAACTGTGATTAATGCATGTAGTGACTGGCAGTTACGTGAATACTAATGCATGTTCCAAGCTAAAAACGTGGTCAGACATACTCCTTTGTCACGTACCACCCAAGTGGATAGCTGGATGAAGAACTCCTCTCAGATGGTGCGGATTCCCCAGGGCCATACCCCCACGTGACTACAGCTCTCTACCGGGAAACTGGTATGACTGCCTGCTGTACTTTCACAGGTATGGGTTTGGTGGATGCTGAACGAACGCCCGTGCTCTTGCATGACCGCCAAACCGCTACCTCGACTGACATAACTCCCTTACGACTGTTGAGGAACACTAATTTTGATGAGGAAACATACCTGTCGGATAAGTCATGTAGTTCTAGTTGTAGAGTATCAGCATGGTACTTCCCCTTCCCTTTGGTATGACCATATTGCAAGAATGTCTCTTAATCGTACAGTAGGGAAGGCGACGGATTGGTGGACGATGTCGTCTCTCTCATTTGTTTAATTAGCAGTTCAATTGGTGTTTGTATATGCCTTGTGACCGTACCTCAGGTGGGATATGCACAAACCGCCAAACGACCTATTGTATCAGTCCAAATGTCTCACAGGTCGATGCACAGCCACCTGAGGAATACCAGATATTTCCTGCAATAGTCTTCTTTGACGTCCACCCTTGGGTCGCTCCCCGTCAAGTCTCAGTTATGGGCCACGACGTGGTGGGGAGTCTCCCCATCCGTCCCACACCACCTACACCGAGGAGTGTCAACTGTGCCCATAGCATATAAGTGTTTGTTCATTTTGCAGTGTTCAGTGATGATCCTAACAATCTGCTGCATGCCCTTCCTCTCCATCCTCAGAAGGCTCTGTCTTTCCTCACGTATTTGATATTAGGTAAAGCGTTTGGAGCGTCTTACTCCTGCAGCATTCCAGACTGTCTGATGCATTCTTCTGGCATATTCTCCCACAGTCCTCGTGAGTTTTGCTCAGGAATCCAATACACATTACCTCTATTAGCGTTTGCTAAGGAGTTAAGCCGCATTCTGCTCTCTGACAATGTGCAGTAGTTCATCAGCACCTTACAAGACGCTTGACTATCAGTCAATATGTTGATAGTTCTGTTGCTATTGCCTTTCTCATGCATTATGATTGCCCCGGTGATGATAGCTCCCAGCGCCACTTATCCACACCCTGGAGCGGTGCCCTTAGGCTTAAACTGACGACTTTCGCTGTTTCATAGGCCTCCCACTGGTCGCACATTGTATTTCCGTGAAGGTCTCCAAGTTCCTGAGGATAGCCAGGTGTCCATAACTCGCCTTAGCTATACCGAGCCTAGTATAACCACCTTCATTGCCTCTGCCTTGACGAAAATATCCAGGGGAAGATAGTCGAACATTCTCTCCATGGTCCTGGTAGGTGCTACCATTCTCTCAAATGGAAGCTCTATGCCACCAGCCATGTTGGTGTTTGCAAAGGTAGGCCGTGGTAATTGGTGCCTCATCAGGAACGAATAGTGGGGTCTATACTAAGTTTCAATGTGGTACTTTATTTCGCTGTTACTTCATGCCTCGGAACATCGGAGTCAGCTCATGTTTTCATACTGCACGGCGTACCACCAAATAGGGCGAATCGACGTTTCGTATATTACTATTCTGCAGGGAAACCTGGGGGGTGTTTAATTATGAACGAAGCTGGCTAGTGCGTTTAGGTGATGTTAGTTATGTATTGGCGGTTGGTAGCAATGATTCAAGTCGTTGAGCTGCCGACACGCTTAGTCCTGGCTGCATACAAAATCTTCTGCCCATAGTCTTGACAACCCGTTGTTTTTAGAAGTTATTGGTAATTCTGAGCAGAACGTACTTTGCAGACGTGGTGCCAATACACTACCTAGTGGCGTGGTGGAAGAATGAAGTGACATACCCTGTTAAAGGCCTAATTGATGTCAAATTGCACGGCGTGGCAGACTTCTTTTCTGTGAATCCGTTAATGAAACCTGTAAAACGCTGCAATGGTATGGGAGACGAGCTGCTGATTGGGAATTAAATAGGGCGTGCAGGAGGATACGAGTAGGCTATGTGCCACAGCATTTTTCTCTCTTAAAACAAGCAAATAAATCTGAAGGAGGTTCGCAGAACGGACATCCGTCATCCGGATGACTTATTGAAAAGCGGTAGCGTTTGTGGGCTGTGCAGAGGCTATTATCTTCTAAGGGAGGGAGCTCCTCGACCGTTTTGTTCTCAAATGAAAGACGAGGGAGGCTCGCCTGGCTATTAGGAGTGATAGACGATTTGAGTGCGAAGAGATTGCAAGGTACTGCTGAGGAGGGGAGGGGAAGGGCAAGCAAAAGGAAAAGGGCTGGCAATTATTGCGGCGGTAAACAGGTTTGGGAGTTATAAAAGGCTTCACGCGACGGCCAAATCAATTTGATGGATGGACCCTCCGAGGAGTTGAGTCGACCGGAGGTATTGCGAAGAATCACGCACATGGATAGTTAGCGCCTGGTGATGGAGGAGGGAGCACAAATGAAGGTTGTGAACTACATGAGAATCCGGCGCAACATGTTGCATTCCCACTCGCTGGTTGTTCCCAATTTGTTGCTACAACATTGAGGTAAACGTTCACATTCCTAACCACTGGAAACCAATAACAAGGCATACTGCATGAGCGAGTTGAGCACTGCCCCGCGAGCCACAATCTATGGCAACTTAACCACATACAAACTGAAGGTCGATTAGAGCACTCCAAATGCGCGTTGAAAAGCTTTCTCAAATGGTTTTCTTTTCCTACCATTCCCATCGACTCCAACCACCGGATAAGTGACAGGAGGCCTAGGAATCCTCGAAGAAGGGAGATTTTGAGAACAACACATTCAAATGGCCCGCTATTGTTAGTTCGACGAATAGCCACTAGGCGACAACTGTTGATATGAACTGTTATTTGTTTTGTTACAGTTAACAAATAGGTATATTCTGACCAAATCGGAATCTGAAATATCGGATGGAAATGACAAGCATGAATTCATTCATTCGAGAACATCTTAAAAGGAAATAGGCCGCACTAGTTCCATGTGATACATGTCGTCCTCAATGTGGAGCAAAGCCTCTTTCCTTCCAAAGACTCCAGTGTCATTTCAGACTCGCGAAGAGGTCGCGTGCTGCTGCATTGTCGCTTCTATGCGGTCGTTGGGTGCGGGCCAGAACTGTGTGTAACCAGTTCGCGCAATATCGCAGAATAAAATTATTTTAAAAAACTCGGTCGCCTTTGTACTTCCTTGGGCAAGAGCTCGTACACAATCACGTCAGGTAGGAAACCAGAGATTAGAGACAGATGTGTCAGCGGCTCCCCACAGGTACGCATTACAATCTCATTTTCTGCTGTCAACACGCAGAAACGAGCTTATCCAAAAAGGAGCTCTTATCAGCACCAATTTTTGTATTACATTCGTCAAATCACATTCTTCTCTCCTCGTACTCCCTAATACAATCTGTTTTCCCCTCAGTTAACTTGAACTTGGTAAAACGTAACTTTTACTAAATTTATTGAGGTGCTACTCCTTATGCTAAAGCCATTACCGAGCAATATGTGATCCGATGGTTTGTGAGACTGTGAACTGATATTTCCGAGGAAGAACATGTTTAGTGTGTTGAAAATATTGGGTAAAAACTGGGAGAAGTTACATTCCATGAATCCTGTTTCGATTCTAGATTTTCTGGTGTTGCTTCTAATTATCTTGTGAGTGCAATTAAATTCTCACCGTATCGACAATTCATGGGAAACTACCCTAACTTATTCTGAGGGGGTTAATAAGATTCTAAGAAATGGGTTCTTCAGCGGATTGCCTAACTTTCCTTTCTACTCTTTGTGGCTAAGGAAAGTAAAATTGTGCACAGCTCAATAGCTTAGAGAAACGGTGACAAAATCTGTTGTTGGCTGCCATGGGTTAAATGCCAGAGGGTCTTCCAGTGTCTAGTTAAGAAGTGGTTGAAGTTACGACTGCCGAATTCGAGCACGCAATACAAACCAATAATATTAATAACAACGTGGTAAGAAGATTGGAGAGGGATTCCGCATGGTGTGGTATTAATGGATGACATACACCATCATTTTCGCTACTTCCAGGGAAAAGGATTCAACAGAGACTTGGGCTTATCCTGGAACTGGCAAGGAATACCTTACCCCTGGGCTTACCAAATGGCTCAGCGTCGGTGTAATGAGTCGAATAATGATCGGCGTCAACAGTGTAAATCAATATTCTTTATTTATCAATAGCATTCGCCTTCATTAATTGTTACGCAAGTCACTCAACGCCTGGAGACACCCCTTTATCTCTTCTTTGTATTCATTCAACTGCACTTTGAGTCTCTCGTGCAGCCCTTCGTCACTGCTCACACCGGGGCGATCGCGTTCTGCGACCAATTTGTCTTTCGACAGCTGCAAATGTTTGATCGCTTCCGACGACCGTTTATAAGTGATTTCCGCCTGTTGTTTCAATTGGTGGATGTACAAAGAAGTCGCTTTGACGTGCCCGATTTGTCTGGCCAAGTCCAGCATCGTCGCTTGGTTTTCCGACCGCTTTTCGGCAATGTGCCGATGCGTTTGGTGCCACAATGTCATTTTTTCCACGACTCGCAGGTAATTTTCTTTCGTGAGGCTGAGCTCGTTTTGAAGTAGTTGATCGGTGGATTTGAGTCGGTCGAGTTCCGCGATCAGTCGTCTGTTTTCCTGTTCAATTCTAAATCGATCTTCTTCTGCTTTGGTCGAGTTCACCTGAGCGCTTTCAATGGACGATTCTAGCTCTCGTATTCGCTCTACCAGATTTCGATTCTCAATCTTCGACATTTCGAGTTCTCGGTTGATTTTGGCTCTTTCGTTAGAAATTCGGTCAATTTCGCATTTTAGTGACTGATTTTGCTCGTGAGCGTTTTCGAGTTGGATTAGTTTCCTCTTGAGTTCGTCGAAAAGATCATCCAAATTATCCTCCTCGTTCAACTGGCCGCTCAGTCTCTTGATCATCTCGTCCCTCGAATCTGCTGAATCGTAAATATGAATTCGCAAATTAGCACACTTATCTCCCAATTGATAGACAGCGCTTACTGTAGGTGCTAAAATTGTGGCAATGGCCGAACCCATTAATAGTGATGTGGACTTGAGCTCGTGTGCTACAGAATCCGTCAGTATCGATCATCCCAGAGACGACTAATTTCGTTAAGGAATTAAACAAGTGCAAGTAGACGCCGAATGTTTGGGCAAATAACACAGCGACTAAAAATGTGGTCATTGTTACATTTCGTACAGGTAGATCGGGTGGTAAACTAATTATTAGGTATTGAATTGAGAGCGCAAGATATCCTACGTTGCCCTAGCTCTTCGGCCTTTCTCAGTGGCAGAATCCCCCGAAGCTTACCACACTTGAGTTGTGTTGCTCAGGGAACAGAATGAGCCAATCGACCCTGTCTTAGCCCCACATAGCTGCAGTGACTGCTTAACCTGTACAGCAAATCGAGGATGATTTACCTGATAAACCACGGCTGATACAACTCTTATATGGTTCATATGGGTTTAGTCACGTTCGTGTGCTATATGGCAAATGAGATTGGAATGTTCGTCTCCAGTCGTGACTCCAATTGGTTTTCCCAAACGTCCAAAAACTAAGCACAATAAACAGGGAAAACTAACCACACGATAAATCAGTTCCTACAACATTTTTGTGAAGCTGTGCACCACTTTTTCAAGTCTGCACATAGTGCAGCTAAAAGGCACAAAGCGTTCCTGGGGTCTGTAGTATTAGTTATAACTCAGAATGGGTTATGCTAAAGGCGAACGTGGCTGTTTACGCTGTACTTCCTCTCCGACAGCCTCAAAGCCACATTTTGTTCACTTTACGCATAACCGCGCGACTGCGCCATTCTTCCCTTGGCACACACTCCCCTTGTTCATAAAAAGGGGTGCTTTAACTTGAATGTTTACATCTAGGGGATGTGCGTGAAAGGCTAATAAGGTGGCGCAGTAAGTGAATTTCGTTCGAAACTTGTCATTTTTGTCAGATGTTGTTTACAATCTTTAATCACTGGCATCGCGACTTCCACATCCTTAATATACTGTACAGTTTACTCTTATGACCTCATTTATGTCTAATGTTAATTGAGAACATAACTACGTACTTTAGTATTGAGTTCGTAATAGCATGTCTCGCCTTGAATATGCACTAAAATAGTGTGAAGGCGAAAAAACGTGAAGGTTTCAATGGTTTTGATCCAAGTAACTTTGGTTGACTAAACAAAATCTGTGTACGTGTCCAGAACTAAGTGTAAGACAATGACATTAAATTACATTTATCTGCACAACAGCAATATCGCGCGTTTGTGAAATTATACTGGCGAGGGACGAATTTCAATCGAATATCGGCTACCCGGTGTGTTTACAACCTCCGATATCGAAGAACAACACGCCACCGCAATTCACCTTCTTAATATATAACTTAATCGAACAATCACGCTTCAGTAAATTAGTACGTACTTAAATATTGAGCTCGTAATAACGCGTCGAATCTCGCCTGCAAACTGCGATAAATTGTGGTTTGAGACGTAATGAAAGCGGAGAGCCGTGAAGCGGAGATTGTGAAGGTTGCAGATTGCTGCATCGTGAAGGAATGAAAACATGACTTCTGCTTGCCCGAATCGTCGTCGTCTTCTTCGCGCTGCAGTTTTGAGTTGCGACGTTCGGAGTCGGATGAATCGGTTTTGTTTACCGTCGCGCGTTCATTTATCACAATTATCGCGTTGAATGAGGTAAGCGATTGCTTCAATAATTATTTATTCATTTATTTAATAGCAACAACGAAACAATACGCTCGCAATACTAAACAAATCTGATCTAATAAGTTCAAAGAACTTTTGAAATGACCGGGACATTTTTCTACACACCACCAGTTTAATTTGCCTCGAATCTAAACGACATAACTCAATGCTAACATAATAACAATTCCATCATAAAATGGATAGTACGTACAAAGTGCTAAAGTCTGCGTATAAACCAACAATCGCAAGTTCTGCAGTAGTAAAATGAAAGAGTATTGGACAAAACTTAGTGCCGCCAATGCGACTAAACAGAATGTACTTTGAATTCAACTACGTGTTACATTTTTTCACATTAGGCTCAGAAAACGATACGTAGCTAGTACACTTATAAATTCCGTGTTGTACATCGGAATCGTAATATTAGAACCACTACCAATTCTCTGTTGCCACATACATATTGTCTGGTTGGATACCAGTTTTGAATAAGCTGAAGTTCGAATATCCGTTTCACATTACCAACAGCGAACTAACTACTCTAAGTAGCCGTGGAGAATCATGACAGTATTATTTTTATTGTTGTACAGTAGGGCAGTTTCAACCAGCAAACCGAGAAAACCTCCGAAAACCAAAACGCAGCGCTCAGGGAGTTGGCCAATCCATAATAAATCATTTGCGACTCATTCAACATTGTAAGAAATTTAAGAAATATTCACGCGGGCTCTTGCCACGTCGGTAGTCCAGCCGATTGCAACGGGCTGGTTGCCCCCTCTCACCCACTAACAAGCAGTGGGCAGAGACCCTCGAACAGGATGAGCTTCCAGCTGTTAGCTGTCCTCGTACTCTACAGGATACATCTTCTAGATTTGGAGATGCTGAGGGTCAACGTTAAGAGGGGTTCGACGGCAAGCTTCGCTCCCTGCTCCTGACACTGGCCCGGGTGTTGGGCAGGACTGGCGTGTCAATGGACCGCAGATTGGTGACAGGCTGTGTATGACTCTGCAAGCATGGCCGGCCACCTGCATACACTTGTGCCTTCCATTCAGGAACCCCTGCAACATGGGCGGTGGCACCCATCGTTTCCAGCTACTCAGCTTTTTCAGGCGACAGCGCATTCAACGCCAGGCTCCTGTTCTTCAGGCGGCGTAACTTCGACGCTTTTCCACGCAATACAGCAGCAGTGGTGCATCGCACATCCTCTTCGACTACCAACTCTGCGAAACCGCTCATGCATGGGCTCGCCTCCCAGAATGTGCACTTAGCAAGGATGCAGAGCATCGCCATCTGGATGCGTGCCAAGAACAGGATTCCAAGATGTCCTGCCAACCACACCCGACACACCGGTTTGTTGCGGATGTTACTGAGCAAAGAGGTGAGAGGGAAGGACTGCTAACTACCATGCCTTCTTACCCACCTCCACACTACTTACATTGAGCGCCCCATTAGATAGTATGATCTATCTGGAGTGGTTAGCGTTCACAGTTCTAGGATTATGGAGGGAAAGTTAGTCGAAAAACGAGGTAGGTTTGAATTGACTCTCCTGATCGCGTTATTTTATGACGAACGTTGAACTTCTACTGTTCATTGCGAACTGGATTTACTAACCTTATTTTTTTGAGAATGCCTAGTGCCAAATGAGCTAGATTTATGACGAAAAAACGCAAATAAATTGCTTTTCGTTGTCATTTACGACAATTAATTTTATTGCCCTCGTAATTTTCCCACGAATGAATTTTGTAGCACTGCCGTATTATATGGAGCTACCCAAACAAACAAACAAATCAAAATAACCTTACTTCGAGGTTTTGTACCAGGATCTTATGTACACTGCAAAGGTGGGAACCGGAATGAGATTTTCTCATTTTTTCGTTTGTACCTGGGGTATATCTGTATCTGTACGCATCGAAGTATGTAAGTTCTGTAAGGGAAAGCGACTATACGGCTATTGGCCCAAAAATGTTTTTCAAATTCGCACACCAACTTTTTTGACGCGATGAATTGTACGAAGATTAATGGAAAACAACACTCGTTAATATTTCAAACTCGACTTAGTTGTGCATCTGTGGGGAAATGTTTGTAGTGAACGACCTTGCGGGACCTTTTCGTTCAGGAAATTCCGAATAAAAGTTTGATATAGTGACGACTTGGTTCTGCGCATGAACAAGAAAACGTCTGTGGCGTTGAACAAAAAAATAAATATTCGGAATTCGGGAGACAGAACTCCGTCTCGCGGCAATCAGCCAACACTCGAGAGCGAGGGAGAGCATGAGTGAGATAGAATGCGTGTGTCTGAGAGAGAGGGCGGTAGAGGAAAAAAAAACCTTGTTCAGAAAAGTAAGTCATGTCAGAAGAGCAAGAATAAGTAATGAAGGCGGGTGTTATGAATATTGATGGCGATGGTGGGCCATGAAGAGGGAGATCGTGATGAGGTGGGATGTGAAACAAATATTGACTTAGCAGGTGTCTCTGAGTCAACATACCAACTGTTACAAGTTCCTCGCTCCTCTGGTCGCCCGCTTTTGGGAACTCGGCTCTTACGAACAGAACTCGTCGAACTGCCAACTTCTCCGACGAACTATCAATAATTGCGTTTTTAATTGGAAACCGCATCGCTTTCTTTGTACGAAAATCTTTGGTTTACAGTTATTACGAATTTTCTGAAAGAGGGAAGACACGACTCTCAAACCTGAATTGTAAAAAAGAGTCCCACGTCGAGTAATGTGCGCGCAATTAACAATTTTTAAAAAGGAGCTGCCTCCCTGTGGCTTGTGCTGTTTCATTGAGGCGTCCTATGGATATTCAAGTCGCGCACTAGTGCTTAGAGGAATGCTTCAAGCTTACCCACTCTCGTATGACTAGTTTGAGGTGCGCGTTAAATACCCAGTTAACTGCTTCCTGGGCAGGTAGAAAATACGTGAGATTTTTAAAAAATTGCGTTGTATACGGTCAACTCACAAAGAAACCAGAAAGCGGTTTGATGCATCACGCAACATGCCACACGGACATTCATCGAATTTCATGCTCAACTATAGGCGTTTAAGGGTCAATAATTTTTGGATCCCTTCTATTTATGTCACGACCCATTTAAGTGACCATTGCAAACGTAATGAGACGATGATTTTTGAAAACATTATCATATCGAAAACCGCTGTAAAAAAGGTTACTAGAAGAAACGACAATATAATCTGGAATTTCGTGGTGCGACGTACGATATTAGTACTCTGGCATCAAATCGGCAGGATTTATGGGGAAAAAGCGCATAAAAATATTGATAATTTATTGTACTGCTCTCTTCATTTCACCAAAATACAGTTGTACTATATGGAATCTTTAGCGGCATTTAAATAAAAAATATTTGATGCTTTGGTCACTGTGACAACTATGGCTAGTTTTGTTCAGGTAACAGGATTTTGTTGATCGTCAGGTTCGATATCAAATTTGTGGGTGATTTGATTGGATCGTATTCCCCAAGTCACGACAGTAGACAGATCCATACGCAACTTGCAGAAGTTGTGCTTCTCTCTTGCTAGTGGTTTAGTAGTGAGGGTATCAGCTGGCATCTCTTCCGTGGGCAGGTACGAAAGAGTTAGCGCTCTTTCCTCAACTGCTTGCCGAATGAAATGATAGCGCACGTCAACGTGCTTGGTCCGGCTGTGATGGATAGGACTTCCAGCAAGACTTTGAGCTCCTTGGCTGTTAGAAAACACACAAATACTTGATTGAGGTTTGCTAAGGTTCTCCAACGAAGCTTTAAAATAGATTGCTTCCTTGGTTGCTTCTGATAGAGCCAATGTATTCGGCCTCAACGCTCCTAAGGGCTACAGAGTGCTGTTTTATGGCTTCCCAGGAAATCGCCACGCTTCAAAACAGTATCCTGAGTATGAGCGCCCGTCTATTGAGCAATTTCCCCAATCTGCATCAGCAAGTCCTGTGATTGTTTTGCCGGTTTGAGTCATCTTTCTCGCCCTTCAGATATCGCAGTACACGTTTTGCTGCCTTCCAGTGCGGTTCACTGTACGCTGTGTTGGATTCACCAAGAGCACTTACAGCGTATGCAATATCTTCTGTGCCTACGCTCAAATACTTGTGTGAGCCAACTAGATTTCTGTAAGGAAATTTACTAGTAACTCCCTCGTCACTAAAATCAGGTTTGGTGAGCACATTTCCCACTTCAAATGGCGTTGCAGCAGTTTTACAGGTTGACATATTGTATTTTTCGAACAAGTCCGAAATGTATTTTCTTTGAAGTGTTGTGTTATGTACAGTTAAATTCGATTCCTTAACAGTAATTCAGAATCCCAAGGTCTTCCATTTAAATTTAACTTCAGTTTCAACAATCCAATCATTCTCATTTGACGCTACTAAAATATCGCCAACGTACTCGACAATGAAGAGGCATTCTTGTGCCTGCACGCTTCAGTGTACAAGCAAGGATCAGAATTTGTAGATTTCAAACCCATACTGAGAAGAATTCGGTGAAGTTTTCGGTTCCATTGACGTCCAGATTATTCAAGCCCATTGTATGGGCTTTCTTTAGGTTGCACACATTGAAGTTGCTTGAGCACTTTTGGACGCTTCCTTTTGGAGTGCCGGGTTTCCACATTTCCTCAAGTCTTCTAACGATCTCTTCAGCTCTACAGGAATTTCCATGTATACGTCTCTGTCTAGGTTACCGTTGAGATAAGCCGTTACCACGTTTAGCTGATGGACATTCATGTTATGTTCAACAGCTGGTTCTAACATCATACGGGTGGAGCTGGGGCGGATCACATTAGGGGGGATTGGTTCTTCATAGTCTCCGTTAAGGCGATGTTTGAAACTTCTTGCTACCAATCTGGCCTTTCCACCGTACTGTCTGGGTTATCAGGATCAGTCGGCTAGTAAGCGGTTTCGCGATTCACTGGACGGTCGCAAATCGTCCAGGTCTTATTTTGAATTAATGACGCAAATTCCTCAAATATGGCCGGTTTCCACTCTACCATGTCGGGACTATGGCTTGAGGTCGTACAAATCGTCAACTATTCCTGCCACATTTTCATTGTTTGGAACATCGACATCAGAATTATCGTCCCCTGTTGATGAGGAACCAGCAGGCACCGTATTGTGCTGCTTTTTCAGTCTCCCTGAAGCTTCACATATCTTTTTGGGCCTACCAGGTCCTCTCTTCATTACAGGTAGTGCGGGGGTTTCGGCTTCACATACCGATGTTTCCTCTTCAGCAACTTCAGTACAGTCGAAATCGACTGTTTCAGTTCTGTCTATGTTGTCAAGCAATAAGTATTCAACGGATTTTGATTCGTTTTGTTTGTCAAGTACTGAATTCATGTACTGCCCTCTACAAATGTAACGTCTCTCGTTTTTCATCGGTAACCCAAATCCTATGGGCTTTCAGTTGAATAACCTAGGAAAATACCAGGCTTTCCCCGAGCTTTGAACTTTCGTTTCCCACGCTGTTTGCTCAAGACAAAAGCTTTGCAACCAAAACATCGGAAATAAGACACAGCCGCTCGCTTACCGTACCAAAATGTGTAAGGTACGCCGCCATTCAAAGCAAAGGTAGGGCACCTGTTTCTAACATGGCTTGCAGTAGCCACAACTTCAGGACACTTTAGAGCCAATTAACACACACCGTGTCACGTCAAGATAGGTTTTATTGATCCTCTCACTTATCCCGTTTTGTTGAGGAGTATTGGGGCATCTGTTTGTAGATATTTAATATGTTTCTCCCCGTTAGATTTTCTGCCCAACTGTTGTAAACCTTGAAAACACCAAGAGTTTCATTTTTGAACCTCAGTCCATCGGGATTTTTTATCGGTTCGGGATCCACCCAGTAAATTGTTCGTCATCGGACGGCAAATATCACTATGATCAATTTCTAACAGATCGTTTGCGCCGTTGGATGATGAGGACAATGGCGAACGAGACATTTTTCCTTGCAGACAACCGTGAAATTCGCCAATGCCGAGTACTCCCTTCTTTTTGGCTAAAAGCGTAAAGTCTTTCGAATTCAAATGACCATAGCGTTTGTGCCGTGTCTCAATTATTGGTTGTGAGGGTTGCGAAGAGTTAACAACATACACGAAATGCCGTCAGACAAAATCACCTAAGGCATCTGTCGCTTCAGCTCTGTTTCTTTTAAAGGTAACTTGATAGTTGTGATACGCAATTTTTGAAACACTCATCGAGTTATTCCCTAGTTCAGGTACACATAGAACATTCCTCAGAGTGATGGTTTGATCTGGAGTGTCCAGATTCACCGTGCGACTTGTCACCTAATCAAACAGTCTCTAATGAAGTTTGGGAAGGATTAACCAATTCGTGTACGGATGTGTTCATATGAGTGGTACATCCTCTTTCTAAGCACGATCCAGTGCTAGGAAATGTATCCTGCGCAGCGGACAGCACAATATTAAATACATCATTTATTTTATGCCCACTTGAATTTTCATGGTTATTTGTACTGTAGCAATCCCCAGAGAAGAAAAGATAGCAGGGAGGCAGCTGTGGGACAAGGAATCTGCTTGAGCTGCAGGACCAGCGGCATTTCGCTGTGGCCTCGTTTGGGCCCATGTCCCAGCCGCGGTGGGTACCCATTGCCTCACCCCCGTGGGTTTGTAGTAGGGGGGGGGGGGTGCTTGGTCAGGTCGGTTCTATCCCTGCCTGGCTCGGAAGGCCTCACGCCCCAACGCTCTTGGCCACTGCTCCCCACTGCCTACTATAGCAATCCGCAGCTTTATGACCTACTCTACCGCATCTTCCACATTTACCACGAAATTTCCTGTTCGTCCTAGAAGTAGATTTTTGTATACCCCGTTGCGTAACCGAAACATCATTGGCCGGATCTCTAGAATCCTCGTGTCACTTTCTTCAATGATTTTCGTGCGAAGGGCGTCTGGGCTACACAATTCATCTCTGCTCTCTATTACACACCGGAAATTCTCAAATTCATCAGGTAAACTGTACAATAACATAATAGCTGGTGGATTTTAATTTACTAACACGTCAAGGTCTTTCAACTTATCAACTACATCAAATAAGTTATTAATAAAAATTCGAACGTCCTCGTTACTCTTCATTTTGCTAAGAAGCGCTTCAACAAACTTGCCTTACGGGCAGGACCTTTTGACTGGTAAATCGAACGATGCTTTCGCCACACTTCGCGAGCAGTAATACAATCTTTTACCTGTTTTATTAACCGCTAAAATCAGGTCGGCCTTCGCCTTTCTGTCATCGTTCGTCCACTTGGCGATCTCGGCTGGATCTTCGGGGTTGTTAATGCTCCCATCAACGTATCCCCATAAATTGTTCTTAACCAACAGTGCCTCAACTTGAATCTTCCAAGTATCGAAGTTGTCGCGACCTAAAGCTTCCATATAAATAAGTGGTATAAATGGATACTGATCGTACTACACCACTATCATCATTCACTTCCAGCCGATTATCCCAAGTCCACCGAAGTAAATAAGAACCCTATGAAACAAAGCCACGTTGACGATGACACGAATTATTAATTCGTTAGCTACTCACTCAAGGCAATGAGTAGGAGTGGCCCGATTACTTTCGGAACGTTTAGTTTAATCGAATTCATGTGATGACGAAAATATTGCTGAATGCACGTGGGGCAGAGAAACGACGTGGGATGCGTTGCACCAGATAACTTTATAGCGAATTTGCTAACAATAGTAATTACGTCGTGTATTCATGGGTTACCGGACATTTATGAACATGAGAATTTGAATGTTGGAGAGAAAAAAAAGAACGTGCGAGGGGAACGCGAAACGTTTGTTATGGTTGTTGGTTTATTCTATTTATCAACCTCTCCTCCTGAGATGTTTTAGAATGAATAATGAGTGACCCTTCGGGGATGTGAGATGTCCCTTGCAACTTCATAATTGTCGAGCTCGACCCAAACTGCCGCCCTCGAAAGCCTTGACAACGTCGGAACGATCAACTTTTCCCGACAAACTCTATTTCCAGATACTCGACGGTTGGTTAAACAACCAATGTCCCTCCGCTTTCTTCTCCCATTTCACGGTTTATGATTCCAAGGCTCCTAATGTGACTCTCGAGCTCTGAGCACGCTCTGACGGGTTCTAACAGCCTCAGAAAACCCTGGAGCCTGGGGTTTATTAGCGTTTTAGTTATTCGAACAGTTGTTCCCTGGCATGGGATGAGGATGAGGGGGGGGGGAGAGAGAGAAGAACCCCGTTCGGGACTGTCCGCGTCGACTCAGAGCCTGTGGAAGGGAAACGCGTTTTATTTGATTGTCCATTTTCGCGGATCGGTGGTCCCGAGCAAAGAATGTCCGGTGCTTTGATGCCGAGGTTTTCGGTGGCTGAGCCGGAAAAAGTCTTTCAGAGAGGATTAAACTGAATTGTGCGAAGGGCTCACGTTGGAGAGGGGGGGGGGGCTCGTCGAGCTCCGAATTAGGCTGTTAGGCCTCGAATGATCATCCTGCTTTGATCCTCGAGCCCTCGAACACACCTGGAGAAGTTAATTTGATCCTTTAATGCGCGAAATAACAGACAGTTCACCACAGCCAGGCGACAATGAGGCCCAATGAATTGGAAAAATGTTGTTCTTATTTGTCACGAGCTAACAAACACGATGAACACAAAACGCACCAACTGCTTGTGCGTCATTGGGAAACACACAAGCTGGCGCGCGTCCCACATCTGGTGGGACTCACCATACTCCAGTTACTGGTTTGCTCACAATAATTCATGAGTTTATCAAAATCTTTGCAGCAGTTTTTTTATGTGTTGAAAGAAATGTTTCCGTGTTCGGGAGACTCGAATTTTTTTTTCTTCTCGTCTCAAACGTTCCCAAGTTTCCTAATTCCACCATTTGAAAATACCTGGTGCTACGCACTACACATTTTTCCTCAGTTCTATGTGTATTTAGGCATTTCCATGAACTGGGCTATCTATTGACTAAATTCACATCAGCTTGTTAAAATCTAACTTCATGTTTTACGTACTAGTAGCGCCTAATGTTCCAGAATTTATTTAGCTGCTACTTGAGCCACGATATTCGTTGATAAACCGCCGTTTAGGCAATCGATTGTACCGTTGATATGATTTTTTTAAGCGGTTCATGTTCTCATTCTGGAATTATAGGAGAAACACTAAAGTTATGGCAAGTTACGTATCAAAACGACGATATTTTGAAACTGTGAATGTATATAGACCGACCATTCATTACCGTTTTGAGAACGCTACATGAGTGAGACTTATGATGAAAAACTGAACTAAAATCGGTTCAGAGTTAACTATAGCCATCAAAACGCCAATTCCAATTTTGATTACATTTCTCGTGTCGACAATTCCAGACAACGGCAATACAAAACGTTCATCTGTGTGGAAATGACGAGAAACTGTTTATAAAAATTGGTCATTTCCTCATAAATCCCACTCTTATGGAACAGGCGTTGTCCCGATAATTGTTCAAGCAGTTCAATGAGCTACCTGTTGGAAGTGTAATGATAAAGACAAGCTGCTAATGTCACATGGCTTCTGCAAACCCCTTAGTTTAAGGACACGAATTTAGCTGTTCAATCGAATCCCTCGAACTTAGAGGGGCCCCACTTTCCTCAAATCGACTCAAACATATTTAGCGTGGAGATTACTGTGGTACTCCACAATGAGGGTATCAGAAAAATCCATCCAAAACTAACTATAGTTCTCAAGGTGATCGAAGTACCGAATTCTTTTTTCTCAAAAACGGGTGTGGCGGTTTCGCTTAAATTTTTTGCATGGACAGTTCCCTAATATGACAATAATATTATATGATTCTAATATGTGGGAAAGTGACGATCACAGCACAGTAAATGAGCAACAGTTTCGAAGAAAATTGCATTTTTTCTTGTATAAATCCCGCTCATGATTGCGTTTTCATAAAAATCAGGGTGGCGGTATGATAAACTGTCCGCTCGATGAGATAATAATGCCGTTTATGAGATAATTAGGAGCAGCACCGGCCATTCACGAAATTCAAACCACTGCCATTTCACTTACTATTCTTTCTCACAGTTTTCAACCGATAATTCCAAAACAGTAAACTCGACCCTATTCAGAAAAACCCTGCAAATTATTGCACAACGGTTTATAATTCTCATGAACAGCTTGACCTAGCATTACTGCTCCGAGACCCATCCCATTCGATTCATCATCGAAAAATACTAGTAAAACATACGAAACATGACCTGACTACAATGGAACTACGGAAACTAAATATTCCCCCAGCGTCAGGCGCCTGCAAACGTGTGTAGGCATTTATGATCCGATGTTGGGGAGCGCGGAGGAAGTGGCCCTAACCTTCCTCCACCCCATTGGGCAAAAAGAGTCGGGGAAATTGGGACGGGGACTACAGCAAACCCTCGACAATCGGCACGATGTTGCGAGTCGAACGGGCGGGTGGTTTTGATGACACAGGAGGGAGGGAGGGAGTACTTACGACGGAACGTTGACTTCCCCTGTAGTTCCCGCGAGTTCTCTCAATTAGTAGACTCTAATAATTACCGTAATTTCCCTACACGCAGTTGTACACGTCTGATACTCATTCCATTCGACCCAGGATGTAAAAATATCTTGAAAACGATTCGAAACACGGCGTATTTTCGATTATACTGCGTTTCGTTAATTTTGTTAACTGGTTTTTGTCCGTAACAACCATGGGCTTCGTCCGATCGGATTGCCGAGATGGTGGGCACAACTAGATACCAAACGAGATTTTGTGCGAAAGAACGGATTTGTTAGACCACGTTAAAGGCACAAAACGGCCCGGTCGGCGGACGGGGAATGGCGGACAGGCATTGCAGATTTGGAATCCCCACGTCTTGAAACGTAAAGTATCAAATTTTGAGGGTGGGTTGTAAAAAATTGTTCGTGACCGAAAACATAGGTGATGACAGACTCGCAAAACACCTAGGCACTGATTATTCAACAATTGGCCGTGGCATGACTAGGAGCAATTCCCTAAACGCCATAACCCGTTTTTATCTATAATATTCACACGAACAGAATGAAACATTTGGTGGGTAGCATTACATGACTTTCCGCAACCCCCGTTTAATTCGACGACTGGCTGTTTATAAGGGCGCTGCTCAACAGGAACATTTAAAAGGTATAGGTATCAGTTAGCTGACAGGACTCCGTAAGATTGATCGACATCGTTTCAGCCGTTTTTCGGAAAATAGGAAAACAGATAAATTAATATTCGACAAATCCTGATTTTCGAGCATTTATGGCTTGTATCTCCGTTTAACCGATGGATACAGGAGAATATAATGTGGGCATAGGTTGCTGAAAGACACTCCGTAAGATTGATGAAATCCAGCGACGCAATTAGACGGGAAATTACAAAAATGTTGAAAAAAACGTTATTTCCGAGACATTCTCATTTTTACCTCTTTAAAATGTACTTTCAGAGGGCTTATTGAGGCAACATATAGGTATCAACTATTTAAAAACATTTGGTGAAAATCGTTGAAGTTTTGTCAAAAAACGTAAAAACCCAATTTTTGCGCTCTTTAGGCCTATATATATATTTTCATGGTTATATTTATGCGGAAGAAAAGTTGTGTACTAACTAGTAGAAGATAGTTTGAAAGTTTAATCAAAATCACAATAGCCGTTTTTGAAAAATGCGTTAACCCATCCCCCCCCCCCTTCTCATCGACATAAATCGCCCCTCATGACCTTATTTAAAAAGAACCAGCTGAATCGGTCCATCTGTTCTGGTGCAAATCGAAGTACAGACACACATACAAACACGGACCACACACCGAAATTAGGGGCCAAACCGTATAGATCTGAAAAATTCCATTTTTGACACGATTACCTTTCGGGTAGTAAAAACCGATTTTAAGTGGCTGAGGTCGTGTGACGCGTTGCGTTGAATATTCAAGTATTGAATGTGAGCAAGTGCGTTTCTGACTTATTAATTAAATCCACTGCGCCTTGCTTGGTATACTCCAAAACACCTTCTGTTTTCCCCTTACAATAACGGCATCATCGGCAAGGTAATGAATTATACAGTTCTCTAAATGGCGGTAGCGTAATGAGTTGGCTAATAGTAGGAATAACTGTTCAATATCGTCCACGATGCACGACATGAGCCAAAACGGATTTTATTTCCCCCACGCTGCTTATCCTCTTATTGCTGCTCTGCGAAAGGCGTCCAGTAGAATGAAGTATTTTAGGAAGTCTTAACATTTCTGACTGAAGAACAAAATATCTTAGCTCATTTGAACTTGACAAAACATCACTTCGCCATTCATTCTGGTACACTTGTTCCACGTTTTTTGTGAAAACCACTTTTCCAGAGTTATTGGGTGAAAACGTTTAGAAATCATAATGAGTGGCGGTGGTTGAATTCCGGGGTTTCTGGAGTAGCTCTTGTATGTCTTATAGGTGTTATTGAGACTGGTTGTTTAGGCATTTGATTGGGCTACTATCAGAATTTTTCTGAAAATCGCAGTAACATTACAGCCGAGTTTATAAGGATCGATATTCGTCAACATGTTTGGTAATTTATTGTGCTGCTTTGCTCATCCCAACGGTTCTACGTTATTATGGCGTGAGTTGGAGCTATTTATACAAAGAATACAATACAAATTGTATAGTTATCGATTTCGACTGCTTCACTGACACTAACTCGCTATGAACACAGTGCTTGAATGATTATACGAGTTGTTAACCGTACGCGACGTCAGTAGAGCTATTTAATTGTTTAAATGACCAAAAATGTGTTGGATTGAGTCACATCGCATTTTTATAAAGTCTTCCTGCATTCGACTCGTCGCTTTTCAAACGAAATGCGGGAAGTGCTGACCGAGAGCCGGCAATCGTTTGACTGACAACTTCCCAAGCGGTTAATCGATGGATTTCATCGTCTTGCCGACTAATACCGCGGAGTTGTCGAGTCGCCGAGAGAAGGATGACGACCAGACGAAGAGGTTCGAAATCAATCAAAATGTAAATCCGTAGGTTGTGCGAGGGCACGGATCCTCGCGGCAGGTGGGCATTGGCAGGATGCAAGGGTCATTACTCTAAGTAAGGGACTCTATGTTGACGCACACGCGGACGACCTGCACAGACAATCCGTTTAAAGTTGTCGGAGGCACATCGCGTTGAAAAACTTTCAGGGTTATGCCTCGGAGACGACGCCACGGATTTCTAAGGGGAAACTTATGGAAGGTTGTAGTGGGGGGGATATTGCATTTCCGGCAGCTCCAACGACGAAATGAACGAGCGTTTTCGAGTTAATAACCTTCGGAAGCCAAACGCTGTCGAACAAATGTCAACAACGCTCATCGCATGCATTCTCCTACGTTTCAGATAGCATTCGATGTTTTGACATTGCCAGTGGACCTGTTTGTGAACCTTTACAGCTCAAATTTGATATTCACATGGGTATGAGCGATATCGGGCCCAAAACTAACTATAATTTTGTGTGAGCGATTTTTGTTCATTTTTTGTGTGAATATATCCGAATATTTGAACGATAATATGAAATTTTACTTTGTGGAAAAATCACTAGAGCAGCACAATAAAATGATAAACTCTTCGACAAGAGTTAATTTTAGAGCGCTTTCTTCCTCATGAATCTCTCTTCAGTCACACTTGAGTCCTAAAAAGGATCGTGTTTGTAGTCCACCTAATTCCGGAACAGCAGTTAACATCTTTTTACTTTCCCTGGCTCTAGAAAGTAGAAAGGATAGTTATGTAATCGGCTGAAAAAAAAATTTTGACTTTTCTTCAGATCTTTACGTTTCAGACCCTACTGAGTTCGAAAAACACTACTTAGGAAAATGGTCTGTGCGTGTGTGAACGAGTTTTAGAGAAAATGACCTACCAAATCAGCTCAAACTTGATATCTAGCCCGCACGTTATCACGGGACACCGAAATAAGGGTATGAGCAAAATCCACCGAAAGTTAACTATAGTTATCATAGTGATGAAAACACCAAATTTTTTTTTTCTCAAAAACCGCTCTAACGATTTTGATCAAATTTTTTATGTTGATAGCTCCCAATATGACAATCATAACATAAAATTATCATTTTAGGGAAAATGACGAGAGCAGCACAATAAATGAACAAACATTTCGAAGAAAATCGCTTTTAGCTGTTTTTTCCTTATAAACTCCTCTGACATGTTACTAGAATGTTGGAAAAAAAGGTGTAGTAGTCCAAACCTATACCTATAGGGTGAGCATTTAAAAACGCTCATAAGATACATGGGGCTCACTCCAGAAATTCCTGAATTTCAACTTTCGCCGTTTCGCTTACTACCAGTTACTACCAGGTACCCAATAACTGTACAAAAGTAATTACTATACTTCTTTTTAAAAATCGTGTTCACAGTCTCATTAATTCTCTGTGTACGAATCGCTCAATAATGGTCCGGAAATGAGTACGAGCAGCACAATAAATTCCAGAACTGTAAGCGCTACCGCTTTCTGCTGCCGTGAAGTGCTGTTTGACCAAGTACGAATGAACGCAGTGATAAATGAATTGATTAAGTAGAAAAAGCCATGTAGAAAGTGAATTGACGTGGAGCTAAGGAAAGTTGGGTGTTGCAACGCCCCAGATATTTTCGAAGTGGTTCTCCATAATTGCCAGAACTGTTAACGCATACTTGCCCAAAAATAAGTTTACAGCCTTTATTTGTACGTTGGGATGTCAATGAAGATCGTGTCATAAGTATCAGCAGCCAAATGAATATCGGATTTACGTAGCAAAACTCTACGTCGGGCTGAGGAAGTTTGTGTTATGCATAGCAATAGCAAGCTTCAACGCACCCTTGTGTAGCAAAAAGTAGGCATTTGCGGTGCAGGAGTTTATGTATGTAGAAGCGAATTAATGTGAGCCTTTCAGTTTGGGTTTGTATCGATTGTAATCCCGAAGCATTTACCATTTTAGTCTCTCTACCACCTCTCAGGCACAAGACGTGTAAATAATGCAGTTTTAGCCTCTAGCTTTGTCTTTAGTGCGGGGAGGATAATATGTATTTAGTTTCATCCACGTTCATAGCGAGAAGAGGAGAGTCGAGCTACAGGCGTATTTTATGCATATCCTCATTCGCTTTAGCGGATACTTCCTGCCTCGAGCTCTGTTCAAACAGGACGGCCGCCTCGCCGGAGAACTTCATCGCGCCAGTGGACAAGGTAACTGGGAGATACCGGAAACCCCGGCGTTGTCGTGATATCGGAATAGCATTTCTACTTCTTTCTTTTTTTTTTGTTCGCTCGGTCTTCGCTAAGTCGCCGGATTCGGAATTTACGTACAGGCGAGGAATGTTGCGAGAGACGAGTACAAGATATTTAAGTATGTGGAAGACGGCACAAGAAAGCGAGTGTGTCGTCGTCCGGAGTTTCAGGATGAAAAACGCCGTGGCCTTGTCCGACGAAATGATAGCAGTCAGTTGTTTTTTGTTTTTTTTTTGTTTTTTTTTCACCCTCCAAATACGAGGCTCATGCATGAGATTGTACGTGTTGCGACCGAAGCGTTCCTCACGAAAACGGCGTCACATCTTTCGCCCCTTCTCCACCAGCAATAAACTCCGCTTGGAACCAAAACCGATGGTGGAAGAATATTTTGAGTGATGATGAGTTGAGGGGGTGGGGGGGCACATTTTTCTAAAATTGGCGAAGTAGTGACATTCTTCAAATGTTCTCTTGTTATACTCCTTGCGCGTCCAATTGCGGTTCCGTTATATTTGGGAAATGAGTTAACGAACCTAACCACCAGTTAGGCCATTGTTAGCCAGTTTGTAGTGCATAAATATCGCGATTGATACAAAACAATCTGAACTAATTTGGTTCAAATATGATGTCCAGCGTGCACATCAACTCAGGATGCCAAAGTGAGGCGAACGAACGCGGTCGAAAATTGAATTTGGTTGCAAGGCCAGTTCCAAAGAAGAGAAATGCAACCTGGGCATCGTTTTTACGATTTCGGCTTTATAGTGATCTGAAATGGACTTTTATTAGTTATTAATTGCAGCCCAACCTCTTATAGCCTTGCAAGTATCGTTTAACTTCAGAGGAACGCCCTAAATCAGTTCATTCGAACTACGTAAAGTACAGCTTTCGTCCAAGTACGCAACCACGAGGGACATTTTATGTCTTTTTCTTTAAAAAATCAGTTTAAAAAAATCTGTTAAAAACTACGTTTGATTGTGCTCGTTGATGGTTTCGATATAATGGCCGCGTCAATTGCAATTGACGTCATCACTTAGTCACTGAGGTGATGTTACCAAGCGTTAGATTTTGTAACAGACGTTACCATGCACTTAACCCAACACAAATTTCGTGACGCTTCTCCGTTACATATCGCGCGTAACATCTCCCACGTTACAATTTCGAGTTTATGTCGCAAAGTAAAGACATAAAGTGTCAAAAAAAATCGTAACCCAGGTGGGACTCGAACCCACAATCTCTGGTTTAGGAGACCGTTGCCTAGTCCACTCGGCCACAGGGTTAAAAAATATCGTGATGCTTCGCCGTTACATTTTCGAGTTTATGTAGCAAAGTAAAGACATAAAATGTCAATGAATTTACAGTAGTATAAAATTTGCATTCCGGGGAAAATGTGAGCAGCGTGATGTTTTATTGTAACTGTAGAAGCGATTTTAGTGCAGTTTTTTACTCATGTAACTCGCTCATTTGACACTAGCGTCCTCAATAATCTCAGAGTAGTTTCTCAAATGAGCGCTTACAGGCGCTGGGTCGAACAGACGCTGGTGGAAATGCTTTCTTGGACGTAAGTTCTATTTCTACATGCCCTCAGTCATATATCGGTTGATGATTCGGAGTCGGATTCATCTTTGCCGGATAATCATTTACCCGTTTTCTCACCATTTTCACAAGCCCTTCGGCCATCCAAAGCCGTCCAAATTTCCCAATGAAGTCGAGCAATTAACTTCTTTCCGGGGGCGCTGTTAATGTCGGTAAAGCCGATGTTTCGGCCATAATAGTTTAATCCATTTATGGCACCTTGTCGAACCTGTAATGAGGACCGACCGGAATATGACGATGCACAATCGGTACAGCTGCATTCCCCCGGTTGAATCGCCCTTACATCGAAATTCTCCAGTGATGGGAATAAACAGCGCTGTTTTAGGATTTACATGGTTTCTTATACGCCGACAAATCTGAAGTACTTGCAGTTTATTGCGCGATAAAGCTTGGTAGAACACTTTTGGAGCCTGCAATGGCAACTTTAAACAGTTTCAATAAAGCTGAAGCAGACACCAATGATCAAATGTGTTCAATACCTCAGAAGGGTAGTTGACCGTATTTATCCGTATGGTTGAATAAATGCGTCCGTCAACACGTTCTGGAGAACGATTCGCTCGGAGGAACTTCCTGAAAGAGTTGGGTCGTCAATTAGTTATACGGCTGCAAGTTATTACGTAGCGGTTTATTATTCTCTTGCATTGTGACCCTCGACTAGTTGTGAACCATATGAAACGTGACCTGACTACAACGGAACGACGAAAATTGAAATTTTCTAGGCAATTGTCAAGACGTAACGAGTCGAAATGACGGCTGGTTGGAGTGAGACGGGAGGCACATTTCTCGCGATTTCTTTCAACTCGAAGAACTCACCTCACTACGTTTTGTTGTTCAGTCCTATTCGGGTCAACATCAACATATACCTCCGAATCGTTAACAACCACGACGAAAATACAATAAAACTGCTAAAATTTCGTTTTCGGCTAAAGCTCTTAAATCTCCGGCACTAGGCCAGTACGTGGAGACTCCTCATCGGTGCCACACCACCTACATCGAGTGTCGTCTGTGCCCATTACATACTCGTGTTTGTTCATTCTGCAGTGTCTGGTGATGATCCTAACAATCTGCCTTAAGCCCTTCCTCACCATCATCAGAAGGCTCGTTCTTATCTCACACGTTTGCTCTGGTATAAAGTGTTTGGAGTGCCTTACTCCCGCAGCATTCCAGACTGTCTTATGCATTCTTCCACAGACCTCTTGACTAGTGACAGTGAAGTCCCACAATGGAGAGGTGGCTCATTACGTATCGTACGCGAACCGCACCTGGCCAGATGGTCCGCTCTCTCATTTCCAGTGAACTTCTTTTGCCCAGGAGTCCAATACACGTTCACTTTATTCGCGTTGCCTAATGAGTTAAACCACATCCTGCACTCTCGCACCGATTTCGACGTTGTTCAGTAGTTCTTCAGCGCCTTACAAGACGCTTGACTATCCGTAATACGTTGATACTTCTGTTACTACAGTCTTTCTCTAGCATTATGGTTCATGGGGGGGGGGGGGTGTAAAAACATGTTCCTGACCGAAAACACGGTTGTATTATTCAGTATGAGTAATAAAGCTAAATCAAGCCGTTCAACAGCCCTAAAGTTCGTAAAATACTCAAAGAAAATTTTGTCCGTACATTCAATTCTTTATAATGGGCTCTGATTGTAGGGACTAAACTGATCATTTAATGAAATGAAAACTTCTCGTCAAAAACTGCATACAAGACAAGATTATTGGATCTTTTTTTTATATTTATGTAACAATTATTGCTTTCATAGCTCAAGATGTTGGATAAACGGAATGGTAAACAGTTGACGGCAATTTAAAATTTGGGTCAAGTAAGACCTTGTGCGAGTCCTTTTGTGCGGTTATCCTGTAAGATAATTAGGAGCAATCAGAAGCACTCCAAAATGCCGGAGTTCAAACTATCGTTTTTTACTTTCCTTGGCTCTACGCAGTAGAAAGGCAAGTTATGCAATCGACTGAAGAAAAAATATCTGGTGCGTTGCAACACACAACTTTCCTTAGCTCTACAACAATTCACTTTGTACATGGCAAATTCTATTTAATCAATTCATTGATCACTCAGTTAATTTGAACTTGGTCAAACAACGCATTACGGCTGCAGGAAGCGGTAGCGCTTACAGTTCCAGATTTTATTGTGCTGCTCGTACTCATTGCAGGACCAATATTGAGCAATCGGTACACAGATAATTAATGAGGCTGTAAACATCAATTTTTCGAAGGAGGATAGTAATTACTTTTGCAGAGTTATTGGGTAAAAATGTTTAGAACTGGTAGTAAGCGAAACGGCAGTAGTTGAACTTCAGGAATTTCTGGAGTGACCCCCATGTATCTCATGAGCGTTTTTAAACACTCACCCTTCAGGTATTGGATTGGACTACAATACCAATTTTTTTTTTTTACAGTCTAAAAGAATTCCAGCGGAGTTTGTAAGGAAAAAACTACGCGCTAAAAACGCTTTTGGTCGAAAATTTTGATAATTTATTGTGCTGCTCTCGTCATTTTCCCACGAATGGTAATTTTATGGTATAATTGCCTTATTGAGAGCTATCAATATAAAAAATTTAATCAAAATCGTTAGAGCCGTTTTGGAGGAAAAACATTTGGTGTTTTGATCATTATGATAACTATAGTTAACTTTCGGTTGATTTCGTTCATAACCTTATTTTTGCGTCCCATGGTAACCTGTAGGCTACACATCAAGTTTCAGCTGATTTAGTACGGTTGTTTTCTCTAAAAACCGCGGTAAAATCGATTTCGTCGAAAATTTTGATAATTTATTGTGCTGCTCTTGTCATTTTCCCACAAATGGGAATTGCATTGTATGATTATCTTATTAAGAGCTACCAATATAAAAAATTTAATCAAAATCGTTAGAGCCGTTTTTGTGAGAAAAAAATATTTGGTGTTTTGATCATACCCGTACTTTGGCGTCCCATGGTAACCTGCGGGCGAGATATCAAGTTTGAGCTGTTTTGGTACGGGTACAATTTTTTTTCAGCCGATTACATAACTTTCCTTTCTACTTTGTAGAACCAAGGAAAGTAAAAATTGCATGTTCTCTGCAGGTCTCTACGTTTCAGACCATAGAGAGTCCGAAAAATACTAATTGCGAAAATGTATGAATATACGTGCGTGTGTATGTGAACGATTTTTAGAGAAAACGGCCAAACCAAATAAGCGTAAACTTGATATCTAGCCCACAGGTCATCATGGAATACCAAAAATCGCCCAAAACTAACTATAGTTATCATAGTGATCCAAACACCAAATGTGTTTTTTTCTCGAAAACGGTTCTAACGATTTTAATTAAATTTCTTATATTGGCAGCTCAGAGATGAAAATACCATAAAATTTCCATTTTTGAGGAGAAAATGTTGAGAGTAGCGCAACAAATGACCAAACATTTCGAAGAAAATCGAGTTTAGCGTAATTTCTTCCCTATAAACTCCGCTCAAATGTTATTCGGATCTTCAAAAAAATGCAGACGGGACGCCAACTAAGTACCTATACGATGAGGCTTTAATAATGCTCATAAAATATACCGGGGCTGCTCCAGAAATACCGTAATTTCCACCACCGCCGTTCCATTTACGACCATTTCTAAACGTTTTTACCCGATAACTCTGGAAAAGTGATTATCACCCATTTCAAAAATCGGGTTGATACCCTCACTAATTCTCCAATTGTTTAATAATGATCGGGACATGAGTACGAGCAGCACAATAAATTCTGGCTCTGTAAGTGCTATCGCTTTCCGTCGCCGTGAAGTGATTGTTTCGCGCGAACTGAGTGAAAAATAGATTGAGTTGGTACAGAGGTCGCCAAAGTGCGGCTCTTTGAACTCTTGAGTGTGGCTCTGGCACGAACATGCTACGGGCTGGCCCGGCCTTCGATCTTTCGACAGTGACTGTTCGAGTGAACACTGCGAAATGTACCTAAAATTAAAAACAACAACCTACAAACCGGACTTGAGCAGCTTTCAAAGGAGATGGAACGTCCTTCGCTTTAAGTAGAGTTTATATGGGTGCTTTACTAGATATCAAATTATTTTCTATCAATGAATAAAGTCCTCATTAAATATGAAATCAAGTTTTATTCAATGATAAATGCACACAGACTGCACTACATTACATTGCGTGTACTACATTTACAAACAGATTTGGCTTTCAATTTTTTAAATCGTTTTAATTTGCGTATTTGGCTTATTGGCTAACAAGTTTGCAGACCACTGAGTTAGTAGAATAAGCCGTGAACACAAGAGAATTGACGTAGAGGTAAGGAAAGTAGTATGATGCGGCGCACCTGATATTTGGATATCAATTATTGCTTACATTGAACAAAATGTTGGATAAACGGAGCAAAAAGTTTATTCCCGTTTATAATTTAGGTCAAATAGGACCCGGTGTCAGTCCTTTTGTGACGCCAGCTCCTGCCCAGGTCAAAGGTCAATAAGATAATCAAGAAGCAACCTCCAAAATCCCTGAGCTTTTCGTTATTATTATGGAACTGTTGACACGTCGTGTCTCCCATTTCCCCATCGTCACATTGACAGCCCATATGTTCGTTGTTGTGCAATGCAAAAAATTGTGAAGCGTTAACCACTAACGGTTCCTCACTACGAAACGTTGAGTTGAGTTCTAATGAAAAGGGTATCAGATTAGCTCCTTGAGCGATGACAATCGTGGGATCCACTTAGGGCCGAGGGAAATTGTGTTGTGCGTCGCACGACATAACCGTTTGTTTGTGCATAGTATGTACCTTTCCCGGAAATGTTAAGAATTACAAAAGATGATTCTGCACTACGGGTCCTCTGCCGTATGACGCTGACGAAGAATGATCGACTCAGTAACATTAGGAATGATTCTTGTTTTACAAGGGACGCGTCGTTTCAACAGCAGTTAGGACTGTTTGTCTCGTCCCTTCAAATGTGTTTACCCTAACCCACATCACCCCGTAACAAATTTATATTGGTCGTGATGAATGGGCGAGTAGGTGGATCTTCGCAGAGGCAACGAGCGAGGGACGGAAGATGGCCGAAGAGGCTCCAGGGGGTCACTCGGTGAGAGGCCGTTCGGCGGTAGCCCCACCGCATTCTGATGCCAATATCCCGGGCTCCCTTCTCCACTCTTCTCGCCCTTGTGCGACCACACTATCGCCCAATTAACGATTATGGTTATGGGCCCGGGCTTGTAATGTCCTCGGGCCACCTGATTTAATGTCCTCGTCTCCCCCATCTTTCATATTAACGCTCGGCGGACTCCTTCGTCCGCGCCAGCCCCGTCTCTTCGGATTAGGCTGAGGGTTATCTCTGTGTGGAACAAAACGCTTCTGCCCTTTCACAATTCACGCGCCTTCAAAACTCCTTTCACGATCTACCGCCGTTTGGCTTTCTTTGCTCTTGGCGCGGAGGATCCACCTTGTGCTTGTTCCATCATCTCCGGATGAGACTGGAGAACGGTCTCCCTCGTGAATTATCTGCCATCCAAACTCCCAAACAGCAGCCCAGCGACTTCAAGCTCGCACGGAACTGTTTCTCTTCCGTAGCGACCGTTCTTGAACCCTCTTTAAATCCATAAAAAGGATTATATCAGCCGTTTATGAATCCCACACAGATTGGTATTTTGCATGCATGCAGGATCCCGCTTCTCGGTTAGATTCGATCGTCAGTCTCCTGATACGGACTGTTGCCTACGTGTAATCACGCGGGAATCCCTTACATTACTTCGGAAATTGATCCAATTTCCTACCTGATTGGGTGGAAAGGGGTTAGTTACAACAGAGCCAGCAGAACCGGGAGGGTGGACAGCTCACACCCAATCCCTTCGGTCATTGTTGTAGGACCTACATTGGAGCAACTCGAACTTTCTTGTTTTTCTCCAGTCAGGACAGTCTTTAAGAGAAAAGCCCTAAAGTTTCAAGGGATTCTTAGCGAAAAGTTCGACTTTGAGTAAATGATCTGTGGGTGTGAATACGACTGAGAAAGCACGGCCGTACCAAATCAACTCAAATTTGACTTCTAGTCTGCAGTTCATAATAAAACGCCAATTGAGCAAAAACCGTTCAAAATTAAGTATAGATATCCTTCAACCATCTTGAGTACATTTTTGGTGGGAACAGTTCCAAATGAATTTGTACGTATGAATGAGGTAACAAATGAGCAGACAGTTCGACGAAAAGCGATTTCGGCGAGGTGTTCCACAGTAAATTTCACTTATGATACTAGCCTTTTCAAATAAACCACGTTGATAGTCTCAACAAGAACCTTTACATTGGGTTTTTTAATGAAGATTGTGGTATAAGGAGCAGCTGCTCAATAAACACCGGAAATTCAAGCGAATGTTAATGGATTGGACCTATTAAACAACTGAATGTACGCGGGGACGAGGAAAGTTGTGTTATGTTCCCCCAAGACATTCTGGGGTATTGAGGGATAAAACGTCGCATAAAAGTCACTTCCATGGCGAGGATTGGCATCTAATCAATCCATCGCCCATTCGTACACCCCTGCTATTGACATTCTCGAACCTTCTTGTACGGGGCGTTTGGAAATTAATCCTAAAAAATCACGTATCAATGTCGGGGTTGGTCGTATATTTATGATATCCCCGGTTTGATGATACATAAGGGATTTGGATTCTACGACTCAACAAACCGTCTCGCCTCCCTTCCAAACGGATTAATCGTGCGCTAGACATTAAATCGTTCAATCTGACTGTTCGCTCGAGATTCCGATTCGGCGTATCGCCCAACATCAGAACGAAGTAGTGTACAAATAAGTCGTACACGACCCACCTTCGATTCGGAACGCTCTACTGCGATGTGAAACTCCACACTGTAGGCCAAATAACTGTACACCGAGCGCTGCGCAGACCACCCCAATCCTCTGGCTACAGGATGACTAAAACTACCACCGTCGATCCATTCCAGGCAGATTCAAATGACCAAAATGGAATTTGTTTATAGAATTAAAGAATTACCATTTCGTATCAAGTCACTGAGGTAACGCTCCCGAATAAAATCACACAAGAAAGAAAATCTGTGATTTACATAACACAACTTTCCTCAGCTTTACCCTTATTCGGCAGTTTAAGCCGCGATAGCAACCAATCCAATCAGTTGGTCAATCAGTTTAGGAGAACTTAGTAGAGCTGAGCTCAACGTACTGTATAAAAACTCGTGCTTAATTTTGGAAGTTATTGGGTTGCTCCTAATTATCTTACGACTGTTATCATATTTTCATCGTAAAGGTCTACCAGCACAATTTTTGAGAATGTTACGGTATTCCACAAGGATATTTTTAGGATTTTTAGGGCTCTCCTGTGGGCTGAGCCAGTTTTATTGAGAGGGTTGAGCGGGATTGTGTAATGACATCACATTATGAGAGATATCCAAGGCTCTCCTACCTCTTCATGTTGATCCTTCTACCAAGTGAAACTTCCAAAACATGCTGGCAGTTTCTGTTCAATTTGAAGAGGACTGAAATCTGGAGCTTCTGAATATTTTGAAGAAAAGCAATATCGACGCTCCTAAGCGTCTGCAATGCCCCGCCTCCCCTTCACTCCCTCTCCTAACAGTAGATTATCTTCCAAAATGACGATTCCCTCAGTTTCCGCTCACCTTGAGTCGTCGTTCCCTGGCAGGGCAGCTCGGGCGGAGGAAGTCCCAAGACACGGCCGGAACACCCGCAGAAAACGTCCCCGGGCTACGACGGATGAGAGATGAAAGGGGGGGGGGACTTTTGTCGAAAAGAAGTCCGGCCGGAAAATGTCCGGAAAAGGGGACCGGAAACCGGAGCAACATAAATTGAGGAGGGAGACGTGAAAAGAGCGGAGACTTACAGAAGCGGCGATGAGGTGAAGCGGGAGGACGGTTATAAAGAATTAGGTAGAGGTTTTTACTGCCATCTTCCCGAATTCTCTCCACCCTTCGCTCCACCGCAGTCCAGCAATCTCGTCATACGACAACTACCAAGTCCTAACAGATAAACCACTGAAAACATCCATCACCGTGCAGAGCAGAGAGTGTGAGAGTTTGAGTGAGAACAGTTTGAACTGTTCGTTAGCATATTACGTAAGAGTCGTTATATTAGTCGAAAGTCAGGAAGGTTGTGGTGTCACTGCGATGCAGAACTACAGGCACTCGCTCAACATCCAACGAGCAAAGACCTGTGGAGGCACTTAGGCATTTAGATGTTGCCCATGAGCACGCAAACATAACACTCTGAGGAATCTGTACCATCTGGGAGGAGTTCTTGATCTAGTTTCACACGTGATCCACCTATTTACTTGGGGGTCATGCTGCCAAGGAAGCGATTGACTGTGACGACGTTTTTAGCATGGCACATGCTTTACTTTTCACTTAACCCCAGAAACCGTCACATGTTCATCAGTCACAATCCCTTTCGTGCCTTGCGCTCACTAACTCCATTTATTCGAGGTCCAGGGGGGTTGGGGCCTCGTCCCTATTCCCCTAGTCAGCCTGGTGGACAGAGCCCACTGCATAGGACATGGAGAGTCAAATCCAACTCAACCTCTCGCCCACCAAACAAACAGGATTGCACAGCTGTGTCTGCTGTCTTGCTGCCTGTCGTTTCGTCTTATTGCCTTGGAATAACTACTGTTCAACCCTGCGAATAAACTTCTTTCATCCGATATTCCACGCTCGGCCGAACACGAGGTCATAAGCTAGCATAGTAACAGTCAAAGCTGGAAGGTTTGGCTGCTCTTTTAACAACCATCGCTTACTGTTATAAGAACTGTAGCCCAGCAGCACCTGGTTTCTTGCTTCCTCCTTACTGGGGCGCAAGATGGTGAGTCGTTGAGAGAATCTCGAAGTCGTTATGTCCTGAAAGCAGCCGGCTCGTCCAGTGGTCTGGCTCAAACCAAATTTTTCCTACGTTCACGGGTGTTGAGACAGTTCAGCCCAGAGCGGAGGAAGCACCCTTTTCATTCTCCGCTCGTCCACCATGCACTCAAAGGCCGAGACAACTAGTAACCAGCTGGTGATCATTTGGAGTGCTTCGCCGGTTGCTGTCGGGTAGATATTTGTGATCCACAGAAGTGCAGCTCTCAGTGATCGCGCTAGTACTTTCATTTAACCGGAAGGATTAAGGGCAACTTCAAAACTTGTGAGGGGTTATAAAGCATTTCCTGGGCGGAACAGGGTGGCAGCAGCTCCCCTCAGTTTCAATGTTTCAAGACAGGCGGAGATGTCAAAATGAATGCCATCATGTAGGAAGGTCAAGTGTTGCCAATACGACTAGTTGCTCGATCGAGGATTTCTGAGGACGTGGAGACGCACGACACTTTGGTTCGACGTTTTCGTTTTGGGGCAGTTTGGTGTTTTTGGATAACAAAACGCGCGTGTGCTCGGAATACGAACGTGGAAACGCAAACAAACGAAGCGTGCAGTTCTTCGGTGGGGCCTTCGAAGGGCCCTGGGCCGAGGCTTCGAGGAAAAACAGTCCCTAATGGGACATCCTCCTGAGCCTAATGGGCAATATAACTCTCACAATATTTACTAGGCTTCTCAACTCAACTGGACAGTTATATTAGGGGCTTCACGTCACTCACCTTCCCCTTGTCTCCCTTTCCCGCCGTACTACTCGGCGACCAGCCTCCCACAGGATCGTAAATCAACACGTGGCAACTAGGTATTTCACTTCTTTTTTTTCTGCAAGGGGTTTCAATATTCACAAAGCGTGACCAGCTTTCTCTTTACTCCCCACGTTCTGTGTAATTCACCAGAATCTCCTGAGCGGATCGTGCACGCAGAGTTGAGGCCTGAAGGAGTCTCAGAATTTAAATTTAGCGGTTGAGGCAGCTGTCGAAATGCTTGGCAGCCAGTTCACGAATGTTCATAGGACCGGGGGTGAAGAAATACGTAGTCGTCAAGGAGCTCCCATCTCCAGTTCCTTCCACCATGATCAATATCGATGTTCTATAATCAGGCGGTGATTTCCACACTCAGTCTTGTAAGATTACCCTTAATTAGCACAGGAGCCTAGTACGTTCTGCAAAGTGCCAGAAGAAACGAGAGCTGGCGGAAGCAATAAGTTTTCTCTATTCGGCAGATATAGTTGGAGACTGCGCTTCGTTTTTACGATAAATACCCTCTCTCTCTTTATGACACTCGTCCCAACACCGGACACGTTGAATCTGCCGCTTCTACAGGATAAGTTGACCGTCTCAAACGAACGCCCCGCGAAGCCTCGTTAATTCCTGATAGATTCCGTTCAGAATGGCACGACTAACGTGGTTGTTGACCAGCTTTGGCAGCAGTTGATGTCTCTCTCTGAGCGGACCGTATTCTTTATTACACCTATTCACATTCCGGTAGAGCGTTTTCTTACGTGATCGCGATTGACAGAAAACGGCTGAACCAAATCAGCTATCATCATATCTAGCTCGGAGGTTACTATGAAACGCCAAAATAAAAACATGAGCACTCAAAACTATGTTTAATTTCGTAGAAAACCTCTTTGATTTTGACAATAGACAGAGGGGTCGCTGGAAGGGGTCGCCTCTCCCCCTCCCTTTCCTCTTCACTTTTCCTCTCCCTCTCCGATTGCTCTTTTTCTTCCAGTTTTTGGCTCATTCTGATCTAACTTTCTTCGGAAACAAGAGCCGTTTCATACCCCGTCCTTTTCACCCCTTTTTCAATGTGAAAAGTACAACAGGTTCGGTTACCTTGTCAAAAAACCCTTCCGTGTCTGCCTACGATCAACTGTGGCTTTCCTTAAAAGCGTTGGCGCCAATCGAAGAAACTTGGGTGAGTCCTCTTTCATTTCCTCATTCCGTTTATATTTTTCCTGGTGTATTTTGTCCAGGTGCCCCTCGGTTGAGGGTGATCCGTCCAGCGATCAGAATTACACGAGTGGTATCTAATTCCCCATCAATAAATTCTAGTATAATTACCCACCCTCTTGATAATAGTTATTTTGGGGTACTTTTGCGCTTCATGGTGATACAGTCCATCAAGCAACTTGAGCACTAAAAAGAGGGATTTCCCCCAAACAAATTTTATCAACTAACTTTAGTTATAGCGATCAAAACTCTAAATTTTTTTCTTAAAATAGCCAAAACGCTTTTGATTGAATTTTTTTAAATTTAAATGTTAACTGCATCAAATGACACAACACCAAAACATTTCGTTTATGGGAAAATGACGAGAGCAGAACAATAAATTACCACTTTTAGCGCAGTTTTTTCCTTATGAACTCAGAAAATGAATCAACTCAATATGAAAATTGAGTTGGTAGTCTAATCAAGTACAAGTACGATGAACGTTTGATAATGTTCATAAGATATATTGGAGCTACTACAGAAATCCCAGAATTTCAATATCCGTCGTTTCACATAGTAGTATTTTACCCGATTTTTTTTATTTTAGTATAATCTTTTGACTGTAATCCCAGTGGTGGGATGTGCACCGCGGCCAGATGGCCTATGGTGCCAGTCCTTATGTCTTACAGGTCGATGCCTAGCTTTCTGAGGAAAGCCAGGTAGTTCCTGAAGGAGTCCTCGTTGGTATCCGTCCTGGGAGAAGTGGTGCCAAAGACCAAAAGTCGCTCCCTCTCAAGTCTCTGGCACTGGGTCAGGACATGGTAGGGAGTCTCCTCATCCGTGCCACACCGCCTGCATCGAGGGGTGTCGACTATACCCAATGGCATACATGTGTTTGTTCATTCTGCAGTGTCCAGTTATGATCCCAACAATCTGCCTTAAGTCCTTCCTCTCGGTCCTCAGAAGGATGTGTCTTATCTCACTTGATTGCTCTGAGACAAAGCGTTTGGAGTGTCTTACTCCTGCAGCGTTCCAGATTGTCTGATGCAGTCTTCTGGCGTGAGAAATCCCACAATGGGGTGGTGGCCCAATAGGTTCTGTAGACGAACCACGTCTGGCCAGATGGTCCGCCCTCTCATTTCCAATAATCCCCCTGTGTCCTGGAATCCAATACACATTAACTCTGTTCGCACTTGCGAGGGAGTTAAGCCACATCCTGCACTCTCGCACCAGTTTTGACGTAGTGCAGTAGTTCATTAGCGCCTTGCACGACGCTGACTATCGGTCAATATATTGATAGTTCTGTTGCTATAGCCTTTCTCATGCATTAAGATTGCCCCGGCAATAGCGTAAATCTCTGCTTGAAAACCCGATGGAGTGGGGCCTAGGACAATATTCATCCTATTCCTTCCAGACCCACTTATCCACACCCCGGATCCTGTTCCCTCCGGAGTTTTTGATCCATCTGTGAAGATGTTGATGCCATTGGGAGGCCGAAACTGGCGGCTCTCGCTGTTCCCTGGACCTCCCAATAGCTGAACATTATATTTCCTCTCGAGCTCATACATAGGCACAATTGCGTCTGTGATCACGCTGAGCTCCTTGAAGGTCTCCAAGTCCCTAAATGTAGCCAGGCGTCCATTAGTCGCCTGTGGCACCTTAGCTATACCGAGCTTAGTGAGTCTGTAAGCAGCCACCTTCATCGCCTCTGGATGGTGGGTGTAGTCTTCATCACCCCCGCTATAAGTAGGCACCCCAGCCTTTGTACTTTGGCATAGAGCTGCCATCGGAGTGCCACACGATCGACCCATATGAGATTATTGGTCTCACTATGGCTTCGTAGAACCAGCAGGCAATTCTGGGCTTTAGGCCCCATGTCCTCCCGCACATTCTCTGACACGTCCAAAGGGCCGTTGTCGCCTTCTTGGTCACTTATTTCATCTGCTCGTAACAGACTAATTACTGATCTAGAATCACACCCAGATACTTGACGTGCTCGCTGAGCTGAATTTCTTTGCCCATCACTAACTGCGGCCTCAGTCCTGACAGTTGCCTTAGCCTTGTGAATGGCACAATGACCGTCTTGGCTGGGTTGATGGATAACCCCATCTCCCCACACCACGGGCTCACCACCGCCCCCATCAGCATAACCACATCATCAGCGTATCCTTGGGCGTAAAACTGCGCCGCATTAAGTCTCCCCAGTAGGGAGTCAATCACTAGGTTCCAGTTCCCCCCTGAGGGCATCCCCTCACAGTCTTCGCCCTGCTCGTACATTTATTTTAGTATATTTACTCGATAACTCTGAAAAAGGTATTATTTATTATGCTTCTCAGGAAACTCGAGTCTACAGCCTCATTAATCGTTTGTATCAGTTGCTCACTACTGGCCAGGGTATGAGGGGGGTTTGGAGACGTTTGGGACGTCGAGAATTATGAACCATTGTCTTAACCACTAGACCACGATCGCACGGTGCCTTTAAGCTAGGAGTCACAAAATCGGATTTGCGCAGTACCAGAGTACTCCTCGTCGCCAGGTGGTGACTTAATCATTGCGAGGGGGGAGGTAGAGCAAGGGATTCGTCAATTACTGTTCGCGTGCATGCCAAATTATCCATTCCTTTTGTGTTGTCTTCTCACTCTGTGCTATCCTGGGAAACCTATTCCTTTCTTTCGCTTTGGGTTTAAGGTTAGTGTTTGTTGCGATGTGCAGCAACAAAATAGTCATTAAAATCTTGAAATACACCTTGTATCCACTGTACCTATGGATCCGATTTCCGTGTATGTTCTGTAATTTCTTCTTCTGTTCATCGTAATCCTATTTTTTCCGTTTCGACTGCTATTTCTAAGAACTGATTCGAACAGTTATTTTGAAAATTTTATGACGATGTACTAAATTTCCGCACGTGCATTTCTCTTGATTTGGGCGTAATGCATTTGTTGCAAAACTTTGCACACTTTGATCCCCCATTTTCTGAGGACCTCTAGGTAATCTTGCTGGTACCTCAACATCTCGAGGAGTCCATCATCGAGACCATTCTTCTGATTCTACTCTCGACTTACCTGCCTAGACCAAGTAAACCAGGCCTAACCACCGCTCCTGCCTACCTGTTCGCGTGAGGAGATGCTGAAGTTAACCTGGGGAGCCATGCACCGCCCAAGGAACGGCGCTATCGAGAGGAAGGACTGTTCCTGAGCATCAGCATTCTCCCCCTAGAGAGAAGGCTTCACTATCGTTAATCTTATCACCGGCACGAGGAGTGATAGTTAGGTAAGGTACCGACTTGAGAACCGAATTCGATGTGGCGAATAGCCCAAATACGGAGTTAACCGAAACGGCAGTGCTTGCTGAGCAGAGGACGATCGCCGAGCCTTCCACCCAAAACCCGAGCTCTCTCTCCATTTCCGTCCCCCGAGGAAGCAGTTTGCCCTTCATTAGCTCCGAATATAATTCTCTAGTGTCCACAGTTTTTCTCTTTCCTAGTCTCCCTTCTCTAATTACGTATCTCCTCGCACCTTTTTCTATTTATTATCGTTATTCCTCCGACCCCTCAGTTTCGGCCACGTCAGAGCATTACAGTACGAGCAGCACAATAAATTCTGAAACTGTAAGCACCGCTTCCTGCACCGTGAAGTTTAAATTGAACAATAAAGTGAATCTCTAGCAAAAGCCATGAAAACCAGTGAATTTATGTAGAGCTGAGGAAAGTTGTGTGATGCGACGCACCTGATATTTTTTCATGTGCCTGATCCTGAAGTGAACCTTCGCTCGCATTAAGTTGGCGTTAATTGTGGTACAATAATGATCATGGCACAAGCAGTAGCAGCACAATAAATTCCGGAACCTTGAAAGCCACCAGATTTCATGTAGTGCGTTGTTATAAACTATGTGTAAAACTGATTTGATTAGTTGCTTAACTAAGCAAATCGCTGAATGCACTTGGGACCGACGAACTTTGTGTGATGCGTCGCACATCTGATGTTTATTCATATTTTGAAGGATCCGTTAGATAGTGCAGCATTGTTTTCGTTCGTTCATTTCTCAGCTCACGATGTTAACCGCTCCAAGGTTCCTCCATTTTGCTGCAGACGGACAATATTCGATATCAGGATGGCTCTAAGTTAACTCCTTTAGAGGCCTGTGGCTAACGTTGATACTCCGTTCGTCCAGTAGCTCGCTGTCTTGATTGGTTATATTTTTGTCTTATAAGTTATTTCACACTGTGAAGCAATTTCTCTCTGACGTCTAACTTCAGGCGCGTTGAAAATTTCGTATTCTCACAACCGGCCGAAATAATACGTTAAGGACGTAGCTATTCTTATTTTACGAACACATACACTCCTTCTCAATGAGCAACTGAGCTCCGATCGCATGTAGCGAACGCAAATATCGTCGGAAGGTCAAATCGTTGATGCAGCTCGTCTTTAATTGTTATTTTCCCGTACCCGCAAAATCTGTTTGTTTTGATCGCTTATCGTCAGTCGTTCTCGCTCTATAAAAAGGAAAACTGATTCGTCAGATAAAAATAGCGTCGGCTCTGCGCATTTTGCTCGGATATTTGTCGCCGTGTGGCTCCTTTTGGTTCGGGGTGCGTCGCGTTGACGCTCGCATTACGTTAACTGCGGTAAAACGAGCCTTTTCCGTGACGAAAGCCCATCGCCCGGTTTTCATCAAATCTCTCAACCCTCCCCCCCCCTTCACCCCAGCCAGGGCCCTAAAGGGACGTTGATCGATTTTTCAGGTTGCCTTTTAGATTCATCGGTTGATAGGATAATTGCGATCTAACGCGCATTTTCAAAACCCTAACATCCAAACCGTCGTCGTCTCCACATTATTCAACATGGGCAATAACTTCAGTACTGCACATTGTTGTATACTATATATACTTATTTAAATATGTAAACTCTGAATAAGTATTCGCTTGAAAGGTAAACACCAGAATGATCTCTTTATTTTCTCCCCGTCTTTATCAACTCGTTGCCAGGAAACCAGATGATAATTATACCTATTGTAGGATACTACGTCTTTCCCCCCTTACCTAATTATTTATATAAAATATAGTCTTTGAGTTTGGTCGGTGTTTTCACAACTCTTCCACTTCTAGTTGTCTTCTCGCAAAAAAGCTCCGGTCTGCTCAATCCTTCATTCAGCTTTCCGGACTGCTCTTCTTGGTTGTTTCCTGGCCCAGATTCTTCCGGCGGAATTTTTTGGAAGAACGATGAGTTTCGGGTGACTTCGGATCCATCCCGACTTGCAGTAATCTTCGTTCCACTGACATCTTTCACTTGATACGGGGTAGGGTCGTACGGTGTTGAGAGCTTATTGTGTTTTTGCTGTTTGACCAGCACCTTGTCCCCCTCTTTGAGACTATGATTTCTGACGTGTCTTCTCTGGTCGGCGTATTCCTTCATTTTCTGACGATTACTCTCTTCATTCGCAATTAATCGTTCATCGATCCCGTCGTCAAAAATGTTCTCCGCAATACCAGGTAGATAGGACTTGAAGAATCTGTAACAGATGACTGGGAACTTTCGTCTACAGCCTGATTTACAGTGCGATTTTGTCGGGTTTTAACCCTTCCCTGTTTCCTTTTCTGAGGAACAGTTTCCCTTGCTGAACAGTTTTTAGTGTAGGGCAAATGGTTATGATTGCCGCAGGCCTTGCAAAGTTTACCCATTGGCGGACAACGCTGCCCTCTTCTGTGCGGCCAAGAACCCCCACAATTGAAACAAGAGCGAGCAACGTTTTGCACCAAATCAGAACCAGACCCAGAAAATGAGGAAATTTGAGTTTTCACGATCTCTTCAGTCTTACCAAAATACAAAACATTTTGAAGGGACATATTTTCTTTTTTTAACATTTCTTTCCTCAAATTTTCGGAAATGGTGCCGAGCAAAATTTGGACTTTAATTTCAAAATCCGTCCTTTCCGCAAAATCACAAGTAGCAGCCATTTTCCTCAAGCGAATATAAAACTCCATACTGGACTCCGATGATTCTTGCTTGGCTTTCCGTAATTTATAAATTTCGTATAAAACATTCTTTCTTGGAGGAAAATGGCTGGTCAACTTCTCCTTTGCCTCCTCGAAAGAAAGGCCTACATCCTGCAAATTTCGAAATATTTCTTGAACCTCACGGCCCGCACAATTCAACATTAGTGCGCGTTTCCGTACATCACTGGTAATATCAGCAGCTACTAAGAAAATTTCGAATTCGCTTAACCACGTTGACCAGCGACTCGCTGCATTTTCATCCATATGCGGATCGAACGGTCCCGGTTTTGTAGCAACCTCCATATTGGAAAAATTGACGAACTTACCTCGAAGCACTAACGGTAATTCGGTACCTAATGTTGACGCCAACGGAAATCGCCAGAGATGTTTAACTGTTTGGCGACCCCAACTGAGCTCCTCAAGGTCTCTGATCCCCAACAACGTGCAACTCGTGCAACTCGCACAAACTCGTTGGCCACATCCCCACAGCCCCAGCCTCATTGCCGGATTTCATTGCGCCCACGATCGGCAACGTGAACTGTTCCTCCTTCGTTTCCATTACTTTCAATTCACGGTCTCTGGATCCGAGGCTTCTCACGATAGCCAAAACTACGGACATTTTGGACAAGGTAATGTGCCTTTCAACCCCGATACATAATATGACTTCCCATGTGGGGCTCAACCCCTATTAAATCCTTTGTTTGGTCTTCCTCCAGGAACACCTGAAAGCGTGGAGAAGACCAACCAGATCTCCCTCCGCTTCCATTCGTCTCCTACCAAAAGTCTTGGTCAGAAAATATTCAGTCTTTATTTTCTTTAATTCCCGAATAATTTCATTTAACCCGTATTAGACATTTCACGAGAGCATTATTCTTTTTTTTTCTTTACGTTCATTTGTACAGAGCTCTTAGCTACATTTTATTTTAGTTTCCATGATACCACTACGCATTTGTGTAAATACAGTCCACTTTTACTTTTAATTTTGCAGTTCCTTTTTTCTCCGATCTTTTCTCACTTTTTTTTTCAGTACAGTTTTCGTTCTCTTTCCCTTTTTTTTTAAAACAGGCGTCAGATTGAGCGTAGCCCAGCTACCGGCTACACAATTTACGCCACACCTAACGCACTGCGCCAAAATGTTGTATACTATATATACTTATTTAAATATGTAAACTCTGAATAAGTATTCGCTTGAAAGGTAAACACCAGAATGATCTCTTTATTTTCTCTCCGTCTTTATCAACTCGTTGCCAGGAAAGCAGATGATAATTATAACTATTGTAGGATACTACACACATTTGATTCACGTAGTAAATATCCACATAATTCTGACTGTCCCATATTTGAGAAAGGCACTACGGCGTAAAGTCATATTGCGCCAGTCCTAATGTTTCACTGGTCCATGCCTAGCTTCCTAAGGAACACCAGGTATTTCCTGCCAGAGTCTTCTTTGGCGTCCACTTTTGGATCAGTTGTACCAAAAAGCGAAAACCACTGGCGTCATAGAGAATTTCCTCATCTGTGCCCCACCACCTGCACCGAGGGGTGTCGATTATGCCCAGGACATACACGCATTTGTTCATTTTGCTGCGTTCCCACTATCTGCCCTAAGTCCTCTCCGTCAGAACGCTACGTCCTATCTTGTTTGTTTGCCCTGAAATAAAGCGTTTGGAGTACCTTACTTCCGTTGATGTTCCACAGTGGGGAAGTGACCCAATATGTATAGTAGACGAACCGAGTCTGGTCAGATGCTCCGCCCTCTCATTTTCAGTAAGCCCTTTATGCCCAGGAATCCAATAAACTCTATTTGAATCTGCATCATGCATTCCCTCACTCGTTTTGACGTTGTGCCGTAATTCTTCAGCGCCTTGTAAGACGCTTGACTATCAATAACTATGTTGATAGTATTATTGCCATAGTCTTCAGTGATTACTCTTTCCAACAAAACGTTTTGGCACTGACATTCGTGGATGTCTACGGTGCATACAATGAATGTTCGTAAGTTCGTGAAACCGGTCGCACATTCCGTCTATACTCGATTGACTTGAAACGCGGCGGTAAACAACGAACTATAACGGTAATGGCGTATCGTGAGACAACGAAAGTTTTGAACAATAATGAAAATAAAATGGCTCTGAACTGCGCGGAGGGATGAGCCATGATAATTTGTGAGGCCGGTTGTGCTGGCGTGGCCTCGTGACGTCGGGATCTTGAAAGAATTCAGCAGGCGGTAACAGGAAGCCGCGGTTATCCACAAAAAGAAAAGAAAACAATACCAAAACTCCAGGAACCGCAAATTTCACATAATTATGTTTGAACACTCTTTGAGCATTATGATGACTCCGGCAATGATAGCACAAACCTCCTCTGAAAACCCAGGTAATGTAAGTCCTTAGATCCATTTGAGTAGATGTTGACACCATTAGGAGGCCGAAATCATTGACGTTTGCTGTCCACTGGATTCCTTCTGGTTGCACTTTGTATTTCCTATCGAACTCATACCTGGGCACCATTATGTCAGTGACCATGCCAAGTTCCAAGTTCCAAGAATATGGCCAGCAGCCCATTACTCGACTGCAGTACCTTAGACATACCACGCATGGTAAGTCAGTACGCCACCATTTCATCACTCCAGCTATTGGTAAGCGTCCCAACCTTGGTAGTCTGGCCAAGCTGCTACAGTTCTCTCCGAGAGTAGCTCTGCCCCGCCGTACAAACGAACCCATATGAGATGATTGGTTTCATAACACCAGCAAGTCATTCTGGGCTTTATGCTCCGTGTCCTCCCATACGTTCTTTGACACATCCGTTTGTTGCCTTCTTCGTCGTACATCTGATGAGCTCTTTTCAATCCCGAATCACGCCCAGATACTTGACATGCTCACTGAGCTGATCTGCTTCACCCATTACTTAGTCCCCACAGTTGTACTTTGCTCTTGTTAATGGGATTATTATGAACCTGTTTTTGCTGGGTCGATAGACAGTCCCGCACCGCAGCCTCCATTAGATCGGAAAACACACTTTGCACTCTGCCCCTAATCCTTTGGTGTAGAACCTCAGTCCTCATTCAGTCTCCCAAGAAGGTTCCTTCGGAGTAGAGAGAGAACCCTCCCTGAGGGCAACCATAACCTGCAGTCCAGTTAAGCGAGCAGTTTCTTAGCGACGCCTGAATCTCTCTGCTGTTCAACACACCAAAGGTACATCTCATTACATCCTGTTGACGTTAAATCTGGGCGCTGCACATGCACGTTGTTGATGCTCACAGAGCAATGTTAGGGAAGGATCTGGCCGGTCAACTATAAAACTGAGACTTGTTGCTACAGTTAGTTCTCGCCTGTTTCTCGCAATCTGCGTCGTTGCGATTGCCACTCTTCTCCGAGCCTTCTGCAGTTCCGCAGCCACGAGGTATCCCATACTTCAAACAATTGAGCGATCCACTCCCTATTATTTCTAAATACAATTCAATTCCGCTTTCAAAGCCCCGATTTCCTTTCTTTGCCGACTGAGTTATCTCAAATCCTAAGTCGCCGTTAGAATGCAAGGACCACTCACTGATCAACCCACCCGACGATCCACAATCATCAGTTTATGCCGTCAGATCCTTCCTTTAATTTCTCTATAACCTACTAGTGCGCAGCAGCTTTATTTAGTGTATGTATAAGAGCTCCTTTAATCTATTTATTTGCATATTGGCGTTAATTTCATATTGTCTACATTTTATTAATACCATTATCTTAGTTGCTTTAATGCCATTTATCTTATTTAATACAGTCCATTGATTTTATTTGCCGTTATTTCTAACTAATGTATTCGGTCCGAACACACGTGCTGTCAAAGGCACCCTCAACATCCAGAAAGGCAATTAAGGCAATCTCCGTATTTCCAATGGACGCTTTAGTTTACTGATTACTCTCCCTAAATGTTGCGTCCTTCTCTCTCTCACAACAGAAGTCAAATCAAAATCGTTCGAGAATCGTTTTGGTAGATTTAGATCCCTCCCTCACATTCTGTTAATTAAAACCGCTCTAAACCTAATTACATTCTAAAATGACGAGCGAAACAAAATATCTGATACGAGGCATCACACAACATACCTCAGTTCCGCGTACATTGAGGGATTCTAATCGCTGTGTTCCAACACAGTACACGTTTCTCTCTCAATTTATATGCTCCATAACTTGGAAGTTCCACGATCTTCGCTGAGTAATCACTCTATTGGCAATTTAAGAAACCGTCAGTATGATTTTGTTTCGAGAAAGTTTCTGTTAACAGTTTTGAAATTATAGGGTTAACACTGTATGAAATGGCGGTAAGTGGAACGGCTATCGAACATCTGAGGTTGCTAGTGATTATCTTTATCAATCCACCGCGTACGTAGTAAATTCCACTCTGTTTTTTTAATGAGAACGCCATTATGCGTAAATACGAGCGCGATTTATTTTGTTAAATGAACGCTAAACTCAATTTTCTTCGAAATCTTTGAAAATTTACAATGTTGCTCTTGTCATAGCCCCACGGAGGAACATTATATAGTAAAGTATCACCTGGAAGCGTTCGAACAAAAAATATAATAAAAACCGTTCAAATTATTTCGGAGAAAGACGACGTTTGTATAATTACAATTTATCTTGCTCAAACCTCACTAAACATGAAATTTGAGTCGATTTGTTCCAAACCATTTTCTCAATTTGGTCAAATGGGGGGAAATTTGGACTCGGAAACGTGAAGACCTGAAGAAAATTCAGAAATTTTGTATGCCGATTACTTGACGTTAAATGAGAAAGCTAACTATAGATCCACGCACCCACAGGCCGATCGGTTACATTGGACGGACATTCATTTTCATCAACTCCATAAACTTAGATATTTTTTATGACGATTGGCGTGTTGTTATTTCGTTAATCTTAATACTACTTGTTACTGGTTTTATGTAAATAGCGCCTAAACAATAAATTAATTATAACCCGAGGGCGTGTGGGAGAAGTCCCTATGTCACTGCGGCCGCATATGGGCCTATTGTGACACTGAATTCATTTAGTAAGCCAAAAATATGCGCAATATCGGAAATGCGTTTGTTTTTATTGAACGTTAAATCGTGAAGGTGTGAAGAAATGTCAACGTATTAAAATAGTTTCGTTGCCCTTTGGGTAGTTGGAAGCAAATATTTGGCAATGCTGTTCATGTCCTGAGTGAGTTATAATGTTAAGGAGGATAACAACCAGATAATGGTCTCAATGACTTCCCTTGTCCTGCAGGTTAAATACAGGTGTCACACGACCCTCAATTAGGCAGTTGAGTCTAAACAAAGGTCCTTTTTCCCTAAAAACGATCTTCGCACATCTGAGGGAGCGGCCTTCATTCGTTATCTAAGAGGCCTTCTAATAGACATGTTTGCAAATGCCTTAACAACTTCCCCCCCTTCAAAGGCCATTCATCAGGCCTCCGAGTCCTGTCCTCAAATCGCCGCCCTTTTGTCTATTTTTTTTCTCTCTTTCACTCCCCCACCACTCATCCCCGCTCTCTTTCGCTGTCGCCCACCTACGGCATCGCCTGTAAATCCAGAACGACGACAACATATTTTGGCAACAGCTTTTTGCCTCCCTTTTGTTCCCTTATTGTTCTTCCGTTCACCCCAGAAATGAAAATGACCGGCCGACCTGTTCGACCGGAGCGCTCGACACCGTTTCCTGACGACTAACAAGAATCAGAAATATCTGCTGCCGCTTTTCAGGACGTCCTTCTGTAGCTCGATGATATTTTAGACTTTTCGCTGCCTGAAACGATATCGTTGACACCGAATTCGAGTCGTCAAGACGTGGCGACCGATTCGGGCGCAAACCTTTTTACTTTGCACAACTCAATAGGAAAATGGGAATCAGGAAAAACCGGGAGGGGGCTTCCCCTTATTGCCACCAGGGTACACGATTATCCGTGACTAGATGCGATCTACTGACTAGGCTCGTGAACAAGCTGTTTTGTTGCAAGTTACTGACTTAACGTCGGCTTTTGGCAAGTCCGTGGAGCTCTTAACATCCGACCAGTGGAGGCTAGACGGTTTAAACGGCTGAAGCGAATCGGCCCGGAGCTTGACTGGAGAGCGCGAAGAAGGTCGCTAACTGATACACAGCGACATGATCCTCGGGGCGACCTGACACCTTTGGCCCTGCCAGCGGCACCTCGCCCGACGAACCGTGTCACCTGACATCGTCACTCGACACCGGCTGACGTGATTCGCGTCTTGCCGTTCGTTTTGCGGAAGACGGTGTTGATGTCCGTGCCGCCGGTGGGCCGTGAACCTGCGGCTGTCACTCGTTTGGCCTCCAGTTCCTCCGGCCGTTTGACATCGTTTCTGACTCATGTGAATCCCCCGGCATCTGAAACGTCGTCATAACGTATTTTTACGTTCTGAGTCCCTCCATATCCAAAAATCCTAATGGTAATCCTAATAGTTTTTTTTCTGTAGTGCTATTTAGGTACCGGCTTAACCAATTGAGCTGATTCTTTTTATTATTTTTGTTGTTGTTTTGTATGTGATCTTTTGAAGGCCCGAAAGGTCATGAGCGGTTTCCATCGACGGGAAGGAAAAGTAGAGGACCTATAAGTGTCTGGGGGTAATTGAAGAAAATTTAAAATTCACGCCCCACATCGATACTTCAATAACCCTCCGCCTGCGAAAACTGTTTGCGGTTGTACCGCGACAAACCTCAAATGCCCCGATTCGCTAGAAACATTTGCTGCCGTGAGTTGTAATGTTTGTAGCGGTCGAACTTTCACTGCATTAGTTCGTGATACCGACCACGCAGAAAACTTGAAGGTTCTTCTAGGGCGATGGAAATTTTTGATCCCCAGCCTTCAAATTTTCTCTAGCCCGTCATTATGCTCGCACGTTGTCCGTTCTTGACGAACAATCGACGTCGGCTGCTTCGAGGAAAGCAGGACAGATGTCGAGAAGCATGTGGTCGACCAGGATCTCGCTCACGTCTACATAGAGAAGGTCAATGCTTACCTAGCATCGCAGCAGCGGAAACCTCCTTAGCGCACACCTCACAGCGACTCAATCCTCCAACCTTCCCAAACCCTCGGCATCTTCCCGCCTGTCTGTCCCCGAACGACCTCTCAAACCACGAGACCCTGGAAATCACGCGGTTTCGAAAAGGTCTGATGATGACAGAACTCCACCGCCAGAACCACATCCCTGCCCTATCTGCGACGGGCGTCATGGGGCAAAAGAGTGCCCACGTTTCCTCAACTCCAACCAGAATACTCGAAGAACCTATGTGGATGTGCACAATCTGTGTACGAATTGAGCCAGAGCGCCGCGCTTGTTCCCAAAAGTGCAACTGATCAGTGCACGGTAGTCACAGCATCTTCGCTCAGAACTACCCCTTCAGGAACAACTGAGGGCAGGTTTCCTCTGAGGAAGAGGGAAACACCGACTACCCTTACTGAGAGAATAGTCTTTCGCCAAGACATGGTCCGATTCTCTCAACTCGGGATGTCGCAGAAGACACGGAACGAAGACGAAGACCCGCAGAAGATGACAAAGAGACAAAGATGGGCACTCTTTTGGAACAATCAAAATTCTCTCTCTCTCTCTCTCTCTCTCTCTCTCCCCTCTAGGTTCCCCTTTGTTGGGTGGGCAGCACCACCCTGATTGCAGTACATGGCGAGAAACTGCTGTGTTCGTGGGTACCTGAGGGCAGGCACTTTATCAAGGGTGGAGTGATGTACCGGGACAAACCAAACCCTTCCATTCAGCGGAGGCTGCCCGTCCGGGGCATTTGTTTGTGATTTTGCTGCCGTGAGTTGTCACCGAGTCGTTCTCTCGTCGCCCACGCACGCGTTCGTTTCTACTCAGTTCCTTGTTTGTGGTGGTAAAACTTTCCTGAGTGTAATTGAGAATAAAACTTTGTGTTCCAATTGCATTCGGTTGATATTGTACTAACACCTCGACTCACATAGTGCGATATCACATTTCGCAAATCCGCCCCGTAACACTTCCCTTCTGTTAGACTGTAATATTTTGAGGTGCAAGTTTCTACTTTTGCGAGTACAAGAAATCATTCCAAGTCAGCCGGTATCATGCCGAGTTTTGAGGTTTCTCTTCGTGTTGAAGTGGCTTAAAAATGGAGTAGTTCCAGCCATGTTTCTCGACTAACTTAAGCAAGTATACATATCTCTTGCTGGAACCCTTCTTGGCTCTTGTGCCGTGTTTTCAGACCACTAACCTGACGCGCTTCCAGAATATTCCTTCCGCGTATTTCTGACGCCGAATTCAGTCGCAATTTAGACATTCCGCCGGCGTCCGACTCGTCAGCGATCGATTAGCAAAACGGAACGACGAAACGAGGGCAGTCATTTTCAGGTAATACAAATATGCACATTCGTTAGGTTGTGACGAAGAGCCGAGGATTTGGGAAGGGGAGACCGAAACCAGCGGGTTCCCTGAACTCCTGCTCCCCGCGGGTGATGAACTCACCGCTTTACGGTAAACAGGCGATTTCCCCACGGGAGAGAGGACTCGGGTTCTAGACGGGACAACGTCAAGCTCCGGGTTCCCGCGGTGAAAAAGAAGGAAAATTAAAGGGGGGGGAAAAAGAGGAGTTTACCTTCTTTTGAAGCGTCATTGTCGTGTGGGAGCAGATCGAAAATTCCTGCGTAAGAAGGTAAACACCCAAAACCTGAGAGGACCAGCGGTTCGTGGATTATGATAAGTCACGGATCACCGTACAAAGTATTGCTTTCGTTGGCCGTTTTCCAGCGAAAATAGAAAGACCGGGTCAACACGTTACTTTGGTTGGCACTCTATTCCTAGGAGGCTGTTAAGGAGACTCATCTCCATTGCCGACTGTCAGCCGTCATTCTGATCGTGGCCTCAGCTCCTGGTGTCTAGTAGCAATGTGATTCCTGTTTTCAGAAAAGTTATTTTCCTCGAACGAAGCAACTGACAGCGTTTTGTCTGTCTGTCTTCGTGGACTGAAAGGCGTTTTATTGATTTGACTGTCGTTATGTCTCTATTCCGTTTTCCTTGCCTCATATTTTCCACTTGTTTCATGAACAACGAGTTATATTTTTTCCTTTCAGTCATTAAATTCACATATTTCTGCATAACTTCAATGCACTGTGTGACAGGTTGGCTCCATCCATCGATGTATTCTCCTATTTCGAAAAATAGCCACCCTCGTTTGTAGCAATTCCACCATTGAATGTTGAACCACAGAATTTAGACGATTGGTTTCATTAGATCTGAGTTTCCAGTAGATTTGATTCCATCTACTGAGATGTCGACCAACCTCCGAAAAAGGCTATCTTCGTAAAACGCTGCCCACCCACTGTTTTACTTTCGTCGTTTTGTACCAAGGCTCAGGGGTTTGGTTCTCTTCAGTCGTTGTGTGCCGTTGCCCAGGGGGGTTTAATAGTCCGACGGTTGTGTTTGTCGATCTTCATCCGATCATTTTAGCTGTAGACCTAAACTGGGTTCTTCAATGTGGAAAGGAAGCAGCGGATGCCTCCTCAATTGCCAGAACTTTTTCTTCCACTGTAACTCGATTTCTTCTTTTTCGAAGAGTCAAAACTGTATTCCTAGCTATGTTTGCGTAGTTGGGCTCTTGAGATTAGGTCTTTCCCAGGCGTGTTCGGCCTAACAGCTTTGGGCTTTTTGATGGTACCCGGCAGGGAAGTCCGAGAACCACCCGTTCAGTCGGCTTCTTCTCCGGACAAAGGGATGAAGTTCGTTTTTACTTCCAACGACGACGGATTTCTGCTTTTGAGCTTTCCAAAATGTCCTTCCCTCCCTCGAATTACCTCCTTCTCCAACACACGCAGCTCTTTCCAGATTCACTCGTCTCCCATTGCTCACACACACATTCCTCCATCAACTCTCAGGCCAGTCACAGCTCTTCTCACTCTCTCCTCCTGCTCCAGTTCACGCGTATTCCGATCCCCCTTAGAAGAAGAAGAAGAAAGAAGATAGCAGGGAGGAAGCTGCGGACCATAGGACTCCACCAGAGCTGCAGGACCAATGGTAGGTGTGCTCTTGGCATATGCCCGTGGCGTTGGAAAGGGTACCTAGCTTCGCAGCCTACACCCGTCTCCTGCCAGCACCAAACTTCTCTCTGGGGGCGATTCCCGGCAAAACCACGGTCCCTATGAGGCCAATCCCACGGCTTCACGACCGACAGCGCCACGCCCTAAAGGCTCCACGCTGCCTGCGGAAGCACCCGTGGTACCCATTCTATATAGCTACACCTTGAGCAGCCTAAGGATCTGAATGGGTGGCAGGCCCTGGTGCCGGAATTGCCAAGAGGCGTTCTACTGGCACCTACACTTTATCTCAATGGGGGTTCAGGGACTTGCCCCTGTCCTCTCCGCGGAGAAGGGTGTCAGGCCGTCTTTATTCCCGGCCTGAACTGCGATCCCCGATCTGACGAACCGAGGGCGGGCTACTTGATATTCGGCCGCCCTCGACCGTACCCACCCGTCTCACTCTAACTTAACACTACTAACCTACATACACACTCATACAATAAACACATTCAACCCGTAAATACATTCACACACTTTCCCAAAGGTCCAGGGGCGGACTACTCGATTTTCATCCCCCCTAGATCCTTCGCTACTCTACGTATTCCTACAAGACACTAACACACATACATTCACACACATTCACTCATATATACATTCACACGGGCGGACCAGGAATGGGCTACTTGATATTCGACCATCCCCGGGACCGCCCACTCAAGACCACACACGAACAAGGAACACAAACACTAACACATAACCTAACACCTACACCTGAGGCCCTGCGCACATTTCTCCACAACCTAACCTCTTCCCTATCCTTTAAAGCTCTTTCGCCAAAACCATTTCCACCATACAATACATCCTAGCTCCCTAACCATTGTCATATCCCACTGCCATTACATTCTTAATACCTCATTCCTCGTCGCCCGCATATGCTCAAATCGCTCTTCGTTTAATGCGCAATACAGTCCTTCTCTCACGCTCACCGAGTTCCCTTTTATTTTATTTCAACTTCCCCTCTCATGCGCTCAACAGTTATATTACTATTTTATTTATTATAATGCAATATTAAAAACTATTTTCAATTTAATTCATATTGTATACGTTGTTCGATAAATCTTTTTTTAAATTTTAACTTATATCAACATATACAAACGTTTTTATATTTATGAAGGCCAACTAAAGTGGCGGCAGTTATAGTAAGGGAGAACGAGTGGATATGGTAACTTACTTCTACTCTTGTACACCTTACTTCGTGTGTTCATTTCTGGAGAACTGCAAGCGTGAAGAGTGTTGTTCGATAGTCCGTAATAGGTAAACTGTTTTTTTTTTTTTTCGTAGGAGCGAAAGTGACAGGGCAGTGCAGATTCTCGCCAAATTTATAAATAAAAAACTATTCATTCAACTTTCATTCTCTCGCTTCTTCTGCGGGAGTTGACGCTCTTCTTCTCGCCAGACGCCGAGACCTGCAGATTGGCTCACCTCCAAATAAAACGATAGCCAAGTTCGAAAATCCGGCGACTAAGACGTGACCTTATTATTTTTATGTTGAGCCGAAGATCCATCGCGGGGGCTCCCAATATGTTTGGCTCATATGACATATAAAGGGCAAGGGATGGGGAGGGACGCCCTCTCAATAAAAGTCATACGTGATCTCCACCGGAGTCAAGTCGAATAGCGCGACCTCGTTCTGCCCCATTGGTGCCCCCAATAAGAAAAACCCTGCAAATTATTACACAACGGTTTATTATTCGGACAATCAGCTTGACCTAGCATTAATGCTCCGAGATCCATCCTGTCCGATTCAGCATCGAAAAATATCATAATGAAACCCAAAAAAAGGTCGAAAAGAACTGAATTGTAATATTAAAATAAACAAAAAAAACACGAAAGTATCTAGAAACCCTGCAAATTATTACACAACGGTTTATTATTCGGATAATCAGCTTGACCTAGCATTAATGCTCCGAGACCCATTCTGTTCGATTCAGCATCGGAAAATATCATAATGAAACACAAAAAAAGGTCGAAAAGAACTGAATCGTAATATTAAAATAAACAAAAAAAATCGTAATATCGTAATATTAAAATAAACAAAAAAACGAAAGTATCTAGAAAAAACTGAATTTTAATATGAAAACATGCACACTAAATACTAATATCAAAATTTAACCAAAATTGATGAAAAAAACCAAAATGAGAAAGAAACGAAAGAATCAAAAATTGAATCGTATTAAAACCAAAACGTCGGGGAAATTGAACGGGGGCACTCGAAGCGAAGCGCGTCGTCGTTGCGGCCAAAGGGGTCATGTTGGGAGGAGGCGAGAGCCGCCTCGAGAGCGGTTGGTTTTGGTTTATTATTCATTCTGAATAATAACCCTATGTTTTGGTCACGAAAATTTTTTACAACCCCCTCAAAATTTGATACTTTACGTTTCATGACATGGAGATTCCAAATTTGCAATGTCCGTCCGCCGTCCCCGTCCCCGTCCCCTCGTCCCCGTCCCCGTCCCGTCCGCCGTCCGCCGTCCGGGGCCGTTTTGTGCCTTTAACGTGGTCTAAAAATTCGTTCTTTCGCCCAAAAATCCGATTTGGTATCTAGTTGTGCCCGCCATCTCCGCAATCCGATCGACGAAGCCCGCGGGTTGTAATGGGCAAAAAACGGTTAAAAATTAACGAAACGCAGTATAACGCGTTACGTCTTTGAAGTCCCTCGCTCCCGCCCATCAAAAGCGATCGTCACTGGTCCGGCAACACGTTGCCGCCCGCCACCCCTTTCCACTCGACTCCACAGCGTTCGCCCAATTAGCGCCGGGGTTTTTTTTTTTTTTGTCTTCCTAGAAGCGCTCTGTGTTTCGTATATAACCTTTGGCACTACGATTTGTCTCTTTATCGTCCGATTGCCTTGTTCTCGTCTTCACCTCCACGAATGACTCTTTCTCTCCGTCTCAACGGTAGCAAAATATCTGTTATCTTCGATTGAACTTTTCATTATTCGCTTATTTTTGGTTTATTTATTAATAGTTCGTTCGTTTCATTTTTTTTTGTTTATTTTAATATTACGATTCAGTTCTTTCGGCCTTTTTGGGTTTCATTATGATATTTTTCGATGCTGAATCGAACAGGATGGGTCTCGGAGCATTAATGCTAGGGACAGCTGATTATCCGAATAATAAACCGTTGTGTAATAATTTGCAGCGTTTTTTAAAGAGACGGGCGGGGCGGAGGGAATTCAAACGACGAAACGCTTGTAGCTCCGCGTTGTACTGCGTTTCGTTAATTTTTTTAACCGTTTTTTGCCCATTACAACCACGGGCTTCGTCCGATCGGATTGCCGAGATGGCGGGCACAACTAGATACCAAGTCGGATTTTTGGGTGAAAGAACGAATTTTTAGACTACGTTAAAGGCACAAAACGGCCCGGACGGCGGACGGCGGACGGGACGGGACGGGGACGGGGACGGGGACGGGGACGGCGGACGGACATTGCAAATTTGGAATCTCCATGTCTTGAAACGTAAAGTATCAAATTTTGAGGGGGGGTTGTAAAAAATTTTTCGTGACCGAAAACATAGGGTTATTATTCAGAATGAATAATAAACCAAAAACTGAATTTTAATATGAAAACATGCACGCTAAATACTAATATCAAAATTTAACCAAAAATCTATGAAAAAAACATAATGAGAATTAAAAAATTTTTTTAATGAGACGGGCGGGGCGGAGGGAATTCAAACGACGAAACGCTTGTAGCTCCCGCGTTGTACTGCGTTTCGTTAATTTTTTTAACCGTTTTTTGCCCATTACAACCACGGGCTTCGTCCGATCGGATTGCCGAGATGGCGGGCATAACTAGATACCAAATCGGATTTTTGGGCGAAAGAACGAATTTTTTAGACCACGTTAAAGGCACAAACCGGCCCGGCCGGCGGACGGCGGATGGGGGACGGGGGACGGGGGACGGGGGACGGGGGACGGGGGACGGCGGACGGACATTGCAAATTTGGAATCTCCATGTCTTGAAACGTAAAGTATCAAATTTTGAGGGGGGGTTGTAAAAAATTTTTCGTGACCGAAAACATAGGGTTATTATTCAGAATGAATAATAAACCAAAATGCGGAAAGAACGCCCCTGAAAGAAAGAAAATCCTCGGAATCACCCTAAGGGATACTTAGTGACCCGGAGATTAGCTATTTAGATGAGACGTACGTAAAACGCGATATCGCTACAGATAAAGTTGAAGTGCGTACGAGCTTTCTATTAATATATATTGGAATGAAGCATCGCATTTCCAATTTCTCTCGAATTCTACGATATGCTATGTATACGAACGTTGTTTTGTCGTTCGGCTCATTTCTTTTTAAAATTTATTTATTTAGAGACCAATACACGTGATTGTGTGATGGTATGGGCTGTGCGGATGGCTGAGTGCGAATGTTTTCAAAGGTCGATGAAGTCGAGGATGTGGCGCAGTCTGCGTAGTCGAATCCTGCCTGGAGGGTCGAATCCTTCATTAACCGCCGAGTTTCTGTGTTGGATGTTGTGGGAAACAAATCCGTTAATGGCTTCTTGGAGGGTTTAAGAAGGTGTTTTCAGGCTGAAGTCGTGGTAAATGGTCTCGTTGCGGACGAAGAGTGGGGCATCGTTCTTTTTTGGTGTTGTATCTGGCGGAAGACGGTTTGAGAACATGTGCCGAATATCGGTAGGGCGTGTATCTAGAACGAATGGATGAGTGCCTTGTAAATGACCATTTTATTATGTAGTGAGATGTGGGGATTTTCCAAAAAGTTTTTTTTAGGTCGGCAATGTGATCTCGAAACGTCAGGCGTTCATCCAATGTCACGAGGTACTTATGAGAGTTTGAATTTGGAATCTGGATCCCATTAATCTTCTTGTAGGTAAAGGTGGCAGCCCGCCCATGACTTTGTGGGTTGCTTTTATGTTTCCAGCGATTACCCCACTGGGTGAGCTGATGGAAGAGTGTCTGCAATCGTTGGGCCCATACATCGATTGCGAATCGCAAACAGCGTAGACGAGATCGTCTGCAAAGAGACCCCGAGAAGTTTGGACTCCCAGGTGAAGGCAGAAGAACGTGTACAGGAATGGTCCCCACACGCTCCACTGAGGAACACCTACATTCATTGGCCTGTGAGAGGACAGTTGACTCTGGACGTTTACCTGAAACGTCCTTTCGCTGAAGTTACTGGAAACGAGGATGTACAAGTTGTTAGGTAAATGGGATCTCAGCTTTGAAAGAGTCCACGACGACAAACCCGATCAAATGCCTGTTCAGTGTCGAAAAAAGCTGCGCAGCATATGTTTTGGTTGTGGAAAGCTTGTATGATGTAAGTTGTAGAGCGCTGGAGTTGGAGAGGGCAGGACAGGTTTTCTCGGAACCCGAATTGTACATCAGGAAGAAGATGTTGAGCAAGTGAGGCAGGTCTCTCGAATATTTTGGAGAGAGAGGGCAGCAAGCTGATTGGTCGGTATGATGCAATTTCATTTGCAGGCTTCTGGGGATTTCTCATTTCTACGGAGCATTAATGGAGAACTCAATGGACGGTACTAGTTAAGTGAAAGTACAGCGGCGAGCACAATGGTTGAGAATCGTTGCCTTGAAAAAACAATGGCAAACTGTGTGTTGCAACTTGATGTTCGAGCATTTCTCCAACGACTGAAAATTCCAAAGCACGGTACTAGATCTCCCTTCTTCCCCCTGTTTTCATCCTTCATCCCTGCGAGAAAACGGCCCAGGATCAGCACGTTCCATCCTCTCCTGGTTGAGCCCTGCGCAATTTGCCAAGGCTCAGGAGCGTTCTATCTTCCAGGTCTTTATTTAATGCACGAATGCCTCAGAAGTGTCTTCCACTGTAGGCCCCAGCCTACCCACAATTGGATGAGACGCATCATTCACTATTGCACCGCAGTGCAGGCAGCTTGGGCTTGCAGCCGACCAGTTTAGTGCAGGTGCGCTCTAAATGTTTCATGTTCTGTTTGTAACTGGTGAGATAGAAATCTAGCTCACTGTGGAGCCTCCCGAGCCATGAACGAAGTGATGATATCAACCGCCTCGTCCGCTGCCCCTTCTGGGCTGTGTCCCACCTGTCTTGCCACCACTGAAGGATCGCAACCCTTCTTATTTTCTTCTACCAACTATTCACTCGCGGCTTCGAAGAGTTGGAAACGGTTTTCTGTTTCCACTAAACTTGAGTAACCATGTTAGATCTATTTCGACAGTTAGGAAAATTTTACCCAAGAATCAGTGGGAAAATGAAGTGGTTCGAAGTTATGGGTCCAGCTAGCCCTCTGAGAAGTTCTAGTTAGCAGATCTTTCCTTCAGACGACGAACTCGGATTCTCCTCTTGTGTCCGGCCAATTCGAGCTCGCTTCTAAAGCAATTCATGACTTGGTCACTGGAGTTTTGCCGAGCTTCTGGGAATTTAGGCGTGTGAACCTGGAAAACGCTCGCCCCTTCCAAAACATTGCTTTTTTCCGTAGTCTCGATATTTTCCTGGATTTGTCGCGGGGTTGGATGTCTGAAGTGGAAATCCACGGCGTTCTCGTATGGGAGATGGGGAGCAGCCACCCGGACGATGACGATGAGGTGAGGGGCTCGGCAGCGGCGTTGCGAGAGCCGGATGTTCCGGTCACGATGCGTGACGCTTCGCCCTGGCGATATGTTCCGGTTTCCGGTTGTGCAGCGGCCCTTCGCGCACCCCCGGAACCCCCGCTCCAACAGTCGATTCCCCGGGATTTTTCTTACAGGCGTTTCCCATTAGCCCGTTTAAACCCTTTTTGGGCTCTGAAGGCGGTCGGGGGAAAGAAATTGGAATTTCCCTGAGCTCGTAACTTTTGGACGGCGACGAGTGCAAATAATTTGCGACGTATCGTATTCAAGGCGCGATGTTTTGTACGTTCGTGTCGACCCTACCCGTTATGTGTAGCAATTGACTACATTTTCTCAGTCTACCACTACAGTCTGCTTTTATGATAACTGATAGTTAACTGGAAGCACACTTTCTATAACTACTAGTTAGTAGCTAAGTACAAGGAAATTCGTTATCAGCACCACTACAAAGTAACCTGTTATTGTCTTGTAGCGCTCCAGGTCTGGATGGGATTGCGGCAGAAATCTTGAAGGCAGATTTCAAGACCCGTCCATAACTCCTCCTTAGGACCTAAATTCTCTAGGTGCTGGATGAGATTAAGGCTGATCCTCATTCTAAAAGGCAAACAAGATCAGAGCTCGCGGTCGGTTGTAGACCCTCGTGTACGCTGGACACTGCTGGGAAGGGGCTGGGCAAGTTGCTTTATTTTCCTATGTGGGGCGGAGGATTGTGCTGAGCCACAGGAATAGGATGGCAGCGGTTCTGTAGTAGCGCCTTCAGGTGGTAGGTCTGGTGGTAGCAAATTTATAGCAATCCACCTTCTACCAGCACAAAAGAATAGCTCTGGCAGTAAGGTGGATCTTTACTCCACTCAGTCCCTAAAAGGACACGGAGCAAGCCCAAAATGTCTGCACTGCAAGACAATGGTTGAGACAACCTCCCCCCCAGCCCACAACTTGAGAAAAATAAGGAAAATAGCAATGTTTCGAGGTGGCAAGCGTTTTTCCAGGTCGAGTCGAACTTCCCAGGAACTCGGCCAAACTAGGTAGTTGCAAGCTGAAATTGGCAAGACACGAGAGGAGAATCTGAGTTAGTTGTGTGATGCAGCTGAAGCAAAGATGTGGCGCTGGAGGGCAGTGGTGGATGAGGCTTCTAAAGGGGAGGATGCATGCGGCCGGCAAACACTAGAGCCATTCGTTCGCACCATGTTGAATTCCGATGATAACCGCAGAGGTATTGAATGTAGACCTGGAGGAAAGAACTCTCCTGAACCCCCATACTGACTAGCAAGAGCAAGATTCTGAGGGACTTCAGGGTGAGGGACGACCTGATGCAACGTGCTAAACGGTTCCTGGTTGGTGCTCGATACGCAGAAATAAATTCATGGGCCTCTAGCAGCAGACCCTCCCTCCTACGTCCCAAAATAGAATAGTTTTTTAGTGCGCGACATTTGGCCGATCACTGATCACTGTTCCTCCACTGTTAAGCTTTCGTTGTCGAGGTACGTCGTTCCAAAAATGACGATTTCCCTTCTAATTACAGCAGAATACAACATAACCACGAAGTAACGCTCAACTAGACAAACTGAAAAAGCTTCCAGATATTTTTTTGCCAGCAACTCATCTAACCTGTTTTCACCTGTTTACATGAACTTCGTAGCACATAGGACTACGTACAATACACAAACGTCCGTAGTTAAGGATCCCCCTCCAGATGTGAACGTTTGATCGGTTTTTGTGCTGCCAAAAATGAAAATTTCCTGTTACCGTTCGCACAAACCATTTCGTGTTTCTCGTGTTCTTCTGCTGGATAGGATATGGAATTTAGGTTTGTTCAGCTGTTCTCACTCAATCGCGTAACCCCCCCCCCCAGCCAGAAGCCTTTGACGTGTCATGTTATGGCTTTGGCAATACAACGCCGTAATTTCTTGCGTCTATTTCTCAACATGACATTGTCTGGCGTACCAAGTTTTATATTTTTGGATTAAAGTGACTACCTTGTCATGGCACTTCTGAACTTTTAACCGCCTCAATATCAAGTCTGAAACGCTTATGGAAAACAAAATGTAGATACTTGTTCGGGTCAGAGCGGGTGCCCTTGGCCCTAAAGGAAGATCCTGAGCTCTGCGTCTTTCCCCAACTTCCGACTTTAGCCGCCAATCCAGGCATCCCTGGACCCTCTGGCTATCATTGACATTCAAGTCCTGCCATCACAATTTCATGATCTGAGCTGACACGGCCTCCTTAGTGAGTTTTTCCTTACCCCCTTTCCTCATTTCACTTCTCATCACTTATTCAAGACAAAGAACGCCAAAAAGCAACGAAAATCCGTCTTTGCTTGATATACCAATTTGGCAGTTCAGGTACCTAATTTCCGGCTTCATACAGCCTATTCAAAAAGTTATGATTAGTCAAATAAACGCAAATAGCCCAAGCTTCCTGCCTCCATCACTAGGCGTACGGATAATTTAAATCGCCAGTGCGGGATATTGAAGGAATGAGAGAACGTTGGCTCTTATCTTTGCACCATCCATTACCATCGGTTATGGAGTTTAATGACAGAATCCCAGACAGCATCTTCCGATGTATCAATTGGTAGGTCGATATACCTAGCGAGTTGTAGCCCCTACTCCTTTGACAGAGCGAGGGAAGACTGAGGAGTGTATTTCCTCGTGGACTTAAGGTTGTTCTCCTCCTCAGTGAGAAGTTTACGAAATGACGACCTTTCTTTCCATCCAACTCATGTTACAAGGCGTCAAGACAAATTTCAAAGCCTTCATTGACTACAAACGACACCACTCGCGATATCAATCAACGCGATAGTTGCCCTTCGGTGGTACGATATTCCTCAGATTCTCTTCTGGATTTATGACTTCGAACGATCGTCCTCAAATCCTGTAATGACGCTTTCAGTAGTTTTTTCCCCCTTTTTTTTCATCTTGTTCTCCCCTAACCCTCTCACTCTCTCCCCCTCATCTCTCACCGAAGGCAATGGGTCGACAATAGCCATAAAACTGCAACCCCACTTTTGAGGCACCCGAATTTATTGCGTGTGAACGCTACTCAGCTTCTTCCGGACTGAATCATCTTCTATTAGGGGCGCCTCCGTCCTCATCTTCCCCTCGCCCGGCGGATCTTGACCTCGTAACATGAGACAGTGCGTCGCGCAGTTGCCCCACGACATGGCGCAGTATATTCGCTTTTATTCGAAGATTCGAGAAAACCAGGTGGGCTTGTGAGCTTTTTTCTTTATAGGAAATGGAAAAAACGAAGCTTTCGTAAATCCATCGCAAAAGCTCTCTGCAAACCGACATTTCGGGGGCCCAGACCCACCATCCAGCTGCTTAGTGGCTGGTTGGAGGATGGCTCTTGCGTACCAGCAAAGCCCTCCGGTAAAGAGGGGCAAGTGGAAACCCCTCCAAGAGGGTGGTCCCCGAAGCAGGTCTGGGGGGCCTAGCGATATTTTTCCCAAAATGGTACTGCGGTGGTGCACAGCCCTCGGCGAAAACCAGTGCACCAAGGGTTAGGTCTACGCCAGGGCCTCTGCAGGAGGCTAGGGTAAAGGTGGAGGGATCTGCCGATCCCTAGAAACCCAGAGATGGATTCCTGCAGTTCGTTGGAGGTAGTTCCAATCCCCCCTTTTCCTTTTGCCCGATGAGGTGGAGGCAGGTTAGGGCTGAGAGGCTGGCACTGCCTCCGCACACCCCTATATCGCACAAATCTCCGTTTGGTAATCACTAAGGAGGGTTTAAGATCCGAGTGAAAGATAAATTTATTTAATAACAAAGTCCGTGAAAATCAGTGAATTTTTGTATAGGGGAGGAAAGTTGTGTGGTGCTGGTGATAATTTATTCAAGTGCCTGATGCTGAAGTGACTCTTCGCTCACATGTAATTGGATATGGGAGCTAGACGCGTTCACGAAACGCAGTTCGTTGGGGTCCTCCGGATCGGATCTTCCCATCGAAGGAATCGATAGCGCCAACTACCTGACCGTCACTGCCGAGAGACGACGACGAGGAGCCTCTTCTTCTTCCCTTTTTATTCCGCTCCGTTTCTTCACAATGTTATCATTAATTAGTTATCTGTTATTAATTAGTTGCCGAGCCGCCGCTCTCGGATGATGCAAAGATGATGAGAGCACAACATTTTGATTAGCCGTCGCTCCTCGGGGGCCCCCGGGGGGGAAGTCGATAATTAACCCGGCGACATGGGGAATCGTGGGGCTGTGGAGGGAAGAAGCCTGTTCTTGGCACGTGGTTTCGGAGAAATAATAATCGAATCGACTCCCGTGTAGCAGTTGAGTGATGTAACCTCAGTCACATTAAGTGACGCGCTCGCGAGAGCTCTTGTGCGAGTGTGTGTAAACCTGTGTGATAGCTTAGTGTTCCAGGGAGTCATTCTATCTAGTTATATACGACCACCTATTCGAGCGCAGTAGCTTCATTCATCTAAGTAGTAGAAGGAATAGAGTCTGGGCCATGTGTTGTCCAGTTCACTTCTCTTTCCAGCAAATGCTCCAGTAAAAAGTGTTACTTTTATTCCGTTTAATGCTATGGACAAAGAGCCATTCAACATAAATTATAAAGTGCCAAGCATCGAACCATTTAAAAATAAGGGAAAAAATAAAATCCTGCAGCTTTACAAATGAGTATTAACCTTAGTAACACATTCTTATTGTAAGGTGTTTGAAAAACTTCCATTGAGTGGCCTAAAGCGCATTAACGAGGACAGAAATATTATAATACGTGACCAGCAGTTTGGGTTTAATAAGACTCAACATTCACGGTCCCGATGTGGTTGGCCGAATCAGTACCCAGTAGTGGCATTTACGTTCCGATATAGGGGTGTGCGGAGGAAGTACCAGCCTCATCGGCTCTGACCTTCCTCCGCCCCATCGGGCAAAAAGAGTAGGGGAAATTGGGACGGGGGCTACCTCCAGTGAAACCTCGACCACTGCGATATCTGCAAGATCCCATAAATGGGTACTAGGGATCGGCGGTTTGCCCGCCTTTCCCCAGATGCCTGCAGATCATCCACCTGTCGTGGACCTTCCCATGGTGCACCGGCTTGCGCCACGGGCTGTGCACCCCCGCAGTACCATTTTGGGAAAAATATCCCTTAAGTCTAGAATGGTTGCTAGCTCGCCCAGACTTGCGTCCACAGTTACGGCTCCGGGGACCTCCGCCTTGGGGGGGTTTGGACTTGCCCCCCCCCTCGCTGAAGGACCCCAGGTCCCTGGTACACAAGGGCCCACCCCCGACCAGCCGTGCCCAGCAGTTGGAAGGGGGGTAACGGGCCCCGCAAATGCCAGTATCCGTCCCCTTGGGGGGGTTTGGATTCCCTTCTGGTCCCCTGCTCCCACCAAACTCCCATTCACCCCACCTATCACCCATATAAATTACACGCATCCATTATCACTCATACTCTAACCTAGGATCATTCATTCAATAAACTTCATTCTTACACCAACCATACATTCCACATCCATACCTGCCGGCTGTGGTGGGGGGGGGGGGCAAAACCCCCAGCTGGCCTCGAGTCCATCCACGCATAAGTGGACACCCCGGGACCCGCTCGGCAGGGTGTTCTTAGTACCGGGGGGTCCGGATGGTCCCTAGAAATTAACAGAATGGCAATCAAATTAATCAAAACCAAACCAAATAACTCAACACGAATGCCAGTAACGAATGCAGCAACATACCTCCGCCCCACCAGCAGGGTGTGGGATAATTCCAATTTCAAAGACCCCAGACCCCAGGGATAGAGATCGGATTGCGCTGTACCGTAGCGCCTTCCTTACATAGCCCTACCTGCAGTACTCCAAACTAGGCTGAGCACTTCTCGCGGTAAAATATTCCTCATGCAAGGATGGTTGGCTCTCTTGGCCATACGTTCGAACTTATGAGTACAGAATCAATGTTTATGGGTTTAGGCTGGCTCAACATCGCTGAAAGCAGCCAGGCCCTTTGCTAGCATGGGAAACATCTAGACCTACCTCTGCCTTGTAACAAGCCCAGACTGTGGACCCACAACCAGTTTTACGTCCCATGCGATTTTTTGGATTTCCCCCCTGCAGTCACCAACCTTCAATTCGTTCACGTCACGCCTAGAACGCTATAGATCGACTCACACTACTCTAATACTGTCCTACCTTGTCATGCTCACAGTAAGTTAAATCCATGCAACACTCTTACATGCTCACCCCATTCATACCTGCCAGCTGAGCTCAAGGATTTCTTTAATGCCGCAGGCTACCCTACGAACGCAACAAAATGGCATCATAGTGACAACAAACAGACAACTCAATAATGACGCCCATATAGCCCCAGAAGGAGTTTTACACCCCATGGTTCCCTCTTCCATTCAGACGTCTCACACTCAGAGAAAAGGTGTGTTTTCTTCAGATCGGTACGTTTTGAGGCCCACTGAATCTAAAAAACCTAATTTTTTTTTCATCAAATCTGCTTCCTGCAAGTGGTCGTAGAGCAGCAAAAAGAATGAGGCAGGTGAAGTATCAGTGTATGGAGGTGGTGAGTACAGACGTTGTGGAGGAGGATCTGGGTAGAGTTGTGGCTTGGGTGCTGGAGGGTCCAGGGCATGGGGAAGTTCAGCCTAGTTCTCAGGAGTTTGTGGCATTTGGGAGCCTCGCACGCTTTCAGTCACATCCCTGGAGAGTGTGTAGTGTCCCCTGCCCCCTTTTGGGGGGTCCTTGGCCAGGGTTATGTGTTCCACAGTCTTCGAGGACGAGGCAGACATAAGTGTCGGCAACTCCTCTTCACCTGGACCTGGTGGTATTTCACTTCCCTTGGAATAAAGCCTTGAAGGCCTGTTAAGCTCCTGTTTCTCAACTGACATCCTTAATGAGACAATATTCTGCTGAATTCTAGCGTACCTGAACTGTCATTGTCCTCAAGGAAAGTGTTGATGGGCTGGGGAGCTACAAACTGATTTCAGTGTCGTCCAAAAAGTGCTGGCATCTCGTCTCCAGCTAACTGGTGGCTTTGGCGACCAGAGGGCATTCTGGCCAGTTGATGGTACTGCTGAGAATCTCACGACACAGTGCTTTCCACGTCCCGGAAGGAACAAAAACAATAGCCCTGAACGTTGCCATGACATTTGACAGGATAACCCACCAGACCTCGGCCAATTGCCTCCGTGGCTTGGGGGCTCCTCATTAACTCATCTATTATGTGAGCTCTCTGTACAAAGGGGGCCTTGCAGGTTGGATGGGAGGTGTCTGGGGACGTGGCAATTGGGCACGGCGTTATCAGGAGGACTCTCTCTCTCCTATACTCTTCCATCTCGTGAATGATGCTCGTTCCTCAACCGCACGTGCATTCAGCGAGTTCGTTATGTTCCATATAGAAACGGTTCCAGAATTTATTGGAACATGCGTCACGATGTTTACTGAGTGACCAGCCTGTAAATAACGTGTGCTTCCATCAACGTGATTCTTGATAAGGTTCTTGTTAGCGTGCCGGAATTAAATGCACATAGCCCACATTAGTGTGTATTTTAGAATTTCTTGAGTTACTCTGAACTATGTGATGGTGATTATTAAATATTCCTCACGTAGGTAACTCATTTGACTCCTGATCAGGTTTTTATGGAAACGGAAGTCTCACAAGAATGGGATTTAAAAGGATAAAACTTGCACCAAAGTCGATAGTTTATTTTGCTCGTAATTTTCTCACCAATGAAACTTTTATGTACTGTTATGTCAAATGAAATTCTTCACACAAAAAAAGTTAATTAAAATTATTTTTCGACGCAAAACGCTGAATAAGTAAGTTTCAGATTGTTGACCTTTGAGTTCCCGCACCTGCCCTTACGAGACTCCCCGGCTCTTAACGGTAAAGTCATTGTTTCCCCAAATACTTTCGAACCTGCGGGAATTCCACCTCCTCGCACATCCCGAAGTATCATTTCCTCCCCTCCTCATCACATTCCTCTCTTCAATAGACAGCACCTCCCAAATTCATTCACCCACGAAGTCTCGCTAAAGACACTTGTCGCCCTGTGCTCACTCATCTTCCGATACAGTTTCCCGCACCAGTTCTCAAGTATTACGAGTCGTCCCCTTGTTTCGCCCTTTGTACACAAACTCTACTCATTTTATTGCGTTTAATACAGTCCTCCTCACGCTCACCGAGTTTCTTTTATTTCGATCTTCAACTCTCGTGGGCCCAACAATCATTATACCCACTTTGCACTCATAGATATTTGATATTTATCGATGGTTAGTTTGGAACTGATTTCGCTAATTCTGCATGCTAAATATGAACTTTGTGCTATTTTGGTTGAACCGTTTTTGACTCAGTCTCGTTCATCACACGGACACAGACCTTTTTTCCGAAATGGCGTTTTTTGGGTCAAGAACCCAAATGTAAATACGTGACGAGTATGCGAAGTCTTCTTGGCAAAGTAAAAACCAAAGGTGTATTCCGAGCATGGGCGGCACAAAACCGTACTAGCAATACCCAAGACCTGATTTACGATTTAGAGGATTGTTTGATTTGCGTTATTTGAACCAGTCGCGTTATAAAGTTCTCCCAGGGGGGTGAATTGAGAGTGCGTACTGTGAAATCGTAATACCATGTAATTGTAATTCCTCCATCTGTTAAGTATCGTCGAGTTGGTGTACAGTTAACGAAATCAGGAATCGGCGTTGGGGAATAGATCGCGTTTCGCATTTAGCCCCTCAATTGGCACACGTGCTCGCCAATCTACTCTGATCATTCTGTACAACACACAGCACCAACAGCTACATTTTTGTCGACTGAATCACAATATGGAAATCCACCTTTTTCGTTCGTATCACGTGCGGGTTCTCCCTCTTTTCAGGTCCAGTTTGATGTCATCACCCTCCAACCGTGAAACGACGACGCGGAAGAGCCTTCACGTACGAGGCCTGTGACGAATATGCAGCAACCGAATTGGAGATTAACGGAACCTGTTGAACTGCGATAGTAGACGTAGCCTATGCAGACAGGCACCCACCTGCCTTCGATAGGTCAACAACCGTTTGGGCGGACAATAGGAGGACGAAAGTAGCGGGCGGGTGCTATAAGGTATTTCATTGTTTTTATCTCGTTATTTAGAACATGAATTGGGTTAGTTTATTATGAAATCTGTGCGGACTTGTTACACGTTATTGAGTTACAGGTTTAGTAACACGTTTTGAAAGTAACTCTCATAATTTGAACAGGTCGAGTTTTGCCTGAGAGCCTCTGGTCATAATCTTTCTTCAACTTTTACTTCCCTCTCCGCAAATTATTTTACTCTCCTTAGCACTACAGAGTAGAATTATCAAGGATAGTTGTGTAATCGGCTGTAATGCCATTAGGAACATGCTACCTTCACCTAACTGCCAAAAAGTTCGGGAAGGACGAAATCGTGTCAGAAAATGCGTACATTGAAAACTCTGCCTTTCACCTCCTCCTCCCTCCCACGCCTCCTTTCTAAGAAACGAATGGAAGTGGTTATAGGTAGTGAGTCGTCATATTGGAGCAAGGTTGGGCAATACCTTCCCATACCCAGACCCCTCCTTTACATATCTCTCAGCTGTGCTGGGATATGTTCCATGTGCCATGTTTTAGAATGTTAGCTGCTGGCTCTAACTGACGTGAATCTAGGAGCCCAAGGGGCTTGGCCCCTGGTGGTGTCAAAGGAATGCAAGTGTTTAAGAGATCTGACAACACGATTTATTTTTTCTTCTGAGGGTTCGCCTTTATAAGGGTGCCTCATGAAAATGTAGGTGTGGCACTGAAAGCGATTGAGAGAAAACGGTGAAGCAAACCGTCTCTAATTTATTCTAAACTATAGCAATCTTAATGATCAAAATGCAATTGTTTCTTTCGCCAAACTACTCTAAATTACCCAACAATAATTTAAAATAGTTGTCAAGAATAGGACAAAACAACGAATTATCAAACTTTTTGACAAAAAGCCATTTTAGTGCAGTTTTTACTTTCCGCTACCCCAAAGGGATAGGAAACTATAGTAATCGTGTAAAAAAAAGGTTTTCTTCTGATCTTTACGTTTTGTAGCTGGTTCTTTTTTTGTTTTGTTTGCTATTTTTTGTAGACACCGAAATGAGGTTATGAGCGATTTCGGCCTATGGTAAGGGGGAAAATGTACCAAAAACAAGGGTTTTTCGCAGTTTTCTCGAACGCTCGAACAGCTCTAACGATTTTGATTAAACTTTCAAATTACCTTCCTCCAATCAATACCTAACTTTTCTTCTTCATTCATATCTCCATGAAAATACGGTGAACGGAGATAAAGGCCTATGACGCAAAATGGGTTTTTTTACGCTTTTTGGCAAAAGGGCTAAAACGATTATCACCAAACTCACTGGATGTTTTGGAATAGTTAATACCTACTTGTTCTCAATAAATGTCCTCTGACCGTCCATTGAACAGAGATAAAAATCGAAATGTGTCGAAAATGACGTTTTTTCGAACATTTCCGTAAATTCAAGGGTAATTGCTTTACCAGATGTGATAAATCTTATGGAGTGTCTTATAGCATTGTAAACCCAGATTTTGTTCTACGTAACTATCTCTCTATCCATCTGTTGAATGGAGATATAAACCAAGTTAACTCAGAAAAGGAGATTTGTCGAATATTAATTTATCGGTATTCCAATTTTCTCAAAAACGGCTCAGACGATTTCGATCAAACTTAAGAAGTACTCGCAGCTAACTAGTCCCTACATTTTGTTCTCCATAAATGTTCCTGTCAAAATGCGTTGAACTAAGGAGCAGCCCGCATAGCTAGCGTTCGCATATGTAGGCGGTTTTCGAACTTAAAGGGATTGCGGAAAGCTGTGTGTTGCTACGCACCGCTCGTTTCCTTACGTTGTGTGACAGGTGCTATCAACAAAAGTGTTAATTGTTAGCTGCGTATACGATGCAAACGGAATCCAAGCCTAGTTGGTTTTTGGCAACTGTTTTTGTCATGTATCATCTATTAAGTCTAGAACTGTCCCCACGAACCTTCTCCAGAAACCTGTTATAAAAGTGCTATCAATGGCACGTATGTTAGTTTTTGAATGAAGTTAGTGGCAGAGGCTCAATACAGTTCGTAAGTTTGAGCCCAACCTGTTTCCACGGAGAATGTTTTACCTTATTCATATGAAATGAATTGAATCAGTAATTAGAATGAACACCACGCCTCCATCTTAAGCTTCTTTCCATTACTGCACACTGCAGCACTGCCTTCTCGTTAACAGTCATTTCCCGTTAAAACCTAATTAACACTTTCAAGTGAACAACAATGACTACCTTTTATTCCCACAGGCCAGTTCAATCTTCACAAGTTTCCTTAATAGACGTGACCCAAATTAATTGTCATTACACGCGAATTATAATTAATACTAATTAATCATCAGCCTCTGTGGCGCAATCGGTAGCGCGTTCGGCTGTTAACCGAAAGGTCGGTGGTTCGATCCCACCCGGGGGCGTTTTTTTTCTCTTTGTTTGAAACAGCTTCTGATGGTACCTATCAAACGCAGACAAAATGTAGTTTCGGAAATGAAGCAAAAATTTCCCAAACGTGTTATTGTTATATAACAATAGATAGTGGCATTGAGCTTTTTGTAATCAAGTAATATTTGGGAAATGGAATTAAAATGGATGATACGCGGAATAAGAATAGTTGATATGAGTTGAGGAGCAAACTAACTAAAGGACTGAGCATGTGAGATATGAAAAGGAAATCTTCGGGAAAGTTTTAAGAAATTACGTTCACACACATCGCTCAAATTGCGAAAGAAATTTACGTCAGGAATCCCAGACCCTTTCGGGAAGTGAAAGAACTGAAATCCCGTAAGATGGATGTTAAGTTAGTACCAAAGTAACTCCGTAAGCGTTTTTCTGATGAGTTTTTTGAAGTAGCTCGATGAAACGGCAAGTACACTAGTGTAACTGTTCTTTTTTGTGTAGCCATAAATATTGAATGGCCGGCTATTGGTTGCTATCTTTCGCGAACGCATCATTTTTCACAAATTGGCAACACTCAGATTAGAAATTACAGAAAACTCACTCAACATTGCACACGACTTCCCATTTCGTGTTCGGTTCTTCAATTCCCCCACCCCCACCCGACTAATGTTACTTGATTACACATTTAAAAAAAGAACCAGCTCAATCGGGTCCAGCTATAAACCCGGAAATTACAGACGCAGACAGTGAGCCGAAATTCGATTTCTTGAATTCATTAGATCACAAAATGTTAAGATCTGAAGATCTTTTTTACGTTCCGCTACTCAAAGCTCAATATAAGTATTGCCATTGTGTCAAAATTTGAGTTTTTCTTCAGATCCTAACGTTTTGAGGGATACTGAGTCTCCCTTTACGTTTGGTTTTCACCAAAGTAACCATTTTTGTCTTTAAATAGTTAATACCGACATATTTTTCTGAATAAACTTTCCTCTGGCGGTCCATTGAACAGAGATAAGAACCAAAATGTGTATCGAAAGTAATGTTTTTTAACGTTTGCATAACTTCCATGGTAACCGAGAATGTCTTCTACCAACCTATACCCACATTCCGCTCTCCGTAATTATCTCTTTATCTCTCTGTTGAACGGATATAAGCCACGATATCTCGTAAAAAGAGATTTGCCGAATAATAATTAACCGTTTTTGGAATTTTCTGAAAAGCTGCCTTAACGATGTTAATCGTACTTACGGGTAACTCTCAACTAACTAGTGTCTACATATTGTTCTCCACAAATGTTTCCATAGAAATGCGTTGAACGAAAATACAGGGCCCGTATCCAGATTGCCGAATTTACAGGGGTTGCGGAAAGTTGTGTTTTGCTACGTACCAGATATTTTTTGGCTAAATCTTTATAGGCGTTTGTGAGATAACGAATGTGAAGGTGAGAAAAAAAACTATTTTGGCTTCAGAAGCCTTTATCTGCGTTCACAAAATTTTCGTGGAAATGTTTATATAAACGAAAAGTTGGGTACTGACTAGTAGAAGATGATTTCAAAGTTATGAAAAAAAACGCGAAAAGCCCTAGTTTTTGGTACATTTTGCTCTCCATACACCCCTTTCCCATCTGTGGAAATAATCGTTTGTTGGGGCATTGAATGTGAATTGTGGAAGGAGTTGTCTCTTGGGGAGAGGAATCGAAATTGAGGAGAGGGAAAATGAAGAAAGGAAAAACCCACTTCAGGGGAGTCCCTGGCCGATAAAAGTAACCTTCACCGAACACCGTTCATAACCTTATTCTGGCGTCGTCAAAAAATAACAAACAAAACTTGTAAAAGAACCAGCTCAATTCGTTCAGCCTTTCTCACGTAAATTGAGCTGCAGCCACGCACGCTTGAGGTTTACAAAACTCAGTATTCCTCACAATAAAAGCACTGAAGAAAATCCGTTTGTTTTTTGCGGAACGTAAAAGTATTTGGAGATGACTACACTTATTTTTATACAAATTCGGTCTATACTCTCAGTTTGACGTCTCATGGTGGTCTGCAGCGTAATTATCAAATTTGAGCCCAACTGGTGGAGTCGTTTTTACTTTCGTTGGCCCTACGAAGCGAAAATATCAAAAGTTTCAAATGAGTTTTCATTTTTAGGAAAATGGTCTGTGTGCCAACGAACGATTTTTAGAGAAAACGGCTGAATCAGCTTAATCTTGACGGCTGGCCCACAGGTTACCATAGAACGCTAAAATAATGGAATGTTAACGGTGGGGGGGGGGGATAAAAATTGGAAGCGGTATTGCACTAAGAGAGTCGGGGAGTTAGTACGATATCAACCAAATGCAATTAGAACACGGAGTTTTATTCTGAATTACACTCAGGGAAGTTTAACCACCACAGACAGGGAACTGAGTGGAAGCGAACGCAAGCGCGGACGACACACTGACGAGGGAACGGGCTTTGTTACAACTGACGGCTGCAAAGTCTCGAGCGAATCGGGGCATTTGAGGTGCCCAGTCAGCACAAATGCCCCGGACGAGCCTCCGCTGAATCGAAGGGTTTGGTTCGTCCCGTTACACCACTCCGCCCTTGATGAAGTGCCTGTCCTCAGGCACTCATGAACACTGCAGTTCAGGGCGTTGCTGTCCACCCAACAAAGGGGAACCTAATCTTGAGCATGGCGAGCGGAGAGAATTTTGATTAAAGTTCCAAAAGGGCGCCCATGTTTGTGGTAGGAGTATTGAATTTAGAACTACTAATAAACAGTCACCTCTCAATGTCTCTGACGTACACATCTTGGGATGTGTGGATCGTACGTCTTCGTCTCATGCAGCTGCGACATCCATGGTTCAGAGAATCGGAGTGCCTGTGTTGACAGCATTCACACGTGTAGGTTGAGTGGCAGCTCTTGAGCGTGTGTGAGGCTGCCAGACAATTCGTACACCGATTGTGCACTTCCACGTAGGTTCTTAGAGCCTACTGGCTGGAGTTGGGTGGAAACTTGGGCACTTTTTTTTACCCCATTATGTTTTCCGCAGATAGGGCAGAGATGTGGCTCTGGCTATGGAGTTTTGTCTTCACCAGGCCATTTTGAAGGCGCATGGTTTCCCCAAACTTGTTGTTTAAGAGGTCGTTCGGGGACAGACAGGCGAGAATATGTCGATGTTGATGCATGAACGGATTCGTTGTGAGATGAACGGTCCGTAGGTTTCCGCTGACTAGTAGGTTTATGCTGGGATGCTAGGTAAGACGTGCGTAAGATACTGCTAGATCAGAAGCTCCTTTACATCTGTTCTGCTTTCCTCGAAAGCAGAAGTCGTCGATTGAACACAAGGCTGTGTTCAACTGGTCGTCAAGAACGGACAACGTTCGAACATAATGACGTCCGAGAGAGTTGGTCATAGTAGTAGGGCAGCAAAGTTGAAGGTGGGAGATCAAAAATTTCATCGCATTAGAAGAACCTTCAAGTTTTTCTGCGGGCATCTCGAACTAATGTAGGGGAAGTTCGACCACTAGTTGGGCGCCAATGTTATGGGGGGGATTAATATCGTATGCGGTATCGCACTAGGTGAGTCGGGAAGTAGTACGATAGAATCCGAATGCAATTCGAACAAGGAGTTTATTCGTGAATTACATTCGGAGATGTTTTACGACCACAAACCAGGAACTGGGTGGGAGCGAACGCGAGCACGGGCGAACGAGGGAACCGGCTCGGTTACAACTGACGGCAGCGCAGTCTCGAGCGAATCGGGGCATTTCAGGTGCCCAGTCAGCATAAATGCCCCAGACGAGCCTCTGCTGAATCGAAGGGTTTGGTTCGTCCCGTTACAGGAACGAAAAAATCTGCTTTAAACTAACCCTAGTTATCATAGTGATCAAAACACCAAATTTTTTTTTCTTTCAAAAACGGCTTAACGATTTTGATTAAATTTTTTACATAGACATTTGCTAATGAAAAGACAATGCCATAAAACTCCCATCTGTGCGAAAATTACGAAAGTAGCACAACAATTAACTAACGTGTCGATGAAAATCGAGTGTAGAGTAATTTTTTTCCTTGTAAACTCCATTCAAAAGTTACTAGGATCTTCATAAAAATGCAGGTGGCACTCCAATAATGCACCTATGGTAACGTAGGAGTTTTACGCGGTCTCGTATGAGGAGCTATCGTTCAAACGCCGCCACATGCAGCTCCATCTCATCAGTCGTCCGTGTCGTCAGTCTCGTTTTCCCGCCAACCAATATAACCTGAGACGAAGGAAGGTTCGTAGGAGGCTATCTGCGTTTTGGATTCCCGATCCCGACATTTCGAAGTCCCTTATTTTTCCTCCTCTTTTAGAAGGGTCGTTCCTCAAATCTCGCATACTTCTCCATCGACTGCTCTCATCGTCGATGTCCATACCTATCATATCGACATTGCCGCCAGTTGCCGGAACATTAAGTCTTCCTTTCCGATTTATTTGTTTATTTTGATTCAGTTCATTTTGATATAAAAAAAAAACAAACAAATAAATCGGAAAGGAAAACTTAATGTTCCGGCAACTGGCGGCGATCCTCCTGTTGTGATGTTGAAATAATTTCAACTTCTTACTTCCACATCAAAATATTTCGTTCTTCTCGTTTTGAAGTGAGCTGAATACGAATTACAAGTCAGAACATCGTCATCAGGACCGTGTTTATGTGTTTTCAGTATTTTATAGTTATCATTGTGAAAATTCAAAATAATTTTTTTCTCAAAAGCGGCTGTAATGAATTTTGATTACATTCGTTGTGCTAACAGGTCAAATAAAGTAAAACTATTATGAAATTTTGACTCGTGAGAAATTGACGAGAGCAGCACAATAAAATAACAAATTTTCGACAAAAGTAGATTTTACTGCAGTTTTTTCTCTATAAAACTCGCGCATATGACACTGACGCTCTCGAAAAAGTCAGGATGACAGTCCAATCAGCTCAGCTACCTACGTTGGCAGTTTAATACCGTTCATAATAAAAGCAGAAGCAACCACCGAAATTCCGGAACTCAAACTTTTTTTCGCAGTTTGACGTCAATAATTTCAGAACGTTGAGACTAGCGTTACCAAAAAAATAAGCGAATAATGAAAAGTTCAATCGAAGATAACAGATATTTTGCTACCGTTGAGACGGAGAGAAAGAGTCATTCGTGGAGGTGAAGACGAGAACAAGGCAATCGGACGATAAAGAGACAAATTGTAATGCCATAGGTTATATACGAAACACGAGCGCTTCCTAGGGAAGACAAAAAAAAAAAAAAAAAACCCCGGCGCTAATTGGGCGAACGCTGTGAGTCGAGTGGAAAGGGGTGGCGGGCGGCGGTGTTGCCGGACCAGTGACGATCGCTTTTGATGGGCGGGAGCGAGGGACTTCAAAGACGTAACGCGTTATACTGCGTTTCGTTAATTTTTTAACCGTTTTTGCCCATTACAACCACGGGCTGCGTCCGATCGGATTGCGGAGATGGCGGGCACAACTAGATACCAAATCGGATTTTTGGGCGAAAGAACGAATTTTTTAGACCACGTTAAAGGCACAAAACGGCCCGGACGGCGGACGGCGGACGGGGACGGGGACGGGGACGGGGACGGGGACGGGGACGGCGGACGGACATTGCAAATTTGGAATCTCCATGTCATGAAACGTAAAGTATCAAATTTTGAGGGGGGGTTGTAAAAAATTTTTCGTGACCGAAAACATAGGGTTATTATTCAGAATGAATAATAAACCAAAATTGACGATCCTAGTCCCACCAATTACCTATAACTGTAACTTGAGCGGTAAAAATCGTGGGGTGGAGCTGAGAAAAGTTGTGTGATGAGTCGCACCAGATAATTTTTTTTTCTCAGACACTCACACAGACCATATTGAGCCCGTAAAACGAAGATTTGAATCAAACTAAAAAAAAAAATGAACCAAACGTTAGCCGACTACTACGCGACACCAAGGAAAGTAAAAAGCTGGTTGATTATGATGGCTACCTTTTAACTTCGTGTGGTCACAAAAAGTAATGAATAGCTGATTCACGACCAGGCGCTGCGTTGTTATTTCAGCTCCTTGCTCTCCGAGAAAAGTTGCGCGATCCCTTCTCATCAAATCAAAAATATATGGAGGTTTGATGATTGCGGCGGCTTGGCCCTGCAAATCGTTCAACGGTGAATCTCCGAAAGTAAAAAAAAAAAACAAGAAAACTGAGGGACTCATTTTAAAGAGGCTCCTCGAGACCTGGCCACGTGAGAGCGTCGCGTGAGTCCTCAGACGCGTCTCTCCTCGTCAGCCGAAAGGCCACAAAAAATCACTTAAACCCCCCAAAACACTCGACATAACTTCACGTAATGAGTGCGCATAATTCAATGCGCATCCCACTTCTTCCCTCTCCTTCCCAACCTTCACCAAAAGCAAAGATCCCAATTCCAAAAAAAGACGGGTTTTTATTATTATTATTTTTTTTAAGGGGAAAGGGCTTCCAGTCGACTGTATTTGATTGAAAATTACGGTAATTCGGTTGGAGCGAGCCCTCGAACATTTTCTTGCTTTTTGCGGCCGAGTCCTCTCGAGTGACGGACTGTTACTGTCGAAGGCGGAGATCCGTGAAAAATATGAATCCATCCCGAGGGCCCTCGGTGAATAGAAAAAAGCCTGGTGTTTTCCATATGCTCCCGAACCTTCGGCTAACCGTTAGATGGACCGACGTTACTGTCACGTAGCTCCCCAGGCACCGCCGTTCAAGGCCTCGACGAGATCCGCTTTTTCGAGCCGCCGCGAAATTCGCGATAAAAATGAAAATATCTGCTGAGCAGCAACACACAACTTTCCGCGACATTCGTAAATTCGACGCTCAGCTGTATATAGCTTTTTACGAGTAACCCAATGTTATCGAAATAGTTAGGGCAGTTTTTGAGAAAGTCGGAAAAACGATAAATTAATATTTGGCAAATCTCGGTTTCCGAGCTATCATGACGTCTATCTCCGCTCAACAGGTAGATAAAGAAATAGTTCAGGAAAACAAAATATGGGATAGATTGGAAACAGACCTACGGAATCAGAAGAATGTGATGAAGGCAGGATTTTCTATTACTATGTTAAGTTGATTGAGTTAATTAAAAATGTACACTGGGATCCTGTGGTCCTGGCCAGCACTGCCTTGCGCTGAGTGTTTTGAGCAGATCTTTTAATCTTTTTTGAAGCAATGTAGCTACACCACTCGCAGATTTTTGCGTAGTCTTCGTCCGATCATGCCGTGGATTACCCAGGGAATTGTGAAAAGTATTCGTGTAAAGGAATCAATTTCTCAGAGACTTCGTAAGGAGCCTTTTAATATTTAGCTTAAGAAATACAGAAATAAGTTAACCTTTATCATTAGAAATTTAAGGATTCCTTCTATGGAAAAAAATTAGAAGAAGCTGGATCAGAAGAAAGTCTGGAATGTTATTAATGACGCCACTGGACGGAGGAGGTTAAACTCTAAAATGTTAAGTATTGTACAGAAACAAAATGTACTGGAAGTTAGTAAGAACACTAAACTTGTGGCTGACGCTTTCAATTCGCACTTTTCCACTGTCGGCGACAATATTTCATTAGAGGGTAATGTTGGTGGAGCAAGTGTAATGCTTTGTGATGAGAATGGTGTGGTGCCGAAGTATCAAGCGTTTGCTTGGGTTGGTGAGGAAGATGCTACGTGGGGGTTCAAGTCCTGGATAAAATGGTACTACAGTGGAAGTCCTTAAAACGTATGTTTCCAAGCCATTGGCACATCTTATAAACATGAGTATTGCTACTGGTGTTTTCCCTGAAATCTATAAGATGGCCATCGTTAGTCCGCTTTTTAAGGCTGGGGACCCTCGGATACTGGATAATTACAGACCTATTTCCTTGGTCTTTAATGTAGAAAAAATTATAGAAAAGGCAGAGAAGCATCACTTTGTTGAAAACCTAGCAAGGAATAACTTGTTGCATAGCAGTTTGGCTTCCGCGCAGGTCTGCGCACTCAGAACGCCGTTGCCGCGCTAACGGAGAGGGTCTTTTCCGAGCTCGACAAAGGAAATAAACCATTGGCAATTTTCCTGGCTTTTGATTGTGTTTCTCACAAGAAGTTAGTGGAAAGTATACGCGCACTAATGGGGGATAGCATTGCAGTTTGGGTAGAGTTAAATGCCAGAAAGTGAAAATAAACGCAATTTTGAGTGAGGGATCCTTCTCCTATGGAATTCCACAGGGCACGGTTCTTGGACCCCTTTTATTTATCTGTTTTATGAATAATCTGTTTGGCGTTCAACTTGACGGGGACATAATTACCTATGCTGCTGATACAGCTGTAGTGGTCTCGCGAAATAATTGGGATGCACCCTTACAAGCGGCGTCTGCTTGCTTGCTTGTGGCCAGGGATTGGCTGGATGGAGTCAGCTTAAAGCTAAATTTCAGCAAATCCAATTTTGTTGAGTTTTCCTTGCGTAATACCTCTGTCCCTGTTCTAGGAAATATCAAATGCTACATTGTGTCAACCTGTAGTGCAAGTGATTTGCTGATATCAAGCAGATTCCACAAGCAACCTATTTGGGGGTGCTTGTGGACCAATGTTTGTCCTGGAAATACCATATTGACAATATATGCAACAGACTTTGTAAAGTCATACCCATGCCATGCCTTTAAATCCGGAATTTTATGTCTATGGGCACACTTAAAATGTTTTATCACACTCTTTTTTCTTTTTTTTAACCCAAGGGCGTGTGGGACAAGTCCCTTTGTCACTGCGGCCGCTTTTTATGTGGGCCTATTGTGACGCTGGCCCTTTCTTAGTAGAAGGCGTCGTACATACCCGCCCCCCTTAGGAAGCTGAGTATGTCCTTCACCGCATAGTCCGCTACGGTTTGGGCTTCAGTGGTCCCCTGACCGAAGTATTCAAAGCGTTTTGCTGCCAAAGCAGGGCATTCACATAGGATATGCTCTGCTGTCTCATCCTCCTCGCCGCAGAGTCTGCATTCCACCGCCTCTGAGATGCCCATCTTGTGGAGGTGATATCTGAGTGGGCAGTGCCCGGTGAGGAAGCTTATCAGTACTCTCAGATCTTGTCTAGAGAGTGTCAGCATCGCCTTCGCCCTTTGACAGGAAGGCGTGACAAGCCTTTTCGCCTATTGTAGTCGTGGCTGGCGATGCCAATGGGCGCCATTTTCCTGTATCTCCCATCGAGCAACCAGACAGCTTAGGTGACTTTTCGTCAGATCCACGTGTGGCTCAGGCCCAATGGGTAGGGTTTCTGTACCCCTTTTCGCAAGGCGGTCAGCCTTTTCATTGCCCTCATGCCCCCTGTGAGCCTGTGAGCCGGCACCCAAATGAGGGAGAGCCTGTTACGGGCGTCGAGCAGCTTGAGCACATGGAGGCATTCCCATGCCAGCTTAGACCTAAAACTATAGGCTGCAATGGCCTTTAAGGCGGCCTGGCTGTCTGAGAAAATGTAGATCCGCTTGCCCTTGAGCCCTTTGTTCAGGATCTCTTCTGCGCAGATCTTTATGGCTAGGATTTCCGCTTGAAATATCGTGGCGTACTCCCCCAGCGGCTTTGCAAGACTGTAGGTGGGCCCTACAATGCCCAGTCCTGCTCGGCCTTCCTTAACTGAACCGTCGGTATACCACTGCAGCGCGCCCACATCGGTCCGGAATGTCGCCTTCTTCCACCGTTTCCGTGAGTGGACGCTGATGCTGAATGGCAGCCGAAAATTCTTCTGCTCTGGCATGACGTCAGTAGCAAGGACTGCTCCCTCTTCTATCTTAAACTGTCTGGTTATTCCGTGCAGGCTCGCCTTAGCCCTGGTGGAAATTTTACCTGTCTGCAAAAGCCTTGCCGCTCCCAGGTAAGCGGTCCTCTGAATGTGTATATGTAGAGGTGAGATGTTCAGAAGGACTTCCATTGCAGCAGTAGGGCATGTACCCGTGGCCCCTGTGATAGCAAGACACGCCTGCCGCTGCAATTGTTGGAGTTTTCCTTGTACTGCCAGCCGGCGTGTCGCCTTCCACCACCACCGTGGAGGCATACGTGACGCGGGGCCTTATTACCCCCTTAAAGAGCCACTCCATCATTTTTGGAGTTATGCCCCAGGATTTGCTGCACAGCCTCCTACACGCCCAAAGGGCTGTAGTTGCCTTGTGCAGCGCATATCTCACATGCGAGTTCCATGTGAGCTGCTTGTCCAGTATCACCCCGAGGTATTTCACCTCCTTCATTATCTGGACCTTGCTCCTTGCATTGTGGGTGGTACTATATCAAGGTTCCTTCGTCTAGTGAAGAAAACCGTGGTGGTCTTGGTCGGATTTATAAAGAGTCCTTCCTTGGCGCACCATCTTTGGATGATATCTATAGCTCCTTGCATCCTTTCAGACACTGTGGAGGCAAATTTGCCTCTTACTAGAACTGCAAGGTGTTTCCAGCAGCTCGTCGGCCACCAGTAGCCACAGGAGGGGAGAGAGTACCCCCCCCCCCCCTTGGGGGCAGCCTCGTGTGGGAACCACTGTGATGCTGTCTTCCCCTAGCCGGGCCGTGATTTCCCTACCCATTAAGCATGGACATAGTCCATTTCACGGCCTGGGGGTTCTATTCCCCTCTGTGCTGCTCTTGCTTCCATAGAGCAGAAGAAGGTGTTGTCAAAGGCACCCCCCACGTCCATGAAGCAGCACAACGCCACCTCCCTTGTCTGAAGGGCCTCGTCAACCAATGAGACCAGCTCGATGAGAGCGGTCTCAGCCGACTTGCCCCTCAGGTAGGCATGCTGTGCCCTCGAGAGGGGCTTATCAGGCTCTAGTGCAATCCGTGATATCCTATTGTATTCTTGTGTGAGGATCGGCCTACCAAACTTACCTAGAGCCCTTGCATATAACCCAGAAAAAAAGTATCAAAATTTTACTGCGTAAGAAAATGAGAATCCCCTTCTCTGCTGCTCTTAAGCCATTCGAGGTATTGGATATCTTTCACATACAAAAAAATGGTATCCATATACATGTATTTAAAAACTTATCTAATTTTGGGCAAAATTATGGGCGGATGAGGTCATCTGGTAACCTTACACTGAAGTTGCCTTTTAGATTCACCACTAGAAGTCAGAATTTTTTCGCGTACAATGGAATAAAGCTGTTCAACAGTCTTCCAAAGGAATTAAGGTGCTAAATGATTTAGCAGGGCTTAAACGGCGCATCAAAGAGTACGTCCGTGTAAAAATGCTCAGATGATTAATCTTTTTAACTTTTTGTCTGATTTTATGAAATATCTAACATATAATTCAGTATATTGTACTATATAATAACCATTAATCTCTAGGTAGACAGTTATAACGAATCCTCCTCTCAGCACAAGTTTTTACTTATCGAGGGGGAACGCACTATGTAGTATTTGTGTTTCTTTTTGTATCTTCTTGAATAAAATTAAAAAAAAGGTTGCTTGAAGACACTCTGAAGGACTGATCGTATCCAGTGAAGCAGTTACTCAGGAAATTACGACAATTTAAAAAAAAAACCCAGCAATTTCAGCACATTATGATTATAATCTCCGTTCAACGGACTGACAGAGGAACATTCATTCAGTACGAAATATATGTATTGATTATTCACAGACAAACATTTGGTGAAAACATTTGAAGTCATTCTTGGGAAAAATTCGAAAAACGAACAAAACAAAAACAGATCCAGTTCATCTCCCTCAAATTGAACTACACACCCACGCACATTTTTTCCCCCAAAGTTCACTTTAAATGGAACGGTGCCACCCAAAAAGTATTTACGTAGTTCATGGCTTGCGAAGTTAGCGCAAGATCCCGGCTGACAGATACCACCTGGACATCCGGGATCACTGCAGACTGGTAGGGACCAACGACGACGATGTCAGGCGTCAACCCTTCTTCAGAGTCTACCCGATAGTGCCGCTCTCTCTCCACTTCCCAGCCACAATTGCCCTTGCATTTCCCGTACCAGTAAGCTGCTTGCAGACCGCGAGAAGGATAAGGGGAGTCAGGACACTGTCTTAGTTCCCGTCCGTCTACCGAACTGTGCAGAGCAGCCGCGAACTCCGAAGGCTTCCTCTGCTTAGGGACTGATGATGTTGACATGTCACAACGTCGCATATGATTTCCTGACCTGGCTCAATCAGGGTTAGGGCTCATAGTATCAAGCACACTTTTGAGGTTACGCAGTTTGGGGTTAAACAACCTACAATAAACAACTTACATGACCCAAGGAAACGTCTTCTAGCAACAGGATCAGTTGATCGGATATACAAGAGATTACCTCATATTAAACGGTCGTTTTCTCCAGTTTCAAAAACGGCTCCAACGATTTCATCACATTTATCGCTCACATCTGCATGAAGGTGTCTTTAATTGGCATCAAAAATGTCAAAACTCGTTACAATGTCACGACCAGGGGACTGAATATTCATCAACCCTTCGTCATTACCGTGATATTCCTAAATAAAACGTAGAGCAGCCATGAATGGTACTAGCAAAGTTGCCGTCTGGTCGAAATGTTCATTTTTAGACGACCACGTTTCGGGAAAATGCGCTTCATTAAACTCACTAGGTGTCGTCAACTAGTAATCAACAGACAAACCGTCCTTTTTCAATATCTCTCAAAATGGGTACTTTCAGATAACTAGTACCTTTCATTTTATTCGTCGTGTTTTTGAGATGCTCTGAGGGAATATGCAGCAGACGTGTTGTTGAATTGATAAGGATTGCGAAAAGATGTGCGACGCCACACAACATTAGTTATTTTGTTTACTTAAACAACCTGCTAAACGCCAGTGAGTTTTTAGTACAATAAAAAACTGCTAAACCACTCCCCGTATCAATTATTAAAAATAAATACAGTTCAATTGACAACTCTTTTTTCGCTGCGGCGCAAAATTAATGCGCCCCCGGGTGGGATCGAACCACCGACCTTTCGGTTAACAGCCGAACGCGCTACCGATTGCGCCACAGAGGCAGATGCTGATAGATAACTATATTTGTGATGTGGCGTAAACACAAGTGTGCTGTCAAGACGGGAAGATAGTTAACTCATGAAATAGTAAAAACTCGCCTAGCATCAGGAACGACATGCCACTAATCTGGACACCACATAAATTTAATCAATTTTGCTCGATTTGTCAATTCATATACCTGTTGGGAGTTTTGGACTGAGATCGTTGACATTATTGATCAATTCCCCATACCCGAAAGATTTGTTGAGCCAGACGCAGCAGTTCCTTGAAGGGCATGGTGCATCCAACGCGGGGCTTTACTTCTTTTCTCTCACAGACATCCTGCACATATTGCAGGACCTTCCAGCTTTGACTGCTGCTAAACAAGCTTATTATCGCTTACAGCTCCTGAATCGATTGTGCTTCTCGTACTCATTCCCGTACAATTATTGAGAAATTAGTACACATTAATGAGGCTATAAACACGATTTTTCAAAAGAAGGATAATAATCACTTTTGCAGAATTATTAGATAAAACCCTTTAGAACTGGTAGCAAGCGAAACGGCGGTAGTTGAAATTCCGGAATTTCTGGAGTGACCCCCATACATCTTATGAGCGTTTTTAAACGCTCGCCCTATAGGTATTAGATTAGGTGTAGATTGGACTACTACACCAATTTTGTTTACCGTGTAACATTTCAGCGGTGTTTGTAAGGATTTGTTCGTCGATTATTTTGATAATTTACTGTGCTGCTCTCGTCATTTTCCCATAAATGGGAGTTTTATCGTGTAATTACCTTGTTGGGAGCTATCAGTATACGGAGCCCTGTGCGCACCCGTTCTCAATCTTTCTCAGGACGGAGATATGCCTGCATTCGGTCGTAGCAGTTCTGTCTGTCGGGTAACTTCTGATGAGCGGGGGATTCCCCTTCCTTTAAGCTCATTAAGGAGCGCTGGCCATCAAAGGTTGTCAAACGCTCTCCCGATGTCAATCAGAACTGCTACGACGTACTTAGCCGGTGCCAGCAGGGAAACATGCTGAATTTCGACAATGACATCCTGCGTGGACATTCCTTTGGTACACTCGTATTGCCTACCTGTGAGGTTGCGGTTAAAGACTCCTTCGAGGGACTGCAACATCCAGATTTCTAATGTTTTGCCTTATATGGAGAAATGGCTGAGCGGTCTCCATGATCACGGGTCTGACTGATTGGAGTCACCTCTCTTTTGAAGAGTGACGGCACGTGCAGACTTCCACTGAGTGGGGAACTGTCCGACTTGCAGGCAGTCATTAAATAAGTGAAGGAGGCCGCTGGAGATTGTCCACTCAGCCTTCCTTAGCATGTTACTTTCTATTTTATCTGGCGCAGGAGATTTGTTGGGCTTTTAGGTCGCAAGGGCCCCGCCAAGGCTCGTTCAGAGGGTCCACGATCAGGCTTCAGTATCTCGAGCTACTTGGTCGTCAGAGAACGCCTTCGCAAGGAGGGTTTCCATTGAACTTTCGATGCTGCAGGCCCGTATACGCTAACCTCCCATTTTTTACACACGAAACACTAAACATACACAACCACAACCCCCCCCCCCGCCCCCCATGCAGGGCCCTGATTTCCATCTGCCTCAACCTAATACCTTCCCTGCTCTTCAAAACCTCCTCCCCGAAGCGCCTCAACCACCCAGAATCCCCCTCATTCCCAACCACTGACCAATCCCATTCCCTGCCCTCCCCAACCACCCCCATTCCTCGCCCTTGTCCTCTTCCTCGAACGTCGGACACTCGAACGCCACACTCGCATATCCCATCCCTGACCAACCTAAAGCCCCGAAGCTTTTCTTTAAAATCCCCAATCCCCATGACTCTAGGGTCAAGGAACAGTCATTTGATAAAGAAACACCTGAAGTGTGTCGGGTAGCGGACGAAGGAGAAGATTCGTCGCTCAAAATATTGAGATTAATCCGCGACAGTGTGGAGCCCCGCGGCGAGCCGTTCGGTTCGGTTCGTCGTCTCAGCGCCTCGTCCCTGTCACTCACAACACCCTCCCCTCCCCTCCACTCGCTCCTCTCGTCACGACCGATCGCCCCGATAAACGCGGCTGTGCGACGAAGAAAAAGAAGGAAAAACGCCAGATGAGGGGTGGGGTGGGGGAAGGGGGTTGTCAGTGGTGGTGAGGAGGGGAAAACTCAATTTCGTCGCAGCGGGGACAACAATCGGATGGAAATTGGAATAACTCGGTTTCGAAAACCCGGAAAAGGACTGGCGAAGGGTTCGGCGACCCGTCGAAGTCCGAAACATGTAAAACATGCGGCGCCCGTCAGTGACATGACAAATGGCAGGGGGTGAGGTGTTCCGAAGAGGTTCCGGCGAACGGGAAACGAACGTATTGCCGATTGGTCTCGTGCTGAGCGGCAAAGTGCGCGAACTGCTATGATCCGCACGCGCGGGACGCGGGGTTGTCGGACGTCTCTGCCCATCTATCCACACTTTTCCTCTTTCATGTCTGTTTCTTCATCAAAACTATAGTTCGTGAACTTCCTTGAGGTTGCGGTTCTACTATCACTCGCTCAGCATCCACTGAACCCAGACCCGTGGAAGTACGTCAGGTTGTGATTATGCCAGTCTCCCAGTGCAGACTCTCTATTCGCAGTCTCCTCGTTTCATTATGTGTAGATTTTGAATGTATGTGCCTTTCTGTTAATTTTTTTGGTGAAATATCCCGGGTTGCTCGTTACTACGAGTATATTATGAACGCTATTCAACTCTCATCGTATGAATAATTGAATTTTTGAATTTGAATTTTGAAAAGTTCAGTCATGAGAAGTACATATCAACATACACACAACTTCTTGCAAAATTATAATAAATGAAAGAATATGACAAAAGGGTGCTACTGCGAATAATAATTGCACGCCATTAGGCAGGAGCCCGTGGCGACGTGCAAGAGTGGTGCCTCACAATAAGAATAAATAATCTAAGGTTAATTATTGTACAGAAAAATAATCAGACTCTGCGTTTCAGCGCCGAACAACAATCCGCATCCGCATCGCATACGGAGATCTGGCACATTGGTCAGTTTATGCATCGATTCACCAACTTTCAAGAAACCGAAATACATTGAATAAATGAGGAAACCTGAAGGGGGGGGGGGCTTATGCGTACATACTTTTGAGAATCTCATTAGATTGCTGCATTCCTAAGTTTAAAAGCCATGTACTCACTACCTTCTTAAAACTATTCCTGGATAGGGCCCTAAAGTTTTTAACCTCAACTGGAGATGCATTAAAAATTACATGAATGAGGTAATGTGGACTTATTTTGGTTAGCGATAAGGTGTGTCTGGGGTTGACGACACATGAACTCTGTACAAATCTGGTAGAGTAAGAGTGGGAGGGAGGTACATCGAGTATAAATGAATTTCTATGCAGCTGCATAAGAAGGCTTCTTATGAACAGTTGACGCAAGGTTAACACTTTCGCTTCACGAAATACTAGTTCGCTTGAGTAACGTCTAGGTCTGACCAACAAAATTATCAATATCCCTTTTTGGATTCTGGTTAGCTGGTCAATATAAGCGTGATAAGTGCCACCCCAGACAATCACTCCGTACTGCATAATGGACTGAACTAGAGATAGATATATTTTTTTCATCTTGACACGAGAAAATACGGGCCGAATGTGATGAAATATATGGAAGAATTTTTGCACTTTTGAACATAGGTAATTGATGTGTAGCTTCCAAGTTAAAGAGGGGTCCATAATCACTCCTAAATAGCGATATTCTGAGACTCGTTCTAAAGGGTTGCATGGACATGCTGAACGAGATATGCAGGAGTGAACTTATAGGTCGAGGCTTTCGGAACTTCCAGTACTATCCCCAAAGACCATATATGTAGTTTTTCCAGAGTTCAGGGTTAGTATGCTCTGAGTTAGCCAAGCACATACCGAATCGAGCAATAATTGCATTTTATTGAAAACTTCCGACCATTCATGCCCCTGAATCATCAAAGCCGTATCGTCCGCGAATAACAGTATTTCATTGCGATTTGACACATCTACCAACTCATTTATATATATCAGGAACAGGGTGGGGCCCAACGTTCCACCTTGTATGACCCCGTAATCCACCTTTTGGTAGCACTATGATGGCCTCGGACTGCTACAAATTGGGTGCGGTTCGAAAGGTATGAAGTGAACCAATTCAGGCTACTACCTCTTATACCGATTTCAGCCATTCGGTCCAACAGAACACCTCTATCAATGCTATCAAAACATTTGCTCAAATCCAAATATATATGAATAGGGCGTCATCCACATTGCAGGAGCCGCGGAACCCGAACTGGAATTCACTCAACAATTTATTGGTCTCTAAATAAGAGGTTAGGTTGTACTTAACCCACTTTTCAAGGATCTTACCCAACACGTTCAACATTGAAATTGGTCTATAGTTGCTAGGATTAGATTTGTCCCCTCCCTTAAACAGGGGGGTAACCTTTGCAATTTTGAACACTTCAGGAAATGTAGCAGATGTAGATTAAGCGTCTTCTGAGAACGCTAGTGTCATATGAACAGAATTCAATCAACATCGTTCAATCAACGGAGCCGTCTCATGCTCACTACCATAACTTCGGTTAGTTTCTAGCTTATTTCGTTCATACCGTCGTCACGGCGTGCCATAGTAGCCTGCAGACTAAGTGTCAAATTGAGCCAGTTTTGTCCAGCCGTTCTCTTCTTAATGGCGTTCAGAGACTCACGCAGGCAAAGATTTAGTGGTAGATGAAACCATTTCCAATTTTCTGCACCTCTACGCTGATAGAGATAAGAGCCCAAGTAGTTGTGTTCCGATTGATATAGTAAATACCGATTGAAAGGAGTTTGAGATGGAGATCTCATAACCAGAATATTGTCGGTTCCGTACGATTAACTATGTTTGATTCAACTTGAGCTGAGCGAAATCCTCCGACAGACTCAGCCGATTACAGTTGCAGCAGTCACGTCAAATACGTAACATTAAGCGCGGAAAGTTTCTTCGTAGGACGTTAAGCGATGTTTTACCAAAACATTAATGAAAAAATAGATTGGATTAGTAGCTCGAATGAACGCAGTGGAGCTGAAGAAAGTTATGCGTCTCGCCAGATATTTTATTCACCGAACTAGCTGATTATCTGAGCGATATAACTCCAAGTTCCTTATCAAGTAGCGTGGTTACCGTTCTAGCGCGCCTGAGTACCGATCAGCGCATCGTTTGATCTAACGGAGAGATTCGAGAGACGTGATGACGACGTGGCGAGAGCGAGTGGAGACAATGATGGACTGCGCTTTATTAGGCGGTTGGTGGCGAGGAAGAGTGTGTGGGAGAGTGGTAAGGCGATCGCATGCGAAGCGGGGGGTCCATTTTTATTCGAAACGGATCCCCATTTGTCGCGACCAATCAACAAGACGATGGAGGCGTCCAGCGATAACTTGGTAGATGAATCAACGTCATCCCCCAACAGGTTCCACGCTGATCGCCTTCAATCGAAGCTTCAGCAAGACCCGTGAAACCTGTTGACTCTCGTGGCAGAGCGGCAGTGATCGTTGGGAGCAGACGATGTTCTGGTCGACAACCTCGAGCGACTGGCGGTTCATCGTCTTCTTCATCCGGAAGAGCAGCATGTGCTCAACTGGCACACAAGTATACTTCATGCTGCTCCTAAACAGACACTGTGCGAAACAGAGCGATGGAGCCGAAGGGGACTAAAATAACGACGATGACTTCCTTCCTCAGTCATCAAGTCGTAGTCAGTGATACTTCGGCTGGTGAACAGTTCCCACATCGGGGCTTGTTGCTGAAAGACGTTTGCGCTTTTTTCAGTTGTCCAACTTACTGACGTTCAATTGGTTGTGCGAAGACCGTGCTCCTCACTGGAGGAGCAAGTCATGCGGGGGATGAGCAAAAAGAAGTGAAGCCGCGTGTTGAAGTCGCCATGTCCTGTAAGGAAGGCTGTGAGTTTGCTTCTCCAGACAACGTTCCAATTTCGTTCAGTGGAGAGGTCGTTACGAAGTTCGGTCCATGGGAAGGGGATTTATCTGTTCGCTCACCCACCAATGGCCAAATCAACGAGTAACTCGCCAGTGATTTCTTGGAGTGCTTCAGTGGATGCTCCTTTGTAGTAGCGCAGCTCTCTGGAATTGGGCGAGTACTTTCCTTCGAAACAGACAACGGGGTGGTTCACGTAGTTTCTTGGAAGGTAGGAGGAAGAGTCTACTCTTGGTGGGCCCATGAAATTACATCAGTGTGTTGAATTATCAACCTGGAAAGATTTAGCATGGTGCATCAAGTCAACCCCTCACATCTCTGTGTGGTATCAGCTCTTCTTTAATGTGCCGTTCACTCCCCACCTCACCACAAGATCTTGTAACGAACCGCAGTGCATCTCGAGTCTCCAAACAGAGTTTTCTACCTCTCCATGTCCACTTCCAGCTACTTGGTGCACTTGGAAACTGAACATGAGTCGCAGTCAGTTTTCAATTTGCGCCTGCATGCTTGAGTCACGACTCCCAAGAGTTCTCGCAGCTGAGGCAATCACATTGAGCGGATAATAGCATTTATCTGGCAAGCAAGTACGTTTTTTCTCCTCGATGCTAAGCATCTGAGCCTGAATGCCGATACATTTCTCCCGAGGTATGAGAGAAACGTGCCCATTTCGTACAAGGAGTTGCGGATTCAGAGGTGTACACGCTGGCTAGTTTTGTGGAGGTAGTTCATATCTCTCAGTGCACTTCTGTTGACTGTTTTGAATTGAGAGTCAAAGCCTCCTATTTGACTACGGGCTGGAATGGAGTGTCTGCCCTTGCCCAATTTAGAACTCGGAAGGATGTTTACCATTTTTTGTGCATTTGTTCTAGGCTCGGAGGATTCTGGGGTCTGGGTACTGGTCGCTGTTGGGCCCCAAAATTGTGGCATTGGCTGACATAAGGTGGTTCTGGATACATACAACTTTTATTGTGAAATAGTTGAACTTCAGTCTGACCTGGGTAGCTGAAATTATGAATATTCCAAGCTTTTTTGTTGGACCTACAGGTGTCAATTAGTGTTATTTTTACTTGACGAGAGTCAGGTTGTTTATTAACTTGAAGTGGTGACTGTGAAGCTGTGCACCATTTTTATTGACAATACATTTTCTGCCCACGATACACACCATAGTAGTTGCTGCAACGAATAAAGGGAAGCGCATCAATAGGGAGGGCTACGGTGCTCTAACTGATTACGACGTAACAGTTAAGTGAACTGTCTCGATGCCAAAACAGTGTAATTGGTGCAGGTCGATCCCCACGAGGTAATGGGGTGAAGTAGCAGCCGTAGAACTGAAAAGCATGGCAGAGTCGGCATGAACCACAGCGTGTTCTCGCGGAAGCGACGAATGTACTGTCGATGTCTTCTCAAGGGCATTTGTTTCTGAGGTGCGCTACGGACGATCGCTGTTCTCGGGGGAAATTGAGTTTCAGTCGAGTAGCCAGCGGAACGGAAGCAGTACAGGGCGGATGGTGCGGCTTGCGGGTGGGGGGTGACACACCTAACTATAAATCCGAGACTCAGGTCTCATCAGGGCAACGAGTAGGAAGCCGCGTAACGAAGTCGTCACAAGGCGATAAATAGCAGAAACGAGTTCCAACATATTTATATGTTTTGGGGGTCGGAAGGGGTTCGGGCGGTACGTAATTAAAATTTACGAGCGGCGTTTGAGGGGATGTTGACGATTTGACAATGTCCCACCATAAACAGATATAAAGGGATTAGAACCAGTGAGATTCTACAATTAGGCTTTGGGAGGGCGGCTCTTGTGAATGATGATCTCAATGGAGCCGCTCTGGGAGAAATGCAGTCCCAGGACTTCTCCAGAGCTCCTGATGTCTCCGACGTGGGATACACTAGAAACTCCCCCCCCCCCATTCCTTCACACGACCAGTGTGTCGCTGCCCAGTAGACGCTTAAACTGTTCTGTGCATCAAGATCGCAACGCAAGACAAGCCTGCCTGGAAACTGTAAATATAGATCAACTCCCTATCAGCGTATCACGCAGTATGTTGTGGTGGTAACGACACCCACTGCAAGTGACGCTACAAACAAAGTGCCAGTATGAGTGCTACAGTGCTATGCGCCCTAATGTCCTACTCTCTAACAGGCCTGTTTCCTTATTTGATGACTGTTCCTAAACCCCGAACGAGGGTTATATCAGTCATGGAAGTTGCGGTTTCGCTATTGTTCCCTAGCAGCATCCACTGAACTCAGATCTGCGGAGGTACGGCAGGTTAGTCTCCTGGTAGAGAGCTGTTGCCAGTGTGTGACCGCACGGATGTGACCATCTGAGGAATCCCGTACCATCTGGGAGAAGTCTTTAATCCAGTTTCCCACCTGACCTAACAATTAACTTGGGTGACAAGTTTCAAAAGGACAGATCTTAGCCATCACCTTCTTCGCGAACTTGGTGAAATGGTTATAGGCTTGCTTTGTATGCAGTCAGTATCAAAACTGAACTCCACAACAATCGTCTCGTCACACGTTAACCATGCCCCTGTAAATGCCACAACGTTCTTCTCTATCAGTTCCTGCGTACACGGTTAGGAACACCATTGCATTGCTAGGTAAAACCCGCCGAATGTACGAGGGGAAGTTGTGATTCGACGAAATAGATTTTGGGACTAATGGAATTGAAACGTAAACATTCCATGAAAGATCTGAATTACTTTTCGATCTTGACGAAAGTTATATCGTGCACGAATGTAACGTGGTAGGTCGATAAAATATTTGGTCTGTACTTACCGAGGCCGTAGAACCTGAGCGTTAGGAGTTCCTTAATTGACGAAATTGCGTGATTTCGATTACTTGGTGATTCAATCCGCGTTCGAATTAGCGAAAGTACGAACAGCGTTGTTTGTTTCGACAATCGGAACCTAGTATGAAAATTTACGTCGTCGAGCGTGTCAAAATACTCGATTCTCGGACGGACCTGGTACACGTTGATTTTTTCGTCGGAGAAATCAGAGTCTGTGAGCTCCCAGCCGGAGTCCATTGCTCATAAAATGATATTAAATTGAGTTGGCAGTATCCCAATCAATAATAGAATGATAATAATAATAAAATAACGAGAGCACAAATGTAAACAGATCGAGGCAAGCAAAACACAACCTAACATGGCTGCCAACAAAATTTTTCAGATAACTGTGCAACTTTCTGATAACTGAAATAACAGGTCGGAAATAAATAAACACGGATAATAAATAAATAAAAACAGATCGAGTCGAGCGAAACACATTATTTGACAGATATAACGGTTAGTTATCCGATAACTAAAGAGCGAAGAGACGAGTTATGAAATAACTAACAGCTAGCGCTAGCAAAGTGAATTGATGAACGCGTCTTCAGAAGTTAATGAAAGATTTGACTTAGTCAGCCTTTAGTCGAGCTAGCAAATGACATTGATAAACCGGCCCTTAGCTTGGCTCTGTTGTCCTTGGCTCAGCTGTGTTCTCCTTAGGTCGTCTCTGTTATCCTTCGCTCTAGTATGTTATCCTTGGCATGGCTGTGCTGCCCTGAGCTTGGCCATGTTATCCTAAGCTCAGCTACAATAACATTGGCTCTGATGTGTTATCCTTAGCTATTCTATATTATTCTCAGCTTGTCTCCGAACCGAACGTTCCTCCCTGTTATCCTTAGCCTGACATGTTATCCTTAGTTTGGCTAAAATATCCTTGTTTCAGTTGTTTCCTTTGCTCTGATATGTTATCATTAGCTTGGTATACTACACTGATTGTTCAGTGCAGGGTGGCCTTGCAGGGGCAGGCATCTTTGGGCCGAGAATCAGTGCAGCAATCCCATTGGGGTCGCAGGCCACGGTGTTCCAGGCAGAGGGGGCTGCGGTAACGGTCTGTGTGCAGCGGCTGCTGCAGAGGGGACTGAGGCGGCAGAGAATCTACATCATGCAAATATTGGCAAGTGCGAGGTACAGGTATGCAGGTTCTGCGAGGTAGGGCTAGAGACAGCAGAGAATGTGCTGTGCATGCGATGGACTTGCGGCATCGTGCCGTTGTGTGTTAGGGAGTCCCTTTGTTCAGCCAGAAGAGGTGGCGAATGCAGAACTTGCGGATATCCTCCGCTTTGTGCAAGGGTGGTGGGGGTGACACCAAGTGAGACCAGTGCCGTGGGGCCTGGGGGTGGTGCAGGGGGGCCATGATCTGGGTAACCAATTTATTTTTCATTCAGTTCATGTGAACTTGGTAAAACATTTCGTCGTCTGCTACGTAGAAAGGGGTAAAAATGAAAGTCCGAAATTTATGAGCCTGTTCCTAACTGCCACGATAACAATTCTGGAATCATAGGGGAACACAGTGTAAAAAAGTTAGTAAAAAAGATGACGTTTGTTTGAATTTCGGAATTTCTGATTTTATTATTAAACTTCTACTATATAAATTGATTTATAGGTTTATTGGGCCACTTTCTGAGCACACTTCTGCTATAAGGAAGAGTTATAAAGAAATCTCTGCACTTCGTGGAAATTTCCATAATTTATTGTGCTGCTTTCGTCACTCGTCAAAGGTGCAATATTTGCCTATTCAATAAGTTTAATCTACGTTTGTGCCATTGTTGACAAAAGAAAAAACCCTGCAAATTATTACACAACGGTTTATTATTCGGATAATCAGCTTGACCTAGCATTAATGCTTCGAGATCCATCCTGTTCGATTCAGCATCGAAAAATATCATAATGAAACCCAAAAAAAGGTCGAAAAGAACTGAATCGTAATATTAAAATAAACAAAAAACATGAAAGTATCTAGAAAAAACTGAATTTTAATATGAAAACATGCACGCTAAATACTAATATCAAAATTTAACGAAAAATGTATGAAAAAAACCAAAATGAGAATGAAACGAAAGAATCTAAAAAAATTGAATCGTATTAAAACCAAAACGTCAGGGAAATTGGAACGGGGGCGCTCAAAGCGAACCCGGGGGGAGTCGAGTGTTGGGAGGGAAGCGAGCGGGAGGCGCGCTGCTCGCTCGCCTCGAGAGCGGTAGGTTTTTTAAAGAGACGGGCGGGGCAGAGGGAATTCAAACGACGAAATGCTTGTAGCTCCCGCGTTGTACTGCGTTTCGTTAATTTTTTTAACCGTTTTTTGCCCATTACAACCACGGGCTTCGTCCGATCGGATTGCTGAGATGGCGGGCACAACTAGATACCAAATCGGATTTTTGGGCGAAAGAACGAATTTTTTAGACCACGTTAAAGGCACAAAACGGCCCGGACGGCGGACGGCGGACGGACATTGCAAATTTGGAATCTCCATGTCTTGAAACGTAAAGTATCAAATTTTGAGGGGGGGTTGTAAAAAACTTTTCGTGACCGAAAACATAGGGTTATTATTCAGAATGAATAATAAACCAAAATACTTGGTGTTTTTGTTAATATGATAACTATAGTTATTTTCTGACCGATTTCGCTCCTCATCAGCTCAGACCGTTTTTCCTCAATACGTAAAGATCTGGAGAAGGCTCAGAATAATATTACGAAATTTTGCTTCTAACTCAATGGGGCTCACCAGGAAAATTAGTTGTAGTGAAGATCCGCTATAAGTTTAATTTCTATACTTCCATGTTTCCCTCACTTTGTTCTGTGGTTCTTCTTTTCGTATTCTGCGGGAAATTAATGCAGACAAGTAACCCCCTGAACCCAATTTTATCGGGCCCAGGATGTACACGACGTTGCCATTATTTAATTTACCAAGTCCCTTCATTATGACTCAGTTTGCTGACGAATTTACTCGGTGTTCCTAAAATTGACGGCCAAATTTCAAAAGTTGTAACCAACACCTGACAACTATAGTGATATTTTGTCACATGTGCGACGAGTTTCACAGAAGTGGCTGGTCCAGGCCCATCCCATAGCCAAGTAGTTCGTTCTAACGGGTCTTGCGTGGTGAGAGGGGGGGGGGGGTTGTCTTTGTCGCTGAATTATGCAACTGTTTCGACCTCAAATCCCGTTAGAACTTTACGCCGCCACAGACAAGATAATTGGAGAATCCCCATCACTTCTCGGGTCAGGCCCTCAAAATATTCCCCCACATTTTCAATCACTGCTCGGCCCTCCGTTCGTCAGCCTGGTAGGCAAATATACAACGCAACACGCCCGCTTTTGTCATTGTAATTCGCGTGTGAAGTCAGTCGGTCATGTGAGTCGAACGCACGCAGTATCTCGTGACTCCCCGGCTGGCTCCTCCAGTCGCTTCTGTCAGATGCTTCGGACGTTTTCAGGTAGAGGCGTTTAACTCTTCAACTTGAAATGTTAATGTTGTCGTCACATCGAAGCCTCTCAAATGAGAGATTCGTGAGGAGCTGGACGACAAAAGGGAACAGGCGTTGACGTGCGGTTTCACGTGTCTTTCGAGAAATTGATACTCCTTTCAATTCATTACCGATAAATGCCGTTTTAGAAACGTCCATCGTTTGACGATAAAAAAACGGGAGAAAACGGCAGTTGGTGAGAATCTGGTGAACAAACACCAGAAGGAGCTAAACAAAACCTTTCAACTGTCTTCTTATGTCGACTGCCTTTTTTATTAGTTTTTTAACTACATTGTCTTGAACCAGAGTTTTCATGGTAACGTTATGACTTTTGGATTTGCCCTTGCGAAAAAATGAACCAAAGTTATTACAGCCGTTTTCGAGAAACACAAAATATTGCTGTTTTAATTATTGTGATACTTATAGTTAGTTTTGGTTTGTTTTTGCTCGTATTCCTATTTTGGCGCCCCTTGTTTAACGTGAAATTTGAGATGACTTGGTTCAACCGTTCACAGGCTCACAGACCATTTTCTCAAATTATGTGAAGCCAGCAAGGCAAAATGAAGAATGTCTCAACGCGAGTTTGTTAGGCACTTCGTAGCTTAACCTGCTGTTCCGGACCGGTGGTGGCGACGGTTGCACCTTCAATATATCAACCCATCAGCACTTCAGTGGCCTTACCATTTACTTGCTGTCTTATCCTGCAAGAACGCTTCCGCCTTGACAGTGACACGCCCTTTGGCATCAGTCATACCTTTTGGTATGCACAGGCTGGACCTCGTCGCGGAAGTTCTGATTCATTCGTTTATTTTTGTTTACATTGCTTTACTAGGGCAGGAGCAAGGCACACAGTCCGTCGGGCTAGGGACTCTGCTCCCTCTTCTTGTAGCTTGGAGATTTCCTATCACTGCCTTTGGACGTCCAACCAGGTAATCTGCTCCTGTTATTTGGAGTTTTACCCACGTGATCTGGTCCGTGCGGGTTTTGCAGAGCCAGGCCCTACTAAGAAATAAACGTATAAATAGACGAGTAAATTGTACACAACATGTAACACACAGCACATAAAACAAAACTAACATGACCCCGTAACTTACTTCTATTGTAATAAATTACATTCATACCACAGGGAGAGTACTAGGATATTCCTCCCCCCCCCCTCATCACACATCTCCTCGTAGCTTAACCGCCACTAGGCTCTAATTATATGCATTCTCTTTGCTTCGGCCCCACGCCACCAAGGTTCTCAACTTATATCGTTATCGGTCTGAATGCAACCAATGAAAACTAAAACAACTCACTTGTTACGATTCAGAGCAGATGAACTGACAAAGGGAATTATTTTTGAGAGCTCAAACATAACAAAAGCGGGTAATGAGGATATGTGAAGGTATTCTCTCGAATGCGCCTGCCTGGGCGATAGATCGTGGCGTCTATCGAATCAAACGGCGGAAACACTCAACTCAAAACGATTAAATGATTTTTCTTTTTACTTCGCAGGGCCATGGAAAGCAAAAATGAGTAATAGCTATTTTGAGGTCGCTTGAAGATTATAAACACATCGAATAATAACAGCCGTAACTCGTCAGAGATAACGTACTAATAGAGGAAACGTTGAATGAGACCTACGTAATTGACGAATGTGACACGCACAGACTGGCAGTTCAAAGGATAGAATTAGCGTTTCCCCAGTTTCACTAAAATGCGACACAGTAAAATAAATTACCAACAGTTCGGACGAAACAATGTTGTAATCAATCTTTACGTTGCGCAAAATATAGCACTTCCACGTCAAATTGGAGGTTTCCCATTTCGAATTGGAGGTTTTACACATCAATTTGGTGGATGACGGAAATACATGATTTAATTCTAGGAAAGCAATAACAACAAATTAGCGAATGAAACGTAACATTCAACAAGTAAGAATGAACATAATGAACGGAAAAGGATGAACAGATTTTTCAACGTAAGTCTCTCCCTGCAGCAGTGGCTGTCAGGTCTACCATCATTCTCATAACATAATTTGTGGTGGTAACTTGTCCAACTCGGTGAATCGCTGCGTTATCCATTATCAGGTACGTGATAGTTGGGTTTGCCACTTTTTCGTGCGGCTCTGCGATAAATTCCTTAAACGTCTCTCCATTGCAGTAGTCTCGTAATATCTTATAATGAACAGCAGCTCGAGTGTTTACGGCTAGGTCGAGGGAAACATTTCTTCCTCTTACCCTGGGTACTGTGAAAACACCACGTGTATTCCTCCTGGATCTCGCATGACTTCTTCGAAGGTGGAAATTAAAACCAGATTCGTCAATGAATACCGTATTTTCACGGTTTTCTGGCGCCCATGTTCTGAATTCCGCTGCGTAAATTTTTCTTCTCTCTTTCGTTTCTACAGAATTCATCCGATCCAGCTCTTTGTTAGCTAATTTCAAGGTTATTTTCAAAAGACGCAAACCTTTATCAACGGTACTCACGGCAAAGTCAATGTTTTTCTCGAAAAGAACCAGTTTTATCTCCTTCAGAGTCCTGTCAGGATTTTCGTCCACTGCAGCCTCAATCGCTTCCAAAACCTCGGTGGTAAGCTTTTCACGCCGTTTTCCTCCTCTGCTTCGGCTAACAAGCTCATTTTCGTTTTCCTTATACTTTTTCAACAACATGTAAGCCGTACGTGATCTATGATGCCGATTATAGAAGCCGCATGTTTAGTAGTATGTTCTTCTTCGTACATTCTAAGAAACATTTTTCCTTCCTTGTTCTATAGTGTACCTACCGTATTGTCCTCGACGTCGTCGGGTAGTGGAAGGAATCCCCTCATTTTCAGCATCTTCGTCACTCTCACTATTTATTACCGCTTCGTTCGGTCTCATTTCTTCGTCGTCTGAACTCATGTCACAAAAATAAAGCAAGTCGCAACTAACGGCGGCAATTAAAGACTTTAGAATGAGGCGAATCAACAGGCACCTTCAAAAGAATGGCATTTGGAAGGGACGGATGGAATGTCTTCGTCATGTTGTGTTGCACGGAGTAGGTATTTTCAGCATCACCGGGTGTTTCCGCCTGTTTACGCGGGATAGCGTTTCCTCCAATTTGAAATGGAAAACCTCCAATTTGCTATAAAAAGGGTTTGTGTGCGCGAACACGATAGTGTGAATCTCCAACCTGTGGTACGTGAAGATAGGACGTCAAAACATACCCTTTGTGGGATATTGGCTCAAACCTAACTATAACCATCAAAGTGGTCAGAACTACTGTATTTTTTCTCGAAGTCTTCTCTGAAAATGTTGATGAAATTGTTAGTGTGAATTGTTGCAAACGGAGTAATTATTAGAGGTAGAATGATATCCCACTGGATGGAGCGAACCAACTCCCTGTCAAATGATTGCCAGTGGCCGATAGTCCAAATTGACATTTTGGACGAAGAATTGAGTTGGCGAATGAGATGGATGAGAGTATTACGCAGCTGAAAGTGTTACGGAGTACCAGCCAGAAATAAGAGAGCTGGGGCGGAAGGTATGGTCTACGGCAGCAAGAGATGCAGCAACTGAGAGTCTCCTTGCACAACACTATTTTTCTGAGACTGGGAAGAAAGCGCTTATCGCTTGGTCCAAAACCAATGGCATGCTTACTGTTGCGCCACAATGAAGCGCCTAGAAAACCGAACGCATTGGCCTGAACCGCGCTCCACTCTATTGAGGCGGTTGCTTTGATTTAGCAGCGTCAATTCAGACTGTCAGCTACTGTGTCCAACTGCCAAAAACAGCAACACTCGTGTGTAAAAATAATCAGTTCCAATGTTGCCCACCCACACGTTCTTCTCGAGATCACCAAAACTGGTCAATTAGTTCAACATAATCAACTATTTACGGTTTTTAATTTCGTTATGTTAGCTTTAGCTCAGATATGTCGTAATGAGCTTGGCTGTTCGGTGCAGGCTGAATCAATTGGAATGCTGAGCTCAGAACATCCACACGTGCCCCCTAACGAGAAGTCCTTTTTTTGGGCGTTCGCCAAATATCGAGTCCAGCCCTTCCTGGCCTGAAGTCTTTTATCTGTAACTACGATAAAGTCCAATTATTTCCTAAGCTAAAGACCGTTCTCCCTTTTTGTACTTTCCAAAATATCCTCTTCCCACCGCTCAATTTACCCCGACTCCAACATTCACAGCCGTCGGGCCACTCACTCTCTCTCCGCTGTAGTTTCCTGCGCGACCAGTTCAGGTATCGATATCCCCCTTGTGTCGCGCTTATATACTCACACCTAAACTCCCATCCTTCAGTCTTGTTCTCAGAGAACTACCGTTCTAATCAATCAAAATTCTATTTTGTTAAGCAAACGTATCAATACAGTTCTATATGTAGGCCAATTTGTGTATCTATCTCTCGCTTTTTCGTGCACCCAACACAGGCTATGTCATCCTTAGCTTGGCTGTTATCCTTAGCACAGCTCTGCTATTGGCTGAAAAAAGTATAGTTCTCTTCAGTTCTTTAACGTTTCAAGGGCTTCTCAGTTGTGACAGTAGGAGTATCTCAATAAATCCACAACCTTTAATGTGAAGTTCGAATGAACTGAATCGAAAATACATCGGATTAGGCAATAAAGTATCTCTCAATGTACGTAGGACTGAGGAAAGTTGTGTGGTGAGTCACCAAATAGAGCTAGAATACAAAACGAGTGAAAAATAACAGGAATTTACTCTCGGAACGTTATCCTCGACGTTAAGGTTTTAATTAGTTCATTCTTGCTAGCTAACAATGTTTGGTGCTGCGGAAAATTCACAAATAGCCGATGACGTGAGAATCTCTTACATGTAAATCCAACAGAGACGTCAAAATATGAGTGTAAAACTGTCATAAAACTAACTATAATTATCTTAATGATCAAAATCACGCTTTCCTCGAAATCGGCTCCGATAATGTTGATGAAATTGTTAGTGTCGATAGTTTTTAAACGGCGTAACGTTTACGGTACATTGTGGTGCACGAGAAAATCGCGAGAGCAACACAATAAATTATCAAAGATTTGGATAAAACGTGATTTCAACAGTTCAATTGTTTATCATGTGGCACGAGAATTCTCTTAAAAAGCCAATTGATAGACAGCATAGTGCGTCTTATACAATGGAAGCTTAAGGATGGCTCATAAAATAATTAGTAGCAACTGACGAAATCCTGGAATACAAACTCGATGGATAATCGCGTTGAAAAACCTGTTGACACGAATTTGGTTCGTGCAAGTGATTAATAAAGGTCGCTATATTTGTGGGGAATAAACCGTTTGAACGGCAGTGGACTAGTTGCTAGTGAGGTGCAAATGGCTGAATGTACGTGGGAATGAGGAAAGTCGTGTGATGCTAAGCGGAAGAGACTAAAGAATTGTTCGCTGGAGTCGCATTGTGCATTTCTCCGTTGCGAAGATTTAACTGTAGCCATCGAACCAAAAGCTCTCACTTTGTCCGTTGGATCGCCTCGTTCCGGATTATTTGGTAATATTTTCTCATTTTAATGATCCGCTACACAATTCACAACTGAAATAAGATATTCAGATGTCGTCAGTACGGAAAAACGTGAATTCGATGATTCGTTGAGTTCTATCAAGGGCACGAATACCTTTATGCTTTTATTGCACATTAACAAATTGTCTTCTGTTCGCAATGTGACACCAGATGCATCAAAATTAGCACTCTCTCGTTAAAATGACAAAAATACAAATTTGTGTCATTTAAAAAGTTTTTTTTCAACTATATTCTTTTCCGCGAGGAGGTTAGCGCCTTCGAAGACAACAATCGAACTCTTAGGCGTTTTATAAGAATGCGCAAACGCGCTGACAAAAAGCTCACGGCCCTTTGCGGTCTTGCTGAAATAATATTCTTGGTTTTCTGCATCAACGTATTGAACTTCAAAAATAAGTAAACGATTCGCTTCTTTAAATTTGAAAATGTGAAAATCCAAAAGAACAAAACGGTTGAATTATCTGCGCTGGACGTCCAAATTGTCGAGCGGAGACTGTGAGGATTGATGAAAATGATTGTAGAGGTTGGACTCTAAACGCCACTCAACACAACTAAAACACAAACTGAGAATGACGACAAAGCCAACGAGATCTCACGTGAATAAACCAACGTCTTCTGGGGTTCACTAAATCATGATTGTACCGAAATCGCATAAAAAACTACATCCTCATAATAACTAAACATTTCACGATGCACCAACACGTGCCATAAGTTAATTATTCGAGATGTGAATTGGTTCGTCGTGTGTAGTAGGGTTTTGAATCGCATAAGTTTCCACAAGTCCTTCCGTGAACGCACGAAGCTTCGTTATTTTGCATTTTTCTCGTCTCAAATTTTTCGAAGTTGGAGGCGAAGAGAAATGGACAGCCTTCCACGGGTTACAAAAAATTTAACCTACGATAATATATAGTGCGGAAGAAAAATGATGACCAGCGCCCCCGGGTGGGATCGAACCACCGACCTTTCGGTTAACAGCCGAACGCGCTACCGATTGCGCCACAGAGGCGAATAAATGATGCGCGAAATTTGTATATCTGCGCGTTCTAATTATAGTTATATAGTTGCAATGAGGTGTTATGCTAATCACCCGAGCTAACCAATCAATAATCAGGATCAGCTGAGCGGCTCTTAAAGCTACTTACTAAGTTATTTATTGTACGAAGCTGTAATTTGGCATATAGCTTCCTTAGAACTTATAATTGACGCAGAATTTGCACTTTCAGCCAGGATCAGTACTGTTTCTGTCTTATTGCGAAAAACAGAGATGTCATGTGTGTCAGATGATGTTTCCCCTCCCATTAAGGGGATATCCATGATCTGATGTTTCCCCTCCCATTAAGGGGATATCCATGATATGATGTTTCCCCTCCCATTAAGGGGATATCCATGATCTGATGTTTCCCCTCCCAGTAAGGGGGAATTGTTGACAGATCTGAATAACGTTACTATAACATAACTCGCCCGCTGTAAATGAGGCTTCTGTGGATTCCTCAAAAAACGCCATGACGACTTTGATGACATTTTCCAAAATGTCGGTACTCAGCAAAATTAAACGAAAAAAAAAAATGTTTGAGGCGTCCTAACTTGGGTTATTTAGATGGTTATATTGGGTTAGGTATCGCCAGAACACGTTAGTGGCTCATTTTTTCTTCGAGAGCACGTTAGTGGCTCAAAAAGTGGCTCACTTGGTGAGCCACTAACGTGAAGATTCTACAGCACGTTAGTGGCTCACCTTCGAAAAATACTAACTATTCAACTGACATTGGTTCCTCTAATTTCTCAAGACTAAACTCCGTCGAAAATAAATGGTGGGAAAACTAAGATGCGTGATAACTTAATTCGATCAACTTTCGCCTTCGTCCTTCTGAGTGGCAATCATCACACTTTCCTAACATCTTAGTAGGAGCCTAAAGTACACAAATTTGAAAATCTTTTTTTTTAAATCGTACGTTCAATTCTTTTACTCTGATAAACTTTCGCCTTCGTCCTCAGTGAGTGGCAATCGCCACACTTTCCTAACATCTTAGTAGGAGCCTAAAGTACACAAATTTGAAAATCTTTTTTTTTAAATCGTACGTTCAATTCCTTTACTCGGATAAACTTTCGCCTTCGTCGTCACTGAGTGGCAATCGCCACACTTTCCTAACATCTTAGTAGGAGCCTTAAGTACACAAATTTGAAAATCTTTTTTTTTAAATCGTACGTTCAATTCTGTTACTCTGATAAACTTTCGCCTTCGTCCTCAGTGAGTGGCAATCGCCACACTTTCCTAACATCTTAGTAGGAGCCTAAAGTACACAAATTTAAATATCTTTTTTTTAAATCGTACAGTCAATTCCTTTACTCGGATAAACTTTCGCCTTCGTCCTCACTGAGTGGCAATCGCCACACTTTCCTAACATCTTGGTAGGAGCCTTAAGTACACAAATTTGAAAATCTTTTTTTTTTGTATCGTACGTTCAATTCTTTTACTCTGATAAACTTTCGCCTTCGTCGTCACTGAGTGGCAATCGCCACACTTTCCTAACATCTTAGTAGGAGCCTTAAGTACACAAATTTGAAAATCTTTTTTTTTAAATCGTACGTTCAATTCTTTTACTCTGATAAACTTTCGCCTTCGTCCTCAGTGAGTGGCAATCGCCACACTTTCCTAACATCTTAGTAGGAGCCTAAAGTACACAAATTTAAATATCTTTTTTTTAAATCGTACAGTCAATTCCTTTACTCGGATAAACTTTCGCCTTCGTCCTCACTGAGTGGCAATCGCCACACTTTCCTAACATCTTGGTAGGAGCCTTAAGTACACAAATTTGAAAATCTTTTCTTCTTTTTTTCGTACGTTCAATTCTTTTACTCTGATAAACTTTCGCCTTCGTCCTCAGTGAGTGGCAATCGCCACACTTTCCTAACATCTTAGTAGGAGCCTAAAGTACACAAATTTAAATATCTTTTTTTTAAATCGTACAGTCAATTCCTTTACTCGGATAAACTTTCGCCTTCGTCCTCACTGAGTGGCAATCACCACACTTACCTAACATCTTGCTAGCAGACTAAAGTACTGAAATCTAAATGTCTGTTTTGAAAAATTGTACGATAAATTACTCTCCTCTGGCGATCATCCGCCTACATGAAATCTGGTCATGGATACAAAACCTTCTCGAAATACCATGCTGGGGGCCGATTTTGATCAGTGCGAATTTTTGAAAAACTGGAAAAAGTCGCACGTAGAAATTCTTTCCCTGTTTTCTACTTGGTCTCATATTCATGCCTGCAAACATTCACTTCTTGGCAAATGGTTAATATCAAGTAGCCAACTTTGAAAGGTGTTAAATTCTGAATAACTGGAAAAGTTCCCACTTATATGTTTTATCCCCGATTTCAAATTTATACTGTTTCATGTCAATGGTCGCGTCCTTCCATGGTAACATTCACGACTTCTTGGCGAATGGTCAAAATCTAGTGGGTTAGGTGGCCAATATTGAACGAGGCAAAAGTTTGAAACATGGACAAAGTTCCACCTGGATATTCTTCTAGAGATTTCTAATTTGTTTCATATTTATGTCTGTGAACATACCATCCATGCCGCGCCTGGCCAAATTAGGTTGCCAAATGTCCAACCAAGATATTCTTCCCCCTGATGGCAAATCAGTTTGATAATCATCACTGCAGCCATCCAGGAACTCTCGACAAATAGTCAAACTTACGATTCTGTTGCGAGACCTGGTGACCAGCTACCTGGCGAACATTACCCGGCTGGCTACAAACGCAGGTAGCTGCCAGGCAACTGCACTCGGAGCAACAGTACCTTTGTGGGAGGAGCTGAGCAGCACCTTGTCCTGCAGCCCACTCAGGTACAGCCCTGTCCTACCAAATTGGAAGAGCCCCATGTGCACATTAAAGACCCCCAAACCCAGCACCCCTATATCCATCAGTAGCTGCTACCGAGTCTCCATCCACTCAAAGGTGGCAGAGGCTGAATGCCAGCCTGGTAGGGCAAAGAAGCACATAAATAAAAAGGGGTAGCAAAAGCATGCCAGACAAAGGCACCCGCAAAGCCGAAATTAGAATGGGAGAGCCTCTTTCATTGTTTCTTCGAAATTTGGGCTCGTTCAAAATTGGCCACTAGATTTTGGCCATTGGCCAAGAAGCGTGGATGGTCCCAGACATACACATGAAACAAATTCGAAATCACTGGAAGAACATCCAGGTGGAGTTTTTTCTATCTGGGGTCATTTTACAAAACTTGGCCACGCTCATGATTGGCCAACAAAAAAACTTTGACCGTTTGCCAAAAAGTCGTGAATGATCCAAAACAAAAATATGAAACAAATTGGGAATCGCAGAAGGAATATCGAGGATGGACTTTTTTCAATTTTCCGTAATTTACCCAGTTTGAATTGGCCACCTAGTTCGCCCATACGTCATGGAAGGTAGCAGTGATTGATATAACACATATTTGAAATCAGTCGAAGGATATCTGGTAGGGACGTTTTTCAGTTTTCAGAAATTTGGCTCTTTTAAAAATTGGCACTTTCACAATAAGTTTGAACGTTTGCCAAGAAGTCATGGGTGTTCTCGGACACGAATATGAAAGATATTTGAAGTCAGGAGAGAAAATCTAGGTGGGAATTTTTCAGGTTTTTCAAAATTTTGCCTAGTTCAAATTCGGGCAAATAGCATGGTTGTCAAGTAGGTCTTATATCCATGTCTGTGACCATCCACGACGACAGGGCCAATGAAAGAAAAATTTGATAGCCTATTTTGAATGCCTACAAATTACATCCCTCAAATTACATGTAATACCATTGAGTACTGACGAAGATTGAATTTTTAGTAACTTTGTAGAGCAGTGTTAATGCGTATCTTTAAAGAGAAGAAGTTGGAGGATGACCGCGAGGAATTGAACTTACGACTTGTATTTAGGTGTTTCGGTAATAGTACCTTATAGATAATTGTATCTCAAGAAAGTGTGGTATTTGAGAAACAATTCGTGACTCTTCTGATGACGCGTTCTTCCACTGTGACGTCGTTGCCGCCTCTCGTCAACCCCCTTTTCAGTCGACCGTAGAGGTTTGGTAGAGGTTTGTTCGTACAATTTTGCCTCTCATCGGTTTTTAAGATGCGCTTTTGGAGTTTTTCGCTTTAGATTTACCGGCTATTCTCTTTCTAATTTTCTCTGGTTGGAAACTGATGTTCCATTCGGTCATCAGCATCTGATATAACACAGCAGCAACCAATTAATATTTTATCTCGTAACTGAGGTGATATTTCCGATTTTCTGAATATTTTTGATTATTTGTGTTTCTACATGTCATTTAAACGATACGCCAGCTAGCCAACGAAACATTAAAACACCCGCTCCTACTGGAGACACAAGTGGTGATTGCCTCTCACAGACGAAAAAGGCGGAGGGAAAAAGGTGGATGTCGACAAGAGGCAAGGAACTAATCGTACGATTTTTCCAAACATACATTTGAGTACTCTTGGCTCCTGTTAGGTGAGTCCGTCTCCTCTGGCTGGTAAGTTACTGTGGCAAGCGCTTTCGATGTAAAGCCATCATCGTCTGGCCGTTGAGTTAGTGCTGGAGTCAATCAGTTGGTCGTGGTTTTTATATACGAAGAAAAGGTAAACAGGATGGTGATGGAGCATCAGTGAATGTCAGGGAAGGAAGTCATGTAACTCATGGGGGAAAACCCCCTAGAGGTGAATGAAAAGTCTTGAATGATCTGTTAATCGTGGAATGTCATTTTACTTTCCTTGGCTCTACAAAGTAGAAAGGAAAGTTATGTAATCGGCTGAAAAAAAATTTTTGAGTTCTCTTCAGATCTTTACGTTTCCGACCCCCCTGAGTCCGAAAAACACTGTTTAGGAAAATGGTCTGTGTGTCTGTGAACGATTTTTAGAGACAGCCACGGTACCAAATCAGCTCAAACTTGATATCTCGCTCGCAGGTCACCATGAAACGCAAAATTAGGGTATGGGCAAAATCCACCGAAAGTTAACTATAGTTATCATAGTGATCAAAACACCAAATTTTTTTCTCAAAAACGGCTCGAAAGATTTTGATTAAAATATTTATATTGATAGCTCTTAATAATGCAATGATACCATAAAATTCCCATTTGGGGGAAAATGACGAGAGCAGCACAATAGATTATCAAAATTTTCGACCAAAAGCGTTTTTAGCGCAGTTTTTTTCTCATAAACTCCACTGGAATTTTTGTAGAATGTTGAAAAAATTTAGTATTGTAATCCAATCCAATAACTATAGGGTGAGTGTTTTAAAACGCTCATGAGATACCCAGGGCTCACTCCGAAAATTCCTGAATATCAACTACCACCATCCCGCTTACTACCAGTTCAAAAATTTTTTTACACAATGACTCTGCCAAAGTGATCAGTATCCTCCTTCAAAAAATTCGTGTTTACAGCCTCATTATTTATCAGTGTACCAATGGCTCAGTAGTTGTTCTGGAATGCGTACGAGCAGCACAATAAATTCCGGAACTGTAAGCGCTACCGCTTCCTGCTGCTGTAAAGCGTTGTTTGTCTAAGTTCAAATTAACTGAGTGAAAAATGAATTGATTAAACTGAATTAGCTATGTACAAAGTGAATTGATGTGGAGCTGAGGAAAGTTGTGAGTTGCAACGCACCAGATATTTTGTATAGGGTGGTCTGTAAATCCGTCAGTTGGTTGTTTTCGTTTGTGTAGTGTTTTGAGTGGTGTGAATATGGTGTCGCATTTTGTGTTGATTAGTTCATTTATGATCATGGTCGCATTTATGGTCATAACGTTACGAAAGTGTAATAAGTGTCCCTCTGAGCAAAAAGGTGGCTGACGCCGAGAGACAAGGGACAAACCGCACGATTTTTTACAAACAGACAATTGAGTACTCTTGGCTCCTTGGGTGATTACCCCTATCTGGGAACAAATGCGGTTAATGACTAAAGGAGAGGAATTGTCCATACGATTTTTATACACACATTTCGATTTGGGTACTAATAAGATGTTAGGAAAGAGTTGTGTTTGCCACTCTGTGACGACGGGTACTTAAGGCTCCTACTAAGATGTTAGGAAAGTGTGACAATTGCCACTCACTGAGGACGAAGGCGAAAGTTGATCAGAGTAAAGGAGTTGAACGTACGATTTAAAAAAAAAGATTTTCAAATTTGTGTACTTTAGGCTCCTACTAAGATGTTAGGAAAGTGTGGCGATTGCCACTCAGAAGGACGAAGGCGAAAGTTGATCAGAGTAAAGGAGTTGAACGTACGATTTAAAAAAAAGATTTTCAAATTTGTGTACTTTAGGCTCCTACTAAGATGTTAGGAAAGTGTGGCGATTGCCACTCAGAAGGACGAAGGCGAAAGTTGATCAGAGTAAAGGAGTTGAACGTACGATTTAAAAAAAAGATTTTCAAATTTGTGTACTTTAGGCTCCTACTAAGATGTTAGGAAAGTGTGGCGATTGCCACTCAGAAGGACGAAGGCGAAAGTTGATCAGAGTAAAGGAGTTGAACGTACGATTTAAAAAAAAAGATTTTCAAATTTGTGTACTTTAGGCTCCTACTAAGATGTTAGGAAAGTGTGGCGATTGCCACCCACTGAGGACGAAGGCGAAAGTTGATCAGAGTAAAGGAGTTGAACGTACGATTTAAAAAAAAAGATTTTCAAATTTGTGTACTTTAGGCTCCTTCTAAGATGTTAGGAAAGTGTGGCGATTGCCACTCAGTGAGGACGAAGGCGAAAGTTGATCAGAGTAAAGGAATTTATCGTACGATTTTTTAAAAGCAGACCTGTTGATTTCAGTACTTGACGCTCCTGATAGGAAAGAACGGTTATTGCCACGCTAGAAAATGTACGAACATAAGTCGTATTAATAGTGGAAATTAACTCGAGAAATATTCCCTCAGTTCATTCTTAAATCGTCGACCGCCGTAGCCGACGTAAAAACTCGGTTTCAAACGTCGTTGGCGAGGGTTTTTGTGAGATAGTTAGTACCTTATATCCCATTGACGAGGTGAGCCACTAACGTGAATGAGGGTGAGCCACTAACGAGCGCCGGCGAACGGGTGAGCCACTAACGTCGCCTGGCTATATCTATATATATAGAAGAAATATTCAAATCATGTTTTTGCAATAGATTAACTTAGATATCGTTAAATAATTGAAATTTAAAAACAGAAATGGGCCGCTTAGTGGGGCAGTACATGATAAGAAACATATCGATGGATCACAGCTTCACACGAGTGAACAACGTTGAAAGTACTCCCTGGCTTATCCTGCAGAGTCTAACTCCCGCTCTTTACAGGTCTGTTCAATGAGACAGTCAGCCCAACAGCTTTCTACTATGAATAATACTGAGCGTCGATTCGTGAATTTCGCCGTTTGCGGTCTACAAAACCTTAGTCCAGAGCGTGCTGGGTTTAGAATCCACGTTTGAAAATCATAGCTCGTAAAACCCGTCACGTTATCATTTCTATTCTGAAGCAACTTTGCTACAGTAGCAGTTTTTTCTATTAATTAACTTCACCCAAAGTCTGCCCTTTGTTTCTACTACCAACGGCAGTCAATAGCGGCCGGTCGTGCCTCCCAAACAGTCTTTCTTGCTCCTATCACCAGGTTATGGCCTATCTCTCCCGTCAAATCTATTTTGAATTTCCGTACGTATTAATAGCCCTGTTGCTCAACCCTACATTTCCACTGGAATTTTAGCACTCAGCTATCAAAACGAGGGGTTTTTTCCGGGTGAAAAACGTTGGTCAGGAGGGCTGCTACTTGTCAGTAAGAAGTATTTATGTCTAGAAGCGCGCCGTTAATTTATTTATCTTTTTGATTTCAAGCCCGCCTTATACTGCTTTGTCATGTATATAACGTAGTGCAATATTTTATTTGAACATTATACTTCCAACCTCCCCATCGCTCAGGATTCGTCCATTTCTGTTGGGGACTATCTGCAACTATCTACGTACCAACGGCAACAGTAAGAATAAAAAGGAATTTTTGTTTGTCAGTAAAGTTCATTCCATTATTTTAAAACGGGTCATTCATTCAAACGATCACAACGTGCCAGCCGTTTTGTAAACCACATCTAAGTGACATGTTTTCCGGCTTATCAAATGCGATACCTCGAGGAGCCAATCTATTTTCTCGCTTCATGCTCGTGGAGCATCATTTTCTTCTCCGCAGTTTCCCCAAAAATTGAAGGTAGTTCAAGGTGTTCAGACAGTGCTGCTTTGTTGACTACCATTTCAGTTGTCTACAACTTGCTGGAGTTGATTGCTCGAGTATTTACTGTCCTTAAGTTGTTTCCTATCTTCTTGCCACGTCATAGAATCTAATGAGGTGGTCCGCCGAAAAATCCGCACCAAATGAACCACGATACATACAATACCAAGGTCGACTAAATATACGATTTCACTAGGAACAAACGAGGCACACTTGGACCAAAATTTTCCGAGGCTCGACAATAGCAGCCATGAAGGGAACCGAAGCGCAATGAGGCCATTTTAGCCACCCTGGTCCATCTACTGGCTCTGGCACATCTATCCATGGTTTACTTGACATTTCCTCTTGTGATTCGTCCACCCGTGTCAACTCAAAAGTATTGAATATGGCAATTCATTCAATTTCTACTATATTTACACAGTTGGTTTCGTTACGGATTGGTAATGGGCGGAAAGTTTTCAGGCTGACGTTTCTCGGTATTAGTCAAGGCTGTAGGAAAATTTGAGGCGTTATGTCATGTACAGTTGAGTTGATGTTAGATAAACATGCATTGGAAGTTACGTTGTTTTGGTTATTTCAGGCCTGTACGTGCAACAACTTAATTCTGCGTCGTAATACGTCGATTAATTTCTTCTGTTTCAGAATCATTAGAGCGTTTTACATCGTACTTCGAACGATACCAGCATCCGCACTGCTACCATCCATCCAATTGCATGTTGAAATTACACGTTTACTAACTGTTCTGGTCATTTGATAACCCTTTTCCTCCGCGTCTACCGCTACTAGCTGTAAGAGATTGTGCTGGGAGTTGTACTGACTTCGAAATTCTGATGCGCCTTGTGGTGAGATTACTTTTTGGCAACGTTGGTCAACCTGATGGTTTATGGTTGTCGTAATTTTGTTGTGTCACTAACAGCTGTCTGTGACATTGATCGCATTTTGTGAGCTTAAAATGTGTTTTTTTGGAATGCCAATTGCTCTCTTGTTGTGACAAGCGCTCGTTGTTATTATTGTGTTCATTACTTATTTTATAACTTCGTTGACCCGCCATCGAGCCCGACTTATATGAAAAGTAACTTATAACGTTCACACAAGATTCTTCAGCCCCTCGTACAGTCAGCGATTTGTCAGGCTTTAGCACGTAACCGTAATGTATTGCTATGTAGTCGGTTGTTGTATGAGTTACCTTCAGTTCTTTACGTTACCATTTAGACGAATTGTCTGTGTGTGTATTTTTTGTTGTTGTCCAACATTTTATCAACATCAGCTCCCTTAACGATTACGCTCTAAAGTTTATGTCAAATTCAACTAATTAATTATTTTTGTACTCGATAATTTAAATGTTTGTCCACCTAACTCTACATAAAAGAAATACTTAGAGCAAGTCTGTGTTCACTGAGCTTCGAAATATCGTCACGTCTTTCATACGGATACGGTAGTCCCTCGACTATGCATCTCCTGTTCAAGCGGGCTCGCAGCTGCTCGAACACCTCACAACTGAAAATTATATGCACCTGAGAACGGGCAGGAGCATGTAGGCTGTCCAGGAGTTCATAATGGTTCTGGGATGCTCTAGTCCTCCCGTGGGCGATGAGCAAGGACGTCAGTTTCCAGGTAGTTGGCTGATTTCTGTTCCACTCTTCTGTGCGCACTGTTTGGTCTTCTTTCACTATGCAGGGCTACTGTACGACATTCTGCCGCCCCGCGTTGCCGGTACGTGGGGAGGACCGAGCCAGCATCGCCAACTAAGGTGCATCCGATTTTACCTACCTCAGGTGAGACCACTTGGCAGGCTGATTCAAATTTACTGCAGTCTTATCGACTGCGATAAATCTTCGTGATCTTGCGTTGTATGTCTTAGGGTGGCGGTTCGCGCAGCGACTGAGACAGTAGACTGCAACCAAAACTGCGATTCATTACGTATTTTAGTCAGTCGATGAAGTGAGTGCCGTGTTGTGAAAGACAAGTCGAGATCCTGTTGGAGGAATAAGAAGACAACCATTTTCTCGCGTATTATTATTACAAATCAAAGAAAAGATTGCCTTTATTGCGAATTATATTCTAGTAGAGGCTAAAAAGGATCATTTTGCATCAAAATAATGCTAACAAAAGGAAGAATAACGTTGAAAGAAAAATTTGTTCTAATCTTTGTCCAAATTCGTCGTTGGAAATAATTACGATTGGTCGAGACGGTTCATCAATCAATTCGTTTGTGTGTGGTGTTCTGTCGAAGCTGCAGTTATTGGAGAATTGTAGGTTGAACGTGTGTAGGAGCGTAATCTTCTTTACCAAACGTAAACGTTTCTCTGGCTTTTCGTGTCTGTGACAGTAGCGGTCTCCGGTCTCGGTCGCGGCTCAAATCGGTGCCTCTACGGTTTTATTCAGTTGGTTTCATCCAGCGGGATAGTCCAACCTCCTAAACGTACAACAACTTGTATTGCATTTCCACCTTCAAGCGTTGACCGCCCACTGTTTAGACGGTTGCTTTCACATTCGGCAGCGTCCATTTGGAGTATCGGCAATTTTAACCGTGTGACATGATCGTGAAAAGTCACCACAGAGATGGCAAGGTGACAAACAGCTTGTAACTTGCTTGTGCCGTTTATTCTCACTAATTTGGCCAGCCATGAGGGGTTGTCGTATCGAAATATTGTAAGTTTCGCGTTCTTGTTCTGCCCGTATGCTGTAGCTCCCCTAACGTAACGTAATTCACAAAACTCGGTTGCCTTGTGCATCTCCGTTCGTCGAAATTTGTCCCAAGTCGACTCGTTAGGAATTTGAGCGATTCCTCAGCTCTGACGATACTGTTAACACGTCGCTATATTTATTCTGCACTATTTCGAATGGATGGCAGGAGTCGACTCATTATTTACTCGCCCTCATTTTCCCGAACCTACTTAATGTCCAAACATCGACATTCAGCGTCATCTAATCTCTTATTCTCTCAACGCAAATCAATCTAAGGTCGAGTTTGCAGAAATATTTTGTCGGATGGGGATTTCTTCGGTTGGGGGAGTTTGCTGGTTCATTATGCCTGTTAATTAATATTCGTTTGTTTAGCACGTTTGTCGACCTTAATTACGAATCTACGGAACCGATCAAAGATTGACGAATTAGCATCTCTCACAGTACGCGATTCGCGCAACTAAATCAACGGAGGAGGAACGTCACGTTTTAAACGCTGATGTCAGTCGGAGCATGTTTCGTTTTAAACACGTCAGTAGACATAAACGGGAGTGTCGTCATCGATGATGTCAGCGCTTGAAGGTCGAGACGTCACGCTTAGGCACGGGTATACGTCACATGAATAAGATTAATATTCTGGGGTTTCCAAACGTCAACTTCCTCGACGATTGACGTCCGTTCCCCTCGCATCATAACTCGAGCGCTCTGCCTCCACCTCTACCTTCATTGCCGCCACCCTGGCGCGCTTTGAACGCAGCTCCTTCCACTTCTTCCCCCAGAATTACACGTTATTTGACACGACACTGGCTCAAACAAGTTTGAATAAAAGCCACCCTTTGGATGTCTTGTGTATCTTGAATACGCCTAGTATTGCCAGTCGCTGTAGAGTAATTGGCTCAGCCTTATCCTTAACCCCGCCATCTCTCTGGACCTTCAATCGTTGAGGAATGCCATCAAGAATGTATTGAGGCTTCTGAGAGCTTTGCGTTCTGAGGAAAGTCGGGTCAGCCGTCTGGTCTGTGCCACTGGCTCTTCTCTGTAGGTAAATTTTACGTTAATTCATAACCCTGTTATTAGCCTGGCCAACGCAGCGTTACTATATACCGAATATTGGTGCTACTTCTACCAGCCCCAGAGTGAGCACGAGCAGCCCCCAAATGTTGTCAAGTAGCGCTTTGCCGTCTCCTGTAGGACTTTACAACCGACGTCACTTTTATGCTCGTACGACGTCCCGCTTTGGGGAAAGCAAGTTGCCGAACTGAGGCAAGCGACACCTTTCGTTCCTCCGGCTGACCGTAATTACGCAAATGGGTCAAGAGAAGGTGCCGACTCAAATAGAATTCCCCTCGCTCTCATTTTTCGCCCCCCTACCCCTCGCCATTATTTAAAATCGACTGTTTAAACGCGATATTTACGACGAAAGTTAAACCGAAGTCGCTCCTTATACGCGATAAATGCCGGCGCCCGCGCATTAAAATGTCGGGACCGTAAATAATTTTCAGAAATTTCAATCTTCAACTCCGCCACCGACGGAAAATCCATCTTTCCTACCTATTTACGAGCGACTGGAAGTAATTAGCCGCGAAGGAGCGGGAGACATAAATGAACGGAGCGGCTACTCGAAGGAAAAACGTCTTGAAGGCGACCGACGATCGGGATTCAGAACTGAATTTCTTTAGGTAGCGATAAATTGTGAAGCGCGGCTGTTAAAAGTTGAAAACTGTTAGCGGTCGCAGAAACTCAGCAAACATTGAAGGGATTCGCTATTCGAGGACGAGCACAAATTGGAATGTAAAAATAAAAAATATTAACTTCCTGAAAGAACAAGCTAACTTGTCCCCTACTGAACCAATAATGATTGTCTTGTAGTTTGACTTGAGGAAGAATGGCTGGACCCCATGAAGATACCTCATACAAAGACCCTCTTCGTCTTCTAACGACCTTCAAAACTTCAACATAATACCGTTCGGCCAAAGTGTTGACGCAAAGTAGAAAGGAAAGTTATGTGATTGGCTCATAAAAAACTTGAGTTCTCTTCAGATCTTGACATTTTAAGGCCTACTGAGCCCGAAAAACAGTGTTTGGGAAAATGGTCTCAGTGTGTGGCTCCATTCTTGCGCCATAAACGCCTGCTTACAAGCAGGAATCTGGCTGGGATGTCGCACACGCTTTGTTTGGTCTTGGATTCGTTCAGGATCAGCTGCTGTGGTGTGGCATAGTGAACCCACCGAGCCTTCGGAGTTTGCAGCTGCTCTGCATAGGTTCCGTTGACGAATGAAAACTCAGGGCGAGTGTGGAGTGGGCTACAGAGTGCATCGATGAAGGGACTACCAAATGGGGGAAACAAGCCTGGTCTTTGGCAGGCCTGCCGACTTGTTGTGTAACAGGAGGGGGGGTGGGGTGGGGTGGCTCACAGTTCTACACCGGGGGACAATTTTATCCCCTGCAGCAATGTGGTTATGGGACGGGACCCGCTGTATCCGCCGTATCTGGAGTCCACGTCTCTATATTCTTTCGCCAGTTCATCTGGGCAAAGGCTCAGTGGCCTCCCCAACCAGAGGAAGTCGGGATCATCCCTGGCATCCCGGGAGAGAGAGGGGACGTGGGACGCAATTTCCACGGCCCCTCCACAGGGACAATCACAGAAGGTGCGACGCTCAAAGAAGTGCAGCTGCTCGTTGAATGAATGCCCCGTGACTTGAGAGCAGCTGCACTTCTGCGAAGGATGGCCACCAGCACCCCATCTGAAGTCTCCCTTTGACGGAGGAGAGTATGCTGTGGAGGTGCCACGCGATTCCACCGCCCCTGCCTTCTAGCCAGGGTTGCCTCTTGCGCGATCTTGAGCCTTTGGGAGCCTGACTCTACCACCTGGAGTGAGGGAAGCTAGGTATCTAGTGGCCCGTGGTAGACCTCCACACAGTCCCGCTTGATGTGGGATTCAGCACCGCTTCTGCCCAATATGAGGTCTAGCGGGAGCATGCCTGCTAGCACCTGGAGGGCGAGATGTGACGTGGTGCAGTACGCTGGAAGAATAGCCAGCAGGATGTCTCGTTGCATGGTTAGGGCGAGCTGCCGATCTCTCAGGGATTACCAGCCCTTTCACGCCGTTCCTGTGGCACCACTACATGCCAGAGGCCGGGATTGTAACGATGTGGGCGCTCGCTGTTGTGCCTGTAGAGACCAGTTTGAATGGCTGAATCATGTGATGTTGTTGTGACCCTTTTAAGACGTTGCTGGTGCATTGTCATTTCAGGGCTGGCAAGTGGAGAGAGAGCTCCATTATTGAGCAATCGGTGCACAGGTGATTTGAAAGATTGTCACGTGATTTTTTAGAGGAGGATCGTGTTCACCATTTGGAATAATCGGGCACGAACTTTTAGAAATGGTAGTAAGCAAAAACAGTGGTTGAAATTTGAGTAGTAGCTCTATTATATCTTATGTCCATTATTAAACGCCTATGGTATGACCAATTTACTCGACAACCACCTTCAATTCTTCTGAAAATTCTGGTATCATTTGAGCGGAGTTAATAAGGAAAAATCTGCGCTAAAATCGATTTCTTTGGAAATGTTTAGAACTTTATTGTGCAGCTCACGTCTTGTGGCAACGTATAGGAATTGTATGGCATTGTTGCGTTATTTGGACCTGTTCATACATAAATTTAATCAAACCATAACAACTGTTGAACAACTAGGAATTCGCTCGTAATATTATTTCAGCGTCCCATGGTCACTTCAGGCTAGATATCAAGTTTGAGTTGGTTTGCTTCTGCCGTTTTCTCTTAATCGCGCTCACAGGCGATTTTCGGACGCTGTAGGCCTTAAAAGTCAAGATCTGAAGTGAACCCAACGTTTTTATTTTATTTTTTCAGGCTGTTACGTGACTTTCTGTCCTACCTAGTGGAGCCAAAGAAAGTAAAAAACCCTGCTAGAAGCTGTCAAATTTTAGGAGAACTTGCATATTTAATCTGCTTTCTAACGGTACGGTCAACTTTGCGAGCCCTCATCGATTTCTTATAAAAGTTCAAGTTCAAGTGCGAAAACCCCGTTGGCACGTACAAAAATAGGGTGTCTAGAACTTGTAATTTCTTGAGAAGTCGAAGGTCTCTTGATATCGTTCTTGTAAATAAAATTCAACTGGCAGTGATTTGAATAGTTGTGAGGTGCAAAACGCGGGTATATGTCGTTCGAAGACACTCTATCAGGTTCATTAAAGTTATGCGTTTACGGTGGAAAGGTCCAAAACGGTAACAACTATTTGTTTGCCACATTGTCGTTGGCATCGCTAATCAATGGGCTGTCAGAAGAATTATGGAGGTGTTTAGGCACACATTCCTGCTCCTGCTTATATAAGTATGCTACTAGACTACCTGCGACTAGAAGCCTACCGCAACCCCCTCTTCCTCCATATTCCTCTGCCCACACGACACAGTTTTCTGCTTACGAACATATTATCAATCAGCTATAAATGTTGTTCCAACTATAAGCCTTTCACTATAAGTCCTTCCCAGAGCTCTCAACCGAAGACAATACTGAAGAATTTAGCCGTTAAAGAACTTCCAGATTAGAGAATCCAGTCACAACAAAAGGTAGGCTTCTCGCATGTATATTCCATTTATTTCATTTTTGTAAACATAGTTACGAGCAAACAAGATTTTGAGGCTTCTCTTAATTTTACTTTTTAAGGGGGGGGGGACCTAGGTCCTCTCGAAGGGAACCTATTGCCCCTAACAAGCATGAAAAGCATAAGCATAAGCAGGAAAACGAGATTTCACGAACATTAAATGATGGGTTTTCTTAAAAACGAATAGAACGTTAAGAGGCACTTTTCGGTAACTAATACCTAACATTCCGTGAACGTTTCCGTAAAAAATCGAAGACACGATGCCTGTTAATGTAAAAATTCATTGAATGTACGTGGGTTGTGGAATACATATGTTGGCTATACGAATGGGGGAGCTTGAGTGAGGACTGCATTTTAGCTGACATAATAGCGTTATCAGTTCAAGTGTGAGTACACATGAACTGGTTGTGGAACACTAAGTGGATGGTGAGAGAGAAAGAGAGCTATCTGTTGAAAAGAGAAAAGTAAAGGAGACGTAGGGTGGAAAAGGATAGTTTTTGGAAAACCCCAGAGAAGGAGGAAATAACTGAAAAGGTGGACTTTCCATAGGTAAACACAGGGGGTTGGCCCTCGGGGAAACAATAACCATCCGTTAGGGCTAGGGCGGACATTCGGGAGGTCAGAGACCCAGCTAATTCGGCCTGCCGAACAATGTACATGTTACATTTCTACGAATCAACGTTTTTTACGAATAAATGAAGCCAACGAACTTGCAAACCCTCGAAAATACAGATTGTTGCTGGTGAATCATACCTAAATGTTGGGAGATGGCTTGGACCAAGGGTTACTGGTTGAACAGCTTCCTGCTCGATGTTGGCCATGCTTACGAGTAGGAGAACTTGGAACATTCATTCGTGTAATTGGCACCCACGAACGTGCATGACTTCGAATCCTTCTCAGTAAAATGTGATGAGAATCCCAACGTTCGTGAAGATCGATTCGTGGACGTCATTGAGCTAGTTGTTTCGACTTCACATGTGCACCGTACGGCTTGTTGGCCGTTCTTCGAAAATGATCCGCTCCTTAACAGGGAATCCCCTGTTCTTTTCTCAAGTCCTTATTTCTCTCCTCCCCCAAATCAAATATTGAACGATGAGAGGGTTCCGCAGGAGTCCGCAACCTGTTAACTCTGCTCGCTCCTCTAATCGACTGATTTGCATAAATCAAACAATCAGACACTTGTTGAGGGCGGGTAAGCCGTTCACAAACACTTTGCTCCGTCTTCCTTTTGCCCCTTCGTCCACAACTTTCCCTTTATACTCTCTCATTCTTAGTTCTTCCACTCTCGTCGCTCATCACTCCCTGAAACGACGACCGCTACTCACAGAGACATTGCTTCATCGGTGCCAACTGTTTCGTGCGAAGCCTCACACAACATTCCTCAGTCCCACGTGTATTCAGCTCATATGGTTTCAAAATTGTTAGAGTTGCTCCTGCTCATGCCTCGGCTGTGATTGAGCTATCAGCGCATTGATGAGTCACGAGACTGTCAACATAATTTTTTGGAGATTCTGTCGTTTAGTGTTTTGGAATTATCGTGGTGAAGTGTGTGAAGAGGTGGTAACTGTAGGTTGCTCCTGACTATATTATGAACGTGTGTCGCCAACTCCTTCGCACCTTTCGTGCTCAACAACTGTTCCACCAACGTATCCCATGCCGTCGTTCTTCCAATAATCCCTCCACTAAATGTTTACAGGTGACATAATTCTTTTTTTGTCGAACTATCGATCTTCTGAATGTTCATTTTGATCATTTTCAGATCACAGAAAATAAATTCACTTCCCTGGAGTTCACGCCTTTAACCTTTTGTTGTGAGTTCACGCAATAAAAAAGAAAGGGTTGAAAGATCGCTCATGGCTCCCTTAACCCATTCAATGCGGGACCTTCCTAGCGCTCTACACTCCCCTACTGAAGTCATTTTTGAAAATAAATTCATATTGCAGTTAAGATTATAATTCTAAATTATACTAGCCCCTTGCTTCAAATTTTTTGTATTTAGTACATTTTTTCACATGAGTTAATATTACCTCATCAGTAGGGGAGGAGAAACTGGGTATGCAAACCTGCAAAACACTGGGTTTTTCTTCCTTACGGCTGGGGTAATATTATTTTATCCCTGGTTTTCACAGTGATTACATGATTATTCTATGAAAACAACTTATGTCATTATGGAAGGCACGCAGGTAGATCCTCAACGGTTAGGTACTGGTTACAGAAACAACATTTCTCGTTCAAAATGTATCGTGTAATATACTAATGTTACAGAAAATAAGTAGATGTACATAATATATGAAGGAAAAATGAAATTTGAAAAAATATGTAATTATTATAAGTGACATATACAATACATCATATTGAAGATAACACAATTATAATTATTAGGTATATCACGTAACAAGAACAGTAATTTTTGGAATTCAATGACACTAATATAATAATGGAGAATACCGAAAAATACAGAATATACCAAAGCATTATAATATAAAAAATCGAAAAATCACAACAGGAAGGTAACTAGGTGATTCATTACAAGATGAAACCAAGTTTCTCGTGATACTCCAAAAAACAGTCTTTCAGACATAGACCAGGATTGCCCTCACACCCTCTACAGTATGTTTGGACATTTTTAGTTATTTTTTCAACGTAGCACACTCTACACCTACACTGCCGGTATTTTTTATTGGTTCCTGAGCCTGCCACCACCTCCAGAATCCTGGGAAAGTGGTTCACGTTGATTCGTCGTGGGGCGTTGGCTACTGATCTGGACGCCACTTGAACCAGGAATTGGTTCAGGTACAGCCCCGCTGTCTGCTGCAGAGCCTAAATAATTAATTTGGTTCATTAATTTATTTATAGAGTTGGTTGGATTAATTCAGTAACCTCTAAAATTGAAACAGAAAAGAGAAAACAAATCACCTACTTGAATTATGGGAAGAGTACAAGTCCAGTTTTCTTTTTGCACTTCGTTTTCGCCTTCAAGTCCTCCATTTCAGGTCTGACTAAGAGGCAGATTCAGCGATCTGTAGAGATGTAGAAGTATAAGTCAGCCAATATACAAAAATAAACTGTGAAAAGGAGGTAACTTTAACGGTGGCTACGATGAAAAACGAGCAAAAATGTATGATTTTGTGCTCAATTGATTCACTTCTTATACTAAATAATCACTACTAAAACGTTTGTGAGACATAATGATAATTGAATCGTAGTAAAAAACATTTAAAGATTGTGCAGAACAACTTACCAAGAAAAAAAACAGGATTTTCGAGTGTGAACTTCTCTGGTGTATTGCGGCTCAGGTATAAGAGGTACGGAAAAACGGCGCGTACTGGTGCACTGAGAAAATCATATGAAGGCTATCCCATCCCACTGCAGCCCCTAAAGTAGAAGATCCCCTCCTTCGAATACGAAAACTTACAGAGCGATGCGAGAGGGCCAATCCAGACAAAACCAGCCTGGTCCCATTTACCGAAACAACATTTGATAATGCGAGAGCTCCTGCTCGGAGGGAAGGTGGTGATGATCCAGCAGGAAGTGAAATACCAGAGAGTCATCCTAGACAGGAGGCCCACATGGGCCACTCACGTGCGGAGGGCAATACAAAGCGCTTCTTCCGTGATGTGGGCCATCCAGAAAATGGCTGCCGCTGAGGGTGGTCCTGTGGATGAACAGAGCAATCGTTAGGCCTGTGGTCACTTATTGTTGGTGGACCGGAACAGATTAAAAGACTGTGCAACAGCAGTTGAGAAAACTGCAGCGCAGGGCCGGCATGGCTGTGAGGGGTTGTGTGCAGGCCGCGCCAACGGCTGCGATAAAGGTCCTACTGGGTCTTGCATGCGTATGTGGAGAGAGCTGCCAACCTACAAGCGGCTTGTATGCTGGAATTCGACCTTCTCAGTAGGGGGAGAAAGAAGCCATCCCACATGATTTTGGATAAGGTGCGTGTGGAGAGACCCGCCCTGCAGGTCAGGGACTCGATAGAGACGAAGTTAAACTTCAAGCTTCCCTTCAGGGTACGAACCCATGGAAGACCCAGGAGGAAAGTGGGTGGTCACTCTCTTGAGGCTGGGACCATGGTGTATTATACAGACGGATCAGTGAGGGGAGCCCTAGCAGGTGCAGGGTGGTCCAGGAATCCGGAAAGCGATGCCACTGGGTGCACTGGTGACAGTTTTCCTAGCAGAGCTCTTCACTGTAACAGTGTGCGTGCAGCACCTCCTGCGTGGGGGCTGAAACGGAAAAGAATAGGCATAAGGTCGGATAGTCAGGCTGCACTTAAGGCCCTGGCTTCCTATATCATCACTGACTGGCCTGAAGACCTAGGCAAAGGAAAACACAGTAACACGCAAAAGAAAAGGATCTGCGCTTCCCCTAGTGGGGCCTGAGCCCTTCGTAGGGACCAACAAGAGCCACATGATAGAGGAGGTTGGTAAGTGGAATTGGAATTCCAGGTCTGCCTATTGGCGGGATGTGCCTAGCCAAAGGCAGTGAAGGTTGTTTGTCAGACTCTCCAGGCAGCGAACGATAGAGATCCTCAGCCTGGAGAGAGATAGTATACGATGGTATGTGGCCTGTTTACAGGTCACTGTCCACTAAGGTATTAACTGGCCCAGATTAGCAAGTCAGAATGTAGAGTATGTACTGTGTACGTGTGAGGGGCTAGATGCGGCACGCCTCAGAGGTTGCAGGGGTGGACCTCAAGGTTGTCTTGCGTTTTTGTGATAGAATGGTACTGACGAATTGTGGACGCGGCATCAGAGACACCAGCTCCACAGGAGCTGCGGGTGGAACTGGGAGAACATGAGAGAGCTCGTCTACATAATAGACCCAGTTGTGGCTTTTCTGGTGCCAATAGGGGAATTTAAAACAATATATATGCAGACATCCAGGTGTTTTATATAATACATGTACAACTTCAAGTACAGGTTTATTGGACCACCACCTTGATATTTCTCGGTACTCTAGTACAATATGGGCGGGGTTTATGAACAAACAACTGCACCAACATCGTTCGATAATTTATTGAGCTTCTCTCGTAATTTTTCAACAAATGAGTTTTATTTGGAATCATCCATTCAAAAATTGGAATCACAATTGTTATGGCAGCTTTTGAAGGAAAAAGTATTTGGTTTTGCTCGTTATGATAACTATAGTTAGTTTTAGACTGGTTTCAAACCCCTATTTTTTCGCATCACGTGCATCTGCAGACCAAATATCAAATTTGAACTGATTCGGTTTTGGCCGTTCTCTCGCAATCGCGTTAATTGATGGGCACACACCATTTTGTCACTGTTCTGCACATCGCCTTTGGTTCTAAAAATGCTCCAATAGCACGATTATTCGTGGAAAAATAAATAAATAAAATAAAGAAACGTTCCTCGTACCGAAATGAGACGTTGACCTTCGCCTTATTCCCCCCAATTATTTCCGTTATTCGCGTTTTCCCGATTTGTCAGAAACGAACCGGCTCCGTTGTCATAAGTATTTGATAGTCGAGTTTATGGTCGGTGGCCCTTGACACTGGGAATCAGCGGAGGCTCACGGCGCAGGCGCCCCGCGGTGTTGGCGTTCGGCACCACGCAGCGCGTGCCTAACCGCATTGTGACGCCCCGCTCTTCTTTTATGGGACCTTTCACAGCTCACCTACAAAATGACCCTCGGCTCTTCAGATTCACGACCCGAGAAAATTAATTACGCTCGTTTCCAATTATTTCGACTTATCGAGCGAAGGAGCTTGAAAAACAGTTGTGGGAAGGACGGCGAAAGATTCGAATGAACGGGAGAAATGGGAGAGAGAGAGAGAATGCGAGACGGAGAGAGAGAGATGATGATGATGATGATGACGATGCACTGAAAATCTACCTCTTCCAAATGTACAGAGCTTTTGCTCGTACTGCACTTGTAAACTTACCAATGTTTACTCAAATACTGTACTTCACGAGATAGATATATAAACCAAGCCTCTTTTGGTTTATTACTCATTCATTATTCATTATTTTCGGTCAGGAAAAATTTTTTACAACCCCCCCCCTCGAAATTGGATACTTAACGTGTCAAGACGTGGGGATTCCAAATCTGCATTGTCCGTTCGCCGTCCAGGCCGTTTTGTGCCTTTAACGTGGTCTAAAAAATCCGTTCTTTCGCACAACGATCCCATTTGGTACCTCGACAATCCTATCGGACGAAGCCCATGGTTGTTATGGACAAAAAATGGTTAAAAAAATTAGCAAAACGCAGTATAATCGCAAATACGCTGTGTTTCGTATCGTTTTCAAGGTATTTTTACATCCTGGGTCGAATGGAATGAGTATCCGACGTGTACAACTGCGTATAGTGAAAATACTGTAATTATAGTGAGCCAAAGTCAATTAGTTGAAAGAACTCACGGGAACTACAGCGGAAGTAAACGTTTCGTCGTTAGTACTCCCACCCTCCCGTCTCATCAAACCAACGTCGTGCCAATTGCCTATAGGCGCCCGTAAGCGCCTAGCGCCAGGGGAATATTTAGTTTCCGCTGTTCCTTTGTAGTCAGGTCATGTTTCGTATGGTTTACTAGTATTTTTTGATGCTGAATCGAATAGGATGGGTCTCGGAGCAGTAATACTTGGTCAAGCTGTTCATGAGAATAATAAACCGTTGCGTAATAATTTGCAGGGTTTTAAACATAAGTACATTTTTAATTCCCAAGTCATGATCAAACTTATTACTGTGTAACATAGATTATTATTCCAACGTATTGCGTCTTACTTTTTGCAACTCCTAACTCTTAGGTTTAATAGATCACTAAACTTACTCCAGAAGGCATTCTTATTTTTCGCCTCTTGAGAACATTAAATTTTATTGTTGTCTTCATCCCTTCAATTAAAAATGATTTCGCTAACGCCTAAGTCGAATACCTCGGAATTTCTAGTAAATTATTTCCACATTAAATCTTTTCCTCGAAAACGACTACAACGATTTTGATTTAATTTTTTGCATGCACAGCTCTGAATGATGCACTAATACTGTAAAATGTTCATCTGTGGGAAAAGGGCGAGAGCAGCGTAATCAATTACCAAACACTACGACGAAAATCGATTTTAGCGAAGTTCTTTCTTTTAAACAACGCTGGATCTTCGTAAAACATGGCGCGGTAGTCCAATAAAGTACATATATAATGAGCGTTTAAAGTAGGAGCCAGAATTTCAACCCCCACCGTTTCAACTGCTACCTTTTTCTAGCAGTGTTTACCCAATTCTTCAATAACATAAAAACCAAAGATAGTTTTTCAAATCACCTGGGCACTGATTACTCAAAAATGGTAATGGCACTATTAGGAGCGGCACAATCAATTTCGGAACCTTTAAACGCCACCAGTTTTTACGTAGAACGTTGTCATAAACAGAATGCAAAACAGAATTGATTAGTTTCTAGGGTCAAGAGAATAATTGAATGCAAATGAGGTCAAAGAAATGATGCGTCGCACCGTACATTTTCTTCTCTTAAAACCCAAGCTTTGGGCAATTTTTCGGGTTCTTTTATAGTCCTGTGTGTGCTAAACTGGCTTGCTGTTATGTGGCTCCTCTGTCGAACGATACCGACTGCTCACCCCGGCTCCCTGCAGTTTGCTCTCATGTCGAGAGTACGTTACCGCTAATTCGTCTCGGGTGTCAGTGCTCGCCTTCCACTCTCGCTTTCACCCTCCCTCGTGCATCTTCGTGCTTGAATTTGCGCTGCTCAGCAGTAGAAACGAGACGTGGTTCAAGAACGAACGGACATATTGAACGCAACTTTCGACAGTTCAAACAAACACTTGAGTAACCCAAAATCCGATCAAAAACTCATTCTTTTTTATCGCAATTTTCAGGTTTACAGGCAAAAGTTGACGTGCTGTAGAGGAACGTACGAGAGTTTGAAAAAAGCGGTGATTTCTACGATGTGAGAGATTTTCCTTTTCAGGTTCCTTTTCGCCGATTCAAAAAGATGCACTTCTCCTTCAAAAAGATACCAACTTTCACAGCCTTTCCAGCGCATGATTCTTATTTGCTTGTAAAATAAGGGAGGTACTGCCGTTTTAGTGTTGTATTGTCATTAGTGTCTTACATTGTCAAGAACTCTGTTTTTAAGGGGAGCAGTAAAGAAATGTAACGGAACAACTTCGATTAGGAATCAGCTTTAGAATCGACTCTCGGCCTGTGACCATAACCAAAACGGATATTTAATAGATTATCGAATGATTGAGGAGGGCTTACCGCTTCAGCTTCTTCAGTGCAGAAACCGAAATGAACTTTTGAAATGTAATAACCAATGTTCAACGAATTGAATGAACAGTTTGGTACATGTTGCGGATTGTGTTGAAATATTTTTTACTAAATTTGTTTGAAAATGTTAAACTGAGAAAGAATCGTCGGATAAGTTGAAATAAACTTATGAAACATGTGGTAAAACTTGTTGAAAAATTAAGTTGAATGTATTCACAAAGTAGTCGTCGGGAGCGAAGTAAAAAGCCGTTCGACCTGCAGAATCAAATTGTTGGAAAATGCAGTGAAACATTTTGGGACGTTTAGGAAACAAGTGCGCACGTCTTTATTACTTTTCTGAGTGCTGCGAAGTACCAAGAAAAGTTATGGATTCGGTGAAAAACAATATTTGAGAAAACGGTTCGTTTGTGTGTGTGTACTGCTGGTTCTCCACATGCTTCTCTACGTCGATTTTTTTGGTGAAACCTCTTCGGCTGGAAGCTGCGTGGATCTTGGTGATTATCTTCGAAAAGTCTCCACAGAAACCACAGTAGAAGTCCCACGGCTCTGTTGTGCGTGCTAGGCCGCCCATGTGTGTACATTTACGCTCCGATGCAAACTGGGACTCAGTGCTCCATCTCTTTCAACCACTATTCCGTTCTTGCCTCCGTAACGTATTGCAAGCTGGGATGTTAAACGCGTGATGGTTGGTTTTGAACTCATGCAAGGTCAGCTGCAGCATAACTACGGCGATGGGGTGTACAAGAGGCCGAGATTGTGATAAAGACACTCGCTGTCGTGTCTGTGATAACCATTTGAGGCGCTGACTCATGTAGTGCAGGTGTGTCCACGTACTTAAACGAACTTAGCAGCATTGACTGCTAGTTCGCAAAGAAACGTGGTCACAGTTGACCTATCCCTTTGAAACTCGCCACTCAAATAAATAGTTAGATCAGGTGAATCAGATAAAAAACCCCTCCCGGATGGTACAAGATAACCTTCGCGGTCAGACCTTCGTGAGGTGTAACATGGGAAACAGCTCCAAATACCTGCCATGCTTGCACAGGTCTGGGTTCGGTGGATTGCTGCCAAGGGACTGGCCTCTTGCATGATACCAAACCGCAACTTCCATGAGAGTAGATTGACAAGGAAACAGACCAGCGTCCACCTACTCATGGGAGCCCAGTCAAGTCTGCACGCAGGTTGCAGGTGAATTGTCATTTGAGGGCTGGGAAATACTACCACCAAGTTGTCCCCGGGGAAGGACTGTTGGTCCCGACCAGTTTACAGTGACTGTGGATGGGCAGGTAGTATCTGGCAGCCAAAATCTTGTTCCTCCTTGGCAAGCCAAGAGGCGACAATATGACAGGATGGGTCTTCATATTGAAGTTCGTGAAATAACATCAGAGTTGCAGCTTTGACTATCCTACCTGTCAGCAGGCTTTCACCAAGGTATCACTATCTGAACCTGCCGTCGGTTCTTTCTGTCGAAAAACATTCTCTTTTCCTTCTTTCCTTCCCCCTTCCAATCCTTCTATCCCTAGAACCGACGTCGGGGAGTCTGTGAGCTCTCCTCATTCCCTTAATTATTATGGTATTTGTTTAGCTTCTTTTTTGGGCGCCATTTACGGTGAACTCTGAAGAAAAAAGAAGAGTGTGTGAGTGAGAGAGAACGGTTCAACCAAGTCAGCTCAAATTCGATATTCAGCCTATGGGAACTCGGTTTAAAACTAACTACAGTTATCATAGTGTTCGAAACACCAAATTTTTTTTCGAAAACGGCTCTTACGATTTTGCTTTTGGACAATGCTGAACAACAGAAGAGTAAGTAAAATTTCCGTTTGCGAGAAATGACGTGAGCAGCGCAATAAATTATCCAAAATGTTGACGTAAATTTACTCAACATTTTTTCGCTACATAAATCCCGCGCGTTTTCACAAATACCACGCTGGCTGGCCTAACGTTATCTACATATTTCCAGTTTATTGATAGTTATGAACATCCCGCGAGATTCCGAAATTAAACTATTTGCTTCTTCTTTACGAACTTTTACGGTGTTTTCCAATAAATTCCGTACAGTAAACCCGAAGTTTCATTTACTTAGCGATGGTCATTCAATAAGGATCTTGACAAAAACTGTAGCGGATCGATAAATTCTGAAAAGTTGAGTTCTACCGAGTTTCGCATTAAGTGATGCTAAAGCGGATACCAATGTGCGCGGGGCTGAGGACAATTGTGTGATCCGTCCAGTCAGGTATTTTTTCACGCCGTTGTAGAGCCCAGGAACCGTCTTATCCTCAACAGCAGGTGATCTCACCTCATTATGTCTTCCTCGGCAACAAATGTCGCCTTCTCCTTCCTCAACCTCATTAATTAAACGCCATTGTTCGGGTCTTCCCAGCCCCAATTTGTTACACTCTTATTATCTTCCGAGGGGTAAATATCCCCCACCAGGCAGGTTCTCTTCCCCCCCCCACCAACACACCACTTCGCCGACTTTTTTTTATCCCGCTTTTATTTAATTTATAATTTTACAGCTTCTTTCCCCACTCTTTTCTCCTCTCGCGTTCTTATTATCCGGGGGCGGATGAGAAATTGAGGAGCAATTACGAAAAAGGGGAAAAGGTCCGGAATTAAAAATAATCTAACTCATTTCGAGCGGTTTTTCTGGAGGTGGAGTTCGTGAAGCGTCCGACGCTCACAAAGAGATCGCTATTATCTTAATCTTCGTGGCATATGTTTCCGCTCAAAGAAGTTAATTTCGCTCTCGAATTACGAGAAATAGCGCCAAATTTAATTTCTCACCTGCGCTCGTCTTTACCGACAACAATGAAGCCACTCGCCTGACAAACTCTCACCGGAAAACATTTACCAAATTGGGAGCCACGTTTTTCGTGTCCGCGCACTTTTGAGCTGTAAAGAAGTCGGTTGTCAAAGCACGCGAGAGAGTGTGTGTGTGAGAGAGAGAGAGAGAGAGAGAGAGAGAGAGAGAGAGAGAGAGAGAGAGAGAGAGAGAGAGAGAGAGAGAGAGAGAGAGAGTTAATTTACACTAGGGAGTGATTAGAACCATGAGGTGCGCCGGATCACACAACGTTCCTTAGGTTCATGTCAATACACTGATTTTCATGTCTTGGCTTTTGCTACTAATTCAAATTATGTTCAGCTCAGGCGGTTTGAACAGTACATTCGGGAATAATTTCCTTTTTTGTTTCTTTTTGTTTACATTCTCCTCAAAAGAAATAAATAACTACACGGGAGAAGGAACACAGGATGTATTGAATTAATTGGGCGCCAATAAACTACAGAAACACTGGTATCGGGGAACAGGAATTATAAATTTATTTAACGAAACAGACATGTTTGCAAGCATTGAAGAGCTAAAGTCAACGCATTCGAGAATGACTGGCATACAATGGTACAATGTGTAGGCTAGTTAAAGGGGAGGGGCCGTATTTAAAGGCATCTTTGTTTTCAAAATCACTGGTCCATACGTCGCATCTCAGAACTGAAGCCCTCACATGTCATTATTAATGATATTTCTTATCATTAACCCTCTTCTTATTATTTATTAGTTGATGTAATTTCATTTGTTGGGGAGCTACGGGCGTTTGCGAAGTAACTCAAAGCTATAGCCAGTATAGCTTGTTTTCTCAGCATACGATTCTTCGTTCTAATCCGTTGCACTAGTTATTAGGTCATTGGAAGTTCGACATTGTTCCTTCTCAAGTTTATGCTTATCCAAGCCTTTGTTATAGTATAATTCCTCCCTATAAGCAGCCATCCCATTCTGCTAGGGAATACTTTTTACATTGGTCAGTGATTCTCTGCAGCTTGGCCTGGCCTTATTGCTGTCTTTCGTTGCATACTTTACTCAGTAAATTTGTGATATTCAGGCCACCCATGCCTTAAAGTGTGCATTGACTAAATATACAGCATTTAGGTATTAGAAGGTTTAACAAAGTCAACTTAGCTGTTGGATGAGTTCAGGGAAGGCGGCCTCACCCAGTTGGTACCTTGAATTTGACTATGGGGCACTCGATCAAACCATGTTTGTCAACCTCGTGGGCCCAGCCGGAACGACAACCTCACAGATCTGTTTCTTTATTTCATGACTGTACCTAAACCCTCGACGAGGGTTATATCAGTCATAGAAGTTGCGGTTTCGCTAATATGCAAGAGGCCGGCCCCTGCAGCATCCACCGAACTCAGACCTGTGGAGGTACGGCAGGTATGTGGTCGTTAGCCAGTCTCACCGTGGAGAGCTGTTGCCCGTGTGTTACCGCGCGGAGGTGACCACCTGAGGAATCCCGTACCATCTGGGAGTAGTTCTTAATCTGGTTCCCTACCTGATCTTACTGTTTACTTGGGTGGCAAGTTTCAAAAGGACAGATCAACTATGACCACGTTTCATAGCCATCACCTTCTTTGCGAACTCTGCAAAATGGTTATAGGCTACCTTGTAGCAGTCAATGCTGCTAAGTTCGTTTGTCCTCTCAACAACCGTCGCTCACTGTTGTAGAAACTACAGTGGAGCTGCACATGGTTTCTTGTTTCTTCGACACTGGAGGCACAAGACGTGCATAATGGAGAGTCTTTCAGAGAAGTGGAGCCGCGCATTGAAGTCACCATGTCCCGTGAGGAACTGGCTCGTCCAATGGTCTGGCTCAACCCATTTTCTTGAAAGACGTTCACAGATGCTGGGGAAGAACTCATACGTATCACGTCCCTTTTGACGAGGATTCCCATCTCGCTTGCCATTTCTCTAGAGCCCATTCGTCGATGGCGGCAAGTTTCTGTTTTGCGGTGAGATCCGCACGGAGTTCAGCCCAAAGCAGGGGAAGCTCCCTGTTTCACTCTCCACTTGTCAATCATGCACTCAACAGCCAAATCAACTGGTAACTGACCAGTGATCACCTGGAGTGCTTCCCGCTGATACAGTCTTGTAGGCCTTGGTGATCCACAGGAGCGCGGCTCTCTGGGATTAGGGCCAATACTCTCTTTGATTGACTGTTAGTTTGCTACCCCAGACAACAGGGCAGTAGCCAATCACACCTAAATAGATGGCCTGATACATGAGGATGGTGTCGTGGTAACACACACCCCAAGTGGCCTTAGTAATGGCACGCAGTGAGGCAAACCTTGCAATGGTAGTGCCTTTAAGGGACTGGAGGTGTTGGTTGAAACCCCACCTCTCACCTATATTCACTCCTAAATACTTGACGTGCTTTTCAAGAAGGAGCCTGTGGCCGCCAAAGCGTATTGTGGGTGGATTATTCCCTCTCCCTTTCAAGAGGATTAGGTGGGCTCTTTCCACAGCCACCTGCATCTTGACGTGCTCGCACCATTGGTTGACAGTGCGGAGCACGTGGTGGGTTTTTTCTTCAATTTGGCGGACTGACTCTGCAAAGATCAGCACAGTCAAGTCATCCACATAGGCGCATGGCTCGCAGTCAGTCTCACGAGTTTCCTGAGAAGACCTTCGAAGAAGACATTCCAGAGTGCTGGTCCTAGGACCGAGCTCCTGTGGGCACCTCTTCTCAATCTTTCTCCTGGACGGAGACATGCCTACTTTCGATCGTAGCAGTTCTGTCTGTCAGGTAACTTGACGAGCGAGTACAGGTTGCGGGATTCTACCTTTGAGTTCATTAAGGAGCGCTGGCCACCAAAGGTTGTCAAACGCTCCTCTGATGTCAATCAGAACTGCTACGACGTACTTAGCCGGTGCCAGCAGGAAACACGCCGAATCTCTACAATGACATCCCGCGTGGACCTTCCTTTGGTACACCCGTATTGCTCTGCCTGTGAGGTTGCGCCAAAGACTCCTTCAGGACTGCAACATCAAGATTTCTAGTGTTTTGCCTAATATGGTAAGAAGGCTGAGTGGTCTCCATGATCGCGGGTCCGACTGATTGCGGTCGCCTCCCCTTTTGAAGAGTGACAACGCGCGCAGACTTCCACTGGAGTGGGAACTGTCCGACCTGCAGACAGTCATTAAATAAATTAAGGAGACCGCTGGAGATTGTCCGCTCAGCCTTCCTTAGCATATTGCTTTCTATTTTATCTGGCCCAGGAGATTTGTTGGGCTTTAAGGTCGCAAGAGCCCTGCCGAGTCGCCTGTTGTCCACAATGGGATGTCGGGCTCGTTCGAGGGTCCATAATCAGCTCCTGTTGCCCTCTGGGCTTCAGTGTCTCGAGCTAGTTGGTCATCTGGGACCGCCTTCTCAACGAGGGCTTCCAGTGGACGTTCGATACTGCAGGCCCAGCTCTGACTCATTTGCATCGCAGCTAAGACCTGCTCTACATTTGCTTTTCCTATGGAGGACTTGTAGTGTCTGCCCCAGGGGTTCTCAGAGCTCTCTCGCTTCCACAAAATTTCGCCAGCCTTGCCGTTTGGCTCGTTTGATGGCGCGGTGGAAGGCCTTCTTCTCTGGATGAAGGCAGTTCGAGTGTTGCTCTGGCATCAGGGTCACGAGTGTTTTGGTACATCCTTCTGGCTCCTATTTGCACTTTGCTTGAGGGGATTAAGTTCCTCAGTCCACCATGGGACTTTGATCGCCCTGTGCTTCTGTTGGCTATACAGAGAGCCCAGCAGAGTGCAGTGCCAGTGGTAAATGTGTCCACTTTGCTGTCCACCTCTTCAGGTGTGGATGCTTGCACTATTAGGTCGGTGTCTGCGCACGCAGTTCACCTTCCAGTACCCTAAAGAATTGCGGCCAGTCAGCATTTTTTGTGCGAATCGCCACGCTGCGTGTCTTTGCAGAGGATGTTATCATCCGTAATGGCAAAGTCAATAACCATGTGATCGCCATGCTGCACCTGGCACGACTCGCCAACCCTTCAATTTGAGTAGCAGGGTGTGACACGGCTGTGACGTCTATACACGACCTTCCTCCCGGCCATCATAGGTCGCCTCAGTCATGGGGTCGTTGGCAACAACCAAGTTGTACCTGGTGAGCAGCTCTATATACGCCTCGCCCGCCCCATCCAGGGCTGGGGATCCCCACAATGGTGATCTGGCGTTTGCATCAGCACAGACTACGAGGGTCGTCCTGATAGGCCTGCCAGGAGCCCGCCGAGTGGTTCAAGGCTGTTGGCAACTGGTGCGCCAAATTGCCTGTAAATGATATTACAACCAGCTCAAAGCCACCGCTCGGATGAGCACAGCGCCAAGTGCTGGCTGTTCAGGTGAGTGAGAGCGAGCATGTCAATGGACGGGCCGATGCAGGCTACTGCTGCCTTGGCTCGCTTCTTGCTCCAGCCACCACTCGTGCCTGCGATCCGAGACCAAGAGTTTTGGATCCTATGTACGGTTCCTGTATGGCGAGGACACTGCAGCGTTTCTTGAGTGCATTTTGCAGCAACTCAGCCATAACTGGGCAACTCTTATTTGTGTTGTGCTGAAGGATTCGAACTGTTTTTGACCTATTCATAATCCACTCGTGACCTCTGGAGGGCAATCGCCGCTGACGAATGGTACAGCGTGCGTCTCGCAGAGTGTGCGACCTGTTGGATTTTGCGTTCGACGCAATTGGCACACTTGAGGAGCATCACGCTTGCATTCCTTACTCAGATGTGCGGCAAGGCGCACCAGGCGCACACAACAGGTCTTGTACAGGCTACTGCCAGGTGGCCATAGCGCTGGCATTTGTAGCACTGAGTGGGGGCTTGGTACTTTCGTATGGCGCACCGCTGCCAGGCTATTTGGAGGTGCCTTGCCCTCTAGTTTTTTTTGTACAGGCTGGGTGATACCTCAATCACCCAATCCTTCTGTCTGCCACGCTTTTTGGTGAAGAGAGGCCTGACATCCGGCGGCTGCAAGCCTAACGCAGGGTTGTGCTCAACAACTTGTTGGGCCAAGTCCTCTTTGAAGGTCGGTCCGCACGTCGCACAGCAGCAGGCGTGGGAAACGACCCAGGGGGCTGACGCTTGAGCTTCAACTCCTTTTTGTGGAAATGTGGCTCGTGAGCGCCTTGGCCATTTCTGGCGTTTCCGTCACAATGACGGCGCCACCTCCTACTGGCGTGCGGATGTTCAGCACTCGGACACTCAGAGCTTGGAGGTCCGTAGCAGGGACACCCCGCATAGCGCTTCCATTGCGCCAGGTTGGAGGGACCAGCCTCTCCTTCCTCACATGTCCGCCTAACCACTACCACGTTTTGTCGTGGGTTTTAGGGGAGTTTGGCAAGCGGTGGAGGCTTTTTATTTTGGTTTTTATTTTTATTTTTGCCCTTGTTTTTGGGCGGAGGCATAGGGGCGCTGCCCTCGGCCCTGCACCTTCCTGCTGGGGCCTGTTTCTGCTTCCCTCTGCGCTTCCTGGCCCTGGCAGGCTGCCATTCCGCCTCAGCTCCATGAGGGGAGGAAGGCGCAGTAGCGGCTACCGCCGCATATGAGGGGCCTGGGGTACTACCCCTGGCTCGTTGTTGCCCTCGAGTTTGGGGGCTGGTGGCACTGGCTGCTGGGCAATTGCCCACGCAGCTCTTCCTCACGACAGCCGCTACAAAGTTTCCGCAGGGGAGTGGCAGGGGCGATGTCGCTGGGGGCATTAGCTTTATAGCCAGCTTCGAAATTTCGAAGAGGCAACTAGTTACGAGGTCCCGCGATAGGTCCTGTCGCTGGCCCTCATCCCGTGCCAGCTGGCCGTGGATGATTTGGACGTATGCGCAAATTTGCCCATGTCCGACAGTTTAGGGTCCACGCTGTGTCGTGTGCTTGTAGTAGCCGGTTGCCCGGCTACTAGGGGGGAGAAGGGGAGATGAACGCGGGTTTGCCCGGTTCTTTCCGCCCTAGTTTGTTTGGACGACGAGTAGGTTGCTCATCGTCCGAAGAGGAGGGTCGAGCTTGGCGAGCCCGAGGAAGAGGCGCAGGTGGCGTTTTATTACCTGCTGAAGTTTTAGCTGACTTTGTCATGTTTTACTTATTTGGGGTGATTAAAGAAGCGGACTGGTGTAGTGTATCCTTGTGAGTTCATTTGCTGTGTGTGTCTCAGGGTATGAGCCAGAGGTGCCTCGGGCAGTGTCCTGAAGTTTCAGGCATATTGATTCTAGCCCAGTTTTCTTGGTCCGCTGAGGGTCAAAGCTGGAGGTCTCACATGCCGCAGCTGCCAGTCCAGCCACTCACGACTAAGACGCATGAGGGATTTTTGCTGCTGCTCAGAGTCAGCCCTGGCCACTAGTGATGCGGTGAGCGGGACAGCATCAGCCGCCCTAGGAACGCCAAAACCTGGTTTTTCCTCTTCACTCGGTACGCACTATATAGGGGACGCCTCAAAGGTGTTATTGAGCTACTTCAGACTGTCTCGCTCAATGAGCGCTCAGTGAGTGTTCTGCCACGCAGCCGCTGCAGTGTATTTAGTATCTGGAATATGTTGTGTATGTCAGTGTCGTGAGCTTTAAGCCCTTTAAGGCCGGCTTTAACGACCACGCGAGAGGATACGGCAGGAGAATTCTGTACAGGGGTAGTTTTCCCAGCTAGCAGGGTTCTCAGTGTCATGTATGTGAATGAAGTGTGTGTCCCTTTTAGTCTGAAATATACGAACACGCAGGGATGGACCCTGACTTACTGCAGGGTGAGCACAGTGTGTGGCGACAGAGTACACCGTGACGCCCAGCCACAGTTAAGCCTCGTTGGATGTAATCCTGCGGGGACCTCATAGAGGTGAGGTTTAACTGAGGCTGGGCGTCACAGTGTACTCTGTCGCCACACTGTGCTCACCCTGCAGTTGGGGTCCAGAATTCCACTACCGTACTCCGTGCGTGTTCGTATGAACCAGACTTAAAGGGACACAATTTACACTTCTTTCACATACATGACACAATGGGAACCCCCTACCTTGAGCTGGGATCGCAGAACACACCCCCCGCAGCAAGGGAGACAGCCGTATCTTCTGCATGGCCGTAAAAGCTGGCCTTAAAGGGGCGTAAAGCTCATGACACAGACGTACGCAACATATTCCAGATACAAACAACACTGCAATCGCTTATGTGGCAGAACACATTGACTTAAAACACTCATAATGAGCGAAAGATAGTCCTGGAAGTAGCCAACACCTACGAGTGATTCCCTATATAGGTGCGGCCTTCGGAATGATGAGGGAAAAACCAGGTTTGAGCGTTTCTGGGGCGGCTGATATCATCTGTCCCTCTCACCACATCAGCAGGGGCCAAGGGCTGACTCTGAGCAGCAGCCAAAAAATCCCTCATGCGTCCTAGTCCCAGTGGGTGGCCGGACTGGCAGCTGCGGCGCATGTGAGGGCCTTCCTCTGACCCTCAACGGACCAGCGAAAGGGACTAGAATCAATATGCCTGAGGGGGGGGGGGCTTCCAGGACACTGCTTCGAGCACCTCTCGCTCATATCACTACACAAACAACAAATGAACTCACGAGGGTACACTACATTAGTCTGCTTCTTTAATCCCCCCCATAGTAAAGACAACCTGACAAAGTCAGTTAAAACATCAACAGGTAATAAAAACACCACCTGCACCTCTTCTCTCGGCTCGACCCCTCCCTCTTCGGACGATGAGCAACCTACTCGTTGTCCAGACTACCAAGATCGGAAAGAACCAGGTAAAGTGCCTTCACCTGACCCTTCCACCCGTAGTAGCTCAGGCAACCTGTCTAAACCTGGAAAAACAAGTTTTATCGCGTGGGTGCGCTTCAAACATCAGACCTTCAAACAACCAAGAAAAACGTTGGTAATGGTGGTCATTTCCGGGAATCGCAGAGGTTGTTTCTGTGATTCACAGCCTGCGCCCCCGTCGTTCACGTTTCTGCCGTCAGTCGTATTTCGCTTTTGAATATTTTTCCCTAGCACTAAACACTAATAAGGCTTTTTTGACTGAAATAATTGAGTACGTTGAGTAACGTTACCTGAACTGTAAAAACCAGGGAGAGCCAATACAAATAGCTATCATCGTCCATCCTCATGTTATTACGCCAATCTTGAGGAGCTCTTCCAAGAGATTAAGAATGAAGCAATATAAATAACTTAGATGGTTAATATCCATATTCATCCAAAGTGAACAATGTGTCTTCAAGAAAGAAAGCAACATGATTACTGAACATTGATGAAACTCGATGGTGTATTTGAAGGTTGGTTTGAACGTGTGTAGCGGCCGTAAAATACCACTCCACTGTGGCATAAAGCGGGGCTTGCAGTTCTGGAATGTGTTGTGCAGCTCGTAATCACGCCCTGACTGTTATTGAGCAAATGGTTCACACAGAATTGACGAGGCAGTAAACACGGTTTTTTTTCAAGAGGATAATAATCGCTTTTCCAGATATGTCGGGTAAAAACTTAGAGATGGCCGGAAAGTGAAACGACGGTGGTTGAAATTCCGGAAGTGATAGAGCAGCCCCTGTATATCTCAAGAGCGTTATTAAAGATTCCTTGATTAGGCGACCACCTGACTCCGAAGATTCTATTAACTTTTGAGCGGAGTTTATAAGAAAAAAATTGCGCTAAAATCGATTTTCGTCAAAATGTTTGGTAGTTTATTCTGCTGCTCTCATCATTTTCCCACGGATGAGGTTGTGTCATTTCACGCTGCCTATACAAGGAATTTATTGAAAATCGTTAGAGCTGTTTCTGGCAAGACAAAATTGAGTGTTTTGACCCTCATGACAATTATAGGTTGTGTCGGGTTTACATCCTTGTTTGGGCGTTCTGAAAAGTTAGCGGTTCTCTCAATCCTGTTCACAGACGCACAATAGTGTTTCTTGGGGGCTCAGCAGGGCCTAAAACGTAAAGATCTGAAGAGATATCAAAGTGCTTGAGTTAGTTCCGCCTGTAGATAAATCACTAAAGTTAACGTACCCGTTTATTGGGTCCGTCGTATCTGGCTGGTGAGATACTGTGGGCGAGCGCTTTCTATGTAAAGACATTGTAGGGACTTTCTAACGCCACTGTCACACCAGCTGATACAGCTGTTAGAAGTTAGAAGTGGCGTGTCTATTTTCATTCATCTCGTCTCTTCTGCCGAACAGTTTTTATTTGCACTTTTTACCGAATTCGACTCGTTTTACTCTGTCCGCGTTTAATACTTAAAATATAATTTACACGCCAAATATTTCAGCATCATTACCTATAAAGTGGTGACCTCGATTGAAAAATACGTTTAGGAGTGACAGTAATCCCGTGTTGTACCATCGCAAGTTTTGTTTCGTGCTCGTGCTCGCGTCCGTGTATTACCGCACATGGCTACGCCAAAAATTCATGAGGGAGGCGACGTCGCTAACGACGAAGTACAAATCGCGCGCGTTCCAATCAAAATTCCGCAGTTATGGCGCCGGAACGTCAAAATCTGGCGAATTCAAGTAGACGCCCAGTTTGCAAAATTTCCGGTGACCACAGAATTGACTAAATACAACTCATAGTTGTATGTTGGCCTCGCTGTGTGTTTTCTCTTGAAGCCTTGCTCCTTGAACTCCATAAACTGATGACTCGGCTCGAAACTGAATTCGAGATATCTGAAGGTCGGAAAGTAAAGAAACTTCTCACCGAAATTGGATCTTGGGGACAGAAAACCACCTCAATTGCTCCGAGAAATGCGTGGGCTAGCGGGAAGCCAAGTCCAGGACGACGTCCTGAAGACCATGTTCTTGCAACGGCTACCCATGCACATTCGCTCGTTCCTCGCGCCATCCTCTGACCCTCTCGACGATTTAGCCGTGATGCTGACAAGGTGTTTGAACTGTCGCCGCCCAAACTCTAGGTACAAGCACTTGGCACTCAAGAAAACAGAGAGATCTTCTCAGCCGGTTGACTGCTTGACTCAGTTGACAGCCTCCGTAGCCTCTCTTCAAACGTCTTACTAAGCGAGAGCCAGGAGTGGTTCACGCAATTTTCGAGCAAGGCGGGAAAAACCGACAGTCTACCGTCAAGGGAAGAACATATCTCCTCCCATGCACATTCCATGCCACTGGCGGCACGGCCCCGGCGGAAAACTCGTGGCCTCCTCCCTCAAAGCGGGTGGGAGGTCAGGTGATCAGAAATCGTGGCCCTTAAGTCAGTACTAAGTCAGTTAGCTGGTTGTGGTTCTTCTATTGAAACAGAAAGGTTAACGAGAAGGTGTAGCGTCGGGAAATGGAGGGGGGGGGGAAGGAACCCGATGGAAGTGAAGGAAGAGGAATGTAAGGTATTGTAAGTATTTTTTGTGTACGGTGGTCTGTACATCCGTCAGTTGGTTGTTTTCGATTGTGAAATGTCTTGAGTGGTGTAAATGTGGTGTCACATTTTGTGTTGATTTATTCATTTATGGTGTGTCCATTGAAGTATACAATAGCTCGTCCGTATTGGTTTATTATTAATTCTGAATAATAACCCTATGTTTTCGGTCACGAAAAATGCTTTACGTTTCAAGACTTGGAGATTCCAAATTTGCGCGTGGTTGTAATGGGCAAAAAACGGTTAAAAATATCTGGTGCGTTGCAACACACAACTTTCCTTAGCTCTACGTAAATTCACTTTGTACGTGGCTAATTCTATTTAATCAATTCATTTATCACTCAGTTAATTTGAACTTGGTCAAACAACGCTTTACGGCATCAGGAAGCGGTAGCGCTTACAGTTCCGGAATTTATTGTGCTGCTCGTACTCATTGCAGGACCATTATTGAGCAAATGGTACCCAGAAAATTAATGAGGCTGTAAACACGGATTTTTTGAAGGATGATAGTACTCACTTTTGCAGAGTTATTGGGTAATAACTGTTAGAACTGGTATTAAGCGAAACGGCGGTAGTTGAAATTCAGGAATTTCTGGAGTGAGCCCCATGTATCTCATGAGCGTTTTTAAGCACTCACCCTTTAGGTATTGGATTGGACTACAATACCAATTTTTTTTAACATTCTACAAGAATTCCAGCGGAGTTTGTAAGGAAAAAACTGCGCTAAAAACGCTTTTCGTCGAAAATTTTGATCATTTATTGTGCTGCTCTCGTCATTTTCCCACGAATGAGAATTTTATAGTATCATTGACTTATTGAGAGCTATGTATATAAAAAATGTAATTAAAATCGTTAGAGCCGTTTCTGAGAAAAAAATTTGGTGTTTTGATCACTATGATGACTATAGTTAACTTTCAGTGGATTTTGCCCATACCCTCATTATTGCGTCCCATGGAAACCTGTAAGCTAGACATCAAGTTTCAGCTGATTTGGTATGGTGGTTTTCTCTAAAAACTGCGCTAAAATCGGTTTCGTCGAAAGTTTTGGTAATTTATTGTGCTGCTCTCGTCATTTTCCCACAAATGGGAATTTTATCGTATAATGGCCTTATTGAGAGCTATCAATATAAACAATTTAATCAAAATCGTTTGGGCCATTTTTGAGAAAAAAAATATTTGGTGTTTTGATCACTATGATAACTATAGTTTACTTTCGGTGGATTTTGTTCAAACCCTTATTTTGGCGTCCCATGGTAACCTGCGGGCGAGATATCAAGTTTGAGTGGATTTGATACGATGGTTTTCTCTAAAAATCGTTCACAGACACACACACAGACTGACACACAGACACACAGACCATTTTCCCAAATAGTGTTTTTCGGACTCAGGGGGGTCTGAAGCGTAAAGATCTGAAGAGAACTCAAAATTTTTTTTGTCAGCCGATTACATAACATTCCTTTCTACTTCGTAGAGCAAGGAAAGTAAAAATTAATCGAACGCAGTACAACCCGGGAGCTACAGCGGAAGTCAACGTTTCGTCGTTTGAACTCCCTCCCTCCCACCCGTCTCAATAAAAACGGCGGCAACGCTGCAGGGCAGGCGGCTCAACTCCCCTTTCGCCTCGCAACGGGTTCGCTCGAAGCGCCCAACTGGGCAAATTCATCAGACGTTTTGTTTCCGTAGTTCCATTGTAGCCAGGACATGTTTCGTATGATTTACTAGTATTCGATGCTGAATCGAATGGGATGGGGGAGCAGTGATACTTGGTCAAGCTGTTCATGAGAATAATAAACCATTGTGTAATAATTTGCAGGGTTTTTTCGTCCTGTTTGTCCTATCTACGCGTTTGTACACGTACACGTTATTTTATATACCCCACTTTGGTAGAGTGGGTCTATTTTTTCAGTCTTTGCAGTTAGTTTGGTTCTAAGTGTGTTTGTTGCAGAGTACGTAATACAATTTGTGCCTTCTGTTCAGCACGAAGCGCCAAATCTGTCCAGGTTTTTTGACCTCGGAATCTCTGCTCCTGCCCAACAGGTTTCACCTGTAGCAAGGTCATTGTTTCTCCAAAGGTACCTACGGAAATCCCACCTCAACGGTTAATTCCAACGGTGGTTTTCCCACCTTATTCCTCTCCTCCTTTTTCAGATTCCTCTCCACAACTGATACCTTCTCCCAAAATCATTCTATTACGAAACATCGCCGAAGTCGGTCCTCTCCTATTCCCAAACGCTTGTCTTCCACCATCTTTCGCGATAAGTTCGGCTCCAATTCTCCCACCGGACACTTGTTTCACCTCTCATCGACTTAGACCTCTCCTACACTTAGTTTATGTGGTTGTAGGTGGTTTGATGTATAGTGTATGGTCGTGTCGGTAGCAGTAGGTTTTCTAAAAATGTCGTACTGTAGTTCGTTGTCCGTAGATAAGAGTTTTATTCTGTTCCTTGTCCATGTCATATTGGATGTTATGGTGGATATTGTTTAAGTCCTCTAATATTTCATCAGTGTTGTATCGGCTTAGTGATGTCGTGTTTTGTCATTATGGAGTGTTTTTTCGTAATGCTGTAGAAATATTTCGCTCAATATGGAAGTAGTTCTGTCCAAGTGTCAGTTTGGTAACTTTGGTAATATTTCTAGTAGTTGTCGTATCTATTTGTCTCAGTCTCGTTTGTAGTATGTCAATACTTTCTTTGATTGGTGTGGAGGGTATAAGTTTATTATATCAAATGATACGAGTCTACTGTTTAGAGTTTTAGTCACGTATTTTAATCTAGTGGCGAGTTCTTCTGCGTTGCGTATTGTATATCTGTTTGGTAATGTAATGGCACTTTTTAGAATTGTGGTCAAATATTTTTAGAGAACGCAACTTTTTTTAGACGATAACATTGGTTTTTCTTCGTAGAACCTAGGTAGAAACGACGTTGGTTTGGTTAACGTTGAAAATTCTGATGTTTTCCTGATTATTTCATGAATTATTCGAGAACCCAAGTCTCGTATGAGCGAGATATACGAAAAACAATTGCACTAAAATCTCTTTACCTCGAAAAGTAATAACCAATCGTGCTGCTCTCGTCATTTTCCTTCGGATGAAAGTTTTACAGTATGGTGATACACAAATCGTTTTCTCAAATGGTGTTTTTGGAACTCAGAAGCCCTTGTAGTGTAAATATCAGAAGAAAACTTTTTTAAAATTTTCCATGCGATTGTTTAAAAACGTTTAGAAATTGTAGTTAGCGAAACGGCGGTGGTTGAAATTCCGGAATCACATGTCACCGCTCATCGCTTGGCGTTTTCGGCCTTAATATTGCTCTCGCTCCTTCTCCGCCACATCCGGCTTTCCTCAAGGCTCGCATCTCGACCCTTCTCTTCAAACTGGTGGCCAATGGAGTCAGTTACTTCCTTTATCGCTCTAATTTCTTGATTTATGCGGACGACCTGAAGGCCCAACCAGCTGCCTTCTCTTTAGCAATGTTCTCTCTCAGTGGTGTAATTTCAATGGCTTGGTCTTGAACCCGTCATAATGTGCTGTCACCTTTTTCCATCGAACTCACTCTTCTGTCCATCACACCTACTCTATCACTGAAGCAAGTACCTTGCCTTCCAGCTTTCCTTCTTAGACCACACATCTCAGGTTGTAGCTCATGGATTGTCCATGCTCAGCTTCATAAAAGGTAAAACTAGCGTGTTCTCACATGCTCTTGCCTTAGTGACTCTCGTGTAGCCAATCCGGCAGTACGCATCAGTAAGCTGGATCCCCCACTGCGAGTGTCACAGTGTGCAGCTCGAGTGTACTTTTAGAGCATTTTTCCGTTGCCTTGGCTTGTTCTACGATGAGATCTCTCGCCACTACTGCCTGCTGTCTCCCCCTGACCATCGCTTGTGTGGCGATTGTTCTTTCTATCATGGTCTGCTATGGGGATGGATTGATTCTCCTGATCTCGCTTGTGTCGGCTGCCTCGTGCCTCACCTCTCGTCCTGTTCTGTATCACCCTTTTGCCGTCTCATGTTTCTCGACCAATTATTTGTGGTAATGATTATTTGTATTGTCCCTTCTGCCGTATTCCTCGCGAAGTTGACCTTCTCTCCACGTCTCCTCCCGCTCTCCTCACTCACTGTTGTGTCGTTTGAATAATTATTATTGTAGAATCGACTCGAATAAAAATTACCAACCCATTCCAGTTAGCAATATCTCTCTTTTGACTTTTTCATTTCGGATTCATGCTAACTGCAGTTTCAACGCGAAATAAAGAAGGTTCCCAGGTTTCTGAATATGGATCGAAATTTCGGATATTAATCCTTGTGAGATGTTGTTTTTCGCGTGGTTATACGTCAACGTCGCTTGTTTTCATTGTCAGGAAAAAGAGCTGCGGATTTTGGAATTTGTCTTGTTTATGCTCGTCGGCGATGTAAGAACTCAATAGTGTGAGACATATTCAGTCTGTTTAACAGATTAAAACAATTGCACACGATCGACAACAAGTATAATAAAAACTAATGATGATTGATGCAGAAAACAGAAAGGGCTCCATGGCACGTTGATTTAATTTGACGGATCAAGTTTAACGAACTCGGCCAGCGCTCAGTCAGTCCGCTGCCCACCGGAAAGTAACCCGAGGAACGGTCACGAAGCTGCCCGGAGAAATGAAGACGTTTGACAAACAGCTTCTCGCTCGCCTTTTCTCGCTTTATCCGAACGAATCTCCCCGTAACAGCCTGCGACGCTCATTCATTATCATCTTATCACACCTCGGCCCACCTCGGGCACCAACAAGTCTTCCACCATGGGGCCCATCTACGGACTTCTTCCCGATGATCGATGGCCGCGAACACGAGCCAAATATTTGTCAAACCACCGCTCATTCGACATTCAGACGCATTAAGAACTACGTCCTCTACACTTTCATACGCCCCGTGGTATGCTCTGGTTCTGTTGGGAGACAATAAGGCCTAAACTCACTTGATGCGAGCGCCGGAGCTGCCAAATTATTATTCTGTCCTGGCAAGCAACAACACATGACGGTATGAGCAGAAGTGGTTACAAAAACACAGTATAGTTGCCATAGTAATCAAAATACCAATTTTTTCGTTCAAAAACGACTTCAACGATTTCGATCACATTTTTTGTGTGAGCAAATAACAAATATTGTTCTGGAGGGTAACTAATAGAGCGAGACATTGGATGCCCCTGTTTTAGGAGTTGGAAGAGCGCTAGCAAAACAGGCAAGTCTGTAGAAATAACGGCATTCCCGAGTGGAGGTAAATGAACCTTCACCAGCTGTAAATTACTTCGAAAATTGTCAGAAAAGATCGATAATGTTTTAAGTACAGCGGAGGCCCGAAGACGTTGGACGGTCCGACTCGAGCTCTGCTGGGGTCTTTGAAACAAGGAAATTTATGCCCCATACGCACCGGAATTATCTTAGTAGCTATTAGGTAATTATCACCAGTTGATTTACCGTTTGCTTATTGGCGAAGACGCGACGATGGTGGGAGGAGGGTTGATAGGAGACGCTGACAGGCAACCGGAGCTGGAGCTGGTGCTGGGGCTGGGGCAGGGCCCCAATCCACACGCCTATCTCATTACTCCGACCAATAAAATGCCTGGATAAATTACAAGTTTGGCTTCAAACTTTACGGGTTTTATAGCGAAAAGCGGGGGAGCGGAGGGGGTTTGGCCGCTTTTAAAGCTACTAAAACTTCGTCAATAATTGGTAACCCCCCCACCACCGCCGCCACCATTCTTGAGGGTCGAGGGCTCGTTTCCCCGTGAGCCTTCGAGGTCATGTCAACGGATTTTACTGTTCCCGAGCCCGCCCCGACGAATCTTGAGCGTTTTTAATGACCTCTATTTATTTTACGGATTGAAATTTATGCATTTGCCATTTGAGCGTAGTAACTCACGCCGGTGATTGGATAGTCCGGAGAGCTGAAGGAGGCGCCGGTGGTTGGGCAGGCACTCAACAGCTGACGAAGGGTGGGAACTTGGACGACCTGGGGATTCTAGTATGCGGAAGATGTGCACAAGATGGCTACATTCCTGAGGTTTTTACTTTCCATGGCCCTTCAAAGTAGGAAGGGAAGTTATGTAATCGGCTGACAATTTTTTTGAGTTCCCTTCAGATCTACTGAGTCTGACATATACTATTTGAGAAAATGGTCTGCGTGACGCGATTAAGAGAAAACGACTTCACTTAATCAACTCAAACTTGATATCTAGCCCGCAGGTCACGATGGCATGCCGAAATAAGGGTATGGGCCAAATCCACTCAAAACTAACTATAGCTATCATAGTGATCAAAACACCAAATACTTTTTATTTTTTATATGAACAGCTCTTAATAATTTGACTATACCATAAAATTCCCATTAGTGGAAAAATGACGAAAGCAGCACAATAAACTACTAATGTTTCCGACGAAAATCAATTTTAGCGCGGGTTTCGTCTTATAAACTCCGCTGAAATGTTACTAGAATCTTCAAAAATATTGATATGGTAGTCCAACCGAATACCTATAGGATGAGTGTTTGAAAACGCTCTTTAAATATATGGGAGTCACTCCGAACATTCCGGATTTCAACTACCCTCGTTTCGTTTACTACCATTTCTAAACCCTTCTACCCAAGAACTCTGAAAAAATTATTAATATCCTTTTCTCTTCGCAGCCTAATTAAGTAAGAGCAGCATAATAAATTCCGGAACTGTAAGCGCTACCGCTTTCTGCCGCACCAGTTGTTGTCTTTTGGGTGATGCGTTGTTGGAGGAATACGTCACCTTATCTTGGATTTGGCTAAGTAGAAGTTGGCGGGCAGTACAGTTCTAAGATTGTGTGTTGGCATGTTTCTTTTGGGGATGGGTGATTTGGCGAAGATGTTAGTCTTCGTATCCTGGTCACAGTCTCGCCATAGTTTTGTAAAATGTTTGGATGAAAGCCTGTAAGTGAAGAGGAACCAGGGAATTTCTCGCAGGGCAGAGCTACTTGTGTCACTACTCCGAGATAAGTGAGAAAATCCTGCTTCCATAATGATTGTAGTTGCTTTTACGTCTGAGAAGGGGTTCTGAGTGTGGATAGACCTGGAAACCTCTGGGTTGTGGGAATGGAGAATCAGTCCGATGGGTTTTTATTCAGTGAAGTGCCTTTCTTCTTTCACGCTTCAAGGTTCAGCATTCAAACCTGACAGGTTAGCGACTGCGCTCTGTGGAGGGACTTTATATGTGCCCGGGCATGCACGATGGCATATCACTCTGCGGTATACAGGGAGCTCCATTCCACTGACCAAATTTCTGGGTTATCTAGTGTGTTGAGTTGTAGGGAGCGCATTCAGCCTGGCTGTGAATGGCAGAGCGGTTGGTGAATATGGAAACTGTATTAGGGAGTTAGGTCTGCTGTAGAACTGGAAGGGGGAGTGAGGAATAGAGAAAGAGAGAGTTAGTGAGAGAGAGAGAGAGAGAGAGAGAGAGAGAGAGAGAGAGAGAGAGAGAGAGAGAGAGAGTGGGGAGAGAGAGGTTCATTAATATTTTATACCACCAGACATGAAAAGAAAAACAAAACTTCTTATAGTTTAGTGAATAATAGATACCAACTGTAGGCCTGTGGTGTTGGGAACGAGTTGTTATACACGCGATACTGGAAGAATTGAAAGAAAATAATGAGGCTGTGAATGCGATTTTTTAAAAAAAGGATAGTATTCACTTTTGCAGGGTTATTGGAAAATAACTGTTAGAACTGGTAGTAACCGCAACGACAGTAGTTGAAATTAAGGAATTTCTGGAGTGAGCCCCATGTATCTCATGAGCGTTTTTAAACACTCACCCTTTAGGTATTGGATTGGACTACGATACTAATTTTGTTAAACATTCTACTAACATTCCAGCGGAGTTTATTAGGAAAAAACCGCGCTAAAAACGCTTTTGGTCGAAAATTTTGATAATATATTGTGCTGCTCTCGTCATTTTCCCACGAATGGGAGTTTTATGGTATAATTGCCTTATTGACAGCTATCAATATAAAAAGTTTAATCAAAATCGTTAGAGCCGTTTTTGAGAAAAAAATTTGGTGTTTTGATCACTATGATGACTATAGTTAACTTTCGGTGGATTTTGCCCATACCCGCATTATTGCGTCCCATGGTAACCTGTAGGCTAGACATCAAGTTTCAGCTGATTTGGTACGGTGGTTTTCTCTAAAAATCGTTCACAGACACACATGCACACACACAGACTGACTGACAGATCTGTTTCTTTATTTCATGACTGTACCTAAACCCTCGACGAGGGTTATATCAGTCATAGAAGTTGCGGTTTCGCTAATATGCAAGAGGCCGGCCCCTGCAGCATCCACCGAACTCAGACCTGTGGAGGTACGGCAGGTATGTGGTCGTTAGCCAGTCTCACCGTAGAGAGCTGTTGCCCGTGTGTTACCGCGCGGAGGTGACCACCTGAGGAATCCCGTACCATCTGGGAGTATTTCATAATCTGGTTCCCTACCTGATCTTACTTTTTACTTGGGTGGCAAGTTTCAAAAGGACAGATCAACTATAACCACGTTTCTTAGCCATCACCTTCTTTGCGAACTTTGCAAAATGGTTGTAGGCTTCCTTTGTAGCAGTTAATGCTGCTAAGTTCGTTTGCCCTCCCAACAACCGTCGCTCACTGTTGTAGAAACTACAGTGGAGCAGCACATGGTTTCTTGTTTCCTCCGCACTGGAGGCACAAGATGTGCATAATGGAGAGTCTTTCAGAGAAAAGAAGTGGAGCCGCGCATTGAAGTCACCATGTCCCGTGAGGAACTGGCTCGTCCAGTGGTCTGGCTCAACCCATTTTCTAGAAAGACGTTCACGGATGTTGGGGAAGAACTCATACGTATCACGTCCCTTTGACGAGGATTCCCATCTCGCTTGCCATTTCTCTAGAGCCCATTCATCGATGGCGGCAAGTTTCTGTTCTGTGGTGAGATCCGCACGGAGTTCAGCCCAGAGCGGGGAAGCTCCGTTTCACTCTCCACTTGTCAATCATGCACTCAACAGCCAAATCAACTGGTAACTGACCAGTGATCACCTGGAGTGCTTCCGTTGATACAGTCTTGTAGGCCTTGGTGATCCACAGGAGCGCAGCTCTCTGGGATTGGGCCAATACTCTCTTTTGATTGACTGTTAGTTTGCTACCCCAGACAACGGGGCAGTAGCCAATCACACCTAAATAGATGGCCTTATACATGAGGATGGTGTCGTGGTAACACACACCCCAAGTGGCCTTAGTAATGGCACGCAGTGAGGCAAACCTTGCAATGGTAGTGCCTTTAAGGGACTGGAGGTGTTGGTTGAAACCCCACCTCTCACCTATATTCACTCCTAAATACTTGACGTGCTTTTCAAGAAGGAGCCTGTGGCCGCCAAAGCGTATTCTGGGTGGATTATTCACTTTCCCCTTCAAGAGGATGAGCTGGGAGTTTTCCTCAGCCACCTGCATCTTGACGTGCTCGCACCATTGGTTGACAGTGCGGAGCACGTGGTGGGTTTTTCTTCAATTTGGCGGACTGACTCTGCAAAGATCAGCACAGTCAAGTCATCCACATAGGCGTACGGCTCACAGTCAGTCTCCATGAGTTTCCTGAGAAGACCTTCGAAGAAGGCATTCCAGAGTGCTGGTCCAAGGACCGAGCCCTGTGGGCACCCCTTCTCAATCTTTCTCCGGACAGAGACATGCCTGCTTTCGATCGTAGCAGTTCTGTCTGTCAGGTAACTTCTGACGAGCGAGTACAGGTTGCGGGGGATTCCCCTACCTTTGAGCTCATTAAGGAGCGCTGGCCACCAAAGGTTGTCAAACGCTCCTCTGATGTCAATCAGAACTGCTACGACGTACTTAACCGGTGCCAGCAGGGAAACACGCCGAATCTCGACAATGACATCCTGCGTGGACCTTCCTTTGGTACACCCGTATTGCCTGCCTGTGAGGTTGCGGCCAAAGACTCCTTCGAGGGACTGCAACATCAAGATTTCTAGTGTTTTGCCTAATATGGAAAGAAGGCTGAGTGGTCTCCATGATCGCGGGTCTGACTGATTGCGGTCGCCTCCCTTTTGAAGAGTGACAACGCGCGCAGTCTTCCACTGAGTGGGGAACTGTCCGACCTGCAGACAGTCATTAAATAAATTAAGGAGGCCGCTGGAGATAGTCCGCTCAGCCTTCCTTAGCATATTGCTTTCTATTTTATCTGGCCCAGGAGATTTGTTGGGCTTTAAGGTCGCAAGGGCCCCGCCGAGGTCGCCGGTTGTATGCACAGTTCACAGACTCAAAATTAAAACAGGAAGGAAGTAATTATCAAGTAGAAAAGACAATATCAAGACAAAAAAAAACGTGTGAAAGGTAATGGGAGTATACACTTCTCAAGTTCGTTGGAAAAATTCATACCCTTTCATAATAACCCATAAAAAAATTAGCTTTTTATATTTGCGTGCTTGTAGCGATTCGCAGAGACCTCAACTCGTTATCCAGGTGCTTGTGGAGAATGTGCAATTTGTTCGGAGCTTGTACTGCCCAGAACCAGTCGAGGTTTGGGATTGACAATGTGACCTTGAAGTAAAAATGTTGAGTGTGACCCTGAAGTGAAATCTTGTAGTGAGCTGACCTTGCGCTAGTTTTGAGCAGAGTAGAACGCTTATGAAAAAAAAGCAGGAGGTTCCAAAGCGAAGAGATGCTTGAGAGAGAAGGCAAGGTTCTCTCTGAAGAGGTATACGGAAGGATATCTGCGTGACTTACGGGCTATAATTTTCAAGATGGCTTTCTGGACATTACACATTTTATTGGAGTGAGAACTCAGTCCCCCTCATGACATATTGCAGTAGGGACTGTACAAGGGAATAATACATGGTTTTTTTAGATCTTTCCGTCCAGTCCAGCACTTGCCTAATACAGAAAATGCTGGTGAAATTACCTAAGTTCTGAACTACGGAATCCGCATGCTATCCCCAGGAGAGCTTGTCGTCCTATCTTCCCTTCACTTACCCTTCCTAAAGGGGGACGAGCAAAGGGCCCCGCGGTAGGAGTGGATTGTTAAACAGCCAGACATGTGCAATGGATTACCATAAATTTACTCTTTTCTTTATTGAGAGTTAACAAACTTTCAGTTAACCATTCGTTCACCTTATTCAACACGGTACCCGCTCGCCTAAAAAGCTCTTCTCACTGAAGGCCCTCCCCCAGAACAATCGAATCGTCTGCAAATAAATATATTCTCGCAGTAACCTGAACCCCGAAAATTATAATTACGTAAATTAAAAACAGCAGTGGCCTCAAAGTTGAACCCTTTTCGCGTAATTTTCTTCAGGTTCGCTTACGTGGTCTCCTTAACTGAACGTTCTTATAAAACGAGGCATGGAAGAGTGACAGCGGAAAGAGGTTGTTTTAAGAAGAAATATGAGACTGAATATGGAAATGGGGGGTTTGAGTGAGTGGTCAATTCAATTCTCTCATTAGAAAGTGAGGGCTCATACCATGAGCTGTACTCTAAAACAAAAGGTACACATTTAACACGTTGCACTTGTTGTTCCTCACTCCTCTCTGCGATGGTACCTCTTTGCTCTTGTCTTCTTCAGCCTCACAATAATCTTGCAGAGTCCTGCCATACTGCCTAGCTGTTAGTTTGGTTCGTCTCTTCATTCTTCTTCCTTCTGGGATTCTGCTAGATCCATTCTGTTCTGACTCAGCAGTGCCCAAGTAAATTGAGCTATACGTTCCCAATTTTCTTCAGAATTCAACACGTTAAGAACGAACGATTCCTTATCGTGGCACTGCCCGAGCTTTGGACCAAGTGTTGGAATCAGATCCTTGGCCCACTGCCTCTTCTGGGCTGCTTTCCATTCCTCTTGCCACCTCATAAGTATAGCAGTTCCCGTCGTTTCATTATGATACTCCTCAGGTCCTCCGGTTGCCCCTTAATAGTTAAGGCTCTTCCCACTTGGTTGCCTCTTAATAGTTAAGGCTCTTCCCACTCGGTTGCTGGGAGGTGAATTGTGCGGATAACACTGCATATTGAGAAAGAGTGTCGGAAGGGCCGTTGTCTGTGGTACGCAATGCTCAGCACCCACCTTCTACTTAACATTATGAACTTCGTTGACAGTATAAATATACGCGCCTCTATAAATGTTGATGTAAGGACATTGGGGCAATAAGAACAAAAACAAATACATTCTGCAGCGTGTACTTTAATTTAAGTTATTAACGCATCGAATTCTGGCGGATCGCTCGTAACGTCGGAGCGACACCATTTCCTGAATGAAAACGTGTGCAGATCCCGCTTTTCTCTTCTGACGGCGAGGAAGGAAGCAACGTCACGTAATCGCCTTCCCGGACTACAATGGACCATCGACTGGGAAGCTGTTTAAAAATCCTATTGGAATCCAAATAACGCCCGGATATCGACGCTTCCCGCTCCCAGGCGTTTGTCGGCGATAGATCGGAACTGTAGAACTGCTGCGCCTGATTCCAGGGCTAGTCTGCGAGTTTGTTCGAGTCAGTTGTCGTCTGCCATGCGAAACTGGGGCATTCTGTAGTCCAAGAAACACAACGCGCGCTATTTGAACTGGTTTACTCTAAATGTTAATTAAATCTTGACACATGGACATGGAGGCAATTTTGTGGAGTGAAATGCGTTTTTAGCACTCATACTGAGCTAAACCGTGGAAAAGTCGCCAAGCGAGAAAAGCATCTGAACGCTCGCTCGCTGAAATTTATTTGCTTTCATTTGACACGGATGAGCCCAATCATAGAAATGGATGGATGTGGCTCAAGCGATGGAGTTTTGTCTTCACCAGGCCATTTTGAAGGCGTGTGGTTTCCCCAGACTCGTTGTTTGAGAAGCCGTTCAGGGACAGACACGCGGGAAGATGTCGATGTTGCTGCATGATGGGATTCGTTGTAGGTTTCCACTGACTAGTAGGTTTATGCTGCGATGCTAGGTAAGACGTGCGTGAGATGCTGGTAGATCATCAGCTCCTTTACATCTGTCCTGCTTTCCTCGAAGCAACCATCGTCGATTGAACACAAAGCTGTGTTCAACTGTTCGTCAAAAACGGACAACGTTCGAACATAATGACGGGCGAGAGAGTAGGTCGCAGTAGTAGGGCAGAAAAGTTGAAGGTGGGGGATCAAAAGTTCCCATCGCATTAGAAGAACCTTCAAGTTTTTCTGCGTGGCTGGCATCTGGAACGCACTAACGTAGGGGAAGTTCGACCACTAGTTGGGCGCCAATGTTACGGGGGTAGTACGAATCAAGCTGAATGCAATTGGAACAGAGTTTTATTCTCAATTACATTCGAGGAAGTTTTACCACCACAGACAGGGGAACTGAGAGGGTGCGAACGCGAGCACAGGCAACACGGCGACGTGGGGACTGGCTTGGTTACAACTGACGGCAGCGAAGTCTCGAGCGAATCGGGGCATTTCAGGTTCCCAGTCAGCATAAATGCTCCAGACGAGCCTCTGCTGAATCGAAGGGTTTGGTTCGTCCCGTTACAGAAACTAAAACATATGCTGTTCAGGAAAAAGAATGTATCTTCGAAATAATCCATCTCGACTGAAGAGGACGATATGAACTGCGAATAACTAATATTCGATCTAAAGATTGCCAACTACACGTCATTGACTGAATGGGCTGTGGTGGACTGAATGAGCAAGGAAGTGTAAAGAAAACGGACTAAATAGGATTGCGGGGGGTGGGGTGGGGGTGGATTAAAGGTAAGCCCACTGGATGTGCTTTGTGCTACTCTGGAAACTACCATTATCATTACGTTTGGCGTGTACTTAACGTGTTGAGAGAAAAGCTAGACAGATTAGTGGCAAGGGTCAGGCGATGGAGCTTTGGCAACCTGAACTGGGAACTCCCAATGGCCCAGGGTAGTGGCCTTCATTACAGACGTGGCTCGACTTGCATATTTCCGTACGGACGTGGCCAACTTTGCCAAATGGTTTAAAAGAAAACCAAAAACAATGGATAATGAACGTGCAGTGGTCTTGAATGTGGTAAAAACATTTTGATCACAGTGGAAGAAACTTTCTTTTCGTTTTTAACAGCTTTTACTTAATTGGTATTTATCTGGCGAAGAACAGTGCGGATTATTTGGACGCCAGGGACTCCTCTGTCATCGGATGTTGGAGTAAGATTCCAAACGTGTCATTTGCGCAATTCAAGTTAGCGCTTTTAGGAAGTGGTGGGTGAGCCCAAGGAGCCGCAGAGTAATGAAGAAATTCCTGGGCGAGGAGGTAGAAAACTCTCCAGGGCAGAACTTGTTATTGGGCAAAAGGCGGCTCAGAAGATGAACCTCCTCCGGTTTTGCCTTCACTTACATTAAACGGACAGTGATGAATTTACTGCGAGGGTTTGGCGTAATTACCTGCTCATACTCTTTGGCGTATTACAAAGTTGCGCGAGGTTTTGGTTTCGCCCTCTTCCACTTCCATCCCTTCATTAAACCTTCGGAAAGACTCCTCGCTGGGGCCCCTACGAGTGAAATACGGCGACGAAGCGGGTAACCAGATAGTGGGTTTAGAGGAAAAAAGCGGTCTGAACGACCTTCTCCAGGTAGAAAATGTTATCACACAGCAACACAGTAGCCGTTTTCATTCATGTCTTTTGAGGACTCTGCGCCGCTGATCAGTGGGGTAGGTATCCTTCGACGCTCATTCAATGGAACCGCTGATTTGTCGTCAGCGTCCAGACAGTGACATTGTGGAGGTCAGCGATTTGGCCCTTTTTCCTGACGAATCCTTACTACAATGCTCATTATGAGTTGAACTCAACCATCCATGGTGTCCACCGAAATATGGTTCATACAGTTGGTAACAAAATAACGAGGACAGAAGCATCCAGTGAGCAGTTGCACCTCTTAATGCTCGTACAGCAATTGATAAATAGCTGATCCCAATCTCTCCCAACTCCTCTGTAGGAAATGAACTGGATAGGTATTGTATATTGTGAAGGATAAAGCCTCTGTTTCCGTTGGCTCTCTGTTCTATGGCAGAAAAGCACGGGGAAGGGGGAGCAGTTATCCGCGAGTCTTTGAGCTCGATATTTCATTCTGATTCTTCATACGCCTCTCCCTTATCAGCTAGAGATTTTAAGTTCAATGTTTTCAATATTGTTGGATAAAGAGAGCAAATGCCTGTTTATTAACCCCCTTGTCCAGATATTAATTTTATTAATTTTAATGACGATACAAGCAAATTAGGTTACTTTGATTAAACATTGAAAGGAGTTCGACTCATTTATTCCATTTCTATTTATTCGATTAAATTCAAAGCGGGTCTTAGTGCGTTCTTAGTTTCATTTCTTTATTTTCTCCTCATGAAGAGTTATTGGGCCCAGACACGAACTGCTATAGACAAATCACAAATTGGTAGCAGAGCTTTTTCCAAACCAAGCAGGTGAGTGGTGGATGGTGAGTAGGGAGTGGTGGACTTAGAAGGGCAACATAGAGATCCGACCTAAGCCAGCGAGCATGGACAATCTCAGTGTTTCTCGGGCAACTGATCTGAACTAATACGACGGCAGAAGCTGTGTATCATGACGCAGTTGCAGATGAACAACCAGAGGCACGCAGAAAGCACTACAGATATTTTAGATGCTGGAAAGATGTCCGCTACTCAAAGAGTACAAAAACTTCGAAGACAGAGACAGCGTCAAAGAATGAAAGCAGACACTCCTTCTGACTCTTCTAAGTCAGTGGACATATGGAAAGGGCATAGAGAATGAGCAGAAATGGATGAAGGTTTCTTTGGCCCGATCTGGGCCAACCACATTAAAGTGAATAGCGCCAGATCTGTGCTGTTCTGTTATGGGGACGGTGGTTTGTATCTAGATCAGAGGTACACTACCAGTCCATACGCCCCATAATATACATATTTCTTATAAGGAAGGACGAAGAGAAGAGCGCCCTTGAATTGTCACAACCTGCAGGTGGGAAAGTTCCGTCGTCCGCGAACATTTTGATGTTTTCACAGAAAATAAGGACGTGCGGTAGAAAATTATCGGATGAGGTTGAATCAATAAACCGCCTCGCCCTGGCCCTCGTTTGAGATTATTGGCAGACCATTCGAACCCATCACGAAGGTCAACATTTATGAGCAGTAAACGGGCAGCGTCGAGACGATTAGACATGAGAAGATGTGTGATCGTGCGAGGGTGGGAGTGAGAAAGAGAGATGGAAGCGTTGAAGTGTAAGATGAGGACGAAGACGAGGATAAGGGAGTGAGACTGCACATTCCCCTGAGCCGCGCCAGGGCCACCATCGGCCTCTCTGGGCTGCCCCCGTCAACACGAAACTTTTTTTTCCCCTCTTTTCTTTTTAATTTTTTTCCTCTTTTTTTTCGCCTCATTTTCTACTCCGAGGCGTCACCCTGCGCAGTAGATTGAGGTCCGTCCGTCATGTCCCGAGTTACCGTACGGCCCGTCAGTTACGCACTGGAGTGACTCGGCTGACTCCACTACAACTTGCAACATGTCAGTGGGTTCGAAACAAAAAAAAGGAAGTGACTCGTTTCCGGTTTCGTGAAATTTATAGAAAATTCAGTTCTGAGGATGTGCTGGGAGTAACATTTGTGTTGTGCTTTAACTATAACTTGCCAAAAAGCTGTTTTTGTAGGAATTCCCCCTTTCAAAAGTAGCTTTTCAGATTCTGTTCGTGCCACCAAAATTTAAACGTATTCAAAGTTAGGGAGTTTCTGAGATTTAACCAAAACATTGAGACGTACCAGTTCATGAGCTAACGCGTAGAGTTTGCCACGAAGACACATTCAGGGTTACCAGCTTTCCGTTCAGAAACGGTTGAGAATCGAACGTGGGTTTTCTGTGCCTTTAGGAGTGTAGTGCCGCATCTTGGATCTTATTTATTTAGTGTGGATACGAGACTAGCCCGAAATACAAAAGGAAAGAAAGTCGAACGGAAAACAATAATGATTTTCCGCATCAGTTAAGAAAAGCGCGCTTGTGAGGGAGAAGATGAAGAGCAAGCTGGGACTCGGCAGCGGGGAGCGACGTCTGGGGATAAGGCAGATGGGGCGATGGTATAGGTAATTGGTTACGAAGAACGGACAATGTGACACTCATCTACGCCAGGCCACCACAGACTCGTACTTGAGAATAGACTGAACGAGTATCTTGCACAAAGAGACGAGGGCTGGAGCGGGGGTGAACTCTCTGGTGTGCTCCTTCACAAAGCCCAGGGCAAGCATACTGTGGATAACTGGTGATTGAGGAAGACGCTGAGGTCAGAAATATTCGAGGTGCATGGAATGCTGGCACCGTCAATTGTGTATGTAAGCAGGACCAGTGAGTGCGAGTGAAAGAATGAAGCGATGGCGCATTTAGTTGGATTGAGAGAGAGGCCATTTTGCGAGCACGGCAGAGAGAGAAGCCTCAACTGGAGCAAGTGGTCATGAAAGGGATCACAGAGAGCGAGGAAGAGCTAATACCAAATTGAAAAGAAGGTAGCAGGGATCCTTATCCCTGACGCTGACGGAATAAAGGACAACCAGGACTTGGGCGAAATCAGAGGTAATTAGGTCCACTTCGAGATAGGACTGTTTCTTAATCAAATTACTGTTCCTAAACCTCATGCAAGAGGCCAGCCAGTCGCTCAGCATCCATCGAACCCAGACCGGCAGAGGTACAGCAAGTATTTGGTCTTTTGCCATTCTCCTGGCAGAGAGCTGTTGCCCATGTTAAAGAGGTCTGACCACCTGGGAAATCCCATACCATCAGTGAGGAATTTTTAATCTGATTTCCCATCCCGTCCAACGATTTACTTACGTGGCATGCTTCAACGGAGAGATCAACTGTGACCACATAGCTATGCCATGACCGTCTCACAAACGCGTTCAAAGCTAGGTTTGTCTGCTCTTCCAAACACCCTCACTCATTTTTTGTGGGAACTACAGTGGAGCAACACGTGGTTTCTTGTTGCCTACACAATAGAGGCGCAAGGCGCGGAAAGTGGAGCCGCACATCGAAGTCGCCATGTCCTGTGAGGAACTGGCTGGTCCAGTCGTCTGGCTCAATCCACTTTCTCCTAAAACGTTCACAGATGCTGAGGAAGAACTCATATGTGCCACACCCCTTTGACGAGGATTCCCATCTCGCTTGCCATTTCATCGCCGGCAGCAAGTTTTCATTGATTGGTGCGATCCGGAAGGAGTTCAGCCCAGAGAATTCTCGTTTCACTTTCCACTTGTCAACCGCAGACTCAATGACCAAGTCAACTCTGTAACTGACTAGTGACCACCTTGAGTGCTTCTGTTGACACAATTTTATAGGCCTTGATGATCCACAGGAACGAAGCTCTGTGGGATTGGGCCAATACTCTCTTTTGATCGACTGTGAGTTTGCTACCCCAGACAACGGAGCAGTAGACAATCACGACTTGGTAGATGGCCTTGTACTAAAGGATTGCTTCAGAGTAATACACCCCACAAGTGGCCTTATTAATTGCTCTTAGTGAGGTAATGAGGGACTGGAGGTGCTGGCTGAAACCCCGCCTCTCCTATATTTACTCCTAGGTACTTGACTTGCTTCTCATGCACCAAAACGTATTGTTGGTTGGCAATTTAGTTTTCCGTTTAAGAGGATTAACTGGGGTTTTTTTTGTCTGCCACCTGCAGCTTTTGTCTATATTTGACGGATCGATTGTGCACAGATCAGCTGACAGATCATCCATGTAAGCGTATGGCTCGCTGCCAGTCTCCATGAGCCTCCTGAAAAGGCCTTCGAAGAAAGCGTTCCAGAGAATTCAGCGACAGACACGATTTGAAATGAACGATGAAATCTTGGTAAGGTCATACGTCATCTACGCTATTTCTCTCCTCAATGCCTGCATTCGATCGTAGCAGCTCAGGTAACTTCTGACCAGTCCATGACGTGACCCTCGCCAAGAGCTCACGGGACAAGCAAGTCGTCGACGTGAAACGCCCATGGACGGCGCCACGCTGCTCGGCAGCGATGTGGTGGCTGGAAAGGGACTGGGGGGATTTTTCAGTTTTATCAGTCACTCAGGAAGTAGAGGTAATGTTGAATATAAAAGGTTGAGGAGAGAAATAGTGTAGATCACGTATGACCTTACTAAGATTTCATCGTTCATTTCAAATCGTGTCTGTCTCTGAATTTTCAATTCCCAATAGCAGCTACCGGTTAACATTGGTTATATGGTTAAATCCAGTGTGCCTGTTGCGCGAGTTCACCTTACTTGGATGGTATATGTCATGCTTGATAGTGTCTTTTCTTGTAAAGAAGTGGTGTCCTCCCATCCAAGAAACATCTAGTAGTGCTAACAAGGAACGACGTAGATCTCGGTTAAGCATCAGTGTCGATACTTCGGCGTACCATTCCTTCCCGCATCAAGCACCAACTAACAGGCAAACGTCGATTACCGACATCATTCGCCGTTTACGGAAACGGTTTACAAAGCGACGACCGCCGAAAAGACACGACACCCGTTTCAAAACCGCCACCAACGCGATAAGTTCCGAAGATAATCTCAAGAAATGATCCTCCAGGCCGTTAAGAGGCTCGAAAAACAGACCGAGACGGCGTGAAAATTACGATCCTGAGACCTTAAAGTCTCGAAATTGGTTTTTATCTTTGGACTTAACGTAATATAAACACAAGCGAGGAACGTTGTGCTAGTGGACGAAGGTGGAAGGAGGTTAGGTGGACAACATATCTTCCAGAGGCCCAGAAGTATCTCCGAGGTCGTATATTTGGGAGGAAGATGAGGCCATTCCATTAAATGAGGGTTCATCAATTGGTCGGTTTAAATGTTTGGCCTGACCCGACCCTTCTGCCCAGCCAGCTGGACTCCGCCGCATCTCTCCCGGAGGCTTTCCAGCAGTGAAACTCCGAGGTTGATGACAGTTTTTACTAATGAGGCGCTGATGCCCTCACCAAAGATTGATTCATTGACGGTTTCGTTCATCAACCAGGATGCAATTAGGGCCATACGGAAAATAACCCAACCTCCAAACAAACATAAAAGCAGTCATTTGCACTAAAATAAAATGTTATAACGAACCATGAAAAATGTCAGATGACGGTAATGAAAAATATGCAACACTATACATGGGATTGATATACACTTTTTGATCGTCTCCGTTTTCATGAGAAAACACACAAATTACTATTTCCCATACGGTAGAAGTTTATTAATGGTCGTAAGATAATTAGAAGCAACCCGATAAATTCCTGAATATTGATTAGTTCCGTCTAAATTTCTTTAGCCCTACCAGTAGATAGAAGTTTTTTTCAGGATTAGAGGATTATCTAGGGGCTTATGGATTCGATGGAGTGCATGTGGATGTAACAAATGACATTTTAAAGCTTCGTTTCTCTGACGATTTATACCTAGTCGGAAGCTATATATGGCGTATAGAGAGGATGTTTTGTGCTTTATACGAATTTTTCGAGTCAATGGGGCTCTCAGTTAATGCAGATACAAATAAAGTCCCCCCCCTCCCCCCACATGCAACTGGGGAACTCCACCCCATCCTCTCAATTTCCATGGGGGTGATGTTCCCTGATGCAACGTCCCCTCATTCGCGCACGAAACGCAAGACAACCTTGAGGCTCATCCCTACAACCCCTCCAGCCAGCCCCTCCCATATGCACAGTACATGCTCCGCCAACTCCTGTTCTGCATCGCAGGATCTTCAACCTCAGTCACTCTCTGACTAACCAGTGTTGCCCAGGTGGCTTAGTGGACTGTCGACAGTAAATAGACTGAAGATCTCTTTCGTTCGCTCCCTGAAGAGTTTCATAAACAGCCTGGCACATCCCGCCAATAAGCAGCCCTGCACTTCTCCACCCATTTGCCAACCTCCCTAATCAAGTGGCTTTTGGTGGTCCCTACGAAGGGCTCAGGTTCCACTGGGAGATCCTGGCAGATCCTGTGCTCGCCAGCCTTCTCATTCCCTTCTATTCCTTCAGGCCAGGCAGGCATTCCCAAACCTGCCCCGACGTGATGTCGTAGGAAACCAGGGTCTTAAGTGCAAAGCCTAACTGTCCAACATAATGTATAATCTGTTGCCAGTGCACTCAGTGGTATCGCTGTCCAGATCCCTTGACCATAAACTCTTGTACTGCTAGGTTTGCTGTTTTGAGAGAGGATTTAAAGAACCTTGGGGTGCCGTTTAGCTCGCCTCGGGTGTTTATCAAAGTAGTTTTTTAAAATCTAATATTTATTTCCGTATTTATTTGCATAAGTATAAATTATAAATCATCTTTCCAACTGTACAAAAAAAGAAAGAAAGTAAACCTGCTGTGATAGAAATGTAATTCTCCATATGGGCCTTGCCCAGGGCAGAGAATGAGTGACAATCATCACTTACTTCTTCACTCGCTGTAATTGTGAATGTAATATTATCTCTATCCAAAAATCCTTAAATAATTTTTTTTTAAATGGAATCCGAACAATACCTTTTTAGGGTCAATTTTATATTAAAAAAAGACTGTCGCTAACTGTTCCATTTATAGCGATTGTTGGGCGCACGAGAGGGAGAGTTGAAGTTCGAAATAAAGAAACTCAGTGAGCGTGAGGAGGACTGTAATATGTGAGCAATGAACTGCGTTGAAATAGAATGAGCTGAGTTCGTGTACAAAAGGGCGACACAAGACTAGTACTCGGAGCACGTGAACTGGCGCGGTAAACTGTATTGGAAGGAAAAAGGCGAGCTGTGTTACAGGGGTGGGAGTTGATAGCGGGAGCCGAGTGTTTCTGGGAAGAGTGGTGTGTCTTGGAGAAGGAAGTAAATTGAGGTGAAAAAAGGGTAGGTGTTCGGAGGCCAATGCTTGGATGATGAGTGAGCACGACAATGGATTACTTGAGCTCAGGTACTAAAGTGAGGGTAAATGAGTGTACACAACGGGATATGCAGGGGTGGTCCAAAGAATGTAAGGACTGTAGGACAGCACACTGCAGTGGTGCAAGTAGGAGAAAGCACATTGGGACGGAGCAAATAGGAGAAAGCACATTGGGGCGGAGCAAATAGGAGAAAGCACACTGAAAGGGGAATAGGGGCAAGTGCAGTGAGGTGGTGAAAGTAGAAGGAAGCTCACTAAGGTGGTGCAAATGGGGCTAGCACACTAGGGTAGTGAATAGGAGAAAGCGCATGGAAGTGGTGCAAAACGGGGAACGGATAAGGGCATGGGATAGTGCGGTCTTGGATGAAATGGTCAATGATACGTGGAATGATTACAATTGAGAGGTCGAGAGAGTAAGGAACTTGAATTTTGGAATGATCATGAGTCTGTCTAGGGTGAAACATTGAAGACGCGTTGAGTGGGATGTGAAGACATAAATGGCGTTGGGGCATGGGAAACTAGCGATGAGGGCGACGGTAGTTATGGAAGCAGAAAAACGGGTAGGAGGATAAGATGACAGGAGGTGTAGGTAAGCTAGGTGAATTTGGTGATGTGGTCAAAAGGGTTTTGGTGGCCGCACTTGAATTTTGGTAGGTGGGCATGAGAGGCTAAGAGGAAGGGATTGTAGTGAGGGCCTTGTAGGATCGATATGAGTTTGGGCAGTGTGGAACTTTGAATGTGAGTTAGCGACTTGTGAGAAAATGATTGCGGGTTGCATAAATTAAAGCAGGATCCAAGAGGAGCTGAGGGGCGCCTCTGAAGTGGAGGAGCTGAAGGCTCGCTCCTATATTCTACTAGGGGAAGAAGGGGAAGGGCAGATCGCCTCCGACCAATGTAACACAAGGTAAGTCTCGGAATAGCGTGAACTGGCGCAGGAAGCTGTATCGGAAGGAAAAGGGCGAGCTGTGTTACAGGGACGAGAGTTGATAGCGAAGCGACTGTGTGACTACTGGGAGCCGTGCGTGTTGGAGAAGAAGGTAAATTGAGGGAAAGTACATAAGGAGAAATCCGTTGTCGTTGGAAGTTAACCTAAACTTAATTCCTTTGTTGGTGGAGAACCCGACGACTGAAGGGGCAGTTCTCAGGGGCAAAGGGCTGAAATCGTTGGGTTGGGCGAACGCGCCAGATAAAGGAATCAGCCTTTCAGATGCGCTGAACAGGGATCTTAAATTTGCTAGGAAGGAATTGTATGCAGTTATTTCTTTGTAAGGGAAACCAGTTTTGGGCTGCAGCGCTCCTAAGCTTAGGAATAGTCAAGAATCCTCCTTGCGAGAACCGCGTGCCGAACGCATGCGAAAGCAACCCAAACTCGTCACTTATCAATAAATGGCGGCCCGCACTCCTTTCGTACATGTGTGTACTGTGTATTCTGTGCCTTACCGATAACGCGCACAAAGCTTTTCTGCAAAAATGCACAGTAAACCGATCTTAAAAGACTCATTTTGACTAGTTTCGGAGGAAAGGGAAAACAGACGGACACTTCCTCAATTTACTTGAGAGTACATTAACCTGTTTATACCTATCTATCAATCACAATACCCAAGTACCTTACCTCGACAGAACAACCCAACGTGGGAAACCAAGGAAATGGAACCACTACAGTATTATTTACATTTAGTTATATCCTTTAAATCAAAGGCGCGGAATCGCGTGGCGGTGGAACCTAATGTGACGAGTACAGGATGCTTTGGTCGAGTTAGTGCTGAGATTTGGAGCCTGAAATATTCGATGAAATTGAGAAAGTGCAATACAGATACATTAAGAATGCTTTGATGCTTCCACTCAACGCCCCTGGTTACTTGCTGAGAGTGGATGTGGGGCGTGGCCAATTATGTGTCAGGGTTGTTGACAAAGTTCTGGGTAGGCTGATTCAGGTGGTGATGGGAATGTTATCTCATAGATACCCTAAGATTTGCTTCGATCAGCTTGCAGCAACCATAAACGGAGGAAAAAGACTGCGTAAATATAACTGGGCAGCTCAAGTCAAAGAGATGATGTGTGGGATCTGGTATGAAGATATATCGGGGAAAATAGACCGGCGGGAAATCCCCGAAAAGCGGGAAGAAATGATCAGATGGAATCGAACGAGGTTAGGCTATGAGGATCTTGCGAGTTTTCGATTCTACGTACAGCGGGTTCTACAGGAAGGGCCAAACCTAGACTCCCTCAGCTCCGCTCAGATTGAAAGGATTACTTCCTCTCCCAAATCTGACACATGTCCCGCAGATCACAATGACACTCCAAAATGAGGGCATCAACAAAATTGTTACAAACCTAATTATTGCTATCATAGCGATCAAAACCCGAAATATTTTCTATCTCAAAAATTGTTCGGAAGTTTTTGTATGAACAGCACCAAACGATGTAATAGTTCCATAAAATTCCTATGTGTGGGAGAATGCATAAAGCAGCACAATAAATTATTAAACATTTCTCAGAAAATCCATTTTAGAGCAGTTCTCCTTCCATAAGCTCCCCTCTAGTGTTCCAATAAACTACCTGAACGACGAGGGGTTGAATAATTTTCGGAATGTTAAGCGCCACTACATTCCACGTAAAACGTACCAGACGATTTCAAAGCAGTTCTACTATTCAAGAATAGCAAACACGAACCATACCGATAAAGGTCCCATTGGCAATCCAATTACCTGCACCGTGGTGACTCAATAGGAGGAGGAACCCAATAAATTCCAGAACGTTAAGATCCACTTTCAAGACCAATTTAGTCATTTTGATAAGGAAATAATACGTCTGTGCAGAAATGACCGAGCCAAATTAGCTAAATCTTAATATCTAGCAAGCAGGTCACCATGGGACGCCAAAATAACGGTGTGAGCAACATCCGCTTAAAACTAGACTCATGGAGCTAAATGAACTATCGGTTTTAATAGTCTTATAGCTCTTATACTGGTCAACAGACTCCACAGGCATGCGTGCGCATGTAATAATGAGACAAGAATCTCATCCACTTCAGCACGCATTGTTCATCGAACTTGCTCGGTGTTCACTTTGTGACTGCTTTGTGGTATCTGTGAAATTCCCCTGCAACTTGTCAAAACCAGCCGGTGCCCACCACAAAACCTCGCGATTGCTCGCTCTCATGATAGTGTTTTGTGAAGCACTTGCTCAAAAGTTTTTTATGAAATATTTTCATAGTAAAACGAGAAACCGCTTGGATTAGTTGCTAGAACAACAAAAATCCCTGAGTGGACGCAGAGCTGACGAAAGTTGTGCACACTATATTTTCGACTCTTGAAGTCTGCGAAGGAACTCAAAATGTTTCCTATTTCCGGTTGTGTTCCTTCCTATTTCGTAGGGGTGATGAAAGTAGAAACATCCTGCGAACGTTGAAGTTTGGAGAATAAACCAATGCCGAAATGAATAGTTCGCGAAAGGAATTAAGCCCTCAGAATTGGCCGCCTTCTACATGAAGACTCTTACGCTCATGCGTCTTTCAAAACGGGAAACCCCACTTCTTGGATTATGCAGAACCGCAATGTTCGAGTTAGCAGCGTCCCAAGAAAAGTCCGCATGTGTGGCTGTGAATGGAAGAGATGGAAATCCACCCTTGCAAATCCGTCCCGTCAATTAAAAAGTAAATACGAGCCCACGACCAGGACTCACCTTTCGCGGTTGGTGCTTAGCGCTACTTCCACAATAACCCAACCTCCGGTATAACGCTCCAACGGGGCCCGTCTTCCTCATCAATTCGTAACCTCTTTATTCTTAGCGGACTTAAAGGAACGACGATAAGTAAGGCTCAAGTAGGTAGCCATAAAAACTAATGGCAACCCCCGGGCCTTTTCTTCCGCCCTTCCCTTGACCTCGGCCCAGCGTCTAGAGTCTTGCAGAGAAGGGTTCCTTGCCAACTTTGTTTTGCAAAAGCTTTTGCTAAAGATCCTCCGATTTATGGAGCACCCTCCCTCAGAAAGCGTCGCATCTAAAGTCCTCCGTCGAGCCACTGGCTACAAATCTGATTTACGCCTTCCATAACCTCCTTTTCCCTTTAGTCCTCATTTTTTCAGGAGCGATTGCGAGTGGCTATCGAGCCTTGTGCTTGCGATTGAGCGACACGTATGGATTTTATCGCCCCGTTACCGCTCGATAACGCTACCGTTACGTTTCTAGTTGTTTGACGCTTGTGCCTTGGCTACCAAACGTGGTCATAGTAATCAGGTTTCACGAGCCCAGCTAATGACAGCTGCGTCTGTGGCTCGCGACTTCACCTAACACTGTAGCTCGTCCAGCGTTCGCTCTTGAAAAGAGAATATAAAGTTTACAACTCTGAGTTTTAGTTGTTTTATAGACCCTAGTTCATGCCATTGTTTGCCCCCAAAGGGGCTTTATATCAAATCGCTTTTTCCCTGTGAAATGAAAATTATGTTTAATGCAACAAATATCTTGTGCGATGCATCACTCACCTTTCCCAGGTCCTACGTGCATTCAGGAGTTTTCATGGCCCTAGCTACTGGTACAACATAATTTGACGTTCAATGTAGAAAGTGGTGTCGCTTAAAGTTCCGGAATCTGTTTGGGCTACTTCGCCCACTATTGATCAATCAGTGCATTAAGAAGGGGCGAATTTTTGTCACTGCAAGCCGGATTTATTTGAGAAGGGGCGTACTGTTTTGGAATTATCGGGTAAAAACTGTGAGAAGGTGCAAGTAATTGAAAAGGAAGTGGTTTGAATTTCGGAATTTCTACGGGTGATCTGAATTATCTTACAAACGTTATCAATTAGAAGGGATGAAAAACATGATTGGCTGATTAACAGGAGGGGAAGTGTAAGGAGAAGGTTCAGGCGTTGCCATAGGAAGGTTTTCAAGGGGAAGGAGTGCGGCTGATGAGGGCAGAAGGAGAGAAGAGAGGAGTTTGGTGACCGGGAAACTTACCATGGCAGCTTGCACTATGAGGATTAACTGTTTCAAATTGTTGGGGAAGTCGGCTTGGAAGAAAGGAGTTGAAAGACAAGGTTCAGGCATCACTGTTTGAGAGCTCCGAGAATAAACGATAAACCAAGCCAGCGGAGCAGCTGTTCAGTTCAGCTCAGTTCGGAGCAAATACCAACTACTGTAGAGGAATACCGCAGACCAAATTACAAATTCCCGTTTTGTCTTTGGAGGCTTTATTCTAGATTTTCTTTACGAGAAAATGCTGGTCCATGGCTGGTGACAACAATGGACAACAATGACGAGGGAAGGTCGTGAAATGGTCTGATAGTGGGCCTTACATAGCGATGGGCTCTATTCCTCCATCAGCGTTGGAACCACTTGAATGTTATATGACTGTACTCTATTCCAGCCCCTCATTTACTTCTTTTGGGACCGGTTTTGTACAAATACGGCATTTTCTCATATATTTTGTTCTGATTTTCATGGCCATGATGGTCGACGGCGTGAATTATTAAAGTTGACGTACCTGGTCCGTGCCTCTGTCTTCTCCGGCTTTTGAGATACTGTGGGGGAGCGCTTTTGATGTAAAGATATCATCTTCTGGCCGTTAAGTCAGGGCTAAAGTCAGATAGTTGGTAGTAGTGTTTATATAGGAAGAAAAAGGTGAACGGGATGGTGTTTTGTCGGAAGGAGGAGGTGGAGAGGTTCGAAGCGAAAGGTACCTGCTCATACACCTCCTGGAAAATCCGTTGCCAGTGAAACGTGTAAAAAAGCGTACATAGGACAAACAGGACGAAAAATACGGACGAGGTATTCGGAACGCATTAGATCCCTTAGTAGAACCAAAGACAAAGTTTGCCAACCACCTCAAGAAAACTGGACGCGAACCTACCAAAGTACGGGACTGCACCATCTTACTACATAAACAATACAATGGACGGAAACTGAACATATTAGAAAACATGAAAATCTACTTTTTTTAAACTGACTATTTACCTTTCCCTTCAAACCTCTCCACCTCCTCCTTCCGACGCAACACCATCCTGCTCACCTTTCTCTTCCTATATAAAGACTACGACCAACTATCTGACTTTAGTACTGGCCAGACGATGATGTCCGTTACTGGCGGAATGAACGCAATCACTTTAATACACAAATTACTGAATTTTCGAAAAGATTGCAAATAGTGCGCTGAAGAATGCTATGCCGGCAAGTGGGGGTCGATTAGCCCTTTGAAAAGCTGAGACCTTAACGTCTTGATGATGGAAGACTGAAAGCTTGTGCTTCAACATGTGAAGGCATCTTCTGCCCAAGCGTGCAGTATTCAACTCCCTTCACGTCGAACTTTTCAGAAGCTCAACATAATACGTCCTGACAAGTCCGAGACTCAACGCTCCGACAATTATTCCGTAGTTTTGAAACGTGGTGGGGGAGAGGGGACTTGAAAAGGACGCTCGAAGCGGTGCCATTTAGGAGAGGCCGAGTGGAGAAGATGGGTTGATGGATGGGCCTGGATTAATAAGGGTGTTGAATGTCGCAGGCTAATCACACCTCCTCGGCTCATTAGGTTCCGTGGGACAAAAGGGGAAGCAGCGATGGGTCAGAGTTTGTGGAAGGGAAGGGAAGGTGTTAACGGGACTGGAAGAGAACGGTGCATGAATGTGGGAAATGCCACCGACTTCCGTCTCCTCATCAGCGCGCATCATGACGGAACGGACGCTGAAACCGAATTCATAACAGTCTCTGGTTGATGTTCCCTCAGTGCGTTAGAATGATGGCTGACTCCGTCGTCTGGTTGGAATTAAAATGAGGTAAGGAAGTATTCGAATATATTTCATAATATGTCAGTTGCCTTAATGACGACTCCTGTAGTCAGTCAACGATCTAGTTGTGTAGTAAACAAACTCCTTCCGTCTTCCTCGTTCGATCCGATTTATTCCAGTTCCCTCTCGTCGTTCGTTGTAACCAAAAACGAAGCTATGTACGCACTGCCACAAACTAGAAGTACACGCAGCAAAACATAAAAATATTACTAACAATTGCGAAGCGTTGAAATTAACTGTGGAATTATTCACCGAGAGTCAGAACCAACAGCTTCTGTCGGAATAAAGTGAGGTATAGCCCTGCTGGTTCAATCAAAAGTCAATCCGAGTGATAAGTACTTCGAGCCTCCTGGCTCTTTTGCTCTGGAGTACTATTAGCTCGTTGGAATAATTGACCATGAATGTTCGTTGATCGCTGTGGTGCGTGATATATTTCGTATGTACAACTTGACTTGACGTGTGGAATGTGGGACGCACTCGAATAGGTGATTACCAGATGTTCGAATGGTTCGGTTCCCGATGGTGTCTCAGCTTCCTCTCACCCCCCCATTCCTATTATTCCTGCGTATTTGGAATATTTACCGTGTTTTGACTCTGCTTGAATCAGAGTGTACTCTGTCGCCACACTGTGCTCACCCTGCAGTTGGGGGTCCAGAATTCCACTGCCGTACTCCCTGCGTGTTCGTATAAGCCGGACTAAAAGGGACACAACTTACACTTCATTCACATACATGACACACTGGGAACCCCCTACCTTTAGCTGGGATCGCAGAACACACCCCCCCGCAGGAAGGGGGACAGAATTCTCCTGCCGTATCCTCTGCGTGGCCGTTAAATCCGGCAGCTTAAAAGGGGCAGCTCACGACACTGACATACACAACATATTCCAGATACAAAATACACTGCAACGGCTTTGCGTAGCAGAACACATTAACATAAAACACTCATAATGAGCGAAAGACAGTCCTGGAAGTAGCTCACTAACACCTGCTGAGCGATCCCCTATATAGGTGCGGCCTTCGGAATGAGGAGGGGAAAAACCAGGTTTGAGCGTTCCTGGGGCGGCTGATAGCGTGTGTCCCGCTCACCACATCACCGGTGGCCGAGGCTGACTCTGAGCAGCAGCCGAAAAATCCCTCATGCGTCTTAGTCCGGTGGGTGGCCGGACTGGCAGCTGCGGCGCATGTGGGGGCCTCCTTTGACCCTCAACGGACCAGCGAAAGGGCTAGAATCAATATGCCTGAGGAGCTTCCAGGACACTGCCTCGAGCACCTCTCGCTCATACCACTAACACACACAACAAATGAACTCACAAGGATACACTACACCAGTCCGCTTCTTTAATCACCCCCAAATAAGTAAAAAAACATGACAAAGTCAACTAAATCTTCAGCAGGTAATAAAACGCCACCTGCGCCTCTTCCTCGGGCTCGCCAAGCTCGGACCCCTCCTCCTCGGACGATGAGCAACCTACTCGTCGTCCAGCAAACTGAGGCGGAAAGAACCGGGCAAACCGCGTCCATCTCCCTTCTCCCCTAGTAGCCCGGGCAACCTGGCTGCACTACAAGCACTCGGCATTCTGTTGACCTAATCTGTCGGACATGGAGCAAATTTGCGCTTATGTCCAAATCATCCACGGCCAGCTGGCACGGATGAGGGCCAACGCGACAGGACCCATCGGGACCTCGTAACTAGCTGCCTCTTCGAAATTTCGAAGCTGGCAATCAAAGCTAATGCCCCCAACGACATCGCCCCTGCCACTCCGCCCTGCAAACTGTGGCGGCTGTTGTGAGGAAGAGCTGCGTAGGGCAATTGCCCAGCAGCCAGTGCCACCAGCCCCCCAAACTCGAGGAGCAACGACGAGCCAGGGTAGTACCCCAGGCCCCTCATATGCGGCAAAAGCCGCTACTGCGCCTTCCTCCCCCCCTCATGGAGCTGAGGCGGAATGGCAGCCTGCCAGGGCCAGGAAGCGCAGAGGGAAGCAGCAACAGGCCCCAGCTAAGCAGGAAGTGCAGGCCGAGGGCAGCGCCCGCCTATGCCTCCGCCCAAAAACAAGGGCAAAAATAAAAGAAAAACAAAAATAAAAGCCTCCACCGCGCCAAACTCCCCTAAAAACCCACGACAAAACGTGGTAGTGGTTAGGCGGACATGTGAGGAAGGAGGCTGGTCCTCCAACCCTGACGCAATGGAAGCGCTTATGCGGGGTGTCCCTGCTACGGACCTCCAAGCTTTAAGCGTCCGAGTGCTGAACATCCGCACCGCAGTAGGAGGTGGCGCCGTCATTGTGACGGAAACGCCGAAATGGCCAAGGCGCTCACGAGCCACATTTCCACGAAAAAGGAGTTGTAGCTCAAGCGTCAGCCCCTTGGGTCGTTTCCCACGCCTGCTGCTGTGCGACGTGCGGACCGACCTTCAAAAGAGGACTTGGCCCAACAAGTTGTTGAGCACAACCCTGCGTTAGGCTTGCAGCCGCAGGATGTCAGGCACTCTCTTCACTAAAAAGCGTGGAAGACAGAAGGATTGGGTGATTGAGGTATCACCCAGCCTATACAAAAAACTAGAGGGGCAGGCACCTCCAAATAGCCTGGCAGCGGTGCGCCATACGAAAGTACCAAGCCCCCACTCCAGTGCTACAAATGCCAGCGCTATGGCCACCTGGCAGTGGCCTGTACAAGACCTGTTGTGTGCGCCTGGTGCGCGCGCCTTGCCACATCTGAGTAAGGAATGCAAGCGCGATGCTCCCTCAAGTGTGCCATTGCGTCGAACATGGAAAATCCAACAGGTCGCACTACACGAGACGCATGCGGCTGTGCGATTCGTCAGCGAGCGATAGCCCTCAGGAGTCACGAGTGGATTATGAATAGGTCAAAAACAGTTCGAATCCTTCAGCACAACACAAATAAGAGTTGCCCAGTTATGGCTGAGTTGCTGCAAAATGCACTCAGAAACGCTGCAGTGTTCTCGCCATTCAGGAACCGTACATAGGATCCAAAACTCTTGGTCTGGGATCGCAGGCACGGTGGTGGCTGGAGCAAGAACGAGGGCGAGAGCAGCAGTAGCCTGCATTGACCCGTCCATTGACATGCTCGCACTCACTCACCTGAACAGCCAGCACTTGGCGCTGTGCTCATCCGAGCCGGTGGCTTTGAGCTGGTTGTAATATCATTTACAGGCAATTTGGCGCACCAGTTGCCACCAGCCTTGAACCACTCGGCGGGCTCTAGCAGGCCTATCAGGACGACCCTGCATAGTCTGTGCTGATGCAAACGCCAGATCACCATTGTGGGGATCCCCAGCCCTGGATGGGGCGGGCGAGGCGTATATAGAGCTGCTCTGGGTACAACTTGATTGTTGCCAACGACCCCATGACTGAGGCGACCTCACGATGGTCCGGGAGGAAGGTCGTGTATAGATGTCACAGCCGTGTCTCACACCCTGCTACTCAAATTGCAGGGTTGGCGGAGTCGTACCAGGTGCAGCGCAGAGCGATCACATGGTTATTGACTTTGCCATCACGGATGACAACATCCTCTGCAAAGACACGCGTGAAAAGCGATTCCGCACAAAAAATGCCCGACTGGCCACAATTCTGTAGGGTACTGGAAGGTGAACTGCGTGCCGCGGACACCGACCTAATAGCGCAAGCATCCACACCTGAAGAGGTGGACAGCAAAGTGGACATATTTACCACAGCACTGCACTCTGCTGGGCTCTCTGTACTTGGCCAACAGAAACACAGGGCGATCAAAGTCCCATGGTGGACTGAGGAACTTAATCCCCTCAAGCAAAGTGCAAAATAGAGCCAGAAGGATGTACCAAAACACTCGTGACCCTGATGCCAGAGCAACACTCCGAACTGCCTTCATCCAAGAAGAAGGCCTTCCCACGCGCCATCAAACAGGCAAAGCGGCAAGGCTGGCGAAATTTTGTGGGCGGAGGCTCTGAGAACCTGGGGCAGACACTACAAGTCCTCCATAGGAAAAGCAAATGTAGAGCAGGTCTTAGCTGCGATGCAAGTTGAGTCAGGCTGGGCCTGCGGCATCGAACGTTCACTGGAAACCCTCCTTGAGAACGCGTTCCCAGATGACCAAGTAGCTCGAGACACTGAAGCCGAGAGGGCAGCAAGGGAGCTGATCATGGACCCTCGAACGAGCCCGACATCCCACTGTGGACAACAGGTGACCTCGGCAGGGCACTTGCGACCTTGAAGCCCAACAAATCTCCTGGGCCAGATAAAATGAAAGCAATATGCTAAGGAAGGCTGAGCGGACAATCTCCAGCGGTCTCCTTAATTTATTTAATGACTGTCTGCTGGTCGGACAGTTCCCCACTCAGTGGAAGTCTGCGCGTGTTGTCACTCTTCAAAGGGAGGCGACCGCAATCAGTCGAACCCGCGATCATGGAGACCACTCAGCCTTCTTTCCATATTAGGCAAAACACTAGAAATCTTGATGTTGCAGTCCCTCGAAGGAGTCTTTGGCCGCAACCTCACGGGCAGGCAATACGGGTGTACCAAAGGAAGGTCCACGCGGGATGTCATTGTAGAGATTCGGCGTGTTTCCCTGCTGGCACCGGCTAAGTACGTCGTAGCAGTTCTGATTGACATCAGAGGAGCGTTTGACAACCTTTGGTGGCCAGCGCTCCTTAATGAGCTTAAAGGTAGGGGAATCCCCGCATAGCCTGTACTCGCTCGTCAGAAGTTACCTGACAGACAGAACTGCTACGATCGAAAGTAGGCGCATGTCTCCGTCGGAGAAAGATTGAGAAGGGGGTGCCCACAGGGCTCGGTCCTAGGACCAGCACTCTGGAATGCCTTCTTCGAAGGTCTTCTCAGGAAACTCATGGAGACTGACTGCGAGCCGTACGCCTATGTGGATGACTTGACTGTGCTGATCTTTGCAGAGTCAGTCCGCCAAATTGAAGAAAAAACTCACCATGTGCTCCGCACTGTCAACCAATGGTGCGAGCATGTCAAGATGCAGGTGGCTGAGGAAAAAAACCCAGCTAATCCTCTTGAAGGGGAAAGTGAATAATCCACCCACATTACGCTTTTGGCGGCCACAGGCTCCTTCTTGAAAAAGCACGTCAAGTATTTAGGAGTGAATATAGGTGAGAGGTGGGGTTTCAGCCAGCACCTCCAGTCCCTTAAAGGCACTACCATTGCAAGGTTTGCCTCACTGCGTGCCATTAGCAAGGCCACTTGGGGTGTGTGTTACCACGACACCATCCTCATGTATAAGGCCATCTATTTAGGTGTGATTGGCTACTGCCCCGTTGTCTGGGGTAGCAAACTAACAGTCAATCAAAAGAGAGTATTGGCCCAATCCCAGAGAGCTGCGCTCCTGTGGATCACCAAGGCCTACAAGACTGTATGTACTCCAGGTGATCACTGGTCAGTTACCAGTTGATTTGGCTGTTGAGTGCATGATTGACAAGTGGAGAGTGAAACGGGAGCTTCCCCCGCTTTGGGCTGAACTCCGTGCGGAGCTCACCACAGAACAGAAACTTGCCGCCATCGATGAATGGGCTCTAGAGAAATGGCAAGCGAGATGGGAATCCTCGTCAAAGGGACGTGATACGTATGAGTTTTTCCCCAACATCCGTGAACGTCTTTCTAGAAAATGGGTTGAGCCAGACCACTGGACGAGCCAGTTCCTCACGGGACATGGTGACTTCGTGCGCGGCTCCACTTCTTTTCCCTGAAAGACTCTCCGTATGCACGTCTTGTGCCTCCAGTGCCGGAGGAAACAAGAAACCATGTGCTGCTCCACTGTAGTTTCTACAACAGTGAGCGACGGTTGTTAGTAGGGCAAAACGAACTTAGCAGCATTGACTGCTACAAAGGAAGCCTATAACCATTTTTGCAAAGTTCGCAAAGAAAGGTGATGGCTAAGAAACGTGGTTATAGTTGATCTGTCCTTTTGAAACTTGCCACCCAAGTAAAAAGTAAGATCAGGTAGGAAACCAGATTATGAAATACTCCCAGATGGTACGGGATTTCTCAGGTGGTCAACCTCCGCGCGGTAACACACGGGCAACAGCTCTCTACGGTGAGACTGGCTAAGACCAAATACCTGCCGTACCTCCACAGGTCTGAGTTCGGTGGATGCTGCAGGGGCCGGCCTCTTGCATATTAGCGAAACCGCAACTTCTATGACTGATATAATCCTCGTCGAGGGTTTAGGTACAGTCGCCAAATAAAGAAACAGACCAGTCTCATTTACCTATGAACAAGCCTCGTTTGAACCGCTTAGCTAGTAGCTTCTGTATTCCGACGCTTCTTCATTTATTAATCTTGAGGGTAACAGAATAACTGTAAAACACGGAGTGGATAAGTGTGGGAGGTTATGAGTAACAGGAACATGGTGAAGAAAGAAAAAAACGAGCTAACTATAAATAAGTGCGCCGCATCACACGACTTCCCTTGGCTCTACGTCAATTCACCGTGTTTCTTGCTTTTCTACTAACTCAATTTATTCTTCACTCCGTCCTTGTAAACTTGGTACATCTCTTCCCGGCGGCACGAAGCGGTAGCGCTTAGAGTTCCGGAATTTATTGTGCTCCTCGTACTCATGCCCTGACCATTATTAAGCAGTCGATAAACACGATTTTTTGAGAAGGATAATAACCGCTTTTCCAGAGTTATCGGGTAAAAACATTTTAAAGTGATAGTAAGCGAAACGACGGTGGTTGAAATTCCGAATGTGAAGTAGCCGTTGTATACTTTACGAGTGCTATTAAAGACTCGTCGTATAGGTACTTGGTAGGAGCACCACCTGAATTTTTCAGAAGATTCTAATAACACCTGAGCGGATTTAATTAAGGAAAAGGAAAAGCAGCGATGGAATAATAATAATAAGGAAAAAACTACGCTAATCTTTCGTCGAAATGTTTGGTAATTTATTGTGTTGCTCTTGTAATTGTCCAATGGAAGAACATTGTACGGTATTCTTTTCTTGTTGAGAGCTGCTTACATAAAAAAATTATTCGAAATCGTTAGAGCCGCTTTTGGGGGGAATAAATATTCGGAGTTTTGATCACTATGATAACTAGGTTAAGTTTTGGGCATTTCTGCTCATTATTTTGGCATCCCGTGGCGATCTCGTTTACACAGACCACTTTCCGCAATAGTGTTTTTCGATTACATAATTCTCCCTTCTACTTCGTAAAGCCAAGGAAAGTAAAAATATAACAACATGGAGTGAATGTTGTTATTTTCCAACGTTTGACGTAATTAAAATATAAAGAATTTAGGTGTGATTGTTGAACAGGTTTGTATAAATTTGGCACTGGTTTGGTCAGTTGGTACTGCCCGTTATCTTATTGCATATAACTAATTTCTTTGATTGTACGCTTGGTTTGATGGCTTTGATGGCTTTCGCGATCAAGAATTTGGGTACCGTCATTGATTGAGTGTTCTATCAGCCCGCAGCGTACGTGGAAAGTGTTCGTGTCCGATATATAGCCCAATTTTGGGAGAGAGGCATCTGGTAAGCAATTAGAGTTTCAATTACTGTGAATATCGCGTGTCTCGTGATTTAGGCCTAGCATATTTGCACTTTTAACTCTCTCATGTTGAATGCGCGATAAAGAATTAAAGATTATATAATTTATTAGGGAATTTGGGTAGTTTTTTTTAGAAACGCTGTTCGTTTTATTGTGATTACCTCTCAAGAACCCACGCTAGATGTAAATAATAATTACCTCAACTTGTTGACGCTGAGAATTTTCGTGTTCCATGTCGCGTTGTAAAAAATATTCCCTAAGTACGCGAGGTTCGTACAAATATTTAATACATTACACGACGGCAAACCGACAGGTGGCCATGAGTCCAGTGGATTCCCTGCAGTCTGGAAAATCTCAGTCGTGAGGTAATGTGAAGGGAACATAGCTATTGTTGAAGTTTTCTTATGCTCAACTAAAATTAAACAATTATAATCAATTTAATGTGCATTTTAATTTCATTAATTTGAAATAAAGTGTTAAAACTTAAATAAAAAGTTTAAAATTGAGTCTAATTAAGTTAAATATTATTTCCTAAACTAGAGCGTGCGACTGCAAGTTCCCCTAGGGAAAAAGTTTTCTATGGTGGAGTAGCAAGGTAATACAGAAATAGAAGGGGAAGAGGAGGCCCACAAATTGGCAAGAGAAGGATCTGCACTTCTCCCAGAGGGACCTCAGCCCTTTAAACGGACCACCAACAGCCACTTGAATGAGGAAGGTGGCGAGTGTGAGGTGAAGCGCAGGGTGCTTCTTGCCGAGAGGTGCCTGACCAAAGGCTGTCCAAGTTATTTATAAGACTCTCCAAGGAGCGATCAACAGAAAGTATCCGGATGGTATGGACTCTGATCATGGGACACTGCAGGGACCACCTAGGCAAGGTTGGTAAGTCAGAGGTACAGGGTTGCAGATTACGCGAGGCGGGGTTGGAGCCAGTGGAGTATGTACTTGGGAGGAACTGACTGCGGCGCGACTCAGGTGATTGGGGTGGACCTCGAGGCTGTCCTGCGGTTCATGAAAGTGTGATGGGGACGTCAGAGACCACCATCTTCATGAGAACAGCCGGTGGAACTGATAGGACATCAGGCAGCTCATGGACGCATCACAATAGGTCTGAGGCCGCAGTGGAGGTTTATCGCCACCAGTTTTCAGAATAAAAAGAGCCAGTCTGCTGGGCACCATTAGTGTACGGGAGTAGTAGGTGATCCCTTGAGAAATCCCTTACCAAAGCATGTACTTCCAGAGGCAACCAGTTACTTAAAGGTGGGAGAGCACGTGCTGTGATGTAAATTTAACGCTGGTTTGCGAATGAAAGAAAATCCAATCAAGAGCTCCTCTTAAAGTAGTACTGCTCTCGTTTAAACAACTAAACGCGGAGTAAATAAATGACTTGGAATAAAAAGAAAGTGAAGCAGGAATGATCTGACGAGGGTTAGCAGATTTCTGACTGAAGACTTTTGAAGCAGAGGGAAACTCTTTGTATTCTGTTCGTTCGAGAAGTAATTGGTGCGACAATGTTAATATGAATCGAGCCCCACCTAAGGAGCGATATGCGGGGGTTGGGGTTGGAGACATTAAAGGGTTTTGTCGGGGCCCAACAACTGCCGTGTAGACCGAGATTACCTGCAATCAACGAGGAAGCGCGACACTGCAAGAGTTTATTGATGTACCAATTGTACTGAGACATGCTATTGGGCAAGAGTGCAGTGGAGGGCTAGAGCGAGGATCTGGGTACACTGTCGAGCATTCAGCGTGAGAAATCCAAGAGTAGACGTGGCTCGATAGGAGGCATTAGCGAGTTGAATTGGAGGAACGGTGCAGGACAGTACCACAGCATGCCTCCCCCCCCCCCTTCACAATTACCCCATCACATCATATTCCTCCGTCTAAGGCCGTTCTCATCGTCTTCGTGTTTACTCCCCTCTTCATGATGACGGATGTTCAACTGTTGACGCTTAACAAGTGTTTTATGATTAAAAGGACCGTCCCCTCGACGGATCCAGGACATTGAAAAGTCGCTTTCCATCTGTTAATTCTCTGGAAGCTCAGCGTTCGTTGGGTCACGTGTCGTGACGTCTGTCGCCTTCCTGAAGACACGTGACCTCCCGCAGTCCGCGCGAGAGCGCACGTTTCGAACTTCCCCGCCGCTCAGATTAACTTTCAGTAATTAAATTCGGTATTTGAGTGTTCGATTTGACCGGATTAGCGCCGATAACACGATGTCGTCGTCGCCGCTGGGGTCTAGTCGATCGTGTCACTGTATCTCTCTCCGTATCTCCATAAACGTCAGTCGCCTCATATTTCAGTTGATGCTGCACAACCCAACTGACAAGAACACTTCTTTTTTTTGGAGCCATTTTGTTCCACGCGATGTAAACTTTACGGTTTTTTCTGTAGATTCTTGGATGTGGCTCGTCATCGAATGCTGACAGTGACGGTACTTCTAATATAGTGGGACCAGGGGTGGGGGGAGTCTAGCTACTGTCGAATATTGAGGAGGCACGTCAACCTTTGGAAGAGCATGATGGTGACTTACACTTGACCTCCACAGCTCCACAGGGTCCTTTTACTTTCTTTGACCCTGTTGAAAGAAAAGTTACTTATGCCGTTATGTATGGTGAAATTCCAAACGAGAGGAGTTGAGCGGGATATAAGACACCGTAAAAGGTGCAAAAACGGGTATATCGAGTTCGGTGAACAAAAAAAGGCCACACGCGGCGTCGCAATGAGAATGATGCTAGAATCAAGTATGGACTAAGAAAATTTGTCAAAATTTGACTTATTAGTTGATAGTTACAATATTTACCACAGTTGAGGAATTGGCTTGTACTTTCCCAATTCACACCTCCGCTACCTCCTATGATGGCCATTAAGTTGCAGAGTCAGTCAAAATTCGTCGAATTTTGAACCAAATTTTGACTTATTAGTTGACATCTAAAATTTGTATGGTGGATTCGCATCAAGTAACTGAGTTGAAAAACCCGACTCTGCCACGATAGTTTCATGGACTTCGACTTGCAGACGACATCAAAATTTGACGAAATTTTGGTCAAAAAATGTCCTACGGAGTTGAAACATGAAATTTATGTTACGAATAGGTGAAGTGGAGTGCTTTAAGAATTACCTAGTCTGCTTTCCTCATTTCGAGGACTCTTTCGAGCAGACGACATCAAAATTTGATGAATTTGAAGGCTCAAAAATTGACTTATTAGTTAATACTTGCAAACGACCGGAATGAGTTCCACATCCATCAGCTTTACTATAAAATGTTATCTGCCACCTCAAAAACGTAGCATTTTCAAAGCAGAGTCGCTGAAATAGAATTATCCAGTACTTAAAAAAAAAAAAATAAACTGAATAGTTGACAGCTGAAAATAACGTGAATCACATCTACAGCCACTCAGTAAACTATTAAATAGTATCTGCTACCTTCAAAAAGTTGTGTTCATACAGCAGACTCAACTTTTGGGCTAAAATTACTAATCATATATTTGAAGTATATTCTGTCTCGATGGCTCATAAAAAAATATTAACTAATCGCCTCGGTACTCCTGTATGCCTTTAGTGGATGGGAAGTAAAACATTGCATTATAACATTTTATTCCTGATTTTAACAAAACACGTTCATAAAATAACTGGTGTGAAGTAACACACAACTTCACGCGGCCCCGTATATACTACGACCTGCTACATATGCGGGCACTAAATCTTCGTTTAACGCGGTTTTACGGGAACATTTATGGAGAACAAAATGTAGGTACTACTTAGTTGAGGGTACTTGGTAAGTTTGATTTTAATCGTTATAACCGTTTTTGATATAATTGGAAACCCGATTAATTATTATTCGAGAAACCTCGTTTTTCGAGCTATTGTGGCTTATATCTCCGTTCAACAGATAAGTACAGACATTATCACGGAGAACAAAATATGGGTATAGGTTGCTAAAAAAAATTTCATAAGATTGATTAAATCCAGTGACTCAATTACTCGGGAAAGTACACAACAGTTCAAAAAACCATTATTTTCGACATATTTTCATTTTCATTTCTGTTCAATGAACTGTCAGATGAACATTTATCCTTAACAATGTAGACGTATATAAGGTTATTATAGGAGTTGGACACTAAATACGAGAAAATATTAGAATGTCATCAATGTAGTTTAAGCAGAAATCCGAAAGCCCACATCTTCGAATTATTCCCGATAATATACGTTGGAAAATCGCAGGAGCATTCTTTAATCCAAAAGGCAAGCTGGTCCATTGATAATGCCAGTTTCTGGTTACAAAACCAGTTTTGTGCCGATCTTCTTGACATAAAGAAATGGTCCAGAATGCTGAATTGACATCAAAACTAGAAAACCATTTGCAACCTTTGGTTTGAACAATTAAATCGTCTATTGGCGGGAATGGCTGACTTTCTGGCACTATCAATTTGTTTAACTCTCGGAAATCTATACATAGGCGGGTCTTTAGTTTTTCGCTCCCTTCTATCTTGTATGCCATTGTCACTGGTGATGCAAAAGGTGAATAAGACTCCTCTATAATTCCATTTCTCAACAATTCGGCTACTTGTGACTGGATCTCCTTTTGATCTTCAAAAGAACACCTGTAAGGCCTTTTGGCAACGTAAGTGTCTTGGGTCAATTTAATGTGAGCCTCATAATCCCTTACCTGACCAATATCAAACTTATTCTTGGCTAAACAAGTTCCATATTTTTCTACAAGATCATAAATTGCTTGACGCTTGTCTTTCTTTGAAGTTATCTGAATCTATTGGTTTATTTCGGCAATTCTTCTCTCTCTTCAATCTATTTTTATACCCCAATTTTTCACAGATCATGCAAGGTCTGTAGCGTGTCTTGAAGCTACTGTATTTGCTATTATGGTCTTTGGGTATTTGTTGCTGAGTATAGGGTTTGAATTTATTTCCTTTCCCGCTTATGGGCTAAAGATTTAATTTAGCTAATAGTTTCCCTTGAGTCACAATTTCATTTCTATCAAGCTTCTCATTAACAAAGGATGGCAGACTGATTATCACTAATGCTATGCGATCTTTTTCAGACATATCCGGAAACGAACTTACCAACAAATTATATTTTTTTATAACAAAATCAGAATAGCTACCAGTTTTCATCCATCTGTAATGGACCGCAAACGAGATGTCCGCCCAGCTTTTTCCTGAAAATGATTCGAGAAACGCTTCTGTCCACTCTTCCCAGGTACTGATTCCGATAATCAACCAATTTGACTCAAACCAAGTTGCTGGTGGTCCATCCAGGAATAGGCGTAGTGCTTCTACCCTTTGGTTGTCTGCAATGTTGAGTCTTTCACATTCCTTGTTGAAAGATCTGAGCCATACAGTTGCGTCCTGGTCCTTGCCAGTAAATTGCCGGCAAATCATATCCTTGGTTAGTGACTGCATTGATTTTTTAGTAGTGGTTGCAGTCTGTGGGTTTTCACCGAGTTGTTCGTTGTCCATCCTGTACTTTCTTGCTCTAGAAATTCATCTCCAAAGGTGACGTTATCGTCCTCATCAAGGTAGGTGTTTCGAAGACTGTCGCTCAACGTAACATTCACGCGTCGGAATTGACCTCGTCCCTGGATGCTTTTCACTGCTTTCTTTACTGCAGGTAGCTCACTCAGCAGTTTATGTAACGCGAGTGGTGAGCTTACCGACGAAAATAGGTATACTTCATCGTTTATTCGGATCGAGGACACTACATACGACGACTTCTTAGGGTCTGAAGCGGAACGCTCGAGCGCGATTCGAAATTGTGCTTTTATAACACTCATCTCGCGGACACGGTACGTTTTTTTATTTATAAGGTTATTACAGGAGTTGGACACTAAATAATCACGAACTCGAACGATGTATCGATGGTTTATCGAAAAATCAAAAAACGAGTTGGGGAGACCGCGTGAGCTTTAACATTTGCTACGTTCTTATCATATCATATCACCGTTTATCATCTTAGCTATTGCTCACGATCGATATCCCACAACTCGATTGAACATCATCTACATTAGATTACAAACAATATTATAACAATAACTTACACGTATTAACTATTTAAAAACATTCTGTGAGTTTGATGAAAATCGTTGGAACCATTTTGCCAAAAAGTTCACCGTATTTTCATGGCGGAGAAACGTTTTGTCCTAACTAGTATAAGATACTTTGAAAGTTCAATCAAAATCGTTGGAGCCGTTTACAAGAAAAATGCGAAAAAATGCGGGGTCGTTATTGACTAGTAGTTTACTCTGATGTGAATTCTTGAAAGCCAGTCAGGACGAATGAAAAAAACTTTCTCTAGGCCGACATTTCGCTTAATTTATTAAGCACCTGATGATGCCACTACTTTATTCGGAGAAATAAACAAAATCAATTTTAAGAATGTATTTGCAGTATAATGTAATACTAGTATTTTAAGAGAGTAGTAACGATTTCTCGAGGTATGTTATTTTCCAAATTAATTCAGTTCAATGTTTCTCTATAATTTTCTCATAAGTTACTGTAACCTAATTGTCTGCTGTGATACCCTATACCTGCTTATGATGATGCTTAATAAATTAAGCGAAACGTCGCCCGAGAGAAAGTTTTTTCATTCATCCTAACTCTCAAGAATTCACTCCAGAGTATAAATTAAATAATAATAATGATAATAATGATAAATTAATGGAACATAACAATAGTGTGCTGGAGTTTGTGTTGGGCTATTGGCATTACTGTTGATAATTGATAATAGTGAAGAGTAAAAAGTATGTTCTTATGCAGCACTATCGTGTTACATTAAGTAGCAGTATCGGTAAAGTGTGGGTTGGTGAATGTGGTGGTGAAAAGTCTGGTTCTGAGGCATGCATACTCGTAGTTGGCGTTTTGAGTTCCAAACAGTCGTGGTAGTCCAATCAAGTGCCTATACGATGACAACGCTACTTAGATGTATAGTAGCTACACCAGATATTCCAGAATTCCAACACCCGTCGTTTCATCTACAACCATTTCTCACGGGTTTCATCCTAATACTCCAAAACGGTGTTTTCAGTCTACCTGAAAAAACTCACGTGGACAGTCTTTTACATCACTTGTGAATTGATCGCTCAATAATGGTCGTGACATAAATAGGAGTAACACAATAAATTACAGAACTATAAGCGTCTCTAGGTGTCGCAGAAGGTTGTCAAAAACAGAATGATTGAATTCACGTGAGGTCAAGGAAAATTGTGCGATGCGTACAAATACATGTGGTCTCCTACGCCCGTAAATCAAATTTCTTTAAAACCCGAAGAGAAAAGAGTCCTGCGTGAGGAAATCTTCGACGCCTCACAAAACCCTCTCACCATCAGCCAGTGAAAGGGCTTCGACCGATGTCGTAATTTGAAAATCTTTCTCGTCGTCTTTGTCGCCGATTCCTCCGACACCAAAGTGGCGCCAACGTTTGAGCCTGAAACTCGAAACTGGGGCGTGAAAATGAAGTTTCATCAACTTTCTAATGATTTCAGGGATCTGTTTTTGGGTTTCGGGGAGGGAAAACCCGCGCAGCTCCCAACTTCTGGCGCCCGTTAATCATTCGACGTCACCTGATGCGTGAATGGAGAAAGACGAATTGGAAGGAAGTTTCGTTAACCGGCGAGATGCGAGTGAAGGGAGTTGGCAATAACTCGTGGAACTATTGAAACAAAACCTGGTACCGTTCTTGCACACTGCTAAATACACAGTTGCTGGGCAGTTAGGAAGAGTATTTACATTTTTTATTTTACAACGATTTTCTTGCTTTTTGACGAAGCGTAAAGTAAGCATTCTTTCTACAGAGGCAATGCAAACTTGCCCTACTGCTCCAATGGAAGTCCTTTTGAACATCTCACCCCTTCATATACATATGCAGAGGACTGCATACCTGGGAGCGACTTTTGCAGACAGATAATATCTCCACCAGGACCAAGGCAAGCATCCAAGGAATAACAAGACAGTTCATGCTAGAAGATGCAGCAATCCTTGCTACTGACATAATGCCAGAGCGGAAGAACTTTCGGTTGCCATTTGGTGTTAGCATCCACTCACGGGAACGATGGGAGAAAGAAACGTTCCAGACGGAGGTGGGCGCCCTGCAGTGGTCTACTGTTCGGTACTGACAGGCAGAGCCGGACTGGGCATTGTAGGGCCCAAGTTCAGTCTTGCTAAGCCGCTGGGAGTGTACGCCACGATATTTAAAGCGGAAATCCTAGCTATAAAGATCTACGCAGAAGAGATCCTGGCAAGGGCTTAAGCAGATCTATATATTCTCAGACAGACAGGCCCTTGCAGCTACAGCTTCTGGTCCAGGCAGGCATGGGAGTGTCTTCAAGCGCTCAAGCAGGTGCCGGCTCATAGGGGGCATGAGGGCAATGAAAAGGCTGGCTACCTTGCAAAAAGGGGCAAGGAACCCCTACTCATCGGGCCTGAACCCTACGTAGGTATGACGAAAAGTCACCTGGATCATCTGGTGGCTCGATGGGAGACAAAGGAAAGCAGCGCCCACTGGTATCGCCAGCCACAACTAAGGCTCGTGAAAAAGCTTGTCACGCCTTCCTGTCTAAGGGCGAAGGCGATGCTGACACTCACCAGACAGGATATGTGAGTTTCTATTAGCTTCCTCACTGGACACTGCCCACTCAGGTATCACCTCAACAAGATGAGCGTCTCAGAGGCGGTGGAGTGCAGACTTTGCAGTGAGGAGGACGAGACGGTACAGCACTTCCTATATAAATGCCCTGCCTTGGCAGTCAAACGCTTTCAACGCTTTTCTCAGGGGTTCATAAAACCCCAAATCACAGCGGAGTCTGCGGTGAAGGACACGCTTGGCGTCCTAAGGGGAGCGCGTATTACTAAGAAAGGGCTACTGTCTCAATACGCCCATGCGTAGCCGCAGTGACGAAAGGACTTCGTCCCGTATGCCCTCGGAAAATAAGAAGCATTCTTTCTGTCCTACAAAACTGTGCTTTCTTTCGGATTAATCACATTTTTATTATATTTTGTGAAAATCAACATAGATTACAAGAGAATGCACTTTATTGACAGAAAGAAATATCAGGTGCACCGCATCACACAACATTCCTTAGCTCTACATAAATTCACTAATTCGTAGGGCTTTTGCAACTAATTCAATTCATTTTATAACTCCGGAATTTATTGGGCTGCTCCCACTCATGCTCAAACCATTATTGAGCGATTGTTACGGGGAGAATTGATGAAGCCGTAGACACGATGTTTTCGGAGAAGGAAAATAAACACTCTTCCGGGTTATTGTGTAAAAACGTTTGGAAACGGTAGTAGGTGAATCAGCAGCGGTTGAAATTACGGAAAGCATAGGTACTTAATTGGAGTACCACATCGATTTTTCTGAAGATTCTACTACTTTCTGGGCGGAGTTTATAAGGAACAACTACGCTAAAGTCGATTCATATAGAAATGTAAGGTAATTTATTGTGATGTTCTCATCATATTCTCGCGGATGTCGTGTGTTTTCGTGGTACTGTCGTGTTATTAGAAGCCGATACCACGTCACCATCACTTCCACACAAAATGTTATATATTGTAAAAGAATTAACACAAAGTCAAGGGATTCAACAGTATTTTAGATTGTTAACAATTATAATAACAACTCCAGAACTCACTTTTCTTGGATATTAAACAACATTGGTCGCGAGGGAAGGACAATATTAGGGAGCTCCATAACATTATCCTTCACGTCTGTCCCTAAAGCCCCGTGTGGTTGCAGGAGAGGCCTACGAGACACTCTAAGGCGTGCCCAATGAGCCCCTTGTAGGTACACGGTACCGACTCCTTCCTCGCCACGCACAATCTGCAGTTTCGTTGTTCTGACTTGACAATCCACGCTCGCTGTGGTTCTTGCTCCTAGACAAACTGTATTTGTCCTCGTATTGAACGTGTGGGCTGTCGTCGTTATTTGGGTGTGACAGTTGATAAACATTTGAAGTGGAAAAACAATATTCTACATGTGAGCAATTCAATCAGAAGATCTTCTTTCGTCTTTTCTTTTCTTAATAAATTTCGACCCGTGTCTGCCCTGAAAATGTCTTTTCGTGCTTATGTTTACTATATTCTGATCTACTGCACTCCAGCATGGGGCGGGGCATATCAAACTACTTTTAGACCAGTTGAGGTGGCAATAAAGTCGCTGTTACGACTTTAGAACTGGATATCGGAGCAGTAGCAAACCTTTGTTTATAAAAGTTTGGCTACCCCCCCCCCCTTACTTACTTATGTTTTTATTTCACTTCAATACTTCTTCCAGTGTCAACTTCCAAAAATCCCTCGATTGCATGGGACAACTAGACATCACTCGTCTATTATGGTACCAATCCCTTACCCCAATTGACTTTTATTTAAGGCAATTTTGTTATTTAGGTCCTAGGATTTTTATAGAATTACCTCCAAGCATTAAACTTATTGAAAAATTTGGACAATTTGAAAAAAAGTGCTCATGAGTTTTATATGTTTTTGAATGATTTTTCTATTAATCTACCTTTACTGAACTTTTTCCATTGATGCATTCTTTTTTTTTTTTTTTACTTTTTTGCTATTTTCACTACGTCTATAATTGGTTTCTTTGTTTTATTGATCATGAGTATAACTATTAACGTACTTACGTACTACTAAATTACAGGCTACTCCTGATCTCCGGGAAATTTCCTTAAATTTTGGAGATTAGTAATTGACTAAAGTTAACATACCTGTTAGGTACTCCGTCTCCTCTGGTTGGTGAGTTACTGTGGGCAAGCGCTTTCGATGTAAAGACATCATCGTCTGGCCGTTAAGTCAGTTCTAGAGTCAGTCAGTCGGTCGTGGTCTTTATATAGAAAGAGAAAGGTAAACGGGATGGTGGAGCGTTTGGGAAGGGCGGGGGGAGGAGGTGATGTACCTCTGGGGAAACCCACTAGAGGTGAATGGAACGTCTTGAATGGTCTGTCAATTGTGGATTCTAAGTCTTTTTTGTATAGGGTGGTCTGTAAATCCGCCCAATTCAAAGTCAGGTGGTGAAGAACTTGATGGTTTCTGCTCCGTCAGAAATGCGTCTTGTGGCCATGAGCAGAGCAAGAATAACAAATTACGTCTTTCGACGTTCCTAGTGGTGGGCGCCACGGTGAAAATTGTGGAGGAAAGGATGATTTGGTATTGACCTTTTTGCATCGGTTATGAGGGAAATTACGAAGTAAACCGTACTCTTTTCTCCTCACCTTTGTAATGGTTTTGCGGTGGACTGCCAATGATGGCAACACTGTTGCCACCACCTGTGCAGTTCGCCGCTGTTTATATAAGCGGAGGAGCCGCATTTTAGTTTCATAATGGCTACCGACATCGTTGACGAATCATCCCCTTTTTTAAGCCAGTGTTTAAATTCCCCTTTAGATTGTGTGAAGTAAGGTAAGCGCTTGATGTTTCACTTTCCTCATTGTCCCTTTATTGTGATTTAATACAATGCGAGCATAGGTTATTTATTTCATTATAAAAGGAGTTCATTTCATTTCGAGTTTTTCCTGATTAAATTCAAGTGGGTCCTATTTGGATTATAATTTCATTTCCTGGTACTTTCCTGAGAGGCATTATTTTATTTATTTTCATCAAGTGAGTATAATTGAGTGTATTTAATTTGTTCTTTTCTTTTGGGCCCAGACACGACTTTCACTCGTGTTCTGTACGCGGGTAATTAGTGAAATAATCCCCCAAGTACGTCACACCTTGGATGTCTGTCGAATCTGATGATCGTTTATCGAGAATCACTTTTAGTTCTTCAAAAGTTGTTCGCGAGCTCTGATTTTTTCGGTATGTGTAAGGCGTCGCACCCGTGAATCTGATAGAGCCAGTTGACCCATTACCAGAGCTACAAGCATTTCTTCGTGGCTCAAATTCTACCAACTTGAAGTTAATTTTTGAATGATTCGCGAGGCATAAGTAACACATGTTTCGTTGGCGTCTTTTGGTTGTGATCTTCAAATTGAAAAAAATACACTAGGTAGATAGCGGGGGTTGTAATGCATGCCTTAAGAGACTTTCCAATCTCTGATTTTGCTCCATCATTTGTAAATTTTGCGTTTCCAAGAATGAAATAATATAGTCACGACTATCACCTTTCACACTTGGCGAAGTTCCGGGCTGAGACGAAACAACTTCCTCTGGTGCAATGTCTTGATTATTTTGTGAAGGGCCAGAGTAACCTTCTTCATCCTTATCTGAATCACTAAAACGGTCCATGATGTGAAGAACAGCCGAGAAAAAACTCGCAATAAAAACGTACATTGGGCCACGGAACTCCCTGTATCACCGTCACTTTGTATAATCATCAAATAATGGCGCAATTCTATGGCGTCTATGTATCGCCCGAGTCGAAAATTACTACAGTGGTCAAAAGTGGAAGTTCCGCCGACTTTCAAAATAGGGTGAACCGCAAGACGACGAATTTCTGGTAAGCCCAGAGTAGGTAACTTCATAGTTATTTGTCCACATGAATATTGCAAATAATGCTTTCTAAAATCTTTGCCAGGAGGTACCATCCCTGAGGTTGTATCCCGTGAATCCGTTCTCTATCCAGACTGGGGATCTCTCTTTATCGCACCCTGGAGAGTCTGATGGATAACTTTGACTGCCAGCTCTATGCGAAACAAGGGTCTTGGTGGTCCCCACGAAGAGTTGAGGAACGACTAGGATCAGTGCAAAACTATCTTTCGTCAGGCTGTCGTGTCTTATCCCTAGTATTCCCTGAGGGATTGGCACCCAATTCGAAGTCACATTCTTTTTGAGTTTTAAGGCGTCAGGTATAAGACGCCAGAACCTCGAGAGCATCCTTTGAGCACCTTCCTTTCTAGCCGACTTCGTAGTAAGTTGTTCGTAGTAAGTTGCCGCATTAACACCGTCCTTGAGAGATTTCCGCCTGGAATACTGTTGCCAGTGCCGCAGTGGCATCGACACTCGATTCCTTGGTCCATGAAGCCTTATTCTCGCTAGGCCACCCTTAACTGATACGACCGTGTAAAATGCCTTAGCTCCAGTCTCAAACGTAGGACCGTAGGATGAGAGGTGTGCTGCACTTCTAATTATCGAAACTGCTGGCTCAGACACAGTATTGTACTCTTATATACACAGTACGCTCTTCATCGACTCCTTTCCCGCCCTTCCGAACCTGCAATTCCGTACTTGGGGTTCAGGGAACAGAAAGCGAAGCTATAACGATAGTGTTTCGTGCGTCGGTAAATGCTTCGTACATCTCACGGCATGTGGCATTTGAGCAATCCCACATACTCTATGCCAGGATTGTTTTGTGAGTAATGTGAGTCATGGCAAAATGTAAAGTCAAAGGCAGACTCTTCTCATTGCGTGCCAGAGCTGTGGAGCTGATGGGTGCAGATAGAGGTTAGCACAGACATAACCAACCTCCTCAATTAGGAAGTTCGCAGTAGTTTTCAGCGGTCAGCCTTCTCAAGACGTCAGACTTTCCCTTCGTAGTTCTTCCGGTGACTCCTCACAACCCTCACTCCGGCGAATTAACGTTCCACATTTAAAACGTGCTCAAATCTCTCGGACTCGAAGGTTTGTTTGGTCTCCTGCGGATAATGGAGCCGGTGAGACCCACACGGGCCGGTCGGAACCGAGAATGTGACCAATCGAACACAATGGCCGTCAAGTTTCAAGGACCCCCGCGACGATCGCCCGAGTAATTGCTACGCCTCGTGAATTTCGCATGGGACCGAAGCATCTCATGTCGCGTGGGATTAGTTTTCGCGTCATCACACTCTGACTCCTCCTTCCCATCCGATCCATCCAATTGATCTCCTCGACGTCCTTCCAGCGATCGACCAATCGAAATTTGTCCTGAAGGTGCCCCTGATGAATTGCGTTCAAAAACGAAACCCGAGGGAAAAATATTTGGTACTACGCATCACACAATTTTCCTCAGCACTCGTACATTTCAGCGGTTTTTATTCAATTAAAAATTACATTCAAATCGGCAAATTTCAACGAAAACGAATTTAGTGCAGTGCTTTCCTTATAAGTCACAGTTGAGTGACGTTGGCGTTCTCAAAACATTGTGATAGTCCAATAAGCTACCCATACGATGCAAGTTTAGTAATGCTTGTTAAGATAATCATGAGCAACCTCCAATATTCCGGAATTCAAACTAATGTAGTTTTTTCACTGTTTTCGCAGTGTTTCCCTAAAATTACAGAACTACCTTCTCAGAAGCATCATGTGAACAGGCCCATCAATAACCTAAACATAGGTTTTTCCGTGAGGGTCGTGGCATAAGTAACAATAACGTCAAGCACTTTGTCGCTGTGGAAAGTTGAGTTCAGGTCTAACAGGCACAAATACCATCATGAGAACATCACATTCCTTTCTAATATGTAGGGCTCGGGAAAGCAACAAATGAGTGGAATTCGAAGCATCAGGCTGTGGCCACACCTATTAAATAACGATGTGGTCCATGACACACTGCTCTTGGCATACGAGCCTGCTGTTAGCCATCCAAACCACGAGGTGTTTTTCAGCTGACAGAAGTTGATTGAGTTCAGCAAACGCCCCTACGAGAAGCCAATTCTTTCTGCGGTATACATTCATTAACGGCAATTCATAGCTCCTCATGAATGTAATCAAAGTTAAACAAAAAAACAATTGTCACATTTTGATTCCCCCTGGAAAACAACACGGCATTATTGAAACATAACGTGAAACGAATGACGGCACAAACGGCCACATAATTTCACGTCATCGATCGAGGAGGCGGTGGTTGGGACGAGCAGTGTATCCGGAAACCGCTGCCTGTCACAAACACTGTTGATCCCCCCTTCCCTTCCCATCCTCCCGCCACCACACACCCCTCGCACAATACCGTCCGTCACTGAGCCGCTTGCCAACTTCCTGCGTGGCCCTTGAAAACAGAGATCGATGTGCTCGGAAACGAGGGCGGGTTCCGAATCTCCGAGCTCAGAGAAGGCAGAATCAACCGGCACCAAAAATTTCGAGGATCGAAAAATCAGACGAGAACGACGCTAATCAGTAGCACGGTGTAAGATGCATTGTTGGTATGTTGGATGTGGAATGAGGGCTTCGCGGACTTTGGTGGAGGCACTGAGGTTTGATATGCTCAGGAGAGATGTCATGATCGCCAATTTTAAGGCCTTAAGGATTTATGATCAGATGGTGGTTCTCGTCGTATTTAAGCGATTAGCAGCAGTGTGTTAAGGGACCAGATAGTACAATGACCGCATAGAGAGACACTGTCAACTCTGTCGGCCTTATTGTTTATAATATATCTTGCTTCACTCCCAAGTTTGTTTTCGGCTGCAATTAAATACATGTTTTATGCAGATGATTTGCAGATGTATCAATCATTTACTGTCGAGACTATTGGACCTGCGATGGACAGCCTTAATTCGGATCTCCAGGCGTTTACTGGTTAATGTAATGAGCACGGAATGCGACTAAATAAGTCAAAAACAAAGGAACCCTATAATACAGGCCTGATACGGTATTGGCCTGCAGCCAGGTGTACCCCTCGAAGAAACCCTCCTGGAACGAGTGGAGGATGTGAGGAATTTGGTGGTCGTAGTTCAGAACATACTATCCTGAGATTTGCAGGTTAGAAACATGTGAAGGAGGGTGTTTTCAGGCGTGTACCAGTTGAGTAGGGTTGCAATCGACTTCCTGAACGGCTTGTGCAATCGCCTATCTTCCCGAGTGGCCATGAGTGATTTGAATGTTGAGCACATCAGGATACTCCAGAAAGCGCGAAACGCAGCAGTTCGCTTCATTTTTAGACCTCGTGTTGATGAACATGTCACACCTGTTTTTAGGCGTATCGTTGGCAATCGCTGTCATGGTTTTCCAAAATGTTGAAATTCAGGAAACCAGAATACTTGAGTAGGAGGTTTGTCCACTTCTTTAATCCCCCCCTTATAGTAAAAACAACGTGACAAAGTCAGTTAAAACATCAGCAGGAAACAAAAACGCCACCTGCGCATCTTCCTCGGGCCAAGCTCGACCCCTCCCTCTTCGGACAATGAGCAACTTACTCATCGACCAAACAACCAAGAGCGGAAAGAACCAGGCGAAGCGCCTTCACCTCCCCCTACCACAACTAGTAGCCAGAGCAACCTAGCTACTTCAAGTACTAGACACCCAGTGGACCCTAATCTGTCGTATATGGAACAGATTGGTACATATGTCCAAATTATTCACGACCAGCTGGCGCGAATGAGGATCAATGCGACGGGACCAATGCGTGACTTCGTCAGCCGCTGCCTCTCCAAAATCTCGAAGCTGGCCATCAAAGCGAGAGCCCTCGCAATGACATCGCTACCTGCCACTACCCCACTACGAGAAACTGTGGCGGCTGTCGTGAGGGAAGAGCTGCGCACTGAGCCAGATGAGTACCCCCAGGCCCCTTATACACAGCAGTGGCCGTTACTGAGCCCTCCTCCATCCCTCACAAAGCCGAGGCCGAATGGCAGGCTGCCGGGGCCAGGATGCCGAGGGGAAACAAGGGAATGACCCCAAAAAAGCAGGACGTGCAGGCTGAAGGCAGCCCACGCCTCCGCCCAAAAACAAGGGCAAAAATAAAAATGAGGATAAAAATAAAAAGTCTCTACCCTTTAACAAACTTACCTCTAAAAACCCACGACAAAACGTGTTAGTGGTAAGGCCTACGTATGAGGAAGGAGAGGCTGGGCCCTCCAACCCGGCTGCAATGGAAATGCTGATGTGGGGTGTCCCTGCTAAGGACCTCCAAGCACTAAGCGGCCAAGTGCTTAGCATCTGCACTGCAGTGGTAGGTGGCGCCGTCTGTTTCCGACAAGATGTGATGCAAGGGACGAGTAGACTGTACTGGGAGATTTTCAGGGAACCTCCGGACCAGTCAGCAATTCGATTTCACTGGGGAACAGGTTTCGAATGGCTGACGAGGTGACTGTCTACGTCAATTCGAGGTCTGAGCTTGTACTTTCCATCTCATTTTGAGGTCTGTGCCAACACTCCTCAGGTCACTTCTAGTTTCGAGTTCATACTCTCCAGGTCCATGTGAGGTTTTCTCTTGCACTCTCTTGGTCAGTTCGAGATTTGTGCTCTCACTCTCCAGGTCAATTCGAGGTCCGTTTTCTTTGGTTCTCATCGAGAGCTACTCTCCGCCTATTACGAATCAATTTGAACTTTTTTCGATTTCGAAGATCTGCAAAGAGTAAGCGGGTCTCATCCACCCCCACCCCCCTCAAAGTATCTCTCCCTCCGGTCAACCTCCACCTCTTCATCACGGTCACTCTTGTAACAGCGCCAAGGAAAGAAGATTGGTTCCCGTCTCGGATAAAAGAAGGGCGAAGTAGTACTTTGTTGCGGGGGGGGGGGGTGAGGGGGGACGAGAAAAAAGATAAAATAAAAAAAAGAGTAAGACGTGGAGGGAGGTGGGTTTGAGAGGTTTGAGTGGGAGTTTCTGGGGAGCGGTATGGTATAGCGCAGGGTGAAGAAGGCGTCCTCCTCTCAGCCTCACCCTTGTGATTGAAAACCTTCGGGAGTGATATCTAGGGTGATATCGTAATCCCAGAATTGAGATGAGGCGGGCGAAGGGTGGAAAGCAGGGTTGGGCGCCTGGAAGTGGGAACACGAAGGAAGAAAAAAAAGAGGAAAAAGAAGAGCGCAGGGGCGATAGCGGTGGGGGGATGGAGAGGGGGCGATCAAATGCCTCAAATGCTCTTCTTCTGATTAGCGAGGACAATTGGGCCCTGGATGCTGAGTGATGAATGGTCTGTGGGAGTGTTGGAGTGGCGAGAGAGGGAAAGGGGCTCATTCCGGTTGTATTACATCCGTAGCACCATTCCTCCTACTCTTCCTCCACACCCTATCCATGCCCAACCACGGAAACAAGAAAAAAAGAAGAAAAAAAATCTCGAGAAGGAAAAAAAGAGGGGGATTCCTCTGATGAGCGACTTAGTGGAGCAAATCCGCTCAAATCACCTCCTTCGTCATCGACTGCTTGCGGAGTCGACAGTCTGTCGCGTCCTCTCCCCCCCCCCCCTGGTGAGGACGGAGGTATAATCCGTAAGGGTGCATTACAAGACAACTAGTCAGTGCAAATGAAACTCTTCACATAAGACAGAGGGAGAGAGAGTGTGTGTGGGAGAGATATTGAATTGCTTTGTGTATCAACCAGGAACAATTAGGGCTATTAAGCCCTCTATGCTACCTTCTTTCTCCGAAAAATGTTACATATACAACCACTTGCGTTCGATTACAACATAAATTAAACTTAAATGCATACTCGTTTCTTCGTTTTCAAGACTGGTGTGCTTGTCTTCAGCAATTTTCTCTCTATAATCTTACGCCATTCAATACACCGGCCGTCTTGGCGTAATCTCGAGGTATGCCAGAAGAAGCAGAGTCTTGCGAAAAGGGGCACAGAATCCCATCCCCATGGCTAAGACAGAGGAAAATTATTGGTCAAGGGCGAAGGCAATGCTAAAACTGTCCAAACAGGGTCTAAGAGTCCTTACTAACTTCCTCACAGGACACTGACCAGTTACGTATCACATCTACAACATGGGCATTTCAAAAGCAGTCGAATGCAGATTGTTCTATGTGGAGGACGAAACCTGTGTGACTCCCTACCTTGGCAGTAAGGCGCTTCGAATATTTCTCCCAGGGGTTCATCAAACTTTAAGAGGTTGTTATGCGCAACGTTTTTTATTAACTACGGAATAGAAAAAGCGCTCGTTACAAACGATCAATTGCTCTGTTCACGGGATCGTGTATTGCGGGTAGTCAATATGTGGCATAATTGAACTTGGCACTATTTTGCGGGTGGACGTGCGCGGTGAAATCTATACGTACCGTACCGTACCGTAGGTCGCAGACGCTTCGGAAGGTCTACTTATAGATCGACGTTGTTTGTAGTTTTTTCTATTGAGGCCGATTATTCAAGAGAGACATCATCGTACGTCATTGTTGGGATGCATAAGTTTTTCGCCTCATCTATAATTTTTTTATTTCTCTACACTATCGCCTTGGGTTTTCCTAGGTTGAACTCCATACCGTGCGGCGTGCGCCAGTCTGCAACTCGTGAGAGTGAGAGAGTGAGGAACCTGGAAGAATTAGACTCACGAGCCTCTCTCTTTTTAAGCAGAAGCTTAAACGCAGTAGGCGAAATGGAGGAGAACGAATGAACAAGCGAAGACGTTTAACACATGAACGCCACTAAGTCAGGTGGCGGCTTATTGGAGGAGCAGCTGAAGTCAGCAGAATGACGCTCCAACACCCCCCTCGATGACTTCATGATGAGACGAGTCCCACACGCAACTTGCAGAAGTTGTGCTTCTCTCTTGCGAGTGGCTTAGTGAGGATATCAGCTGGCATTTCTTCCGTGGGTAAGTATGAAAGAGTTAGCTTTTCTTCCTCGACTGCTTGCCGAACGAAATGATGGCGCATGTCAGTGTGCTTGGTCCGGCTGTGATGGATAGGATTTCCAGCTAGACTTTGAGCTCCTTGACTGTCAGAAAACACACAAATGGTTGATTGAGGTTTGCTAAGGTTCTCCAACAAAGTTTTCATATAGATTGCTTCCTTGTTTGCTTCAGACAGAGCCATGTATTTGGCCTCAACGCTACTGAGGGCTACAGTGTGCTTTTTTCTGGCTTCCCAGGCTTCTAACCACCTGTTTCTAACATGGCTTGCAGTAGCCACAGCTTCAGCCCAAAAACCTTCGGACACTTTAGAGTCAATTAACATACACCGTGCCATGTCAAGACAGGTTCTAATGATCCTCTCACTTATCCCGTTTTGTTGAGGAGTATTGGGGCACGTCAGTCTTCTTTGAATTCCACAGCTGCTGAGAAAATCAGAAAATTCATTGGACATGTACTCCCCACCGTTATCTGTTTGGAGATATTTAATTTGTTTCCCCGTCAGGTTTTCTTCCCAACTTTTGTAAACCTTGAAAACACCAAGAGCTTCATTTTTGCGCTTCAAAAATCGAACCTCAGTTCATCGCGATTTCATCAGTGAAGGTTATAAAATATCGGGCTCCACCCAGTGAATTGTTCCTCATTGGACCGTAAATATCGCTACGAACAATCTCTAGCAGATCGTTTGCGCAATTGGATGATGTGGGGAATGGCAAACGAGACATTTTCGCTTGCAAACATGTCTCACATGGAGGCAGAGAACCGTGAAGTTCGCCAATGCCGAATACTCCCTGCTTTTTGGGTAAAAGCAGAAAGTCTTTCGAATTCAAATGACCGTAGCGTTTGTGTCATTTCTCAATTTTTGGTAGTGAGGCTTGCAAAGAGTTAACAACAGCCTCATCCTCCTTCGGAGTTTGACAATTGACAAAATAAAGTTCTCCGACACTGTCTGCCGTCAGTACAAGATCACCTCAGGCATCTGTCGCTTCAGCTTTGTCCCTTTTAAAGGTAACTTGAAAGTTGTGATCTGCAATTTTTGAAACACTCATCCAGTTATTCCTTAGTTCAGGAACACACAGAACATTCTTCAGAGTAATGGTTCGATCTGGAGTGTCCAGATTCACCGTGCCTCTGGAAACTACAGGTTTCTGAGACTAGTCAGCTAATCGAACTGTCTCTACTGAAGTTCGGACGTGTTCATGTGTGTGGTACATCCACTGTCTAAGCACCATCCAGTGCTGGGAAATTTATCATTTGCAGCCGACAACACAACATTAAGTACATCATTTTTCTTATGCCTACTTGAATTTTCATCATTACTTTTACTGTAGTAATCCGCAGCTTTACCTACACTTTCCACATTTACCTCGAAATTTCGTGTTGCTCTCGGAAGTAGATTTTTGCACACCCCGTTGGGTAATCCAAACATCATTCGCCGTACCTCTAGAATTTTCGTGTCTGGAGTCACTTTCTTCAATGGATTTTCGTGCGGAGGGCGTCTGGGCTAGGCAATTCATCTGTACTCTCCATTGCACATCGGAAATTCCCTAATTCGTCAGGTAAACTGTATAGTAACATAATAGCTAGTAGTCTTCATTTACTATCACGTCAAGATCTTTCAACTTATCAACTACATTAAAAAAGTCGTTAATTAAAATTCGGACGTCGTCATTACTCTTCATTTTGCTAAGGGTAAGGCAACTTCAACAAACTTGCCTCACGGGCAGGACCTTTTGATTGGTAAATCGAATGAAACTTTTGCCACACTTCGCGAGTAGTAATACAATCTTTTACTTGTTTTATTTCGCTGGGATTAATTGCTAAAATCAGGTCGGTTTTTGCCTTTCTGTCATCGTTCGTCCACTTGGCGATCTCGGCTGGATCTTCGGGTTTGGTAATGCTCCCATCAACGAATCCCCATAAATTGTTCTTAACCAACAGTGCCTCAACTTGAATCTTCCAGGTATCGAAGTTGTCGCGACCTAAAGCTTCCAAACGCGACGGATAAAGTCCGGACATTTTCCACAGCTTTTAAGAAACGCGCAACACGTATGAAACTACTTCAACACCAACCTGGGCCCATAACCTTTTAAGCAGAAGCTTGAACGCAGTAGGTGAAATGGATAAAAACGGATCGGAAACGAAACTATATTAGGAGAACAAACATAAACGACATATTATAGAGCGGAGGAGAACCAATGAACAAGCGAAGACGTTTAACACATGAACGCCACTAAGTCAGGTGGCGGCTGCTTATTGGAGGAGCAGCTGAAGTCAGCAGAGTGACGCTCCAACATCTCTCCCATCCCCATTTACTTACTCAATTCCATACCTTTCGCCAACATGCTGTGAATATTGACGAAAGGAAGATAACCATCCATATCACAGAAAAATAAGTAAATTCAACCAAACACTTGATGTTGGAAGCAAGACAAGGGGAGAGTTGAAGATCGAAAATAAAAGAAACTCGGTGAGCGTGAGGAGGACTGTATTAAATGCGATGAAGTGAGTAGAGTTTGTGTACAAAAGGGTGACACAATACAACTCGTAATAAGCGTGAACAGGCGTGGGAATATGTTTCGGAAGGAGATAGCGAACTGTATGGGCGGAGAATAGATATAGGAAAGTTTCTGAGTGGGCATAGAGACACGAGAGTGACTTTCGCATGAGTTAGTAGCTGAAAGAATTTTGGGAGGAGCTGTCTCTTGTAGAGAGGAATCTGAAATTGAGGAGAGGGAAAATAAAGGAAAAACCCGCTTCAGGCAAATCCGCTGCCATTAGAAATAACCGTGGAGGTGGAATTTCCGCAGGTAGGAAAGGGTAAGAGGAAACAATGACTTTGTCATTAAGTGACAGGGAGTCCTGTTTAGGCAGGTATAGGAAACTCTGAGGTCAGGAGACTGACTGATTTGACTTGCGTCACACTTAATTTACCTTTCGCACACCTTTCATAAAGTATCCAGAGAGCAAGATGAGGCGACTCACTCACTCATTAAACCGATAATTTTTTCCAACAAACACATACACAATGGTTGCTACTTACATGCACCCACAGCGCCGGAGGAGTACTAGGATATTCCTTCTCACTGTGAATTTCTTTGGCTAAGTACTTATCACGGCAGAACGTGATAATGATTTACGTACCTAACACAGCACATAATAATTTACTAAAATACTGCATTTTTCGTAGAATCGTATTTCCTTCCCAAAAGTCACAAAACGGTCGGAAATCTGTGGAAGTTTGAGGATGGTTCGAAATGGGTGGTCGAGGGGGGTCCAGGATCATTCTGGCCTTGAGGGCTGTTTGACCCAAACATGAACCCCAAACGAGAATGCACAGCCCGTGGTCTTGCGCTGGTGCATTATGGGTTAGGGCTACGACAGGGGGCTACCTCCGCAGGGCAAGGTAGGTAGAACGTAACAATTCAACTTCTACCCAGGGCAAGGCCTGGAAATGCTGGAAAATGCTCTTGCTCTGCGGACATAGTGGCGGTTGTGGAGTCGCTGGAGGGTAGTTATTCTATCCCTAATTCGTTTTTCAACTGCAGGCTCAGAGGGAGGTAGAGAGGTAGAGGCCACCCAGGCGGTACTCCCCCAGACATCAGGTAACTGTGGAGGAGAGTGAAAGAAGACGACAGCCGGCAAACAAAGTACATTGATTCGTGTTGAAAGGGTAGGAAAGAAGGGGATTAAACCTGTCTTAGAAAACAAAGCTTAAGGCCGGCTCGGTCCAGACTCCACGCCAAGCAAGAAGCGGCAACACCCGCCTTTGTCTCCGTACGCCACTGATTAGGGGTCACTTGGTCGTGCAACCAAGGATTGTCAGGAAACACTCGCCTAGAAATATGTCGACCTGAATTCTGACTACCGAGGATGGCCAGAGTTCCCTCATGACTGCTCACACAGCTATCCACAGTCGTCGAAAGACTGCTCCAGAGCAAACAGCGCGTGGATGGATTTGTCTGGGCCATGCTCTATCAGAAAAGGATAGATGAAGTTGAGGATGAGTAGTAGTATTCAGCTCAACCAAGACAGAGGTGAAATGCCATGCAGGTTGGCAGTATGGCTCCACTCTGAAGTTATGCAGCAGAGTCAGCCATAGGTGTGGGACAAGATTGAACAACCAGTCACAAAATGGATTGACACCTTACGTCCAAACTCCCATTACCAAACAAACCCACTTTTGAGGGCAGGGAAACAAGAAATGCCAGCTGCTTGAACTCCCTGCCACATTCGTCCATAGTACGCTCCAAAGTTTAGAGCGCTCGATCAGATTCTGGGCATGTAGCAGCAGTGGCTTTTTGCCCTATAATTAGGAGTCCTGGCTATTTGAAGTCGATTTCTGATGAGCTGGCAGACGAAGCTCTTCCTCGGAGATGCCGCCAGCAGATAAATGACGTAGGAGGGCGGCGCCTGACGTCCTCCCCCACTGAGTTCTTCACGTACCAAAGTAATTTGGTGGGCAGGGAAACAAAAGAAGTGGCGCTGAAGAAGTAATTAGAAGACGGATCCACGGGGGGCCTTCACTTCATTAGCTTTGCCCCTCCTCCCTCCCTCGCATCGCTCACCACAAATGTCTTCCTCTTCGTCTTCATCCAGCATCGCGTCTTCTTCCATTCTCCGTCATATTTGTCATTCCCTCGGCTCTTCCTCTCAAAACTTATCGCGTCTCCTGAGCGATTTACCTCAAAACCCCTCAAACTTATTCGAGATAACCAGACGCGGGATTTAAACGTGGCAGAAGCAATGCGATTTATGAACTTCAGGTCTTCTCTACCGCTGGTGGATCGTACAACATAGAACCTGACACTGGAGTCAGGTCCTGCTGTTTACTCATAACTGATAGCTGTAGACGCGTTTGCAGAACTAACTAATCAACGCCAGACTAGGGCATTAATACTTATCTCCGTAGCGAATGACAAATTGAACAAACGCTTCCTGAAATGATTCATTGTTTGCAGGCTCGCGGTAGAAGGTGCTGCGCTGGTGGCAATTCTCCGCCAAGAACAAACCAGTATGGAAACAAATAAAAACCCCAAGTCTATTAAAGGAAAGACAACACGAAACTAGTTTCAACTCGCTGATTCTTCAATCCCCCTCTCGACCCTTCCTCGTTCAGACTAACCGTAATGAGCCTTGAATTTTGTTGAGGGAATCCCCCCCGTCATTCAGAGTGAGCCTTGGTTGGTTTGAAAATTTGATTGGAGGGTGTTACGAGAACCCCATTTCACTTTTGGTTAAGAAGATAAAGGAGGAAAGCCTTGAACGCGAGAGAACGAATTTGTCATATTCAAGAAAAGGAAAAATTGTGAACTCGACGCCCAGCACGAGCCACTGTTGGTTTGGGTTGACCCAGGTTGGCAGTGTTGCCTGATGGTGGGTAAGCTGGAGGCGACAAGAAATCGGAGTGGAGAGACATCGGCTGTATGTTCTAAAAACGCCGGCATCAGTCGGTCTATTGACAGCGATTTCTCCCTGCGTGGCGTTGCTACCTTGAAACCCTTTTCCGTTCCCGACAGCACTCGATATGGGCCGTAGTAGGTTGGAGTGTTGTACGATGAGTGCTGGCACATCGGATGGGTCAGGAGTCTTTTCAAGGAACTCTACGGACGGTTACGCCATAGAGGAGATCAGTTGGAGTCACTCCACAGCAGTGGCATCCGAGTAGACTGCAATCCCAGCAGCACGAGCGGCAGGGCTGAAACCCAGTCAATTGAGAGTTGTGTTGTCAGGGGTGATTTCAAACGCCCGTGCCATCTCTCGATCGCTTTTGATGCTGTATCGTCTTCAGTAGTCCGCAGGTGATCTGTTCCCATGAGCGCTGTTAGGCTTCTGAAAAGCACTCATTCGTACTGTCTGCCTCGATCAGTCGAAATACGGCGGGGAACGCCGAACCGGAACACCCACGTCGCAATGAATACCCGTCGTTTGTGTTCAATCTCCGTAATCACATCAAATACCTAATCGTCTCAGGAGCCGACGTTTCCGTGGTTCCACAAATGGTACACCGATACGCACATATGGTGGAAAACTGCGTACCTTGGGCCTAGGTTTACGTTGACATACATGGTATCGCAGATGTAGTGCACCCCAATACTGGAGCCGACTTTCTTGGTGAATTTGGACTGCTCGTTGACATCAAGAATAAACGCTCAATGCACTCTTCGACTAAGCTCTGGTGACCAGCGACAGAAGTAGAAGTGATCAACCATTCATCCGTTCACGTCATTCACCCAGGCGCAAAATGAAAGAAGCTTTCGGGATGTGGCTGTACAGAAGGGCCCTTAGAATATCGTACATGGACAGAGTGACCAACGAGGGGTAATCTGCAGCGATTCTCCAAGGAAGCAGAATTAATCAACGAGATTAAAACCCGCAAGTTGAAGCACCTGGGTCACATAATGAGAGTAGAGAGGTATGAGATGCTTCACGTGATATTGCAAGGCAAAATAGAAGATAAGCGAAGTGTAGGAAGGAGAAGAATCTCCTGACTACGTAACCTGAGGGAGTGTTTTGGCTGCTCATCACTGGAACTGTTTAGGTCAGCCGTACAGAAAGTCAGGATTGTTCTTCGGAAGAATTTTACGCGCCTTCAAACGAACAACAGCAATATTCTTCCTAAAAAATCAACACAGGCCCCTAACTTCTCCAGACTCCCTCCATCCAATTCCCCTACTCAGCACGGAAAGCAAGTGGCTGGAGAAACTCATACTCCTCTGTATCTCACTCTCCATGCTCACAATGTGGAGGCATTCCACGAAAAGGCACCTAGGACGCCATCTGCCGCCTACAACAAACAATCCACGCAAACGCCCGCAAAATAGTAGTCGCAGCATTCTACGATGCCAAAGGGGTGTTTAATATTGCATGGTGGCCAGCAGTACTAACCTCATCCTCCCACCCAATTTATTCAACTTCCTCGTCAACTTCTTTTAGAACAGGTTCGCAACAACGGGATGTGCAAATATGAAAGCTGAACTTAAAATAACAACTGTCCACCATACTGTGGCTGTACTAATGCACGGTGGGTAATTCTGTCACAAACAGACCGACAACACGCTCCGAAGAGAAGTCTTATTACGAGCCTATAGATCAACCTCCCACCAGGCATTGCAAATGTTGGAAGATACCCCTCCAATAGATCTCCTCCTAGACTTAGCCGTGATTAGGTGACACATCTGCAGAAAGAAACTTTCACAATACACAGGAGCCCAACACCTGCTCCCAGAGCTACTCCCAACGGCAAAGCTACAACTCGTGAAAGCCCAGGATTGGGTGATGAACCAGTGGCAAAGGCAGTGGGACAGGGGCACTACAGCCAGGCATCTTCACTCAATATAGCCATTGGTTCCCCAAAGACTAGAGATGAGCTGGTGGCACCCAACTGCCCCAGTCACCCAGCTTCTATCGGGTCATGGGGCTTTTAACGTGCGCTTCAATTCTTTTTAAAAACGCCCATTTAGCGACTGACCATGCGACACACACGGGGGCTATGGAGGACGCCCGCCATGTCCTCTTGCCCTGCCCACTGTACGAGGATGTGCGCAGAGTCTCCTGCGACACCCTAATTCTCAACAGACCCGCCATCCAACGCCTAACATTATTTGCGCAAGCATGGGCAAACCGACGGCGCAAACTTGAAACATGGAAACCCCCCACACGGGCACAGATGAGTGCCCCTCCCACCTCATCCGAGACATTACAAAACCGAAATTAAGGAAAAAATAAAAATAAATAAATATAAAAAATAATTTTTTTAAAAAGTTCCCGGTCTATCAAAGCTTTACAAGGCTATTTATTACACGCACAATGAGGCCTGGCCCATTTCGCTCATTTGGCACTATGAGACAAGTGTAAGGACAATGCTAGAGATTATATTTTTTTCACTTCGTCTGAAACCAGCGTATACTTCCGTGTAATGGTTCGAAAAAGTGTTGAACGAGTGGAAGTTTTCTGGTTCGGCAGAAAGGCGAATTGTGGAAATTCCCTTGCAGTAATCTCACGAAAACCTTATTGGCAGCCCAATACGCTACCGAAGCAATGGCAGCCTAATTCAGGAATTTTCCACGGTTCTGTCATTACACTTCGTAATAAACTCTGCCAGGAGTCAATAACCTTTAACTGTTACATAAGTGTGCATCCACATTTTGCTAATTAACTGAATTGACCCAAAACACAAAATGACGTTTTCCATTTAGCGCAAGTCTCGTTCGCTCCTGCTCGACCAAAAACAGCTTTCAAAGCCGACCTGGAGCGACGAAGTAAAAACAAGAAGAAAAAAAAATGGGGCGCAAAAGGTGAACATTGTGAACGAGGGCGCGTGTCCAGAGCTCAGATTCTTTTGTCCGGGGAAGTTTTCAATTTGCCAACGACAATGAGGAAGGCGAGCCAAAGGTGCCGACCCCGTTGACGACAGTTTTCACCGAGTGTTATCTACATGTTCCTGTTACGGAGCGGATAGGACCAGGGGAGCTGAGATGAGCCTGGGCCAACACCTCAGAGGCGAGAGGAAGTCGACGCAAAGCCCCCCACCCCCTCCCCCTGCTTACCACTTCACCTAACCACTCGCCAATCTCATCATTTCCCGGACCTGCCATCGCATACCTGCTCTGCTACGTGTCTTTTGGGCGAATATTAAAATTTCACTCGATCGTTCTCCCATTCGACGGATAATGAGGTTGTACTCACCGAGATTATTAGAGAACCGGATCAAACTGGTGAGAATGACGAAATGAGATGACAAAAACAACGGTGGGGTTTGAGCATCCGCCGCAACTGCCGAGATACGCAAATTAGCAGACGCGAAAGACAGAAATACTGATGTAACATCAACAAGACCTTACAAAATCAAAGGCATAAGTAAATCAATTGCGTAGTATTACAGTGACATCCATAAAGCTCTTGTGTTCAAACACGCAGTTTACTATTGACAAATTTCAGCTGTTGTGATTGAATTACTATCGCGAGACACAACAGGTTCCTGTGAAAAACGAAATATAGTTAGTTCGTGACACGCCTATTGTGTTTTCGATGCGTAATATCAATCGTGAGGATGTTTTGCGTTGCCATCTGCAATCGAAAGTTTGCCAGTACTTCCTTGATTGTTTGCACGATCCCGTCAAACGAAAATATGTTGCGCGGCGCCTCAGACAACTTTCAGGACCATGTTTATCGCTGTATCAACTAGTTTCTCTTCTTTTTTAACTTTGTCCCTTATTTGAGACCTCCGAAGGTTCTCAGGCCCCTCGTTATGAGCATGTTTGGGGCCATTCGGGTCATTATGTGTGAGGTAGCTTGGCACTGTGCTAAACTCTACCCGGGGTTATTCCCATAAAGCCGTCAAGCAGAGTGTCACTGCCTTTCACCGTGAGGAAGATAGGAGCAAGTACGATTCCCGAAATCCTATAGCCCGAGATAAAGCGTAGGTACCGGTAGTACGCCTCTTGGCAATTCTTGCAGTGAGGCCTGCGGCCCATTAAGGCCCTTAGGCTGCTCAAGTCGTAGCCAAATTAACTGGGTACCACGGGGGCTTCTGCCCACAGTCAGCGGCTTGGAGCCTTCCAGGGCGTGGCGCCACCGAGTGTGAAGCCAAGGGATTGACTTTCTGGGGGCCAGGTTTCGCAGGGAGTTGCCCTGAGCTTTTTGTAGAGCTTGTCAGTGGAGGGGTAGAGACCACCGCCAAATTTTAACGCTCAATCACAATTTCTTGTGAAGCTGGGGGCTGTAGTTTCAATGGAAAGCTCCTCATGTCGAAGGTGTCGGCAGGAGAGGGGTAATGGCCTCAGGGCTAGGTACCCTCTCCAACTGCCAGAGGTCTGCAGACTACCCATCCTATTTGGAATGAGCACCACGGCCTCATGTCCTATTTCCTGCAAGAGTCTTCTTTGATGTCCACGTAGGCGTAGTTGTACCAAGCACCGACAGCCGCTCCCTTTCAAGTCACTGGCACTGGCAAGGGGTGTGCAGGAAAGTCAGGGTATGCAACTGACTCCGTTGGAAGTTGGTTTTTGGACGATCTCTCTTCCAAAGCTCCAGATAAATCGAATTCCGAAAGAGATAGCTGTAGGATGGAACAATAGGATTTTCTCCACAACTGTAGGTGAGACCCCACCAAGGATGTGATTTGTGTTGTGGAGGAGTCACCCAAAATCCGAAAGTGCCTCTTAGAGGCAAAATTCCTTTACGTGCGATGGTAAGGTGTTGGGTGGAGGATTTTGTTATGGTCTCACAAACGTGTTTCAAGTGCTGGGAGTATAGGCACATCTCAACCAATTGCGAGGTGGCTACGGAGGTGAGTGAGAATTGTGCAGGCAACGGGCATTGGAATGTACTGACTGACACCTATTAAAGGCACCGGGCGATCGTGGTCTAATGGTTAAGACATTGGGATCGGAGCTGGGCAGATTGGGCAGATCGGAGCTCTGGCGCGATTGCTGTTAATTTTTGCCTGAGTCAGCAGCTCTTCAAAAAGCAAACTTTCAACCCACACTACCCCAGTACAGGAGGAGGGAGTGAGGGATGGCGGACCAGGCTGTCATATGACCGTCCAGTGACATCACCAGAGTGCCTATGCAGATGTTCAGTGATTGGCACTGGGGACTGAGGTGGTGAGACCATCCTAATCCAAGGGGCAAATTTGTGGGTGCGTTACTCATCAGTGTTGTAGGGTCGATGTTTAGTCTAAGCTGAAAGAAGAAGTTGGGAGTAAGTGGGCATGGGATAGTTAGACTCATAACATGTAAGGTAGGTAAGTAGAGTGTGAGATTATTAGTGAGTGTAGCAAGAAGGATGCTAATCGGGAGGGGGAGTAGTTCCCTGAGTTCCTGCACGGTCCTGACAGTCTGATGGATTCTCCTGGCATACTCCCCCACTGTCCGCTTAACTTTTTACGGAAATGCCTCACAATGGGAAAGTGGCTATGTATAAAGGACGAACCGGATCCGCCCTCTCATTGCAAAGAGTTGGACCACACATCTTGCACTCCTTCACCAGTGTTGACGTTGTGCAGTAGTTATTCAGCGCCTTGCAAGACTCATGGCTAACCTTCATCGTGTTGACAGTTTGATAGCTATATCCGCGCATCATGACGGCCCCAGCGATGATAACATAAATCTCCGCTTTACAAACCGTTCGAGTAGTACCAAGGGCAATGTACATCCAATTCCTCTCAGAGGCACTTATCCACCCTCCAGGCACTCTTAGGATTCCGGAATTGATTGGCCTTCATTGAGCAACCATCGCATAGATAATTTACCAGGCTCTCGGCATGATTTTTGCTTTCTTCGGCTCAACGTAATAAATTTTCAAGGACTTCAGTGTTCGAAAACCGCCATTTTTGAAAAAGGTCTGAGCTTGTCTGTGAACGCGGCTGAAAATGACTGAACCACGTCGGCTCAATTTAATATTTATACTGCAGATCCCAGGACGCCAAAATATGGTTGAGGGCAAAATCGGTTCTAAATTGACTGTAGTTATCATAATGATCAAAACCCCAAATGTTTTTCTCTCCCACAATTTTGATTAACTTCATATACGAACAGTTCCCAGTAGCACAAAAGTGCGAAGTTACGAAATGAAAATGACGAGATATGAAGTTCTTTGGCTTTGGATCCTGAACGGATCATCTAGCTTCGAAGCAACAAATAAGATGTACGAATAGTAAAAGGGAGAACTGTAGGCGCTAACTGTGGCACGGGGATGTCTGCTACTTGTCAACACCGCAATTTGCCAGCTATATCAAAGCTGGTTGGGAGTGCTTCAGGCCTCGCGGGAGTCTAAAACTAATTCTTTTACGTACAGTTTGGAAAACGGCCACATTTTTATTCACATAGTTAAAATCCCATGTGTGACAGGACTTCAGGCAGACGTGCGAATTAAAAATGGTTCAATAACCGAGCCCCCGTTTCGAGTGGGAATCGCGTGTAGCTGAGGGCGTGACGCCTTCAATTACAACGACGTCAAACCAGCAATACACAAACAACGTGCTAATTGCCGTCGCTCAAGCTCGAAGGCGGATATGAAGGGCCACGATCGAATAGCGCTTTTCTTATTGTTATTGTTTCTTATTCGCGTATTACTTAAACGCTGTTTTCTTATTCTTATTCTTCTTCTTTCATTCTGACAGGGCAGAAGACAAATTTTATTTTCAAAAAGGTGTATTTATTGTCTGCCTAGAGCTCACAGTTTTACTAAACTCTGTAGGAAATGTTAAATTATTAACGTGGTTCACGCCTATTGGTGCAGCTCATCAGCTGTACATATATCATAATCCCCGATTGGAATTTACGACTATTCGAATGGCATGTTCGACAGTAACCACATTGAAAGACATCAAGAGATAATTGAAATGAAATGAAATAAACTTTATTTTCTTATAAGACAAGACAGTAGAAACAACATTCACAATAGTAGAACGAAAAATTAGTTCCCCTAATGGGCAATGCCCGCGTTAGGGAGAACGAGTCAGCATATGTGAACTGAAAACAGATAATAAATTATTGACAAATTACATACCTATTCATAATCCATATATTAGTAGCTACTATAATCGCCGCCATAAAGAGACCAATATTAGGTAGCTAGATTACAAACGGAAGAGCAATTTTACACATCGATGAGCGAGGAGATACCAACGTATAAGTAACTACGAGTATAAAATGAAAACCAAACAAACATCCTTCTATTTTCCCTAGGTACTTTGCTTCTGTAGAAACCACTTCTGCAGAATTGAAGACAGAAGAGAATTATTGAAAGGTAAGAAGAAATATCGTAGAATTGAGTAATAACTACGTGTCAGTAAATATTGGCAAGGCCCGAAAATCCGACGATCCGCTCGTTCCATCTTCGTTCAACGCGTTTCTGCTGAAACATTTGTGAAGGACGAAATATAGGTACGGCGTTAGTGGAGAATGCTTCGTCAGTTTGGTTGGAGATTTGGTGCGAGTCCACCGAGAGAAGCGATGTCGCCTCACTCTCGCTGGTGTTATAGTTTTGCCTGTGGTCTCCGTGAGTGCCAGCAGAATCACAAAACGGTTTGCAGCGCTTGAATTGGGCTAGCAATACAACAGCTCTCTGCTGGCAGGTGTGAAAGTAACGTATCTTGTGGATGGAATTTAGGGTTGGAGGATCTGGAAAGAGCGAATGTAATTTATTGTAGCGTGAATAATTCGTAGTCTCGCCACTTTCATATTTCGTGGTTCTCGGCGTCACCCGTTCCAGGCTTCCACCAGATGGCAGTAAGTGCGTACGGGAAAAATTATGTTTATTTCTTTTCCAGGCATTGTTTCCAATTAAGAAGTGGGACAGTTATTTTCTGTAAAATATATTCTTCAGAAGGAAAAAAAAAGAAACACTGATAGGTCCAGAATTCGTTGACGAATTTGGAGACAATCTGTTGAATCCATCGTGTGCTGCTACCTGTAGGCGATTTGGGAGAACAGGCCCGGCACCACGTTTCGGAGTTCTATTGTTCTTTTTCCGCCGTCCAGCATTGACGTATTTACAGCTCATCCGCATTTCCGTCTCTTCCAAAATTTCACCCTTGTTGGGATCGAAAGATTATTTATTCACCGACTGCGTGGCTTCTGCCAAGATACCCACTCATCACGTACCGGTAGGTGGTACTAATATTCGTACACCTCTCAAGCTCTTCACAAACCACATCTCGGAAACAGCATAATGAGGAGGTCCCTGTCTTTTGCTCAGTTTCAGGTCGGAGCTCAAAAGCTAGATCACCGACTGCTCCTAACCCGAAGAATACATCCAGTACTACGTTCCTTTCCCGTTCCATTTCATTGGATAAGTCCCTATCCTTGGGAAGTTCTAGTTAGTAAACTTATAATATACTCCACGGCCGTTGGAAGTAGTGAGTACCCGCTTAATTTCAGAAGTCTATCGTACCTACCATGCATATCTGTGACAGAGATCTACCCTGAGTTGTTTACTTAAAGATAAAGTTGATTTTTATTTTTATTTTTTGATTTGCTTAAATAAAGCGACACCTATCCTAATCAAGTTTATTTTGTTGTTCATTTGCGGGGCTCTTACTCTGACCAGCTGTAGGCGTGGATGGTTTTAAGGGGGCCCAGTGTACCAGGGACCTGGGCGCCTTCAGCAAAGAGGAGCTAGTCCAAACCCCTCCGAAGCCGTAAGTCTGGGCGTTGACAACTATTCTAGCCCAAAGGAATATTTTTTCCAAAACGGGGCTGCGGGGGTGCACAGCCTATGGCGTTAAGCAGGTGCTCTACAGATAGGTCCAGGGAGCTAGAGGGAAAGGTGAAGAAATCCGCCGATCCCTGAGGGATCCCATAAGGGGCTTTGTAGGTATCGCAGTAATCGAGAGGTCGCTGGATGTGGGGCGTAGTCCCTGTCTTCCTTTATTTTGGTTACCCAATGGGGCGAAGGCAGGTTAGAGCTGAGAGAACAACACTACCCACATCCTTATATCAGATCGCAAATGTCAATGGTTAGGGGGCATTCTGGTCAATGCAAGACGCGATTACGTACGGTTTCCCTGGACCTTACCAAGGCTTTTGACACGGTAAGCCACCAACCAGGTATTGGCAGATTGCCTACATGGTGTGCGGGCTACTGATCAACTCATCAGTTAATGGAGCTCTGTACTGCGGGGGTGTGACAGCCTTGCAGGCAGGAAGAGTGAAGCCTGGTGACGTTTGCAAGCGGGACCCTTTGTCTCCTATACTCTTCAATCTAGTGATTGATGCTGCACTGGGTAAACTGACACAAGAAGTGGGGTTTGAACTTGCCCCATGGGTGTGGGTGGGGGCATCAGCCTTCGAAAATGATGTCGTCCTCGTCACAGGAACCAAGCAGGTAGGCTTGCAGATCGCCCTGGACAAGTTGGTAAGGCAGCTAGCCGCTCTTTCCATGGAAACATTTATGGAGAGAGCACCGAGTCAGTTTGTGGGGACGTGCCATACCTTGCCAATCCATTTAGGTATATTATAAATAATAATAATACAGTCCCCTATGGCACTACACGGCTTAGCATTACTCGTCCGTTAATTCGAGTTGTTTCAATTTTGGTCTTGCTAGCCTAACCCCAAATAGCGCCACTGACGTGCTGTTGTGGCCTTATTAGAGTAAAATATAGAAAACGTGTGGTTCCCAGAGATAAAGCGACTCGCGTTTAGGGTAGATTCGCTCTCGAGCAACATTTCCCTTCCTTTTCGTGTTTCGTCACAGATCTACAATTACGTCCGGGTGCATCGCCTCATTTCTCTGCTGCGTCCACGGAATTACCGACGATTGGCGCCAAAACGCTCTCGCCCGAGCAGCCTTTGTTAATCAGAGCCGGCAAAAGCCGCAATATCAGTTGACCAATTGACGTGGAAAGGGGCGTAACGAGGCTCATTGGCGACTATATCGAGCCCCGCGGTTCCGCTACCGATTAGCATAACTGATGCTGAGCACGTTCGCTCTGACGCGTTTTCCCACAGGTCGCTAGAAATGACGGGGCCGCTGACGGAACTTGGGTAAATTGTCGCTCTTGTAGCTTTGAAAAATTTAATACGATAAGGACGAAGTAAAGTCTAGCGCTGTTATAGTAAATAGGTACACAGTGAAGCGACAGTAGTGTTGCACGTTGTCCTGTTTTTCTTGGATCGAAACCTTTTGACTTCTCAATGAATTGCTGTTTTGAACGTCGTATTTGGTCTCACAACGAAGAACCTTTGTCTCAGCAAGATGCCCAAAGGATGCGCCCAGCGGTTCCATGTACAAAAATATCTCAACTGCAGCATCTACCAGGCTTCCATAAGTCTACTCGTCGGAGTTCTCTCAGGGGATTCCCACGAGCTGGACACTGCAATGACCGCCTCAGGCGAACGTCAAGGCTGCTGCTGCCGCAGCAAGATTGCCCACGATGGACCATGGTAGACATCCACTCTACTTGAAGGCATGATGCCTCGACATTCGCCTGAGGTAGCTGCCCTGGCCGAGTCTAGCTTGTGTGAATCCCCGGAGAAATCCCAGACAAGAAGCGAGAAAATTTGAGCATCGTTCGACAGCTGTCAAAGCTTAACCGAAAACGGTGATAATCCTTTCAAGCGACAACTGGTTACAGCAAGTTAATGAGCATCAACTGAGAAAAATCCCGGTTTACAAAGTTGGTGGAATCATCGGCCTAACAACACTAGTTCAACACTATAATAATGGCTAAACTCTGGTTTTTTAGGTTCAACGTTTTGACGCCTCCCTCTGCAACACTGGAGCGGTAGAGGATGCAGCACACGTCCTATTTAACTGCCCCTCATTCGCGCCAGAGCGGGAGTCAGTGTGCCGAGCGTGCGTCTCCAAGAAGGCCGGATTGACGCGATGAACGTGACAGTATCCCCCTGAAAGAGGGGACTGACTGACGCGATGAAGGTGACAGTATCCCCCCCCCCCTCCATCTGTATACATTGAGCGTTTGGGCTGTTAATTTAGCACTGCCCATGAAGCACATTAGGCTGAACTCTGGTAACCAGTAACCCTGCTATTGTCCAGGCACGGTGCATTCAACACAAGGTTTCTGTTTGTTGTGTTGTCCTGGTCCAAGGGTCCTAGGAGCTGCCAGTGTGAGGGGCGCCCTGGAAAACGCCTCGCATGTCCTGTGTGATGTCCCTTATACAAGGATGTGCAATAGGGCACCCATCTCCCACAATAAGGGGACACAGGGACAGCTCACCGCCAAATATTCCATTCGGCTGTTAAAAGTATTTTCACAGGCATGGGCAAACTTGTGCTGAGAGCCGGAGACGTGCCCAGCAGGCAACCCCCACCCACGCAAATAATCGTCATGCCAAACCTTTGGTCTGTGCCTGTTGACTCCAAAACACACCAACAGAACAATCACAGGTCTGTTTCCTTATAAAATTACTGTTTCTGAACCCTCAAAGTGGGTTATATCAGTCTACTGTCATGGAGGTTGCGGTTCCGCTATCATGGAAGAGGCCGGCCACTTGCGCAGCATCCACCAAACAGGACAATTACAGTGGAAAGACCAGTAGCAAGCCCAATGAGGCCGCAAGGCGGCCTGGCCCGTTGCCCCCATCAGGCTAAACTTTCGTATTACCAATGAGTTTTGGTTCCTTAATCATACAACCAGTCAAGGGATACCTAAGCGAAAAGACATTCTCTAACTACTTCTGAAATGGAACGTCCAACGAACTTACGATTTGGAGACCCAAGGTTTTGGGATGGGGCGTTCAGTGGGTCCCTCAAATCAGAGGAGAGCTGGTGGTCGAAAAATACGTTCAAAGAAACGGACACGTAAAAGCCCGAAGTAGAATGGGCCATATTTCGCCCTCCACGTGGAATCCACACCTCTGTCCTACACGTAGCCCGATAAAGGATAAAGCGTTAGACAACTAACCATTCTCAAGCTGTGGCCCAAAGTTTTCAAGCCTCCAGAGTCACATTACAACTGATCAAGCAGTATATCGTCGTGGATCATCCAAGAATGCTTTTTCATCGCGATTCCTACAATGGAGCGTTGCGTAGTTCCGTTATGATTCCGAAGCCTAAAAAGCGCGCAAATGTTCGCCTGGTCGTACAGTGTTAACGAATTTCATTATTCCGAGAGAGGCTACGTCAGAATAATTCAACAAGCTGAAGACAGACAAGAACAAGACAAGACATTTTACTTCAAACTAAGCCGCAATGCATATTTAATTGATCTGCTTGCTCGTGTTTCCCTGTTCAATACTAAAAACGTAAAGACCCAGGCGTTGCTCCGTTTTCTCGCGCAGTCTTAATTCGTGAACACCTTCCGGCCCCTGCGAATTTACACGTCGGCAATAACCACAACATCTTGACGTTGCGAGTTTGCTTCTCAGAAATAAAAGGCGTCCCCGCATCCCTTTTTCAATCTGTTCTTTTGGTTTATTATTCATTCTGAATAATAACCCTGTTTTCTGTCACGAAAAATTTTTTACAACCCCCCCCCCCCTCGAAATTTGATACTTTACGTTTCAAGACATGGAGATTCCAAATCTGCAATGTCCGTCCGCCATCCCCCGTCCACCATCAGGGCCGTTTTGTGCCTTTAACGTGGTCTAAAAAGTTCGTTCTTTCGCACAAAAATCCCATTTGGTATCTAGTTGTGCCCGCCATCTCGGCAATCCGATCGGACGAAGCATTTTTTATGGACAAAAAATGGTTAAAAAAATTAACGAAACGCAGTATAATCGCAAATAAGTCGTGTTTCGTATCGTTTTCAAGGCCCGCTCAACTCGCAACGCCCTTTGGACTCGCAATGTCCTGCCAATTGCCCAGCGAGGGTTCGCTGGAAGCCCCCGTCCCAATTTCCCCGACTCTTTTTGCCACTTCCACCGCACACCCCTCCATCCGATCATAAATGCCTACAGACGTTTACGGGCGCCTGGCGCCGGGGGGATATTTAGTTTCCGTAGTCAGGTCATGTTTCGTATGGTTTACTAGTATTCAGCTGAATCGAATGGGATGGGGTAGCAGTAATACTAGGTCAAGCGCTGTTCATGAGAATAATAAACCATTGTGTAATAATTTGCAGGGTTTTTTACAAATTTTTGCAACTGAAAAAACCCCTCACTGTGGCGACAAATGGGCCTATTGTCTGTCGTGCATGAACCACCTCATGTCCATCCCTGATGCGACGCCTGAACTGCCGCAGCTGAGGAACCCCAAGCACTCTGAGGTGCACTGCAACCAGCCCCTCACAAGTACACAACACATGCTTCGCTGACTCCTGCTCTGCAACACAGTGCCTCTGATCTACCAATCTTGGCCAGGCAGTACCTCAGTGGACAGGGAATAGGCCATATACCATCCGAATAATTATAAACTCTCTTGCTCGCTACGTGTTTAATAAATAATCTTGACTGCCTTCGGCCTGGCACATCCCAGCCCTGCACTTGCCAACCTCCTTGATCTCTCTACGAAAGGCTCAGATCCCACCAGGAGAAGTGCAGATCCTTCTCTCGCCAGTATGTCGGCCTCCCCATTCCATTGTATCCCTGCATGACCTGGCACCCAACACAGTGTTAATGTTTCCTTTGCCAAGGTCTGTTCTTCACTCAGTTTACCAGGTGAGCGAGTTTAAAATGTCACTTTTTAAAAATACGCAATTAGGAACAATGGCAAAATATTTTTAATTCGCAGTATCGGCCCTCGCTTTCCACACGGTTCATACATCTCCAATTTATGAATACCATTCCAAATTATAACTATAATTTAATCAATACCGTTGTAGGTGTTTTCATGAAAGAAAATATTTGGTGCTTTGATCACTATGATAACTATAGTGGGTTTTGAACCAACTTAGCGCACACCTTTATTCTGGAGTCTCATGTTGATCTACAGGCTCACTATCAAATTTGAGCTGAGTTGACACGACAGTTCTCTCAGTAGATAAGAACTTTGAGGAAGTGGCGAGAAAATGGCACCTGGAGAGTCGCGGAAGGTATCTTGCAAAGTGCGTCATTAGCTTCTTCGCAAAATGACACAGCGCTTACTACTCTTTTAACAACCAGCGCCCATCAGACGTGTCTCGTTTTTTCCAACCTGCAACTGGAGAGTCGTTGTGGTAGGAGCCGCTAGTTGAAGTTTCAGAGCTGCGTAGGGAACTCTGTCGAGGGGAACACAGCCCATTTGTGCATCCTTTTGACACGAATCCGTTTTCATCTTTCTTGCCGCTTACCCAGAGCTCACTGATTCGCCTTTAGTGTTAAGACCTTCACAGGTTCCTTTTTGTCTTATGACTTTATGCGCTCAATGCCCAAGTCCACTGGTAACTAACGAGCGATTGCAGTAGGACCTCAGGCTTGTAGACTCATTCTTCTCCTGGCAATCCGAAGGAGTCTGTTCAACGTTTTCTGGTTGACCGCAGTGTCATTTAGCGGGCAAAGTACGAGATATGAGAATACATAGAGAGCTTCTCTTCCAAGCAACCTCCAGCTTGGTACTGTATAGCTTCGGCAAACAAATAAGATTAAGTAGCAAGATGGGAAAAGGGTAGCTCACTCGCTCGTCACGGTGCCTGCTGGAGGCGTGAAAGTCTCGCTTTTTACATCACAGACGAGGGCCTGTCAGTCAGGGAACCTGTGTCCATAAGGAAGTCCTTGTCTGGATATAGGGATGAGGAAAAGCGGTAAGTGCCATCGAAAGATGAGGCGGGCCTACTACCATTCTGGCCTTAATGGTTGTTTGACCCAAACATGGTAGTACAGGAATCCACAGCCGGTCTTGCGCCGGTGTTTATGTGTTAGGGCCACGACAGGTGGGTGCCTCCGCAGGGCAAGGTAGGTAGAATGGAACAAGGCCTCACAATGTTGGACAACGCGATTCCTCTGCGGACATTGCAGTGGTCGTGGAGTTGCTGGAGGGTAGCCATCCCCTCCCTTCCTTCGTTTTTAAACTGTGGGGTCTGAGGAAGGTAGGCCACCTGGTTGGAACTCCTGCTGACATCCCCAAATGCATAGTCTAACTGTCCGGACCCTCGAGGGAACAGAGGGAGATACTAGCCACCGTGAAGGCCTATCCGCTAAAAGCAATTACCTGGCTAAAGGGGAACGCAGTTCAGGCTCCATGAAACCTGACTCCTTTCCTCATAAGGCGGACGAGAGTAAGCCCAATTCCCTGTATCCATGTATGATTAAATCGTAGGTGCAGGGAGGGGGTACCGGATGCCCCTCTGAAATTCCTGCAGTGGGGCATGCAGCCCATTCAGTGAGGCACCATAACCACAGGCAGTGTGTGACGTGAAATAATCCGACGGCTTCGGATACAGATTAAGGATTGCGAGGATCAGGAAATGGCCCAGTCTTCTCACCTTTGGCCTTGGGTTTTGCTTATAGCTGTTAGCCATATCCTCATCTCAACTACCACTGCGAGAGGTTGGCGAAGGCTCGAATCATTCCTGTTCCGCTGCCTTCAATCAACTGCCCCCTCCTTATGGACATAGGTTCCCTGACTGACAGGCCCTTGTCTGTGATGTGAAAAGCGAGACTTTCATAAAATCACTCCCACCAGGCCTCACTGGTCACCAGGCCACCAGCACGCGCCTTGAGGAGTTGAAGTTGTCTTGACCAGTAGAGGCTAAGTGGAGTTCCCCATCTTGCTACTTAACCTTATTTGTTAACCGAAGTTATACAGTACCAAGATGGAAGAGAAGCTCTCTATGTATTCTCATATCTGGTACTTTGCCCGCTAGATGATACTGCGATCAACCAGAAAACGTTGAACAGACTCCTTCGAATTGCCAGAATGAGTCTACAAGCCTGGGATCCTAGTTCAATCGCTCTCCAGTTGGTTGGTTGGTTATGACTTGGGCATTGAGCGCATAAAGTCATTTCCCCACAGGTCTGCGTAGAGTTGCAGTTGAAAGAGGCCTGGCGCACTGTAATTCTTAGCAAAAAACGTTACACGCCAGGTCTGTAAGCCTAACAAGGCCATTTCGCTGAACACTGCCGGCTAAACGGTTCAAACGAGGCTTATTCAGAGGTGAATGAGGCTATCATTTGATTCAAAGCCGAGTCAAAATACTTCAAAGTACTGATACCTCTTTGAAGACCTTTTAGTAATGATAAAAGGTTTAATGTAAGTTAAACACAACAAGAAATAACACCCTTACACCTGTCTCTTCTTTCGTCCATCTGCTGAATTCCCTTTTCCCTTTCGCCCAACTTCTTCCGAGGAAACTATAATATTTCCAGACTCCCGTACCGGCATGTAATCCATTATTTTCTGCAGTCCATCTCCATAGTTTCTGAACGTCGCAATTGAAGTTCTGAATCGGCTGGTTTCTGTTTTCGTTACATTTTAATTTGAAGGCCAGGAAGACGACCAGTTCTGTTACTCTCCCCATTTTCACTCTCCGTTTTGAGAAGTCTTTATTTCATTTTATTTCTCTTGTAATGAGCTCATAAGGTACTTATTAGTTTTCTTAATTTGTTTTTTTGTTTTTGTTTATTATTCATTCTGAATAATAACCCTATGTTTTTGGACGCGAAAAATTTTTTACAACCCCCCCTCAAAATTTGATACGTTGATACTTTACGTTTCAAGACATGGGGATTCCAAATCTGCAATGTCCGTCCAGCGTCCCCCGTCATCCGTCCCCCGTCCACCGTCTGGGCTGTTTTGTGCCTTTAACGTGGTCTAAAAAATTCGTTTTTTCGCACAAAAATCCCATTTGGTATCTAGTTGTGCCCGCCATCTCGGCAATCCGATCGGACGAGGCCCATGGTTGTTATAGGCAAAAAATGGTTAAAAAAATTAACGAAACGCAGTATAATCGCAAATAAGCCGTTTTCGTATCGTTTTCAAGGCCTGCTCAACTGGCAACGCCCTTTGGACTCGCAATGTCCTGCCAATTGCCCAGCGAGGGTTCGCTGGAAGCCCCCGTCCCAATTTCCCCGACTCTTTTTACCACTTCCACCGCACACCCCTCCATCCGATCATAAATGCCTACAGACGTTTGCAGGTGCCTGGCGCCGGGGGAATATTTAGTTTCCGTAGTTCCATTGTAGTCAGGTCATGTTTCGTATGGTTTACTATTATTCGATGCTGAATCGAATGGGATGGGGTAGCAGTAATACTAGGTCAAGCTGTTCATGAGAATAATAAACCATTGTGTAATAATTTGCAGGGTTTTTTATTTCGTAAAGCTGCGGTTAGTATAAATAATTCATTTGTGTCCTTCTTATTTCGAGCCGGAGATAATAAATATAACCTTTGTTGTTTGTAATTTGCCATTAATTATCTAAATTTGTTTCCGTTGGTTCGTCCTCAAGTTGGGCGTAGTAACGTCCCTAACACAAGTGTCGTAACACGAAAGTGTTGGATTCGTAGGAGCTGTGGTATCGATGGAAAGGTTCCTGTGTTTTATAGCGTGTTGGCAGGAGAGCAGTAAACGGCACAGGGCTAGGTACCCTCTCTGACGGCCTTAGGTCCCCAGACGACACGTCTAATACATCAACACGCCCACCTCGCGTGTAACGCGTTTTGCTATGAATAGTATTTCCCCGCCTATTTCTGCGATCACTTATGCAGAAATTCAGGGAAATGGAGTGGAGTATACTCTTCGTTTGCTGTAGGGGCTAACTCGTCCAATTGTCAAACCCTAGAAGATGGGCGTTCCTTAAATATAGGCAAATCCCTGGTACAATGTGCGCTGACAACAATTCCCATTGTTTCATTCTGCTTACCGTACGAGGGTCGTTACTTGATTAGTATTTGTCGAAATAAAGTCCCCAAAGTGAGGCATAGTCCGAATTATGACAACCATCAGGGCTGCTGGTCCCGTGAAAAGTCAATCCGAGTGATAAGTACTTTGAGCCTGCTGGCTCTTTTGCATTGTAGTGCTATTTGCTCGTTCGAATAATAGACCCTGAAAGTTTGTTGATTGGTGAGGTGCGGGATATAGTCCGTACGTACAACTTGACTCGCATATGGAATGTGTAGCGCACAATTGTTCGGGTGGATTTAGTTCTCGATGGTTACTCTAGTGTCTCGGCTTCGCCTCGTCCCCCATTCCTTTTCTCGCTTTGCTTGTGTTTGGTGCTGCGCCCTGTCGTAAACTGAGGGGGGTGTACTGCTGTTACGAGTACAGTGTTATTTTTACTTTCCTTGGCTCTACAAAGTAGAAAGGAAAGTTATGTTATCGGAAGAAAAAAAATTTTGAGTTCTCTTCAGATCTTTACGTTTCAGACCCCCCCGAGTCCGAAAAACACTATTTGGGAAAATGATCTGTGTGTATGTGTGTCTGTGAACGATTTGTAGAGAAAACCACCGTACTAAATCAGCTCAAACTTGTTATCTCGCCCGCAGGTTACCATGGAACGCCAAAATAAGGGTATGAACAAAATCCACTGAAATTTAACTATAGTTATCATAGTGATCAAAACACCAAATATTTTTTTCTCAAAAACGGCTCTAACGATTTTGAATAAATTTTTTATATTGGTAGCTCCAAATATGGCAACTATACCATAAAATTCCCATCTATGGGAAAATGAAAAGAGCAGCACAATTAATTATCAAAATTTTCGACGAAAAGCGTTTTTAGCGCGGTTTTTCCTTATAAACTCAGCTGGAATGTTAGTAGAATGTTTAAAAAAATTGGTATTGTAGTCCAATCGAATTCCTATAGGAATAGTGTTTAAAAACACTGATAACATGAGTGGGGCTCACTCCAGAAATTCCTGAGTTTCAACTACCGCTGATTCGCTTACTACCAGTTATAAACGTTTTTACCCAATAACTCTGCCAAAGTGATTACTATCCTTCTTCAAAATATTTGGGTTTACAGTCTCATTAACTATCTGTGTACCAATTGCCCTGGAATGAGTGCTAGCAGCACAATAAATTCCGGAACTGTAAGCGCTAGCGCTTTCTGCTGCCGTGAAATGTTTGACCAAGTTCGAATTAACTGAGTGATAAATGAATTGATTAAGTAGAATTACCCATGTACAAAGTGAATTGACGTAGAGGTAAGGAAAGTTGTGTGTTGCAACGCACCAGATATTTTGCTAAGAATTACAGTGCGCCAGGTCTCTTTCAGCTGCGACTCTACGCAGACCTGAGGGGAAATGAAACGGAGCCGTGCGTTGAAGTTGTCGCGTCCTTTAATATCCCTCTTTTCTCATGTCCATTGTAGAGGAAATGACAAATTAAATAGTAGAGTAGTCGTGTAGAGTCTCGCCTTGGAGGATGTGTTTTCTTAAACGTAGATGAACAGCTGGTACATTGCACGTCCGTTTGACAACAATTCTCATTCTTTCCTGCTGTTTACCCAACTCGCGATAACTTTCTGCCAGTGGAAGGACCTCTAGGAAATACATCCCACAACGGAGAGGTTTTCTATTCCATCAACTCAATGCCCCAGGGCATGGAACTGATGGATGCTCTGGAACCAACTCATCACTGCCGGGTCTACACATGAATAACGGCACTATTCGATTAATTATTTTTTTATTAACTTTACATATAAAGCGTGTATTTTTTTTTTTTGTAACAATTTTTTTCCCCACAAGCTCAATGCGCCATTAATCAGGCTACGCAAACAAACAAATGTTGTAGGCTCAACAAACCTGACTGTTTAAATCGTCTTTAAAAATATATTATATATTTATTACAATCAACTCGTATTAGTTTGGCACAAAATCGGTTTGTAAAATGTAATCAATCGCTTAAACCATAATGTGAAGCCGCGCTAAAAAAAATTCGCTAGCGGTGAGTTGAAGAGTTGGCTAATTAACTAGAAATTAGGGAGTGGGATGGCGGTGTGATTGGGGGGGGGGGAGAAGGGTCTAAGTCAAAGGTGAACAATTGAAGATCGTAATTTCGTTTTGTTTTAGCGCTATGTTGTGGTAGGTCGGTAGTCCACTGGGTGTGTAGTCGCGCAAAACCGTTCGTCTCTGTCAACGCAGACACCTGCCAGCTTTAGTGGGTTTCTGTTGATGAGTGGAGATTGCGTAGGGTTCAGTCGATCAGATCCTGTTCGTTTAGGAATCGATTGACGGATATATTTCAACGGTTCCCGAAACGATGCCCCACTGCCCAGTGTTGTATTTCATTGAGAATCCGAGTGCCGGGTTATTTGTTCAAAGTGAGGGGCCTTTATTTGTTCGTATACTTTTAGTCACCCAGCCTTCTAGGGACATTATTTTGTTTTTTTTTTTAAATTGAGATAACTTTGAATTTTGGATGTCGAAATCCACTCATTGCCATTTGGAGCATCGAAGTCTCGGCTTCGCAAGTCCTGCCGAGAGCGCTAACACGAACGCAGAATAAAGGGGGAGGGGGCAAAATGGAGGAGTTGCACTGAACACTAAAAATGGCCCTGGGCAAGCGACTAGAGAGTTCCCACCTGAACCAAAGGAGTGTCGACTATGCCCATAACATACATGTGTTCCTCTCCACCATCAGAAGGTTAAGTCTTATCTCGTGATGATAAAGCGTATGGAGTGCCTCACACCCACTGCGTTCCAGACAGTCTGATGCATTCTGTGGGCATATTCTCTCACTATCCTCTGTGACGGAGATGCCCCACAGTGAGAGAGTGGCCCTGTATTTCCAAGTGATCCCTTTGTGCCCCGGGATCCAGTAAACGTTAACTCTACTATAAGCGCCTCGTTTTAAGGCATTTGGGCTGTTTTCTCCTGTTCTTATTGCACCACTGGGTCTGGCACCCTTCTTAACATACAGACCTGTTGTTAACGCATTTTGGCTAAGAAACCCGTTATGTAATCGTGAAATTTGATCTCGTAGGGACGTTTGAACTCACCCTGGGTTTATTTTTACACAACAGCTTATTTATAATTAAGGGACGACAAACTATTCTCCCGGACGCACAAAATTATTTGTAGAGTCTGTTCCTCCATTCACGGATCATATAGCAGCTGGGATTTTCGGGGGCAGTGAGAACAAGGAAAGCTCATCTCAATCTGCACAGAATACTGTTTCTCATCTGAGAAGCCTTCAGTTGACACCTTGTACTCGTATTAATTAGGGACTTAAACATGTTTCAACCCCCGGACCCTCCAGGGAACGACGAATGACGCTCACACGACTGAAAACCCAACGATTTCCGAGCAAAGTGGCAATCCGTGAACACGCCCTTTGGATTCTGAAGAAAACGATCATGTACAAACAACTTTTTTCAGGAGCGCGCACCCAGTGGACTTGACTTTTAATCGAGTTTTGGAGCGAAAACGAGAGAGAGAGACGCACAAAAAAAGAAAAGTACGTTTCTTATTGTAAATATATATTTTAAAGCGATAGTCGACTCGTCAGGAGCTGCCAATTGCAACTCCCACAACGAAGTTGAACCGCGTGTGAAGGCTTTACAGATATGCAAAGTACATCCAGTGGTCGTGCACTTTATAAATCAATTGGAGGCTTTTTTGAAAATGTTGTCTAAGTCCACAAAATAAGTTTTCATTGAAAAGTATAAATTTTTTTTGTTAGTTTTTTTTTCGTTTTAATTGGGTTGACGACTGGACATATCGAGGGGGTTCAAAGAGGCGATAAGGCAATGATATGCTGAAGTGTTCACTCGAACGGCAGGAGAAGGTTTCGCGAAGACTGCGAGGAAGAGCCGCGTCGTGGACTCTCCCTTTCGGGTTATTCGACTGTTTCCACAAAAGTGGAAGTTTAGGGCGCACGAATGTCGAGGAGTTCGAGTCAAAATTGCGTCGTGCGCAGCACAGCACAACTCTTCGCGAGATACAATTTAAGAAACTTTGAATATTACTTACAAAAAGCTAAACAAGTTTTCATTTTGCGTATTAATTGGAGGAGGCAACAACAACTTCTCTTTGTAAGTGGCGAGGAAGATTTCAACCAGTCGCTTGACGTAACAATAACGCAGTTACACTTTGTTTTTGCGTTCGTTTTGAAAGGTGAGGGCGCAAGTTGAAACAGCTGAGTTTATTTAAAGTAATTTTAAGGTTATACACAACACGCATCTCATCTTTTGGCTCCAATTCACAAGCCAGCATTGCCTCACTCACACCACCCTCATCACTGAACTGTTAAATTTATGTCAGCTTGGTGGACTACGAGCAGCCAAATCGAGAGGTTTTCGTCTGAAGTAGACGAAAATCAGGATCAACAGGAAAGAACCAGTGTTTAGTCTTGACGTGAGCTGCGTAGTTGCTCATGCGGATGCTGCAGTGTAGGTATTGAACCCACAACGAAGCTTCTCAACCACAATCAATTTGAAAAATATGGCATACATTTTCGAGGAGCTCCAACATCTTGTACAAAACGCACCACCCGACATTCCTCATCCTTTTTATTTTTTAGAAGTGAAGAATTAGTTTAGTTTTGATGTCAGCCTGCTCAAAGGTTTCAGAGTGGACAGAGAGAGAGTGGAAAGTTAATGCTTTGTTTGGTAAGAGGGCTATTTCTTTGAGGTATATTTCCTCATCAAAATGACTGTTCCTTAACGCTAATAAGAAAGTTATATAAGTCAAAAGTCACGAAGGTTGCACTTCCGCTATTGGGAAGAGCCCAAACAGTCGCTCATGATCCACCAATGCCAGACCTGTGGAGGAACGGCAGGATGTCATTTAGTCTGCCTCCCAGTATAGAGCTGTCGCTCATGTATTATCACACTGAGGTATGACCCTGGGGAATCTGTCATACCCTTCTTGGCAAACTAATGTAAATGGTTATAAGCTAGCTTAATAGCAAGCTCAGCTGGAGTTTGGCTGCTCTTCCAACAACTGTTGCTCACTGTTGTAGGAACTACAGTGGGGCAGCTCGTAGTTTATTGCTCTCCCCACATCCGAGGGCTAAGACATGCAGCATTGAGTCACGAGAAAAGAAGTGGAGCCACTCATTGAAGCCGCCATGTTGAGTGATCTGGCTCAACCCACTTTCTCCCAAGCTATTCATGGATGTTGAGAAAAAACTCATGCATGTCATATCCCTTTGACGAGGATTCCCATCTCGCTTGATATTTATCTAATGCTCATTCACGAAGCACGGCAAGTTTTCATTGGTCTATACAGACTTTGGCTCTGGGGAAGAGCTCCCTTTTCACTGTCCATGTGTCCACCATGTACTCAATGGCCAAGTCAATAGTGAGGCAAACCTTGCAAGGGTAGTGCCTCTGATGGACTGAAGTTGTTAGCTAAAACGCCACCTAGTTGACTTGTTGGCAGTTGGCTATGTAATTTTCACTTCAAGAGAAGGTGCTGGGTTTCTTTCTTGACGAGCTCAATCCTTTGAGAGACAGTATGAAACACTTTATGGAGCTCTGCCTCGATTTGGTGGATCGACTGTGCACGAATCAGTGCTGTCAGGTTGTCCACATGGCTCATGATGGAACGCTCACCTGTCTTAAGCATGAGGCGAGGAACTCCAGACACAAACTATCCATGTACGCATGTCTGACTGTACTGTGCTATTTTTATACATCCTCCTCCACCCGTAGACAAAACAGAGGACTAAGCAGGCTGTTGACTTCCTGCAGCCCTGACTCTCTTCTGCCCTTTGACGAAAATCGATTTTAGTCCAGCCTGTTTCTCATAAATACCGCTCAGTGTTCCCTCCAAAATCGAATTGGTAGTTCGATAAGCTAGGCATTTAATATTGATCATAAGATCAGAAGCCACCTGAGTTATTCTGGATACTCCATACAAAACAAGCCCCAGGGAATGTCTCACAAAGCAAAGCATCAACCTGGTTCTATCTCCCTCCTCCCTGCAACTTTTTAGCCTGGTCTGTGCCTGGTAGCATGACAAGCTAACGATGTCGACAAAATGGAAGCAAGATGGCCAACATTGGGCCCTTTCCTCGGGCAGTGCCTGTATTTCTTTCCTGAAGATCCAAGTGCTGATGGCCTCCCGTATTTCAATTGAACTATTTGAACGCTACACACCCGTCATTCACTTTAACTTACAGGTCAATATACATAAAGTCAGTGCCTCATCAGCCCGTATTGTTGGCTCTTGCAGTGAATACAAGGAGGAACGAGCTGTAAATAGTGACAACCATAACTGGACTACAATCCACTTCTCAGCAGAAGTGCCCACATTTCAATAACCTCGCAGTCTAAATAGTAACATAATTGTATCAGCTTGCTATTCTAATTGGAGCAGTTACAGTGACAATTACATCTATTTTCCCTATTCACTTAATTGAAGTAGATACTAAGACAACGTCGACGGCTGCTGAAGGGGAGGAATTGAACGCTCGAAAGGCTTTACAATGCGAAAATTTCGTTAAAAAATAGGGAGCTTTTTTTCTGCGAGTTACAGCGATTGCTGAATAATGTCCAGGGGATTGTTCTTTTTGGCCTTTTGGACGCTTCGTCGCGTCGGAGGCTATGAATCGAAAAAGCACAGTATCTTACACGCTAAATTGTTAATTGTACACATCGAATGCGGCGAAGTTCAGGTTTTAAATTTTGAGTAGCGGAATACTCAAAGTCACTAATCGACGCTGAGGTAAACGAATTAAATGCTTCGTTTTGAAAATGACCTGATCACAAAGTAACATTTGAACCGTCAAACTTCCTTCAAATGTGATAACTTGATAACAGTGTTCTGCTCCTTCAGCGCCTCGTCTGCTTTCTCGTGAACAGTAAGGTTTTCACGACAACTTACCCTCCTCTTTTGAACTGCAGCAATATAGATAGCAACTGGTGCCACTGAACTAGAAGGAACCCCCAAACGCCCATATGGGCCTGAGCAGTGAGGGGGGTTCAGTGAGAGATTTAGGAGGCGCAAAGAGCTGAAGTTCGTGTACGCTCTCTCCTCAGCCTGCATAATAATTGTGTCTCTTCTATCTCTTAAATGAATAAAGCGAGCATGACTGAAGGCATCTCTACCATTGACCGCTTATCGTGTCTACATCTCATAACCCTGTCGCGAACGAAAATTCAGGACAGAGGGGGTTTGAGCTCGCTGGCATTCAGTGTTGTTAGCCTCGAAACCTCCCCTTCACTTCAAGTGGGCCCCAACCCACCAACTTGGAAGAAGTAAGACACAGTTGTGGGCAGCTCTCTTCTTCCCTTTACAGGACAGATGACCAGTTGTATTCGTGTAATAAACAAATTAAAAACTGCATTCATATTCTGGTAGCTTTTTGACTTTTAAAAATGTGAAAGCAGTTGGTCTGGGCTCTCCTCCCTCAATAATTGAGAACTTGTACTTCAGCCCAGTCTCTTGGTGTGAATTTCTTGTATATTTTTGTACAATCCTCAGGGCGTTCGACCGTCTTACATTTTAAGTTTCAAGTTGAAGGTCCTGAAGTTGATTTTTCTTTTACCAGTAATTCTCAAAAAGGATCTTGTGCATTTGTATTGGAGTTACAGGCCACTCAACGCTCATGGCTATATTTTTAGGCAATATTCTTGATTTGGAAAGACTGTTTTGGCACCCCCTTCTTATTTGCCTGATAAAAACCCCAACTACATCTCCACTGAGCTGCTACAAAGAGGAGCCATGCTACATTTTTGTGTAGTTCCACTCAGCTTTGTAAGTTCAAATATCATAATTCGAACCCACGCAAAAAGGCTCCTTTTAAATTTAACCTTTCCCTGCTCTTCCATAATCCGTCCACTTAGTGACATTCCCCCCCCCCATTACCCCTCCTTACTACGCAGTACCATTTCTTAGTTTCAATAAACACCAAGATCGACTTTATTGCTCATCCAACTTTCGCCCTGTTCAAACTCTTCAGTACGTGCAGTAGCGTAACATACCCCAAATACACCTTCAGTTGTCACGCCAAAGTAAGGAAGTTTGAAGTACAAAAATTACTCTCGAAAGTCGAGTCAAACAATTTTGTAACACGAACTTTTCACCTTAAGGACAACAAAAACAAGAGTTCACTTCCCCGCTGAACATAACCGTCTTCAGTTTAGACATCACTTTCTGCCCCAAATCCCATAACTCGGGGGAGGACACGTCAAACGCCGCTCTTTGAGCCAAATAATCTCTCTTTCACTCCCCCACACTTTCTTACATTTTGAAAACCTTCAAAAACTCTAAATATTCATAAAAATATAACGGTTTAATATATTACAAATAACAATATATATATATATATATAGATACATCGTGAGTATTCGTGTTTCGTGGTCGACGCTTTTTGTTTTCGTTTTTAAATACCATTTTAATAGGAATCGAGCGAAATGAAAAGGGGGGAAAAGGCCACAGAAGTGAAGAAGAGTTCACGCCTCTAAGAATATCAAGGCGGTGGGCTTGGGCTCCAAATTGGATTTTTTCGCTTCGACTACGAGGAACTCTATATGCGGTTTATCTCGTTGAGCAAACGATTCAGCTATTAGTCGGGCCACCTCCTGGTGGTGCATCCCTGAAAATAACAAAACTTTGATTAGTCGAGGGCGTGAAAAAGTATTTGCAAATAATAAAAGGGAACTGGAATGGGAAGGAGTGTTAATAGCTACGAAGGGAAAAATTGTGTTGACCTCTCGCTTGACTTCAGGGGCCATCCAAACGACAATTACTGAAGCACTCGGTAAATATTACAAACTTCACACTTAGGGACGAGGTAGGGGCTGAAGGTGAGCAGCAAAATAAAGCTGTGCGACGAGAGACTGTGAAACCAGTTTGGTGGAGTCAACATCCCCCCCATACACTGGCTTAGCTCAGATACATGCGCCCCAGATCGAGGCCCTTATCGAGAGCTTTGAACTGTTACTTAATGGCGCAAGCACGTCAAGTTGCAAGCGCCAGCTCATCTTCCTACACAGGAAACCAAATAGCCAACCGACAATACGCTTTGGTAGCCACAGGCTCCTTCTTGAAAAGCAAGTCAAGTACCTCGGAGTCAACATAGGAAAGACTAACTACGAGCCATTAGTAAGGCCTTTTGGGGAGTATGTCTCTGTGACACGACCCTCATGTACAAGGCCTGATTGGCTTCTTCCTCGTTGTCTGGAGTAGCTAACTCACAATCTATCAAAATGAGAGTACAGGCCCAATCTACGAAGCTGTGCGCCAGTAGATCACCAAGGCCTATGAGACAACACAACCACTGATGGACTTTAAGTGATCGCCGGCGAGTGGGAAAAGGATGGAGTGAAAAGGAAGCTTCTCTCCTACTTTATACTTCGTTGTGACCTCCCTACTGAACAGAAACTTGATGCGATAGATGACTGGGCATTAGATAGATGGTAAGCAAGATGGGCTTGTCAGAGACACGTATGAGTTGTCCCTCAACATTCGTGAATATCTCAGGAGAAAGCAGGCTGAGCCATACCATGGGCGATGCAGTACCTTGCAGGACATGGTGACTTCAATGTGTGGCTCCATTTCTTTTCTCTTGAAGGCTCTCCATTCTGCGTATCTTACACCTCCAGGGAAAAGGAACAAGAAACGACGTGCTGCTGCTCTGCAATTCGTGTCGGTTGTTAAAAGAGCAACCAAATCTTCCTGCTGTGATTGCTGCGAAGCCAGTTTATAACCATTTCCCCCAGTTTATCAAGAAGGTAATGGCAAACAAAGTGGCCACAGTTGATCTCCCTTTGAAACTTGCCTCTTAAATAGTTAGTTAAACCAAGTAAAAATTAGATTAAATACTCCTTCCAGATGGTACGAATTCCCGGGACCCATGGGCTCTCCACCAGGAGACTGGCTAAACACTTTGCTGTACCTCCACAGGTCTGGGTTCAGTGCGTCTAAAACCGCTGCCTTCATGACTTTCGACTGATATAGTTCTCTTATGAGTGTTGAGGAACGTTCATTTTTATAACAAAACAGACCTACCTATCTTACAGATAACTATCAACAGCCAAATCAAATAGTTGAGTGTCAGAAAGTACTTCCAGGGAGGAGGGACCTCCATGACGCGGCTGTAATCAGACTACAGGTTGTCTATACATCAGGAAAGGTCGTTCATATCCATTCAAAGAAGTAGAGTAACTGTTTCTGCTTAGTAATACTTCGTGACCAACATCAACTGTTTACAATGACATCAAAATCGGAGCTGGTGACAGACCAATTTAGGTGATGTGATCGCCACAACAATTAACTACTTAATCTCACCTTCGACTTTATGTCCATCAACTTCCAGAATCAACTGGCCAACTTGGAGCCCACCAGCTTCGTAGGCGGCTCCATTTTCCTGTGAACAAATGGTGACAGTATGTGATTATTGATCCAGAAAAGGGTTGATCTTAAAATGACACGATTAAGGTGGTTTTGTCAAGCCTTTTAATGAATCTGAGTGAGTCTACGTTCCCCAGTGGGTCCCTTTCTACATATTACCCGGCAATACTTGTTAATACTGGTAGACTGAAAGGTAAGCTATCACCAGTCCATCCTCCCATAGATAGGATTATGGCATGTAAGTGCCGTGCCTGCGACAGGTCATAGATTCCTTCGAGTTCCACTGGGGCAGTGAAGGTCGCACACTTAGTCTGCATTAGCGCCAAGTGCTCGGCCGTTCTACCTCTTCAGCAAAACATGATGCCCAGGTAATGCCTGAACAATAAACCTCACAATTCGCGTATTGAATTGTCCCTCACATGTCTTTAATGAGAATCGTTGGTGTACAGTACGCTTCCTACCAGGGGAGGTGGACTCACTTAACTAGTACATGAGGGTGCCTTGAAAGTGGGGCGCCAAGGAAGCCACTAGATGACGCTATGGCGAACAATATGAACACTGGTTTCACCCAAGCCCGAGCCTGGAAGAAAGCGGTCTCATAAAAAATACAATTTCCAGTTCTTAGTCGAATCAGATCCCCACTGTTACTTGTAGCAGACCCCCAGCTGGCGCAGTTTGGACATTTTAACTAATTTATTTATTTTGTGAGATTTGGTAAAAAAAAACGTAACCCAGCAAGCCCAGGCTACAGGAAGCATTGATTTAGTCACCCGGTGCCTCGACTATTTTAAAAATCAATGTACCTGGTGGTGCACTGGTGGGAGAGCTTTTGATGTAAATACATCATCTTCAGGCTGTTTTGTCTTTGAATCAAAAGCACTCGCCCCCAGTACACCACCAGCCTAGTCACGCGACTAGTAGGTTGACTTTGACCATACTCCTACGGCGGATGAACCCCAATCTCATTGATACCTCGTCCATTTCGTGCAAACGTAATCATTTTACACGTTTTATTTGGGGTCTCTCGTTTTGTCTTCCGTATTGCGAGACTGCTGACTGCTGCGAGAACTCAGCAAGCCTCCTAGCACTTTCCAGCCATTCCTGCCACCAGGAAGGAACTAGGTGAGAGAGGAGAGGTCAGATTGAAAAATATCTGGTGCGTTGCAACACACAACTTTCCTTAGCTCTACAACAATCCACTCGTGTACATGGGTTTTTCCACATACTCAATTCATTTATCACTCAGTTCATTTGAACTTGGTCAAACAACGCTTTACGGCAGCAGGAAGCGGTACGTCTGGAGTTCTGTGCTGCTTGTACTCATTGCACGACCATTATTGAGCGATTGGTACACAGATAATTGAGAGGTTGTAAACACGAATTTTTTTAAGAAGGACAGTAATTACTTTGGCAGAGTTATTGGGTAAAAACTTTTAGAACTGGTAGTAAGCGAAGCGGCGGTAGTTGAAACTCAGGAATTTCTGGAGTGAGCCCCACTCATGTTATCAGTGTTTTTAAACACTAATCCTATAGGTATTGGATTGGACTACAATACCAATTTTTTTAAACATTCTACTAACATTCCAGCTGAGTTTATAAGGAAAAACCGCGCTAAAAACGCTTTTCGTCGAAAATTTTGATAATTAATTGTGCTGCTCTTTTCATTTTCCCATAGATGGGAATTTTATGGTATAGTTGCCATATTTGGAGCTACCAATATAAAAAATTTATTCAAAATCGTTAGAGCCGTTTTTGAGAAAAAAAATATTTGGTGTTTTGATCACTATGATAACTATAGTTAAATTTCAGTGGATTTGGTTCATACCCTTATTTTGGCGTTCCATGGTAACCTGCGGGCGTGATATGAAGTTTGAGCTGATTTAGTACGGTGGTTTTCTCTAAAAATCGTTCACAGACACACATACACACACACAGACTGACTGACACACACACACACACAGACCATTTTCCCAAATAGTGTTTTTCGGAATCAGGGGGGTCTGAAACGTAAAGATCTGAAGAAAACTCAAAATTTTTTTTTCAGCCGATTACATAACTTTCCTTTCTACTTCGTAGAGCAAGGAAAGTAAAAAGTACTAAAATTAATTCTGCAAGTTCCAACGTACATTGATGTTGATGATTCGTGGGAGAGGATGCCTCGTGTTTGCCCCGCCTTCAATCGCTATGCCCAGAAGGGGCTTGCTTTTCCTCACAAGTATCCTCAAATTGCCAGCTTCATCAGTCATCACCTGAAAACAAAAAAACAACGACGAGTGAGTAAATAATGTGTTTTAATTATAAACAGAATTTGAGTAAGGAAAATTGATTACTTGGGAGCCTGGCTGCATGTTGCCAGCGTGGGACAAATTGATTTCTTCTCTGTCCGGTCCGCTGGCTCCATCATCTCCAGCCCTCCCGAACTCCTAGCGCAAGCAAACAATCAAAGAATCACAAAGGCGTTCCAAGAGGCCTCAACCTCTCCCACCTCAGAATAGAAAACTAGTTTTAGAAAGTAGTTCATCTAATTTTATTTAAATAGCGGTGCTGAGATGAAAGTCGTGCAAAATAAAAACATAACGGGAAATTGAGAAGTTGTGTTCAACAGCAAGTGTGTCGGAGTCCGGAAGGGGTAGAAGGGTCCTGTCGAATGATGTAAGCAGAGTAAAGTATCTCACATTTATTGTGGAGACTACTCCGTAAGTGTGAACAAAATCATTAGCCGTTTATTTTAGGAAAACGATAAATATTAATTAACGTAGGTGGTTGCTCAAAGACACTCGGTAAGATTCATCAAATCCAGTGAAGCAACTACTCGAAAAATTACGAAAATTTCAAAAAGTCATTATTTCGGCACAGTTTGATTTATACCTCCGTTCAATGGAATGTCTGAGGTACATTTAATTAGAACAATATATAAATATTGATTGTTTGAAAACATACTGTGATTTCAGTAAACATTGTTGAAGCCGTTTTGCTAAAAAGCGCGAAAAACAGATTTTTTTGCTTCACAGGCCTGTACCTCCATTTAGCTAATTTTCATGGAGATATTTAAGAAAAAGAAAAGTTGGCAGGCAGAATATAATTCGAAAGTTTAATTTAAATCGTTACAGTCTTTTTTGGTCCCCCACCCCCTCTTCCATCAATGGAAATAAGTCATTTTCTGATCACTGCAAACAGGTCAGTTTCGTTATCAATTTGACTCTCCCTCAACCCTCAGAGAGCTGTTATCAGTCATTGAACTAGGAACCACAGGCAGTAATTAGGTTTTTAGGATTCTTTAAGCGTCAAGATCTGAAGAAATCTCTTTGGTCACGATTACAACCCTTAACCTCTTTCCTTAACCTTTGGGTAGCAAAAAGTGAAGATATGAACACCTTGAGCTGGTACAAAGCGGCCACAGCGCTCAAGGAGGTATTTCATGATCGTTAGTATTTCTTGATTAAACTAAGCTGTAAAATTACAGTTAGTAAATTCGGACGTAAAGAAATATGAAGACTTTGTAGACAGTGTAAAAAATAGCGTAATGTACGTACATATAAGAGCTGTAACACTTAAATAGTGAAATAGAGAGAGTTGTCAAACCTGCAGTGATAAATAAATAGCTAACTGCGCATGCGCTACCTATATACGGCCTTTGCCTTGAAAAATAACAAGAACTCACCCTAAGACACAAATAAGGTCGAATCTCCCACTGACCTTTGTTTGAAAGTTGACCCTTGGAACCTGTAACGGGTACAAGGAACAAATATGCGGATCCTTAGTGATTTACAAAAGCCGCTCTACATCCACGATGGTCATTTCCTTCTTCTCCTCCAAACAATGGTGCACTCGTTGATAAGTGCAGTCTCAACAGGTAACAGGTAGGAGCTTTAATTACTGATAATTGATCGCCTTTATTCTGTCTACTTGTCTGGTACTGTTGATAAGCAAATGAGACAAGCTATCGGTTTCTAACACACAAAGAGCTGAATGATCAAGTAGCCACTTTATAAATTGTCCATGAATTCTTGAAAGAGGAGGAGCTGGATATTGCGTTTACCAGTTTTGAATACTTGACAGGTAGAAGTTCTGACGTTGACTAGGTGGGGCTACTGTTAATTTATTTCGGACAGTAAGTGAATGTAGAGTATACGACTTTCTGTATCTTTCTCAGCTACGAATTATAGTTCATGGGGGGGGGGGGGGGGGCTAATGTTAATTTATTTGAGGTGATGTTTGGGTTTACTGCTTTTGACTGTATCGCTTGACTCCCATTGTAGTTCCCAATATGATTCATATTCAGAGGAAACTCAGTCTGTAGGATCAGAGCTCGGGATCATGGCCATTTAAGCCCAACACACGCTCCTTCCATTCCAAAAAAAACGTATGAGAGACAACAAAATTAAAGAGTGAAAATAAAGCGACTAATTCGTTGACATGGTATCACGTCCCAGCGCCTAAATCATAAAGCAGGCTCTCATTCCTTGTCACCTTCCTCCTTGACTCGACATTAAAACTATGATATAGCTACGCGTCCTTCAAATAAATCGGATTATCCGGGATTCACTGAAGTGGTGGATAAAGCTGGGGGAGGAGACACAGTCCTTGATTTTTATTTAGGCACCCCAGTGATCATAGTCGAGTGGTCAAAGACGAAGTTCATATTCCAAGGAAACTCAGGGTGTAGGATCGGAGCTCACAATCACTGAAATTTTTTTCTGAGTCAGCAGCTCTCCAACATTTCCAAACCCCTCGTAACAAGTGGTGTGCAGTTCCAAACACACGCTCCTTTCATTCCAAGAAACGAAGAGGGCCAGAGAGAAAAAATAAAGACGAAAAATGATGACATGAATTTTCGAGTTAGAGATTCGCTGATGCGGTGTGACATTTCAAAAGTCAGGTGAAAACGTGACGTGCCTACTAGAATGTAGTAAAACATAAAGCAGGCGCATTTTCTGTGTCCCTTTTCTCCTTGTTACGGCATTAAAACTTCGATATAGCTATGCGTTCTTTGAATCTTTGATTGGATTTGCTGGGGTTTTACTCAAACTCTCAAAGATCCGTTCTTTGAAGTCCCTCTAGGAGCAATCCCTCCCATTGTTGTCCCCCTGTGATCGTAGTCTAGTTGTCGAAGACGAAGATTCATATTCTGAGGAAACTCAGAGTGTAGGATCAAAGCTCGTGATTGCTGTGATTTTTGTCTGAGTCAGCCAACTCTAAACATTTCCAAACCCCTCGAAACATTACTGATGCTCAAGTACAAATTATCGTGTACTAGGAGTTAACAATAATTTATTTTAAATACACAACTCTACTTTGGGTCATTTCCAGCTACTAAATGTTGTTTACTATGAGGATCTACTTGTAGGATACATTTTGTTGTCATAACTTCTATTCACTCCCTAGACTTACATAATCACCTAGAGATCACAAAAACATAGATGGGTTGTATTAGACTGGACTCTGTGTAGTTCATGGACTCCCAAACATAGCACGTTTGGGTATCGCGTGTGAGAATGAGAAATCCCACTAGCTCCTCCTAATCAGAAGGGACTGTTGCAGGCTACTGGACATTCTAGCTTCAAAGGAATTCTCTTCCTTATGAACCAGTCTTCCTTGAAAATGGGCTGTATTCATTGTAACAATTATACCTTTTGAAAACCTGCTAGTCACTGATGAATGGGACATATCTGCCATCTTACTCTGAACTGGCAACCTCTACTTTAATTCAAGGTGTTTGTATCCGTCAACAGGAAATAAATTAGGGACGGGTGGGAGTGGAACGTCAGCTTTTACGCTTCCTTTTTCAGCAACGTTCAGGCTACTCGTAGCTATTCCAGTCATCAGACTCACGCCAAAAATAAAATAAGGCTCATTGATAACAATAGACATGGGGTTATTACTTTATTAGCCTAGGTTTACAGAAATGTTTTTGCTGTACATAAGGTAAACTCCATCGCATGGGAAAGGTGCGCGTACTTGTGGCATGGCATTCCTACTGTGAGGTGAAAGAGGATGTACTCGTCAGTATGTCACGTGGTCTCGTTAGAAGAACCATATTGGGGAAGTAAGGGGTGCAATAGTGACAACCCTCATGTTCATAGCCTGGACAGCTAAAGGTAGATCTCGGTGTTTCTTGTACATGTGCACTAAGCTCCAAAAGCGGAAGAAACCATCGAATAGGTTCTGTAAGGTGATGATATGAGATGGGCGGTATGAGAGATGCTAGGGGAAGTATAGTACAGAGGTGGACAGTCAAAACACTCCAAGCTAGAAGGAGCAGGAAGGTAGAATATCTCAAACGACCTCGAATGAGAATAGACTGACAGAAAACACATGATCTGAACTACCAGCGATCCAAGCATCCTGAAATTGGCCATATATCCATAATAAAACAAGGAAAGGAAGACATTGCTCGTGAAAAAGGTTTGACAAGTGCGCTCTACCAGAAATGTATGTAGCTTCATTCGCTCTGATCTTCCTAATGTTAATGCTGCGACCATGTGCCAGATCAGGATGGTACATTGCCTTTTAGAAAAATAGGGCTGGAGCCTAATAAGAGCACAGGGAGCTGAGTGCAAACTAAGTGTAGTTACAAAAACGTGGTCGAGGGAAGGTTGAGTGGCCTGTGTGAGGGATGTAAGGTAAAAACTAACCCAAAATGATCCTTAGGAAAAATGAATTGACACTTGTTAAGACATGCTGGTAAAATTCACCGACGTCAGAGTCGATACTTCAATTCCCCAAGTAGAGCAATGTCTTCCTTTTCGCGAACAATCCCTCAACAATCGTCTAAAGTTTCAAGTTGCTGAGCAGATTGCTGTCTTTCTTGCGAGAGCCACTCTCGTTTTGGAATCCGCTTTAACCCTGTCACTAACCTTACAATTCTGATGGAGCTTACAGAAATTATTACTGTCAACCATCAGCATGTGACTGGCCTACGGTCGGCACTCTACCGTCTCATGAATCCATTAAAAAGAAGAAGGTAACCTACAAATCGGTGGCAGGCAATGGGTCAGGAATTAGGCTTTACCTTCTCTTCTTGAGGCCTGAGGTGCTTGAACATTTGATGAGCCAGTGCAAGCCCTTGAACGGTGACACGTTAATAACAATGCCAATACTCGTTGAAATATTTCCTATGTGAGCTATTGACTAAGCTTCGCTAATCGTACAAAAGATGGTTCATTCAGAAGGCTTGGAACGTAATGATTCGAGGAAACCTCGAAAAGGAAACTCCTTCTGTCAGTTCAGCGGAACATGCACCAAGAGGAACCTGAACTTCCTGGCCTTCCATTGGTGGAACAAACCACCACACTGTGAGACTAGGCTGCATGGCTGGTAATGACTCACAGAACTTGGCAGTGCTGCCACTTCAATGTATGGAGGGATTAAGTCAAATTCTCTCCTAATAAGTGTTTTTTGCACTCAGAAGCCTTTGAAACGTAATGTAAAGAAGTAAACTTCTTCTGTCAGTTCAGTGTAGCAGCATGATTCCAATATACTCAGAGTTATCTAGGAAGCTACTCTGCCAGGACAGCTTCAGATGACTTCGAACAAATGAAGCCACCGATGAAGAAGAAACTCCAGACTGTCGATACTTTAACTCGAATGCATCTTAAGGAGCATGAATGCTAAACTGTGGTTAGGTTTCATTATTGGTCGCTTCATATCTATAAATCACCTTACGTAGAAGAAAACGAAGGTAGCTTTTTTTTTAAATTTACACATTATTCGTCTTTGCCTAGACTTCCGACGATAATACTGCCCTGAATTTCAGTAATTTGGTGGACAGGCTGAGGAGGTCAATCAGCCCAATGAACTGCTCATTCAATCGTCAATTGTTCCAAGTAAAAACAGTTGTCACTGAGTCTCATGCGAGGTCAATGCCCAACTAAATGTCTAGATCCAGAAGCAGGCTAATTATGGATGTTCCCAAACGTCATACATCATCGTCCAGTGAAAAATGCTGCAAATTATTACACAACGGTTTATTATTCTCTCGAACAGCAAGATTGGGCCCTATTCTATTCAATCCTACGTCGAACAATATTAAACATATAACATAGGTGTATCAGAACTCCAGAAAACGACCATTCATACGCAAACGACTGCGTAGGGCACTCTGAAACCCATCTTATTCGACTCAGCATCGAAAAACACTAGTTCACGATACGATTACACCTGAACAACCAAAAATTGACGTTTTCCAGGCGACCCTAAGCAATTGGCATGACGCGACTAGCTGAACTGACGGGAGGCTGGTGTGAGGTGGGAGGCAGTGACATGAAATGAACGTGGACGAGGAGAAACGACAACTTTTGCTACATTATTCCTTCATGTATAGAATTCGCCTATATTTACTGAGATTTCAATGTTGTCCGTCGATATACAGCACAGAACTGCAGTAAAACTGCCAGAATTTCGTTTACGACTGATTTTTCAACCCCTTTTTGGCCGGATCGCCAAGCACAACACTGTGTGGAATTTTTGTGAGAAAGAACGGATTTAGACTAGACCACATTAAAGGCAAGGAGGGGAGGAGGGTAAAATGTTCCTGACCTAAAACATTGGTGTATTGTTCAGCAGTGGTGGCGCATACCTCCTATTTCAAATTCGACGTTTTGGCTGCTATGAGAGCTCTACACACTTTTCCAAAAAAGAGGTCAGGGAACTTTGTTGTTCGATACAATCAACGAAGGTCTATTGGGTCATGAAACAAACTTCAAGTGCGCAACCTTCAGCAGAAGACATTTGCGTGATCGAGTGACATATACTCTTATACTCTTATGTTCAAAGCCCAGGTAGGTATTGCATGAGCTTGTGTTACCTGGTTGGTGGTGTACTGCGCAGTATTTACCTATATAAGGCGCCCTCAGATTGAAAGCACTGTACACTACTCACCCAACGCGTACATTATCAAACACTGAAGAACAAAGCCAACAGCAGGATGACCTATCAAGCCGGTGTGTGGTTGGCGACTTTTCTCCTTTTTATGTCTAGCACCCTACATATATTATACACGCCAAGCAAATAATACACTTATTTGACTAAATGAACAACACTCAAAACACAAAACATCGGTTCTAATCTAAGTTGCTAACTTCACCCTCCAACAACATTTAAAGTGAAGGCGCCGTCATTTGGCGCCCCTCTGGTATTATCTGGGCAATGACGTTTTGAGGTTACGTTTCCAATCATGTCACCCCGCCCATTTAAGTCTCTACAATCTAAACTAAAAGAGAGAGTGCACTCTCATGCGACTACTCTACGGATGTGGAATACTGTAGTAAGGAATGGCATACATCATGCTTGGCTATCATGCAAATTCTAAAATGAAAATAAATCGTTTATAAAATAAAAAAATTAAGAGGAAAAAAAGGAAGTTATTTCAAAAGTGAGAAGGCTAAGACGTGGGGGTTGGAATTTGTCTAGTAATGGCACTTACTCCTAAAGGGTATCCCCAATACCAGGACTTGACTCTCTGCGTCCAGCCACCCAGCTGAGACTTGAGACCGCCTAAGTAGCCACACTGAAATCAATTCACCCACAGGTGCTGCTACATTGCTGACTTTGTCTTGGGAAGAAATAGGGCAACAACTGTTTTTGTTCAAAAGAAAACCCCCGATGTTAATCTACTCGTAATGACGTAATCTGAGCAGAGAATCTGAGGATGATACTGACAGAATTTCAGAGGCGTATGGTTTGTTCTGAAAGTGATTTGAATGTACCGGGAGTGCGTCTGCTTCACATCAGGTAAGGTGCTGCCAGTTCTTTAAGGGAGGAAACATCCCAACGTCAAACGCCTGTTCTTAATGCTTTGGTTAAGGACAGAACCAACCAGAAGACAAAGAAGAGCCTACTCCTCTCTTTCCTCTTCACTTTTGACACGCCCATCGGGATGATTTGGGTTTTTAATCACAAGAGGTGAGTTCCATGGGGTGACTTTTCTGACGTACTGGCATTCCTCCACAAATATTGCTCTCACTAATATTAAACAACTAAATACATTAATGAACTTAATTTATTTAGATTATTGGAAATAGGAAGATTCACAGACTACCAATTGCTTTCTTCGTGGATGTAGGAAGAAGAAAGGGAATCGTTAAGAGCACATTCTGCTGAGAACAGAATTAGATGAATTAGATCTAGTGACGCGCTGAATGGCTGCAAAGTCACTACCACCAAACCCCAACAAAGTTGGTCTCTTCTGTATTTACCTCCACCACATGAGCAAGACAAGGGTCAGAGGGAGCGCTTATTGCAAGGAGTAGGGCAAAGAGGTGCCTCCACTGGAGGAAGATGTGAGCCACATCTACCAGGTCGCGTAATGCGGGACCTAAGACGCTTCTTATCCCAAACATCTGAAAAGCAATCCTTGAGGTGCTCTGAGAAACAGAATTCATGAATCACGGATTCACAGCTCCAAAGGAGAACACCTCAAAATAGAAGAAGAAACATCGTATCTGCCCGGACAACAGGAGTTCAAGATGCCTAGATGTGGTTTAATTTTCTACAAAGGTTCCTAAACACAGCGCTAGGAAGGCATCCAAGGCACCAAAAATGTTATAACATAAATTTCGTCGATACTTTGTGGAACCCAAATTCGCACAAGTAATTCGTAATTGAATATTTTTTCAACTATAAAATTGAGTTTACAACCAACAGTCGCGTTTTAGTCATTTTGTCAAGGCGTGAAAGTACAATTGTACCCGTGATTGCTCTCACTGCGCTGGAGGAAGGAATTGTTCCTGCATAGAAGGAATCTACTCTCCCTCGTCGTGGAAGTCTACATAGTCATAAATAGTTGACTTCACTAAGATTGGTATCCTGCTGACTAAGTTTTCATAAAATATGAAACTATCTCGACTCTAGGGTTTGTCCAAAGTCAATAAATAAAATGAAAAGGTAACGTTATCAGCAGGTCCCAAAAATACAGAACTATCCATTTAGGGATAGCAATGCTCTTCATGACTTGTTCATTACCTAGAATATGCGACAGTGAATGGTCCCCCTTCGGTTCTGTGCACTAACTCAATAAGATAAAGTGAATTTCCATGGCAAGCCTTCAACTGTGAAGGCACGCGATCCCCAACGCTCGAGCTGACGTTCATTTTGTTCGTAGAAAACGTATTGGTAGAGCACCTGACGTTTTGAATTTTTGCTACAGACAGAGATCGAGATGTCACCCAGCCTGCACGCAAGGCACCTCCAAATAGCCTGGCAGCGGTGCGCAATCCACAGGTACCAAGCCCCGACGCAGTGCTACAAATGCCAGCATTATTGTGACCTGGCAGTAGCCTGCACGAGACCTGTGGTGTGCGCCTGGTGCGCCATGCCACTTCTTAACAAAAAGTGCAAGCGTGAGGCTCCCTTCAAGTGCGCCAATTGCGTAGAATGCCTAACGACGACGAGTGCAAAGTGCACTCAACAAACGCTGCTGTAGCCCCGCCATGCAAAAACCGTAAACTCTCGGTCAGGGATCACTGGCGCGAGTGGTGGGCCCAACGTACTCAAATTACTGGATTGGCAAGTCGTATCAGGTCAACGCACAGCGATCACATGGTTATCGACTTTGCCACTGCAGATAATAACATTCTCTGCAAAGACACGCGTGAAACTCTACAGTCTGACCGGTTATCAATGGAGCTTCAACTCCTTCAGACGTTCCTCTGCATAATCCGATTTTTCCACATTTCCACGAGGTGCCTTCTGTAATGAAGATAGGCAACCCACCTCGCTCCGGTTTTACTCTTCTGTTACTTCGACCACTTGGCAGATCGAAACGTTTTATACAGAAACTGTGAACCGAAGATTGAAGAATTAACAGAAGGTAATGAATAAACAGAAGCCTTCTCAGTAGTTGCACGTGGCCTACCTCTCAATTTTCAGGCGTGCTACTGATGTTTTGTGGGCTAGCTTACCGAAATAAACCTAAGGCGCCCACTTCCACAAGCCCCTTCTTTTATTGAGCCTAATTGTAAAATTAGATAACCTGCAATAACGACATGAACCCACAACTCTTTTCTGTAGCGCCATTGACTTTTGAAGGTAAGCTACCCGCCACGATTGAGCAGACTCCCGTTTATATTTGATGTTCTGCTGATATTCTGCAACATTACATACCAGTTTTTATATAAATTCCTCGGTTAAAAAGATGTCGAAGTAACAGGAGATTGAAACTGAACAGGAGCCTGCAAGAGTTGCCTACCTTCACGATCGAAGACGTTTCATAGAAATTCTTCGATTATTCATTAAGAAACTTAAATCCTTAGTTTTCCACTTAGCGGGAGGTTGGATTGTTGACTTGGAACGTTTATTCGTACTGATTGTCCAGGTATCTAGCTCATACTCAATTCGTGTCAGAATTAAACAGCCGAAGCGAAAGTGTGAGCTATGCGTGACATACGAGTTAGGTAATCAACGGGAAGGTTCAGGTGTAGAGTTCTGAACTTATAGGATAGAGAAAACACACAAATATCTGGTGCGTAGCAACACACAACTTTCCGCCACCCCCGTAAGCTCAAACACCAGCTACATATGCGGGCGCTATATCTTCGTTCAACGCATTTCTACAGGAACATTTATGAGGAACAAAATGTAGGGACTAGTTAGCTGAGAGTACTCCGTAAGTTTGATCGAAATAGTTCGGGCCGTTTTTGAGAAAATTGGAATACCGACAAATTAATATTCGACAAATCTCCTTTTCTGAGTTAACTTGGCTAATATCTCCGTTCAACATATATATATACAGAAATAATTATGGAAAACGAAATGTTGGTATGGGTGACTAAAAGACACTCCATTAGGATTTATCACATCTGGTGAAACAGTTACCCTGGAATTTACGGAAATGTTAGAAAAACCGTTATTTTCGACACATTTTGATTTTTATCTCTGTTCAATGGACCGTCACAAGAACATTTATTGAGAACAATATGTAGGTATTATTTATTTGAAAACATCCTGTGAGTTTGGTGAAAATCTCTGAAGCCGTTTTGCCAAAAAGCGTAAAAAACCTATTTTCGCTTCAGGGGCCCATATCTCCGTTCACCGTATTTTCATGGAGATATGTATGAAGAAGAAAAGTTAGGTATTGATTAGTAGAAGATAATTTGAAAGTTTAATCAAAATCGTCAGAGCCGTTTTCGAGAAAAATGCGAAAAACCCTAGTTTTTGGTGCATTTTCGTCCCCCCCCCCTTCACATCGGCCGAAATCGTCCATAACCTTATTTTGGTGTCTACAAAAAATAACAAACAAATGAAAAAAAGAACCAGCTCAATCGGATGAGCCGTTCTCCCGCAAATCGAACTACAGACACACACACACACACACACACACACGCACGGGCCACGCGCCGAAATAAGGTTTTTTAGACTCAGTAGGCCTCAAAACGTAAAGATCTGAAGAAAACCCAAATTTTTTTTTGGGCCGATTACTATACTTTCCTTCCCTTCAGGTAGCGGAAAGTAAAAACTAACGGTGTGGATTCCGGAATTTCTGAGATTGTTATTGATTGCCTTGTACCATTATCACACTTCCGTTATACACAGCTAAAATGTCCTATCAGCGATATTTGTGAGGAGAAGCACGTAAATAGCTTTTTGTAGTTAGTTTTGGTAATTTATTGTGCTACTCTTATGACACTGAATTGTCGTCTAAGACTATTCTCACACAAAATCTAAGTTATCACTGTGATAACTCAGGACTCCTGAACTTTTGTAGACCCTCCACGACAAAACAGGCTCCCATTTATTTATGATCCCCCGTTAAAATTCTGCAACCTTAAATTCCAGTTTCTGTATAAATTGTTTCTTCGTTCTGCCAAGGGCACTGAGTTAAAAAGAGGCCGACGTAACGGGAGATTGAAATTGAACAGGAGCAATGCGGGTTGCCTATCTTCATGACTGAAGGCGTCACATAGAAACGCGAACAAATCGGAAGAAAACTCAACTTTTTTGGACAACACGATCCCAATATTGCCCTCGCTGTTTTGGTAGCGAAAAAAGTAATCAGGAAAATATGTGCTTGAACGCAACACACAACTTTCCTCAGCCCCATACGAACGTGTAAAACATAACTTCACGATTTAAGGGAAAATATCCGGTGCGTTGCAACACACAACTTTCCTTAGCTCTACGTCAATTCACTTTGTACATGGCTAATTCTATTTACTCAATTCATTTATCACTCAGTTAATTTGAACTTCGTCAAACAACGCTTCACGGCAGTGGTAGCGCTTACAGTTCCGGAATTTATTGTGCTGCTCGTATTCATTGCAGGACCATTATTGAGAAACTGGTACACAGATAATTAATGAGGCTGTAAACACAAATTTTTTGAAGATGGCTAGTAATTACTTTTGCAGAGTTATTGGGTAAAAACGTTTAGAACTGGTAGTAAGCGAAACGGCAGTAGTCGAAATTCAGGAATTTCTGAAGTGAGCCCATGTATCTTATGAGCGTTTTTAAACACTCACCAATTAGGTATTGGATCGGACTACAATATCAATTTTTTTTAACATTCTACAAAAACTCCAGCGGAGTTTATAAGGAAAACCCCGCACTAAAAACGCTTATCGTCGAAAGTTTTGGTAATTTATTGTGCTGCTCTCGTCATTTTCCCAAGAATGGGAATTTTATGGTATGATTGCCTTATTGAGAGCTATCAATATAGAAAATTTAATCAAAATCGTTAGAGCCGTTTTTGAGAAAAAAAATTTGGTGTTTTGATCACTATGATAACTATAGTTAACTTTCGGTGGATTTTGCCCATACCCTTATTTTTGCGTCCCATGGTAATTTGTAGGCTAGAAATCAAGTTTCAGCTGATTTGGTACGGTTGTTTTCTCTAAAAACCGCGCTAAAATCGATTTCGTCGAAAGTTTTGGTAATTTATTGTGCTGCTCTCGTCATTTTCCCAAGAATGGGAATTTTATGGTATGATTGCCTTATTGAGAGCTATCAATATAAAAAATTTAATCAAAATCGTTAGAGCCGTTTTTGAGAAAAAAAATTTGGTGTTTGATCACTATGATAACTATAGTTAACTTTCGGTGGATTTTGCCCATACCCTTATTTTTGCGTCCCATGGTAATTTGTAGGCTAGAAATCAAGTTTCAGCTGATTTGGTACGGTTGTTTTCTCTAAAAACCGCGCTAAAATCGATTTCGTCGAAAGTTTTGGTAATTTATTGTGCTGCTCTCGTCATTTTCCCACAAATGAGAATTTTATGGTATAGTTGCCATATTGATCACTATGATAACTATAGTTAACTTTCGGTGGATTTTGTTCAAACCCTTATATTGGCGTCCCATGGTAACTTGTGGGCGAGATATCAAGTTTGTGTGGATTTGGTACGGTGGTTCTTTCTAAAAATCGTTTACAGACACACATACACACACACACACAGACCATTTTCCCAAATAGTGTTTTTCGGACTCAGGAGGGTCTGAAACGTAAAGATCTGAAGAGAACTCAAAATTTTTTTTTCCAGCCGATTACATAACTTTCCTTTTTACTTTGTAGAGCCAAGGAAAGTAAAAAGGGTGAGGCTTGAAGACTGGGAATTTATTGCGCTGCTGTTACTCATGCCACAGCTTACTGAAGAGCCGAGGGATTTTATCATTTGATAATCATTAACAGGACGGTTCCATTTGTTTTCTGAGCGTCAACTTTCTGTGGAAGAAATGAAACATTTCCAAGTTGTCGTTTGACTAAATCTTTCGCCGTGTTGTCCTATAAGTCTAGAGCTCTACTCTGGAACCTTCTGAAAAACAAAATATATCAGGGGCGCCGCATCACACAATTTTCCTTAGATCTACGTCAATTTATTCGCGTTCATGCCTTATTCTCCCAACTCAAATTATTTTTCACTCAATTCATTTGAAACACCACTTCACGGCGGCAGCGCTCACAGATTCGGAATTTATTGTTCTTCTCGTACTTGATATACACAATACTGCATTACTGAGCAATTGGTGCACGGAGAATTAATGAGGGTGTAACCCCAAGTAGTTATCGGGTAAAAATGCAAGTAAGTGAAACGGCGGTGGTTGAAATTCCGGAATTTCTCGAGGAACTCCTGTATATCTTATGAGCGTTATTGAAAACTCATCGTATAGATACTTAATTGGAGTACCGCCTGAATTTTTTCTGAAGATCCTAGTAACATTTGAGCGGAGTTTATAGGGAAAAAATTACGCTAAACTCGATTTGCGTCAAACTGTTTGGTAATTTACTGTGCTGCTCTCGTCATTCCCCCACAAATGGGAATTTCATAGTATTGTAATCTCATCAGGAGCTGTCCGTATAAAATATTTAATCGAAATCATTAGAGCCATTTCAGAGAAAAGAAATGTTTGGTGTGTTGATCACTATGATAACTATAGTTAGTTTTGAGCGCATTTTGCCTATAACTGTATTTTGACATCTTATGGTGATCAGCGGGTCAGATATTAAGTTTGAGCTGATTTGGTTCGGCCGTTTTCTCTAAAAATCGTTCACAGATCATTATCCTAAAAAGTATTTTTCGCATTATTGTTTTCTCGCACTTGACTTATATCTGCAGGCACACCGAAACTAATTATTCATATCGTGACTTGAGGCTCGCAAACAGCATAATAACGGCACTCTCAAAACTGCTTCGACTGGATAAGCTTCATTTCTTCCACAGAAAGTTCAGAAAATAAATGGAAATGTCCTGTTAATCATTATCCTCTAAAAACCCTCGGATTTTTGAATTCAGAAACGTCCGAGATAGCTATTGGCGGCCTTCTGGCCGTTATTAAACTTACATTGTATAATAAAGTTAACGTAGCTCTTTGGTGAGTCCGCCTTCTCTGGCTGGTGAGATACTGTGGGGAGCGCTTTCGACGTAAAGACTGAACGGCCAGACGATGATGACTTTACATCGAAAGCGCTCGCCCACAGCAACTCACCAGAGAGAAGACGGACTCACCAAACAGGAGCGTTAACTACTGGCGTAATTTACCTACTGGCGGAACTAACCCAATAATTTCGATACTTACACTGTATAGTTTAGTTTTTTATTATTTTGAACGCTAATCAGCTATTTTCACGAGGAGAAACCCGCACAAAAATCGCTTTTCGTAAAAAGTGTTGGTGCTACCTTCGTCATTTTCTTACAAATCAGAATTTTACGCGAATTAACACGCGAAATTTGATTGAAAGCCGTTTTTGAAGAAACTTCTATTTGATGTTTTGATATCTCTGTAGTGCGTCTGACCACATGAAGGCAGGCGACCCGCCACGAACGATCAAGCTCCGGCTTGTTTTCAATCTCCTAGTAATTCTGTAACTAAAAGAGCACATCAGATGTACGACCAAAAAGGCGACAACGGCCCTGTGGACGTGTCAAAGAACGTGCGGGAAGACATGGGGCTTGAAGCTCAGAATGGCCTGCGGGTTCTACGAAGCCATTGTGAGGCCAATAATCTCATACTTGTGATTGTGTGGTGGCACAGAGCTGATATTGTAGAAAATGGTAGTGGCCTGGTCAAAGTACAAAGGCTGGGGTGCTTATTAATAGCGGGGGGGATGGAGACCACACCTACCAGCTCCATACAGAGAATGTTCGACCTTCTTCCCCTGGACATTTATGTTAAGGCGGAGGCGATGAAGGTAGCATACAGACTCACTAGGCTCGGTGCCACAAGCGACTAATAGACACCTGGCTATATTCAGGAACAGGGAGACCTTTACAGAGCCCCAGATGATGGTGACCATGTAAGAGTTCGATAGGAAATACAATAAGCGACCAGTTGGAGGCCTATGAAACAGCGAGAGTCGTCAGTTTCAGCCTCCTAATGGCATCAACATCCACACAGATGGATCAAGAATTACCGAGGGCACAGGCTCGAGGATGTGGATAAGTGGCTCTGGAAGGAGTGGAACGCACATTGCCCTAGGCCCCACTCCAACGAGTTTTCAAGCAGAGATCCATGCTACTATTGCAGGGCAATACAGAACTACCAACAGATTGACTGATAGTCAAGCAGGTCTGTTTCCTTATTTGATGACTGTTCCTTATATTAACCCTCGACGAGTTATATCAGCCATGGAAGTTGCGGTTTCGCTAATGTGCAAGGGGCTGGCCCCTGCAGCATCCACCGAAGTCAAACCTGTGGAGGTACAGCAGGTGTTTGGTCGTTAGCCAGTCTACCGGTAGAGAGCTGTTGCCCATGTGTTACTGCGCAAAGGTGACCATCTGAGGAATCCCCTACAGCCTGGGAGAAGTTCTTAATCTGGTTTCCAACCTGATCTAACTATTTACTTGGGTGGCAAGTTTCAAAAAGACAGATCAACTATGACCACGTTTCTTAGCCATCACCTTCTTCGCAAACTCTGCAAAATGGTTATAGGCTAGCTTTGTAGCAGTCAATGCTGCTAAATTCGTTTGCCCTCCCAACAACCGTCGCTCACTGTTGTAGAAACTACAGTGGAGCAGCACGTGGTTTCTTGTTTCCTCTGCACTGGAGGCGCAAGGCGTGCATGACGGAGAGTCTTTGAGAGAAAAGAAGTAGAGCCGCCCATTGAAGTCACCATGTCCAGTGAGGAACTGGCTCGTCCAGAGGTCCGGCTCAACCCATTTTCTTGAAAGACGTTCGCGGATGTTGGGGAAGAAATCATACGTGTCACGTCCCTTTGACGAGGATTCTCATCTCGCTTGCTATTTCTCTAACGCCCATTCGTCAATGGCGGCAAGTTTCTGTTCTGTGCTGAAATTCGCGAGGATATATCACTCCTAGATATATGGCCTTGTACATGAGGATAGTGTCATGGTAACACACACCTCAAGTGGCCTTAGCAATTGCTTGCAATGATGCAAATCTTGCAATGGCAGTGCCTTTAACAGACTAGAGGTGTTGATTGAAACCCCACCTCTTGTCGTGCTTTTCAAGAAGGAGCCTGTGGCCGCCAAAGCATATTGAGGGTTGGTTATTCACTTTTCCTTTCAAGAGGATTAGCTGGGTTTTTTCCTCAGCCACCTGCATCTTGACATGCTCGTATTGGGTGATGGTGTGGAGCACGAGGTGGGTTTTTCCGTCGATTTGACGGACTGACTCTGCAAAGGACAGCACAGCCAAGTCATCCACATAGCGCCCTGAGAAGACCTTCGAAGAAGGCATTCCAGAGTGCTGGTCCAAGGACTGAGCCTTGTGGACACACCCCTTCTCAACATTTCTCTGGACGGAGACATGCCTGCATTCGATTATACCAGTTCTGTCTGTCAGGTAACTTCTGACGGGCGAGTACAGTTTGCGGGGGATTCCCCTACCTTTAAGCTCATTAAGGAGCGCTGGCCACCAAAGGTTGTCAAACGCTCCCCTGATGTCAATCAGAAATGCTAGGATGTACTTAGCCGGATGTGGCTAAACTCCTTAGCAAATGCGAATAGAGTGAATTCCTGGGCATAAGGGGATCATTGGAAATGAGAGGGCACACGCGGGTCAGATGCGGTTCGTCTACGGTACCTATTGGGCCACCTTCCCATTGTGGGATTTCACTGTCACTAGTTAAAAGGACTGTGGGAGAATATGCCAGAGGAATGCATCAGACAGTCTGGAATGCTGAGGAGTAAGGCATTCCAAATGCTTTATCTCAGAGAAAACATGTGAGATAAGGCAGAACCTTCTGAGGATGGAGAGGAGGAACTCATGGCAGATTGTTAGGATCATCATCGGACACTGCAGAATGAACGAACACATGTATGTTACAGGTATAGTCGACAAGACACGCCTCGATGTAGGTGGTGTGGCACGGATGAGGAGACTCTTTACCATGTCCTGGCCCAGTGCCGGAGACTTCTGGTCTTTGGTACCATTCCTGCCAGGGCGAATATCAATAAAAACTCTTGCAGGGATTGCCTGGCATTTCTGAGGGGGCTAGGAATCGGCTTGTGAGACATTAGGACTGGCACAATAGGTCGTTTGGCCGCGGTGCATATCCCACTTGTGGGACAGTCAGAATGCTACACAATTCTGCAACTTTACGCACTAGTTTCTGTATAAATAGTCAGGTTCTTCTTCAGAATGCTCAGATTGGGCTCTAACCTTGTGTGTACTGATTACTCAAATATGGTCGGGACATGAGTAGAAGCAACTCAACAAATTTCGGAACTTTCAGCGCTACCACTTCCTTAGTTAGGGCATTTCCACTTTTATTTAGGAGAGCGAGGCTAATTGTGTGATGCGCCGTGGTAAACATAAACGGGAAAGGCGTCCGTTTCAAATTAAATGACCTCCCGAACCTTCGGCACATTTCGAAGAAGAGAAAGTTCTCCGCTTTTCTGGAGTTTCGGGTCACGCGGCAAAACCAGGGAAATCGGCCTCGTTTTGAATTTTTCGAGGAGAAAGAAGAAGAAAAAAAAAGAAAAGAAAAAAAGAAGGAGGCGTTTGGAAGAGGAAGAGAAAAAGTTGAAAGTTCGAGTGGAAGATGAGAAATTGTGATGAGACGAAGATGAAGGGGAGAGGGGTACGGGAACCCACGGGATCTACGGGACCTACGCATTATTTACCGGCTATGCTAATAAACCCAACTCTCAGCGACACTAAGGAAGGGGGTGGGGGTGAGGGCTGGTGAGGGGTGAGCGGCAGAGTGGTGGGGGGGCGAGCCGTTGACCCTCGTCCGTCCTGTGCGATGGAGGAGCCGCAGCAAAGCACATCCGCCGTCCGCAAAGGTGAGTTTGTGCGTTTCCTTCCGAATCTTTTTGTTCTCGTGTGAGCTCGTTCGCGGCCTTCGGAGGGTGCGAGAGACCGAGGGAATCGCGCTGCTTTTCTCGCTTTCCGCCGAGAACTAAATCGAGTTTGTGGGGGCGACCCCTTTCGGCTAATCGAAATCCCGTTTTTCGGAAATTGCCCCAGGAGCAGCGGATAGTCGAGTCAATTGATGGAACGAATGTGAGAGATGATAACAGATACATATACAAATATCCCTGCTAGTCCCCAAAATTCGTTTTATACTTTCCTAAACAAAAAAAATTGAGTTCTCTTCAGATCTTTACGTTTTAGACGCAACTGAGTCCGACATACGCTATTTGGGAAAATGGTCTGCGTGACGCGATTAAGAGAAAACTCAAACTTGATATCTTGCACGCAGGTTACCACAGCTTATGCACAAAATTCGCTCAAAACTAACTACAGTTATCATTGTGATCAAAACACAAAATTGTTTTCCCTCGAAAAAAGGCTCTAACGATTTTGATTAAATTTGTTGTATGGACTGCTCCTTGTTGATACGACTATACTATAAAATTCCCATCCGTGGCGAAATGACTAGAGCAACACAATAAATTTGATTTTAGCGTAGTTGTTTCTTTATAAGCTTCGCTCAGAAAGTAGTAGAACCTTCAACAAATCGACGGTGTAGTTCAATCCTACACGATGCTCATGAGATATACGGGGCTTCCGGAATATCAACTACCGCCGTTTCATTTAATACCATTTCCAAACGTTGTCACCCGATAACCCTGGGAAAGTGATTATTATCCCTTTAAAAAAAATTGGGTTTACTGCGTCGTTAATTCTCTGTGTTCCAATTACTCAATGATGGTGAGGGCGTGAGTACGGGGAGCACAATAAATTCCGTAACTGTAAGCGCTGCCACTTTCTACCGCCGTAAAGTGATGTTTGACCAAGTTCAAATGAACTGAGTGAAAAACGAGCGGTGCGTAGCAACTCACAACTTTCCGCCACCCCCGTAAGTTCAAACACCAGTTACATATGCGGGCGCTATATCTTCATTCAACGCATATCTACAGAAACATTTATGGAGATCAAAATGTAGGGGCTAGTAAGCTGAGAGTACTCCGTAAGTTTGATCGAAATCGTTATAGCTGTTTTTGAGAAAATTGGAAAATCGATAAATAAATATTCGACAGTTAATAAATATTTTCTGAGTTAACTTGCCTTATATCTCCGTTCAACATGTAAATACAGAAATAATTACGAAGACCGAAATGTGGGTATGGGTGACTAAAAGACACTCTGTAAGATCTATGTCATCTGGTGGAGCAGTTACCCTGGAATTTACGGAAATGTTCGGAAAAACGTTATTTTCGACACATTTTCATTTTTATCTCTGTTTAATGGACTGTAAGAGGAACATTTATTGAGAACAATATGTAAGTATTCACTATTTGAAAACATCCTGAAAGTTTCGGGAAAATCGTTGCAGCCGTTTTGCCAAAAAGCGTAAAAAACCTACTTTTGCTTCACAGGCCTATATTTCCGTATCGAATATAGAGATATGTATGGAGAAGAAAAGTTTCGTACTAACCAGTAGACGATCATTTGAAAGTTTAACCAAAATCGTTAGAGCCGTTTCGAGAAAAATTCGAATAACCCTAGTTTTTGGTACATTTTTGTCCCCCCCCCCCTTTCCCTTCGACCGAAATCCATTCCGTGGCAAGTAGCCATATCATACTGCAAAAAATAACGAACATAACTAAGAAGGACGAGCTCAGTCTCCACAGCCGTTCTTCCTCAAATCTGAGCACAGTCGCACACACAGATCTGCCACCTAGTTATTTTGTTAGAATTCAACAAACCTCAAGATGTCACAAATAGGGTTGTAGAAAGTAAAAAGTATACGAGCAAATCGTGTAACTTCGATTATGTCTTTCCTCAACACATGAAGGTGCCACTGGTGCAGTCCTCTAAACTAATTTTTGGCGCTACGCACCGCTTTTCAACTTTTTCACTCAATTAATACTATCCAAAGAGTTTAACATAAAAAGTGTTAGCTCGTGAATTGCTTCCACGTATCCCCACAACCTTTAATGAGTCATCTGTTTATGTAGAATTCATGAAGTGATTTGTTTGAGAAGGTTCGTGTGCACCGTTTTGAAATTATCGGGTAAAAACTAGGAGAAACGGTAGTACGCCAAATGGCAGCGGTTTGAACTCCGGAGTGCCTGGGGTTGATCTAAATCACCTCAACTTAATTATTAAACTTTCACCGGATATGCAGTTTATCGGCCTGCCGTCCTGATCGCGTGAGTGGGATTTATGTAGAGATATCTGCTGCAACACACAACTTTCCTCAGCTCTACGTCAACTCACTTGTGTACATGGCTTTTCCTACTTACTCAAATCATTTAAACTCTGTCAAACATCACTTCACGGCAGCAGAAAGCGGTAGCGCACACAGTTCCGGAATTTATTGTGCTGCTCTCGTCATTTTTCTACAAATGGGAATTTTATTTTATGATTGCCGTATTGGTAGTTATCAATGTAAAAAATTTAATCCAAATCATTAGAGTCGTTTTTGAGGAAAAAAAAATTGGTGTTTTGAACACCATGATAACTATAGTTAACATTCGGTGGATTTTGTTCACACTCTATTTTGGCGTCCAATGATACCCTGCTGCCTAGATATCAAGTTTGAGCTGGTTTGGTTCGGTCGTCGCCTCTAAAAATCGTTCATAGACACAAATACATACAAACCATTATCCTAAATAGTGTTTTTCGGACTCTGTACGGTTCGAAACGTGAATATCTGAAGAGAACTCAACAGCCGATTACATAACTTTCTTTTCTACTTTGTAGAGCCAAGGAAAGTAAAAAATAACCAGCCGTTCTTCGCGTTCACTCGCCGAAATTAGGTTTTTTTTTCAATTCAGGAGCCTCAAAAACGTAAATACCCAAAGAAAATTCGCCTTTTTTTAGACGAGTGCAGTACTGTGGAAAGTAAAAACGTTGGAGAAAACAGCAGAATTCAAATGAGCGATCTCACGTGTGTCCACGGAACGGCACATCCGCCTCTTCATTAGACCTGCCTGGGTTTGCTCTGCATAGGCTTTGGGGATACGCAGCTGCTAGTCAGAAAGTGCAAGTGACTCACAACCGTTTTACGCGAATCCTTTACAGAAGTCTCGAGGTACGTTCGCAACGCAACTCTTCACCGCGACCTGGATATAACAACTGCGCAACAAACCGTAAGAAGCTTGAACGACCACAAAAACTTACTGATCGTAAAACTCCCCTTGAACATCTCACCGCAACGACTGAGTCCACGAGGCCACTAGCTACACAATTACGAGATAACCTACACTCACCACTTCACCTTGCGTTATTGTTAATTATTTATTCAAGACTCACTATTTGCACGTCAATTATTTTCGCCAAGTGGTACAGAACAGCCAATGGACTGCACCTAAAATCAAGAGCGAGGTGTATCACAGTCGCCTGCTATATGTGTTTAGTTCGCCACTACTGCAGTGTCAATACTGACAATACAATGTATTCAATTTATACAGAAGCAACGCTAAGATCTGAAGAAAACTAGTTGTCTTTCGTCATACGTAGCTTTCCTTCCTGCTTCGTGTGGCGTCACACTTTCTTCAGTCCCGCAAACATTCTAGCAACTAATCCAATCCATCTCCCACTCGTTTCATACATTATTTTCATTCCAAAACATAACGTTCTACGTAGAAACTGGAAGAGCTTACAGTTTCAGAATTTATTAACCCGCTGCTACTTATACTGCGACTTAAATAAAACGACCCGACGTCTAAGTAACTGATGAGACTGTCGGCGTGCTTTCTGAACGGGGGAAACAAAAACGTTAGCCGACGCCACGACGTTATTTAGAGTTATGGAATTTCTACGGTTACTCCTGATTATCCAACGATCGTTATTAAACATTTACTGCACATGCAGCTTATTGGAATACTACTTTGGTTTTCCGAGAATAAAAACGATTTATACGAAAAAATTAGCAATAAAACGGCTTTTTGTCGGTAATTAGCTGCTCTCGTCATTTTCGAATGAAGGACCATTCCAAATGTAGAGCAATGTCCATTCAGGGAATTTAATCGGTGTTCTTGTAGCAGTTTTGCGTAGCAACACACAACTTTCCGCCACCCCTTTAAGTTCGAACACCAGCCACATATGCGCTGTATCTTCGTTCAACGCATTTCTACAGGAACATTTATGGAGATCCAAATGTAGGGACTAGTTAGTTGAGCGTCTTTCGTAAGTTTGATCGAAATCATTAAAGCTGTTTTTGAGAAAATTGGAAAACCGATAAATTAATATTCGATAAATCTCCTTTTCTGAGTTAACTTGGCTAATATCTCCGTTCAACATATAAATACAGAAATAATTACACAGAACGAAATGTGGGTATGGGTGACTAAAAGACACTCTGAAAGCTTGATCAAATCTGATGAAGCAGTTACCCTGGAATTTACGGAAATGTTCGAAAAAACGTTATTTTCGACACATTTTGATTTTGATCTCTGTTCAATGGGCTGTCAGAGGAACATTTATTGAAAGCATTATGTAGGTATTAACTACTCAAAAACATCCTGTGAGTTTGGTGAAAATCGTTCAGGCTTTTGGCAAAAAGCGTAAAAACCCCATTTTTGCTTCATAGGCCTATATTTCCGTATAGACTATGTATGGAAAAGAAAAGTTTTGTACTAACCAGTAGACGATCATTTGAAAGTTTAACCAAAATCGTTAGAGCGTTTTTCGAGAAAAATGCGAAAACCCCTAGTTTTTGATACAGTGTCGTCCCCCACCCCCCTTTCCCATCGACCGAAATCGCCCATAACCTTCTCTTGGTGTGTACAAAAAATGACGAACAGAACAAGAAAAGGACCACCTCAATCAGTTCTGCGGTTCTCCCGCAAATCGTACTACAGACACACACGCTCGGACCACGCGCCGAAATTAGGTTTTTTAGACTCAGTAGGCCTCAAAACGTAAAGATCTGAAGAAAACCCAAATTTGTTTTGACACGATTACTATACTTTCCTTTCCCTTTGGGGTAGCGGAAAGTAAAATTAGTTCAGCGCGCACTTTCGAACGGAAATTGAAAATAATTATTTTTTCTTGTGTTTCAACTTGTAATTTATAAGAACGTCAAGTGCGAAGCATCACCCAACCTTGTCCCTGTGATTTTATTGACACATGAACACTCTTGACGTTTAAAAGTGGGGCATTGATTGTCCTACTGTGTATTGAGCAATTAGTGCTCAGGAGATTCATGAAACCGTCTGAGTGATTTTTAAAAAGAAGAGTCCTGTTCACAGTTTTGAAATAATCGGGTAAAAACTTTTAGAAATTAGGTAGTAAATGAAACAGAATTTCGGGAGTGGCTCTCATGTATCTCATGGGCGTTATTAAGTGATCGTCGCATAGCTAATTTTTTCAACTACCACCGCAACTTTTTTTGAGGATTCTAGTAACATTTAAGCGGAGATTATGAGGAAAGCAATGCCCTAAACTCGATTTCCGTCGAAATGTTTGGTAATTTATTGTGCTACTCTCGTCTTTAGAATTTTATGAATTTGTTCTGTCACTTGGGTCTATACAAAAAACTTGATTATCGCTATAGCAAAAAAATTGATTTAGTGTTCTGGTCAGTATGACAACTATAGTGATGAGTGGATTTTACGAATACCCTTATTTTGGCGTTCCGTGCTAACCTGCGAGTCAGATGTCAAGTTTGGGCTGAATCGCGTTCACAAACATACATACATGTGCACGGACACAGACAATTTTTTCCGTACTCGGTAACCTTAAAACCTGTTTTTCGGCCGATTGTACGACTTTCCTTTCTACTTCGTGGAGCAAAGGGATATAAAAATAGTAATAGTTATTTGGTGCCCCAGCCAAACCATTGAGTACGGAAAATGACCTTCGAGACCATTACAATTCACGTGGGAGCCTTCATCCTTTAAAAACGCAAAACTATAAAAATAATTTAGTCAATCAAAACGACAGTGTGATTTTCGATATTTCTCTGGCTGCTCCTGACCACCTCATGATCAATATTAAATTTGTAACGCATTGATAGCTTATTGAACTACCAATTCGATTTTTCTGAGAACACTAGCTGTATTAGGGTGGGATTCGTGGGGGAGGCGGGGATGTGTAAAATCGATTTTCTTATAAATTTTCAATAAAATCTTAAACAACATCGAAGAATAATTGTGTGTATTTAGTTACAGAAAGCGTGATTCCTGGCACACCACAACTCAGGGCCGAACCTAAATTAGCATACCCTCCCTCTTGCACTGTTTCAGGTGAGGATTTGGAGAGGATCGGACGATTGCAGATCCCAAGAGCCAAACTCAAACGAAGCGGAACCTCCGAAAGAGTCGAAAGCCCTCAAAGCAGCTGCGGAAGCCAACAGCTGAGTTCCGTGTCGTCCAAAACGATGCCTCTCTCGAAGTGAGTCGCACCAATTGGACCAAATGTGAAGAAGTAGACGCTCAATGGTGGGACCTAACTTTTTCCCACCCCCAAACCTGAAGAGACCTGCCAATTTCTGTTACTACAGTACTGCACATCTAACTATAACAAACCTAGGCTTTAATTTATTGGTAATATCCTTAATATTGTCTACTTGTATATTCAAGCATGGCCTAAACTTAGTATTGTAACTATAGCTACGGGTTGTACAAAATGTTGTTAAGGCTACACTCGAATAGTGTCTAATAATAACTAACAACTAACAATCTATAGTGCTCCTATTCATCAACGTATATTTTAAGAGGACTTACATTTTCAATACCAAAGTTCAAAGATTACTTTTTGAAATAAGAGTCGAACATGTACCTTAATGAGGAAATAAAAATGTATGAAAGGTTTTCAACAACTATAATTTATTCATGGAGCACACATGGGATGTCATCCTTAACCTCCTGCGAATGTTTTTAAAATTCAGCTTAATTGAGGGTATAGTTTTGTTGAACCGAATACGTTTTCTATTAACGTTACTAACCAGGGCCGATTAGGGTCGTAAGGCACCACCAGTACGGTAAGTACATTCGTCAGAGTGTAGATAAAATGAGCATGAACGTTTAATACACTCTGGCCATCTTCTACATTTTCAATTTTGTTTTAGTTATTATACCAGAATGATTGTCCCTTATCCGGGTGCCAGCTTATAGAGGGTACGAGGGTACAGAATCCCTATTCATCGGGCCTGAGCCCCACGTAGGAGTGACAAAAAGTCATCTGAATCAGGTGGACCGATGGGAGATATCGGAAAATAGCGCCTGGTGGCAGGCGAAAAGGCTTATTATGTCTTCTTGTTCAATGGTGAGTCTCCAGGCAGGATCTCAGAGACAGTTGAGCGCGGATTGTGAGGTGTGGAGCACAGTTTATGTGACTGCCCGGCCTTGGCAGCCAGGCGCTCTGAATACTTCTCCCAGGGTTTCAAACCCTATAACTATAGCAGAGTCGGCGGCAGCGAACATACTAGTCTTCCCGAGGGGGAGGGCGTATCTACGACGTCTTCTATTAAGTAAGAAATAACGCCCCAATAGTCCTGGTTCTGGGTTATCTTCCCAGGAGCATGCCCATGCTACCAGGCGCGACCACTTGTTGTGGATAGTGGAACGGCCACGGTATTGTCCCCAGGGGCATGCCTGCGGCCAGCTGTGAATATGGTCAGCATGCTGACTGAATAAGCAGCCGCGAACAATGGGCAAAACCCAAGAGATCGCAGAAGAGATCCTGAACAAAGGGCTCAAGGGCAAGCGGAACTACATTTTCTCAGACAGCCTTAAAGGCCATCGCAGCCTATAGTTTTAGGTCTAAGCTGGCATGGGAATGCCTCCATGCGGTCAAGCAGCTCGGCGCCTGTAACAGGCTCTCCCTCATTTGGGTGCCGTCTCACAGGGGGCATGAGAGCAATGAAAAGGCTGACCGCCTCGCAAAAAGGGGTACAGAATCCCTACTCATCAGGGCTGAACCACAGGTGGGTCTGACGAAAAGTCGCCTGAACCGTCTGGTTGCTCGATGGGAGATACAGGAAAATGGCGCCCATTGGCACCGCTAGCCACGACTAAGACAGGCGAAAAGGCTTGTCACGCCTTCCTGTCAAATGGCGAAGGCGATGCTGACACTCTCTAGACAAGATCTGAGAGTACTGATAAGCTTCCTCACCGGGCACTGCCCACTCAGATATCACCTCAACAAGATGGGCATCTCAGAGGCGGTGGAATGCAGACTCTGCGGTGAGGAGGACGAGACAGCAGAGCATATCCTATGTGAATCCTTGGCAGCAAAACGCTTTGAATACTTCGGTCAGGGGACCACTGAACCCCAAACTGTAGCGGACTCTGCGGTGAAGGACATACTCGGCTTCCTAAGGGGGGCGGGTATGTACGACGCCTACTACTAAGAAAGGGCCAGCGTCACAATAGGCCCATATGCGGCCGCAGTGACAAAGGGACTTGTCCCACTCGCCCTCGGGTCAAAAAAAAACAAACAAAAAAAAACGCCCCAATAGGCCCATGTGTTCCCGCAGTGACAAAGGGACTCGGTCCTGTTTGCTCTAAAAAAAAACCAAAACAACGATTTGGTTACATTCAAATGGCCTGTAGCTATTCCAAAATTGGACGGCATTTAGGTTGAAAACTGTACTGTAGGTTTATCTACGGTGGTGTTGAACCTGAATGATGGTGACAGAGAATTGGCGTAAGGAAGGGGGACCTTAGAAGCCCGAGTTGGGAAATTATCAAAATACCGTGCAGGCATCATTTCATTGCCCAAAAATAGCAAGAAATGCATTCAGTTCAGATGCGAGTGCAAGTTATTGCACATAAGAGTAAAAGTGATGCAAAATAAATTCTCTTGAAGCCCAGTCATCGTAATTAGGAGACTTCAGACTTTAGGGTTCTTGTTGGAGCTCAGTTATACTAGTGATTTGCTGTGATGGTGATGTAGGTCTTTCGTGCGATTAAACGCCTGCTAATCCAGTAGCCTTGAAAGATTCTCTCGAATTTCTCCTCATGATGTCTTTCTCCAGTCGCACAACAGCAGGAAAGATGGGGGGCCCAGAAGATGTTTATCACAAACTCCCAATAGAAACCTGACATCCCGTCAAGGACAACCAGTGAGATCTTGGAAAGGACCCGGGCAACACTTCACAAAATCCCAGACCCAGGTAAAATAGGCTCAGCTGTCTTGCAAACTTTTTAACGCAGAATGAATTTTCCCACAAAATGGGAGTCAGCAAGCGTAAACTCCCTAAAAAAAGGGAGGGAGTGTAAATCCTCGATCACAGAAACCCCTCAAGTGTATTGTATTAAAACCCTCTGGTGTTTTGGTGTTCACAATGTGATAGGAATGAGAGAGCTAGAGTTCAGAATTACACGCGACGCTTAGAGGCTTGTCTCCATGTTCATACTAGTGAAGGGAGCAGAACGAATGAGAAAATGAACGGACAAAGACGAGATTATACTCAGGGTAGAGGAAAAAAGGTAGATAAGGTGAGAAAGGGGGGGGGGGAGAATCAATTAACATTTTATTCATGAATCTGCTCGTAATTAGGCCTCATGGCATATTCCTAATGTGCAATTAGTATCTTGAACCTTGATGAAGTTGGTATAATTTTTAATAACTCCACATGCGCCAACTTCGCTCTATTCATTTCTACTCACTGTCCACTTTTGGATCAGGGATAAATATGAAACGAGCTTGTTGAAGTTTCAATATCACCTTTTAGTAGGCCACCCCAGTATGATTTTCAAAGGTATTAGTTACTTCAACCTTTAAAGTACAATCTTTGAAAAACGAGTTTAAGAAAAGGAAGTGATTTTCACAGTTTGTATTTTGGGGTTTCGCACTAAACACTAATGAATTTGGCAAAATTAGGAATCGTGGGACGGACGAAAAAGGAAATAAGAGATATTAGTGAGAAACTTGAGTCTTAATGTGTGGAGGGATGGGATTGAGATTACTTAGAAGGAACTCCATCGGCAACCTAGGATATTTGTGTTGAACTTGTACAGTGGTAACCTGCTTCTCCAGAGGTTAGAAATGGAGTGAGAAAGCACTCTCGAATTAGCTACTAGATTTAATACCATCTAACGTAGTTCTGGAACAGCCTTTCTTGAGCACATTGAAATAATTCCCTCCACGCCATCATGACAATTATAAATATAACCGCCAGAACATTGAATTCCCACAAGTAGATTTTTTCCCCCACGAAAAACCCAAAACGTTTCGCAGAAGGATAAGGATGATGATTTCCCTAAAACCGACGCATTCGGTTGATTCAATATTCCCTCGTAATAAGCAAATCCGTGTCGCTCACGAATTGCTCGTGACAATCACATACAGTAATAAAAGTAACTGAGGTAAGGGAAATTTTTCGAAAAAGAAAATTGATTACAAAACTTACTAAGTAGAATTTCTGAAGTGCGCAATTTATTAGGAGACTGTAACAGTTTTTCTCCCTAACTTTGGCTACGCGCATGTCTATGAAGAAATGTCTAGACTAATGAAACTAAAAAAAATAAAATAAAAAGAAAAAAAAGAAAAGACAACAACTATGAGGGTGAATAGGGAAAAGAAGAAGTCTCACCATGTTAGCATCGTAGTTGTTGTTGTGTCCTTGGGAACCCCCAACATCCTGAAAAACAGCGCATTATTTACGTTGTTACCTTTTTTTGTTTAACTTTCTTACAATTGTATACAAATTGACATTTGTGAGGAAAAGATAAAGAAGAAAGTGGAAGTAATTGCAACACAGCTCATAACATCATTTTCTAAGGCATTCAAAATTAAAGTTCACCAAAAGAGAAAGAACAGAAAGCAGAGAGAAAGAGAGGTTTCGTTCTCAGACGAAAAAAAAACTAACTTTCTACACAGATAACAAATCGACAATTTATACGCTTCGGATTAAAATGCATTTTTTTTTTTTCGTTTCATAACTAAAAGCGAATGTAAGACGCAGTAGCGTTCGAACATACTCCGGAATATCAAAACTAGTCTCTTGTCTTGAAGTAGCTCTTGCTCACTATACTTTCAGACAGGGCGACTGCACACACGGGATAAAGAGGGCGCTAATTACCACGTCGAAGCTCGATAAAGTGCCCACATATTTCATGAACAGCGTAAATACTTGTTTCTTGATTTCAAGAAGAATCATTGCCTACAAGGATTGACATTTTGAGGAAATTTTTCTAGTAAATGCAACCGCATGAAAAACTTTCGTACAAGTACGCAACCACTAGGAACATTTCGTGTCTTTTATTTTTGTTTTTGTGCGATGATAACTGCGTTTGATTGTGCTCGTTGGTGGTTTCGATATAATGGCCGCGTCAATTGCAATTGACATCATCACTTGGTCACTGAGGTTATTAAAACGTGTGATGTTACCATGCTTATCCAACACAAATATTTCGTGACGCTTCTCCGTTACATATCCCGCGTAACATCTCCCGCGTTACATTTTCGATTTTATGTAGAAAAGTAAAGACATAAAATGTCAAAAAATTGTCTCGAATTTTTGAAAAATGGTTGCACTAAAATCCCCTCCCTCGTTATGAATCCTAGATTGTCTTGTATTTGGATAGACGTAAAAGAGAAATATCTTGTATTTGGATAGACCAGAGAAATCGAATTACGAAAAGAACTGGGAATGTTCAAAAACTCACGAAAACTCGGGAAATGATCTCGTGATTTTTTTTTTAGAATAAAAACGAAGAACACGCACAAATTAAATGTTCGAAAGGTGTCAACACAATTGTTCAAAAGCCGTAAACATTACTGCGATCCATTCAGCCGTTAGAAAGCCATGGAGATTGTTCAGAAGCTGTCAAGTCAGCTGCATTCAGTTGTTGAGAAGCTGCTCAGGTTATTTCAGCCAATCTTAGCTCTCTCAAAGCAGCCCATAGCATTCTCGATACATTCGCTTATTCGACGGTTAGAATTATTAAAATGACTTCAGGTAGATTTAAATTTGAAGAAATTATTCAAGTTAAATTCATCTTTTCTGAAGCGACCTACATTATTATATCAGCTAATTCAGCGTCCAAAAGGTGTCGACGTTATCCCTCGTAAGTGTATAATTTAAAAGCTGTAGACTTATTTCATCTTAATTCAGCATTCTGAAGCTGTGTCTCCAGTTAAACTCAACTATTCTGGGTTCAGCGGCTGTCAACCTCATTAAATAGTCCAAAAAGCTGTCGGAGTTACTGCCAGCTAAATTCAGGGTTAAACAGTTAACGACATCACTTCAGCTTGGTTCTGCAAGTTTGGGAGCTGCGAATCACTTCAGGCATTTCAGTTGTTAAGACTCTCTTGCAATTATTGTAGCTACAGCCAGTTACTGTCCGCAACCTACAGAATGTCTAAAACTAATTCAGTTGTTCGGAAGCTGTGTAGCTAAATTCTGGTAAATCAGCAGCTAACGAGGTTCAATCATTTCAGTTATTCAGAAAATCAGTGATTGAGAACTAGTAGAATTATTTCACCTGATAAAGTTTGGAAACTGCTGAGGTTGTAACAGCTGAATTCAACTTTCCTGAACAGGTCTATAGTTCCCGCTTATTTCTGTTACTCAGTTTTCTGAAACTGAGTTTTTATGTATTTGTTTATATTATTCCAGCTAAGTTCAGTTATTCACTCTTGAGAAATCATCGAGGTTAATTCGGCTAAATTTGGTTGTTCAGAAACTATGCCCATTCATCAAGCTAAAATATGTTCTACACCGTTCAGAAGCCGCTGAGAGTACTTCCACTAAATTCCTATTCCCCCAAAGCAGCCCACGTTAGTCCAACAAACTAATTGTTTTGTGTTCGGAGGCTGTCGAATTTCTTCACCTAAAATCAGTTTTATGATAGCTGACGAGATTACTGTAGCTGAATTCGAACACCCCCCCCCCTCCTTCATCATAAAAATTTAACGCTTAACGCTCTAAGGCATGGGGATGACCGTCCACCGTCAACTCGTCACGTCGTGCCAATTGCCTAGCGTCGTCTAGCAACTATCGATTTTGTTTGTTCCGTGATGTGAAGGGCCTGTAAGGTTAAGACGGATAACCAGCAGTTAATCGGAAATATTGATTGAATCAGTAGGTACTAAACAGAATAGGTCCCAATCATGCTGAGCGAGAGAATAATAAACCAAATGTGATATTGTATCGCGGTTTTCCTTCTGCAAACTCCTTAGTTTTTAGTTTTTTCCCCCTTTTTTTGTATCCAAAAGTGGTAGGGAATTCTTGGTGAATAGTGTAAACTGGCAAGTGGTCTCAGTTTAAACAAATACGTGGAACGTTTTCTCTGGGTATTTTAGGACAAGATGAGGACCGTGAAGAGCTTAGTCCCAACGGGTAAACCAAACATATCGTGTCCAGGAACTTGAATGACGATTAAATTGTGTCATGTTCTCTGAACTATTCTTTATACGACGTCAATTGACACGGCAAAGGCTAAATTGATGATTTATTTGTATAGTTTAGCGCAAAACACATTTCACATGCTCCCACCGAGTACCAACACACACACGCGGTCAACTGCGATATGCAGACACGGGAGGTCTCAAAGAGTCATGAATTTATGAGAATTCCATTTTGTCTGTCGATCCCAATACTTTCCTCGCCCTACGCCTCGAAGAAAGTACAAAAATAGTGCGCAGTCGCCCTTCAAACGGACTAATTTCGCACCGGTAGCGGTTTACGAGGAAGACAACAACGAAACGTACGACGAACCATAAAAGCCAAAGAAGCGATGCAAATACGAAGCTCCTCATGCCGCCTTGCTTTTCCTTCATTAAAATCTCTCGTTTCCTACAAACGACTAAAAGAATATTAGAAAAACTAGCCCTAAAATAAATACCGGAGAGAGTTGTGCTTTAAGATGCGATTCTACTTCGACGGTACCTTCAAAATTTCCTCGTCAAAGATGCCACCAAAAAAACGTTAAGTTACAACTTACAAAAAAACTAATCTGTACACAAAGTGTTTAGTTCTATAACACTAAAAAAAAAAGTTGGCTCAAGATTTCAAGGAAAATAAGAAGAGAACGATTGAAAAGTAACAACTAGCGAACAGTAAGAAGAGTCGAAAGTGAAAGTTATAACATTTATTACTGTTTTTGTTTTACCTGTGGTTTGCTGTTGATGTGTTGTGTGGAAGATTTGAAACTGGGAGACACGCGCTCGATGTTCCTGTCAAGAGACAACAAATCAACACCCTAAATCGCCAACATCATTTTTGTGCAAAACACAACTAGATTTTGTTCTCGTTGACCCCTAAAATTCGTTCGAGTTCCATGCAATTTGTCAGCCTCCTGCTATCCCCCGAAAATAATTAATGAGCGGAATAAACTTAATTGGAGGTCCTGTTGATTTTGGAGTGGAGGGGTTGTCGTCGTTTGTTAGTGTGAGCACAAGAGGGGGAGAAACGCTGAACAAAGGATTAATCCAGTTTTAAATAACTGGGCGCACGAAGTTTGGCAGAGGAGATGAAAAAGAAGGGAAGCGACGACGTTGTAACGAGTTTTTGAATATTATGTCAAAGAACTCACAATTCGAACGTTCCGACCGTTTTATTTTTCCCAAACACGTTCTACGGCATTAAATGAGCTCTTCTATTGGATTCTTCAATCCCTGAAACGTTTTTATTTTCTTACTTTCTTCTACTCAACTGCTAGAGTTATACAAATTCAACATTTTGTCGTGACAAATTGAAAGATTTCTGTCTGAAACATAAATTCTGTGCCAAATCGAGATATTTTTAAAGCAAATTGAGACTTTCGCAATCAATTAAAAAATAAATAAGGCTTTGCCCTCACGATGAATGTGTTTTTTTGGAACCAAGTAGATTTTTCTACCAAAACGGGTTCTACTGTAAATTAACCTGCTTTAAAATCAATTGTATGTGTACATGAATTGATATTTATCCTTAAAAATCCAAAAACTAAAAACCACCCGCGACAGACGTGTCTTGCTATTACAGCGGCAATGTGTACCTACCCTACTGCTGCAATGGAAGTCCTTTTGAACATCTCATCTCTTCATACACACATTCGGAGGACTGCATACCTGGGAGCGGCTTTTGCAGACAGGAACTTATCTCCACCAGGACCAAGGCAAGCCTCCAAAGAATAACTAGACAGTTCAAGCTAGAGGCAGCTGTCCTTGCTACTGACGTTATGCCCGAGCGGAAGAACTTTCGGTTGCCATTCGGTGTTAGCGTCCACTCCCAGGAACGATGGGAGAAGGAGACGTTCCTGACTGAGGTGGGCGCCCTTCAATGGTATACCGATGGTTCGGTAATGAGAGGCAGAGCAGGACTGGGCATTGTAGGGGCCAACTACAGTGTTGCTAAGCCGCTGGGAGAGTATGCCACGATATTTCAAGCGGAAATTCTTGCTGTAAAGATCTGCGCAGAAGAGATAATGACCAAAGGACTTAAGGGCAAGCCGATCTACATATTCTCGGACAGCCGCCTTAAAGGCTATTGCAGCCTAAAGCTTTAGGTCCAGGCTGGCTTGGGAATGTCTTCAAGTGCTCAAGCAACTTGGTGCCCATAATAGGTTCGCCCTTATCTGGGTGCAGGCTCACAGGGGGCAAGAGGGCAACGAAAAGACTGACTGCCTTGCAAATAGGGGAACAGAATCCCTACCCATCGGGCCTGAACCTTACGTAAGTATGACGAAAAGTCACCTGAATCGTCCGGTGGCTCGATGGGAGACACAGGAAAGCAGCGCTCATTGTCATTGCGAGCCACAACTAAGACAGGCGAAAAGGCTTGTTACGCCTTCCTGTCCAAGGGCGAAGGCGATGCTGACACTTTCCAGACAGGATCTGAGAGTTTTGATTGGCTTCCTAACTGGACACTGCCTACTCAGGTATCACCTCAATAAGGTGGGTATCTCAGAGGCGGTGGAGTGCAGACTTTGCGGTGGGGAGGACGAGGCGGCAGAGCACATCCTATGTGAATACCCTGCCTTACCAGTCAAACGCTTTGAATACTTTACACAGGGGTTCATTGCACCCCAAATTACAGCAGAGTCTACGGCGAAAGACACACTTGGCTTCCTAAGGGGAGCGGGTATGTACGATGCCTTCTACTAAGAAAGGGTTAGTGCCATAATACGCCCATGCGTGGCAGCAGTGACAAAGGGACTTTGTCCCGCATGCCCTCGGGGAAAAAACACCACAAGACTATTTCTGCATTTTTAGAATCTGTTTTACCGAAACTTCGAGGGTTTTCCCTCATTGAACTGGAATTTTTTAGGTTGATCATCAAGAATTGAGTTTTTTGTAGTAATTTTACTACCCTTCAGATCTATGAAGGTGTGCGAGATCGTTCCTTTTTTCATCCTCGTAGTTTACTCATTTGGTTTTCCAAGACGCAGAAATAATGATCGATAACGAATTGCGACTTCATCAAACGAACTATTTTCTTTAAAAAATTGAGACTTTTTAATCGCAAATTGGTGTCCTTTTTTGCAATAAAAGATAGTTTTGTATAATAAAGTGATAGGTTATGCGGTTTAAAATGAGGAGTTTTCCGTATGAAATTGGGCAGTTTTTGGAAGTGAGATGTTTGCCAAAAAGATGTCCTCATTATACGTCGATTCTGTACCTAACTAATATTAAAAAAATTTTGCCTTTTCCAGCAAAAACTTGGGTTAAATTTAAATTTTACGATGGATTGTGACTTTTCTGAAAAGAATTTACATACTTGTATTTCTAAATAAGATTTTCCTGTTCTAATTCTAATTCTACTCGAGAAAGTGCGACTTTTGCGCCCTACATACACTTATTTTTCGTAATGGAGCGAATCTTTAGATGAAAAATCAAGTTTTTCAATGACTTTTTTTCGTTATTACAAATTGAACTTCGATCGTGTGAAGTTTCTAAATCCTCGAACATATTTTGTTGGGATTTAAGATTTTTCGATTTTGTTTTACTTAGTTGCTTTTAGGGTGTAGGAATGACCAGCTGGAGTTCGTCAACTTTACCCTGTACACCCTGAATGTGGTACGAAAATGCAGTTGAAGAATTGGGGGTTGTTTCGAGGCGACACGAAGCTAATTTTGACGCGCAAATTCGTTTTCTAGACGCGACTGTAGTTGTTTTTTTTTTAAGTAGCGAGAACCGTTTTCATTAGTAGAACCGCGTACTTTTTAGTATTGTCTAACTACTTAAGCGACAATCGGGAGATCGTTTTTTCCCCTGGGGATATTACATAAAATCAACGTTTACTTACCATCGAAAGCAGATAAACGTCACTACTTCATTGTACTTCATCACTCATACAATTCGAGTTTCAAAGTGCACATAGACGTCTAGCCACCTACTGCAAAACTACGGACGTTGATGAACAATATTAAGCGAACCTTCAACTACTTGCAACTTTACGCTCTGTACATTGTAGCGGCACTTACCTCGTCAGCTAATTATCGCTAGGTACTCAAAAACATGTTTTGAAAATCGCTAAGGTTTCGGAAAAACAAAATACGGTTTCGCTCGCTCAGAAGAACGTGTCTGGGGAAAAGGGGATGATTGGGTCTCGATCGGTTCTCGTTGGTGTTTAGGTTGCTGCTACAAAAATTATACGAGTATATTTTAGCATGGCACATCAAACAAATTTCCTAAGCCCTAGAGGCGATTTTTATTTGTTGAAATTGTAAAACATGTTCATCATCGAGGTGCAGCTACGTATGCCAAGACCTTCATTGCGTGATCAACGTAAAGGTAATTGATGGGGTTTCAGATTGTATTGGTATAACCCCGTCCCCTATTTCCCCCTATTCCCTTTCTATTCTTCTATTTTACCCTCCAACGCCAAAGCTGTGTTATCTGTTGAAGCTCATTTTCTGGCATTTGTCTCCCCACGATCTGCACACCTATCTCATTTATCGTCTACTATTTCTTTATTCCTGCCTATTTGAACTACTAACCCCCCACCCCACCCACCCACCCACTTGCTATAGCTATAACAAGCCCTTATCGTGTTGTGCGGGTTGTTAGAGCTTGATGATGTCTAATCTGGGCACCTAACCAGTACAAACATGATATCTGAATCTACTACGAAGGTTATTTGTTTACATTTCGATATCAGTTTGAAAAGATACAATTTAAGGAACAGTTTCGTTGGCGAAAAAAGTGGAATCAAGAGGAAAAAAAAGGACGTCGTGCTCAAAATGCAAACCAGAAAATGTGTAATTAGCCGGGAAGGTTTGGAGTGTTGGAACTTATTTCAGCTTTTCTCCTTCAGTTGTGCTCACTTCTCTAAAGACAAGTGCGTTTAGGGACGAATCCATCAAACCCATATTTTTAATTGTTCAATGTTTAACTTTGAGTAAAGCAAGGAAAATTGCGTTTTGATTTTGAGCAATAGCTTTCCGCAACCCCTGAACACCAACAGTAGAGCCATATCGAGTCATTTTTGAGCTTCCAATGAGAGTTAAATGATCCTCATTGCTTTAGTAGTAGATTCACATACGATGTTTTTAAGCCAATAACTTCAAAGTTAGTCACCCATTTATTGTTCCGATTCCGGGGGATCGCCCAACCATTCAGAACTGATCAAGTATTCATCAGAGCAACCATTTAGACGCAAACCACACCTAGAACAACGATCCTGCTGTCAATTTAAAATTTGAGAACCATTCCACACCAAATCAACCAGCTACGGGACTTTCCCCTGTCCCTCGTCTAGTCTTTTATCTCGGGCGGGGAACCAAGCCAAACAAGGGCTCCTCAAAAGCCCTCCAATCACTCCTTTCAACCCTTCTTGATGTCTACGTTCGGAAACCAAATCAAGAAATTTCCTACTAAATGGAGTGTGTGAAACCTACTAAAAAAATGACAAACCAGTTCGTCACAATTTGTAGCCCCAGGAGCATATACACGCGCACTGCAGATGCTCGACGTCATTTAAAAAAAATGCAAAGTTCTTGGGAAAAATTAAGAAAGGGGCAAGTGGATGTCCAAAGCACACTAAACGCTCTTCCTGCACCGTCTTCTGCGCCTATCAATGCGTCAAACTGATATTTACGTTCAGATAAAATTAAAGAATTGCCGTACTGCTCAAATTGCGTGAAAACTAATTAACAACTTGGTATCTGAGAAGTTGTTGATTCTGCACTGTGAGTGGAGCAGAGGATACGTACTAAGTACATAAATGAACCAGCATAACGAGTCGTGTTATGCAACGAACTATGTTACGAATTGCGCACTACACAAGCATTAACTGTTTCTTAAATAAATGCGAAAAGAACACAGAAAGAAATATACCGAGGGTCCCATTTCTCCAAGTTGAGAACCTACTCTTGATGGGAAATTTGAATGATTAATCACCTCTGGAAGGGGTTATTCAGGTTCAGTACGGTCGCTACGAAAAAACAAGGACTTCTTAAAGTTGGCTACTCATCCCCCCTCCCCATTAAATAACGGATGTTTGTTGTCTTTAGCGTGATTTCTATGTTCGAGGAAGAACTAATGAACCTCTGGGTAGTTCATCGTTGTGAAAGACCGCTCAAAAATACTTCGCTCCCTGCGAGGCAACAACAAACGGATAGATTTGGAGTACGAAAACCCTGCTTTTTGCCCGTCTATTTGTGTGCCCCTCCAGGAGTTCACCAAAAACTGATTCTACCAAGCAGATGTTCTTGTCTACGCGAGGGAATTTTTAGACTGCTAAACAAAATGTAACCACGAAAGCGATGATTAGTACCTGAATTAATAGTTTGAGAAAACACCCAACAACTCAATCCTAAAGGCACAGCGCGTATCACAGCTCTACTGAGTACACAATCTACCACCAGAGCAAAGCTCAAGCTTTTAAACGCTCAATCGAGGCTCGAGAACTAAACAGCACGACCGTTGGTGCTCGAAGAGTGCAGAAGGGGCAACTCTTCCCCCCCACCCCTCCTCAGAACATCATGTGACAATATTTTCGAATTAGAGCGATGTCGTGGAAATATTCGATACAACTACAATTTCACACTGAAAGGGCCTTAAAAGTAACAAGATTCTACTTCGAGGATAAAGTCAGAAGAGCAAGTCGATAAATTACATCAGGAGGCATCATTTCGAGAAGCTAATTTGATTAAACATGCTGCTCACTGATCTGACAACGAGACTGAGAGAGGGGAAGCAGAAAAAAAAAGAAAAATAAACGCAACGAAAGTTGAAGTAAAATACAAAATGAAGAGGAAAACTCATGAATGACTCAAAACAAAAAACACGTCGCATCACTCAACTTTCCTTGGCCCCACGTTCATTCAGCGACGTTTCATTCTGTTTATTTTAACGTTCAACACGACAACTAGTGGCGTTTGATATCGCGAAATTTATTGCACTGCTCCTACGTGTGCCGTGACCATTACTGAACAGTCAGTACACACAAGATCCATGAGACTATCTACGCGATTTGTTTGAGAAGGGTAGTGTTCACCGTATAGAAATGGTGCTAAGTGAAACGGCAGAGGTTAAAATTACTGAATTTCTGGAGTCGCTCGACCAGCGACAAACGTTCATTGTATAGGCACTTTATTCGACTACTAGGCCAATTTTTCTGAAGACCCCAGTACCGTTTGAGCGGAGATCTTAAGGAACAAACTGCGCTCAAATCAATGTCCGTCGAAACGTTTGATAATTTATTGTGATGCTCTCGTCATTTCCCCACGAATGAGAATTTTATGGTTAAATGTGATTTGAGGATCCCTAAAAAAAATTTAATCACAACCGCTGTAGCTAATTTTGAGAAACAAATTAGTGTTTCGATCACTATGATAACTGTAGTTAGTAACCTGCGAGCTAGACATCGAATTTGAACTGATTTAGTTCGTTTTCTCTGAATCGCGTTCATAAACACACACAGACAGTTTTCCCAAATAGCATTTTTTGTACTCAGAAACCCTTAAAACGTAAAGATCTGTACAGAACTAAAATTTTTCTCCAGCCGATTACTTAACTTTCATTCTCACATCTAACAGCCAAGGAAAGTAAAACGGAACTATAAACGGAAAAACGTTTATAAACAGAAAACCGAAAAAATAAAAATAACAGGAATGAAAACTGATCAAATTCAATTAAAGAAGAAAAAACAAAAAAATGAAAACCCTCAACTGATCAGAAAGTACAATCGAGAAAAAAGAAACATAAATCAAAATTAAACATAAAACAATAAATTAACACAAAATCAAAAATACAAAAAGCGAAAAATAATGAAATGGGAGAAACCCCAAAATATACTAGTCGAGAGAAAAAAAACAAGTACAAAAACAAAATAAAATAAAAGTATAAAACTAAAAAATTAATTTAAAAAAAAAAGTAAAATCTCAGTTGAGAGAAGGAAAAGAAAGTGAAAATGAAACAATAAAAAATCTCTAAAAACGTACTCACGTACTCTAAGTCATGCCCAAAATAACTGTCCTCCCTCAATAAATGACATCTACCTGTCGAGCTACTCACAATATTAGTGTCGATAGTCTATCTCATTTTAAGAACAGAACGGACACAAAAGTACACACTATAACTGTAATAATATGAAGACAATAAAAAGTGTTAAGAAATGATTAACGCTACGGCAAACGAAAAATGATAAGTGAATGGAAGGAGGGGAAAAAACGTTTAAAAAAAACGAAAGAAGTCGAAAAAGAAAAGTGTTTATAGAGAGAAGAGTCAAAGGACGGAAGTTTTTAAGGATTTTAGGTGACTACTAAGGATTTACCTAATAGAACGGCTGTTAGTAGATTCTAAAGGGCCAAGGCCCAAGCCTGAGTCTTCCGAAGGAGTACGGACATCGTCGACGTTACCCCGCCACCCATCGCAATCAAGCTGAACACATACCACACACACAATTGCCTATATGTACTTTATCAATAATTATTTACGATAATATAAAATGTACCTAAATTTTTTGTAAGGAGGTTGCCTGAAACCTTTCGCCTGAATATGAACGACGGTTAAATTAAATAACGAAATAAAAAGTCGACAAATTACTGACGCAACATTCACTTGGCTGGACAACACAAATCATTGGGCTTATACTTGAGACGCCCTTTTTTCAACTCTATTTTATTATAAACTCTTGAATTCACTAAGATATCATATTATTTTGTAGAGTAATAGGGAGTAAAAACATCAGGTGTGACAATTGATTTAATTCGCCTTTCATCTTGCAGTTCGTATGTGGAATGAAATGTTCCAATGACAGAACCCAATGTGGGCTATACGAAACCCTGCAAAGTTAACTCTTCAGGGCCTGGGGTCATTCCATTCGTAATTGTTTTTTTGTTTTTTTTTGTTGAGTTGGAAAGGTAGTTTGACCTTTGGCAATGCCTATAGTTGCACAAATGACGCCTGTCGGGCGGCACTTAGCCCTTCCCCCTTCCAAATGCCCCTACCAATTTAGGGTTTTGAATGTCTGCGGAGCTTCGGTTGCTGGCCTTTTATTAAGTTTTCCGTTCGCTAAAAATGTTTCGTAGGAGCACTCGTGGGCGAACCCCTACCGATCAAAACATTTTAAAAACGCATTGGCAGATGCTACCAGTGAAAAAGAGTACCGCGTTTCAAAATGGCAAATATGCGTGAGTCGCTCAAGGAAAGCCTTTTTAGACCGCCTTGAGAGTCATTATAACTATTTGGTGAGGTACCAGAGCCAAACTTCGATATCTAAAGTCCCACGCATATCCAGGTGCAAGGGGTTTTCACTCACATACACGTTTCAGGAGAGAAACATTTTTTTGACTCGGACACGTACCAACGCTGGACAAACATTTCTTCTACATTTCTCTTCCTGCTCTCTCGAATTGTATTCATTACAGGTTTCACATTCTTGTTGGAATTGTAAGAAACTGATAAGAATAGGACTGGTTAGACTAGATGCTGTATAATGTAACTAACGTTCTCCCACAATTTGGACGATTTGGAACATTTTATGCTTCTTAGGAAAACAAGAAAACAACAAGATAAGCGTGTACATGGGGGGGGGGGGGCGAGCCATTAACAGCCGCTTGGATGTTAAAATCTCACCTAAACTAAAGAATGATAAGACGGCGGGGCTTCTGCTAATAGATAGAGATAGCCTTAAAAACGGGGCTCTCTATTTCTGAGCTGTTCTCCACAGAAAGTGCTGAGGCAGAAAACATAGAGATTTCTTTTGTCGTCTATTGGTCACTGCCAATGCCAAATCTTAGATAACACCCTGAGAGGGTTAATACGTTACATCATCAATGACAGTTCTTCTTTCTTTTCTCTAAGCCCTCCCAAGAGTCCTGCAAAGGACCAACGTTCCCATTCATCAGCTCACAGGAGCGATCTTGACTTCACATTTTCACTCTTTATCATTGTAAGGACAATGCACCTCCGATTTTCTTCAGAACTCAAGTTGATGGGCCCACAGAGGCACATGGGATGCCAGTAATAATGTAGCATGCCTCTCCTCAAATGGTTTTCAAAATTCACCAGTACTATCATCCGTAGGGATTATAAGCATCTCCACCCTCTCACTTTTCTAGGTTACACTGCTTTAACTGCACCAGCTTGCCGAAATTTGACCAACAGCCAACGTCACTTCATTTCACGCTCAACATTATCACAATCACTACCTTCCTTTAGAACAAGTTCACCAAGTCCTATATGATGCTGCATTTGAAGATGCCCTCAGACATTGTCAATATGTTGTCTTCAACCAATGTCGTAGATAACATTGTTAAAAAATAGTTTTGATAGGTTTCGTTGTTCTCTTATCCCCCCTCCCTCCTCATCCACTATCTACTTGTGGCAACTGTGAAAACCATGTTGCTGGTACTCCCTGATGTGATGTATCCAATGTGTCACCACTATTCTTGCACAGAACCCAGAACAGTCTTGAAATCTATCCTTGCAACCTCATCCAGCCGCAGCTAAGGCCAGCCCCTCGACAGTACACAGTACATGCACTGCCAGCCACTGGAAGTCTGTACCCCTGACCTACAGGCCTTGGCCAGGTGGTACATTAGTGGACAGTGCCCTGTGTATAGGCCACATTCCATCTGTACGCTCAACTGGCCGAGGACTTATCTTGATTGCTCCGTGGAGAGTAATAAGTAACCTTGAATGCCAATAGGCAGCCCTACATTTCTCCTTGCACATACCAACCTCCTCGTTCAAGTAGCTCTTGGTGGTCCCTACAAAGAGCTCAAGCTGTTCCACCGGGGGAAGTGCAGATTCATCTTTCACCTGTTTGTAAGCCCCTTCTATTCCTGTATGATCTGGCAACCAACACAGTGTCAAGGTGTTCTCTTTTGCGAAGGTCTCCAGACCAGCCAGGCGCCCCCAAACCAGCCCAATATAAGAAAACAAGGTCTTTAGCGCAGCCTGACTGTCTTAGCTCATTCTGGAAAACTCTCACGATTCATACAAACTGCTATATTTCAGTCAACATAATAAAAAACAAGGCTAATGCGAAGAGTTTCAGGTTTCAACCTCCGATTAGGACTTAATATAACTTTGTGACGTGTGAACTGAAGTGCGTCAGCTTTGTGAATCATGCTACTTTCTTATTTCCATTTATCCTTAAAATTCAAATCCATAAATTTCACAAATACCAAATCTTATCCGAAAAACATTGACTTAACAAATAAGTAAAGTAATAACGAAACAAAATGTATGAAAACGTATAACCGTGTCAAGTTTTTTTTCTCAAATCAAAAAACAACGAAAAGTCCAACAACTTTCCAAACAATGAGATTACAGGGGGGGAAAAATAACGCTTTTTACTGAACATGCCAGCGTAAGCAAGAGTCATGCCACGTCACTAGAGTTCCACAATTTAGATAAGCTCGTGACCCCAATTACATGCGTACACAGTACATGCCAAGTATTCGTCTGACGTAATACTTACAGGCGTCGCCATATGATGGAGGCTTGACATGATCATGTCGTGCGTATTATCACAGCAAGCTCCGCTCCTCTAATAAACAAAAAAGGCAACTAGAGGTTAAAACTGAACGGAGGTTTTTGGTACAAAGTGATTATGAAATTCATTGCAGGAAAATGAAGGGTTGAATTACGTATATACGCCTTGTTCTCCAATAGAAATCTCCAATGAGGAGGTTTCCCCTTTGTGTTCCACTTGCCATTACATGTGACCTTCTACAGGATCTGCAAGGAGGTATACAATCCATCTACTCTTCGTAGGATGTCCTCTCAGTGGGAGGGAGGATTGACACGCGTGATGCTGCACTGGGCGAGGAACCATTGCCGTTCCATCACACTCCAATACCTTCAGAATGTTGTTAATTCCAAAAGCAACGTGAGACTTCAGTGCCCTACTATAGCTCATCTACTTCAAATACAATGCCCTTACAGCACCTCTGGTCAGCCCCGTTTCGTTAATGGAATGCGGACATTTTGCAGTAAATCATGGGGCGTTAATATAAAAATTATGCAAGAGGATAATAAGAACTCGTTTCTTACTGCTGCAATAGAAGTCGTCTTGAACATCTCACCCCTCGACAGACGCTTTCGAAGAATCACATAACTGGAAGCGGTAGGGCTTTTGCAGACCATTGCTGTTTCTATCAGGGCTCCAAGGAGCTGTCAAACTTCAAAATAGAAGAGGCTGCAGTTCTTGCTAATGACGTTATGCCAAAGCAGAATAATTTTATGCTGAAAGTTCTCAACTGAGGGGGACACGCTGTTATGGTACACTGATGGTTTTGTGGTGGGCACAAGGCTGGTGTGGGCATTGTGGGACCTAAATTCAGCCTTGCAGCCACTGAGGGAGTACACGATGATATACCAAGGAGATATTTTAGCCATAAATATCTTTGCAGAAGCGATCTTGGCAAAAGGAGTCAAGGGTAAGCGGATCTATACATTCTCGGTCAGCTAGGCTGTCTTAAAGGCCACAACTACCTACGCCTTCAGCTCCAGGCTGACATGGGAGTGTCTTCAGGCGCTCAAACGACTCAGTGCGCATAATAGGTTTTCTGTCATCTGGATGCCAGCTCATAGGGGGCACGGGGGCAATGAAAAGGCTGATTTCCTTGCTACTCGGGACACAGATTTCATCGAACTCCAACCCCGGAGTCTGTCGTGAAAAACATGCTCAGCTTTTTAAGGTATGGGCTCTTAGGACGGAGTTCAGAGGTTTAGGGCTGCATTTAGAAGGGAAGCGGTGAAATCACTGCGAATATAGTAGCTTGCTGGGCGATATCGTGAAAGTTATCGTTCCTCCTCTGCCTGCGCTTATTTCCTGCAATGCCTTCAGTCTCCCTCCTATCGTCACGTACTACACAACATTCTCGTGAATTCCATGTTACTTGACTGGCATCTACTACAAAACGTCAATTTTCGCATTGTCTTTGTGGTCAGGTCATGTTTTGTATCGTTTATTAGTGTTTTTCAATGCTGAATCGAATGGGATGGCTCTCGGGAGCTGTGAGACTGCCTCAAGCTGAACATTCTGTGCATGAGAATAATAAACCGTAGTGGTGGAATAATTTGCAGCGTTTTATTCATTTGGTAACTGCAGGCCTAGTTGCCAAATTATTCCATCCAACATAAATTAACTTTTTAGGTAAGTCACTCATCACTGATTCTGTTTTATACGTTTAGTGATGTATGAAGGTAGAAATGCTGCCTAAGAACTGTCAAGAAAGGGCCTTCATCATCACCGAGTGGTTTATATTCGAGTGTTTGCGTCAGAATCTTTTCCCATCTGGTATTGTAACGTGAAATTAAAGGCTCAGGACGAATGCGCGGTTCGGTGGGCAGCAAATCGCTAGCGTCACAGAGCGTCTTGGAGCTCTCAGTCGTCCATGGTAGCCCTTCAAACCCATCAAGCTATTTGCCGCGAAACCGGGCGATAGCATATCTTCTTTCGCTTGTCTTCGATCATTCTGCTTTCGTGCGTTATAACAATTCCGTCGGAACAAATCCTCCAGTTCCCTGCATCCCGAATTTATAACATTTCGTTTCGTACCGACACTACGACTTCGGTGAGGTGTTTATTTTATTGGCATGCCAAATAAGTAGGCCCAAAAAGACATTTACTTTCTAAGCCGTTTGTTTGTTTTCATTTCATTATCAGTAGCTCACTTTCCTTTATATTTTTATTATTAGTGCCATTTCTTTTACTTGTCAAACAGAGTTATATTCTTTTTTTGTTTAATTAAATCAGCTTCATTTATTTTATTTATTTTATTAACCCGTATAATTTTATTTGTTGGCATTCACGAAGGCTCATGGGTTCCTCCCCGCGAGGGTGATGGACACTTAACTTGACGGCACAAATAATAAAAATAAATTGGCGCCCAACGTGGGGCAGTATATCGTATTTAATTAAATTTCTATAAAATTAGTGTGTACATATATTTGGCGCTGACTGATCAACTTCAACATGAGTAGACAAAAAAGCGACGATGAGAATTTTGAAGCCACCCGTTCTTCACTAGTAGCAGAACGAGAAAATTTATATGCCGTACTCCAAACTGTTTATGAGCGATCTAAGCAGTTTACTGCAGAAAATGTTTGCTCTTTACAAGCCAGCTACCAGCGTGTTGGTTCAATCGAATCAAAATTGGACCTATTGAACGCCCGCATTCATGACTTCAATGCTCGCGTTCCGAACAAATCTTTAATTCTCGAGGTCACTAAAACCCATTTGTCGTTTATTGAATTAATAGACAACGTGACCACTACATATATGAATCTCATGAAGACTGGGAAGGAGGCGGGGGATGTGAAGACTGGAATTCCACACACTGAGTCAGCCGTTTCTTCGTCTAGTGTCTTGCCCCGGATTTCTTTGCCTAGCTTTTCCGGGAAGATTGAGGATTGGGTAGAGTTTTTCTCCTTATTCGATTCTCTTATAAATTCCGATAACTCTTTATCGGATATAAAAAAATTCCAGTACCTCAGGTCTTGTCTGAAAGGAGATGCTGTTGCAGTTATTGCTGGATTTCCATTGGAATCTAGCAGTTATCATCTGGCCTTGGAGGCTCTCAAAAAACGGTACCAAAACAAACGTAGGTTAGCCAACCACTATCTCAGTAAAATAATCGATTTTCGCCTCTTCGACTCTTCTTTATCGGAACTGCAAACTTTTATCAGCACTCACGAAAACAATTGGAATGCTCTATGGCCTTGGGTCTGTCTGATCCTTTCGACGTAGTTAGGCTACACATAGCGCTCAGTCATTTGGACCCAGCAACACGGAGAGCTTTCGAAGGAAAACACTCTTCCCACACCATCCCTACGTACCATGACTTACTAGCCTTTGTGACTGAACTCAGTCGCCGAGAAGAATTGCTCGGTGGAAATTTGAAAGGTTCCGGCATCAACTCAGCGAAGGAATCCCAGGCCCAACGCCAGCATATCGCAAAGGCCTCAAAACCAATACCGAATAAAAGAGATTTTCCGGTTTTCCATGTTTCTAGCGGGTCTCGCGAAGGCCAGACAGAACAAACTGTTCTTCTCCCTTCGAAAAGTTCAGATAGCAGAAGGGTTCAAATTGATCCTTCAAACAAACAGAGGGAAGCAGTAGAGCTATCAATTGTTGGAATTGTGGAAGCTCTAACCACGTATATACCAATTGTCACCTGCCTCGTAAGCGATTTTTGCTTCAGGTGCGGTCACGCCGGAGTGGTGATTTCATCCTGCCCGAAATGCAATCCGTTAAACGCGAAAGGGAGCCAGCCATACAGGCCAGACTTGCTCCCGCTCCTTAAAAAGGCCTTGTCACTTCACATTTGACTGTCGAGTCCCCTTCTGCTTCCGTACCATATATGCCTGCCGTCCCGTCTATACCTGATGTATCAGATTTACGCTCTGGATCCTCTCTTCCCACCGATTCCTTGGTACCAGTTATGTCTTCTCTCCCTACCGTGCCTTGCCTACCAACCGTTGATAGTTCATTTCGTACCTCCTCGACCTTCCGTTTCTTCTCTGCATATACAATCAAATTTATTCACTATCCCGATTTCCCAACCACTTACGAGAGAGCCGTCTTCTTCAGCTTATGATTCACGTTCCTTCCGGTTGTCAATCCGACTGCAGCTCAGAATTAGTTATCTTACCTCTGTCCTTGAAAATTAACGGTTTCAGGGAAAAGGCAGTCGTTGTTCCTGCCTTGTATGACACGGGCTCGAGTCTCACACTGATCGGAGATGAAGGCCTACGCGCTTATGGGGTTCGACGCGTCTGAAATTGAAACCTCATTGAGACTCTCATCAGTGAACCCATTTGTGGTGAAAACAGCGAATGGGATATGTTCGACAATATGTAGCACCATTACCTTATCAATATCTTTGGGGACAGAGAAGTGGAATACCCTGTATTCGTGCTGAGAAACCTAGCGTTCCCGATGGTAGTTGGTATCGATTTCATTAAGCAGTGCGGACTTTGTGTTAATATGGCAAATAATACTTGGTGGTTTTCTGATGATGCTGAAAACAAATTCAGCTGCATATCCTCAAGTGACGTGAGCAATATGCGCGCTCTAAGCGGTGATCCAAGTACGGTTGTCTCTTGTGGAGTTAGTTGTCTCTCAGAATCAGAACAACAGATTCTGGACTTAACAGTTTCGGAGGGATTATGTTTATTGGAGAATTCCCCTGGGCTCACTACCAAAATATGTCATCGAATCGAGGTTGAAGACACTATTCCCATCAAACAAAGGGCCTACAATTATTCCCCCAAGGTGTTAGATGTGATGCATGTAGAGCTTGACAGGATGCTGGCCGAAGGAGTGGTTGAACCCAGCCATTCTGCTTGGGCTTCCCCTGTAGTGATGGTCAAAAAAGGGGACAAATTCAGGTTCTGTATAGACTTCCGGAAGATAAATCATATAACCAAGAAGGATCCTCACCCCATGCCCATTCTAAGTCCTCTGCTAGACAGCTTACGACAAGCAGCCTACTTGTCGAAACTTGATCTGAAGCAAGCTTTTTTCCAAGTCCCTCTCGCCGATGAAAATAGCAGAGACCTAACATCATTCATCGTTCCAAATCGAGGATTATTTCGTTTCCGTACAATGCCGTTTGGATTAGCTGACGCTCCTGCATCCTTTCGGCGCCTGGCCGTTTCGGTTTTCTTAGACTTATACCCCTCAGGTGATCGTATTTCTGGACGACATTCTAGTGTGTACTTCGGACTTTCGGGCACACTGTGCTCTCTTTGAAGGAGGTTTTTCGTCGTTTAAAAGAATCAGGTCTGCGAATAAACCCGGAATAAATGTGAATTCGGTTGCCAAGAAGTACGTTACTTGGGGTATCGCGTGAATGCGGAGGGCATCAGTGTGGACCCCGAAAGTCCGTTGCAGTTACAACATTTCCACCTCCCAATAATCTTACAGAGCTGCGACGATTTTTGGGAATGGCGGATGGTACCGTAGATTCATCCCAAACTTTTCCTCTATATCTGCACCCCTTACCTCACTTTTAAGCAAAAGAAAGCAATGGGTTTGGTCATCAGCACAGGACGATTCTTTTTTAATCGACTGAAATCTGCCCTGTCGTCTTCCCCTGTTTTGGGTCGTCCTGATTTTGGATTGCCGTTTGCACTCCAAACTGATGCCAGTCAGTTTGGTGTGGGTGCTGCGTTGACACAAGTACAGAATGGGGTTGAGCGTGTCATCACGTTTTGTTCCCGCTCTCTTTCCTTGGCAGAGAGAAACTATTCAGTGACAGAAAAGGAGTGTTTAGCTGTCATCTACGGAATAGAAAAGAACCGCCAGTATTTGGAAGGAAGTGAATTTCAGGTAATAACCGACCATTCGAGTCTGAAATGGCTGCTTTCTTTGAAAAACCCTGCGGGCGACTAGCCAGGTGGATACTGCGCCTACAAGCGTATAACTTCGCTGTCATATATCGCAAGGGAAATTTAAACCACGTAGCAGATGCCTTGTCACGAATACCAACATTGATGGAACCACCCACTGTTGCAGCTATTACCGCTCCATCAACTTCGCCTACATCAAAATCAGAATTAACGCCTCCGCCAGCTCCTTCCAACAATGGCCAAAGATGAATGGTATGAGAGAAAGGTATATCGTGTTCGTAATTATCCAGAGGATCACCCTGACTGGAGATGGGAAAATGGCCATCTTTATTATTTTCGCAAATCGTTCATAAAAGGTGAGATGGAAGAACCTAGTGATGAGTGGAAACTTGTGGTGCCCTGGAGCAATAGGCTCCGCATTCTCCAGGAATGCCATGATAACCCTCAATCGGGACATCTGGGCATAGCCAAAACGCATTGGAGGATCGGTAGATTATATTACTGGCCTGGTATGTACCAGGACATACTAAGATATGTTAGTCACTGTGATGTCTGCCAGAGAGTGAAGCCGCAGAATCAGTCCCCAAGAGGTTTCATGTACTTCGATATCTAACAGGACCTTGGGAGGTTCTTTCCGCCGACATCATGGGCCCGTTTCAGCAGCTCTTCGGGCAACAAGTACCTTTTAGTATTCGTTGACGTGTTTACCAAGTGGACTGAACTCGTTCCCATTAGAACAGCTACTTCTGCAACTATCCTAAATAAATTCAAGTCAGTAATTCTGAATCGCTTTGGCACACCATCAGTATTGATCACGGATAACGCCACTAATTTCATCAGTCACGCCGTCAGTGAGTTAGCTACGTCTTGTGGAATCAAGCACACAACCACACCACTGTACCATTGCCAAGCCAACCCTACCGAGCGAACCAATCGCAACATTCGACAGCTGATTATTAGTTACTTGGACCAAGAAAAGCACACCAAATGGGATTTTTACCTTGAGAGCTTCAGTTCGCGCTCAACACTGCAGTTCACAGTTCAACAGGATTTTCCCCAGCGTTTTTGAATTTGGGCCGAGAGCCCAAGCCTTCAACCATATATCGCAATTCTGTGTGCCCAACCAATCAGGTTGATGTTCCTTCCCCTTCCTCAACAGATATAAATGGATGGGCTGCCAGAATGGTCAAACTCAGGGAAATTTGCCATCTGGTGGAGAAGAATCTGCTGAAGGCAGGCACCAGACAAAGTCATCGCTACAACCTCCGAAGAAGATCTGCTGGCTTCAAGGTTGGCGATCTGGTCTTGCGAAGGTCTTATCAACTATCATCTGCCATCGACCGAAGCACTGCCAAGCTAAGCCATAAATACGTGGGTCCCCACAGGGTTGTGTACGTTAGTCCTGCTGGAACATGCCGCCTCCAAAACGACCAGGGTATGGATGTAGGACTGTGGCACCCTTCGCAGCTGAAACCGTACAACACCACCCTTACCGCTGGGGAGGGGTGTGTAACGTGAAATTAAAGGCTCAGGACGAATGCGCGGTTCGGTGGGCAGCAAATCGCTAGCGTCACAGAGCGTCTTGGAGCTCTCAGTCGTCCATGGTAGCCCTTCAAACCCATCAAGCTATTTGCCGCGAAACCGGGCGATAGCATATCTTCTTTCGCTTGTCTTCGATCATTCTGCTTTCGTGCGTTATAACAATTCCGTCGGAACAAATCCTCCAGTTCCCTGCATCCCGAATTTATAACATTTCGTTTCGTACCGACACTACGACTTCGGTGAGGTGTTTATTTTATTGGCATGCCAAATAAGTAGGCCCAAAAAGACATTTACTTTCTAAGCCGTTTGTTTGTTTTCATTTCATTATCAGTAGCTCACTTTCCTTTATATTTTTATTATTAGTGCCATTTCTTTTACTTGTCAAACAGAGTTATATTCTTTTTTTGTTTAATTAAATCAGCTTCATTTATTTTATTTATTTTATTAACCCGTATAATTTTATTTGTTGGCATTCACGAAGGCTCATGGGTTCCTCCCCGCGAGGGTGATGGACACTTAACTTGACGGCACAGTATGTTAATTTTTTTCTTTCTTCTCATAACCTTCAGGATCAATTGTTAAAATCTTTCAGAAGTAAAGTACATTTACAGTACGAAGTCTCGCGAAAACTGTATCTTGGCACAGTAAAACCTTCTGCTTCTTCCTCGTCGCCACTGAAACAAAGATGTGATTAGAACCAGTTAGTGAGCTAAACAGTACCGTACCCTGAGTGGATAAAGATCCCTACGGTAGACTAATTCGTCGAAACGTCCTCGATCTTCTATCGCCACCAGCTCCCTTAGTTCCGTGAATAACGTGTGCTGGAAACAACAACTTATATCAAGACTTCAAATAAAGTTTGTTTAACCCTCGTCAAGCACGTCAATAAAGCCAAAGTAAGTATTAATTAAGACCATTAAGAATAGCTTTAGTTGAAAGTTTCTAACTACTTTTTCACAAAGTTTTCCAAAACTCGACTTATTAGTTGGCATTGGCAATTTGTAACTAAATCATGAAAATTGACTCTGCCCTGTTGGCCTCGATTTGCCAACAGAAACCCAATTTGATTGAATTCAGCTCCAAAAATTGATTTGTGAAGTTGAAACTTGAAATGTATACTACGAATAAGCGAGGTAGAGTACTACCTACTTTGGAAATGACCGTGTCTGCGGACTCCTTCGAGCAGAAGTGGTCTAAAATTGTTCAAATTTGCCTCGACAATTGGCTTTTTAGTTGATACCTGCAAACGGTGAATGAGTTCCACAGCCACCGACTATACTACATGCAGTTATTTGCCACCTTCAAGTGGTGGAATTATGTCAACGACATAGTGATTTCCGGAATTTGTGTTTCGGCCTCAGTAGGCCTTAAAATGTTAAGCTCTGAAGAGAAGACAGAATTTTTTTTTTCGGCAGATTACATAACTCTCCTTTTCTACTTCGTCGAGCCAAGGCAAGTTCACTGGACTGTCAGAGTCCATAACATAACATTTATTGGGAGAAATATATATGTATTGACTATTTGAAGGCATCCTGTGAATTTGGTGAAAGTCGTTGAAGCCGTGTTGCCAAAAAGCGTCAAATTTTGCTTCCTCGTTCACCGTATGCTCATGGAGATATTTATGCAGAACAAAAGTTAGGTATTAACGAATAGAAGATAATTTGAACGTTCGATCCAAATCATTACAGCCGTTTTTGAGAAAAATGCGAAAAAACCCCTAGTTTTTGGTATATCCTCTCCGCCTCCCTTTCCCGTCAGTGGAAATCGCTCATAACCTTATTTTCTTATCTTCAGATAAAGCAAAAAATGAATCTCAAGCTCAATCGGTTCAGCCGTTCCCCCACAAACTGAACTGCAGACACACACGGACCAAGCGTGGACATTGGGTTTTTCGGATTCAGTAGAGCTCAAAATGTAAAGACCTAAAGAAGGCCACACTTCGTTTTTGACACGATTACAATGCATTCCTAACCCTTTGGGTTGCAGTAAGCAACAAAGCAGGAAGATAAGCAATATCTTTAGTACTTTTTAGCGTTCCAGAGAGAGCCTGTTACTTCCAAACAATGTCCAAAGCTCAGTGAGAGGCGTTTTCAATTCATTAATGCGGTTATACCTTACGCAGTTCCTCAACCCAAAAGGTAAAGAAAAAAATCACCTCACTTCAGCTTTTGGACTGTGTGCGTGTGTCTGTAGGATGCGTAAGTTTCGTGATGCGGTTCACCAGATATTTGGTCACCTTTCGAACTCAAACGATTCCATTATCGACGAGATACTTTTCGTCGAATGAAAAGGGCGCCATAATTTTATTACTTCAGTCCTCCGCCAAGCCGTAAGTGTTGTTTTGCATCACACACTAAACTTCCCTTAACTTACCTCATTAACGCCTAAAATCTTAACAATTACGACGGAAAAATAGATCGCTTACCTTGTCCGGTGTATTTAATAATTCTAATAACACAGCTACGAACGCTTCTATCGTCATTTGCTTAGCCGAATATTCATCTAAATAGTAGGTGAGGGTGTTGAACTCATTTTTATTTAGAACACATCTAGCTTTTTCGTCTACCATTTGTAGAGCTGCAACGCAACACCTGCAAAAGAAAACGGCACGAAACCCGAATGAGCTCGAAACCAAAGTATTGTGCCAAGATAGACATGTAAATTCAAGGACATCGTGACTGGTTAGGTGGGGGGGGGGGCTCAAAACATATCAAAACGCGACAGGTTGAGAATTAATCTCGTCTGGGTCGGCTTACGTGTGCTTCGGCCTGGCTCCACCATCTACTCTGAAGTCTCGCTCATACTGCTAACCTCCTTATTTCTGGACACATCGATCCCTCTTCTGGCTCACTTCATGGAAACCTCATTCGCTCCAAGTCCTTCCTTTGCTTTCTTGACTCCTTTATAGTGCTTTGCATGCAGTTAACCTTAAATTGGGCCCGTCACAGTACCATAAGTAAAATATCTTCAAAAATTAACTGAAGACCTCGGAAAACACGTAGCTCTCCGTTATGCAGCCTCATCTTAATAACGTAACCTGGTGGACTTATAAAGAAGGTTACTCCACCCCCTTCCCCAGCACGATCAGTACATACTTGGAATCATCTGATTCCCGATTGCCCGTCGTTAGAGCACTTCCACAAAAGTGTTGCTGCAAGGGGAAACCTGGTTTATTCAACCTTCGCATCGGAGATAACAAAGTGTATTAATGAATAAACTGTCACATTTTAAAGGGAGCTTTTGTCGGATTTTAAATTTCAAGAAGGATAACTATTTTTCTTCCTGTTTTTCATTAACTGATGCTTAGGACGAATTTGAAGGAATACTATTATATAAAATTTAATGATAACATTTTACTTTATTTTTATTATCATTATTATGAAGTACATTCTGCGTCCGAGGTATCCACATTTGGGATACTCGCAGGGGTCCACTCCGGCGAAGTGCAATGGAAAGGGCCTCACCCTGGAGGAACCGCCTGATGATCACTGTAGCCCCTACTCCATAACGTTATTAAAAACTTCGGCCACTCGCTCTGGATACGTCGTCAAAAAACACGAAATCTGACTATTTTTTGGTAAAACGTTAAACTCATGTGACTCACCTGTGAGGGGTGTCGGGCCAGTGCATGTCTAACGTTGAACACGAATGAGGTATTTTTCCGACGTCGCAAACCTTCAGCACCATCCTTTTATGGCATTTCAGCTGAGAAACCGCTTCGTCGTGAGTGACTTCCAAAAACGATTGGCCGTTCACTTCCAGAATTTGATCCCCGATCTGTGACACACAACAAGTGTTTTAAGAGGGGCGAAAAAACGGAAATTAACTTCAAACGTTGGATTGAATGTGGCCCAGAAGCTGAATGTAATATCAAAGAGTGAATTGCATTTGGTAACACGCGTTAAACTGGCTCCTTTAAATGGAAACATAAATATTGCGTGTCAGCTGCGATTCATCGCACAACTTTCCGTCAGCTTAAAAAAACAAAATCTAGGAACCCCGTAAATTAATCAAAATCACCAAAACGTCAAATTCGTACATGCGAAAACACGCCATCTTTCTGATCTATGGATAGTTATAGAAATAGTTGTAGGGTACAAAACGCGATCTAATAAGGCACCCCATCAACGCGTTATTTCTGTTCAACGAACTGTCAGAGGAATATTTATGGAGAACGATATACAGTTATTGATAAGTTGAAGGCACCCTGTGAGTTTAACGTTAGAGCGTTTACATTAAAAGTTTTAAAAAATCCTTTGTTTGGTTCATAGGCTTACATTTCCACGGAGATATTTATGAGGAACAAAAGCTAGGGGTAATATTTAATAGAAGATAGTTACAAAGTTAGTTAGCGCTGCATTTTATCCCCCACCCCTCCCTCTCATCAAACACTCTTTCAGCTCCTGGTCATGAAAGTTGCGCAGTACTCCACATCCGTATTATCAGTAAATCTTTCACAAAACTAGCTAGTAGCTAGTTAGCTAACTAGAGCAGCTCCTTCAAAACGTGAAGATCTGAAGAAAACTCTACTTTAATTCTAGACGATCAGAATAATTTTCTCGCCCTTTTGGTAGCGGAATGAGCATATATGGCGCGACGCAACACACAACTTTCCTTGGCTTCACGCGCATTCAACAATTCTATCGACTCGAGAAACTAATCAAAGCTGTTTTTCTATGATGTCGTTTAAGGTTGTGAAATGTATTGTGCTGCTTCAACTTGTGCCACGATCATTAAAGATCAATTGGTTCGCAGGTGATTAAACATTGTTTTTTGAGACGGATCGCGTTGATTGTCTTGGAACGATTTGGTAAAAACCGTGAGAACGGTTGTTTGGTGAAACGGTGGGGAATTGAGGAATTGGTGGAGTAGCTCTTATATATCTTACGAGCGTAATCAAACTCTCACCGTACAGGTACTTTATTGGAGTACTACGTCAATTTTTCTGAAGATCCTGGTAACATTTGGGAGTAATTCATAAGTGAAAAACTGCGCTAAACCCGATTTTCGTCGAAATGCGTGGTAATTTATTGTGCTGCTCCGGCCATTGCCCCCTCGAATGAGAGTTGTATTGTATGGTCCTGTCACGCGAGGCTGTCTACACAAACAATTTAATCAAAATAGTTACAGCCGTTTTTAAGAAAAAAGACTAGTGTTTTGATCTCAATGATAACCATAGTTTTAAATGGATTTCGGCTACGTTCTAACTATAGTTATCATAATGATTAAGGGGAATTTTTCTCAAGACCGAGTGATTAGATTTTGTGTGTGAAGAGACACTGTGGAGTGGCATAACGATAAAATACAATTTTCATTCGTGGTATTTGTGTGTCGACTATAATTCATTCCCACGCAGATTGTTCTTGCAAATATCGCTCAAGCGCTAGCGTTTGCAAAAAATGGATGGTCGTCTAATGAGCTACCTATGCGGTACAAATAATTATTATCGTTTCTCCGACTAACTTAGAGATATTTCGCACTCTACGACTCCAGAACAATAAAATCAAAGTTTTCACAAAAATCGCGTTGGCAGTTCCCTTAATTATCTGTGAGACGTAAAATCAGGTGCCTCATTCGGCCGCTGAACGGAACACAATGACTGGTGACGTTGCAATCTCCGGCTGTCGCTCGACTTTCGAAGGAAACAGTCCGGGGAAAATCTCTCGCTTGTTCTCCAACGAGAGCTTCGAAACGAAGACGATTTCGTACGCTTTTGGTCTAACTACCGTCGAACGAGGTACACCTGGATTCAGCAAGTTCTGCCAGAGACGGAGGCCCGCCGGGACGACACATCTTCGCCGAGGAGATAACTTAAACCACTGATTTCTTTGGGCGATTACAACAGATATAGTACAGTCTACTGGTGTGAATTTATTAATCTTCCAGTTCCTAGTTGGTGTGGTGAATTTCGATTAACGGATCTTGGTGATTTGTAAAGATTGGGCAATCGGAGCCTACTGGTTAACCAATGGGAAGCTAAATCAGTTAGACGTTGGTATAGCGTGAAGCCAAGTAGCCCTCAGGAGCCTATACTCTGGTAACTCGACTGCGTTCGTGACATGAGTAGAAGCAACCCGGTTAAACACCATCGGATTCTGTACAAAATATTAAGCTATGTACTACCCAATTCATACACACAAGAGTGAAAAATAGATTCGACTAGCCACTATAGCAATAAATAGCCGAATGTATGCAGGGAAGAATTATGCTACGGGTCGCACATCATATTTTTCAAAGCTCCGAGAAACAGAAAGGAAACTAAAAAAATCAAAATAAAAGAATTGGATGATTAATGGTAGCGAAAGGGGAAGATGAGGGGGGGAGTGTGACGCAGACTACCAGACGCCAGCTTTAGAATGAGAGGGATTGAGATTGCGAGGAAAAGTAGGGTGAGTGGGAGTTCCTCGTTACATATGTATTGCCCCAGAACCAGGCTTGATATTTCGCAGGGCCGTATAGACCGAGAGAACGGCCGCCTGGGTGCAAAGCTAAATTCAGACTAGAGTTGTTGGTTTTTCAAATCTGAGGAATTAGCCCGTCCGGAACTCAGTCCCTCTTTGGCAACCCCAGTTTTAATTGGCATTTCGCGAATTAAATATAGAAAATAACAATAAAAACCCACCGCTCGCATTGCATTTCCTAACATTAAACTTTAAAATTTTAGTAAATTATCAGGTGAGCTGCGTCACGCAACTTCCCTTAGCATCTACCTTCCATAGCGTTTTCTACTAATTGAATTTATTGTTCACTCAGTTCGTTTGAACTTGGTAAAACATCAATTCACAGTAACAGAAAGCGGTAGTGCTTCAATTCCAGAATTTATCGTGCTGCTCGTGCTCATGCCCAGACCGTTATTAAGCCATCACTACACGAAGAATTGATAGGGCTGTACACACGAATTGTTTGAGAAGCGTAATAATCACTTTTCTAGCGTTATCGGGCACAACCTATCATAAATGGTAGTACGCGAAACGGCAGAAAATAAAATTCCGTAATTTCTGTAGTAGCCTCTGTATATCTTATAACGTTATTAAAAACTCATCGAAGAGTCCAATAATATTTGAGCGGAGTTTCAATAAAAAATTTTTTTTAAGTTTAGAGACCAATATATGTTTAATCATTATACCTCGTTGATATGTGTACCGCTGGCATTAATAATATGGTTTCACGGTATTATGTTGATATGGGAAAGCTTACATTATAACACAATAAGTACGTTCACTTGCAAAACCACGAATGAATATAATAGCATACGTAACATATGGAACACAATAAAATAACGTTTCCTTGGTTACGAAGTGAACCAACTTGAGTTACACTTGCATCCTTAACACGCTCCCTCAAGCGGACTTCAGGAGTAGACCCAGTACCAGTGAAGACCTCGTCAGCTTCTCACGGGGAGTTGCTTAGGTCAGTACGTCAGCGGGCATTTTATCAGTTGATTTGTAATCGACGTCCACCAACTTGTTGTTTATAATTTCACGGATGAATACTCGACGAATCTCAACGTGTTTTGTTCGGTTTGAGTTTTAATGCTCCTTGGTTGTCGTTCTTGAGTGTCAACGTTCTCTTTAACGGATGTCCAAGACTTTCTCGCAATGCCCGCAAATACAGAGCTTCTTTTATCCCCTCGGTGAGGCTCAAGTACTCAGCTTCTCACCCATTCCGGTATAAGATCCGCGATCGACTGAGCAATTCCACCAGCCGACATCCACAAAACCAACCGAAGGTTTATTTGAGTTACGACTTGTCCAGTTCATATCAGTGGTACCTTTCAAATATCGTAAAACTGGTTTTGCTGCTTTCCAGGGTGCTTCTGTGTATTTGCTATTGAATTGGCTCAAAATATTAACAGCAAACTAATCGCCAATCACTAAAAATAACAATGAACCTATTAATGATTGATATGGTTGGCACATTTCATCGGATGTAGGAATTTTGTCGTGAAATTTTAAGTTGACTTCGATGGGAGTTGAAAATGAGTTAGAATCCTCCATTCCATATTTGTTGGAGGAACTCTATCAAATATATCTTGCGAGATAAATGAATTTTCCCTTTTGTGCCATGATTAAATTCTATTCTTAAGCAATAATGCATTCGTTCCATATCTTTCATCTTGAACTCGCTCTTAATTTTTTCTTCTACCTCACTCAGTTTTTCAGGGTTTCGTGATGCAGTGGTGAGGTCATCTACATACAATGCCAAACATACTTTATCCTCATGGTCGTTTACAACTTTTATACACGGACCAGCATCAGTTGCTCTCATTCCGAGGGACCGCAATTTTTCGTCTAGTTTTTTGTACCACTGCCGCCCAAACTGCTTCAATCCGTACAGATACTTTTTCAAATGACAAACCGTCTTTCCATTTTCCTAGTATCTTCATGATCTAGGTCGATGAATTCGAGGATGTGGCGCAGCCTGGGTAGTCGTTGGTTACCTAGAGGGTTGGACCCTTCATTAGCTGCCGAGTGTCTGGGTTTGATGTTGTGGGAAACAAAACTGTTGATGGGTTCTTGGAGGGTTTCGGAAGGTGTTTCCGCATGAATAATGTGCGGAGCTTACAAGGAAAAATCTGCGCTAACATCGATTTCAGTTGAAATGTTTGGTAATTTATTGTGCTGCTCTCATCATTTGCCGGCGTAGGAGAAATTCATGGTGTCGTTGTCTTTTGGAGACGTTTATACAAAAATTTAATCAAAATCGTTAAAGTCATTTTTGAGAAAAACATTTTTAGTGTTTTGATCACTATGATAACTAAAACGTTTTAGGAGAATTTTACTCATACCCTTATTGGGCCGTCACATGGTGACATACAGGTTAGACGTCTAGTTTGAGCTGGTTTGGTCCGGCCGTTTCTGCTCAATCACGCTCACAGACGATTGATGGCGACTTAGAGAATAAGTTACCATTAGGGACGTTAATTGCGTGACTCATATTTGAGAAAAGAATGTGAAAGTGCCGTTTATTCAAATACTCCACGCTTCGATTTGGTAGTCCAAGTGGAGGTTGCGAAATGATTAATTGCTTGCTTGCAATTGGCAGGAAGAAAACCGTCAAAAGGTTCCCCTCCTTTTCCACCTTTCTCCTTTTATTCGACGGTATTTGAATCTAAAGCTCTTCTGGAGCGCAGCATCTCCAAATATTTTTGGCTCTCCATTCGAGGTCACCGAGCGACTGTTTAAATCACCCCTTAAAGAGGGGCGGCCATATCTTTGGCAGAAGTCCGGATGAGAGGCAAGTGGTGGCTAATTCGATTCAATATTCTTTTGATTGGCTCTTTCCAGACATTATTCTTCCAGTCTATTGCCTCTAAATCGTCTTGCCGGTTATTGGCATTTTTCTGGCCGGCTCATTTGGTTGAAACCAATATTTGGTGCCAAGCGTCGCATAGCTTTCCTCAACCTCTGTAAATTCAGTAGGCTACTTACACAGAGGGTCTTAATTCAGATTAATCAAATAGCGAGCTCAAAGTACGGACTCAACAGAAAGAAATCCAGATACACATCACAACTGCAATAAATAAAGGGTCCATTCTCTTCTCGTAACTGGCACACTCAATTCAAGAACCTTCAAGTAATTAATAAAATGAATAAATTAGCACGTTTTTACGAATATATTAATTTAAATAAGGGGTTAGTAATTTTTTTCAATCTTACCAGAAGCCCTGCTCGTTCGGCCACTGAGTCTTTGTCAACTCCTGTCACGAAAATCCCCAAGTTGTATTCGATCCCGCCGCGGATCATGAGGCCGAGGCTTTGACCAGGATCAACCACCAATTCAACCTGACAACAGAAAACCCTTCAATGACGAAGAGATGGAGAAAAGCGTGTTGTCACTGTCACCTGTGATGTACACAGTGCTTAGGAATAAATGTTTTAATTTTTCACGTTATTAAGTTTAAATATTTGAGTAACGGACGTATTAATGATATTCGAATTCAAACGACAAACAAGAAATTTCAATTACGTGTAAAAATATCGAGAGAGGGCAGCGTTTGTTCTTGATGACACATCGGTGCTCACTTTCCCGGCCACCGCTTCGCAGGCCTCTTTCCTGCCAACCATCCTGTCAAACACAGTTTCCAATTCAACGCTTCCCGAAACCTCGCATGTCACTTCATTTTGAGCACACATAGACAGTGTGGTGTGTGTCATCTAGTAGAATCGGCATACGCCACCCTCCACACAGTTTCTCTTCATCCTGAAGGAGCGGAAATACTCTTGACTTGACAGGAACGCAGATGCATGATGATGCAGTTACAGATACATTCTGAATGGCACGCTCCGTTAGTGCCAAGCTCAGCGATCGTCACTCAGTTCTCGCGAGCCCAATTTCTAGCATATTGTGAACTAGCCCAAAGATCAGTAAAAAGCCTAGCAGGCTCTGCTATCAGTGGCATGCAAGATTCCAGATTTCACTTGGATCTCCATCCCAGGCATTACTTGGGGAGAGCCTCTGGTTTACGACCCTGCCGCCCCCTCCAGTAAACCAACTAGCCTCACAAATCCTGCACTGTTAAATGCTTACGAAAAGGCTTCGAGAGGGCTAGGTTCCAACGCAATCCTCACGAAGTTCACCAGAGCTGGGAAGACACTCTCAGATTCTAAACTCACAAGATCCAGCAGGCAGTCATCCCCAAAGACAGCCGCCAATTGAGCGCATTCGCGTACCTACCTGGGATAACCACAGAGTACCCCTTCACATCACATAAACCGAATTGGTGTAGCTACACCCTGAAATCCGCATGCTTCACAAATAAACTGTGACAGAGCATCCGGGGCTGTGTTGGCGTTGATGTCTTCAGGAGATGTTATCTAACTAATGACCAACCCGTGAATTAATTGGCGCACTTGGGTGGATTTTTAAATGGATCTTCAAACTGGCTTTTTTAAGCTGTTTTCGTGCAGCACCACACCCACACATTTACCTTGATAAGAAACCACTGAGCCCTAGCCACATTTTCCAGGGCGTTCATTCAATTTCGGGTTATAAATATTCGACTTTGGCACTATACACAGGAACGTGAGTTATTTGTATGTCTTTGAGACGTACATTTGAACGGAGATTCGACTAAAAACAATAAGAAAAGATTTCAATTAGGTTATTCATGGGCATCACTGAATAGGCAAAGCTCTGTTTTGGTTTATTATTCATTCTGAATAATAACCCTATGTTTTCGGTCACGAAAAATTTTTTGCAACCCTCCCCCCCTCAAAATTTGATACTTTACGTTTTAAGACTTGGAGATTCCAAATTTGCAATGTCCGTCCGCCGTCCGGGCCGTTTGGTGCCTTTAACGTGGTCTAAAAAATTTGTTCTTTCGTACAAAAATTCCACTTGGTATCTAGTTGTGCCCGCCATCTCGGCAATCCGATCGAACGAAGCCATGGTTGTTATGGGCAAAAAATGGTTAAAAAAATTAACGAAACGCAGTTCAACGCGGGAACTACAGCGGAAGTCAACGTTTCGTCATTAGTACTCCCTCCCTCCCGTCACATCAAACTCAATTGCCGCCCGCTCGACTCGCAACGGGGCTGGAAGCCCCCCCCCCCGACTCTTTTTTTTGCTTCCTCTAGGAAGCGCTCGTGTTTCATATATAACCTTCGGCACTACGATTTGTCTCTTTATCGTCTGATTGCCTTGTTCTCGTCTTCACCTCCACGAATGACTGTTTCGCTCTGTCTCAACTATTTTTGTTAGCAAAATATCTATCTGTTATCTTCGATTGAACTTTTCATTATTCGTTTATTTTTGGTTTATTTATTTAATAGTTCGTCCGTTTCATTTTTTTTTTGGTTTTAATACGATTCAATTTTTTTAGATTCTTTCGTTTCATTCTCATTTTGGTTTTTTTCATAGATTTTTGGTTACATTTTGATATTAGTATTTAGTGTGCATGTTTTCATATTAAAATTCAGTTTTTACTTTCCTTGGCTCTATGAAGTAGAAAGGAAAGTTATGTTTTATAGATACTTTCGTTTTTTTTGTTTATTTTAATATTACGATTCAGTTCTTTTCGGCCTTATTTTGGGTTTCATTTTGATATTTTTCGATGCTGAATCGAACCCATCCCGAACACGTCTCGGAGCATTAATGCTAGGTCAAGCTGTTTAACCGAATAATAAACCGCTGTGTAATAATTTGCAGGGTTTTTTGGCATCGTTTTGTCATCTATAACATATAATTATTAATCTATATAAGTAGTATCTATATAATAAAAGTAGTAAGAAGGCATACGTGCATTTTTGGTTTTGAGGGTGCAAACGAACTCAGCTACTAAACAACACTCGTATCGTACCAATCAGCAACTAAAAATCATCATACTTCGACGGGAGGGGGAAAAAAGCGACGCCTCTCGTTGTCTACAAGTCTCTCTCAAGTTCTCACCTTTCGCAGTTTGTCTCTGTGATACTGCCTGAATCTCGGCGGAGGGGAAACGGGCCTTCCTTTCCTGTCGACCCACGTGTAGGTTTGGATGGGCGGCGATAACGTCGACTGTGGCGGCGTTCGATCGGCAAACGGAACGGTGCTTCTCACCGTGATGCTCAGCTCTCGACACGATTTGAGCACCTGCAAAAAAGTCTGCACAAATTAATGTGCCCCCGAATGACGTGCAAGGGGTCGGGCACTGGCTTTTAATAGACAATATAAACAACTAAAGTACGTAACAATCAGAAATATAGAGATTCAAATTTAGTTCGGGGTGTTTACTCGGTCATTTTACAAATATACACGAAAATACTACACAATAACACACTTTACTAGCGAGGGTTTTAAGGCTGAAGGTCAAGGCTACCCAAAGCGCAAGGAAAGTATGGTAATCTTGTAAATAACATTTCTTCTGATAATTATGTTTTGAGCCTGACTGGTCCGAAAACATGTAGGCACGTGGTCTGCGTGTGCGTGAACCGATTGAACTGGCTCGTTTGGGTTCCGTTCGTATTTTTCGAAAATTAACTATAGTTGCCGATATAACATCCTCAATTTGAATAAAGAAAGATGTCGGTTTAAAGATCGTTCTCAGCAAAAGATTTAAACCCTATTTTGGATAATGAGATCCATTAGTCACTCCACGTTGGGTTCTAAGAGAGTATTTGACGTTTAACTACATCCTAAATCAGGCTCTTAACGATCAAACCCGACTGGAAAACCGTAGCACATGTATACGCAATATTTATCTTTCGTCTTCGTAAGATTTTGTTGAACAGCCTTGGTGGCCTTTCTGGTTATTGAGATAGCCTTTGATAATACCTCCATACGCAGCATTGAAATGCCACAACTGATTCAATTTCAATAGGACTGCAATGGGTCGTTGGTGTACTGAACAGCAAAGAGATTCACACTTCGGTAGGAAACTGCTCGCTTAGGGCGAAAACTGAGAGGAGATGTTTCAGGGAGAGGTCTTATCTCCGCTCCTATCAAACATGATGATGAACTCCCTTTTTGGTGGACTAAATGCAGCGTGGTTCTACGCCCAAGGATATGCTGACCACGTGGCTGTACTAATTCAGGGTGGAGTGCAAGGAGTACTATATGACAGCTCAGCGGATGGTGTGCGCATAGTGCCTGGAGAAAGGAGTGTCGGTCATAGTGCCAATTACAAGACCAAGACGACTGACAGGACTGAGACCACAGGGACACAGTTCAGCTCAGTGAGCAGCTCAAGTATCTGGGTGTGATTCTGGATAGTAAACTAACCTGGAAAGATCACATCACATGAACGACCGTGAAGTCGACAACGGCCCGAAAACAATGGATCGAATACCTTGAAGGCTAACACGCGCTCTGAGGTGTGGATAAGTGGTTTTGGGAGGAGTCGGACGAACATTGCCGCTCGTCCACTCCAACAGGTTTTCAAGCAGAGATTTATGCTATCATCGCTGTGGCTGACATGATGACGGATCAACAAGGTGACTGCAGGGCGCTGAAGAACTACTACAGAACGTTAAAATTGGTGAGGGAGTTTCGGGTGGGGCTCGACTCCTTAGCAAATATGAATAGCGTTTACGTTTATTGGATTCCTGGGCATAAAGAGACCATTGGAAATGAGATGGCGGACAATCTGGCCTGACGCCGTTCGTCTACTGTACCTATAGGGGAGAATGCATCAGACAATCTGCAGTGCTATGGGAAGAAGAAAAAGCCAAACTCTGATCAGCCGAAGCGTTTTATATTAGGGCAAACACACGAGATAAGACAGAGACTTCTGAGGATGGACAGGAAGAACCTAATGGAGATCATCACAAGGCACTGCAAATTGAACAAACACATGTATGTTATGGTCATAGTCGACACCGCTCGGTGTAGGTGGTGTGGCACAGATGAGGAGAAGGGGAGTGTCCCTACCACGTCCTGCCTCAGTGCTAGAGGCTTGAGGGGGAGCGATTTCTCGTCTTTGGTGCTATTTCTCCAAAAAAAAAACTCTTGCAGGAAATACCAAGCACTCCTTAGGAGGCATATGAACACTTGAGACAATAGGACTGGCTCAATGAATCTTTAGGCTGCAATGCTCATCCCAATTATGAGGCAGCCAGAGAGCTATATAGCGAATACCCTCGTCCACCAGGCTAGAAAAACATGATATTTTCGTTTAAACCAGGAGGGTTCTCTAGCACATGCACGCGCAATATTTATATTTTACCTTCGTAAGATTTTTGAACAGCATCTTCACACTAATTCCAGCAGGCTCACATAGATAAAAAAACGTAACATTGAAAACCGGCGGTTTGTCGTCGTATTGGCCACAACTCTGCTTTGCCGCTTGACCGTTCGAACTGCGAATAAATTGCGTTGCGGCTGCGAGTTGGTTGACACGACGAGGAAGCGTGCTGCGAGTTAATTTGCGTGTCGCGTACAATTTGATGTAAGATACGTATGTATTACTTATTCAATGACAGCTAATTGAACTGCGAGTATGACCTGACGTATTGCAGGTGGTATGTCTAGATATAATTCGAACGCAATAAATTACCTCAGGAAGTTCGAAAATTGTTAGCGATGCAATTTAAGAACACCGTGGATCGTTGAAACGACGATTTATCTAACATTCTATCAAAATTTGTTCTCGAGGATATTATCTTTTAGCACTATATCTGAATATTTTGGCGTCACAAAAACAACATAACCTCACACCCGTCCTCAGTTTTATGTAATGTATTGTGTTTCAAAGTCAGCTCACGTCTCCGAAGTAATGTCTGGACGTACTGAAATTCAGGAATTGAATTCAGAGGGGTCACTCAGGAAAATTGGCCTAAATCTAACTACGAGTTTAGTTATAATTGTGAACGAACAAGAAATTACTACGAGAATTTTAATTAAATTAATGTGCGGTCTGTTGCAAAGAATTTAATTGTAGTTATTTGGCGCACGAATGGGGGAGCTTGGGACTGAGAAATAAATGGACGTGGTGAGCGTGAGTGAGTTCTGTATTATACTTGACACAATAGCGTTGTCAGTTTAAGTGTGAGTATATAAACGCGAATAAGGGACTCTAAAATACACGTGAACTGGTTGTGAGACACTGTGTGGAGAGATAGAGAGAGGAGAGAGAGAGCGAGAGAGTTGAGTTGTGAGGAGTGAGCTGAGAGACCAATTGTTGGGAGAACTGGGAGACGATCGACTTTTACGAGAACTCGTCAGTGAATGAGTTTGGGAGGAGCTGTCTGTTGTGGAGATCAACGTAAATTGAGAAGAGGGGAAAAGGATATTATGAAAAGTTCAGGAGAAAGGGAAATCCGTTGTTACTTGGAAAGATCTGAGGAGCGGGACTTCTTACAGGTACAACAAAAGGGGATAGGTGCTTGGGGAAACGATGACGTAGGGTCAATGAGTCCCAATAGGGCACTAGACATTTATGGGGAGGTCAAAGACCCAGCTAATTCGGCCTGCCGAACAGTAGTGTTACATCCCTGTCCATCAAAAAATGAAAGTTTATCCTGACAGGTTCTAGGAGTCCTTACTAGTTTCCTCACCAGACACTTCCAACTTAGGTATATAATGATTACCAAGTATTACAGCAGAGCACATCCTGTGTGACTGTCATGCCTTGACAGGCCCTTCTAATATTTCTCCCAGCGGCTCATCAAACCCCAAACCACAGCGGAGTCTGCGATGAAGCACGTTTTTTATTAAGCCTATATTTGACTGCTGTGTCAAAGACACTCAGCCCACGTGCCCTCGAATTATTACAAAAAAAAGATAATAAATGGCGAATAAAAGTTCGACCAAAATCGTTCTTAGTGCAGTTTCACCACATAAATCCCGCTCACATGAAGGATACCTGATGAGCTGCCATAATACGATAGAAGCCCAATCATGGTCACAAAAATCAGGAAGAATCTAAAAAATTACGGAATTGAAATTATTCCATTTTGATTCATGTTTTTTGTGAAAAAATCACGTGACATCCCATAAATTACATATATACTGGCGAATCAGTCACAAATGTTGTCTGGCCATTAACCAAGTTTGATGAAACCTAACAGTGCTGAAACTCTGATGATACTTAACGACACTTTTGTTCAACGCAAGTCAAATCAGTTCGAGTCTTTTGACCTCAGACTTCCCCAGTCATGGCGTCCTTTTACCCCCTCGTACCTGCGTGAATTCCTCCACGGCAGTTGCAGTTATTTCTAATGGCAGCGGATTCCCCTGAAGTGGGTTTTTCCTTTCTTTATTTTCCCTCTCCTCAATTTCAGAGTGCTCTCCACAAGAGACAGCTCCGTCCCAAAGACATTCAACTACAAACTCTCGCGAAAGTAACACTCGTCTCTATGTGCCCACTTAGAAACTTTTCTCTATCAATTCTCAGCCCTGTTACAGCTCGCTCTCTCAATCCGATACAGTTTCCCGCCAGTTCACGCATATTTCCGAGTCGTCCTTTGTGTTGCCCCTTTGTACACAAACGCTACTCGCTTCATTGCACTTTATACTGTCCTCCTCACGCTCACTGAGTTCTTTTATTTTCGATCTTCAACTCTCACCCTCTCACCCACTCAACAGGCAGTTATGGATGTTCCTCGTCGTCCGACTAGAGACGAGGTTCAGTGATGTGTGCCTTGCACTTCCACATAAATGATATTGGAGGTGGTGGTTCTTGATACCCACATTCACGTTGAATGCTGAAGAGCTTCAGGTTTACATTGGATCACATTATGTCGCGCGTTGATGGAAGGAACTCAGGCCTGAGCAGTTTTGTAGAGTGGCTTTTGACTTGAAAATTAACACAGAAAGATCCCGTCTAGCCTGTCTACTATAGTCACCAGCAGTATGCCCCAGAGGTAAGAGAGGAAATGAATGCATCTCACGGTTAACATGGCGAGATTAAAATTTTGCCCCCGACTGTCCACACACGTCTGCTCTCCTTACACAAGACCCCGCAGGAATGCAGAAGTGGATTCAGCCAAGAAGTATCGGGGGTTAGGGCTTAGAGCTCTTGCACCTTAGCTCTTATGTCATCCTTCCATCCCGCTAATCATCGCTTTCCATTGAGCAGCTCATGCGAACCAGTTCCGCTCAACGCCTCGTGCACTACTACGACGTGCACGTCCACCCAACCTTTCTCGGTTCATCGCAGTTTTATCTGCTCCAGCATCAAATGGTTTACAAGTATATTATCTTCTTTTGCGCTCCACTCACGGCATTCTCCATCAATATCTCATCAAGAGCACCAACCAAAGCTAAATTAATTTTCATTTCTTTCGTTTGCCGAACTTTCAATTTATTTCATCATTGTTTCTTAATTACGCTCCTCCCATCATTCAACTGCTTCTCAACATTTTCGTTTTATCGGTGGTACATTCTACAGTGATCCTCCAAGCCGTTGAAATCCATCCTCTAAATTCAATTTTCGTGCGCTCTTCATTTTCTGAGGAAGTGAAGAGTCTGGGTATAACAATACGTAAATCATTGTCTTGGATGACACAAGTTTAACACTTGAGAACAAAGGCCTTCCGGTGGCAGGTGACCTAACTGGCGAGTGATCACATAGCGACGTTGAATGCACCTGACTTGAAGCTGTCTGACCACAATATACCAGCTCAAGAGTAAAAGGAGATATGAAGTCACAACGCAATAGGAAATGTGATTCTCAGGAAATAGTAATGTGTTTTCTCCAATTTCTTCAAACGCGGCTCTAAAGATGTCCGTAAAATGCACAGAAAAAACCTTGGCAATGCTTACATTTTGTTCGGCATAAATCTTTAGGTAAAAATGCGCGTTCATGTACAGCGTATCACAGATTTTACAGGGGGAAAAGAAAGTTGTCCGGTCCGTGGCAATAGATAATACTCTTGATATTAAAACAGATTAACTTAGTGACCAAAATAAACATAATCTTCTGCTAAACGTGCTCTATAAGTTTCCCGTATCAACGATCATTTAAAAGCCTCCGCAAGGGGACACATATTTTCTCAAAAACATTCATAAATATTCCCACGTTGGTAATTAAATTTACCTTGAGCGCCTCTTCGTGCGATATATTCGTAAAGGGCGTGCCGTTAACCTGCAGTATCGTGTCGCCTGGCCTCAGACCAGCCCTCTCTGCCACGCTCCCTTCCTCAACTCTTGAAATATAAACTCCTGTGGACACAGTAACCAAAAGTCAGTCGCCATAACATTCTAAACGTATTAAATGTCGCTCGACAGCCTGTGGCTGCGGAAAAAGAGTCATCAATATGGTAATACGTAACGTGTATAAAACTTCGGTTCAACGGGGGCTTGAAATGATAACACCACAACTAGGGAAGTGACTCGAGGCAAGAGGCTGCCACTTAAGACCGGTTACATCAACTAATTCAGCCACCAATTTAAACAAAGTACACTTTTCATCCACATTTTAAATTTATTAGATACAAGTAGTTTTGGCATAATTTAGTTCCAGTTTTTACTTTTTGATGTTTTCTTTCTTTATCAATTGTAAGGCACGATTAGGAGGGAGTATTTACACCTCCCCAGTGAATCATTGACTGAACACCAACAAACATATCCATCAGAATCTTAAAGTGATGTATTTTATAAAACAAACCAAAATTAAAATATAGAACTTGAAACGTACAGAATAATGATACGTTTCTGAAATCCATGCTCAATCTCTAATATTTGAGAAACGAAACTTCTTATGAAGCAAGGTCGATTTTTTACGTAAAGTTGGTCATAACGTTTCTCGGCCAATTTCCATGATTCATGCGAAACGCCAATTGTGCGATTCAAACTCCGAAACGTTCGAGCTGCGGCAGTTGTGCCTTTATGACTACCATTTTCGCCTTTATAAGCTGTGACAACTTTATTACAAAGGGAGTTAAGGAAACCATTATAGCCAAATCTTTCATGGACAAAAATGTTTATTTGATTAAGCTAACGTGAACATAATTCATGAATACATTACCCTGAAAAATGGAATATTCTGATGTTTGGAAAGAGTCCCAAGGTTAGTCATATCGAATAGTCGGCACAGCAACTAGGTTTTTCTTTTTAGTAACTGTTCTTTAATAACGCAAATAAATACTTGCAGTGCACTGTATTATTTTACTTTCCGCTAACCAAGCTGTAAGCAAAGTATTGCGATTCAAACATTTTGTTTCTTCAGATCTTTGTGTTTTGAGGTCTACTGAATCCAATATACCTAATTTGAGCGTGTATTGCTAGTTTCATTTGCTGGGGAACGGCTCTAATTTGTTGGTAATTTTTTGGAAGCGCGAAAATAAGGTTATAAGCGACTTCCATTGATGGTAAGAGGGAACGTGGGACTGAAATCTACCCCACCTCCATTTTTTCGAAAACTGCTATGATGATTTTGATTAAACTTTGAAATTATCTTTTACTAATCAGTACCTAACTTTTCTTCTTCATAAATATCTCTGTAAACATTAGGTGAACGGAGATATAGACATAAGAATCAAAACGCTGCAAATTATTACTCAACGGTTTATTATTCTTTTGAACAGCTTAGCCTAGTCTTCCACCTCTGAACACTATCCCACTCGATTCAGCATCGAAAAATACCTTTAAACAATAGGAAACTGTACCTGGCTACTCCGCAACGACGAAAGTTACGTATTCCAGGCACCTGTGGGGAATTTGCATAACGTGACGAGTCGAGCTGATGGGTGGCAGTATTGTCCCACTAGTTCTTTCAATAAGTTGACTTTGGCTCACTACAATTAGTGTGATTTCCCTGTTTTCCATCCATGAGCGGTCGTACTCCGGAGATACTCATTCCATTCTACCCAACATCTAAAAATACCTTGAAAACGATACCAAACACGACGTGTTTGCGTTAAAACTGCCAAAATTCCGTTATTATTAATTTTTTTAACTTCGTCCGATCGAATTGTCGAGCAGTCGAGGTCAACTAGAGACCTTGTGGGATTTTTGTGCGAGAGAACGAAATTTTTAGTCCAAGTTAAGAGCATAAAATGGCCCGGACGGCGGACGGATAATGCAGATTTTGAATCCCGATGTCTTGAAACGTTAAGTATCAAATTTTGAGGGCACGTGAGAAAACAAGAGCTAACGTCACGTGTAGAGCTCGATCTCGGGAGTTTGATCAGGCCCCGTCTAAAAAATGCTCCCCTTCATACCATACGTGCGCTATGATGTCGGCATGTTCCTGGGTACAGCTAGATACTCTGCCCACACATAAGCATTTGTAGCAATAAAAATTGTCTCACCTGTTTCTCTGGTTCCTCCTTTCACGCATATGCCGAATCCATGGCCGGAGTCTGGGGGCCCTCTGGACATGTTGATAGTCCGCACGTGAGGGTCCAGCATCGACTGCGGCGGCGGAGGTGGTGGCGGTGGTGGCGGCTCCCCTCGGTGCCCCGTCCGACTCGGAGCCATCGGCCGCCCGGAGCCCAACATCCTTAGAACCTGTAGGTAACGTATCAACATTTGAATCTTAACATGAGAGCTTGTGTGGGTAGTTGAAAAATTCTACCGGATATGCCAGTTCTTTAAAACGGCCCTTAAGGTTTTGAGGGAACTTCCAACACATTATTCATTGGCCATATACATGTATTAGGTTACGTGAATATTACTACAGTATAGTTGTGAACAGAAATATTGGCATTATCCGTTTTTAATTTTCTTGGGTCTACGAACCGGAAAGGAAGTCATCAAGTTTCAAAGTGTTCTAAGCGAAAAACAAATTTATGAGAATGACGTGTGTGCCAGCATGGCCTGGCTACGCTGAGCATACAATCTTGCTCGAGTTCGAATTGGAGGACTAGGTGTTTCATTACTCTCTGTTATGTGTTATATTTAATATCGACAAGGGACGCAGACTATAAAGATGGCTAGCTCAGAACTGACTTTATTGGATCCTACAGGCAGTATCCTTGGCACAGGCATACTTGATCACCCACTGGTGACCATATCTTTACACAGCTGTTAGACGTTCCACAACGAATACATATTGTATTAAACTAGTACATAATAATAAATTAAAACAATCTTCCATAATATAACATGCTTCTTTTTTTTTTAAATAGCTTAAATAACTGAACTGAACTTTCCACGTCGTATATCTGTAACCGAACTGAACTGAACATTCCACTTCACTAATGTATGTATGCCTGTATCCAGCTTAATATGGTTAGTCATCAAACATAAATCGTCTAACTGGTTTCCTCTCTCTTCGAGGCCTTTCGTTTCCTATTTGATCAGTACTGTCTGTTTCACTAGTACTATTGGGTGGAATTTTACTAGCTAATGGGCACTGTTTTTCAGAGAGAATCTTCCCTGTTTCGTCTAGCTTCTTACTTTTTTCCGGGCTGTTATTTGCAAATGGCCATGTGTACTCTATTGCCACATTTTCAGGGGGATTCCTCAAAATCGATTTTTTGTGCGGCAACAGGAATTTACGATTTCTTATGTATTCCGCCCCTCGTTCATTCTTTATCAGATATCGTCTGTAGCCGACTTTTTTGACTACTGCCGCCGGTAACCAATGCCCTTTGGGTTTGAGTTTGAAATAAATCTTGTCACCAGTTGTCAGTGGAGAAAGGTTACGGGTTTTCCTGTCATAATACATTTTTGATTTATTTTGAATAGTTTTTGCCAGGGTAATGTGTTGCTTAAAATTTACTGCAACAACGTTTCATTGATGGGCAGAGTGCAACGCAGTCTACGGGACATAAGCAGTTGAGCAGGTGACGACATCGCACCCTTAGGAGTATTTCTGTAGTGCAGTAATGCCAGATAAGGATCAGATCCAGAATCAAAGCATTTTTTAAAAATGTTTCCAACAATTTTGACTCCACTTTCTGCCATACCGTTGGATTGACTGTGGTATGGGCTTGTAACTATGTGCTCAATACCCCAAGTCTCAGTAAATTCGCGAAATTCTCGGGATCTAAACGGAGGACCTCCATCAGTAATTAATTGTGAAGGAATACCATAACGACTAAACATTATTTTCAAATTTAGGATGACCCTATTGCTCCCGTGGACAGGACGCGACATACATCAATGAATTTGGAAAAATAATCCGTAAGAACTAAGAATTTTCGTTACGAAAATCTAGAAAATCCACGCCTATTTTTTCCCAGGGTAAAGACGGTATGTCGTACGATTTTAGAGGCTCGCTACCATTATTTGGACGAAATTTCATGCATGTGGGGCAACTTTCAACCAAATTCTTTATGTCAACCGCTATTTGTGGCCAAAACAAGACTCCACGTACCATAGATTTAGTCCTTTCCACTCCCATGTGGCTAGTATGGACTTTTTCAAGAATTGATTTCCTAAGTTTGACCGGAACTATGACGCTTGTATTCCTAAATAATAAACCATTGTTTATCACTATTTCTTCTCTGTAACTCCAGTAAGGTTTAGCGCAGTTTACCACTTGGTTTTTAGAATTAGGCCACCCATCACGACAATATTTTGTTATGCACTTATGAGTTTCATCCTCCATACTCGCGTCGTGAATCTCCCTTAATGTTTGGGGCGATACTGCTAGAGAGGAATTTATCATGTTGACATGTACTGAGATCTCCTCATCCAAACTAGCCTCAGTTCCTGGAAGAGGATCACGCGACAGTGCGTCGGCAATAAACATATGTTTACCCGGTTTGTGGACTAGCCGGAAATTGAATACTTGCAATTGAAGGAGCATTCGTTGCAGCCTACTAGGAACATTTGCTAAGTTCTTTTTGCAAATGGTGATCAATGGTGCATGGTCAGTCTCAATAGTGAATGACTGTCCATACACATACTGTCTGAATTTTATGCAGCCTACCACTATAGCGAATAACTCTTTTTCTATTTGAGCGTAGCCTTGTTGACAGGGTGTTAATGTTTTGGAGGCATACTCAATTGGCTGGTTATTTTGTAATAAGACCGCTCCTACAGCAAAACTCGAGGCATCTACTGACATGACTATTGGATCATCTACCCGAAAGTGAGCTAAAACTGGAGCTTCAGTTATTAACTTTTTCAACTTCCCAAATGCTTCATTATGATTGTCATCCCAATTCCACTGGGTGTCCTTTCTTAACAAGGAACGAAGGACGCTCGTCTCCTGGGAGAAATTTGGGATAAAACTGGACAAGTATGTGACTATTCCAAGAAACCTTTGCAACATTTTTTTGTCTCTAGGTGGGGACATAGCACAAATTGCTTCTACTCTGGAGGGATCGGCTTGCATTCCATTTTCGGAAAATATATGACCCATGTATTTTATTTGTGAGAGTCCAAATTTACATTTGGTCTTGTTAAATTTAATATTTAAAGAACGAGCCCGATCTAACACCGCTTTGAGCCGCCTATCGTGGTCTTTTTTGTCCTTGCCGTGAACGAGTAAGTCATCCTGGAAGATGCATACCCCTTCTAAGTCGCCAAATGATTCAACCATTGTTCGATGAAAAATTTCTGGGGCAACTGATATACCGAACGGCAACCGCATGAACCGATACCGGCCAAACGGTGTCCCAAACGTTAATAATTTTGAACTTTCATCGTCCATGCGTATATTCCAGAATCCTGAATTCGCATCAAGAGCTGAAAATATTTTTGAGCCAGTTATTTGCGCCCTGATTACTTCTAAAGTTGGTAGTTGGTAATGTGAACGCAATAGGTTTTTGTTTAAATTTTGGGGGTCTAAACATATTCGCAAGTTTCCATTTTTCCGCTCTGTCACCACCATTGAACTGACCCACGGCGTGGGCTCAGTAACTTTGCTATTACTAAGTCCTTTTCCATTCTCCGCAATTCGTTTTGGACTCTTTCATAGAGTTTAAATGGCAATTTCCGAGGAGGGTCAATTACAGGCTGTGCATTAGGCTGGAGTGATAACTTACAAACTGTCGGGAGACACCCCAATCCCCCAAATATATCTGGATACTCATCCCATAGATATCGGTACCCACTCTTCTCAGAAACGCTCGTTCCTACTGCGTATACACGTTCAACTAAGCCCAGTATTTTAATAGTGTTAAGACCTAAAATCGTAGGCACTTTCTTATCGATAACATTGAAATACAAATCGTATACTTGATTATTAACCCAACATGGAAGTACACAATATCCAATATTCGGCAAGGAAGTTCCTCCGTACGCCGTTAACGTTTTTTTAGCTGGTGAATTTATCAAGTGTTGCAATTTTAATTTTTTGATTTGCAATAAAGATATGCAATTAGTTTGTGCTCCAGTGTCAATTTGGGCAATTAACGTTTGATCAAAGACTGTTAAGGTTACATACCAAGCATTTTCATCACCTCCGTGACCTTCATCATCGTATTCGAGATGGCACACGAAATACTCATCAGTCGAATCGGCATCAACATTAACTTTTTGAATTCGATTATTAATAAACTTTTTTTGCAAAGCTGAACGGCACATTCTCGCGAAATGATTTGGTTTCTTACACCGAGCACAAATTACGCCAATTGCGGGACACCTGAACTTATGTGTTTGTCCACACTTTCCGCAATTACCAACACGACTACCGCAGGAAGATCGCGAGCGTTGACGATACGACGAACTTCCGCCATGAGACCCAGATCGGGATGATGGCCGTCTTTGACTGGAGTTCACATGATGAGACGCGTTTGTGTTTTTCTGTGACGAACTTGACTGACGTCTTGTAATGTGCGTTGAGCGAAGATTGTAAACCCCTTCGTCGTCCTTTTCTTTCTGAATGGATTGAGCTTGTTGATGCGTCAATTCCATGCTTTTACATAAAGATACTGCTTTTTCAAGCGACAATTTCTCCTCTTGCAGAAGTCTTTCTTTTAATTTAAGATTCGACTTATTCAAGCCGCATATTAAAACGTCCTTTGTGAGGTCATGTTGTAATGACCCAAACTCGCAACTGAGACTCAAGTTTTTCAGGTCTGTCACAAAGTCATCGATTGACTCCTGATCACCCTGCCGGCGCGTTAAAAATTTGTGGCGTTCTACAGTCAAATTCTTCCTTGGAGTAAAGTGATTGTCAAATTTTTTGACGAGGGTCTCGTAGGCTATTGTCGCGGAGTCTACATCAAACGAATGAAACACGACCATTCCCTGTGCGCCAATGAGAGACAAAAGGAGTGCTACCTTTCGTTTGTCAGTTGCTGCTTCTAAATCGGCAGCGATTAAATACAATTTGAATTGAGTGATCCAATTTTTCCATCGCTGTGATAAGTTAGAGGACGTATGTCCGTCAATCTCAAGTGGGCCAACGTTTGGAGGCAGATTTATATTGCCTGTAGCTGAGATCATATTTGCACTTACTGTTCCCCACGTGGAGTTCCGAGTGGACGGGTCAACTTCGTTCGTTGTCGAGTTGCCCAATGACACCTCAACACCGGAATCTTGATGCTCAGTTGACATTGAATTAAACACTCAATTTATAATTGAACTGTCTCGACTTCTGACACCATGTTATATTTAATATCGACAAGGGACGCAGACTATAAAGATGGCTAGCTCAGAACTGACTTTATTGGATCCTACAGGCAGTATCCTTGGCACAGGCATACTTGATCACCCACTGGTGACCATATCTTTACACAGCTGTTAGACGTTCCACAACGAATACATATTGTATTAAACTAGTACATAATAATAAATTAAAACAATCTTCCATAATATAACATTATGATTCTGTTTTCGCTCTACGTGCCGAATGACGTGCACGCTGTGCATGGTCTCAGTTTTATTCAAGACTACCTGAAGTGGCAGGGGACATGGCAAGGTATGACAGCGAGCTCGCCCCCTTAGTCTTTGACGCGTGTCGAATAGGGTTCAGAAGTAATCCACGGAACCTTACCGACCACCCATTATTGACATTTTCACGCGATATTTGTGACGTCACTGGCTACTGTGATGAAGGGTTGAAATATTGCATTTCAGCCATCACTTTGCAGGTTTCCAGCATCATGATAAGGTCTGCAAGCGAGTTGCTGGTGCTGTGTCTCCGGGTGTTCACTGAATACGATTGAGGCCCTGATCAGTCACTCCTGGTGCTGGTTGCACAAGTAGTCTATGGGAACCTAGTGAGCTCAAGAAGCACAAATGGCAAGACGGATCTTCGTATGGGGGTGTCGAAGCTTATGAAATGTAGACAAATAACTTCAAGGTTGCCGTATCCACCGTGTTTAGACGGGGAGAGTTGTGTAAGAAGAGCGCCGACAAGAAACGTCTGCTAGGGATTCTTCTCAGCGTCGCCATTTACTATTAAATTTATTACACGGACAGGTTCAAATAATTCAATGATAGTGTATAATTTTCCTCTGAGGGGACAAGAGACGAAGAGTGCTGCAACATCAATAAACGAAAATGAAGATGAGTCTAGTTTCGTGCAATTTTTCCCTAATAAATCCTGTTCATAAGACAGCGTACTTACAAAACATTTATTAGATGACTACAAAGTTGATTTGATACCCAACAATTCATCTACATAGGGATAGTTTCTCACGAAATTCGGGAACAGTAAACAAACTTCCGCCTAAAAATATCTGGTGAGTAGCAACACACATGGGCCCTGGTTTCGCTGCGAAAACAACCCTAACGATTTCAATCAAATTCACGAATTGTCCTCAACTAACTACTGCCTTCATTTAGTTTCCAGTAAATGTTCCCGAAACATTCGCACCATACATGGGCCCCGTATCTTCGTTCATCGCATTTCTACGGGAACATTTACTGAAAACTAAATGCAGGTAGTAGTTAGTTGAGAACAATTAGTGAGTTTGATTGTTAGGGTTGTTTTTGAGAAAATTTGAAAAACGGTAAACCTCTTTTTCTGAGCTACCGTGGCTTATGTATCAGTTCAACAGTATATACCGAAATAATTACGAGGGACAAAATTTAGGTATAAATTGCTAGAAGATACTCCGTAAGATTGATCAAATCCAGTGACGCAGTTATTCGGTAAATTACAAAAATGTTTTAAAAAGCAATATTTTCGACGCATTTTCTTTTTTACTTTCCTTGGCTCTACAAAGTAGAAAGGAAAGTTATTTAATCTCCGTTCAATGAATTGTCAGAGGAACTTTTATTCAGAAGAAGGTATTAAGTAGGTAAGGCTTTATAGGTATTAAGTATTTTAAAATATTCTATGAGTTTGGTGAAAATCATTGCAGCCGTTTTGCATAAAAGCGTAATAAAACTGCGTACTAACTATTAGAAGAAATTTGAAATGTGACAATGAAAATTGGAGAGCAGTTTTCGAGAAAAATGCGAAAAACCCTAGTTTTTGGTACATTTTTACATATGGTTTGTCCCATGAATTACCAACACTCTGGTCACTCAATATAGGTCGTGGCATAAGAGCAGCCCTAAATGTTCCGGGACATTGAGCGCTTCAAGTTTCTCTATAGAACGTTGAAACAATTTCTCCCAGGTCTTATAAAGTGCATGAAAAATGTGGGATTAGTTGTCAGAGCGATAAAAAATAAATTTACCAGGAGCTGAAAATATATACTTTTCCAGATTAATACAATTTTTTTCAATTTTTCTTAAAAACTGTCTTCACAATTTTGAATACACTAAAATCGAGTGGTGTCGCCTAGAATGGATCCAGACGTACAATTTAAAATTCGAGCGCATTTAGCGAGGGTGTGTGGAAGACGCAGAACCTTAATGAGAAGAGGACAGGGCATACTTGTTGACTGTATTCCGTCGTTGAAACGAAAGAGATTGTTTACATCGAGCAACTTGAGCCATTACCGCCAACGTTTCCATTCTTCCACAACCGAGCCCCATTCGACGTCTTCCAAACTGTCTGTTCGTGCGCTGAGTGACGTAAGTGCAAACATTCAAAGCCAGTTCAACAACTACCAGTCAGCCGATAGGGAGAATTAACCTCAACACACTCCATGAACGAGAGAGAGATGTCAAGTTCATTGAAGGAGAGAGTTGGAGGGAGCAACACGCTAGAGAGCTGTCGACGGCTAAGAAATGCCTTAAGATGATGTTTTCAACTTAGAGAACTTTTTACTCCTCCTGAAACCTCCGCGACTTGCCATTGAAAAAGAGTTTATAGCACACGTGCGGGGCGTGCTCCATCGCTGAAGGCCTCGAGCAAACCTAAAATATCGGTTGGGACGCATCACAAAACTTTCCTCAGTCCCACACACGTTCGGCTATTTCTAATGCCGAGCGTGATTAAATGTTCAACATAAAAACTGGTAGCGCTTTCGATTCCAGAATTTCTTGGGTTATTCTCGTCACCTTTTAACCACTATTGAACATCGTATAAACGCCTCATTGGACTAACAAATCGAAGTTTCGCCAGTTTTTCGCACTCAAAACCTTTGTAAAGTCAAGATCTGAAGAAAACTCAAAACGTCAACGTTCCTAATCCGTGAAAAATAGGTAGGAAAGCCACGTAGTCGGCTAGAACAAAAATTTTAGTTTTCCTCAGGTGACGAAAAACACCATTTGAGTAGGCGTAATTGTGAGAAAAAGTCAGAACCGAATCCACTCATTTTGCTTTTTTTAAAATTACTATTATTTTTTTTAATTACTATTATTTTTCAAGAAGGTTTTATTTTATGGCTTATTTTAGTTACTTATTTTCTCTTAGTTGCTAATTTATCACATCGCCTATTTATTTAGGCATGAAAGGGTACCTGAAACCAAATCTTTCATCTTCTACGTTCTTCCTTTTTTCGCAATTTCAGTTTATGTGAGTGCATGTTTCTAACGTTTTCGGAGAAGTCGACGGAGAGTTCTAAAATTAAAAATAAACATAAATAGATAAATTTAGGCAGTCGTAAACGTCTTATGCAACTGGTTTTGGTGGTTTACGTGACTTACACTCCACTTTTATTTACACGACCGCAACAGTTTCACATAATTGAAAATTCGCTTTAAAAGAAAAAAAAACTACTCCAGCGAAGCTCCTCTCCGATTTCTAGGCACAATTTCAAGAGCATCCCTGCTGATCTCTTAGCAACCAACGATCGAGCCTCTTGACTTATACAAATGAGATTCCGTCGTTCGTTCAACGTCGCACGCTCCCACTGAAGCACAAGTCATTTTTCACCGAACCCCCATTTTCTTTAGGCGCGACCCAATTATCCGAACTCAAATTCCCTTAACGGATTGTTACCAAACAAAAAAAACGAGGAAACAACATGAAACGTGAGTTATAAGGTCGCAGACACAAATAACGTGGTTATTTTCTTAATTTCGTGGATGTCAACTTGAGACTAGAGGCAGCACATGGATTATGAGGGTAAGCCCTAACTGCTCATTACCCTGGCTCCCCCCTCAAAACACAATCAGGTAGACTTTGGCACGAGTCAAGGTCAGCGGATATGACATTATGCTTTTGGACTGATTCTCTTGATAAATGATAAAATAGTTCAAGGCTGTTACGAATCACAAATTTCCAACGCAACCACGAGCAATACCAAGGGTGGTGGGGGGGGGCGTTGTGAATGTAGCAGCGTGGGTAGAAGCCTCCCGTGGGGCCATTTATTTTACTGCGGTTGAAGCAGTCTAATGGCCTACATGGCCCTGAAGCACAAATCGTCAAAAGGCGTTCTGCTTGCACCTACGTTGAAGCTTGGTCCCGAAGGGGCGCCTTTAGCTTCACTACGTTCCGAATAACATCACTGCTGTCAGTTGAAGCGAAATCGCTGACTGTTCTTGTTCGCTCCCCAACAGCTACCAGTGTACTAATTGCATTCAGAAGTTATAGTTGTTGTATACTGATGCTCCTCTTCCGGCCGCCGTACAAAAAGTAAAATAACTCGCTGTCGACACATGTTAGCTTGGCATCTGTCAATGAACGTGGTTTCATCCCCCTCTCCCCACCACTCAACCTTTACGTACCAAAACCGGAGCTACGAAAGAGCTTCAGTTGTTTCCAATCGCTTTCCCTGAAAAAAGTGCGGTAGCATCAGCGCGTTCCTCTGAATAAACTCCGACTAAAAGCATTCGACCCACATTTTTTCGTTTTACTTCGTTTCAGTAGAAAACCGAGGGATAAAATGACTGAAAGAACTTTTACGTAACACCTTTCGATCCAATTCACCGCTGCCGTCCATCAACCGGAAAACTGGTGGAGAAAAATAAGTGCTAAATAAATTGATACCGAGAAAGAAACAGTTTCGTAACGGGGCGTCAACGCTGTAACCGTTTTCCTCGTCAGTCAAAACGAAAATTGCCTTTTATCATCCGCCGAGTGAATAATGTTTGCTGGATCGATACTCATCGGCGGGGGGTGGGGGTGGGGGGGAGGGGTCTTTTGGACGTGGAAGGGTCTAAGGAGATGAGGGCGAGCAATCACAAGGTTTTGTGGGGTGCACCAGCTGGTTTTGACAAGTTGCGTTGTGTCAAGGGGAATTTGAGAGATAATTAGAACCACAAAGCAGTAACACAATGAAAACCGGCCTTGTTCGATGAAACAGTATTCGACGGTTCAACAATGCGAGCTGAAGTGGATGAGATTCTTCTCTCATTATTTCATGTGCATGCATGCCTGTAGTGTCTGTTGACCAGTATAAGAGTTAAAATCCATTAAAACCTTGAAAAAACACGGGGCGTTGCACAAATGTAAGAACAATATTAAACGATGGTTCATTTAACGAGGTCTAGTTTCAAGCGGATTTTGCTCACACCGTTATTTTAGCGTCCCACGGTGACTTGCATGCTAGATATTAAGTGTGAGCTAATTTGGCCCAGTCATTTTCTCTCAACCGCGTGCACAGGTCTGTTTCCTTATCAAAATGACTGTTCCTGACCCCTCGAAGAGGGTTACATCAGTCGACCACCATGGAGATTGCAGTTTCGTTATCATGCAAGAGACCGGCCCCTCAAGCATCATCCACCGAACCTGCGGAGGTACGTCAGGTCTGATGGTCTTTTGCCAGTCATCCGGCGGAGAGCTGTCCTCGCGGAGGTCTCACAACCTAGGCAATCCCGTACCATCTGGGAGGAGTTATTAATTTTAATTAGTTCCACACCTGATCTAACTATCTACTTGGGTGGCAACTTTCAAAGGACAACTACGACCACGTTTCTTTGCCATGACCTTTACGCAAACTGTAAAAGCAGTCTATGCTGGTAGACGCACACTTTTTTACGAGGTTCACCGTAAATGGGATGGTGGCACTTCAAAAGGAGGAACTAAGGAAATGAGGAGGGCGCCCAGGTTACGCTATGCCGGCTCTAAGGATAAAAGGATTGGGACGGGGAAGGAAAGAAGGATATGAGGATGTTCCACCATAGAACGACCACTAGCTTCGTCATTTAGTCGTCAATACGCGGGTGGAGATACGCGGGTGGAGATACCAGCTTGAAAGACAACCTCACCTCTATGAGGTCCCCGCAGGATTACATCCAACGAGGCTTAACTGTGGCTGGGCGTCACAGTGTACTCTGTCGCCACACTGTGCTCACCCTGCAGTAGGGGGTCCAGAATTCCACTGCCGTACTCCCTGCGTGTTCGTATAAGCCGGACTAAAAGGGACACAACTTACACTTCATTCACATACATGACACACTGGGAACCCCCTACCTTTAGCTGGGATCGCAGAACACACCCCCCGCGGGAAGGGGTACAGAATTCTCCTGCCGTATCCTCTGCGTGGTCGTTAAAACCGGCCTTAAAGGGGCTTAAAGCTCACGACACTGACATACACAACATATTCCAGATACTAAATACACTGCAACGGCTTGCGTGGCAGAACACACTCACTTGAAACACTCATAATGAGCGAAAGACAGTCCTGGAAGTAGCTCACTAACACCTTTGAGCGATCCCCTATATAGGTGCGGCCTTCGGAATGAGGAGGGGGAAAAACCAGGTTTGAGCGTTCCTGGGGCGGCTGATAGCGTGTGTCCCGCTCACCACATCACTAGTGGCCGAGGGCTGACTCTGAGCAGCAGCCGAAAAATCCCTCATGCGTCTTAGTCCCGGTGGGTGGCCGGACTGGCAGCTGCGGCGCATGTGGGGGCCTCCCTTTGACCCTCAACGGACCAGCTAGGGGCTAGAATCAATATGCCTGAGGGGGAGCTTCCAGGACACTGCCTCGAGCACCTCTCGCTCATACCACGAACACACACAACAAATGAACTCACAAGGAAACACTACACCAGTCCTCTTCTTTAATCACCCCCAAATAAGTAAAAACATGACAAAGTCAACTAAAACTTCAGCAGGTAATAAAAACGCCACCTGCGCCTCTTCCTCGGGCTCGCCAAGCTCGACCCCTCCCTCTTCGGACGATGAGCAACCTACTCGTCGTCCAAACAAACAAGGGCGGAAAGAACCGGGCAAACCGCGTTCATCTCCCCTTCTCCCCTAGTAGCCCGGGCAACCCGGCTACTACAAGCACACGACACAGCGTGGACCCTAAACTGTCGGACATGGAGCAAATTTGCGCATACGTCCAAATCATCCACGGCCAGCTGGCACGGATGAGGGCCAACGCGACAGGACCTATGCGGGACCTCGTAACTAGTTGCCTCTTCGAAATTTCGAAGCTGGCTATAAAAGCTAATGCCCCCAACGACATCGCCCCCTGCCACTCCCCTGCGGGAAACTGTGGCGGCTGTCGTGAGGAAGAGCTGCGTAGGGCAATTGCCCAGCAGCCAGTGCCACCAGCCCCCAAACTCGAGGAGCAACAACGAGCCAGGGTAGTACCCCAGGCCCCTCATATGCGGCAGTAGCCGCTACTGCGCCTTCCTCCCCTCATGGAGCTGAGGCGGAATGGCAGCCTGCCAGGGCCAGGAAGCGCAGAGGGAAGCAGAAACAGGCCCCAACTAAGCAGGAAGTGCAGGCCGAGGGCAGCGCCCCGCCTATGCCTCCGCCCAAAAACAAGGGCAAAAATAAAAATAAAAACCAAAATAAAAAGCCTCCACCGCTTGCCAAACTCCCCTAAAACCCACGACAAAACGTGGTAGTGGTTAGGCGGACATGTGAGGAAGGAGAGGCTGGTCCCTCCAACCCTGACGCAATGGAAGCGCTTATGCGGGTGTCCCTGCTACGGACCTCCAAGCTCTGAGTGTCCGAGTGCTGAACATCCGCACCGCAGTAGGAGGTGGCGCCGTCATTGTGACGGAAACGCCAGAAATGGCCAAGGCGCTCACGAGCCACATTTCCACAAAAAGGAGTTGAAGCTCCAAGCGTCAGCCCCCTGGGTCGTTTCCACGCCTGCTGCTGTGCGACGTGCGGACCGACCTTCAAAAAGAGGACTTGGCCCAACAAGTTGTTGAGCACAACCCTGCGTTAGGCTTGCAGCCGCAGGATGTCAGGCCTCTCTTCACCAAAAAGCGTGGCAGACAGAAGGATTGGGTGATTGAGGTATCACCCAGCCTGTACAAAAAACTAGAGGGCAAGGCACCTCCAAATAGCCTGGCAGCGGTGCGCCATACGAAAGTACCAAGCCCCCACTCAGTGCTACAAATGCCAGCGCTATGGCCACCTGGCAGTGGCCTGTACAAGACCTGTTGTGTGCGCCTGGTGCGCCTTGCCACATCTGAGTAAGGAATGCAAGCGTGATGCTCCCCTCAAGTGTGCCAATTGCGTCGAACGCAAAATCCAACAGGTCGCACACTCTACACGAGACGCACGCTGTACCATTCGTCAGCGAGCGATTGCCCTCCAGGAGTCACGAGTGGATTATGAATAGGTCAAAAACAGTTCGAATCCTTCAGCACAACACAAATAAGAGTTGCCCAGTTATGGCTGAGTTGCTGCAAAATGCACTCAAGAAACGCTGCAGTGTCCTCGCCATACAGGAACCGTACATAGGATCCAAAACTCTTGGTCTCGGATCGCAGGCACGAGTGGTGGCTGGAGCAAGAACGGGAGCCAAGGCAGCAGTAGCCTGCATCGACCCGTCCATTGACATGCTCGCACTCACTCACCTGAACAGCCAGCACTTGGCCGCTGTGCTCATCCGAGCCGGTGGCTTTGAGCTGGTTGTAATATCATTTTACAGGCAATTTGGCGCACCAGTTGCCAACAGCCTTGAACCACTCGAGCGGGCTCTAGCAGGCCTATCAGGACGACCCTGCGTAGTCTGTGCTGATGCAAACGCCAGATCACCATTGTGGGGATCCCCAACCCTGGATGGGGCGGGCGAGGCGTATATAGAGCTGCTCACCAGGTACAACTTGGTTGTTGCCAACGACCCCATGACTGAGGCGACCTATGATGGCCCGGGAGGAAGGTCGTGTATAGACGTCACAGCCGTGTCCCACACCCTGCTACTCAAATTGAAGGGTTGGCGAGTCGTACCAGGTGCAACGCAGAGCGATCACATGGTTATTGACTTTGCCATTACGGATGATAACATCCTCTGCAAAGACACGCGTGAAAAGCGATTCCGCACAAAAAATGCTGACTGGCCGCAATTCTTTAGGGTACTGGAAGGTGAACTGCGTGCCGCAGACACCGACCTAATAGTGCAAGCATCCACACCTGAAGAGGTGGACAGCAAAGTGGACACATTTACCACAGCACTGCATTCTGCTGGGCTCTCTGTACTTGGCCAACAGAAGCACAGGGCGATCAAAGTCCCATGGTGGACTGAGGAACTTAATCCCCTCAAGCAAAGTGCAAATAGAGCCAGAAGGATGTACCAAAACACTCGTGACCCTGATGCCAGAGCAACACTCCGAACTGCCTTCATCCAAGAGAAGAAGGCCTTCCACCGCGCCATCAAACGAGCCAAACGGCAAGGCTGGCGAAATTTTGTGGAAGCGGAGAGCTCTGAGAACCCCTGGGGCAGACACTACAAGTCCTCCATAGGAAAAGCAAATGTAGAGCAGGTCTTAGCTGCGATGCAAAATGAGTCAGGCTGGGCCTGCAGTATCGAACGTTCACTGGAAACCCTCCTTGAGAAGGCGTTCCCAGATGACCAACTAGCTCGAGACACTGAAGCCCAGAGGGCAGCAAGGAGCTGATCATGGACCCTCCGAACGAGCCCGACATCCCATTGTGGACAACAGGCGACCTCGGCAGGGCTCTTGCGACCTTAAAGCCCAACAAATCTCCTGGGCCAGATAAAATAGAAAGCAATATGCTAAGGAAGGCTGAGCGGACAATCTCCAGCGGTCTCCTTAATTTATTTAATGACTGTCTGCAGGTCGGACAGTTCCCCACTCAGTGGAAGTCTGCGCGCGTTGTCACTCTTCAAAAGGGAGGCGACCACAATCAGTCAGACCCGCGATCATGGAGACCACTCAGCCTTCTTTCCATATTAGGCAAAACACTAGAAATCTTGATGTTGCAGTCCCTCGAAGGAGTCTTTGGCCGCAACCTCACAGGCAGGCAATGCGGGTGTACCAAAGGAAGGTCCACGCAGGATGTCATTGTCGAGATTCGGCGTGTTTCCCTGCTGGCACCGGCTAAGTACGTCGTAGCAGTTCTGATTGACATCAGAGGAGCGTTTGACAACCTTTGGTGGCCAGCGCTCCTTAATGAACTCAAAGGTAGGGGAATCCCCCGCAACCTGTACTCGCTCATCAGAAGTTACCTGACAGACAGAACTGCTACGATCGAAAGTAGGCATGTCTCCGTCCGGAGAAAGATTGAGAAGGGGTGCCCACAGGGCTCGGTCCTAGGACCAGCACTCTGGAATGCCTTCTTCGAAGGTCTTCTCAGGAAACTCATGGAGACTGACTGCGAGCCGTACGCCTATGTGGATGACTTGACTGTGCTGATCTTTGCAGAGTCAGTCCGCCAAATTGAAGAAAAAACCCACCACGTGCTCCGCACTGTCAACCAATGGTGCGAGCACGTCAAGATGCAGGTGGCTGAGGAAAAAACCCAGCTAATCCTCTTGAAGGGGAAAGTGAATAATCCACCCACAATACGCTTTGGCGGCCACAGGCTCCTTCTTGAAAAGCACGTCAAGTATTTAGGAGTGAATATAGGTGAGAGGTGGGGTTTCAACCAACACCTCCAGTCCCTTAAAGGCACTACCATTGCAAGGTTTGCCTCACTGCGTGCCATTACTAAGGCCACTTGGGGTGTGTGTTACCACGACACCATCCTCATGTATAAGGCCATCTATTTAGGTGTGATTGGCTACCGCCCTGTTGTCTGGGGTAGCAAACTAACAGTCAATCAAAAGAGAGTATTGGCCCAATCCCAGAGAGCCGCGCTCCTGTGGATCACCAAGGCCTACAAGACTGTATCAACGGAAGCACTCCAGGTGATCACTGGTCAGTTACCAGTTGATTTGGCTGTTGAGTGCATGATTGACAAGTGGAGAGTGAAACGGAGCTTCCCCGCTTTGGGCTGAACTCCGTGCGGATCTCACCACAGAACAGAAACTTGCCGCCATCGATGAATGGGCTCTAGAGAAATGGCAAGCGAGATGGGAATCCTCGTCAAAGGGACGTGATACGTATGAGTTCTTCCCCAACATCCGTGAACGTCTTTCTAGAAAATGGGTTGAGCCAGACCACTGGACGAGCCAGTTCCTCACGGGACATGGTGACTTCAATGCGCGGCTCCACTTCTTTTCTCTGAAAGACTCTCCATTATGCACGTCTTGTGCCTCCAGTGCGGAGGAAACAAGAAACCATGTGCTGCTCCACAGTAGTTTCTACAACAGTGAGCGACGGTTGTTGAGAGGGCAAACGAACTTAGCAGCTTTGACTGCTACAAAGGAAGCCTATAACCATTTTGCAAAGTTCGCAAAGAAGGTAATGGCTAAGAAACGTGGTTATAGTTGATCAGTCCTTTTGAAACTTGCCACCCAAGTAAACAGTAAGATCAGGTAGGGAACCAGATTAAGAACTACTCCCAGATGGTACGGGATTCCTCAGGTGGTCACCTCCGCGCGGTAACACACGGGCAACAGCTCTCTACGGTGAGACTGGCTAACGACCACATACCTGCCGTACCTCCACAGGTCTGAGTTCGGTGGATGCTGCAGGGGCCGGCCTCTTGCATATTAGCGAAACCGCAACTTCTATGACTGATATAACCCTCGTCGAGGGTTTAGGTACAGTCATGAAATAAAGAAACAGATCTGTTGTTTTGTGTGGGGTCTGAAACGTTGAGATCTGAAGAGAAGTCAATTTTTTTTCATCCGATCATAACTTTCCTTTTTACTTTGTAAAGCCGAGGGAAGTAAAAAAATCGTGTTATCAGTATAATAAATTATTAAAGCGGGTGATACCTCATATACGTTAATAGTCAGCAAGAGCTGATTATGAAATTTATTAAGCTGCGCGAATTTATCAATTTATTTATTATTATTATAAACAACAGAGGTTAGTTTCCAGCACACGCTAGGTCTCTCGAATGTCTATCAGAGATATTATTGTGCGTAAACGATAATTCGGGTTTTAGTGCTCGCTTCAGCCCCACACTCGATATCTCATTTCCCCTGCGATCTCCGCACAGAGCATAAACCTCACGTTTTTTTTGGTTTTCTATCCTTTCGAAGAGAAGAGTTTCTAAGACAAAGAGTATTGTCAGGAAATGTGGACGTTGGAATGCAAGCTGGAAATAGAGTTCGATAACGTCGTTTGGCTTCTTATTCGTCGCTAATCGGATTGAATGTGTCGTGACCTGAAACGATGGCTCCAGTCCCGAGGCGAGCCCTTCTTTTTTCCACCTGGAAAAGCGGGTCGGCACGCGAGCGCTTTATTGTTTGCTTTCATTTCCCTCTGGCGGAATAAAAAGGCTATTAACACGTGACTTATTTCCTCGCGGCTAAATAATTGAGCCTCCGATTTGCATTGAGTTGTACAAGAAGGAGTAGGCTAATTGCCTGAACGTGTCGGTTTGAGCAGCTAAGCGCATGAAACATGAACTTAACTGCGTGGTACTTCATTTGAGGGAATTTTCACTAAAAAATATCCGCAATATAACTTTTGGCAAGCCCGATCCGCTACACATTGTTACCTTCGTTCAACGGACTGTCAAAGGAACATTCATGGAGAATAATATAAAGATGACATCCTGAGTTGATGAAAAGTTGTGCAGGCAGCCTAAAATACCAAATTTGTTTTCTCTAAAATGGTTCCAACGGTCATTTGAATTAATATTTTTTATGGACAGTTCACAAGATACAAAAGTACCACGAAATTTTCATGTGTGGCAAATTATGAGGACAGCACCACAAATTATCAAAAGTGTTTGTTCGAAGCGGACTGTATTTCTAATGACGTATGTCACTGGTTCAGGTGGTTTTCGAGGAGTATCAGGAGGTTTACGGAAAGGAATGAAGGTCCTACCTTTTTGCTATGGCGGCGATTCGTCGATAGGGAGGCCCCCAGCAGGATGTCTTCCTCTTCCAGCCGATTATGATGCCGAGCCACAAAATAAAGGTTAATTGGAGGCAGATTTCCAAACCGGTACACAGAGTAAGGTTTTCCGACAGACGAAAATGGTTCTAATAAGGGGAGAAAAAACAGGGAAACAGGAGGTGACCGAACAGCGTTTTGAACACGACTGACTAAGGGAGGGGGTTAGGCAGGAGAGGAGAACAGGATCAGACACTGATCGAAACGACCTAGTCCCACAACAAACCAGCCCCGAACAGTGTTAAAGAAAATCGGTGTTACCCACATAAATCCCGATCATACTCTCAGAAAAATCTGGGTGGTAGTAGAATAAGTAAGCTATGGAATGACGGTTTAACATATAATTAGCAGCAAGCCCAGAAAATTTGGACTTCAACTCTCCGCCATTTCACTTACTAGAATTTCTCACAGTTTTTACCCTGTAATTCCAAAAATATACACACAACCCCTTTCAAAAAAAACCGTGTTGACAGCCTCGTAAACTACCGATGCACGGAACTCCGAATACAGTTCGTGACTTAATAAATGCCAGAAGCTTAAGCGCGACCAGTTTCTGTGTAGAACGTTCCACGAATATACTGAATGATAAACGATTTGATTGGTCGATAGTAATAAAAATTTCTGATTGTTCGCGGGGCTTTATCAACTTTCATCAGTAACCCTCGTTTCTCTCGTTTGAGGAGAGGCCGGTCCTCGCCCCTTTTCACAGTTTCTATTCCTTTGGCAATGGTACCAAATTCTCGATTAACTTAATTTGCCATACAGTTAATAAATTACAGTGGTCGTTTGTATTATAATATTATTTCCATTATCAATTATTATAATACTATTGCGATGATTGATAAGTTATTATCAACGTCAACTCCTTTAAAAATATATTATCAACTTCTTTTGGTCACTGCGGCACTCAATTTCACGTTCTCAGCACTTTCGCTGTACGATATCTGAGCTCTTGAGGCTTCCTAAGTTATTTGGCTACTAAACGTTAATGGTAACTGCTGGGGGATGATTGATGACTATGTCAAGCTTCATTCTGACGCCAGAGACAACCTGATATTGCTTCCTTCGGATTACAAAGAAGGCTTCTATCGAACTCAAATTACTTTTTGAGCTGCTCACGCACCAATTGCCCAATGAGTCCACTTTCAAACGTGAAGACAGGAAGTAAACTCGAACAAAAATATTCAGCCTATGACACAACTCGCCTTCCTGATTCGTTAAGGCGAGGAGTGTGAAAAAGACAGCTTGGTTTTGTCTACACAAATTTCTCGTACGTGAACGATCGAACTAGAGGGGCCTTCCGCAATCATCTCGAGTCTTTCGTCAACAAGAGATTTCATTGGCATGTAAATATCGAGCCAGAGCCGGTTAAAGGCCGAGGGGTGAAAGCAATTATTAATTAGGGTTAACGGCTCGTTAGAAAGAAGCGATCATCGAGCGCTCTGGTAGCGATCGAAGTTAACGTAAATTGGGATGTTCCTTGGCAATGATCCAGCCAGGTTTTCTTTCACGTGGTTGACTCCTAAGGAGGTCGTTAGGTAAACTGCCTTGTGCCATTGCAATGTACAAATCCTTAGTCAAAAGAAAAATTCAGAAAGGCTTTCAATAATTGCGAATCGACGTAGTGATGTTACTCACTAATTTAAGAATAAAATTCAATTAATTTCATTTTTTTATAATTTAATTTTTCAATGCATGGACAATAATTTTTAAAAAGGCATTTGAATCAAATATGAGCTTCCATGTGCGTATTAAGGCCAAACATTGGGAAGTAACGTCGAGGGGATACAATTCATGAAATAGAATGATCCGACCTGGAGGACCATGTGGGCGAATAACTTCCTGTCTAGATCTTTCCAGGCGTACTCTTCACCATTAGATAGCGATTTTAAGTGAATTGCATTGTGCAGTCATTACTAATGAGTTAATGAACGAAATTTATGCTTTTGGAATAGTTCCACACTTTATATACAGATCTTTTTGTAGGTTGCCCGACACGGTTGTTTTTGTGGTCGCAATGCTTAATCAACACTAAAACAATGAGGTAATTTGCACGAATTTAAAGCCCAGGAAGGTGAAGTCGTTCGCGAAAAGCGATTGAGTCTAATTGAACACCCCCCCCCCTCCCAAAGAATTGACGCAAATCGTACGTGAGCGCCTTCAAGGGAGAAGTGATTTTTCGGAGTTTTTATGACATTCCTTAACCCCTAAGGTTATGATATAAGCCGAGATTTTTTTAGTTTTCTTTACGCTTCGTGGGTTACTGAACTCGAAAACTGTCCTTAGTCCCATCTACATTTAGCAATTTGAATGAATTTATTATGCAACTAGTGTACAGGATGCTTAAGATACAGTCAACATATTTGTTTGTAATGAGGTTCGTGTAAAAACTGTGAGAAGTAAGTACGAAGTATGATCGTAGAGCGGTTGTGGGGGGTCTTGCAATTCTGGATTTGCTCGTAATTATCTTATGAACGTTACCTAAACCTCACCGTATAGAGCGTTTATTGGATTACCACCCAGATTTTCCTAAGAATACTACTAACGCATGGGTGAGGGGAGAAGGGGTTTATTTTGAAAAACTGAGCAAAAATCTCATCTTCGAAATTTTAGAAACGTTACACAACCCAACGAACAAAAAGTGGGATGTGCTGGGCACGCCACTAAGTTTACCCAATGTTTTTGAGGTTAGAATTGTTCTATCACGTCACAGTTGCCCTAACCACCGACCAATTAAAGCAATTAAATTTTGCATTATTGTTAATTTCTATTTTTCTCTTATCGTTTGATATAATCAATACTATAACAGTACATATACGAAAAAGTAAAAATCCAGATGAGAGAAAAAAAAAGATGAGAGAAATCCAGTCAATTTTTACATTTTTTGGGTATATTTTAGAAAGGGCTGTATTAACTGTTTTTTATTGTCAGTTTCCCATGAATGAGAATTTCATGGTACTGTCGCGTTATTTGTATCTGTCCATACAAAAAATTGAATCGAAATTGTAAGATCGATTTTTGAGGAAAAAATTTGATGACTTAGTTAGTTTTGGTACCGACTTTGTTCATGCCGTCGTTTCATGTTTATCTTCACACTAAATGCGAAAACTGACCGGTTTTCTCTCATCATGTTCACAGTTACACACACTGGTACTTTTGGACGCGGTGTGGAGCGATGACGTTAGATCTCGAGCCTCCAGAATCCGAGGAATGTAGAGTGAATGGGGCGGACATATATTTTTCCCGCAATAAAACACATCAAATACGGGAGTTCCATGTAAACGAGTTGGAACACTATCTAGACAACAACGACAAATCAGCAACTACCACCATAAACCACAAAATGAGTTCGGATTCATACCATAGCGTTGAAGATTGGGACTGAGCCTAGTCTGTCATCAGAGCACTCGTAAATAGCTGATGAACTGCAACGTTTTTCCAGGTTCCACCAAAGACAGCTCGCTCCAAGCGTGCTCATACAAAATATTGTTCAAAATATCGAATCACATTAGAGAACCGTTCCAAATGACGTCATATAACTCTCTCTAATGACCAGGAAAGAAGATACGATTGACATCTCCGGTCAATTTGTCACCACTACACCACCAAACTTTGTGCAGATTCATAAAATCTGCAGTGGAATAATGGGGGAGGGGGGAGGACGTCTCATCGATGATGAGGGAGAGCGAATTTCTCAAGATTGATGACCTCAGAGTTGAGTGATTGATCTTCCACAAGAATTGACGTTTGCCGTTAAAGTTCAATTCGGAATCGTGGGAGGTACAGATCTTGGTATTGGGGAGGGGGGAAGTGAACTACCGCTATTCGCTACTACCGTTATTTTTATTTATTATTCGTGGCAGAGCTAATAAAATAGATAGCGAGAGATTCACTTCCCACTTGAGAATAATGCATTCCTACCTGATCAGATTGATATGCAAAAAGTGAAATGAAAGGAGAAGAACAAGAAGAGCGAAGACTTCCACCAAAGCCTGCTCTTGAGTGTTTTGTTTTTTTTTGCTTTTGAAAGAGTAGGTAATGTCGCCATTACCACTAGTTCTCTGAACGTGTCTGACTCTGACTACCCTGTGACTGGTTTTATAAAACCTCTTGACATCTGACATCATGGAGTTGGTGGTGGGGCTTCATAAAAACGCAACTCGAGAGAGGAATGATGCTCCCCAGATGGCAACAACAATAATGATTCAATGTTCCGTATTCACACTCCTTCCTCGGAGTTCACATATCCTCATTTCTTAGGCTGGAAATTAGATTGTTGGTGTCTGAAGGAAAACCCTGCAAATTATTACACAGTGGTTTATTATTCTCATGAACAGCTTGACCTAGTATTACTGCTCCCCCATCCTATTCGATTCAGCATCGAATACTACTAAACCATACGAAACATGTCCTGGCTACAATGGAACTACGGAAACAAAACGTCTGATGATTTTACCCCGTCGTCGGGGAAATTGGATTCGAGCGAACCCGTTGCGAGGCGAAAGGCGAGTTGAGCCGCCCGCCCGGCAGCGTTGCGAGGTTGTTTTTTATTGCGACGGGCGGGAGGGAGGGAGTTCAAACGACGAAACGTTGACTTCCGCTGTAGTTGCCGCGTTGTACTGCGTTTCGTTAATTTTTTTAACCGGTTTTTGCCCATTACAACCACGGGCTTCGTCCGATCGGATTGCCGAGATGGCGGGCACAACTACTTACCAAATCGGATTTTTGTGCGAAAGAACGAATTTTTCAGACCACGTGAAAGGCACAAAACGGCCCGGATGGGGGACGACGGATGGACATTGCAAATTTGAAATCTCCAAGTCTTAAACGTAAAGTATCAAATTTTGAGGGGGGGTTGTAAAAAATTGTTCATGACCGAAAACATAGGGTTATTATTCAGAATGAATAATAAACCAAGAGAAGTCCAGTTCGCATTTCAACAGATTTGTGCTGATGTCCAATTGGTTGTTAAGGTTAGCCTGAGGTCTTCAGTGCGGCATTCACAACCAAGTTCTCTTTAGCGAATGAGTAGAAGACGCAAGCTGTTGTAGGATTTTCATGTACATACGAATTCCAAGGTTACCCATTCGCAGACTGATACAACTCTTTAACGAGTTAAGGAACAGTCATTTTGATAAGCAAACAGACCTGAGTTATCCATTCGCACACTCAGCTACTCAGACACATTAATTCCACAACAGAGACGCTTCCTTCTCTACAATTACCGGTGCGCAAACATTTATTTTCAACTCGAGGTACTTCGTACCGCTTCACTGGCTCTCGGATTTCCGGTTACGTAACTTTGCCTCGTTCGCTACCGGAATTGGATTGTAGGATCAACCACGACGGTCGAGGATTCAAGAGATCAACGATGACGACGGTAGAGGATTCGAGGACATTCCTAACACCAATAGATCAGACAGATGACACTTAAAGTTCTGCCGAGGGGACGTGAGGAGACCATTTGCATTGAAATTATTGACCCCCGACAAATCGATGTTTGCAGTTCGGTCGGCAGAATTTACTGAAACACATTTTTGCACGACGTCAGCGAATATCGATTTCCTGGTTGGAAGGAGGGGGTCAGGTAGAGAGGGAAGAAGGGCAACCTGCCGTTTTCTTGAATGGCTCGCTATCTTTTCGATTCATACGCTTCACACCGTCGAAGAGAACGACCTGCGTGTTCCCACCACGCCGATTTGCTTGGATAAACTTACTAAACGCAAAATTACGATCCGATTTGCATTGAGTAACGCCTCATTAGTTGGTTTGCAGGTCGTATAATATATTCCATCTCCAAAACACAATTTTTTTACTTCACTTTCGAAATACAAAAGAATCTTCAAAATCGAGCGGGAATAGACATTTTAATTCGTTTTGAAAGAATCCAGTGAACACTGTGAGAAATGAAGGTTCGAATCACAGAATTTCTGGGGTGCCCCTTTTATCTCATGAACGTTATTATACCTCCATCGTACAGATAGTGTATTGCATAACTGTCCAGGTTCTTCTGAAAGTGCTTATGCCATATGGACGGGGTTTATGTGGGGAAAATTTTGTTAAAACCTATTTTATTTACATTTTTGATCATTTATTGTGCTGCTTCAGTGACTTTCTCGCAGACGAAAACTTCGTGGTGTTATTGTGTCATTTAAACTGGACATTTTCCCCCCTCTAACTTGATGCACAAATAGGCCTATTGTGTGAGCCACCTCATGTCCTCCCAGTTCTCTGATGTGCTGCCCCCAATACGTCCCCGCTATTCAGGACAGCCTTGAACTTCCATCCCCTCAACCTCCTCCGGCTGCAACTAAGGATCCCCAAACACTCTGAGGCGCACCACAGCCTGCCTCTCACAAGTTCTGCCAACAAGTAGACGCTCTGCTGACTCCAGCTACGTCTCGCAGAATGTACAACTCTGTACCTCTGACTTACCAATCTTGGCCAGGTGGTACCTTAGTGGACTTCCTCTCCAAACTGAGGATCTCTCTCGTTCGCTCCCTGGAGAGTTTAATAAACAACCTTGACTGCCTTTGGTCTGGCACATCCCGCCAATAGGCAGCCCTACACTTCTCCTCTCACTTGATCAAGCGGCTCTTGGTCGTCCCTACGAAGGGCTCAAGTCCCACTGGGAGAAGCGCAGATCCTTTTTACACCAGTTTGTCAGACTTCTCGCCCTTCTATCCTTGTATGTCAGGTCTGCCGGCCAGTCAGACATTCCTAAAGCAGTCCCGACGTGTTGGTATACTAAGCCAGGGCCTCAGGTGCAGCCTGACTGTCCAACATAACGTATATTCTATTCCGATTAGGTTGCTGCACGCTCGCCACCACTGCTAAGAGCCTCTGCCTGGAAAACTGTAGCCAGCGCACCCAGTAGTATTGCTAAGGGCATTCCTGGCCCATAAACCCCTGCACCTGCTAGACCACCACTCACTGATCCGTCTGTATAATGTACCAAAACTGTTGATACAAAAATATTACTCAAAATCGCTATAGTTAGTTTTAAACCAATCTTTCTCACACCCTTATTTTCGCATTCCATGGTGAACTGCCAGCTAAATATCGAATTTTCTTTTTTTTTAGTTCAACCGGTTTTATTCATTCACGTTAACGAACACTCATACTATTTTCTCAAATGGCGCTCTTCGGGTTCAGAAGCTCTTGAAACATGAAGGACAAGAAAACTTTCAAAAAAAATTTTCAGTCGATTACATAATTTATTCTTACTCCGTAGGGCTAAGGAGACCCCTTTGTTTTGAACTACACACAAGTTTTCAAAATGACGGAAATTTAGTTAAAATTAATTAAATTTTTTGTTTTCTGCAGTTTGTAAGAAGAATCGCACCGTATTATTTTCTATAGTTTCACCAATTTTTCTGTTGTACATATCTCTTTCAGGCGAGGGTCAGTTACAGTGCGAATAATTCTTTCTTGTGCTGAGATAGGCCGCTATGATACACTGGATTTTTCTCAACTCTACATTTACGAGTTCTTTTTCGTCCGTCACTCAACTGGTTTTTTGGTTTTGTGTCCTCACACCCCCACCCCCCACCATCTCCCGAAAATGTGTTTGAAAGTCGAAAAACCATGATTGCTAACACCAGTAAACGTCGCTCACGTCTCGATTAGATACATTTATTTTCGTAACGAACTTCAGAGTTATAAACGCCACAAAAACGGGGAAGTAGTTCATCTTCATTAGGACGACTCAATTTTCTGCCAGTAACTTTGCAGCTTCCTCGAAGCGTGGGATCATTCAAGTAATATTCTGGCAGTAAGCCAACAATTGCTGAGCAAGAGCGACTGAAGCAACATATTCAGGCAGTTTGCCAAACCCCCTTTCTCGTCAAGTGGTTTAAAGAACAAACGCCGTCATGTCTCCGTCCCTGAAGACCTGTAGTTTCAAACGAATGGCGTTGCGTTGCGTTGTATGGTGTTGAGTTGCTGGTTGGTTCTAGTTATGCTTCAATCGACTGAATAGTTTCAGCTGAGCAGTGACGAGTCAACCAATAGCTTATAAAGAACAGAGTGCGAAAGGTAATGACGTTTAACGGAGTTCTTCCCACTGCACCCCACACTCTGCTCGCATCCAAAGACGTCTAGGAACAACTCCTAGAACTTCTTGCGTACAGTGAGGCTCTTTAGTCGCTTCCAGTTATTCCTGAAAACGAAGACTAAAAGCAGCGCCGAACTTGATTTGTTGCTATTAAGAGGACAAGTTTGCGAAGAGCGGTTGAGAATCTATTAATTAATAGAATATATTAATACTGACTGCTGAGGAGCCTCTAAATCACTTTGCTGCTCTTCCAGGAATCTTCTGTAACCTGCCGTTGGTGCACCGAAGTCCAATTCAAAGACTTATAGTAGCGAGGATGGTGGAAAAAGTCTTCGCAGCGGACAATTGTCATTTCCAACCCTTGTTTTCGCCTACCCCTGTACACTTGATAGGTACTGAGTGAGTAGGAGGCCGCCAGTCTCAAGAAAATGTGAAAACGTCGGCGTGGACTTCTACCGTGCCTGCCGTTTCCTTATTGGGGCCCCTGGAGCTTAATTACGCAATTGCACTAATGCCCCCTTGTGACCAACTATGGAACTTGTTAATACTGCAGTAACGCAGATAGCTCTGATGACTTGCTGAAGAATTTCCTCATTCGTCCTCTAACATTTCTTTCTGGTGGGGGTGTCCTGTGGAGCGTTCTAGTAGAATTGCATGCTTTTATTGTACTGTCTTCAATTTGAAATAAATATAGGTGTTTTTGTTGTTCAAACCACCGTACTGACGATTACTCGACCGAACACGCACAGATGAGATATCAATACTTTTACAGTCTTAGGTAAAGCCTCGCTATTGGCCGGTCAACCACGTCAGCAGGTTGTAAGAGTTGAGAGAGATTGCGGCGAGTCTCCTCAAGGACTAAAGCGACGAACTCTTGGTAATAACAGGACATGACATGTTGACGCTCGTAGGCCTTGTATAATCACAAGGCAACGCTGTCGTTTTGATGGGCACACAAGTAAACGTACATATAGAGTATTTAGCGGGTTAAAGGGGGTGTAGAAGACGAAGAGGGACATTGTTTGGCCAACACAAGGGAGAGATGCGGTGACAGTAAACAACCCCTCCATCGAGAAGCGTGTGGTCCCAGTGTGATGAATGGGCGCGATATTAAACGTCATCAATCCTCCATTAGTCCTTTGCTTGAGAGGAGAACAACAGAAATGGGTTGATAAATTAAACTGGTCTCTTTGTCATTATTCGCTTTTCAGCGGCCTCGACCTACAGTATGCGGCTTCGGCAACTTGAAAAATGGTAATTCCTACGACCGATACAGAACGGCTAACGGGTTGGTTCTCTACTTTCTACCTTCTTCTACCCAAAGCATGAGAAATATATAACAATGGTTCGAAAAAAGTATAGTTTTCTCCAGATTTTTTCGTTTAGTGGCCCAATGCATAAAAAAATCTAATTTCGGTGAGCCGTCGGTAATTTGATTTGTGGGTTAATGGCTTGGCCGACTGAGCTGGTTCTTTTCCGTTTTGTTCGTGATTTTTTAAACACGCGAAAATGAGGTTACGAGCAAATTTTCCGATCGGGAAGAGACTAAAGTTTTCGCTCTATATTGACAACGGAGGATTTGTTACAAATTCGTTCTATCGTCTACCAAGCTCTGTCCAACAGACTGTCAGAGAGACATTTATGAAGAACGATACATAAATATTGACTAGTTAAAGGCATACTGTGAGTTAATGGAAATCGTCAATGCCGAGTCGAAAAAACCTCATTTCTCTCCATAGGTCTATTATCTCCGTTCACCGAATTTTTGCAGAAATAATTATGTAGAACTAAATTCAGGTAATGATTGGCGACAGATAGTTTGAATGTTGAATGTGAACCTGATTTTAGCGTATTCGAAGAATTTGTGTCTTGGAATACTAGAGGTCGAAGAAATCATTCAACGAGCACCTTTCCTTTCTCAAGGGTGACTGAAAAGGATAAGGCGCACATATTTGATGATGATTCAACCCCTCCTACGAATCTAAGGAACCAATGAGTATGCCAACACAACACAGTCGTGCATTGTGTTAAACTATATTCTTTTTGAGGACTGCCAGAAGGTAGCCGCCTTGTACTTCATGTAATTTTGTGGAAGTACATTATCACAACTAAAACGTACTCTACTCAATAAAGTTTATTTTGAGGTAAAAAAGAAGAAAGGATTTCAACGATAGTTAGTTATAGTTTTGCATTTTTTTAATTTCTCTTTATGTTTTGTATTTGTTTAAAATTAGGTTATGTTACGTTTATTTATTATTATATAATTATGTGTTTTACCAACCTATCCGTTTTATTGTTCTTAAGCTGTTCCCCTGTTAAGCGCTGCTCTAAATCAACGTGTGGTGATAATTTAACAGTCGGTTATATCGGCAATACGTTCTAATAGAGGGTTATTTTAAACGACAGTTGCGTACTTGAAGTGAAACCTCCCTTAACACTCACCACGCCCTGAGGAACTCAAAGATCCTACGAAGGTTCCAATATCTCTAAGGCTTCACAAGAGAGGTTGAAAATTGGTTAAACTAGACCAGCCTGGAAGTCGATTAGTACGGCAACCTCCACCGCATAAGAATAATTAGCGAGAGCGTCGTTTCGAAAGCCTGATGTACGGCAGGGCTTCCTCTGAATCAAAAGGCCGTGGCTGAATTAACTGAGTCATTAGTGAGCGCCCTTTCGCGGATGAACCAAAGAATGGGCGGCCTTTTGAAAACTCATCTGGTACTGCTCCGCGTCACCTTCTGCCGTCCAATGGCGATCGGGCACAGTAGTAGAAATACGGTTAAACAAAATGAAGTCGTTTCGCGAATAGCGCTTTTACATACCACCACCTCGGCGCAAAGAGGCGTGTTTAATACAAGAAAACCCGTAGAGCGACCATTAAAAACGCTCCGGTAACTCCACACTCAAAATAAGTACCACACAAAACAATACTCCAAAAAAACAACTCCCCCCCCCCTGATTTTAGCGGAATCGCAAACCAAATAATAGTATCCCAATCACGTCAAAAAAATCCCGTGAATTTTTGAAAATGGTTACTCGAATTCAGTTTTACTGTATTCCCTAATGATTTTTATAATTTTCTTTGTGTTAATTCTAACTTACGGTAGAAGTGAGTTAGTGTTTGAAAATGGACACAAAATAGTTAAGCTGTGATTTCTTGAGCTAAGCTCGTCAACTGGCAAAATCGGATATCAGGAACTACTCTAAACTTTATTTCTAAAATGCTTCTTAAATGCCAAAAATGTTGATTCGAAGGTCCATTTCCTTGCGCCCTACTGATTGAGATGGGAATTTCGGTCTTCGGCTGAACACAATTGTCCAGTTGGTTTTCTTCTGGTCTAATAAAGTCAGCGTATGAAGTGCCATTTACCAAATCAGCTCATATGATATTCAGCATGGATATTCGGAGATCAGCACCGAATCGAATTGGCCCGATGTCTTGTCACCACTGAGGTCTTCTATCTTGTTCGGTGTACGAGATGAAGCAATGGGGACTGGCCGAGCCATTGCCTAGAGAACCAGTGTTCCTGATCAGATCGGGGCTCGTCAGAATAGGAGACTGCTGGGAACTTATTGTGGATTGAAATATAGACGAAAAAATACAAATCACGAGTGTAATAAATCGAACGAATGAATTGAACGGGAACCGAAAACTATTCAATACCAAAACATCTGTTTGATGTTGAGCGCATTCGCATCATCTAGGCACTGTTGGACAGCTACAACTAAGTGCGGATCTGATTCTACTGACGCAGGGATAGAGCGTATAAGGGCAGTACATGTTCAGCTCAGCTCAAGCCAAATGAGTGCTGAAGATCACTGTTGAAACTTGGAGCTGCATGAAACTACAAACATTCCCTATCAATCCACTTCTTTCTTTCCATGTACTGAGCCTTTTGAAACACAAGGTTTGGTATTTCTAGAGATGTCCACGTAGTTTCCCACATTTGAGCGTTCAGTGGGTTTTCGTATACCTCCCTCCCCTTTTCTCAGTTCACACCCCTTACTTTGCCACCCTCTTGCACTCAATCTGCCAGCCAGGAAACATACACGTCTATGCTCACATATATTCGACTTCGGGAACTCACTGTGTCGCGTGAACTCTATCTTCTGGTTACTCTACACTGGGCTCTTCCTCTATTGTGTATCTCTAAGGAACGTATAAATAACCAGTGTATCTCCTATCAAAACGATCCTCGCTGTCTCAATCATCAACTAATTCTTCACCTTATTCGAGTCCGTCTCCCCCCTCCAGCACCCAACAATGCGTATAAACTGTTTTTGCAGCGATAGTTATTAAGCTCTACGACCATAACAACGCGTTGCTACAGTTGAGTCCCCGTGATGAACAGCCGCATAGTAGTCACTGACTGTGACTCTGGAAACCAAAACCAACCAAACAAATTAGATGGTGAATGGACAAGAGGAAAAACCTCCAGATATTAGCGATCGCGTCGAATGCTCCAAAATACTGGAATATGTAAACAACCGGCATCAGGGGTTTTAACGACATCCACAACAACCATCCGCCTGAGGAGAAGCGAATCGTTTTGACCAACGGGAGGTAGTTCCGGAGTTGAAGGGTGAAATGGCCGATGGAGGTTCCCTGCCAGGAGTTCGCCGCAGGACGCCAACTTTATCTCTCTCATTTCGAAGGATCTAATCCCATCACTTTTCCGATGGGAGAAGTTCACGGAAAGTCTCGACTCTCTAGAAAAGTCAATTATATCATTCCGACCGAGTTACGTGGAAGCTTTTGAAAAGAACGTGGAAACCACTCTCTCGATCGAGTGCCGTCGTTAACCGCGAGGTCATAATTCTGCAAAATGCCGCATCGTCTAACCGATTTACAAACGTTAAAAACTTGTTGCCCGTGTTAACTGTGTTTACTTCTGATGCTGCTCAATGCACATAGCACTAACAAATGCCTTCGTCAATAATCACGTTAGAAGCCCTTAGTCCTGTATTAACAATGAAGAGGTCAGGGAACATTGGAATTTTGCTGGCAGCCAAAATTTCTGCCCCGAACAGACCCCCCCCCCCCCGAGCAGTACTCATTGCTGCGGCCCTCAGGGGACCTGCAAGTCTCTAGCATATGCTGTGCTTGTAATGGATGGGAGGTTGCTAGATTGTGGATGTACGGACTGTTCTTTACCTACGCCCCCTTCCTTATTATCCTTTGCCACTGTAACGTATTAGTAAAGGTAGCACTAGTGAAGAACGGGGATACAGCCAACAAACTGCTTTGGGATTGTTTGGGATAAACTGCCTCACAAAGGGTGAGCGAACTGAGTTAATTTATTTTCTAATGCATGCCGCTGTCTTTCCATGTTGAACTGTTTAATATTCGCCGGTGAGATTGTTTTATTGGTTTCGTTGGAATCATTTCCACCGTGAATAACTATCAAAAACCATCTACAGAACGATATAATCTCAGGAGCCAAGAAATGTCAAATCAAAGTATATATTTGTTACGGAAAAACGCTTCGTCACGGAAGAGATCACAAAATACTCACACGCTTGACGTTTTGACTCATATTTAAACAGATAACTTTAAATACGGGGGGGAGGTCTCTCGGCTCTTTATGCGTCAGTCTTCAGCTTTGCGTCTAAAAGGGGTAATTCGACTATTTCACCAACAGGACCCTAGGGGTCAGACGAGGTCGGCAGCCTCCTTCTTCCTGGAAACCCCGGCCATTCTAATTAGTGGGTCGCGCGTTGGGACCGTTGTTCAAAGACCCTGGTCAACCCTCTTCACCAGTTTCACAGCTGTGAGCTAATATTGTCAAAGCCTATAACCACCCAAGCTTCAAGTTTCCATCCAAATACCTTGTTTAGTACGTTAAACACAAATAGAGCTGGAACGTATGTATTAGCTATTCATGCCATGAATAGCCTAAAAATGCATCAAAAGACTGATGTGGGATAAACAGTTTTAAAACAGGAGCGGAGGTGGTGTTTGTGTTTTCGGTGTCAGCCTTAGACGCACCTTGGACACTCCGGAAAGCTTGTGAGAGAGAAACAAGAGGATGTACATCCACGTTCTCGTGGGCAGCTTGTCACCTTAGTCAGGTAAGGCTGCTGCCCGTCGAAATGCAACAATGCATCCTTTGAAGAACTGACAACAATAGTAGCCTTCGATCGATTAATTTTAGATGTATAATAAAGCTAATGTGTCCCGGACAGGATGCAACGTAAAAGCCTCACCATTCTTCATATGTTGCCATCAACCCCGTTGCATGTTCTTCACAATTAGTAGGTTATCACTCTGGTCAGATAAGTATCTTACGTCGCTGCATTCTAGACTCAGACCACACTGTCGAAACTTATCGATGTACTTACTACAACATACTGGGGGAAAAGAGAGATTTCATTAATTCGCGACTGATTCGTTTAGACACAAGGATATATCGAATTCGTCCACACCAACTTCTAATATTCGATACAGATGTCACGCGGGCCCAGTGATTATTCGCCCCATTCGTCCAGAAGCTGAACAAATAGCGCGGAGTCGGAGGACATTTTATAAAGATAGAGTGGAGATTCTAGTGGAGAAGGTTGTGGGGTCACTGAGAAATGTTCCAAAGGTCTCTCTGCTTATCGTTGTACGGTTGCGCATCCACATGCCCGACAGAGACCAAGTTGAAACCCAACGCGTCGTTGAATCTACTTAAAACTGTGGGGCTATACCAAATGTCTTCGGCCTGATCTGTGAGGTTCTGTCACACATATCATGGCTAGAAAATCTATGTGAGTCACAAAGCTCGTCACGAAATTACAATTGGCTTAGCCAAAATTGGCACGATGCCGAGCAAGGTCAATACTAACAGCCTACTGGCTACGAAGTCGTGTTGAATAGTCGTGTCCGTCAGATCGACATAGATTTATATCCCCGTTAGTTCGAAGATCGCTTTATGAACTTGTATTTTCCACATTATAATAAGTTAGTGGCCTATTGCACTAGGGACAGAAGCTCCAGCTTGATTACATCAGCTACAACCTCAATCCACCCCAGGCCTGCCATAACTACGAATAGATGAGCAGAAAGAGGAGCAACTTGTCACACAATCGCAATTTACGAAACTCTTAGAAAAACATTTTACAATTTAGCAGAATATCGGGCGTTAAAATTTACCTGTTCGGGTGATATCGGCCTCTTTTTGTGCTCGACAATGGTGTAGGAAGTGCCCGGTGGCGAGTAGTACAGGCCGGAGTGAGATCCGCTCCTTCCCACTGCATCCTCTGCTTCGGCTGGACGGCTCACCTGATGGGTCCTGGAAATCAAGGCGTATAGTATTTTATGCTGCCTTTAAAAATTGAAAACAAGGTGAGTAGAAAATGGTGGTCAGTCCTTCACAGTTCATTCTTCTCTCACGTCCCCTTGCATTTTAGACATTTCAAATACCATGTGCACACAACTCCAAAAATCTACTTCAGCAATCCCTCCTACATTATATTCAGGAGTGGCTATTCAGAAAGTGGTTTCGGGTGTAACTCTCAGAACAACGCATTGGAAGCTCATTAGAGCGTAAGAGCAACCTTTCGCGGAGGTTATAAAAACATGCCGCGAGGAACGCAACTTCCTGACAACTTCAAAGAGAAACGTTCAGGTTCGAACGAAGAGAACTGGTTCAAACATCGTTTATCTTTATTTGGCATGTCAATAAGGTAGGTAGAAGAAGGACGTTTTAGTTTCCATAGTTTTCCGCATTTCGGTGAAATACTTTTTTTCCACTTATTCCCAGCAGGCCTGAAAAATGTGGGTGTCTGGTTATTTGGTATGCTCGTAGGATTTTTAGTGCGAACGTAATTTATTTTGTACGACCAGTTTTTGTGAGTGTAATTTATGCATGTAAATTACGAATGTATTTAATTTTTTCATACTAATTTATGTACGTACACCTTTTTTGTTGAAGTGCTTTGAATGGTTAGAATGTTTGTGTTTCGGTTCCAAAGAATTTTCGAGAGTGGTTTATGGCCTAAATTTCCCACAGTGGATAAATAAACTATAAATCAGTCAATCTTGTTGTTTTTTGTACCGTCACAAAACCGTTTCTTTGAATCAAAGTAATTTATTTTCGACCCATATTTATTTACAGAAAGAAAACGAAATCAGAAATACGTGCATTTAATTTTCGGCAAATCTCGCGTTCCTATTGGCTTCTATCTCCTTTAAACGGATGGTCACAGAAATAAATACGAAAAATAAAACGTAGGGGTAGATTACTGGAAGACATTCAGTCCAGTCTAACAGATTTCCGTGTAAATTCGGAAAACGTTCAAACAAGTGTGGTTGTATTTTCCAAAATCTAAACTGCCCAGGTTCTGGCAAAGCTTCGAACAAATCTAGTCAGGAGTGGCTGCTGTAAGTAGTGCAGTGTAGGCTCTGTGAGTTGTCATTCTACAGTACAGAACCTTTCCTGATTTATCTTGGTTCGCCATTTAGAGTCAGTACTAGATTCTCTGCGCTGCTGTGTTTTGTGGAATGGGAAGCTCTTCTAACGTATTCGCTACAATTTAGGCCGCACCTTGAAGTGATGTCAAGAAAGTGACCCCCCTGGTAGAAGAGAAGCTTTTAAGGTCGTCTCATTTCCCAAGTTTAATAATTAGACGTTATGAGACAGCACCAACCGGCAACCGACGGAAAAGCGAAATAAACGGGAACGACGGTGAGGGAAAATGGGAGTCGAGCGAACGGGAAAGTAATTTTCCGAGGGAGCGGGTAACTTTATTACTGTAAAATGGCGCAATAACTAGATTCAACCTGTAGACTCGGAGAAGCGCAGGCAGCGGTACCGAATCAAAACCGTTTGAGAGAGCCGTTCAGAGGTGGATATGGGGGCAGAGAAGGTCTCTCGGGTCGATGCTTGCGGAGGCATCGCTCCGGAAAGTTGTAGCAAATAAATTCAGCGAAGAGCCTCGACACAAAGTTGAGTTGGAAGGGGGTCAAATATACCTAACATAGAGCGATAGGGCGGTGGGGTGGGGGTGGGGGTGGGGGCTTCCTTTTGGTATTCGACCTGGAAGCACTTCCACTTTCTTTCCATCGATTCCTCTGTGTCAGATGCCTCACGAAGCTTTCAACCGCACGTGCACCACCCAGAAAATGGGCGGACTAAACAGATGTAGGGGGTCGTAGAGACGTTTCATTGGCAACACATGCCAGAGGTTACGCAGAAAAGCACTTCATTGAGAAGTAATGTACACTCGCCGTGGGTTGAGGATTTACTTAGGTTCATACGAAATTTCTCTTGTATGCCAACCATCGACCTTCATCTTTCGGCAGCACAGACTTAGGCCTCTCCAAATCTGACTAAGCCACGTCACACAAATTTATAAGTAGTGCAAAACAAAAAGAATGAACGAACAATTTGTGTATTAAACCATCAAGGAGGTAGTTGTACAAAAATTCTCACTCCCTGAACATAGTCACAAACTATGTTTGTAAACCCATGTTGAAGCGGCTGAGATCTACAAATTTGTATGTCCTTCCATGCAAGAAAAATCGTGTGCTTCATATTCCACGTGGCATTGAGGCAAGTTTCACGTCAAGTCAAGTTGGAGATTGGAAACTCCGCTTATTCCCTTAAAAAGAGGTGTGAAAAAGGGCCTCACTACGGGGCAAACCATGTGGCAGCCTACCTACTGAAAGGAAGCTAGTAGCACTAGACGAATGAGCGTTAGATAAATGTCAAGCGATATGGGAACCCTCGTCAAAGGGACGTGACACCTATCAGTTTTTCCCAAACCTCCGAGAGCGTTTCTGGATAAGATGGGACGAGCCAGACAATTGGACGAGCTAGTTCTTTGTGGAACAAGGCGACTTCAATGCGTAGCTCCATTTCTCTCTCAAAGACTCTCCGTCCTGCACGTCTTGTGCCTTTAGTGAGGAAGAAACAAGATACCGCGTGTTGCTCCATCGTATTTCCCACAACAGTGAGCGACGGTTGTTAGACACCGGACTCATCCTAGGCACACACACCCACACACACACACGTAATTCTACTACCAGTGGGTAGGACGGTAGAACAAGAATATTCTACGCACAAAGTAGTGAAGGGTTAGAACTTAACGAGACAGTAACAAAACGAGCTCAAACTATTGATAGTGAAACCAAGACATGCTCACACGATAGAATTCCACAAAATGAAGACAAATAGGTATTTCATGTTACTTAACTCTCGTTTCATTCGGGCGGCTTCCTACTTCTACATATCGTTCTTGATGATGATATTTTCATCACATGCTCACAAATAATAGTTTTTTGCAAATGGATTTAAACTTTTCAGTTTACCAACCGGATGTTCTATGGATGTCGAACATGAATTTAAATTGGTTATGCGTAACGAACTAGAAGATTATTGCAGCCAGTGAGAGTTTGTCTTTCCGTTAACGTTAAGCCATTTGAGCTTTCTACACCTCACAAGTATGATTACATGCTACCTCATTTTTAGGGAGAACCAAATTACTGCATTCTGAGCTCTGGGGAGTAGATCCAACTAGATATTTAGGTCCGCTCTAAAATGATGTCATAGAAAGGTGGACAATTTTCAAGCACATAAAGTGAAAGAGTTTCCCATGCTGAACTCATAACTGCCCCCCCCCCCACCATGCGTAGAAAAATTCGTGATCTCCTACGTTCGTTGAATATTCTTGTTCTCGGCCCAAAATAGAGATTTCCCTTCCTTGCCAGATTTAATTACACACAGGCATGCTTTTACGATTCTAAAACGGACTCATAGACTCTTAGGAATCTTCAATCACAAAACACTCAAATTGCTGCCTAGTTTTGGGAGGCTCTTCGAGTTAACATCTGTTAAGCGAGAGTAACACAATAGACTTTTCAAAACTTGTTTGACCTCATTCCCAATACCTTGGCAGGATCCAGTTGCGGCTCTAGATCTCACAGCGGCGACATACATATCGCGATTCTCGCCCACATCAATCTGATTGGACAGGCCTGGCACCGAAACTGTCGCCGCTCTTGACGAAGGATTAGCTGATATGAGTCTGGCAGCAGGATGAGAACGTTCAGAGATGACTAGGGGAGGAGACGTTGAGTTGAAGTAAAAGGCCGGATGTAATAAGCGCCTGCTTCTCACCAACTTGATGAAAGTTGGGCACAGTCCCTTCGGCACCACCGCCGTTCCCTTCAAAATTCAATGGACTTGTTTCCTCGTTGCTTTACATACCGCCGTTCCGCAGTAGCCCGAGTTTCTCACGCCAACTCCACAACTTCAAATTAACTGATTTCAATTCAGAGCGTACACACAACCGCACATGAAAACGTCATTAGCGTTCATTTGTCAACTCTGTCAGACCTGCTCGTGTGTCACAAAGATTGGCTGATTGACGATGTTTTTTATTACGCAACGAGGGATCAGTTAAAAACTCCCATGCAACTTAAATGAATAACCAAGGAAATGTACAACAAACTTTAAACGGTGCATCTCACATTATGTGCCATTGTTAAGCCATTCGTCAATGTGTGATGAGGTCGGTTAGTTGGAATGCGTAGGTCAGAGGCGGATTGAAGGATCAGGTTGAGCGAAGTGTTGTATTTTATTGTTCTGTGAACGTTATTTTACTCAAGGAATGTATCATTTATAAATAATTAATGCTACAAAGTATTATTTCGTTCACCTAGGAATAAATGAGCGAATAATACTAGAAGAAGCTAAGCAATATTTTTTCCAATATATTGTTAACTTTGCCCACTGCCGTCCACATTATATCGATGTTCATGCCCTCTAAAGCAGGTGGCACTGTAACAGGTATAAAATAACCGTAAACACTGTTTCGTGCAAGCCTAAAACAAAGTTTAAACCAGGCAACGCCAATAAGGTTGATGTGGGGGATGTGAGCCGCTATTGTATCCTTCCTAGGTATCTCGAATGATGTCAAACAAGTATCTTCCTCCAAGTTTTGCGAACAGGAGTTAAATACTTTTGAGTATGGGGGGTTACGTTAGTTAGGCTCTTTCAGTCGTGATGGAAGAATATGAGTCCCCACCCTCCCTCCCGCAAAAAACGGAAGAAAATGTGGATATTCATCAGATAGGGAATTTAAAAAACTTTACCCAACGCCTTTCTTTCAATAGCTTGTACGTGAACCTTTGAGCTAGTCCAATGCGATATGAGTAACTCTCCCACAACATAAAGAAGTAGGAACAGACTGATTTGTTAAACCAACGAGGCTGCTGTGGCCTGTAAGTGTCTTTCTTTAACGTAACGGGCTCATACGTCTTGTTCCGCTGTCTTATCGACGCTCCTTGTATAATTCAAATTCGTGGGCTGCGATAGAGAACGAATGCCTAAGAAGTGGCCCATTATTTCTGACTCACGCCAGATCCGCAGCGTAACGAGCTCATATCGTACCTTGCAAGACGTGGGATGAGTCTTAACGACCCGGAAGATCTAACATGAAGAAATAGACGTATCATCCCAACAGGCTCCAGCTGAACTGGATTTCTCGACCCTGCGGAACATTACGGACGTCTACAGCGATCCCCCAACAGCCCTTTCGGAAAATAAAGAAAAAGCCTTCGGCGGGAAGAAATACCCGCCACTTGAGAGAATCACCTTTCCATAATGTAACCTGACCTCGTTTCCTGTTTTCTTACGACTTCGGTCGGGTTTGTGGAATTGTGAGGGGGGGTCTGGGTTGACGATTCGAACTAATGTTCCCAGCTTTTACTGAACATCTTAGCTGCACAGCTCATCTGGAGAGCATCGTCTGCAACGAAGTGTCTTTCTTTATTCCGGAAAATGAGTAAGTCGGAGGCCATTGGAAACACACCTAGAACCCGAGTTAGTTAGCTATAATGAGGAAAGAAGCGGTAGGTTACAAGTCGTCACTTGCAGGAAGACTGTGGAAGACATCGAGATTAATACGCCGCTCAACAATATGATGAAAGGCGACCAAATGTCATGAAGTTCAATCAAAGTTCTAAAACTTCCAAGACTGGGTGACCTGGTAATTACAGGGGCTTTTACCATGCTGCCATAGTTCTAGTGAACTTGTCACTCCTTCACCTCGTGCTCGAAGTAATTCGAAGCAGTAAATATTTGACTAGATAAGGCAGGTAACATTTTTACCAGGGTGAGAACAAACCTCGACATAAAAGACTGTTTAAAACAGAATATGTCGCAGTGGAAAAACATTCAGCTGCCATTCCAGTTACACGAGAGAACTGGCCGCCAAAAGATGAGGAGTAATGGCACGGGGTAATACCAGCTTCTAGGCGTGTACGCTCCTGCATATCAAGAGTGTGTTCTGTTTATAAGAGACTTTAGAAAAAGAACGCAAGAAAATAGTTATCTACATACTGCTTTATAATCTACTCAAATAGACAGACTACTCTAAATGGCATACCAGGCTTTAACAGGATCTACAATTGCCTTCATGAACCTAAACAACCCGGTCCTCTCCATTCTCTCTTCTATATTTTATATATCCTAGCTACGCAAGACTAGAATGGTAATGGAAAAGCAGACAAAAGAAGCGCTGAGTCCATTTCCATCGGTCTTGAACTCCTCGTAGAGTCAACATAATATCACTTGACCTAGCAATTACTAAAAACGAAAAAATTGCCAACTAGTACAATCAACCGTATGGAAGACCAAAGGGTAGGGGTTGACCAGACGAAAACGAATTGTGATCACTTCATCATTAAGCACTGCCCCTCTGCATGAGTCAATAAGATTGGCCAGTAGCAGGCAGTTAAAATTCGCTTAAGATGGGAACTGTACGAAACGAACAATTTTTGACACATTTATCTATATTATTTGTTATCTACTCTCAAGGGACTGTGACAGAATTTGCGCAGAATAATATACGAATATAGACCTTTTGAAAACATTCTTTGGTACATTTCGATGAGCCACACTACCATAAAGTTGTTCTAAAACCTCTTTTTCCTTCATTGTTCTCCCATTCACCGAACTAGCACATAGACGTTTATTGGGAACCAAAGTTAGGTCTTAATCAGCAGAATATATTTTGAAAGTAAAACCACCATCGTAAAAGTCTTTTTGATTTTGATCACGTCATCCGTTTCCCCGCAAATCTAATTACAGACACGCTGATCACGCTGCAAAATTAGGTTTTATAGATTCAGTATGGTTAACAGAGTAAAAATTTGATGAAAAAAAACTCACTAGAAAAGACATTGATTACTTTGCCGACAATATCCCAGGATGCAAAAATTGGTCTGTAAACGTTTTGCAGATATAATCGACCTTACACGTTTGCAATTATTATGATAAGGAAAGTTCTGAAAGAAATCTAACGAATCGAATAGCAGTACCAATTAAATGCTGTGCCGCTTTATTCAATATACTTAAACGTCAATTCGGTTGAAAATTGTTGTACGAGGATGCTTGTTATTGTAACAATGGTTTGTTTATATAAACGTTGTAACATTTTTTGCTTTTTTCGTAATTTCCATTTGTCACTGAATTATTGAATCATTCCAACGAGAAAAACAATACGAAGTCATTCAGCGGCTGTTGGTTTTTTGGAATAGTCGAGGAGAGAATATAAGCGTCGAAAGTGCTTTTATTTGATGAAGTTGGACTAGTTTCGTTGTTTGTTAACATGACTTGAAATTTTCTTGCTATAACGCTGCTCGTTTGTAACTTTCAACAAATGGTCAATTAAATACGAGTTAATACGATCAATTGACGAACTACCTGGCCCCAAATTGACTACGCTGCCTTTTACGAAGACTTTATTTCACTGGTACCTACTTAATATGAATGCCCTATTATTGTGATGTATGCTTGGATAACTCCTTTCATTCAAAACCATAATCAATTAAACTAGCGGTGTGTTCAAAGGTGACTCAACCATCAGCTCCCATCAGTTCTTTGAACGTATTCGGTAGGTTTATTTCGTTTCATCAAGTGTATTGTATTATGAGTACCAATGAATTAATAATTGCTCATTGATTTTAAGTAATAAAAGTAGTCGATTATCTCAAGCATAACGTTAATCCCACTAAATGAACGGGCGGAAGTAAACAAAGCCAACTAACCCGAGTCTGAAGCGATCTGTACGTTGCAACTCCAAACAGCGCGAAGAAGACGCCGGAGAGGCACGCAGAAGTTATGCATCATCCCTTCGCGATGCGTTTTGAAATCTCTTATAATCACACTCATCAGTTTTATCGACTTCGTTGCGACGCTGACTTCGATTAATCGCAGTTTAAATAGGAGATTTGACACGTTATTACGAGCTAAACATCAAAGTACGTACTAATTTAGTAAAGAAATGAATGTGATCGTTGGATTAAATAGTATATTTAGTAAGTTGATGGGATGTGTTGTTGGCCATTACGGTAATTGTGAACTCACCACTTCCGACGAAGATCTGACAAAAATTAAAGCTACATTTCAAATTTAAAAAGAACGCTAAGTCTTCCCTAATTAACTACTCAGGGGCATGTCTAATAGACTTTATTTTGCTGGTGGCGGCACTTCGTGAATCTCGTTTGTATTCACACTTGGACGTCTTGCACTAGTCTTGCATGTTATGCTTGAACAGTGCTGTGTAAGTGGTGTGTTCGAACGAGCCTTTACCACGTAACTCATATTCTTTGAGCTTTCTCAATAGGTGGACCAAATATGGTGTGGTGGAGAGTCGCATGGTTCCTACCGAGGTTACCCGTTGACCACAGTAGGATGATCATCAGGGCCTTCGTGAAGTAAAAGCGTGTCCACACTAGAGCTTGCCCAATTAATTTGGCATTCCGACGACATTGGAGCCGGCTGAATGGTTGATTTTAGGAGTCTCAGTTGCGTATGGTGCTTATGGTAGGGCTGTATAGGAAATCCTAACGACAATTTAGGAATTAGAAAAACCCCTGCGTGAGAAGCCAGCTGGGGATGGGGAGCTTGAACAAAAGTAGAAAAAAATTCATACAAGAACATTTCAGTACAGAGTGACTTTCGAACCGATTCCAAGACAAAGGAGTGAGCTCAAATTGGCTTCACTTCCAATGAATTTTAGGTTCTAAATTGCGATCCGTAACAAAGTGGGAGGTGGATGCACACGAAAATTGCCAGTGAAATGAATGAGCACGATTGCACCGCTAAAAGAAATAATATCTTTAGGTAAGCTCGGTGAGTGAGCGCACTTGAATTTGACGAATGAAAGCAAAAATTCGGTTCCTCGATTGTAAAATAAAAAGCCGACACAGTAAGTCAAAACCCATGTTGGTGGTGGTCATTTAACAAATTGAATCCTTGGGATGAGGAAAATGTCACAATTTCCAAGAACGAAAATCAGATTACTACAAAGAAGCAAATAGCAATCAAAATCATAATGATGGCTATTGGCTCGTCCTTTCCTTCTTGGTCCTTCTTGGAAATTGCAGTAGCAGAAAGGAGCTGGTACAACTTGATGAGTCAAGACTATTAAATGGCTATTGTCTGCGAAACCTTCAACATCCCATTGCGAAAAACGGTGTTAACTACGCGCGATCACCCAATAGATTCGCGTTTCGGCAGAAACGCCATGGAGATGAAGGGAAGAGTCACCACGAGTTCAGCAGCTTCATCATTCAGACTGCGTAATGACTTGCAAAGTCAACTTGATTCGAGCGGCACTTATCTCGCGATGGTATGTTAATTTCTGCGACGCCGTTCGCAGAATCGTAGGAAATCCTCTCTAAAGATGGTCGTTAGGTCGTTAGCAAACGGCTTGAAGTTCAAGTGCTCTCTCGCTACAAGAGCACCCTCCAACACTTGGATGAACAGATTCTCGCAACGGCTTTCATCCGAAGAATATGCTTCTCTGGACGGATGAATGGAAATCGCGTCTTATCTCACCGTTCCAGGCTATTACTCACCACACCGCACCGCACCGGTCCAACCAGAGTTTGGAACTCTGACCGAGGTCGCATTTCGCTCCGTCTGCTCCAAAAGCCATCAATTATCTCGCAGTTGGGAAATGGCGAGGTTTTTTGTTTGTTTAATTTCGACCTCAGTTCAACCGAACTGCGACGGAGGGGCGAATCTAATTTCGAGAAAATCTCCAATTCCAACTGAAGCCAAAGTCGTTACGTAGTTGCAAACTTTGTTCAAGTTTTTGTGTGGCTTGTCTTGTGCAGCAAACTATTCAATTTCACGGAAGTAGGAGTTTAAACGGGTCTTCTTCAGTACAGCGCTCAACGGACCAAAACTCTTGGAAGACCCGATGTTGTGACACAAAATGTCTTGATCTGAAGTACTCAAAACGCAGCTTTGTTAATTGACTGTAAGACAATTAACAAGCCCTTGTACAGGCAAGCCCCTGTATTTCCCTGTACAGGAAATATTCTTCGCAATGGCGTTCAATGGTGACCCAACAGCAGGGGACAAAGTAACTGAGTATGTCAGCCCCCCCCCTCATCATCCTCAAAAGTTTCAGGTATAAATGCATACAGTTGAAGGTCAGCGTATATTGAACGAAGGAAGGCAACTGTCGCGCGTGGGATCACCTACAACGTTTTTAGAGCTATTAATATTATGCATAGCGTTGGTTCTACTTTCGGGGTATTTGAATGCCAGAAATAATTCCGACGTGACCGAAGCTAGACATCAACATTTCCTATTTACTGCACGATTCACGCGGAATGTCCCAGAGTTGGGCGGAAAAGGGCTCTTACTAGAACCAATAACTGGGTCCTTCCACCCCGTCAGGTTTTCAAGTCTGGAAAACCCGAGGTGCTCCTCCGCATTTTTTTTTTTTTTTGCCGGAGGGAACTGAACGTGACATTTCCCGATAAGGTTCTTCTGAAAAGATGACCTTAGTTTCACATCCGTCGAGCTCCAATTCAGGAAGACGGTCAAGTTTTGTGGCGAAGCGATCGATAGCTCAGCAGGTGGGATGATATTCAGAAGGGGAGAACAAGCTTGCATTAACGGAATTAACCAGAGACCCCCAGCCACATCGCACATTGATCTTGAGCATTAAACTAAATGACGTTCAACGAAACGAAATTCCTTGTAATCATTACGAGAACAGGCTTGAAATTCAAAATATCTCAACCGAGTTCAGTGGCCGAACGCACATCGTACAGCGATCTAGCGAAGGGTTTGAAAATCACATTAAAACTGCCCATTGAATTGTTGGCGAACAGAACGAAATGTTGGGATATTGTTCTTCAGTTGGCACATTTTGTAAAGTTGTCAGGAAATGTCAATAAACTGTTAGAAAATTCCGTTGCGCTGTTGAAAACAATCTACAAATATTTTTGTATAAATAAGTAGTTTAAACTATTTCTACAAATTGGGCAATTCTGTTAAATTATCGGAGACAATGAGTAACAAAACGGTCAAAGAAGAAAGGACACGTGGAGTTGTTAGGAAATTGACCGTTGTTAGGCAATATGAGTGAAAATGTTTGGGATATCTCCCAAAAAATCGTCGCTAAATTATGTAAAATTGTATGGGAAGTTGCTAAAAAATGTTTAATTTGCTCAACTAAACTTTACAATTTTTTTTTTAAACCGGGGAATAATTTATTTTTGGCAAATCGTGTCGTGTAAAAATTGTACAGTTGTTTGAAACTTTGAAGTTGGTGTATCATATTTGATAAATGAGGTAAAGTTTGTTGCATAATGCCGAACCATTGTGGAGATTCGGCATCCTTCCGCTACTCAAAATTTAAGGAAAAAGTATCGTGTCCAAAACAAAAAAGATAAAGAAAACAAACTTGAGTTTTCTTCTTTTTTACGTTTTGAGGCCAACTGAGTCCAAACTCTTCAATTACTGTTTAATTGAAGCGCACACACACAACTTTCCTTAGCTCTACAACAATTCACTTTGTAAATGGCTACTTCTATTTAATTGATTCATTTATCGCTCAGTTCCTTTGAACTTGGTCAAACAACAATTCACGGTAGCAAAAGGCGGTAGCGCTTACAGTTCCGGAATTTATTGTGCTGCTCGTACTCATTCCAGGACCATTATTGAGCAAATGGTACCCAGAAAATTAATGAGGCTGTAAACACGGATTTTTTGAAGGAGGATAGTAATCACTTTTGCAGAGTTATTGGGTAATAATTGTTAGAACTGGTATTAAGCAAAACGGCGGTAGTTGAAATTCAGGAATTTCTAGAGTGAGCCCCATGTATCTCATGAGCGTTTTTAAATACTCACCCTATAGGTATTGGATTGGACTACAATACCAATTTCCTTTAACATTCTACTAACATTCCAGCGGAGTTTAAAAGAAAAAACCACGGCAAAAACGCTTTTCGTCGAAAATTTTCATAATTTATTGTGCTGCTCTCGTCATTTTTTCACAAATGGGAATTTTATCGTATAATTCTCTTATTGAGAGCTATCAATATAAAAAATTTAATCAGAATCGTTAGAGCCGTTTTTGAGAAAAAAATATTTGTTGTTTTGATCACTATGATAACTATAGTTCTTTCGGTGGATTTTGTTCATACCCTTATTTTGGCGTCCCATGGTAATCTGCGAGCGAGATATCAAGTTTGAGCTGATTTGGTACGGTGGTTTTCTCTAAAAATCGTATACAGACACACATACACACACACAGACCATTTTCCCAAATAGTGTTTTTCGGACTCAGGAGGGTCTGAAACGTAAAGATCTGAAGAAAACTCAAAATTTTTTTTTCAGCCGATTACATAACTTTCCTTTCTATTTCGTAGAGCCAAGGAAAGTAAAAAGATAAAGAAAACAAAGTTGAGTTTTCTTCATATTTTTACGTTTTGAGGCCAACTGAGTCCAAACTCTTCAATTACTGTTTAATTGAAGTTCAATTTGCGGGAAAACTGCTGAACAAATGGAGGTGGTTCTTTTTCTTGGCTTTACAAAGTATAAGGGGAAGTACCGTAATCGGCCGCAGAAAAAAAATCAGATGCGCCGCATCACGCAACTTTCCTTAGCTCTACGACTATTCACTTTTGTTCATCGCTTTTTCTACTAACACAATTCATTTATCACTCAGTTCATTTGGACTTGGTCAAACAACACTTCACGGCAGTAGGAAGCGGTAGCGCTTACAGTTCCGAAATTTATTGCGCTGCTCGTACTCATTCCCGGACAATTATTGAGCAATTGGTACACAGAGAATTAATGAGGCTGTAAACACGAGTTTTTTGAAGGAGGATAGTAATCACTTTTGCAGAGTTATTGGGTAAAACGTTTAGAACTGGTAGTAAGCGAAATGGCGGTAGTTGCCATTCCAGAATTTCTGGAGTGACACTCATATATCTTATGATCGTTTTTAAACGCTCACGTTATAGGTATTGGACAGGACTACTACATTAGTTTTTTTTTTAACATTATAGTGACATTTCAGCGGAGTTTATAAAAAACTAAAATCGATTTTCGTCGAAACTTTTGGTAATTTATTGTGCAGCGCTATTGCTTCTTCCATTTATTTGCTCTGTGTACCAATTGCTCAATAATAATCCGGGAATGAGTACGAGCAGCGCAATAAATTTCGGAATTGCAAGCGCTACCGCTCCCTGCTGTCGTGAAGTGTTGTTTGACCAAGTCCAAATGAACTTGAGTGATAAATGAATTGTGTTAGTAGAAAAAGCCACGAACAGAAGGAAATAGCCTTAGAGCTAAGGAAAGTTGCGTGTTGCAAAGCACCAGATATTTGTATTTATCTGTTGAACGGAGATTTAAGGCATGATAGCTCCGAAAAAGAGATTTGTCGAATATTAATTTATCGTTGTTCAATTTATCTCAAAAGCGGCTCAGGTGATTTAAATCCAACTTACGGACTACTCCCAACTCACTAGTACCTACATTTTGTTTTCTATAAACGTTTCGGTGTGAATGCGTTGAACGAAGATACGACGCCCGTATCTGCGGCAGGTCTTCGAATTTACGGAGGTTGCGGAGTGTTGCGAGTTGCTCCGCACCAGATATTTTTTCTATTTGTTGAAAATTTCCGTTAAATGGTAGGATAAAAACGTTTGGGAAATTCAGTGTCAACTGTCGTGATAATTCCATTAATAAGGAATATGCCATGTATTATTAGTATGAATGGGAAACCTAACCCAAGACAGAATTTTTTTGAACAGAGTGCAGATCGTGGAGATCCCTTCGTGTCCCCATAAGTAAATACGCAGACGAATTGACGTCAATTCCATAGACTCCAGCGCAGGCACCTCAGATTCGACTCACCCCATAAAGTGCTCGTCAATTTGAACCAATCTTACCTTCCATTTCCCGGCAAACAATACAAAACTGACAAAACGCTCCAATTAAGGAATCACGAACGGAGCAATTGCCCGTCCCAGGCCGCCGCCGCGGGAAATTACACAGATGAACGGAGTCCCGGGGGAAAAACAATTCTGAGAGGGAGGGAGCCGACGATATCGCGCTCATTCATGCAATAAACGCCTCCAGCATGCGAACATGGCATTGATTTTCTCTTGGGATCCGCAATTTCACTTCGCTCGTTTCAAGAGCGTTGAACTTCCACTTATTTCTCCCTCCGCACAATTAACACGACGATCAAGACCCCGCGTTATGTGCAGAGTGAGTGGAGGACGCAGGTCCTCCAGTGCAGTGTTGTCATCCCGCTGCACTCAAACCCTCGTCGACATCGTCATCCCAGGAAAAACTAAACGACATTCGACTGACCTTGATCTTGGAAAAGGTGTCTGATGGGCCACAGTACAAGCTACAAGCAGGGCGCCAGCCACACTCAGGTCTGTTTCCTTATTTGATGACTGTACCTAAACCCTCGACGAGGGTTATGTCAGTCATGGAAGTTGCGGTTTCGCTACTATGCAAGAGGCCGTCCCCTGCAGCATCCACCGAACTCAGACCTGTGGAGGTACAGCAGGTATTTGGTCGTTAGCCAGTCTCCCGGTAGAGAGCTGTTGCCCGTGTGTGACCGCGAAGAGGTGACCACCTGAGGAATCCCGTACCATCTGTGAGGAGCTCCTAATCTGGTCTCCCACCCGATCCAACTATTTACCTGGGTGGCAAGTTTCAAAAGGACAGATCAACTATGACCACATTTCTAAGCCATCACCTTCTTCGCGAACTCTGCAAAATGGTTATAGGCTTGCTTTGTAGCAGTCAATGCGGCTAAGTTCGTTTGCCCTTCCAACAACCGTCGCACACTGTTGTAGAAACTACAGTGGAGCAGCACGTGGTTTCTTGTTTCCTCCGCACTGGAGGCGCAAGACGTGCATGACGGAGAGTCTTTGAGAGAAAAGAAGTGGAGCAGCGCATTAAAGTCACCATACACCAACACACACACACACACACACACACACACATAATTAGCAACAAACCCGGGAAGAATGGACAGTTGATTAAAGCACTAACTGACCTCCCCACCCTTTCCCATGATGAAGCGCCACCAAGTGAAACCCATTAAATGACCAACATTTGAGCGGATTTGCGTAGAAAATAAAGCCGAGTAGTAATTTATCAAGGCTTGAGCACTCTGGATACATATTTATACTTAATTTCCCAAACGTTTCAACCCTCTTCATAATTCATTTTAATTTTATGGAACTTAGCATAAGAGTGATGGACGTGGCCCGTAATTACATAAACGAACCACAATGGCTCTGCTTCGGAGCACGAGTTTTAATATATTTATCAAATTTTTATTTTAACTTTTAAACAACTTTATGAAAGTTGTTCATGCCATTCAGAAGCAGTTCGTGTGACGTCTACACTGTGTCATTGCCATCTCCATCCAACAGCCATTACAGCGCTGTTCGTTTCATTATGTCTTATCGTCATTCTGTTGATTTGCACCACTTTGTCAACAGTGTAAGCCTTTCGTCGTTATCCCAGAACTCGTTGTTGGTCAGCGAGTCGTGCAGCATCGTCTACCATCGGTTCGAGAGTCTCCTAGCGCCACAGCTAGAAGACCGTTAGATCCGGTTAGATCTCTCACTAATCCGTTAGCCGGTTAGATCTCTCACTAATTTGAAAGTTATAATTGTTGCGCTGAGTAATTGGCTACGGGCAGCGACTTTCATCAAAGACTGCCTTTTTTGACATTTTATGTCTTTACTTTGCTACATAAGCTCGAAAATGTAACGCGAGATATGTAACGGAGAAGCGTCACGAAATTTGTGTTGGGTGAGGTGCATGGTAACGTCTGTTACAAAATCTAACGCTTGGTAAGATCACACATTTTGATAACCTCAGTGACTAAGTGATGATGTCAATTGCAATTGGCGCGGCCATTATATCGAAACCATCAACGAGCACAATCAAACGTAGTTATCATTGCATTAAAAAAAACAAAAATAAAAGACATGAAAGGTTCGTAGTGGTTGCGTACTTGTACGAAAGCTGTACCCACTGTTTGCGTAAAGGTTTCTTTCGCGCCCGCCAGCCTCAACGTTTCCAATCACTCGTAAGGAATCGCATCGGAAGAAATCGAGGTTTAGACGACTATCAACATTATGCCACGGAAATTTAATTTACTTTTCGCTACCCCAAAGGTTTCCCCTACTCGCTTCTCCCAATTTATAATACCCATCAGAAAATAGAATAGTAACTGGCTATGAGGATTTGTGACCAATAACTGTCCTGTACTGTCTACAAAGTACGAATTTTCACTATGTTTTCCGTAAACTTCCCAGAACTATAAACTCAACGCTTCAAAAAATAAAATCCACTTGACAGCCTCATAAATTAACTATGATAACTCAATGAAGTTGCCATAAACAGAGACAACCCAATAAATTTCGAAACCTTGAGCTCATCCAATGTCTACAAATAACGAAGGAGCGAATTGAGCGTTCAACTGAAAGCTCAACGAGGAAATGGAATTTCAAGTGTTTTCACTCGCAAATTTTCTTCATAAGCCCCCCACATATGAAAGTAGAGCCCTAATAAAATCGTGCTGATGGACCAAGGTGCTGCATGTACGATTAAAGTTTAACAATCGTCGTAAGATGATTAGGGGCTACCTCTGAAATTCCTATATTGAAACTATCGTCGCTTTAACATTTTTCACAGTCTTTCCCGTATAAATCGAGAGTTTCAAGCCCCAACCTTCCGTGAAAAATTATGATGACAGTCACACTTATAGTTTATACGTTGATCATTCAATAAAGGCCCGGGAAGTGAATAAGAGCAACACAATAAGTTCCAGAAAGTGGACCAGTTTCGGTATAGAGTAAGGTCTGTTTCTTTCCGATTTGTTTTGAAACTATAAGTGGGTTACTTCATTTTCTTTTTCTTGTCGGAGCTCAACAATCAGATCCAGTTATATTTTATGTATTAAATCTGGCGCGCCGATCGCCAATAAATGTTTCAATAGTTTTTGCTCGAAATGGTTGCTTAGTAATCTCCCGAACTTTTTTCCACGATTAGTCCATAACAAAACAATAAATAACAATAAGCGTCGATAGCATTCAAATAAATATCCGAAAAGTGTCTTCATGTCTGCCGTTTGTGGCCTGAATTTTTTACATGAATTTAATTAAATTTGTTATCAAACCTTTTTATTTCTATACTGCTCATTCCGTTAACGAAATGGCGTCTCCATTGAACCCGATTGCAGTTGGAAGAGACACGGAAGACCTATTTGTTATTTTTTAAAGACCTTTGTGTGGCTAGTTCTGGCTAGAGTCCACCTTCCAACGACACTGGTATTTACTTGAGTGTTTTCCTCTCTTCAGGTTTCATTTTGCTGGAATTTCCGCTCTGAAGAGACGGTTTCAGCTTTGAAGAAAAAGTGTGTAATAACTGAAACAGCAATCGTCTGTCGAGCAAATCCGTTCGACTCCGATTGAAACGGCTGGGAGTGAAATAGAGGAGAGCTAGAACAAATTTCAATTCTCTCTGGCTCTCCTTCCTAAGTCCTCGTCTCATTCCTTTCTTTTGTGTTTCCACATCAAAGCCTCGACTCGACAGACGAGATGTCGACCGCGCGGACTTTCAAGTGGCTGTCAATTCCTCTCGTCTCCTGCTAGGCTTTTCCACGAACAATGGAAATGAAAAATGAAGATGAAAACGATTCTTTTCGAGGGAATGAAAAGCTCGCGGTCTGTTAAATGTAACTGGAGGACTTTGTTGAGTTCTGAGTCGTGCGGAGGATTAAAATGGAAATGTTGCCGTTCAACGAAGATGTGTAAAGTAAGCTTCCTAATTGCGTTCACTGCAGTATTGCGTTGGATATGGAGTGGAATTATAGGGCTTATTTGTGGTTTGAGCATTAGAGGATTAAAATTGTGGCATTGCCTCTCTGAGACAGCAGGCGTTTCTTCCTTCTGCTATTGCAGTACTCTATTGGGTGTGTTATACGATTATAATAGTCATACATTGTCATTCAGTGAAGCTGTTACCTAGTAGTTCAAAAACGATAGCTTACAAACAAATATTTCTGATCTTAATGAACCGTGTAAATCCAAGTTGTCGAAAAGGCACTTTAGAGTCAAAACTGAGGACGAATTTTCAGAGTCTAAAAGGATAGGCGCACGGATGCTCCAAGGTAGCGTGCTTGGTACAGTTTAGTACCTTCTGTACCCATGAGATCTTCCTGACTCAACACCTTTTTCGGCCTTTTAGGCTCTATGGCCTATGATTCTGGCTCTGAACTTATTAACGCATTATTAAATTGATTTTCAATTTGTGTTGCGATTCACAACAATATTAACAAGTGAGAACGGCGCCTTCGGAATACCGGTTACGTTCCTTCGGATATTAATCATCGATTGAACTGTTAAGATGTTAGGCCTCGGAATTGGAGCTCGGGGTTTTATGGATTCACTTGCGGACGTTTAGCAGCTCGATGCCCAGTGACATAAATTACTGAGAGCGGCTCTAATCGATCGGACGTCATCGGAAAACCGCGGATTCGCACCGAAATTCAATGGAAACGAGAGGCAGGATAGGAAATTGAGTTCACTAAATCGACGCGCGCAATCGATTTTGGAACGGTAGTCACACGCGATGACAAATTGCACGGCCGCCCAATGGAGTTTTGTTACCGTCGACCTCAGGAGAGAAAGCAGTTATGAATGAAGCTACCAAAGGTTTGAGAGAGGGAGAAACTAATTGTTTGAGGCATCACGTGCCAAGCTACAAAAATCACGCCCTTGTGCATCATTTTTCAAGCCTCAAAATGATCCTATGATTCAGACTGAAGGGAGAAAGTAATTATTTAATTCACCATTGACAGGTATTTCGCTTTCGTATCATCATTTTTGTTTGGACATAAACACCCTGTTTCGTGTTTGGACAAAATTTGGGAAAATGACGAAAGAAGCACAAATTAATCGGTTAACAGGTGTTAAATAAATTACAAATGGCATTCACATGACACTTGAGTTCCAGAACAGTCAGAGTAGTATTCCAAAAAATTGTGCATACGGTGAGAGTTTAATACCGTTCACGATAAGCGACATGATTTGAAGAAATTCGACAAATTCTAAAATTCAAAGCACTGAAAAGTCTTGATCCTCGGAATGACTTGTTGTGGCTAAAAACTAAAAGGGTCACTAAGGAAAGCATGGGAATTCCACCTCTCAAAAATGCTAACACGTGGGTGGCTACATCCCAAGAAAAATGCGACTTATTTGCCAATAAATTAACAGACCAATTTCAGCCACACCAAGTTCAGGACTCCGAATTTAATACACAAACTGAAGCTTTCGTACTTGAGCCTATGCCGTTGAGTCCATTCAGTGATTTCTTCAGCCCGGGGGAGGTTAGAAATGTAATCAATAGGGCACCAAGGAGGGAATCTCCTGGATTCGATGGAATAGTTCAGCCCTTACTAAGGCGTTACCGCGTAAAGGGATGGCACTACTTACGCAGATTTTTAACGCAGCCCTACGCATTACATATTTCCCCAAGTGCTGGAAACGTGCCAGGGTGATTCAGGTAAAAAAGCCCAATAAACCTAAATCGGATCCGAATAGTTACAGGCCGATCAGCTTGCTTCCGTTATTTACTGAGCTATTCGAACGTCTTCTTCTAACAAAACTGTATGCATTCCTTCACCCGCTCATTCCATCATCCCAATTTGGGTTTCAGCACTTGCACTCCTGCCCACAGCAGCTCTATAGGGTGATTGAAAGAATCAATGATACGATGGAGCGAAAGGATGTCTGTCTAGCCTTGTTCCTTGACACAGAGCAGGCTTTTGATCGTGTGTGGCATACGGGACTTCTCTCCAAGATCAAAAACCACTTTCCTAACACATACTATAGAATGGTTCTCTCGTACATAACTGACCGCACAATGGAAAAGATCATGGATTTGATCTTCAAGGAAACTCTTGAAACTAAGCCTCTCTCGAGGGCACAGCAGGCCTATCTGAGGGGCAGGTCGGCTGAGACCGCTCTCATCGAGCTGGTCTCATTGGTTGACGAGGCCCTTCAGGCAAGGGAGGTGGCGTTGTGCTGCTTCATGGACGTGGGGGGTGCCTTTGATAACACCTCCTTCGGCTCCATGGAAGCAAGAGCAGCACAGAGGGGAATAGAACCCCCAGGCCGTGAAATGGACTATGTCCATGCTTAGGAGTAGGGAAATCACGGCCCGGCTAGGGGAAGACAGCATCAGAGTGGTTCCCACACGAGGCTGCCCCCAAGGGGGGGGGGGGGTACTCTCTCCCCTCCTGTGGCTACTGGTGGCCGACGAGCTGCTGGAAACACAGCAGCTTTAAGGCTACGAAGTGGTCGCATACGCGGATGACCTTGCAGTTCTGGTAAGAGGCAAATTTGCCTCCACGGTGTCTGAAAGGATGCAAGGAGCTATAGATATCATCCAAAAATGGTGCGCCAAGGAAGGACTTTTTATAAATCCGTCCAAGACCACCACGGTTTCCTTCACTAGACGAAGAAACCTTGATATAGTACCACCCACAATGCAAGGAGCAAGGCTCCAGATGATGAAGGAGGTGAAATACCTCGGGGTGATGCTGGACAAGCAGCTCACATGGAATTCGCATGTGAGATAAGCACTGCACAAGGCAACTACAGCCCTTTGGGCGTGTAGGAGGCTGTGCAGCAAATCCTGGGGCATAACTCCAAAAATGATGGAGTGGCTCTTTAAGGGGGTAATAAGGCCCCGCGTCACGTATGCCTCCACGGTGTGGTGGAAGGCGACTCGCCGGCTGGCACTACAAGGAAAGCTCCAACAACTGCAGCGGCAGGCGTGTCTTGCTATCACAGGGGCCATGGGTACATGCCCTACTGCTGCAATGGAAGTCCTTCTGAACATCTCACCTCTACATATACACATCCAGAGGACCGCTTACCTGGGGGCGGCAAGGCTATTGCAGACAGGTAAAATTTCCACCAGGGCTAAGGCGAGCCTCCACAGAATAACCAGACAGTTTAAGATAGAAGAGGCAGCAGTCCTTGCTACTGACGTCAGGCCAGAGCAGAAGAATTTTCGGCTGCCATTCAGCGTCAGCGTCCACTCACGGGAACGGTGGGAGAAGGCGACATTCCGGACCGAGGTGGGCGCGCTGCAGTGGTATACCGACGGTTCAGTTAAGGAAGGCCGAGCAGGACTGGGCATTGTAGGGCCCAACTACAGTCTTGCAAAGCCGCTGGGGGAGTACGCCACGATATTTCAAGCGGAAATCCTAGCCATAAAGATCTGCGCAGAAGAGATCCTGAACAAAGGACTCAAGGGCAAGCGGATCTACATTTTCTCAGACAGCCAGGCCGCCTTAAAGGCCATTGCAGCCTATAGTTTTAGGTCTAAGCTGGCATTGGAATGCCTCCATACGCTCAAGCAGCTCGGCGCCTGTAACAGGCTCTCCCTCATTTGGGTGCTGGCTCACAGGGGGCATGAGGGCAATGAAAAGGCTAACTGCCTTGCGAAAAGGGGTACAGAAACCCTACCCATCGGGCCTGAGCCACACGTGGGTCTGACGTAAAGTCACATAAACCGTCTGGTTGCTCGATGGGAGATACAGGAAAATGGCGCCCATTGGCATCGCTAGCCACGACTACGACAGGCAAAAAGGCTTGTCACGCCTTTCTGTCAAAGGGCGAAGGCGATGCTGACACTCTCCAGACAAGATCTGAGAGTACTGATAAGCTTCCTCACCGGGCACTGCCCACTCAGATATCACCTCAACAAGATGGGCATCTCAGAGGTGGTGGAATGCAGACTCTGCGGCGAGGAGGATGAGACAGCAGAGCATATCCTATGTGAATGCCCTGCTTTGGCAGCAAAACGCTTCGAATACTTCGGTCAGGGGACCACTGAACCCCAAACCATAGCAGACTCTGCGGTGAAGGACATACTCGGCTTCCTAAAGGGGGCGGGTATGTACGACGCCTTCTACTAAGAAAGGGCCAGCGTCACAATATGCCCACATAAAAAGCGGCCGCAGTGACAAAGGGACTTGTCCCACACGCCCTCGGGTTATAAATAAAAATAAAAAAAAACTGACCGCACATTCACCGTCAGCTGTGGCAACGCAACTTCTGAAATATGTCGCATTCATGCGGGTGTCCCTCAGGGCAGTGTTCTCGGTCCCTTTCTGTATTTGGTTTATGCTGGTGATTTCCCTAGTTCAGCCATTCTTACCGTGTCCCAATATGCTGATGATGTGGCGGTCTTAAGCGTTGCTGAAACCTGTACTGATGCGGAGAACGTCCTTCAGGTGTACGTTGACAGTGTTTCCTTGTGGTGCCGCAGGTGGAGAGTGAGCATGAACCCGCAAAAATCTACAGTGGTTGCGTTTACGAAACAGACTAGAAGAAATGTGCCCTCAATTCAATTCGGTGGTCAGAAGATCTCACAAGAAGAAACTGTCAGGTACCTTGGGATACAGTTGGATAAAAGACTGACTTGGGAGACCCATACTAAACACCTCGTCACCAAGGTGCGTCAACGCATCAGGCAACTTGGATTCCTCCTAGACCACAATCGCTCGCCATTGGCCTTGTCGACTAAGCGCTTATTATATTTAACACTAATCAGACCGATATGGTACTACTCTTCTGGGTTATGGGGCTCAGCAGCGAACAGTCACATACACCGGATACAAACTACACGAAATCGGGTCCTCCGTCTCATCACTGGGTCACCATGGTATGTTAGGAATACTCTGCTTCATAAGGATCTCAATATACCATTCGTACATGAGGTACTCCGTCAAAACTACATCCAACTCCACAGATCAATGGAAAGCCACCCCAATAGCCTGATGACGGAAATACTAACCAATTTACCTCATCCACGAAATCAGCGAAAGCGACCGCCAGACTTTCTCCACTAGCCACTTTTATTTTTATTTTTCTCTCTTTTTTTTGGTAAATTATTATTCTGTGTAAATATTTGTAAACTATTATCACTACGTCTGTACATATTCAATATGTCTATGTTATAATAACGCGTTGTTGTAAATCGCACAAAGTCAGGTCAGCTAATGAGCTGTTCCTGCTACATGCTTCATGTTAATTAGGAATTTCAATTCCTACTATATATCTTGTTTTCATAATTGTAATGTTTATAAAGTGAACAATAAAGTTATATTAATAATAAAAAAAAGCACCGTCGCTGCAATTACTACCATTTCTCACAACTGTTACCCTAGAATTCCAAAAACAGTAACTAGAACCCTTCTCATGGTCATAGTCTCACGAATTACCAGTGCACGGATTGATGAATAAGGTTATGGCCTGATTCCACGTATGATGTTGTGCTACGTCATTACCCTGTTCACGCTAACTGAACAAAAAACAAATTTTTAAAGGTTCTCGTTGCTAGATTGATAAAACCGATGAATTGAAACTTGTATGTTGCGCCGTATCATATATTTATAGTTTTCTCCGCCGTAATAATTTTGATCAAACTCACATTGTACTTTTAGCTAATTAAGTATCGTTCTTTGTAAATGTATTCGTAGAAAGGAAGGTACATACAAGGCGTATCAACAAATGTATAACGAAAGTTATATTTTTCCAATGACCTGTTTTCGGTCAAATGATTCAAGTTAAAGAATAGTGGCCTCATGGTCTTGTTTAAAGTGTGGTGTACCTCAAGATGTGTTGGCAAGTATTCCGTGGGTTCATACATTATTACTACATGCAAGAACGCGCCAGCTCTTAATTACCTGTTTAGAATTTAAGCATTTCTGTTGTTTGAAGTTCAATCTAGGTTATGAAAATTTTTTAGAAATTCGTTTTATCATTTGAAAACGATAGGGAAATCGATCGAGATCTACACAATCGATACTAAATCACTATTAAGGATTCGCGCGCTATTCCTACTTGTTGACTAACTTCCTCCACTTCACGGTGCGCCGCTTGTTGATTCGTTAGTTAATAATCAGTTCAGTTATCGGATACGGAAGTTCGCGTTTTGTGCGGTTTTAGTGGTTTAAGACAGAGTAGCTAAAAATACCGCCGCCGGGTCCGATATTTTTCTCAGTGAAGCAATTGAGATGAAGAAGAGCGAATAAGGAAATACCATGCTTCGAGGATGCATTCACAGATGTTGGTTCGTATTACAACTATATTAGAGAACGTCAAATGATATTATTCAGTACCTTTCTGGACGAATGAGGTGGCGGTTGTTACGAATTAAGGTACGACCATTCTTCGAGTTTATTCGTTTGGAAGGGGCCAGAACGTTCGAGATTAATTCACTATTAAGGATTCGCGCTCTATTCCTACTGGTTGACTAACTTCCTCCATTTCACGACGCGCCGCTCGTTCATTCGTAGGTTAATTATCAGTTCGTTTGTTTTCTCGGATGCGGAACTTCGCGTTTCATTTGTGAAATTAGAGCTTAATCAGCTAGGAATGCCGCCGATAAATTTCGATATTTTTCTGGACGAAGCGATCGAGAAAGAGAAAAAATGATCAAAAAAGTTCGATGCTTCTGAGGATGCGTTCACAGGTAATTCGTTGGTTCGAATGATAACTATATTTGAGAACGATGAAATGTTACTATTCAATAAATTTTTAGATTTTGTTGACGAAACAGCGAGCGGTGAGGCATGTACATTCTTCGATTTGCGGAATCGCCCTTTTTGTACCACTATTAAGGATACGCGTGCTATTTCTTCTCGTTGAACTTCCTCCACTTCACGGTGCGCCACTTGTCCAATGTTATCAATCAATAATCAGTTCTCTGCTTTTATCAAATACGAAAGTAAACGATTTGCGCGGTCCTTTTGCAATTTAAGAGTTTGCAAATAAGACTGCTGTCGTCAGTTTCTTCAATATTCTTCTCGGTGGAGCGATTCAGATTAAAGTGAACTACGGAATACAAGTATTTCATTGGCAGGTACTACAACTATATTTGAGAACGTTAAGCTCTTTATGACCTTTTTAGACTTTCTTGATGGAACAGGATTCAATGTGTATGGATCGAGGTACGAACATTCTCCGGTCCACTGACCCATTCGAAAGGGCCATATCACATAGCCGCCCGTGCCCACAACTTTTTTTTAGCACTATAAAGCGTTAACAAGTGTCTAGTGTGGAGCATCACGCAACTTTTTTTCAGCCGCTGCACAATTCGCACAGGCAGTATTTGTCATCTTTGTTCAACTCAATTTTACAAGAAAGCTTACCGAGAACCAAATGTAGTCACCAGGGATCAGAAAGTACTATGCGAGTTTGTGCAGTGTTTCAAGAAGGGGCAAAAAAGAACTTTTTATGCTCGGAGAATCTCCTTTTCTACCGTTTTTTTGGGTTATTACTCTTCAGGGTGGGCAGCTAATGAAATTGTTACACAGAAGAAAATTTGAGAGAAGATTTCTACAAGAAATTCCGAGTGTAATTTTCAGTGGAAAAGTTGGACGCGTTTTTAACATCTTGCTTATCTCCGTTCAAAGTGCAGACTGCAAAATATTCTCGTAAAATAATTTATGTAGGTATGGACTAGTTGGAAAGATTCGGCAAAATGTTAAGTAACCCTCTTAATTGCTTAATGGCCGTAGAATTCTGCTCACAGAGTCTTCACAGGTCGTTTATGTAGAACACGTTAATTGGTTACTACAAAATATGTTGTCAGTTCAGTCACTATCCAATATACCACTCACACGATGAGAGTTGATTAACGTTCAGTAGATAATAAGAAACGACCCTAGACATTCCAGAAGTCGGTAAAAGCAAAGAATATGGACCGCTCCCTCTGATAAGGCAATATATCGATATATCACGACCGAGGTCAGGTTATCAATATGCCCGACATCGTAGGCTCTGCCGCCATGTTTGAAATTAGAAATAACGACAGCTGTACGATTATGCCAATTATTTAATGTTCATTATGTAATACCCCGTTATATAATTATTTTAAATGTACAAAGACTATGAAAAGGAGTGAATTCAATGAAATTAAGAATGGGTATATGAAATAAGTATGAGATAACTAACGGACGCATATCGATACATGCAGTTGTAGCGTTATCAAGCGGTCGGTCCATATTCTTTGTTTCACCCCAGAATTCAAACTACAGCCGATTTACTTACTACCTACATAACCAAATGGGCGGAATGTGCCTGGCCGATTGGCCTATTGGGCTGATGGGAGAGGGGCAGGGGGCACTGGCAATCACTATCCACACGGCGCTATGTACCCCACAGAGAGAGCACCAAGCACCTCAGGTGATCCACAGCGGCTTTGGTATTGCACGGGTCCAGGCTGAGGCTCCCATGCGTCCAATCTTTTGCACCGAGATGCCCAAGCTTGGGCAAACGTGGTCAGACGTCGAAATGCTGACATATTGGGGCGGAGGGTTGTGCCATCGTCCCTCCCTGGAAGCCAAGCCTGGGTGTGGATGTCAGCGTAAATAGGACTGATGAAGAAGACGTGAGGGGCGTCCTCGATGAATCCCTCACCACACAGGCAGTCATTGAATGCGTGGCGGGGCCTAAAAAACTGCAGCCACGAATTGAACCCCCCATGGTTATAAATTAGTTGGGTCGATGGGAAGGTGGGGCGCCACCATTTGGCTTGTACGGGTCCTGACAGAAGGCAGCATGGCATGGAGATGAGCCCATCTGCCAGATGTCGACCACCCAGTTCTATGCTGCCCAAAGATTGAACTTCCTCCATATTTTTAAAGCGACCACACCACCACCAGGTTCACAATACCTGATAGGCAGTAGTGCTGTATGCTGGTTGGACTGTGAGGTGTATATCCCTCTGCATGGCTGCCGATCCATCGGAGATAGTGCAACCCACCATGCAGCAGCAGTATATTGCACTATCGGCAGAAAAATTGCGCGGTAGTACAAGTGGCATGCATGGAGTGACACGTAGGCCCGGCCAACGAGCACACATGTGCTGTGAGAGCGAAGTACATCGCCTTTAACGGGGGGCAAAAGTTGCACAGGGCGACCATGGGGACAAAAGGCTACGCCCCGATGATGAACAGACGCGTGATTGTGGTCCTAGCGAGTGCAGCACCATAAACTGTGACATTAGGCAGGTCGCCCTCTGTATGCTAGGTGTGGTAGCCCCAGGAGCACTTCTTGCAGTGTTGACCCCTTCATTCGGATTCAAAACACGTGAGTACACACGAACCATCTCTAAAAAATCGTGTTGGCAGTTCCACCCGAATGAAATGCAGATTATACGGTATACTAATACTATAGAATCTTCTCAAATATTTCATGTATTCACAAATCATTTCACTTAGTTTTCATTCGTTTAACTGGCAATTTTTGCTGTCTCTAACACCGCTAGACCATATAATAAAAACGATTACTCTTATTCTTGTTGCATTTATCTCATTTCCGGTTTCCTTTATACTGATTTTGCCTCCATTTTTGGGTGGAGGTCCAAAATCTACTAAAACCTAAGGGTTTTCGCATTTTTCTTGTAAACGGCTGTAACAATTTTGATTAAACTTTGCCATTATCTTTTGCTAGTTAGTACATAACTTTTCTTCTTCATAAATATCTCCATTGGAAATGTTAAGATCGGAGGCAAAAGCACCCAACTTTTCGCCAACGACGTGCCGTACATACGGGGATTGTATCTTCGTTCAACGCACTAAATCGAAAACATTTATGGAGAACAATATGTCGGTACAGGTTACGTAAAGATACTCTGTATGTTTAGTCGAAATCCTTGAAGCTGTTTTTGAGAAAATAGGGCAAACGATAAATTAATCTACAATTCTTGTTTTTGAGCTCAGTTCAACAGGAAGATAGAGAAATGATTGCAAGGAACAAAATGTGGTTGCAAACAGGCACTCCGTAAGATAGATCAAATCTAGTGAAATAGTTACTCGGAAAATGTTCAAAAAAAACATTATTTTCGATACATTTTGGTTTTTATCTCCGTTCAATGGAGTACCAGAGGAACATTTGGTGAGAACTATTAAAACAATTCTGTGAGTTTAACGAAAATGGATGAAGGCATTTTGCCAAAAAGCGCGAACAAAATATTTGTTGTTTCATAGGCCTATATTGCCTGCCATTCACCTAATTTTCATGGAGATATTTTTGCAAAAGTTGGGAACTGACTGGTAGAATATAATTCAAAAGTTTAATCAGAAGCGTTATATCAGCTTTCGAGAAAAATACGAAAACCCGTAGTTTTTGGTACTGTGTAGTCCCCCCCCCCCTCACAATCGATGGAAATCTTCATAATCTTATTTTCGGGTCGTTTCTTGAATCACGTATGAACTGATTGGTGAGGAGTAGGAGCAGCACAATAAAATCCGTAACCACAAGCGCTTCCCGGTCTCATTAAAATGTTGTTATAAACAGAATGATAAATAGATTTGATTGGTTGCTAGAACCATGAGAATCGCTGAATGTACTTGAGGCCACAGAAAATTGTGTGGTCCTCAAAACGTTACCCTTGTAACTCCAAAGCAGTGAACACGAACCACTCCAAAAACAAAATCATGTGGACAATCCCATCAATTACCGATACGTCGGTCTTGGTATAGGTATCAGCAGCTCAATAAATTCAGGGACTCATTGGGCGCTACCACTTTCTACGTCAAACGTAGATGTTTGTATTGGAGGGGGGGGGGTTGATTGCGTCGCAAGATAACTCCACGACAGTTAACACGAACATGTTGACAGTGACAGTCTGATAAATTATCTACACGCTGGGTACTCAGTAGTGGTCGTGAGATACGTAGGAGCCCCAATGAATTTCGGCAAGTTATGCTCCACCAGTTGGGTAACTGGATTGTGATAAAAATGGCTGAATGTACGTCAGGTTGCGGAAAGTTGTGTTATGCGCTGAACTAGATATTTGTTTAACGATTGCAGTACTTTGTTTGTCTTTTGTGTTTTGGAAAGTCAAAGATACAGGGAATACGTGTGTGGTGATCGCGTGCCAAATTGTGACGTGTTAGGGGGGAAAAAAGCGGTCGCAAGGGGCAACAACAAACTCTAAACAACAACAACAACAAAACGGACAACAATAACATTAAAATGTGGGAGGTTGTCGTTTGGCGGGAGATCTTACCTGGGGCGGTGGCAGAGGGAGCCGCCGGTGCTTCCTGGGCCCCGCGTCCATCTGACGTCCTCCTCGAACATCTCGAGAGCGGCTCATCGAGCAGCGGCGCCCGTCTTCATCTTATCGCGTCCCGATGATACCGAGTCCTGATCCGAGTCCGACCCGACGAAAATCCCTCCGTCTTATCGCCCTTCGGACATTTATTGATCGACCCCGATCCGGTGCGACGCTCCTGCTCCTCCTCCTCCGCCCCCACCGTCGCCCAGACCCTTCGCGCCTCGCGCGTCGCTCCTCCCCCCCACTTCGCCCTTTCCCCGCTTCCGATCCGATTTTCGAGTTTTCGCTTCCTCCTCCTCCCGCGACAACCCTCCGCCCGCCCCTCCCCGTCCGAATCCGATCGTCGACTTCCCGCGATTTTTCGAAAATCAGGTTCCTGCTTAAGCAGAAGCGGGTCGGAAGGTGAAGAGCGAGCGCGGCCCCGTTAACCCGCTCCCCGCGCCCCTCGTATTGATTTTCCTTCTTGGGGGGGAGGGTCACTCGAACTTTCACACTTTGTTTACATATTTCATTCCGATTTTCATCACTTCGACAACGTTTTTCGCCCCGCGGTAACAACAACTGCACAAACAACAAAACGTCACTCGGACGACATTCGACGGGACAACAACAACAAAACGTGACTAAATCTTAACAAAGTGAAAGTTTCTTTTGTATATTTTGGTCGAGTGAGTTGAGTGAAAAGGGGGAGATGGGGGAAAACTACGGAGCGGTAAAAAAAAAGGTCACAACGACTGAGGGTTGTGGTGAGAAAGTGACGTGACTACTGCGGCCTCAACGGCCAAATCCATCGAACTAAAAATGGGGGAAAGTGGGGGGAAGGGGAGAAAAAGAGGCAAATCTAGTTTCGGAGGGAGGTCATACCTATCCGCAGATATCCGCTCGTCATATCGAAATGGGGGAGGGCACCAGCGGCGGACGTCGCGTCGCTACTCCAAGTGGCGAAATACGGCGGACGGCGGACGAGGGTTGTTTGACGGTGAGGGGAGGCAGTTGTCGTGGACGGTCGTCTTTGAGATGTGAGAGGGGGTTTGAGGGGCGGCGCAGGCGCCGTAGACGGTCGTCTTCAAGGGTGTGGAGGGGGAACTTGGGGAAGTTTTCCCGCGATCGACGACTCCCCTTTTCCAGAGATTTCCCTCGTCATTTTAAAATTTCGGAATTTATTGCGTCGCTCCTATTTACGTCACGACCTTCATTGAGTGATCAGTGAATTGGCGAATCTTGAAACTATCGTCATGATTTTTACTTTCCTTGGCTCTACTAAGTAGAAAAAGTTATGTAATTGGCTGAAAAAAAACTTTTGAGTTCTCTTCATATCTTTACGTTTCAGACCCCTTTGAGTCCGAAAAACACTCTTTGGGAAAATGGTCTGTGTGTGTGTGTGTATATGTGTCTGAACGATTTTTAGAAAAAAACCACCGTATCAAATCAGCTCAAACTTGATATCTCGCTCGCAGATCATCATGGGACGCCAAAATGAGGGTATGAACAAAATCCATCGAAAGTTAACGATAGTTATCAAAAAAGGCTCTAACGATTTTGATTAAATTTTTTATATTGATAGCTCCCAATATGCCAACTATACCATAAAATTCTCATCTGTGGAAAAATGACGAGAGTAGCACAATAAATTACCAAAACTTTCGACGAAATCGATTTAAGAGTGGTTTTTTGAGAAAACGACTGAGCCAAATCACCTGAAATTTGACGTCTAGCCTACAGATACCATGACACGCAAAAATTAAGGGTACGAACAAAATCCACCGAAAGTTAACTATAGTTAGCATAGTGATTAAAACACCAAATTTGTTTTCTCGAAAACGAATCTAACGATTTTGATTAAATTTTTTATATTGATAGCTCTCAATAAGGCAACTATACCATAAAATTCCCATTTGTAGGAAAATGACGAGAGCAGCACAATAAATTATCAACATTTTCGACGAAAAGCGTTTTCAGCGCGGTTTTTCCTAATAAACTTCGCTGGAATGTTGGTAGAATGTTAAAGAAAACTGATATTGTAGTCCAATCCAATACCTAAAGGGTGAGTGTTTAGAACCGCTCATGAGATAGATGGGGCTCACTCCAGAAATTCCTGAATTTCCTAGAATTAGCCATGTAGAAAGTGAATTGATGTAGAGCTGAGGAAAGTTGTGTGTTACAACGCACCAGATATTTTTTAGAAGGATCAGGTCAACATCTCATCAAATTTAGTCGATGGAAACGACTGTATCAAAATAAAAAATGTCGTAAGATGTCTCTCCCTACCCATGTCTCCCTACCAGTAACAAGTAAGTAACTTATTAGACTATTAACAAGACTTTTCTGTGGATGTTCGGAAGGAGTTGCTCGCCCTTGTAGTACAGCGATTTATTACACAACTGTTTATTGCACTCTTACACGGCACGATTGGTATTCTATTCATCCCAAGGTCGGAAGATAGTAAGAGTATAACATGGGTCTGTCACCATTCCAGACAACGACAACTCATATGAAAAATAACTGTTGAACAGATTGGCTCACTTACAAACCAACCAGACCAGGTTATTCAGTGAATTGACGGTGGAGAAACAGAATTCTTCGAAGTCAATGAGAGTCGAGAACTACAGGCCTCTCTCCCTCATGTCAAATATTGCCAAACTTATTGAAAAGGCTGCACAGATGTATCCGACTACGTACGTGGAAGCTAGTGGTTTCCTTAATGACAGACAGTTCGGGTTTCGAAGGGGGAAGAGTACGAAGGATGCAATTTCGGAAGTGGTTGAGGAAATAACTGGTGCCTTGGATGGAGAAGGCACATGTATGAATGTGTTTAGGGACCTCCATGAAGTCTTCGACAGTCTCCCTCGTAGCTGTCTGATAGAGTGACACTTGATCGTTCACTTACGGTGTTCCTCAGGGGACTGTCTTGGGCCCCTCACTGTTTCTCGCCTGCATAAATTCCCTTCGCTGGTGTGCTTTGCAGACGACACTATCGTGCTGTTTCAAGGTGGAACTTGGGAGGAAGTAGTGCTTAGAGCGAAGAGTTCGTTGAAGGTGGTCGTTCAATGGTTGAATTTGTCCGTTTCTCACTTCGCTCAGTGGGTGTCCTTGGGTTGGAGTCCTTGAGGTGTCATCGGGGGGACTCTTGCTCCTGTCCGGAAATAGAGCAGGTTGGCTCAGTCAAATACTTGAGAGTAGTGTTCGACCAATTCTTGAGTTGGAAGGATCATGTCTCGATGTTGTGTCGACGATTAAGAAGAATGACAGGAATCTGCTGTGAAATTCGAGGCTTTCTGATTCTCGAAAATTTGAAAACATTCATTCGGTTGTGTCCTACGGTGTAGCCGCTTGGGAAGGTACGAGTGGAACCACTGTGCAAGCTCTCATTGTTGCTCAAAAATGCCTCATGAAAAAGCGTAGACGTTTCCCCTCTTTTGAGCTGTTCAGGCTATTTTATTTTTTTTTTATTGCCATTCATTAACAACGTCCTGAGTGACGGGTCACGGGTTCACCCCCCTAAGCTGGCCGGTATAAATGTGGTATGGATGGACTGGACGAAGTTTGAGCATGAATGTAATTTATTGGGTGCAAGGGTGGGCAGGGACACAAAGAGGGAATCCTAAACCCGTAGGGGCGGCCGGTGGTGGGAGGGCCCTTGCTTACCAGGGACCTGGGGTCCTCCAGCAAAGAGGGTAGTGGCAGATCAATCCCTAGAAAACCACCAATGGGGTTCTGCAGATATCGTAGTGGTCGAGGGTTCGCTGGAAGTAGTTCCCTGTCCCAGTCCCCCACTTTTCTTTTTGCCTGATGGGACGGCACTGCTTCCGCACACTCCTACATCATAAGGTAAATGTTTGGGGTCCCAGGATTCGAGTCGATGTCCAAAATAGTTACCTTAATTGAATCAGCAGGTGCATGTGAACTTTGTGACTCAAATACTCGTAGCTTTGGGAATGTTAGATCGCCTTTAACCACAGCAGGTCAAACTGCGTGTCTGTATCGTGGAGGGAAGCTTTTTAATAAACACCCCCCCCCCCCTGGTTAGAGAAATTTCGTCCTCAACCATTTCAAGGCACCTGTAAAAGAATTATTTATAACTTAATTTTTCTTTTCCCTACAATTTCCTCCATATTAATATTAACTATTTTTCATATGTTGTACGTAATTCCGTGGTGTACCTAATAGTATAATGAATTTAAACTCCTCCCCCAAGCACAATGTTTCCTCATATGGGGGAGTAGCATTCACATGTATAACTATGTATTTAGAGTATAAAAATAAATGAATGAAAAATATAATTTGTCAATTGCCCAAATGGTAAACGAAAGAGAAAAAAAGTTTTGTTACAAAAAAGGAAGTATATACGGGGCAATGAAATTAGAAGCCCTTACTATACTAAGAATAAATTTTAGCGAAACTAATCAAAGTTAATGTTCGAGTAGAGGAAATGTCCGAATAAGAAGAAAGTTTCGCCTGACCGTGATTGCTGAGGCGTTGGGAAGGAGGAGGAACGATCCAGGCGACCTTGTAGGTCAGAAAACGATGACGCGGCGTGTGGCTGCAGCAGATCGAGTGATGGAGATCGCTGATTCCCAAATTGCAATAGCGAATGGGATTGGGATGCTGACGACCCAATAATAGTGGGATGGTGGTGACTCAGCTATTGTAACTAGTTGGTCAAATATCTGGTGCGTTGCAACACACAACTTTCCTTAGCTCTACAACAATTCACTTTGTACATGGCTAATTCTATTTAATCAATTCATTTACCACTCAGTTCATTTGAACTTGGTCAAACAACACTTTACGGCAGCATGAAGCGGTAGCACTTACAGTTCCGGAATTTATTGTGGTGCTCGTACTCATTGCAAGACCATTATTGAGCCATTGGTACACAGATAATTAATGAGGCTGTAAACACAAATTTTTGAAGGAGGATAGTAATCACTTTTGCAGAGTTATTGGGTAAACACTTTTAGAACTGGTAGTAAGCGAACAGTGGTAGTTGAAATTCAGGAATTTCTGGAGTGAGCCCCATGTATCTCATGAGCGGTTTTAAACACTCACCCTGTAGATATTAGATTGGACTACAATAGCAATTTTCTTTAACCTTCTACCAACATTGCAGCGGAGTTTGTAAGGAAAAAACTGCGCTAAAAGCGCTTTTCGTCGAAAATTTTGATAATTTATTGTGCTGCTCTCGTCATTTTTTCACAAATGGGAATTTTATCGTATAATTCTCTTATTGAGAGCTATCAATATAAAAAATTTAATCAAAATCGTTAGAGCCATTTTTGAGAAACAAAATTTGGTGTTTTGATCACTATGATAACTATAGTTAACTTTCGGTGGATTTTGCCCATACCCTTATTTTTGCGTCCCATGGTGACCTGCGGGCGAGATTTGAAGTTTGAGCTGATTTGGTACGATGGTTTTCTCTAAAAATCGTTCACAGACACCCAGACACGCACACACACACACAGACCATTTTCCCAAATAGTGTTTTTCGGACTCAGGAGGGTCTGAAACGTAAAGATCTGAAGAAAACTCAAAATTCTTTTTTCAGCCGATTACGTAACTTTCCTTTCTACTTTGTAGAGCCAAGGAAAGTAAAAAGAAGCACGCGTCCGAGTGAACGAAAAGGCGGACATCGATGGTTTGATGGCGAGGGCAGTTGGGCGTTGGAACGACTTGAAGGAGAACGGGTAGGCACGTTCGATCCAGACGCGTTTTGATTACCGTTCACAAGTCTACAGCACTTCTTACGTCTATATTGTTATTAATAAACAACTTCTACCTCGGCGTTAACAATTACTATGTTGGTAGAGCAATTCCATGCCCCATCCCATTCGATGCTAGGCAATTGGCACAATACGACGAGCCGGGTGGTAGTGAGAGGAAATTAGTGCAGGCCAGGGAGAATAGATAACTGTCCCTACATCGTCCCGCGAGCTCCTTCGACTACTAGAATTCATCTCACTACATCTGTGTCATTCCACTGTCCCATCTTGATGCAGCCAAGACCTTCGACTCGTTACATGACCTGACTCCAACAGAACGACGAAAATAGACATATTCCAGGAGCCTAAAGCTACTTGTCAAGTCGAGGTGACGGGGGGTTGAAGTGAGACGGGAGGTAGACCGGGAAATGAGCACACACTGGAGTGATTTCACTGTTTTGCTATCAAGACGAAGGCATACACCTCTGAGACTACTCCCATTCTGCGGAGCTCTAAAAAATACCTAGAAAACGATACTTAACACGACGTAACTGCAATAAAACTGCCAACTTTTTTTAACGACTTTTTTAAACTATTTTTTGCCCATAAAAACAATGGGTTTTGTACAATCGGATTTCCGTGCAATTAAAAAATAAAAATGTCACAGTTAAATGCTCCTTGACAACACAAATGATGCTAGTGAACTAAGTGAGGGAGTGGATGAGAGCTCATGGGCTGCCCTTTGCCCTGCAGAAGACAGCTGGCCATGGTGACGACGCGAAAAATAGATACCCCCCCCCCTCCTTTTATATGGAGGCCACGGAGCTAGAAACAACGGAAGCAGTTCGATCTGTGTGCGTAATAGTGTTTACCGAGTTGTCGTTTGGCGTCCACATCCGACAAGTAGCAGTTAAACCTGCCACAGTAACAATGACTCTGATGGCCAATACGAAAGGATCGCGAGCAAGATCGAGGCGGGTACTTTCCATTCCTCTTATACGCACTGGATGTGTGTGCTGATACACCGAGCGTTGCTTACCACAGGATGGCAGTAGCGCAGAGTTTCTCGCTAGGCAGTGTTGGTAGTGGCGAGTGTTATTCCAATCCATATGCAGCACATGCGTGATCATTCCCCCCGTACAGCGAATTGGCTTGACCTCGTCACCAGTACGCTGCATGCCCTCTGACGCCTTCTACTCGATTCTTGTTCCCTTCTAGCGACCATTCGGTGATGCCAGTGTTGCGCGTTCTGTATACTTCAGTCTGCTTTTCATTTTTGTCTCGTCCGCTCATTTATTCGATCTCATTTTTCTCTCTTATGTACCCAATTTTGTTCCTCCAATGTCTCACTATTGTACGTGTATTGACTCCACAGGGTAGAGTCGACGTACGTCGATGCAGGGTGGATCAGATTCGAAATGGGCCGCTCCTGGTGAGTGAACGATAGGGCGCTTATTGGCAGTTGACTTATGACGCGATTGAACTTCGTTTCTTGTGATGTGATCAGCTCAGCAGCACTTTGTGCGTTGATTTGTAAGATCCAAAGGTTAGGGGTCTTACGCAAAAAATTGAGGAAGTCGTCCAGCGGCTAACGTCTCAACGATCTCATCAGGCTGTTGATTGGTCATGGCGGAGTAGGCTGTTAACTCACTGTTCTGACTCCACAGGCGAGCGAAGGACCAGGTATGCGAATATATTGAGAGGCTTCCTTCTAGTCCTACCACCAACTGGAATCACTCATCTCCCATGACACTAAGGATTGAGCGGAAAGTAAGTCAGGCCTACGCATTGGGCACAGCTACCCGGCTAAAAGGGAGCGCATTTCGGGTCCCATTGAACCTAACACCCGTTCTCATGAGGGCAAGTCCAATCAATGAGTGAATAAAGCATAGATGCAAGGAGAACGCCTTTTGGCAACTCCTGCAGTGGGGCTGGACTCATTCAGGTTCTTAGGCTGCTCAAGCAGCGACTAAATCAAATGATACCGAGGGAGGCGTCAGCTAGACACAGGCCACTAGGCTGGTCACTCCCTCCAACTGCCTCAGGTCTTGGACTACACGACCAACACATGGATGGTTTAGTTTTCACCTCCTCAAGCTCGGCTAAATGTGAAGAGGGTATGAGATACCTTCGCAACAGTCCTGAGTTCGATTAAATGCACAACCCACAAGCCAAGATGAAGTCTCAGAGACAATTAATATCCCACCTCAGAAATGCAACCATTTATGGCGCGCTATCCTGAATACTGTTTCATGTAGACGGAACACAAAAGGGCAACTGCAATCCCTGGGACAAAGTGTACATGAAACACTTTATTTGCTTTCTACTTAGCTTGAGCTCCCCTGGGGGAGTAGAGTTGGCAACTTGATAAAGGAAATTTTTAGGAGTAAAAATAATGAGTCAACTGGGAATATTACTTGTGCACAGAGATAGAGAGCACTTTCTTGTTTTTACGGACTCTGAGGTCGTCCAGTCCAACGGAGTAGCCCTTGGCTGGGGAACGAACCAATCCTGACTTCCAGGGAGAGGCTCTGCCTGTGGCGACTGTTTAGCTTCCTCGTACTCGTAGAATTAACATATGGCTATCAAATATATATGAAACAACTTCAATGCGGAGCAATCCAAATGCGTCCAGTCAGTCACTGACTCAATGGCTGCTCTGGAAAAGGAAGAGGGAAGTTGAGGTGGAACCTACACCCAAGCCCTTGCCATGCTTCCCACGAGATGTGGAGTAAAATGACACACCAGCAGAGGCACAAGCACCTCAAGAAGATGAAGTGGCCGAGTACCACTCCTACTCCCATTTGGGTGAGAAGGGGGTGCACTGGGGATGCTAGAGCTAAGCGCTTCAGGGAGCAAAAGGGGACTCCCTCCCCACAAAATGTGGAGAAGGAAAGGAGGGAGAGCGCCTACACAGTTGAGTGGTGAGTACACTAAAATTCATTCGTCTATGATGACTACCCCCTAGCCTCTTGACTCAAGCCACTGCCGACATAATCGTGCTCCACCTGATAGAAGAACTGGCATGCTGAATACGGAGGAATGCGCAGTACACTCCTGCAGGCACTCCCTGTGGAGCGGCAGGCTGGTAGTGAGCTGCGTGGATGAGCTGTCCAAGGACTAGCTCACACGATGCTTCTGTGCGAGAGTCTGCTCAAGATATGCGACCCGAACTAGCTGAAGGAGTTCAAAAGGATTGGAGCATTCATCCCTAACCCGGTGATCGACATCTAAAACTGCTTGCAACACGTTGCTGCCCAGAACACTGGTCTACGTGTGGAGTGCTGGAAGGTTCTGGGCAGCAAGAAGAGCGATAGGGGGATATATTTTGTATTTGTCGGGAATGGGAGTCGTAGTTTTTGCTTGCGTGGAGGGATGGTGTCAGCCTCTACCATGGGTTCAATAGGGTAGAAGTGAGACCCCTGAACAAAGTACCACCGGAGTTGCCAAAATGGAGGTGGAGGAGATGCCAGGGAAAGCTGCTGTAGGTGTGGGAGGCGTCCTGATCACGGGTGGGTCGGGGGTCTCGACATCTGGGTGTGCTGAGGTTGGGAAGAAAGCCTCAAAGACTCACCAATCAGTGGCTGCAGGGGCCCTGCCTTGGCCTTTGGCTTCAGGGATCGGGGGGAAGCCCATTGTCTTTCCACAAGAGTGCAACCTCTGCACATTGAGTATTGTTATTAAATTTATTATAATGCGTTGTGGATGTTCCACAGTTCGTGTTACCTTTTCTTATTGATTCTGTATTGTGGACTTATTCCTGACACTATCAAATAAATACTTTGAGTAGGAGTTCTGCTCAGTTGGATTGTCTAGACCAGTTCTTACGATTTAGTCCTGATGACGTTTAATAACAAGATCATCTGCAGCCTCAGCCAAATACAGGTATCTCCCCAGTGTTTCGGCCATTTTGCAAGTCCCTTACGCGTACGTATTTCTCTCAGATGGCGGTTCCAGGGCTGACTCAAGGTTCCACGAATTGGGTTAATGATGAATTGGCCCATTGGTTCAAATCGCGCCTTACCATTACGCACCTGAAAGCGAAAAGATAATTTGTCCTGGTCGCCAGTTGCAGTTCGAGACTATCACAGTAAAAGGGCAGAAGAAAGCAAGTTCGACTGCCGCAGAACAATTTATTTAGAATCGAAAGTTAGGTAAGAAAAGAAATGGAGAGAGGGTTATCCCGATCGTTTTCACTCGATCTCTCAGATCACTGTTGGCGCACGTAAAAGTATGAAACCGGATGGTATTCCTTCCCTCCTTCTGAAACATAGTGTTGAAGCCTTTCACGTCCGCTACGTGCTTTCGTCGGGTATGGTTCCCAAGGAAAGGAAGACATCGGTCACGCCAGTACCGAAGAGTGGAGATAAATCGTGCATTGAGAAGTATCAACCTATCTGCTCACTTTCCTCCATTCTTAAGATTTCGGAAAAATCGTTATACCTAGGGTGTTATTCCGCTGGTCGTAACACTTCTGTCCCCAAACCTCGGCAGGTCTGTTTCTTTGTTTGATGACTGTACCTAAACCCTCGACGAGGATTATATCAGTCATAGAAGTTGCGGTTTCGCTAATATGCAAGAGGCCGGCCCCTGCAGCATCCACCGAACTCAGACCTGTGGAGGTACGGCAGGTATTTGGTCGTTAGCCAGTCTCACCGTAGAGAGCTGTTGCCCGTGTGTTACCGCGCGGAGGTGACCACCTTAGGAATCCCGTACCATCTGGGAGTAGTTCTTAATCTGGTTCCCTACCTGATCTTACTGTTTACTTGGGTGGCAAGTTTCAAAAGGACTGATCAACTATAACCACGTTTCTTAGCCATTACCTTCTTTGCGAACTTTGCAAAATGGTTATAGGCTTCCTTTGTAGCAGTCAAAGCTGCTAAGTTCGTTTGCCCTCCCAACAACCGTAGCTCACTGTTGTAGAAACTACAGTGGAGCAGCACATGGTTTCTTGTTTCCTCCGCACTGGAGGCACAAGACGTGCATAATGGAGAGTCTTTCAGAGAAAAGAAGTGGAGCCGCGCATTGAAGTCACCATGTCCCGTGAGGAACTGGCTCGTCCAGTGGTCTGGCTCAACCCATTTTCTAGAAAGACGTTCACGGATGTTGGGGAAGAACTCATACGTATCACGTCCCTTTGACGAGGATTCCCATCTCGCTTGCCATTTCTCTAGAGCCCATTCATCGATGACGGCAAGTTTCTGTTCTGTGGTGAGATCCGCACGGAGTTCAGCCCAAAGCGGGGGAAGCTCCCGTTTCACTCTCCAACACACACACACACCCCCAAACCTCGGCAGATCGATAGTGACTCTCGCGAATTTCTCCAAATGCTTTGATGAAGTTCCTCGCTCTCTCCTCATCAGCAAGCTCAAAGCCTTTGGATTCAGTAGCTCACTACGTTCAGTTTTTTTTTTAATTTGAATGGTGGCACCGGGAAACCCCCCAATGCAGCCACAACTGGACCTATTGTGTGGGCGAGCATGAGCTCCCTCATGTTCTCCCAGTTTCACCCCCAGCTCCTGCAGAGCTGGTGTCCTTTGATGCTGCGTCCACAATACGTCCCCACCATTCTCGCACACATTGCAAGACAAACTTGAGGTCCATCCCCGCAACTTCCTCCAACTGCAGCTGATGAACCCCAAGCACTCTGAGGCGTGCTGCAGCCAGCCCCTCACGCGTTCACAGTACTAACTCTGCTGTCTCCAGCTCCACCTCGCAGAATCTGCAATTCTGTTCCTCTGACTTGCCAATCTTCGCCAGGTGGTACCTTAGTGGACAGTGACCTGTAAACAGGCCACATACCATCTGTATACTATCTCTCTCCAGGCTGAGGATTTCTCTTGTTCACTCCCTGGAGTCTGATGAACAACCTGTGCCAGGCACATCCAGGCACTAGGCAGCCCTGCACTTCTCCTCCCACTTACCAACCTCCTTGATCAAATGGCTCTTGAAAGTCCCTACAAAGGGCTCAGGTCTCACTGGGGTAAGCGTAGATCCTCCTCGTTTCCTTCTATTCCTGCATGACCTGGCACCCAACCAGTGCCAGTTATTCAGGCTAGTCAGGCATTACCAAACATATAATATATCGTGTCCCCAGCCTCAAGAGAGATCCTACGCCACCCTTCCCACCAAGGTCTTCCATAGATTCGTACCCGTACCCCAAAAGGAAGCTCAAAGTTAAATTTCATCTGTATCGAGTCTCTGATTTGCAGGGCAGCCCCGTCTGCACGCGCCTTATCCCAAATCAAGTGGTGTGGGACCTGTCTCCCCCGCCTGACAACACCCAATTCCAGCATATGAGCCAGCCGCCTGCAGGTAGGCAGCTCTCTTCATAAGTATGTGGAGAGGTGCAAGACCTCTAGTGCAGCCATCAGGGCTGTCTCCATACAACCCCTACAGCCACGCAGGTCCTTGTACTCCTCCATATACATCTATGCTGAAATTGGGTCTTGTTAGGCGGAGGAGGAGTTACCTTTAGGTTGTTAGAATGAAGTCGTTTTTTCCAGACCCCTTCAAAATACTTCTGCGGTACCTCAAGGTTTCCATATAGGGCCAATGTGTTTTTTCATTTTCATAAACAATGCATCAGCAATTTTGTCTTGTGATGTATGCTTTTTGCCGACGATCTAAAGCTATTTCACAGGGCCCACTCAATCTTTTTAAAAATATATTTTAATGTAATCACTAACGAAGGAAAGAATTAATCATACAAGAGTTAATCATGCAATAGAAATGTTTCTTGTTACTCACTGTAAGTTATGTGCTTATGCTGTGGGAAGGAGTTGAGTTTTAAATAAAAATATTAAATCATATTGACGTACGTTCCAAGTAACTCGGTTAGTTAATTGAGTAAAACAACTCAATTGAACACTTCCATATCGAAAACCTTTATGTCGAAGCTATTTGAAGAATGTGGTGTATTATGTTCTTAAATATAAGTGTCCTGCGTGGCTTTTGAGAGGATGGTAAGAAGTTGAAGAGTTTCAAACGCCTGTACTCGTACAACTGTTGTTTTACAGAATGAAATCTCAGTGAGGAGTAGACCATGCTCTCTTGTCACCTTGTTAGAGCGTCGTTACTTCGGACGTCGCGATATATTTTAACCATAGGATGTGCAATAACATCCTTTCATTGCTCCCCTGCTCCACACTTACTCTAACACAACTCACTCGTTTCGCTATAGTAAAAGACCTCGAAAGACTTTTAAAAACCCAGCTAACCTTCACTGGCCTGATTACCGGTCGCTCTCTCACACACTCTTTCGAGGTCTGCTGGCCATCATATCACAACTGGCACATCCTCCATAGTCTCCTCTCGGGGCAGCTTGATGCTTCCTGCCTTCTCACTCAAATTGGTCTGCACATCACCAGGTCCAAGCTCACGCCACACTGTCTTTTCTCCCCTACAAACTGCTTTTGTCCACTCCCCATCCCTGCTTCTTCTACATTCTCAACAGGCTAGATTCTATCAGCACTCCCCCCACTGACCCCCTCAACTCTACACGCAACATTCTCAGCCCTGTACCGCCGTGCGGTCACACACGAGCAACAGCTCTCTACCGGGAGACAGGCTAATGACCAAATAACTACTGTACCTCCGCAGGTCTGAGTTCGGTGGATGCTGCTAGCACATTACTGAAACTGCAACTTCCATGACTGATATAACCCTACTTGAGGGTCTAGGAAGAATAATCGAATAAGGAAACAGACCTGTCCTACCTTTACAGTGCACATATCTGCCACTTATCATCAGAAAGCTACGTCTTATCTCGTGCGTTGGTTCTGGTGTTTAGAGCGCCTCACTCACAGAGTGTTCTGGACAGTCTGATGCATTCCTGGCCTATTCTCTCACGGTCGTCTTGAGTAGTCTGCCCCCTCATTTCCAGTGATCCGTGTATCCCCAGGAATCTAAAAATCCTAAAAGCGGGTTTTAGATTCATATCATTGGGTGGCTGAAATCGACGACTTTCCTGTTCCATAGGCTTCCTTCATGTTGTACTTTGTATTCCCTGTCGAACTCGTGTCTGTGCACACCCTATATGCTTCTAAGACCCCCTTTACCCATCACTGACAAAACCAGCGTCTCCATTCATGGTACACAAGGTTTCATCATGTTTCCTAGCTGGTGGCCCAGAAAAATGTCGTAAATGAGGTGGACGCTTCCACGGGCAGTAAATAATAAGTCGTCCAGAAGATAAAAACCTTTGTATTTCTATTTCGAATAAATAACGTTGACATATGTACACGATTTCATGGGGCTACAAGAATACAGCGAAATATCAGAATCACTCTCAGATCTCAAAATGCGTCATTAGATCAGGTAAATGCGCAATCTTTCGACGACAAAATACGCGATAAGTACAACAGGTAATTCTATCACAGATTAATTATTATTGAACTTTCAACTTATGCACACAACAACAACAACAACAAAGACAAAACAAAAAGGACATAGGAATGTTTTTACAATAAACGAATCGTTGGTACAGTTACGCTTTTGAGGCTTCATGCGTTGAAGGGTTTCGTTTTTTTGAATCCGAGGGGACTGGGTTGGTTTTTGGGGCGAAGGATGAAGTTGAGGTTGTACTCAGTGTTGACGGCGTAGTAGACATTGGCGTCCGAAGGAAGTACCATTTCTGTAAACCACAAACATTTTTGTCACGTTATTTTGAGGCTCATTGCATGCCCAAGGACCCCTTTTGACGACCCATTCTTAATTTTTCAACGATTTCTTACGAAGTAAAAAGGAAACGATCGCTTGAAAAAAATTGAATTTTGACTCAGAGCTTCACATTTCTAGAATCCATAAAACACCATTTCAGAAAGTGTTGCGTGTCTTTGAATACAATTTTGAGAATAGCCAAAATAAGGATATGAGCAAAAATGCCTTAACACTAACTCTAGTTATCATAGAGATCCAAATGACAAATTTTCCGCCCTTTAAACGACACTAACGATTTTGATTGAGTTTTTCGTACGAACTGTTTCATATTGCACGATAGTCCCGTCAAATTTTCATAGAAATGAATATATTATCAATTATTTCTACGAAAATCAGTGTTGATGCAGGTTTTTACTAATAAATCCCCTTTTAACCCATTCAATGTGGATGAGGTAATATTACCTCATGACACTTCACTCCGCCTACGTTTGAGGTAATATTACCCCAAGGCCCTCTCGCATCACTCTGTACGTTTTCGTATTCGAAGGGGGGATCTTCTACTTTTGGGGCTGCAGTGGGATGGCATAGCCTTCATTATGATTTTCTTAGTGCACCAGTATGCGCCGTTTTTCCGTACCTCTTATACCTGAGCCGCAATACACCAGAGAAGTACACTCTCGAAAATCCTTTTTTTTGTCTTCAGTAGGGGAGTGTAGAGCGCTAGGAAGGTCCCGCATTGAATGGGTTAAGATACTACCATTCCCAAAACAATCGTGTTAGCAGTTCAATGAATCACCAACACAATGGTGCATTAATAGCAATAATATTTCACCCAATCCCGGGGAAACAAGACGATTATTGTAAGGTAGCTCACCTTCTTCGACTATAAGTTCATTGGATAACTGCTGGTACTGAGAGTGAGGGGGATAGGGGGATATTCGGTTGACCATTCAAGAGTCGATAACGATTTAATTGACGAAGTACGCACTGAACAATACCTCAGTAGTATTTGCAATAAATCAACAAGTATATTGTGAGTCACTGCACCCAAACATTGGCGAACGCACAACTAGAAAGGCATTCGGGTAACTGCTTCGTAGTCCTCAACTGGGTTGGAGGACCCTTTTGACAGAGGTACTACCTGGTTCCTTGAAAAGCGTGTGTTGAGGTGTAGCGCCTGTGGAGACCAATTAACTCGTTGGAAAGTTACAGCTCGACAGGTATGAAATAACAGTGGCAGTTTTTTGCAGTGTCTTCTACAGTTCCAAAACTGTAAACGTGAAAGTTACCAAAAATATTTGGTTCAACGCATCAGATTGCTCCGTTCTACCTACCTTGCCCTGTGGAGGCAGCCACCTGCCCTGGCATTAACCCATAATGCACCAGCGCAAGGTGGCAAGCTATGCATTCGTGTGGTACCGTGTTTCGTTTGGTCATTCGCCCGCCTTATCTTTCGATGGCACTTACGGCTTCTCCTCCTCCCTGGGCAAGGCAGTTTGGACTCACTGCCCTCCCTGAGGTTCAGAAGGACCCCTGTAAACTGCGGCAAAGGTCTCCAAAGCTTCCACCCAGTAAGAATGTTACTGAATCAATGAACGATAGTTCCAGAGCTTGTGTTTGGGCAACTACGGATGATGAGCTTATTTTATACCACTGTACCATACCATCTTGTTGAACCTTGAAATGGTTGAAGACCGTGAATTCTGTCCTAAATGTGAATCTCTGTCCACACGCTTAACGAATAAACTGAAATCAAAAGGGGCTCACCTTTGTGAGGCAATATTTGTGCTATCGTGTAATGATCTGGGCTTCCGTCGAGGCAGAGTTTCATCATAGCGTTTCGAATTACTTGCAGCGTTCTCTCGTTGTTGCTCAACATGATGCTCTTGTACAGAACGATCCCTGGAAAGTCGATAAACAAACAGTGCAATGAAATGGGCTCGTAGAATATTCTGAAGGTTCAGTTGAGATGTAAACGCTCCTCCAAACTCTCACAGAGTAGCCAGAGATGTGAGAATAAGGAGAGGTTCCACAGCCCTCCCATTAGCTCTTGTCTCACTCTGTACAACATCGCTACAAGGGGTGGAAGGGGTTGCTCTCAGAGAGTGGTTTTTGTACCCCGAGGATACTCTGTGAGAGTCTGGACAGAGCATAATATGAAGTGGAAGAAGATGGACGAAATATCACTCATTTAGTGAATCCGTTACAATGAATTGGGTCAAAGGCTGCTGATGGAGAAATCAGCTCTGGACTCGCATTTATAACAATCTGATTGATGAATTGTGATTATAGTTGTGATTATAGTCGAGTGTTTTGTTCTTTACAAGTTATTCTCATTTCAAAAACGAACAAAAGTTCTTAGAAAAGGCATTTAAAACCTTTTTCTTTTCAATAGAGATTTAGTTTAGTTAGCTTTGTAGTTACATTAGTAGTGGAAGCTGTCTTGAACTGTACAATGAGGGAAGCTTCATAAAAACAGCATCAAACAAACCCAGAACTAACCTTCTGTTTCTGCGTTGTCAGTTTGGTACGTGACCTTGATAATGTAGAAGTCTGTAGGACCTTGACTAGCACTCAAACTGGGGGACACGGCCGACCCCTCTTTGTCCAACGACCCATTTGAAGACGAGGAGGTGTGTGAAACTGAATCCTGAAACATAAACGTTTAAAAGAAGACTGGGAACGAAGAGGAAATGTGAAAGTCGTGCCAGGGGATTGAATTGTGGGAGTCATTCACAAGTTTGAAGACCACAGCAACTCTGAGCCGATCGTTACCTGATTCTGTGCTTATCCACTACACTACACCAGCAGAAGTCAAATGGTACAGCATCCTCCTTGTACAGGAGAATTGGATTGTTGGAGAGTCAGTCACGCGTTTGAAAACCACAGCAACTCGGAGCTCTGAACAAGTGTTGATTGTTATCTGATTCTGTGCTAATCCTCAACACTACGTCTGTAGGAGTCAAGCGGCAGAGCATCTTTCTCATCAGTTATTAACCACTCCTGGGGTCGACGATCTCAAATAAACAGACCACACGTCAGGGAAGCCTTACAAAATCCTTTCGTTATCCTCAAAACACGCAATTTGGTAAGAGACTTCAAACGCCAGTTGACGCAAAAGAAAGGGTGGGCTTTGTTTTCAGCTTCCTGGGAAATTACTATCAACATCATGCGTGAGAATGGGGACCATAAGCCAATCCAGTAGTGCGTGTCTGTTTAAAATCTGCTCTTCCCCATCTCTCTAATCCTTACGCCAAGGACGCCGAATACAACTCGCTCTTTTTCCAATCTTCACATATCAATCATTCATTACCTGAGTTGATCGAGCTTGAAAAAGCATGGATTCGATGGCACAACATACTGTCCATGATTACTCTGCCAATCCATGTTGTTTCCCAAGGTGAGACGGATTAATTTCATCCCCACGAGATGTTCAAGTAAATAATTTTCGTAAGTTAACTCACGTTTCCCTTATAATTCCAGACACGAACCTTCCCAAAAAAATCAAGACAGGTCCCAAGGTTTCTCTGTACATAGGTCACTCAATGAAGGTATTAGCTGTCCCGGTGAAACTGAACCAGGCCTGGGAGGCATCAAATTAAATAAGTCCCGGTCAGTAGCGACCATAGCAAGATGGAACAAACGCATAATCCTATCTACAAACTGGATCGAACAAACGCCTTCAAAACAAACCTTAGTGTCGACAGACGTGGACGTGTGGTCAATGTAAAATTGGCTGCTCGACGAGCTCGACGTTGACGCTACGGAATCATTTTTCCGATGCCCTGGTTTGATCCGGCTGTTCAAGGGCGTGTTTAATGGAGGCGGCTCGATTTGACAGCTCAGCTGATAGGCTTCTTTGTCGTCGAGCACAAGAACTGCGTCAAACCATCGATCGAAACTGGGGTCTTCTTGAATTGTGTAGGCGTTGGCGGCTCCTTGTAACAGTTTAATCTGAAATAAAAGTTACTGAGAGTTAGATACTGTCGCTTGTCAAGAGATGACTGTCAATCTGGAGGTTCCAATAAGATACTTGCACTGACCCCGCATTCCTCTTTAACAACATTAAAGCCAGCCAACTGCCAACTAGGTGCACACAAAAAAAGCAGCATTCAATTCATAAGTATCCACCTGATCTCCTCACACTCAAGCAACTTCTACTATGCGCAGGGACGTCCAGAATCATTTAACTGAAACTGGGAGGGGAGTGCCACTTCATTCGAATTTTCCCAGAGAAGAGCTGGTTGATGTTCAGCGTGGAAGGATTACTTGGTCTAAAGCTGCTGCTAGTGTTCTTTCATTTCTGAAACTGTAGTCTTCTGTTTCAGTGGTTTTTTATTCTCTCGATTCTGCTGCAACTACTTTTGTCTACACAGAACTGTTCATTGCCGATTCGTGATTAATTCCAATTATGCTCATCGCCCAAAGTGCTCAAACTAGCTCATAGTATAATTAGCATCAAAAAGTTTGCTGATCGGTAAATACACCCAAGTCAGTAACTTGTTGTTCGTGTTTGCATCGAATACAGCACCGATGGTAACTGTGAAAGAATTCTCATAAACTGACATAAATCCAACTTCCTCCAAAATGGCAAGGAGAGGACAGTCAACTGCCAACTAATGGCATCAGGACTTCACCCCATGATCTGACACTCCAGCTGAACGTACGATTCTATTTGAAGAAAATTAAAAGGGGAGAGAAGGACACGGGTGAACTCTACAGGAAAAGGATATGAATCAACTTCTGGAGCACGTGGAACAACCCCCAAGGCAACTATAAAAATGAGAAGGGACCCTCCTTCCTTGTCAGCGAGCTTTCGCGCTTCCCTCGAGGAGATGAGGAAAGGGTATGAAAATAGAGGTGGTTCGTCCAACATGTGAAAGTTGCTAAATGTAACCGTTAAAAATTTCAACAACCTCATTTTTGCTCCACAGTGGCAGAACTCCACCACCAGGAAAATTTTTATCTCCTTAATTCGAATTTGGTTGACGTAACGGTGTACCTGTAAAATTGAATATTTCTAATGCAATCATAGCGAAAATGTACAAACCTGTGCAAGGACCTCAAACTCTTTTCGCCGCTTGTCGAAATTAATGAGGCCGTCAGGAAGAGTGTCGGGAATGGCAACGTCTATCATCGTGAGGTCAGTCAGGAACGTCCCGAGGTAAGGAATCGTTCCATAGCTGATAGTCTGCAACAGAAAATGCGAACTTGAGCCAACTCTCAAGATAAGAGTCGTATTGACGTAGTGACAGAACTTCAGCGATGACACTTCTATTCTAAAGACCTTTCTGCTGCAAACTATTATCTCATAAGCTCCATTTTCCAGATCGGGCTTCACCTCAAATGACACCATATGAAAGATATTTACACCACCTTTGGCTGATGTGAATATATTTTTGAACATTTTTGGAAACTGGATGGCAACCGAGCCCATGGATGGGCATCCTCCCAGTTCCACCACCAGATGTCAAGGAGCTGAGGGCTCTTCATGGCATGTCCTCAATGCATCATCTCTTGAACCATATCGTATAGCAAATAAATACTTCATAATCGAAAAACACAAATACACATGCATCAGTCACAGAAGAAGCGACATTAAACACATAACACTTCAGCGTAAGGCTCAACTTTCAACACTATGTTAGAACATAATAAGAAAAGTTAATACGAGTCGCGAAGGAGATGCGACAAAGTCGACAGAGCGAACACACACGAGGACAGACACAGCGTCAATTTGAAAGCCGACCGACTTCCAGAATTGCCAGCAGGTCTTACCGAATCGTGGCAATTCAACGTCCCGTCTTTCCAGAAATTGGGAAAGTCTCCGAAGAATTTGGACAACGCCTTTTGCAACGAGCGCCGTTTAATGTTAGCAGACTAAAAACAAAGAAAGCAAAATATGTACATAAAACCAGAACAGTGTATGAGTCTCTTCCTTCGAAGCTCTTTCCTCGGAGAACTACGTATTTATTATACGACACGGCAAATTGATTTAACAGTTTAATGTGCAAGGTTGGCAGTGTCAGAAGTTTAATTGAGAATGGTTGAGATGGGCATAGCGCGTTACCAGATGCAATGAATCCCACTACAAGAGGAAACTAGCCAAATCCAGGAGGATGCCTGAGATAGTTTCGAACTCAAGCTGCAAGAAGCTAGTTGAGCAGCTCAGGGCACAACACCAACAGAAAGAAGCCAACTGGAAATAACCTGACAAGTTTTGACTTCGCAGTTCACTTTCTCAAATTGGAGGGTAATGAAACGTTTTTATTTAACACGAACTTCTTAAAGTTTTTAATCGGTGGCCACTCTTGGAACTACATATTCACCTCACGGACAGGCCCGGATTTACGTTTTCGCCATGGACATGAGATGACTAAGAACACAACTTGCCCCAACTAATAACGAAACTAATTGAAAATATCTGGTGCGTTGCAACACACAACTTTCCTTAGCTCTACGTCAATTCACTTTGTACATGGCTAATTCTATTTAATCGATTCATTTATCACTCAGTTTCTTTGAACTTGGTCAAACAACACTTCACAGCAGCAGGAGCGGTAGCGCCTAATGTTCTGGAATTTGTTGTGCTGCTCGTACTCATTCCCGGACCATTATTGAGCAATTGGTACATAGACTATAAATGAGCCTGTAAACACGAATTTTTTAAAGAAGGATAGTAATCACTTTTACAGAGTTATTGGGTAAACACTTTTAGAACTGGTAGTAAGCGAAACAGTGGTAGTTGAAATTCAGGAATTTCTGGAGTGAGCCCCATCTATCTCATGAGCGGTTTTAAACTCCTCACCCTCTGGGTATTGAATTGGACTACAAAACCAATTTTCTTTAACATTCTACCAACATTCCAGCGGAGTTTATAAGAAAAAACCCGCACTAAAAACGCTTTTCGTCGAAAATTTTGATAATTTATTGTGCTGCTCTCGTAATTTTCCCACAAATGGGAATTTCATGGTATAATTGCCTGATTGAGAGCTATCTATATAAAAAATTTAATCAAAATCGTTAGAGCCGTTTTTGAGAAAAAAAAATTGGTGTTTTGATCACTATGATAACTATAGTTAACTTTCGGTGGATTTAGCCCATACCCTTATTTTTGCGTCCCATGGTAACCTGTAGCCTAGACATCAAGTTTCAGCTGATTTGGTCAGGTCGTTTGCTCTAAAAACCACTCTAAAATCGATTACGTCGAAAATTTTGGTAATTTATTGTGCTGCTCTCGTCATTTTCCCATAGATGGGAATTTTATGGTATAATTGCCTGATTGAGAGCTATCAATATAAAAAATTTAATCAAAATCGTTAGAGCCGTTTTTGAGAAAAAAAATATTTGGTGTTTGGATCACTATGATAACTATAGTTAAATTTCGGTGGATTTTGTTCATACCGTTATTTTGGCGTCTCATAGTAACCTGCGGGCGAGATATGAAGGTTGAGCTGATTTGGTACGGTGGGTTTCTCTAAAAGTCGTTCACAAACACACAGACCATTTTCCCAAATAGTGTTTTTCGGACTCAGGAGGGTCTGAAACGTAGACTTTGTAGAGCCAAGGAAAGTAAAAAGACTAGTGTTGATTTTGTTTCTTAGCGTATTTTCAAAATGAGCATAACTAACTACCCCACCTTTCCTTAATTAGGTATAACTTACATTTAAGTTCTGGAACTATAATGAGTTATTAGCGTTAATGTAATTATCTAGGCGCTTAGGTATTTTTAATAAAACACGATTACAATTTACAGAAAATTTGAATTTCATTCATAAAAATTAAAAAGTACAATTTAAAGAAACAAGTTTAAGTTAATAGCGAGGCTATTGACCAGACTGATCAGAGTCCTGCAAGGCGCTGATGAACTACTGCACAACGTTAAAATTGGTGCGAGAGTGCAGGATGTGGCTTAGCTTCTTAGCAGGCGCGAATAGAGTTAATGTATATTAGATTCCTGGGCATAAGGGGATCACTGGAAATGAGAGGGCGGACGCGGTTAGTCTACAGTAACTATTGGGCCACCTCCCCATTGTGGGATTTCACTGTCACTAGTCAAGAGGACTGTGGGAGAATATGCATCAGACAGTCTTGAATGTTGCGGGAGTAAGGCACTCCAAATGCTTTATCTCAGAGCAAACATGTGAGATAAGACAGAACCTTCTGAGGATATAGAGAAAGGACTTAGAGCAGATTGTTGGGATCGTCACTGGGCACTGCAAAATGAACAAACACATGTATGTTATGGGTATAGTCGACACCCCTCGATGTAGGTGGTGTGGCACGGATGAGTGACTCCCAACCATGTCCTGGCCTTCTGGTCTTTGGTACCACTTCTCCCAGGGTGGATATCAATGAAAACTCTTTCAGGAATTACCTGGCATTCCTTAGGAGACCTGTAAGACATTAGGACTGGCACAATAGGTCGTCTGGCCATTGTGTGTATCCAGGACAGTCAGAATGCTATATATAATAGCGAGGTTGTACTGTCATACATTTACTGCTTACAGGAACTTCATACGTCTGGCTTCTTCGTTTGCAAACTCGGAAATCACATCTTCAAAATCATATCTAGTCGCTAAATCTTTTTCAATAACTAAAACTGAAAGATTACTCAACCGCTTTTGCGTATTTAACCCACCGAGAAAGAGTAGAGAATGATCTCTCTGCCGAGCAGTTTAAAGCAGGGGTGCACAAATATATTAGCAAGGCAATATTTACATGCGGGTGAAAATCTGGCAGACTTTTTGAAATTGAAAACTTGTGCAGTCTGGACAATGTCAAAGCCTCGTCCGGCTTCTCTTGACGGAGCAAAACCGTTTAAGTGAATGCATTCAATCACAAATGGTGATTCCTCAATGTCAACTTGTCTGGCTTCAAGTTTCCATTTTAAAACCGCCCCTAAAATTTGCCGCCCAGGTGCGTGCCTATGTAGTAAATCGGGACTTGAATGTGAATATAATGCTCCGTATTCTATCACGTCCATCGATTGTCATTAAACCGTCCCTTATGACCGTCCAAATGACTAAGAAACAACTGTACCCCAAACATTTCGTTTCGCCTCCCACATGTTGAAACCCCATTTACTAAACACGCCAACGTACATCTGCTCGTAACAGGAGGAGATGAGATCACCTTCAAACTTTGCTCCACTAATAAGAAGAAAACATTCTCTCGGTTGATATCTAATGGACGGGTGAGCGCCAACTGTTCTCCATACGACGATTTAGATCACACACAGAGAAATTGTCAAACGCCATCACAAGATGTAAAAACTAAGATAAACTATCTTTACCTTTAACAGATTCAGCGCGGAAAAGATAATTTTCCTTAGTTTTTACCTCCTAGGTTCCCTGAAACATTTATGTAAACCGAGATGCCAATCACTTACAGTTTTACATGTGCTTTTAAAACGATTCGACCTCATTTAAGAATATATTAGTCATGTCCTACCATAAAAGATTGTTTCCTGGGCCTATAGTCAATCCTTGCCGTCCTTGAGAAACGGCAATGTACAGTATTTCCAAAAGGTAGATGGGCCTGTATTTCTGCAAGGTTCGTTCAGTCTGATAGACTGTAAAAAATCTTGATTTCGAATCGAATGACCAGCCGCGTCACGTGGGCAGAGCCGTCTTTAACTCCTGAGTTGAAGTTTGATGAAGTTGCTATTGTTTCGTTCCATACTGTTCCAATCGTGTCCGCAGAACTACACTACATTTTCATAAACTTCATCAACTAAAGAAATCCCTTAACCCTACAAAGCAAAATGTAAGGACTGCAATTTTTTTCAAGTTTTATAATAGTTAAGTCCAATAAACTATCTATATGGTGAACATTTAATAACGTTCATGAGGTAAGCGCAACTTCAGAAATACTAGAATTCGAATGAGGTGCCCCAGATGAGGCCAGGCAGAAGGTAGAAAGGAAATACTTAAATCGAGGCAAGCCTTGGGACTACTGAGAAATTATTTTCTCATCCAGACGGCGAGTGCACAAATGCACAGCCTCGAGAGCCATTCTGCTTCAACAAGCCGTTGAAGTTACAACTAACACGCTGAAATTACAAGGTGAATAATCTGCGCTAGAGCGACACGAGTAACTACGAACGCCACCCGATTTAACCAAAAACTCACCCCGCTGTTGTTGAGTTGTCGTTGGATGACTTTTTGAAGCTGTTTATCATTGTGGCCAACGGTATCGGCGAATCGTGCAGTCCCCTCTCGCATGAGTAGCTCCCGCTGCGCCCACTGGTTGTTATCTTCGCTGAATATTCGAGCCAACTCCTCAAATAGCTCCACCTGGAAGCAAAAAATACCGAGTGATGGATTTGGTGGGTTTCTTTAGTTGTCTAGAGCAAATCATCAACGTGCTGTAATTAAGCCAACTTGAATAGCTGTGACGCTAACTACAACTACGACAATACCCAGTCCCGGAAGACAGAGGTGAGCAAACCGGTGTGAATAATCTGCGCTAGAGCGACACGAGTAACTACGAACGCCACCCGATGTAACCAAAAACTCACCCCGCTGTTGTTGAGTTGTCGTTGGATGACTTTTTGAAGCTGTTTATCATTGTGGCCAATGGTATCGGCGAATCATGCAGTCCCCTCTCGCATGAGCAGCTCCCGCTGCGCCCACTGGTTGCTATCCCTGCTCCTTAAGCCCCCTGCAGGTCAGTTGCGTTTCTGCATGTTCCCCGCGTCGTGCGAATTTCTTTCGATTTCCTATTTTTATTCATTCACTATTCCCCCCACACACACACACACAATCGTTGGCCTTCCGGATCCAAACGTATGTAATGAATCAGCGCTAGTCACCTTTGCATCGCCGCTGCCCTATTATTGTCATCTTATCGCCAACTTCTTTTTTTACCGGCCCAATTCATAATCGAATATCCCCGCAGCTATTCAGAATCTTTCCATCTGGAACACTCAGGATAAACACGCTACCCAGTTGCCTGCTTCGACCCTTTTTCTCCACACACATTTACTGCACACAGAGCTATACTGATCGCCGAAGATCACCACCAGTGCACGTTCTATCCCAGTGCATCCGAGATAACAGCGAGATAAAAGCTATTATTTTCTATATTATCGAAAGTGCTATTTCATTTATTGATTTTTTCGTTGATCTTCGAGTTCGTCACCAAACACTTCCACATCTGCTTCAGTACGCATTATTGCTGGTTCCTCTGCCTACCACAATTTTATTAGAGCGCACGAAATAGTTGGGAGATCAATGTTGAGACCCTAACTTTTTCCGAGAGCTCTACACCAACCAACTCAAGACCGACATTTTCTCTGCATTGGAGGGTAGCAAGAAAATTCGCCCTGTCGACGGAAGGTTGCTCCGTTTTGCCAAACCCAAAGTGAGGTGGTTTTTATTAATCCAGGTGATTAACCAGTAGTATAGAAACTTACACTTTCAGGGGCGTCACCACTCTCGAAGACAATGGGCTTATGCATCATGAGCAACCTCTACAGCTCACCACACCAGAAGCACCACGGGGTTAGGACACAGGAATCCCTGATCCATGTTGAATTGAGTAGGCAGTTGACTATTCCCACTTCGCAAAGAAATGCGTAGAAAACGACGAACTTTTACACAATTGCAATGCTTTCCTTATCCTTCAGTTAGCGTTAACTACAACTCGTCATCTCTAGTCGACACTTGACAGCCGAAAAATGACAAAATTAAAGCTACGGGCGGCTCACCTTGTCCTTTGGTAACGTTGACCATATCTTTTGTAACCTGTACACGGGGTTTGATTGCAATCCAGAGATAATGGCCTTTAAGGAGGAGAAGTTCTTCAGCACTCGCAACTCCTGTAGCAGACAATTTTAAAGCGTAAATAAGGGCTTGAGAGTACAAAACTAACTGTAGTTACTTAAACTTTAAACTAACTGTTGGTAAAGCAACCAATCTAGTAGAAGTTTTCATCAAAATAACCAGAAGTACCTTCAGACACCTCTGGCAGGCTCACTTCACATCAGGCAAGTTTTCAAATGAAACTCACTGTGTGACTGAAGTTCAGATTTGTTCCATGCGTTGTTACGATAGGTGCAATGGTATAACAGCAATAAGAAGGATTTAGGATCAAAAATGAATCAACAACCACAGGAGCGCAAATTCACCTGAGCGATGTCAATCCACCCTGAGATAACAGACGCCTTCGGGGTTGGTGCGTGGAGCAAAACTGTCGATATTACTCGTAACGAGACGGCGTTGAACTGCGTGACAGTCGCTAAGACTGTGGGAGCTTCTTCGGCTCTCCGCTTTTCCCTTCGTGACCACACACCACCGAGACATTGGTGAACAATGACTTTTTTGAACAATTCCTGCAACAACGATTCAGATAGTGACAAATTAAAGTCCAAGCGTTAGTTATCAAATTTGGAAAAGTATCTTTTTGAATTATTGGTACAGAGAAGCTATTTTTGGTAGAACAAGCTTTTTAGGTGGCTATTAACCACTTCTCAGATGGGAGATTTAATGGCATTTGTTTGTTCACCAAGAGACGAGTCTATTTCCCTATCAGAATGTCTGTCCCTTAACGATAAGAGAATCAAATCAGTCAGAAGTTACAGAGGTAGCGGTTACTTAATCCTCCAAAAGCCAAGCACTCACTCTGCATCCATAGAACCCAGACCTGTAAAGATACGACAAGTTGACATTTAGCCAGTCTCTCTGAGGTACTGTGTTCAAACCATCTGCAAGGTGTTTTTAATCTGGTTTTTATCTGATCAAACTATTTACTTGTGTGGTAGTTTCAAAGAGAGAGATCAACTGTGGCTGCCATCTTTGCAAAATGGGCGAAACAGTTGTAAGCTTGCTGGAAGGTTTTTCTGCTCTTCAAACAACCCTCACTCATTATTGCATAGGAACTACAGTGAAGCAGCACGTGGTTTCTTGTTTCCTCAGCAATGGAGGTGTGAGACGTGCAGGATGGAGTTTTTAAGAGAATTGCTCAGGAGAGCTGAGGAGATTGCTCATCCAGTGTTCTGCCTCAATCCACTTTCTCCTGAGACGTTCACGGATGTTGGGAAAAAGCTCGTAGATGTCATATCACTTTAACAACGATTCCCATCTCGCATGCCATTCATCAAGTTTACGTTCAGTGGAGAGGTTCATACAGAGTTCGGCACAACCAAAGCTGGTGAAACACGTTTTTGCGAAATGGAGCAGTTACTGCAGTAGTGTTAACAGAGTCTGAACAGGTTTTATGAACATTTCGATTTCACGGCATCGGGATTACAAATCTGCAATCGGTCTGTCGTCATCCGGGCCATATAACCTTTTAACATGGTTTATCATTCGCACAAAAGTTCCATTTGGTATCTAGTTGTCCCCTCCTGCTCAGCAATCTGATTAGACGAAACCCATAGACGTTAATACGGTCAATTCCACTTTTACTACTATCCATTGTTGAATTTGTTACGAATGGATATTTCAAGTCATGTGGTCATTATCGACCTCAGGGTGACGTTTACATAGCAAAAAATATGTATACGTATGTATTTCTGAAAACTGTCAAGAGAATTTCCTTTTGGCCGAGAGTGGGGCAGGTCAAAGAGTGAATTTCCTATTCTTTTAGAAAATAAATAATATTGTCGGTCGCACTGGTGAATTGCAGAATCGTTACATATCCCTTCAAAGTCCATAATTCACAATGCACCAAAACCAAATTCGTGAATTTAGCGAGCACAAAAAAACAAAAGCAATGGAAAGCGTCAAAACAGAGCCAAACGATTTGTTCATTTTAAAAAATCTAAATATCATACCATGTCGATGCGAGTAAGCTGCTCTGCAAAATGCAGGTGCGGAATATCTGGGAAGTGATATGGCGGTTGGGTTGAGGTTGTATGAAGGCTAAGGCTGCCATTGTACATGGAATAAGCATCTATAAAAATTTAAGACGACAAAAAGAAAGAGTGTAAAATTCCACGAGACAAAAACGTAAAAATCAATATGCAAGAAGAAAAAGAGAATTATTTTGTAACATTCGAAGCATTCAAAAAGTAAATAGTACACGAGTGAAGAACACGTACGTTGGTCGTGCCGTGTGATTTGGTGTAAATAAGGGACCACAAGGGAAAACATCGAAGTGTCAGTGCGTACTTCATACTTTTCCTGTGCTCATTCCTTTCATTTTGTCAGTTTTTAGAGTTTTGTTATTTTCTTATCTGTCTGTCTGGTGTTATTTCGCTCGAATCAAATCGCCACATTTAACAGACATATTGTAAAAGTAGGGCCAATAATAACATCGTCATACGTGCTTACACGTCCTTCACTCTATAACTTGATGAAAATAAATAGAACAAACTTGAATTAATTGATTTATTTCTTTCTCAGGGTGGAGCTAAACGGAATATTAAGCAGTTCAGAGCGACTTCGACTGTCGAGGAATCAGCCTCACGCAAACAGGTTAAGAAAAGTCCATTTTGTTCTCTCTTCTTTTTACTTACAATACGTTTAACAACCGTAAGACAAGTAAGACAAGATTAAATAAGGACAAATCAAAAAGCTCAAACAAGTAAAAGTGGTGGCTGCTCAACTCACTCTCGCTCTGACTGAGTGCAACGAAAATATTTAAAAAGTGCTTGTTGGCGCAAAAAGGAGAGATCTGAAGTTCAGCACAGATGAAGAGTAAGTGGACCAACGAAAGAATGCAAGCCACACAGGGGTGTTTCTAGACGGGTGAACTGGGGAGAGCTGGGACAAGAGCTGAGAGCGAGTGTAAACATACAAGCCTGGGACGAGAGATGAGGAAACTGTCTAGAGACAGAGAATGAATGACAGGAATTCTGGGCCCAGCCACTACAGATCAAAGAAGGCCCTGATGACACTGATTGCATCAATACGGCTTGAGCTGGGCCAAACATTGCTTTCAAGTTGAATATCTTCGGAAATCTCAACGAAAAAAATCGTGCAGCAGCTCCTATGGAGAAGTTGGCAACCGTTACTCTTAAAACGCGATAAACTGACAACTAACGATGGAGCCATCCGTGTTTTCGTTGATGTTCCTTTCGTTTGTGTTGGGCCTTCTACACGCAGTTGCTTACACAAGTTTGGGGGGAAATGGAGCAGGAACTCCGGTGACCTGTCGTATGGATTCAGTTTATACAGACTACCTTTCAGAGTACTGAAGAGACTTCGTTAAATTTTGCCAGTTTTGGGGTGGGAGTTCAAGGTAAAGGCATCATCTCATTACTGACTTAAAGTTGGAAGAGGTGGCAACCAGTTTATTCAAAATAAGTCTCCTTCCTGTGTCTCTCTTACGACCGATACATCTCACTCTTGAGAGTATATTCAGTTACCTAGTCTCCTAGAGTTACCCAAGCAGTGTCAGTTGAACAGACCAATACTAGCAACCCACAACTTGTTCATTGTGATTAGGTTTGATTGGCAGGGGAGGTTTCCAAATACCTTGATGTTTGGCTCAGCTCTGGCTGAATTAACTCATCGCCTTTGGCCCTAACAGGAAATATCGCCTTTGGCCCTAACGGGAAATCCAGAGCTTGGGCGTTTCACCAGGCATTTATGTCCAGCCCTTTTTTATTACCTTAGGGCTTTCAAATAGAAGCCTACCTGTTCAATTAGCCTCTCCTGCTGACAAAAGGATTAAGATGTTATTTCCAAAGCTGACAGCGGATTTTCCCCTTCAGAGCTTCCAAAATATTTACTTCCTACGACTCAGTTTACCACCTCTCCTATGGCATTCCGACTCATAACTTTTGCCCAGGGTTGACACAAATTGACTCAGTTGACACTCAATTCTTACCCAGTTGCTCGCTCTCTGCTCTCTTTACTACACAAAGTAACATATTCAAATCCCCCCACCGTATCGCCTGAATTCTGTGTCTCTTATTCTATGTTCTATTCTTCCCCTCTCTGGACCACCTTTTATTCTGTGGTACAACACTTGAAATATGTCGATGATATTCAGTACAGCATTTAAATGTGGAATTGCTACTTACAAGGGCTACTTTCGGAGGTTGGACGATATACTCGAAGTTGGAGTCAACCAACCCACTGCCGCACGATTGTAAGTTGATAATAGGCCGAACTGACACGGCTGAATGAAAGCCCCAGCCTATATAGCGAGTGGTGTGCGGGAGGTCAACATTTACCTGAGTAATTGCTACTTTTGGAGATCAGATGAGAGATATCGATCAAAACACAAGTGTATTCTAAGTTTGAGCTCTAACCTTGAAATGGATGGTTTTAGTTAATGACGAAATTAATCCAGATGGTAGTACACATGATTGTATAGAAAACCTGATATCACATAAGAGACCACCTCCTCTGCTTTCAACAGCTCTGCGTTACACAAAACTATTTTAAAAACAATTCTAAGAGATATCATATTGATTAGACAGTGGAGAAATATTGTAGCATGCAACAACAGATCTCTTTGTAATAGATTAGATCAAGGTCAATCGACCAGGATTAAAGGTCAATCGTCAATCTGCCGTTTCAGTGCCACTATTTTTATACAACTAATAAAATTGCCATTCATCTATTAGTGAGCCTTTTCAAGTCCACAATATTTCATGAAATAAAAAAATAAAAAATCTAGATAACTGGTTTGGACGCGAAGGGCTCTACATTAGTGGTTGGGCTACGATATTTAGGTGGCAAATGATGGGGTTTATTACAAATGTTGTGTTCATATAATCACTTAACGTGTCAACCCACTGGCACTCACAAGGCACAGCAGAACACCGTTACTCGCGCATTAGATTTTCTCTCACACGGGATTTATGCATAAACACTGCCCAGTTTTTGAGCACTTACCTCGAATACAATTGTTTGTGCATTCATCATTCCTTATTTCTTACTTTTTAACCTTACTCGTACAACCTAACTTCCAACAATGAATTGCTTGTAACCAAGTTTAGGTTTTTTTTTTTTTCAATCAGTGCCGATGAGTTAATATCCTCCAAAATGCAAAAGCTGACGTTTGGGTTCGTCATATGAGCGTGATAAGAATAGCCGAGTTGCACAATTTTTCTATATTCTGTGAAACTGCTAAAAGCGTTGCACAAGTACAATTTGAATAAGGTTAGCCTAAGTAGAGGTCCTTCTCATTTACGAGTTTTTTGAAGCAGGCCATAAGCCGAATAAGGCTGTAATTTCAGTGAAATGGGTGCTCCAGGAACCTTTTTTTCGTGAATAATATTCCTGTGCTACAGTACTGGATGATGTTGAACACGATTCTTTCGACCCAAGAGTTGTAGAACAAAAAGTTTACATCTCTCTACCGGGGACTTAGCATTTTTACAAATAAAACAAACAAAAGTTAACTGAAAGTAAGGGACCACACCAGCTGCTTCGAAAACAGCCTTCCCTATTTGAGCAAGTATGTATTCTGCAATACAAACGAATGGGGGGGGAATTAGAGATAACTGCTGATTCCGCTATAAATGGCTGTTGTTGGCCTTGAAGGTTCCCGACACGTCGACACCTTAAATCTCACGCAGTGAGCAGCCCGCAAGAAGGTCAATTGCAATCACATTGTTGATTGAATTGAAGGAAATATTGTGGTAATAGATTTCATTTCACTGATTTCAAGTTTCAAATTGCAATTCGCTAGCACGCTTGTGAGGTTTTAGCCAAAAACTCCTTCCCTACGTTACAGCATCAGTTTAAAAATGGCTACGACGTTCTGCGCTAAGACCCAATTTCAAGTCATGAACTACTCATTCAAGTACAAACTCTCCTCCGCTCTACACTAAAGAAAGTTCTCAAAAATATGTCTCACTAAAAGGGCAGACCGAGCGAATATAAAATGAGAACTCAAAACGAGACCAAAGTGGAATCAAATTCGAAAAAAATAAAAAGCCAGTCAAAGCTCGAAAACGAACCAGCGATGTTCGACATGCTCTTTGAAAACTCTGCTTACCTTTGGGTTTAGCGAGTTGCAAGCTTTGAAAGCGGTGCTTCAATTTGATGTGTAACTCAGAATACGGGAGATGATGTTGGGTGAAGAAGATGACTTGGCGGAGCATGGGATGAAGAGGAGGTTGACACCAATCCTCGGGGTAACTTTCCAACCAAACGTGCAACGCTCCGACCAGCGTCCTGAAAACAAATTGACAACACTGAAGCTGGTTTACTGCAAAAGGGGAAGGGAGGCATCAAGTGCGGTGTTCATGCTGCCTTACGTGAACTTAGTACGACATAACATTCTGCACAAAAACTGGTAGCACGTAAAGTTTTGGAATTTATTGGGCCTCTGTCGCTCATACCATGGGCTTAATTAAAAATCCAACGTTTGGGTCAACATGTTAGAACGTCACTCTGCTGACTTCAACTGCTCCTCCAATAAGCCGCGACCCGGCGTTCATGAGTTACGCATCTTCACGTGTTCATTCGTTCTCCTCTGCTCTGTAAACTGTCGTTTATACTTTTCTCGTAATACAATTTCGTTCCCGATCCGTTATTATCCATTTCGCCGACTGCGTTTAAGCTTCTGCTTCAAACAACATGATTTTATGGGCAAGATTCTCAAATTACAACGGAAATACTACGAAAAAAGTTATAAAAAACGAGGTTAGTTCAGATTCCAGAATTTACCTTTTTTAGGTTATTAAACTTTGATCGTTGAAGTATTGCACTGCCATCCTGATTTTTTAATATTTTTTAGAACGCTAGTGGCATATGTGCAAAATTTATGATGAAAAACTGCACCACAACCCTTCTTATTCTTTGATAATTTAATGCGCTGCCCCTCGTCACATGCGCCTTCTCCCACGAAAGTTACATTATCGTGGACTTGGAAAATTTCATTTCACCCTTTTACGACTAAATGTGGCCACTTAATTCTGAGTTTGCACAACGATGGAGTCAACGGGGTGAAATCTAAGAACTCACTTTCGATGTTGTTCGGCAACTTGCTCCGGTAAATCCAATTCATTATTTGCCAGTTGTTCATATCTGAAAGAAAAAAAGAAATGGATTAGACGCACGTTGAACAAACGCAGAAAACTGGTGTGAATCCATACTTGAAGAAGTTGTGCCAAAGACTAAAAATCGCTCTCTTCCAAGTCTTTGACACTAGGCAAGGACATGATAGGGCGTTTCCTCATCCACACCACACTACTTACACCGAGGGGTGTCGACTATGTCCATAACATACACGTGGTTGTTAATTTTGCAGCGTTTCTTTATGATTCCCACTATCTGTCAAAGTCCTTCGTCATCAGAAGGCTCGTGAGTTGGTCATGAGATAAACCGTTTGGAGCGCCTCACGCCCCCAGCGTTCCATGTTCTCTTGACTAACGAAGGAGACGCCCCATTGTGAGATAGTGGCCTGATAGGTACGGTAAACGAACCAAGTTTGGCCAGATGATCCGCTCTCTCATTTCCTTTGATCCCTTAACGCCCAGGAATCCAATAAACGTAAACTCTAGAGAATCAACAAAATAACTGCTATGGGCCCAGAATGTGGCGCAACACAAATCAAGAGGAGATGCGTCTGCTGTATCCCCAACGATGTTTAGTGAATACGTTGCAAAATGATGTGCATTATCTCTAAGGCTGAATGTTGTTAGAACTTGACGTTCCATAACTGGAAGTACTTAAAGCTCTGAAGCATTGCTGTTTCTCACACCACGAACCATCATTGAGTGACAAGCGTGTAGGTAATTCATAGGGCTATAAAAGTTTATTTTTTGGAAGGTATAGTGATCGTTCTGGAGTGTTAAGGGCATTGTGCCAAATGGTAATCAATGAAACGACAGTTTGCATTCTTGAAATTTATAGGATTACCTCTAAATATTTTATTACTCGTTAAACTCCCTTGTATAGGTAACACATTGGACTCTGGCACGATTTTTGGAAAAACTCTAGCTTTCCATGAGTATGACTTATAAGAGAAAATTATGATGAAATTGGGTCAAAATTGTCAATTATTCATTGTTATTCATTCATTGTCCTCATTTTCCTCAAAAGGAAGAATTTATATGGGTTGCCTTCCTGTTCCCGAGTAGTGTAGACCAAGCCACTTTCTCACTGTCTGCATCAGGAGAGCATTTCATCTCCCAGTGACTGCTAGACTGTTGGAGCTCTTGCAAACTTAGGCAGCAGTTCTACAGGCGGTTTATGAGTTCATCAAACAGGTAAGGAAACTGTCGATTCACAGCTCAATAGTGGAAATTCATTATAAAATAGAAATGTGAAAAGAAGACGATCTTCGTTTCAAATCTTCCATTTTGAGCAGGTTAGGTAGGTGTTTGCTGCCACATCAAAACTGTACAGGGACTTTTGACTCAAAGGGAGGGTTCAACTACAACTACGTTCTTTAGCGATAACCTTCTTTGCAAATTAAACCAAACGCAAAAATGGAGGCAATCAGCTCACCTTTGCTCACTATTATACAAACTAAATTGCATCAGAACCTTGTTCACGACATTCTGAAGACCTGTGAAGATAAGGGAGGTTGTCGTTTCGCCAGTTTTCCAGTTGAGAGCTGTTGCTGTAAACTTGCTTAGTAGCTGTAAAAACTGGAAGATTTGGCTGCTCTTCCAACAACCGTGGCTCACTTTGTAAGAACAGTAGAGCCACACATGGGTTTCCTGTTTCCTCCGCACTGGATGTACAAAACGTGCAGGATGGAGAGCCTATATGAGAAAAAAAGTGGAGCCGCTCATTGCAGTAGGAACTGGCTCGATCCATTTTCTCCTAAGACGTTCATGAATGTCAGGAAAATACTCGTAGGTTTCACGTCCCTTTGATGAGGATTCCCATCTCACTTGCCAATTATCCAATGCCCAATCACCTTCAGTGGAGCGGTTACAGAGTACAGAATTCAGCCAAGAGGGAGGGAAGCTCTCTTTTTATTCTCCACTTGTCCACCATCCACTCAACGCTAAGTGTCCAGGGGAGTGCTTCAGTAGGTGTTGTCTTGTAGGTGTTGGTGATCCACAGGATCCCAGCTCTCTGAGATCAGGCCAATACTCTCCTTTGATTTACTTGAGACATGAGGATTGTGTCACATTAAAACACTCCCCAAGTAGCCTTGCTAACTGCTCGTAACAAAGCACACCTCGCGAGTAAATCGTACTGACGATTGACTGATTAGCTTGGGTTTTTTCGCTCAGCCACCTGCACCATTGAGTGACATGGATCAGCACAGTCAAGTCGTCTACATAGGCCACCTCCTGAAAATGCCTTCTCTCTAAGCTCTGGTCCAAGTAACGAGCCCTGTGAGCACCTCTTCTCTGGACTGAGACATATCTATATTCGACTGTTGCAGTTCTATTTGTCAGGTAACTTCTGACGAGCGAGTGTAATCCCCAATCTTTAAGCTCATTGAGGAGCACTGCGCACCAAACGCTCCTTCAATGTCAATGAGAACTGCTACGACGTAGTTAGCCAGCGCCTACAGGGAAACATTGCGGATTTCAACAATGATGTCCTGCGCAGGCTTTCCTTTAGTACTCCCATATTGCCTGCCTTTCATTGTTTACAACATCTCTTACGACTTTGGTTAAATGACACGACCATAACATCACATTGCCATCCTTGGGAAGTTGATAAGTGCAGCACAATAAATTATCAAACATTTTGATTAAAAAGATATTAACCACTTTCAGACCCCTGTTTCTTCTTAATTTCCCATCACACTGTATCAGTCATTCCCTCACGCTTCCAAAAACCATTTTGACTGACTGACCAGAAATCGGATTAATGTATCCCAAAAAATAAGTCTCACCTGTCAAGCAGAAGAGTGAGAACTTGGTGTGGAGTGGCGAACGTTCTGTAAGTAGCTAAAAATATGTTAACGTATGTAGATTCAAGTTCGCCTTCATCCGTAGCCAAGGCTTCCACCAATCGCTGCAGAGTTCCAGCTTTGAGAAGCCTCACTTTGACGGTTTCCCATTCCAAATGCGAAATGCTTTCACCGCTGTCATCCTAAAAGTGAAAGAGTGGCAGATAATTAATGTAGAACGTTGAAAAATACTGTCTACTTTTAGAAAAATAAAGTCACACGTTGTTATGCGAATAAAACTCCAGGCAGAGGAAGGATACTATATGTGCTACTTGACCACAGGCACAATGGGATAGAGTCCTAGTAAGCTATGACTACATGTGATCGTGTCAGCAGGAAGGATTTGGTAGGACTGACGGAACATAACGCCATTGCTAGGGACAAAGAGCCATTCGGACTCGGTGTAAAGAATTTTTCTTCGTTATTACAGGCTATGAATCCTAAACCAGTTCTATCATGAACTAGATACAACTGTGTCTTTGGCTTTTGAAACGAATGAGCACATGACTAAGAGTAAATTAGTAAACATTGTGAGGTTTCAGAATCATCTACAAATTGTGACAGAGCAGCGTAAAATGTGTGGTGTGCTCTAACAACATCAAACAATGTTTCAAATAAAGAAAGATCAACGCCGATGAAGACTTTTATATCGTTTCTTCGTTTTAAATATTAGCTAATAATAAAAACCGTTTACAGGATAGTTTACAATATCGGCAAAAATAACAAATTATAAAATCAAATATAACAGAAAAAAAGGAAGAGAACAGCAGGGCGTAGAAAAGTACAGTTAGCTGGCTCTGACTGAAATAGTTTGTACAGGGGTAGCTAGCCACAAGACGTAGATGACATCAATGACGCGTTGGATGGACTTCGGGGCATCCCCAAGTAAAGCAAGTAGAAGAAGGTGCTGTGAGTTTGACCCCTTTTTTACAGCGAATGGGCTAAAACCTCAGCAGCCAAATTAAGGGACATAAGGTTCATAAGTTCAAGTCTGCGATCTACAGATCATTTTTGTTTAGTGTTGACCTCACAACTCAGTTCAGGAGGAGCAGCATGACTTGCTTTGCGCATTCGATATTTCAAAAACTGCTGAAGCTGCGCTTTTTAACAGGTCTGATTCCTAATCAAAGTGATGATTCCTCAACGCTGATAACTCCGTTATATCAGTCGAAAGTCGTGGTGCTATCAGTTTTGCTAGCACGAGAGAGCCCAGGCGCCCACTCAGCATCCACTAACCCCACATCTGATGTACAGCAGGTTGTCATTTAGCTATTATCCCGGGGGCTGCCCATGTACCACCACGTAGAGATATGACTGTGGGGAATCAGTACTATCTGGGAGGAGTTGTTAATCTGGTTTCCCACCTGATCTTTGGTAGCAAGTCTCAAAGGAAGGATCAACAGCGGCCACGTTTTTTGTCATAAACTCCTTTGCAAATTGGGCCAAGCGGTTCCTTTGTAGCAGTCAAAGCTGGACGGTTCTTGTGCTGGCCACGCCTACAGGCAACACGCATGTTTAAAACAAGCCACATGCGCTGCGTGACGAGGATAACAATTAGGCAAGAAATTAATCACTAAATCAGCGTATTCTTCAGCCGAGCTGAGTTTCTCTGACTGATGATGTGACACAATGACGATACCTTTACAACAAAACACCTCTCACGCAGCACACCACCAGCCAGAGAATATGGACTCACCCAACAAGATCATACAACTACCAGTAACTGAACCGAACCCCATCAAACGTCAAACTCACCGCTGAAGTAATCGAATGAGTTGGTCTGTGGTACCGCACCTTCTTCAAGTAAATTGTATAAATGGCACCATCCACTTTTTCGTCACCCCAAACTTTCCATGTCGGTTGCTGAAACAAAATTATAACATTCAGCTGATGGGCAATAGCAAAACGCAAAATGGAAACAAGACAAACAGATTTCAATAATAGTGACACGGCTTTCGTAAAATCATGAACAAATTGAGTAACTACTTCACCATTTGTTACATGAAGGGACTGCGCATTAGTATATTAAATAAAACGTCAAAAACATATAAATAAAACCCTTTCCAAAAATGAATAAATAAATTAACAAACATTATCAATAATTTACCTTAAACACCTCAATATTAATAATAATCGAAATTGTTCAACAATAAATAATTAATGTTAATAATAAACGTTTGAAAAAGCACACAAATGATATACAAACAAAAGTAAGCATATAAATTGAACATAAAATAATGTAACTTAATCACTGAAAATGAAAGTCAAATACGCATAAAATGAAAAAAAATCCATTTTCACGCAAATAAAATAAAATAAATAATGAACCAAAAAGTAGCATTTAGTAGTTACAATTACTTATGACGTTTGCTTTAAATAAAATGTTTAGTAAATATGTGAAAAAGTAGAGAAATAATAATTATAAAATATGCAGCCACGTTTAAATAATAGCATAAAAGTAAAAATCTGAATGGGACACAAAATAACTTAATAATGCAACTTAATAATCATCAAACTATTGAAAATAATAGATGATGCAGAGATTGGTATTTCTAGGGCTGACAACATACTACTTGTGGCAGCGTACCCTAGAACTCATGCAGATCTGTTTCCTTATCAAAATGACTGTTCCTCAACAATCATGAGAAAGCCCAGGCATTCGCTCAGCGTCCACCAAACCCAGACCTAAGGAGGTACAGCAGGTTGTCATTTAGCCAGTTTCCCGGAGAGCTGTTGTTCATGTGTCACCATGCATTGATATGACCCTTGGGAATCAGTACCTTCTTACTATTTACTTTGGTGGCAGATTTCAAAGGGACAGACTGTAGCCACGTTTTTTTGTCATAACCTTCCTTTCTTCACAAACTGGGCCAAAAGCAAGTTAAGCAGCAGTAAAAGCTGGAAGGTTTGGCTGGTTTCCAACAACCATTGCTCAGTGAAGTAGGAACTGCAGCACGCAGTTTCTTGTTTCGTTCGCACTGGAGGTGAAAGACGTGCACGATGGAGCCTTTGAGAGAAATGAAGTGGAGGCGTGTATTGAAGCCACCATGTCCAGTAATGAATTCGCTCGTTCAGTGGTCTGACTCAACCTACTTTCTCCAAAGAATGTCTCACGTTTCTTGACGAGGATTCGCTTGATGGAGGTCGCTTGCTATTTATCTAATGCCCATTCATCTGGTCCAGTGGAGAAGTCTACACAGAGTTCAGCCCAGAGCAGGGGAACCCTTTTCACTCTCCACTTGTCCACCATGCACTCGATGGCTTAGTCAACAAGTAACTGGTTAGTGAGCACTTGAAGTGCTTCATTGAATGCTGTCTTGTAGGCCTTCAGGGTCCACAGGAGCACATCTCTCAAGGATTGGTCCAATACTCTCCTATGGTTGTCTTAATATATGAGTATTGTGTCACAATAACACACACCCTAGTGACGGACATTTTTAAAAAAACATCGATGTTTCTTTTTATATTGAATGCATCGGATTGTTGCATCGATGTAAAATCAAAAAATACATCGATGTTTTCTATACATTGATTGTTTTTTTATAAGTTAAATATGTATGTGATTTAGAAATTAAAAGCAAGCATCTATTAAAATAACTTTATTACCTTTACATTTATTTTTAATATACATCCCGATCATTTTTATGTATACTTTGTAAAAACTAAATTTTACCATTTAATGTATTCCTTTGTTTAGTATTACCTGCGTCGCTCGCGAAAACAGTCTCTCTGGTGGCACTGATGTGCCCATCATTGTTAGATATTTAAAGGCAATTTTATGCAATGTTGGAAACTGTATTTTGTAATCCTTCCAAATTTATTATGATATTAATATTACAAATAACGTGTTGTTCAGTTTAACACTTTGATTTATAAATATTATTGCTAACACGACACAGCAAATTTTAAAATGATTCTGAATCAAGCTGAGTAGGTATCTAATTAATACAAAATTAAAATAATATGCTTTTTGAAACCAGAAATGCAACTAACTAACTGTAAGAGAGAGACGGCGGGTCAATTCAGTCAGCCATTTGCATTTATATTTTTTACGGGTTGGTTGCACTAACCTCTATACTATTGGCGGCCTTTTCAACTAGTGAAACCGCTATTTGACGAAACACCTTGCGAGTGCTAACTAATATAATTGAAAAAGACAAAAAATATTTATTACCCGTAGCTAGATAGGGGGGTAGGTTTGATTGTTTGCGTTTTCGATGCTTCGAAAAAAAAAACATCGATGTATACTCGATGTTCAAAACTTAATAATACATAGGTTTGATTCGATGCATCGTTACTATACATCGAGTATTTTTAAAACATCGATGTATATCGTCCAATCCTAACACACCCTAATGTTAATTGCCTGTAATGTGGCAAAACGCTATGTCCCACCAGGATAGGTTCCTAAGTACTTGACTTGCTCCTCAAAAAGGAGCCTGTGGCCTCCAAACCGTATTGACGGTTGGCTATCCAACTTCCCCTTTAAGAACTCCCCCCCCCTCACCACCCGCATCATTGGGTGACAGCTCAGAGCGGTTGATGGGTTTTGACTCGATTTGGTGGATTAACTGTGCACGGATTAGCACAATCAAGTCGTTCACATAGGTGAATGGCTCGCAGTCAGTCAGGCTCCAGAAGAAGGCGTTCCAAGACATGTCTACAAGTATAGATTACGTGGAATCCCCCGACTTTTAAGCTCACTGAAGAGTGTGCTTACCATAGGTTGCCCAACGCTCCTCTGAAGTCAATAAGAACTGCCACGACGTACTCAGAAAGTGCCTCTAGGGAAACAGTGGATTTCAACAATGACACTCTGTGTAGACTTTCCTTCAGTACACCCATGTTGTCTGCCTGTGAGTTGAACACTTTCTCTCAGCTCTCATCCCTGCTCACACCAGTTCAACTATCCAGAGCTTCATATCTCTAGTTACCAGTTACTCTACTCTGAAATGTATCTCAAGTGAATGTTCAACTCAATACAGTCTTCTCTCGCTCGTCTCGTTCTTCACCCTACTCAAGTTCTCTTCTATAGCGCCAATTACATAAATAATAATTAAAATGTATAATAGATGTGGGCAAATGGCATAGAAATGATATAAATAATATTTGCTAACGATTTACTCCTGTAGCATGAGAGGGCACGTGATGTTCTCTGGGATCTATCCTGTACGGTAAGAGGTAAAAGCAAAGAATAGGGACCGCTCCCTCTGATAAGGCAATATATCGATGTATCACAATCAGGTCGAGGTTATCGTAGGCTCTGGCGCCATGTTTGAAATTAGAAATAACGACAGCTGTAGGATTATGCCAATTATTTAATGTTCATTATGTAATATCCCGCTATATAATTATTTTAAATGTACAAAGACTATGAAAAGGAGTGAATTCAATGAATCGATACACGCAGTCGTAGCATTATCAAGCGGTCGGTCCATATTCTTTGTTTCACCCGCTTAATCTTCTAAACCGGTCTAAGTTTAACAGTTTATGGGCGACAAAGAATCCAAGATAATTTCTTCCCGTTTTCATCTCTTTTGATAACGACTTTCCGCAATGAGATGGGCGCTCCTACAAGGAGTGCCAGCAGACGACGGTTTCCTCATGCGACGCCTCTCGGTCGGTAATGACTGTATCCACCCAAATGATTGGCCACAAACCTCTTTCTCGCCAGCTAGTGAGCATTACTGGTTCTTTAATTTCCCGAGTTCCCTCTATCACAGTCAGATTGAATCTGTTGAAACAAAATCAAATACTGAGATCATATTAAACAGTGGCGTCACAGCCTCAACTTCCCATTTCAGCCCAACGGACGACCAGTCTCGAAAGAACGTTCCCAATATAAAATAAAAAGGAGGCTCATATTTCTAGACACCGGTGAAGCGATATACAGCCAAAGAGGACAAGAGGACTTTAGAGAAGAGAAACTCAGTTTCCAAGACGAGACTGCGCTTTTGAAACTCTCACGCGGAGTTCGGAAAAGGGCAAAGAAACCGAGAAAAAATGTCTTCGGCTGGCTCCGACTTTGACGTGTTAAACAGCTCTGCCACGAGGCTGTCGTCAGCAAGAAGATCTAATCCCAGCTGGGTGCATCTGTCTGCTCGTAAATCCCCTTTTAAAAACCCCCATCACGAATTACATTAATCAAATCTGACAGCCCCTTCGTAAGAGAACACTTCACGATCTGATTCTTCAACAGAATAATTTCTCTAATGCTCAACGGGTAAACACATTGAAGAGCCTACGTTAAAGCGACAGCGGAGGAACGACACAATTTGTCAAGCGGCCAAAAAAAAACTCGAACTCGAAAGGACAAAATAATTGGAGTTGTTCCGAATGCAACAAATTCCGAGAGATGACAGTTTAAAGGCCATTCGAGAGGAACCTCAATTCAAGTCAAGGATGAGGTCAAGATCAATTGACGTCGGGTTTGCTTAAGAATCTTAACAAGTTCTGGCACCGTCGTGACAAAACTAGAATCGCACTCCCAGAAGAGGAAATCTCCGTTTTCTGTAACTGGCCACTATCTGACACTCCCCTTCACCAGCTGACCTGCAACTACCTTCTCCACCGGAAGTGTACGAATTATAGTTTCCAAGCACTAGCTGGGACGAATCACACAAATTCCTTCAGCGATTGTGATCGCTCTACCAACTTATACAATCTAATAAAAGAAAGCTGAATGCGCAAAAGTTGGGAAATTTATTGTGAAGCATCTACGTATGTCACACATTTCTTGAGGTAATTTAAACAATTCTTAAAGAATTGTATGGAGAACGCCCGCAAAACGAAGAGGATAGTAATCACTTTTGCAGAGTTGTTGGGTAAAAACTTTTAAAACTGGTAGTAAGCGGAATGAACCAATAGGTATTGGATTGGACTACTACACCAATTTTTGTAAACATTTTAGGGACATTTCAACGGAGTTTACAAGAAAAAATTGCACTAAAATCGATTTTCGTCGAAACTTTTGGTAATTTATTGTGCTGCTCTCGTCATTTTCCCACAAATGGGAATTTTATAGTATAATTGTCTTGTTACGAGCTACCCATATAAAAAATGTAATCAAAATCGTTTGAGCCGTTTTTGAGAATTGAACTTGGTGTTTTAATCACTATGATAACTATAGTCAACTTTCGGTGGACTTGCAGATACCCTTATTTTGGCGTTCCAATGTAACCTGCGGACTAATTATCCACTTTGAGCTGATTTGGTACGGTCGTTTTCTATAAAAATCACAAACACACACAGACCATTTTCCCAAATAGTGTTTTTCGGACTAAGTAGAGTCTGAAACGTAAAGATCTGATATAAAACTTCAATTCAAAAAAAAAGATTTTTTTCAGCTGATTACATTACTTTTTTTTCTACTTTGTAGAGCCAAAGAAAGTAAAAAGCTTTCAGAATTAAACTCAGAAATTTCTTGGGTTGCTCCTAATTATACCATTGATAAACTTTCTCTCTAATGGTAGCTTATAGGAATGCCGTACTAATTTTTCTGAGAACGTTAGACATATGATATTTCCTTGGCTTTACGAAGTAGAAAGGGTTCTCTTCAGATCTTCACGTTTCAGACGCTACTGAGTCCGAAAACACGATTTGGAGAAACGGTCTGTGTGTGCCTGTGAACGCGATTGAGAGAAAATGACTGGACCAAATCAGCCATCACCATTGGACGCCAAAATAAAGGTGTCAGCAAAATCCGCTCAAACCTAACTAGAGTTACCATATTGATCGCAACACCAATTTTTTCTCTCAAGAACGACTCTAACGATTTTGATTAAATCTCTTGTATAGATAACTGCAAATGACACGACGGTGCAATAAAATTCTCACCCGGGGGAAAACGACGAGAGCTGCACAATAAATTATCAGACATTCCGATGATTTTAGAGCAGTTACAGACTTGACGGCCAGACGATGATGTCTTTACATCGAAAGCGCTCGCCCATAGTATCTCACCAGCCAGAAAATACGGACCCACCAACAGGTACGTTCACTCAAAAGGCTCCGTCTTATCTCATGTGTTTGCCTTGAGATAAAAAGTTTGGAGTACGTCCCTCCCGTAGCATTCCTGGTACAGGGTGAGCCATAACAAATGGTGCAGTTTCAAAGGGCGATTTAAAAAAAACGGTGCAACTTAGAAGATTACGGTTTGTTTTATTGAACGCCATACATCACCCCATTTCGGTAGATTAAGTCCTGAAAATTACATCAGGAAGGTGGGCGCCCTCAGCAACTGATGTAGGCGATTCCTGAAATTTTCAGCCGCCCTCTGGCACATTTCGATGGGAATCGCGGCGATTTCTTCCCTGATTCGAATCTTGAGGTCTTCCAGAGTGTGAGGTCGATGTTTGAACACCTTTTCCTTCAAGTAGCCCCACAGGAAAAAATCACACGCACTCAAATCTGGCGATCTTGCCGGCCACCCCAAGTCACCCATGAGAGAGACGAGGCGTGCGGGGAACATCTGCCGCAGTTTCACCATTGAGATTTGCGCTGTGTGGGCCGTAGCCCCATCTTGCTGAAACCAAATATCCCCCAGATCCTCTTCTTCAGCTAACTGGTTCAATTCGGGTTCAAAAAATCCTTCCAGCATGAAAAGATAACGCTGAGCATTGACGTTAACAGTCCTTCCATCCTCCTCGAAAAAATAAGGCCCAACCACCCCACATTTTGAAATGGCACACCAGACAGTGACTTTCGGGGAGTGGAGAGGTTTCTCGTGAATTTGTCTTGGGTTGCGGTCACACCAATAGCGGAAATTTTGGTTATTTACCGCTCCAGAGAGATGAAAGTGGGCTTCGTCCGAACTGAAAAAAGTGGATGTTGGTGGGATGCGGTTTATCATCTCTTGGCATCGATTCAAGCGGTTTTGGTAGTCTGGAGGTGACAATTCCTGAACAATCATAATCTTGTACGGATGGAATGACAAGTCCAAGTGCAGCATCCTCCTTAGTGAGGTGTTAGAGATGTTCAGTGCTACTGCATGCCTCCAAGCAGAGCGCCGAGGCGACTGTTCCACTGCTGCTCTCACTCGAGCCAAATTTTCAGGTGTTCTTGCGTTTCTTGGTCTTCCCGCACCTCTACGCCTTACTGTGGAACCAGTTTCTTCCAATGCTTGAACCCAACGTGCGATAACATTGCGGTGAGGGACGGGATCACGACGTGGGATGTTGTAACGCAGTCGGAAGGCCCGCTGGGTGGCGATGAACGAACGGCCACTTTCAAAAAACGTGCGAATGACGAAACCTCGTTGCTCTCCGCTCCAAACCATTGTAACGACTGAAAACGGGACCACTGCCCGGGCACAATGAGACCCCTCCCAGGTCGTTAACCCCACTACAAGGCATGCAGCACCCCTTCGAAACTGCACCATTTGTTATGGCTCACCCTGTATATTCTCCAACAGTCCTCCTGACCAGTGACAGATAAGTCCTATTGTGGGAAGGTGTCTCTATAGGTACAGTAGATGAACCATGTCTCGCCAGATGGTTCGCTCTCTCATTTCCAACGATACCTTTATGCCCAGCAATCCAATACATGTGAACTCTGTTCATGTTTGGGAAGAAGTTAAGCCGCTTCCTGCACTCCCGTATTGTGCAGTAGTTCATCAGTGCACGACGCTTGACCATCAGTCATTATGTTGATAGTTTTATTTCTATAGCCTTTCTCATGCATTATGATGGCTATGACAGCGTAAATCTGTGCTTGAAAACACGTTGGAATGGAACCCAAGGCAATGTACCTCCCACTCCTCCCAGAGTCAGTGCCCTACGGAGTATTCAAGCCATCTGTGTAGATGTTGATAACATTAGAAGACCGAAACCGACAACTCTCAGTGACCGTGCCAAGCTCCAGAATATTTCATGGTTTCTGTTCTCGTCATTTTTACTTTCCGCTACCCGAAGGGAAGGAAAGTATAGTAATCGGCCCAAAAAAAAAATTTGAGTTTTCTTCAGATCTTTACGTTTCAGACCCTACTGAGTCTAAAAAACCTAATTTCGTCGCGTGGTCCGTGTGTATGTGTGTGTGTGTATGTGTGTGTGTGTTTGTGTGTCTGTAGTTCGATTTGCGGGAGAACGGCTGATCCGATTGAGCTGATTCTTTTTTTGTTTTGTTTGATATTTTTGTAGACACCAAAATAAGGTTATGGACGATTTCGGCCGATAGGAAGGGGGTGGGGGTGGGGACGAAAATGTACCAAAAACTAGGGGTTTTCGCATTTTTCTCGAAAACGGCTCTAACGATTTTGATTAAACTTTCAAATTATCTTCTCCTAATCAATACCTAACTTTTCTTCTCTATACATATCTCCATGAAAATACGGTGAACGGAGATAATGACCTATGAAGCAAAAATAGGTTTTTAAGCTTTTGGCAAAATGACTTCAACGATTATCATCAAACTCTCAGGATATTTTCGAATAGTTAATACCTACATATTGTTCTCAATAAATGTTCCTCTGAAAGTCCATTGAGCAGAGATAAAAATGAAAATGTGTTGAAAATAACGTTTTTTCGAACATTTCCGAAAGTTCCAGGGTAATTTTTTCACCAGATGTGATAAATCCTAATGAAGTGTCTTTTAGTCACCCATACCAACATTTTGTTCTCCATAACTATTTCTGTATATATATGTTGCACGGAGATATAAGCCACGTTAACTCAGAAAAGGAGATTTGTCGAATATTAATTTATCGGTATTCGTATTTTCTCAAAAACGGCTCCAACGATTTCGATAAAACTTTCGGAGTGCTCTCAGCTAACTAGTCCCTACATTTTGTTCCGTATAAATGTTCCTGTAAAAATGCGTTGAACGAAGATATAGCGCCCGCATGTGTAGGTGGTGTTCGAATTAAAGGGGTGGCGGAAAGTAGTGTGTTGCTACGCACCAGATATTTGATAATTAGAGAATGGACTAAATGACTCGACGGTTGAACCCTGAGTAGCGTGAGAATGATGAATTCCACTGAACGAGGACTGATGCAGCTCAATGGAAAACCGTCACGATTAGGGTTTCATTTAGAACAAATTTGAGTGTGTGGGATGATTGGTAGGGGGCCCTGAGCTCAGAAGGACTACAACCTGAAAGCATGGTCCTCGCGCCAATTTTTCGCTTCTGCCACACCAAAAAAGAATTTCTCAACTAAACCAGCTTGAATTTGATAGTCGACCTGAATATGAATGCAGAACGGGAAAATGAGGTTGTGAAGAGAATCAACTCAAAACTAAATAGTTATCAAGGCGATCAAAACAAAAATTGTTTTCATTTCTCAGGCGACTTTGACTAAACTTTTTCTGAGGACAGTTCCGAATAAAATGTTGAGCCATGACAAAATTGACAATACATTGTCGAACATTTCGACAGCAATCGATTTAAGCGGGGTTTTCCTTGTAAACCCTGCTGGTAATCCTATATGCTACTAACACGGTGAATGTTTAATCACGCCTATAACATGATTAACAGCAACTTAACAAATATTGTAATTCAAGTATTCGTTTCTGGCAAATACTTTTCAGTTTTCTCTTCATTCGAGAACAGTAAACACGAATGTTCTTATAAACATGTACGGGCGCTATATCTTCGTTCAACGCATTTCTACAGGAACATTTATAGAGAACAAACGATGGGACTAGTTAGTTTAGCGTCTTTGGTAAGTTTGATCGAAATCGTTAGGGCCGTTTTTGAGAAAATTGGAATACCGATAAATTAATATAAGGCAAACTCTGTAAGACAAGCCTTTCCTGAGCTAACTTGGCTTATATCTCCGTTCAACATAGGTATACAGAAATAATTACGGAGAACGAAATGTGGGTATGGGTGACTAAAAGGCATTCTGTAATATTGATCACACCTGGTGAAGCAGTTACCCAACAATTAACGGAAATGTTCGAAAAAACATTATTTTCGACATATTTTCATCTCCGTTCAATGGTCTCTCAGAGGAACATTTATTGAGAATAATGTGTAGCTATTAACTATTCGAAAACATCCTGTGCGTTTGGTTAAAATCGTTGAAGCCGTTTTCCAAAAAAGCGTAAAAAACCTATTTTCCTATCGATCAAAATCGCCCATAACCTTATTTTGGCGTCTAAAAAAATAACGAACAAAACAAAAAAAGAAACAGCTCAATCGGATCAGCCGTTTCAGACTCACACACACGCGCGCGCACGGACCACGCGCCGAAATTAGGTTTTTTAGACTCAGTAAGTCACAGTAACATGAAGATCTGATGAAACCACAACTTTTTTCTTCACGTTTACCATACTTTCCCTTTGGGTAGCGGAAAGTACAAATCGTCTCATCATTCACCTAAACGATGGACGCTCAATAAAAACGGTGACATGAGTGGCAGCAGCTCAATTGATCCCGGAACGTTAAGCACAACCAGTGTCAATGTAGAACTTCAAGTGAAGTTCTTCCTGGTTGATACAAAATGAATGGAAACTACATCAAATTAGTTGAACGTACGTGTGGCTGAGGAAAGTAGTATGATTCATCGCACGAGATCGGGTCGTATATTTGTTCGATAGGAAAGTTAAGTTGGCTGATGTTTTCCCTTTCTTATGTTGTGTTGTTTGGTTTGACGTGGAGTTACCGTGACACACTGGAAATCACTAATCGTGTTGAGACACCCGTGTAGTCGAAGCTTAAACACAAATTAGGCGTCGTGCGAACCAAACAAAACTTTCCAACGGCCTCGCAAACCTCTTTAAAATGTTGAGCAAACCTCGAAACAGCCGAGGTATAGCGGCAACTATTCAGAAAATAGGCCAAAATGAGAGAGAGAGAGAGCCGGAGAGTAAACACAAAGAATGATGAAGTGGGCGACTCAATTCCCACACATGTGACTCATTCAACATTCTCTGCCAAATCGAAAACAACACTAAACGTCATGTTGAGGAAAAAGTAACATGCCGACCGCGGAACCGCCACGTACGCCCCCATTTCGGTTAGTTCCAACCAAACAATGCGCCTCGTTTCTGTTTGCATTTGCTCAACCTGCGCCGTCAAACTCACGAAAATAGAGAAAAAGTTTGGCAACTTACCAAGTTATCGACATCCAGGTTCATTTTCCATAGACATGGCTTCTATTTCAGCTCCTTCGCTATAAAAGGGGCACAACAGTCGCACGGACATGAGATGATGAGAACTGTCACCAAATGAGCGTCACCCACGAAAAAACCGTCGACACTTTTCTTCAAACCACCAAAAAAAAACACGCAACTTTTGAAGGGAAAAGTCGGTTTAGCGCGTTATCCGTTACACGCCCATTTAATGAAACAATAAATTATATAACGCCCTCGACTAAGTCATTTTCCCACAGATTAGCGCACACCGAAGTTTCACTTCCCACTCAACAACGAGCCACGAAAACGACGCGACTCAAACCGCTACACATGTCCGAAGATTTGGGTTCCGCGAAAATTTTTGGAAAAAGGGCGAACGAGAGGAATCGGAGAAACGAGAAAGTGGAACGCGACGGTAACGAGAAGAAAGTGAAAAGACAAAAGAAACGGCTCCAGATCACAACAGAATCCAGAGACTCAGAACGCGAGCAGGAAACAACTACTGAGGGACGAGTTACAGAGAGAACTGTGGGCTGCGGAGAGAACGCAAGGAAGACATGTTTTGAACTGCTTTGTGCGGCATCTGTGGAGCACTGTGTCAACTACTCAAACGAAAACGACAGAGGAAAACCTTTCTGTAGATGTTGATGGAACTAGACCAAAATGTATATCTTCTGTCAAACGTCCCAAATTAAAATCAAGGGGGTATTACTTAATATGAATGTAATACGTCTTCCTCCACATTTCTACTTGAAATCTTCAGTCCTGCCATCTCCTGTACTAACGCTGACTTTGATTGGAGTCTGTCTCCTGTGGCTGGTGAGATACTGTGGGTGAGTGCTTTCGATGTAAAGACATCATTGTCTGGCCGTGAAATCTGTTAGTTGGTCGTGGTCTTTATATAGGAAGAGAAAGGTTAATGGGATGGTGTAGCGTCAGTGATGGTTGGGAGGGGGGTAGGAAGGAAGTCATACAACTCTGGGCAAACCCACTGGAAGTGAAGGCGGAAGAATATAAGGTATGTCTTAAATAGTCTGTTTATTTATTTATTTATCAATTCTAAATGTCTATTCTTCAGTCGGTTCTATTACAACCCAGCCGCCCTTAAAATTTGACATGTTTTGTGTTCAATGCATGTAGATTCCAGATTTCCAATGACCATCCACCATTCACGCCACGTTTTGCCTTTAATGTGATCCAAAAAATCCTTTCTAATTGGCTATCCGATCAGACGAAACCAATGGTTGTTAGTGACACATAAAACCCGAGCCAAATTTTACAAAGTCATTGCATAAGTAGAAGCGCCACAATAAATTCCGCAACTGTCAAATGAAATGAGTGAAAAATAAATTGAATTAGTATTAAAAGTCATGAAAACCGTTGAATTTACATAGAGCTCAGGTGAGTTTTGTGATGTGACACAACTAATGTTTACCTGACAATTCTGGAAAGATAAATGCGAACCTTATTGGAAAATTTGATTTGACAGTCGCATCAATGCGCTATGCAGTGGTTGTGAAATGAGTAAAAGGAAATCAATAAACTCCGGAACACTAAGTCCCACCAGCTTATATGTTGAACGCCGAACAAGGTTCTACCAAGGTCACGTGGAATGGTTGAAAAACAGGCGTTATCGGAGGCTTTATTTTACTTGGATTAGATTATCAGAGTGCTATTGATGGCCGGCTTGTTTGTGGCCATAAACAGCCTTATTTAGATGGCACAATTTTTCACCTTGTGTAGGAGTTCTTGATTCCTCTAACACGGTTCTTTCTCATTGGAAAATGGTGGAGTCATGACATTCATCAATGAGAAATTGCGCTTGTATCGCCCACGTATCATAATTATCCTTATACAGAGGTTCAATCCAGTAATTGCTCATGGAATTGGATGTGATAACGAAATTTATGCGGAACCACAATTCAACTGAACAAGACGATGTGCTGTCACAGACTGACGATCACAGCAATCATGTAGCTATCACATTCACGAGCTTTTCTTTCGTGCCTGGGCCCCCTTCAAGTACGGAAATTCTTAGTATTATGATTTAGCAACGAAATGACTTGTGACCGATTGTCTGTATCAAATAAACGAGAGTGTATAGACAAAAAGGTTCACATATACATCTCAAATAAGTAAGATGAGAACTTCTTCTCCTTCATCTTGATACGAAGTGGAATCTCAGTGGTTGGCAGAGTTATAATAGATTAGGTCCAACAAATTGGGAGCACCTATGTTCAAATCAAAGTATTGCTGAAGCAAAAAGTGTGACACCCTTGGTTATTATGACTAAGAAAACAACCGTTCCCCAGTAAACGAGAAATTGAGTTGAAACTTGCTTTTTTTATTTCAAGAATCCGTCTTTGAGTTGACAAAAATGAGAATAACAGATAGCTTTAGGCTCAAAAATTATGGCGAAAGTCTTCGGCCGTTGGGATATCAAGTTCTACTCTCGTCTTCTTAGTCGAGGAATTGCCAGTTCGACGAGTTTGAGAAAATGTGGGTCAGGACCGACTGAATGTTCAGTAGTTTCGCTCTCCTACTGTTTCTTGTATAGAAGTTCTGTTAGTCCCTTTGGGGTTCTTTGGGCCGCCTTGGGCTTTTCAATAAATGCACCTTTGAAGGACAAGTTTGTGAGAAAGGAACCCTTGGTGTACTATATTGAGCGAGTAGAAGCAGCACTCAAGGTAAGACCAAGAGGGCAATGAAGGTTGATGGTAAATGTAAGATGTTGCGATACGAAATCATTATTTCACCAATAACAACGTTCACAGTGTTCATATACCTTTGTGCAGATTCAGAATATAACAATACGTAAACTCCGCATTTGTTAAGATCTGGGTCCACTTCATCACCATCTCTTCTTATCGCTAATTTAGGCCTGACTAGTAAAATAGCCTACCGGCCTAAATGTATGCAATTTCGTTGATAGGAGCTCATACAGACGCACTCTGCTCGTAGTTGCCTCCAGCAATGAATTTGCCATGATTACAGTTAAGATGTCACGTTGCGTAGTCCAATATTGACTTGCTTAAGGTGGGCAACTGTGAACTATTTGCCACCATTTCATCTTCGGCTTGTGCTTGTATAATTTTTCGCAGAATAACCAACTGAAGGTAGCAGAGTCTTTGCTAGAAGAAGCGATTGCTGTTCACAGAACTACTGACGAAGTTGGAATCATTTGTGTGTATGACATGTTGGCGACACTGTCGTTTCGTCAGGGAGACGTCGAGAAAGCTGAAAAAATTTTGAATGAAGTCATCCAGCAACTTAAAGATAAGGGCGTTTCTGCAAGCGACAACGCTGTAGTTAATTACAGCCTCAAACTTGCTCGCATTTATAGCACGATGGGTCGAGATGCTCAGGCTGAATCTGGGTTCAGGTGAGCTTAATCAAGCACTGTTGCAAGATTCGAAGTAATGAATTGACAATACTCTCGATATTTGAATTTTAAATTAACCTTCAATGTCTATTCTGCAAGCTACATAGAAGAGGGATTTTCTCAACGTACCGCGTGATATGTTAGGTTTCTTTATGATACGTCCTCAGCAGGCCACTGGTAGGAAAGGCCCTGTGGAGGGCTATGCATGGTTGATGTAGTTAGGCTCATATGAAGGGTTTAGATTCTCCATCAGAAATAGGGGAGGTAGGCACTGGGCCAGCTGCAAGGTAGCACATTTTAATTGGGCACTCTATTAGGGTGCCTAAGAGAGCTCCCAATTGTTCTGTGTTGGAGAAAATATGTAGAAGCCTGGCCAAACCACTGTTCACATATTAGTGCTGGGCATTGTGTTCATTTCTGTGAACTAACCTATTGTCAGGTCCTCTATTTGAGTTTATGCAACGTAGTAGATAATGCTGGCTACCCCGATTTGTTCACTGTCCTTTCACCACTGTTTTTAGTTTCAAGAATCATACCCACCACTTACTTCCTGTGGACAGTGCCTGAGGCATCTTTCGTAAGGTGGGTAGGAGCTAGGCCAGCAATTACTCTTGCACCATCCTACAAGTACTGAGACCTCTTATGTTCCTCCCAACTTCTCTTCCTCCTTCGTCATCAGCATTGCCTGATTTTCCCTCTCATGTTGCTATACGCATCCATTGTGCTCTAGTAAGCTATCAGACCTAGGTCATTCATCCCCTAGGACACCTTGTTCTCCTCCCCTCATACAGTTTCGTTTATTTCTCGCTTATTGAATAGTGTTGTTTTCCCCCAGTACCAACTAATACCCTTGCTACCCTTTCAATGTGCACAGCAAGGGCACTCTCTGATAAACCAGCTATTCCAGAGCAGCCCTCAGTATAAAAGGCACATCAAACTTGTCACCTCATCAGTTTTCATGATGCCATGATCTTACTATGTAAGATTGATGTTTGATACCTAATTAGATTGCCCTGAGATCTCCAGTGAGATGTCCGAGGGCAGAAGGGAAGAAGTAGTGGAGATTGGCGAACCATTGCTTGCCTTTGGTATAGGATCTCTGTGCACTTATTGTCCTCTAGGCATTCTTGTTCAGCAAGATAAATAATGCTGACTGCCCTGGTTTGACTCGTTTTCCTTCGCCATGTAACATATTGGGTAGGTCCTGGTGGTCTCCAGATTTATCTCTCAAACGAATTACCCTGTGACTGGTGCCCAAAATCTAAAACTGTAAGCTGTGTTATCACTTGTACGTTTGAGCTTCTTTGATTTTCAGTAGAGAGTCAGCGTGTGGGGCAGGGGGGTTTAAGGAGTCTTGAGTTGATGGGTTGAATATATTGAGGTACATGGTGGGGTCATTAAGTGTATATGATACAATACAAGACTAGTTACAAGTGTGAAGCTATAGGAAGAGCCACCAAATCTGCAAGTTCCTTGAACCGCCAGTGTTGAGATAGGTTGAGGCAGGAGGTGATTCACCAGGAAGGAATCCTAATTGAAGAATCCACGTGTTGCTGGAAGGCACGTTTATAGTTGAAGCAGTAGAGACGTTCTGAACTGTAAATGGCGGGTGGTCCCTTCATCATTCAAAAGATGTAAACTTTATCTCTTGCTTCACATGCGTCGCAATTTATTACAATACCATTCAGAAATATTTTGATCACATTTATTCATTATATGCTTCAGAACTTGCCTGACTACCCAAAAGCGAAAATATACGAACGGAGCGAAAGATGAAGAAACCACGCTTTTGTGGTTAAATGCGCTATTTTGGTACGGAAAGTTTCTCATCTTCCACAAGAGATACGTCGAAGCCAAACAATGTTTCGAAAGCGCATATTTGTTGAGTGCCGACTTGAAATCCATCGACTCGCAACAAGTTAGTTCCCTATGTATCTGCACAAACAGTTGGTTACTAGAAAAGTAGTCTTAGTCTAGAAATAAGTCAGCTCAATATTAGCACAGTGCTAATAGTTCAATGGATTACGACAGATAACTACATTCAGGGGCAAAAGGAGTACTTGTCGAGAGCTCGGCAGTAACTTTTCACGATGCTTGGGGATTTTTAACTGTGGAATCCCCTAATTCCACAATTGTGGAAGGGAACTGCAAAAAGCTCATTCAAATAAAAGAAAAAGAGGTGAAGCAAAAATAATATATTGAAAGAATATTAAGAGAAGAATGAATGAGACGATTCTTGGAATTAGATGCTAAAATCTGTTTCGGGATGGTTCAAGCAACAGGAAACAGAGAAGAAAGGTTTAAGTATGTTCAGTTGTTTGAACAACGTCCCGTTCAATCTGGTGTCTGGAGACCAGTGGATTAGCATGTAGAGCTTCTGAAGAAACGATGAGTACTGGTTCAGAGTTTGGGGTCAGTTTATAACTACCTCAGCAGCTCCCTGACGACGCAACCTTCTCGCAAACTTCTAGATCCTCTACTTGGCCTTCAACAAGCGTCGGACAATCTGGTTTTATTGTATTGTCAAATCTAGAGAGTGTTGATGGATTTCGATATAGTGATGTAGTTTGTGGGCTGGGAGAGGGAGGGGGAGATAGCCGGGAGTCGGTCGAAACTGAGGGAGCAATAACATGAACCATGGCCACATTGGGCCCATTCCCCAGCTCCCCTGGAACAGACTCGTTGGGAAGCCCGCTTCAGTGTCTGCAGCTTTATCGCTCGTACCCATTGCCTCATCCCCCTGGGTTTGGAGGAAAGTGGATGCTTGGTCGGGGATCTACCTGGAGCAAATAGCCTCACACTCCAACGCGCTTGGCCACTGGGCCCTCCAAAGCTGCAAACCAATTGTGAAATATTGTGACACTCTAGATCAGAGTTGCCCAAAAATGTCAGCAGTTTGAACATTCTAACAAGGTGACATGTTTGTCGTATTAATTGACAGATAGAAACAGTTTTACACCCAGAGACGAAGTACTTATTGGTAAACAACCTCCCTGTCGCTTTCGATTTTTTTTTATTTTAAATTTTCGACTTATTATTCGACAGCTTAGGTTTTTGTAGCACGTTAGAGCCCATAGGAAATTACAAAAAACGTGCCTCTGCCCCCCTATACTCTGAAGGAAATCAGACTTAGATATTTCTATACCACTAATTATAATCTACTCACAGTTACAGTTCTGCATTCGGGGATGTCTGTGGGAGTTCCGACCAGGTGGCTCTGGAATTACTACCCTCCAGCGACTCCACAACCACCACGATATCCGCAGAGCAAGCGCATTTTCAAGCGTTGTCAGGCCTTTCCCTGGGTATGAGTAGGATTGCTCTGTTCTACCTACCTTGCCCTGCGGAGGCAGCCACCTGTCGTGGCCCTAACCCATAAACATCAGGCCGCGGGCTGTGCATTCCCGAGGTACCATTTTGGGTCAAACAACCGTTAAGGTGGGGTGGGACGGTTTGGAATGGCTGGTCTCCCTGGGGTTTGGAAGGACCCCAGTAAGCTGCAACAGAATGGCCTCGAAGCCTACACCCACTACCTGGGGCCCCATCCGCCGCGCATCCAACTCACAAATTCAATTTCACCTTTCAACTCGAAGGGCCAACAAAAAAACTCAAAGTGTTACCAAATTTTGAGTCTATCCTTCCCTGCCGCCAAATAGGGACAGTAGAGATTGCTTTTCTACACCGATTTGGAAAATGTGAGTTTTGTGCTCTGTAGGACAATTCGTCGTCGGAGTAGGATGCGGTCAGCAGCCCCACGTTCACCAAAAACAGGGTCCGAGAAATTTGGATTTCGCGAAACATCGACCGGAGAGTGTGGCAAAATGTATATTCGTTCTCCCCACGGCAACGAGCCCATTATTCTTTTTACTCTATTTTCAGTAGAGACTTAGCGAGCATCCGCAGGCACATCGTTGAAGTACCACTTCGATTTTTACTTCCCTGGGTTCTACGAAGTACGAAGGAAAGTCATGTATTCGCCTGATAAAAAGACATTGTTGAGCTCTCAGACCCTACTTGAACCGAAAAAAAATATTTGAGAAAAAGGTTAGTGTATCGGCTTATGTATGGCTGCGTTGGAAGCTCGCGGAGTGAAGGCAGGTAACTGGGCAGCATTGCCCATGGCGTGTTAACGGCGCGTGTGTGTATGTGAATGCAACTGATGGAAAACGGCTGAGCTAAATCAGCTCAAACTTGATATTTAGCTCGCAGGACGCTAAAATAAGGGTATTAGCAAAATATGCCAGAAACGAACTATAGTTATCATAGCGATCAAAACCCCAAATATTTTTTTCTTCAAAAACAGCTATAACGATTTTGATTAAATTTCTTGTATAATAACACGACAATCCTTGGGAAAATGAGAGCAGTACACTAAATTTCCAAACATTTCGTCGACAATGGATTTTACCGTACTTTTTACTAACAAACTCCGTCCAAACATTATTAGAATCTTTTGAAAAATTCAGGTGTTAGTCCAGTTGATCGTCTTTGCGATAAGATATATAGGGGCTACTCGAGAAATTCCGGAATTTCGACAACCGCCGTTTCACTTACCACCCATTTCTGAAAGTTTTTACACGATACCTCTGGAAAAGTGTATATTATCCTTTTCAAAAAAATTGTGTGTGTAGCCTCAATAATTATGTGGGTACGAATCGCTCAATAACGGTCAGGATGGGTACGAGCATCACAATGAATTCCGGAACTGTAAGTTCTACCACTTTCTGCCACCGGGAAGTGTAGTGTTTCTGGTTTAAATGAGCTGAGTGAATAATAAATTGAATTAGTTGTGTTAAAATGATTGAAAACCAGTGAAATTGTATAGAGCTAAGGAAACATGTGTGATGCGTTCATACCCGTATTTAGGTGTCTCATGATGATCTGCAGAACAATTATGAAGTTTATGCCAATTCCGTGTGATTCTTAGTTGGTTGTGGCGTAAGTAGCAGGAGCCCAATAAATTCCGGAACTTTAAGCGCTACCCGTTTCCGCGTAGAACATCAAGTTACGTTATAAAAGTTCATACGAACTGACTGAAAAATACGTTGGATTCGTCGCTAGAATGTACGTTTGGCCGAAGAATGTTTTATTGTACGTCGAAGCAGATTTTTGAAGTTTGGTGAGACACACGGAATGAGCGCTTTCCAACGGCGAACTACTCAACTCTCAACTGAGCCTCAACTGCCGGGGAATTCACGAGAGTGCGATAGTAGGCCGAATATCCGTGCACAAAAGGCACGACGTTCTGCACAACTGTAAGAATTGACCTGCAGGACGAGTAAACTTCCTAAAAAGCAGTACTTTTCTGGCGATCAAACGAAGTTTTCTGATGCGATCGATACGATAAAAGTTGGGGGCGTATTCATACAAATCCGCTCCAAAATACTACCTATCACAATCTTCATGCGTACCTTATGATGCGCCCTAAGAATGTGAAGCTCGTCAGTGGTTCGTTAGAAGTTCATCGTTGGCAAATACCCTTTAAATTACAACATTTAAACAGGCGCTGTACATTCGTTCTACGGAGAAGCAAAAAGTACGTTCTAAGTCGTACTTTTAGGCAGTACGTTTCGTCATAATCGTTTTAGCACTTTTTGAGATAATTGAACAAAACCCATTTTCCGGGCTATCATGGTTTATACTTCCGTTATACGGATAGCCTCAGAAAACGTTTTAAAGAACAAAACGTGTTTATATATTGCTAGAAAACACTGTCAGTTTGATGGATTTCAGCTGAGAGGTTGAGAATGCGTCTCTAGTTCTATTTGCGGGAGAACATCTGAACCGATTGAGTTGGTTCTTTTATAGTTTTGTTTGATATTTTTTGACGGCACGAAAGTAAAGTCGCATCAATTGGAAAGGGGGGTGGGAGACCAAAATGAACCAAAAAGTAGGGATTTTCGCATTTTTCTCAAAAACAGCTGTAAAGATTTTGATTGAAATTGCAATTTCTTTTCCATAAACATCTCCATGAAAATTGGGTGAACGGAGAAATGGGCCCATGAAGCAAAAATAGGTTTTTATTCACTTTTTGGCTGAACGGCTTCAACGACATTAACCTAACGCACAGGATGTCTTCAAATAGTCGATAACTGCATATCGTACTCCATAAATGTTCAACTGACAGTCCAATGAACAGAAATAAAAACTAAAATTGGCCGGAAGTAGTGTTTTTTCGGCGTTATCATAATTTCCTGCGTAACAGCTTTACTGGATTTGATCAATCTAATGGAGTGTCTTTGAGTACCTATATCTCAACACCAGCTTATCGTTTTTCCATTTTTTCTCAAAAGCGGGTCTAAGGATTTCGGGGTACTCTTACGAAGATACAAAGTCAATATATATGGTTAGTCGAATTGACGGAGATCGCGGAAAGTTGTGTGTTGCTACGCACTGGATATTCGAAATTTCTGGAGTAACCGCAAAACTGAAATGGATCTACCTAACAGTGTTTTCCAGCAATCTATGTATACGTTTTGTTCTTAACGGGTTCTGTGGCTATTAGCAAAACGCCTAGACAGTTCCATGTTCCATTAGTAGTACAAGTCCAATCTTTGCACCTAGTCAAATTCTGCAAGGTAATCTAAGTAGAACAAGTACACAGGACACTCCCCTAGGAAGTGAATCATATCTTCTGGGATACCCAAGTTGCAGAGCGATGAGACGACATGGGACGAACATGGAGGCACTCTGCTTGTCAGCGGTTAAGTCGATAAATCACACGCCACACTCGAGAGCCGGTAAATTCTGTTCTGTCTCACACGGTATTGCGCATTCCAGGTCGTTCAAAAATAGGGTAAACAGTGAGGGGTTCAACAAACATCCCATACTAACTCCACGCTTCACGGAGAATGCACTTTCGTTCCATACCGCAGTTTTACCTTCTGCCAAGCAGCAGGACGAACTCCTGACTCGCTCCAATACCTTTGAGCTTGGCGTAACACAGTGGCGGACACACTCAAAAGCAACTTGAAATCAACGACGAACAAATATTTTTCCAGGTGAATTCACTCTAAATAAAGGCGACTCTTGCGAGGCTCATTAAATTAAAAATGTCGCCTATTCTGAAGCCTTCTTGACATTCCAACAACTACTGATTTACGACTAACCATTTCAACCTTCTTCCCATTAACGCAGTAAACAGTTTTGCTATTGGATCATTTTCCAATGTTTTTATAACAATAATATTAATAAAAAGGTAGCTTTACTCATTTGAACAGCCTTCTTTGGAGATCTTGATTGAGATTGAGTTGAAGAGTTCAATCAAAATTAGGGGCTCGCGAAGCAATGGACAGAGCAAACATTCCGTAATAATTTCATCTCAAATGATGTTGGCGGCTTAATTAAACGGTTTCGTGAAACTGACAGTGGACGACTCGAATTTGGAAACTTTTCCACACCGTCGCTAGGTTTGTGAAACTGTTAGAGATGGTACATCTCCCCTCTCACCCCATTGCCACTGGTCCTGGAGAGGATGACTTCAACGAACCGATCGAAGATTCGAAGAACTGTAAGTAGAAATTTTCAAAGACGGGGTGACGAGGTATGTGCTCCTGTTTATTGTTTGAATGCATTGCAGTAAGCGCGTCTCTTCGCTGGAACTTCACACCGCGCCAGCGAACACAAACGGACCGAGAATCCGACCGAGCGACTCGCGCTTTTTGCGGCATTATTGTCCATGGCTTGCTTTTTATCTAGAAATGAAGGAGCGTTGGAGTTTGGAGTTGCCAAGGGTTTGGGAATGTTGGTTAGCCGCTGACTTGAGCAAACATTACAGCGATCCCGAGTTCTGACCCTGTTATGAATCTTCGTTTATAAATAGTGGAATGTCATGCCAAACAACTTCTCATAACTTCAATAATATTGAATATTAGTTCGTCCACTGGCCCGATCAGGTGAAATTCCAGCGGTGCAGCTCAACACGAAAAAGTAATGTAATAGTTCAATAAAATGGCTTATTTAAAAGAAGACAAGTCTATTGAATTGGGGCCAGAGTGCGGGACTTCAGTGGAGGTTTCGGAAAACCCCCTGCAAGTAGTCAATACCTCTGTATCGTTCACCGTAAACGTTCCTCTGACAGTTCGTTCAACAAAAATAACCGCGGAAATAGAAAAATCGTGTTATTTTAAATATTTGTACTTTCCGCTACTTGGAAAATATAGTGGCCTTGTAAGAAAAAGTTGAGTATTCTACAGAAAACGATCGTGGCACTTCATTTATGAATGCAATAACAAAACTCTTAATGGCGTTAGTGGAAGAAGGCCAAGCCAAGGTGAGGAGCGAGTCAGAAGTTCATCCTCTTGCTGGGCAGAAGGTAAAACTGCCGTATGGAGCGAAAAATGCGTCACAAGTGCGTTCTTCGTGAATCCAGTAAGGGATGTTTCTTGAACCCCTTGCTGTTTAGCCTATTTTTGAACGAAGTGTGTGAGATATCTATAGAAGAATTTACCGGTTTTATTTCTTAGAAGCTTGTTCTCACCCTCAGGATTGCCTGGACGCTGTGATATCTCTTCACTCTGCAACTTGGGTATCCCAGAAGATTCGATCCATTTTCTAGGAGAGGGTCCTGTGTAAGGTGAATTCAAAACAGCCAATTTCAGCCCCCCCCCCTCCATCGACTTTCAGTCATGTTAAATGTGCTTAACGTTGTCAACTGTTTGCCCCTGGCCAGATTTTGTAATGCTGCCAGTTCCTACCGCGAAGAGCTGGTCAGTTCAACAAATATTGACTGTATAAATTGAACTCCATTCTTTTCTGCTCGATTAATCAGCTGTTCAGAAACTGTTCTCATACATTGTAGCTCTAATTTCAATTATGCCTTAGGTAACCAGATTTTTGTTTATCCAAAACGGGATACATGTAGAAACTGAGTCGAAGGATTGGTAGAGTGGCGAGGGGTTGGTGTACGGAGTCCCTCCAACACAATTTTGAAAACGAGGAGTAAAATTGTGAGTTTTGAGGGACTTAAAAGATAGTTTTTAAACTTTGTGCCCTTTTATATTTGCTATTTTTTTCCTGTACAAAAATATTTGATTTAATTTTCTACTTGAATGGTTTAGAGCATGTTTTTATTGAACTTCTGATAATAAAGGGGGTTTTGAAAAGAATCATGACCAAATTGATTGTACAATATTTATTCTCAACATTTTACAGGTAAAATGTTTGAAGTTATTTAAGATGTTTACAACATGCACGAAAATGTGCATGTTTAAAATAATACAGGATACAAAAGTAGCCAAATCAAGTCACAATAATCTGCAGCCACAGATTTCTAAACGTTCAAGAATGTCATATGCTTATTTCTCATACTTTTCTGACAATGAATCTCCCTCAAAATGTATCGTTTTTGTTTGAGCTTTCCCAAGAAAGCTTCACATGACATGTTAAAGTTCCAATTCGCCGTTAATATTGCTTTTAGCGTAAACATTTTCAGTTGGGATTTGTTCTCTGACCAAATGTCATTGATCAACGTTTCTAATGGCGTATTTGTTCCTGGTAGCCAGAGAAAATATCTGGTGCGTTGCAACACACAACTTCCCTTAGCTCTACAACAATTCACTTTGTTCATGACTTTGTAATTCTACTTACTCAATTCATTTATGACTCAGTTCCTTTGAACTTGGTCAAACACGTCACAGCAGCAGGAAGCGGTAGCGCTTACAGTTCCGGACTTTATTGTGCTCATCATACTCATTATAGGACCATTATTGAGCAATTGGTACACAGAAAATTAATGAGACTGTAAACACGAAGTTTATGAAGAAGGATAATGATCACTTTTGCAGAGTTATTGGGTAGTAAGCGAAACGGCGGTAGTTGAAATTCAGGAATTTCTGAAGTGTACCGCATGTACCTCATGAGCGATTTTAAACACTCACACTTTAGGTATCGGATTGGAATACAATACCAATTTTCTTGAACTTTCTACTAACATTCCAGCAGAGTTTGTAAGGAAAAAACTGCGCTAAAAACGCATTTCGTCGAAAATGTTGATTATTTATTGTGCTGCTCTCGTCATTTTCCCACGAATGGGAATTTTATGGTGAGATTATCATATTGAGAGCTATCAATATAAAAAATTTAATCAAAATCGTTAGAGCCGTTTTTGAGAAAAAAAAAATTTGGTGTTTTGATCACTATGATAACTATAGTTAAATTTCGGTGGATTTTGTTCATACCCTTATTTTGGCGTCCCATGATGACCTGCGGGCGAGATATGAAGTTTGAGCAGATTTGGTTCAGTGTTTTTCTCTAAAAATCGTTCACAGACACACATACACACACATAGACACACAGCCATTTTCCCAAATAGTGTTTGTCGGACTCACGAGGGTCTGAAACGTAAAGATCTGAAGAAAACTCAAAAATTTTTTTTCAGCCTATTACATAACTTTCCTTTCTACTTCGTAGAGCCAAGGAAAGTAACAAAACCAATCAGTTTTAAGTTCTTGATTGGGACATTTTGTTTTGTGAAGAATAAAATAGCTCCACCCATTTCTGATCCAAAAGAGTTTTTTCATCGGCCCACTTCAGCAGTTTTTCTTGTATTACAAATTCCCTTCGATATGTATCTTCATCAAACAGCTCACTATACCTGAAATCTCCAGTTTTGTAAATTTGCTTGAAATCAAATCTATCCCTTCCTCAACTCTTTGCCACTCTGGCACTGCCGTCAAAACTAACCATTGATATTTTTCCATGTCAACAAAATGCCTTGCCCGCATGTTTAAATAATCGGTACAGTTTTTATAGAAAGTGCAAATAATATCTAAATGTCGAGATCTTCTACTTGCTTGATGTAGTTACGGACCACTAGAGGTATGAATTGTTTTTCCATCCAATGCGATCGGGATATCGGTAAATAGCCCGAACGCTCACGAACAACGTCGGAAATGGCCGATAATAGTGTAAATTGAAATGGGGATTCGGGAAAAGGATTACGCATATTATTCTGATACCTGATTATTTGTATTTTACCTCTGTACAAACTACTGCACCTCGAAATGCAGACAGAATTTAGCCTAATAGTGTGAAGCAGTTATAAAATATTTTAAACTAAAAAGTAATAGTAACATAACCGAATAATCCAACTACAAATACTCATGAAAACGGGACAAATAAGCGTCCCGAGAGGGTCGGTCGGGACAAAGGGACATTTCTCTAAAAAAGAGGACGTCTGGTCACCTTAATTATACCACTAAATGCATGTAAATATTAGTAATATTATGATAACAACGAGAAGAGCGCCATGAGATGCTCCTCTGACCGTCTGCCATAGCCCATTGGCGTGCCATGTGTTGTGCACACATTTTGTACCAATCGTTTTTGCCGAAATAAATGGATATTTTCATTTATTTATTCAAGAGTCACCTTCAAAAAGGAAATGAAGCTGTACATGTTCTTCGTGGATTATCTTGCAGAATTTGTTCAAGTGCAAAGAGCTGTTAACATAGAACTGAACATTGAGCCATGTACGATAATACGAGGGCCTCAGTATGGTCAACTGAAGGGCTTTCGAAGAAATTTACTTTATTGTCAGGGGAGCGACGGGGCTGCCCGATGAACCCCTCTTTGTTTTCGATCTTTTTCAACAACCTAAAGTGCTATTTGAATACCTGGAGAAGTCGAGGAAGGAGAAACAATCTTCTTAAGTACACAGCTGCAGAATTGCTGCTTTGAATGGAACCCAACTACATCCACTGACAAGTCCAAGATTGTGGTTTGTAGGGAAGATGGTGGCAGGATGCTAAAAACGAAAAATGTTTTATAAAGCGGAGTGTATGGAAGTGATAGGAAAATATCTGGAGGTGCTGCTGACATTTCTCTCGGCAAGCGTTCCAAAGAAAAAGTGATGGTCACTAAATGGGCGGACTAAGCGGGTCTGCTTTTGGTTTATTATTCATTCTGAATAATAGACTTTTTCGGTCATGAACAATTTTTTACAACCCCCCCTCAAAATTTGATACTTTACGTTTCAAGACTCGGAGATTCCAAATTTGCAATGTCCGTCCGCTGTCCTCCATCCCCCGTCCGCCGTCCGGGCCGTTTTGTGCCTATAACATGGTCTAAAAAATTCGTTCTTTTGCACAAAAACCCTATTTGGTATCTACTTGTGCCCGCCATCTCGGCAATCCGATCGGACGAAGCCCGTGGTTGTAATGGGCAAAAAACGGTTAAAAAAATTAACGAAACGCAGTACAACATGGGAACTACAGCGGAAGTCAACGTTTCGTCGTCTGAACTCCCTCCCTCCCGCCCGTCTCAATAAAAAACAACCCGCCTCGTCCTCGCCTCCCAACACTGCCGGGCGGGTGGCTCAACTCCCCTTCCGCCTCGCAACGGGGGCGCTTCGAGCATTCCAATTTTCCCGACGACGGGGCAAAATCATCAGACGTTTTGTTTCCGTAGTTCCATTGTAGCCAGGTCATGTTTCGTATGGTTTACTAGTATTCGATGCTGAATCGAATGGGATGGGGGAGCACTAATACTAGGTCAAGCTGTTCATGAGAATAATAAACCATTGTGTAATAATTTGCAGGTTTTTTCACTATAACACTACTCAAACGAAAACAACCAACTGACAGATTTACATACCACTCTATACAAAAGAGACTTAGAACCGATAATCAACAGACTTTTTGAGACAAACACAACTGCCCTTACATTTCTTTCCCTTCACTTCCAACGGATTTCCCCTGGAGTTGCATGACCTCCTTCCTCTCCCCCCCCATTCCACGACTTAACAACCATCCCGTAAACCTCTCTCTTTCTATATTAAGACCACGACCAACTAACTGACTTTAGTACTGACTTAAGACCAGACGATGATGTCTTTACATCGAAAGCGCTCACCCATAGTATCTCACCAGCCAGAGGAGACTGACTCACCAAACAGATGCTTTAGGAATCAACTTACTGGATCAACTAACCCAATAACTTTAATATCGAGAATATCGTGACAAGGAGAAGTCATTGAAATATTCTACAAAAAGAGTTTTTAAGTCGCCCCTTTCTACGTTCTCAAAACATAGTGTGACGAAGTTGTATGAGTTCAGTCTTGCTCTAAGCCAACCAAATATCAGACTAAGCACGTTCTTGGCTGAACTCTGGCACGGTTTATAATGTACTCTCAGCTCTATTCCTCAGCAGAGGTAGCGGCTTAATGTGACGGATAGGCGCAAATAAAACTCGTGCTTTGCCATTCCAATCTTCTCGGCTTCCGGAAGACGTTGCCATGTACCCCATTCTATTTAGATTATACGAAAAGGAGGGACATCTCGTCAAAAGTGGAATTATAATCCTGTGAACGAACCGCCTCGCGCGGCCCCAACTGATGCGAGGGTGAGTACGTGGTCCAAAGCCCTGTGTAGTCCAAAAACACTTTTGAGAGATATTAAAGAAATTGGGTTATATCCGCCAGTAGGCAAATTACTAAAGTTAACGTACCTGTTAGGTGAGTCCGTCTCCTCTGGCTTGTGAGTTACTGTGGGCAAGCGCTTTCGATGTAAAGACATCATCGTCTGGCCGTTAAGTCAGTACTCACTTACCGGCTGACGCCGGCTGACGCAGAGTACTGACTTAACGGCCTGACGATGATGTCTTTACATCGAAAGCGCTTGCCCACAGTAACTCACAAGCCAGAGGAGACGGACTCACCTAACAGGTGCGTTAACTTTTGAGAGACTTGTAGAGAATGTGACTGACTCCAATGCCATTCGACAACTTGCTTCTGTATTATAGGGGAACAAATGGTTTCAGGCTGATGATCTGCTGGCATTGATCCCGTTTAGACTCGATTTACAGTAACAAACCGTCTCGAGTTTCACCAAATTGGGATAAGCTGTAGCCTTGTTGAAGCGTTAGCCCCAAAAAATTGGGCGGTTAGGTTTTCTTTATCATATCCTGATATTTTTCCACCATTACTATTATCCACCATTATTATTTTTCCACCATTGCTCCGCTTGTTGCTTACAAGTGCGAAGTTATTGAAGTTGCTTTCCACTACGATGATGATATGAGAGCGTTCCGACGACTTCAAGGTGTATGAATTTAAATTCTGTTGCGAACCAAAGTATTACTATCGTCGAAAACAAGCTGTTGTTCACGTAAAATCTGTGTTGAGCAGTTTTAGAAAAAACTCCTAACTCAAATGGCTTACGTGGGGGGATTTAAGAGCAGATAGGTAGGAATTGTTAAATAATAACACTTTTACACACACGTTAGCGTATTAAACAACTTCATTAATACGATAATTCCCTTCCTTGTTAAAGTTCCTTGCTTGTATAAGTTGCAATCTGACAATTTCGGTTTTTATTATTTCTTGTTCAGCTCTCATTTTCTGGTACCGCATCCGATTTTTCCTATTCACGCAAAGCATTCTCCCGAACTAATTTGGCTTCTACTTGCAGCTCTTGGAGTTGGAGTACGCGATTTATCACTTTGTGCTCTTCACCAGTTTCAGCTTCTGACAATTATTAGAAACAATAATTTAATCAAATTTGGATTGTTGAAGGTTGGGCATCTTCGTGAGAGGAGTTTACACGACACTTGTTTACGGGACGGGATGTTGAACAGATGCCCAATTTCCTTACTTTACTATAAACTCATTAGTCCACTGTCACGGCTATCCTGACCGCATCCCACAGTGATCTCAGTTAGGGTGGTGTGAACGAAACAGGTTATAGCCTTGATTCACTTATCTAGCCGTGATCAGTCGGTTCACTGTTTTGGTGAAAACGGCCCTTACGGGATTGTATCGGCTGAACTCTCTTTGCTTGTTACAGGTCATGGTTATTTTGTACCACCTCGGAGAAGTGTCGTTTGTTTCAGGTATGAACTTTAACGTTAATTCAATTGTATTTGCAAAATTCATAAACTCGCTAATGTACACAAATAAATAGATGTATTTCGCTCGCGCCTTTCTTATTTTATGTTGGCATTTTATGTCGTCTTGTCTGGGGCTCAGGATTAATAGATATTTCAGATGTTTATGTAACTGATTCGTTTTATAATTTTTGGGTTGTTATTTTAACCTTCCTTAATTTTAGGGGCCGCTTTAAAACACTCCCCAGTGAAACCCCCGGGGAGCGGGTCTTGGGAAAGTTTGTTGGTGGGCTGTGCGTGGGATTGGCTAACCAGCTGGTATCATATGCCTGTTATATCGTCTAGTGGGATGTTTTGGCTTTGTGCACGAAATGGAGTGTTACGTGACATGTTCTGACTCAATGTTTGTTAGATCAAGAGAATTTCAGGTGGTAAAAGAAACACGTTGTATTAGTTTCGACGTGTACAGCTTCTTTCTATTCCGTTGTTCGAGTATCTAACTTACTTTTGACCTCTTCATAGCGACCCATTCCATTCCTTACCATGACTTGACCCAGTTCTTGTTTGTTTCCTGTTGGGTTGGTTCTCGGAGGTCGATTGGTTCGCTGTCTTTTGCCCAGAGTCGTCCTGCATGTTCACAAACAATCCCTTTCTTTCTTTTTCCCATGTCCCCTCTCTTACGTTTTTATTTCCAATTTTCCCTCCCATTTCGTCGTCTGACGCTCACTAGCAGTGTGTTTTTTTCAAAGCGATAACTAATTCTTTATCGTGCTGTGGAGTTTTTTTCGGAAGTGTTTCCATCACTCTCACCACCAGTAAACCCAGCACAATATTTGGGGGACACTTTGCCTATGGCTTTTGTTATTTTATTACAGTCCTCTTGATAATAACGCAAAAGAGAGTGACTACCTCCCCCTCATTGTTCTTCCCTTTGCCATCTCTGTTCAAGAAACTGATTTCACATAATTTCCACACTAATTATCTAAATTCTTCGCTTTCTTCCACAGGTCTGGAAGACGAGGCGCTGAAGTACCTGACGAACGGAGTCATCCTCGGCCGCGCCACCAACAACAAAGACGTTCCCTGCTACTACGCCAAAATTGGATTGGTTTACTACCAAAAGGGTTTGTTCGACGAAGCTCAGAATTGGGCGGAAAAAGCGAAGAAGTCAGCGATGGGTCGAGACAATAAAACGGTCAAAAAGGAAGTTGAAGAGCTTCTCAAAAAAATATCTCGAGCTCAAAAATCCCCCAAACCGCAGAAAAATGACTCTGCGATATAAAAAGTCGTAAACAATTTGAACAGGGTTTTCATGAACATCGAACAAAATGTTCCAAATAGGACATGACAGAGTTGAATTGAGTCGAAATGAGAATTCAGTATCTATTTGACTTCCCTGACCTCGCTTCGGCTGTCTGCGCGATGAAATGTCACTGTACAGGCCTCACGTTCTCAACAGGTCTGTTTCCTTATCGAATGGTTGTGATCACGCGTAAGGGAGCTGTAACAGTCGAAAGTCAGGGTCTGTTTCATCTCACTTCCACACCCTTACGGAAATCGTATCATTTTTAGAGTCATGGTTTGTGAGGCAAAATAGTGCTGGTAATGTTTATTTATTGTGTGTCTCAAGGAAATTGCGCAGCAAGTTTATAAGGAAAAAACCGCGCTAATTCTTTGACATTTAAGTTATCTCTCGTTGTTTTACAGCGAATGAAACTTTCGTAAAACTTTTATACCAATTGGAACTGTACCCTCACAGAAACCGTGAGACCCGTTTTTGGGACAAAAAACACGTGGTATTGTGATCACGATGATAACTATAGTTAGTTTTGACCAGATTTGGCTAAAACCCCCTTTTCGTGGTCCGCACCTCGGGCAATTTTCTACCAATTGGGACTACAAACGCACACACACATTTATTTTTATCAAAAGATAATCTTTTCAAAAACCTCTGTTCGGACACTTATTCGAGTCAGGAGCCTTGGGAACGTTAAGACCTGAACAAATCGTTTCTGAACAACAGAAATATTGCGAATTAAATTTTGGAATTTATCCGGTTGCTCCTAATTATTTAACGGCTTCATCGTGCAGCTAGCACGTTGCACTACATCAGGACTCTTGCGGCAATGCGCAATTTAATTTGAGAGGGAATTCGTGAGAGAGAAAATTTTTTTTATCGAAACATCTGATAATTTATAGTGCTGATCTCGTTATTTCCCCCACAAATGTGTGTTATCGTTGTGTTAAGTGACTGTTCACACGAAAAAATCGATCAAAATCGTAGCCATTTTTGATATAACAAAAATTGGGTATTTTTTTCGTTATGATAACTGTATGTGCTCATAACTTTATTTTGTGTTCCATTGGGGTGTACAGACTAAATATGAAATTGGAGCCGATTTGGTTCAGCCTTTTTCTCTCACTCGCGACCACAAACACACAAACAGGTTTAAAAAAATAAATGATATGCATAAAAAAATACCTGATGTGACGCATAGTACAACAATTTTAACCTCACGTGCATTCCTCGATTTGTATGACTAGCCACAGCGGTTGTGGGAATTCCGAAATTTCTGTTTTTTTTCTGTTTTATTAGCGTAAACGTTCATCGTACCTGTAACCGTTCATTCGAACTTGGTAATACGTAACTTGACGTTTCAAGTAGAACGCTCGAATGTGTGGGTGGGCAACAGAAGCGATTAAAGTTTGTTTTGAAATTCAACACGTATCTATAGTTCTAGAAGATAAGAAACTCATCACGCTCAAGATGGCTCCTGTTTGATTTCAATCTCCTGTTACTTCCGTCTCTTTTAAAAGTCGATAAACTTCTTAAAAGTTAACGTTCCGGTTTAAAAAGAGATGGTAGGAGATTGAAAACGAGCAGGAGCTTGCTCGAGCAACCATGGTAACCTTGAAAACATCAAGCGAGCTACAGATACGTGTTATATTTCCCAATAAACTTGGAGGGTGTGCATTGTGGATTCACTATTGAATTCTGTGCAGTATGTATTAATCTATGTGTAGATTTCTACCTGGAGCCTTCACTTGCGGAATCTGAAATAATTAAAAGCTTCAATTTTTTTCGGTCTTGCAAAGCCTAACAGCCCAGCAGGTTCATTTTCAATCTCCTGTTGCTCTTCTTACTTTGTAATCAGCTCCTTTAGTAAACGTTCAGTTTTACCGAGGCTTCTGGAGCGTTGCGAGTTGCTTACGTTCAGACCGTCAGGGGCATTAAAGATACGTCTCATAAGGGGATAGTACATGCTGCGGGTTGCCTATCTCCACAATCGAAGGAATGAGAGATTAATCGAATAAAAAATGTCTAACCGCAGCCGATTACGTAACTTTTCTTAGCGCTTTTCTTCCTCCCTTCGTGACACTGGGAAAACCACCAACCCCTACTGTGGCCACAACTGGGCTCATTGTGTGGGCGTACATGAGCCCCCTCGTGTCCTCCCTGATCAATCCCTGGCTCCTGTAGAGCTGGTATTCCTTGATGCTCGCACTAAACGCAAGACGACCTTGAGGTTCATCCCTGCTACCTCCTCCATCCATATATTATGTCTCTCCAGACTGAGGATTTTTCTTGTTCGCTTCCTGGAGAGTCTGATGAACAACTTGTGCCTTTGGCAAGCACATCCGGCCAATAGGCAGCCCTGCACTTCTCCCACTTGCCAACCTCCTTACCCCCTTCTATCGTTGTATGACCAGGCACCCAACACAGTGTTAATGTGCTTTCTTTGCCAAGGTCGCCAGGTCAGTCAGGCATTCCTAAGCCAGCCCCAGCGTGATGGTATAGGAAGACAGGGCCTTAAGTGCGGGCTGTCGGTTCGACGAAATGTATATTTCCTTAGTGCTTAGGAAAGTAAAGAGCGTTAATTGAGCTAGTAGCGTTCTGGCCACTCATTTGGCTAACGTGCATCTTCGACCACGTGACAGCCATCTGCCAGCTTGATGGGAAGGAGTATTAGACGCTATATTCGGATGGCTTCCTTTCCATTGTTGGTTTGTCCACGTCAAAGAAAACTAGTAAATTTTAGTAGAACTCCAACTACGGACTGTAAAGAAACCGGTTTCGCCTGCCGTCGGATCGGCAGTCGTCGGGTCAGATCGGTTCGACTGCAGTGTAGGTGCAAGCAGTTTTGTCCGTTGGGGCGAAAATAATCCTCCGAACTTGGTAATATACAACAGCCTATTGACCGCAATTACGTACCTTGTAAAGGATTCATCAGCCAGGACTATTACCGTTTTACTGCCTCGACCAACTCATGTCATCGGGCCCAAAGTACCATTTCCTCGACAATAACCCGAGAAGCGACATGCAATTAAAACTCGAAGCGATAAAACCTCCTGACTCGGAGAACGGAAAATCATAAAAATATCCGTTCTTTCGTTATGACTCCCGTAGGCGGTTTTCGTTCTGAAACCCAAATTGATTTCCAGAATGAGCTTAATTGCCCATATATTGTTGGAGTAAGGCTCGTTAACCCAGAGCTCGGGAGAAATAACTTCATTAACGGGGCCACGAGATTTTGTTTTCCCTTCCTCCTCGCCACCTCACCATAGGCAACGTCCAGGTCCCCGGCTCGACCGAAAGGTGGTGGTGGTTTCATAAATGGGGAGGTTGCGGCGTCGCCCTCAGCCAGAGAATACGCGCCTAATTGGCTAAACAAACAAAATCACAATAAACCATCGTTGGCGGATAGCGATGCCATAATTGATTTACGATCTATCGGCTAACGAAGCGATAGGGGGAGATTCCGAAGGGCCCCGGGTTGTCAATTAAAAGTTGAGGCTCTACACTTTGTCGGTATAAGAGTACAAATATGGAGGGCGGAGGATCGTGCTCTGGTGGTGCTATCTGTGTGTTTTTAATCACCAGTCCCTGGGGCTCCGCGCCAACTGAATATTCCGAGATCCATAAATTACTTCTTTCTCGTCGACACTTCTGTGCAGTGCGCCGCATGACAACAGTTTATTCCTCGTATTTACCTTAAACGCTCCGATGACGTTATTTCGGTGACAAGCGTGTTTCGCGCATGCAGATATGCATAATCATAGGCACTAAATAACTGCAGAGTGAAAGGTCGTTAGTAACTGACGGACAACAAAAACGCGGTGAGCTGCTCCACGTTGTTACGTAACTGGAACCAATTAAGTTATTCAAGATTATAAATATCTTGTGCGCTGCATCTCACAACTTTCCTCAGCCCCGCACACGTGCTGTTCCTGACCAGTGGTAAGGCGGTTGCATCTAGATGCCTCATACTTGGGTCATGACAATCCATTAGCACCTAGGTAGCCTTGCTCATACTTTCTCTTTCTTCTTCCTCATTCAGACTTCCGGACACCTCGTTTCTTTCTCTTTGACTGCAAGGACACTTTCGCCTTAGCAGTGACGCGCCTTAGTAGTGACGCGCCTCCTGGCGCGCCTGGGAACCGCATGCCCCCCTGCCAAGCTGACTTCGGTCATACCTCATGGCATGCCCAGGTGGACCTCGTGGCGGCGACAGGTTTTTTGGATGGCTGAGACGGAGATTCCTTACCTTTTGTTGTTTATTTCTGTTTCTCCGTGCAGAGGTGGAGACCTTGGCACACAGTCTGTCGGGCCAGGTACTCTGCTTCCTCTTCTTATGTCATGGAGTTTCCCATTACCGCCTGATTCTGGCAGATTAGAGGGGTTAATTACCTGCCATCTCAATAACACTAACACACCTACACATTACACGAGATACACATACATTTACATTCATACCAAATAACTTACATTAATTCATATAAATTACTTTCACTCCACTAGATATTCCGCGGCCTGCTTATTGCCTACTCTACTGAGTGGTGGGAGTAAGGCGTGTACTCTTTATTCCTCCCCCCCCCTCACCACACCTATTCTATTCTTAACTCCCATATCACAGCCTATTACCTAACCTAAACACACAAACCTACAAACGCTATTCCTATCTAGCTCTTGCTTGGGTCTCGCCTTCTGTCCCATTTTTCAGCAAATGTCTCCATCGTGCTACCACCGTTTGGTTGCTCCACTAACCCGCTCAGCGGCCCCTCATATGGGCGCTACCTCCGAGTAACTTTCTCTCCTTCACGATAAACTGCATTCTCTTAATATGTGGCCTGCGGTTTCACACCCGTGTCCGTAGGGGCATGTTCCCGAGCTCCTCCTTTTAAATAACTGCAGCTTTCCATTGAAACACCCATGTCCGATGTACAACTGGGACGATCTTCGGCTTGGACTGACTTCTGCACACCTTAACCACCTCCTGACTTCAGAGAAAATTTCGTAGGTGTGCCTGCCTGCTTGCTCGTTCTCCCAGTGAGCTTGCTTGCGGGATTTGTCCATCAGCTATGCATGTGCCTCCTCGGTTTTCTCTTTGCTGCAGTCTTAGCCGCAACAGTCTTGATAGGCCCTGCTCTATGGTCAAGGTTACTCTGTTCGGCTGTGTTATTTTAATCCTGGCCACCTGCATATCTATAAACAGGTCCAATGGCGGGCAGTGGCTCCCGTTGATGCCGTTCTGTATGCCCTTGTGATCCCAACCAGGATGGCCCTCTGGACTATATTTGTCCTGTTACTTAAATTCTGCTAGGGGTTGTTCCACCAATGAGATGCTCCGTAGATGACAGCTGGCAGGAAAACTGTATCGTAGTATCGCTTCCTGACTTTGCATGATGCACCCATCCTGTACCCGCTATTTTCCTTATCATTGGCAAATAATTAACCTGTGGCGCCGCCCGGAAGCTGTTCCAGAGGATTATTCCTAAGTATTTTACCTCCTTACTCAGTTGTATTCGTGCGTCTCCCAGTCTGAAAGCTACTGGGCGCTGTGGGTCACTTTTCCCTTTAAACTGGATGGCTGCTGTTTTGTCTATTGCTAAGGCCAGCCTAGCTTTTCCATTGGTTCACCATTTCTGCTGCCCGCTCAGCCGCCATCACAGTTTTCTGCCTGTTACTGCCACGCACCACAATTACCAGATCGTCCACATAAGCTACAGCAACTATACTTGCCTCCTCCAACCTTCTGTTCAGCCCACTGAACACAAAGTTTCCGAATGCAGCGTGAGCCTGTTAGAACTTGATGCTCCATAGCGAGAAACTGGCAGCTCGTAACATTCCGAAAATGATTGCGCTGCTCCTACTGATCTCATGACGTCGTGTATCCGTCGTACAGGACGTGATTTTTGTATTCAGCAAACCGCTTTTCTTTGGAACGGGGGACGTCGTGGAAGCAGGCAAAGCTTGTTCACTGTTTCCACTCTTGTCTTTACGGGTGAGTTGTCCCTCAAATGTGCACAAATTATGAATGTCCGATTCTTCTTTGACATCAGTACTACTCAGGAATGAAAAGTATTCTTCGGGTAGAGTTCCACGAATTTGACAAATTAAAAAATGCATGGTAGTTCACGCTTTTGAACCTCTTCGCCCTTATTGATTTCCATTTTCAGAGCGTTTCTTAGAGATTTTTCAGTTTTAACATATGGAACCCATTGAAACTTGCAAAGATCGCCTTATGTTCTGACGTGCTTTCTTAAAGTCTATGCTGATCCACCCAAATGTGTTCTGACTTGAAACGCATAACTTTCTTGAAAATATCTCCCGTCACGATAGTCGTCAAAATCAAAAAGACTGTACAGCGAAGCTTCTTCCTTAGTGAACTTGGAAAAATTCTCAGCATTTGCTTCCTGCATCCACTATTCCGCTGAGTAGAGCAGAAACCTTGAACTTCTTCAACTCCATTCCTATTGCCTCAGTTCTTTTAGCAGTTCGTCTATGGTTCTGGGCCTTTAACCTATTAAAATGTAGCTCGTAAATTTGTTGAGATTTACTGACAAATTTTTAAGACGGTTTTCTTGTTTGAATGCTCGTTAAGAAGTGGTGTATAACAAAGAAAAAATGTGATCGATACAACAGAGTGGTAGGAGCCAAGGGAAATCCTGTTCTTCTCCTGGCTTTCGGCTGTTCCCAGGGGAATACGATCAAACTATCGTGCCCCAATTGAGAAACACACACACACACACACCTTAGCACGTTACCTTGTCCAGAAAGTAGTAATGACTATCTTGAGTAGCCTTCGGATCTAGAGACCGTGAAATAGAAACGAATGGAGAACAGTTCAGGCACAGACTATGTTGTCAATCGTCAGCATGAATGAGCAATGAGGCTGAGGTCTGAGATTATTGTGGCCAACGAGTTTGAGCGAGTGGCGAGTTCTTGGAGACATTGAGGAGTTTAGTTGTAGTCGCCAAACGGTCGAATAACTCTGCAGACTTGGCCGAGATCCGTTGGCGTCACAATCAATTATGATGCGAAGCCGACAATAAAGTTTAAAATGACAATGCCTCAAACCGCTACATTTCAAGATATTTTCTGTTTAATAATGGTGTTAAGGGCACCAAAAGAAGACGTAAAGTTCTTTTTTTTTGTTAAAATACGTATCAGCTGACTTATATTGTACTTCATCCATTTTCTTCGATAAAAGTATTCGAGCATAGAATGTAACATTCTGACTGTCCTGGAATATTCATGTATTGTGCCAGTCCAAATGTCGCACAGGTCGATGCCTAGCCTCCTTAGAAAGGCCTAGTATTTCCTGCAAGAGTCTTCTTTGATGTCCACCCTACGAGATGTGGTATCAAAGACCAAAAATCGCTCCCCCTTCAAGTCTCGGGCCAGGACATGGTGGGAAGTGTCCTCATCCGTACCACACCACCTACACCGTCACATAACATGCATGTGTTTGTTCATTTTGGACTGCCCGGAGATGATCCCAACAATCTGCCTTAGGTCCTTCCTACACATCCTCAAAAGGTTCTGTCTTATCTCACGTGCATGCCCTGAGATGATACGTTTACGAGCATAGTAACCAAGGCTCAGCATGGTTGGTTCGCTCTCAGTACAAATTTGGTTGTTGATTTGACGTTTTGGCATTAAGTTGATTACTGATGTTTGGGTTGGAAAATTCTCTGTCTGAAAGACGTTTTAAACCCACTTTGAGACGGGAGTTTGATTGGCTACGTTACTGATGGCTGCTGTGCTACATCCCGGTGAAGTCTGAATCAGTCTTCAACAAACACATTTCTATTTTCTTCAATTATCCCTTCTGCCCCGCTCCTCTGGGTTACTCCTCTCTAGCTGCAAACACACAGTTGGCCTCATTTTCCGGGAATGTCTACAAAGGTAGCCTGCAGGCTGGTTTCTTGGCAGCTTTGGGTTGTCTCCTGCTCCTTGTATCTTCAATCTGGCCTTGCGGAAGCGCTCCAGATATGATTACCAACAGGTCCAATTAACTTTTAACTAAAGAGTGGGCTCAAATTACCAAACGAAGGCTGGTGGGCGTGTAACGCGTTGAAATTTGCGTTGCCCACGCCAGTCCCTTGAGCGTCGCCTCTTCTGGCGGCTCTCGTTTTGGACTCCGCGTTAGCGACTCAACGTGACTTGCAATTAAAACTAGGCTCGTCTTCCGCCTCTAGAGTCCTCTGATTATCCGGTTATTACGACTCTAATCGCGGGCGGCCGCCCCAGAAAAGATAAAAGGGACTCAATTTCTTCTGGAGAGTAATCGCCGGCTAAAACTGTCGTCGCTTCTTTGAACAATGGAGAGGCACTTTTTTTCTCCAACTCCTCACCCCTCACCTTCTCATAAATGAGGGCAATCCGACGTTCCAGAATCACCCAACTCCCTCCACTCACCGAACGAGAAGCAATTTCCTCGTCCTGTTGGTCGACCCTTGAGGTGCATATTCAAATACCCGCAGGCGGGATTTAAGTTAACTGTCGCGTGGTGGAGGGGAGCACCTGACAGTTGGTGGATTGTACGAGCGACGGCTTTGCATCTTCTGCTGCTAACAATCTCCGCGCTTTAAAACATGGCGCCGTCATCTGGAAGCCGCCACTGTCGGGGTTCATAAGGTCACATCAATCCGTCGTACGGCCAACAAGATTCGCTTTCCACATGAATGCTGAGCCTCCAATATACTACTTGTTGGGTTCATGCTGTCCTCCATAAATTTCCTCCATTGGGTTTTATCTTGTCGAAGGAAGCGTGGAGAAGGAGGAACGTTGGTATCTTAGCGTTGCAACGAGAAATTCGTTCAACTATGGTTTGTGCGTCTGGAACAAAACACAGATGCAAGGTTTGAGGAAGTCTTTTACGTATTCAAAGCTCCTGAATCCGAAAAAACACCACTTGAGGAAGCGGCTTGCGCCTGTGGTCGCCATTGCGAGATCATATTCAAAGTCCAGATCAACGTGGGACGCCAAAATCAGGTCGTAAGGATAACCAGGTCAAAACTAACTATAATTATCATAGTGATTTAAACAGTAAATATTTTTCTCAAAAACGACTTCAATGGTTTTTGGTTAACTTTTTCTTATGAATATTCTCAGATGTCTCGAAGGTCACGTGGTTTCCATTTGTGGGAAAATTACTGGGAGCAGCACGATAAGTTATCACAAATTTCGCAGAAACTCGAGTTCAGTGTATTAGTTTATTCATAAATTTAGCTCATATGCAGCTACCTCAGATATTCCAGAGTATGAACCACTGCCGTTTCACTTACTACAATTTTTAGTCGACAATCAAAAAAGGGTGGACACGATACCTCCCAGGACAAATCATGTTAACTGTCTCACGTCTCAATCCATAATGGTCGCATTGTAATCGGCAGCACCTCTATTCCGGAACCTCACGCGCTACCGATCCACACGTACATTCTACCACGAAAAACATACTAAACTAGTTGTTAGAGCGATAAACATCGTTGAATTCACGAGGGGCCAAGGAATGTTGTGTCATGCGTCGCACCAGATATTTTCCAACGGCGTTTCTTGAGCTCCGAGGATTTCCTCAATAAAAGTCCGAAGAAAACTTAACATCGTAGGGCTGTAGGAAGTAGAAATTACGTAGGTCTAGTAACATATGACAGAATTAACACAATGACGTTGAGTAATGAAGCCCTCGAAGTTAATTCAGTTTTGATTACTAATTCACTCTTAGCAACCCCCCCCCCGCCACTGCATACTCTCTCTGTCTAACGCACACACAATGTCGGCTCCTCGTCAAATATTATTTGCATACGGGGCTCCTTTATTTATGCAACATTATGTCGGATCGTCTTCGGATCGCTTCCGTACTTGCTCCCGGGGCGAGGAAAATAAAAGAAGGGAAAAGGAAAAAATAAAAAAAACCTGGTGGGGAGGATCCGGCTTCTGGTAATTGCCGCCTGATGGATGATAATTTCTAAACTTTTCACACTTGATATGCGGCAGGATGTTAATGGGCCTGTCAGGGGCGTTCTCAATTACCGAGACGAAATACGCCCTCCGCTTCTCGTGGATTATCATTTTACAACTTCGAGCGAATTTTCTTTCGTGCCGGCTCTGGAGAGTGAGGAATTTTTTAAAATTTTGAGCGGTGAAACAATTTCGTAATCAAACGCGTTCGTCCTCTCGTTTCGAGTTGATGAATAGCCGAGCGTTAATAAATATATTCATAAGTAGTGCGCGTATTTACAAGGGCTTCTTCCCATTAGTCGAACAGAGTACAACATGATGTATTAATCCCCCTCCAATCACCACGTTCCGAGACTAACGAATGCGGGTGCATCAATCCCGGTCCGATGTGCGCAAATGTTCTGTGACTTGGGCACCTCGAGTTGCTCAATTCGATGGTAGCGTAATTCCGCATGGATAAAGACGCCCAGAAGAGCAACTTTCTGAAACTAATAGGTTACCTCGACGTAGATCACTCAATGAAGGTCGTTACATAAGTAGGAGCAACTCTATAAATTCTGGAACCCTAACCTACCTCGACGTTCCTACCGACTTTTTTTAAGACCCATGCCAACGAAACATAGACTGGCACCTCGCTAAAATCAGCAATACTGGCCATATTGGGAGGGTTTCACGGAAAGGACCCCTGTTATCTCTCAACGTGCTGCCTTGGGGCGTCGACCCGACACCAGACACTGACGAGCCACATCTTCACAAAAACGGGGGTGACGCTTATAGCCTCGGGCCCCTTACGCCGTTCTCACGTCTTCTTTTGTGCGACGAGCAGACCGACCTCGATAAACAGGAGTTGGGCCAACAACTTGTCGAGCACAACGTTAGAAGGTTGGTGCGGTAATAAACGACAAGGCGTGACCAGGCGTTTGCAAACAGCTGGACGGTGCTAATCATCGAATAGCAACTGTGCAAAATTATTAAGTTACGAACGTCCTTGCTGTGCTAAAAATGAAACGCCTGCGCCTGGTGTGTCTCATCCCATTTATCTAAGGATTGCCAGAGAAATTCCGCGTTGAACTTGAGATGGATGATATTTCCCATTCCAGCCAGGACTCACGCAGCACAATCTGTCATTGAGGGTTCGCCCTGTAGGGGTCATCAGTGAACTAGAGCTGGAGTAGAATGGAGCACCCTCACCCTTTTATCAATCTTTAATGAAGCCTGAGCGTGAGGCTGCAACCAACGTCTACGTGAACAAGAGAGAATCGCGAACATTGGCCACCACTCAGCCCTGGCTCGGAGGATTCGCCCACAAGGATGGGGAAAGGGCCCTTTTTCCGTTTGAACACAATTCCTTTCGAGGAAAAGCAAAATCTCGCCTTAATCTCGTCATCATGACAGACACAAACGTGCGCGAGTCTTGAATAAAATCTTGTGAAGGGGAATAAACCACAAGGCAAGCTCTCTCAGAAATTCAAGAAGAAACAAGTCCGAGAATGTATGAAATGTGATAGCAAAGCAAAGTTTGAATAATTTCGACTTAGGGAAGAAAAAATGACGTACAAGTTCGACAGCAGAGTTGTAAGAGATGGCAGAGGGTTTGACGTTGAACTGTTCATAGGAGAATTGAAAAGGAATTCGTCCATCTGGAACACATCATTCGCGGAACACCATGATCAGGGGAAACAATGTCTTGTCCGTCGCACACACAACTTTCCTCAATCTCACGAGCAATCACCGCTCTAGTAACAAATTCGTTATTAAGTTAGCGATGTTACGAGGGGTTTGTAAATGTTGAGATCCGTTGGCTCTGGCAAAAATCACTGCGATTTCTAGCTCTGATGCTACGTCCGATCCATTTCTATATAGAATCCGTTTCCAGAGGCTCGATTTCATCCCTGCCATCTTTTGATTTGTACGATTTCAAACCTAAATCACTCACGTGGGGATGAACCCACGTCCACAAATAAATAAATAATATCAGGAGCACAAAAGAAAAAAAAAATGAAAAGAAATATGCAAAAGAACTTCAACTTGTATTAAACAAAAAAACTATATAACGGGAGAAAAGAAAAAAAATATATATACGCAGTTGAAACTAAAACTAAACCACTCAGGGGATCGTACAAATAAACTAAGTGACGAAAATATAAAAAAATAGTAAGGCGAAATAAAAGGAAAACTTCTCTAAATTCAGCAAAATAAATAAACGTGGCAATTGAGCGATCGGCAAAATCTTCAGAACTTCGGGGGGGTGAGCCTCGAACTGTAACAATAAACCGGCCAGTATGAGAAGGAGGTATGCTAAGGGAACGGAACAATGGGGATTTAATGAAAATGTGACGTACCGGTACGGAAATTGGTGAAGTTTTTTTCGGAAGAAATATTTTCCGGTGAACAAGACGGCAGACGAACGATGAATGACAGAATGACGGGTTGCAGTTTACCGTTTAGTGCTCGCGTCTCTCGGCAGATAGCGGTACAGGCGGAAAGGAGATCTTAAACCGCTTCCGCCCTAATTATTCATGTCACAGATTATCCAAACTATCGCATTTCCCGACGCTTTATCCCCTCCAGGCAAATTAATTGAATGCCCCTCGTGTTGAGGGGAGTAGGGAAAGAATACAGCCATCCCGATATCTGATCCTGTACACCGAGTTTCCTCGAAATATGTACCTTTGTCTTCGACCACTAGACTGCTTTTATGCTACCGCACTGTTATCTGCAGCTGACGACAAGGAAAATGTAATCAAAATCGTTACAGTGTGATATAGTTATCACCGATTTTACCCATACCAGTATCAACCTGCAAGCCGAATCAATCATGTTCGCGCACAGTCCGTTTTCTCAAATGTTGGTTTGGCGTTCAAACGTGAAGTTATCATTAAAATGTTCCCCTGTTCCATTAACTTTCCTCTCTACTCCACTCCCCACCTGTTGGCCTGATTGAAAACCAAGTAGTAGTGTACTCAACCACATTCAACGGTTCTGAAGCAGTTTTATCAGAAGATTTGGAAAATTCCGCACAGTAACGGGCCTTGATGACTCATAATGGAGTTATCCAGACGCCATTCATTTCAACCTGTTGAGTCGCTTCCCTGACGTTACCGAATCTCTTCATATTACTATAACTCTGACGTGATAGGAACCCGATTCGAATTTTCGATCGGAGCTCCTCACCAAGCTGGAAAGTCTATGGTGCTCTTTCGGCCGCCCAGGTTCAGACGTCTCTATCCTTTTCTGAACGTGATTTACGGAGACAGGCCCGATATTTAACTCGCGTTATTTCAAATTGATTTTCATATTTATTCAAGGATCCTTTCCCTTCATTTCTCCCTTCGTCGGTTCCAAGACGTATTTTCGGTTTACGAGGTGATACGGGGCTCAGCGGGGGCACCCGGGGGTCTACCTGCCGGCGATCGCCCTGTCAATTAGGCTCCCTCACCCCCCCCCACCCAGAAGACCTTTCGCTTTATTAATTGTATTTCGGGCTTTTGCATTTATATTGATTTTCGTTTTTGAATAGTTTCGTACGGTTAAAGAGCCGCTGGTTTTGGAGAAGCGACAAAAAAAAACCATCTGCCGAGTAGGTGTGGCGCCGCAACTCTCCTCGTATTCGTAACATGACTGTTGGGCCGTTGAACACGAGAAAGAGAGGGGGTGAGGGAGGAGGGGGAGAGGGAGAGAGAGTGAGTGAGAGAGTGTGAGGGTGCGGGAGGGAGTGGGAGAGACAGAGACTGACTTTCTTTATTGATCAGACAAAATTAGGACCTGTAGTCCTTCCTCTCTTCCATTTCATCTGAATACATAGTTTACTCACTACGTTCCAGCGTCAGATACAAAACATAATGATCTTCACAAAAGAATAAAAACAGATAACAAAACTGACATTGATGCTTCATGAGATAACTTAGTAGAAAGGACGAAAACATTTTAACCTCAATGATACCTCTCCATTAACTGCAATTTGTACAGCTTTATGAATTCATGCACGGAATGAGTAAATATTTCAGGAATTACTGAACGCTAATGTTTTACATTTTGGAATTTGAAGGTGGACTCTGACATTTCTCGTGGTTAACCCATTATGTTACGAGCTTAATTTGAAGGGGAACGGAGCTTTAACAGTTTCCATACCAGAACCGCCCGAGAGAGTTCGAATCGCTCCTTAACCTTTAACCACTTCAATTGTTCGAAATATGGCGCGACATGAGCAGCTAATTGTAAGTTATAAATGAAGCGAATGGCGGCATTTTGTGCTGTCTGTAACTTGTTCAATAATTTGAGGGTGATATCGCTCAGTACATTACAAGCGTAATGAAATTATGGCAAAAGCAACTCGCCAGTGGTATTTTGACATTTCTAGGTGTCCTGTACAAAGTTTCAATTGATAGAGCCCGTTAGAATTTATTACAGTGTGAGTATTACATGAGTGTGCCAACACGATCAACATAATTTATTCTGTTATTGCCAATTCGTGGAATATGTAATGTTGAGAAATCGAATCTTGCCAAGTTTCCTGTGACCTATAACTATTGCTGCACATTTTTGTGAGTTTACATCATTTACCTAATGAGGGATCTATTTAAATCTACATTTACTAGCCCAATAATTTCCTCGATTTCGCCCACATTTACAGTAGCATCAATCTGGAGATCGTCTGCATATAATTTAAATTTACAGTTTTTAAAAAAACACTGGCCAATATTGTTTACGTAAATGAGAAAGCAAAGTGCCGACATTACCGATCTTTGCGGAACTCCGGTTCTAACTACATTCCAATTTGACATTTCATTGTGCAACCCTTTAACAGAGTGGACACGGCTGTCTGGAAATGAGTGGAACCATGCAACCGTCTCCTAAGAAAACCTCATCGACTTAAGCATAGCTAATAATAAATCATGCCTCACCCCATAAAATAAGCAACGTTATTTTACGGTTGTCGAGACCGTTTCTAACGTCGTCTAATAACTCGACTAAATGTTTAAGTATTGTTCCCTTTCCTATGACTCGCGAGAGAGAGAGAGAGAGAGAGAGAGAGAGAGAGAGAGAGAGAGAGAGAGAGAGAGATTGATAGATTATGTTTATTTATAAGTATATGTGAAGGATAATAATTAGAAGGATACTTACAACTCTGGGCCTACCATGAATGGTCGTCTTGCGGTTCACCCTACCACCAAGTTAAAATATTTAGGGAAGGTGTTTTGACTCAAGCCCCCTCTCCAGATTTGTCCCAAGATGAAGGTTGATGCCAATGTGAATAACAGTTTATATTTTGGTGTGGTACAGGGAGTTCCGCGGCCCGTTTATTATCTTAATTAAAGTGTTTTTTTGCAAGTTATTGGCCTAAAAGTGATTTGTTCTCATATATATATATGAAATATAACGAACAGCGTCACAATCAATCAATACCATATAATCCTCGGTAGTGTTCGCTTTACTTTTTAACAGACATCTATTTAGAATAAGCGATAATGATGTACAATAATTACGCAAAAATATCTGGTGCGTTGCAACACACAACTTTCCTTAGCTCTACGTCAATTCACTCATGTACATTGCTTTTTCCACTCAATCAATTCATTTACCACTCAGTTCATTTGAACTTGGTCAAACAACACTTTACGGCAGCATGAAGCGGCAGCGATTACAGTTCCAGAATTTATTGTGCTGCACGTACTCATTGCAAGACCAATATTGAGTAATTGGTACACAGATAATTAATGAGGCTGTAAACACAAATTTTTTGAAGAGGAACAGTGATTACTTTTGCAGAGTTATTGGGTAAAAATTTTAGAACTGGTAGTAAGCGAAACGGCGGTAGTTGAAATTCAGGAATTTCTGGAGTGAGCCCCATGTATCTCATGAGCGTTTTTAAACACTAACCCATTAGGTATTGGATTGGACTACAATAACAATTTTTTTTAAAACATTCTACTAACATTCCAGCGGATTTTATAAGGAAAAAACTGCGCTATAAACGCTTTTCGTCGAAAATTGTGATAATTTATTGTGCTGCTCTCGTCATTTTTCCACAAATGGGAATTTTATGGTATAATTGCCTGATTGAGAGCTATAAAGATAAAAAATTTAATCAAAATCGTTAGAGCCGTTTTTGAGAAACAAAATTTGGTGTTTTGATCACTATGATAACTATATTTAACTTTCGGTGGATTTAGCCCATACCCTTATTTTGGCGTCCCATGGTAACCTGCGAGCGAGATATTAAGTTTGAGCTGATTTAGTACGGTGGCTTTCTCTAAAAATGGTTACCAGACACACTTACACACAGACAGGTCTGTTTCCTTTTTTGATGACCGTTTCTAAACCCTCGACGAGGGTTATATCAGTCACACACACACAGACACCTAGTCACCCACACACAATTTTCCCAATTAGTGTTTTTCGGACTCAGGAGGGTCTGAAACTGAAGAAAAATAAAAAAAAAAATTTTTTTCAGCCGATTACGTAACTTTCCTTTCTACTTTGTAGAGCCAAGGAAAGTAAAAACAAACACATTCACCAATCATATCTCGCTAATAACTTGTCTCCGAAAATATTTCTAAACTGTTCAGTATTCAGAGAAAAATCAAACAGTTTTACATTCAGAGAGGGAGAAAAAATAATAACGCCTGTGTTTATAAAATGGAGTATAAAACAATCCTCCGCCTTTTGACGACTTCCAGCCATCTCGCTCACACTTTCTCTTCACCAGTTTAATATGACTACAAATTCGTCATTCTTCAGCGAAATAGGTTGTGCTTTACCAATTGAATACGAAATGAGTACCCGACAATTAATTCTAAAAATGCTTGTTCTCATCAAAATTCCATTCTCCGACCAGATGGTAAACTAGGCATTTAAGTTCCGTTATTAACCTAATATTTGGTTATATAAGTCCATAACACAGTTCTACGAGAAGCCTCCAGTCGTGAAGGTGAGGAACAGACTCCTGTTCAGTTTCATTCTCCTGTTACTTCGGCCACTTTCGTCAATGTCAATTTTCCTTGATCACTTTTTTTATCGTTCTTTAGTATTTCATGATGCCGAATCGAATGGGATGAGTCTCGGAAGTGTGAGACTGCTTCAAGCTGGATAACCGTGCTGTGCAGCAGAATAATAAACCGTTGTGTAATAACTAGCAACTTTCTTTTGACTAACTTGTTCGCACTGTTGTCTTCATAAGTTCGGAACTCTGCACCCAACAAAATCATGTTGTCAGTCTCATCAGTTACCTACTTGGTGGCTCTTCAGTGAAAAGTGTGGCATGAGTAACAGCAGCTCAATAAATTCTTGGACTTCTAGCGTAACCACTTGCTTTTGTAAATGTGAAGTTACGTTTTACAATTTTATATGAGCTGAGTGAAAAATAACTCGGATTTCTTTGTACTGGGGATGGGGGAGGTCGAAGAAAGTGTGTAATGCGTTGCAGTAGAGGATTTATTTATTACTGACCATACAGAAAGAGTTAGGAAAGTATTGTGATAGTATCAAAGAACTAAGTTGATTTTTCCTCCGACTTTTGAGGTCTACTGATCTACACAGTCCAATATATTTTCACGAAAATGGCTCTGACAATTTTGATTAGGCTTTCAGATTATCTGTTACTAATCAATACCTAACTTTTGTTGTACATAGTGAAGATCGAATTACCGAATCACTTGGAATCTTGAGCTCGTAACTTCCACACTTGCTTATAACAGGAAGTCCTTGTTTCAGGCCTTTCCCTAACTTTGAGTCCAACCCTTCCTGACCTGAAGCCTTTTATCTGTAGCTGCGGGAAAGTCCAGCCTGCTCGTTCAGTTATTTCCAAAGCTGAAAAGGGTTTCTCCTTTTTGTACTTCCCAAATTTTCCTCTTCCCGCCGCTCAGTTTACCCCCTCTCTACTTTGTCAGCTCTTCCAAAACCCAACGCAGATAGACACTCATCTATCATATCTCGTGCTTCTCACAACTCTACTCACTCTCTCCACTCAACCAGTGCACGTATTCAGAGTCCTCTTGTTCGCGCTTAAGTACTCACACTCAAACTGATTCTGTCAAAGTGTAATACAGTCCCCACTCACACTCGCCACGTTCACTTATTTCTCAACTCAAGCTTCCTCACAATAAGAATCTGTGCGTAAGTTCAGGCCGTTTTAGGAAGAGTTGTTTTTACTTTCTGAGAAAACGGCTTTAACGTTGTACATCATACTCACCAAGTGTCTGCAATTAGCCTATAACTATTTATTGTTTTTCATAAATGTTCCTCTGACAGTCTGTTGAACAGATATAATAACCAAAATGTGCCAAAAATCGTGTTTTTCAACGTTTCCAATTTTTCTTCAATAATGGAATCCAGCTTTTGTTCACCAGAGTGTATTGTAGCTACGTATACCTACACGTTGTTCCCATTGAGGTATTATTAAGGTTTCGCGAAAATCGAAGCGTTTCTGTCTTAATTATAGTTACCATGCCATTAAATGAGTCAACTTTTTGAAAGTTAATTCAGAAAACGACTACTCGCTTGTTAGAAGTTCTTGTTGGCGTCATTAGCGGTCCTCTTGAGCGGAAATGCGAACGAAATAACACAAAGTTATCACTGAAAAAAAAAAAAATACCATCTGTTGTGAAAACTGAAAGTAAATGACTAGCGGTACGTTGAGTGCAACCTGAAGCTCGGGGTTAAAAGAGTGAAAGAAAAGATTGGGACGAGACACAGGCAACTAACAGTCAATCAAATAAACGCCCTTCGCAGCTCACTTTATTCATTAATTGTCGAAAACGGGGTGGAATTAGCTTCGAACAGGAACAGGAGGCAGGTGCCATTTCACATCGATCAAATGAATCAGTACGTGTGACTTTCGATTCAGCTGCCTTGCAGATGTCACCAGTGTTATCAGAGATATGTCGACATGAGGGTTGGCAATAGGATCAATGCAGCTCTCTAGCTGTGGTCCTTGCAAAACTGTCCTATTCTAATATCATACGAGCTCCTTCTCAGATAAACGTCTGTTTTAGATTGGAACGTAATTAATTACAAGTTGTATTTTGTAATCGCAATTAGTTTCCCCAGCGTGGGGTGAATCGACAGAAGAGGTGCGATGTAACGATGACATTGAGAGTCAACTTGAGGTCTCAAGAGCGAGAAATTAAGGGCGCGGGCTGTGCGAGCACCGGGGAAATAAACGTCTCAGAGCAAGTTGAGTTGAGTTGAGTCGAGGCTTATCTGATCTAAACAGTGTGTATTTATTGGGGTAAACCCCTGGCGGGATCCACTTGAGAGGGCGAGAGCGATTTGCCAGGCTAATTGGCAAGCGGTTGGCACCCCCTAGAGCCTTCCAGAGCCTTTCAGCCGACCAGTCCTTCACCTCCGGCGCGTTACTCAACTAACTCTCGGAGCTACATTTACATAACGAGCCTCTAAAAGTCGGCGCTTTAAATTCGAAAACAAATCACGACAAAGTTTTGGGAGATGAGAAGAGGAAATTGGTTCTGAAACGTCGGCAGGTATTTGCTTTTGGGGCGTCTAAAAGTGAAACATGTCGTCAAACGGCGTATCGTGGGAGGAGAATATTATCCCTTCTGCAGCCCAAACTGTATCCAACTCGGACTCGGACAGTCGCATGGTAAGGTCGGGACACCCAACCTACCGCGTAAAGCTTTTGCACCTAGAATAATGGGGGTGCAATAAGGAGGACAATGTTTACTATGCTGCGCCTATGTGGGGATTTCAGAAATTTTGGTTGTTGCAGTATTTTTTAATGTGCCTCCCTGTATGTAGTTCTTTTTTTGTTCAGATGTATGAGTCGGCAAGGTACCCAGCCTAGACCAAGAACAAGTCGGCGTCAAAGTGACCTCTCCCAGCACAGCGCCGGCCTGCGACTGTTTCTCACATAGCGGCAGGCTAGGATGGAGATCCTACTTGCATTTCTGCTTGATCTTTACGCCTTTTCCGTACGTTCCAGGTATTAAGGGGTTCGGGAGAGTTATCTTTTTCGTTGGGACAGCTAGGATAGTATTCCCCATCTTCTTACAACTTGGAGTGCCCTCATATACGCCCCTTCGTCCTTCATACGCTACTGCACCTCGACGAAAATGGAAATCCCGCTCCAACAGTTTGAACTGAAGAGCCTAATGGCTACCACTGTGTCAGGACCTACGTCTCTAACACAGTCTGTGAGACGCAGCCTCTCATCCCTCTAGTGGGAGCACTGGGATGAGGTGTGCTCCACGTCATCACATTTTGGGTCTTTCAGTTGACGCAACTTACTTCATGAACATTCCCAATGGGGTATTAGTGCAAATAGAACAGGTCTTGGCCAGTTAGCTTCTGGGTGAGGTAGTAACTTACCTCACTGTGTCAACGAATCTAGCCATGTCCGTATCTCCTTGATGAGTCGCCTCATCCATCTTCCGCAGCTCTCCAGGTACCATTCCTCATGCCACACTTGCTGGGGCCTCTCCGTTTACTCCACGGCTTCGATAGCTTCGCCTCTTCTTAAATACATTCTCCGGTGTGACGCTGCTAGGTGGTGCACTGGGATGACCCTTGGAACAACGAAAACCACTAGGTCAGAGACGGTCCAGTACGCAGTAGAGGCCACTGTCAGAGCCCCTCGCCTCTGCACTGCTGCCATCTTCTTTCTACACTTCTCGAAGTGCGGGGCATCTGTCAATATCTCTACGCCATACAGAAAGATGGAATTTGCAACAGACATGAGCAACCTCCTCCTGCTCGGCTTTGGGCCACTGACGTTTGCCACGAGGTCCATTTACTTTGCTGAACTTTTCACAACTCCTGCCTTCGCTCTGCACCTCCGTCTTAAGCAAATAGTTAACCCAAACCACTCTATTGCAACCCCTGATAATAACTCAGCGATCCCACACGCTTTTCGTTGGCATTTTATTCATTAAATTAAGGAAAACCCCTAAACATCAAGCGTGAAACATTTTCATTTCATATAACTAATAATTCAATTATTGAAAAATCGGAATACAAATAAAGTCCAATTGTTCTTCCTCATCTCCCTCCTCCTACCAACAGTTTTTGTATTTATCAACTTGCGCTTCTCGTCTTCTCTCAGTTATTGCTATCACACGCATTTGTTCGGAGCTGTGGTCATCGCAGAGATCGAGTGCAGTTTTGACTAAATTTTTTGTGTGAACAGTTGTAAATGGCGTACTGGGAGTACAGCATTGTCGTTTGTATGAAAAAAAATCATCGAAGATTTCGACAAAAATCCATTTTAGTTCAGTTTTTTTTTTCATAAATCCCACTCAAATGAAACTAGCATTTCCAACAAAATTAAGTTGGTAGCAAAATATGCTAACCATACGATAAACGTTTAGTAATGGCCGTAACATATTTACGTTCGGAGAAATTCCGTAATTCATTCTACCGTCGCTGCGTAGACTTATCCCCCAGCTTTTTCCCTGTAACCCCGCCAGTTGTATACATCTCCTATGCAATCGTCAGTCAACGAGGGTCGTGGCATAAGAGGAACTCGATAAATTAAGCAGCAGTTTCTGTTCGAGAGGGATGAAACGCAGGAACTTACGTTGCACTCGCTCGAGCGGGCAAATAAGCATTGATCGTGAAGATGCTTACATATGTTCAAAAAAACCAGGGCGTGTGTACTACCGCGTTGGCTCTGTAGGGCCATTTTCAACTTGATAAACCGTGTTTATTGTGTATTAACTCTGACTAAGCGGTCCTAATCGCTGTTGTCCGCTAAAATGGATTCTTCGGTTAGGCGGTAATTGGTAGAAAACCTCGGTTAGATCTTGGGCGCTCTAAGCGCTGTTAACAGGCCGGCATCTTTGTTCAGGTCTCAGTTCGAGTGATAGTATCAACGCGAAGAGCAGAAGAGAGTTGGAAATACCAGACAGACACCAAATCCATCCCGAAGTCACGAGTATATCGAGTACTCGATATTACGCTCGCCAACGAAACAAAGCTCTTTAAAACGACCTTGCTTACGCACTGCATCAACTGCTTACGTGTCAACTGCTGCGTATATGTTAACGTTTACTTCTCCTCGATCACTAAAGTTCGTATAATCTGCCCCATTTTCGTCCATTTGGTGAACAATGAGATGCAGGAATCATCTCAGGTGCAGATAATTTACGATAAAATGTTTGGTAGAAAATGACTGAAATCATAATTGTATCGCGTTAGAACAGAAATCTTTACCCAGAAAGCAAGTCAGCTTACGCTGGATCCCGGATTCTTACATACAACCTTCTTGTTGTTGGATTGAAAAGGAAAGGAATTGATGTGGGCACCAGACACGCACTCGACATAATATTATTGGACAAATTGACGTTAGTCCTAGTCATTCTTCCTTCCTGTGAACTTGAAGTGAAAAAAGTTCGACAGAAGGGAGAATTGGAAAAGCTCACAATTTGCTGTTATATTTTTACTTGCTTAGCTCTCTCATTTTCATGTACTGATTTCGATTTTTCCTGTTCAACGTAAAATTCTCCTGGACTAATTTAGCTTTTTCCTGCGTCTCGCTCAGTTTGAGAACGCGCATGTGCGCTTGATGCTCCTCACAAGGCTCCACTTTGGCTTCTGATTGTTATTAGAAATTGTAATTTGTTTAAATCTGGTCCGTTGAGGGCTGACAGTTACGATCCTATTTTTACCGGGTTTTAATCCGGTTTTCAATCAAAAAGCCCCAAAAAATACTTTTCGAAAAGAATGCGAGTAAAAACGCGCTTGAGAAATAACCAATCACCTTAGAATTGCATTCCTGAAGGAAAACCACTCGCGCGAGCCACGCAAACTAATAACGCACGATGAAGATATGAACTCATCTCAAAATAACGCTACAACATGACTAAAATATGGAACGTGGCACGAAGTTGATAGAAAATTAAGCTTTTAAAATGTGTTTTCCACCAGAGTGAGTGCGTGATGACAAAAGTGAACACTAGCACCTAAGGAAAACGCCGATAAATAACACCTCAAAATTTAGGTTATCGAAGTTGTGCGAAAAACACGAACCCTCTTGAATTCAACGAAAATATTGGAAGAAAATAAAAGACCTCTTATGTAAATGTCTTGGATCTTGTGCGTAGCTCTGCAACATATCGAGCGATGTAACTTTATTCGAGGCATTTCAACAGAATAATGTATACATATCAAAACATAGGTACAGGTTAGCTGAAAGCACTTCATAAGTTTGATCGACCGGGATGTGCTTCTGGTTTTCCGTCCCCTTGTTGAGGGCTGGCAGGGCATCGACAGGATGTACACAACGGGATGTAGAACAGACGCCAAATTATCTTAATTTCCTGTAACGTGATTACTCCACTGCCTTCTAGATGTGGCTTAAATCGCGGCTTGTCTAGCCATTCAATTGTGAGAGCGGTAACCTCGATGGGAGGATGATCGTCGTTCAATCTGCTAATCTTCGTTACTTCGATCGCGATGCGGCGGTTTTGGATGGCTCGTAATGTTTCTTTTCATAAGCCGAGAGGACTGAATACATGTAATCAGAAATGCACTCGAACCCCTCTTCTCCTGTTCTTATATATTCGATTTGGAAACCAGTCGTTTCTTGTGTTCATGTACAGTTCACTGTCTCTCATTCGGTGTTTTTCACCAAATCGTTGCTATAATAAATGAGAAGGCCAATGTTTGAATTAGTTCGTGTCATGAATCGTGTGCTTGAGCTCTCTAACCCTCCAATTCTTTGTTTTGTCAAGTTCGCCATATCTGGAGACAAAGCCAATGCGTCGCCATCTCTGACTTTCATCATCTTTAGTACGTGTCGCTATGAACTCTTTCTCTCTTGAAATCTTTTTCTCCCCTTCTCCCTCACTCTCTCTCTCTCTCTCTCTCTCTCTCTCTCTCTCTCTCTCTCTCTCTCTCTCTCTCCCGCCTGCAACATTCTGCAACTCGCGTAAATTCAACGCTCTGCTACATATCGCAACTTTATTCGAGGCATTTCAACAGAATAATGTATACATATCAAACCGCTACCCCCTTCAGTGCTTATCAACAGAACCAGTGTTTTTCAGCAAAATACAGTCCACCCTCATGTCTTTAATTCACTCATTTCTACGGTATTAGCATCTTCGGTCTTAGTATTCGTATTCGTATTTCCCAATTTCGTTTTTTATTCATTCGCACCCGGACAGTCCATCCTGTCCCTCGTTCAGAAGCTCAGATGGTTCAAGTAGACAGCTCAAGGGACTGTGTAGAATCAACGGTCGAACAGATGAAGCATTCCTATGGAGTGTGTGCAAGCATCTCATATCTTGCTGGGAGGCAATTCTTCCGAACCCTCGACCTCGCAGGAGGAGTGGAGGAGTGAGAGAGACAGACAAAAGAGGATGATAGAAGTTACACTCATCGAATGAGTTCCTTCAGGACCTCTGGAGTGGAGAGAAGGTACACTCCCGAAGTATGGGAGCTAACATATAATTTTGATCGTTTGAGGTCTTATGTCAGGGTTTGAGTTTGCACTTAATGCCCAGGTTTTAGCGTTGTGGAATGTTTTCTGTTGATCAAATTTGTTAATGTCACGCCTATGGACCTAGTTGGCCCGTCTCGGATTGAGCGGTCGGGTGAAATAGAGGCTGACAAGGGGTAAACCTGTGCATATTTATCTCCATTCATCAAGTACAAACATCGTTCGGAGCCACAGTACCTCAAGAGCAGCTCTGGAAGCCTTTGATTTGGCCTGTGGACGAAAAGCTCTTTGGGGTTTTCTTGAGTTTCTAGAGACTTCAAAGGGGAACCACGTAACCTGAGAGTCGATTAACTCGCGGTTCTTGCGGTTTTCGAATTTTCGGGGCCGAAATTGAGTTCCTCTAGCACGTTCCCCTCTTGAGAGATGCATCTCAGCATCTTAGCTTCAACAGACCTCCGGTGAATTGCTGGTGGCGGACGACGCTAATGCGGAGTAAATGAGACGAGCCCGTGATTGGCATTTTCAATTAATGATCAGCCTCCTGGGGGCCTCAGCCTCCAAAAACCTGTCATGTTCCGCGTAATGAGATTATGTTAATGCACGGCCATTAGAATTAAGTTTTGACTCGGGAGACCTAATTAAAGTTTAGTTTTCTCGAGGAAGGTCCAAGGCGGAGGCCCAGAGTCCAGAGGACCGACCCTGCGACTCCTCCTCCTTCAAGCCCTCGTCATGTAAAATTCATCGAAGAGGCAAAGAGTCTTAATACCCAATTATGATGCTGACAGTAGAATTATGGGCGTCGGCAATTAAGAAGAGAGGCTTCTCGAATTAAAGCGGTGCTGAGACGCGGAGGGGGAGGCTCGTTAATATCCTTTATTTATATACTCGGGGCTTCGGTGGGATCTTGAACATTCAGGATGGGAGTTTCAAGACTTTCGCAGGACGTGCAGAGCTCAAGGCACTCCACAAAAGACGCGACGCTTCAATCGTTTAATTAATTTCAATATATATTCGACTCCACGTGAAAGGAATACTCGAAACCTAAAACAGCCCTCTCAACCATCATGATTGTTTAAGGAACACTCGTGTTTAGTACAATTATAGATAAAATGTAACGTGTAACGAATCACACTACTTTTATCGGCTCAACGCGATTTTCATTCCTCCAAGAACTAATCCGATCAGTTATTCACTCTTAGTGCTCTAAATTCCAGAATTTATTAAGTTGCCTCTAATTATTTCACGGCTGTTAGTGACTCATGAGGCTGCCAAGGGTTTTTTTTCATAAGATTATCTTGTTCATTCTCGAATTATAATTCAACGAAAAAAGTTTGTCATTGAGACGATAATAGTTTGAATTCCACAATCTCGAGGGATATCATGACGTTGTTAAACCATCATTGTCTCGGTACCTTACTGAACAATCAACACAGTAACGGTTACATTACTGATATTTATTAAGAAAAAATGCACTGACATCGATTGGGGTCGAAAAAGTTTGGTGATTAATTGTGCCGCTATCATAATTTTTTCTGACAAACGGAAATTGTTATCATCGAGTTATTCGGAGCGTTCAATGCTGCAACTTTGATTAAAATCATTCAAGTAGTTTTCGAGCGGTGTTTTAGAGGGGTTTTGCTTAAATCCTTATTCCTGTGTCTCATGGCGATCTGTTGGATTCCAAATTCGGGCTGGTTTGGTTACGCGGATAAACAGGGCTTGAAGGACTCACAAGCTGTTCTGAAGGTTCTTCAACTTTCCTTCCTACATCGGGATAACGTAAGTAAGGACTGGAAACGACTTAGTCAAGTATTGTCTAACTGTACGGATTTTGTCAATATTAGAAATAGAAATGGTTTATTGGGCGTCGAATTAAACGCCCTGATTTCGTGAACGGCGGGCCGCCACCTTTCTGCTAGACATCCCACACTGGAGAATGGAGTAGCAGTCTCGAGTTGTCCGTTGTGTCGCTTCCAACCAGTTCTGTGTTTGCGGTGGCAAGTCTTCTACGGTCTGTAATTGCGAATAAAATTACTGCATAACATAAATAAAATATCTGCTGCGCCATCAACAATGCTCTTCTTCGCTGATCATCACGTGTGTCTTGGCTTTTTTCATGAAAGTTGTCCATGGCGCAGAACTCTCATTTTCAGATCATGAATCTCACACGTCTTCTTGAGATGCGAAGACCGTTGGTTTCTTTTTGAAGAATGCCCTCAAACGGCTGTTATTAGCTGCACTTTTTAACCTATGGCTGACTCCACTCTGGCATCGCCTCTGGAGAGGAGTGAAGTACTCATTTTGAGTATGCTTCTGTAGTGAGAATAGTCTTCTTTATATTTCTTGCACTAGCCAGGTTCATCGCGCCACGACCGAGACCGGAGGCAAGGACAGGAGATCGCTAGCGTCACTTGTTCATGAGTCTTTGTTGCCAATTCGCGTGAGCGACCAAGACTGGAGACAGAGACACGAGACCAAAGACAGGAAGTGGTGTCTTGTGTCGCGTTCGAAATGCACCTGCTTTACCATAATGGCTGCGTTTGGTGACGAAGGTTGCGCTCCTATCCTATCCGTCGTTCGATTCTCCTATAACTGCAGCTTCGTATTAACACCTAACACGACACCAAGTTTATTGATGAATCATCTCGACCAATCAAAATTATTTTCGACGACGAATTTGACCAGAATAATTGGACAAAAGTTAGAACAAATTTTTCTTTCAACGTCATTCTTCCTTTTGTTAGCATTATCTTTTTCAGGCAATTTATCACATAATCAGACTGTGTTTTATTGAGCCGTTTTATATGCGTCCTGAACATATCGTCATCAAACAATAGCGAAAATTATCCTTCTTGGCCACTAGCCGAATACAATTCACTAATAATCTTCTACTTTCACCAACAGTAACTCGACTTGTCTTTCCATTACACTTTCAAAATTAGAGACACAGTGAACACAACACGCAACTGACTTCATCGACAGACTGTGAAACGGAATGAATCGCAGTTTTGGTAGCAGTCTCGGTCTCGACTCACAGTTGATGCCGAGCAGACCGAGACAAGTGTCACCGGCGTTGTTGTCCCATCTCTGTCACTGCGCGAACCGGCACATTAACTCACCTTGAATCCACACCTTCCAAGGACAGTTGACTGTCGCATGATTACAGATTTGATCTTCCTCAAGGCTGGATTTACTCACCCTGAACCTCGGCTTGGCTCTCATTCACATAACCCTGAAATTACCACCGTCATCGAGGACACTGGCCCTCGACACGTCGCCCACAGGCTACAATTTAGTGGTATCTGCCATGAACACCCATCACGTTTCCCCATCTCTTCTCTACCCTCTCTCCGTTATTACATTAGTTGTGCGTTTTTGTGCCTAAGATGGCTTGAGTCAGTCAGAGGAGTTCGGGTAGACTCTAATTATTATAACATGACCAATGCCCGTGGTCCCATCACCATGTTGACGCCTTCAATTCGCCATCGTCTTTTTCGCGACGCTCCCCTTTTTAGTGTGTTCTGAATTCCGTTCGCCTCTTAATTTATTACTGTTCTATTAAAGTGTTTGCGTTCTAGAAGGAGTGTTCCATCTATAATTTACAACCCAATCAAAGCAGATTTACACTGGAAGAGGTCCAAGGATCTAGCAGCACCTCAACCTTCAGACCCATCTCAATAATTGTTCTTCTTCAAGTATCCTCAAAAGCTCATTTCCAAGACGATGAGTAGCATGGTGCCTAACTTGCTTCGCTTGACGACATTAGTTGCGTAGCTCCGATGCCAAATTGCACAGCAGATCATCACCGAGTTTCCCACCCTCACAATTTCAACTATATCTGCAGCGATGTCCGAGAGCGAGGACAACAAAATAGAGAGCAGAGCTCAGTTCATGTCGTCGTTGCTCAAAATGTTGAAACGGGATCGTCGCGGAGGTTGGGATTTACCGGCGATAACCAAGGCTATTGCCAGAGAATGTGACAGCGACCCGCGAACACTGCTGCCTAAAGTCATGGACGCCCTGCTTACCGCCGAAAAGCTGGATTACGTCGTGCGAAACAGCCCTAGTCAGACCATGGCTTGCATCGTCTGCCAACACAAAAAAACGTTCGACCAGCACTCGAAAAGCCGTTGTCCCGAAGAAGGCAAGAAAATACTGTGAGGGGAGTCGGAGACAACTCGAATTTAAAAAAAGTTTAGTTTTCGGTACCTTTTGTTGCAGTTTCCGTAATAAAAGGGAGTACTGCAGGAATGGGCGTTGAAGTGTTGCAGGAATAAGTGGCTTCGATAAACACGGACAACATGATACATGTAACTACTCAATAGTTGTCTCTGAGAACCATTTAAGTGCTTGTCGCTGCTGAGCTTTGTTGAGGTGGTGGAAAAGAGTAAGGAGCAGGTCAGCATGAAATTGAACTGATAAGCTTGCCCAACCAGATCGAGAGCTGGGACGAAGTGGAGGAAAATGACATTTAATACATCATATACGTATTTTGTACGTTCAGTTTGCTTAGTGTCATTGGTACCATACAATTAACGTCCATTAACGGGAACAAGCAAGTAATAATGGAATGTAATAGAAGTTGCCAAACACACTCGTGACCACTACGAGACGCTTCACTGAAAGGGCGTGGAAACTACACAGTTGAGGGGAGTCAGTGGGAGAAAGCAGGCATGTAAACAGTAGGTGCGGATGGGAGCAACAAGTTGAATATGAGGGGTAAACGTCAGGTGGCCCGGGTGGGTCGTGTCATTTGTAAGAGAAAAGCATCAAGCCTGCACCAGAGTAGGCTTTGCAGGAAGGCCAAAGCGTTCAGTAGAGCGTCTGGTAGATTCCTATCTTTGAGGCAATGAAGTGAACCTAACGTAACAACCATAAAACAGGCTAAAGGTGAAGAACTCATATTCAAGAGTGGGATGAACGAGTGCTCGATAAAGGGAGGTCAGGGCCGGAAAATAAGAGAAACCCAGGGCGTTTCGTTTCAGAATGCCAAGGAAATGCAATGCACAAGTGGCAATCTAAGCAATATGGTTTGTGAAGGTAAGATGGGTGTCCAAAAGTATTTCGAGGTCCTTTACTTCAGACAGATGAGTGAGGGGTGATTGAGGGGTTGATTGAGTAGGCGAGGAGCACAAGAGCACAAGAGTGATGGAAAGATGTGTGATGGGTTCAGAGAACGGTCAGCTGTGCGATCCGATCCGCTGGGGTGTCGAGGCTATCCTGCAGGAGGGCACAGTTATTGATTTGAGCACGGGTGACAGGGGAAGATCGACAGTGTAGATTAGGAAATTGACCCAGCTCAATGCCATGAATAAAAAGGATGAAAAGAAGAGGGCCTAGGTGCGAGACAAAGGGTGTTGAGAGGGCACCGTTTGTCCTCACCACCAGCCTGCAATCCACTAGGTAGTTGCAAACGCACTCCAATAGTTAGCTGAAAATACCAAGCAATACGAGGACACTGCGAATGGTAGGGAGGGGGAGCATATCAAAGGTCCTCGACAAGTCAACCGTCATTTTATCTACCCGAGAGCCCAAGACATTTCTGACCTGTTGAGCGTACTCCTGGAAGGAAATTAGAAGTGGCACGAGCCATGCTACTCATGTACTATGTGGTGAAAACAATTACATGACAGACAGATTATTAGGGTACAATCCTGTAGAATAATGAAGGGTTGACGTGCGAGGCTAACAGGCTAGCCAAAACGGATGCAAAGGAGCAGATAAGAACCAGAGAGAGTCTATCAGAAGGATCCCTTGGAGGTGTCCAGGCCTAGTAGGGCATCGTGCTCACTAACCCAAGGACACGAATCGACAGGAGGGAGCGGTGGGGTAGCAGATAGGCCAGGTCGGTGAGTGGAATAGAAGTGCAGGGCCCACAGGATCGCTGGCTGTATGAGACAATAGTACTCGAACCACCTCTGTAAATAATAAAGTTCCAGAAGCTCTTAGGGCCATGGGTAATAGGATTCTGACCTGACAATTGGTGACTAGATGATATTACTCGCTTTCCGTACTTACGAGTAGTTGTCGCACTGTGGCCTCGCTGTAGTGTTAACGATTCATTGCTAATAAACCGTATAACGCAATTGATGCAATAACGGGTTTCTCAAAGGCAAACAATATCGTGTTATAAAGTGGTATAATCATGTAATCAGCCTATCCGTAGAGTTATGCATATTGGCAAGAGGGCGGGGCCATTGAGTGGCTCACCTTTGAAAGAGCAGGTTAAGGATGAGAGAAGCAGAGTGATGGAGTGAGAGAGTGAAGGAAAAAGAAACACAGTATTTTAATTAATATTAGGTACGAAGTGGATTTGTAGCGGGGTAATTAATAGAAATTCTAATTAATAGTCGGGTAGCAGAGGGATTTATTTAGTGAGGTTGGGCCCGGATTGAACGGATTGGTGTGGAGTGAGGTGGGGGGGGGGTGAACGTGAGCTGAGGGCCCGAGCTTATTAAACTTTCGAGAACTTTGAAGGAGGTTCATGTTAACCAATCACGAAATTGCCCATTAGTTGTAAATTGCGGCTCCCACCGCCTAGAAGTTCTATGAACGAGGTGAGAGGAATCTCCGGTAATAAATTGCGGTTGATAACAAGTCCTGATAAGAGGGCCAACTCGTCGAAAGGAGAGAAGCTCTCCCCTCTCTTTCCATCCATCTAGATTTTGGCGAATTCTAAACGAATAGCGCGGCGTTGAGTCGATGGTTCCGATTAAATTGATTGAATTCAGCCCCTCGATTTAGTTGAAATTGAGTTTCTCCGTTCGGTGGAAAAGGATCGCGTTGCTTGTTAGCGGCTGTGGAGAGTTCGTGCGGCAGTGACTCCAGAAGCTTGGGGTTGGCAGGACCCGCTGCCTGCACCACACCTGAAATGAAGGGGCTAAGGAGAATCCTGACACTTCGGCTCTCTGGGCTATGAGAGTGACGCCTACAACAACTGTTTCCTTATCAAATTACTGTTCCTGTGAAGTTGCGGTTTCGCTTTCATAGAAGAGGTCAGCCACTGACCCAGCATCCAGCGAACCCCAGACCTGCAGAGGTATGGCAGGTATTTGGTCGTGGCATTCTCCCGGTGGAGAGCTGTTGCACAGAAACCACACAGCACAGTTGACAGATAACATTGAAAGTACAATACTTCGGCAAGTCCAGTAACTCGGTACAAACCAATGGCGTTTTTTTGTTTGCCACAAAGCATCACGTCACTAATCCAGCCACATAACAGAAGTCATTTTATAACTTTTCACGTTGAAGGTGAATCACACTATCGTGGTCTCGAGTGAATTCGTAGCAAAGATTTTGACGCAACTTATGGCCAGATGTAACAGGCGAGAAGATCAGCAAGCACAATCATCTTAAGCCCGTTTGGATATTACGAAAAACAATCCGAATCATGTACTTTTTTTGTAAGGTGGATGCTGGAGATACCCTCACTGCAGCCACAAACGGGTCCATTGTAAGGGCGTCCATGATCGCCGGCTCATGGCTCCTACGCTCCACGCCCTGACTTTAAGGTATTGGGCTCCCTCAGTGCAACGCTCCCTTCACGTCCCCCCCCCCCACCCATGCACAAAGCGGAGGACATCCACAAGTTCTGCACTCACCTTCTCTTCTGGCTGTAGAAACGGCTTCCCAAACACGTGGCAGCGTGATGGCGTTAGTCCATTGTGTATACATAACACGTGCTCTGTCATCTCCAGTCCTGCCTCACAGAACCTGCATGCATGTACCTCACAATTACCAATATTTGCAAAGTGGTAACTGTAAACAGGCCACATGTGATCCGCATATCCTTCCTCCCCAGTCCGAGCATCCCGTTGGCCTTCCCTATGGAAAGTCGCATAAACACTTTTGACTAAGGCCGGGCACCTCTGCCAATCGGCAGCCCAGCACCTAACCTCCTATTTGCAACCTCTCTACGTAGGTAGCTCCCGGAGGTACCGACAAAGGGCTCAGGACTGACAGGGATTTGTGCCGCCCATCAGCCTGCTGTGAATATTTGTGCGAGTGGATGGACGTAGACAATGTTCGTCCGCCGTCTGAATTTAGTGTCTTTAATGTGGCAAACCCGTTCTTTCACACACAAATCCCATTTGGTATCTAGTCGTGCCCTGCAAAAAATGGTTCAAATTTGTTTACAATTTTGGCAGTTTTATCGCAATTACGCTATGTTTAGTATCATTTTCTAGAATTATTAGACGCTGGGTCGAATGGAATGAGTTTCAGAGATGTACAACTGCGTCTAGATCGAAAACAATGAAATCACAGTAATTATAGTGAGCCAAAGTCTACTACTATAAAGAACTCAAGTGGTCATTCAGCAAAAGTAATCATTTTATCGTTTGCACTCCCTCTCGTCTCACTCGAACTCAGCTGGACTCGTCACGTTGCATCAATTCCCTACAGACGCCTCTGGAATTTGTAATTTTATCGTTCCGTTGTAGCCAGGTCATGTTTCGTATTGTTTACAAGTATTATTCGATGCTGAGATGGACGTTAAGCTGTGCAAGAGAATTATATACGGTTGATTAGAACAGTAACGTCACACGAGCGTGATTTATATGGAAAAAAGTCCACTGCGATCGTTTTTCGATTACAAAATTTCAATGGTGGTTAAATTGAGTTGATATAAAATTACAGAACCATCGCGCGTCCCCACCCCCTCCCACTCACTCCTTTCCCACACTTTTGTTCTGCAGCAGACCGACATTCAATACCTCCACCTAATTGAGGCGCCTGTTATTCCAAAGCTCCATGTCTTTTGTGGAACAGAGATCGAAGACCATCTGCATCAGGTGGGGAGGCTCTGGCAGACAAAAACCTCATCAATGGGGCTTGGGGATTTAGTTGCGATCCCAAAGCCCCGGAAAACAAAGGGCCGCGAAGGGAGAGCTGATTGAAGCACGTCCTCATCTTCGGGGTCTCTACTAATTGGACGACATCTGTCGATAATGAATCACAGTTATTACTTAGCAATATGTTAATGCGCGGAGGCTAATAGCCGGTAGCCGGAAAGCTCGAGCTGGAAGAAGAAACATCAATCAATATCCACCGAGATTTCCATATTTCATTTGCTTCGAGGGCGGCGTTTCCTCGGCGGCACAAGAAGCCCCCCTCCCCCCACCCCCTCTCTACTAGCATTCACCATGAAGTGTACCTCCTCTTATTATGTTAATCTAAATGTTAATGTTCGAAGGGGCCGGTGATTTGTCGAGAGCAATACGTCGAAGGGCCGAGCCTCCGCGAAACATCTCATTAGCTCAACATTAAACGGAGCGAGCGGGTAACACGGCACATACATTTCTTGTCAGTCGCTACATGGTTCACCTTCGTATTCAGTTAGGAAGAACGTACTCGTAACAACGTCGCAAGATATCTGGTGAGGCTCGTCGCACAACCTTCCTTAGCCCACGTACATTCTGCAATGTTGATGGCTTTAGCACTGCGTAGAAACTAGTAGCGTTTAAAGCTGCGGAATTTATTGATCTCCTACTACTTAAGCCGCGACTTTAATTGAAAAACCGACGTGTAGCGTGAACAGGGCTGTCAGGATGATTTTTTCGAGAAAGGTTATCATTCTTTTAGTTATTACGGAAACACTATAAAAAATATAATCAGAATTTCTTCGGTTGCCTCTAATTATCTCATGAAACTACCATCGCACAGATATTATACTATAATCGTGATGTTTACTGTACTAGGCTCTACGAAGTAGAAAGGAAAGTTATGTAATCGACTGAATAACAAAAAATTGAGTACGAAAGACACTATTGGGGAACTGCCTACTCCACAAAGCAATGATGGACAACGTTTTCTATGGTGGACAGTCAGGCCATTCTCAAAGCCCTAGCCTCGTATTGCCTTATGCCCTGGCAGGGGTGGGAGTGCCTGACTAAACTGAAGGCCCTGGCCGAGGACATTAGTGTAACACTGTGTTGGGTGCCAGGTCATCAGGGTATAGAGGAAAACGAACGGGCTGATGGGTTGGCAAAGGAAGGGATTGACGCAGATCCCTATCAGCCCTGAGCCCTTTGTTGGGCCTACCAGGAGCCACCTACGTGGAGAGGTTGGCAAATGGGGGGATAGATGCCGGGCTGCCTGGCCTTAGACAATCAAACCTCTTCATCCGACTCTCCAAAGGGAGGGCAAAGGAGGTGCTTGCACTGGGGAGGAAGGATATGAGGATCACAGGCCACTGTCCGCTGAGGTACCACCTTGCAAATATTGGCAAGTGCGAGGTACAGGCATGCAGGTTCTGCGAGGTGGGGCTAGAGACGCCAGAGCATTCAGAAATTCAGAACTTGCGGATGTCCTCCGCTTTGTGCAGGGTGGTGGGGACACATAGCTGACGTCACATCAGGATCATTGACGTCCTTACAATAAGCCGGTTTGTGGCCGCAGTGAGGCCTGCATCTACCGTTTCAAACCGTTTCGGCTGGCGGCCTGGTTCCAGGTTGGTTCTCAAAACGCTGGTGTAAATTCGTGGGGCCACTAGGAGCAGACCTCCCTTCTCCATCTCAAATCGAAGGAAAAAGCCGCTTGATTTTTCTGAAAACGCTAGTGTCGTATGGGATGAGTTTATTCGAAATAAACTGTGCTAAAATTTTCTTCAAACGTGTCCTTTGAAAGAGTCGTGAGAAGGACAAATTGGCGTAACTGAACCATCGCGCAGCCTCCGGTTCTAACGCGACGCGGACTTTTCGTTGGGGTCTTCCAGCAACTCGACGTGGGCGGTCGTCCCACGAACCGTCGAAAAACCCATCGAATTTGCGTGTATCTGCGCTCCAATTGCTTCGTTGGAGGGGCGCGCAGGTAGTCAAAGCATCGAAGGGAGAGGAAGTAATTGTTCCAAACTCAACACGCGACTTCGAAAGCAATTGCGCTCATTTCGAGCCGTCGAATTAGCAACAATTTCGTTTCGACGAGGCGGTCGGCCGCAACAAAAACGATCGGTTTAGCGTTTAACGTGACGTTGCGAGTGGTTTGGGGCATGGGGGACTCGGAAAGTCGTCGCTTTTCTCGTTATAACTGCCGATGAGCGATAGGAGGTGAGAACTGAGAGCGAGGGGGCCCTCACTGAACACAAAACCACTCTAAATCGGTTGAACGAGGTTTCCATTAAACTTGCGAGGGGAGCTAAAATCAAGAGCTACAATCGCAAACCTTTTGGCAATGATACGCGCCATGACCAGTGACAGAGGGAGGAGATTGTGTCCAGAGTCTTGGTCTCTCCTCCATCAACTGTTAGTCGAGACCAAGACCAAAGGCAGGGAGAGAGAAGATTGTGACGACTATCTCGGTCTTCACCTAAATACGCAGCTCTAGATACAGAAGCCCAGAGGGCAGCAAGGGAGCTGACTGTATAACGAGACAAACATCTCATTGTGGACAACAGGCGACCATAACAGGGCCTTTGCGACTTTAAAGTGCAATAAGTTATGTTCTGGCTGAGATAAGGTAGAGAGCAATACACTACGGAAAGCTGAGCGAACAATCCTGAGTTTATTCAATGATTGTCTGCAGTTCCCACTCAGTGGAAGTCTGGGCGTGTTGTCGCTCTTGAAAAGGGAGGCAACCGCAATCAGTCAGACCCACGATCATGGAGGCTGCTCAGCCTTCTTTCTATATTCTGCAAAACGTTAGAGATTGCAGTCCCTCGAAGTAGTCTTTGGCTGCAACCTCACAAGCTGAAAATGTGGGTGTGCTCAAAGAAAGTCCACTCAGGACGTCATTGTCGAGAACTGCAATATTTCCCTGGAGACACTGGCTGAGTGCGTCATTGGCATCTTTGACAATATTTGCTGGCCTGCGCTCCTCAATGAGCTTGAAGGCAGGGGAATCCCCCGTAGCATATACTTGCTCGTCAGAAGTTACCTGGCAGATAGGACTGCTACGATCGAATGCAGGCATGTGTCATGGCATGGGTCTGAAGAACGATTGAGAAGGGGTGCCCTCAGGGCTCAGTGCTTGGACCAGCACTCTGGAACGGCTTCCTCAAAGGTCTTCACATGTGGATGATCTGACTGTACTGCAAAACCAAGCATGTGCTCCAAATTGTCACCCAGTGATTCGAGTGGTCAAGCTGCAGGTGGCTGAGCAATAAATCTAGTTAATCCGCTTACAAGTAAGAAGTAAATAGCCAACTGACAGTACTCTTTGGCGGCCAAGGCTCTCTCTTGAGAAGCAAATGAAGTACTAAGGAGGCAATATAAGTGGGAGGCGGTGTGTTAGCCGACACCTCCAGTCAGTCAAATGCATCACCCGTGCATGGATTCCCTGACTATGAATGGCAAGCGAGATAGGAACCCTTGTCAAAAGGACATGACCCGTATGGGCTTCTCCCTACATGTGTGAACGTCTTAGGAAAAAGTGATTGAGTCAGACCACTGGACAAGCCAGTTCCTTACAGGACATGGTGACACCGAGGCACGGCTCCATTTATTTTCTCTCAAAGACACTCTTGCGCCTCCAGTGCGGTGGAAACAAGAAACTGCATGCTGCTCCATTGCAGTTTTTATGACAGTGAGCGAAGGTTGTTGAAAGAGCAGCCAAACCCACCAGGTTTTAATGCTACTAAGTAAGGGTCTAACCATTTTGCCGAGGAGGTCGTGGCAAAAAACAGAACTCACACAGTTCAAAGAACTCACAGTTGATCTGTCTCTTTGAAACTTGTACTTGTGAACCAAGTAAATGGTTCCACCAGCTGAGAAACCTGATTAAGAACTCCTCCCAGATAGAGCAGGATTCCACAGGGTTTTACCTACCCACAGTAACACTCAGGCAACAGCTCAACGGTAACGGCAAACGGACAACCAGCCATACCTCCACAGATAGATGGATGCTGCGCGAGTGGCCGTGCTCTTGCATATTAGCGAAACCGCAACCTCCATGACAGCCAACCAGTATAACTCTCTCATGAGGGTTTAGGGACAGTAATATTGAGAAAGAAACAGATGCCTCTTCTGCATCAATTATGGGTCGAGACTGACGATCGGTTTCTAATAAACAAATTTAAAGAGCACGCATGAACTGCTTCATTTGGGCTTTTCAGATGCAGTCGCTGACAAGCAGATTATAATTAGATGTACACCCCCACCCTCATGGTTCTCCGAGTGTGCACCATGCCAGAGAAAGAAGGTCTGCGTTCCTGCTCATGCGCGCTCCCTCCTACGAACTTGATGCCTTGCATATCACCATGGAACGATCTCCTACATCTCTGAACAACGACTACACTCCCTTTTCTGCGCCAGTTCCTGCAGCCTCAGCCCATAAAACGCTAATTGATCCAACAATCCATAAAATATCGGGCGATGCCCATTAAAACTCGCGTGGCCGCCGGCGAATCCCCTCATTCCCTCCACCCCCTCCCCTTCCCGACCCTTACACCCCTCAGCAGCGTGTTCTTCCGTTTTATTGCCCGATTGGACGTTGCGGATAACATTTTATCGTCACTTGTAATTAGCTGTCACCTACTCAGACTTCGTTAAATTACAAGGACTCGATTTCTCCCCTTCGTTTCGAAAGCGACCCGAGCCCCCCGGACCTAGTTCCGTCACATCACACAATTCAGCAATTCTTGTTGATTTTCTAAGTCTCCATTACCTTTCCACTTCCTTCTTTAGTTCCTATCGAAATATCTTGGTCAGAGCACAACTAACTTACTTCAGCCTCTAGAGTTGTCATCGATTTTTATCATTCATTATACCGTCAACGAGAGTTTTCTACGTGAAATACAAATGAAAGTTACGTAATCGGCTGAACAACATATTTTGTGTTCTCCGCGGGTTACCACAGGACCCCAAATTAAGGGTATGAGCAAAATCCGCTCAAAACTGACTATAATTATCAAAACTCTAAATTGTTTTTTCTCAAAACGGCTGTAACGATTTTGATTAAATTTTTTACGTAGACAGCTACTAATGATATGGACATAATGTAAAATTCCCATATGTGGGAAAATGACGAGAGCAGCACAATAAAGTACCGAACATTTCGACGAAAATCGAGTTTAGTGTACTTTTTTCGTTATAAACAACGCCAAAATGTTACAGATTCTTCAAAAATTATTTTAGACACACTCAGATTTTTATTTCTGCTCAATTAACCTATTCATAACAGCATATAGGTATTAACTATTTAAAAACATCGTGTGAGTTCGATGAAAAATCGTTAAAGCCGTCTTGTCAAAAAGAGAAAGCCCACTGTTTTTGCTTCATAGACCTATATATCCGTTCCCCGAATTTTCATGGAGATATTTATGAAGAAGAAAAGTTGGGTACTAATTGGTAGGAGGTAATTTGAACGTTTGATCAAAATAGTTACAGTGGTTTTTCATAAAAATGCGAAAAAAAAACACTAGTTTTCGGAACATTTTGGTCCCCCGCACCCCTTTCCTACCGATGGAAATCGCCTATAACCTTATTTTAGCGAAAAATCACGAACAAAATAAAAAAAGAACCAGTTCAATCTGTCTGGCCGTTCTCCCGCAAATCGAATTACAGACCCACGCACAGACACACGCGGAGCATGCTCGGAAATTAGGTTTTTTCGATTCAGTAGGCCTCAAAACGTGCTAAAGAAAACTCAACTTCTTTTTTCGACATGATCACTATACTTTCAAGGTTCAAGTTCTGCTGATACTATACTATATCACTATACTGACAAGGTTCTGCCGATTACATTACTTTCCTTCTTCGTAAGGCTAAGGAAAGCATGGAAATCGATGATTTGGATGTGAGGTTGTATCTAAATTTAGGTCCTCAGTTTTGTTTTCTTTGCACTAAAACGTGAGTAGGAAGGTTATGGAGTCTGCTGATTTTTTTTTTTTTTTACTTTTTAGAGTTTTCTCCAGATATTTTCGTTTTAAAAGCTTCGGCGACAGAAGAACAACATTTGACAAATTTGGAGGGAGTTGAATAATATGTGGAGCACTGAAATGTTATCTTACTTTGCCTGCACTTAATGTGAGTAGGAAACATATGATGTCCTCCTGTGCTTTCCAGAACAATAGTCCATAGTTAGCTCCATCTAGCGAGGATATCGCCCAACCTTCACAAATAACAACCCATTCATGTGGGTAGTACCACTTATTGCTACTACTCTCCTGTCACATCTACTACTTTCTTGTTCTTTGCCATTTGTATAATCTCCCACCAAATATATATTGTCACATGATGACACTTGGATATCCATCCATGCTTGTTACCTCATACCCACCTCAGCCTACTCTCTTTACTGCTGCCTGAGCTAATGCCTCTTTTTCCTACTGGCACGCCTACTAGTAACCAGTCGCTCCATGTCATGTAACCCCCTGTGCCATCTTCTGCCAGCCTGAACGAGTTCCTTCATCCACCTTCTTCAAAGTGACTGAAAAGATCCCCCACGAAGTCTAGTGATCTCGTGATCTTCCACAAGGGGGAGTGATGTTACCACATTGTAACCTGCGAAATGGAAAGAGACTGTAGGCCCCACTCCTGGGAACGTCACTACTGCAAAGTTGAAGTCGGAAGATGAAGCAGGGGAGGAACTCGCGTGAAGCTGCCTGTGCCGCTGGGAAAATCTTGCATTATTCAAGAACTGAGCCTTTTCTTTTACTCTTGGCCCGAAAACATTCCATTACAATACAGGACGAAACTACTTCAAACGCCTTTCCTTCCATTAGCCCTGCCAAATCTTACGCAACTCTTCATCTCGCAGGGCGTGCCCTTACAGCTCAAAATGCCATCTTCTAATTCCTTACAACGCGCAGCCCAACGTTCTGTTTCTCTGCGCTCTTCAAAATATCGTTACAAACCAAAACGTTCAGAACTTCGTGCTGTTCCTCAGCGACTTCTATTCGAAAAGCATCCCAAACAACACACTTGGCTTTACAAAGATTAAATGTATAAAACATCAACTTGAACAGGACGGTTATATTTACAAAAAGAGACAAAAATACAATTAACACGTTCGGACGGACTTTGTTACTTTCAACGTCAAACAATTGACCTATCACAATATCGTTTCATTGCTTACTTTGACAAATTTGTAGATTGCACAAAAAAAACTCAATAAATAATTAAGCTACGTAAAGCATAGCATACACGTACGTTACTATTCAGAATACACAATTATAATTAACAGCGGATTTTGTGTTTCAATCTCGCGTAAATTGGTTACAAAAATGAACTATGTACAAAACAAAACAAAATATTACAAAAGCACGTTTATTTTATAGTACGTTGGGTACACGAGGTACTGAAGCGAATGGTGTTCTGTTACTTAATGCCGCTACGTAACAAACAGAAAACACTGAAGTAATAGATTGATCTATATCATTTTAACCCATTAAATTCAATAACAAATCGAAGTGCAAGACCGGGCGTTGTGTTGTTTGCCTGTGGCATTAGTGCGTCAGGTACAAATGTTCAACAGACTTACTCATCCAATGCGCAATGTCGTCATGAGAAATTATGAATTACAGACCGACAAAATCTGACAGTTCTAGGACGATGTGTGATCGCAATAGAAATGTGTGTTGAGTTATGGCAGTCATCGACAGAGCAACAGTGAGTTTGCGTCGATGAATGAATCACGAGGTAGCAGGGTGAGTTGCACTGCTGCTCTACGTTACAGATCTAAAGCTGTCTCAGCTGCCTAAAGCAGAGCTGAAGTTCCCGATTTCTGAGAGAATTTCACTTCTGAAAGCAAGGCTCTCGCTGACGTTAGCTCGAGTCTTTATTTCTAAAAGGGGGGGGTGTTCTTATCCTACCTCTGACGACAGTTATCTCCCTTTTGATTGTAGAGGTCTCATTTCTGATGAGCAATCAGAAAAAGTGTAATTTCTTATTGCAACAGTTTCAGTTCTAATGGAACCGATCTCATTTCTAAAGTTCAGAGTCCGATGGTCCCGTTTGTGAAGATAAGGTCCCATTTCTGGGAGCACTGATCTCATTCCTGACAGAACAGGTTAAATTTCTAAATGTTCTAGAGGGAGTGGACTTCTTATTTAAAGTTGGGAGTCCAAATGCGAACGTTGCTCTTTGGATTTCCATTTCTGGGAGCAACGATATCACTTCTGACGGCGACAGTTCTTTAATAGTGCACTGCTAAGAGAATAACTCGAAGATGCCGGAGGACTTCCACAGCCCTTAGAGAAAAGGTTTTGTCATCTCTCCCAACTATGGTTAGTAAAGGTATTATTCTAATTACATAGAACTGATTTCCGACTGCTACAAGACGATTTCTGAGAACATTGCCAATAGAGAGTCTGGTTTTTCTAAGGGAAGTCGGATTTTTGAGCTCGAAGATCCTTCTTGAAGTCATGTCTATAAGAAAGTGTGTTGAGTTGAGGCTCAGTGGTATTTCTAGAGCAATAGTGAACATGAGACACACTCACCTCCCCAACAGGTGATGCAACTAGTGTTTGGATAAGTGGGGGAAGCATTATGAACTCTGAGGTAGCAACTGAGTTGGACTATGATCACTACACACTTCTGATCCTCGGTAATACTCACGCTGAATCAAGTTTTGTTTTCCCTAAGTGGCAGTGTCCCTGTGTCAAAACCAGTGAACCCGTCGAATGGAAAGGTACACAATCTGGCATCCATGTAAGTTGTATTTGCGTTTCTGGCTACTTGAGGTTTCATATCCACGATAAAGTCATTTACTTTTACTTTTTTGTTCTTATGGGAGCATTTCCTCATTTTCCCACCCGGTACTGTGCAACTTTTACTAGAATTGAAATCCACGGGGCATTATTGCACATTAATCAGACAGCATGGGTTCAATAACTGGATGCTACTGTCCGATTCACTTAGGTAGCTATGAGTCAAATTATAAACTTCCCTCTTCTGTTGGAAATGTCTCACTTCTGACAGCACAGGTTAAAGTTCTGGGTGTTGAATTTCATTTCTGATATAGAGCACGCACCTCTACGGTGAATGGTATTGTAAGAAATGTATTTCCTCTAATTGCAACTTCTTGACGCTACACTGTAACGTCAGACAGCAAAGGTAAACATTTCCGATTTCTGATAAGAACGATCACACTTCTAAAGCCCTTCTATGTACCGACTGACTCCTATTAAGGCACCTCACGATCGTAGGCTAGTGGTTAAAGACGATTGTTCATAATCCCGACAAAAGTTGGGCAATGGATTGGAGCTCGCGATTGCTGTAATTTTGCCTGAGACAGCGGATCCCCAAACACCTTCAAACCCCCTTGTAACAATTGTTTGGGGACTCAGGCAAAAATTAATGCAATCGCCTTTCACCACTAGACTACGATCGCCCGGTGAGTCAGTCAGTACAAATAAACGTCTACCTTGTTATTAGTAGGATCCCCGTCCTTGGAGCTAGGATCTATTTCCTGGCAGCACTGGTATAGTTTTTCTTGCTAAGGTCGAGCTTCTGACAGACAGGAGACACTTCTAATGGCATAGGTTAAATTTGTTATAGCGATGGACTCCTTTTTGAATCCAAGCTCTCCTTTCTAGTGGTGAAGGTTGCGTTTCTGACAGCATGTACGTTGATTTATACAGCAGAAGATTCCTTCTCTTCTCTGACAATGGGAAAACAATAACTTACAATAGCTATGTGGATTACACAGGATTAAGTTTAGTTGGCTAAGGTCTCTGTTATGAAAAATAGCCCCCCCCCCGCATCAAGCAGAAAACCCCTCAGACAGGTGGGGTATTTTCTGACAGCAAAGATCGCCTTTCCTATAGAAAACGTTTCCTTTCAAGCGGCTTAAGTTCCAGTTATATCACCGAGAAAACAGTTCTGATCACGAAAGTTAAATTTCTGAAAATTAAAGTCTCTTTACTGATCCAAACCCTAACCTCAAGCTGACAAAAAATGGGAGCAGGCAAGCATCCCTTTCTGATGGGTGATGTACGTATTGACAACAAAAGAAACTCAGTTCTGATGGGATTGCACCAACTCCTTTAAAACTCGATTCTGTGAGCATCAGAACGGCAATCAAAAAGTATTTGATAGGATCTTACGAGGGCGTTGTACAATGTGTAAGTTCCATCATGTCGTGTAGCTTTCATTCTAAATTCCTTAAACATTCGACAGCTGCTGTTACTCTCAACATTGAAAGTATTGCTTTCTATGTTTCATTCCATTGAATATTAAGCGATTACCTCAGACTGGGGAACACCCCCGATACAGCTACTTAACAAACAGTGAACATTTTTCGAGGACTACTAACTGGTTTATGAAAAAATATGAAAGGTATACAACAACAACAACAACAACGTGTGCCCTATTAACACAGAGGCGAATGAAGTGCGCTCTACATCACAACGTTTATAAGTTACTTTTGAAACGAAAACCTCGTATTATATACAAATGTATAGGCTGTTGGCTAACTGACAAGATCCGGGGCGCCTAACAGCTCCATATGCTCGCGGGCTTTGAGCCTCAAGGCAGCTATCGAGTGGGACCTGATGTCGTGCTCTGGCGCTGGGTGGGATTCCATTTCCATCTTAGGGCGCGGCATTAGGAGGTTGGGAAAAGGGTGTCCAGGGAAAATGGGGAGCAGAGGAGCTCGAGGTAGGAACATGTGTGGCCTCCAGTCCAGCGGCTTCCTGAGGCCCATGAAGGGGTTGGGGAGAGTAGGGGCCATGGTGGGGGCAATAGAGGGGGCGCTGACGTAAGGAGCGTAGGGGTGGGCTTGAGGTCCCACTTTTTCTTGCTTCCTCCATTTGGCTCGTCTGTTTTGAAACCAGACCTGGAACAAAAATGAAATGCAACTGAAGAACCAATAGAAAAGGCAAAAGAATTTCAGGTGTGTGTGATCAAAACTAGTTGTAATAATAGCGATTTGGTGCCCAGATCCTGGACCTAGTCAGTAAAAATAAGTATTTATTTAAACGTTCACTGTTTCTCCTATGTCTTCTTCATTTAACGCTTCCTCCCATTCGTTCCATATTTTTATTTTATTTTATAAAACTCTTATTATTTTTCACTTTCTTGCATCATTCTATTCTTCTCTTTCCTTCTCTGTTAGATCTACTTCTTTCTGCTTCTGAAATCTCCAACTTTTGGTTTTTTCTCTCTACCGCTTTTCTTCTTGCTTCTTGCATTTTCATCTTTTGTCGTTTCCTTCTTGTTCATATGCCATCTGCTTCTTTTTTGGTTTCTTTTTCTTGGATCTGACAGTCTTTCTTTCTGCTTCTGTTCTTTTTCTTTCTATTCATCTTTGTCTTCTTCATTATGTGCTTTAACATTCTTGGCTTTTCTTCTTCTTTTTGCTGCCAGCATCTCCTACATTTGGGTTTTCCTTTTCATACTTTTTCTTCTTCTTCGTTAGCAGCTGGTGCTTCATCGTTAACTGCGAAGGCGAATTAAAGATCCGCTTTGTGCGCTTCTCAAACGGAAACGACATCAACGAGTAATGAAACGGGATGATTCAGGGATTTAATTTAATTCCCCTCCTAACGCAGCTAGGGGCTGTAAACAACCAGACGAAATGCCCGAAAACAAATACTTGAGGGCTCGAAGGAGGTCGTAAAATCCAATTAGGCCGCTCAGATGGGGAAAGATGATTTTGACATTTACAATCCTCAGGTCTCCTCCAACGTTGCCGGGCTCCCAACATCCAGGACGAGCCTGGGATGAGGCTACCGTCTGAGATGGAGCTAACCAACTCTTTAATGATCTTCTTTTCAGAACCGCTTTCGGCGAAATCAACGGAACGGATCATTCGGCCTCGCGTGTTGTGGATTAACAGTTCATTCCACGGATTACGCGGAAGCGGCAGATGACAACACCAGGTTCGAACGTACCACACACGCTCAATGGAAAACCAAGCCAAGGCCTATATTCAATTACCTTTATTAAAAACTACTCTTCAATTAGTTTTGTAAAGGCCATTTCGTACTGACGAGCTTGAATTTAGCGAACAGTAAAATTTGACTTGAAGACGTTGCCAAGCTTCTAATGTGCACATTTTCATAGTTCAAGAACAAGTTTTGAAACTTCGCTACAACTCTGTCTTTTCTCTGAAGTGGCGAGTGAAACATTAGGTACACATTCCCACGAAGGGCAGAATAGATAAATAGGAAGAAAGTTTGTGTGGTACAGGAAAAGCTCACATGTGGGAAAGTACGTCGTCGGCTATGGAAATACTATTATCTGTGTTTTTGGCTAGTGGTATTTTAAGAAAGAAGTTTACCGACGAGGAACATAGAGTACCTTTCAACTGTGTAGATAAAACGAACATTAAAAACAACTTTTAGGAGTTGAGGAGCCACAACGTGAGTGAAGCCTTCCTTATAGGCAGAGGGGGCATAGTGTACCTAATGAACAGCACGCACGTTACATCTGTGGGGCCTGTCAGAGCTTGTAAGTAAATGAAAGATACAACGCATACGTTTGATGCGTGCTATAACACCTGAAATAGTAATGGAAGTACTAGTAACAAGACACCGGACGTTTTGAACTGAAGATGGCACCGAATGGCGAAATAATTGACGCCGATGTGTGTTCTATCGAGACGGCCCAGTTCTGTTCCCAATTGTAACGTCTAACTAGTTCCGTATGGCGGCCCCTCACCGTGACATTTACAAATCGTAAGAAAAGCATAGAGAAACTCACGATGTGTCAGGGGACTGTTCAAGATGCGAGGCAGATGTGTGAATTCAAAAACTACAACGAAGGATGGTATCCTTAAAGCATGTAATTTAGTTCACTCCTCTCGAAAACTATCATGTATAATAGCTACTACTCGTCATGAAATACACAAAAGAAAGGTCTGATGGTCTGTTTACTTTCTTAAGCGCTACAAAATAGAAAGTAAAATTATTTTGCTAGCCGGACAATTTTTTTATAGTTTTCTTCACAGCTTTACGCGTTACGAGCTACTGAGTCCGAGAAAATGGTAATCTGTGTCTGTGAGCGCAAAGTAAACAGCAACACGAAAGAGAGAGAATGAGAGTCACTAAGCCCTGGCGGGCTTGACGGTGTTGCGTCCAGATAGAGTGAATTGTTCTAGATGAAAGAAGTGTGCCGTTAACTAAGTGAGGAGACTGGCTGGGGACTGAGGAGCAAAGAGGTAAGAGAAGAGAAAAAAGGCAAGGTGGGGTACCGGAAAAGCTCACATGTGGGAAAGTACGTCGTCGGCTATGGAAATACTATTATCTGTGTTTTTGGCTAAAGAAACCTTTGGCTTTTTGTAAGAAAGAAGTTTACCGACGAGGAACATAGAGTACCTTTCAACTGTGTAGATAAAACGAACATTAAAAACGAAGCGGTCAGAGCAGTTCTTCCTTGGGAACAACTCTATTCGAATCAGAGGAACGGCCTTCAGCAATACAGAAAGTAGCCTAACATTTGGCGTGTACATAACACATTGGTCGAGGAAATGACCAGATCTTCCTTGAAACTGAGGCTCTCACTTAACCTCACCAGAGCCTTCTCCCCCAACTCTCTCGAAAGCACCAACACTGCGATCATGTTTCAGATTGGCAAAAGATATTTCACGTGGCCTCGTGCTTCAAACGGCTTTTCAGGCCGCCGCGCAATGTTGCTCGTTCAGATCCCACGAAAGCACAAATTTGCGTCAGCTCTCGTACCGCTGGACCGAATCCGCTTCTATTGTCGCGTTAAATCGGATAGTCGACATAATAGGAAATTAACGAGCGTTTCGCGGGAACCGGGACAGCAATTAGTTCCGGTCGTATTTCACGTAGATTTAGTTGTTTTGACAGATGCGAAATTCGCGTAATGGACGAACTCAAGCGACGTGAAATTGCTGGAGCCACAGTCCGACGAACTTTGATTGGCTTCAAGAAATGAACGGGTTTTCGAGTTTCGCGCTTCTGGTCCACGGTCTCGGTGATCGGTTTAATGAGCTCCTATGAGATCGCTTCATTCGCGAAGAAAATATCTAATTAACGCGGCGCAATGTACTATTTAAATGGAACATGGTTTTTCAATGTTTTCAGGCGAGCTGAACACGAAGTCAAATACGCCATTTCGTGTTACGGGACACGAAATGGCGACGAACTAAAACGAAACGAAAAAATACTAAACTAAATCAGCTCAAATTTAACATTCAGCTTGTCGTTTGATGCTGCGGACTAAACTAAGATGAGAAAAGTCGATTCAAAATTAACTATAGTTGTTGTTTTTTTTTTAGTCGTGCGTGTGTGCGTTTTCCCTTATCACGTTGCCACTAACCGAAGAAAGTGCCACAACGGTCAACGAGGTCCTGCCGCTGTTACTTCACAGACGCCAGGGGTCGCTGTGTTGAATATAATTGCCCGCGTAGGAGCGATATTTGCACACTATAGAACTAGAGCTCAGTGGAAGGCAATAGCTGTTGCGTTTGTTCCAACAAGCCTGCCCTCATCACGCCAACATTTTGGTCCTCCGGGCCTGCACACACACGCACGACTCAAAAAAGAGAAAGCAATGAAAATGCCAGAGAGAGTAACTGTATCATTGTAGTATTTTCCGGGCTGAGAGAAAGCAACGTTCGTAAGGAAAAATATAACGTCCGCTAGAAGCAACAACAATAATTTTAAAAAAAGCAAAAAAAAGGGAACCTTCTCTTAATCTCATTGAGGAGGGGTGTCTTGACGGGGGAGGCTCGTTAGGTTGGCAGACGTGAGAGTTATCACAGTAATCAAAACACCCCATGTTTACTTTCCTCGGCTCCACGAAGTAGAAAGAAAAGTTACATAATCGGCTGAGTTCTCTTCAAATATTTACAGGCAGGTGACATCAGGGTTGCAGCATTGGCCGTGTTCAGGTGGCGTGTGAATGCAACGGATAGAAAACGGCTCAAACATAATATCTAGCCCGCAGGTCACAATGGAACGCCGAAATAAGGGTATGGGAAAAATCCGCCAACAACTAACTATAGTTATCATAGTGATCAAAACACTACTTTTTTTTCTTCAAAAAATGGTTTTGACGACTATGAATATATTTTTTATACGTACAGATTCCAGCGAGACAACAATATCATAAAATTCCCATTCGTGATAAAATGACGACAGCTGCACAATAAATTATCCAACATTTCGACAAAAATTTTAGCGCAGTTTTTTCTTCATAAACTCAGCCCAAATTTTACTAGAATCTTCAAAAATGAGAGATTGAGATGCTATTCCGATTGAATATCTATACGATGAGCTTTTAATGACGCTCATAAGATATGCAGGGGCTACTCCAGAAATTCCGGAATTTCAACCCCCCGCCGTTTCACTTACTACCATTCTAAACTTTTCACCTGATAAGTCTGGACATAAGACTACTATACTTTTCAAAAAAATCTTGTTAACCGCCTCATTCATTCTCTGTGTACCAATAGCTCAATAATGGCCTGGGCATGAGTACGAGGAGCAGAATAAATTTCGGAACTGTAAGCGTTACCGCTTTCTGTCGTCGTGAGGTGATGTTTGATCAAGTTCAAATGAGCTGAGTGAACAATGAATTGAGTTAGTAGAAAAAGCCGCGAACACAAGTTTGATGCGGCGCGCCTGATATAAAACTGAACCTTAATGTGAAATTCTCGAGAGCAGCGCAATAAATTATCGAACTTTGAAACGAAAAGCGATTTTAGAGAAGTTTCCTTCTTATAAATCCCGTTTTCATTTTTATTTACATTACGGTTCTAAAAAAAAACGTTTTGGAAATCCTATAAATGAATACACACAAATGTTTCCAAACAAATTCAACATGACAGTCTGTAGCGTTAGTCACTCAATGAGGGTCGTGAGGTGAATTGGGGCAACACAACTTTTGGAACCTTCCAGTTCCACGTTATTGCACTGAACGTTAAGTGCAGTTCAACCGAATGATAATAAATCTAATCTATTAGTTGCTAGAGTTGTGTGATGTGTCGCACCAGACATTTCCGTTACTGACTGTTTATTCTACTAGCACTAGCTATGAAATAGGGTTTCATTCTCAATTTCTGCGGTCGATTTAGCTGTCTTTTCGTGGCACCTGCTTCTGGTCGGTAAATCTCAGTTGGGAAGAATCCGACGAACCGACCGAAAGGAGCCTCTTTTCTTGCAATCACACTCAATGGACGACGATTGCTTAGCGTCAGGACAAGGCAGGAGACAGGAACTGTGACATTAGGACGGATTCTGTGAGCCAAGGCGGAGGACCGCTTATTACAGAGCTCTGGAGACTGCACTAATAGCGACCAACTTCCTGCCACCCGCGTTTCACTTCAGGTACCAATCTTTCGAGAGTTTCCAAGTTTGATTTCATCGTCTCATTTCATTGACTGTTCCTCTGCCCCTCATTTCCAGTCTCATTGACTCGTTTCCAAGGTTTCCCTTCTTGGAAGGGAGATAGTCGCCTGTCTGACTCATTCGATTCCCTCGACTTCTTTGTCTTTCGGACGTTCGCACTTCAATGACGAGTCGCTGGATTTCATAGCGCGAGGGCCGTTATTGAAGGGCGCAGGGGGGCCGCAGTTTTGAGAAAAGCCGATGTTGAAGCACTCCCGGAAGGACAGCCAAAATATCCTCCCTATATAATCGTGCAATATTTATTTTTGTTTAAATATTCTTTTTGTTTTGTTTTAATATCAAGGTTCGTTTTCGTGTGAAGTACTTAAAACGAACGCCACTACACCCGTTTTGTTTCCTGCCCACGTGACACGGTAGCCCTACTCTTCTTATCTCATTATGCAAAATTTTCGTGAACTACTGTTAGAAAGACATCACAAGATTTTTCTACATCACAAAAATAATCCCGTTTGGGTATAATCTCGCCACTGACAATAGTTTGTACAACTTGAAGGTATTATAACGAGTACAGAAGGCCAGACAACTTGTTTTATTTCTTTTTTTTTCAACTACTTTCAATTTGTATTTTTGTAAATATAATTAGGAGAAAACTGAGCTTTAAGGCTTCTTTATTATTTTGTTTAAACTTTCCTCAATGGGAACCTATTGCCTCCAACAAAAGTTTGAAACACAGGGAACATATTTCCAATTCCCGTATTTCTCAACTGGTGAAATTTCGTTAGAATCACAACTATTACCTGGAGGAGGTAACTACAGAAATGGGGGAGAAACGAAATTCGAACCGAATCGACTCAAATTTGATATTTAGAGGACAAACCGTCATGAGACATCACATTGAGCGTGTGAGCCAAATGTTACCAAAACTAACTATAGCTTCATGGCGATCAAAACACCCCTTATTTCTCAAAAACGTCTCAAACGATTTTCCTCAAACTTTGTGTGCGTACAGTTCCAAATGATTTGAGCAACACGATAAATCATCAAAAACATTTCGAGGGATTTTAGCGTAATTTTTTCTAAATGAACTTCGCTCTTGTGACATTAGCGTTCTCAGAAAAAGTCCGTTAAATTACCCGATGAAAGTTTGGTAACGTTGACAAAATAATTTCTCATTTACTCGTATAACTCAAACGAAATATAGTGATCTAAACAGTTAATATTTTTAGAGGGTTCGGGCAATTGTCTTGGATACTTCCAATAAACGAGAGTATTGTAATCGTGTCAAAATAAACTTGGGTTTTCTTTAGATCCTTTTGAGGCCTACTGAGTCTAAAAAATTTAATTTTGGCGTGTGGTCCGAGTTTGTGTAGTTCGATTTGCGAAAGAGCGGCTGAACCGATTTAGCCGGTTCTTTTTTTGTTTTGTTCGTTATTTTTTGCACACTCCAAAATAAGAATGAAGGTGATTTCCATCGATGGAAAAGGAGGGTGGGGGACAAAAATGTACCAAAAACTGAGGTTTATCGCATTTTTCTCGAAAACCGCTCTAACGATTTTGATTAAACATTCAAATTATCTTCTACTACTTCTAGCATAAATACGTTTCTTCTCAATACATTTCTGAAAATGTACGAAGAAGAAAAAATTCGGTGAACGGAGATATAGGCCTATGAAGCCAAAGTAGGTTTTTAACGCTTTTTGGCAAAACGGCTTCAGCTAATTTCACCAAACTCACAGGATGTTTTTGAATAGTTGATACTTATATATTGTTCTGAATAAATGTTCCTCTGACTGTCCATTGAGGAGAGATAAAAATGAAAATGTGTCGGAAATAACGTTTTTTTGGACATTTCCGTAAATTCTGGAGTAACTGATTCACCAGATATGATCAATCTTATGGAGTTTCTTTTAGCTACCCACATTTTTTTCTCCGTAATTATTTCTGTATACAAATGTTTAACGGAGATATAAGCCAAGTTAACTCAGAGAAATGAAGATTTGTCGAATATTAATTTATCTGTATTCCCATTTTCTCAAAAAACGGCAGTAAAGAGTGCTCTCAACGAGCTAGTCCCTACATTTCGTTCTCCATAAATGTTTCTGTAGAAATGCGTTGAACGAAGATATAGCGCCCGCATATGTAGCTGGTGTTCGAACTTACGGAGGTGGCGGAAAGTTGGGTGTTGCTACGCACCGCTCGCTCGTTCATAGCCATGAAAATAAGATTAGGGATGGTGTCCATCGATGGGAAAAGGGGAGAGGAGAACAAAAAATTACCAGAAACGAAAGGGTTTTTCGCTTTTAACTCAAAAACGGCTGTAACGATTTTGATTAAACTTTCGAATTATCTTTCACCAGTTGGTACCTAACGTTTCTTATCCATAAATAAGAAAAGCATTTTATGATGGAAAAATAAGGTTTTTCACATTTAGACGAAACGGCTTCAACGACCTCATAGTATATCTCAAAATAGTTAATACCTGTATATCATTCCAAATAAATGTTCCTCTGACAGCCCATTAAACGAAGATAAACACCAACACGTGTCGTTTTTTTTTTTTTTATTTCATAATATTCACAGTAACTACATCATCAGATCTGATATATCTTACAGAGTGTCTTTCAGCAACATATCTCTGCATTTCGTTCCCCTCGATTATTTCTGTATCTATATTTTGAACGGACATATTAGCCGTGTTTGCTTGGAAAACGAGATTTGCCGAATGTTAACTTTTTTTATTAGGCACCAAGTAGTTTTTGAAGTAGCGATAGCTCCGGTTTCTGTTTCTATACTGCTACCATAATTTTGATATTTTGCCGACCTTGTTATGACTATGTTTAAATAAACGAATCTTGCTTCTTCTATGTGGGAAAATGAGATTCGTCGAATGAAGCGTTGAATCTTCTAAAAAATGGCTGTGTTAAAATCAAACTTACTCACAACTAACTAGTACCTACATTTCGTTTTCTAGAAATCCGTCGAACGAGAATACAGCTCCCCTAATTTTAGGGGAGTTGCGGAAAGTTGCTATTCACCAGATTTTTTGTTAATGCCATTGTAGATGTCCACGAAAGGGTTGGGAGATGGAAGCGGGGTAAGCAAACTTCATCAAATAACCCGAACGGTAAGTTTTCTGACCAACTCGAAATGACAAACCCGTCTGCCTGCCAATTACTCATTTACCTCCCGCGGGCTCCGACGTTTTCCCACGTCCACTTTTTCCTTCGTCCATTTTCGTTCTATTTCTTTTTTTCTTCCTTCCTTTCCCCCCTTTTTCGAATATTCCGTAATGAACACCCCCTGAGAGCCTTTGGGCTCGTAATTAGCGGGTAGGTCACAGTCAATTCCATGCGAAAATCGGTTTTTGTCTAATTGCGAGGTCGCTCAACGTTAATTTGGGTCGTCCTCAGCGTCGTTACTCTCAATTCGAACGAGATTGAGCGCAGAGTAAGAGTGGCAATGGGTGGTGAAGGGGGGGGGGTCATAGTGATGGGAAATTCACGTTCTGTCGGGGAATTCGTCATATTCCTAATATTGTTTTGACTCGATTTGTGTAGATTACCATCGCAACGTGAGCTTTTTTCTCCACTATGTCCGTAGCCCGTCAATATGTTGGATGACCACATCGAACCAGTTGAGGGCACTACTATAAAGCCCTAATATATTAAACAACATGTGAATATTAATACAAGTAACTAACGAATAAATAATTAACACGTATAGTCATGCTAGAGGGACAAGCGAACAAACGACATTTATTGTGATTCGGTGGGTTTTACTTCCCACAACGTTTTGTCAGTTTTTATCAAACGTATTGAGGCTAATTGGGGGTTTATCAGTTGTCCAATTAAAGGTTTCAATAGGCTATCAGTAGTTAACCGTAGTTGTAGAATTTAATTAGTAGAGGTTTTCATCGAGTTTATCAAAAACGGTCGGTTTGAAAAGGGAGAAAAAGCCCTATTACTACTGTCACATGATAATTTTTGTGAAACAATAAATGGTAATTGGTACCATCGGGTCAAACTCATTTCCCGCCTGTCCGTTTCTTTATGCCTCATAATTCGATTTGATATTCGCTGGTTTATAATTCACATAACGTACTTCTCTTTCAGTATTTGTAGAACTCAACGAGTAAGAAAATTTGGATTTTAGTCAGATCTTTACGTTTTGGGGCCTACGGAGTCCGAAAAATCCAATTTCGGACCGTGGTCCGTCTGTAGTTCGATTTGCGGGAGAACGGCCGAACCGATTATGCCGGTTGTTTGTTGGTTTTGATTGCTATTTTTCGTACACACGAAAATAAGGTTATGGGCGATATCCAACGATGTTAAAGGGGAGGGGGGGGGGCGAAAATGTACCAAAAACTAGCGTTTTTCGTATTTTTCTCAAAATCGGCTCGAACGATTTTGATAAAACTTTCATACTAACTAGCACCTAACTTGTCCTCCCAATAAATATCTCCACTAAACTAATGCTGAACGGAGATAAACGCCTAAAAAGCAAAAATTGGGGTTTTACGATTTTTGGCAAAATGGCTTCAACGATTTTCACCAAACTCGCAGAACATTATTTCAGCTACACGTTGTTCTGAATTTTTTTTGTCAAGACTTTTTGTAACTGTGTAACTGGATTCGATCAACCTACACCCACATTTTGTTTCACGTGATTATTTATGTACTTGTTTGGTGAACGGAGACATAAGCCATGACAGCTCGGAAAACGAGTTTTGTCGAATATCACTTTATCGGTATTCCCATTTTCTCAAAAACGGCTGTAATCGTTTCGATTAAACTGACGAAGTGCTCTCAACGAGTTAGTATCTACATTTTGGTTTCAATAAATGTTCCTGTAGAAATGTGTTGAAGATATAACGCCCGTATATGTAGCAGGTCGAATTTGCGGTGGTTGCGGACCAAATATTTCTTTCTTCGATCGTAATTTTTCTTAGTTCGTGTTTTCATTACTTTGTTTTGTGTAATTGTTATGTTCGTGGCAATTTATTCATTTTCATTGGTTTCGTTTTGTCTCAAGTTCCCTTTTATTAATTCGCGTATATAATCACCTGCGTAGTGGCACTCCTTCCAGCGTTCTCATATATAACTTGGAATTCTTGTAAGTGCGTTATGCTAGAACAAGAAGCAAAAAATAACTATAGTTTGGGATCGGATGCTTCGTCTAGTATAGAAATCAACGTCGCCGGGCGGCTAAAAACTATTCGATAAATGCATTTCGTCGGAGAAATCGGAGTCTATTAGTGTTTACGCAGTTTAGGACTGAAAACCTTCCCACAATGCTTAGAAATTTATTTATACCTAACCTTCGGCTCTTGAGAATTTAAGTGTCCCAAAACTCATCGTCAATTGATGTAAGGAATGTAAGTTAGGAGATGAGCTTGTCATTCAAACGATTCCTGGTTGGAGGGATGGTTTTTCCAGCTTCGGAAAACCACCGCTCACTAGGCGCAGAAGTTGCAACAGTCAGCAAATATTTAAGGCCGAATTGTTACTCAAAAGGATAGGCGTCTATTACTAACGAAAGCACAAATAACGCAAATCTGAACTACTGAGACCGCCACTATTGCCACTCACCCGTAGAGATCATTCACTACCTATTCTGTTCACCTTCAGATATTTTATAGAAGATGGTTTCCGTTGGATGTTTAATAAAATTGTGCTCCTGGGGAAACAAATCACCTATTAAGATCAATCGATCTTTTGAAAAGACATGATTTGGGAATCGATAAAGATAAAAAAGTGGCTGCGGGATAAAACGTAAGTGTCGGTTCAAAAAACAAAGAAGATTTTCAGTTTACAGAAATTGGAGTCGATTCGGTTGGTAGTTCGCTTTCAATCGCCCAGTCTACACTAAGCCGGCTGTACGCATGTATGGGTTGGGAGGGGGAAAGAAAGAAGGATAATAGGATGTTCCACAATGGAACGGCCAGCCAGTTCAGATAAGACCAAGTAACATGCGGTAATACCTCGGAGAACGCCTGGTGGCTCACTCCGCTGAAGCATCTGTTGTGCACGCTTCTAGAACTAAAACACTGTCAATGCTGCATCCCTGATGTTACCTGCCTCCTCTCCACAAGCTTCCAACACCTCCATACAAAGAACACGTCCTGTAACATTTGCAGCATCTCAAGTTGGGGTAAGCAATCGGCTGCCAGCTACTACGTGGACATTGAGGATCACTAGTGATTGAGAACCAATGGTAACGATGTCAGGCCTCAGTCCTTCTCCAGAGACAAACCAGTAATGCCACTCCCCCTCAACTTCCCAGTCCTTAGAGGACAATGCACCAGCAACCTGCTTGCACACTGTATCATGAAGCCACACAGCCCTCGTGAGCACACAAGTAGACTGCATGATTCTGTGTCTCCAGCAGGTTACCACGGATATGACAGCAAGCATTCACAAACCCACCTCAGTCTCTGGTGCACCTCATTGCTGTAGGCAGTGACGTCACACTAACAGCATTAAAGCGCTAGTAATCTCTTCCATGGATGCACTTTGAAGCCCACTCTACCTACACCCAATAGTATGGGGAGTCGGGACACTACTTGAGTTCCCATCTGTTATGGGAACCATGCACAGCAACAACAAACTACGGAGGTACACCAACACAAGTGACACCCCGGCCAGGTGCCCACAAAGCAAGCAGGCGCTTACAGGGCAAGAACGGAACAGTGGTAAAGAAAGATGGAACACTGTGCCGCCCAGATTGAACGGGAACGTACACACATAGGGCGCAATGTGAGAGGCCTAGCCAAACATGCGCATAACACACCATTCTATCGATACTTAATATTCTTCTAACAGGCTACCTAACAAAACGTCATACGTCAGTTTTGTTGTGGCTCGAGCAAGTACGTCCGCAGGCAGAACCTTCTGCGTTGGGTTCAGTGGAGCCTTCGCACCTTTCAAAAGTTAATCCTCGAGGCCCAGCAGCTTTCAGGTGAGAAGGTTGCACTGAGAAACTCGATCCCAAGATACCCCCCTCATTTCAAATACGCCTCTAGCGAAGACCTGGCCAATGACAACCCGCAGCCATGAACATCACGCAGTAATCTCGATAGGACGGCACCAAGGAAACTAATCCACACTACTCAGGATATACCCGCAGTCCACACATGCCTAACTACCTTACAAATGTGTCTAGGGTTATCTCCAAGCCCCACTTGGTACCTGCAAGGTGGATGACATCATGCTAACACACCCACCCACACACCTGGGCCCCGAACCCTTCTTCCTAAGGCAGCTTACCCAGCGCCGTATCAATCACAGAATGTTTTTTTTTTTTTTTTTCATCCCACCACCAATAATGGGTGGTCAGGGAAAAAAGAGGTATACTCCAAACATTTCTATGACGTATCACCCTCGTCGAGGGTTTAGAAACAGTAATTTAATAAGGAAACAGACCAGATGATAATGGAATCCGTATTTAGTGAGACTAACAACTGTAAGTCCAACTCAGATCAGGTTTTTGAAGATGATACAAGCAACCAACAAGACGAGAAGGTTGAATTATGCTTTTATATCAATGTGTAGAATCACGAAAGAAAAAGTGGGGTGGCTCCAAAAACATCTCAAAATGGGAAATACTACATCCACTGACCAAAGAGGGAGTATATTCAGAAGCCGAAGAGCTCTCAAAAGCGTTAAGACTCAAGAAAGCTGTACCTAAGCACTAAATACTCAGGGCACCTCACATCCTTTTGATTGACGCATATTAACAAGGTTCCAACTGAAAGCAGGGGTAAGAACCCAAAAAACAAGTATTTCGGTTGACAAAATTATTCTGACTTCTTCGTTTTATTCCCGTGCGTATCGTGGAAAATTGACACTTTTATAGATAGAAACATTTCAGTTCCTACCACGCCCGTAATAATCTCCCTCAGGAAACACTTGTGAATTCAGTAGTTAAAATTCTTGCGTGTCAGCTGATGCTTAGAATTGGTACATTATGTATATTTGGATTATGGGGAGTATGGTTCCGAGCGCTGGCCGCCGACTCGATGCAAACTGTCGAGGAATCTACGCCCGCACATCATAGGGTTTACGTTATGGTCAGGAGAGTTGTGCAGTGCTCCTGCAAACGGGTTCTCGACCGACTTGCTCAGTATCCCCATAATAAAACGTCTGTTGGGCAGCCCTGCGACTACTGACTGCAGGATACGCGTCGGTTGATAGCTTCCCACTCTTCTCTATTTTCGTTTTCTATTACCCGAAGATTGATGATCATCAAGAGGTCATCAATATTCATTATGATTCCTCCGCGCCGCTACTCATCTTCTAACATTGTTCCATCCCGTTCACTCGAAAACCGAGCCGTCCCTTCACAACAATTAGCTCTTCTAATGATCATAAATCAACCGAAGAATAACCAAACTATCGATGAATATCAAGTTCTTCCGAACAAATTGTCGACTGCGTGGGTTTGATTGCGCAATATATTCCGTTGGCTTTGGCGCAGCTTCGAACGCTAAACTGAGCTTCCACAATTTGTGGCTCGACAGGTTTGAAGTGAGTTCATTAAAATTAACTAGTCGTGAATTATTGTAATTTCTACACTGCGAAGTAATGAGTTTGATTGTCCAGGTTTAGATTAAAACTGACAGCCACGTGTTCTGAGGAGTGTAACTGGGGCGGCAGTGGCCACGTGCTGCGGATAATAACTGCACGTTGTTCTGTTCGAAATTGTGCATTAAATTATAAAAGAACGTACTAATGCAACGGGTTAGAGCAGAAAAACACAATTTACGAGTGGGGAATGTCGTTTTGTGCTTTGTGAAAAATCTAAATCGACTAGTGTTCGGTGATGGAAACACACAAATAAGTAATAATGCCTAGGTGAGCCACAACAAAGCCGAGTCTATTGTAAATGAAAACATTGGCGCACCTGGATTCTGGCTTCTGTGAGGCCGATCTTCATTGCAAGCTCTTCCCTGTAAAAAGATAAATAACCGTTAGAATATTGCTGACGGTACCTTAAATTAGGAGAGCCGCTGCCTGAGTTAATAGAAACGAATATTACACAAATAGTCGTTCGAACTCTGGCGAACAACCGAATATAATTTGCGTGCCATGTGGGAATTAAACAACTAAACAGCTGGAGGAGACAATATTTTCGACATTCTCCATCCGCCAAACAATTTAACACTGAAATCGGTGTGACTTTCGGACAACTCTTCCGCTCTCCCAGCATTTGTAGAATCTTTCTGAATCTTTCTCTTCCGTTGTCCCTTCCGCAATCTCAGAAGATACTTCCAATGGCGATTAAAGTTAATTTTGACAGTCTGGCCGAGGTAGGTGACCGAGGCTCATGATCTGTCACAGAGTAGCCTAACTAACTCCTCATAGATAACAGTAGCCCGACCCAGGTTACTCCTTAATAATTGCTATCATTCTCTCCCCAAAACCACCCCACCAGGGATGAACGAATATCTATTTATCGCTCTTGTATTTACGTCAATTACGATAGGATTCCAAGTTGTTGACCTCAAGTCGCTCCAACAAATTGTGTAGCACCAGGTGTACCAAATGAGGCGAGCCGTAGCCTAAATTAATGGAAATTAATATTACACAAACATTTCGTCCTCGAACTCTGGCAGGCAACTGATAATAATTTGCGCGCCACGTGGGAATTAATATACCAAGATATTATAATCAACTGGAGGAGGCAATAATATTTTCGACAACTTCCGTCTAACCGATATATTTGTTATCTGCGCAGGTCCCTTTAGGGGATTCGAGTAAATTTATGAGCGTCAGGCTGAGCTTCATTGAAGCATTTGTACTTCTAGGGACGAGAAATAGTGTATTGGAACAATCGGAACTTGTAAAATAAACAAAACTGCAGTTTATCATTTTGGGAGCTGTATTTGTACGACCAGAAATGATTCTAGTTTTCATAGCAGGTTAAAAATAAATCAAAACACGGCGACGGGGCACCTTTAAGCACGTTCTTTCTGCCCTCGAAGCTTTTTACTTTCCTTAGCCCTACGAATTAATAAGAAAAGTTATGCAATCGGTAGAAAATACAAATTTGAGGTGTTTTCAGATCTTTAAGCTTCAAGAGCTGTTGAGCCCAGAAAACAAAATTTGAGAGAATCGTCTGTACGTGTCGGCGAACGCAATGGAGAGGAAACGGGTTTAGTCAATTTAAATACATTTTTTGTATACACATAAAACTATCATACGTCGTAGGATCAGCGAATTATCAAAATTTCGAGGAAGCTTTTAGGGCAGTTTCATCTTTCCGATTTCCGCTCAGAAAAGACTGAGTGGTAGTCAAATAAATTACTAAAGTTAACGTACCTGTTAGGTGAGTCCGTCTCCTCTGGCTTGTGAGTTACTGTGGGCAAGCGCTTTCGATGTAAAGACATCATCGTCTGGCCGTTAAGTCAGTACTCACCTTACGTTAAGAGTACTGACTTAACGGCCAGACGATGATGTCTTTACATCGAAAGCGCTTGCCCACAGTAACTCACAAGCCAGAGGAGACGGACTCACCTAACAGGTACGTTAACTTTAGTAATTTGCCTACTGGCGGATATAACCCAATTTCTTTAAATAAATTACTCATTCGACGTGAGCGCAATAATATTCAGTGGCACAAACAGGAGCAACTCAATAAATACCAACAATTTATTCCAGATATTTGTTTTTGAACAGCGCTTCAATTTGATTAAATATTTATTTCACTTGTTCGTTGGCCGTACCCTTGTCATGTGTCGCGTGAACTTGCCGTTCCCGTTGCAAATTTATGCTATAAACTTGAACTTGAAAAATTTTCTATTACGTTTAAACAACTGCATACGCAAATTAAATCTTTATTAATCGCTTTACAATCCCTAGATGTCCAAAATTCCTTAATTTGAAACATAAAAAATACAAAATGAATTGAAAAAGTCCAAGTAAATGTGCCGAGGACAATTATAAACCTGATTAACTTTAAAATTTCCTGTTGGGTGCCGCAATTTATTGGGTTGTCCTATCTGTCACGATCTTCATTGAAAAAGCCTTTTTTTTAATGCTAGAGGTAACATATCACTCAATAAGTCTCAAGCCTTACGCATAGATTGCGCCACTAGTAACAAATCCAAATGATGTAAAAAAAATTATAACCTTCAAATGTAACGTTAAAATTTGAGCTCAATTGGATGATTAGTTAACAAATTATAGTGATTTAAGTGGCGCTGCTTTTGTAATTGGCGAAAAAATGGAAAAAATGTGAATTTCGGGTATTAATAAAACATTGCTGCCGTTGGGGAAAAATACTGTTCAAGCTAAGTGACAAACGTTATTCCGCTACTGCTCCAAAACAACAGTTAAGCGGTGGTATGCTGAGTTTAAACGCAGTAGTACAGACACAAATGATGCTGAAAGCTCTGGCCGACCAAATTCGGCAGGTGTTCCAGAAAACGTAAAAAAAGTTCACAAAATCAGTTGGCTGATCGTAGGGTGAAGTTAGGTAGCGAAGGTATCAGATGGCATTTATCAATTAGAAAGCCGTGTTCAAAGTGGGTGCCACGTCTATTGTGTGGCGTATATGATCTGCCTGCTGTTCCCGTGAAGCAGGTGTTCCCCGAGGCAACGCCCCCATTGCGTGCCCGCCATTCTAGCACAAAGCGCAAGACAGCCTGAGTGCCACCTCATCCAGCCTCAGTTAAGACCCCCCAAGCACTCTGATGCGCACCGCAGCCAGCCCATCACAAGCCACATCATGCTACATACCGTCCATGTATTTTCTCTCTACTGTCTGAGAAGCTTGTTAGCTTGGGTTATTACCTTGACTGCCTTGGCTAGCCACATCCCGTGAATAGGCAGCCCTGCACCTCTCTTCACACTCCTTATTCAAAGTGGCGCTTGGTGTTCCCTACGAAAGGCTCAGGGCCCATGAGAAGAAGAGCAGATCCGCCTCTCGACAGTTTGTCGGTCTCTTCATTCCATTCTATTATCTATGATCATGTCTTCAGACCAGTCAGGCATTTCGAAAGCAGCCCTCACGAAATAGTATAAGAAGCCAGTTCCTTAAGTGCTGGATGACTGTCTGACGTAGTATAGGGATACAGACCCCTGGGCAGGAGGTGGTGCACACACACCACCACCGCACACCATCACTGTGAAGGGGTCCGTCTGAAAAGCTGTTGTCGGCGTACCTAGTGAAATCGCTCCTCGGATCCCTGGCCTACAGACCCACCCCCTCCACCTGTAAGACCGCCCCTTTCCAACCGAGAGACCATTCTTCAGAACTGTTAACAGTTCTAGGACTGCACTAAAACACTGAAAAATATTAGCCAATGAATAGATGCCAGTTGGAATTTCGATATTTCGTGGGATGTTCCTAATTATCGTATAAATTTTAATAAAAATCATTGCGTAGGTTATTGGGCCTGCAGAGACCAGGCAGAGAGGGCTGTTTCTTAAGACGAGGGCTCGCACCAGCCCCCTGAAACTGGTCTTATGAGACGAGTAGAGCACCAGCACAAAGGTAGTAGAGGAGGAATCGAAGTCTGAGGTGCATTGCGTGGTGGCGGGGGGTGCAGGGAAGGGAGTTGGGCCCCCAAAAAAGTCTCGATGATTTGGATAACGTGAAATGTCCATCCACGGGAAAAGGAGGAGAGCGGCGTAATAAATTATCAACCCCACAGTATTCCGGATTTTGAATTGCCGTCGTTTTTTCAATACTTTTTTCAGTCTTTTAATGGAAAACCCTGTAATTCCAGAACAGTAAGCACAAAACTTCACCTCACAAAAAATTGTACTTATACTTGCATAAATTGCCTGCAAGCTACTTACTCAATAAAGGGTCTGACATAAGTAGGGGTACCACAATAAATTCAGGATAAAGGTCCCTTTTCCTCGTAAAATGTATAAAGTGAGCTCTAAACATTGGATTTGTTGGGAAGAGCGATAAAAACCACTGGTAGAGCGTGGGGCTCAGAGAAGCGTCACACGTCGCACCAGACGTATGACGCCGTCCAATTCTCTCCAGCTGCAATGAATCCTGTTGCAAAGGTTTGAGCGCAGGACCACTATCAAGAGGGCGGCCAAACCTATTAGTATCTTCTCAATCTGGGAACGTGCACTGCCACCTCACTGCGGACGATTCCGTTATATTCAAAGATACTCGTACGGAATTGAGGGTTCAATTCCGTAGCGTTACGCGCAATAAAACGTGGCTCCGGCCGACGAACAAATGAAGAGGCTTGTTCTCTCAACAAAAGCAGTAAAAGGCCACTGTGGAAGCCGTTGTTCATTAGAAGACGGTCACAATAGCTCGCGATCTACGAGAAGCCAGACATCAATCACTGGCCATTAGCCCCTTGTCACACTTCCAATCTTCAGGGTGCCACAAGTCTCTCGGAGCGATGCCGCTAGGCGTCACATATTTCCTCCTCTTTATTAGCTCAATAAGTCGCCTGCTCGTTCCTCGGACTTTCGATTGACGGAGAAATGACTATCATTGCCAAGTTGCGAATACACATTTACCATTTATCTCGTATTTTACGCGTCATGCTCGGTCGTTGATTCCAAGCTCCAACCAGCCAATAAACGAAACTCGTTTCAGATGACCTCAGGTGCATCTTCAGAAACTATTTGGGATCACAAGACTTGCATCGAGCTGTCAGCTTGTGACTGAGTTCAAATTATGAAATGAAGAAATGAACAAATATCCATTAGCGAGGGAAGGATTGAACTCATTCACAAACTGAAGACTTTTCACAACCTCGGCGTACTCTGGAATTCATGGAAAATGAAGAACGATCCTCTCAAGTGCGGTGCACTGGCGGGTCTTTCGCGCATGGACAGTACAACCCGTTTTAAACGAGGAATGTTTTACTTTTTAGTAAATTTTTAAAAACTAAAAACAACTATTGAATCAGACATGCAGGGGATGAGTCCAGGTCACTGGTCCTTCATCGATGACTAACTAATGAAATTTACCTCGTAAAGACATCCGGGTAGTGCGTTCGGGAAAACGCCTTTTCCAATTCTTCCAACTGAAATGACGTGAAGGTCGTTCGATATCTTCGTTGTTTTCTTTTGGGTGCCGAGTCTTCTGTGTCGCTGCCCCCGGGACTATCTCTGCCAGCACCTCCGCCAGCCATCATCGCACCATCCATCTGCCTGTCCACAGGTTCGGGCTCGCATTCCGCTACGGGACTGCTACTGCAGGAATCTGTAAAGGAAGACGTGAGTTAATCACCGTATCAGCTGACTGCATTAATCTAATTACACTTCCATGGGCTCGAAGTATTCAGTTGAATTCATAGCGTGTCGTGTTATGTAACTACGACAACAACAATAGATACAGAAGAAAGCTCTGAGCAAGAAAGCATTTCACAGTCTACAACATTCCTCAAAATACTACAGGCCTACAAAATACACCCACAAAAATAATACAATTTCTCAAAACAGCAGGTCTGTTTCCTTATTTGATGACTGCTTCTAAACCCTCGACGAGAGTCATCAGTCATGGAAGTTGCAGTTTCACTAATGTGCAACAGGCTGGTCCCAACAGCAGGTACGGCAGGTCTAGAAAATTCGATTTTTACCACGAAAATTTCATTTCAGATCTGCTTGTGCCACTTATCGGAAAAGCCCATGATTGTTATGGGGAAACATGATTTAAGAAGTTTGGCAGAAAATATAGAGTGAGGCAAATTCTATTAATCTATAGCGAAAATTATCGTTTCTCCCCAACGGCAAGTTTCGACCAGGATAAACTTGAATGAATCTCAAAGACGGGTTTAGTTGAGCATGAACTTGTAATTTGAAGAGTTGGTATACCACAAGATTTGGAGACTTAGTTGTACAAGAAGAGGTGATTTAAACAGGATATGAATTGAGTATTTAAGCGCTCAAGGGGGGCTCTGAAGGCGAGAAACTGGTTGTACAGGACTGTATCGTGGAAGGAGTTAGATGACTGTGTTAGAAGAACTGTAGATGACCGACTTTCGCGAGACTTCGTAGGAGAATGAGTTTGGGAGGAGCTGTCTGTTGTGGAGAGGAATCTGAAAGCGAGGAGTGGGAACAGAAAGTTGGAAAAGACAGTTCAGGGGAAATCCATTGCCATTGGAAATAACCGCGGGGGTGGAATTTCCACAAGTAACAAAGCGGGTTTCAAAGAAACAATGACTTTGTCGTGAGGGCAGGTGTGGGCATTCCGAGGTCAAAAAACCCATACTGATTCGGCGTTTTGCGACGAACCCTGCGCTCATTTCCTCTCACTGTCTCCCACCTCACACCACTCAGTCAGACTCGTCGCGTCGTGCCAATTGCTCTTGCTTGTCAATTTTCGTTGTTCCATTGTAGTCAGGTCTTGTTTCGAACAGAATTGTTGCAGATTGATCATTCAATATTCAATGACTTTTAGAAACTATCAAAAATTAACTTTTGAATAAGTTATTGCATGAATACTTATGAGAAAGTTGGTTAACTGCGTTAACCGTACTCGTACAGACCGATTTCATTGACATCGTGTTTACTCAAAACTTTGGAGCGAATGATCAAAACAAGATTCCAATGGTGGATTGAACACAAAAATTTGATGCCACAGAGCCAATTTGGATTCAGAAACGGACGATCCACGATGGATGCTATCACAACTTTGGTGACTGACATACAGAACAATTTAACAACGAACAAAACTACACTAGGGATATTCCTGGACGTGTCCAATGCTTATGATCATGTAAACCTATGCACATTAATGAACACCTTGAAAAAGCTCGAAATCCCAGATCATTTTGCTCGAAACTTATTCTCGCTAATGAACGACAGACATGTGTACGTAAGATTTAATGGTCAGCATTATGGCCCAAGAATGACACAAAGGGGTCTTTTACAGGGAGGGATTCTATCTCCACTACTCTATTGTCTATATGTGGCCGAGTTAGAGACAATTTTACCCAGAGAAGCATCCATTATTCAGTATGCGGATGACATTTGTATCTATTGTGCTCATGTAGAGCCTGTGGAGTGTGAAGCGAAACTTCAGGAAGCCATGGAAATAGTTAAAAAGTTTTTCACTGACATTGGCCTCGAACTATCAAGCAGCAAATCTTCTGTATGTGCATTCTCGAGGAAACGTAGATTACCATTCGGAGGAATGATGGATTTTGGAGGATTTCAGGTCCGTATTGAAAATAACGTCAAATTTCTCGGCATGATTCTCACTAGAACCTTAAACTGGAATAAACATATTAAATACATAAGTCAAAAAGCGGAGTCATACATAAATATACTAAGATCGGTAACCCGTTCACGTTGGGGAGCAGATCCGGACGTGGCGCTGATGTTTTACAGAGCAACAGTCAGAAGCCTGATCGACTACGGTTGTTATTTGTATGGAAGTGCAAGTGAAACGTCATTAAATAATTTGGAAAAAGTGCAGTACCGATGTCTACGTCTAGTTATGGGTTTACTCCCATCTACTCCGCTAAATGCACTCCTTGCAGAAAGTGGTGAACCCCCACTAAATGCAAGACGGATAATGTTGGGAAGTAGATACCTTGCACGTTTGTACTCCAGTCAACCTCTCCTCTATAACAAAATAGCATGTCTGAATGTGAAGGTTTTAACTGAAAGATACTGGCAAAAGAAGGTAGCCCCTCCGCTCACTGAAAATTTCCTCGAAATTTCACAATTTATGTCCTATGTATACTCCGAAAGTAAGCCGCCCATGTACCAAATGGATTATTTGGCATTAATGAGCCATCCGCGTATCATAATCCCAAGCTTTACTGGTACTATGAATTATGAAGAAGTAGAACACGTTCTGAGGGTACTATATGAACGTCAAGGACCACATTGTACAGTTATATATACGGATGGCTCAAAGATCGATGGTAATGCCGGTTGTGCGATATATGATTGGAACAGGGGATTGACGAAGTCATACAAAGTCAACAATTTGGCCTCGGTTTACACAACTGAGATAATTGCCGTAGATAAGGCTCTGGAATATGTACAGCAGATGGTAACTTCCCCACGAACGGTTCTCATCATCTCAGACTCCAAGAGCTTGATGCAGAATTTACAAAACCCCAAAGCGATATCGAACTGTTCCTACCTAATTTTTAAAATTAAGCGGCGTGTCTACGAACTAGGCTATGCGAATATAGCAATAAAATTTGTATGGGTTAAGGCACACATAGGAGTAAGGGGCAATGAGAAAGTAGACCAAGCGGCGAAGCGGGGATGTTTCTGCGAAGAGGAAAGCAATGCCTTAATCCCATACAAGGATTTGAATTCCCTCTTTAAAAAGACCATGGCGAGGAGATGGCAAGAATACCATGATATGCATCCTGCGGGAAATAAATATAAATTCATGTTTCCTAATATCTCACTGAGACCATGGCGTGCAGAAATGACAGGGCACGAAAAGCCTTTTTATTCAAGCATTTCAAGACTTAGAACGGGTCACGGAGTCTGCCGAGCTTATCTGCACAAAATCCATCAAGAGGAGTCTGACAAATGTGACGTGTGCGGTGAGGTGGATGACTTGGAGCATGTGCTTTTAACATGCAAAAAGTTCGAAAGACGAAGAACAATACTCTTAGACGATCTTGGGGAACATTTAATTAGGCCATTTAACGTCACATCTATATTGGTTAGACCAGATGTACTCGTATATGGAAAAATAACGAAATTTTTTAATGACGTTGGACATAACTTATAATGAAATCGATAATTATGTTAAAAGAAAACAGTTAAGTTGCTGTAATATTGTATAATACTAAATGACGTAATGTTGTAGTAATATATCTGTATATATGGCTGTATGGAGAAATCTAATGCCAAAATAAAATTTATAAAAAAAAAAAAAAAAAAAAAAAACTGCGTTAACGTGGACAAAATGGAGAAAAATGATTTTCGTTATTTATGTCAATTATTGGAGATGGAAATAGGTTGGCAGCACTGTCTCCGCTTCTTCATGTGGCAGTGACAAGACGATTTAATTTTTTGTTCTTCTTCTCGGCTCTTCCGCGCCAACCGTCATCGAGTTCGTGTGCCCGTTATAAACCTCCTAAGTTGTGTGATTTCTTTTAATAATTGGCGCTACTTCGCATCTTTTGTGGCCAGACCGAGAGGAACGGTGCCTTCCATAACGCCAGCAACAGGTACGCTGCCAATTATTCTTCAATTTTTGTTTTTCTATCTCCAATTTCCTTCAACTTTAATTTCGGTCAAATACTTTGCCCTGAGCCACATACCTCATCGCCCAATGTTACAGTCCATTTATAGCCGATAAAAAGTTGTTTATTGTTTACTAAACGTAGTTACACGAATGAGCAGCATTTTTATTTGTTAATTGGATGCCGCATCACGACGAGTCGTTGGCGTCGCAGGATTGTGCCGCAAAAAGCGTCCAGCCGCAAGCTCGACTCGTTGTTTCCCGATTTCGTTTTCGGCCAGGTTTGAAAAACCCATCTCCCTGAGAGTTGTGAAACCCTTTCGGAAACGAGTCCTTCCCCCTCCCCCTCTCACCCCTTCCCTCACCATCACTTCGTCGTCCCCGAAGCGGCATTTTCTAATTACTCGTCGTTGTGAAAACAATCATTTAACCTCCCCGTTTTGTAACGCGATCGCCGGAGCACGAATTACATTGAAAGAATTAATACGAGGAGCGCGTGGGTGTCGGTTCGGTGGATATTAAAACATTAAACGATTTCCGAGATACGCTATTAGACGTCCTGAATCTAAATCGATTTTTTCCCCTTTCCTTCCCCCCTCTCGTCGTGTTATTAATTTAATATATTAAGTTTGGAAGTGGTTGGGTGGTTGTGGGGCCGAAGCTGTTGCGGAGCGGTTGTAACTTGTTTAGATTAATCAGGAGGATGGACGGAGAAAAAAAAAAACGAGGAACCCCCCTTCACCATTCTATTGGTTCCCTTTCAGAAATTTCTCTCGGGGTTTCTTGGACGATTTGGAAACGTGGCTCTGAAGTAGGAGAAAATTAACAAGCTACCGTCGCTCTGATCAATCAACTGATAGCTCCTTAACTAACCAATCAATCATCTCTAGTTATTGATACTTAGGCTCTGTTCGCCACCTTCTACTCAAAAGCCCCGGCTCCAACATCCGCCTTCCCCTTGCGGGTTAATAACGTTCTTTGTTGCCCTCCAAAGAAGCTCGTTACCTCTACAGTCAGGTTTTTATACCTTTTCCGTGAAAGTCAACTGACGTTTTACGCTGTTGTTGGGGGCCGCGCAATTAAGAGCAATATTCAACCGGCGTTGGTAATCAGGAGGAGCCATCTGCCGTCGTGAATCGGAGAGAATTAGCCGTCAGGATCTTCGAATTAGTCTATTGATTGCGTAGAACAAATTGACTAATAGCGTCGAATCACCGCTTATTCGCTACGAGAGCCCTTGTTCAATGGAACGCCTGGTTAACTGATTGTTGAATGTTAGTTAGGCAGTAAATCAACATAACCTCACAACGGCTCGAGGGAAAGTTGTATCTACTAAACATCTGCTGTGAAGCACCACAACTTCTCTCACCCCACCCGCTTTAAACCCTCGACTTTTCACACCGCCGCTAAGTTCGTGAAACTATCGGTTTTACAAGTTGTAACTGAGATTTCGGCAAGAAACCAAATAAATTGACGAGGCAGGGATCGAATTTGATTTGTTTTATTTAAATTCGTGGAAATAGACCCTCCGCTCCAGAGCCACTTCTCCCCTCAACGTGGTACTTGCGAACATTTCATGAATTTCTAACATTTTCAAAATCAAAGTTTGAACTGTTTTCGGTATTCAGTTTTGCTGGTTGACCCGTTGATTATTCAGCCGAAAGAACTCTCAAGTATGAGGCAGAGGAGAGCTCCAAAGAAATGAAAAAAAGGAGAATTGTTGGTCAAAAGGTAAGCTCAGCCCGCTTGATGTACATCGTTCCTTTGTTTCTATGTAGATTCGAGGAAAAATGTTTTTTCGACCGTGATTCTTTCTTCAGACCGAAGGGCACAAATGCATTCAACCTACATCACAATTTATTCCTTGATTGTCAGTGCCTTTTAGGGTCCCAAATTCGTATTTCGTATAGGAATGCGGGGAAATGCGTTTTTTAATTTCAATTGATTCCCAAAAAATGAATGAAATTCGTTAAAAAAATATGCGCTTACTGCATTGTCTCATTATTATTATTATTTTTTTTTTACGGTGGATGCAGGCGATACACACATTGCAGCCACAAACGGGACTGCACCACCTCTACGCCCCCACCACCCCCGCACAAAGCGGAGGACATCAAAAGTTCTGCATTTGCCACCTCTTCTGGCTGAAGAAAAGGCCTCCCAAACACACAACGGCACGATGCCGCGAGTCCATGGCATACGCACAACACATGTTCAGCTGCCTCTAGCCCCACCTCACAGAACCAGCATACCTGTACCGCGCACTTGTCAATATTTGCAAGGTACCTCAGCGGACAGTGACCTGTGGACAGGCCACATATGATCCTCATATCCTTTCTCCCCAGTGAAAGCACCTCCTTGGCTCTCTCTTTGGAGAGTCGGATGAACAGTTTTGACTGTCTCAGGATGGGTAGCCCGGCACCTATCCTCCCATTTGCCAACCTCTCTACGTAGGTGGCTCCTGGTAGTCCCAACACAGGGCTCAGGTCCAATAGGGATCTGCGCCGATCCCTTCTTTGCCAACCCATCAGGCCATTCGTTTCCCTCTATACCCTGATGGCCTCGCACCCAACAAAGTGTTACACTGTTGTCCTCAGCCAGGGCCTTCAGTCCAGTCAGACACTCCCACACATGCCAGGGCAATACGAGGCTAAGGCCTTGAGAATGGCCTGACTGTTCACCATGATGTATATCCTCTGGGGCTTCAGTCCCCTGTGCAGCATCCGCTGCACACAGACCGTCATTACAATTAATTCTCGGCCCAAAGATGCCTGCCCCTGCAAGGCCACCCTGCACCGAAGCATCGGGGGCATTGAGTCTACCACATGCAGTTCAAGCCCCTGCACCTTCACCTTTCAAGGATCAAGTGGCAGGAACTCCTCCTCCCCCGTATGATCAGACCCAACTCCAACATACGCACAGCTTGGAGGAACGCCATCCTTTTAACATGAACCTGGAGTGGAGCTAAATATTGCAAGACCTCCAGTGCTATGTTATCATACAGCCTGTAATGGCCAGACACACCCTACGTTGCAGTTTATTCAACTGCACTGTTTTGTTTTCCAGACCAGGTCTCCTTAGGTGACTACAGGCCTAACAACCGGAGTGTACAGCCACCGGATCATCCCAGGCCCCAGACCCCATGTCTTTCCCACCATTCTCTGAGCTGCCCACATCACCACTGACGCCCGCTGTAAGGCTTTGTTCACGTGTGAGCTTCCCATGAAGGAACACTCCTAGGTACTTGATCTCATGCTGGACCTTCACCACCTTACCACCCAGCCTGAGTTCCTGCAGTGCAAGGCTGCGCCTTCTGGTGAATGGTGCCAGGCTCGTTTTGACTGGATTGACCAAACCCAGCCCATTACACCATCTCTGTAGGGTATTCAGTGCATGCTGCATGCATTCACTGATTACACTCGCGAATTTACCGCTGACTATAATCACCAGGTATTGTTCTCACATTATACTATTGTAAGTATATGATAACCCAAAAAATCAGGAAAATTAGCGACCAAGGTTGAGGAACATGTGTGATGTCAGGTTTTGGTTCGTAAAGCTCTACAAATAACGCTAGTGAGATCAAACTGGGAAAATAAGTCTCTGAACAGTTACACATAACGTAGGCTTAGTTCAGTAGCCAACAACTCTGAATAACGCGAAGTACACCAAATTTGATTTCGAATACTTTAGAACACTCTGCTGAGATACTGTGGGCGAGCGCTTTCGATGTAAAGACATCATGGTCAGGCCGTTAAGACAGTAACTGCGCTAAATATCATTGAAATGTCTGGTAATGTATGGTGCTACTCTCGCCGTTGTTAAGCAGAAGTTTTTTCATTGTATCGTTGCTCCTAATCCCATCTAGGATTGCTCGTAAAAATCTTATGACCATTGACTACTACCTTCCTCTGTAAAGGTAGTTTAATGAACTACCACACTAATTTTTGTGAGAATACTAGTCATATGTGCTATTTTTACTTTTCTTGGCTGTACGAAGTAGAAAGGAGTTCTTTTCAGATCTTTTCGTTTCGGACGCTACTGAGTCCGAAAAACACTATTTGGGGAAACGGTCTGTGTGTGCCTGTGAACGCAATTGAGAGATAATGGCTGTACCAAATCAGCTCAAACTTGATATCTAGCCAGGTGTGACGTATTTGGGGCACGGGTGGCGGCAACAGGGTTGCCACCATCGGCAGCCAGCCGAAAACTATGACACAGGTCACCACTGGACGCCAAAATAAAGGTGTCAGCAAAATCCGCTCAAAACTATGTTATCATAGTGATCTTAACACCTTTTTTTTTCTCAAAAACGGCTCTAACGATTTTGATTAATTTTTACTTTCCTTGCTCTACGAAGTAGAAAGGAAAGTTATGTAATCGGCTGAAAAAAAAATTTTGAGTTTTCTTCAGATCTTTACGTTTCAGACCCTCCTGAGTCCGAAAAACACTATTTGGGAAAATGGTCTGTGGAAAAAATGGATTTTTAGAGAAAACCACCGTACCAAATCAGCTCAAACTTCATATCTCGCCCGCAGGTCACCATGGGACGCAAAAATAAGGGTATGGGCTAAATCCACCGAAAGTTAACTATAGGTATCATAGTGATCAAAACACCAAATTTTGTTTCTCAAAAATGGCTCTAACGATTTTGATTAAATTTTTTATATTGATAGCTCTCAATAAGGCAATGATACCATGAAATTCCCATTTGTGGGAAAATGACGAGACCAGCACAATAAATTATCAAAATTTTCGACCAAAAGCGTTTTTAGCGCAGTTTTTTCCTTATAAAATCCACTGGAATGTTGGTAGAATGTTGAAGAAAATTAGTATTGTAGTCCACTCCAATACCTAAAGTGTGAGTGTTTAAAAACGCTCATGAGATACATGGGGCTCACTCCAGAAATTCCTGAATTTCAGCTACCGCCGTTTCGCTTACTACCACTTCTAACAGTTATTACCCAATAACTCCACAAAAGTGATTACTATCCACTTCAAAAAATTCGTGTTTACAGCTTCATAAATTATCTGTGAACCGATCGCTCAATATGGGTCCTGCAATGGGTACGAGCAGCACAATAAAATCTGGAACTGTAAGCGCTACCGCTTCCTGCGGCCGTAAAGCGTTATTTGGCGAAGTTCAAATTAACTGAGTGATAAATGAATTGATTAAATAGAATTAGCCATGTACAAAGTGAATTGACGTAGAGCTAAGGAAAGTTGTGTGTTGCAACGCACCAGATAGTTTTGTACAGATAGCTCCAAATACACAGCGACACAATAAAATTCTCTTTCGTGGAAAAACTACGAGAGCAGCACAATAGATTACCAGACATTCCGACGATTTTAGCGCAGTTACTGCCTTAACGGCCAGACGATGATGTCTTTACATCGAAAGCGCTCGCCCAGAGTATCTCACCATCGAGAGACGACACACTCACCAAACAGGTACGTTCACTTTAGTTATTTACCTACTGGCGGAATTAACCCAATCACTTAAATACATGAGAATTTTATAAACTGTAGAAAATAACCAAATATTTAGAGTGGAGGGGTGGAGGCGGTTTTCTTTATAATAACTAATACGTGCGTGCATCGATTCATCTTTTATTTTTTTACCTTCGGGTTTTTTTTTCATTTACTCAACAAGTGCTACATAATTTTCCACCACATTTCTCTGTTAACACTTTTTACTAAACTCTGCAGTTTTCATCCAATTTTTTTACAATTGATACAGTTTTGACTGTAAAGGAGGGTGTAAAGGGTTGAGTGTGATTGGTTCCTCTTGATTCAGCATACATAGACGAGCGTGAGAGATTCCCACGTCTGCTCCGTAATCTCAAGGACTTAGTGTACTGGTGTTTACCGATTTTATTCTGTCGATATGAAACTGTCCATCAAAAACAGATAAGTTGTATTTTGAAGGGAACTTCAAAATACCTCTGCGATCCCTGTGACCCATTTTTTAAAATCATTTTTAGGGTGTTCTTTGGTTCCTTGGTTTGTTACCGTGCTTGGGGATTGTCGATTGTAGCCCTTTGCTGCGTTATCCTGCTTTCCACTGAAAATGAAATTGAGAAGAGGAAGAGCTGCTGAAGGATGAAATGAACCCTTCGCCATTTGACACAACTTTTCAACCGTGTTCATACAGTTTCTTAAGCTTTACTCCCAACGAATATTAATATTGAAAGATTTATATTCGTTTAGATTTTAAATAAAATGGCCCAACTTTTGTTCAACTATTCAAACAACAACGACAAATAGGGTCACAGTACCAACAGCGGTTATCGACTAGGTGCAATTTGAGAACGGCGGGACTTCATATTCTGGGGAACTGGGCAACTTCTAAAAATGACATCCCTAACGGGTGTCAATTCAACGTCTAAATGCGCGATCTACTTTTCAGTCCAATTCGACAACCCTTTCTTCGGAAAATTGTAGGGTATTCCTGACCTAGGCCTATTAAAAAAATTCACGTGCTGGATAATTGTTCCCCTCCCTTGACTTCCCCCTCTGAAGACGCCCCCGAAAAGTGGAAGAGCCGCTGAGGGGCGAAATAACACGGTACCAAGGGACACTCCAATTACGATAAGAGACGTAACAGCAGCGACATTAATCAGATTCCGGGGGATTTCGTCCAGCGACGACCAACCATCTGATTAAGAAGAAGACGAAACCACGTATTTGAGTCTAGCGCAATTACCTCTCCTATTGTTTGTTGTTTCTAGACGGCTGTCGTCTCATACGAGTATGTCGCTATCCTGTAATTTATCTCACGCGAAGTTAACTCGTTGGGACCATCTTGATAACCAGCGTTTTCCTATTACCGGGTGCCATAGAATCTTTGGCTAGTTGCTCTCTTTCCTGTTTGAACAAGCAGCTAACAGTCGTTTCTAGGCGGTTGTTTTTGTGGGAGAACCGTCCATCGAAGTGTATCGTTAATATTACTTGACGCATACATCGGTATTTGCTAACGATCGTTTATAAGCGGTTTTTTTTGTGGAAGCACTTTCTATCGCTGTGTGCCATTATTACTACTTGACACACATTCGCATTTGCGCCGGAGTTAACGTCGATTCTGTTGTACCGTGGATGTATGCGAAAAATTACAAATCTACAAGAGATCACAATCACAAGTCTTTCCCTCTCTTCTCTTGCAACGCCCTGGAACATCATGGTTTCGCTGGCGGTCGCTCCACCGATACTAATCGTCTTCGTTTCAAACAGTAGGTACTCCAAGCATGGATTGGTTGGTTTTGTCAATACTGATTTCAGCAATAAGTTTCCCCACGGCATATCTTGAACCGTTTGGCTCCCTCCGTGCCTGTCTCGAGTTATTTAATGGGACGCTCATCTGCATTGAAGATTCGTGGTACGTTCTCTGCACTCTTTAGTGCATTTTCTCGACTTCTCGCAGGGGTCTCACTTTGGTCTCCTTCTCTTCATTGCCGGCGTGATCAACAGGGTTTTTGCCGATGATGTCAAAGTTATGAATAGGCTGCATCTACAGCCAGACAGCCTCACTTTAAATACTCGTGTCTTTCTTGTTTAGTGCGCTACATAAGGATTCCTCTTCACGCAGGGAAACGCTCGTTTTGGACCGTCCAGCGCTTTAAACATCCCTTTAGCTTAGTCTTATGTCATTGATAGATATGGTACAGTTTTCTAACCAGTTTATACCGAAGATATTGTTAGATTTAGCACAAGAAAGTCAATTAATACTGGAATATTAATAATAATGGAACACGAGCGTTGAACATTCAAACCAGAACTGAACTCTTTATTTATTGGTAACCAAGCAGACAACTCGACGCTGTTGTCAACGACACGTCACTTAACAATATCTATAAATCCACGTTCATAACTACAGTACCACTGTAACGAGTGTTCACTTCCTGCTACCTAAAGTGTAGAGAAAGTATTGTGAACGTGGAACAAAATTAGAAGGTTAGCAACACAACATTCCGCCACCCGGTGAATTCAACAGTTTACGCGACTATTTACTTGGTTTCATAGCACCGTGTGATGCTTACTTACTGAAAATTTTATCACGTGGTACTTTCTTAATGTTGTGAATTGTACTCAGTGATTTTGAGGCTATTCCAACGCTGAAATCGGCAGGCCCCCGCTAAACCGGCTCTAGAGCAACTTTTATTATATTCGTCTCCCTATTCGTCTATTTCTTGGTCTCAACTCGGTTATCCTATCGCCACGAATGGTACGTTGTTATTCCTTGGAGAAATGTCGCAGAGGGTTCAGAGGGTTAAAAGCGTGTAGCTTGTTGTCGAACTATCGGTCACCGATCTGACGAAAAGAAGCCGGCGCCAAGTGACGGGCGAGTGACTCAATACGATGTTAATTAGGAGGTCCCTCATAAAACCTGGGGTAATCTCAGATGCCTTGAGTGTCTCCTGTTATATTCCTCCTGAAGCTTGAGAGGTGAACCTGAGCTGAGTGTTCGGAGGCTCCGCGGGGGCGAACGCACCTCTGGCTCTGGCTCCATCTCACGAAGCCTCCCTTCCATCTCATATGCTCGTCCCATTAGACGAGGAGATTATTGTTAACGCGGTTAATAAATCATGGGCCTGATAAAAGCTAATGGGGAAGGCTCCGACTGGCCATCACCGCTCACCGCTCCGCCGGCCCGTTCCCCGCTCCGTGTCTTCGTCACAATTGGCCGACCCTTCCTCACCATACCACGTCGTCTCTTTCATATTAGTTGATTGGTACAAGACACGACAACCGACTCCCGCTTCAACCTCTTTGTTTGCCGCCTTTGATGATTCGTCCCAGTTATCCTGGCCATAAAAGAAAGGTTCCAGTCGTGCAGTCCGATGAGCGAATTTTCATGGTCAACCGGGAAATCAGCCGATAACTGGGTCGGTTCTAGTGCACCACCCATTTAAATCTAGCCTACGGTATGTTGTTTTAGCTCCTGTAGGAATATCGGAAATGTTCTAGCCCCATTCAATAATTATTACCGCTATTTTGCTAAGTTTATACGGTTACTTTTTATACTTTCAAACTCCGGCCTTATATATTTTCACCAAATGTAAGATAAAATACAATTTTCCCCTGCCCCATGTACATTCACCTACTTTCAAGTGATCCAAACTACTTTTCGTTCAGTTCATTCACTTGGTAAAACATAACTTCATACTTTACGATTTCTGCATAGCGTCATGGTTGCTAAACTTATTAAGCTGCTCCTATTTATGCTATTACCACTGATTTATCATGCTGTCTACAAGACTGTCATTGAGAGGAACCGTGGTGCTCACGGTTTTGGAGTTATCAGATAATGTCGATGAGAAGTGGCGGTACGTAAAAGGTAAGAATTTCGAAATTAATAGAACTGTTAGGAAGATACTCCCTAAAGTCGGACTGGGGATTTGAAGGGGAAGGTTTGATTGTATTGAAATATCACGAAGCTAAACTTCTTTTGGACACGCTAAACAATTATGAATCTGAAGATTTATTGTTGCATTTAAATAGTTTTTTTACGCTTTTGAGCAAAACGACTAAAACGATTTTCACCAAACTCACAGGATGTTTTTGAATAGTTAATACCTATAAATTTATTTAATTCTCGATAAATGTTCTTCTGACAGTTCATTGAACAGAGATAAAAATCAAAATGTGTCGAAAATAATGTTTTTTTGAATTCCGGGGTAATTGCTCCACCAGATTTGATCAATCTTACTTAGTGTTCTAGCCATCCATACCCTCATTTCGTTCTCGGTAATTATTTCTGTATAAATCTGTTGAGCGGAGATATAAGCCAAGTGAACTCAGAAAAGGAGATTTGTCAAATATTAATTTATCGGTTTTGCAATTGATCAAACTTAACGGAGGACTCTCAACTAACTAGTCCCTACATTTTGTTCTCTATAAATGTTCCTGCAGAAATGTGTTGAATGAAGACATCTAGCTGGTGTTCGAGCTTACAGGGGGTGGCGGAAAGTTGTGTCTTGCTGCGCACCAGATATTTATTGAAGAGAAGTGACGGAATTGTGTTGGTTCTGCGGCAACAGGCACAAAACCAAACAAATTGGGGCAGAATGAAACGGTAAAAACATTTTTTGAATTGGAATGCACGAAGGTTTACTTTCCCAAAGTGGAAAAAACATGTTTTGATACTGTCACTTTGTTCAGAAGAACAAGTGGCGGGTGAAGAAAGTTGTCCTGCATAGCCCTCAACTTTATTGCTGTTCATAATGCTGTTCCTAACAGTAACCCGAGTTCCTGTTGCTCTAATTACTTCTAAATGGTCGTGATGCCGTTGAGAGGGCTGTTCTCGTTGGGGACGTTCCAGGCGGCGGACGAGGAAGTCACGACGCCGTCTGATACAGCACCCAATACATTCTTCGGACAAGAGCCTTTTTATCTGAGTCACGACTCCCCAAATTAGTCAACTGAGTGCTGTCCGTCCCACCAGTCCGATTTAAGGGGTCCCGAGAACTGGACTCGACTGGAAAATAAAACATGAGACGTTTAGGACCTTAAAAGCTCGTCTTGAAGCATTCGCTATTAATGTCGTCCTTGTTCCGGCTTCAGACTCTTGGGGGTCCTTTGGCAGAGTCACCTGACGACGAATGGTAGAGCAGTGAAGTTGGTGTTCCATCTGACGAATCCCTCATGAAACAACGACGATACAGTCTCAACTGATCGTTCAATGAAGTTTAGGCTGAGATCAACTGAAAATATCTAAGCATGCCTGTTCAAAGAGCCAATTTATTCTCGAACACTGGCATTGACTTCTTGACACATGAAACACTCCATCTGCAATCCAAACCAGTGTGAGGGCACCCCTGAAGGTGAAGCGTGCCTACTTTTTGCGAACCATTCTTCCACGGGATGGAGTCGTACGCAGTACAACAGCAACACGCTGACACAAGGTCCATTCTACTCGTTATTAACCAACGTTGTTTCCCGTATAATTCCTGAACAGTCGATATGAACTGTAGCACACAATTTCCAGCAAATACACTTGCAACCCGGCTAAATTCGATGGCTGCTACATTTACGACCAGATATATCTTCGTTCGACGCTATGAAGAACAAAATCTAGATACTTTTAAGCCCAAAGCACCTCGTAAGTTTAATTAAAATAATTAGAACATTTCCGAAGAATGAGTTTAATGTTCTGAAAATCCGATTTCTTGGTGTCTTCGCTTTTTCCTTCGCTTATATAAATGTTTAAAAACAAGATATTTGGCACATTTTGGTTGCTACCACAATTCGACGAACTGTCGGAGCAATTGGTTAGTTGAAGACGCTATGTGAGTTAAATGTTTTTCGAAAACAACAAAAAAAAGCAAAATCTTTTCAATTCAGAGGCCGACATTGCGACTCACGCCCAGCTTTCACATTCGGGTCCCCCACTTCTCGATGACAATTGTCCAAAGACTTATTTTTGTGCCTTCAAAAAATCGCAAACAAAACCAAAAAAGAATCAGCTCAATCGGTCTAGCCTGAATGTGAGTAAACGCCCAGTGGTCAACGGTTTGTTACCAATCGAGTAGCAATCGACATGCTAAGTCGTATTTGAAGAGTTTTGTCATCATTATAGACGACTGTTGCGCATGTTCAATAGACCCCACATGATCTCAGACTGGGGCCATGGGATTGCCAACTCCGAGCTGACGGAAGCTGAAGTTGTTCTAGCTGGTAAAGTGTGGCTGTCAAGTACGGGTCGATTGGTGAACAACTATTGGACATCATTCAGGACCATCGGCTTTTGTACTTTCATTATTCATACCTTATTTTTACATCGCTATTGGTTAAACGCCTATCACCGTGAGAGGGACAGAGAATGCACACACACACACACACACAGACTACGTGCCGGAATTAGGTTTATGTGGAGTGGGCCTCATAACGTGAAGACCTGGGGAACTTTATGTAATGGTTACTGCGCTTTTCATACCCTTCAGGTAGCAGGAGATAAAAAAATGTACACAGCCCCACGGGTTACCTATAATAGCTACGGCATAAATTACAAAAGCTGAAAGAAATTAGCTGAACGTTTTGAAAGTTGTGTGATAAGCCTTCGTAGATATTTCCATTTTTGCTAGGTCTTTCGAAATTATGGACATCCCGGTTCCTCTTGAGCGGTCGAGGCGGTGTCTGGAGGCAGGTTTTAGTTGAGGCATCAGCGACCACTTGTCGACGTTGTAGATCGGATTCGAAACTGCCAATATCTAGTTAAATGATCACCACGTTGTTGTTGCATCGCCTCGTCTTCATATCACACACTTGTCGCCGCTCCCCAGGGGTAAAAAACGCCATCTCCTCCCGACAAACTAAGGCCGTGAACGCTAAGAAAGCGGGATTCCATCCAAGATGTGGCGCTAGAGATTAGAGGCTCAGGAAGACGCGTCGAGGTCATTTCACCGGATGTGCTCGCAATTATAACAGCCCTGTTTTAAAAACGCGCAATTTCTCCTGTTACACCTTTTCTTTCTGCGAATCATTTACCAGCAGCTCTCTTTTCTACTTCTTTCTTCTTCATCGCCCACTTCTTTGATTCCTAGCGGAGGGCATCAGAACCGTCCAGGGTTTCGCCCTCCTTCGTGGAAGATCGTTACCAATAATTGCCGAGTAATTAACTGCCAGTCTTCCTTGTCGCAGACCCGCCACATTCCACGGATTAAACCACTCCTTCCTGAAAAAAACTCCTCTTTAAGTTGGCGAAAGACAAAAAATGAGGGCCGATTACGTAGGAGTCAGTAAGCCGCATTACCCGGGTCATTCCATGACAACGAGAAGGAATGGTTGAAGACGAACGAGAAGAGGAGTAAAGAAGATCAAAGGGAAGAAAAGACAACACTGTAACACAAAGCTCTCATCACCTCCTGACTGGAAGAGTATTTCGCTATAAAACAAATGTGATGGGGTTTTTATTTCAAACCAAAGAATTTCCTAGCGTCGATTTTTTGTAGCTAATGCATGCCACGCCTTAGCCTCATTGAAACAACTCTGATGAAGAGCTTGCGTCAGCCATTAATTCTCGCTTCTTAAATAAGATTTCCTACTTTCAAAAGACAAAGAACGTTTCGTAATTGGCTATAAAAAAATTATGTTAATTCGTATCTCTATAATAGGAGTTTACAAGAAAAAATCGATTTTCGTTGAAACGTTCGGTAATTTATTGTGCTGCTGTCGCCATTTTCCCACAAATTGGAATTTTATGGTATAACTGTCTTATTACGAGCTATGAATATAAAAAGTTTCATCAAAATCGTCATAGCCATTTTTGAAAAAAAAAAATTGGTGTTTTGATCATTATGATAACTACAGTTAACTTCCGGTGGGTTTTGCTCATATTGTAGAAACACGTTGAGTGGTTTGAACTTCAGTCGGTCAGTCAGCACTCACGGCTCACATAAGCAATGAGGAGTAACAAAACAAATGGAAATGAAGTAAATATAATAATGAGAAATAATGGAACTAAAACAAAAGGTGATAAACTGAAAAGGGCGCTCTGGTTGTTAGATAAAGATAAATCTCAAGGCTTAGATAAAGGAAAACTTACAAAATGGGTACCCAAACCTGGGTAATGCACAATTTGACGCGCACGCTCCGGAAAACAAGTCCGACTCCGGGATACTATAAAAACACTTCGGAATTCTCCGTAGTCGAGAGGAGTTACTTTTCCCAAAATCGTTAATGGGGGAATAGAAGGTGACACGCTGCCTAACATCGACCAGGCAACGACAAAACGAGACAACTGATCTCCACGACCCGCCCCATAGGTGTACAAAACAAGGCGTGATTGGGAGATCGCATAGAGATCAAGGGAGAAAGAGCGACGTTCCGCTCATTTCGTTGACGCCAATTACTAAACAAATATATATATATACAAATATCATTTTGGTATTCAGTAGAGGTGTACTTCAGTTTGGCTCTCTAAAGCACTACGTAATTTTTTTATGATTATACTATTTTTACTCATTCGATTTCACAATATTACTTCATTTTTCTATAAGATTCAATCGGTTTCCATGGAAATTATCCATTTTTCAACGACTTTTTAAATTTCAACCACCCAAAAAGAAAGTATAGGAATCGTGTAAAAAAAAGCAGTTGATTTTCTTCAGATCTTAACGTTTTGACGCCTACTGAATCCAAATTACCTAATTTCGGCGAGAATTCCGTGTGCGTGCCTGTAGTTCAATTTACGAACCGATTGAGCTGGTTCTTTTTTTGTTTCGTAGGCACGGAAATACGATTATGGGCGGTTTCCATCGACGGGAAAGGGGGAGACACGAACAATTAAAACGTATCGAAAGTGATGTTTTGTTGAGCATTTGCATGTTTCCCAGCGCAGTACTGAATTTGATCAACCTTAAAGAGTGTATCCTAGCAACCTATACCTACATTTTCTTCTCCTCGATTATTTCTGTATCTGTTTGTTGAACGGAGGTATAAGCCATGATAGCTCTGAAAAGAGATTTGTCGAATATTACTTTACTGCTTTTCAAATTTCCTTACAAACGGCGATGTGAGGTCGTTCATGACTGTAGAAGTTAACTCTGGTGTGGATTCTTGAGCGCTAATCAGGATGAATAAAAATTTTTTTTGGCCGACGTTTTGCTTAATTTATTAAGCATAATAATTTTTTTCTCCGAATCCCATTATTTTAAGAAACTATTAGCAATTTCTCGAGGTATGTTTTTCATTAATAATGCAGTTCAATGTGTCTCTGTAAGCTTATAATTTATTGTAACTCAATTGCCTGCTGTGATATCCTATATCCCTGATGATGCTTAATAAATTAAGCGAAACGTCGACCTATAGAAAGTTTTTCATTCATTCTAACTGGCTCTCTAGAATCCACACCTGACTTTTAAAAAACGGCTCTAACGACTTCCATCAATCTTGCGGAGTACTCTCAACTAACTGATAGCTACATTTTGTTTTTCCATAAATGTTTCCGTAGAAATGCGTCGAATGAAGATACAGCGGGTTGCGGAAAGTTGTGTGTTGCTACGCACCAATACGTTTCTTTCAATTTTCGACGTTCACTCGAACCCTCAGAGGTGCATCGAACCATCCACGATGTTTTACTTGACTTCCCAACCCTTCGTATTAAGTTATCCAACATTTTCCCTCCCTTTCTAGACGGTTTATCAAATTTCCTATCACTCCGTGCTATCATACGTTACTCGCTCGCACGAATTTTTGCTCAACTAATTTACTCCTTGCTAGAGTTTTCTTGTCAACTTCCAAATTAAATTTAGGCATTTTATCCGATTTTAATGCATTTTAATGAGGCCAATTTTTAATGCATTCGACCTTTTGTTTTTTTTTATTGGCGAACTTTGTAATTGAATTGCTCATCAATCTACGGTCACTTTTTTCATACATCTGCTGATCTAGGAACGTCCAGGGGGGATGCTAGAGCCACACAGCCCCCATCCTTTAAGGGTTAAAGCCCTCGCCAAGAGAGCGGTACCGTCCATCGATATTCAGCTCCGATTCTCCGGAACCAGTTCCGTCTAGCAGGACCCGATCTATTTTCTGTTTATTCAGATAATTACACGTTCGGTTTGAGCGGAGCGGAGAAGAAGAAGCTGATTTATTTCCGAGGCGGTGTCAATTTGAAATCTCTCCGTCTTTTAATCGAATCGGCAGAAGGAAAAGAAAACCTCCGCCGGTCCCATTAAGGAGTTTTAATTTAAGAAACAAGTTTATACTTAATTGAATGTAAATTCTCTCGGGAGCAATTAATAAAAATCGGCTGCGCGTCGAAGGAGTTGAATTGGAAGAGTCGAGCAGCTGAGGCCCGTTCTTTCCGTATTAACACGTTAAAAAAGGGCGTTTCTGGGCCAACGATACAAAAGCGTGGCGGCAGCTGGTCGCAACTTGTCTCCTCGAGCTACTCACTTGAGACACGGAACCACGCCTTTCCCCCACTCATTCTGAACTAGACCTCTAACATTCATAGCGCATGGGGGAATTGCTGTGTCTAGAGAGGAATAATCCAGGAAGCTATTCTTATCTATTGCGATATTTTCACTATCCACTAACAGATGGTAAGAATGATATTGGTGGCATTATTCCAGATCTTGACATTTTTAGGGCTATTGAGTCGGAAGGGGTAGGGTAGGGCTAGATATTTGAGTACCACAGCCCACAGTACACTACCAGTCCGCAGTATTTTTCCGAAAACTTCAGAACAGTTAACAACTTTCTGAACAAACGCGCCAAACGCAGGAATATTGCTAAATAGGAAGGGGCAACCAATAAATTCCAGAACCTTAGACATTACCAGTTTTCCAGCTTTAAAACTATTCTCAGTGCAGACTGGCGCGTATCTGGGATACTGAGTTTTCATCGATCTTCAGGCGATCCCTAAAACCGTATTCTTAATGCATCAAACGCATTGGGAAGATTCCGGGAAAACTATGATACTGTTTCTTTCTCTTCCTAACCAGAGACAGTCGGCAGAAATGCCAACTACTTGAAAAAGAAATTCCAAATGTTTACGGAAGGGCAGGAATACCACGGAGCTAATTGGACTGTAGCTAATGGGCTCAAACATGCCGTACGGATCTGCCGGAGCGTTTTTCCAAGAGGTTGAGTTTAACTGTCGAACGGACAACAAGAACGAGATGAGGATGGCACAACTTTTTGGAAATGCCAGAAAACCGCGGATGATGCAAAAATAAGTCCTTGGTCTTTTGGGACTCCACTGTGATTCGGCATAGGGTCTTCCCCGTGGAAAGAAGGAGGTTGAGGACCAACAAAATAACTGTTACATTCCCAGAATGGAGCGCGACAAAAGTGAAGGGTAGAATAGATCAGTCCTTAATTCTCCTGACTTTTCTGCATTTTATGCCGACGATCTTCTTTAAGCAGTGAGCAATGCAGGCTACGGAGAGGCGGACGACTGCAAATTCACCTAGAAACCTTGGATCAATGGTGTAAAAAGTGGAGAATAAAGGTTAACGCCTCTAAATATGTGGCAATGGCCTACACCGACGGAAGAAAATTCATTGATTGACAATTAAAGTACGTAGCCCATGATGTCCCAAATGCTCCATCACAGAAATACTTGTGAATGATATTAAACAGGGGCCACATTACCGAGCTCTTAAAAAGGCTGAGGTCTCAATCAAAAGATCTTACTCCACCGCTTCAAAGCACGACTGTGTCAGTCTCGAACAAAATTTTAATCCACAAGACGCTGATCCGCTCGATCTGGTTGTACGCTCTCCCGCTGGTCGTGCTCTAAATCGAAATTTAGAAGAGTTTAATCAGAGCTCCGCCCTTCGGTCAGGAACGACATCGAAACGCCTGTCGCCATTCTCATTAAATTCACCACCAATTTCGTTGAAAGGAATCTAGCACACCCGAATTTTCTCCATACCGCCAGACGTTCGCCGCTTCAGACGACCACGACATGTTCATGACTCCCTTCCTAAGTGATGTGTACATTATTATTTATCATGTTTCACTCGAACCTTGCAGCACCCATGAGTGCAAGCCAGAGGACAAGATGAGTGTTACTACTACTACTACTATCTACCAGTGAGGAATATTGTAACATGAATTATGATTGTCTCCAACAAAGTACATTATATATATTTTTTTTTAAATATGCACCTGCTTTATCCCCTACAATGTTGTTAGATCTTGACGTTCCTTAGCGAAACTGTTAGTACTTGAAGCTCCTACTATCATTGAGTGAACCAGTGCGTAAGTAATTCATGAAAATGCCAAAGTGATTTTTTTCCCATGCGTTCATTGTTCTGGAATAATATAGTAAAAACTGTGCAATGAAACGCATGAAACGCACTAGTTATAATTCGAGAATTTATAGTGTAAACTCGAATTAAAGTAATTTGGTTAGTTCCACCAGTAGGTAAATTACTAAAGTTAATGTACCTGTTTGGTACGTTTGTGGTGGTTTTCTCTGACTGGTACTGACTTAGCGGCCAGACGATGATGTATTTACATCGAAATCTCTCGCTCACAGTATCTCACCAGCCGGAGAAGACGGACTCACCAAACAGGTACGTTAACTTTAGAAAACTCGAATTATTTTGTGACTGCTAAACTCGCTCGTATCCAGCGGGATTTTTGGGACAACGCCAGCTTGCCATGAGCCAAATTTATGAGGGTAAAATACAATAAAAATTGTGTTTTGTCGAAATTTTCGATAATTCAGTGTACTGCCCTCGTTATCTCCTTCAAACGAAAATTGTATATTGCCGTTATGTCATTGGGACTCGCCCACCCAAAAAAATCATTAGGAACCTGTAACAAATTTTTTTTCTCAGCATTTATTCCGTTACTCTAGAATAATAAACGCAATCCTCTCAAGAGAATCACGTTAATATCCCCGTAAGCAGCGGATATTTGACAAAGAATTGTGAAATGAGTTGGAGCATCGCAATAAATTCCGGAACGTTCAGAACTACCGGAGTTTCGGTGAAAAATGTTGAGTTAACGTTTTTTCCTACTTCGCAGGGCTGAGGAAAGTAACGAAAAAAAAATTTTTTTTTACCTAGAGCCGAAAAAAGTCGTTTGGTCTACAGGTATTTTTGTAATAGGATTAACTGCAATTGTAAATGACTCTAGAAAACTACGGTTGAATTTATTATTCGAGACAGAGGGGGGTTTATGCGATTGTTGCGTTTAGTCTCATTTTAGGCGATGTTTCTGTAGTTCGTGAATTGAGATGAGAAGCGGTGTGAACAATAATTCGTGTTCGTGTTCGCGTTGATCACATGCCAAGTCCTTCGTGCTTCGCACATTTTCATCTCGTGGTCGCTCTTTGTTTGCTCAACATTTGTTACTTCTTCTCCATCACGCGATTCGGACTCGACCCTGAAGTTCTTATTTACTTCCTTCCTTCAATAATTGAGCGTTCCCTTTCCGCTCGTTGCGTGGGCCCCCCCGCACTGTTCTCCGATTGGGCTCATTAACTGTATCAGCTTTTGTTTACTAGGGGCTTTCCTATATACCGTGAGCTTCGCAAACGCACCTAACCGCGCAATCAGGCACGAAACCTTATTGAATTAAGTGAAAAGATGAGAAGACTAATTTTATATTCGCGGTGCTAGAAAACTGTTATCGGCCTTCTTTTTTTTTACGTCCGCCTTATTTTACGAGTCGATTGGCGGAACGCGGCGTACGATGCGAAGGAAGTCGCTAATAACGTGAAATTGCCGTTTTGAAGGAGCCATTTCATGGTCGTACGCCGCTTAAACCTATCGGTTTTTACGTTCAGACGCTCCAAATCGCTAAAGGGTTTTTGGTAATTGATTGTTAAGGTATCGTAGTCACAACGTCGACGTTAGCTCATTTTTGTAATCGCTATATCATAAAACCCCAAGGCCTGCAAGTAAGTGTTTTCCAGCGTGTCAACTTGTTCATTTTATTTGATTAACTTGTTTAACATTTCTATTACTACACGTTTTTATTTTGCTTTATGAATTAGTTTTGTGATGTTGCCCATTTGTATAGGAATATATATCCCACATTACAATATTATTAGTTGGATTTTGTTGTTGTTTAGTTCATCGATAAATACGAGTTACTTTATTTTTAGTTCTCCCTGAAACCTCTTCACTCTTAAATTCTGCGCAACTCTCCTTACCCTTGATCAGAGTACAAGAACAACCTTCTTTAATTTCCTTAAAACTGGTAGTAAGCGAAACGGCGATAGTTGAAATTCCGGAATTTGTGGAGTGACCCCCTGTAGTAAACGCTCACCCTATAGACATTGGATTGGACTACTACACCAATTTTTTAAAGATTCTAGTAACATTTCAGCGGAGTGTATAACAAAAAAATCGCGCTAAAATCGATTTTCGTCGAAACTTTTGGTAATTTATTGTGCTGCTCTCGCCATTTTCTCACTTATGGAAATTTTATAGTATAATTGTCTTATTACCAACTATCAATATAAAAAATTAGATCAAAATCGTCAGAGCCGTTTTTGATTAAAAAGATATTTAGTGTTTTGATCACTATGATAACTATAGTTAACTCCCGTAGGATTTCGCTCATACCTTGAAAATCGTTCACAGAGACACTCACCTAGACACACAGACCATTTTCCCAATGGTTTTTTTCGGACTCAGTAGGGTCTGAAACGTAATGACCTACAGAACACTCAAAATGTTTTATTCAGCCAATTCAATAACTTCCCTTTCTACTTTTTAGAGCCAAGGAAAGTAAAAACTGCATGTGTGTCCGTGAGCGCAAATCAGAAAATATGAATAAAGAAAATCAGCGTTGATATTTGGCCTGCTAGTGAACATAGAACGGCAAAATAAGGGAATGAGCAAAATCGGTTAAAAACCAACTGCAGCTTTAATTGGGATCAAAATATCAATTATTTTTTTACAAAAGGTTATGTGTAACAAGTCCAAATGAGACGAGAGAATATGTTCGGTTGTGAGAAAATGCACAGTAAATTATCAAAGATTTCGACAAAAAAAGTTATTAGTTTTCCGTCGTAAATTCCGATCATAAGAAGATAAGGATAATTAGAAGCAACCTGATACATTCCGGAATTCTAAATATTGTTTCTGGGGAGAGCAGGAAACAGCTGAGTTATTGAGAGGCTAAGATATATTTTCGTCTGACTTTCTGTTTGGACTTGCAGATCGTTTTTTCAAATTCACGCTTCAGAAGTGTAATAGGGAAGCGAATTTCTGTTTTTGAAATATGGCCTAGCACTGAATAGGGGGAACGTTAGCCAAAGATGAAAATGAAATGAACAAGATGGTAGTTAAAAAGAAACCGAATACGTAATATCTTTAAGAAAGCTGGGTGATTGAAATTATGAAAACAAATATAAGCGTACTTCAATGGAATGAATGAAAGCCGAAATACTATTACAAGATAATGGGATACGTATAGAAGTGACTGACAAATCAATAAAGTTCATTCAACAAATAAAAAATTGGGTTATGCCTCAGAGACAGTTTTTAAAAACGAGTAAATAGTACAGAAAATAGCTGAAAGAAAACAAGATTATGAGTAATCGTCGGCTGCTGGGTTGCTCACTCATCTAATCCCCTTCATCTTGAAAACCAAATAGTACCGAATAGAGTCATGACTATTGGGCTGAAGCCTTCACATGGCAATTCATCTCAATGCAAATGACAAGTTTGAGTCGAGGAAGATACGCTGGAAAACCCCCTCCAATTATGTTTTAGTTGGTTAGGCTCTAGATCGCCCAAACAGTCACGAACTGCTTTTTTTTGTGGCGTTGCAGGGGAACGATTTGAAAAATGGCACAGGAACGGTCTCTATCGTGAACTTACAGTACGCAGCCGAAGGGCTCATGGGAACGGACGCTCTGATGACGTCGCTGAAAACGCTCATTAGCCACAGGCCGTTATTGGAGCAATTAAATCCGAATTTCTTCATGAGATGGGACGAAAAGCTTCAAAGCTTGATAAGTCGTTAGGAGCTCAACACCTCGTAACTTCCCCCCATCTCCTGAGTTACTTCTTAGTTTCCCTAGAAAATCACCTCCTCTGACTCCAACGCCACAGTATTTTTTGGCATCTTCCCAACCTTAGTCTACTTAGTAGCCACGAAGGTTTTCCCTAATCATTTCAGCGCTAATGATGATTTCATTTGAGCCTATTCATAACGACTTCAGAACAGCAAATAGCTAGTTTCAGTTCATTACAGGGCTCTGCGATGAGCGATGTGAAGTGGACACCTGGCGCATTCATCACTGACGTCGAGTGGACTGGATGGTTGCGATTATAATATTCAAGACCTCGTGAAGTTAATCCGCTGCCTCTTGAATGGAGAGCAGAACTCGTTCTTAATTAATTCGTTGAGTAACTCGCTCCGCTCAGCCACATATCAGAAAACGGCGGTTTTAATAGTCGTCACAATTAACCGACGCTTCTGCTATTAAATGGGAAAGAGTTGTTGCCTGCGAATGAGGCATTGATTCATCTCATTCCGCGTTGTTACTAATTATTTAATAATTCTTGTGGGAACGCAAGCGTCAAATAAGAGGGAAATGTCTGGAGCGGCACATCGCGCAACTTTCCTCAGCCCAACGAACGTTCCAACGACCAATACAACCTTTTTTCACTCCCTCCGTATCAACTTATCAAACATAACGTTCTACGTATCAGCTAGTAGCACTTAATGCTCCGGAATTTATTAACTTGCTGCTACGCATTCCACGAGCTTCACTTAAAAACTAACTAGTAACTTCATTGGTCGGACTATCAACATGATGTTTCTGATATTAATGCTCAGGAATTCTGATGTAAACACCGCAAAAAAAGTTGGGCATCTGAACAACGGTTGTTTTGATCTCAAAATTTTAGAGGTTGTTCCTAATTATCTGAAATTAATTATAATGATTAATTACTTTGATAAATTTAAATTAAATTAAACTCTAATCGTATAGATAACTTATTGGACTACCACCATTATTACACAACGATTGATAAATCTCTTGTATAGCATGATTGGGACCCATCCTGTTCTATTCTACATCGAATTATATGAAACATGGGTACATCAACTATCAGGAAAACGGCTCACAAAGCTTGTGTTGCCTACTTGATACCGCAGGGTCGTGTTCGGTATGACGCCCATGACACTGACCTGTGGACCACCCTCAAGAGATGCCCTTGAACCTCATTAAATCACAAGCTCTCTGTCCCGACTCCAAATCCCATTTCGAAGACGGTCCAGTTTTTCATCTTCAGTTTCTTCTTCGGGTTCGTGGAGCTCGAGAAACGCGAATCCCCTTGATCCGTGAAGGATTTTGTTCTATTAGAAGGAGGCATCGAAGGTTGACATGCTCCTCCCGCGTTCCAGGCACAGCAGCCTGTCGGTTGAACCTGAATCCTCTTCTCTGCCACGTGAGATATGCCGTAATTACCTTCTCTGTCCGTCGGCTTCTTCTTTTCCGCCGATCTTCCTCCTCTAAAGGCTCATTCTAATTATCGCGAGACCAAAACCTGTGTGAGGTCTCATCAAAAACGCATTACACTTCCCCACCGCTCGAGTCCTATAATTAAATTACTCGAATCCGCGGCTCAGGTAGCGGCTCATTTCGTTACTCGACTCATTTATCTCGACCAGGTTAGTCGACGGTTGCTCTCCGACTAATATCCGATTCATGTTTGGAATCGTTGACGACTCACAAACGTCCTCCGCCACAAAACCTCCCATTAAACTCTCGTTTCATTACAAAGACCAACGACTGGAAATTATTCTTCGATTTCTCAATTTTAATTTGAGGAAACGAGGCCCGATTAGGACCTTGACTTGATTCTAGAACGAGGGCGCATGCGCTTCCAGGTAGGGCCAATTACCAAATTATATTGCGCAGAATTAGCGTCTCGGAGCAATCGTCACCATCAAACTAGAAACTGCTCCATTAGTGTCTCGGGTAGACCTTGCGGCGTTGGTCACCATCGAACTGGAAACTACTCCACTTAGCATTCTCAACAATCGCTACTTTAACATGGGAGTTTGGTTTGTGTAGGCCAACAATCTCGTAAATTTGGCGTGGATAAAAATGGAATGTAACAGGGAACGTTAACGTAATATCGGCACAATGGTGGAAACGAGGGAAAAAGTTCGCCATCACACGCTACACCAACTGAGCATTCAGTAAACTTCGTGTGACTAGAGACGTCATTAGATCCAAGTAACGCAAAGGGTGTCTGATAGGAAGAGAATGATTCAAACATCATCAGAGTTCGTATCCGGTGGAAAATTATTCTTTAAATGGGGCTTTTGCGTCTTGTAGATTGTGCTAGTGTTAAGGGAAAGGCCCAGGCGTCCCTTAACTGGATTTGACTAGGGAAACAAAGCGGAGAACATAAGACGCAGTCAGCACTTGACATTCAAAAACCATAGGCAAGTCCTTCCCCCAGCCTCATCTCACAGACTACCAAATATTGAATCATAAGTCACCTTGATGCGGTGGAGGTGGAAACCAGCCTGTCACCTCACCACCTTGCGTTGGCTAACCCCCTGGCTAGAAGAAGGCTTTGAACGTACACTTGTAGTTCCCTCCATCTCCTTAATGGTTGTTTGATGGTTCTCTTACCACCAGCTCTGCAACAATGAACCGAGTCACCCAGCCCTTCCCAGCCCGAGCCTCTACATTCTTATTCCCCACAGTACCTCGGTGCCACTCAAGGGAACCATCTTTCCCTTTAGACAGGACTCGAAGAGCCTGAAAGCAGCCCCTAACCTACCTGGAACCGATACCAGGGGATATTACAGCCTAGAATAGCGTAGATATCACTGCAGTTGTGCGTTTTCTGCAATGTTTCGCTGGGAACTGCAGTAAGCAAGGATATCAGCCTGAAATACTGGAACATTCGGCCCCAGGGCGAAAGATAACAGCCAGACGATGATGTCTTTACATCAAAAGCGCTTGCCCACAGTAACTCACCAGCCAGAGGAGACGGACTCACCTAACAGGTACGTTCACTTTGGTAAATACCGTTTGTTACTCCTTGTCATCGGCTCACTTCAGCTCCTGCAAGTATTTCAGAGAAGTTTTTTAGGTTTTTTTAGTAGTAGTGGGTTTTCCACCCCCTCCACCACCACCAATATTCTACCGACCCTGACAGTCACCGGAGAGGTTGCTGTCTGATGTCCCAGGCGTTTTCCATGGGTGAGACTATGATGTTTACTCATTTCAAGTAAAGGACAGTTTGCTACGGTTGGGACCATTTGAATGTTGGCAGTTGTGAATTGTGTTGAGTTGGAAACTGATGAAACTGAAATATACGGTGTTCTTCAACTTACCCAAAACTTAAATTTAGTATGGTGCATTCCTGCCGGTTATAAGTTGCTGTACCAATGGCCCACAAGCACCCGATGCACTCGAAATGAGTACGGTTTGGTATTGATGTCTTCGGAGACTTTGATAGAGTTCTGTTCAGACGATGATGTCTTTACATCGAAAGCGCTTGCCCACAGTAACTCACCAGCCAGAGTGAGCTGGCCGGAGGACTCACCTAACAGGTACGTTAACTTTAGTAATTTGCCTACTGGCGGACATAACCCAATTGGTTTAATAAACGGTATTTGATATCAGACGTTTGAGACCTTAAAGGTTTCTCCTCTGAAATGAAAGGTCAGTGAGGAATGAACTGAGGGTGCGTCAAACAACGTCACGCCGACAAGCCTCATGTTCTTCATTACACCCCAATCTCCCCAGCCTTAATCCTCCAAAGCCGCAAAACACAAGTGTGTCAAAAATATAAATTACAATAATTATTTTTTAATATTGTTGTGCGTCAGACCGTAAAAAATGTTCGGGATCGAACGAAGGAAAATGTAGTAAGTTGTTACGGTTCAGGGATTTTACGGCTTTTTTAATTACATTTTAAGCTGGTGCTAACAAAGAAATTCCAATCTTAACACCGTCTCTCACAGAAGGTATCCGCTCGCGTGTGATCGAGCGCATTCATTACGCCGGTCGTTCTCTCTCATGATCGCTGCATATTAACACATTCTTCCTTCTAAACAATCTCCGTAATTTACGAGACAGTAAATTTTCCAAGCTGTTCCAGAAAGGGTCTCGAGCCTGTACGTTATATCAATTATAATATCAGCCGAAGTGGGGCGAATATATGAATCATTTCCGAGTTGACTCAGCCGACGTCCATGAGGAATTCTCGTACGCAAAACCTGTTAAAACAACTTGCAGAGCGGAACGAACAGCGTTAAGTAGTTTTATATAAAACTAGCCACTTATGGTTCAGCTCACTAGTTGCCGCTGAGGGGCAGTAACTCACTCGTTCTTCTTATCTGCTACTGAAGAAGGGGTTGCAGCGTGGCGAAATCCATCGAGGTTGAAATATGGAGGAGATAAGCTGCGCTCAACCAACCACCAGGATGACAGGCGATCTTTTTCTGCTTTATGGTCTTCAAACCCCGTCTATGAAGCCAGGATCTCCACGTATGCTCAATACAGCGGCAAATTGAAATATCGCATGGCTTTCCTCGACCCCACTCTCAGCAAATCTTGACCACTCGACCGATCAAATCTGTTTTTACTTCAGTTTATACACTAAGTTTGTAGTTTGCATACAGAAGCTACTGGCTAAGGTTCCAAAATTTATTGGATGTCCCGCACTAGAGTCATTCACCTCATTTATTCGGTACGCGCTCTTGGAACCTTCTTGATGGCAGGCGAAGTCCAAACTGCCCGTTCAGACAAGGAGCTCAAGTTCTGTTAACCTCCCCTATTTGGGCTTTCCTAAATATCCACTTCCCGCCACTCAATTTACCTCCTCTCCAACACAACACAACTCTTGCCAAACCCAACCCAAACACACACTCGTCAGTTCTCGCAATAAACACTCATCTCTCAGCTCGAGCTAGTCACTGCTCTACTCACTCGCTCTCCGCTGTCATAATTTCTCACTCAAACTCATACAGCTATTCTGTCAAAGTGTATTACCGTCCTCACTCACGCTCATCACGTTCATTTAGTTCTAAACTCACGCTCCCACTCTCGTGCGACCAACAACATTTACTCATCAACAGCCCACGGGTGAATTATGAAACAGTTCAGATAGTTTTTTCTTGAAAAGGTTCGTGCTCATCGTTCTGGAATTAAAGGGGCACTCCTAACAAAATTAGTCAAACACAATAGTTGGAACTCCGGATTTTCTTAAGACTCTCCTGATCACTTTACCTTCAGTAAACTACCATTGATTGGACAACGTAAGTATTATATACGCGGGTTTGGACAGAAACAACTACACAAAAGTCGATTTTTGCTGCTCTTGTAATTTTCCCACAAATTACTAATTGATATTATTGTTGTTTTATTTGGAATTGTTCGTACAACAAATTTCATCGAAGTCGTTAGCGATGCGTTAGAAAATTTATTTGGCATTTTGATAACCATAATAACTATAGTTAGTTTTGAACCAGGTTTTTTCATTTCATTTTGGCTTCTGGTTGGCTATGAATTTCGAGCTGTTTTGGTTCAGCAGTCTTTTTTTAAATGTTGCTTTTCGGGCACAGAAGCCTTTGAAGAAAACACGAAAACGACTACATTTTTTTCCTGACCCTCAAAGGGTTTGACACATCGATTTCGTGATTTTAGTTCGAACTGACGCAACAATAATCCATAACGTTCACTCCTAACAAAAATGACGAAAGCAGCACAATAAATTGTTTTAAAAAAAAATTTGCATGCAATTTACCTCTTACAAACGCGATTTTCCTAAAATTGGCCCAAATCATTGTGATCAAACTTCCTAATCTTCCCACAGCCAGTTTCAAACTTTCGTTCCGTGTAAACACGAGTATGTCTGCGAAAATAAGGTCGAGCCGAAATCTAGAAGTTTATTCTACTTTT